>JAJQWJ010000007.1:26820000-29797500 GCA_023637945.1 Phaethornis superciliosus
TTGGAGTTTGTTCTACAGAGGCAGCTTCGTAATATTCAATTAACCTTCTTTTTAATCATTCATATCCCTTATGAAAACAAACCATCCTAACTGGGCTGATTCTGACCCTCTTTGGTGAGTGTTGCCTGGCTCTGCTTCCAAGACCAGTGGGGCACAGGAGGAGTAAGATCCCGCTCCAGGTGAAACCATCACAGCTCTTTAATATTGCACTAATATCTTAGGTTTTCCTGGAGGGGAGAAAAAGCCCATAAAAGCTACTGTTGCTGGATCTGATTGCACTTACTGAGTCCAGAGTCATTCTAAGGGCTCGTTATTGCAGTGGTCTCAGTAGGGATGACATAGGCGCTCTTGTTCTTTATGAGCTGTTGGCTCTACTTGGAAGACCATACGTGTTGTAAATAAATGGTGTGGTTTATATTATTGGAAGGACAATTTATGACCAACCGAGGCCTCTTGCAGACAGCTATTTAACTTGTAAGTAAAATGACCTAACACTTAAGAAATTTAGAAGCTACAAACCAATCTGTGTTGAGGCCAATAGACTTCTTTCTCCGTGATGTAAAACTTCATGTAAGACTTGAAATGGCTAGATTAAATATGTTTGCTGTAAAAACAAAAATAACAAAAAAAGAAGAACAAAATGATGCTTTCACACATGCTGAAGGTTTGTGACTACTGTAACTTCCTCCAAGTGCACCGGCACCTCTGATTCACTGTGCAGGTCCATTCCCCTGCCTATTTCCATCTACCCTGTCCTGGTCTGTCAGACACATACCTAGGGTACACAATGGCCTGCCCACTATCAACTTTGAAAGAGCTGCTGCACTTAAACACAGTGTACTTGCTGGAAATGTCTCCCTAGCTACTAATGGCTTATGAAAAGGTAAACTCTGCGGCTGCTATGTCTGTCTAATTGCCAACACACTTTTACCATAATTTGTAGGGTGGCATCAGCAAAGAGCAACAGGCATGGCAACACACACTGAAAGGCAACCTCTGCACCATGGAACAGGGCATGGGGCTGCATAAATCTTTGGTCTAGATTGCTCTGGGTAGTCTTAATTCTTATTAGCTACAGCCCAGGCTTGTCTCTACAGAGAAAGGATGTGTAAGAAATGATTGAAAGCAGAAGCTTGGTCTGATGCTCTGAATGCCTTCTAAAGGAGTTCCTTTCCCTTTCTCCTTTTCTCCGTTCACTATACAGAAATTCTACAGGTAAAGGCAACCTTCACAAATACTTTCTCTCCAGGACCCCAGAGTACTCTGCCCATGCAAACATCCCCTCTGCCAAGGTCTGACAAACAGACGGCTGCATTTTTTTGTCTCAGGAGCATGAGGAACAGGTTTCCTGACACCTGCACAGGGATCATGCAGAAGAGCACACATTTCACAGCTGGATGTTGGCCAAAGCACCGAGGTTTGTGCTACAGTGCAGCACTGGTGTTTAAAATAGATCAAATAAAATGAAGAGAGCAGCAGGGAAGGAAGCAAAACTCTGGTCAAAGCAAAGCTGACTTTCTCCATGGCTTTGTGTCTCCCACCTGAAAAATCTCAGGGACTGTGAAGAGTTACTGGCCATGAGGAAAGCAGAACACTCAAGTGATGCTTACGTAGCTGTAAGAGAGATCTATTTTTTAAGTGTTTAGACCTGTAGAGCTTCACATAAGGGGCTTTGGGGAACAAAAGCACCATTTTTAGCTCTGTTACCTCTTTTGCCCTCTATCCAGTTGACTGGGCATGCAAGCAGCCATCACGAGATGGCGCTTGGAGGGCTTCAGCCACCTGCTGAGGTGGAAACCACAGTGGCAGCAACAGTGACCCAGGAAAAACAGCTGGGACTGATTCACAGCAAGCTTGGAAGGGTGAAGCAGCCCCAGGCCTGGAGTCTGTAGGTGGGCTGCCCCACCCTTTGGCAAGGCCAGCATCCTGCCCTTGGCTGCAGACCTCAGAGCCAAGGCGCTCCCAGCCTCTGCAACTCAGCCAAGCTGCGGGAAACAAACGTGCTTCTCCCCTTCTGCCTACTGTTACTGTACAGCAAGAACCTGGGAAACTGCAGGTGGCTTTATTGGCCCCATTTCCCAGCTGGCAAAGCAGCCCTTGGAGAAAGTACCTGCCTGCTGCACTTACCCATCTAACTGGCAGCTGAGCAAAGTGTCTCAACTGACTGAAAAGAGATGGATTAATGTTTTTTAATTATTTTTTTTTTAAGTGAAATGCCTTGATGCAAATCATTTAACCTCTGTGTCACTCATCAATAATGACGATAAGTGAAATTCGATAGCGCTACACGGAATGCACAAAGGATTAAACATCACTCCAGGCACACCGAAAGTGGGCGGCGTTATCGTATCTGGGAGATATCTCAGGGAGGGGTGAGAAAATGGATTTTGCTCTCTAGTCCAAGAGGCTGCACCCCTGTAACACCAGCATCAGTTGAGGAGGGTGCTCCAAATCGAGATCCTAATCACTTCCTGCAGGCCAGTGAATTTCCCTGGTTAGCAGCCATCCAAGAACTGAACAGGTCTCACCTTGCTTGAGGAGCTCTCAGGAAATGATCGCTTGTCTTAGCAATGTCAGGAGATTTGTCAGTGAATATGAAAAATGTTTTCAGGGAATAGAAACTGGGGCTGAGCCAGGTGAAGGTTTCTACTTAATTGGGAAAAAAAATTAGAACCAAGCGTTTCCATCACTAACTGGAAATGGGAGCATTTTGAGCAGATCAGCCTTGATCTAGCTATTGAAAACATCAATGGCACCAAAGTAGTTGAGATGAGTGTCCTCAGAGATGAGAGCCAGCTTTTTAACTACTGAATACTTCAAAAAAATGGCTTGTAATTGCCCAAATTAGAAGGTAAAGCTAAATCTGACCCTTTTCCCGAAATTTAACACATACTAACAGTGCATTAACAAGTTCAGCCCCAAAACCTTCAAAATCTAAACCTTGCATTCAGAAGACCATGGGACATCCCAAGTAGCCTTTAAGAAGAAGCATCAAAAAGATCTTCACCTTAAATATTACCAGTACATTTTTCATAAATGTTTTAGCTGTCATTTACATTTTAAAAAATAAATCAGTATGCAAAGAGCTGGGTTGGCCTCAGCAAGGGTGAATCAGTACCAGAAAAAGTCATGTCTCCAAGGGGACCTCTGTTTTCCACCCTTACTATTCCTACAAAGTTCTTCTACTTGTGAGAAGTTGGAATGGAGCAGATCACACAAAAGATGAAGGTGTAAAAGAAAGCACAGGGCTGAGGGCCTTTTAGATTAGCATAACCCCACCTTGTAACAGGAAAATCCACATTGCTAGTGTTTAAAATTATCCTGACTAACACACAAAGCATTGTACTGTAGCAGTTAGATTAGCTAAGGCAAAACATCTTTCCCAGCTCTGATTTCACCAAGTACTGTGACACGTGGTACTTCTGGCCAAATGCTGGTCAGCAGATGTGTCAGCAGATTTAATCTGGCTCAGAAATGGTTCATTTTGGAGCACAACTTGTGAACAAAGGGAGTCTTTTCTCCCTTCAGAATAAACCCCAAAGATGGAGGGCAGGAGGTTTATTTATTTTAGGATATTTCAAACACCTTTGTGACTCCTAAAAAAAGACACTGCTTATTTCTCAAACAAAAATAACTGCAGGACCATCAGGGGGTTGCAGTTGTGAACTCGCTCTTGTGTACATGCACCAGTGCTCTCTATTAGACTGAAAGAAAACTACTCAGATTAGACAAAAAATTCTCAAATGAACCAAACTGGGTATCAAGCCAAAAAAAAAAAAAAAAAGATTCTTTCCTACCATGAATAGCGCAAGTGAGGCAGCATAATTTGTCTCATTAGCTACATTACTGCCGGGCTGTCCTGTCCCATGGGGGGGCCCAAGCAGGGTGCTTTGGCTGAGTGAAGAGTGGGAAAACAGGTGAAATGTGGAAAGACTGTATTTTAACAGGGTTATGAAAGAGAAGGGTGTATACAAGGATGGTGGTACAGCTCCAGTCACTGAGACATGCTGCCAATGGAGCAGTACCCTGAGGACCTCGCTGCCCCAGCAGGTAGTAATCCCACTCCATCCCATCTTCTCCAGCGTAGCCTGGAGAAGCTGTGGCCCACGGCAGATCAAGCTGTTCCTGAACTTTGTAGCTACCTTTCCTCTCCTGAGGACTGGTGCTTACCTTCCCTGCATCTTTCACACTCTGTTCCTCATGCTCCTTCATCCCTTCAGTCTGACAATACTTCTGTCTTGCAGGAAGACCAGACACACATGCAATTTGCCACTACATTGTGTCACCTGGGAGTATTTCTTCATCCAGCACGTATAATTAAGCCAGAAAAGGTACTGAGGTTGGGTCTCAGCTGTATGTTTCTTTTGGTGTTGGTGGTTTGTTTTTTCTAAGATGCCAAATATTGAGCCTATCATTGCTGACAGCTAAAGAAAGCACAGGGGAGGGGCATCATGGGCAAACCTAGCTTGAAGGCTAAAACCTTGACCAAGAAACATCTCGCTGACCTCAAGGATTTAACTAATCCTGTCCTCAGAGGGGTTTTGCTGGAGGCAGATGGGTGTAACAACTTAGTAGAAAGATGCAAGATGAGGCTGTGTGGTGCTTTACCTAGGAGTAACCAGCAGTATAGGAACCAAAATGCCTCTATACAAGCAAGCAGCAGGGATGGAGAAGGCATAGAGATGTCGATCCAGCATTGTGAAAATACCAAAACATGGGTCCCCTCTCATCACAACCACCTTGGGGCTTCATGCTTTTCCTCTGGGCAAGGCATGCCTCTTTATCAAGGCAACTTGCCCTGGACCAGCACCACTGCCAGTGGTACCAGCTGCTCTCAATGTCCTGGTGGGGTGGTTACTGCTGCTCTTTACAACTCTCAGATGCAAGGCAGGCTGCTCCTTGTGGGACAGTGCTGAAGGTTGTGGGGTTGATGTGGTCTAAGCAATGTGAGCATGCTCATCTCTTTTGAAAGTAGTTTCTCCATGGCTCAGGCCTGAAAAGTTGATGTTTCAAATGACCTGTTTGCTTTTACTAGCTGCCTTAGTTCTACTTTTGTCTCATAGAGAAACCTGCTGTTTCATTGAAGAGCAGGCTGGTGTTTTTGAGATTTCCTTCTGTATCTTGGGATTAGTATTCGGGGTTGTGTTTTCTTGGTTTATAGAATGGCACAAACTGTTGCTTCCCTTTCAGCTAAAAGGGAAATAACCTTTGTCCAACAAGCAACAGAAAAAGCCCATACCAACTTAAGTTTTAAGTTTGATGGCCCAAACAATGCCAGTCAGAGATGCCTTCAGTGGAGAAGTCAGAGCTCTTTTTTTCCATCTGTGCAAACAGGGAATCCAGCTCTACAGCTCAGAACATGAAATTTCCATGGAGAACATTGTGATACCTACTGAGAAAATTCTCACCTTTTTTTCACTGAATGCTGTGGTGGCAGAAACAATCCTGAGCACTGCATGGAACAGCAGAAAGCAGACAGAGAAGCAGGAGTAGGTCTGAGCTTAGTGACCCAGAAATGATAAGCTGCATTGCCCTGGTAGGATGGACAACTGAAAGACTGATATGACAGCACAAGCCTGAAAGCACACTACATGACAACAAGCTCCAGCTATCTGAAGCCTTCACAGTACACTGAAGGTGACATAAAACAAAGGACAACTCAGTGGTGGGCTCTGTGTGTCAGGACGAAGACGATGGAGCAAGTCAGGATACAACCCAGTTACAGGGGACATTTGAAAGACCACGAGAAAATATTGGAGGCACAATAATTCTTTGAAAAGAGTTTTCTGACAGCCATGTGAGCTTCTTATTTTGTTATTTACAGGTTGAGACAATGCTGGTACCACCATAGCTTGAACCAAGAGGTAAATGTCTCATTTAAAAGTTTGTTTTAATGAAGTCACAATAAGGCCTGCAGCTGGAAGGTTATTTGTTAACCTCTTATTTACAAATTGAGCCCTGATTTGAAAATTAAGGCATTGTAATTTAATATTAACCCACGTGTCAGAAAATAATGAGACAAACTACAGGGAAAATTGCATTCCATATTGCAAAAGACCCATTTTATATATAATGACCAGGATTACAAGTCATGCCAACATTGATGGATCATACTTTAAAAATCTTGATAGCTCATTCATTTCTATAATTATATTTATTACAAATTAAATAAGTTGCAGACACCCTTGATATACAAAGAGACAAAATTAATTTGTGAATCAGTATTAATCTGTCATCAAACTAAATGAACTCTCTTTCTGGCAGCCTACGGAATGTGATGTACTGTACGAGGCTTTCTGTGATCCTCAGGACATGGAAGCAATGGAAGTTCAAGTCCAGGGTGTTGAAGGAACTTCTCTTCACTTGGGCATACGTTATTTCTCAGTATGGCTTTTCAAACCAAGAGATAAGACCACAATAGAAAACTTTCTTGGCAAATTTCTGGCAACCTAAGCAAATTCTAACATTTCCATGAGCCTTGATGTGAGGGCTCAGTAACCAGGTGCCTCACTGCTCACAGTTGGCAGAGCTCCACGGATCTCAATGCAACCCATCCCTCAGCCAGTAAACTAACCCAGCAGTCCTGGCTGCTGTGTGCCACAGCTCAGTTCAGCAGCAAAATGAAGAGTGAGGCATTTCAGCACGTTCCCCGTGACCCCTGTTTACTTCTGTCCTTTCCTGGCAATGCAGGTCCGGAGTCCTTGGGGCAAACCCTGCTGTGCACTGAGCAACACCAGCCCAAGCCATGGGCATGGATCTTGCTCCCCTTGGCCGAGGGAGAAGTGGAGGAGTCTGCTTGGATGTTCCTGGATGAGATTACAGACACTAATGCTCAACAACTGCCGCTGTGGTTAGCCGAAATGTCTGCCCATCTGCTCTGGGGTTTTGTGCCCGTCAACAAAGAGTTCTGCCAGCTTCAGGAGGACTCAGGCTCTCTTCCAAATTAGTAAATTTTGAGGGGGAAAAAAAAAAAAAAAAGGCTCAGTGCTGCAGGTTGGAGTACATTGTCCTTTTGGACACAAGCAAACAGAGTAAGACAGGTGGTGGGTGCACGGTAGCCTGTCCCCTTGCCACCAGTCTTTCCATGCCAGCATCTTCCCTAGAGCAAGTGTTGACAAGCCAGTGGCCAGGCTTTTCCTCTCTTTGATAGGACTTAACTTCTCTAAGGGAGAACTGCTTGCTTATCGCTTTGGACAGCAGAATATAATCCCTGTGTTTATAGTAATTTTATTTCAATTTTTTCAGCTTCTTTTTTAATTTCCTTTTTAGTTCTTCCCCCCTCTCACCTCCTCTAAGCCTCTCTCACAGGGAGTTGCACAGGCTTATCATCACAGAGGCAAATTTGCACCTCCAGAAGGTTGAACTCCACGCAAAATTGGCCAAAACACACTGAACTCTCCTGTCATAGTCTGCTGATCTCTCCAAGTCTTTTAGCAGCTAGGATCAGCTAATAAAGTGCAAGATGTAAAAGTGCCATTTAGAGTTACCTACCCATAACTAAATAACTTTGTAATGAATGAAAGGCCATTTTGAGCTGATGCCTTAAAGACTGACTTCATCTCCATAAAGAAAGAAATATGATTCGAGCAGAGGCATCCTGCATATGGCATTAACAAACCCTCTTTGTATTTCTGCAGGAAAGACTGACACCAAGTGAGTTGTCATCTTTACCTGCTTCTGTTTTCATACTGATAACTCTACCTCAAAATATTCTTACAGCTCCAGGACTCCTTGCAGGGAGCTGGTGGGCCCCTTTCTCTAGGAAAAAGGAATGGAAAGATGCTTCTGAGCTAAGAATTCTGTCTTAGGTTAACGTCAGCTATAGAATAAGAAAAGTACCTGGTTTTCCACTATAACAGTAATTAATTCTGACTGTTCATGAAGGAAAACTCAGTATTTCCAGAAGAAATTATTTACACAGATGTGTAAATAATATGTGTAAATAATTATATGACGGTGTTTTTCCATTCACCTTTTCTGGAGTGTTTCCTTCCAAAGACATTAAACCCATACATTAGTATTTAAACAGTCTAATTCAACCCAGGCAATAATGACCTATAAATATTCATGATTTTGTTTTAACATTAAAATAACATCTGTTTCAAAACATCTGCAATCTGTTTTCAATGCTTCGGTAACATTTAAATTAACTGTAACTAATACAATAAACCACTATTGGGATAATGATAATGAAAGATGCCCTATTAAGAGACATGAACAACATGGAACTGAATGAAAAACAAAACAGGGAGGAGGGGAGTGGAGAGGATGAACCCAACAGTCAGATAGCAAAGCTCCTTGGAACTTAAATTCAGTATGGGAGAGTTTTCTCTCTGTAGGACTATTGTTTAACCATCTCAGCTGCTGCGTCTCAGCTCCACTTGGGTCTTGTTCAAATTTCCAGTCTGAAAGCAGTAATTTATGGGCTGGGTGGTGCAACTACTCTTAACGTGGGGAGGAAAGGCTTGTACTCTCCAGCTAAAGGGGCCCATGAAATATTCCTGAGCTGGAAAAGCCAGACAGAGCCTGAAAAGGGCTCTCCCAAGTAGATAATAGTTAATGAGCCCATTTAACCTCTTCAGCCAGAAATGATGTCTGGTGGCCTCAGCCATGGGTGCTGCAAGAGTGTTGAGTTAACTCTGCCCCCCTCCCCCCCCCCAAAAAAAAGGGCTATTGTTTTCTGCTGTGATTTCTTTCTCCCCGTGGCTGAGGGAGATGATATCATGTACATCTGTGTGTTGTTGGAAGGGGAAGGTTGGGTGCATGTCAGTGCCAAGGAGGAAGGTTCTTATCCCCTGCTGGTGGCTGCCAGTGGGCTGACACTTGGCACACCCATGGGCCCTGCCTGGAAAGTTTTACTTTGATGTAAAGTCCTGCTTGGTCAGACCATCACTCAAAAATCAATTTGGTTAAAAATTTTCGTTAGGGATATTGTGGTTTGCTTGGATTTTGGTTTTTTTAAGCCAGCCCTCCCTCTTTGCTTCTCCCGCTCTGCAACAAAAATCCAGAGGGCGTTTTTAATCTCCTGGACCAAATGAAAAGTGTCAGAGCAGAAAAAAAAAAAAACAAAACAAACCAACAAGAAATACAGAAGCTGAGTTTGCTCTGATCTGACAATTTTTTTAAAAAACAAAATTCTGTGTTAAAGTTTTTCTGTCAAAACAAAGCCAGAATTTGCCACACATCTGGCAACCTCAAGGCTGTTTATGCTGCCAAAGTGATGCTTTTTTTTACCCTCAAACTCAGGCAGTCTGTAGAGGCCATTGCCTAGGTACAAATACCTCTAGGAATAATGCTGTGGCTCTTTATCCACCCTGAACCAAGCACTGCACCCTGGGCACAAACCCTGAGCCCTGGCACCAGGCTGGACCAGGTCCCAAAGGGCCACCACAGAGCTGTGCCTCCCTGCCTTTCCAGCAATGACAGGGGCCTGTGGAAAGCACAGCATAAATCCAAACCATTTAAAGTGTGATTAAGACTTCCCCTGATTACTGCTCTGCATGATATTGAATGCTTCAGTGGTCGGTGATTTATTGAAGTAATATATAATATGCTGCATTCAGTTAACAGTCCCCATCAAGCACAATCTAGCTGAATTGGGGGGAAAAAAGAGACACAGAGAGAGAGAGAGAGAGAGAAAGAATGGTCTAAGGAAAATCTTCCTGGATTTAAGGGAAATTGAAATACATGCATGGTAAATTTGTCCAAAGCTTTTAGCACTTCAGAAAGTGGTGGCTGCTGATACCACTGTCTAAGATCAGCATTCGATGGCTAATGGTCCCAATGACATCCTCACCCCTTCCTTCCCTCCACTACAAACAACTGGCTCCTTTACTCTGGCTACTTTGAGCTTTTCTTTCTTTTTTTTCTCTTTTTCTTTTTTAATATTTTGGTGGCTTTTTTTGCAGTGTAATTCCAGGATGAAGTTCTTCAGATCCTTTGGTGAAGGGGAGGCTGCACCAGAGTGTTTTGTGCATCACCACTACTAAACCAGAGCAGAGGTGAAACTGGTGGTAACTATAGCCTGAAAGGGAATAAAGTGAGGCTGCTGTTAAAAAAAGAAAGAAAAAAAAAAACCACAACAAACCAAACAAAACAAAAAAACAACCGAGGAGAAAATAGCAATATAAGCACTCAGTACAGTTTCACTGATTTTAATGTTTTGGTTTAATAACAGAAGTAGCTTTTAGTTATGCAGGGAAGAGGTTTATTTATTTTCATATATGATATTTGATGTATTATTGCTCCTTTAGGATCTGATTCAATGTGATACCTCCACAGTGAGCTAATTTTAAGGTGTCATCTTCAATTAACACTGATCTCAATCACAGGCCTTCCAAAATAAGGTTGCTGGCTTAAAAATGGTAAGATTATAAATCAAATGTTTTATTTGAGATTTGCTTTTAAGTATCTATGTCTCCAAGTTGTTGGGTGGTTTGGGGTTTTTTTCCCCTAAAGGCATAAACATTGGAAATAACTTTTTAAAACCAGTAATAATGAAAGTAAATACTTTCACACAAGCAGCTCTATTTGGGCTTTCACAAAACCCAGATGTGATGTCCAGAAATCACACGCATTTTCAGGGCAATACTCAAACTTCTCCAGCTCTACCAAAAATGCCAGCTGAAAACACACACGGGGTTTGGTTTCATTTCCTCAGTTTCTAAAAGTGGTAAAACTGGACCAAATACCACAGCAGAAAGGTGACATACATCTGATGTGTGATGGATATCAACACCCAGGTGATTTTTCCTCCCAGTGGATGCACAGTCCAGCAAAGAAGGGAATACTCTTGGCATTGCCCTGGCTCAACAGGCAAAAGACTTAAGCTCTTGTCTTTAGTCACTCTTCATCCTTCTGGATGCCAAGCAGATGTCATCCATGCTGCTTGTGAAGACCCTCAGCCCCCAGAACATACTCATTGTTGTCAGCTGAGGCCCTGAACACTCTGCCACCAGAAGACTGCATTTACACACACCCCCCCTTTCCCCAGCCCAGGGATGCAGGCTTAGTCTGGAAAATGGGCTTGGCCTGGAGCTTCTCTGGAAAATGTCTGTAAGAAGTTTTTAGCTTGGGCTTCATATTTTCCCTTAATCTCACTCTCAGAAATGACGGCATCGTTTTAGCTGAAACTTTCCAAATCAAAGCCAGCCTGAGGCATGAACTGTTAAAAGTCTGACAAAGTTGTAGGCTGATGGATCTTCCAGTGGGAAGACTCAGGCAGCCTCACAGAGAGGTGGAAGTTCCAGCTCTGCCAACAAGCTGTGACACCACGCATCTCCTGAAACCCAGAGAAGCATCACCAGCCCAGACATTATGAACCTCAGTATTGCAGCAGCAAAACTACTGCTATTTCTCAGCCCAATAAAGCAAAAAATACATATGCAATAAATTGCCTTTTTTTGTTGGTTTTTTTTTCAGTTTGATTATCCGTCATGATAAGACATTACTTAAAGCAGTGGTGACACTGTCTAATCATTCTTGTGAAATATAGACTTCTCTCTCCACTTCAGACAGAGCCGACATTAATACACATTTATGCAAAGCAGAGCTGGAGCTGTCAGGGGCTAATCTTTACAAGTATGATAAATGATGTTTATTTTCAGTGATGGAACGAAACACCCGGGCTGACAATAATTGTAATAAAAAGGACAGATCAACTTCTATAAAGTGATTGAATTACCAGTCTATTGCATTAATGCCTGATCTTGGCTCTGTCATAAACCTGCTTTAGGTTACCAACAACTGTGCATTAGGAAACATCCACCTTCAAATAGACACCCTGCCCTTGACCTGTGGGAGTGCAGGGGAGTCCCTGCTGGCTGCAGGTTTTGGCCACTCTTACTGTCATTTACTTACCATAAAATAACAGTTCCTCTTCTCAGGGCCAACAAAGTAGCATCCTGTGTCTCTGGAGCCTTGCAGAAAAGCTGTAGAAGCTCCTATACGCAGGAATGTTGGTGCTGAA
This sequence comes from Phaethornis superciliosus, assembly GCA_023637945.1. Classification (NCBI taxonomy): domain Eukaryota; kingdom Metazoa; phylum Chordata; class Aves; order Apodiformes; family Trochilidae; genus Phaethornis; species Phaethornis superciliosus. The sequence goes on from JAJQWJ010000007.1 coordinate 26,831,969, forward strand.
TTTGCTGCTTGTGCCTGCAAAGCTGCTCAGATTCACCACCATCCATAAAGACCAGCATGACTGTGGATTACCAGGGCCCTCTTGAAGCAAAAAATGGAAAGAGGTTAACCTTCCCCACCTACCCGGGGTAACATCTGCATCCTGGACTGAACAGAGCATGATGCAGCCCAGAGATGTGGAGGAGAGGGGAGGCAGACCACTGGGTGATACCCCTGTGTCACTTGTGCATTCAGACCAGCTTCCAGCCTAAACATGAGCAGGAGACACCCTTCACCTCTCCAGCAAAGGCAAATCTCCAAGAGGCAGCTTTGGAGAACAGAACTCTCTTTGCTCTGGTCTTTACTTCTTTTTATTTCTTCATAGAAGGGTATTTTGATAAAATATGGGCTCCAGGGAGTCCATGTGTCTTATCTTTCTCTGTCAGTTTTATAGAGTGAGTGCTGACACTAGACTTTCTGTGGTTGCCCTGACTGTGACATGAAGGGGAAAAAAAAAACAACACAAAAGACTTCTCAGAGCATCCCAGTGTGGGGGGTGCTCAAGATAGCACAGAGACATGTTTCAAGCAAACCCGGCTAAAAGTGGGGCTATTGCAGCCTTCCCAGGCTGCTGAGTGACTTCTCCAGGTTTAAGACTCAGCCACAGCCCACTGAGTAATGGGCTAGATGAGATGTCACACTGCCTGCCCCGAGCTACACCTCACCTCAGCAGTCCTAGTATAACACAAAAACCTCTCATATATTGCAGGATCAGTTGATTGCTTTGTGAGTAACTCTGTCACACAAAGCAGAAACATTTTCAGTTTTCAGAATGAGGCAGGTGTTGGAGAAGGAAGGAAAGATGGACAAAGAGAACAGAAGAATGTGCAGGTACAGCTGTGTATGTTGCTCTGCATTGCCCTCCAACTAGAAGTTCTGACATCTGACTGAAAATGGAATAGGAAAGCTAAAAATGGGGTTCATCAACAATTTCACATAAAACAATATTCTGGAAACACTTGGCTTCAATTTAAACAATTGTTTGCATTTACGGATTATTTCTTTTATAGGTTTTCCATTCCATTATGTTTATATTTAGTGTATATTTTGTGTTTTGAGTATTCCATATTTCTATTCCAATCCAGACTTGTATTGTTCTGCTTCATAATTCATTGTGCATTATTTTATGTAAGCATTTGTACTGTGTTATACATTAATGCACAGTGGTGCCAAAGACAAGTCATTTCAGACTGAAAACTTGAAATGTCCCACTCTGACAGCTGACTGCTGTGAGTTTATTGAAAGGAGTTATTCTGATTTTTTTTTCACCCCCTAAACTTAAGTTTGTCCAAATTGACACACTCCTATGGGATAGTTTCATTCTGGCAGAGCAGCATTTTCTGACAGCAGACATTAAGCAGGAAATTTTTAACCTTTCTCAGTCATGTGTATTTGTCTGCATATGAGTGTTTGTGTGTGTGTGTGTGTGGTGCCAACAGGACAGGAGCCCACTGGGACTGGGACCTGCTGACCATGGTGCAGGCTGGGCAGCAGGAGGTCTGCTCACAGCCTGGGTGATGGTTTCCAACAGCCCCAGCTCCTGCCCAGCTGATGCTGGAAGGTGATGTTGGTCCCAAAGGTCCTAAGAGAGAGCATGAGGATTTTGCAAGCAATATGAGGTGAATAAATACGGTTGATCTAGGGAGCTGTCTCACTTTATTGAAGAGTATCCCCAGCACCAACTCCTTCATTAAATAAGCCTTATTTCTGCTGGATTTATTTGTGCCCAGCATTGCTGTTACAAGGTTTCATCCTCCTTAGACCTGCCTGCAGTCAGAAATGGGACAGAACAATCTGCAGTGGGGCTCCTGTGTGTAGACCTGGTGTGAAGCCAAGACATAGCAGGTTCCTGGGATGGTCCTTCAGCCTCTGGAAGGCATGGAAATGGAGGAGGAAGGTGAGCAGCCAGACCTGCTCATTCATCTGGGGCTGTGTGCAGGGGGCTCAGGGTCAGAGGCTCACCTGACCAATGGATCAGGGAAGAGACACACCTGAATGCAAGTATCACCTGTCCTACCACCACAAAGGGCAGTGAAAGCTGCAACCCCCAAGCCCCTTTACTTCTCCCCCATTATCTATTCTAAGCACTGAGACTTTCTCAGTTACCCCACTGTTTATTAAAGGGGGGATTTGTGTGTAGGGTGTGCAGCTCATAGAGACCTCTACAGTACATCAGACCCCAATTTTACACGTCATGTAATGTAATATATTCTCCAGGGTAAACTATTGTCAGCATGCAAATCAATCTTGTTGGCAGCTAAAGATTTTTTTTTCCCCAGACAGCAATGAGAAAAGATCCAGCACAAACTCTTGATCATCCAGCCTTGCCTGTGTGTGTACACTTTAATGGCAGAAATGCTTGAGAGCTGAGTCAGAACAGCTATAGCTGCTTCTGTCACATCTCATATCAAAGAGACAAGCAGGGCCCCATCATCCAATATTGTAAGCAAGACACCAGCATCCTCAACACACTGACAGCCCTGAATGTGCTGGACTGTTAAGCCAATCACATAAAGTGCAGGTGTTTAGCTAAAAGAAGTAGGAAAAAAAAAAAAAAAAGAGATTGTCTCTCTCTTTCACTCTCGGACAGCTGTCACCAGAATGGCTGCATTTCCCTGCCCTGCTCACAGGCTGCTAGGATGCAAAACGTACACAAAGTGGCAAGAAAACTTGTGGTATTTTCAGAGAAAATGTTTGGCTTGCTTTCTTTGGGTACCAAAGTGGCCAGTCTGCATCCCAGTGCTGCTCTGGGCAAGGAGAAGGATGGGGCCAGCATTACAAACTTGCCAGAAGGAAGGCAGGGAAGCCTGAATACTTATAAAGTAACTTGTTTCCTATTATACCAGTCAACTTACTTTATATATATTTTTTCTTTCTTCACACCAATCAAACTGTCATAACGAAAACTAGAATCACCTCCTAGCTTGGCAAGAGCAAAGACATCCTTGTTACCCAGATATGTACAGAGAGAAGAAGAGAGCAGAAATCAAAGTAAAGCCCCTGGGTGGTAGTGGAAAATGTCCAGGATGGCAGCAGAGATGGGCTGGGGGCTGCAGTGTGCAGCACCTGGCAGTGCCAGGCCCCACTGTGGAGCAGTGATTGCCACCACTGTCCTGGCAGCAAAGTATATTAAAGAGGAGGCAATCCCAAAGGAAGCTTTCAAGGGGTGGTGGGCTGCTGACATAAGCAGCAGCAGCAGGTGCTCAAAGGTTGAAGGGGAGCAGGATGATGAGTGAGAAGTACTACCATAGCAGAAGCTGTTGGTCTGGTTCTCTCAAACCACCAGACTAAATCCCTGAACAATGAGAGGATCAAACCAGGTGGTGATGAAACAAGTCATGGGCCCCACTTCCCTCGAACAGCAGCTACTGCTCTCACAGCTCTGCCCAAACAATGCTCACACTCATCATGGTACTGCTCTTGGGTGGGTTTTGCCTTTGGGGCAGGACAGGAGACTCACCTGCTCTCCCAGCAGTGATGCAACCACCCTGGACAATGGAAAAGCAGGAGGCAGAACACAAAGATCTCATTTACTGGCACAGACCACAACCAAGGCATCTCACCAGAGCAGAGTAGCAGCACCTGTGGAAGAAGAGTAGGGGAGTCACACACAGGGCTTTTGCTGGGGCTGCCAGAGTGGGGAAAGGGGTTTCTGACACTTAGAATCACAGAATCATAGAACTGGCTGGGTTGGAAGGGACCTCAGAGATCATCAAGTCCAACCCTTGACCCACTATCGCTGCGGTTCCCAGCCCATGGCACTGAGTGCCACATCCAGTCTCTTTTTAAATATCTCCAGGAATGGAGAATCCACTACTTCCCTGGGCAGCCCATTCCAATGTCTGATCACCCTCTCCATAAAGAAATTCTTTCTAATATCCAACCTAAACTTCCCCTGGCACAACTTAAGTCCATGTCCTCTTGTCTTGTTGAAAGTTGCTTGGGAGAAGAGCCCAACCCCCCCTGGCTCCAGCCTCCTTTCAGGGAGTTGTAGAGAGCGATGAGGTCTCCCCTGAGCCTCCTCTTCTCCAGGCTGAACACCCCCAGCTCCCTCAGCCTCTCCTCACAGGACTTGTGCTGGATCCCTTCACAGCCTCCTTGCTCTTCTCTGGACCTGCTCCAGGACCTCAATCTCCTTCCTGAACTGAGGGGCCCAGAACTGGACACAGGACTCGAGGTGTGGCCTCACCAGGGCTGAGTACAGGGGCAGAATCACTTCCTTGGGCCTGCTGGCCACACTGTTCCTTGAGAGCACCAAGAGGCAGCACCATGATAAAAACTGTGCAAACAGCAGGAACATTTCTTTAATAAGTCTCCAGACAGATAAATCACATCTTAGGGAAAAACTGCAGAGCTATTTATTAGTCATTTGTGCATGATTCACTCATACCATTGGTAGTGAAATTTCTTTTCCACGTATTTAAGATGCATCAAAAGTTGTGTGCTGCACAGCAGTTTGTACTGACACCGCTGCCCTGCAGAGCACAGGCACCTGTAACCAACCACCTACAGACAGCTACAGCCTCAAAGAAAAATACCAACAGTGACTGCCTAAAGAAGACACCTCAGTGGCTAAAGGAATCAGCTTTTGTTTCTAACTTCCTTATTTTCTAGAGCTGCTAGGTTTCCTTGCATGGGTGAGCAATACCCACCAGGTAGCACATGGTCATTTATGCTGGATTCCTTATTTCCAGCCATTTCCACATCCTACCTTTGCTTTGTGAAATAACAGGGTGGGTGGTAATGGGTGAGAAGGCACAGAATGAGTGAGCTAAAAGGTTAGTGTAGAGGACAACAAATGTAAAACACTAAGCAGACATAAATGACTTTTCAGAAGACCAAGTTAGATGCCACCCCAATTTGTACCTGCTGTCAATTCAATGGCTTAAGTCATAACTGAATTTTCTCCCTGTAACATCCAGCAATAAAACAGCACCATGGGTCAAGTGGCATTGCAGAAGCTCTACAAGTTACTGCTGCGACATGGTTTTTAACCAGTAACAAGGTGACAGATGCTCTCTGTTATTCCCCCACTCCCTCCCAGGGGAAGGTAACAATAATAATAAGGAAAAGAGACTCTAAAGTTGGGGAAAAAAAACTACGATAGGTTTAATGAAGTAGGAATAACGATGGTATATTGTATACAAAAAGATACGCAAATATGTAAATATGGAACCCAAGCTCTTCAGTTGATAATTATTTACCAACCAGCAAAAACCCCAACTGGACTCAGCAGCAGATGGGGTGCCCAAGTCCATGGTCCCAGTGACAGTCCTGCAGCAGCCAAGCCGGTCCCACACACGGAGTCACGAGAAGGTGACCTGTCCTGGTGAACCATGCTCTCCTCCAGCAAGAAAAGAGGAGGCAGGAGCAGAGGGAGCAATGGCAACCAGGGAGCCCCATCCCGCAGCCCAGCCCGGGGCCAGAGCCGCGCTCCTCCCTGCGGCGCCATTTTGTGCTGAGGGCCCTGCTCAGGAGCGCTGTGATTGGTCCATCCGGGTCACATGACCCCACAGCCACAGCCCGGTACCGGTACCGGCTGGGCCCGGGCAGAACCAGGGTAGCGGGGAGAATGGATCCTGGGCAGCTCAAACCGGGAGATCTTGGTTATTTGATGATTCTCCAGAATAAAATATTCCCAGCTTTTGGCGAAGTAATTCGCTGCCTTTCAGAGATCATAGAATCATAGAATCGGCTGGGTTGGAAGGGACCTCAGAGATCATCAAGTCCAACCCTTGACCCACTATCGCTGTGGTTCCCAGCCCATGGCACTGAGTGCCACATCCAGGCTCTTTTTAAATATCTCCAGGGATGGAGAATCCACTACTTCCCTGAGCAGCCCATTCCAATGTCTGATCACCCTCTCTGTAAAGAAATTCTTTCTAATATCCAACCCAAACTTCCCCTGGCACAACTTAAGACCATGCCCTCTTGTCTTGTTGAAAGTTGCCTGGGAAAAGAGCCCAACCCCCCCTGGCTCCAGCCTCCTTTCAGGGAGTTGTAGAGAGCGATGAGGTCTCCCCTGAGCCTCCTCTTCTCCAGGCTGAACACCCCCAGCTCCCTCAGCCTCTCCTCACAGGACTTGTGCTGGATCCCTTCACCAGCCTGGTTGCCCTCCTTTGGACCTGCTCCAGGACCTCAATCTCCTTCCTGAACTGAGGGGCCCAGAACTGGACACAGGACTCGAGCTGTGGCCTCACCAGGGCTGAGTACAGGGGCAGAATCCCTTCCCTGGACCTGCTGGCCACACTGTTCCTCATCCAGGCCAGGATGCCATTGGCCTTCTTGGCTACCTGGGCACACTGCTGGCTCCTGTTCAGCTTCCTGTCAATCCAGACTCCCAGGTCTTCACTGTAGGGCCTGACGGGTGGTTCCGCTGCATGTTCATTGCTGGGCAATTCTGACATTGCCACTAGCGTAAGGTAGCAAAGCAAGGGCTTTTGTGGCAGGCAGAAACTCTCAAGCTCTCCAGAACAGCAGAGCCTGCCTACTTGGAATAGTTTAAGTTACTTACTTAATTGGAAAAAATCTCCATTTCTTGTTCTTCCGATAGTTCAAGATACATTCACTTCTTCTCTCAAAGCCCCATTTATTGGGAGAAGCTGTAAGCCAAAGGGTTTGGACTTTGGAAGCTGTTATCTCAGAAGCATGAGGAACTCCAAACTATGTGGGAAATTCATTTTTTTATTAAGATACACAGAGAAATTCAGTCCCTGGTATAATCCCTGCCCAAGTCCTTGAACTTGCAAGAAACACTAGCAGATGTTTGTTAGTGCATTGCTAACTAGAGAGCTGTAGGCACTTGTCGACTCTGTATGTGATAAATAAATGTTGGAAAGTTTCTGCTAGGGAATAGCACTTTTGGTTTGTTGCCAACTGGATGCACTCAAAAAAGTGTGAGAGAGGTGCAGGGAGTTGGGGCCAGCAGTTCTGCTTGGTTGTTCCTATTATTATTAATTGTAATTATTTTGTTTAAGCTGTGAAAAACCTGAGGATATCTACTCTCTGCCTAAACATAACACACAGCAAATACTTGGGTGAGATTAATGATTTTCTGCTGTTTAATAAAGATGTGGCTGCTTGTGAGTATGCCTAATGATGCCCTTGCACCAAGTGAGTTTGGACATCACAGTCATCTCATAGAACAGCAGCCAAAAAGAGCAGAGATCTTTTTGAGAAGACCACTGCGAGCACCAATACCACTGTAGGTCATGACACCACTCCCAAATTCATCTTCAAGCTTGCACTCACCTGGCAAGTTCAGCATGTTTTCCTTCCCTGCAAATACCCCTCCAGAGGCTGAGACCACCATCAACTCCTCGAAATCCAGCAACCAACCCCTACTCCCTGTGTCCCGGTCACTTCCAACAACTACTCTGTTTTAAAAGCAAAGAGGTACTTTCCTCAGCATTAAGCTACACTGTGTTCTTCCCAGGCTGGCCTGGGACTGCAAGCCAGGTAACAGTGCAGAGAGAGCTCCTGAACTGTGCAAGAGAACAAAGGCAACACTTAGTCTGGTAGTGGAGAAACTGTTTCACTTTGTTAAACTCAAATGTATAAGCACTTCTTGTTAAAGTAACTCAAAAACACAACAGTGACCCAACAGGAGGAAAGCCAATGCTTCTCCGAAGGCAACTGTCTGGGCCAGAGCTCTCTCTGCATGTGGGAGTGAGCAGTCCCAGCCAGTCTCTTAGCAGAAAAATAACTGAAAGTGATCTGTTGGAAGCTGTCTCCATACACACAGGCATGCAGACACACACACACACACACACACACACACACACAGCTTTGATATGTGGGTCTGACTTAATTATAGCTGTCAAGCACAGAAGTTAGATATGCTTGAGAATGGTGCTTGACAAAACTATACTCTGCAAAAGAGAACTCAGTTTCCCAGAGAAAAATAAAACAGATAGTGGCCACATCTGGATTTTTTCTCACTCTCACATCACTCCGCATTTTCTGGTTAGAGCTGAGATCTCCCCAAGAGAGGCTTTTCTTGTGGTATTTCTAGCTGGGACTGGACACACCACAAATCTCACGAGAAGGACTTTCCTTCCAAGATTCATGAGCTGGAGGCTCATGAAGCACAGACAGTTCAGGGAAGTGAACAACTGTGCGATTGCTTTCCAAACTCTCAGCCTTTTGGGGGGTCCGGTAGCACTTGCAGTGATGTAGAGTCCCATCTCACTTCCTTCCCAGCAGCATGGACACTAATGTTACAACTGTCTGGAAAGCTCCTTACTTCAAAAAATTAAAGAGGGAAAAGAGAAGTCCCACTGTGTCAAAGCAGAGCAGCAGGGCTTGGAGGTTTGCCTGACTGTTTCAAGGTTGTTAAGCAACCATCTCCCCAAAACTGCCGCTCCAGTGGGTAACTTGCCAAAAGGAGAGGGATGCTCCAAAATTATCCAACTGCTGATTTCCATTTCCAGGGAACACCAGATTTCCTCCATGCTGGGAGATGCGTGATGTCCAGCGGGAGCCTCAGACCTTCTTCTCTTGCAGGAAAAAAAAAATAAAAAATTCCCAGACCAACCCAAACCTTCCACTTTAGTCAAGTCTGAAACCAAGAAATCATCTGAGACAACCAGCACATGCTGTCCTCTCCACCCAGGCTCACACCCCTCTGTGCTCAGCCTCTGGGTCTTCTGAAAAGGTTCATAGCAAGCACTTTGGAAGGCATTTAGCTGCTTGTGGGCCATGTAGGATCTCAGTCCTGCTTTGCCGTGGGTTTTCTGCCTGACCCCGGGTAAGCCATTTAGCTGATCTTTGCCACATTTCCCTACCCACAAAAACATGAGGGAGAGAGAAGTAACAGCATTTCCTGGCATCCCTGGGATGTTGTGAAGATTCATGCATTAAAGAACAACATGCGTCAAGATTCTCCAAAGGAAAAGTAAGTCAGAAGGTCAATACAGCACTGAAAAGGAGTGTGTTTTGACACAGGTTTTGTTTATTCCATACTATTCCTGTCCAAGGGGAATTTGAGGCAGCATAAATGCATCTCTCTGCTCCAGAGGGGACTGCTCAGTGTGTGAGCACATAGGAACGCTTTTAGGAATAGGAGGTTTGAAAACTATTGTGAAAACTGCTCAAGAAAAATTGAAACCTACTGAATCCCCGAAGGAACCTTTAATGCCAACCAGTCAGTGATCTCCCTGTGGGCAGAAGCTGGTGGACACAGACTTCCCTGCTCTTCAAGACCAATGCAAAGCCTGGAGCTGCATAGTCTGAAGGTGCTGGTGCTTCACCAGGTGCTGAAGCTGTCCCTCCTTTGTCTGGCTTTATTGAGGCTTCAGAGTAGCTCACACTGAGCCCCTGAAACCCACAAATCACCTCTGAAAACCTTGGTGCAGACTTCATGCATGGTCTGGGATAGAGATCTTTTCACGATATAATCCCAGTCCTGAAGGACACAGCCCTTCTTCCTTCCACTTCATCATTGTTCAAACCTAAAAGTTGTAGTTCTGCTTCTCACAGAGGAAATCTCAATCCAACAGTGTTTTGGCACAACTTGCATTGGTCAGGGTCACACCACATGGGGACTGTGGTGTGGTATGGTATTTTAGCACAGGACAATGGGGCTTCCAGGACCTTTCCTTCTCACAGGAGAAAGGAACTGTTTAAGGATCATGGATTCAGCAGGGAGCTGAATGCCCTCCAGTTCAGTCTACAGCATCATGCACCACAAAGTTTATTTTGCTTCTGTGACCAGGAGGTGCATATTCCTGAGAGGAGACCTTTCCCTCTGGGGAAGTTAGTGCTATGCATTCATAGCACATGTCAACTGACAAAAGAAATAAAAAAGGAAAAAAAAAAAGGCTAAAATTCAGGTCCACCATCTCCTGGGCTCTGTTAGGAAATATCTACCATTATTATGAGCCTGTCTATATGAAGAAAACTGACATAGTTCTATTTAAGCATTAATCTCAACAGCTGAGAGCAGAAAACATTGCCTCTGACTTCTCATGTCATGCAAACCACTTCAGGGCTGCAGGAACCTTACAAAATAATTGCAAGTATCCTCAAATTCAAGCTGGTACATCCTCTCAGTTGGCTTAGACCATTGTCACAGCCATCCCCATCCAGGCTATCATGTTTAGGAAATTCACTTCACAGGAAATGTAGGCATCCAAGCCAGCACTATGAATCCCAGAGCAGTGCTGGGATCACAGGCTCTCAGAACAAGACAAGCCCTGACTGCTTAGCTGCACAGCTTCTGTTCATCCAGTTTGCCCAGAGAAGCTTGAGAGAGTCCCTGTTTTCATGCCACCACACGTAGCCCATCCTTTTAGACTTCAAATAACTCAAAGAAACAGTGCCAGCACTTCCATCCGAATAATAAATCCTTTCCAAAAATAAATCTGGGCATGACATTTGAGTGATGGGCTCCTGACATACCCCCTGTCTGCAGAACCTGTCACCTTTCCTTCTTTGAACTATTCTTTTTGATAAGGCAAAAAACTCCTAAGGCAAAACGTGACAGCCCAAAGGCAGGGACAGTGCAGGCTGCTGGGGCCAGTGCCCTGCTCTCTGCGTGAGCCTCTCACTAGGGTCTGGCTCTGAACTCCCATGAAAGACCCTGGCAAGCACAAACTAAGTCAGTAGGGGCTGAAAAACCAAGCTGGTCATTGGACTAGTAGGAGAGTCAAGGGTCCTGGGTCCTACCTGGGATGCCATCTGACATTATGCCAAGCCCTTCTGAGCCTGACCTTCAAGGAAGATTGGGATGACAGGGACATGGAGGCACATGGAGGATTAGTGTGAGGGATACAAGATAGATCAGGGAACAGTGATTTATGAGAGCAGGTGTAGTAGCAGGCTTAAGATATGCAATAAACTACAATGAAAAGAAAAAAACTGTTTTCCTGCCCAGGGTGTATTGCACAAGAAACCAGGGGCATCAAATGCAGAACAAAAAAAAAAAAAAAAAAGTTCAGGTTAGACAGCAGGAAAACCTCTCTAACCATAAGGGCATTGCAGACTCAGGGGAGGCTGCCGAATTTCCCACATTAGAGTTTTTTATGAACTGGTCAGATGAATACATACATGTTAGGCAAGAACAGGGTGAATTTGATCCTGCCTTCAAGTGTGACCACTTCAGGCCTTAGCCACTCCTGTGCCCTTCCAGGCTGAGTCAAAGCAGCCCAGGCACCCCAGTCACCTGGGGCTGCTGTGAACCTGTCCTGGGATGTCACTGGGAGCACTGGAGATCTCAGTGGGAAATGTCACCATCTTGAGGTGGCAGAACTCCTCCTGCCAAGCTGCTCATCTCCATGTTCAGGCGGGGCGTGAATCCAGCCTTAGGGTAACTCACACACAATGTTTAAAATTGCTGCCAATATATTTGTGTTTAACTTGTGGGAGGGGGAAAAAGCAGGAGATACAGAGAGTTAACATCAGTGGGAAGGAGCAGCGAGGACATCAGGCAAAGCTAACCAGCTCCTTGATGGGCTGTGATGGGGCTAGGTCCCCTTGCAATCAGCATGAACACTATCTCTTCTCACCTCTTGTTCTTTTTATAGATGCAGCCAATTTCAAACCGTATTTCCTAAGATTAGTCAGTAAAAGGTCATAAAGCACCTGCAGGCATCAAAACAAATACGCAGCCCGTGCCTGGTGATAAGCTGGATCCAGTGCATGCTGGGCTGGCTGCTGGGACCCTCACCCTGCTCAGCACCCTGCCTGCTCTCTGCCGCTCCCCCCACACTCTGCAGCAGCACCTCTGGCTTATTAGGCTCTACTGAAGCCCCTGTTAAAACAGAAACCTCTACTTCTTTATGACCTCCCCTTCCCTTGTGCTCAGCTGTGAGGAGGAATTCCACCCAGTCAAGCTCTTCTCTACCATCTAGTGGGAAAACAGGTTTCTCCCGCCGTGGTGAACACGGTGCTCAAGCGGGATCGCTCTCCTGATGCCTGGCCAAGCCCTCCACAGCCCCTCTGCCCCTACCCACTGGGGACATCCCAAGGCACCCCAAAGGCCAGAGCAGCACCGGGGTGATGGGTCCTTTCCTGCCTCCTAGCACCACCCTGGCTTAGGGTCCAGCAAGACATGGTTGGGGAAAGTTACCTCCTCCAACACCAGGGAGTATCCAAATCCATTTCCTGACCAATCGCCAAATGGCACCTAAATGTGCCCCATCTCAGTGCCTCTCAATGCAGCAGACCCACTCACCCACACCCCTCTCTCCCCCCATGTTCCCCTCCACCCCGAAAAAGCTGAATTTCACACTTGTGCATAAACTCCCCATGTTTTCTTGCCTCCAACCACCCCAGCCAAGGTTCTGACGTGACCCCCACAGCCCTTTGCTGTCTCTGGAGCTGTGATGCCCCTGCAGCACCTGAGCCCTGGCAGTCAGTGTCCAGCCCTGCAGCAGCTCTCAGATGAGCAGTGCTCTTGCCAAACTCTGGCTCAGGTAATTGCAGGCTGCGTACTTCCAATTCCCCCTGCAGATACAGCCGCCTTAATTTCCTGTCCTGAACTGTAGGGTAGTGTTGCAGCGTGCTGTGAAACAGCTGCCATGGGCTCCCCAGAGGGGCTCGTATTCCGGCAGTGGCTGGGTTTGGCACGCTCCATGTATTTCCAGGCAAGGAGGGCATTGGGATGGGATGCCACTTGCCTGACTGCTTCCCCGGCACGGTTCAGGCATTGCCAGTTCTCAATGCTCTTTCTCACACAGCCCAAATCTGGGCATCCCCTTCCCCTTGCCTGCTGAGCAAGTGCCGATGGGGAGAGCGGGTCTTTGCTGCTGCCAAAAAAGGAGGATGCAAAGGGTTAACGGTGTGACCGATAAGGGGAAGGAGGGGAAAGGGGTGACCCCTTGCAAACTGGAGACCCCTTCAAGTTTTATGGGGAGGGCTGGTGGGGGCGGAGGCACTGGGTGGAGGAAGAGAATTTGAGCAAAAGGAAGGACAAAAAAAAAAAGAAAAAAGGCTTTGACCCTGCATTGCTATAGATAGCCCCTGGGAGCTGGGTCTCCTTCAACAGCAGTTTTTCTCCAGGTCCTGCTACAATTTTTCCCTTTCCTTTCAAACTACGCCCTCACTGGAAAACATCTGCACACAGCTGCCTGTGGAGGCAACCAGACCTCCTCCTTGCCTGATCCAGCTGTGCTGGCAGGAGCAGCAGGAGCCATGCGATGTCCCCAAGCAGCTCCTGGGCCAGGGAAGTGACTTCCACAAGCACCAGGGCCACCCAGATGGTGTTTGAAGTCCCCATGCCATCGTCTCCATCACCCGTCTGCTCTTTATAATGTGAAGCTTTCTTGGCTACAGCATATTCATTTCTCCTCTCCAGATCTCACATCTTCCACTTCACATCTTGCCCTCACTCTCTTTGTGGGTCCTTTTGGCTTCTTTTCAGGATGTTTCTCCCCTTTCAGATCACACACTTGCAGGACTATCTTTTTTCCCAGATGACTTTCTGGGTCTGTCTCCCTACAAGCCCCTGTGACACCCTCACCCCCACTCTGACAGCCTGGCAGCACACATTCTGCTATCCACCACATCTCTTAGAGAGTCATTCTCCACGTTAACCTTCATAGGAATGGACAGGAGCTGTGCTTCATAGGTCTTAAAACCACTTGCAACTTCTACTCTTCAGTTTTGTCCATCCTTTTCCCTGCTGTATGGACAGACTCTGACCTGGAGCAGATGACCTTGTTTTTCCCCACTCTGGACCATTTTCTCCCATCTTGTGGTACCTTAGCTGGGAGCTCCAGATGGAGCTGCCTGGCACAGGACCATTTTGTTCTTCCAACTATTTTGCCACCAAAAAGGGAGGTGCTGCTGTTGTTTACCAGGCCTGGAGGTGAGAGCTGCAGGAGTCATTGCAGGCAGTGCTGCTGCTGCTCTCCTTTCCCAGCAGCAATGAGGGCATCCAGATGCAGGTCTGGTTGGGGTCAGCAAGGGAATAGAAAAGCAAAACTAATTAGCTCAACAGAAGCTGTCCTTGCCCTTAAGGAGGGAAAAAATGCATCCCTGTGCCTCAGATAGAAAAGAATGTGAGAGGAAAAATCCCATTCCCTGAGGAAGAAATACCAAATGAATAGTGGATTATTCCAAATGGTTTCACTGGAACTTTCAAGGTGAAGGAGATGAGAGCCCATAAATTGTATTTGCTTTATCTTTCATTCTGCCTCTGTATAGAAGACTCTTTTCATTCATTCATTCATACATATCCCACTGCATGTCCTCCTAAAAAATGTGGCTGCTTTCCATCCCTCAAAGCTACTGCTCTAGATTCATTACAGACACAAGCCCTGGGAGCAGGACTCCCATGGCATTTCAGGACAGCGTTAGAAGAGTCACCCACTCTGAAGGGGAAAAGCCCACATTTCCCAGGCATGCAGAGGTCATTCAGCAAGAGTACAGCATAGAAAGTGCATGGATTAACACCTCTGCCAAATGCATGCTGATTTGAGGATTTATTTGTCCTCCTCCCTTCTATAAGTCCAAGTTGCTCCCGCGTGCTTCCCATCTGCATCTGCTCTCAGGCAAAGCAACGAGGTGTTGTGTTTCACCATCTACTACATGCAAAACTGCTGCTCCAATTAAAAATATCCCTCACCATAGTGGCTGAAAGATGCTAACACTTGGGGATCATCCTCCCAACACTCACTGCCCACATGCTGCAAACTCTCCCCACCGCTGCCTGTGCTCCTGATGAGAAACAGAAACATCCCCGGATGGACCCATCCAGCCCAGCTGCAAGGCAGGGAATTTTCCAGGGCTCCTGCAAACTTTTACAGCTGGTTTTACAGGGGTGAGTTGACACATAGAGGTGAACTGCAGGTGCAGTGCAAGTGGCCTTCCTCCACCGGGGACGTGGGGTTGAGGACCTGCCTCATCTTTTCCCGGTGTCTGCTGTGATCCTCGATTCCCGTCATGCACAGTGTGTCATTTCCCATGAGTACCTGCCTGTTTCTGCCATCTGCCATGATTTATGGAAAATGGGCAGTGATTAATAGCCCAGTCAATGCTGAGTGAAGCCATTTTCTTTCATTTACCTGCTCCTTGACCTCCCCGCACAGTCCTAGACAGGGGCTGGGAAAGTGTATTAATCATGCACTTAAAAATTATTTAAAAGGGGAGATCGTATTTATGGAGTTATTTTCTACAGAGGGTGCAAGCTAATTGCCAGATAAAACAAATGGGCTCTTTGAAATGGAAATGAGTCACTTGGAGGTACTCAGTGTTTGGTCCTTGAGTGATGTCCCAAGCTCACCCTCCTCCTGGGGTTGCCTGTCACCTACCTGGGACCAAATCCCGTGGCAGCTCTCAGACACAAAGGATGGAGAACATCACACCAGCTCTGAGTGAGGTCACAGAGGTTTCTGTCACCGGAGGGGGTTGTGCTCCCATCATACTGTGGTTGCAGCACTGTAGCAGGGTTCTGCAAAGGGCCAGAGAGTTTGTGTTGGGCTGGAGTTCACCTGAAGAGAGATCCTGCAACAAAGGAAGGATATCTGGGGAAAAGACTTTGATTTCCTAGCACATAAGCTGTATTCCCAAAGCATGTGAAGACATTCAGTCCCTGTCTGGACCAGTGATGTGAACAGGATGTAGAAGTGCTCCAGACCACCTCCCCAGGCATGAAGCAGCCTCTCCTCACCCTTTTTCCTAGCTCTGAGTGTCAGGACTCACTCTGGGGCTCCTCATGCCCCCAGAGGATTAGATAACCATGGAGATGAACATCAGTTTCTCTTGGTCCCCTGATCCCAGGATAGGAGTCCCTCTTTGCCACAGCTTTCTGTGGTACAGAGCCATGATGCCATTGACTGGAGCAGCACCCTGCTATGCTTCAGCTCTAATCTGACATTTCCCTTCCTTGTGTTATGTCCCCAGGTGGCACCACGGGCACTGTGTCCTGTATGGCTCTGCACGGCCTCCTGGAAAATGCTGCTTTGCTGTGGGCCTCTAAGGACAGCCAAGCTTGATAGCAATAAAATGAAAATCCCCTGCCAAACCAAACAAAATTATTGAGTTATTCTCACTTGACAGAGACCAAAGCTTTGTTGACAACTTAATTAACTGTGTTTGTAATGAATTTTTGGCCACATGCAACAGACTAATTATCAAAGCAAACCTTAATCTCTTTCTAGTACATCAAAGTATGGAGAGCACAAAATATTTACATGACTCCCAGATAAAACTCTTTGCACTAATTCTAACATAATTAAAATTATGTTGGGGCTAAGGCAATTATGCAAGGTGCTCATATGGCATAACAATGTAATACAAGCCTGTGATTTTTTTTAACCTTTAGTCAGTCATCAGAGTTCTCACACTTATATGACTTCTATTAACTGTACTTTCAAACACGAGAAAAGAAGCACCGAGCTTGATTTAGGCATTTCAAACTGCCCACTAAGGCCAGATTTGGGATAAAAATCTGCATTATTTGTATTATCTGAGCTTTTTTCAGCAATAACTAGATATAAGTAAAACTGGTGGGTTTTAAGTGGCCATTGTATCATTTTCAACACTATCTACACAGCCAGTAATGGTTTTCTTTTTCTTCCCCTCAAGGTGTTGATGTGAATTTGATGACTCAGATGTGAAGAGGACTGTGACAATCCTTTCTTTCCCAAGGGATGCCCCTCCTAAGAAAAGGGAGCATGATGGGGAGAGAGAGCAGACGAGGAGAGGGGAAAGGGATCCACTTTCTTGCTGGGGTTAGCTGTGGCAGGACATCTCTTTGCTCCTGAATGAGGGACACTGTGACACAAGGCTTGCATCTCTACCAAAGGAGGCAGCAATGCCTGGACATCTCCCAAAAAACACAGGGAATAAAGGGGGTTGTAGACCACCCCTGTTCTTTCCATCTCCTCTGCCTGGATCTGCACAAGTAGCTGTGTCCCAGCTGTCCCCATGGCTGCGGGGACTGCCTGGCCACAGTGAACTCAGTCCTAGCTGCACATGTCCCCCAAAAAACAGCCTGCAGTACAGCTCCCCAGCTAAGCCTGAGGAGGAGAAAATGACCAAAAGGCAAGGTCACCCCCAGGTCCCACCTGCCATCTGTGCTGGGATCCATTTCTGCTGTCACAGGAGGTGACCTAGTTCCAGAGACACGTCCTGGAGATGTCACCCTGCATCCCCCTGTCTGTGGGACCAGCACACCTGCACTGCTGTGACCCAGGGCTTCATGGTGCTGGCCCAAGTGGAGAGTCTGTGATGACCCAGAAAATCCTTCAACTGATGAGCTGAGAAGGCAAATTATCTGGGTGAAAAAAAAAAGAAAGAAAGAAAAAAAAGCACCAACACTGCTTTAAATCTGCATCACCAAACTGCAGAGACATAGCACCAGTGTGCTCCATCTCTAATGCAGGATCAAATTTTCTTTTGTGTGTCTGCCTGAAGGTCTTCATGATGAGTCTCCAGCACTGAAGATGACACTTTGCCCCTCTATGCTGGCATTCCCATTAGAAAGTTTTTAACTCTTCCCTATGGGTATCTGAGCTGATCTCCTGTCCACCAGTGATGGGCAGAGCTGGGAACCTCTATGGGCACATCAGCCTTGTCCCTCCCAAGATGGCCTTTCACTGCCTGACACCCATCCCAATCCACAATGAGGAGGGTGTACTAGGCTGGAAATTTCAGCAGCTGTTAAAACCACCCCTTCTTGACAAAACACAGAGCTCAGCTCTCTCTTTGCCCTCCACAGGGGTAACCCAGCAGCAAGGCCATGGGGACTCATGCTACCACCAACTGGTAGATGTGGCAGTGAGGAGCTCACAGTCCCAGCACTGTCCCTGCCACAGATGTCAAGGCATATGTTCCCATTTTCCCAGTAACTGAAATCAGCTCTTTTTTGTGGCCTTTGGAGACATTTGTCGGCAGAAAGGCTGCCTTCAAACAGATTTCTGCCTAGGTTTGACTTCATTAATCAAATAATTTCTTGACACAAAACACCAAGGACTTCATGGATGTGCCAGGCTGGAGAGTGGGGCCATGCCAAGTGGCTCTGAGGGGTCACCCCAAGGGGCTCCCATAGACAAGGAGCTTCAACAAAGCTGTTGAGATTTCACCTTGATCTAGAGAGCTTAAAGAATTAACAGGTAAGTTTGGAGCAACAACAACTCCTCCTTCCAGCCCTGGTTTCCCTACTGTGGGAACCTTCTAGTGGGGCTGCAGTGATGAGCCCAGCCATTACTGGTGGGCTTGCCCCAGCCTCTGCAGGCAAGGGTAACCCATAAAAACACCAGTTTGGGGCAGAGCTTGGTGGAAACCCAGACACTTGCCAACACACCTACCCAAAGCACCCCCAGCACCTCTCAGCTGGGCTGAAACCACTTAAACCCACCCCAAACAGGTTTATCCCTGTGGCTCATGAAGGCTGGGGCACAGCCAGGAGCTAATCTACATTTCAGGCTTTTGCATCAACCACAAACCACTCTGGAGCCAGACCAGAGCTCCATTTTCTGACCGAACCAGACCTCTGATTTTGTATTTTGTAGGTTTCCTGCCTGTACAAAGCAAAGAACGTCAGACTAAACAGAGACACAGACTGAGAGGTGGATGAATGAGTAGAGAAGAGGCTTTTGGGAGCTGATAGCTTTGTTGTTCCTCAGTCTCAGCAGGCAGGCTGCTGTGAAGACTTTTTGCTCGGCTTCTCACCAAGATAGATGAGAAACTTCTCATGGGTAGAAAGAGCTCTAGAAACAGCTTTCTTATTGGTGCCAGTATCAGCCAGTGTTACTATCCACAAAACAACTAACTATGCCAAGAAAAAAAGAGAGCAATATCACTTCCCAACATTCTCTAAAGGTGAATGAGCTGCAGGGAGACTAAATGGGTTTCTTTCAGAGCAGTGGGTGTTAACCTGGACTCACTCAGGAGACAAGCCCTTCTGTTTGGCCACAAGTTACTAACCAGCTAATTGCCCTAAGGCATCTGAGGGATGGGAGTAAGCCTGGTCATTAAATCTGTGTATATAGGAGGGCTGTAAGAGCCTTTCCTCCCCCTTCCTCTCAGACCAGACAGTTTTGGCACTTGTTCAGCATTTGACTGGATGAAGTTGAATGAAGTCAAGTCTGAACACTTGCAGGCTGCTGTGAAGTGATGCTCCATAATGCCTGATTGCCTCAAAGACAAATCCCACGTTCCTCAAGTTTCTGAGCAACTTGACTTTTTTTTTGTTGTTTTGGATTTTTTTTTTTGACCTTCAGAGTTCCTGCAGGATTAGGGCTTGGTTTAACCTCTAGCAGAACACACAGATGCTTGAGGAGCTGCAAAGATTTTAGGGGCTCTTTGGCCTTGGCCTCTCTGAAAAGGCCAGGACCTTTATATTGCTGCCACCTTTCAGCCAGAGGAGAGGTGCTAGGGCTGCTCTCTAGTGGCAGCCTGCACAGAGAGAAGAGGAGCAGCATGCAGATGTTACCCATATCTGGAGCAGATAAGATAAAACACAGCTGGGAAGGCAGGCAAGCTTTTAGGGTGCAGGGAAAACCAGCACATATGAGCTAAAGGAGTAGCAGGCCTCAGACTGGGGTGAACATCCTCCTCCCAGGTTGCTCTCTACTAAAAGGCATAGTTGTATTTTCCATTAGTTGTCCAAAGGAATTTGTGGTACCTCTTCAGCACTCTAGTTTTTTGCTGCTTGGAAAGGGAATGCTTTGAGTTGCCCTTATTGCAGTATCTGAGCAGCTCCACATCTTTTTATTTTTTAAGTTAAAAAAAAATAGGGATTATTATCCCCATTTTAGCCATAGGAAACAGAGACAAGAGAGTTATCTTTAAAGGTATTTTAGCACTGACATAGAAGAAGTTATTTTGCATCAGTGGAAAAGTTGCATGGAGCACACTTCTGCATTTTAAGATGATTAAATAGCTTCAAAATCTGCCTCAGAGCATGAAGGTCAGTTTTTTAAGGTATATTTGTAACATTTACATCATTATCTTTACAAGCTCTGAATAATAAAGACTGGGAATTAAACAGAATATTGAAATTATCTGATTACCTAGCAGGGAAGCAACCTGAAAAGTTAACAGGTTTGTAAGAAAATTAAGTTTAAAAAATATTATCCATGAATGTTTTCCACTTTACAACTATATATACTTTTGGTCTTTTCTCAGAGGAAAATAACTCCACATTTTTCTTGAATTATCACTCCCATCCTGAAAAGGATAGGATTTTTCTCTTTGACTAAAAACTACAAGACTGCATTTTGGGAGAGAGAAAGGTCTAATTCCAGCCTCTCCACCCGCTATCACCTTTTGAGGCCATGCACAGAGGAAAGGTGTCAGAGCAGGCTTCCCTCTTGGGATGAACCAAGAACCAAGACCCACTGCATCCCTGGGTCCCAGGCAAATTCCTAAGGCAGAATACAGCCATGTGAGGGCTCTGTGGGTTCTCTGGACCTCTTTTACCTCCAGCCTTCTTCACAGCCATCAAAATGTTGCCAGCATCAAAAGATGACACAGGGCTGTGAGCAGAGTTAGTGGGAGCAAGAATCATAGAACAGAAATAGAATAATTTTGGTTGGAAACAACCTTTAAGATCATCAAGTCTAAACATTAACCCAGCACTGCCAAGTCCACCACTAAACCATGTCCCTGAGCACCACATCTACCTGGCTTTTAAGGATGTCCAGGAATAGTGACCCCACCACTTCTTTGGGCAGCTTCTTCCAGTGTCTGAAAATCCTTTCATTAAAGAATTTTTTCTTAATATCCCATCCAAACATCCCCTGGCACAACCTGAGCTCATTTTCTCTTGTTCTACCACTTGTAACATGAGAAAAGAGACAAACATCTTTTCCTTCCAGCTGAATCAGGGTGGAAACATATTTTCCTGATGCAGAACAAAAATACAAATCTTTATTCACAAATCTTTAAACATCTTGTGGTGAAGAAATAAATCTAAGCTTAATCCTTATTCCAGGGAGGAAAAGGCACCAGGCTCAGCACTTCCAGCCCAGTTATGAGATGCTTACAGGAACAGCAGATGGAGCTGCGAGATCAGGAGTGAGGGCTGGGAGTGCCTGGTACAGCTCCTCTCTGCTGGGAGGGAAAAAAACCAGTCTGTTTTGGAGAGGAGCTGAAAAGTCTCTGTTCAACGTGGCCTTTTGAAACTCCTTCGCCCTGACACAAATTAAGAACAGGAAATGTTTGTTTCAAATCCAGGAGGGTAGGCTGAGAGAGGGAAGAGCCTGCTCAGTTTTGCAAGAGAAGAAAGGTGCCCTGGGACTGGGGCATGGTGCTCAGCTCCTGGCCACACTGCCACCAGAGGCCTCCTGTGCAGCCGTGCCCACATCACTCAGGGAGACACCTGAAATGGCCTTTCACTATTTTCCAGGGAAGTTAGGCAACTGCCAAGCAATGGACTCTGGAGTATCCCTCAATGCCAGTCCCCTGGCAGTCCCCCATGTTACTCTCCTCCATGCTACAAACCTTTTGCAAAAAACCTTTCAGTGGTAGCTAATATTCATAGCCAATGCTCATAGCCAGAAAGCAGAGCCCTAGTTCACCAAGGGCTTTGTGGTATTTCCAGAGTCACATTCCAGAACAAAGTTGGCATTTGCCAATCCTGAGCCACAGGTGGGCAGGGCTCTGGTGCTGGTCCCAGGTGATAAAGCTCCTTTATGAAGTGGGTGATTACATTTAAAAGAAGTTTTATGGATGTGGAGCATTCTTTGATGGTGTTTGGATCACAGGAAGGAATAAGGAGAGACTGATGCAAAGGTGCCCAGGTCAATGAGGCCAGGCTGACCCTACAACAAATGGGGTCTGATCCATCTTCCTGACACATGCTCAATGTACCAGTGCCCACGGTAGTCAGAGACTTTATAGAAGAAATAAAGCAATAACTTCAGTGTGATAAGCTTACACATAGACCTCCTTAGCTTAATTTTTAACTGGTGGGGTGATAGTCACATATCAGAACAACTTCCACAAGGAGGGGGTTGGGATTTGTCATCCTCACTGGATCAGGTCTGTTCTCCTGTGTGTTTTCTCAGGGGTGGCAAATTTACTTTCTAAGGCAGGCTGACATCTCAGCATCTGAGAGGAGTACAATCAGAAGAGTTTTGAAAGAAACATATTTAAAGATAAACTGCATTCATACCATTAGTTTTAACTTACTGCTTCTGTAATAACTGCAATGCAGTTACATGTATGCTATGCTGAGCTATTATACCATCCCAAGAGGCTGCAGTAGTGCTCAGTGCAGGGCTGGATCCCACACTGAACTATTGGCAGCCCTGCAGACCCTGAGAATACTGGATAAAGCTGTTCTGAATGCCAGGTCCACTTTATCCCAATTATCATTTTATTTACAAACTTGGGGCATCCGAAACAGGGGCTGAGGGCACATGGGAGCCAACATACAACTGCAATGGCTGCCCCTCATTTTTACATTTCTGGAGTGCTTCTGCCACATGGTAACAGTAAGCAACAAACTATTTGCTCCACAAGCATAACCACAGCCTAACATTGCACGAAACACATAAGAACAAAAATAAAAGCACGTTCTTGCCATGCTGCATCTATTGTTCTTCAGTGGGATTTTCATCTCATGGCAGTTTCTGAGGGAGCTGAAGTCTTTGTGGTTTCTTGTATTTAGGGAGTAGAAAAGAAAACATCAAAGTACAACATCCTCTGAGATTTGGTCTGGCCGACACTGTCCCCAGATCACTCGGTAGCATGAGACATTGCAGCCTGCAGAACAGGCTTTCACAAAGCAAGATGCACAAGCAGCTCAGGGCTGGCAGCAGGATGAGATGGGCAATGGCCCCTGAGCCCCCACGTGGCATGGTGGATGGGGCAGCTGTGTCCTGAATAAGGCCAGACACTGTCCTACAAAGCCCATCCTTTGAGCCTTCTCCCCTGCTGCATACCTATTCCGCCTTCCCTGGGACATGCAGCCCCCTCGCACCCCAGCTCAGCTTCTGCTTGCCTAGAAAGAGAGATCAAAAAGTTTCCTTGAAGGAAAATAACCTAGGAACTCATAGGATGGCAAAGCAGACATCCCACAGTGCCCTCCTCACCTCTGCAGCCTGCACAAGTTGTGGGCATCCAGCACCAGTACTTCCAGCACAGGACAGGTGACCACAGAGCCTCTCAGCCTTGGGACACAAGGAGCACATCACACAGCGCTGGCAGAGGAGCTGCTGAGCCTCAAGATTCTCTCAGCAACCCACCTGCCTTTCCAACTGCTCTGTGCTCGCCAACAAGCTTTACAAACCCTGGAAGACCCCAAGCAACCTGACCTAAGATTACAGATTAGATCCTGATTAGAGCAAGGAATTGTACCAGAGACCTCCTGAGGTTCTTCCTGCTTGATTTATTTCATGATGCTACCATTGCACACCACAGGAGGTCATCCAAGGCCAGCACCATGATTTCCTCTACCTACCATAGAGGCTAAACCACCCAGTGCTCCAAGCCCTGCCACAGAGGCTTTGCAGCCAGATTTCTCCTGGTATTTAATTTATCCCTGCCTGAGCTGGCACAGGACCTAGAAGAGCCTATGCATCACTGCTGACTCAAGCCCAGCCCTCCCAGGATTTCTTCTTACATTTACACCAGCAGAACAGATCCAAATTTCCCATCAGGGATTTGCTACAATTGACCAAGCTGATGTAGAAAGCCCAGGGCTTAGCTCCTCAGCTCCTGTTATGTTTGGAAGGATGGAACTTGAGGGGATGGACTTTGCAGCCCTTCACATGGCAGCCTCGAGAAGCAAAGAACTTTGAGCCTAGGAACTATTGGCTTTAGTAAGTAACTAGGCAGGGACTGGAAGACAAGAGGAAGACTCCTCTGACATCCTGGTCTGCCCATAAAATAAAAGAATAGGTTGCACATTTTAAAACTTTGCATGTTTTATGACATTATTGTCTGTAAACCTTCTTAGTTTCCTTAGTAATCAGAAAACAGACTCATTTGATAGAAAACATGGTGTACTGGGCACAAGAGCAGAGAATGAAAATTGGTCTCCTATGCAAATAGTTCATTTATAATCAAACACAAACACTGAAAGAGGTCAGGTTCCCAAAAGGATGGATGTTTACATTATAAATAAGGAACTGGGAAAGAGGAGCAATACAACAGCTTTACTGCTTCAGAGCCATGACTCACTAAGGTAAATGGCAGTTTCATAAGGGGACTCAAGATGTGACAAGTCCCAGTAACTGAACTATGTTTTTTGTTTTTTGTTTTTTTTTCTTTTTTTAAGAAAACTGGAAAAAGGCTTATTTTTTCTACAAAACCATGAGGCTGACCTCAGACAGGTCAGCAGTTTTGTGTTTGGCTTGGGTGTCTGATTAGTTGTCCTGAAATCAGCACAAACAGCTCTGAAGAAAGCAGAATTTGTCACTTAAAACACTTCACTGAAAATAAAATAGTATCTACGATGAGTCCAAATGCCCACGGGTGAGGAAAAAATCAATTTCTTTTAATTATTTTGTAATTCTATTTGGTTTCAGTCTGGGATTGTTAGTACAATCTGGCTTTAAGGCATTGGAGCTTTTTTTGAGTAACAAAATCAAAACCACTAAATATTTTACTATTTATAAGTAAGCTGTTACAAGCAAGTAATGCAGTCCTACTATAGCTTTGAATTAATGTATAACTTAAATAATAGCTAGCCTAGTGCTGTTTTGTTGGGTTATATCCGGGAAGGCTCTAGGCAAAAGCAAGGCCTGATGCTGATGGTTTAATAACACAATATAAAGAAAGAGAACTGAATGCAAAAAGGAAAACAAGCCCAGTAAAGGGAAATGTAAATATAAGCCAGAAAATGTATAAGGAAATATAAATATAGCAAAGTTTGCATTAAGGGAAGACAAAAATTTCCCTCTGCCTAGGAGCTGCCTCAAGTTTTTAGGGCTGAAGGCTGAGCCCATAGTGTGGCTCCTGACTCACTTTCAGGAAAAGGTCAAGGCTGGAGAGGATTTGCCATGAACACTATTCAGGTATGAAACACTCAGCTCAAGAAATATTTAAATGAGGTTGAGAGTGCCCAGCAGCAAGCCATGCCTGCCCCAGCACTCTGAATGGGAGAATGCCACACACCCCCAGCCATCCGTGTTTACTCTAACACACCCACCTGGAATGGATGCTCCCAGGCAGAAAGCAGTGCCCACGTTCCCACTGACCTATCAGCTGTGCACAGTTCCTCAAAACTAACTGCTGAAGAGATCTTTCAGGAATTTCTTGCCTTCTCCATTTTAAGTTGGTAAATTGGAAGCTCATAACCTCAGCTCATAACCTTAGCTCTTCTCAGTCCCTGTATTATCTACAATACCTTGAGATTTACAGCAAACAGTTCCAGATAAAAGGCCTTTACTGCACATTCAGAGTAAAAAGTCACATCTGTACAATTTTGATGGAGTTAAGTTTGAGATTGGGCACATGTGTTCACTTCTGCCACGTTCTGAGTGCTGAAGGCCAGGTAGCAATTTCCCTCCTTTTTAGAGGTCTAGAACAGTTTCAGTTCCTGCTGAGATGTCAAGGATACTTGTGGGGGGAAAGACTCGTTGTAACAAGACAAACCCAAAGACAGCAAATTAGATTTCCCAAAACAAATGGACACAGAGAGCCCCACACCAGCGAGGCTCAGAGCCCCCTCTTCCCCATTATCTCACGTGCCACTGAGATTTTTGGCTCTGACATCAGCTGCATCTGGCATATGGGATCAAGCTGGTTCTTTGCTCAGATGCAAATTTTCAGGAAGGGAGAAGCGGTGAGGGGGACCTGTGAATACAAGAAAACCCAAGCCCTGAAAAGACCCAGAGGAAGAAAAGGGATGTCTGGAGGAGCTGAGTAATAAAGTGCCTTTTCTCCTAAAAATCTAAAGGAGAACAAACAGTGAGACAGATGAACAGCCCTGCTCCAGCCAAAAGAGGGACTGGGGACTGCTTCCAGAAGAAAGGACCCACTAATATATTCACAGTCAGATTCAGCAAGAATGGCACAGCAGGATTTGGTGACAGCAGTTATTTACTATATGTTCATGTAGACAAAGCAGGACTGCTTTCTTCTCCTTCTCTTCCACATGTTACCTAATGTTGCAATCCCAGATCCCCTGAGATGACTGCACACCTCTCCCAAAACAGCCTCTGTCTGTACATTAACCACTGACCCAGCCTGGCAGCAGACAGACATCTGTGTAACACCCAGTGGTATTGCTGCACAACCATTTTAGAAGCTTGAGTGAAGAAAAGCACAGATGTTTGCCAAAATCCTGCAGGACATTTTCACCGTTACCAGCAGCTGGGCTGGCTTTGGCATGGTAACATCCCAGCAGACAGTAACGCAGAAGAAAAGCAAGAGTTGGGGCCTGAGCTGAGCTGCCAACATTCCAGTAAGAAATGTTATTTCAATAAGGAGCACAAATGCAAATGCAATTTCTGGGCAGAGCAGAGCCCCTCCCCCTCCCAGTTCTTGGTGAGCTCTCTACCATCTCTCTCATAATAACTGAAGTTATTTGTTCATGTGATTTCTGCTACTGTCACAATATTCTCAGCCATGGGGTTTCAGGAATGAAGGGAACTACAAGTTTTCTGTGCCCCTTGCACCCAAGCCTCCCTGTCTGACTGCAGTCACTTGGTCTCCATGTAGCAAGAGGCCCATATTGGGCCCTCCACCTCCCAGTGCAGCTGAGGTGCTGGAGTCAGGATACAACTGGGAAGCCCAGGAAGGAGAACCTGCTGCATGTATGTTCTAGTGATAGGTGCTTGCAAGCAGCAAAGCTATGCTGCAAATGCAAATGTTGTTTTCACACACTCTGCCTTTCCCCATCACACACACAAAGGCTTGCCAAGATCAACGTGTTTGCTTGAATGAACCAAGACCTGAAACAACTCCCCTCCAGCCACACGCTATCAGCAGAACCAAAGTGACCCTTCTTAACCAGGTCCTCAGCATTCAGAGGAATGTTCAATGTTTTGCCACATCATTTAAACAAGTTTCTTTCAAGATGTGTGCAAAGGAAGGAGTGACAATTACCAAAGGGCTTAGTTCATTCCTTAAAGAGGTGTAATTAAAAAAAAACAAAGTACATTTCATGGTGCTACATATTAACACAGCATTTTGGAAAGCTTTGCAGTTGTACCAATTGAAAGCTCATTACAAGAGGAGGAAATGTACGTTGAGAGTTGTAAACCTATATTGCCACATTACCACAGCTTCTTTCGAGCTGAGGATAACATCACAAGTCAGTGTAGAAGAAAAACTTCAGTTTTTGTTTGGTTTGTTTTGTAATTGAGTCTTTCTTGCAAACAGACAACAAAAACTGGAGACTGTCCGGATTTGTGGGAAATTAATATGAGGAACCCAGAGCTGCACAGTGAACCTAGAAGTCCCTCACTCACTCTGTCTGCTTTACTTTCCTCCTCTTCCTCAGCTGTTCTCAGTCAGTATCTTAATGCAAACTGATTAATTAATAGATTAATGGATTTAGTCTATGTATTGTGCTAGAACTTAGGAATCCTCCATCACAAGCACTGTCCTCACTGTGATGGGTGCTTGGAAATGTGGAAGTACAAACTAGTTCCCGACAGCTATCCAGCATGAACAGTTCTAGAGGGTAGTCCAGGGAGCAAAGTCAGAAATAACCTGTATTCCTTATCTCTAACCCAGGGGGATCCATAGCCAAAGCATATAGGTCCAGCCAGCAGAGCTACTTTTCTGGCCACTCCACATCTCTGAGATTTGGTTGACTGTCCAAAGTGCTTCTATTCTCTGTTTTAATTGAGGAAAATGCAGAAAGCACCTCAGGCTCTGTTTGTACTAACCTGCAAAGCAATTTGGTTATAGTTTAACTCCTGCTTGAAAATGAGGTCAAGAGGTGAATCCTCCAATCCAAGGAGAAGTCCTCCATCAGGCATGTTGTTAATGGGCACACCACATAAAATCAGCTACTCCATCTCTAAGCATAGCCTTATGATTCATCACGTGCAGAAGCTCTTGGAAACTGATGAAGACAACAATTGTCCCAGGAAATATCAGCAAAATTGGGTAAGAATGTAAAGACACTGGTATGCTTTAGGTATTTTGTACCAGATCTGATACTGGCCAGCCCATATTTTGCTCCAAAAGAAGCTGAGCTGATAAGTCAAACCTTGCGATTACCTGTATGCCCTCAGCTCAAACTTACTGCAGGTTTTCAGTTTGCCAGGACTACTGGGTCTCTAAAAAGCTTCTCAGACTTCTAAGATACATTACAGTCTGACATCCCTCTCCCTCTTTTCTACAGGAAGGGAAAGCTGTTTCTTCATACAGGTCTCAGAATGTGTTTTTCACCCTGAAATACACAGAAGGCATCAGGCAAGTGAGATCTTAAGCACTGAGGCAATTGCCTTGAAGAATCATGTCTCACTAAAGGAGAAAGTCACCACAAGTGACGTTTCCTAAAACAGGGGACTGTCCAGGGAGAAAAACCAGTACTCACTGCACTCCAAGTGACCTGGGTAAAAGCAGATGTGGTGGTACCTCTGCAGGATGCCTTCCAGGAAGGGACATGTGCTATAGCTAGTGACAGGACACCAAAATTCCTTAGGTTGTAAGGGTCATCTTTTATCTGATCTCACCATTGGTATCTTAGCACAATCTCAGGCTTTTCTAAGTAAACATTTCCACAGAGAAGAACTGGTATGTGATCTTTCCATTTGCCCTCTGTATTTCCCAGAGCTGCAGGTGACTTCCCATTCAGCAAGTCTGAGAAGGCTTTGCCTGATGGGAGGCCCCTCAGAGGATATGATCAAGTGTAGCATGTTTTTCTTTTCTGTTTCTCTGTGGTGATGGTTTTGCACTAACCTTCCCTCAGCCCAGTTAGACAAATCAGTATCCAGACTGACCTTGCTCTGCCTCCCTTCTCCCTCTGCATATTGCCTTCCAGCATTTACCATGGCACAATAAAATTACATGTGTCCAGAAAAACTTTGTGCCTGATCCAAACCTGCCCAAGGATCCTTCCCAGATCCTGTTTTCAGAGATGGATGTAGGTATCTAGTAGGCTTACAGTGTTTGTGTGGCCTTCATCCACATCATTGCAGAATGACTCCACAATCCTTTCTGCTTCCTAGGATCAGTGGAAAATAATGAGGATTTCACACTCATATGTGGAGGGCTTACAAGATACTTCTGCATCTCTGAAGAACTACTGAGCTTGGGAAGTAATTGTCAATCTAAATTACATGTAACTGGCAGATTTCTTTGTCCACTCTCCTCTGAACATCTGGGCAGATCTTCAGCTTGTGAAAAACAGTGTAGCTGTGCTCAGTTACTCCAGCTGAGAATCTGGAACATGTGTCTTACAGCTCTTTCAATATTAAAAACACATATTGTCTTTTTATGTGTGCTCAAATATTTATATGATGTTCTTTGGGCAATCTTTTTTGGTGCAGATTAGTCTCACTCAAAGAGATGGGTATAAGTAAAATGGTTGCAGCATTTAGTCGTTACTCAGTCCCCAGTTTCTGTTTTACTTTTGGTTGTTGTATGCATTTCTTAATGATGTGAATGTACATGAAAAAAATCCATGTATGGGAAAGAAACTGATGGAGGACCAAAGGCTGTTTACCAATGACATGCAAAGTACTTAATGGAGTTAATGCCAGCAGAGGCAAGTAAGGCCTGCTGAGCTACATGGGTGCCATTCTAGAGCTGAAAAACAGTCTTCATACATTTCTAAACCTAATGTACCAGGTGGATCAATGCTCTTTTACCTCAGAGGATGTACTGACCATTTATCTCTATATGGAAATGTATTCATCTCCCCAAGATTACACTACAAATTTATCTTCAGTCTTAGGCCCCATGAAACTGTATTTAAAAGCTCTGTGTCACCACAATACCCCAGTTCCTCTAAGGATAAGACCCAAACTCTAATGGTCTTCTGCAGCATCGCTGTCACCATAGCCATGAAGAAGTCTTTTTTTCCTCAGCTGTGAACTTCTGCATCGGAGGAAATTTTTTCTGACTTTTGCTGTTTTTTACATTATTTGATGGCCGTCCCTCGAGTACTAGGGCAGACTTGCTTGATGTCTTTTGAATCTTGACTGCAGTTCATCACTTTTTCACAATGATTGCTGAAACAGCTCCATGTTAACTACTACATAAATCTCCTATTTCCCTGAAAGCAGACAGTTTGGAATCCTCTGTTATGTGACTATAGAGTTTTTCCTTCCTATCAGTCACACTAGAAAAGTTATTAAAAACGCCATTTTTAATAAACCCCAGCAAGCTATGTATTCTTCCACAATCCTGGTGAGCAAAAGAGGTTCCTTTGCAAAAGTGCCATGTGCAAAGCTTATAGCATGTGCCGAGGAAGACACCTGTGCTCAAAGCAGGAGTGAGTGAACTAAAAGAAAAACTTGTGCATATTTCCTTTGCCAACCAACCTCCAGCTGGTTCAGAAGAATGACGGGGAATGAGGTTTCTACGCATTTTTAAAGCCCACAGGATTCCTCTGTCAGTGCTAGAGAAATTCTATTGCAAAAACCTTCTCCATCTTGTATTGTCTGCCTACAGAATGAGCTGGCTAGGAAATGTGGTTTACTTGGTCTGTCACAACATCTGGAAGTCATATTGACACATAAAAGCAAATGAGAGCAGGAGACCAGCAAATTATGTAAAGAATGAACACATTTGGCTGACCCTCTTCCAAACACTGTGTTATCATGAGGGGAGATGCATGGAGCCCAACAGAGACACACAGGTGCAAGAGAAGGATGACATTGGTCCATTCACCTTTATCAGATCAGAAGTCCTGCCTCTAATATGCGCTTAGAAGGAAAACTGAAAGTCCATATTAATCAGTACATACATTTCCCTGCAGGAGTTTAAGGAGATATATAGAAATGCTGTTGCAACCATAACTTAGGTAATAACGCCTGAGCTTTAAATTTACCTCACCAGCTGACATAAAGAATGGTCCATTCTACAGTAACTATACAGAATCACAGAATCCTTGCAGTTGGAAAAGGCCTCTAAGATCACTGCATTCAACTGTCAGCATTGCCTCCTGAATAAAATATATATCTCAATATCTGTATCACCCACTAGAGCATGTCCTGAGGTGCCTCATCTACACAGTTTTTAAATACCCCCAAGAATGGTGACTCCACCACCTCCCTGGGCAGCCCATTCCAATGCCTAACTACTCTCTCAGTGAAGAATTTCTTCCTCAGATTTTTTTGTTGGCACAAAGGTCATTGAGTCCAACCATTAACCCAGCACTGCCAAGCCCACCACTAAACTGTGTCTCTAGGCAGTATATCTACAGGTCTGTTACATACATTACATCCAGTGCAGATCACCATGCCTACACCATGCTACCTGCCCTCCCAGGATCATAAACTGCTCTGGTGGGAAAGTCATATATTCCCCCCCCAGGAAGGATCAAGCCACTAGGTTTGATTGTAGGGCATGTGTCTTCTGGCTAAATGTAATTTAGAGTTAAATTTATTTATCAATGGCTTTTAGGGCACTGGAGACATCCAATCTGACTGAAATGATAACATGTAAATCTGGGATTAGGAAACAGCACCTGAAATGCCATCTCTACATCAGAACCAAGAGCAGCCACCCCCTGGGCAATCTCTCCTTGGAAAACATATAGCATTAAATTGGTTGAGTTAAAGTGCAGTTATTTCTCCATACAGCTGTATTCAAAGAATGGGACAGTACCTTGTTCCTGTAGGTATTACAGAGAGTTTATTGCTGTTTACAAAGAGCTTGTACACATCAGATGCTGAGAAGCATCATACATTCAGCTGAGCCTTCTGGTAAGGACTAACTTAACATTTGCATATATGGAGAAAACAAAGAGGTACCTTAAAGGCAGAACTTGGCCTCCAGTACATATCCCAAAATGCAAACTGAAGGAATTTCAAAGGCATCACACCATGGCAGCTACCCATGTCTAGTTATTGCATTGGATTCAGCTAAGGTCCCATTTCAGGAGCCCACCTAAAGATGAATGAGGGCCAGAAATTCAACTGACACCCTGAAGGATCAGAGGTCAAAGAGCAAGTGCTGTATAAAATACAATAAATTCCTTTGGCCAGATGAGGGACAGGCTGGTCTTGATTTGACACAAACAGTTGTAGGGCTTTGTTGTAAACTACAACCATGCAGGTATTTCATTTGTTTTTACCCTTGGCTGTTATCATCTTTTCAGAGCTGGCTCAGGCAGAACCAGGTCAGTTGGTTCCAGTCTAACCTTTCTGGGAGGGGTGGAAGGAGGGACCACTTCTTTGCACTGCTAAGCAAAGCCAATCTTTCTATCATTATCAGCCCTGCACTTTTGCTAGATGGCTTAAAAAAAACCCAAAAAACCCCAACAAACAAACAACCAAATAAAAAACCAACTATGCCCCACCCAGACTGCTTCTACTACATAGCTGCCCTAATCAAAGGTTAAAAATGAACTTGGGCCAATGAGATGGAAATAGAGAATAAACATGCAGAAGCATCTGAGATTTACTACTCAGATAGGACTATTTTCCATAGGATTTGACTAAGAATTCCTGGCAGAGGAATGGAAGGCAAATCTCTTTGGCCTTTGAATGGAATGGGGATTTTCAGGTCTTTTTCTGGCTGAGTAAGTGCAGGCACATGCAGCTTTCGGTGGAGGTTCTCAGATGTAAATACTATGTCCTGCAGTCAAAGGTTCAGAATAAGCTTACTATTTTCAGAGGATGTGAGATTTAAACAAAGCTGGTAAAGACAGCAGGAGCCTCCCTTGACTCCAATGCCTGACCCAAATGCCCATCAAAGTAGCAGTCATCTGACCACAGGCAATTTACTTATTCTGAGTACGAGAGTTTTCACTGAAATTTATTTTGAAGTTTGCAAAGAATGTTTTCATAATTAGAGACAAAAAGTGCAAATTTCCCTTTTTCCCCTTCATTTCAGCTAAACAACTCCAGGCTTTAGCAAATTCCAGCTCTGCAGCCCAAACACTCATGAGATCTCTCTCAGCAGGCATAAACACGTATAGCTCTCAGCACACGCCAAGCCTATTTTTATGCAGGAACTGTTGTCATTAGAGCAATAAACTTTTCCCAGTCTGGGAACACCACACGTCCCTAATTGACATGTCACGCAGACAGGACATTCTTAATTAAATCCCATGTAATTAACTGCTTCTCATGCCACTCCAGCCACCTGAGCTGCTATCTCTGCAAGATGCTGTTTGAAGAGACATGGCTGTACCCATCTGCTCCAGACTACCTTGGGAACCTCCAAAATCCCTACTCAGCACAGACTGAACTCATTCCTGCACAGCCTCAAAGAGAAGAGATGTTCCACTGCCTCAACCAGCCACATGCAGTATGAAAGCCCTTATGTTTTCTAATTTCACACAGATCTATCAGTCATTTTATTTAAAAGCTAAGCAGATGGACAAGAGGAGGATGACTTCAAACTCAACATAAATTTTGTATTAGTGTAAGGTGGAAAAGTGTCCTTATTCCCATATGATTCCCGTAAGGAACAACTTAAAACACTGTCTGTGAGGACCTGTTGGCAGTGTACTGACTTGCTTATTGAAGTCAATCTTACACATTTACTTGCTGATTTACACTTGTGTATGTGGACTCCCACCTGTGAAGTTCTGAGCCCTATTTTCTGTCTGCTGAATAGCATCTCCAAAATAATATCATCTCCACCACCTCATGCTTAGTATGGCACAGTGCAAAGGCAGAGTAGCAGACATCTGTCAGTCTAAACAGCCCCACAACCTAAATAAACAACGAGGGGTGTAAAGCTTGTCCCTTGCCAGGCACTGCTCTGTCACCAGCTGGCAAATCATTCACTGCTGGCCTTCACTTAACTCTAGGTTCCAACACTGATATCAGTTGAGTAATGTCAGGGGGAGAGCTTTCAGTGTCCCTGATTCTGATGCATCCCTTCTGCTTTCCCCTGTGCCCTTCCAAACTCTGGTGGCTCCTGTGGAGGATGGGGATGCAGGTACTGGGAGGGGGAGGTTGCTGGGGGAGCAATGTACCTAGTTCATGGATCAGGGATGGGTGATGAGAATCCCCCAATTCCCTCATCACTCTTGGTTTTAATCTTACACACACCATACAAGTTAATTTGCTAAGCTGGAGGGACTGAGGAGAATCACTCCCTCCAGTGAAACCTGGGGATAAGAAAGTCATGTTGCAGTGTAGAGCTGTTTTCCCCAAGGGAAACTACAATAAAGATCCAGGGGTGGGGGGGCGGGGGGGTGGAGAAACCCATAAAAAGTCAGGAAAATACTGAATTGCCAAAGGAAGGCTCCACGCTGTAAGCTGACTGCATTCTCCTTGAAGCACAGGGACCCAAGTCCTCAACTGGTGTTAACTGGTGAGGGCCAGTTACATCATCCATTTACCTAACCAAATTCAGTGTATTCCCTGGGACCACATCGTGCTTGGCAATAGCTTCCTTGTTCTATATGTGTTCTCAGCTAGGACAACCCACATTTGAAGGAGGAGATTTCCAGCCAGAGCATTGTCTGAAGTTTGGGATTTGGAGGTAGCTCAGCAAGTGAAACATCCCACACGACTACAGATCACAGCAGTGGTCAGAAGTAGAGCTGTGCACACTGGCTGTGCCTCAGGAAATCCAGAGCAAACAAAACAAGCAAGCCAGACCTTGCTGAGATCAGCAAAGGGAGGCTGGGGCTCAGTCTTTTACAGTGCAGCTACTACGTGGCCGTCTGGGTACATCAAGTCCAGAGAGGGTGGGAGAGCAACAGAAAGACTGCTTGGATGCTGTTGTTTGAGCCATGAGAAATCTTCCACTATATTGTGGAAGTGCCTCATTGTATTTAAATTCTTAATATGGTTGGGCCCATCAAATTGCTGAACGGGGTGAAGAAACCTCCTAGTTTCAAGACACAGTTGCATCACAGATTCACAGCATGATACTGAAATTGTTCAAGGTCGTAATTCTTATCAGTGCACCCAAATTCCTATTTAGGAACCTAAATATCATTGTGAAACTTAATCCAAATTTACTACTAATTTTCACACCTGCTAAGTCAAAGATGGAACTAAATATCCCATTGAGCCTACACACAAATGGCTCGTCTGTCAGTCATAGTGGATCCCTCTGGCTTCAATGGGGCATGCAGAGAAATCCAGGCAGCGAGTCTCACTTGCACATCTGGAAATTCTGCACAAAGAGAAAGCTTCATCTGCAAAAGCTTAGGCTGGAATCCCTGAAAACACACCACCATCCAGGTACCATGAAAACTGAGTGAGGGCCAAGCTTGCTGCCCCTCCTGTACCCATCTGACAGCTCAAGCAGACAACTAATCCATCTCTGGAACCTGGCATTTTACATTAACCAAAGAGGGGACAAGGGCAGAAGGTTGTTTTAGCCCCACCTTTGAACATGTACTGCAAACCCAGCAAGAGCCCTGCACACAGCTGCCTCCTCCCATCCCCACAAGGTGCTCAAGTTCATGGACTGAGTCTGGGCAGGGTGTGACCTGGGAGCAACGGAGATTCATCTCAGTGGACATTTCAGGAGAACATTCACTCTCCATGAGTCTTAGCAGGAAACATTTCTTATCTCTTATGTTAGAGACAAATTCCATTCACTCCTTGACTTGAACCAGACCCATTCTGAACCATGTTCACTGGTTCCAGTTTAACTTGCATTGTGTCACCTGCAGCTCTCCATGGTGATGCAGTTTTCTCACCTTTAGCTCTAGCATCCTGGAAATATCCTGCCTTTTTCCCACCTTATTCCTAAATTACAATGAACCAAGAATTTTTTTGTTGTTGTTGTTTTCTTGTAAAAAAAAATCTAGTGCAGGATCTGTACTCCCTTCTCCAGAATAAGAAGTGTCAGCCAATGAAAGGCTGAACAAAGAAAACAAGCACAAAAATCAGGGAGTACCTCATTACAAAACAGCTGATAGAAGACCTTGACAGAATTTTGGGAAGTGTTTTAAATGCAAGATGACTAAATGAACTTAATACCAATGAGCACAACCAAGGATTATTTAGCACCAGCATGGACACAAAACAACTACAAAACAAGGACCAGCCCTTCACTGATCCTGTTGGCATCTAGCTTCTTCTCAGGTCTCTGTCCTCAGGGACACCTTCGTGTTGCTTTGTAGCATGTTTACCCTGATCTTAGGAGCTTTTGTTCTTACCAGTCTGCTGTGCCCAATAACAACTGTGATGCAGCTCTCCTTTATTTGTAATGTTTGTAACAGAAATTCAGCTTTAGAGAGCATTATGAAAACAAATGTGAGTGAAAACATAAAGATGTAAAATGCAATAGGGCTACAATTATTTTACATAAGCAATGACCTGAAGAATCTCTTTTCAATTTTCATGTTGAGTAAATCCTTAAATTTGCATGAACATGCAAGTCTTCATATACAACTCTCAGAAGTGTTTCTTGGACACATCAGGGCAGGAAGAGTATGGACACACACCACTTCTGTGATGTATCACCTGGTCTACAACAGCTACCTCATGTTCACCCCGAAACATCTATTTACCCATAATGTCTATCTCCCACTAAGATTGCAAGCTTTGGGGCAGACATACATCAGCCCTTTCCTCCTCCCTCCCAGCAAAAGAACAAAAGAGAATTTTCTGCATGGCTAGGATTCCTGACAAAAGGAAGAAAAACCTTCAGTATATGTCAAAATACCTAACAAAGGAGGTCAGTATCACAATTCCTGACTGGCAGATGGGAAAACCTGAGGAAGAGAGATCATGCCTACCTTGGTTGAAGGAGCAGGTTTTGAGCAGGGCAGGCTCCCACTTGCTTGCCTGTGGTATCTGTAGGAAGCCCAGCTGGTTTTGCCTGGGGACACAATAAACTGCTTTGTGAGCCTGGGTGGATGAGAACATGCATGCCCTGGATGATGGCTCAGGCATGGGTCACTGGCTGGTCGTACAGCAAATGATGATGACCTCAAGGCACACATTGCCAAGCAGATATTTCAGAGATATCTGACAGGTCAGTTCTTAGCATGGAAAGAAGGACTTCTAGCTCCTGCTCTGGTTCTATCTGTATCCTTCTGTCTTCTAGTCCCCAGGTAATCTAGAGAGGTGGTATTTTCAAGATACTGATATTCAGTCTGAGGATAACAGTTCTTTATCAGCAAAGACATATACAGAGTATCCAGTGCCTGTGATAGGGATGTTTGCATTAAATACTGAGTGACATAGAGAGTGCAAAGCAGAGGGTGGGTGCTAAGAGGGCAAGAATACACTACAGAGGGTCTCCTATTCTCTGTAAAACCAACCTGTAAGATATGTGGATCAATGGGATTTAGAGGAACAACTCTGATTTACCCCAGAAAGCTCTTTTTTTTTTTTTCTATTTTTTGTTTTCTAATGACATCACACCTAACACTGTAGTATGTGCTATAGGACATGGTGGAAAAACAGGGCCATAGTGTAAAATAACATGATCCAGAGGCTAAAAGGGGCAAGGACAACTGCAGAAGGTAAAGTTTGATGTTTAAACAGCAGAAGTTATCATTTAGCTATTCTGATTGTAATTCTACTCTTGGTAAAGACAGCCAAAGTACTGTTTCAGCTCTTTACCTAAGTCCTTGATATAGCAGATATGCTACAAGGAATTGCTCTAATCATAAAGGCTATGGGTTAGCTGTAAAGGCTTTGAAGAGACATAAGAAATTGGACTTTACCAGACTTCAGGTCTACCTGTGCTCATGCATGGAACTGACACCAGTGCTACTAAGAAATTATTATGAAAAAGATATTTCATGCAAGTTGCCAGTCCTACTTTCTCGATATAAAGTGCTACAAATGTGTGTATAATACAGATGTCAACTCTGTTACAGGACTTAAAAGTTCATCTGGTGTAAACAATTCTCATTGTTTGGATGGGTTCTCTTCTTGGATGAATCACTCTGGACAAAAAGTCCTAACCAACCACCCCAATTCAGATAATGTTCTTCACCTGGCTGCAACCATATGTGAGTTCTTTCTCACACTGAATCCATCAAATTACCAGTGATTCCCCCACTACTGTAACTGGTATAAGTCCAAGCATAGACACTACCCTGAATCAATTCAATAGCCAAGAAAATTAAAGAAGAAAATTATGCCCGAGTTGAAAGGACAGTTATTAGGACAGTATTTGCTTAATTAGGACAAAACCTGTTAGTTTTTACTGCAAGAAATAAGTTCTCTTTCTCCTTCACCAGTGTGGCTGTCACTATTTCATCCACACAAACGCCAGCTCTTTATATAACTTTGAATCTCAAAAGGTTGGGTTAAACAATCCAAAACTTGGAAGGCTGTCCAAGCTATTTGACCTTCTTAAGTCTGCAAGGTCTTGTACCAAATACTTAGTCACTTACATTTCCAGCCAAAAGCAGAAGGACAAAGACAGACACAGATGAAAAACAAGGTGGAGAAGGGTATGCAATGGTCACTGGAACTGATTAGCATGCTGACTGTATAGAGCCACAGAAGCCAACAGCCACCATTAATTGTGACAATCAAAGTGAGATTTGCACACTAGAAAACATGGGTGTGACTGCTACCAAAGTCAAAGGACTTTTCCAATTGGTTTCTGCCCCAGCTTTGTTTTCCAAGCCAACTCCATCTTTTTCGGAAATTGCTCACAACTTTCTTTAAGGATTCCTTTGGGAGATTAAGTTTTCTAGGCTAAGATTCAACCCAAAAGGTTTTAATTTTAGCCAAATTGATTTGACCATTTTTGAGTGGTGAAGGAATGGAAGAAAATACTTTTCCCATATGTTCCAGTCAGAGAAGTATGTTTGCTGAGAAGAAAGAATCCTTGAGGAGACAGAGGGGGAGAGGGGGTAAACATCTCAAAAGGATAAAAATATTCCCAGACACAACACTACCATGAGCTAAGTCCTAACCTTGCGTCAAAGAACACAGCAGCAATGGCATTTGTGTTTCCACCAGCTGAGTATCTGGCCCATAGGAAAAGAGAAGAAAGCTTTCTATTAAAATTTTGGATAGGACACACCACAGAATCTAAACACATGGAAAAAGCCTCAAATGTTAGCTCTGTTTTTTGTTCTTTCTCAAGACTGAAAGCATATTCCAGTGCATGAAGAAGACAATCTGTTGCAAGCCCTGCCAGGATACCATGAGTCCCTGCAGTAAGATGCCCCAAGGCATCATTAATGGCTGTGTGCTCCTGGCAGCTCAGCTGCCCAGCCTCTCAGAATCAGATGAAACCCCCCATATCTTTACCTCTTGCCTTTTGGCTAAGGTGAAAAAATATAAAGCCCAGGAAGAAAATGACAAAATCTGTGGTGAACTCTACTCAAAATTAGAGTTGCCCAAATCTTAGTAGTTCCAGAAAAAGGCAAAGACAAACCTTAAAACTGACAAACTCCAGTCCTGATTGTGGAAGCCTGTCTATTACTACCCACACTGCAGTGTTACTCTGGGCAGAACTCATAAGGCTTGAGGCATCCCATGTGAGATAAGAGAGACACGTCTCACAAGAGCCCAGCTGCACAGCATGAAGCACAGAAATTCAAAAACTTCATTTATTTCTTAACTTGCTCTCAATAGAGCTTCCAAGGTTTTCTTGGTTTCACATGACAAGCCAAAGGCACTCTAGTTTCTTCAGTTTCCAAAGAAGATTTCATCATAAAATTGCCTTGGACCTGTGGGTAATAGAGGCCCTAGAGTCACGAGCAGCAAACACATTTTTATTTAATAACTACATCATTATTAAATACCTGTGCCCAAAGTACCTCATCCAGATTGCTAGGTGTAACACAAAAGTGTGAATTCTCTGGCTGAATTCAGAATTTACGATGTATAAAGACAAACAGCAAATAAAGAAGTAACTAGGCAAGGATGTAAGCAGAGAGATATAATTCAACATCAGTTTGCAGTGTGAAAATCTACAGATATGCTAGCTAGTACCTATGAATTAACTTCTTCAGGCTGTTGATGGTCAAGTGGTTCTTTATATCAGTATTTATTACAGAAGTAGACCTTGGAGTTCTGTTTCTTTCAGCCTCCAGTGAAGGCCTAGTACTGATCTCTGATGGACATCAGCTCCTTCTGAGTGCATGAGCACAGCTGGAGAACACTGAGAATGTTTGAAAGGACACAGGTGAGTAGGGGGCAGAGGACTTGGTAATGAGGGAAAATAAAAATAGGCCAAGATCTCAAAGCTACATCTGAGGTCCTCACATTTGGTATAGGTAGACAGAGAGAAACAATAATGAAAAAGTATAAAAGTCTAACACCAAGCTGATAAATCAGCAGATCTTCCTAGTGATGATCCAGCTTCCATACCTTTAGCAGTAGTAGTCTGTATGAGGTTGGATGAGAAAAGGAAAGCTAGAAAGAGGATGAGAAGGAAGAAAAAGATGAGAAAAAAAGAGAGTGCACTTTGAACATAATAAAAATAATAGGATTGTTGATATATGGAGCTGTGGGTAATAGAGGCCCTAGAGTCATGAGCAGTAAACACATTTTTACTTAATAACTACACAATTATTAAATACCTGTGTCAGAAGTACCTCATCCAGAGTCAAAGTAGAAAGACAAAAGAGTCAAAGCTGAGCAGTAGCCTTTGCATAGCCAAGAAGATGGTAGAAAACCAACAGGTTGGTATTTTAATTCCCAGCAAAGTTTATATGTAGATGGCCAGTAATGATGTATAGTCCATTTATATTCAATGCCACAGAAGCTTGGAGACATGAGTGTCTTTGGAAATATAAGATTACTCGGTTCTAAAAATTTCTCTGATGTAACTATGTCAGCATGAAGAAAAAAGTGCAGATGGCCTACAGAAAAGCCTTCTTACAGGAGCAGGTTTTTTTTCACCCTAGGA
The DNA here is from genome assembly GCA_023637945.1 of Phaethornis superciliosus. Lineage (NCBI taxonomy): Eukaryota > Metazoa > Chordata > Aves > Apodiformes > Trochilidae > Phaethornis > Phaethornis superciliosus. The sequence continues at coordinate 26,872,783 of JAJQWJ010000007.1, forward strand.
ACTGCAGCCAGAGCCAGGTGTGCAGGACCTGCTCATTGCATCTCTGAAGCAGAGCAGCACTGCAATGTTCACCCATGGCAGCACCTGCAGCTTGCTTGACCAGCCACCCCTACAGATCCAGCTAGCAGTGGGGGGGACACTGGCACTGGCCACTCAAGGGGGTGACTGTGAATCTGATCATAGCACAGCCCTCTTTCCCATGCAATTAGAAGATTCCTGTGCCTCAGTCACAGGGTCATAACTCTAGAGAGGACCTGGAACTCCCTATGTGGCCTTGGCTCCTTATATGAGCTTAGTGTTGTCTCTCTGCATCCAAGTTCCCTATCCATCAAAGGTCCTCACGGGTCTCTCTAAACTATTCAGAGCAGCTGAATAGTGTGTAAAACAGCTTAAGGTAAGAGCTTCACCTCCAAACACCATTCATGGTTATAAATGCTTTCATTTAGTTCAACAGTGTATTGTTCCAAAACAGTGTTTTGGTCCAGAATGATTCCACTGACTTGCAAACAAGAAGTCAGGTACTGAGGTGCCATGGACAGAACTTTGTACTTCAAAAATTCTTGATTCTTGTGAGACATAACCTGCCTCTATACCACATTCTGCTAAAAATAGGAGTGTTCTGTGCCTTTACTGTGAGGTCTGGGCTGCTGGGTTAGTGGGGAAGTCCCTGAGTTTAAACATGAGGAATAAGACGAACGAAGCGTTGGGAAAAGCAAGCCCCAAGCAGGGGAGAAGAAGAAATGCACAAGGTGTTACAGCAGTAACTGTGATCCTTTAGCACATATTCTGAGGACTTAAGAAGTCTCTAGAAGATACTGGCTACCAAGAAGCCTTATGGGTTCCCCCCTGAAAAGGAAGAAAAAATGGAACACATGAATGGTTCCACTTAATTTCTCATCCATCCCCACCCTTCATCTTCTGTACCCCCGTGCATGAAGGATTGTGTTGATGACAGAGCTTCTGAGAGCAACCCTGGTATCAAACAAAGACAGGGAGAAAATCTGCACTGATTCAGATTTCAAGACTTCACCAGAAGGGAGCAGGAGAGACCTGCAGAAGAGCTCAAAGTAACACATGTACTGTGGACAGTGGTGTCCTGCACAGGCTCTGACATTGCTGAAGCATGTCACAGCCAGGCTCCCAATAGATATGGTAACTGCAAGATTAAGAAATCTCATCAACATCATTCTGTAGCTTGGGAAATTGTAGTTTTGCAGTTTTCTCTCTATATGCAAGTATAGAGTCCTGACAGTCCACTGAAGGCAGTACAAGTTCTCCCTTTCCTTTCCCAGTCTTAATATACTCAGAATTTATAAATTCGTGTGCACCTATGTAAAAGGAACATAAAACAAGCTTAGTTTCACATATTTTTTAAAACTTTTACCTGAATCTATGTTGACTGGTAGGACAGGTTAAAACCAAAATAGAAAACTTCCCTTCCCTACTGACATGGATATATTGATCCGTGTATCAAATTTGCAGTCAAATCAATTCTTAATTGAGCACCACAAAAAGGAATGGCAAGGAGGAATCTCATTTAAATCATGTCTAGCTAGGAACAATGTTTCAGAACATATTTCACAATAAAGCAGAACAGAAAGTGCAGAAAACCAAGCTTTTGGCTGGTACAGGAGAATTTCCTAGACAGCAGTTCATGAACCCCTGTCCTGGATGCAAGGTTTCAGCTGCTGTCTGGCACATGGTTGGAGAAGCAGACAAGCAGCCCTGCAGCAAGTTTTACAACTGGTTTCTTGGAAAACCAACATTAGCAAAACATTCAATGTAAATATGCTGATATTTAACCAGTTGGAGACCTGCTCTGACCTACCTGCATGTGACAGCAGTTCTCCCTGGAACACGGCTCAGGGCTCTCAACACAACTGCTGGAGGGTCAGAGCCTTACACGTGAACTTGAAAAATGTATCAGAGGAAATAAAGGTCTGTGATTTCACACCTGGTCCAAATTCAAGGTCACAGTCTTTGGGAAGGCTCGGGGCTATGGCCTTTTCTCAAGCTTTTCATATCACCTAAGCTAGTCACTGGTGGATGTAGTAGCTAAGAAAGCTCGGATGCCCAGCACAAGCAGTTTGGTTGCACAGAGTCCACATGAAGGAAGCCTGACACAATGGACATGAGGACTGCACTAAGCTCTTCTGCATGGGTGAGAGTTCAGATTTATGACTTATGAATGATTAGTTTCAAAACCTGGATTTCAATGACATTTGCTCATTAACTTCAAGCTGATAAAGAGGTTAAGTAGGAGAAGTGGCTAACTTGCATGTGAGCTCGCTCTCAAGTTCAAGAGCAGCCACTTTTATTTGATCTAGCAGGAGCACCCATGGATAGTCACTGTCCACCTGCCTGTCTTCATTCCCTGGCTCTGTTTTGGTGCCAGAATTTACCTGGGGCATGTGAGCACTCCCTAAGCTCTCCCAGTGCAAAACCAGCCAGCTCAGGGCACAGCATTTGCACAAGATGAACCAGACAGATAATCCCTTCAGAGAGGAGCAGTTGACACTTCCAGGCACACATTACTGTTCACCTGCCAAAGAGCTCCGTGACCATTCACTTGAATTAAACAGTTTTAGTGATGTCTCTGAGTAAACCCAACTGATTTTGCCCAATGTGAAGGGAAGCAGAGTCACATCTGCTGCCAGGGTGGAAGAAACAGTCAGCCAGGCACAGGTAGTGCCCCAAATCTGCCTGGACATCTTCAGAATCATGGATAGGAACCCTGTGAGCTGAGCAAAGGATCCTGTTTATCCCTTAAACTCAAACCAGAGTTAGAATTCATCAGGCTTTCCTACCAGCTCAGCTATAGACACAGAAAACAGGGTGTTGATGTTAACAAGACCAAGGGCTCGTTTCTGTTTGTCTCTACGCACAAAGAAAAAAACATTTAGGTACTTTCCATCTAAAATAACTTTACTCTTGTCCTTTTGCTTCAGCTGTCCAAGAATGAAGGCTGTGTGTGACTAGAAGGGAAATGCTTAGAAATCCTCATTCAGCTGCTGCTGTTCCTTGCTGACATTTATCCCAGACAATACGAGCACCACCCTCAGATACACCCAGCTGGGCTCAGTGACTTCACTGGGAAGCCATGGTGTGGCACGGCTGTAACCAGTGGCAGAAACAGCCAAATATTTCTGTGTGGAGCAGGAGATTGTTTGCTAGACTGAATTCCTCTTTGCTCAGTGTATTTTGGGTTCAACATAAGTTACTTTAATTTTGCTGCACAAGTTCTGGTCCCAGGAGTAACAGTGCAGAGCAGAAGAGATGGGAACCAAGGCTGTCCATCCTAGCCCTGCCCCAGGGGTAGCTCTCATCTCTGCTTCAACCATCTCATCAAGGGGTATAAGCAATCCTTACACTGCTTTGCAGGACCCTGACCATGCAGACTGGAAAGCTGGATTAGTTGCTGTCACTCACACTTTTCACCCCTGTGGGTCACAGAGGAGCACTTTAAGGGGATGTGGTAGACCCCACGTGAAGGGAGCAGGGACTCAGACAGCCACTCTACTGATCAGTCCACCTCATTTCAGAGCTGCAGATCTCTGAAATTAATCTATGTGGCTGAAATATCAACCCAAACCATGACCCAGCTGAATGCTGAGAAGCAGCCACAGGCAGAGGGTAAAGGCAGAAGCAGGTATCTTCTCTCCACCAGCTACTTCCAGATAGGAGTGAAACCAGCTCAGCACCTACCTAAAAGAGAGCTCTGAGCAGCAGTGCAAGACCCACAAGCCCATGTGCTGGAGGGAGAAAGACCCCATCCACATGGTTAGCCCTGTGACACTGCTCCAGCCCTGGTGTGTCTGTGGGGATCTTTGATACCATGATGGGAGTACAGGTCTTGCTATGACAGCCTGACTCTCCACATGCAGATGCCCAAGTTCTGGGTCTGGCAATGTCACTCTCATTATTGCCTTTGTTTTGCCCATTGCAAGTGAAGACTCTTTGTGCCAGCCCAGCACACTGCCACATGCAACACCAAGCATGGAGCTGTTCTCAGCCAGGACCTTCAGGCAGCAAAGCCAGAGCTCCTGATGAGTAACAACCCATTTAACTCACTTGATCACTGGAAACCCACACTTTGAATTCTGTCCAGCCTCACACCACTCAGCTTCACATCCCTGGGGTAGATTGTGCAGTGAGCAGAAGGCAAGAGTCAGCCTGCAGCGCACGTCTCAGTGCCAGATCTCTGACTGTCTTTCAATCCCACCCTGTCCAGCAAGTGCCTCCCCTCACAAAATCCTGAAATAAAAAAAAACCAAACGTAACAGCCAGAATGTCCCAGTTAATGTTTAAGCAGGAACAGTTGCACAACTTCCCCTTAATGTCTGTGTTAATGGCTGTGGTACTCTGATGGGCAGGAATGGCAAAAGCAGTCAGACAGCATGGAGAGGATGGAGCCCCAGTGCTGCAGCAGCCGCAGTAAGACTCAGCAGGAGATGGGCTGTCCTTCCACAGCAGGAGGCTGGTGTCCCCATTAGCATGTCTCAACCCCAAGCTTCAGGGGCTGGGGACACAGGGCTGGTGGCAGCCAGCCTCAGCAGGGAATGGGAATCCTGCCTGGTGAGCAGGAAAACACAGCAGCGCCGTGTGCTTTGTACAACTGGTTCACTTGCAGGCATGGGTCAGTGCAAAGCAAATGCAAACCTCATGCCTCAGTTTCCTTATATATGTGTTTAAAAGCACACAGTATTCTCATAAAAGGGCTGAGTCTCCAGGGCTAACTTATAAGTGACAGACAAAAATCCATCAAGATTGATGAGTGGTTTTTACAGTGTTCAGCACAGCCGACATTATACTGGACTTTGAAAAGCCCTGCAGGAACAAGGGTCATTAAACATTGAGAATAGATACAGCAAAATAGAAGTTCAGACACCCAGCATGGGCATGGGCATGTCCTATACTTGGAAATGCTGTAAGCTATCAAATCAAATTCCTGGAAAGATTAGCCTAATGCACGACTCCCAGGTCCCACAGCTCATTAGGAAGGCTGCACCTTCCAAGCAGCCCATGCAACTCACTGGCCAGGTGGTTTCTTGCACGCAGTTGTTGTAGAATAAAATCTCTTTCACTGGTCTTTGGCTAATTTTGACTTCAGAAACAGGACCCAGCCACAGACAGCATCCATCCAATGCTTCAGAGCAATGGGGAACAGGGAAACCCCATGCTGTTGCTCAAAGTTGTATTAGTGAATTAATTCATCTGTAGGAATAAAGTGCTTCATGACACACCTTTTACAGAGGGCATGAGAACACAGATGTAATGGCCAGGACAACATGTGGGCTGTTTAATGACATGTCCTGCAAGGAAAACCCTCCATTGCCAGCTTATTTCATTACTTAAAAAAAAACAAAGGGAATTTCCTGACCACAGCCTGCATGAAGGCATCTGGAGATGAACCAGATCATTTCCAGGAATTAACAATTTGTTCCCTTAAAAAAGGAACAAATCAGGATCGCTGTAGAGACTACTGAGAATCAGTCTTGGAGACAGAGTGAGGGATAGAAATGGTGGGAACGGTCAAGAAAGATCAACCTTTGAGAGATCACCCCCGTTTCTCTGATGTTGAAGAAAACACAAATCTATAGACTAACATTAGTTGCAAAACCTATCTGGGCACGCAGTTCTCATACTTGACTCTCCTTTAGATGAGCAAACATCTCAGTCCTGAGACCAGTTCTTCCCTTCAGCCTTGCCTTGGCCTCCCAGTGGCTCCTGTCTGGTTGAGACTGCAGAAATGCTTCATAAGTAACAGTAATTATTCTGGTTTCATCATTGCTTTTCCAAGCGGCTTCTACCTCTGCTGTTTGGAAACAATGCTCAAGGCAACCAGCACCAAATCAATAATTCATCTGGGAACAAAAAACTAAGATGTAGAAAGATGGCAAGGAGAGACCATTTTGCTGAGGGAAGGTTTTCCGCACCATTATATGAACCAGAAATGGTTGTGGGAACTTGGCCACAGAGAGCAGAGCATCAAGAGGGGCTACTGGACACAGTACAAAGGGAGACCAAATGCTGGAGAGCACTGCCACATTTTGCTGACATTAATGCTTCTCACTGACTTGTGCTGCAGTCAACTGAGAACATGAGATCCTTATAGCCATGGCGAAACCATAGGTAAATCCCAAAGTGCCAGAAAGAAAGCTGGTTTAATGTTTAAAAAGGATGCCCTGCTCTGAGAGTAAATGGGCTGGGATACCCAGGGTTATAGGTGACAATAGCAGGGGATTTTAAGAGATCCATTTATGTGCTTACAGAGACGGCAGAAGAGCCAGGGTTCCCTTGTCACAGGAGAGAGGAGTGCTGCATGCATGCAGCAATTGCTGGGGAGGAGGGAGAGAGCCAGATGTGGGATTGTGTTCAGGCACAGCTGTTGTCAGGGGTGTGAATGTGCCTCCCTATGTTTCCCAGCTCTCTCTACTCTCTCTCTCACTACTTCTCCAAAAGCATGGACACTTTTGTCTATGTTTGTGGCATGCATACTCAGCACTGGCAGTTATTTAGACACTCTCAGTGAATTATTTACATCTCTACTAAAAACTCTTCTCATGATACTGTCCATCAAGAATTTAGCATTCTGATTTTCTAAGCCTGATCCCTTGGCACACTTTTGAGCCTTCATATAAACTCTCTCTTACAGGGAAACTCCTTCTCCTATCCAAGTGTTCAGTAAAGTGTTTCAGTCTAGCCTGGCACATCTGGGATGGTGAGCAGCATGAGCCCCTAGTATATGAAAAAAACCAAACATATCTCTTCATATCAGGAACAGCTGAGAATAGTCAAAACTAGGGTTTAATTTCCAGTCTTGTAAGGTCAGGGTTTGAAGTGTTTTGTCATGATGAACACTGGTACATTATTACAAAATTAAGGTACACTCATACACCACTCACCCAAATGTTTTCCAATGTACTTTTCAAATGTTCTTGTTTCTTTCCCATGTTCTGAGTATTAAGCAAAAGGTTTTCCCTTGTCATTTTTTCCTACCAGCACATTCGTGGATTTTTTACCAAATGGAGGAGTAATGAGTGTGTTTGCCAAGAGGTGGAGTACAAAATTGTGTACATCTGCAACACTATTACCCAGATCTCGACAATTATTCAGCCCAATGTTTGCACTGGCCTGACATCTCTTAGAAAGCTCAAAGTGGGTTTCTCTGTCACATTCACCCATCCTCACTGCCAGGCACAGCCCTACCCAAAAGAGGGGAAAGCAACAAAGCAAAACACACATATGTGCTTCCCTGCCCAAAAAAGAGTCAGGAGGGTCCATCATGGAGATAAATGCCCAGATAAAATATAATGGCAGAATATGACTATAATGAAGAATATAATGGCATAAAACCTGCTGAATACAGCAGAAAAGAATAAACATCAAGCATCAAACTTCAAGCATCTGGCCCAATACGTGCTTGGGTCTTTTCCCAGGACTGAACACTGGGGAAGGTATATTGAACATCATAAAAGGCATGGCTGGAAAAAACACTAATACCACGATAATTCAGAGAAGCTAAAGCCAAAAGGAACCATCTTGTCAGCTCTCTATTTACTCAAATAGCTTTTAATACTTAAAATAGTAACTTGGTATGACTAAAACGTTCCTTTCAGAAAGAATACCATGCAGTAGTTACCAAGAGATACATAATCAACCACATCCCATAGTAATTTGGTTAAACACCTTCTCCTTAAAAGTTATGCTATGTTTTTCAGTTCCTGTGTCTCACTTCAGATGGCTGAAAACCCTTCATGTTATTGCTTTTTCCAGAAGAAATTATATGCTTCTCTTGCTTCTGCTAGTACTTAACACGATAAATTCAGTCTGCCCTGCCATAAATTAAAAAGACAGTGGGAGTTTCTTAAACCTCTTACTACAAAAAGAGGCTTCTACAATCCCAGTGCCTTTTGGGGGACGCTTTCCTGTGTACCATCCACTTTTGCTTTCTTCAAAAAAGCTCTAGGGGTAAAGGTACTATACCAGTATCAGTCTCACAAATACTTGATGAAAGCAGCATGATCCACTGGAACAGGTAAATGGATGAGAGAATACAAATCTACTGAAGTTTTAGTCAAACTTGGCACTTCATTGCCACTGAAATGCAGCCAGCTTCCAAACACACTCGTAGTGCTTTAAAAGTGCACTGCAAATACATAGTGGGTACTTTGGCCAGGATGAGAGGAGAAATATGAAGAGTATAATAAAATATAATGCCATATAACACAGCCTAATATGATATAATTATTAGAGTTGCAGAGTTTAACACCCTTACATTTAGCAGAAATGCCCTTTTCAGTCTCTCAGAACCACCTCTTAAATCCATGAACAACCACTTAACTTTATGGCACTGTCACTATGTCTATGCTGCTGCACGTGATTCAGTCTCACAGAGCCAGGTACCAGAGGTTATGTTTTGGTTACATTTTAACTGAAGTAAAAATACAAGTCATGCAGCTGTTTCATATGTGGCAGTATGTCATTTGTATAATGTAATCAAAGTACTCTCTGAAAGTTCATAGGATGTCTTTGATGAGTAGAAGTAGACTGCTGTTAATGAATCAGTTGTTAAAATTGTTGTGGATGTCTGTAGCACCCACCACATTAGATCATAAAACCCCAAGAACAATCTTTTCTAGGTCAAGGATAAATATATTTGAAATTACTTTTGGTTCTACCCTCAAGTATCTCAAAATCTGTATTTCTCAGACTAATCTGGCAAGGATTTCAAGTTTGAATTTCACAACATCACTGAATTCATTAAAAGCATACTTTGAAACTAGGTATACTTTTTCTCTCTCAGCCACACAGTATACTATCCCAAATGCACTGCAGTTTTTCTAGGAGTCAACCATAAGAACCAAAGTAAATAACACAGCTTGTAGCTAGATCAGAAATTAAAGACAAGAAAGAGCAACAACCAGGCTGACAACACACTAATCCAAACAATATGATCTGATTATAATACAGCAGAGGCATCTCTGTAAAAACACCAGCCTTTGGCTTGGTTTCTAATTATCCCTACATGTAAAAATTGCTGTCAACACATGTTAGTGATGGGCCAGAGCTGAGAACTCTGTCTGCAGGCTACCGATGCTGGGGATTTGGTGTTGTCTTACACAGATCATAAAAGAAGGAGCCTGTATGGGCATGAGCATGTATGTGCAAACCATGGAGCTGTCTGAAAACACAACTGCTCAGCTCTATAATCAACTATTACTCACTGTTGCTTGGAATAACAATTTTTTATCTCTTTAAAGGTGGCACATACAAAATTCTCTTCATAGAGAGAGAGTAGGACTTAAATCTAGGATAGAAGAAATCTGTGTTTCATAGAGGAAGTCAATGCTTTGACAGGGATTTCACATTGCTGCTGAAAATACTGATTTTCAAATATACTCTGAAATTTTTCAAAACTTTGTACAACACGTATGGCAATAAAGGAAAGCAGACAATATTTTCCAGACAGTGTCAGCATCTGCATGCTGCATATCGTGACTCTAAAAATAAAACAGAATTACAGCAATAACTTTTGATTGCTATAATTCTGTGAATAATTTCCACCTTGTCATGGAAAGCAAAAAGAGATATAGTTCTGAAAAAAAAATCTCAAAAACAGAATTAAAAGACTACATTTCTGTAGATATTTGACTGTAGAAAAATGAGTCAAGATTAATTACAAAGAACTATGTAAATGAAGTAAATGACATGAAGCATGCACACAGGCATATGTATACACGATGCTTATTATGCAAAAGCATACACAGAATTTAGTTATCCACACTGGTTTAAATGCATGCCATTCCCTTCTCACCGTCCCCTCTAAAAAGCATTCCTTGGTTTCAAAACAGTAATGTGTTTTATGGAAAACTGGCTACAACCAGTTCAAACAGGTTGAAATTTATGTTCCTTCTATCAGTAATCAGTCTCTTGCAAGGAAAGCTAAAGGGAAATGATCCTTGAAAAACCACACTGGGTGGCTGCAGAAACCCTTTTAATTGTACACTATTGCCAACAGTGACAACAAGTAGATACTATTTGCCAATAATGTTGATTACCATCAGTCTGGGGCTACTATACTTTCACACATATGAACTGCATCTCAGATAACTCATATATAAAAGTCTGTGTGCCTGTATATATATCCTCCGTTCACCTCAGCATCAACCACATCCCACGAAGCCAGAGGTGGAGGGAAGTGCCAGCCAAGGTGGGACATGTAGGTGGACATAGTGGGGATGCAGCTTCCCCTCATGCCATGCTTATGTGCATGTGGTCCCTCCTCCCTCTAAATCCCAGGGATATGTCTACAGGTAAGGTGGATTTATGTATTGTTTCATTAAAATACTGGTAGAATAAGGGTGCCCAGTGGTATACCTCAGGCTGTGCATGGAAAAGCTTCAGTCACTTTTCAGCTCAGACAATTTCAGAAGAGTAGCCACACACCAAAGAAGGTCAGGGGGATGCTGAAGTGCCACCAATATGCTGGCTTAGATGATGACAGCAATGTCCCCCTGACGGGTGTCTGCACCGTGCAGCAGGCAGGGAGTACAGCAAGATGCAGTCATGTGCTGAAACACCACGCCAAGCATTTCCAGCAAACCCTCATCTCCACAGATTATTCCAAAGCCTGGCAGAAGTCATGCTAGTGCTACCATGACATTTTCCAAAGGAGAATCTTACATGTATGCCTATTTACAAGAACATTACTAGCTGAAGTCAGAAACTAGGGGCCCATCGGTCACCCATACTCCCACTATTTCTGGCAGCTGTAGGAAAGCCTCTTTCAGAAAGGAAACTAAGGAGCAGACAGTCATGTCCACTTCCATCCTTTGATAATTTACTTTAATAGATCTACACTGTACAAACAATCTACATTCCTTCACCTTCCTTATCCAATACGGTCTTTTTGTTAATCTTATTGTCCTGGATGTGTTTCTCTGCCTCTCTTCTGGTTTTAGTTCATTTTCCTTGATTGGAAGTCAGCAGGGGTGTAAACCAATGCTACAGAGGAATTGCTCCTCACTAGCTGAGAAGAGCAACACCCAAAAGGTGTGAATATTCAGCATTTATGTCCCAGAAAATTGAAGGGAAACCTAAATCTGCTCTAGTTAGGAAACACAGGGATACAGTTTCCTCAGAGGTGGCATGCTCCCTGGGTTCTTCCCCACTACCAAGAAGAGCTCCTGCCTGCTGCGCTTGCCTGTGGCTGGTGCTCACAGCCACTTACACAGCCACTGCTGTTGATGCCACAAGCCATTTTCAGCAGCAAAGGGTCCTACAGCACTGTAATAAAATACAGAGGACTGGTCATAACAAGCCACAGATGTAGCTCACAGGCAGCTGTCATTTGAATGCAACTGATGTTAGATTTTGGATTCTGTAGGGTTTCTTCACGCATAATATATTTTGGTATCATGTCTTGTTGGCATGCTTTAAACTGCCCACCTGCAGAGCAGCCACATGTTAGCACGCACCCTGGACAAGTCTCCATGTCTTCAGATTAGTCCTTCTGGGCACAGTCAGATGGACAGTGTCCAGAGAGGGAAGGGGTTATTTCTATTTGAGACAACAACAGTAACCAGCAGGTCCCATGCCAGGGTCTAAGATCGTCTGCTAGCAGGGATGCACACAGGCACCAGTCTGCATGGGGATGGAGGACCAGGAGGCAGTGGCTGAGGCAGTGCCCACAGCCCTGTCCTCACAGGCCACCCACACTGATGCTCAGACACCCTGGGGGTTGAAGCTGCCCACACACTGGGCTGCAGTCCCTAACAGGGAGGCACCCATGGTGCTTACTGGTGACACAGCTGTCACCCAGGGATGGCATTGCAGCATGGGTCCACACTCTGTACCTGTGTGTTAATCCTTGCCAGAAACCACCACATTGAATCAGGGGGTTTATTGGAGAATGCTTCTGTTTGTGAGGCAGTAACCATCTTCTGGCCCAAGTAAATTGATAACTTCTGTCAGAGGGAATTCATGGAAAATGCTAATCCAGAGCAAAGAGAGAGCACCTCGGTTCATCGTGGATACAGACAACTCCTAAAAATAACCTGGCTTCAAACCATCCATACATATGGGTTATGGGGGAAAAAAAAAGCCCAAGAAAAAAAGAGCCACAGACAGCTCCAGGTTTCAGGAACCTGTGTTTTCTCTTTCCAAGCACCAGAGCACTGGGGAGGCATGCAGTACAAAGACACCTTCTGCTCAGCAGATGGAATGCTCCAGGATCTGCCCTGACATCTATGCAGACATCTCAGATGCTTCTCAGCCTCTGCTTCCCAGATAAGGACACGTATGGACATGGCTTGCATAGGTGTGTCCCCACCTCCCACAGCATTTGATGTGCTCCACACCAAAAGCTACTAAACAGTGTTTACAGGGAGCTTCTATTGATTCTAGCTTGATTTAAAGTAAAGACATTATAGTTTTGAGCATATAGGAAGTTCTGCAAAGAATACCTATGGCCAAAGCAAAGCTTGCAGAAAGAAATCAGAAAGGCATTATAGGGAAAGAGAAAGGGAAATTAGCATGGGATAGGAGTCTGATTGCAACCAGAATAATCTGCACTATATCACCTGCATGACATGCCCATTGCAACAGGTAAAGAGGAATATGAGGAATGTGACAAGTGGTGTAGGGACACTGTGTTTCCAGAAAGGAAACACAAAGCTGTTGGAAAAGTGTCCACTAACCTGAGCAAGCAAATCTGAAAGAGAGTTGGAGACTGTTCACAAAGTACCAACCCTGCAATAGCACACAAGAACTTAAACCCAAGATGTTCCCAGGTACATGTAAACAAGACACTGGTTCAGTTCCTGTGAAGCAGCAGCAAGAGTGTAGACAAGTGACTTGTGTATTCACACCAACAGGAGCAGTGCCCACCAGCTGAAACAGGGGGAACAGCATCAGCTTAGGAGGAAAGGCTACTGCATCCTCCTGTTCCATGCAACCCCCCTTTATTTGTCACTAAATATCATTCTCAGTTCAGAGCTCTAGCAATTATGTGCTCTGCAAATTGAAGTCAGCTGCAGGATAGAGTGAGGTGCTGAAGAAAGAGTTTGACAAAATCAGAAAGGAGCAAAGACCAGGGAGACTCTGTGTATGACAATTGTATTAAGAAAAGAACCTGTCTGATCTCAGAGCAAATGGTAATCACGACTGCCAGAGTCACTGCTGAGAATCAGACAGTAATAAAGCACGGTCAGGTCGGGCAAACATTTTCCCATCAAGGTAGAGGTTGCAGTAATGGGTAGGGTTTTGTTGAAGAGCATCAACAAGGTGCTCAGTAAGACAGAAAAATATTGGTGAAAGGATCCACAAATGCTATTTGAGAGTTAGAAATTAAAGAGAAAGTCCCAAGCCATTTTTATTTGCCTTAGGTGAGCAGGGACATGGAAGACATTGGTCATGTTTGCAGCATGGCAAATGCCTCATGCTGGTAGAATAAGAAAAGGCCCCCCAAGGACAATGCACATGCAGTTTTTTGAATGAGAAATTAATCTATATTTTTATTCTCACTCTCCTGAGCTGAAAATAACACAGTTAAAGCAACAATTTTGCATGTCAGATGTATTTATCTGTACATGATTCATCTGACACAGGAATGGCTATAGTCACATAGGCTGTAGTTCTGTTTGATTCTAAAGACCTTAAGGTGTTGCTTAGGCAAATAATTACTTGGCCTTACTACTAATAACACAACAGTCCCCTTGGAGCAATTTTTAGAATAACAAATATATCTCCTAAAAGGATTTTTGATTGATGCACTTTTAGCCCTATTAAGGCACACAGCTTCCCTATTAAAATCTGCACACACTTCGTGTAACAGAAAGCAAAAAATTTAAAAGCCTGGAAGAGCAGAAACTGAGATCAGAGGAAGTCACAATTTGTAAGTATACTAAGAAACAGATACTATGAAACTAAACAAGGCAGCCATCTGAAAGGAGGCCATAGGAATGCTCCCACTTTACCAATGTCACACTGACCCATCCGTTCCATGAGTATAACCAGGCAGAGACACCCATGGCCTTGGCACTAAAGAGAAGAAAGTCTTTGGTGCATGTGTCATTTTTTTGTTACTAGAAACCTACTGATCAACACATCCAAGTCTTCTTCCCATAGAAACCCAGCCCATGCGTGTCAAGATCTTGCTTCTGCCAGGCACTGGGACACAAGAAGATCAAGCATTGGGTCTGGCAGTCACAGTCAAACTACTTTTGGTTCCAGGCTGTTCCAGAGCCACTGCCTATTTTAAGCATTTCAGTTTCTCAGGCAGTGGAGATGGCATTTTTCTGGAAGGCAGAGCACCATGTGCAGATAGGTTACTGAATACAGATTGTTTATTTCAATCACTTCTGGCCACAGTGACTCCTGAGACCTTCAACTTAGCTAAAGTTATCATCTGACTACATTCAAAATACCTTAAGTTGTCCCCCAAGGAAAGATTTGTTCTGACCACTGACAGCCTGTGTCTGATGAATGTCTTCTAGAAAAGGCAGAGGATAAAAAATAGGACTCATGGACATTTAACAAGCTTGGATCTTGAGAAAAAGAGCCCATTAAATCAGCACACTCGGTAACTGCATTACACTGTCACATCCCAGCACATATTGTTATCCACCAAAAGCCTGTATTCTTGAGTCAAAATATTGGCATAGATTGCTTTCTGAAGGAGTGAGTCTAGTGTTTCATTCCTTCCATCAACCATTGATATCTTCCCTAATGTTAGAAAGCATTTTATTCCCTTTGCACACATCAAGTTGCTCCCCCTTCTTTTCCCTTCAGGAAGACTTCACTCCTTCTATCTGTTGAGCTACTTTGCCTCCTTGATTTTCATTGCTGACAAATCCACATTACTAGATACTCTCACAGTAACAACCCAGATCATTTATTTGTTTGGTTATACATTGCTACAATATTTAGTTTCAGTGGTCAGGCCTATGATCAGCTTCAGTTTCTTGTGTCTTTATGAACCACCTCTAATATCATTTCTCTCTAGAAGAAGCGGGATTTCTGGGTAATTAACTTTCTATCTTTGGAAACTTCCCAACTAATATTTTGCTATTTCTTGTGGTGTACTTGTGTCTACATTGAGCTGATATTCCTAAAAGTTTAGACTGACTCTTCTCCTCCTAGCATGAGAACACACACCGCTAGTTCACACCACCTTGAATTCAAGTCTTCACAGCACTACACACAATCTCAGCAGTTTCCTTCATTGCAGCTCATTGCACTGAGCATTTGTCTGAGGATACATCCCACAGCACTATGCATTTTCCTTGCCTCTGTCAGTGGCAGCAGTTAACCCACAAGATGAGAAGTAGCATGGTAACTCTTGCTTACCATACAGAAACAATTTATTACCCTAATGAGTTTAACATTCTGCATAAGATTTACATCTTCTGCCACTCTTGACACGCTGAGTTTACAGCTCAGATGACATACCAGATCTGAATGGTACAACACATTCTCAGATCTTAAAAAAAAGACCTTCTCTAAGCCCCCCAAAAGAGAGCTGTCAGAGGACATAAATTGTCATGGCTTGTGGAAGTCCGTGATACAGTTTCACCAGCTGGAATTCAAGCTAACTTAATCAATTGATGAATTGTTAATCCATGCAGTCTTCTCTCTTCTTGAATTAGTTCTATCATTTTTTAAATTTTTTTTTTAATTTCTGTCTACACTTCTAGTCCTAATGTTGATCTTCAAGCTGTCAGCTAAATTGTTCTCACTTGTTTCAGCATCACTGACAAACCGTTTTTGGAAACACTACTGATTGTCTTCTGGTCTAGGTACTTGGCTCATGCCTTTTCACTATTACCAAATTTAGCTTTGCTGTTATGTTGCAATTGGTGGCTAATGCCATATGTTAACATTCATTTCCAGTTAGCTTCTCTTCCAAACATGTGTGACAAAGAAACCTTATATTTTCTAAGCACATAGTGCCAGGCAAAATTAACATCCAGCGTGGTCTTTGCATCTCAAGTGAGTGGTGTGTTTGTAGCTGAAATACCAAAGTTAAGACAACACAATCCAGGGATTACAACATTAAAGCTGCCTGCTGATACCAGAAGTTGTAATTTTTTTTAGGTTATAATTCCCTCATCCCCTCTCCCCAAACCCAGGCAAAACAAAACGTGAGGAGAAAAACAAATATAAAGGCAAGGACAAGAAGAGGTGAAGGAAAGGAAGGTGTTCTGCTACAATCCATCACAGGTAAAGCCACAAATCCTGCCCATTCCCCTCCTTTGTTTAGAAATACAATGAGATTGAAGGCCAAGGCTATCCTTTCCTACATCCAGACTGGCTGAGGCAGCACCAAATATGCCAGAGAGAACCATGCCATGAGAGCCATGCAAGATGGCTCACACATGTTGTTAAAGCCCAGGTTGCATCCAGCGCCTTGGTCTCATCTGACCCCAACATGGCAGAAGACAATACACAGCTTCCTAAAGAAAGCTTACTTATCCACTCTCTTCTCAGCTCTGAATCCTGCAAGTTTACATTGGCCATTTATAGCAGAAAAGCCTTAAAAAAAACAAAACCAAAAAAGTCTTTCCACAAGAATGTCATGGGGTTCATGTAACTTCAGAGTACTTGCTTGTGTGTGATTAATTTTTGCATCTTTGAGTTAGAGTCCCCCATGCCAGAAGTCATCATGGCTGACCATAACTCTCCTCATGGATATGAGATCTTGTAAAATTATTCAGAGGTCTTCAGGATAACAAGCCAAATTATACCGAAATACTTCGCACATGTATAATTCCCAAAATAGAACTCCATATGTAAGAATTGAGCACCACCATGATAGCTTTTAATCAGACTCAGTGTTCAGAAGAATTAGTGACTCTGATGGGTCAGAGAGGTCTTTCAAGGGGATGAGCATTTCCACCATCATAGTCTGGGAGCCTAGAGCATCTCACACAATTATAGAAATAGATAAGATGCTATGATTTATTATCATGAAAAAACTGGACTGATAAATTCCACTGAAACTACAAAGACCTCTGAAGACTTTTTTTTATTGCTTTTCCTAAGAAGACTATACCCTAACATGGCAATGAGTCGCCTCTCAAGCAAATTCTTTTAATTTTGCTTTGTGGAGTCTCATATGTAAGTAGCTGCTCATGACAATAAGAATTTAAAATTCAAATTACCATAAAACTGAAGGAAGGGCTTTGCAGAATGAATAGAAGTTCCCTCCCTTGCAATTGAAATAGATGAGCTATCTTGACTCTTTGTGTACAGTTACCAAATGTCAGAAGGCTCTCAATACACGTTGTTTTTAGCTAACGTGACCTTATAACAGTCAGTGAGAAAGAGGCAGCTGATCTTCCCTCTGAGCTTCAAAGTTCAGCTCAATACTGACAACTGTAAGGTTGCTCAATTATCTGGTGTGCTTCACCACATCTGTAAGCTCTGTTAGATGAGAACTCCCAGGAGCCAGGCAGGATACAGTCTGAGTGGAGATGGACTGGAGCCATATAATCTGGATACAGTCCCATTCAGTAAATATCTCTCATGGATATATATGTCTTTTATTAAGAGTCACATAAGGTGGCTAGACAAGACAGTCTGACTCCCACCTTTTTTGTGTTCTGCAATAGCTTCTTTGAGACCTCGTCACTGTTGCCTCTTGCACAACCCATGCTCTACTTGCTTCTTTTCCATGTGCAGGACCTTACAAAGTGCTCTTAACATGGCTATGGTTTGCTCTATGCCTTTCCTCCCAGGTGCCCTGAGATGCCTTATCTCTTTCTGCCCAGACCTGCAGAAGGAAGCCATGGACTTGGTGGATGCTGGCTGGGGGTCTGTGCACCACATTAGCCCCTCCAAGAGCCAGGAGGCAGCAGTGGGTCTGGAGCACAGAAGCTGTGGGAAGTGATCTCCCCAGCAAGGGGAGCAGGCAGCCACCATAGTCACCCTAAGTCATCCTGGAGATGCCACAGTGATGAGAACATGATGAGCAGGTTAGACAGGAAGGGAAAACAACCAGTTCAACGCATAGGACAAAAGTCTGCAACACCAGAACTGGTGCATGAACCAGAGCCAGCTTGAAACATGAGCAGATGCTTGCAGGAAAGCAGACAAACACTTTAACACCACTGTTAATAAAGGATGAAGCAGAGGCAGGGAGGTTAAGTGGTTTACTTAAGCTATGGAGCAGAGCCTAGTTAGGCACCCTGGAGCTGGGCTCAAGCCACTGTTAGAGCAGCAAATTTCAAATAATCATTCCCACAACTTCTTCTGTAGTGATATTTCTGAACAATACCAGGGAACATTCCTTCATAAATTGTGCTGTGTTCCAGTTTCCACATTATAGCTATGATGTAACTCAGTAACACTTTGTCCCATCAAGCCCAACAACAATAGATTTAATCAGAACATTTGTCTCAGAGAGACAATGGAGAGTTCTGATTAATCTGGCACCACTCTGGCCGTTGTCTATAAGGGATTATTTTTTAATTTTTTTTCTAAATGCTTACCCTTGGCAGCTCTTCAGTATGCAACATGCCAAGCCTGCAGGCTGCCAGGAGAGCTGTGAAAACATCCCATGCCATCTGACATGCAAAGAACATATTTCAGACAATTAGCATTTCTGCAGAACCTCGAGGAGGAAGACACTGCTCCCCAGACATTCCACCAGCCAACTACATGAGCATCGAGGACATCAGACCACAGCCAGATGCAAAAGGTCAGTTCTGCAAGACCTTGCTGGTGGAAACCCAGCTGTAGCCACTGAGCACCCAAGAGAGGGGAGTGCACAAGGGTAGCACTTTATCACTTCTTTGCAATAGGTTGGTTGGCTCCTTTTGCACCTCTGCTACTTTTCAAACACAGACCACAAGGACTCTAAGGGTTGCTGCAGAGTGGAGAGGCCCTTTCACATAGAGCAGCTACAGATGGGAACCCAGGTGAAAAGTCAAAGTACAGGTTTACTGAACTTCATGGTCAGTCACCAAAGTCACAGGAGCACATCTACAGCCCAGTGTGATCACAACAAAGGCAGGGATCAGTTCTGCTTCCATGGCTATTTCTGCTGTGGAAGGATAATGTAACCAAGATGACAAGCAGTCCTAACAACTTATGTGGCTCTTGATAACACTGGCAATAAGCCACTCTGCTCCATTCAAGCAGCAAGTGGCAGCAAGCAGGGTGAAACAAAATATTTTTCAGTTTGGACTTCAGGGTTATCCTGTATTGTCTCCTCTCACAGCCCATCCCAGGCAGCTTCCTCCCTGGCTCACATGCAGCCAGCCTCCCCACATCATCCATCCATCCATCCATCCATCCATCCATCCATCCATCCATCCCACACACAGTGCTTATCACTGGTCCTGGGGGTCATATCCCACAGCTAGACTGGTTCCCTGCATGCAGCTGACTACCTCCCCAGCACTGTAGACCCCCCAAAAAATCTTTCAATAAAGAGCCAGGATATACCAAGGCTGTAGCTCACACATTCTCTTGAAGCAGACTGCTGCTAGACAGTAATGCCTTATTGAGTTGTAAACATAATGGGAGTGTCTATCTCAAACCAGCACTTGGCATTTGCATTGAGAAAGTTTGGGGAGAGGGCTGGCATGGAGCGGGTGTAGCAGGATATGAAAAGAAAATAGTGAATAAGAAAGAAGAAATGTAGTAACCAAAGCTTGCACTAAGGTCCCAAAGCAACCATCAGAGGTCAGCTCTTTGCTCCACCATTCTTTATCCCGCTCATCATTGCTTTCACTGCAGCAGCACAAAGGAAAGGGGCCAGTTCTGGTAGAGAAGGTTTTTGTCCAGAGAAAGAAAGGGGCTTCCCATCAAAAGAATTATAAATAACTCATTAGCATGGCATCTTCTGCAATTCCTTTTTTCAAAAATTAAAAAAAACCACAAACATTAAAAATCAGGGCAGCTTCTCCACTAATTGAAACCATATAAAATTACAGGTTGTCTTGCTTTCACCTTCTTCTACTCACCCTTTTCACTCTCAGCACAAGATGTACATCTGCAGTTGCAAAAATTTTTGTGTGTTGATTCTGGAGATGAAGAAGGTTTCTCTGGATGGATGTAGTCAGACAGAGAAGAAGCTTGAGGGTTGCTACAAGCTTATGATTCATCTTGGCCAGCCCCTGCCTCACATTCATTTTCATAAAATACGATTGTTTTGTTATAAAATTTGATTTTGGGGAAGCGAAATGCCCACCCCTGCCAAGCCAAAATTGTACATTCTACATGTCACCACTGTGTACTTCTCTTAAGAGCTAGATGTTGTGAAATAAAAAGACCAGCTTATATTGAGGCCAGATTTTTATCAGGTTGAGACTTGTAACAGAAGGAAACTGTGTATGAAAAATGTATTAAAAATAACTGAGTTACTAAAAAAAAAAAAAGTAACTTCTTTTAGCATGTAAGCCTCTACCTTGTTTACCTCATAATTTATAAAAAAATTCTTAATATTCTCATGACAGTTATATTTTTGCTTCATCCACTACTCAAGTACCATCCTGACTTTGAGAATCCATTACAGCTCTCAAATCATAAAGGCATGAAACCAAGTAGACAACCAGAAATGAAAAAAAGAATGAAAAACATCTTTTCCTGAGCTTTCTTTAAGGGCCTTAAGATATCAAGTAGAAATATCTCAATCTAAAAACTTGGTTCAGGCGTGAGCACAATTTTTCCATGCTGTTGAGCATGGTACATTTACCACAAGTGAAAAAATGCAGTGAAAACGATGGCTGCAGCTGCAAGGAACCAAGCTCTTCTCCATGGATGGGGCAGAGACACAGAAAGAACAACAGACTGGGCTGGCCTAAAACACAGTCCCATTGTCCAGTAAAGATGAGTTGATGTGGTGTTTCTCTAAACAGATATTGCTCCCAGAAACTTTTCACATCAGTAGCAATACCCACAGTTACCCAGTGCTCATCAGACTTGTGAGTAGCCATCAGCCACAGAAGCCCAGGGCCCAAAGCCAGACATAGCCAGGTTAGTTCATCTCAATAGGTTATTTATTCACCCCTCAGTCTCTTTAATACATTTAATGTAAGATACTTGAAGTTCTACCTCCAGATTTTTCCTTTCCGTATGCATTTCTTTTGGAGTCTAGTAGGTTTAATTATTTCCAGACCTTGCAGCAAAAAGCAGAATGCTGAAAGAAACCTAAAATATACGATTAGAACATTTTTTTCTTAAAACACGATGAATAATCCATTACAATTATTTATGCCTTTGGACTGAGTCAAAGTGAAAAAACAAGTATGCCATAAATGACATCTTGATATATTTTGGTGTACCACTCAACTGCGTCAATGAAATTACTTTTAACTTGTTTGTTTTAGGTTCCTGAAGAATCTTATCAGGATTATTGCTGAACACAAGCCAAATTTTATATTGTTTGTATTTTGAGCTGAAAATTAAGGGAAACACAAGGAGCCTTTTGAGTAAGTCCTTTTAGTCCACAACTAAAAGAATGAATGATTTGAAAAAAAACATGGTGGTTGCCATGGCCTAAAGGGACAGGCAAAGAAATGTCTGTAGAGAGAATATAGTATTTCTGAAAGTGTTCTTTTTTGCCTGAAAACCTATAGTTTTTCCAAATATAATAGCCAGTTTAACAAACAGTGTGGTTACCTACAAACTGTGCCCAGACTACTTCTACCCTACTCTCTGCCTACAAGCTTTCCCATCCCTTCAGGGAATGCAGTTGCTTTAGGTCAAGTGGGTTATGAGCAAAATCAAGCAATCACCCACTGTGAATTCAGACGTGTGGTCTAAAACCAGTCACAGCTCATACAAGCACCTTTAGATATATGTTGAAGAACATCACATATCATAGTATGTGCCTGCATTCCTTTCATAGCCAGAAGCCACTGAACTGACTGCACTTCAATTTTCCCATCAAAGGATAACTCAACTCACTCTTTTTTCTCTACCAGAAAGCTTGATGATATAGGCCATTTTTAAAAAAAAATTGGTTCCTGATGAGTTCTCATTCATTACTCCTCATCACATTCAGCAAAAAATACCTCTATGCTACAAACAAGATTAAGGTAAATTTTTCAGCTCTGAAAGGCAATTTCCCAAACTAGGTGTGATGAGCAGTTTTCTCCACTTCTGAAAACCTATAGTCTCATTATGAGTGTCCTTACTTTGTTTAGAGAATCCTTTTACCACCTCCACTAAGGAAAACTTGCACTGCACTGAATTCAAAATAATCAAGTGAGTGATCTTCCCCCACATCAGCCCCCTCTCCTGAAGGAACCAGCAGGTTAGTGGCTTCCCATTTTGCTGCATGAAACAGATGGCAAGTCAGAAGTCAGGATTAAACAAAAATTATGATCCATGCTGCCTTGAAGAATCACAGGCACTCTGGGTTTGGACTTTTTCCAGTTAACACCTCCAAAGGATTCAGTCTATGCACTTTTTTCCCCCCCACTTTTGTCAAGTCACCACATCTCCCAGTTTGTACATGTATGTTGCCAAATCCCATGTGAAAGTAGTTTTGTCACAGCAGGGCTACCTGTGGTGATTAACAAGCACATGTACTGAGTCTCCTCCATGGTCTTTTTGCCTTGCTAGAACTTCATGGAGTCATAATTCATCTTGAAATGGGAGTTCTAATTCAAACCTTATGGAATAAGTGACACATAAGTTCAGGAAATTTAGTGGTGCTGGCATTTATGTGTCATTGCAGGTAGATCTTAAGACATCTACACACTATGAACTTGTAGTAAAATGACATCTTGAATTCTTTAAGTCATTTGTTTTCATTAGAAGAAAAACCCACATCAAGCTGCTTTGCAGCTTTATTCTTAGGAACCAATGACACATCTGCTCTTGCAGATAAAAATGAGAGTTCTTTGTGCAAGTTTTCCTGGTTTGAGCAACCCTGAAGCTTTACATAGGGTGACGTCTGAAGAGCTCCCACAAAGTCATTGGGAGACACTGGGGGCTTTGACTGTTTTCCAGCTTTCTCTCAGAAGAAAACAAAAGGAAGAAAGAGCATAGATTTGTTTGTCTTCTAAGGAGCTGTACTTATTGGAAGCATGGAAACAGGGGGGGGTCCACTGTGTGATTAAATCATTCATAGCAAGTAACAACTTTGCTCACACTGCTTTTTACAGCCAGTGTAAGAGGTAAGAATCTGGGGTTGGATGTCTTTACACCATATGCTGCACTGTATTTGCAGGAGAGCAGCAAGCAGCTCTGGATCCATGCTGCTGCCCACTTCCTCAAGAGACTTTTGTCCCATTTCTCTATGGGCTTGGGATTTTTTCAGTTACCCTGATAGTTGATTGCTTCATTCCGAGTTCAAGACCTCAGTCAGATCCACAAGCAGCTTCCAGAGTCCATGCTCAGATTTCCTATAGAGGAAGAAATCTAGGTAAAGGAAAGTACAGGGAGCACCAGCCAGCAAGGGCAGTCATGGCCCATCAGCTTTCAAAGGCACAGGAGAGCACCAAAAGGAGCACCTCCACCTTGCAGTTCCTCTGGTTTGGAGATCAGGCAGCCCAGTCCTGTGATTCTTTAGACACAGTCACCCTCATAGAAGCCTAGCCCCAGCCCTAGAATCTCTCTGCCCTGCTGGTGGCAGGTCCTTGGCAGGACCACAGCCAAACCATACATCCCAGCCCTTCCTGGTGTTGGGGTTCAGCAGACTGAGATGGAGGCAGTAAGAATCAGATCAGGCAGCTGACTGTGCTTAATAACATGAAAAAACACTTTTCTTTAAGAGTTTAGTTCACCCAGCCCTTTCACAATGTAGCTTCACCACCACCTGTGCCAAGATACCCTGGGCAACCAGATGGGGAACTGAGAGCAGTCAGTGTTGTTGCAATGCAGGAGGAAGGGGGTGAAGTTAAACCATCACAGGGGTTACTGATGGAGACCAAGGGATATGTGGAGACCTGGTGACTCATTCAAACTCACTGGAAAAAGCAAGCAGCTCTCCTGGGTGCAGCACAGCTTTGTTGCTGACCTCACTGGTGGTGTCTTCAGGAGGAGAAGATACCCATTTTTCATCCAAGGCTGCTACCATTGAACTTGACTATGTGTTTCTTTCCCCAGCCACCTAAAACACAGCCTTTAGCCAAGGAAATTCTCCCAAGTCAAAACCAGCCATTTATTTCTAGCCTAGAGGCCAGTGTGCATGGGCTGGCAGGGGGTGCAGGCAGCACACCAGAGCCCAGGCAGGAGTGGGATTCAGACAGGAATACACCTTGGGTGACTGCAGCAGCCAAACACTTCCTGGGAACTTGTCCTCAGACAACCCACAGGCATCTCATCCCTAGGCAAGCAGTGCAGGATAAACAGTAGGAGTACAGCAAATCACATGAAGCTAAAAGGAGAAGAAAATCTGGAAAATATAGTTTGGAAGGGAAAACCATGTGGAAAGCTTTCCATCTGATCTATAAGCATGTAGCAAGGTGTCATATCAATGGCAAACTTCGGAAAATACACAAGCTTGGTCATTAATATGCACATCAATCACTGGGACTGTCTGGCCAGACCACACTCTAACCCAGGCAGCATGCAAGACCAGGGAGAAAAAATGTTTTACTTTCATCTGCTAATCAATAAAAAGCAGTAGGCATCATAATGTCTACATTTTACCATTTCAATTTTACCTCATGGTAGTTTACAACGTCTCTGCAGAAGTGGGAGGCTCAGGCTGGAAATGTCACCAGCAGGTGCTGGGATTGCCCATGACTCCTACTTCACTTGTCCAGCAAGATGAAATATTGCTCCTGCCTGGATCAGGGAGTCCCACCTCTGAGTCCTAAATCTCTGATGACAGTGGGAACTGGTGTAGCCACAGCTCCCTGCCCTTTGTGCCAGGGCTCTCCCTAGCTAAATTTTCCCATGTGGAGGGCTCAGTCTGTATGGTGTGATATGCTATACCTGCTTGGTACTGACCCAGCCCTTTTATGACTCCTTTTAGATGGCAATAAACCTCATGCATGACTGTCATCCAAATACACTCTGTGTCCACCATACTTTTTATCTCCCCAGTTCGTAATTGCACCAAAAGAGAGTATTGGATAACTATCAGTAGTAACACTTTCTCCTTTACTTGTCATTGTTATTCAGTGATTCAAATGGCAGGTTTGACAAACGGCCAGGGCTGTAAAGTGTGGGAATGGAAAGTTTCTGAATGCTGGCAAATGCTTATCAACACCTGCATTGTAATATCAGCAACCAAGTGGCAATAGAGCTCTGCCAAATTAGGTAGAAAAGGAGAGCACACAAAAAACAGATCAATAGATTTAAAGGCAGAATTGCCATGAGCATGAGTAATCCTGAATAATTTCACCCACTATTTGCTGCGGCAGGAGTTTCTCTTCAGTAGCATCTCTAAGTATCGTTCCAGTAACCCTCAAGGAAGCTGACAGAAACAGCCAGCACTTACTTCACCCAATTTTGCTCGTAAGCAAAATCAATCAAATATCTCCATCATAGTAACTTTGGAAGAAATATTTTATTAACCCATGAACCCTATTTGTATCTGCTTAAGAACAGTGTTCTGATGTCCCCTCAAAGGGAAATGTTACTGGTGATCAGCTGCTCCATGATGCAACAGAAATCCTAGCTCAAGAATACATAGCAAATATACTTTTGTGTGGTGGGGTGCAATCCCTGAACAATTCTGTAATAGTATTATTTCAGTGACCAACACTGAGATGATTCTCTTGTTTACACTAAATGGAAACCTCAAATACTGAGCAATCCCATGTTGTACACCTTTCTCCCTGTCGTGAAAAGAGCTGAACCACTCCTCCCTAGCACAGCTATTGTCACAGGATTCTGCCACAGCAAAGCTTTTCTCACTCTACAGAATCTTCAGTTCCAGAAAGTTTCATGTGGGGTGGGGAAGAGAGTGCAGTGTGTTAGAAAACCCTCACACATCCCTAAAATTCCATCAAATATTATAAAAACAAAGCTTTTTCTACTTTTTTCTGAGCGATTTTGCAAGAACCAAAGTATCTTCAGCAAGCATGGTTGACTCACACACTGTGAAAACCCATTCTTGACAATAAATTCCCACACACCAGACACCATGTCCTCCTAAGCTCTCTCAAAGGCACTGTTAAAAATATATAAACGAATCAATCATGTCACAGACCTGTTAGTGAAGGCTAGGCTTAAGCCTAATGCTATTAACCTTACAGATCTCAACAGAACTGTTCCCCAAAATGCTGCAGCCATAGACAGGAGGCTCAGATCTATCCAGCATAATGCTTTCTTCCATGGGTCTTATGGATGGCTTTACCAGTTCCAGGCACAGGTACAGCAAAGTCCAGGTTAGACAAGGGCAGTCCTGCACACATGTCTCATTCCTCCCAAAGAGAAAATGGTTAAAACCTTGATCGACTGGGTTTTTAGAAGTCCCTTCTACTCACACCATAGCTATAGTATCCACATCTTGTGCCACTGACTTCTATTGCCTATTTAAAGGAGGAGTCAAGACTTGCCACTATTGCATTGGAAATCAGGAACTGCTGACCCTGGTAGACAGATCTATCCTAAAATGTGAGAAATCACTTGGAATCAAGGAACTATGGACAAAATCTCTACTCTGCCACAAACTCCAGCCCATGTGTTCAGACTTGGGTTTTCTCCCCAAGTCCACAATAGCATCCAGATACCAAATGGCAGAGCTGAGTCAGATGCTCAAGTAAATAAGAGGCTCTAAACCTAAACCTCTTTACGATTTTATTTCCCTCACTGAACCAGAAGGAAGAGCACCTCTTAGCATCTCCAGAGCTCTTGGGAAGAATGTGAGAGATGAGGGAAACATCACACAGGAGTCCATCAGTAGAACAGCTAATAAACTACATGTAGGGGTCCAAAGGACAAGAGCCAGACCAACTGGTTTGGCCAGGGCTCGCACAATGAATGATGCTCCTTGGTTTTGTTTTGTTTGGGTTTTTTTCACTCCTTTGTAGCTGGAGGCACAAGGGATATCACACTTGTGCTGCCCAAAACCACATACTTCTTAGGCCAGGAACTGCAGCATGCACAACTGCTTATGCAACATGCCAGGAGGTCTTTTGGCCAAGTCAGGTCAGGTGCCTTTTTCAGAAGACAGTTTGCATACTTGAACCAGTGAGAACAAAGCGTACAGGCTAAATAACCTAATAAACAAAAATGTACCTTAGGCAATTGATGTCCTACCCTGCTCTGCTGCCCTTCATTTACTGGGGTGAACAATGAATTAAATTATGCTTTGCCAAGAAGAAAAAAAAAAAAAAATAGTCTGTTGAATTGTGTCAAATCATCTCATTTTGGAAGTAAAGCACAAATACTTTTGAACAGCAAAACCTAAGTTTGCCACTTGCTGACTTACAGTTATGAAGTGGTATTTTCACCCTAAATATGGATTACTCAATTCAAAAATTACTAGCTATGAAACAGAAAGAAGTCTTCTCTTTCTCAAAAGCCATTGCAGACACAGGTGGACGTTTGAATGAAGTTTAAAATGAAATTCCTCAAATGTGTTTACTACTGAACACAGATCCTCAGTATAGTTGGCAAGGACTACTCACAACAGCAGATGTGTCAGGTAAGATTTGAATTTAGGAAAAAACTACACAACTGGTTTTATTATCATCATATTATGCCATCCTCCACATTTTGAGTCTTTCAAAGGTCAAAGCCTTCCTATGGTCTGTGCCTTGTCCATCACAAGTGAGAGTGCTATGCTTAGGACTGGGCTCTTCCCCACAGAGCCCATGGACACAACTCAGATCATTCAGGAAGCTGCCAGAGCATCTGCTAACGTTTCCCCATTTTTGAAGTGAAGACAATCATGCTTTCCTTCAAAGGAAAGGTGTGAAGGCACCACCTAATTCTCCTTGTGCTTACAGTCCATGAGCCAGACTCAGCTTGGAAGCCTTCTTAGTTTCATAGTAGAGAGTCCTGCCAAATGTTGCCTCTCCCTTCAAATTAAAAAGCACTGAAAGGAAGACAACTTGCACCTTCATTGAATTCAAGCCCATAACATAGGGATAAGCATCTTTTATCCACCAGCTCCACAGCCATTTCTCCTCTTGGTTGCATGTTCTTTTACCATATAAAAAAAGTTGAGTTGATGTATACTCTCACATCTAGGTTTCACAGAACACCAAAACAAGCAAGCAGGGATGGGAAATTGTAGGGCATACACAGCCAATCGCACAAGATCCTGGTTTGGAGAGTTAATGCACACACTGCCTTGCACCACAGCACACACAGAGCAAGAGGACACCCACACTGTATGGAGTAGCTCACTGTACCTTCATCTCAGCTTGAAGCCCACCAGAGTTCTTGCATTGCCAATCATATCTGTCACTGTGAAACAGTACTGTTTGTAGGTAAAACCTTAGATCTTTGGCTGGAATTGATGTGTTCAGCTCCATTGTAACAAGTTCTAAGGTTAGCTGGCAGACATAACCCCACAAGAGCTGCCAGACTTAGCAGAAAGTGGTTGCCAAGTTATATTCTTTCTATTTGCTGAGAAAAATTATTGAGTAAACAAATGTATCCCAATTTAAATTTTAAATAGTCATTCTTAAGGGATGAACAGAAAGATAATTATGGCTTGGCAGGCCTGTGTTATTTTACTTTTCTCCCATCCAGCACTGGAAAGACAAAAGCTTTTCTTAGTGAGTGTATTCATAGATTATCTGAGACAAGAATGGGGCATTATGATCTCTGGTCAAATTTCCTGGCTAGCACTGGCCATGGACTTCCCCTTGCTGATCCTGCACAACACCAAGTTGCCTTTGCTGGCCCTGCTTTGAACAAGGTCCAAACCAGATGACTTTTGAAGACTCCTTGCACTGTAAATTACTTCATGAGCCTCATGGTTTATTGTCACAATCACATTTTGACATCAATCATATAATCTGGCAAGACAGTGCAATCTGATATTAAGGTTTGGAGCAAGTTTTCATCCATACTGCCAGTTTTCAAGAGCAATTATCTCATTGACTGCAAAATCACCAGCCTGTAATTAGTTTAATTGCATCTTTCTGCAGCTCCCACCAATGCCAAACACTATGCAGCCAGCACTGGCCTGGTAACAGGTTAAACACCCAGGTGAGCAACATCAGGAGGGATCAGCAGTTAGCAGCAGGGAATACTGTTGGCTACCCCAAGACTTTGGCTTTAGGGTTTGAGGTCTGAAAGCTGTTTGCCTGTGTGCCCATTTTCATCCCTTGGACAACTTAGATGAGATGACATGCAAACACCCAAGTCACACAGAGGCTGAAGGAACAAGAGAGAAGGAGCAGATGGGGCATTATCCATCACTCACTAGATGAAGACCATCAGACTCATCAGATGTTTCCATCACAAAACTTCTCTAAACTATGCCAATAGTTTATTTCCTAAGGAAGTTTTTCTAGGGAAGTAGCACTTGTTGCTACAAAGACAAAGCCTTGTAGAACAACTGGCACAGACCAGGCACTGCCAGCCCCTGGACAAATGAGAGAGAAGGACAGAGAGGTGGGGAAAATACTGCTAAGGGTGGAAAAGAGGAAAGCAATAGAGATTTTCACACTGTAAGACCTGGGATAGACTATTAAAGAGCAAATAAATCCTAGCAAGAGGGGTAGTACACACTAGTAGTTAAAAAACACACAAGTTTAGCCTCATCACCCACTCACCTGGGATGGCTCTGCTCCTACCTCAGCACTGCCCCTCCTGCAGACACCTAGGAAGTGAAGAAGTGAGTGGGTTTTTAAAGCCAGGACTCCTGACCAGGTGCAGAAAGTAAACCTTGTCTCTGCAGTAGTAAATCCGGTTCCATCATGGACCAGTCTGGGAAATTAAAACTCTCAGAAACACCTTCTGGTTTGTTTGCACCTCCCAGGAATATTATCCCAGCTTTGGTGGAAAGGAGATTTCCTGGCTTCCTTTCAAGACTTCCCCAAAAAGTCTAATGTATGGGTTAAGAATTATCATGCTTAATTAAGGGCCATCATTTTCTTCCCCAACACTTACTAATAGGAGGCTTCCATGTCCTCAACACACCTGGCACACAGGTGAAGGTGACAGGCAAAACAGCTGAGAAAGGTGCCTGGGGATTCAACTCGGAGCCCTAGGGATAACAGTGCTCTGCTGGGAGGGGTTTAGTGTCTTGTACACCTACCTAGCAGGATGGCCGGCCACTTTGTACTTAATAACTTACCCTGGCTTCCGCTATAAATCTCTGTAGAAAGACTCAAGTTAAAAATTCTTACACTTACTGATATGCCCTTAAACAGGCATTACAGGCAACAAACATACTGTCAGAACAAATGTTTATATTTAGATCAGTTATTAACTAAGTGAAGCACAGCGATTCTTCCAGTGCTGAGTGAATGCTATGTAAAATTTAATTTCTTTTATTGATGTATGCATTTTATATTTACTACTTTATTCTTCCTGTATTCACCTCGACACATATTCCCATATTAATTCAACCAGGATTAGTGGCAACTGGTCAGAACTTCATCAGCAGTCTGATGGTTTGGGACATTCTGAGTTCCACATTTCTCTAATCTCACAAGGATTACATTTTAAAAGCAAGTTTAAAAGGGCCTCTGGGTGGCCCTTCTCTCCAGCTGATTGACCCTTACCCTCAAGGGCCTGGTGAACCTGGACATTTGGGCTCATTATTCTCCGAAGCCATCAAGCCCTGATGAACATATTCATCTCTTTGGCCCAGGTTCTTAATTCAGTCTCATGATCCTCCTCTTTGAACTGATGGAGCTCAGAGGCTGTGCATTTAACTATAATTTCAAGGACTTGCTGAGAGAGACATCACCTGTGGGTGTGAGAGCCTGACAGGTGACAGATTAACAGCACCCGGTGACGTTCAGGAGAAAGGAAATATTGTCTCATTGTTTTAAAGTGGGAGTCTCCAAGAATCAAAATGTTCATTTGCTTAATTGCTTTGCTTGTGTAACTGGCCAGTATGTGGCCATAATCATCACCACAATCAGAAGGAAAATCCAAAACGGTTTGACAGAGAATTGAAAAGTACAAAACAGAGTAAAAAACTGCATCACCCTCACACAGAACAGCAGGACCCTCTTTGCTGTGCAGACACCAGATCCTGATCAGCTCTGGGTGCCAGGCAGGACCATGTTGGTCCACACTCCCTCCCACTTGGTTGAGGCCACCAGACATCACATCCATCCCTCAGCCCTTGAACCAAACATCTCCCTCTGGATTCTGAGCTGCACGGAGGGCACGGTGCTACCTCAGAAACAACATTGGAGGGTGACTGCTCCTTTTCTCACAGGTTGCTCAGGGACCTATTTGCCACCAGTCAGATAAGTTTCAAAGTGGGTCAATAGCATGTTACCACTTTGTCTTTGTGGTGCTAGAAGTGATTTATGCTGGATTTTTAGTGAAAGCTAAGTTGCTTCCTTGCCTTGGCCACCACAGTGCAGGCTGCATTTCTGATCAAGGTGCACAGGAGATGGACCCTCATTTAAACCAGCATGGTGGCTGTGCATGTATTTGGGAACAAGCAAGCTAGTAAATATGGTGGGGATGCTGCAAAGCCATGGACAGGGACTAGCAGAGCCAGAAAGGAGCCACAGATTTGAAAAATCGAAGTAGAATGCCTCTCCTTCCCACAGTATCTCACCCCTCCCATTACTTAAGAAAATCACCCAATTTATCCCCATGTTTTCAGTCAGACTTTATTTAGTTCAGGCCATGCATGCGACAGTAAACTATGGCTGCTCAAGAAACATACATTGTGGCCACATAGGCACCACCATGAAATGAGGTAAATCTGTTGGAAAAGGGAAACTGTGGGTGGTTCTGGAATAATCTTGCCAGGGACACTGTTCTTTATCCTCAGTACAGATGTGCTGAAGCACGCATTTGCTCCAGCCACACAGCCTCAGCCACATTTTTATTCCCACAGGAAGTCATGCACTCATTTTTCATTCAACCTTTCCTTGATTTTACTATCAAGTTAAATGACCAGGTGATGTCACAGAGATTTTAATTTCCAAAGTGGTGCCAACCATCCAGAAACTCTTTCTTCTGTGAGATGCCAAGCTGTGAAAATGTTTTCACAAATAGATTCCCCTAGTGTTGCATTTGCTTGATTGTATCCAGAATTTCTTGCATCTCTAAAACATAGTTTTAATTTCAGCATTTAAATTTTCATCCATGGAAAATTATTTTTCAGTGCACTAATGTGCCCAGCTAATTTTAGATGCCCACTAATCATTTTTTTCCAGCAACACCGTACTTGTATGACTTTATACCACTGAAATCAGAACTGATGCTTTTCTAGGCTGCAAAATGGATTGCAACATTGCTTCCAACAGTCAAAAATAAAAGACCTTATAATTAAAAAAATATATAGTAAAAGAAAAAAACTCTAAAAGGAAATAACTCTATCCAGAATGGTGGTATAGCAGCTTTTACTGCTTCATTTCGTTTCGACAAAGGAAGCACCAAGGCTGATGCTTCCTGAAGCCCAGCAGCTGCCCTGCCTTCTTGGGCCATACATCTCTGGGAAGCAGAGACATCCTCCCCTTCTACTCTGCCCTGTGAGGCTGCATCTGGAATATTGTGTCCAGCCCCCAGCCTCTCAGCTCAAGAAGGACAGGGAACTGCTTGAAAGAGTCCAGCACAGAACCTCCAAGATGGTTAAGAGTGTGGAACATCACCCTTATGAGGAGAGGCTGAGGGAGCTGGGTCTCTTCAGCTTGGAGAAGACTGAGGGGCAACCTCAATAATGTTTATAAATACATAAAGGGCAAGTGTCGGGAGGAAGGAGCCAGGCTCTTATCAGTGATGCCCAATGACAGGACAAGAGATAACGGGTGCAAATTGGAGCATAGGAGGTTCAGCATAAATACAAGAAAGAGCTTTTTCACCATGAGTGTGACAGCACTGGCACAGGCTGCCCAGAGAGGCTGTGGAGTCTCCTTCTCTGGAGATATTCAAAACTCACCTGGAAATGTTCCTGTGTGACCTGCACTATGAGATCCTGCCCTGGCAAAGGGTTGGACTCAATGATCCCTTCTGACCCCTGACATTCTGTGATTCTGTGATCTGAGCTTGTCTGAAATGCCAGTTTGATCAGGACAACCAGTCTCTGCTATAGTATACTAAAACAAAATACTGCAGTCTCAAATCCTTCCTACCCAGGTAAGCCTGGAAGTACTTAGCTTCTTTACAGAACGAGTATGAGGGATGTTATTTCCCTGCCTACTCCACAATTGTGACTAATCCTATTAAATGAAAGACAACATTGTTCTGGAAATTGGAAAATTAATTTTAAAATTTTTGTTTGTTGATGAGGATTTAGATGAGATTAGGACAATGCTTTGGCTAAGCACCTCCAGTCTTAGGTCTTAGCTCTCCTCATTCATGAAAAACTCTTTTCAGCTCCTGTTCAGTCTTGATTACAGTTGCCACTGGCTTCTGGGTATGTTCCCTAGGAGATCTTCTCCTTATAAGCTTCTCCTGGAGTGTTTCCCACAGAAGCAAAACTGTGCAGCAGTGCACCTTTCTCTATCTTTGAATCCCTTTTTTTATGCAATTTTAGGCAAAAACTTTCTAAGTGTTCCTTTGTGTGGTTTACAACCCCTGGCAGTGCATGGGTCACTCTCACAGGAGAGGAGGGATAATTTCGGGTGGTGCTCGGGTATAACCACCCATCCATGTGATGGTCACATAGCACCCCACACCTCAGCGGCTCAGGGAGGGACTCACTTCTGTCTTCCTGAAAGCCCCAGGAGTGCCCCTGCAGCTGGCAGGGCTCAGAGAGCCAGAAAGCACTTATTGCAAGTGGCCTCACACACTCAGCACCCTCCAGCCAGCCCTGGAGAGCTCAAATTCCAGCCTTGGGCCCCTGGGGGCCTCCCAGCATCCTGCCAGCACAGCACAACCCATCAAATGCCCCTGTTAATGCCTGTAAGTGGACTTGAACCTATCTTGAAGCTGAAGAATCAGAATTGTTTGGGCTTGAAAAGACCTTTAAGGTCACCAGATCCAACCATTAATCCAGGACTGCCAAGGCCACCACTAAACCACATCCCTAAGCACCACACCTCTATAGCTTTTAAATGCTTCCAGGGATGGTGACTCCACCACTTTCCTAGGCAGCCTCTTCCAGTGTCTGTTAACCTTTGCAGGGAAGAAATTTTTCTTAATAACCAATCTAAACCCCCCCTTGTATAACTTGAGGCCATTTCATCTTGTTCTGGTGCTTATTCCTCTGGAAAAAGAGACCCAACGAGCACCTGGCTACAACCTCCTTCCAGGTAATTGCACGGAGTGGTAAGGTCTCCCCTCAGCCTCCTTTTTGCCAGGCTAAACAACCCCAGTTCTCTCAGCTGATCCCCATAAGGCTTGCACTCTAGACCCTTCCCCAGCTTTGGTGGTCATCTTTGGACAAACTCCAGCACTTCAGTGCCCTTGCAGTGGGCAGCCCATAACTGAACAGTATTGGAGGTGTGGACTCACCAGCACTGAGTACCAAGTGAGAACATCAGCTGTAGCCAAATGTCCTGTGGCATTTTCTTCACGTTTCTTTCATCTAATGCAGCTTGTGTTCTCACTACATCATATGCCCATCATCACAGCTTCAGAGGGAATATTTTCAGCAAGAATATTATTGTTGGCCTCTTCTCCCAAGTGAATAACAAGACCAGAGGAAATGGTCTGAAGCTGTGGCAGGAGAGGTTTACATTAGATATTAAGAATTTCTTTACTGAAAAGAGTGGTCAGGCACTAGAACAGCCTGCCCAGCAAGGTGGTTGAGTCACCATCCCTGGATGTATTTAAGAAACATGCAGATGTGGCACTTCAGGGCATGCTCTAGAGGCTGAGATTGTAGGGGTTTTGGTTTTGCTTGCTCTGGGTGTCTATGGTTGACTTAAGTCATCTCAGAGGTCCTTTCCAACCATGACTATTCTGTGATTCCATGACAATCAGGTATTTCTCCTCATGCCTTGACCTGAATTAAATATGAATCAGTCACTGCATTATTTTGTGAAGACATGAAGAAAATGCTGCAGGACATTTGGCTACAGCTGTGGTTCTCACCAGGACTTTGCAAATTCCAATCCCACTGACTTCAAGAGGGTGTCCAGCACCTTACAGCCACATGGTGAGGAGGAGCTGATGCTGAGGCTCTCCTGCACCCATCCACACCGAGCAAAGCAGAGACAAAACCCATGCTTCTTACAAACAGGTTTATTTGCATTTTGACTGGAGCACAGATTCTAGATACAGGCTTCTTCTGCACAACAGTACAAGAGCCAGTGCAAAATATGCTTTTTATTATTATTATTCATGTACAAATAATAATAAAAAAAAAAAGAGTGTGGCAGTACTTACTCACAACTGGTACACCTCAGCCTCCATTAGACCCACCCCCACTTGCCCTTGCCCATCAAGCTGACTTCATGGTCAGCACCTCCTGTCCGGAATGGCTGCATTGGCAGTGAAAAGCGGGAACTCCCCTCACCCTTTGAAAGATAAACACTCACTCAAGCAAACTGGGACAACAGCAGGCTGCTTTAAAAAAGTTGGACACACCAGCTGCTCTCTAATGCGTCCCATAAAGGGAGCAAAAGATTGTTGAGGGAATGGAAAAAAAAAAAAAGGAAAAAAAAAAAAAGAAAAGAAAAAAAAAGGAACAAATCGAAAATGCACAAAAAATTAGGCACCAGCTTAACCCATTTTCTTTTTAAACAAAGGTGTAGATGTTAAGATAAACCTCCAGTCTTCCTGCTCATATCCACCCATTGTGATGACCAAGACCAAACAAAAACTCCCCACTTCAAGTACCCTGTGCTGTCAAACAGATTATAAACTTAAGAAGATATTTCTATTAGTAGCATAAAGCTAAACCATTTCATAACTGGAGGAGAAAGAGAAGCTACAGTCTGAATACAAGTATTTCTTTGAGAACAGACAAAAACAAACAGAAAAAAACCAACAAAAAAATAAAACAAACCTGTCCCAGCCATCCACCAGATGATTGTTAGAATTACAGCCAATGCTTAAGCAATACAACATTGAGCTAGGAAAGTCATCATATGGTTGTTCAGCTTAGGGAGTAGCTCTTACTAGTTTACAAAGCGCTGGGCAATTTATTTCTCTTTTACTCTAACTAATTTTCTGAAGCTGCAATATAGAACTGCAGTGTTAGTGCAAAAATATGCTCGTCTTCACCAAGGCCTGGGATTTCTATTGCAGAAATTCATCATTTTTACACCACTCCAAGTGTATCATATCCAAATCACCTAGAGTCATTCTTATGGACTTTTATTTGTCTACCCAAAAAATGGCTGGGTTTCAAAGCTTGATCAACCAGTCTTTTACATTGAACTGCAATTAAATGAAGCAGAGTACCAGTTAAAGCCAAAGAACACAAGTACTCAGCACAGATATGTGTTGATACAGTACAGTATGTATGTGTGTGTATATATACGCATAAATATGTATATGATACATTATAAGGAGAGTGCCACTCAGGACTTCTCAAATACAAGAATCCTTTTACCACCTCCAAGTCTTGAAACATTAAATTCCACACCAAGGCAATGAGAACTCCGATGTTTTCCAGATTGAATCATTATTTCTATTTTAGCCAATTAACCAAGAAGGGCCAGCTGAAAGAACAGAAGCTTTAATTTTAAGAGTACCAGTTCTGCTTCCTCAGAGATGGCACTAACTTCCATCTCCAGATTACTTGCCCCTGCCCTGCCCCACAGTTGTGTATCATGGGCATTTCTAGGAGTTCTCAGACCACCACGAGAGTCATACTACCTGATCTGTATCAATTTTTTCAGTTGCCAGAAAAAATGCTGAAAGCTATGAAATAATTTCAAACAGCCAGTATGGTTCTGATGAGAACTTGGCAGTACTGGCTGGAGTCACTCTGGTTTTCATCATCTAAGGGTTCTGCCTTTTCACCCCCAGCAAGCACACTTCTGCTCATAGTGGTTGTCATCATACATACAGCTAAGAGATGGATAATTTTGGAATGCCATACTATTTCTGAACCCCAGAGCTTAAAAAAGGTCTGCTGTACAAATTTCACATATAGAGCTGAAGAAAATCTTTTTAAAAAATCACTTTGAGTAGGAGGTTTCATTTGTTACTTTAAAAAAAAGAAATAGGAGCAACAACAACAAAACAAAAAAAAAAGCAAGAATAAATGTAACAGGCATGTAAGACCAAAGTAAATGCAAAGTCTTTTAGAAATTTAGATAAGGGGAAGGTACTCATCACCTTGCCTTTTGCCTGTCTAGAATTTAGACATCCAGCCCAGATTGATCCTTTGTGCTTCTGCCAGAATTGAGGCAGCATAAAGCTTCCTTCTGGAGGCTGTCACAACCTCATACAGGGCAAAAGAATCTCTCTGCCAGACCCTCTATAACCACACAGAAAGTCTAAGCAATCAACTAGCTTTCCTGCCACTTATACAGCCGAGACAAGTCTCTCTCTCTCACTCTTCAACATAAGCCACTAACATAAATCCTGACAATTCTGCTTGGTTCCTGGATGGACAAACTCACCATCTTCAACAGGGCAAGAGTTTGCTTTCATGTTTTTGGGAGGCAGAGAGGAAGGTTTGTTGGCAGTCCAGTCTCCCACCAGCACTGCTCTGACCCCTTGCACTGGCTGCTTACCATGATGGTTTATGGACAATTTGCTCCTGTACAACAACCTGTTGGTTATGCAGCAGCTTGAAACAAGGGCAGAAGGTGCAAAACATTTTCCTAACACCCAGACACAAATCACAATCTTAACTTTCCTCAAGAAGGGCAGCAGAGGGGGAGCTGCTGATCTCTCTATGTCAACCAGCAACAGGACACGAGGAAATGGAATAAAGCTGCCTTAGGGCAAGTTCAGATTGGATATTATGAAAAGGTTCTTCATGAAGAAGTGGTCGGTCACTGGAACAGAGTCCCCAGGGAAGTTGTCACAGCACCAAGCCTTCCAGAGTTCAAAGAGCATCTGGATGATGCTCTTAGTCATATGGTTTTGCTTTAGGTAGTCCGGTGACTAGCAAGGAGTTAAACTCAGTGGTCCTTATGGGTCCCTTCCAACTCAAGATAACACTAAACTAGCTGTGCTGCATCTCCATGGGCATGAACATTACTGAGCACAGTCCTCCAAATTTCTGATAAGGCCAGAGAGGTTCAACAAGGACTGGAACCTTTCTGTTTGATAAGGATAGGCCTTACACACTCATTTAAGCTAGACAGTTTTACAAACAGGCTAACTTAGATAAAACAGCACAGCCCACCTAGTGCGACAGCATTTATAAACTGTGATTGCTTACTCTGCTATACCTTCTTAACCGCAAGGAAAGGAGAACAACCTATATTGTAAAATTCACCCTCATATTAGTATAAAATAATTTTTAAAAAAATTATTATTTAATAATAAGCAAAATATAACAAGGCCCCAATAGAGAGTTGCTCAAAATCGATTAAGCAAGTGCTACTGAAACACTATGAGGAGCTTTGCATATAATTCCTTATGGGTAAGATTTGTTTTTTTAAAATAATTGGGAATAAGATTTTGCTTTTCTTTTAATAGGCGAACAGTTTGCATTCCCTTAGTCTGGGAGCAAAGCTGCTGCTATCCTCTTTTCAGACTGCTGTATTTCAGCATTGCTGCATCCCCTGAATTACAGGGCTATCAAATGTAAGTGGACACGGTACCAGATACACTTCTGGCTCCTCTAAGGTTTTGTTTAAATGGAGATTCACTTCTGTGAGCTGCATGCCAACAACAGCCATGCCATATATTGGTCCAGTATTACAATATGGGATGAAAAAGCATGGCCAACATACATCTTCTAAGTACTACCCACAAAATAAACCAAACAGCTCCAACTACACAGGGACACATTGCTCCCACCTACTCACAAACACAGCTGGAATTTATTCCCTGTTTGGGAAGGAAGCTCCAACTGAGTGGCCACCACCTGGATGTCTGAATGCCCATGGCCAGGGGCTCCCAGGGCCCCCTCCACATGCATGGGGGTGCAGAGCAGGCTGCAGAGCCAAGGAGGCCACAGGCACCAAGGCAGAGTCAAGCTTGGCATGGTCTCACCTTCCTCTAAAAAAGATGGTGTTTCTCACCCTCCACAAAGGCATCTCTTCCCCCAAAGATCCCCCTGCCCTCTCCATCTGACCTCGTCTCCCTTTCAGGAGATCACTTACAGCCTCCTCACCTACACAACCTGGTCCTCAGACAAGAAGACTCAAGCACCTGCACTTAAAGGGAGGAATTGCCATGTCCCAAAGCCTGGGCATTTGTTTTTTTTTTTTTTTGAAGAAACCCTACAATTCATGGAGCATGTAGGACAGCCAGTTGAGCAAGATCGTGCCTAAGTAGGCAATGTTACTCAATTAGCTGAGTTGGCTGAAGGTTTTCCCATTGTAACAGAATTTTTCTATTCTAGTATTATTTTTGGTGTAAAAAAATTGGTGGGGACGGGTGGCTCCTCTTTTTTTTTTTTTTTTTTTCCACATAACTCAATGCTTTTAATGAGAAAGGGTTGCTTTTCTCAGTATTTCGTTGTTTATTTCTGCTGGGAAAACTTGAAACGCATTGGGTTTGTCAGAAAAATATCAGTCCGTGTCTGTCCGAATTCCTCCAGTGTCAGCTGGGAGCTGTAATTTACAGGCTGCATGTCCCCCTCTTTCCCAGAAGGCTGGGCTCCTGGGCATCCCTCCAGCCTTCGTGACGCATTCCCCTTTGACAAACCCATGGTAAGAGCATCATGGGATCTGTAATGCAGCCAAAGAACCAGGTCCCAAGGGAGACATGGCACACAAGGCACTTGAATGGTAATTTCTGAGGTCTGCAACAGTAGCTCAAACCGATGCTGCTTTAAGGGCCAAATGGATTTAATTAAATGTTTCCATTTCAAAAGGGTAGAATATTTTATGTAGCGTTTTCCAGCTCAGAATTTCTCACTTTTCAAAAAATTCCCATTCCAGGAAAATTTTTGGTAACTCAGCT
Source organism: Phaethornis superciliosus (assembly GCA_023637945.1). Lineage (NCBI taxonomy): Eukaryota > Metazoa > Chordata > Aves > Apodiformes > Trochilidae > Phaethornis > Phaethornis superciliosus. The sequence continues at coordinate 26,912,779 of JAJQWJ010000007.1, forward strand.
TTCCATCTCAATTCGGGATGAAATGAAATGTTCGGGTACCAGAAATGGATGTTATTTGGACATTTGGTTTGGAAAACAGCCTTATTAATTAGCTTCATCCATGCAAGAAGTGTGTGATTCAGTTTGCCTTTGACATCAGTGGAAGCCATTTTTGCACCTTAGAGCAGCCTGGATGGTGTCCCCAAAATACCCAAAGGAGGTAAGAGTTGATCATAGTTGCAGATATTTGAAAAAGGAGTCAAAAGTGAAACAGTAAGAATGTAAGAAGCAGAAGTAAGATGATCTGTTATCTGGACCCAATCACAACTCAGTTTAACTTACTTCAGTGAGTAACAGGAGGAAACATCATTAAGATCATATCCTAAGTCCTAGGTACAGAAAAAGTAGCAGTTAATCAATGCTCTGCTGAGTAGAATAAATCCATAGTATGAATTTATCAGAAGCTCTGTAGCTTTCAAGGTTCAAAACACTTCCTCAGAAAACCTTCACATACTCCATTCAAGCAGACTACTCTAAAACTGAAGATATAATATGGTACAGAACTGCTTGCTTCAGGCTGTCTGTCCTCCCTCAGACCCTGCAAAATTGTTCTGCTGGATTGATATTAAAGAAGCTCTGTCAGGATGGACTGAAGTCTCTGGACTTTGAGCACATTTGCAGGTGCAAAGCAGCTAAGTGGGGGCTTTCAGGGTTGTCACTCTGGGCAAAGATTGGGCACTGAATCCATCCTCTGCACTGCCCAACCTGTTTCTAGATTTAGCCCCAAGCCTTCTGCCTCAGAGAGTAAAAGAGTCCCAGGGAGCCTGTGTCCATCAGCAACGGGGTGTGTGTTGAAAGCAAGAGAACACTCAGAACAGTAAGTAAATCAGTTCATCCAACCATGAGGGCTCCAGAGAACTAGGCTTTGTTTATCTTTCATTTCCCTTTACAAGGCATTTGTTCCTAAGTAATAAGCAGAAACCTTGACAAGTTTTAAGACTGAAGAGGAAAGGAGAGACAAAGAAACATGTACAAGCTTTGAGGATGTTCTCAGCTCCAGCTTAAAAAAAAAAAAAAATCAACAAAAACAAAACAAAACCAAACACTAACTAAACCACACACCACCCAAAATGTATATTTGTAAAAGCAAGTTTTTTCTTAAGCTGTTTGGTAATTCTTAGTTCGCAAGAGCATTTTATCCAGAAGGTTCTTCAGGTTTCCAGTCTAGGTTGTAGCAATCTCAGTGAGGCACTAAATTTTAGGCTGTTAAAGTCTTTCTGTGCAGGACGGTCACTTTAAAATGATGTGGTAGCCATCATTGCTTTCAGCTGCAACAAAGAAATGCAAAGCATTTTTTCATTGTTTTTAGAAAACAGCACAGGTACAGAATTCCAGATTCTCTTCTTAGGTAGTTTGCTAGAGTTTGAATTCTTGTTCCACGACCCATTCACAAAAATCGAATGTTGAACATCTAGGTAAAAGCATTTATATAAAAACCACAATATACTAACTGTCATTTATAATTTTACTAGAAGGATTCCTGCTCATTTATGTCAGTGGTATTAATGGATTTATGAAAGTTTCTTAACAGTATAACTGAGAGGAAAGCATAGATTGATCAGTCTGTAATACTGTAAATTGATGCAACATCTTGACTTACTCTGAATTAGATTACTTATCTTTTCAGGATAGCAGCACCGAGTTTGTGATAACATTTAGTGCAGCTGAAATTAGAAATTATCTTTAGAGAATAGTAATAGTGGCAGCAATACATACCTTTTAATGTGCTGATAACAAAACAAGATTCATCTTGGAAGTTTTGCACCATCTGAAAGGCAGAAGAAAAAAAGCCAAAACAAAATATTTTTAGCAATTTAATTCAATTTTCTTTCACTACCAGTATAGAATTTAGAGGAGAGTTATCAAATAACATTTGGTCTGTAGTCCTAGACAGTCTTGAGTAACCCTGCCCATAAGTATATTAAGGAATGTAACTGATTAAAGTCCTTGTAGCTGCTTACAAGCTGAGCTTACATGAACATCTGGGATAGTATCTAGAGCTATTCAGTCATAAGAAAAAAACTCCTTGCTGAATAAAGGAATGATTACAATAAAAAACATCTCAGCAGCACTCACGTGGTTGTTTTGACCACACGTTACCAGAGATGCTGTGCTTGCAGGAATCATTTACCTGTTTGTATTTTGTCAAGGCACAGGAATCTTAATGAAACTGCTATAAGAGGCAAGGCAGATCATGGGAAGCAAGATCAGTATCTAAAGCTATTTGAGTTATTCATGAGAAACAACCAGACTTTCAGAATATATGCAGGTTCTAGTGAGGTCCCTCACTAGAGGTGCTTTAGAGAGATGAGTTAGAGATTTAGCAGAATTGAGAGACAATCTGAAATGCTCATTTAATCTTTATTCTCAGTCATTCCTTCTAAATCCTTCTAAGATGTAGATTAGCTGTGTGGGAGACAGGAGGCAAATTACCTTCAGGAGGCACCTCATGCAGTTAGAACAGATACTGAACACCTAACTGCAGAGGAGAGGTGGCCAGAACCTCTCTGCTCAGCTCAGAAGAATCCATCTTTAAGCAAATGCCTTCTCCTAGCTATTGAATATCACTCAAGAAGGAGCTTTCCTGCTGTAAATTCTCACACCATTAATCCTTTCCAAGTTAGACTAATCTCTCTATTCTCTCTTGGGTTTAACATCCAGCCCCTGCTCCCACACATCAAACTTCACTGGTCAGTCTGTGTATCTGTACCTAATCATGCATGAAGTACATTCATAGAGTGCCTCACTCTTGCCACTATAGTACTAGAACAAGAAAAAAAAAATTATTAAAAAAGCAATAGACATTGTTAATAATTGACTTAAATAAATACTTAAAGTCTTATACTCAAACTGGTTCAGGCAATTCCCCTACCAAGAGTTGCCTCCAAGCACTTTACATCCATAAAGCATCTAGGTTCAGATTTAATCAGGTTGAAATAGCAAGGAGACTTTAGGAATAAGCATTGCAGACTTCAATTTAGGCTCCAGTTGAGACCTATGCACTGCTTCATTTGTTTTAAAAATGTTTCTTATAAATGAAGCTCCTTAAGTGATTCTGGTGTATGAATGACTAAGTAATTCAGCAGGGGAAAAGAGGAAGAAGGGCAACTCACTGCAAGTTAATGGAATGGACTAAATTAAGCCATCATCTAACACAACACAAACAGCTAGCAGAGGTCTATGAAATTATAGTGTGCACTTACACAGCACTGATCCTGACCCAGTGGCTGTCATCACTAGCCAAGATGTAAGACTAATTCCCCTAAAAGTCTGCAAACTTGCCTTCTGCAGGAAAATTTCCTATCCAATTGTAAAGGCTCTCAGTTTAGATCCTCACATCAGAATCTGTTTCAGCAGCCAACATGAGAAGGAAATGACCATTCTAAAGTGTGTTTTGCTTTGTTTCAAAATAAAGGAACACACTCAAAAAACCACCAAAAAAACTTTCTTTTACAAATCATCCATCTTAAATCTACATCAAAAGCAATAGTACTCATTAATTATTTGCTGTAAGTAAATGCTTTAACTTGTGTGGATTAGTAACCTTGCAAAGCTTCCTTAAAGATTCATTTCTTTATCTAAAGAGTCATACTAACTTCAAGAAGTCAGACAACTGTTAGAGCCACGTCAGTTTTCATTAACCCCTTACCTCATTGCTCACTAATACATGGATCCCTGTGGGTCCCTGACGATAGATTCGATTTATCTGCTGTGGAGAAATGCTGTACAAGTTGGCAATCTTCTCAATTAATTCCAGAGTAGTCAATTCTTCCAAGAAGATTGCATGATATACTGCAACAAGTTCAAAATAATAACAGAATTACAGAGTAATTATAGAAAAGCAACAGCAGATAACACCAAGATGCTGAGTAACAACAACCAAATGGATTCAGATCAAGGTTCAGATCTTGACAGTAGCAAGCTCAGTATCTTTGAAGCAACTCCCAAATATCCAGCTTGATGATTTGTAGGAAAATATCTAGTATTTGGATGCAGCAAACATATAAAGCTCAAGTAATTTTTGCCAGAGAAAGGCAGTGACAGCATTTACTATAAATCCCTGTCATAAAGATGTTAATATTTTAGGATAAGATTTTGACATTTTAAAGTAGATCAAATTAAACAGTAAATCCCATGGTAGACAAAAGTAGTGTACATTGTAAAGACCACAGTGTATCAAAACTGCAGATGACAGTATTATTTTCCAAATCCAGACCAAATGGTAGAAACAACCAGGCAGAAAATCTGTGACTGGTGAATGTGCAAGAACCAAGGACAATCGTTGTTCTCATTTGATTGTCCATCATGTCTTGAGGGTCAGTTAAGAGCAGTGAGTCCTCAAAAGCTTTGAACTTCCAAGAATTAGAACCTCACTTCAAGTCATACTGCCCTTCCATTTCCCAAAATATTTTCAAACAAGCCATAATCTAAAGCACACTGGGAATGGGAAATTAGGTTTTGGTGCTATGATCCCCATAAAGAACTGAATAGAGGTTTTGGTGTGGCCTTCTAGAGATAGCTTTTGAGTTGGGTTTGCTCCCCAGCCAGATGGCACCAGTTGGAATCCATAGCCCCAGAAGAACCAAAGTGGCAGAACTAGGATAAACAGGACCTCTTTAGACTCTCAGGACACCAAGCTGCCTCACATAAGAGCTTGGGCAGAAAGCAGCATTCTCACAAGGTAAGTGTTTAACAAAATGTATACATAAAAACTTACCACAAAGACTGCCATCTCCATTTTCTCTTTTTTGGTGGAGATGGGACCTGTTTTGCTCTGGTTCTTGACAGACATAAATTGTCATCTTGGGCCTTACATTTCTATGGATTATTAAAAAAACAGTATAAGTTATTTAGAAGATCTAAAATTGTTCCAGTCAGCTACCGAACAGTGAGATATGGAATTATGCAGGCTGTGCATAAATAACCAGCTAAGGGATAGCATGGATGCTGGTGGCTAGGTGCCTTAGGAGGTCGAGGAAGAGCCCCCTGGGAGGTGGTGGTACAGGGCAGAGCACCTTAATCCCTTCAGAATCAGATAAAACCAAGCAGTTTACAGCATTTGCCAAGCAGCTCATCATAACTGCCTTTACAGACCTGAATCCTGCCCAGCTGTAGAATTTATGATGCAATAAGTAATAAAAGTAAGTTTAAGAGTCATTTGAGGCTCCAGGGGTTGGTTGGTTTGCTGCTTGTTACCTGTGATGCAGATGAAGCACAGGGTGTTGTAGTCTGTGTCTCATATGAAGTAGATGGAAGCTATCAGCTGGTAGCAAATAAACCACTGGAGATACACATTATGTTGCCTCATTTCAGCAACATTTCTCAGCTGTGATTGGATTTTAATACCACTGTGATCTCCAGCCTCTGAGATAACCTCTCTGAAGTGTTAAAAGGAAGCCTAAATGCTACAGCTCCAGGATTAACTTCTGGTTAACATTGATATTACCAAGGGATGCTGCCATAACAAAAAATAGGAAGGAAGAAGTACAAACCTTCCTTTGATTGCATTAAAGAGCCGAATTCCATCAGCAGGCCCACAGATTTGAACAAAATCTTCTTTGGACATCTTCAGTAAGTCAGCACCTACATATTTCAAATTGATTGTTTTTCAGAAGTTAAGCAAATCTTAGCTTCCAAAATGTATGTATGGGCAGCAGGAAAGGGCAAGGGGAGAGAATCCACAAAGCTAAATCAGACATACTTTCCTAGAGAAGCTGCAAATTCAGAGAGCAAAATTAACCACTGTGAAAAAGAGCTAGTAGCTACAAAAAGAGCAAGGCTGCACTTGAAGATATTCTAGCCAACCAAAGAAAAGCTAGTTATTTAAGACTGGCCATTAAATGGCATAGTTTTCTCTACCTTCCATATTCACCTGGTTATTAAATCAAGTTGCACGTCAAAGAGAGGCTACTCAAGGTTTCAACATCTGTAACAATTTCCCCCTCCACCATCTTACTGCTGTGTAAAACAAACCAGCCAATGGGAGGGTACAGTGAGGATGGAGCCAGACTCTTCTCAAAGGTGCACAAGCACAGGATGAGAGGCAGAAGGCAGGAGATGGGAAACACTGATTAGATATAAGGAGAAGCTTTTTCACTGCAACAGTAGTCAAGAGTTTGTTTAGAGAGACTGGAATTTCCAGCCTTGCAGATAATCAAGCACAACTTCACAAGGACCTGGACTTATTTCAAGCAGGGGATTGCACCTAAGAAACTCAAGGAATCCCTCTCATCTTAACTTACTCTCTTCCATCTTTACTTATTCTATATTTTGGCAAACTGTTTTGGCAAATGCTAGCTAATCTAAGAACAAAAGAATAACCATGCTGGATCAGCCCCGTGATCCCATCAACAGTAGCCAGCAGCAGATGCTGTTGATATGAAGCATGAGCTGCACTTACAAAAGAGAACAAAGACAAAATAATTGAACTGTTTAAACTCACCCGAAAAACTTGAGAAGAGTCTACAGAATGGAGAGAACCTATTACGATGAAGCCACTGCTGGGCATCTTGAATAGAAGCAGAAGGAAGGAGATGCTACATTGCAAAAAGAATAAGAAGGTCTTGAAATGAACTGTTCACCAGTGTCCTAAAAAAAGAAAAGCACCACATTAACATGATCTCAAGTACTTACATCATTGCTGGGAGGCAGGAGCTCCACTTGGTGGGTTGGAGAACTGTTGCTAAAAAAAATTATATAAAGTTGGAAGAGAAAAAAAACATTATTTTAAATATTACATTGCAATGTTCATTTTCTTCCCCCTCCTCCATTTGCCGCAACTGTCACAAGTTACATACCAAGTTGGCTATTTTCTCTTTGAGATTTAAAAAATGGTGCCCAAAATCTGGACCAAGAAAAAAAAAAACCTCTACTTGAGCCTTCAATTGGTCACTTGAGGTCCTTCTCAACACTGACAGAAAAACTCAGTTTACTGACCTCATTTCAAGTTTTCTATCTAGGTGGCTCACAAATGTGAGACCACCTAAGCAAAAAAGTTGTGAGCTAATGGGTGGCTGAACGCAAAACTTCTATCATCCAGAAATAATGATGATAATGATTCTTCACAAAAATTGAATAAAGGACCTTATAATTCAACCTGAATATTATCTTAAACATAGTAAATTGTAATTCAACTGTATTACCCAAACACACATTTCTACTAAAAACTGCTAAAACACACATGAAACTTCAACATGCCAAAGATTTCCCAAGATATTTATAAATCTACCACTGGAAGAAAATGCTTAATATATCTCTCTGTTAACACCAATTTTTGTCATTTCAGTCTTTGAACTTCTTCATAGGTTGACATAGCTCACTGAAAGCTTGTGCTACAGTACTGATTCATTAACAAGCTGTGCAACAAGGGGAGAAGGCTGCAGAGTCCCACGGGAGGTAAAGAAAGAACTATGCCAAATTCCAGGGGGAAAGTATGTTGTAGGGAGGACTCAGAAGTACTGAGGGACCCTGCTGTACTTTTTTGTTATCAGCTATCACATTAGATGTGTGAGGACCTCTAAAACTGTTTTTATAGCCCTTCAGGAGGGCTATATTAATGAATTACCCATGCCTCCTGTTAGTCCTTTGCTCTGAAACAACTTCTCAAAATCCAGGCTGTTTTGTCCCAGACAGGATTTCTTTACGTCCCATTTGACTGGAAATTCAGCACCCCAAATCACCTCAGGATAGAAAGGAAGGAAGCAATACCATCTCCAAAGATGAGCTGAAGGCTGAGAACCTTTAAGACTCTTGTCAGATGATACTGGCAATTGTAGGCACAGGGCACGGTGTGTTCTCTGACCCCCAGAGAAGAGTAAGAGAGCAAATTCATGGCAGGAATGGCCCTGGGGTCTCTGATGCTCACCTCCCAGGCACTGCTTAAGCAGCAGACATGCATTACAGGGAATTCCCAGATGGAAGGTTTTTAAAAGGCTTTGTGGTAGATATTTTCCCCTTTCTAGGAAGGGTGGTCTTTGACCTCTTTCAGGGAAATGCACTGCACTGGCACACAAAACAGATGCACCTAAACGCTATCATGTCAACAGGAAAGATAAAGCATTTATTTGTTACATACCCATCTCCAAGGTTGAAGCTGTTGGGAGAACTGTTGTAGCTTGGAGATGGAGCATTGTTCATTTGATAAGGCACATCAGGCCAGGGAGAGCACTGTTGGAAGAAAGGCAGCAGGGATACTTTCATAAGGATGGAAATAAAGGATTCAATTCTCCTCTCATACCACATTCATGCTGTTGCCACGCCACTAACTTCAGCTCATCACTCCTGCTGGGAGGAGGAGACGGGCCATGGATTTTCTACACTGCTCTCCAAGTGGGCTGTCAGGGGGCCAGATTGATTCCAGTTGTGCATTCCACATTTCTCCCATTTCACAAAGCCTGTCCCCAAATAACACTGGGCCAAAGCGTGCACAGCTGTAAGTCAGAGCAACGCCAGTAAGTCAACTCAGACTGAAGGCAGCAATGATACAGAAATACTCCTGGTCTCAATTAAAAATGCCTAATTAAATCCAGGCAAGGGTGACAAATACGCTCCAGTGGCATTGCTTCAGGTTTATACCAGTGAAAGAGCAGAATTTGAACCAGTCTGTTGAATCCTCTGGCTATTAGTTGAAGAGCTCAAGTTATAACTGAGCATCACGGGGAGAAAATTGTATGTAGACAGACAAAAGAGTACTAAAAGTCTTCATAAATATAGGTCAAACTCCATATTCCATTACAGTAGTGTAAAACCCAGCTAGAACTCATGACTCCATTCTGAACTTAAGCCACCGTAATCAGCGGGAAAAATCTAGCCCCATGGAACCCCTTACCATCAAGAGCTCAAGAAAATGCTCTTCAGTATCCTTGTTTGCAATGACAAAAAGAAGACAAGCATAGCTTTGGAGTTTTATCATCTCCACAAGCACTAGCAAATATTTAACTCTTTGGCAACCTGTATTTCCCCATGTAATATGTCAAAGTGCATCAGAGCCCATAGGAAGAGTTTGGGATCTGCCAACTCAGTAGAATTGGGTCTGTGTACACAAGAGCCTTGTTAACAACAACCACATTGCATTAGAAAAAAACGCTGGTTGCTCCTGGCAACTTGAGGAAAATTGAGTGGGAGGGACTGGATCTCACAAACAGGAAAGTTATTTATATTAAGAAAAAACTCTAATTTTTAGAAGTCCAGTAAGCCACTTCAAAAAAATAACCAAATCAAAAAACAAAAAAACCACCCAACAACAAAACCTAATTAAAACAATGAAATATTCCCACAGGGAGACAGAACAGCACTTTCAAGCCACTGCCTTCAATCCTGTTGCTTAGTAATTCTGCAGCCCGGGGTAAGCATATATAAATACATCTCAGTAATGGTGGGGAGGGGTAGAAACACAGATACCTCTACACTGAATGCATCAGAATATAAGATATCCAAGATATTCCTAGGGTACAAGCCAGAATCTTCTGAGATGTGGTATGTAACAGTCGCCTCATGGGCATCCACAGAAAGAGCAATTAATAATTTAATCAGACAGGCTATTCATCTATTCAAGTGCTGCATCTCCAACATGAGCTTTTGCCAGACAGCTCTGAAGAAACTATCATACAAGCAGCATCAAAGTTCCATGACAAGTGCCCAGGAGCACGGCAGAAGACAGTGAAAACTTTTAAAACCAGGCTGTTAAGGGTTGGTTTACACTCTGAAACTTAAGAAACTTTGGCATCTTTTATAATCTTCAACAGTGAGACACATTTCATGATTTTCCTCAAGCCTCAGTTTCAGTCAGAACTGGGCTTACATGTCTCCACAAGACAATGTCCAAGACTCAGACTTCATTTTTTTCTCAAATCTATCTCCTAACATGCTGAAGTAGTCCAACATATGTCTAAAATGCTTTACCTCTGTAAGAATGGTTGTCTCATAGGAAGGCTGATACTTCTCCTTCTCTTGGGTGGTCTTCTTCTCCATTTTTTCCCTGTCAGTCTTCTGTTTTCTGTCTGCTCCTTTAGGCTACAAGCACAAGCACAAGCTTTCCCTTACACCAAGTATTAGAAGTTTGGAGACAGAGGCCAACAGATTTATTTTCTAATCTGTTCACAAAAGTCTCCTTAAGATTTATGAGGACTCTAGATACAGAACAAGATGAGATCTGAATTTTCTGGACAAAAAATAGTCAAACATCTTTGCTGTCTCTATAACATTCCCATTAATGCATTACAATTCAAAAGTAGGCTGACCACTGTCCTGAGATTTGATACCAACTATTTGGACCATGAGCTCCAACAGTTATGTACTTTGACTGGTATTCATACCATCTCTCCAGGAACAGGAAAGACATTGCTCATATGAGCAAGACTGGAGTTGTAGATCCTTTGAGAAAACGGGGCCTTGAAAAGCTTGTTGTTAAGTGGCTATAGGCCTGCTATACCAAAATTAGGATGTCAGAAATGAACAGCATTATCTTTCCCTCATCTAGGGAGCATGGAGAGGAAATCTCCTGCAACCAGCAAAGTTAAGATCTCCATGTTACAGCTCACTGTTCATAGAGGAATGAATCAAAGAAACTGGAGATGCCCATTACTGTCTTGATTGCCTGCAGCAACAAAATACATTGGGTACTCTGAACATCATCAATATAATATGATGCCTCAAACTGACTTAAACCAGTAGCCTTTGATATGCCCAGGAAACTGAACCATACTTTGTAGAGTTTGCAATACACATCACTTTCAGGACACAAACTAATGAGGGGCAATGCCTTCTAGAGATCACTTGTCTCTAGACATAAATTTATTTTGTGCACTGATGCCTCTACAGTGAGTTTTCATTCCAACCAGTCAAGGTTTGAGTTGTTGGGCAATTTATGTTTATTATTACATCCACACAGGACAGAACTCAAGTACATGTGTTCAAGGCACAACAGACTGGCACATGACTTGGTGTGAAACCAGGGTCATTTGAATTTAACTAGAATTCCTGTGCAGCAGCTCAGAGCTGATATCACTTCATGTGCAAAGGTCCTGTTTAAGATTCCAAGTATACTGAGGTAAAAGTCTGTTATTTTACCCCACCATTAGTATCACACTCCTACATGATTTTTAAAAACACGCATTCCTGTGTTCTTCATCTAATCCAGTTGATGACAAAGCCAAAACTACCTCATACCTTGAACACTTTGATCTGGCAGCTTGCAGAATGCAAGTGTTCTGTGTATTCACCATTTTCATTCTGCTTAAAGGTGTCGATTTGCACCCGAAAGGGCACCCCTTTCTCTCCTCCATGTTTCCGTGGAGTAAATTCTGTGCTGATGCAATGTACCTGGCAAAACAAAAGCTGTGCTCATCTCTGGAACCAGTCGGAAGCCATGAAAATCTGAATTTCAGATTCCCTGACTTGCAGGGTGCCTGGTTTGGGCTCCTCCTGGGAAACTAAGAGAGGCAGAAGAGCTCAAAATATTTTCATTTCTGTTCCTCAGGAAAAAAATAATTAGAAGAACAAGGAGCCTGGAGAGAAACAGGGCATCGGGAAAAGCATTCTTTGGTTTAAGGAAATCCCACATAGACATTAAAAGTAGATAGTTGGTGTTTGGGATGACAAACACTCATGAAACAGGAAAACAAGCAAAAAAGGACAGTTTGTGAACATTTTCCTCTAGACAAAACCTATGCTTAGAAAGCAACATTTTTTTAATTGTTATTTTTATTTTTTTAAACAAGAAAATCCTGGGTGTCGTGGATAGTACTCCAAAGATACATAGCAAGTTAATTTAGCAAGTATCCTACAAATTAATTATACATGAGTGTCACTATATTGTCACTAGCATCTTTCTCTCTTCTTCATGTCCTGGCCATCTTAACTCTCCAGGTTTTTGCAAGATATCTCACCATTGTATTTACCAGAGGAATCTCACTTCTCCCTTACCTGAATGAATGCTGAGGCTCTCTTTGATGGATCCCACAGAAATTCAACAGTATTCAACTGGGTTGGGCTGGCCCTGGGATCCAAGATACCAACTGACAGTGGAATATCTGTAGAAGAAAACCCCTAAAATTTTAAAAATATTAAATTGAAGAAGAGAAAGCATTTCCATACAATTACAAGATGCATGCGATCAGCTAAGCCACCAACGATACACCTCTTTGGGTCCTATAGTGCTAGAACTCCTTCCCACCCAGAAATACAGGATTCCTAAGAGAGCAGAATATAAAAAAACTAAACAGACAGACAAACACTGGCACCTCGCTTCCAAACAGTGCACAAGAACCATAATGAAATAGTCTCACCTATATCAAGGATGCGGTCCCCAGGCCGACTCCACCTCCAGCCCTCGAGCTGCTGGTGCTCTGTGTACTGCAGGCGTCGGTCATGGAAAACTACACGAATTATGCTCTGTTAAGAAAAGATGGGAAGATGAACAATGTGCTCCAGAGGCCCTTCTCTTGAGATGACTCTCATTTTCCAGCGCAGGGTAAAAGTTGATCTGTTATGTTTCTCACCCCCACTCCTGAGGAGAGCAGAGGGTCCACCTAGGAGACCCATCACCGTGTTTATCAAAATCCTATGGGACCCCTGAGTGAGAGTGCAACATGCTTCCCCCTGCTTGTCTGCACTTTGTCATGCAGCTCTGTACAGCTTTCTGGGATTCAGCCTGGAAGCACTATAGCCATGTCCACCTAAATCTGAGGTGTCATGCCATGTAAACATCACTATACTGCCTCCACACCCAAAATGGCTCACACAGGAGTCATATTTAATGTGCCTGTACCATGCCCCAACCCCAGTATATCCCACTCTGACTCACAAATGTGAAGGCCAGCTCTCCTGTCCCTGCAGTGGTGGAGCTGACATGCCCAGCTACCTTGCCAGTGGGAATTCAACTTGATTCCAGCCATAAACAGCCAGTCATTGGCACTGGATTTGCTCTAGTATGCTAGCAAACTGACCCACTACACAGTTAAACAATTGCAGAAAACTCCTGTAACAGGAGAATTTGCATCTCCAGGCACATCAATAACTGAAGACAAAAAGTCTGGAATAAGAGCAATCCCCAGGGCAGACAAGTACAAAGTACCCTTAACTTAATATTTCCTTTTGTTTATTGAGAATGCTACGCTAGCATGAGTCAATGACTCCTTAATTCCCAGTTTCTCGAGTCCATGCTCTTGCTAGGGACTTCTGTATCAAATGGGAGTGAGCATTTTTTGTCAGTGAGCCTGAGAAATACCCAAATCGAACTCTAATTCTAAGAAGCAAGCAAACCACAGTCACAACCCCTGCAAAATTGGAATCCCAATCCATATGCTTCCTGAAATGGGCCAAAAGCAAACTGGGAACTGATTACACTTGAACAACATTTGACATCCAGATTGGAATCCAAATTTTGCAACTAGTCCCCACTTCTCAAAAAAAAAAAAAACCAGCCAAGAATTTGGGAGAGAAAGGCTTAAAGGGAATTTGAACTGTTTGGGAATCTGGGAAACCACATTAAAAAAACCCCAGACCCAAACAACCAAGTTCTGTATGTTCATAATTGTGTCCACTGCCAAAGTAAACTGGAGCTATACAGAATCTGCATGGCAGAATGATGCAAACACCGGGTTTCTCCATTTGACAGGTACAACCCAGATGTGTTGCTGGGGTTACAAATAGAGACAAGTCTTACCCTTAGCAGTTTTGACCATGTTCAGCTCTAACATTGGGATTCCCCAGAACCCAGTATTCACAGTGAAACTCAGGGGTCACGATCATGAACATAATAAAGGTTCCCCTGAAGCCCTGTAAAGCCAAGCTGCATAGTCCCATGAAACTAACACTCAACCACTCCATCAGCCCTGCTTCCATTGGCAAAGTATTTTCCATTGTCTCAGTGTGAGCAAGGTCAGGCCCTTCATTACAGGCTGTAGGTAGTAGCAGGAAGAAAAGAAATCTATATTTCTCCTTACCTTTACATATTTTGTGTTTAAATCTTGAAACTCTCCCAATTTCCTATTCTCAAGTAGACGGATTTCATAAGACTGACCTAGAGTTTAAGGAAACATTTCCAAGGTGTTTAATATGTTGTAGCAACGAGAGAGTCATGCTGGCATTTATGTGGCTAAAAAAGCATACGTTTGATCAGGGAAAGCTCATTTCTGGTAACATAATGCATTTGTCCCCAGTAATCGAGTAGGCACTAAAGCACAACAGAAATCTGAGGGGAAGGTTTGTCTTTTGGCAACTAAAAGCTCTAACACTTAGGGCATTGATCACAGTCCACCTCCCAGGGCTGCTAGCTTTCTGGTCACCCTTCTGAGAGTCATGAAGGTGATCAAGCCAGTTGTGCCCCTGTGTCAAGAGGCTGTAATAGCTCTGCCTTTGTCTGTCCCTTCTGCTGAAGCAATGGGTGTGTTGCAGAGCTGCTGGCACAACAGGTCAAGGCACAATTCTGCAGGGGATAGCAACTTGGGTGAAACCTCACCTTCTTCAGAGAGCAGGCAGGTCTGTAAGGTATTTCAGAGAACCAGAAAGACAAGATTTGTTCCATAAGGCCTCAAACGCGTCTGCTCGGGGCATAAATAGTCCTTCAAACACACGTGTGGAAGCAGCAATGGGTATTACAAGATGTTCAAGGACCAATTCTGGGAAGAGAATTCATACTCCAAGATACCACCACCACCATCACTCTCAGCATAAGGATTTTAGCTACTTCAGTAGAGTTAACTGGTTTATGAAATAACATCTCCCACTAAAACAGCAGACAAAGGAGATTGAAGTTGCAGTGTCCCAAATCTTAAGCACAAATGGCTAAGACAGCACAGAAGATTATTGTATAGAACCGACTCTGTACAATAAACCTACAGCCAGTACTCAGGCACAATTAATGGACCATATGTATACCTTATAGCCAGTTTTTCTTGTTTGTCTTGCTATCCATCCTTTAACTGAAAAACGCACAAGAGAAGGCAGCCACCAAGAAGAGATCTGTTTGGGGTTTCTGGCTCAAGCAGTATCACCCCAGAACTGGTCATGAAGAAAACTGAAAATCAGATATATCTCCCTCCAAGAAGTTGCTATATTTCAGGATCTAGATCTAGAAACAGAAGACTTACGACACACTCATGATTTGTCAGGGGGCCACCACCACATTTCAGGCAGATTCCCCCTTGGGAGCCCCAAATCTTCCAGTTGCCCATGCTAGTAAAATCACTGGAGCACAGGGATAATTGTGCTTGTTCAGCTGGCCAGCAGGAAAAAAAAAAAAAAAAAAAAGGACAAGAGAGTCTGTATTGAAGGCCCAAATGTTTGCACAACACTGCTACTGATGTCAATAGGAGTTCTGCAAACAGGAAATGACCCTTGAATGCAGCAAGTGGCTTTGGGTATGGGGAGAGGAGGGAATAAACCATAGGATGTACAAAAATAAGCATTGTAAGCATGCATAGATCTTAACACATATCTTTCTGCATATGTAAACCAATGTAACAAGAGTGATCTTCCTCTGAAGGTTGCTGAGCAGCAATAGTAGCTTTTGTAACCCACAGTCCTGAAACAGAGATCTTTCATGCTTAAACTCAAGAGACTGTCTAATGTTCCCACTGATACACTTTAATATTGTGTACTTGACAATTGCTAGGGAGATTACCTTTCTCAGCATATAATCAATACTTTTGCATTAGCATAAAAAAGATCAGGCTCAGGTTTACAAAACTGGTTTTCTCTGTTGAACTGTGTATCTGTGTATATGTTGTACATGTGTATCTCTGTTGTATGAGGTACATGGCTGCTTAATGGCTCAGTCTGAGGACAGATTTCATCAGCTACAGAGCGATACAGTTCACTGCCTCAAACAAATTCACACAGCCAAGACACTTTTGCACTTACAGTTCATTCCCATGCAGGTATGCGGGTAATTAATCAGAGATAATTAATTTAGTATTTGAGACCATGAGCATTCAATAGATAGTAAAATACATCTATTATTGTACTCAGATGGGATAATATGTACTCAGATGTACTCAGACAGAAAAATTAAGTGGCTTTAAGAGGAAGGCAATGGCAGAACCAAAAGTACCACCAGCAATTAACAAGCATCTCAGAAATTAGCAGGGTTTTGGGAAATGTTTATGAACTGATACACAGATTTACTTATTTGTGGTTTTAATAAGAAGAAAGAAAATAATGGGCATAAAAACATCAGCCATGTTGTCTTCAAACTCACATCAAGCACTCAAAACCTCTGCAGCATGCACCTCCTAACTATTTGCATAAGATGGGAGCAACACTGTGGCATGGCAGTGGGCACCAAACATCCTCCTGAGAGGAGGGATTCAGTTTGGGTGGAGTTAGAAACAGATTGTGCACACTGGTAAAAAAGAAACTGTAGTGGACACAAAGTTCATATTAAATGGAAAGCCAAAGAGGAGATAAAATGTTTTCATTAAAGATATATGGGTCATCTGATGTAAGCCCTGGAACTCCATGTGTGCCATGAATAACCTCAATTAAAATATTTTATGCTAGCTGCTTTCCCCTTGACATATGAATGTTTAACTGCAGTTAACACACAGAGGTGTTATCAAAACAAGACCATTCCCAGCTCAGCATCGTAAGCACACAGTTTGGAACACTATCAGTGAGAATTCATACCCAATTCCTCACTATTTCTTTCTATACACATGCTTTGGTATTGATTTTTAAAGCTGATTCTCCCTACAACTTACTTGAGCAAACACATTGCTTCTTGGCCAATTGTAGTTATTCACTGGTATAGCACATACAGGATTCAGACACTTGTACTTTTATAGCACCCAACTTCTTGGATTATATTTTTTTCCTTTATAAAATACCTTCCAAACTTTTTTTACTCTATGTTTTCCACCATCACTACCAGTAAAACTCCTCAAATTGTGATTTACAATCTCAACTCTGCAATTTTAGGAATGGCAGGATAAAAAAAACACAAAACAGAAACAAAGCATTCAGTGTTAGGTTGACAGTTGGACTCAATGACCTTGAAGGTCTTTCCAGCCAAGGTAATTCTGTAATTCTGTGAATCAGTACTTGTCTGCTGGAAAACAGGATCTTTTTGTAAAATAGAATTAATAATAGCAACCTAACCTGAAGAAAGCTGAATTCCCCCTGACATTGAAGAAGGAAAAGAAGTCACTCAAGGGTCTGGTACACAGATCATCTACAAATTCTGCACCACTGACTCACCAGCCCTAGCAGGTAAAGGCTGCAGTTTTCTACTAAAACTAAATCAGTAACAGCTCATTCTTACTCAGGTACCCACATCTATAAAAGGAACATGGCTGCAAGTGTGACTAAAACAAACTGTATTACCAGTTCCTGACATAGACTGTAACTTTTTAAGCCCAAAACCTACCAGAGAGTTCCCTTATACTGAGTTTTCCTTTCTTTCTCAGATTAATACAGGTTAGACTACATCTGCCCAAGTCAATACTTGGTGGAAATCCGGAGACAGAGGGCACCAGTGCTAATACTCTGCAATGATTTGATTACATGGTCTGACCTTGAGCAGGCCAGTGTCTGCTCCTACCCAGCCATCCGCTGGGCTCAGATGGAACGAAGAGCCCGAAGCAAGGGAGAGCAGAGGTGGCAATTTCACAGTAGACCCCCTTTATCAGACTGATATTCAGCATCACTGACCTAGTCTTAAACCCAGTGCTCAAGGCCAACAACTTGCTAAAACCCTTTTCCTTTCATGATCCCAACACTGATCAGAGCTCTACCACCACAGGAAACACAGGTTCAAGAACATCTTCAGAGATGGTGACCACCCTGGTCTCGTTGTGCTTACTATTAGACACGTACATACAAGGGCACCTAATGCACCTCTCTCACTACTTGAAGTGAAGAATAGGTTCTGCAAGCAAAGCCCCAGCAGAGCTGAGGCCAGAGCAGCCTCCTGCATGAGCTGGTGTTCCCCTAACCCAGAGCTTGCCACAGCTCTTCCTTCCCTACCTCGGGTAGGGAACAGAATAGTAATAAATATTTGTAAAACCACTATAAAGTCCTGAGATGCAATTTGTCTCTCAGCTTCACTGAAGGCTTCAGGGGTACCAATAAAAATGTGGATGGGTAATGATACACTGTAATTTGTATTTTGAGCAGACATTCCCTGAGCAACAGCAAATCTATGCAACCTCCTCCTAGGCTAAAGTTTGAGCAATTCTGTTTTACAAACAAAAGTAGTATGCAGCAAAGTAGCAACCACTCAGGTCCAGAGAGTTCCTGCTCGGTGATTCATAAAGCAATAGAATCTATCTTAAAGAGGATTTACAGACTGTTTACTTTTTTTAACTTTTATTGTCTTTGGTAATTAATGCACATTAAACACAGGCATGACCACCTCGTTTGGGGAAAAAAAGAATTGAAAGGTAACAATTTGCTACAGATGAAAAATAATGTAGTTCAGCATGGGAACACTTTCACACACTCCGAAGGTACAATCTGTACTAGTTTAACTCATGTCCATTGGTGGAATGAGACAGCCATCAGGAATTCTAGGCAGCTTCTGATTACAGAAGATTATATTTATTTCAACTCAAAGTTGCATTTTGTTTAAAGATTATCTGCTACACCACCACAATCATCTTTCTTGCTTTTTTTCTGTTTGTTTTGGTGTTACATTTCAAGGGCCACTTGCACTACACTTTTTGTGGTTTCCTGCATGATAGACCAATACAATACACTAATTTCTAATTAGGATGTTGATGTTCCAGACCATGACTCAGGGCTTACTTAACCAAGCCAAGTAGTACGCTTGCCTTTCCAGCAATTAATTAAGTTCTAATCTTATACTAAGCAATATCCCCAACAAAAGTTGGTGGAAAGAAAAAAAAAAATAACAACTGTGAGCCCTATTTCTCCGAATGGATCCACACAGCGCTAGACAGAACCAGACTGGAAACTGTTTGATTATTAAGCCAAGCAGGCCAATAAAAATTCCATTTAGCAACTTTATATGGACATCCTAAACAGCGCACAGATAAAGGCAAAGGAATGCTGACAGCTGAATGCAGCATGCAGAAGGAGGAGAAGGGGGGTGAAAAGAGGCATTTATCCTTCTGAACCAAAGCACATCCAACAGGCAGGAGGATCACCTTTGGAAATGCCAAATGCATCTCTTCAGGGCATTGGGCACATACAGAGATTCATCTCACAAAAACAATCAATGAACCCACAGGGTAAACAGGCAAGAGCAACAGAGCTGGCATCTGAACTTGCTTGATTAATTGCCCACACATTTTTAGCCAGACAAAAGCAAAAATAAACCAGCATAAGTCTTGCTGAGGTGTCCTGTGTGCGATTACTGTGCAGGACAAGGAGTTAGGCCAGAATCCTCCCTCCCCAGGCCACAAATGCCAGTGGATATTCTGCAGTTGCTTACTGCAGCCTCATTTGACAAGATGCTGTAGATGTTTATCCAGTGGATATTACAAATTCACCAGCTACACAATAGGCCACCCTGAAAGCTCCCACTAAGCTGGGGACATGAAAATCCTGCAAAGGAGAACCAACTGTGGTCCAGGAAATGCAAAACCAACGCAAGAGTCATCCTGGAACAGTAGTCCATCTTACCCCACATCTCATCTTCAACACAGCACAGTTATAAGTGGCCAGGGATGGAGCTCGGTGGACACAGCTAGCCTTTTCCTGGCCATAATTTCACAGTTTCTAGATCATGTCCATATCAAGCTGCCCAGTCATGACCAAAGCTCACACACTCCTCTTTTGTATGATCTTCTTCTGAAGTTACCTATACTGTGGCAATAAGAACCACAATTTATACACCACTTGCTTTACTATTTGCAGCTTTGCCCTTCACCTGCCTCCTGACTGTTCCCCTTTGCAGCAAAAGCTCCCATTGCTCCCCTGAGATCTGGGACCCATCTGAGCCCACCACTGAGGCTACCCACCCTACTCACCACTACCACCAGCGCAGGCAGGCTACAGGAACACAGCAGCCCAATTCAACTTCTACCACACCACAGAGCTACACTGTCATCAAGTCTCCTTCCTATGTTTTTCCTCCTTTTACAATCTTGCCCCCAACTCGAGGGGGTTTCCTTTTCCCCGTTCTTTCTCTTTTTCTACCCCTTTCTTGTGGGAAAGCCAAACACATGCTTCAGAGCCAAGTCTGCTGGAGGAAAAATCCAGTGCTCATTTACTATACGAACATTTGGCTGAGCCATACTATTCCCAGACTTTTGAAGATGGTCTGCTTTGCAGTGGTGACACTTCATAGCTGACAGGCACTAACAGAAACATCCTTATTTACAGTGGTTTCCACTCTGAAGAGAGGGATATAGATTTCATTCCTCCAAGACTACAGTCTAACTTTGAATCAAGGACACAGAGCTAGACAGTAGACACAGAAACACTCCCATCTGCTAAGTTCACTGTGTGCACTTGGGTTTTTCTTGCATAGATCTCACCCCCTTTGTTGGACACCACCTGACTGAGGCCATGGTTTAAACCTTGATTTTTAATACAAATGAATCAACGAAGAAATTACAGACTTCTGATGGAAAGCTGAAAAAGCATCTCCCCTGTGAAAATAAGTTCTTCCTGTCTTTCCACTTTTCTAGCATGTACTCGAAACACCCAGGACTATCTTGGTCACATCTGTCCATCTCAGAAAACCTCAGCCTCCCCCTGTGTAAGTAAAAAATACAGGCTTTTGCTGGTTTCAACCTGTTCTAAGTCAATTTGACAACAGGTTTTATAGCTCTGTAAGAGTAGTTTTGTGTGTAATATTTACTTGAGTTTCAGATAACCCAGAAGAATGGTCAGGGGTGAGGGTGCTGAAAAGGGATGCAGAAGAGCCGAGCATGACACCTGACCCCATCAAGACACTCCCTCAGATGCCCTCAGGGAAGACACTTCCTGCACCACATTTCTGCAGTAAGAAACTGAGAGAAAGCAAATCCCAGTCCCACACCTGGTTACTCAGTGTCTGCTACACAGCAGGGACAAAGATATAATTGAAAACTGTCCCATCAAAGCAGACTGAACCTTCAACACAGGTCAAAAATGTGGCTCCAAGTTCACACAAGAGGAATCTCACTGCTAAGGTACCTGCTGTCTGGTTTCAGGAACACATAATAAATGGTTGGTAAGGAGCAAAGGGAAAAAAGGGGCATTTTTTCCCAGCCTCTTTAGAAAAGAGGCAGCTGTTTTTATTGGGGTAATGTATGATAATCGGGTCAAATCCACAGTTCTTCCCAACACCCACCAGATTTTAAACACAGCACAATGTAAAGCATACTAGTTTAGGCACATAAACTACCTAAAATGTGAACTTTTGGGATATGGCAAGTTAGGGAAAGCTAGTTGAAAATTTCCCTATCTTCTTGGATAGATAGGTACACCAATACAGACTGCAAGGGCTGCAAAAACATAAGCAAAAATTCCACTGTCATAATAATGAGAATCTCAAAGTAGTTATGGAAAATGGAAAAAAGTAAAAAAGTGATATGGAATATAAGGAAAAATAATCTTACAGATATTCTCTTGCTTCTCACTACTCTAAAAGGAACTTCTGAGAACTTCCTTCCTTCACAGATATCGAAGATTTACAGGAGTACAAAATATTGTCTAGAGGCTTCCAGTAGGAGTTGTGCATTGGCTACAGTCCAGCAAGTTCACAATCCCATTTGAATTTCATCCAGATGTTAACAGCAGAAGAAGTGATTACATAAAGAACAGAAAACAGACTCTTGGTAAAAGACAACTGAGATTCTAGCTTCCTAGGGACAACAGAAGTCAGATGTTCTGCTTATGCAGAGGTGCCCTGTCATCTGAAGCAAGATTCATAGTGAGCTTAGGGATGGTGTGGTTTGGAGACAGTGTTGTTTATCCTGGGCTGCCAAGTGAAGACAGAGCTGCCAAACATATGGGGAAATTGCTGCTAGCACAATTAATGGCTTCAGCGGAGACACCAAAACCTACTCAGAGCTGTCTTCAAAGTCAGGCAGGAGACAAATTCCTTCTCCAAAGACAAAGAGGTGCACCACAAGAACTAAAAATACCAAGTAGCCAGTTGAAGAAACGGGAAAGACAAGCTAGCTTTGTTAGCCATTTTTTAAGCCTTTCAAACACATGAACAGAGGGGGAAAAGGGTCAAGGAGCAGTACGGCACCCAAGACTGACCAGGGATCAAGGATGCTTAGGTGGGCAGCCACTGGGGTGCACAGGCTCAAGGACTGAAAGTCAGGGTTGTGCATGTGATCTTAGGCAAGGGTGAAGTGTACATCCACAGAGGAGGGGCCACCAGGAGTGGAGCCCCTGGAAATACCCAGGGCCTGGTCAGTAATGGCATTGTTTGTTTGGAAAAGAGGTGGTTCTTAGAGTGGAACAAAGAAAATATATCCCCACAAACAGAGCTATAATTAAACCAGAAGCACACCCAGGCAGAGCTGGTCACTCAGACTTCTCTACACTTCATTTAGGCAAATAAAGAATTGTTCCAGGAAAACTACAAACATTCAGACAGTTGTGACCCCATAAAAACTCAATTACGTATGAGTTAACGTCAATACAAAACAGCTTTTTTCATTTACTGTAAATCTCAGTCTTTAAAACTGGGTTCTCTGGCTGTAGAAGATTAGACAACCAAATTTGAACTTTAGACTTTTTAAGGGAGGCAAAGGTTTTATTTTGCCTTCTGTTGCAAGCAATTTAATCTCCTACACAAGCAATTAGCTTTAAGATGTCCCCTTCAGTTGCACATTGCCCAGTGGTTTCTGAACTTTTCTTTGGAAGAGAAACCAGGATATGTTTGCAGTGAGCAGAGGCAGGACAAGGTCTTGAAGTTGGATACACATCACTGCACCCAAGGGCTGAAATTTTGGGCTTTCATTTAGGTGCAGCTCAGACTCAAACTAAATCCCCCTTTAGCTTCATGAAGCATCTGTTGCTTATGCACCTCTCCAGCAATGCTCCCAATATCATCATAGGTCTCTTCTCTGATGTTAGTGGTTTTCCCTCATGGTTTGGGTTTTTGGTTTGTTTTCTGAGCTGTCTAGGACTGGCAATAAAGATGACTCCTGGAAGACAGTGTAACACAGAGATGGCCAGCCTTCCTAACCCTAACCAGCTGCATACTAAAATCCACACATGGCCAAGAACCACAAGTCACATACTGCAGCTCTGGAGAGCTGGACAGAGACCAGGAAAACCTAACAGGCAGGTGATAGCCAGCTCCTCTGAAGTGCCACTGGGGGACAGGGCTGGATTTGTCACACAGCCTGCTCTCAGTGACCCCCTGCCATCAACCTTAACCACTCTCTACTTGGAGTAATTTAGATCTGAGGCTCTGAGCCAAACAAATGCTGGTCATGAAAGAAAATCATTACTTGAATAGCTCACAGTCCACATGTGGTTCTGGCACTACAAGTCAATTCCCTTGGGCAATGACTTTCAGGTTTTTGTGTTTCTTGGCTTTTTGTTGTGTGTTTTTTGGTTTTTTATTTAAGGAATGATTTTATTTCCTCACATTTATTAGCATTCAGATCTGCTGTACAGTGCTTGCTTCCTCCACATTCCTTCTGGTGCAATTTCTGGAACCACCTTCATTGCTCCCACTTCTGTCCATGTTTAAAACTGGTTTCAACCAGCCATAGTCAAACCACACCCCATATGACTGCAGATCATGGAATATGCAACTGCATCAAGCTCTCTTGCTAAAGCAGTGGTTTGTAATATGGTTGCTGGTTGATTGTTTGTCTGAAAAATCCCTATCCACAAGAGACACTGAAATAGTGCTAAAAGGAGGGCAAGTTCCAAAAACATTAAGTGATGTTTGTGCTGCAGACTTCTGGACAGTGAAGCTTTCTTGACAAATGTGATCCCTGACCAAAGGAGCAATGCCAGCTGCAGCTCCTGATGTGAGGACACAGCACCTCTACTAGTTTTGTGGGCTGAAGGTGGAGTGGCATTAAAACATCATATTAGTAAGTCTCTTCTTTGTCCCGCTGGATGAGCAATCCTCCTGAGGGCCAGTAATGACCTCTTAATGTAGTAACTTCCCCAAGGATTAAAAAAACCAAGATCATGTTCAGCTTGGTCTAACAAGGCTCTGGCTCCAGTTACCCAAGGAATGTGGGAAGGCAGGGGGGGTAAGAGATCGGGAAGGACAAGTGTAATGAGTCAGTCTTTGGAAACCAAGCTGAGGATTTGATTCTGGTTACTTCATTTACAGGCTGGTTCTAGAGCTGCAGCCAGCGAGCACTCATGGTTTCAAACTGGAACAGACAAGCTTGGGAGCCTGCCACCCCTGAATGTCCCTGAGTCAACTTAACACAACAGCAAAGCTCACTCCCTTATGCACCCTCACAAATGCTCCCCCTGCCCTTCCTGAAAACATTGGTCTCCAGCTCAGGAGTCCCCTCAGCTGCCTCCTTCACCCTTGTGGAGAGCTGAGGCCAAAGGTCTTTTCCTCCTCAATGACACTGACCATCCCTCTGGGTCTATCCAGCAACCAGCAATGCTCATAAGAAGTCGTCGTGCTCCACAAGCCTGGAGCCCACTCCCATCTATAAAGAAACACAGCCACTGGACAACCCTTCTTCCTTGCCCATAGGAAAAGTGATCTCACCTGAATCTCTCCAGTGTTTCCTCTTCAATCTCTGCTATGTAACTTGGCCTTCAATTTGCTACCCAGTTCTTCCAGCTTTCCCCAGCTCTGTCAAGCTGCTTCTATCCAGCTCTGCACATGGACTGCCTCCTGAGCTGGTCCACTCACCAAACACCATTGAAAGAGTCACACGTGCAGTAAGTGTTTCAGGGCAGGGAGCAGAGCTGCTTCACAGTGACAAAAGGTCAGTGACTGAGTGGTGAAGAGCTCAAGCCAGGAAGGAACATTTGGACAGTGGTAAGGCTCACCCATCAATCAGAAAACCCTAAAAGTTGTCCTCATGACTTGGGTAAGTATCCTACTGGGTGAGAATCACTGTTGAAGCTGGGACAGCCACTGGACCTTTGTATCAGCTGTACCAGGAACCAGCTATGACTGAAGCTCTCAACAGGGTAGAGAAGGCAGAGGGACATTAATGAAGTTACCCATTTGCAAAAGTAATCCATCACAAAACTCAGGCATACAAAGAAGGGAAGTTCTCTGGGACAGTGTTTGGCCAGACCATGATAAGCACAAAAAGAGGGTAAGGTGCAAGAGGTGTCACTTTGCTTACAGTCAGCATAAGGTGATAAGGTATAGAGAATGGTCTAAATTGATTCAGGAGATGGCTATGGCACTGCAGCTGGGTCACAGGGCTTTGGAGTTAGTCACTTTATCTTGACTAAAGCTTCAGAGAGCTGGGCTGCCTCAAGGTCCCCTTCACATACCTCCTAAGGTTCATACAACATAATTCTATTAATGAGACTAATTTCTGACAGAGTATTTAGCTTGCACATAGCCCTAGCTCGGGCAGGACAACTGAGATCAGTGTGATATTCCCTAGTTGATGTTGAGCAGGTCAAAGTAAAGAGCTGCAGCGCCCTCCTCTGGTTTTGGAGAAAAGATGGGAAAACACCTACACAACAGGTACATGATGGGAAACTCTGCAGGTCAAGAATCAAAAGTGAAGGTCAGCACATGAGGAACATGCTTTTGACACAGACGTCATGAAGATGACCAAATATCTTTATATGTAGAAGTTTCTAACCAGAAACTTCTAAGAGAAATGGGAGGTTACCTGAAAATTCAAATTAATTCATTGGTGTGGAATTGCAAGACAAATCCTCACCTCTTTTTAACCCCAGTCAATGTCCTCACTGATACATCCCACCAACAGAAATTGGAGACCTCAGCTCTGACCACAGCTGTCTGGAAGGTGTGTCCAGCATCCTCTTCTCCCTGTATCTTTAGTTACCTTCAACAAATACACAAGCTTTTCACAGCAGCTCATATCCACATGGGAGCAGACTCCAGTCCCTTTTTCTTAACCAGCACTGGCGTAGGATTTTGGTCTACAGGACTTAGTATCAA
This sequence comes from Phaethornis superciliosus, assembly GCA_023637945.1. Lineage (NCBI taxonomy): Eukaryota > Metazoa > Chordata > Aves > Apodiformes > Trochilidae > Phaethornis > Phaethornis superciliosus. The sequence continues at coordinate 26,938,811 of JAJQWJ010000007.1, forward strand.
GGAAGAGTATATGTCAGACAAATTTACAGTCAAGGCCTGCCCATGGCACTGGAAAGGGTTAGTGCTGGAAGCAAGAGTGTAGCCAATGGAATGGACTCTAAAGCAACTTGCTGGAGTTGAGCAGAATGGTTTTTAAATTAGGTACACTGGAAGACCAAGAAAAAAAAAATCTAAAACATCTACATACATAGAGCCTTGAATTTTAAGATTTTTTTCAAGAAAGTAGGAGCATCTCAATGTATGAAGGAAGACAAATTGCTTGGGAGATTAAATAAATGAGGTGAGGATGCTCCTGAGAAGATGGCAGGCAGATGTGAAGCTCCTGACAAAAGGAAGGGAAAGTGGTGAGCCATTCAACTATCAGGAGATGCACTACCTTTTACCATTAATCACCCCAATGACCCCCCCAAAGATGCAGTTTCCATCTACTGTGACAAGCCAAGCAGCACTAAGGAGTGCTCACTTCTTCCTCAGCCCCTTCCCAACTCTGCCCCACCACACAGCTCCTGTCAGCCTCATCCATGCTTTGCTCCTGTCCAGCCCCATGCTCTCCAGGGTGTGTTCTGCCAGGACACATTCCACCTTCCTCCCTTGAGGGATGAAAGATAAATGTAGCAGATATACAAGAACTGGTGGTCTGCCAAGGAAAAGGGTCAGTACTGCGTCAAGATGAAGCAGTAGACAACTCCTTGCAATAGTAAACAGAAGAAAACCTAACACAGCATGGTCTATCTGCAAAGGCAGAAACAATCTTACTTTACACAGGAACACCTAGACTGCTCTAGTCACAGAGTTTTTACAGCTCATGGTATTGTGAAAAGAGTTGATGAAGTTTTGCCCTGTTGAGGTAAAGAAGCAGACACTGCCTCATGTATGCTAAAATACTTGGCCATCAGCTGCTTTTCACAACAGAAAATTGTTTGCTCTGAAACAGGAAAGGATTTAGTGTTTCACAGAAAAATGTATCTCCACATCCTCCTTGATATACCCCATATTACCTCCTGGGGTCTCCTGAATTTGGATGAACTAACTGAGAAGACAGTTTCAGATTCTCAAGAATATTCTGATCTGCAAACATCACATTGCCAGCTTATGTGACAGGAAGCATCTGGCTACACAGAGCCTGCAGCACTTGGCTGATCTTCCTAGGGGGGCTCCATGGGTCTACCAGCTAACAACACAGACCCAGGAGCCAGACCCACCTGAGGTCAAAGCCCTGCTTTGTACAAACATCAAAAGAAAGGTAGCCAGAGAAGAATCTGATTGAGCTCCATGCTCAGTGCACAAAGCTGGAAGAGCTGGGGCAGTGTCCTGAAGCAGGAGAGGATCTTGGTTACACAGAGCAGACAGCCTTCAGCTTGTTGCTAGGCTAATACCCTTGTTTACAACCTGGCAGAAAATAAGCATAGTAAGTTTCAGCATAATCCATGCCTGGAGAAGTCTGATCCTTCCAGGACCCAACATGCAGGAGGTGCTGCAAGGCGACAGCCAAACTCCAACCACAGATGTATCTGCAGAAATTCTGCCAAAGGTTGGGGGGAGTGAGAGGGGGGGTTGTCAGGAAAGAAAAGCCTTGAGAAACACACAGTTACCCTACGAGGTCAGTTATGAGAGACTGCACTGAACCCCAGCACCTTGTCAAGGTAGGGACTGAGCAGAATCATACCACCCATCCCATGTGAGCAATGCCACACTGCCCAGACCACCAAGGAGCCATTGGATACGTGTGAACTCATGCTCTGGCAATGCCCATTGGAGACTTGTAATGTTAAGATCCTTCCCAACCCAAAGTTTGCAAATCTGCTTAATTAATCTGGCCTGTTAAGATGAAGGCAAGGAGGTGCAGTTGAAATTGTCGGAGACCAAAATGAGTACCTGGCCACAGGGAACTGTGCGTGATATAATGCTGCTTTAAGTCAAGGGTTAAATCAATGATATTTTATTATTTTACATGAGTTGACAATCTAGTATAAAAATGTGAAAAATTAAATATTCCTTCTTTCCTCCACCCCCCTCCCCTCCTCTTTCCAGTCCCACTGCCTTCCCAGTAAGGCACAAGTATGAGATTCAATCTCATTAATTGTTCCCAGGAAATATGCCTTCCTTCAGTGTTGTACAAACCATACCTTGATTGAGGTAGGTCAGGGTTTCTTCGTGCAGTTTCACAGCAGGTGATGTGGCTGTGCAGAGGACATACTGAAAGGGAGGCAGTTTGGCATCATTCTCAGGAGATAGCTGAGGTTCTTCCTGCTTGAAGATCGGTAATGCAAGGACATCTCTGCAACACAATTCACCCACGTTTAGTTGCAAAGACTTCACAGATATTCTGACCTCAATATGCATTTGATTCTCATGCCCTGAGATAATGGCAACGGTCTCCAGAGAAACACTGAGTTACGACAGCTACAAAAGAAAAAAAAATTGGTCTGTATAATGTAAGAAAGCAATTTCTGCCTCTAGGATGTCAGCACTAGACAAAAGGTCACAGCATTAGCAAAACAGAATATTTCTGATAAGTAATTTATATTTTTAAAGCATAAATCAGATTCACTTTTCCATTAAGCAGTCAACTTGATGAAGAAAAAAAATATCAAAACCAGATTCTTCATCCTTGGGGAAAAACATTTGTTTAAGAGTTCCTGGGCTCTTGAACAAAGCTCTTGGGCTTTTCAGAACAAAAATTTTAAAATATAAATACATTAAAAAAAAAAAAAAAGGCCAAGAAAAGTCACTTTTTTGATAGCTGAATGTCGAATTAGTAAAATGCCTATAAGTAGCAGACTAGGGTGAGGAGCAGACAAAGCTCTGGTGTATAAAGGACAGATTCCAGTAAACGATGTCATGAACTGTGGGATTAATTGACTCATAACATCTCCTTGCACTCCAATAAACCTGGTCCCAAGGACTCACATAGCTCTTAAGAGAACATGGAGCTACTTCACAAATGCACACACACCTGTGTGTGCTCAGGAGCTGCTTCCTTAGGAGCTGTGCACAGTCCCAGTTCTGGCTCCTCTACAAGATGTTCATGCTGACCTGCCTGCTGATTTACAGCCAAACTGACCCCAACCTGCACTAATCCCCAAGCAGAACAGGTATTAACAAAGCTGAGAGCACAACAGAATGATTAGTACAAACTGAGATGTCGGGAATAAGCATCCTTATCTTAGCATGTCTGATACTGAAGAACCACATTAGCCTTTCCCATGTCACTAACATTTCTGATCATTGTGTCCACCTACTTAAGACGTTAATATCCTTTCAAATTAGAAGGATTATGCTGAACACAGAGACAGTTCAGAACAAGAAGTGATTATTTCTTTTTCTCCTCCATTTCCTCCAGATGCATGAAGACTTGAGATTCCCATTAAAGAGGCTTCAATTCTGTTCCTTTTCAGTAATTGTATACACAAAAAGCTGTAAGAAAAACTGTTCAGCAACATGCCAGCATGTACAGGCATGCACCCTGTGGAAAGGGCATTAAGGATTTTTTCCTTGCCTGTTCCGTTAATGATCTACCCTGCTTTCATTCACAGCACCCACAACCTTGAAGGCTACCCAGGTCATCAGTGAAACAGTGCATCAGTTCATAGCAAACTGCTGAAGAACCTGGTTCAAACACCCATACTCCTATTTATGGCAAAATGAAGTTAGAGACCAAACTGTGCCGTTTCACATTTGGGCAAGAGAAAAGAAACCCTTTGCTCTTTCCATCCTCTCTTCCAACCTCACCCCCTCCATTTTACTACCAACTCAGTCATCCTGCCCCACTTACTGGCATTACTGACATAACCCCAGTTCTTGCCTTTCTGCAGCCATAGAGTGGTTTGTTGGGTTTTTTTGTTTGGTTTTTTTTTTCGTTAGTGATGATGATTTACTACAGTAATGAAGTGACAGAAATGCCTGCAGGAGATTTCTGAAATAGACAGCATTGCTACACACAGGATCTGATACTGCTCCACAGTCAGCTCACTCACCCCAGATGCCAACATTCACTTCTAACACGCTCCTCTGCACAATGCTATCAGAGCACATGTTGCTTTGCAGATGAAAACAAATCAAACACTCTGAACCCAAAAGCTTCTGCAGTTCTGCATAAAACCAGTGCATAAAATCTGGCCCAGGTTTAACAGTGGAGGGTGAGGAATTCGCACACCTATTCAGCTGAAACAGTCAAGAACTTCAGGCAAAGGGAAGCCAAAATTCAAATACTATGTTTCACATCAGGCTCTTAACACCCCTACACTTACTGGAACAGCTGTGTGATTGCTGAAGACTATAAGCAGAGAGGAATCCCTGATTTGGTTTCTGGAAAACTTTGCCATATTAAAGTGCTTATGAAGCCACACAATCATATTTTTATTCCTATGGCTTTTGAACTAATGATGAATCTGTGGCTTTGAACGAAGTTCTAAAATGTATCACCTTATTAGAAATGTTTAGAACTTGGTGCAAACAACAGATCAAAGCTTAAAACGATTTCTTGGGTATAGCTTTACAAAACATCACAAGATTTGTTCACCTCCCTTCACTCAAGAGCTGCAAATCAATTTTTGGAAAAAGCAGACTTTTAAAACAGTTCCCACCCTTTAAAACTCACTAACTAACTAACTAAATAAACGGTGGAAACCCTTAAAAGTCATCCAAGCTCCATCTTTATGATAAAGCTTTACAGTTCTGGTCTTAACCGGGGGCTAGTCCACTTACCTGGGACAGGAGAAAGTTATTTGAGACAGTTCAGCCATCTGGCAGAACATAAGGAAAATAAGTACAGGGTTTCTATAAAAATGAATTAAGATTTATGGGGATGTTTCTGTAGAATTTCTTGCTATAACTACAAATACCACCGAGATATGGCAGAATTTACACAGGTGTCTCAGATATCCACAAAGCTTTTGATCTCCACAAAATAGAATTGATACAAACTTTTCCTGCAGTTACTTCAAGGTTTGTAGTATTTCATCTTCCTCTGCAAAGGTGCTGCAAGTGGGTATGGAGAGCCTTCAGAAAGGCACAGCTCAGCAGAAGAATCCCTCTCTAGAAATGCATGTCTTGACACATTCCCACAGAAACTGAATTGGCTAGAGGTCCCCACAAAAAAAAAAAAAAAACACAAAAAACAAGGTTTTTATCCAACTGACCTTTCCTGAAGCACCTGAGGCCATTGCTGCCATAAAACTGTTTTTAGGACTTTTAGTCCCAGATCAAAACCAGCATGGTCACAGTGGCAGATACTCACTAAAGCTGAAGTTTCTTCTAAAACACTGACAGGTTACCTGCAGGTTAGCAGCCTTTCTACCAGATCAGGTAGCCTTCAGCTCTGGGCTAGCATTCAAGTCAGGAGAAATAGTCTAATGTTTTCCAGCCAGTTGCAAGGAATTTGAATCTTGTCTCAAACCTGACCCAGACTTGATGATCTCGTAGCATTCTGGTGCTACAGATCCATGGTATAATGAAAAAACCTGAACACCCAAATGCTCTCTAGCACACAGACCATACACACTAAGTACCAATCCCAAGGCTCATTTACTGTACCATTCTCACAGTCCTCAACAAAACAGGTTTGCAAGCACGAAGCAAGGGAGTGCAAGACTTCTGCCACATGTTATTAAAACAGACTTACTGGGATAGAAGAAGGAGGTAAAGAACCTTGTATAAAGAAACAGGGAAGCTGCCAGAAACCAAGAATCTCACAGTATTCTATCAGTTGCTAATGGGGAATTATTATTCAGCCAAAAAAATTCCTTTGCAAATACACTGATAAGGAGCAGGAGCAGTTAAGACTGGGTGTCTCCTTGAAAGGGAAGTATTATCTGTATTTGAAGTGCTTTGCTAGACAAACTCAATGTTTTCTCAACAGTGGTTATTTGGGGGTACATTTTTATAGTAAGGCCCTTGAGCCACAGCCAGGCTCTTCACTGCTGAGATTCAACAAAATCACACTCCAGTGGAGCAGCAGCAATTGACACCATCTGAGAGTTCAGTTTTACTTATTCAGAAAAAAAAATAATAATAATAATTCATAAGCACCCAACAGAAAGGAAACTCCCTAAGTTGTTTGCTTTGTTGTCTTTTGGTGGGAGGAAATACGGGTTTGTGCTACACATGTTACAGGCTATTGTTCAGCAGCCCTTGTGCTTAAATTAGGCACATTTAATTAAACGCGACTGTGTGGAGGCAGGAAAAAGCTGGTTTAGACAAGTTCAGAAAGCAAAATTCTGAGCTTTTTACCCATCGTCCTTAAAAAAAAAAAAAAAAAAAAAAAAAAAAGAAAGAAAGAAAGAAAAGAAAAGAAAAAAAGCCAAGAAGAGAAAGAAATCTTGTCCTGTATAAACTGGATGCCCTCTCAGTTTGCCAGCAGACGTTTTCCAAAGACTTTTGACAGCCTTCGCAACCCTCACACCTCCTACCTTAGAAACGCCCGACCTAAAACCCGGAGAAGCGGGAAAGGGGATGAAACGAACCCGCAGAGAGCTGTCTAACTAGGCGTTAATAATAATTAAAACGACAAATAAAAGAAATAAGGGAGGGGAGAGGGAATTGAAAAGCGCTTATACCTCTCAGAAAGAGTTAGAGGCGCTAACCCCGGGTGATGCCGCGCCAGGTGGGGGGCTGCGGGGATGGAAGCTGAGGGGGGCTGCGGGGATGGAAGCTGAGGGGGGCTGCGGGGATGGAAGCTGAGGGGGGCTGCGGGGATGGAAGCTGAGGGGGGCTGCGGGGATGGAAGCTGAGGGGGGCTTCGGGGATGGAAGCTGAGAGGGGCTTCGGGGATGGAAGCTGAGAGGGGCTTCGGGGATGGAAGCTGAGGGGGGCTTCGGGGATGGAAGCTGAGGGGGGCTGCGGGGATGGAAGCTGAGGGGGGCTGCGGGGATGGAAGCTGAGGGGGGCTGCGGGGATGGAAGCTGAGGGGGGCTGCGGGATGGGGGAAAACCTCTCCCTCCCTCGCACCTACCCCCCACACCGAGGGCGGCGGGCAGCCCGGGGACTCACCGCAGGTAGCTGCCGGTCGAGTGCTGGTTGTAGTGCTCCGGCTGCGTGTGCCAAAACAGCATCTTGGGGTCGGCGGGCGGGGAGAGGGCCCGGTGCAGTCCCTGGGGCTGGGGGAGGCCGGGCGGCAGGAGGGGGCCAGCCGGGCTGCCCACCCACCCCGAAGCGCCCGGGCACGGCTCTGGCCAGACGGAGCCGCGGCCCCGCCGCCTCCCGCACCTTTTATGGCTCAGCCCAGGCGGACGCGGGTTGGCCGGACCGGGGTGTCGGAGCCGGCCCAGCCCTCCCCCGGCCCGCCCCCGGCCCGCCTCGCTCCTCCCCTCGGGGCAGGCCGGAACCGGGGCAGCCCCCTGGGCGGGATGAGCGGTGCCCGGAGCGGTGTTGGGGAGCAGGGGGGTGAGGGAATCGTGTGGTTGGAAAAGAGCTTTGAGAGCGTCGAGTTCATCCGCTCAGACAGCACTGCCAAGGCCACCGCTAGACCTTGTCACCAAGCGCCACATCTACACGGCTTTTAAACACCTCCTGAGGTGTTTGGTGATCCCACCGCTTCCCTGGACAGCTTGTTCCACGGTCTGACAATCCTTTCAGTGAAGAATTTTTTCCTAATATCCAATCTACACCTCCCCTGGCACTGAGGCCGTTTCCTCTTGTTCTGTTGCTTGTTACTTGGGAGAGGAGACCAAGATCCACCTGGCTGTGCTCTCCAAAGGACCCAAAACTGAGCACAGGACTTAAGATGCAGCCTCACCAGTGTCAGGCACAGGGGACAATCCCTCCTACACTTTTACATCTGGCCCCCAGGTTCTGGACATAAGCAGCAAACCCTGCCCCAGGCAGCCAGCAGCAGCAACACAGCTCCAGCAGAGCCCAGAGAAATCCACAGCTCTGGACCAGCTCTGCTGGGATTTCCCATCTGCCCCTCATTGTTGCCCATGAGTTTTAAAAACAAACCCCCTCAAGCTTCAGCTGACAGCAGAAGGGCTGAGTGTGAAATCACTCAGGGCTCAGGTTCCTCTAAAGTCTGGGTTTTTTTCTCAGTTAACAACAGCTAATCATTTTAACTTCATGCTGACTGTCTAGTCTGTGCTTATGTCAATGAGAACTTTGTGTCAGGGGGTATTTTTCAGGTGGAAAAGTGATCCACCAGAGGATATGGAGGAACAAGAGGACAATGTCAGGGTCTAATCTCACCCCTAACCCATTAGCCATATGACAGTATGCCCAAAACCCCCTATCTCTCCTAAGCCAGCTCCCTACATAAGCAAGGAGATACCTATTTCTTTACCATTTCAGTTTGCAGATTCTCATCTTCACCTACAAGGCTGTCCAAACCCACCATTTTCCCACCCCCCTGGTCTCTGTGCACCTTCCCATCCCAGCAATCCTCCTCGTGTTTGATAATTTGGGGAGGGGAGCAAAACAGTGGAGGGGCTTCCCTCTGTCCCATTGGTGCTGTTGTATCTCAATCAGCAGAAATTGAAACAGACCCTTAATTACTCTCAATCATTAAAAATCTTCCAATTGTTTTTGCAGAAGAAGCCTTCCTACCTGCAAGCTTCCTGGTCATATTTCAACTGAGAAAAAGGCAGTGAACACACTCCTGTTGTCAGATATTATTATGTACTGCCATATTTCACAGCCAAGAGAGCGACATTTCACTGTCAGCTTAAATTTTTATTATCCTGTTATGATTATAGAATAGCTATATTGCCATATCACTTGTGAACCATCATTAGGTCAACCCTAGAGAGTCAGATGCAATATAACCATTGGAAGTTATATTCCTGTGCATTGTGAGGTGAAGCTTGAGGTAACCTGAAAGGTAACTAAATACCTTCAAAAGGGTGTTCTGAGTCTTAAATTTGAGATGCATTATTTCTATCTGCCAGTTTCTGTCAGATTCAGACTAAAAAACAGCATAGATAAATATACCTTTAAGGTAGCTTCTCTTCCCTCTGTTACTACACAGTTAGATAAACACCTGATTCTTTCAAAACAAATGTCTGGAATTATCTTGTCACTTTTTTATCCTCTTCAAAATATTTAGCTCTGCTCACACAGCATCTGAGCAGCAGCTGCTCAGACCTTGGTTGAGCAAAGTCTATATATAGCTCTTGGACAGAGAAACAAAACAAAGTTTGCGGAGGTGTCCAAGGACTTCTCTAGCAGTAAAAATCATTCCACAGTTCAAGAATTTTTCTGTGCTGACAGGAGAAATACAGAGTAAATGACCACTCCACAAGAAGCAAAGGATCCCATCAAAGTCTGGCATGTTGATATTTTCTTTACTATCTTTCTAAAAGGTAACTATGTTGAAAGAAAACATAATTTATAATAATCCCACTCCTTTCTGGCCTTTACCTGACTGTAGAAAATAAGGTATGATCTGCTAATTAATTTTACACAGACTTTGCCAGCAGGTCTGTCTTCTGAATCTTCCTGTGCCTCCCATCCCTTTCTTAGCCAAATCTGAAGGGAAAAAAGCATCTTTGTTCTTTGTCTACCTCTCCTAAAAAAACCCCAGCATTCTTCTGGTCTAACTCCTGCTCTTGCCCCATCACAGAAGTTTGCATCACAGCAACCTATACCCTCTCCTGATCTTCAAAATCCGCCACATCACACAGACCAAGTCCCTCACTGCTCCCCTCTGGGGCTCCCTTGATCACCCAGCATCTGCTCTTCCTCTTTCCCCAACACAGACTCTCAGTGAAGAAATCTTCACCACCACAGCTTTCTCACCCAATTCTCCCTTTGCTCCCTACTCCATTCCAGGTGAAAGTCATTCACATTCCAGATAAGAGTCATTGCTCTTCATCTCTCTTTAGATCCTTGTTCAACTGGACATGGTAAAACGCTTTGCTCGTAAGATTGAAAGGGATTGGGTTGAATATATTTTTTGGCATATTTTAGTACTTGAGGTAATTCTATGAAGGGACCTCAGGATGCTCTTTCTGTGAAAAAGTATTTTAAAAATAAGTATCTTTCATGTGGACATTCATGCCTGGGCACAAATGTGGAGTGCAGATGAGTTCAAGCTGGCACAAAGAGGAGCAATATTTATAAGTATCTAAGTCCTTTTGATTAAAAAAAAAAAAAAGTAACACATACACACACACAAACCCAAGCACAAACCCTGCAAGCATTAATATCTGCATTTTCAGTTTAAGATGTTATTGCTCCAGAATTTTGTTTCTGCTGCTTCTCTGGTCATTACTATCACTTTAGTTAAGCACAGAGTAGAAAACAGGCATGCCCTTTCTCTGCTTTGCTGGAGATTCAAGAGGTTCAGATCCATTTCTTGGCACTTAAGAGTCAAGCTAGTAGACTTGGCACTGAAGTGACTGAGATACAGTCACAAATTCTGTTCCCTTTCTCGTCTGAAAAAAAAAAAAAAAAAAAAGGTGTTTCCATTAGCCAAGGGGCTGAAAGGATGTGAGCATTATAACACTGCAGAGATGGCTAAGTAAAAGCTCAGATCAGTAAAAGTAATTAAGCACTTAATTCTCACCAAATTCAAAGGAAACAAAGCATCTATATACCTTTATGAATCCCACCACAAACATCTGAATTGCTTCTGAAAACTCTAACAAGGGCTTCTACATCAGGTAAGCAATTTTCTGGTCATGAAGCCCCAAATAAAATTAGTTAAAGGATTACAGTTGAACATTATGCTGCATAGAAGAGCTTCTAAAAGCTGCCATTAACTGATTATGGCATTAGTCAAGGGTATTCAGGGATTACTCCCAACTCTCTCTCAGTACATGGGCCATAGATTTGTAGCCTGTGCAATGAGCTTCAGAGACTTGGGAAGACTTTCTGGGATGGTCACCCAAACACTGCCTTTTGCATGCTGCCTTTTGTGTTGCCCCACAGATTACCAGTCTCTGACTTGGGGATCCTTGGAGAAACTATGTTCAAGTAGGCTTTATAAGATATCCAAGAAAAGTGACTGAACTGTGACTAGTTAATTTGTTGTACTTTCCCTGGAAAACACTTAAGGTACCAGAAACTAGAAAGGACTGAAAACCTTACAGCCAAGGTTTTCATCAGCTGTGATGTTCTGAACGAAGAAACAGGTTTTATACAACCCTTATTGCTCTAAAATCTGGAAAACAATTGCTGAGCCTTTTCCTGGGTTTGGGACAGCTGCCAGTGGCCAGTGCAAGTGTTACCACCAGGAGTATGAATGTAGTCTTGGGGTGACAACTGAGAAAGAGGACACTGAACTGCAAAAACTGAGAATGAGTAAGGTCTTGAAAGTGTGCTTAATAGTGAAAGAAACAAGGAGCTTAGTTTGGTTTTACGCAGAGGAAGATTAACAGGTGACTCAAACGTAGGCTATAAATACTCACATGGGAAATCAATATTTCATAACAAATGATCCTAAACCTCACAGCAAGGATACAAGAGCCAGAGAATAAACATTGCAGAATAATAAACCAAGGCTAAGAACAGACTGCACAATTTAGCAAGGAAAGTCATGAACCACGAGTGCATCTTTCCCAGTTTGTGTTAAAGCCCCCTTTTCCAATTTTGTAGATGTAAATAAAGACTAATTTTTTCTCCTGAAAAAATAATTGTTAAACAGAAAATAATGAATTCAGATCCTGTGGCCAGTTTGACCAAGGAGAACAAAGATGCTCACAGAGATTCTTTCTATCTTTACAATCTCTGACGTTGCCTCACCAAAGGCTTCCAAATGTTTTCCTATTACAGTCACCTCCCTGCTCTATCCTGTGTGTCTCAGGTGATGTATCCCCTTCCACAAAGGCCAAATACCCAGCAACATTTGTATGTCATGATGTGGTGTCAACAAAATCATAACCATGAGAATCACACTACCCGAACTTAATAGCAAAACAAATATAATGAAGAATACCTCACAGACTGGCTTAGTCATTTTGTTAGTCAAGTAATTCATTAAAACCCTCATTTTCTTGCTTATCAGAGGTTGCCATCAAATTTCCAGCTGCCACTGAATTTCCAGGCACAACGAAGCACGGGTGAATCCACGAGGTCTTTTTGCCACAGAAATTAAGCCTCATTTGTGAACTTTTCCCAATGTCATATTAATCATTCTGACTGTCCTTATTTTATCAGCAGAATCAGTTTTAAGTTTTTTTACTTCCTGGTGAACATTTAAAGTAATTTCACTGTGGAAACAAAAAGAGATTTACACAATGAAGATGATTGATGATTGAATGACAAAATAAGTGGTTTTTAAGTGCTTATTATACGTTTATTGGCATTGGCTTGCTCATTGTGAGCTACAGGCTGCAGTCTGATGGAGCATACACAGTAGCTGTTTACATTGCTGCGAGTAGGAAAGCACCACATGACTTTAAAAAAAAAAAAAAAGAAAAAAGAAAAAAGAAAAAACGTCAACAACAACAACAACAACAACAAAACCCCGTGCTTTTTGGCCAGCAGCAGACACTGACTCTGTGAACAGCTGTGCCCAGTACGTGTTTTGGGGATAAGTTATATCTCCTCTGCTTGAGCTCGCAGAGTTGGCTGTGGCTCTGTGTGCTGCCAGCTCCTCACATCCTCCTGGATGGAGCAGCACATCCTGGCACACAGCAGGCCAGCAGAGCAAGGGGGACCTCACCACCTGGAGCTTTGTGGGGAGCAGTAGTGGGAGGTGAAGCATCCTCACCCAGAGCCAAAACCAGAGCAGCTCTGCTTGCAGCTCCACAGTCTGAAGAAGCTTTGCCCTACAGCAAAAAAAAAAAAAACTGTAGCTGTGACAAAAAAATACCTCTGATGACTGTGTGCATCCCACATCCCTCCACCAGTCTGGTTTGTCACCCTGCCTCCAGCACTGGTGTCAGGGAGGGCAGGCAGTGGAAAGGGAGGGATGGAGCAGCCAGGGGCCAGGCTGCAGCAGGGGCTGCTTAAGCCAGCTGTGCCCCAGAGGCACAAGTGTGAAAGCACCAGAAAGAGGTGCCAGAAATTGTCTAGTCCATAGATCCCACAGACCAGGGTTGTTTCCTCTCTCCTCATGAAAAGGAAAGTCTGAAAAGAGTGAACAAGAGGCAAAAGGCACTCTCTGCCCATTTGCAGAACACTGAATTAGGGTTTGGCATGTGGAGCACCAGTGATTCCATCCAGAAGGACCACGGGAAACTTGAGGCCAACAAAAAAAAAAAAACCATCATGAAGTTTAGCAGAGACATGTGAAGCACTGCACCAAGGTGGAATAACCCCCCATATGCCAGTCTGGGTTGGGAAATAACTGGTTGAAGAGCAGCCCTGCTGATAAGGCCACATGGGTTATCTTGACAGGCAGCTTAAACAGGAGGCAGTAATTCCCTCACCATGAATGAATCAAACTACTCCTTATAGTGCAGGAGATCAAGAAAAGTTATTATCCCTTCTAGTTAGTGCTGGTGAGACTGCACCTGTTTTAGCCTCCTGTTCAAGAGTGATGTAGACACGCTGGACAGGGTCTAGCAAGTGAACTGCTAAAGCACTCAGGTCTTGTCTTCATTATCATTACTCAGTAAGCCTGGTGCCCTCAAACTATCCTCACAGGACAGGTGCTTTAGGTCCTAATAGCAGTCTACAAACTGTGCAAAGGCTGTTAAAAAGATGATGGAACCAGATCCTTCTTAGTAACAGCAGTAATCGAAGTAATATCCTCAAGCTGTGAGCTGGGAGTTAGACTGAACACTAGGACAATGTTTTTCACTAGAGGACCTGAACACTGGAACACCAGACAGGTTGTGGCACCTCCATCCTTGGAGGTGTTCAAGATTCAATCAAACAGAGTCGTGGGTGACTCAGTCCAGTGTAGGCTCCAGCCCTGTTTTGAGGTAGAGGTTAGGTTAGAGACATCCAGAGGTCTCCTCCTGCCAGCATTTCAATGAGACAATGAAATCCAGGATACTATGGTCCTGATACAGGCATTGGTGTATGTCCCACAGTCCCTTTCCTGACTAAAACAATGTCCAGGTAGTGCCCAAGCACACGTGACATGTCCACAGCTTCCCAGCTTCTGAAGAGACTCATGGTAAGAGGTCTATATATTGCTCTGCTGCATGTGCTCTTCTGCCTGCTGAGATTTCTAAGACAAAAAAACAAACAAAAAAACCCAAACAAACAAACAAAAAATCTGAAAAGCAACAGTGACAAGTAGACATATCCTCTGAGATGTAAACCCTTGAAATGTGAAATGATTCCAGGATAGTGATTAGACACAGTGGAGCATGTAGAAAGATTTGAAATGCTCCACCCCAGGGCATTTATCTGTTGTAGGACAGCACAAAGCATGAAAAAGTACATTACAGAGCCTGTCATCTCCCCTTAAACACTTTAGAGACACTTTAAAATTCCTTGAAAGGAAGACATTTTAAGAACCTTCATGTACTAAAAATGCCTTTCTTTAGTCCCTCAGAGAGAACTCTGTACCTTAGCAAATCACAGTTTATAGCTTACAAGACCACAAATAACATGACTAGTAAAAAACCTCAAAATATGAGAAAACAATATTATTAGTGCAATATCTGGGCGATGCTTCAAAGCTCTCTTCCTCCAAATGAGGTTTTTCTTACAGAAATTTTATAATTAGATGATTCACACAATGAATTCATAACCAAGAAGAAGATAAACTGGAAAAAGGAGTGGGGTTTTCCTGTATTATCTACATATAACCTGCCTGCAATTATTCCCAACTGGTATATCCATACATAAAAGCACTTTTGCAATGACAGTAATTTGTACAATTATTCTAATAATATGTTATTCCCTTAATTTTTAAAAACCAAATTGAAGACTCTTTGTGTCTGCACAGCAATTTCTGAGTCTAAATAACAAAGTTGCCTGCAAGGTAAGGTACGGTGAGGTGAGTAGAGCCTCATCCCTACTCACTGATTACAAGTGCATTTCTTTGCTCAGTATTCCCTTCTCCCCTCAATATCCCATATTTTCTGCTTGTACAAGGTGTCACCTACTTGTGTCTGTGAGTCCCATGGGGCAAGTTAATACATTTGTATTAACTTCAAATATCCTATCAGCATTTGGTAATGAGCAAGGAGCCTAACCTTACAGGGGAGGAAACCAAAAGGCAAACTGATGTCACATCACCAGGACAGTGACAGATCTGTGAACAAAGCCCAGGGTCATCTGTCTCAGCCTGTATAGTCCAGTGGTCTATAGCAGCCATAGAGCTGGAGCAGGGAGAAGTCAGCTCTGTCAAGGTGGGATGTGCTATACTGAAGTCTGTGACTTTGTTTTCTTCTTAGGAATCATTTGACAAAAATTAGTGGAGTTACTCATATATAAATGTGATGGTATAGTGGAAGAAGGTCAGACTATTCATCCTTCTCTAGCAACAGTAGGATACCGTGACCCCTGTATACAAGAATCTTGGTAAGATCACTAGAAATTTGACAACTTTAGCTCATTCACACACAAATCAATGCTGCTGCACTCTCAGTGGTTTAAGACACTGTTGTTTGAAAGAAACAAGAATTTCATCTCTCTTTAATAGACAAGTCACCAGACTTCTGAGGCATCCTGTGGCATTCATAAAGACTTCCCAGGGCAGCATGGGATGGCAGTCTGAGGCCATGAACCAAAATGAATATCCTCAGATAAGACAATCTCAGTGACCAAAGTGCAGAACTGCTTCATCCTCACTCCCAAACCAAGGCTCACTGGTTTGTTTTCACAGTGAAATAACTAACCTCACTCCAAAACCCTCCTGGGGACCATCACTTTAACTTTTCCCATGATGTAGTTAGGCAAGGTCAGCAGCAGTTCAGATGCAGGGTATTTAGTATCACCAGCAAACACTGCTTACTTTTTGTCTCCTTTGGTTGCAGTACAGCCTGGGACTGAAGACACCACAGATACTGAGGATATAGACATGGCTCAGGGTGCCAAACAGGAACACTTCAGTAGGATTTTATCTCAGTGTAGAATCCCTCCCATATTTCCTAGTAAGGACAAGCCTCAGACTTTCAGAAGATTTTTTTCCTTTGTTCTACTTCAATCAGTCACTGCCAATTAACCAACATTTAGTTTCAGCTCACGTAATAAATGTCAGGAATAATTATGTCCTGTGATGGACATGCCATCAGCTCCTCCAAACCACCCCAGATAAATTTGCAATCAATTAACTGAGATTAAAAAGTCTGAAACACAAGTCATCTTCTCTACAACCCTCTTTATTCCCATCTCTAGAGCCAGGATGACACAAAATTTCTATCCGACCTCTGCTTATGTTCACATAAATGCAATATTACTCTGTCTATAAACCAATTTTGCTGGATCATCCCAGGACATGGGTTCCCCTGACACTAAAACACAATGTGGACTTATTCCAGTCTGCCCCTGACAAGAGAACAGAATAAGTGGCTCCTGAGTGTCTGTTTATAAGACATCAGCAAAACTACTGTACTACCACAGAATAATTAAATCAAGAGCTATGTGCTATAGGTTCAAATTGCTCATCATAAAATAAATTTGCAGTCTGGAAGACAGGTTATTCCAGATGGATTAAAGGTGGTAAAATTATACATACTAGTATGAAATAGGAGGATAAGGTTGTTGTAGCTTAAGGTGTTGCAAGGTGTGGGTCTGCCTTGCTTGTCTGACTTAAGGTAAAGGTCTGTTTAGGATAGGATGCTTTGTCCTGGGCTCCCTGGACTGTGCCAGAGAGATTCCCCTGCCTGTAAACACTGGAGATGAATCAGATTAATCCTGCCAAACATCTGCTTTCATTTAGCAAAACAAGGTTGAGAAACTCTATCATAGTTTATAAACATCTCTTGGGAAGGGACTTTTTGTAACACAAGCAGCAGAGGCAGTAGCCCTGAGTGGGAAGCTGACCCTGACCAGTAGGGCCCAGCTCCTAATGCCTGGCACGGGCAGGAGCAATCACTGAGACTATAATGTGAGACAGCAATGTTATTTTGCAATGTTATATATATAATTTATATAAAAAGAATAAACCCAAAGTGACATAATCTAGTTGGCAGTGTCAAGCAATCAGGTTTATATCTAACCTTCATCTGCTTTCCAATAGTCTCCAATTATCTGTAGCACCTGGTGTTTTGATTCTGTCATTGTACACACCACCTGTGCTTTTTTTCCTTCAAATACATAAAAAAATTATTCTTGAGTTCTTCTACCTGCAGGTTCCTTGTTTCTAGCTGTAGCAGTGCCTAAAATTCCATGGGTTTAATTCAGCAATCCAAACAGAAACCGCGTTGAAGAATCATCTGTGCTAGTGGTGCCAGCATTCAGCGTGACCATGGAGAATTTCAGAAGAATACCCATATTGTGATAATAATCACAAAAGGGAAGGGATGGACTCTCTAAGTAGCTTCCTAACTGCCCAAATCTGTGGAATCAAACAGTAAATAACATGGCATTATGAGGAGATGGCTCTTGGTGGGGCCAGTCAGAGTGCCACACCATGTGCAATCCCAGCTCATCAGTGGAAATTTGGGAACAATCACAAATTGCCAACCTTTTAGTCAAAAAAAGGGGTTTTAGTAAAAGTAATTCCTAGCCAGTCCTCTCAGTCTTAAATAGTAATAATTTTACCACCAGAGCTCTCTCTAGTAGCACTGAGAAAAATCTAAATTCTAATTAACTATATATAAACCACAAAGATTGCCTGGGCGATACACACTGAGGAAGACATGAAAAATGCCACAGAAAAGTGTTTTATACAGCCAAGCAGGAGTACTTTACATGGTTAGGGACAGAGAGCATCAGCCTTACTCACAGGGGACAATCTGCCCAGGAGATGGGAGGAAATACCCACCTGTTGGCATATGATGGCAGAGCAAGTTTCATGATGAGACTTTGGAGGAGGAGAAGGGGATTTTAATTTAAAAACAAATCAATTTTCTCTCACACCCTAGTACCCAGATACTCACAACCAGAAAAAAACAGTGTCTGTCTGTCATCCAGGCACCAAGGCACACGTGCACAGGGGCTGTTCAGGATCATTCACAGATGTGCAGGGTGCAAGGGACATGGCTCTGTAGTCCTCCTCCTGGCTCCTTCCATGGATGGTGACCTCTCCCTGCTTTTGGATATGCTTTTTCATCCCCGGAGCTGACAGCAGCTGTGGCCTTTGGTCTCGATGTCCCACCTCTCCTGTGAGGGGTTTCTGGGCTGACTCACTTCTCTTGCCCCTGGGATGATCTGAGGTTTGTTTCAGCCTGGATGTTGGTTGTCCTCTGCTGCTGGCCATCCCTCTTTTGTCTGATCTACTCTGAAGAGGTACCAATGCCAGCTCCAGCTCAGCCCAGCTTTGCACAGATAAACATGAGAGGTTTCTCTCTGCAGGGTCACCTATGGTGACTTAGATGCCAACAACTGCAGATGCAACCCTATGGCTTCCCCTAGATGGGAGGTCAGATTACAGCAGACTTCAGCCAGTGACCCAGAGATCCTGCAAGGGACCAGGTTGCTCCCAAGGGAAAGTGACTGTACCAAGCTGGCCAGCTGGCTATAGATAGGGCTTTTTAAAGATTCCTATCTCTACTGGAAATCAATAAAAAAAGGTTCAAAACCATTGAAGTAGATCATGAAAGAGCCTTCCAGTGGCCTTGAATATGCTATTCATTGAGGTCGGAAGTTGTTATGGAATTTTTCAATACACGATTTAATCTGGGCAGCCTGAGCTCCAGAAGCAGAGGGAGGAAACCCAGTGACTCTGGAGCCAGGGCCCCTCGGGCAAGGAAAGAGAACATTTTCAATGGCTTTTAGAGGATGCATTGGCCAAGTCACACATGTTGCAGCAGTTCATTGGCAGCATTATAAAGCTAGAAAAGCAGCATCAGGTGAGCTGACTAAAAGGGCAAAAACTGTTCCCTACTCTGCAACGTGCTGTGGTTTGGGCACCTGTGTGTTTTAACTGCTGCCTGATCAGATGGCATCCTCATAAGCACCGTGGGGTTTTTTAGTGGCCATCCCAGGCACAGAGTGAGCAGCAGCTCCTCAGCAGGCAGAAACCTGCTGTGGCATTGACTTCTTGTCCCACAGCAGGCACAGCCCTGACCAGGCAGCAGCAATTTCTCCCCCTGAGCCCCATTCTCCCACCACAGGACACATCCCACCCCTGCCCTCACCTGCACCTGCACCAGGTGAGCAGCTCCATCTGGGAAACAGGCTTTCTCTATGGGAAAGAAAACTATTTTTATTTGGTTTCCAGATTGTTTCTCAGCTGGGTCAGTTCCTGGATCTGATCTGAGCATGGCCTTGCCACCAGTGATGCTGGCACAGCAAGGGGTGCAGGGAGGGAAGAATCCAAGGGAGGGCTGGGAGCAGATCCTGCCCTCACTCCAGTGAGGTATGAGCACCACTGAAGGTGTAACCTGGGATCCTGTTTCCTGGCTCCAGAGAAACCAGTGGCAAAACAGCTTTCCATGACCCACTCCATCAGGTCTCAGCCTCGATGGTATTCCTTCCCTTCTTGGGCCTGGAAAAGTTTGCTAAAGCTTTCTGCAGACAGTGTCTTCCATTGCAGAAAAACTGGAACTTTATTAATAAAGCAAACAAACCCATGAGCAGTAACCTTCTCTGCTTTGTTTCATTCAATCCCAATGGAAAATAAAATAAAATGTTTGCTGATTGGTTCCCACAGGGTGCAGGAAAGTGCAGTGGGGAGAGGTGGCCTGGAGCTGGGGAGCACCCAAGGGACCCTGTGACTATCCCTCTTCACCCTGCACTGCACAGCTCTTCTCAGGCCCTCTGATAAATGTGTCTTGTGACAACTCTTCAAGGCCAATGTCCTCCAGTCAAGGGAGTGACACCACCAAAGAGGAGACCATTAAACTTTCCATCCCTCAAATGACAGTAGCTCTTTTGTGGGTGTCTGATTTCAGAGCTCAATAGAGCCCAGGTATTTATACCTCACATTCACCCAACACATTCAAATGCATCCAACTGTTTTGAAAGAAGAGGACATCACCAGCCCAAGAAATATAAACTTATCTCAAGACCTTGAAAAATTCAGTGGTTTTTGTGTGCTTTCCTTTGTCAAAATCAGCTCTTGGTCAAGGGCAGCCAATGCTAACCAGCACTGATAAGAGGATCACATCCCCCACTGCTGCAAATGGTCCTACTGCTCAAAGTGCATCAGGCCCTGCATTTTGTTAAACAGAAGAAAACTACCACAGCCTGGTGAAAGGCATCATGCAGGCAGTGTCTGAGACAGAGCTCCCTGCCCATCTCAAGGCAATCCTCAGTGCTAAGGGACAATGGAAACCCCACTTCAGACTGTAAAGTCTGCATGGCAGCTTTAGTCCCAGGAGCAGTGGCAATGCAGGCAGGGACCATCAGTTACATTCCCCACCTTGGAGTCAATTAACTTCAGAGAGCTGAGGAGAGGAAAGCAAAGCTGCCCAGCAAAGGCTGTGTCCATGAGCATCTGCTGCTTCTGCAGCAGCTGTGAGATGGGGTGAATCTGGTGCATATGCAAGGTTAGAAAATAAACCAATGCAAACAGCTGAAGGGATGGTTGGATACAATTTAAACATATTTTAACAATAGAAGAAGCTTGTGTCCGAATATATGTTTTATCTCCCTGTAGACAGGTAATAGCTGTGGAGGGATCCGGGACATGCAGGGAAACAGGAGTGACTTGCCAGCCCTTTGATTAGAGGGGCCTTGAAGGAAGATAAGATGAATCCCACAAAAGACTTCCCAGTGGTAATAAATTATTTGCTAATTTTGGTTACTTGGATGCAAGGTTTGTGTGGCCTTCTCCAGAAAGGGACCTTGCCAGTGCACCATCCTCTGCCTCAGTTTCCCCACCTGCACAGCCAGGGCAACTGGGCTGTCCCATAGGAGCATTGGGAAGATGAATTGGTTAATATTTGCTTAGTGCTCTGGAGATAGCACTATATAAGTCTAATTACATTTTATGCCCTTATGCGATAAGGATGTCGTCTTGGATTAGAGGGGATTAGTTGTTAATGCCATTCCTGTACATACCGGTCCCCTCCAGGGCTTTGATTTCTGCTGAGAAGGTTTTTCACTCTGCTTTCAAATCAGCAAGGACCTCCTAGCCATGCTAATCGAGGAAATCAAAGGTTTCTGAAAACAGCACTCACCGGGTAGCTGGGGATGTCCTCAGCCAAGCAGAGGGTGTGCTCAGTGAATGCTGCTGCCCAGGCTGCATCTCTCTTGCCTTGGTATCCCTAAACCTTTAACAGGGCTGGGGGAAGGGGGCTGAGTGCATCCCCCTCCCTGTGTACTGGGCTCCAAACACACCATGGAGTTGTTAAGTACAAACTGTTAATGTTTAGCACTCACCCAAAGGACAGAGATTGCCAAAGGAAATGGAGTGAGAAACCACAGAGCAGTAGTGATCACTGGGCAAAACGCTACTGAGAGGACATCCCCACACCCCAGCAGCACTTGGACATCTCAAAGGAATGCTCCCATCTACAGCAATGTTCCAGAAAAAGAGGGAGAGGATCTGGCTCCCACACTGCACAGTGACAGCCAAGAGACACGCAGGGATTTCACTTTTCTAAGCCTACTGCAGATATCTCCTCTTGGCTCCCAGTCCTCAGCTGATGGGACTGATGGGCTTTGGCTTACCAGCACGATGAAGAAGTTCAGTGGAAAGGAAAACATCCAGGGAATTCCCAACCTGTGCTGAACTCCCAGAGACAGATCCCACCATGGTCATTCACTGCGGATTCTGCAGGTACAAACCAGGGAGCTGTAACAAGAAGTGATGGGAACTGGTGGACAGGGACCACCAAAAAACAACAGTAAAGCTCTTGCAAACACCCCTAAAGTGTGACACCAGTATTTGCCCAGGCTGCAGGGTGAGAGCCAGAGAAGTACAGCAGCACAGGTTGGCAGGAACATGTATCAGAATCCTAGGAGGAGACAGTCTTCTCCTTCACTAAAGCTGGGAGCAGAGGCTGACAGTCCCAACTCATGGCAGCAGCATCAGCACCCACCTGAGCACCCTGGGGTCCTCCCAGGGCAAAGGGTCCTGACTGAAGCAGATGTTGAAGCTGTCTGCAGAGGGGGTTGGAGAATACCAAAATCTTGGCAGAGGCAGAGCCAGACACTGCCCTGGGTCCATCCACAACTGAACAGCCTGATTTGGAGTATCCTGGGCAAGAACAGCCTGAAGGCTCAGACAGCCCTTCAGTGCAGCTCCTGCTGCCCCCATCCTGGGCTGGTGCTTTCCTCTGAGCCCACAGGAGGAGATGGATGCTCACTGACCACAGGAAACCAGATGGAAACACACAAAGGAAGCACAGACCTGGCTTTTGCAGTTCCTGTTTCAATGGCAATAGGTAGCTGCAAGGCTAAACCCTGCATGAAGGAGAGAAGGAGAGAACCAGGTATCCTTGCAGTTGTACACCGGGAAGTCCATGTCCTCCAAGAAGGGCAGCCCAGTCATGCACACATTCAATAACTGAGAATATTGTTTTCATTTGTTAACACAAATAAAAGAAGGTGAAAATCTCTGCATTCAGGAAAGGTTTGAGGTGAAACAGGCCCTAGGAGCCCTTTATGGTCCCAGGAGCACCCATTGCAGTGCTGAGAGGGCCCAGAGCAAGGCAGAGAGTGGCCAAACCTTCAGTCCCAGCCCTGAGTGACCATGAGGGTTCAGACACATGCAGGCTGAGACTGCCAGGAGCTGAGCTGCTGCTCCAGGGTCAACGAGATGCAGAAGTAACTGAGGCTTTCTGCTTATCTGGGTTAGCTCTACAAAGCAAAAAAAAAAATACCTCCACTTATTTCCTCTTGGTAGCCAGAAGAGCTTTCCTGACTGCTGCCACTGTCAGTCCAGGTAGGTGCTCCCTGTCTCTCGGGCAAGAGGAGCTGGGGTGCAGATTGGAGCATCCTGTTGAACTGCCTTCAGCACAGCATCCTTAGCTCAGACCGGTCCTGTGAGGAAGAGCTGAAGCTGGCCAGAAGCCTGAATTTTCACACACACAAAGAATGAAATAAATTTAAAAAAAAATTAAAAAAAAAAAAATCAAGATTTTGAGGAAGAAAAGGTAGTACAGTGTCTGAAACAAGCTGTGTTCCCTAGAAGCCAGCCTGTGGCACAACAAGCACTAGGGGGGGCAGGTGCAAGGTGGGGTGCAGGTGGTCACAGGGCTGCAAATGCCAGCAGGATGCCCTTGGTGCAGGCAGGATGGGCTTGGTACAGCTCATCCAGAGCCACAGCAAAGCTAGTGCCCTGGGAGCCAGGAGCACCATGCCTCTTCAGCTGCAAAGAAAATCCTCCTTCCCTTGGAGCAGCAACAAGGCTGCTTCCTTTAGAGCAACTGCTCCGAATGCAAGCACAGAGCCAAGCTGCCGGGGAAGCCAGAAGGGTCCCATGAGCAATTTTATCAAACTCAACATTTTTGTCAAAACATTTCCATTTTGGTGATTCAGCAGCTTTGGAAAGCACCTGTGGGCAGCAGGGAAACTTGAGGTGGGTGTGTGGGGAAAGTCCCCTGGGACACACACCTGAGCTGGCCCAGACACTGTGCCTAGAAGGAGCCACCCAACAACCTGCCCCGGGTGCTGGCTGAGTCCCCTCAGGTCTATTCCTTGTCCATCAACAGAAGAGCTTGTCCAAAGTGGGTTTTCAGGCTAAGTGTAGCAACACATATCAGGCCAAGACAACAGAAGGATACACCCCATGGCTCCTTCGCTCTTCAAGAGTTAATTTCCCCTTTGTATACTTGATCATATAATAATTTTGTCAAATTAGGCCTATAGACAAGTCAGCTTTGCTACTCCAACTTTCAACAGGTTTTCTTCATCTAAATTTTTCTAAGCCCAAGACTTCTTTCCCTATCCAAAGAGAAGACATCTACCCCCCCCTCCCTGCATTACCCCCTCACATATTTGAGGGCTGTTCTCATGTCTCCCTGGGCCTCTTCTGTTGCCTGTTATCCAACCCAAGGTCAAGCTTGGTGGGACTCATCACGTCCTCACTGATCTCTGGCCACCCTCCAACTTGCCCATGTCCTCCTTGGCCCAGCTTGAAGCCAGCCTTTCTCCACAGCCCTTGTCTGCAAACCTTGTCTTCCAGCAGGCCCTCATGCCCTTCACAAGGATTTATGGCTGTGGCTCGGCAGGGATGGAGTCGTTAGTGCTGTCGGGGAGATGGAGGAGATAGGGCAGGGGATGCAGGCATGGGGAAAGACAGAAGACAGGAGACTTCACAGGAGCCCAAAAATGCTGCCATCCCCTGCTCCCCCTCCAGCCAGGGCTTCTGTACACAGGGAGCAGAGTCGGATCTTCAACATCAGCCCATGGTGCTTGGTTTCACCTGTCCCACAACAGGGGATGGCTCTGGTGGGGCTCAGGGGGAGCAAGGCTGGGGGTAAATCTGGGCTGGGGACTCGCAGCACAGAGCAGGGTTGTGCAGCCCCTGCCAGAGGAGAGCTTTCTTTCTGTCCCCTCTGTTTTTTCCTTTCTTTTTTTCTTGGTTTGAAGCAGCCTGGGTGAGAGGAGGACTGAGGGACGTGGGCCTGGCCAGGCAGGGCTCGGCCCCTCGGCTGCGGGGCTGCAGAGCATCTCAGCTGTGGACACCTCCCTGCAGGAAAAAGCAGGAAAAAACTGGCAGGGAGTGGAAAGGAGTAGCAAGCAGATTAGAAACCCAGCTCCTATTTATAGAGCAGCAGCCCCTGCGACAGGGCCATCCATTTAACCCTTTCAGCCCAGAGCACCAGCTCCAAGGTGCCAGAAGGGTGAGGGAGCATTTTGGCACAGGGGAAGCAGGAGACCCCACATTGGGGCACCCCATGGTGCAGAGGGGGCAGGACCAGACATGGTGGACCTTGAAGGGATCACTCCTGAATGAGTACAGTGGGGATTGGAGGCGGGAGTCTATGGGTGGCACCAAGATGGATGGTGGCTTGAGGAACACTGCATACCTGTTGTCCAGGAGTGGCTGCTGATGCTCCTGAGGGGCTGCTCCATCCCACAGGAGTGGAGTGTGGTCCCTACCCCTGTGCTGCTTCCCACCAGGGTCACCCCAGAGCTTGTCAGCAAGAGGATAGCCAGGCACCATCACCAGCTCCCAGCCAAATTCACAGTAATGTGTTAAATTATAGAATCATGGAATCATTAAGATTGGAAAATACCTCTTTGGAGGTCCAACCATCCAAATCTAGTAGGCAAGAAGAGGTCATGCAAACATGAAAAAACTTAAGAGTTCACATTACCAGTGCCCCGTATGGCCAAGGGCTGGGACCAGGAGGGAGCAGACCATGGGGTGAGTCCTGGCAAGAAGCAGTCGGCGCATCTCCAGGTCCCAGGAGCACACTGATGCCATCTTCCTGAGGCTGCTCTTTGACAGCTACTCTACCTGCTGTCACATATGGGTGCCTTTATGCCATACACAGTCATTAAATACAGAAATCGGGTGTTACTTACTCAGCTTCCTGCTTTCCCAAGTTTGCATTTCACTAAAAGTGGTGGCAAGCAGAGACACAACTGGGAAGGGTGAGCTTCATTATAAAAAAAAAAAAAAAACAAACAAAAAAACCCCCCAAAAACCAAAAATCCCAGTGATTGCCCATGGGGCACCATAAATAGAATACAAAAGCTGTTTAGCTCTGCCATGCTGTGTTACACCTAAGCATAAACCAGTTTATCTGCAGAAGAAGGTAAATGGCTGCAAAATGGAAAGCAGAACTGGACTTAAGGAAGGATTTCTCTTTATGATGAGGGTGGGGAGACACTGGAACAGGTTGTCCAGAAGAGTTGCAGGTGCCTTTTCCCTGAAAATGTTCGAATTCAGGCTGGTTGGGCTTTGAACAACCTGGTGTATTGAAAGGTGTCCCTGCCACAGCAGGAGAGGGACCAGACAATCTGTAAAGGTCCCTTCTGACCCAAACTATTCTGTGAAAAAAGGTGTCATAGCTGCTTAGCCAAGACTTGGGGTTTAGTGCCTTGCCAGCAGCTGCTGCCCATAAAGAAGACAGCTGAACAAGAAGCTGTCCCATGCCACCACCTGCAGCTCCTGCAGCAGCAGCATGCAGGTAGTGGGGAGTATTTTGGGGTCCATTTCACCTCCTGCAGCTCCAGAAGCTGAGCAGGTCCTTGAGGCCAGCAGGTCTGGGATAAATCCTACTCCCTTGCACAAACTAGGACGGGTGCAGGCAGGTTGCATTGCAGTTCTCCATCATTTAAGAACCAAACCTCCCCCCTTCCAGCCCCCTCAGCCATAGGCCTCAGCCATTTTCTGCCTCTGCACCGAGACTCTCCAGCTTGCTTGTGTCAATAGCTATTTTTACAAGATTGCTTTTCTTTACTTCTTAATTGATCTAAATCCTTTCCCTTAGCTTTCTTGTTAAAGGTGGATTTAAAGCGAAGGAGTTCATTATCTCAGACATTTTTGAGTCATTATAAATTTCATCCCTCTCCTCGTTAATTACTCATTACCCCTCAGCTCTGGAGGGCTGCTTTGTCCCTGATGTGTTTGTGAGCAGCTTCCCTGGCACCCTGTAATCCCCCCAGCCCCGTGTTAGCTCGGGCTGGTTTACACTGCCTTTGCTTTCCCCTCGCCTGCTCCCCAGCCAGCGCTCACCTCCGCCCCAGGCGCCGTTTCCTGCTCAGCCCCGGCATCCCCCTGCTCCCTCGGGGGGTTGAAGCCCCTCGAGCATCATCCCCACATATTGTGCCTGCCCCAAGGGACAAGCACCCACTCCCACACCAGGCAGCAAGAGCTGCTGGCTGCTGGTTAATGGGTTGGCATGGGAGTTTAGGCATAAACAGCCTTTTTCTTTTGAAAGCACTGGCTTTGCTTGGCCCGTTTTGGTATCTGCCAAATTACAACAAAGCAGCATGGAGAGTGGAGTAATGTTGGTTGGGGCTTAACAGGACAGTATTTCCTGAGCCTTTGACTGCAGACAGATCCCCAGGGAGAACCTGAAACATTTAAGTATCTCCCGTGCTGCGGCGGTCCATGGGAGCAGAGCGGCTGCTCTCAGTCCTCCTCCCACCCACAATCCCCTGGCAGGGGACAGCCAAAAGTGGTGCAGGCATTCAAGAGACACTACTACTGAAAAAAGTATCTCGAGCCCATTCTACAGGGACATATTAGCTAAAATTCCATATTCCCCACAAATAGATCCATGACTGGAGATCACAAGTAATGTTTTTTTTCTCCGGACCTAAACCAGCTTGTTCCCAGTATCTGCTGGCAAGAACCCCCCTTCATCCCATCCTATTGCTTAGTTTGATTTCCATGCCCATGTTGTCCCAGCAGCTTCCAAAAAAACTTGCAACATTTTTTTTTCCCAATCACAGCAAGGGATGGAGATTATTGTCTGTCCTCTTCTCCCCGAGGTCAGTATTACATGTGGTTCAGTGCTGAGTCTCCTCCCAGCAGGCTCCTGCAGGGCCTGAGGTGTGCTCGCCAGGGAGGGACCTTTCCCTACTCCATGGATGCACATGAAAAGGCAAAGCAGGAAAAATGTATCGGGAGGGTACAGGGAAGAGGGGTGGGCGATACTTGCTTGGGGAGGGTAAATAAGGGTTGCACAAGCAAGCAATTGGGTTGCACAATCAGAAGCCACGGAGTTATTTAACTTAACAAGTCACCACTGACCAGCTGAGCTGCACTTTCTCAGGGATTTTAAGCCAAAACATCTTATTCTTTAACCGGAGTCAATTAAGATAAGGTACCTGGTCCAGAAGTGCAACTCTGCTGACACACTGAGCCACTGCTTGGGGCATCCCTCGGCAAGAGGGAAGAGGTCACAAAATAATTTGGGGGGATTGCAAAAATCAGCTGCAGTTCAGACCCTCCAGGACAAAGAAATGGATGCAGAATGGGCTGCAAGTGCTTAGAGCAAGCCCTCACCCTTGCCAGGAATCTGCTAACTACCTTTAATTGCTCGTAGCAAATCCTCTACAGTAGGGGACAGTCCAGCAAAACCATCTAAACCAGCAATTGCAGCCATTCCTTCTCCATCTGTGAAGCAATCATGTGGCTTAGGACAACAGGGGACTTCATGACAAAGTAGCTACAAGGGACAGACACTTTGAGGTGGCCCAATAAACAAACACCCCCTTGTCAACACACTGCAGTTTAAGCCCTAAAGGACACACCAGCAGAGAAGAAGCCAGGAAACAAGGACGATTGTTTTCTTCTGCTCCTGTTATTTCATCTGGAGTAACTGCTCTGGGGTGCTCCTGTCAAGCTTTTCACTTGCTGTGGTTGTATCCCACAAAACGACTCCTGCAGGAAAGAGGGGTGGCCTGTGGTGGCACCCCCCAAGGTGCAAGTCTCAGCACTGAAGCCTGTGTTTGTCTATTTTCTTACAAGATCAGCAGAAGGACCTGGACAGTGAATGCCTGGATGCACAAGCCACTGCTGGGAGAAGACAACTTCTCTGGGAAGAGGTCTGTGAATCTGGAGATAGTTGGCCATGAGCCTGCAGCTGTAGCTCCATCTTGGCCTTCCTTCTTAGAACCTGAGCAACAGTCCAAGGGTTGGGTAAAAGCCAGTCACAGGGTATGGAGAGCTGCTCCCTGGAGACAGAGTAGGGAAATGCCCAGCTTACGCTGGCCCAACCCTTGCTGCCTGGTGCTCTGCAGGGAGAGGAGACCTCAAGCCATGAAGACAGCCCTCTACTTGAGTATTGCACAAACTGCCAGAATGACCAATTTCTGCATCTGCAGGATGTCCCTCTCCTCGGCCCCCATGAAGGGTTTTGCAAGGACTGACCATTTTAAGCACATGCCAGAGAAATCCAGCTCCCCAGCTTGGGTTGTCTAATACCATATTTACAATGCTTGAGATTTCGGAGCTTTTTGAAATTCCTCGTGGCTCTAAGGCTAATTTAAGCCAGCATCTGGAGCTATACAATGCATGGATGAGATAGCGCTCTATGCTGTCTGTTCCTTTTCATATAACCACCTCTCAGGAAACAAAACATGGGAAGTGCTCTGGGTCAGTGGGCAAGGGTCAGTGGGCAAGGGCGGACCTCACCTCACACTGCTCTGACACACAGCGGAGTCAAAAGTGACTCTGTCACCCCAGGCATTGAGAGGTTCCATCTGCAGCAGGGAGAGCAATCACTGCTCCTCACTCACAGGTGGGTCTCTGAACCTCGATGCAGAGGGGCTGGCATGGGCCAGGCTGAGTGGCAGCCCCCCCCCCATGTCCAAAGGAGACACCAATGATAAACTTGAATACTTCCCAAAAGTATTGACAAACTTGCTCAGCAAGTTGCTGGAGAGTAAAAAGGCCAGATAAAATAATTCTCTTGCAGGAGGAGAGAGAAAGAGAGAAGGGTAACAGAGCCCAGGAGGGCCAGAACCACAGGGTCCTAAATGCTGGTGCTCATGCTCTGGAACACTCTGTGTGTCCCTCAGTATGGAAATATTCACACCAAAATCCTCCCATAGGAAATCTGAATGTCTTGTGCTCTTCTGACTCCCTTGCACCCACCACAAAGTATTTGAGGACGAAAGCAACAGTGTCAGGGTAAAGTCACATCTTAGAGAATCCATTTCCCTAGTGCAGAGCACAAGTTTACTACAGGCTTTTAAATTGTGATGAGCTATTATTCCCCCAGCAGAACACAGAAAGGCTTGAGCACTCATGCTCCCCTGCCACTTCAAATTCAAATTCTTCATCTTTTGGTACCAGGCACAAAGATCTGTGCCAGTCCCAGCACCCCTTCACCTCCCAAAACACTCCACCACTCAAAATTATACTGCCATATATTTTAAAACCACTGGTGTTCTTAGTAAGCCGCATAGCACAGACAGCTTTTGAAGCCCTTGCTCCTTGAATAATGTGACTTTGCACAGGACCATGAGCTTTCAAAAAGCATATGGTTCTCCGCTTGTAACACCACAAGAATCCCTTAAAATTGTGACTTCCCAAAATCTTTTAAAAGCTGAAAGCAAATGACTATCATCCCAAAAGATCAGCTGCCCACTCACCCCACTGACACTCAAAGATCACTGCCTGTAGGGAACAGCTAAACCCCTGTGCACCATCTAATACATGAAAACACAGCAACTAGGGAAGGACTAAGAGCAAATCCTTTATGAGCTAAGGCTGCTGGAGTGAGCACCTCTGTTGGATAATTCATCTACTTTAATATTTCTCCCTCAAAAAGAAATCCAAATTCCACTTACACTAGGGCAAACTCAAAAGGTTTTATTTTATTATTATTTTTTTTAGCAAATTCTATCACATAAATGTTAACAAAAAACATCTGTACAATTGCCATGATACACTCAAAAGTGAAACAAATAAGATATAAATACAGATATGGATGTAACATGACAAAAGCGGAAAAATAGAAAAAAAATACATGCGCATGAACACGGTGCCAACAAAGTAATTTCTCATGGCTGGCATTTTTCAGAGCAGTTTTTACTTCCCATTTAAAACATTGTTAGCAACGTCCTGCTGTATTCTACAAAGGTCTATTTTTCTTTCCCTTAATATGTAATATTATGCTTGATAAATAAAGGGGTGGGGAGAAAAGGTTTTGATGACAAAGATGCGAGTTACGTTACTTATACAGGTTATTGGTAAGCTAGTAATAAGCAATAAAAAAGACAGTCTTGTATTGTATTGTAATCCAGGCAAGCACACATAGTGTACCTTAAGAAAGCCACATGCCTTGATATTTCTGCACTACATGAGAACTACAGTACGTAGACCTGTGGGGCGGATGGATCCGGTACTTGCCCATGCCCACGGAGCACTGGTGCAGCCAATGGCAGAAAAAACATCCACATCTGAGATTTCGGCAACCTTGCAGCCAGGAGCCACTGTCTGCTGAGAGTTTTCTCCCATTCAGACTTTTAAAGCATGGTGGGCAAAGAAAATACACTTTTTAAATTCTTCTTTTTTTTTTTTTTTTTTTTTTTTAACTTTTCTTTTTTAAAACTTTTTTCTATTTTTTTCTTTTTTTTTCTTTTTTTCCCCATTTTTACAGGTATGAAAAATTAAAGCCCTGCATAATGGGCAGCAAGAGGAAAAAAAAAAAAAAAGGCAGCTGCAGTAGGTGGCTACTGCCAGGAGAATGCAAACACAAGCTTCACCGTTGCGGTGAGGCACTGCCAGCATGCAGACCTTTCTCTGCAAGTGTGCACAGACACTGTGATTTGTAGCCAGAGAGACCTTTATGCTTGCTGAAAAAAACAAAAAACCAAAAGATTGTACAGCTTGTTGAAGTCAGAACACTGTAGATCAGAGGGGTGACATTCAGAGCTAGCCCTTTGAGTACTTCAAAGGAAACAAAACAAAAAAAAACAACCCCAAAACAAACAAAAAAAAATCAGGTCATGTTCAACATACTAAACAACCTTACTATGTACATTATACGCAATGATTTATAAATACCTAAGTAGAAAGCTCTCTACTGTATCCAGGTATTACATACTTCTAGAGTACTCAAAGGATGAACAGTCCTCGACTGACTCACGTAATGAAATTAAGTAGCACGTTAATGAGCATCTGTTGACAAACAGAACAGAAACTGATTCAGAAAGTAAGGCCTGGTTCTACCACTTGCAGCCCCCAAGTGTGCCAACAGTACTGGAAAGCACAGGCTCCTTGCTGGAGCCACAGCAGGTTGCAGGAATCTTTTGAAGGATGAGCTGGTAACTCCTACCATAGTGTCAGCGCCAGGGTCGGCTCAGGGACGCTACAGTGCGTTCACTCTCAGTGCATACTAACAGGATTTTATAAAATATATAAAATCATTTGAGAAGGAATTAAATTCCCGGAGATTTGCTACAGTGTGCCATTCAAAAAAATAAAATAAACAGAAAACAGTGATGGACCAAGCTCCATCGCAACTGGGAGAGACTAATTGCCATCTGGTCAGCTATGCTGACCTTCTGAACCCCAACACTGGAACAGAAGATGCTGAGCTGAGATAGGAAGAGAGAGAGGCATAAATACTATGCAGTCAGAGCACAAATTAAGAAAAACACACCACCAACAAAAACAGCAACAAAAATCCCAAGCCCATTACTAGAAATTCAAACAAGACAGCTAACTGCTGCCAACAAGTCAGCTGAATATTTCCTCAAAAGGGAAAATAAATTTGTGTGAAACTAAAATAATTTTAATAACTCAAAAATTAAAAAAAAAAGAAAAAAGATATTCTAATCATACTGAAAGGTGTTGAAAAGGAATGGTCCACAGAAAGGGAGACATGAACCATGGAGCAGCCAATCCTTCCTCCAGCAAGGATCATTTTTCTGAGCCTGTGGAAAGACCCTGGGGGAATCCCTTTTCCTGCCATGGCATTACTCCTTGGGAAAGAGCAGGGGACTAGCCCTGCAGCTGACAAAAGCCTGTACACATCCTGACAAATTCAGGAGCAGGTCACCTCCTCTGCTCTCATGTCAGCAGGAAAAGGGACCAACAAGCTTTGCAGCTCACTCCAGCACAGTCCCCATGAGCCCCAGCCCCTCCTGAGCCAGGGACGGGGAGAGGAGCTGGCACAAAACATCACCTCCCAGTGTAGCCCCTTTGGGCTGGGGCTGAGACACACAGGGATGTACTGGTGGAAAGGGAGGACAACACAGCTTTACCTTCCCTGTGCAGTACTGGAAACTGTCATGTTCTCAGTAAGCTACCAAAGTGTCCCTTCAGCTCCATAAAGGGAAAAGGAAAGGGGCTGGAGAGAGACCAAGGCACTGAGAGCAGCCAGGGAACACACATCCATCACCACAGATGCAGTTCCACCATCCTCTTATGTCACCAGCAAGGGGCAAAGCCCAGTTTTGATCCATTGCAGGTTTGGGTTCTGCATGCCCATCAGCCAGGATCCAGCCCAGGGCCAAAAGCGACACAAGCATCCTCCTGCTTCCCCTGGTGACAGGCAGAGGTGGTGGGGAGCTCAACCTCTGCAAACAGAAGGGTCTCTCTTTGGGGAAGGGTGCTGTTGGTTTGGGTCTGACCCGGTTTGTGTCATCAGATTTGTCCCACTGCACCCTCACCCACAGAACCCTCCTAACAGCAGTGCACAGCAAGGGCCCTCCACACCCCTCCAAAATGCAGAGCACCCAGCAGGGCTGTGCATGGGGGGGAAAGCCAGGAAGGTTTCTGAAGGCAGCTAACAGCACTGCAGGCTCTTCAGGCACAGGAGGGAGCTGTGGCAGGCGACGACCACTGTCCCAGCTGGCTCAGCAGGTGCTTCCATGGGGTCTTTTGTTCAGTTTCAGATGCCCTTTCTGTCCTCCAGGATGAACATTTTGTCCAAAGCACAAAGGAGTTGAGGGAAAAAGCCATCCACCACCCAACACCAGTGGGTCAGGTCAGAGCAGCAGATGAGCCCTTTGATGCTACAGACATCAAGAAAGATGCAGGTAGCCTCACGAGGCAGCACGGCCATGCAGCCCTGCCAGCTCCCACTGCCTGCCCACCAAGACACTGAGAGCCTGATCCAACACCCACCTGCCCAACTCTAGTGTCCCATCGCAGGCATCAGTCCCAGAACTGGCTCTCAGGTTCTCTTTGGGGTGTAACAAGTAACCCAGAGAGTCTTTTGAATGTATGAAAGAGCCAAATGGGTTGGGAAAGGAGAAATATTTACACAGTCAGTGAAAGGAGCAAGAGCCCAGCTGTTTTGCACAGCACAGCTGGTTGGAGAGAAGTTAAGAACAAAATCAGCCCACCAGAGGTCTGTCAGAAGAACTATGTACAAAAACTCAGATGTTTAAAAAGAACCTACTTTTTCATTACTCACTTGATATCTCTCAGTATTAAAACATCTGAGGTTGGAATCACAGCCACCTCTGCAAAGATCTCTCTATGGAGAGCCCTGCATGTTAGGCAAGCTGCAACAGGGAGTACAAAACAGGATCACAAGATTTGTAACAAGAGGAGAACCTAGGCAGAACAGCTGCAGCCACAGGGAGAGAGCAGTTAAATATCATATAGAAACCAAAACTGGGTATGAACTAAACCAGGATTTGTTTGACCTTTATGCATGTCCAGGTTCTTGGGCTCAGTTTTGGAACGCTAACCTAAACATATTTCCAAGATTTCAGCAGGCTATACAAATATGTTTAAGTATGGCTTTCTGTTGTTCACTTTTAATGAAGACTGCAACACAGACCTTGCTTCCTTTACATTCAATACCAGTAAGATTCTACATAAAAGCTTATAAGGGACTAAAATACTGATTGCAATAAATATCTGCATGGCCTCCTTGAGCTGATGGAGCGCGCCAGTGAAAAGTAGCAGAAAGGTCTCTGAGAGGCACCATTGATTGCTTCTAAGTCTACATATATGTCCACACATCTCCATTAACTGTGCGTTGAAACATCTGAAGAGGAACTGCTGTTGCTGTTGGTGGTCTGGGCCCTCTTTATGTACAAGTTTAGTAGCTTCATCTGAAAGAAAAAAACAAACATCAGGAGAAGATGCCAAGAAAAACAGGCAGTCAGAAGTCAACTGCAAACCTTAACACTTGCATTCTGCAGTGAACTCAGTTTTCAGTGAGCTGATACTGAGTTCTCTGCAAGAAAAGCAGAAGCAAAGTTGAGTGCATTTCAGAACAGACAGAGGCAGGAGGATATGCCTAGTCCCACTGAAGTTACAGGCAGATTTAATGGGATTTAGAAAAACCTCTTGCATTTCCCTGCAGCAGCCACCAGATCACAGACCTCCACCCTGCAGCTGCTCTGAGCAAGCAGGGTTCCCACAGAGGTCAGTGAGGCTGCAGGCACACCATCCACCTGACAGCCACAGTTGCTCCTAGGAAACACCCTGAACTCTTCATGTTATGTGAAATGTTAATTTTCAACATTTAAATATCTTCAATAACTTAGTCCATCTAGTGAAACTGCAGCTGTTAGGACTATGCACTTCCCTCAGATGTGTTTTTGGTTTTTTTTTTTTCTTTTTCTGCCTTTACCACCTTAGTTCCAGATCCTGCAGTGACTCATGCACAAGTTTAACTTTAAACATGCAGGCAGTCTGCATAAATCCAGAAGAATTACTTACATGTTTACAGAGAGTTACGTGGTGGGGTACACCTGTGGCATCTATGATACTGGGATAATAAAGTCTCTTCAACACTTTATAGGAAGACTTCCTAACTGACCAAATATAATGAGGTAAACTGCAGCATCCACAGCTGTCTCTTTCCAGAGGAACTTGGAGGCACAAGTTAATTTGTTTAAGGAGAAGGCTACTCAGTTCAGAAATAAAATCCAAGTGTCCTCAGTCTCAGGTTGTTTTGTCCTAAACCACAATTCCTATCCATGAAAGAAATCAGTGCTTCAAAAATAACAGAATAACGCCCTCTGACCTAAGTAGCTGCTCACATGTAGAGAACTATTTCAGAAACAAAAATGCAGGATTAATCTTAAAATTGCAGAGAAATTTTGGGTATGATGATGTCACACAGGAGAATAAATCTTGTGACAGCTTCCTCAGCAGCCCTGAATAGCAATTAAACAGCCCCTGCTCCAGAACAAAACACCAGCTCTTGTCTGAAGGACAGAGCTGAATTACAACTTGGTTTCACTTACAGCATCGGGTCAGAATTTGAGTTTTGTTCCTAACCTGACTCTAAGGCACAAAATAATTTTAAGAGTCACCTGATCTTGCTGGTGTCCCAGAAGGAAAGGGACACATCTGCCATGCTTAAAGGTGAAGCTTTACTTGCATTCCTACCAGCTCTGGTCACAACCTGCTGCTGAGAGGACCTGCTGTACCAACCATCCCAGCCACACATTCCCACCACTCTCTTTGCTCTAGATTACCTCTGCAGCCACAGAACAAACTGAAAGCTAATTAATTTGATTGGCAAACCTGGTTTTCTACCAGAGTAGCCATCTGATCTGATTCACTTCACAGTCACCCCTGGATGCAGCACCGAAGGGACAAGGGGAACATGGCTGCAGGATGGACCTGCTTGGTGACATCTTGTGGATACACAGGATGAGATGCACAATGAAACTGATCCCTAAGCCCCATCAAAACTTGCTTAGTGAGATGTCAAATGTTCACACTGCTGAGCAAGTGCTGTGCTGTTTGGCAGGGTGAGACAGGATTTAACAGAGAACAGGAAACTTGACCCAGAGCTAGCATGAGGCCAATGGTCCTGCTTTTAGTAGTGCAAGCCACTCAGCTGGCTATTGTGACAACACGAGAGACACATTATTTTTGTACCTTGCTTCCTGTGAGTTGTGCAAGATGAGGTTTCAGTTCTTCTCCAATTACTGAATAGATTGCCACTAGGCAAAAGACACTAGCTTTACGGACACTGCTCTCTGTATTGTCATAACCCTAGGAAACAAGAAAAAAGGTTGTAAGTCAAACAACATTCACCAACACCCCTCCTGAGCAATATAATAAAAAGCTGATGAACATTTTGCTGATGTGGCTGACCTAACAGATCAACAGAAAGGCCCTGCTTAACTTTGCAACTCAAATACTCAAAGAGCAAAAGAATACAATCGCCCAAGTTCATCTTAGTTGTTCCTTATATGATTAGTTACTATCATGTTATATCTTTAAGTAACAACATGCAGTCTCCCAACATGAACTGAGGACTCTATCAAATACACATGTTCCTGTGTCCAGTTCAGATGACCATATGCTATCCTGGATGGTCAAGACTTCTTGGAAGGGAGCCCTTGTGCTCCCAGCTTGTCTTCAGAAAATTCTTTCCTAACATTCATCTAACCCAGAGGAAACCAATTCTGCTCCTGAGAGCAAAGTTACAGATAGAGATGAATCTTGCAGCAAAGTAGCTACAAAGTAACTTTATCATGAAGAACATAATAAAGGCCACAATCCTGTTTGTGATGAAATATTCTACCCAAATATCTATTTGGACAGAATAGCTCAACTCAGATATTAGGAGCTGCAAAAATGAGAGTTATCATGGATGTTCTACAACTCTTTAAAAGCCCTGTGTTTAAACACAGTGTATACCAGAGCTACCCATGTGCTAGTCCATTAGATGGACTGCCTCTGTAACCTGGAGCTTTCTTGGTTACTTATCAGGGAAGAAATACCACAGAGAAGAACAAGTCGAAAAACCTCTGTGGGTGTTCAGATCTCTGGCAGCTTCAGGAGAACTCAAACTAGGTACCAGGTCACTAAGCAGCTGGTGACATCAGTCCTGTACCTGGGCAGAGGTTTATCACTAAGCAGCCATGAGAAAAACAGGCATCACATGCCCAGAGAGACACCAGCTCCTCTGGGCACAGGGTGACCTCTGCAGGGAATGCCAGGAGGAGGATGCAGCCCAGCTGGGGCTGTTCCAGCTACAGGGCCAAAGTACAGCCTTTGTTTCCTGGAGAAGTTGTGGCTGCCCCCTCCTTGGAAGTGGTCAAGGTCAGGCTGGATGGGGCTTGGAGCAACCTGGTCTAGGGGGAGGTGTCCCTGCCTAGCTAAGCCCTGTTCTTGCATGAAGAACCCCATCTTCTCATGAGGGTCATGGGGATCTCATTCCAGGCTGCTGAGCTGCACACTTGTGTCTGATGCTCCTCACCACTGCCAGTCTCCTCACCATGGGCAACAAGCACAGAAGGGATTCCCCTCTGCACACAGTCCATTCAGCCAGAAGGATCTCAGAATACTTCCCAAATTTGAGGAGAAAATTGCTTTGATCACTATGAGTTTCTAAGGTGAGGAAATATGACTGTCTCCAAGATGAAAAATGGATGATTCAAGACATGGAAGGAATTTAATAAAACAAACATGACTGTGTTTTTGAAGGCATACTACTCCCAAACTCTTCTTGTGCAATGAAGTTGCACTGTTCAGAGTGTTGTGTCCAACAAATTATGGCTAAAAACTTTTTATAACAAAAGTTAAAATCAATACAGAATTGTCTGATTCCCAGAAGTTGAGCTTTAAGAACATAACTGAAAGAGCTGACACTACAAAGCTGGGATAAGTGCTGGGGGAATTTCTGACTTTACTCCTGTCCTTCCAACTGTTTATCATCACCATTAGGAGGCTTTTTTGTCCCAGTTCTCCACTGAAGCCTTACTCACTCTCAAGAATGTCTTCATTTTCACATTGACCAATTTGTTCCTGTTTCAATCCCTCCCCAGTAAACACACACACATTCTCTCTTCTCCCTTGCTGCTGCCACCCCTTATTTCCTTTTTGCTTGCAGTCTCATCCCAGCTGCTGGCACTGCAGACAGAAGACAACACTGCCAGAGCTGAAAGCCAAATTCACAGTGCAAGACCCAGCCTCAGCACTAGCAAAAACACAGCTCCCCACCCAGGCTGAGAGGGTTATGAAAGAAGCTGAATGAAGTCACCAGCCCTGTAGGCATTTAAAAGCCATGTGGATATGGTGTTTAGGGACATGGTTTAGTGGTGGACTTGGCAGTGCTGGGTTAATGGTTGGACTTATCTTAAAGGTCTTCTCCAACCAAATGATTCTATGATTTTAAGTCAGCAAACAGTTTCGTCCTGATTTCAGAGATGAAAGAGGAAAGGAGCAGCCTTCCTGCTGGGATTCAAATTCAAGTGTGAAGTATGATCAAAGTGTCAAACAGCTCAGCAGAGTTAAAGGAGACTACAAGAGGCAGTGCTTGGGATGTACTGAGACAGCATGACTCCTCCTCTCAAATTTATTACACGGCTGCTACTGGCATATTCAGGATTCAGACAAATGCATCTTATTGTGGAACATACATAAAGGAATCTGGATTTTCTCCTTAACATTAAAAACACCAAAGCTCAAACATAAAAATGTAGAGGCATTAAAACTTTAATTTACCAAAATCTAGCCCCAGAGGGTCCATTATTCTCTTAGGTCACAGACCTCACAAATTGAGTAACTCAGTAGTGGTTTGTGCTCAGGACCATTTCTGACATGAGATTCTGTACCTGTAACAACCCAGGAATGATATCAGGAAGGAGCTGATGCAACGATTCCTTGGAAATCCTCTCAATTACTTTTGTCTGCATTTTGATGGCAGCTAAGTTAATTGGATAATCTGCAGTCTGAATGATGGGACAAAGGACCTTGATGCATTGCTCAGGATGGATGGAACTTGCCAGGGTGGAAGCAGCTTCTTCAGCAGCTCTGACGACCTGAAATGAAAATAGAGCACAACTTTACACCAATGAGGTCACACACCATAGCCAAAATCACCAGTGTGTGCTAGAAATGACTGCCAGGAAATGCTTAGGGATCTTCATTAACAGATCTGCAGACTCTATTGAGATGTGATTGACTTCAAGAATTCACATTCTTCCCCACCACTGACATCTTTATTCCAGCTGGTGGCAGGAAGCCCATCCTGCCTAATATAACTTTGACAAAGTGTGGTTTGTTTCAATGAGTCCTCTGTCACCCAGGATAGACAGACACCCCATCCTTGCAGAACTGAGAAGACAGATTAGACTTAATACAAAATTTATCTTTTTAAACATGAATGACACTGTGGCACCTTTTAGTACACACCTCACCTGAAGAGTGCTTGGGTGTCACCCAAGATGGGATTCCCATGACCACACAGATGTCAGATGTGTCCAGCTAAACCATACTGTAATTAAACCCAGGCTACAAGACACAAATGGGTTTCAGGATGTGCCTGACGAGGCAGTTGTGCTCTTGGCACATCCAACCCATTAAGGCACCACTGGGATCACAAGAAGGCATGGGAGGAAAACAAGTGGAAACAGTGGCAGCACCCACTTGTTGCAACAAGCCCACACACATAAAACTGTCACAAAAGACAAGGGATATTCCAAATTCAGTCCACTCTTAGCCTGATAGAAGCCAAATCCACAACTTTCACACTCTTCCCTGGTGGGAAGGACAGCTATCTGAAAGAGGAAAGACCTGATTCTGGTCTCTCCTCCCATGAGAATTCACTCATTTTACATTCTGCAATAATTGGATAAGAAAAACAGGATGGGAAGACAGGTTTTCTTTTTTCAAGTGCCTGTGTTAATTGCCAGGCAACAAAATGACGTTTCCCTTTGGTTGTACTCTTCCTGGCCATAATCACACACTCTTTGCTCCCCATGTTCTAATTTCATTACAAAAGACTGAGGATACTTTTGCTCATCTCTTCTCAGGGCTTACTTTTAAGGGTGAATCCTGAGTGGACCGAGATGCCTCAGTGGACAGACTAAAACACAACACCCTTCTAAGCAGAAAGAAGCACTGACAAATCCTCTTGCTTAGGATCTCCCAATCAGCCCAGACAGTCCCTAACTCTGAGCCTAGGAGCATTAATGCAGCCTTTTAATGCAGCTCCCCACTTTCCTAATTGCATCCTTAGATGCCTCACACCAGGTCTCTACTTCCTCCTCAAATGAATTGTTGTGTTTGTCTGAAATTGATAGTTTGAAACCAGTACCAGATTGTCCTACCCACAAAACAAGCAAATAAATCAAACCATGGGTATCCAATCTCTCAGACTGAAGCCATAGCAGCTGGATTCAACTCATTCCCCTCTTCCACATTTTGTCATGGCATCAAACTTGAGGATTTTTGTTTAAGTAAGGTAAACCCTGGACAGATGTAGCTCTACTAAGGCCTCAAAAGAAGGCAAGTTTCATTAATTGTAATCAACTATTGTCTATAACGCATGAACCAGGAGCATTGAGAAGTTTATATCACTGTAGGACAAGAATGTCTCTGTGTGGACTACAAAATATTTTCCCAAAAGGTTTAATTGATCTTTAAGACAGCAGCACTGAATAATGCCCAGAAGAGATCCATCCCCATCTACAAACCCTTCTGACAAGACCTACAGTCTTAGCATCACAGACACACCACTATCAATCCCTTTCCACTTGACAGCTGCCTCCCTGAAACACAAATAGCCACAAGATACTTGTACAGCCAGGAATATCTAAACTCATCCAACTTGGCTCTTGGCATTCTCTGAAGCAAACCCAACAGTGAAAATGATCTCAGATGCTTCATATAGCACAAACATTGCATGCAGGCAAGGTAGAGACAGGATGGTGAAACAAACCTGAGACCTTGCCTGCTTCTGTATCCATGCCCTATTTGCAGAAGAAAAGCTGTCAAAGTGCTCAATCTTTCTTAGCATTTAATTTGAATATGAAAACACATTCTAAAATGAAGAGCAATCCACAGTGTGGTCAATATTAATGAAACTTCATACTGAAAGATCTGTGAGTGAATAACCATACAGAACAGAATGCTTGTTTTCCCACTTCCAGCAATTTCCCCTCTTCCAGCTATTTCTTTGCAAATTGCTCTTCAATTTCACACATGAGAAGCATGAAAGTTAGTATCTTCCCATGTAAGCCAGTACTAGCTGAGAAGGAAGCACTGTGTGATTTTGTTGGGAAAGGAGAAGGACTCAAGTACTTAAAGGAAACCTAATGCCATGCTTCAGTACCACAGCCCTGAACTGCTGCAGTGGATGAAGCCAGGAGCTCCCAGGAGGTCTCCTTTAGAGGAATTCACTTCTTGGCACTGCAGCTTTTGACGTTGGCTTTCCCAGTGTTGAAACACAGCTACCAGCAAGCTTTCCACAAACAATGCAGTGGATTTACAGAAAGCCCACATCACTTGTAATCAGTTTAACAACATTCATGAGCAAGTCACTTTAGCTAAAAAAAAATAAAATCCACCAACTATAACTATTTGGACACAGGCCACTCAGGATTTCGCTTTCCAACTATTCCAAATACAGCTAGTAAATGTTTTCAGACATACTCAGAAAGAAAAGCTTGCACATTTATCACAACTCACTGAAAAAAAATAATATATTTTTAAACTTAAATGCTTCTGGTATCCTACTAGATAAGAGAGCAACAGTATTTTAGTATGCACCTAGAGTCAGAGAGACTGATTTCGACTATACTATTGTAAACTCCAAACAGTAAAAATTTCAGTGATTAATTTTATCTGTGTTTCAGCTCCACGTTTGCATGCAGCTTACCATGTACATGAAGATACAGGTATGAGGCAAGTGCGTGAGACAAAACCTTTTTCTAAAAGCCTATTAACCAATTCCAAGCACAAGGGGTTAAAATACAACTGTAATTTTAAAAAGTTTCAAATAACAACAAAGGTCATACATATTTTTCACACCATAAAGGTCAGTGAGAAAAGTTGTGAAGGTGAAGGATTTATGCCCATGCAAGTCCTCTTTCAACAAAACTGCCTATTTCTAGCAAGGATCCAGTGGCATTTACACAGCAGTTGGGTACTTTGCATCACTTCTCCCTGTAGTGCCTTCCCTCTGAATACAGAAGGACCAGTAGGCTACACATGTCCAGTAGGCTTCCTGCTGATATTAGCTTGTAAATGTGACAACACCAGTGAGACTTCCAAGTCTTCCAAAAGCACATCTGGCAGACAGAGTCTGCATCTAAGCCACACTTCAGCACACCCCTTAAGCTTATGTTTAACTTCAAAAACATGCTGCAGTCTCACTGACGTCAATGGGATTCAGGCATGTGCTTACATGCTTGCTTGACTCGGAGCCTCTGCAGGTAATTGGCTCCTGGCTCCCTTGGAAAGGGCTGGCAGAGGACAGGGTGTAGGAGAGGGTAGGGCAATAGCAGCTGAGAGTGAGCCAAAAGGACAAACTCATCCCTGCCAGCTGAGAAAACCAAATGCCACCATTCCACAATGCAAGCACCAGCCCCATCCAGGTGTTTCCTTCTGGCTTTGGCAGAATAAAACATTCAGCCACCCAGACTGACTCCACATGCCACAACTCTGAATACTTACACAGCACTCAGGAGTTCTGCTCACCTGGTAGCACCAGAGGAATCAGCAGCATTCCCCCACAGAGGGAAGTGCATTATCAAAAGATACAAAGTGCCAGGTCATTTGGCAACAAGAACATGCAATTATAGCAGAGTTTAGAAAGATATTTTATCGTGAGGCACGACACTTGTGTCTTGCAAATACCATACAGTATCAAAAAATCAAATCAGGGCTTTAATCTGACCAGTAGAGTGAAACAGCCTTTAAAAGACATGGGAGATATGAGCAAACACCATCAAGCAACAGTTCTCCCCCCATCTTTGGAGAAAGGATGAATAGATATCTACTACTAAGTGACAGAAAGGTGCTCAGTTAGGCTCATACTAAAAGCAGACACCATAAGAAGTAGTGGTTCTGAAATACATCCTTTATATTCAAGAAAAAGAAGGGGTGCTGTTTACTACATGCTTGGATTGGGGACCTCATCGTCACAGGAAGATGAAAAATTATACAAGTTTACTGAAGAAAAAACAACAGCCAAAACACACAGAGGCAGGTAGAACCATTAGCACAAGAATGCTGTAAGATTCTGGCTGCTTTAAGGAGGGAGTGTATCCTCAGGCAAGCATTACTGAATGCCTGCTTCTTGCTAATCACTATCAGGTAGAGTATCAAGTGAGCCAAACTTTTTGTCTGACCTAATATATCTATTCTCAGTCATCACAGGTATGTGACTGAAAACTAACAAAGTGGTTAAATGATGATGGTAGCTGGAAGAAGCAAGTTCAAAAGGATAGCTATGAAGCAAGATGTTTTACTAGAGAGAGCCTGCAGTGGTTTAAAAACAAAGACACTAAACCATGTGTAAGGTATGTCACAAACATGATTCTACCTCCCAATAAAACCTTAGAGCAAACCACGGCTTGAACTGGATAGTTCAATATCATTCAACACAGGGCAGGTAGCACAGGAATGCAGATCTAAAAGATAGCATTTTGCTTTAAAGAAGCAGGTTTTTCTTCTTTCCAAATGCTTACTTTATGCTTTACACTCTAGAGACTAGATTCCTCCTGACTTTTGTTGGCATAATAAAAGCTGTGCTTGATGGTGGGTTCCTTGAAAAGACATCCATGGTGCATGAAGAGCTTTCCAAAAGAAAGAAGTTGTCGCACTTAAACTTGGTTTGCTTTACAGAAGGAACCATATTCATGTGCATGAAGAGAGAGAGGTGCAGAACACAAGCAGACTGTTCACCTCGAACAATGCCATCTTTAATGCTATAAAGGAGTAAGCTTCAAAGTAGCAAGTGAGATGGTCCCAGGAATATGCACTTGAAATTATAATATCAATGGGAGGGGATATTGAAGGGGATACTGAGGATGAGTATTAGGAACATGCTGATCTATACAGTAAGATGACACAGATCCCTTCTCCTTCTAAAAGAAAAGCCCACTGGCATCAGGGGCACTCCACAAAATTTACTGGACAAACTTTGGATGGCAATTCCCACTGGCTTACTTAGTTCACAATGCACTGCAGCCATAGGATCCTGTACTCTTAAAACAGCCAGACACAAGATGCCACCTCTTCCGCATAATTTCTTCTGCTCAGGTGTTACTCAGTGCATTACAGATATTGTTGGCTTCCTGATGGCTGCAACAAGCAGCTTGTCTGCAGTAATCTCCTGGTGAATATGCAGCAGTTTTCTAAGGGTTTTCTAAAGGGTAAACCCCAAGGAAACCCTAAAGACTGTGTACACTATTGTGAAACACAAAGGGCACCACAGAATTTTATTAAGCAGAAGAGCAAGGTTTTGTTTTCAAGCTTACAAAGCATGCAGCTATGTTTTTGAGCCAATTTTTGCCACCTAGAGATGGTTACTTAAAGTCTGCATAATCTAAGCTTGAGGGGATAAAGG
The DNA here is from genome assembly GCA_023637945.1 of Phaethornis superciliosus. NCBI lineage: Eukaryota > Metazoa > Chordata > Aves > Apodiformes > Trochilidae > Phaethornis > Phaethornis superciliosus. The sequence goes on from JAJQWJ010000007.1 coordinate 26,983,342, forward strand.
CTTAACCAGTACCTAGCCAGGAAAACTCCCATCCCTGAAGGCTTTACAGTCTGTTCCAGACAGGAACAAACAATTAAGAACTTGGTTTCAAAGCAGGAAGTGGACTCAGCAATGGGGAGTGCTAAGCAATGAAAAAACAATGTGATTGTTATAAAGGATTCAGAAGAGATGAAGCAGATTTACATCTGTGCACAAAGTATTTTAAATGTATTGGGAATTAGAAAAAAACACATGAACATAAACTATGAAACAATAAAAACACATGAACATAAACTATTAAACAATAACAACAGCTAAGCTGTAGCACTTAGTAGCTTCCAGCACAGACTATATATATCAATTAGCCTTAAAGACTGTGATCATCTAGTGCTTTTCTTCAGTAGGCTACATTTTGCAGAAACCTGCATAGATCATACCAGCATTAGTGGACAGTTGCAAATCAACCTATGAATGTTAAAGGTCAGCTGAAAAGCACCTCAGCAAAGTAGTGACAATTACCTGCAGCTAATGGATAGCTGCAATTTCTTCTTTTACATCCTTCTAGAGCATTACAACAAAGAATGTTACATCCTTATTATGCTTATGAACCTTCTGTATAATAAAACAGCGAAATTACATATTAAGACATGGCACAATATCCTCTCCTTACACACAGAAAATATTCATCAGCAGCTAGGGCTATAGACTTAGCTGCAGAGAAAAATGGAGCGGCAGAGACAGAAGCAGGAAATTAGCTACCTACGATTTTCACTTTGTAGCTCTCTCCCAAGATAATGAACTATTTCTGGTTTAATGTACTCAATAATAAGAACTTATTTTTCTGGTTCAAATCTGCAGCAATGTCACATCAATGGTATTGGGTCAGCAGGCAGTATCTCTCCTTAGTTATGGGTGAGTAACTACACTGGAACAAATGAGTTAATATTAACTAATTGGCAACAGAAAGATGGTTCTCTTCCAAATAACTCCAAACAAAGAGTGATAAAAATCAACAAGATTTAATACCATCCACAACTTCAATTATGTTCTAATGCTCAAAAAGTAAGTGAAAGGCATTTACATGTCAACCCCCATAAATATTTAGTTATGATTGAAGCAGGCTTGACTCTTCACATCACCCCCATTAAATCAAAAGCACTGCACAGGCTGTTAAAATAAAAACAGTATAAAAAAGGCTGAAGTTAAAAAAATGCAACCTTAACATGGATCCCAACCATGTTAAGAGAGAGAGTCTTCTAGTTATATTAGGGTTATATTAATTTCTAATCCCTAGTGAAATGTATGCTTTGTCAATCTCATCCGTTTGCAGTCAGAACAAGAAATAGCTCAGCATCCAACTGCATGTACCAAGTTTTCCTTTCCTATGTTCCTGGACAGAGAGGTGATGCTCTTAGTTCTGCTGCTCCACTGATCCTAGACTTTGCATTCAAGTGACAGATGGCAGAAGAGTTCTAGCCATGGCAAAGATCCCATTGTCTAAAGACTTCTGCTTGAACTCAGAAAAAGAGCCAATCATCCAGGCATCCTAAAATACCTAACTGTGCTAACACTGCTTTGATACTTCCAATTATATAATCTGGAATAAAGCCACACACTCTTTTGTTTCAGATATTTAACTAGATATTGGCACTCAGTTGGAAGAGGGGGTGGTATTTCGTGGTTCGTGAATGCGTTGATTATAATTTGTTATTTGATCCTTCCCAGCCATGCTGAACAGCAGCAATATTGCAATTTGGTTAGACAAATGAGCCTCCTTGATTTCCAGAGAACTGTCTCTTAGTACAATGACTTACTAGAGACGGTGCCAGAGATTAACTGTTCTGTACTGCGCTCCTCTTCAAACTCTCCTTGCTTGGTCACTTTAGACTGATTGTTCATGGGTTATGTGCAATGGAAAATGTGAGCAACAACTTGGGGCCATTAGCAGTCCCTGTGCTGAAGAGGAAACTCAGGTAAGAGGGACTGAAATGGATACAGCTCACTCAAAACAGTAATTTTCTGCTAACTAACACAGTGTGCTTGCAAGCCAAAACATAAACCAGGATCACTCCTGTCTTCTACTACAAGGCAGAAGAAGCCCAGAAATTAAACCCTGGAATGACAATCTGTCAGGCCATCACTGACACAAGGATTAGAACATTCCTAACCAAATTGTATAGCATTTTCCTTGAAACAGTTTTTACAATCTAGAGAAAGATTTTATGTAGTCTAACTACGGTGTACCACCACATTTAATATTGCTCTGATTTAATGAAAAAGAAAACTGTAGAAAGGCCACTGAGCTGTTCCCTTTCCTTCTTCAGCTATTCTTTGAAAGCACCCTTCAATCACAAACCAGTGAATCTTCATGTAATTTCCTACTCAGTAGGATCAAGTCAAAGGGCAGCTCCTCCACCCCTCCTGAGCAGACCAGACCAGTGCTGCAAAGTCAGCAGTGAGAGCGGGCTTGGGGGCTGCCACAGGATGGTAACTTGTGACCTTCTGGCCCAGGGCTATGAGTCTGACCAACCTGAGGACTCTCAGGTAATTATTCACAGGCTTAACTGAATCAGCAAGCCCCAGATACAGGTAAAAATACCTAAAGCATATTTCCAGGTATATCTTTAGCTCATGTAGATATCCAAGTGCAGGTTGGGAAACCTTTCTTAACTTCATGAATGCTGATATTCTCAAACTACTAACAAGACAGATGATGCCTTTCATAGCCTGCATCATGGTTCCGAGAGCCTCATTTACACAGAGATAAGAAAAAACACATACATAAAATCTAGCACCACTGGATTGTCACCACTTAAATACAGACACACACACAACTGTTTAGCAACAGATAGCAATATAGGAATATACCAGCAGCATCCTGATCTGACAGCTGTCATTCAAAGGTCTCACTGCAGAAGTTGCAAATGTAATATTTTTAATGCTAAAGATGCTACAGAAGAGCATGCTTTTGATTTACAATGGTATGTACAGCACAGTAGCTACCTACTGATAGTAATGCAGCTCAGAATTATTCTTCTATAAAGAAGTACCATAACTCACATCTCTTCATTCCTGACCTGATCTTTGCTTTCTCTGTAGCAAAAGCTTACGCTTCTCTGCTTTTCCTCAGGAGGCACCTCATGCAAACCCAGAAGAATGAGCATGAAGAACACAGTGCAGGGACTACAAAGGAATATATCATGATGTTTTCAATGTTTTGCTTGATTTCTGTAGAACCCACCAGTCCCATGAGGACAGTGAGTTCTGAGGGGAATTAAAAACAATGCTAGATACAATCTGGAAAGGTCCTGCTAGAAATTGAAGTTTTGAAGGACACTTGGGGAAAAAAAAGGCAAAGGGCACTGAGTCAAGGTGAGCTGAGAAGTATGCAACCAGGAAAACTTGCCAATAAAAGGCACTCCTTCAGAACACAATGTTTTGTCTGACTGCTTTATCAGGAAATCAATTTACAACTGCGTCTTATTACTCTGAACTGAAAATGGCAGGAGTGCAAAGACTCTTTGATTTAGAGAGGAAGGTAGGCAGAGCATGGCAGTCCTCATTCACAAAAGGATTAAAATATTTTCTACTTTTGCATTTTAGAGAAATCCAGTCTGTTAGTTTCTTTCTTTAGGGGTGTTTTTTTGTTTCATTGTTTTGATTTAAAAGAAATACAGTTTCTGCTACATATAATTAACATAACCTTGTGTCAGTTGCTCAGTTCTCTGGAACAGTCCTATTCATAAAATGATCTTTTTCATGGCCAAAGCTCTCCAGACACAGCTGCTTAAAATTGCTAGTTTAGGGTAAGCCTCTTGCAGAGGAGAGTTAAGTGTCTTAGATTTCAATGAAGGGACTTGGGTAACAAAGCCATCACAGGCATCTAGAGAAATTCATGTGACACTTTCCAATGTTTAGGTCAAACTTGCAATGTGCAAAAGGTAGATTCAAACATCTGCCTTAGAAAGTCAGTCTACAAAGGTTGACTTCAAATGTAATTTTTTCTATTTCATGTTATCTTCATGTCCCTTTCTTTTTCTTTTACTCCAGAAGAATACTTTGTTTTACATACAAGTTCTCTCACAGAAGGAAAATGCAATCCCCCCCTTTGCTTTAATTCTGTAAAGCTCTGTCCCAGCTTTTCAGCAGCATGGTGTCTCTTTACAACTCCTCTTGTTAACCACCAGTTCACTGTTCAGTTTTCACACACAATTCTGCTTGAACATGGGCTTTGTGTTCTCCAGTGTATTTCTGATCCTTACCTGTATAGACAGAGGGAGCACAGTGCCTCCGGTGTGCTCTGCAAAATTATTAAACATGTACTTTACAGGCTCTCCGAATAAGCAAGGACATCCTGGGAAGCTGATCAAACAGTGGCCTACAAAACCATATAGCTCCAAGTCCACTTTAATATCTCTGATAGTCTCAAGTTTTTTTCTTTCCTGCTTCAGCATGTAGAAATCATGTCTCTTCATTCCTGGGATATTTAATATCAATCTGTTCTGTCAAAGAGGGGTCAATGTGTTTTCCTGTTAAGTCTCACAGGTCCTACATTTCTTCAGCAGGTCCATACTGCTTCCCTAGTAAAAACACTAAAAGGATCACTCACCTCCTTGTGGGAGTCCTTGTGTGCTTCCAGTGTTTTCATGATGGTCAGCTCCGCATAGTTCTTGAATCTTGCTGGCTGGTTCCGTAAGATCTCTCTCAGGACTCGCAGTGCCAAAGCTCTTATTGAATGCTGTGTCAAGAGAAATCCATATTAGAAAAAGTCACGTACCAAAATTGTAGTTTTAAGTAAATTTTCACAGCTCCATTATGCCGCCAGAAATCTGACATTGCTGGACCAGCTCCAGTGGAGTGAGCAGTGTAATCAGTGTAACTAGAATTCACAACTGGTTTCCTCGCTTCTTTTTGCACAAAAATTCACAAACCAACTGCTGTCACAGGTACAAGAAAGAATCAGAATGACTCTACTTCATTAATCCCATCGTTTTCTGCCAATGAACTACAAATTTGTACCAAAGCTTCATGTCTGCATTACATGAATCTATAAAGCAGCTCAGATTATATTTGCTTTGCCCTTCCCTCTTTTGCTTAGCTTTGTGGAGATCAAACTGGGCTCCATCAGTGCAACAAAACTTTCTCATATACTAATGCAGTAAAACTGATCCACTTCCTGTAACTCCAATGGAAATTCCTTTCAAGAACAGTCAAGTTCAATTGGAGTCAAGATTGACCTACGTGTTAATCCTTTACATCAAAAGTATAATTAGCAGAAGGGATTTATAACACCTGCTTCCATTTCATAACTGTTACATTATGTTTTTGGCCTCTGGCCACTCCAAATAGATTCTATCATTTCAGCAGAGAAATACTTCACTCTATATTCTAACTTTTGAAACATTCCCTTCACTATTGATCTGCAAAACTCAGGCAGTAGCACAACTCACGTATTCTTAAAAGTCACCATATCTTCTGATACACATGTGATCATGCTATGATTAAACATGTATGACTAGAACAATTTGTGCTTATACTATGAGCAATGACTGAGAAAATTCTAACTGCCTAAATTGCTTCAGAATTAAAATTTCTGAGTGTGTGCCATATACTTTACATGGAGCATAAGAAATACAATGGATTTGAATCAGATAAAACAACAATAACAAAGAACTGTGAGTCTGCTGCCTAAATATTGTAACATTCAGATGGAGCAGGGGTCTGATGTGAAGGTGCAGGAGGCTACTGAGTCCTTACCAAACACCATTGTGCTACAAGCTGAACAAATCGCCCAAGTGGAAAAAAAAAAAAACTAGTCTGTAAATTATCACTTCAATCACCTATTGAATACAAAGCTGCGATAAAAATACTTTTATTTTAATACTTCAAAATAATATCCCCTATAAAAGCAGTTTGCTCTCCATAACATTTTGCAAAAGACAGAGATCCATCCAATAAGACAGAATCATAGAATGGTTTGGGTTGGAAGGGACCTTAGAGATCATCTAGTTCCAAACACTCTGCATGGACAGGGACATCTCCCATTAGACCAGGTTGCTCAAAGACCCACCCAAGCTGGCCGTGCACACTTCCATAGATGGGGCATCCCATCATCACTGGGCAATGTGTTCCAGTGTCTCAGCACCCTCATAATAAATGATTTCTTCCTAATGGCTAACCTGAATTTACCCTCTTCCAGTTATCCCATAATACTTACTATTGCTACATGTCCTTATAAGAAGTCCCTCCCCAGCTTTCTTTTAGACTGCCTTCAGGTAATGGAATACCTTCAGGCCTGGATCTTTAAATGACACAGAAAAAATTTATTCTAGGATGCCATTATTCTCTCTCTTTTTTTCTGGGGAGGGTGGGCGGTGGGGTGGTGGGGATGCTAATATAGTTGTTTAATATAATTAAAAGCTTTTAGCTTCATCCCAACTTGGATGAGAGCAACTTCTGAAATCTTGATAGTTTTTGAACAAGATTAGAAGATAACTTCTTTTCTGAGTCTAGTTGAATTCCTAGTTATTTGTTACCAACACTCTGGAGGGAGAGTGAAATAACAGGACACTTCAGAGTAGCTTAAAATTCATCATTAAATGTAGTGGAAATGGAAGCAGAGTCATCAGCCTTCAAAAGAAAGAAAGAGCAGCACAGCATCACTGATGAGATGCCATGGAAATGTAGGTTTCATTTAAACCAGTGTGGAGGAACCCCGGATGAAGCAAGGTACAGGAGAATGAAGAAAAAAATCTACATCTCACATCTTTATCTCCAAGTGTTTCCAGCAGCAAGAGCAGAATGGTTTTGAAATGTTCCTCCCAAACTCCGAGATTATCTTCCCTGGTAATCTTCAGCAATTCCAGGAGAGCTCCTTTCCGCTCCTCCACCCGCTCATTGTGGTTGGAGAGCTCTTTCAGCAGATCAGCTACCAAATCTGAGTGGTCAATGGGTACTTCTAGGACAAATGGCAGCAAATCATTTGGGGAAATGGGGACAGGGATCAAAGATGTCAAGATTACTAATCCTCTAGAGAACAAAGTGCATCTAACAAGGCCCCAAAATGCATCAAATCCCAGCTGGCCTCATTGAAGCCAGCAAGAGAACTAGCCTACTGACTAGCCCACAATTTCACATGAGTTTATGACACAGCTCACGAATCTGCACGTGGCTTCTACTGAACCAGGAAGAGCTGATGATTGAATTTCATCCAGTTCCAATAATTACTTCTACAAGATGAGAACTGCTGCAGTTTTTCCCATATACACATACACACCCAGAACCAGTGATTACATAAATGACCTTTAGATCCAAGTATAGTGACTCACCAGTGTACTGCAAAAGAACAAAGCTAAGGTGTAGCATCTCTTAAATGAAGTGAAATGTTCAGTAACTTCTACTGAGTAAGGCATTTTGGTTTGCAGAGAGTTAACATTTCTACAGATGCATTTGGGTGCTTAAGGGACTAGTTTGAAAGAAACTCTGAGCAAAGCAAAATTAAAACTGCAGTAAAACATTTTCTTAACCACAGATCAAGTTCTGCTGGTATGGGAGAAAACACATTATTTCATATCAAGCCTTGATTCCAATGCAAAGTAACAAACAACCCGTGTTGTTCTGTGTTCCTGTGGGCAAGCATGTATCTAAGAGCACTGCCCACAGACAAATATACCAGAAACAGACCAAGCTGCCCTCAATTTTATGATTTGTACTGATACAAACCATCCCGAAGCTGATCCATGTCATCATCAAACACTGCTTCCTTCAGGGCAGTCTTGTCATAAGTGTTAATAGTGTCAGCATAAGGATAGGGGTTATATTCTCGAGCACGTGGCCCTGAAAAGGTGCGAGGAGGCTGGGTGTTAAGCAGCGAGGTTTTGTTATCCAGAGCCATCCTTCCACCTTCCACAGTGTCACTACTTCCACGGACATCACTGGTAGGCACAGCAAGACCACCATCTCGAGACACCTGGGGGAGAAAACAGAGAAAAGACATGAGCACTCAAATTCTGTGGAAGCTGTAGTTCCTTTGAAGTTCATCCACCAGCATGAAGCAGCATACAACTGTTTACATGTACATAATGTACATAATCCTTGAGTAAAACTTAGATTACCACTTCTTTCCCTTATGTAACCACAACTTTGTGTAGCTACAACTTCCAAAAGTATCTCCTTATTCCTGATTCTAAATTAATATTGCTAAAACTGGGCTCTAGAACAGGGACCAGTTTTCTAAGAAAGGACAATGAAGCAACATCATGGTCATGTTATTACACAACCCACTGATAGAGGAGACTGGATGATATTCAGGAAGCTAACATGAAACGAACAATTGAAGGGTCCTGAAGAAATATCTCTGGCCAGGAATTTTTTGCCTTGAACACTAACTTGATCTACTTGCTTTCTCAGAAAGGAAGCAAGAATGTCATAGGATCTTAGAACATCTCAGTTTGGAAGGAACCTATAGGGGACATTCTTTTAAGATTCCTGTAAATTCTGAAGTCCGTGTGTTTAATTAAAACAGACAGCATCTCAGATAATTCTGTAACCATTCATGCAGCATAAGGTACCATACAAACTGTGCCAAACTGTGTCACTCAGAGTGACTCTGGGTCTGTCCTATCCCTTAAGTTATTTAATAAGCCTCTGAGGGAAACCATCCTCACCTGCATTTTAAGAACCAAAATATCCCATTATAGATCTGACTATACACAGTGAAAAAGCCACTATTGAGCCTTGCTGATCTTGAGGAATACTAGCAGTTTCCTCCCCCAGAAACCCAGTAAGCACAATCACAGGAGGCTGCAGTTCAAAAGGACTGCATTAGTGGGGTCTCATAAGTTAGGCATAAGAATTTAGCAACCAATAAACCAAAGACACTTGCAAGAATACAGCAGAAATAGCTGGATTTTATACACTAACAATCCAAAGTCATGTTTAAACATAATATTTTAAAATTGTACCTATCCAGGCACATTAAGTGATTGAATACTTACAATGTCACAGTCCTTCTTTCCATCACGTTTGATTGGCTCATTCAGGTCCTCTTGGCTACGGAAACTAAATTTTTCAATTGCTTCTGTGACCCCACGAAGAGAGCTGTAGATTTCATCAGAATTTAGGTTCTCCGTGTCATAATCCAGCATACTAAAGACCAAACGTATATGAAATGTTACATATGAAATTGGAATTTGCTCTTGACTGTTAACAAAAACAATGCCAAGTCAGAGATTGATGATTTGGTGTACCCTTTCTAACAGTGACTTGTAAAAAATTACAGGTGGAATCAAGGCAGACTTCAGGTCTGAGCCTCCCCTCAAATGGGGCTAAATCTAGGAGAAACTCCACTGAAATCAGTGGTGTTAGTGAGGGGAAATCAGGTCCACTGTTTGCTACATTACACAGCAGTAAGTGTGCTAGCATCTGTAAACAAACAAAAACAATATTCCCAGAATGATAGTGTCAGTATTTTAAAAACAGGAAATTTTTTTTTAAAAAATCACTGTGAGAACTCAAAGGACTGTAACAACTACTGGAAATTAAATCAATGATATTTAAGTTTCATAATGCATCAAATATATTCTATCAATGGATTCAAATGTGACATATAAATGGAAAGAAAAACATATCTTGATGTAAAACTTAGTCAAGCATGTCTCATTTTCATTTATAGAGTAGTAAAACCAAAACCACTCACATGATGCCTTGATAATAGATGTATTTCAAAATGTACTGAGCCTAAGTTTGGGAATTCTCTCAACTCAGGTGTGATGCTTTCTTGCAGTCTATCTGCTCCTCAGAAATTCCATAGCAGCATAAAGCAACACAAGTTTTAGGATTCCTTGAGGAGTTATCCAAAATTAAGTTCCATGAAAAAATGCCTGGCATGCAAGGACAGGTCATATGAAAAGATGTGTCTAGAAAGAGAAGCTCTGACAAGCCTGGAGAAAATGAAAAGGCATTACCAGCAGGGATTTGCGCTATCTAGGAGAAGATGAATTTTCACAACAATCAGTTTTCCAAAATAGATTTAATGAAGAGACCCAGTAACTGAGAACAATTTCTCTGGGGGAGTCCCGGATCTTAGCAGAGCCAGAAACAAAAAAAACCCAAAAGAATTTGAGACATTTACATCAAGTTGTTTGTCAATAAATGGCAAGAAGTGGCTCCCTACAGGGGTGAATTACTATTTCTTAACTGCTGGGGAAGGATGACAGGATGGGCTTGAAGGAGGATGGATGAACAAAGAGCTGTGTTCCTTTTCCACAAAAGAATAATCCTCTTTGAGGTGAGTGGGGAAAAAACCAAAACAAACCAGAAAATTCCTTACTGGGCACACAGCTATTATTTTCAACAAAACTAAAAGATGTTTAGTATCTAGAACCACTACTTTTTTTTTTTTTTTTTTTTTTCTGGAAGAAAATCAGGAACTTCAGACAGAGGACAGGATTGGTGTTGCCCAGTTCCTTTGGGATTAACACAGTGAAAATAGTCACACTCCCTGGCTCCCAAGCAATGAGCCTGCTCTAACCTCACACAGTGTCAGCACCATGGATTCTGGCAAAGAGACCAAAACCAAATCCACAACTCTGAACAGTGTCTGTCAGCCCAGAAAGAGAAACACTTAAAGAACAGACCAAGATCTGAAACAAAAACTGGTTATAAACCTACAGAAGTCAAAGTATTCAGGGCTTTTCAGGCAGCTGAATGACACTACTGCACTGTGATGGCTTTCCAGACAAAAGTGAAAGCAGTTCTTAGATTCATTATAAACATCAGGCAGGGATAGAACAATCTTTGCTTAATATGATCTCAAAAATATTAATTTTCATCTCAATCACCTTTAAACAATAGATCTTGGGTGTTTTTCTCACAATAGTCAAGTGAGCCATGAAACCACCATTTGAGAAGGTATATATGTGACTATATGCAGGTACCCACACCAAGAGATGACATAACTTACCAAACATCACACAATGAATTCCATGGTAAATAATCACAGATATACTGACACTAAATCTTCTGCTACAATTATCGCTTCTTTCCTCAAGGATCAATTTGCCCTACACTACTACCAAAGAACAGATCAAAGTACAGGCTGCAATGCTACAGGACTATGGCAATTTCACAAAGAGCCACTGATCTGATGGATTTTTCAAAGCACAAAACCACATTTTAATAAAAGTATGAAGAACCTTATTTCAAGAATAATAATATAATAATTTCAAGAATAATTTCTGTGTAGAAGATCACATTATGGCTGTGTTCGACATGAATAAAAATTCTACACGTGAACACACACATCTATTGACGGTATGTGTGCTGGAATACTTCACAGACAACACAATGGGGGGAAAAAAATTAAATGAAACTACACCCACCTTTCAGGGGAAGAAAAAAGGTATTTATGGAAAAAAAAAAAAAAATGACCCATGCAGAAGACTAGAGGAAAGTCACAGGATGAATAAGAAGTAGAGATGAGCAGCGTTTAGGGATGTCACAACATTATTTTCCATCATCTTCTGCACGAAAACAATGCAGCTCTCTACAAGTTTACCAGGAAACAATTTGGCAATTTTCCACTCTGACATAATTATGTCCATAAATTATTATTCAGTTTCCAATCAAAACTACATGTAAGTAATCAACATATCAGGATCCTCATGCAGTACACAGTAACCCACCTCCTTGCACTTTCAGGCTCTGGGCTGCAATACATGCCAAATTATTCCACTAATGGTGTCAGCTACTGAAAGGAGGAAACAAATTCTCAACAGGTTTAACACCAAAAATCAACATGGATCTTTTCCACAGATCTCTTAGTGTCCTAGAATACTTACAACTCTGATATAAAATCTAAATTCTGCAGGTATTCACATAGCTATGGAGTATAGGATTCTGTTTTCTCCCTTAGACATTAGTTTCGTAGATTGTGAGCCCTCAAAGAAGAATTTGTTTGCTTTTTTTCCCAATAGTTTTTTATCAAGATTTTCTTGCTTCAAGGGAAGTCTATTTATAGTTCGTCCTCAGGTAATAGGTGTATTTAAGTCAGGAGAAACCACATGTATGGAAAGCCTATTGTGAGCATATAAACTTTAAAAAAATCCAAGGAATTTAGCATAAAGGTGTGACAAAATGAACTCTAATTTAGAAGGGTTTTTTACTAAAACCACTATATAGTTTTAGTCTGGTATGCTGATTAAAAGTCTGTATGCAGTTTGGAACAAAATATGAGGACAAAGGAGTAAAAAGATGTCCAAATTAGCAACTAGTAACCTCTAAATCTTGCGGGAAGGACAATTTTAATTTCAATACTACAAATTTCCAATATGTTTATTGTCCTACAAATATTCACTGCCACAGATGTGAAATCACTGCTGAGCTGTATTAGCCTGTTTGAAAGTACTCACGTGCTGCTTGCACAGTACAACCAAGTTGAAAGTCACCCTGCACTATCACAACTCAACCAGCGCCTGCTGAAAGTGCTCAGCAACTGTGTTCTGCATTGGGAACCAAACGTGAAACATACATCCATTCTGGAAACCTGGCAGGGAGGAAGAGTTTGGAAAACTCTACCTTTTCCAAGTGTCAGCAAGTGGCTGCCTGCCACCTCCCCCCTCTGAAAGATCTTGTCATCTCTTTTCCTTTTCCAACCAAAGGCTCTGCAAATCATTGCCCACATTTGAACAAATTCCACAGTGCGAAAGGGAAATAATACTGTGACACCTCAGACAAGTTGGTTTAACAGGTAGCTTGTTACCTGGGAGAGTAAGAACGTCTGAAAGTCTTGTGGGAAGGAGCAGTGGGGATGGAGTTAGGCTGAGAAAGGGGAGGGGGGTGCTTCGACAGCCCATCTGCACTCCAACCCCAGAGCCGACTGCCGTGATCAGAGGAGAAAAGAAAGAGAAAAAACAGAGAAAGGAGAGGGAGGGGAAAAAAAAAAAAGAAACAAAAAAAAGAAACTATAATCTGAGTGGCTTAGTGCTGTCATGCTACCTTGGAGAGAAAAAAAAATTAATAGAAACAAAATTAAACAAGAATACTCCATTGGGCCCTGTAAGTCATTGTTTTGGCCTTTATTATAACTTTCCATTTTTACTCCTACATAATGTTATAGTTCACAGAAGAATAGTCCTTCCTTGTACTAACAAGTAAATTTTACAAATATATATGGCTTTTATGAACAATTCTTTAAATGCTCCAAGTAAACAATTTCTGACCACACATTTTCATTCAAACACTGAGAAGGTATTTGTAAGCAACAGGATTTCCCTCAAAGACACAAAAGCTCCAGTTGATTTTTTTTCCCCAAACATCCAAAAGTAGTTTTGTCAAATTTAGCTCCCAGCACCTCTGCAAGAGCCTGCAATCAGGCCCTGTGCAATCAACAAACCTTTGCAGCACTTAGGATCTGATCCTCTCTCACCATATTCAAACTTATTCCAAATACGCAGCAAGTGAAAGGTCAGCCTAGAGTCTAACTGTATATTGCAAATTGGGGACTTGGTCCAGGTGTGAGCAGACAAACCTGGGAAGACTGGATGAAACCAGCCTCTAAGTCCATTCAGATATCTCATCAAATTTCCACAAGCCCTTTCCAGTTACTGTTTGATCCCGTGCCTTTGGGCCAAGGCAACTCTGCCTATTTGCCTAATCTTTGCTCTTGTCCTGTTCCCTTTATAGGACACAGATTTTCAAAATTGTCCTCTCAGTAAGAATATAAACACTTGAGCTGCTGGAGTATTCAGGACACCACTTTGTTTCTATTAAGTTTAAGTACACGGTCTCAGAAAGTCACATTTGTGTATATGCAAGTGAAAGATATTGCAAGATCAGAAGTGGCAAAACAAGAATTGCTCCAGTGGGAACAGCAGCAAAGCCAGTTAAAAACTCCTCTGAAGAGTGGTGTCAAGAAATTCACCCATTAACCAGCCATCAAAAACCATAGCTATTACATGAAATTATTATGGAAATACAAGAGACACCCAACTGCTGATCAGAAGTCCCATAGCTCATGTCTCACCTACCTGTGAACTGGACAAGAAACAATGCAGGCTTCACTTTATTGTATAAGGTGGGTGGCTCATTTTAATTCTTTTCCCTTGAGCTGCCTTGCTCAATTTACTACTAAAACTATCACATTTTATTTTTAATGGTATTTTCTAGTCAATGAAAAAATAAGCATGTAAACTTACATAGTCAACCAAAATTGTTAGACTTTTATTTTGATGCATTTCCTGCATGGTCCTTTGAAGGACTAAATCGTGTGTGTGTGTGTGTGTATGTGTTAGTAATTCCAACCACACGCAGGTTTCTGGGCTACTAAAGGCAGAAACAGTAGGGCAAACCTATTAATTTTATATTCCTTCCAATATTCCTACAAAACTCAAGGTGAAAATTCACAATCTGAATGGAACATTTGCATTTACAGAAGTTAATCTGCAGTCAGAACAGTATTCCTATACAGGATGACTTCAAAACCTTCATTTTTATCATACAATATATAATTTACTAAATGTCCAAAGATTTTCTCTGTACAACAGAAACTCAAGACATTCATCTAAGCATTACCCAGAAAATATTATTTCAGTCAGAAGTCTGGTTTTCTTCCTATTATTTTCAGTCTTCCCAAGTACCATCCCCTGCTTTTCTTCTTCAGAAAAGATGTCTATCCTCCATAACTCCCCTCCCCAAAAGCTAGAAATGTCAAGGCAAAAAAAAGCAAGTACAATGCAGAAGTAAATCACAGATGCAGTGGATATGGTTTAGTGATCATGAGGCAGAACTGGATAGAGCAAAAGAAAGCAGAAGAAAGGACTCTGCCCAAGGCCCTGAAAGCTGGACACTAACATTAGGAAATACTTAAGCAGACGTTATCATCTTGAAAGGCAAATTAGTTTTTGCAAAGTCTAGTCCAACCAAGACTTTCAAAATCTATTCAGGGAGCTCAAATACACATACACTTTTTTTTTTTTAAATCAGTGATCTAGAATTCAGTTGTACTGGCAGTAACATGGGAGAAGTAATACCACCTAAGGGCAATGGCACATATACTATAGAAATTCACTATCAATAAAGCCTTGCTGATTAGTATTGCCCACAAACCATCAGTAACATGGGAAGCAGCTACGCTTATCAGCATTTCTATATTCCTACAGGACCCAAAGTATCCTTTCTATACATATCTCAGCCCCTAAGACATGTACATGAGTCTTCCAATATGTACATCAAGAAGAAATTCAAAGAAAAGTATAATCTTCAAAACCAAAGCTGGCATAAAGAACTGGAGATAATCCTTCAATTGACTACAGTCAGGCTGCCCATACACCACAGGGATAGAAAAGGGAAGTGAGGCCTCTCTGCACATGGAGCACCCCAGGAAGCAAGGAGCAAACAACCTGGGTACAACCCTTTGGGGAAGTAGGTCCCATTAAAAGTTAAAGCCAAGCCTGATTTCAGAGGAGGACTAAGCAGATAATCTTTGAGTATCTTTATCCTTTTACACTGCTATGAGAATAATCATGTGCACTCATTTTGCAAGTCTTAGAGAGAAAGACCACTGCTGAACAGCAAATGACAACCATTTGTGATGGAAACATGACACAGAAGCATCTATACCAACAACTGCAATACTGCAGCATACCTTATTCTTCTGAAAGAAGGATGACCACAGACTCTGGAAACAGCTAAATTCTCCCTTATTCTGTAAGCCAGGACCATGCTCAAGCTGTGCAACACAAGACATTTTCAAGAAGGATGAAGTCCATCAAAGCCTCAGAAGCCACTGCCACTGATTTGCAGTATTTGTCATCATTTTTTCTGCAAATGTTAACAATCTGCAGCTACTGCTCAGAGGTCATTCACCCCAAAAATTAGACCTTCTCCCCTGAATATTCTAAAGGGCTTTTACAACAACTTCCACCTTCAACTATTAACAAAGAATAACTTTTACACATGACTCTTGAATAATTAAATCCAGTAAGGAAGCAGGATACACTTTGTGAAGACACTTTAATTTCTGGATCAACAGCTCCAAGAACTACATAGGAAACTGAAGGAATTTTTTTTTTTTTTTTTTTTCTTTTTTTACACTAAAGAGAATTCCTGTAACTCTGCTCCAGTGGCAGTTTGGCCTTTTCAACTTACTGGCAGAATGCTCTGAAATTACATGCTCTATAACTATTCCTCAAGAATGTATCATAAGCAGAAAAAGCACTCCAGTTCCTTAACCCAAAATGGTAGAAAACAACAGCGGCAACAAAGTATGAAGATGAATTATTTAATCAGTATTTTGATACATGCATCCTGACATGAAGAGGTGAAAAGAATGCAAAGACAAACTGAAAAACACTGAGTGAAGTGACAAAATACAAATGTGTCCCAGTGGCAAACCCAAAAAGCATGGCAAAAGGTCATGGATTTATAAAATAGGTGCCACATGTAAACGTTGCCATCAAAGCCACAATGTAACCACAAGGGAGACATATTTCACTTTATAATTTCCCATGTCAGAAATCAGCAAGGCAACGATGCCCAAACCAGTCAAAAAGGAAGCAAAATAGTTGGAGCCATTCCCCTGAAACAATTTCACTTGATTTCTTAACAAAACCTGTGATGAAAACTCGTATCAGGCAACTCAACCTTGGCTTGCAACCTCTTGGTCTAGTTTTGGACCACGGCAGACTAAGGGTCACAAAGATGTATTTAGCTATCCAAATTTTTCTCAGGAAACCCCATGTGCTCCTCATATGCTGCTAGAATTAATGTAACTGCTCTCTAAAGGCTAAAAGATTTTGGTTTTCCTGACACATGCCTAACCATTCCTCCAGACAGGGTTTATTTAGCAAGTCACAACAGAGCTGATCAACAGATTTCAGTGTGAAGTACTATACTGGACTATGAACTACAGTTTTCACCCTACATGTTACCTTCTGTCTCTTCTATGCCAAAGGGAAGTGACTTCCCATGGAGAAGCAAGGCATTTGCTGTCAGGAATAAAAGCTTGCCCAGATAGCAGCCTAATATTTTCCTCCAATATTTCCATGGTCCAAGAGCACACTGGTTTAAATCCTATCTTCTCTATTTAAAGTTATGGTGCAAAAAATGTACATTTCCAATATCAACAAGCCCCCATCTTCTCAATAAATAAGTTTTGGAGTCAACCAATACATTTTAGGGCAGCATCTGCAGCTTCAGCAAAACACCTGGTTGCAAGAGACTTGCTGCCAAAAGGATCAGGCCATTGTTCTGCTGGTGAGAAGCCAGGACAGTGATTTAAGGTGTTCAACACTGAAACAGTCACCACTTCTGCTTGTTCTGCATCCACACAAGGTACAGAAGGAAAACAGGAGATTCAGTACTCTCTCAGCAGCACAAGCACTGCACTACAGTTGGATAAATTACCAAGCACAAGGGAATACCTAAAAACCAGACACAACCTGAAAACCTTTACCCAAAAGTAATCATGAACATTGAGATATTTGCAACATCAACAAGATCTAATTTCTAATGCTGCCATTTAATATTGCTTTTATGAACCCTCAAATGGGATTCTGGAGATTTTGATAAAAAATATTCTAAGAAACAACATCAAGGTTACACAGATAACATAAGGACTGGAACACTGAAGTCAATAACCAACCATGTATTGTGTTCAAAACTTGCTTCTTTGGAGCAATCTACTGTAAACTTTTGGTCTTGTTTTTGCTTTCAAAGTGATATTCTGCAATTGCACACTCAGTGTTGAAATCCTTTAATCTTTTGCAAGGGGTTTAATTAGGCAGCCACATTACCTTGGAGACAGTCCACCATGGGAACAGTTGGTAGGTGAAGTTAAGGGGCTGGTTCTGCTGCTGGAGTGCCGGGAAGGAGTCCGACCGAGGGTATTGCTGGGGGAACCCTGACACAGAAGCAGGAAGACAGGGATTAGCAACGTGTCACAATGCACAGGCAGAAGTACACAACAACAACAGGTTCAAACACTGTCTTTGCTCATGCTAGGCAAGCTTAGTGCAGCTTTGGTTCTGGGCTTGACCTGAAAGTCTAAAACCATGGTTCATGTACTCATTAATATGTTCTGGAAAGTATTGCTCTGAGCATGAAAAAAGTACATGTGCACTTTTCTATGATCCACAGAACCTACAATTTTATCTAAACCACACATGTGGACTGTAAACACCACCACAGAAATGATTTACCCATCCACTAAGCTACCCTGCTTATTACTCTTTTCCAGGCTCTGAAGCATGTAGACCATATTACTCTGGCAATTTAACAATTTAATTACAAAGCTATTTTCTACATTGTCTAAAGCATTCCAATTGTGCTTGTTATGAGCATAAGTAAGCAATCTAACTTACCATTTTTCCACTTGTCTGCACAATCATTTATACCACAGCAAAATTAATAAAAATTGCTCCCAGTTCTGACACTTCACACAAGGTAGAAAGGACTAGAGAATCCAGTCCATTTGCCTGGAAGCCTAACGTTGCACTTCTAACTTAAAACAAAGGTCTACTTATCCCTGTGGAAGTGCAAAGATGGAAGGGCTTGAATTCCAGCAAATTTCACAAGCCTTCTACACAAATAAGGCAAAAAACATCCAAATCATTGCTTCTCTATGAGTAAAAGTTTAGAAGGACACTTACATTTCTACTAATATATTCCTTCAGAGAAATAAAAATACCAAAGAGCTTCATGTAAAACCAAAAGATAAGGTGATAGGTGTAGACTGGGAAGACCCAGTAGGTCACATTAGAGATCCTGCAAGCTTCTTATTAGACAATACATCTCTTACTAAACTGATTCCAATAGTAGCAAACCCAGAAAATCTCTAGGACCAGGACCTCTGTTTTAGTCAGATGATCACTACTGGCAGGATTTTCAAAAGCATCACCCACTTGAAAGCACAAATCCCATCAACTTTCATGCACATTTCAATCCATCTTTTACTTTAAAAAAATAAAAATCTGTACTGGTTACGATTATATTAATTTTTAAAATAACTGAGTTTTTTTGTTTTAACAGTCCCCATAAAAGCAACAAACAGAAGCCTCTGTTGCCATATTGCTTCAAGACAACAGCTACAGATAACTCATGCTACTGAACATCTGCAGTAGTTTTATCAGTGAGCTCTTTGGGGCTCTGCTGTTTGCAAGAACAAGAGCCTCTCACCACACTGGTGTTACTGGAGTTCTTGAGGTGGTTGTGCAGGAGCTTGGTAGCACCATCCTGGAATGTTTTTGGCAAGGCACCAAGTAACATGGTAAACTCAGGAGTGTTCAATTCAAAGAGAGAAATCAGGACTATTTGTGCTGCCTGAAATGAAGAAGAAAGAAAAGACCATCAATTTTTATTCTTTGAAAAGAGTATGCATTCTGTTGGTAACAATTCTGACTGCAAACAATGTGTCTTTTTGAACAAAAGATGACTCCCATACTAGACAATTTTTTCCCTATTTCTTATGATTCATAAGGAATTGTTAACTGCTATACTTAACGCTTGAGTTCTTAGAGCTTACAATATACTTTTGCATTTAAACCATTAACTGCTCAGATGTAAAGCATACAGCTACTCACAGCTAGTGAGAATATCTTACCATTGTGCTGATCAGCCTATCTTTGAGCTGAAAAAGTTAGTGAAAAATTCTACAAGAAACAAAACCAGAAGTTCAGATAAGTACAAATAATCTAGGACTACAAATTTTCTTTCCTGTGCTTTCTGTTTCACACGCAAAGGGAACTAGATATTTTCCCACCCAGCTTCTCCTCTTCCTAAGCATCTGGCTAAGCACCAGACAGACATCCTTGCTTCTGTTTTCCTACCTCTCCTTACAAGTCTCACCATTGAGGCTGTTTCAGCAACGAAAGACTCCATTGTAAGCAGAAGGTCTGATGGGGTAGTGAGAGCCACCTTTCTCTCATCCATGGACAGGCTAAACCCCATCAGATTGCCTAAATGTAAAGAGTGAAACCAGGGTACCACCAAAACAATTGAGAATTTTACTATTAATTTTACTGGACAGGGTTTCCCTATCTGTCTGGCAAAATAGCTGCCAGAACAGGATCTCCACCAGTTCCATTACTAAACATAAAGCTCTGTGTATCCTGAACTAAGACAATGGAATGAAATGGAAATAAAAGCAGAATAAATCACAGAGTACAGAACTGCATGAGTAATTAACATCACATGTTCCTAACTGGACTTCCCCAGCAGTGTAAGACTCACATGGTTTGCAAGAATCCTGTTTTTCTCCCTGTCTTTGCCTTGAAAATATACAAGTATACAAAAACTAATTAAAAGAACAATACAAAAAATTATGAAGGATCTCTGATGGTCTGGAGGACCACCTTCTCCAAGAGGGGCATAGCTCTTGCTATCTTAACCTCCAGAATACATATCTGGATACAAAGCAGTGGCTTAGGCTCACAAGTAAGTAGCAAAGCTACACATGCTCTGAGTTTGGAGCAACACACATACAGGCTTAGGAAGAACAGACACCTGTGTCTGACTCCTTCTTGAACTTTCTAAAATTTCCTAAAAATAAAAAAGAACATCAAAGAGGGTAACAGTAGCATTCACTGCTGTGGACTATGTTCATTGCTTTCACCAGTTCAAAGGAGTTTTTAGTAAGCAATGTGTCTGTAAATACACTTAATTAAGTGTATTTGCAGTTCCCTGTGGAGTGGAAGCCTTTAGCAGAGGATCTTGGGCTCAAAAAAACCCTTTCGTTGTGAGGGGAATCAAAGTACCTCTTAGCTTCAGGGTGCAAATGACAAATCAAGCTATTCTTTTCCTTCTGCTGTCAGC
Source organism: Phaethornis superciliosus (assembly GCA_023637945.1). Taxonomy (NCBI): domain Eukaryota; kingdom Metazoa; phylum Chordata; class Aves; order Apodiformes; family Trochilidae; genus Phaethornis; species Phaethornis superciliosus. The sequence continues at coordinate 27,004,129 of JAJQWJ010000007.1, forward strand.
CACAATTTTAATGTAGCATAGCTTTGTATATAAAAAGTTTTTCAGTTCACATCCTTTTCACGTGGCCAAAGAAACTGAGTCACATAACATTCAACAGGCTTCCAAAGACTGCAGAGAACAGGTCTTCAGACTCCTCATTCCAGATGGATCACGCTGCCTCCTGACAAATCTTTCACTGACTTGAACAGAAACGCAGCATGTCAGTAGTCATTTCACACCAAAGATCCAAGAATGAAAGAAGTGGGGAAAAAAATTTCCCCACATCTTTCTCAGCTCCATTCTATACCCTTCTCTGACCTTTAATTATGGGCAACTCTGCCATTAAGCCTGCCTGGTATCCAACACGGATGTCTATATTTATGTCCATTTTGACCCAAGAACTTATGTTTTCACCTGCGTAGTATTCTCTGTAATAAAAATATTACTGCAAGCAAGAGATCTCAGAAGAACAATCAGCACATTGAACTGAATGCAATGTGGAAAAACTCATGCCAAAGTACATTCCTGTTTGTGAATGGCATGCATATCCCAGATGGTTAGGAAGTAGACATGCAGATGATCTGTGTCAGAACAAGCAGACCTTGTATGGATTGAGAATAAGAAAAAAAGAGTAAAACTGATAAAGAAAGTTTCCCAGGTTGAGATTTTTCAAACCAGAATACCTTAAGAAATCAACTGGTAAGTCAGGAGCTGCTTGAGGTTAAAAAGGATTGAAGGTACATTTGTCCCACACATCTCCCATCAATTAGTTAGAAATAAGGTCATCCTTAGAGACCTTCTGCATAAACAGAACAAATCAGGTGCCAGAGCAGACACACTCTACAATGAGACATTCTGGAGGTACCTTTCTTGTGTGTCACAGGGGTCTAAGCTGCATTTTGCAGATCTGGGCAAAAATCTTCACCAAAGCTCTACCAGGGACTTTATGACTCTGGGGCTTCACTTTGAAGCAGAGTGTTATCTAACTGGTACAGTTTAATCTTAACACACACATACTGATAGCACAGATGTGGTGCTACACGAGTATTGGAATGATGTTTCAGCTCAGAAGTTGCTTCAATTTTGTTACACTTTTTTGTTTTGGATTTAATGAAAATAGGAGTGTGCCCACCCACTCTCTTTGCACAAAATCCAGCTTGTCTTCAGGATTGCCTGCCAATATTCTCTACACTGTGCTTTTCAGCAGCTTTGCTGTTGCCTGCAAACACGTCATTGGGCTTTAAATGAAGCACCGAAGATTTGCTTGCAATGCTTACAATTTTATGTAGCTTGAAAGAAAGCAGGCTTATGATCTATGCTTTTTGAAATAAAGCAAAATGCTAACACAGCCTGGAAGCAGTGCTCCACTGAAGCTATTAAAATCAACATTGGAGATACATGATTTAACCTTGGCTTTGCTCTTTTTAAACAGTCCTCAGCCACACAACTACACTTAAAAGTGGCAAAAGTAATTATTTGAAAGTTCAGCCACAACTTCCTATTTAAGATTCAGGTCTTGGTCCCTGCTACAAAAAAATCAACACTTACCACTGACCTCAAAAACTGCAGGGTCCACACTACCTTGAAATCACATTTATAGCACGCTTCAAGTTTCATTCATTGCAATACTTGCCAGCTTGAATACAGTTTATTTTATTTCAGTAACAAAGAACAGCTTTTCTAAACATCTAATAGTTCTGGACACACTTGATGACCCTCTAAGTTTCATTTACCTAGCATACATTTATCTAGTCAAAAGACACCTTTTACAGATAACATTTTTAAGAATTTTAAACCCACAGGCTGTGGATTTTCAGCTTGTGACAAACCAGTGGACATTTGCATCATCTCAGAATCACTGTTCATTTCTGAAAATCTTGGCCCACATTTCATTAGATTACTCCAGGAGTAGATAAATTTAAAACTATTTTAAAAAAATTATTACTGTACACAATATACAAACATTCTTCATGCAACACTCATGCGTGATGATATATAGTTTGAAGAAAGAGTAATATTTGAATTTTCCCTTGCCTTTATGTCCCTGCACATTTCATGTGGAATAGTAATCCACTTCCTTTCAGTGCACATACCACAAACCCTACAAATAATCTAATCTCAATGAAGCTGTTCTCTGCTTCCTTAAACTGGAGAAACTCCAGTGACTTTAGAACCTGACTATTCCAGTGAGGGGGTCTGGCTCCACCTCAGATTCCTCAATCATTTGCAAAGGATCACTTATTTAACTCAATTATTTTCCTCATTTCAATGTAGCCAGGAAACAGGTTCCACAAACCAGCAGCAACTCCCAAAGTTTCAAACTTTGGTTAGTGTAATTCATGCTGCCCAGAGTCAGCTGCAAAAGGGACCCAAAAGCTTCAGCAACTTTGGGGATTTGTTTTCACCTAGCCAGTAGGTGTTGGCCAGATTTATCAAAATCTGAAACTCTGTTGAATACAATAAAGCCTCTTTGAAATGGCTTGGGCTTATTAAGCAAAATGATCAAGGGTAAGGGGAAAAGTCCATTGACTCTAGAGAAGAAAGGTGGTCAGTGATCGAAGCTTAATACAAATGCCTTGTGATTGCTGCTGTGGCTGGTCAAATAGACCAAGCAGAATCTTCAGCTAGCTGGTTGAGCACTTTAAGTTACTCAAACTTCTGTGGACAATGATCTTGCAACACTGTCAGCCCCACAGAAAGGAAAGACTGCAGACCCTGATTCTTTATGAGGAACTGCAACAAGAGAATTAACAGAAAAGCACACCAAAGCTAAAAATTACTTCACAGACACACATACTTTTTGCAGGCTCCCAGTCAAGGCCTCTTCACACAGCTAGACAATCGAGACTACAAACAAGATTAGTGTGATTAGTTCACACAGCTTTCAGTCTACCTGTTTACATTTTTCTTCCAAGTTTCCTTCACCAGGCCCTGAGGAAGCTGTAGTTGTCCTAGCTGGCAAATCCTCACCCACCCAACTATGCATGGTCTGGGTTTGACAAATAGGAAAGTTGGTATTATTTAGAAAAAGCATTGATTTAAACTAAATCATATATACAATATACATGCTTTCTTTTTGCAGAAGAATTTTAATCAGTTGCTTTATTAATTTCAAGGGAAAAAAAGCATTAATACTTGCTTTACCCACAAGAGCATTTCTTTCAGCAGAGGGCAGCCAGCACTGGCTCCAAATTAAATTCAGTCACAGCTCTCAAGCTTACAGATCGTCCCTCAATGCTTTGCTTTGGCAACCTCCTGATGGCCTCCACAACCACTAGGAAACCTCTGTTGAGATGCAGAGCCCAGGCAGTGCTGCACTCAGATGGCACTTCCAGATGGCCAGCCAGAGTAGAGCAATAAGTGCTTGCATCTGCCTGCACCTATCTGTGCAGAAGTCTCTAAGTTCAGATGAAGAAGCAGTTAAGAAACTGCAGTCTCCTGACTGCAGTTCAGGCATCAGTCTGATGCACCAACACTGCCTAAATGCCTTTTATCATGTGATAGGTTGGGGGAAGATTCACACTCCCATCTACTCACTTCTGAAATAGTTGTACTCTGTATGCACCATCCATTTCAGCATCCACTCTAAGGGAAATGTGGTTTTAATAACAGAGAGAAACTCTCTCATGTCACTTTTCATTATACTAAACTGCAGATGAAGTATAGATCCATGAGATCAAGAGGCAGCATTAGGCAGCTTGTATTAGCACACATTGGCATAGGGCAACAGGTCGATTCTCCAGTGAGCACAGCTGGTGTTATTAATTCACATCTACTGAGAGTGTTTGCAGGCTCTAAATAAGTGTTATTTAAGTGTAGTTTCCAGCAGACAATTAAATGTTAGCTGGCATTAACCTGACAAACTATCAAACCAAACCTCCTGCTTGTTCCTTTTTCAGGTCTAGAATCAGATGAGCATGGACATCCAGCATTACTGATAGCATACATATATATTTATATAAAGCACAATCGCTTCACCAGTTCATACATAATCCAAACATGTTAGATTGAGCACAGGTTTTTACACATACAGTTTTCCCAAAAGACTTCTATTAGAATATGCTGTTTACATCCACATCCTGAAAAGGAAGAATTTGTTTAACAGATTTAGAAGCAGAATTCACATACAGATTAAATCCACATTGCTATTGTGTTTTAGACAACACACAATATATCATGAAAGGCTTTTTACAAGTCATAGGCAGTTGCTTTATATGTGTCAAAGGCATCTCAAATAAGTACCAGCAAAAAGTATCCAGCATTGAATCATGACACATTTGGATTTCTGTTCTATAAGAGATTACAACACTATGCATGCTATCATTTTGTGACCTAGGCACAGCAAAGAACGTGGAAAAAATGTTCATTATATCTGGAGAGCCAGATGTTACCCCAGAAGTCAAGCAATGGAGGCTATTCTGAGTAACTCTTCTCCTTACAAAATGGCATCTATTGCAAAAAACAGGCTTCAGGACCAGAAAGAGAGGTTACATTTAACTAACAACTGAGAACATTTCATTATAAAACTGGCAAGATACAAGTCTAAATTCTGAGGGGGAAGTTCCCACACATAAGGTAATGAAAAAGAAAAGCTTCTAAAACAAGATTGTTTGTAATGAAACATGAGCTTTCAAAACCCCAGAAGTATGGCAGACTTGTCCATCACAGTGCAGAGAAAAGAGTATGGTCTATTTATTGGATGGCTCTATAATGCATCATGTAAATATCACCTCTAATATCCATTTTCAAAACACACACACCACCTGTACCTATCTAGATGGGTGTGTATCTATATAAATGGCATGGGCACAAACATATTACACATAGCCACACAATATAAACGTGAGTACACACATCCTAAGAAGCATTTTCTTCTTATCTTGTATTATTATGCACTAGAGCTCTATTTTAAGCTCTATAAAATGTGCTTATATTACAAACTGCTTTCAACTCAAAGGATACCAGCAGGCTGCATAAAGTGAAGGGATTCATTTTCAGGAAATTTGCCCCAGCACCATGTTTCCAACAAGCACGTGATGTTTCCTTACACTGCGTACACTACAAACATTCCGGTTCTAGTAGCTCTCTAGCACCACATTCAAAACAAACAGAAAATGACAGCTACTATTTTGGAAACACAGCGAGGACACGAAGATCCTTTTTGTTCCAATAGCATTAAATCAAGTAAACACTTAGGTCCACCAAGTGCCATCTTTTATATATTATGCTATTTTTCCTAAGGCTGACTATGTTTAAATACCTGAAAGGAGTTCCACTGTGCACTTGGGCCGAGTTTGACTTCTTTAAGAATATCCTTTGGCTAAAAGAATGAACTCAGCAGTATGGACACAGTCCTATTTAAGACTTCATAAGCCTGAAATTAAATCCTGAGGCCTGATTCTCTGGCAACTTGGGTCTTCATAGACTCTAAGATACCCAGATCTGGTGTAGGAACATTGCAAGTGTGTTAGAGAAATCTCTGAGCCAGCAAGGCAAAACCCTGCAACTGGGGAATATTACAATTTGCCATTCAAAAGTATGTCTGCAAACATCCTTTTTCCACTGCTCCTGTAACAGGCCATGACCAACAGTGCTTATTGTCCAGCAAAGATGAACAATGCCATTTCAGCTCACTTCAGAGTCTTTGGGAGTGCAGAGTTGTTCAAATCAGCCTAATGCTAAATGGAAAGCTAAAGCTCCAGGAGAGATTTGAGAGGTCCCATGGCACAACATTACAAAGGAACCCAAGTTCATTCCCTAAGCAGTGTTCACTTTCCTGTCTCTCACTGGTCCTCCTACAGACAACAAAGCAATATTTTATTCAAATTTGCTCTAGGCTTAATAAATAGATATGATTTCCTTATCAAAGTGACAATATCAATATGATATCTAGGACCACTAGTTAAAGTGGTCCTAAAATACATCTTCGTTGCCTGTTGGAGCACATGGAGAGTTTTTTGACCTGCCGATTTCTCTCTAAAAGGTCATCTTCCACTATACTTCAGAAACAGCTTCTCAGTCAGTTTTAGGAAAAAAACTTGATCCTATACTTGTTTTCTTTGGACATCTCTAGATTTCACCTGCAAACCAGTGGTACCAGTACAAGGAAGGGCCTACCTCTGGGTAGCCTGAGTGGGAACTGATCTTCATGCAAGTCACTGTAACACAAACACTCTCCTGAGGCTTTTGATTCATTGCAGTTGTTCTGTCTTCTTAACAAGTCCCATCAACTGTCTGTTCAAGGGCAGCCAATTACACCAGTAAAAGGCAGAACATCATGTACACATGACATGAGGTTGCCACACAACGTGTAAAAATGCATTCAGGCTTGTAAAATAAAACTACTGTAAGTATTTTTCATCAACAGAGAAGCCAGGCAGGATATCTGGCACAAAGGGAAAATTTCTTCTTCCCTTTGATAAGCAGTCCAAACAATGATCAGGCAATACAGATCTTGTTATCTACCAGTAAGAGCAGATCCTGGCTGCTTAACAAGACAGTGGGCAATGCCACTGGCCCATGACCTGAGAAGGCCATGTTCTCCTTCAGCTGGTGCAAACTCCTTCTGAACACTCACATCCTGTGTGCCCTCACAGACTGCTCAATGCAGAGCACTCATGTTTAATAAATGTTTCCATTCACCCGAGCTTTGGACATGAGGCTTCTTTAGAAAGGCCAGAATCAAATCAGAAGCTTCATTTTAATTTCCATTCTCAATGTGATGGCTCTTTTCCAAGATGCAAGTACTTTCCCATGCAAAGCCCAAGCCTGTCATCCAAATTCAATAAGCACTTTACCTACGTAAGGATTACATAACAACTTTGCTGGGAATATTAGTGATAACATGGTGAAGTTACTGACTTAATGTCCTCAGACCAATCATCCTGGTATTTGCACTTTGAGTTATTTTTCTGTGTGGTAACTAACTGACTTAGTAAAACTAGTAAATCAAATCCTAAACATTTTCCAGAGAAAAATCAGAGTTAACACCTTGTTATAGAGAGGAATAAATCAAGGCAGAGGGAAGTCAAGTGCATCACACAAGGGTAGATGCTGATACAACCACAATTACAGCTCAGTTATCTGAAATCCTGATCTGTGCCCTGCCCATCAATACATTCTGCTTGGGGAAAAAAGCAGCAAGACAGCATGTGTGGAAATTGCCAAGAGGTGTTCTCTTTGCACTGGAACCACATCCCATTCAGGTCTCCATGCAGTGCTGCATGACCTCTTCCTACCCAATGGCTTTGCCTCAGCATGAAGGGCAGATGCCTTTCACCTTTCTTCTAGCACTGCTTGCAGGAAGTAAATCCTAACCTGAATGCAGGGTAAACACCCATAGTATTTAACAGTCTTAAAAACAAGTCAAATATTTACCCATAACACACTGCACATCACATCACCTTATTTTAAACATAAAGGTTGACAATAATTTTGTCTGTACATAGTCCAAGGCTACTATCAGCAGCTTAAATGGTTTCTGCCCTGAGAGGAAATCATGACATTTTGTCAGTGACACTCTGTAATATCAGCTGAATGGTCCTCAAAGTACACCATGCTTTTCTTGTGACAACAGAGCTTATGTTTATCTACAGGCATCATTCCACATGAGACTATGAACTGCTTTATGCACAACTGCATTCCCTTTGACTAAATTTCTCTGATTTCACTAGCTATAAAACATGGTCTGTAGATAAAGCGAGGTGTCAGACAGGAGATGTGTGCTTATGAAGTGCCATTTTAAGAATATGCTAACTTTTGAAATAAAGTTTTATCATTCAGTTTTTAAACTAAATACTGCTTTTTTTCCCTATTTTTCTCCACAGCCTTAACAGTATGGGGCAGGGATTTCTATGACCATCACATGGAGAACAGGAGTAACAGACAGATGGTCACTAATAAAATAATAATCCCACTACTGATTGAAAATATAATCCATTTCTTCAACAGACACCTGAAATGCTACCACAGGATTTGATCTGTGTGATTAATTGCAGCAGCCACGTAATTTCCCTACAGATGAGACCTTGAATTAAGTTAGGATACAGTAACCCAGATCTAGGAAAGAACTACACTGGCTCTGGGACTGCATTTCTTGAGGAAAAGAGTCCCTGGCTGTTCCACCAGGGCAGTAGCAGAAGTATACCTGCACTGGACTACACCACCCAAAACTCAGTACCCAAAATAAAATTTCCTCATCAGCTTGCAGGAGCAGAGTTGTTTGTTATTTTACACCTTTTACAGACCTCTTGTAGTACTTTGATCATTTGAAGACTGAATTAGTCTCCCCCATAAACTCAACTGCTGCCTTCATTTTTAGGCTGTGACAATGTTCACAACATATGGGCTGCTTCACACTTAGAAAACCTCAGATCTTGGAAGTCATCGCAATACATTCCACAAGGGCAGAATCTGCTCACCCTTAAATTAATATTTATATAGAAAAGGGTACTTTCTTCCAAGTCTCTAAAAAAAGAGGATAACTTTTTAATTGTGTTCTTCAGAACATTTAAGCTGTCTGGGTTGGCCCTTGGTAATCCAGTTCATTACTGCATAATGAATTTATTAGGCTGTTAAACTGGAGTCCTGACAGAGATAATAGTCAATGATTGCTTATAAATCCTTTGCTGCAGTGTTTCTTCTAAAGCTTGTGGTTTGTGCTATGTTCTTAATAAAATCATAGTACAGCAACGGTATGATGAAATAAGGATCACCTGAGCATTGATTTTTAGTAGCCTAAGTTAGCTTTCAAATAAATTATTTCACAGTTAGGCTACAGGCATCAGAGGCAAATCCAAGTCATATACCAGTTTAATAAGAATTTAGACTCAGTAATGTCTTATGAACCCCCAAAGCACCTGCCCAGGTAATGTTCAGGCAGAGTTTGCTGGAAATTTTGCCAGAGCTCTGCAAGTCTTCAAAACAGATCAAAGGATGGACACCACACTATGAACAACCCTTCCCCATATCCCACAGCTGCAGAGTCAACAGCCAATTATTTCATCTGCTACAGGTATTCTTAACTCAATTGTGCATGCAGCAATGATGACCCCTAATGGTGGAATATTTCTTCTGCTGAGCAATATGCAGAGATTCTGCTTTCCAATGAATACTTCTTAAAACTCTCTCTTGCAGAGCACCAGAAAAGTTTGAGGTCCTCTTGAATTGTAACAGAGAAGCAGCTTCTTTGCCTGTTTGCTTCTTTCTTTGTACATTGAAGCATCAAAATGGAAATGTAATATTCCAGACCTAAGTGCAGGATTTAAAGTCATTCCTTTTTTTTGGAGGCAAACTATTTTGCAGAAGTAAATTTTAGTCACACTGGTGTGGAATAATCCCAGCAGAAAGTCTTCAGAAAAGAGGATGAGACGTTCTGCTCTAGATCCAATCAGATAAATGCCAGAAAGCAAAGAGCATGCACTCAAAAAAGCCTCTCTGAAGTCTGTGTCAGCTATCAGATGCTACAGTTGCAGCACCTTTGATACAGTTATCTTTTCATCAAAATCAAATAAACAAATAATTATAATTTCCAAAATTAAAAGATCGTGTTATTTTAGTGTTGAACCAACATTTAAACTGCAGGTAGAGTGTAAAAATGTCATACAATTTTTATATTCTAAAATGCTTAAATATTTTTGTGAGGTTTTAATTTTATTTATTTTTTAATCCAAGTACACCTCAAAGTCTTTAACTCTGACTGGAACCTATTTCCACATCTAGGCTGGGAAGAGGAGGTAATTTTAAATCATGTTACAGATGCCAGGTAGATTAAACCAAGTCCTGCTTTCCTCCTGGGAGAGATGAGTATCACTGGCTGCCCCATTTTAGCTTGCCTGACACTTGCATCTATTGCAAGATGAAGAACAAGGTAGCTTTGTTAACCAGGCATGACCTAAATGTGTCAGTTTTTTCCAGGTTGAGATAAACACACAGCTCTTAAAAGAAAAGAACTGAGAGCCTCTGGCAGTTTACTGATTTGTTTACTTTCTTTTAACAATATTGTAACACAGAAGTTGTGCTAGATTTCCTTTGAGTCTACAAAGCCCAGAGCCTTCACCTAATAAAAACCTAGGGATATTTGCAGACTACTAAAGAAAAAGCACATTTTCAAACTATGATCTTTTTTGCACAGTAATAGTAGAAGTTGCACAGCAAAGAACCTACTAGAAAAAAAAAATACGTTCTTCAGAAATTTATCTTCACTGCATTGAAAAATTGGTTTGCACAGTGAGGTCTGCATAACACATTTTAAATTAGAAACTAACCACTGAATTTTTCATTATATTTAATGACTGCTTTTTGGTGGCATTTCGGTTGTCATTTTTTTGTGGTTTTCTTTAGGTGTTCATTTTGGTTTTGGTTTTTTTTTTTGCTCCTGCAGAGAAATAATTACTACAAATACTTGATCATTCTGGCTTACCTTTCTTACATCTGAGCTCTTTGGTTCTGTTGTCCAAGTTATAATCCTAGATACAGCTAGTCTTGTCTCACTGGAGTTCACAAAGTCTGTTGGATCCATCTGTCTTGCCAAGGACTCAATATACTTCAGGATAGCAACTTTCACCTGAGAAGGGAAACAGGATTTGTTGTCATGAATTGGCAAAGGTGGATTTATCCCATAATAAATAGATATCACTGTAAATTGACAAGACCTATGTCAAATGGGGGGTGGGGGGAAATATCCATGTGATGTCTCTACCTAGGATAAATTTTAATAGAAAGAGTTTGCAATGGTATATCAGAACTGGCTTGAAATATGCCTTCTTGTGTATTTACATAAGCAGGTCAGTACTCCACCATGCCACTCCCACCAGTGGTTATTGTTCCAGATGCCAGGAGAGCTTTGAATTTCAAACCAAATGCCTTATGCTAGAGTCTGAAAAGATCCAAAATTTGGGAAATAGAAGGAAAAAAACTTGAGTTGTTTGGCATCCTGTATATTCCTGCCTCAGGAACATGACTGTGTATGGCTTCCAGAGTTTACAATGATCCTATAGCCCTGAAACAGCAACCTCCTGAAAAACAGTCTCCCTGTAGGAGAACTCAGTAACAGAAAGCTCTAATGTTTGGGGGATTTTTGCCATTCTGGGGTCCCCATTGTCTGGGGTCCATTCTGTCCTGCACAGCCAGGCTTTCTTCCCACCAAACCCAGGGTGGAATCTTCCACGTCTAAATTCCCCTCTGATATGGTCCAGTGTGCCTAAAGCCCCACACTTACTGACTTGAGATGAATCATAGGGCCCTATATTTTAAAGATATTTTGATTTACTAAAATGGAGAATGAAAGCATTAAAGTTGCTAATAATCAGTTTCCATACAATACAAGTACTTACAATTAGTTTGCCATGAGTTCTATTCTCTATGGTACACTTGAAATGGCAAGATAAGACAACCATGTTGATGCATTAATGAAAAGGCTTTTGATACTGACCTTCAGGTTTGGTGTTTGGGTCTGATCTACAATAAACCTCATCAAAATGTTAAATTGTTGATCAAATGGAAAAGAATCCCTGTCCAAAGAAAACAAAAGCAAAAATGTAACGCAACAAATTTTCAGGACTAAATTAACTTTATACATTAAAGCTTACACAACAGCTTTCAGTAGTTATCATGCTTTTGTCCTCTTTATCAGCAACCAAAGAAATTCCAAGTCTAAGGATTAGCTAATTAATGATTTAATACTACAAAAACATGCTAAGCCCTTTATACACTTTTTATCTGATCTTTGTACAGTTATCCAGCTATTGTCATACCCATTATTTACTTATTTGAGGCTGTGCTTTGTTACCTTATTACCACCAGCGAACTGGTTCATCTTTTCCTCAGAGTTCGTACCTGGTTTTGATTCCTCTCCTCTTTTTCCAACCACTATCCTATTTTCTCCTGCATTACTACTACATCTTTCTTAATTACTCCATTTCCAGAATGAGCTGAACTTTATTGTAACAGTGTGCTGGACATCCTTAAAAAAGAACCTGGACTACAGAACTGGTGTGCACATTGTTGTAGCATTCAAGGTCTCTCTCATCCTGACATTACTGTTATTTGCTGTTTGAGAATATGAAAGATGCTCTGAACTTTGTGGTAAAGCACCATGCATATTCTGAATACTGCAAATATATAATCAAAAAGACTGATTATCAAGGCACATGCACACCAAAAAGCCAAATCAACAAAATTTATCAGTTACATGTTTTAAATGTTACAAGTTATCTATTTAGAAAAGAGAAAGGCCTTATTAATTCAGTGCTTGAAATATTATGACATAACATTGTACTCTTGGTATTCATCAAGATTGACCCCCAAAATATATAGCACTACTGGGCTTCTACAATTTTCATCAGATGTCTTCCTGTATTCCTGCAAAAGCCTTCATGGGTATTGGAGTTTGCCACCTGAGTACTCTACCTGGTAACATCCAGAGCTTTTTGAACTTTTGCTTGCACAGACCCCAGCAAATCTGCTCCCATTTTCTTTAGCAGCTGGGTCAGGAGAACAAAAAGCCAGTCTTGCAAGTCATCCTTATGAATGATGATGAAATCAACCAGTGTTTCGAGAAACATGCTGAAAACCTACAAACAAATCAAGTGTCATAAAAAGGAAGACTGTGCTTTTAATAAAAATAATCCAAGGGGAGGAATTTGCAATCTGAGTTTCAGGATGGTTTTGTTATAGACAGTTTCATGAATGAATTTAGTGACTACATTGCTCTGAAAAAAAATTAAGACAAGACGTGTCTAAAATGTGTCATTAAAATACCACATGAAACAAATGAAGGAAGGGGGTAGAATACACTTACTCTCTGTTGTGAATTCCACGGCAAAGCAGGCCATGCAACAAAACAAACCACTCGTTAGCACACATAGTGATCAAGGCTGGTTGTTCAGATGCAGTTTGTCAACAGATAAAATATGCATTCATTTGAAGTTCACATTTTCTTAAAACATAATTTCTTCTCAACAGAGCTACTTAAAATAGCATATACCTTGGATGAGATCAAGTCTCCTAAATCAAAGTAACATGGTTATGTAGAACAAAGTTTACCTATGTTTAACACCACAACTAATGAGTTTGTAGCATTAGTTTCTGCAGTAGAGATGACAGATCACCACTGTCACCAAGGACAGACTTGAGCCCCTCTCCCTGCTCCCACTTACCTACTAACAGAGGACCAAGATGTCTGTAATTTCATGGCACAGCCTTCAGCATCAAAGATTAGCATTACAAAGAAGGCAAAGTGACTATGCTTCAGGCTTATTTATAATATTCAGAATTATATTTTGGTGACAATCCATCCTGCTCCCAGGCATATACAATACACACATCCCTATGACCATGATGCTCATTACCCTTCCTGGATCTCATTCTGCTGTCTATGTAGACATCCCTAGGCAGTCCCTAGAGAGGTTCACACAAAACTGAACCTCTTGACCCAGGAGCTGACATTCGATCAGCATTAGGCTGCTCCTTGGGAAGCACGGAATAACCACTTTCTAGCAACTTAAGAGCAACTGAGGCCCTCCATTGTGAAACAGGTAAAAACCAAGATTTACAATGCCAGTTTCCCCCAGCAGATGGCAGGGGTAGAAATACAAAACACTTCTCTTGAAACGGTGTCAAGTGTGCACACATGGTAATGCAGGAGAGTGAGCCACATCTTTGTGATCTTACCTTACTGTGAGGGTCAGCAAACATGCGAGTAAATATTTCACACAGCCTTTTTAATTCGACTCGGCTAGAATACATAAAACATGGTATTAATGCAAAAGCTCTAGTTACAGTAAAAAAGCTAGTAAATATTAACACTTGGAAAAATCTAGCCTTCAGTATTTAAATATTGTCACACTTTGAAAACTCTGTATCAAAGCAGAGCCTTAACTGGCTCTGTAAACTAGAACTGACATTCCGGTTTAGCTGCTGGGATACATTAAAAAAATATCTCATCAATGTTTTTTACAGTCAAAGACACACACTTGCATTTTCTGCTGCTTCTATTTTCTTCAGTATTCTGAATTGCAAAAGAAAACTTGAAATGCATATTTCTGGGGGTTGTTAACTTTGCATGCATTAGACAGATGAGCTGGTCCCATAAAAGCCTAGGTCTTTACAGCGTAGGAACAGGTCTCTCAAGTCTCCTCTGTGTCAGGCAACTTAAGTTTTCAAGAAAAACCAGAATTTTTATGCTGCTTGGATAGATTCTAATCATAAATATTTTGGTCTAAATTCTCAGTAGCTTCAGTGAAACCAGTTTAGAACTGCACAGTATTAACAATTACCAGAACTGACTCTGATGCAAGTGGTTAACCTAGTAAATCACTAGATAATTAAATCTAGGCTCAGTCTTAAGTGTAAGCTCCCGGGGAAAAAACAGAATGACATATTCAATCCCCTTCATAGCATACTGACTTTGAGTCAAACACAGAATTGTTTGGTGTCGAAGTGCTTACTTGCAACATATTGAAAATACAAGTCTTAAGTTTTCCTGCAAGGCAAACTGCCGAAGAATTCCATAAAAACTTACAAACAAGTTTTCCTTGTTTAGTGTGCAAGCCAAACCAGAGGAAGACAACTAGATAAAATTTCTTGTATCCTAGGATGCAATTAGATATTTTCCACAATCACTATGAAGTGAGAACAAGTAGGGAAATGCACAGGAATTGCTCCAAGAACAGCCTTTCTTCTTGACTGTATTTACAGACAGATATTGATTCTACAATCCACCAACTTGTCTCTCCCTCTCAAAGTAAGTTTTAAAGAACAGGCCAGAAACAGGTCTGTAATTATTTTATGTTAGCATGTTTTTAAGTAACACAGGACACTTTTTCAAATGTACCTATGGCTGAAAGGTTGATAAAATTTTAAACAGGCACAAAACCAATGGTCTTAAGAGGTAAAAGTCTTTGCAATGACACCACAGAGAGCTGTCAGCCTCATTCAGGATAAGGCTGCACAGGCTCAACAAGATCACTGTAACACACTCCTGACTTCATGCATACTGCAGCTTTCCAATTATCTCCTCTTTATTACTCTAATGAATTTTCTTTCTGGACGAAGATTACATGAAGAGAGGAAGTATAAACATGTCTCTTTCTACAAAGTCATGGACCTGAGGAAACAATCTAAGTACTAAACTGAAACAGGCCGTGGGGAAAAGCTCTCCTTAAGGGCCTACTGGCCTTATTTTATTTAGAATAGCTTATGGGGAGCCCCTTAGAGAGCCAGGCCGCTTGAAAACATGTAAGACAGAACAGGTAGGTACCATACCACTTTACATGCACATTTTGCTGGATATCCACATCAGTTCAGAGTACTCAAGAAAACCTAGCCACATCACTGCCTTTTGTTAAACCTGCTATACCACAACAAGATATCACATTTAATTAGAAGACAAGACAGACTTGCTCCTTGGACTAATGACCTCAATGTTCTGCAAGATGCCACGGGAACAAACAGGATGATATCTAGTGATTAAAACAGGCACCAGATCAACCCTGAACCAAGCAGGAAGCAGACAAAAAGCAAGACAAAAGGAAACATAGAGAACTAAAAACAGTATCAAATAAAAAAATTAAAAAGCCTACAAGGGGTGTAGTTTCTGGACTACAGGTTTATAAAGTACTCAGGATCAAAGCAAGTGAAAGCTCTAGCTTGAGGGACTAGTGACAGCAGTACAGTTCAAACACTACAACCAGTAGGGATAAGAACAATATGATGCTACTGGCATTTCAGCTAAGAGCTACTGATCTGGATAAAGAGTTCATCACCCAGCCTTCTCAGTATTTCATCCCTTGAAGTATCCCCAACAGCACTCAAGCCCTTGATTATAATCCTCACATACCTTCATGGCAAAAATCAAAGTCTCACTCAATTTTTTCAAGCAAGTATATGAAGTGCTAGAGTCTCTCCAGACAGTTTGTTAAAAAATAAAAAAAGACAACAGCATACATGTGGGAAGCATCTTTTCAAAGTCTTGTAAATAGACCACATCAAAAAGCATCTCTGATCTAGAGACTCTATGTCCATATTAAAAACCTGCAGAACTTCCTGCCTAAGGACTGCACCACAACATATGAAGTGCTAGAATATTTTTAAGATGGCAAGAGACTAACCTCTCTAAGCCTTCTCCCAGTGCTGTTTCATTCAGCCTGTTAACCATCATGTATTTTCAGTCAGTGAAGGCCTTTTACAAGGAAAATAACTGTACAGATTCAAGTAGGTAGGCTATAAATTGTACAACAATCACTGATAAACTCTGACATAATTTAAGAACATCTTATTCATAACGTAAGAATAAAAATGTGGCAGCTATTTGTGAATGTTATCTCCAGCAGGGCCAAAATATAAACAGCTTGTTTCCAGATGCTTTCACCATAAACAAAGGGTGAAAAGCCCATGGCCTGAGAGCCAGTTGACATTAACTAAAGTAACCTGGAGCCATGTGAAGTTTTCAGATGAATATTAGGTAATTCTAAAATCTGTTTTAATTTGTGATATGCCAAAGGTGTTTGAGGGGTTTATGTGGCTTTCTGCAAGATAAAGTGTTCTGCCTCTCCTACCATAAGCAAAATTTCAGAGTTGGCACACCTTTTTTATTGCCTTAAGAAACTTCCCTCTACATTATAAACAACAGCATTTATGGGAGACTCAAATTGCTCATACAAGATTTTTCAAGAGTTACAAATAGTATCTGTAATTATACCTAACACAGTCTTCATAAAGAGTCAAAGTATACTCAACATACTGAGAGCATTGTCTCATCTCACACACACCCTGAGTCATTTTAGAATAAGTACAGTGTTTGAAGTTCCTGGGGAAAAAAAATATTGAAGGTTCAAACAGACTAATGTAAAACCAGTACCACCCTTTGAGAGCATTTACATTACCATCATTGTGGGAAATCTCACTGGGCTGCAGTAAGCACCTACTTTTGGAGGTCTCCATGACACAGAGGGAGGCTAAGAGAAGACAGCATGCTTTATCTAGTCCTGCCTGTGTTATTGCTACAAGGTAATATGAATTACACTGATGCCAATTTTTTCCAAAAGTTATTAAATTCCCAGACTGTGGAGACAAAGCGTTCACACCTGTGAGAGATGCTATCTAGATAACACAGGTAAATATTACTGGCTTCTGACTATAACCATCTCTCGTAAATGACCGATGCCATAAAACTATCAAGGTCACCTCAGTGTCCGCTGGCTTTTCAGTAAGTTCTGAAGACCTATGAGCCCCTCTTTCCTTTCGGACCAGTTGGAGCTGGCACAGTGGTTCAGGACTTCAGCCACATCTTCTGTCTGCCGCAGGTAGTGAGGAATTCCTCCATTCCTGGAGCCATAGGAGCGCTCCGAGCAAGCACTCGATGCGTCGCTGTTGGCATCATCATCAGAGTACATCCCATAGGGCTCATACCTCCTTCTCACTGGCTTTTTCTGGAAAAGGGGAAACTCAGCATGTTTATATATGGTTACACCAGTGCCCACAGAAAAACACCATCTGTAAGCATTAAAAGGCAGACTAATGCTATAGTTATAGTGACACAGCTGTTTTAAAGACGTCACCGAATACTGCCTGCTTACCTCTCACAGTAGGGCAAGACAGATCCCATTGACTTCAATGAGACTATTGGAGTGACTAAAGGGAGGAGGGCCTGCCTTCCCCAGCATGAAAGCAAGATAAGCCCAGTGGAATTGGCTACTGACAATAATATTTTACATTCTTTAACTATAAATAATGGTCAGTTCCGTTGTTACAGATTCTATGATGATACAACCTGTACTTCAAGAAAAAAAATATAAGGAAGAAAGAGCTGAAGGAATCTGTGCTGGCATGCACAGTTGCTTTGAAATTGATTATCAAGTAACTCTAGAAATGCACTCAGATATGGATAATTTTTCCTAGTTTGGGCTAGAATGTTTCCAGAGGCTGCTGAAGGAGTTGAGTACTTAAATCCCACTCATTTCCATAGCCTGGCATTAGAGGACCTGATTCCCTCAGGTACATCTTGGACAACCTTGATCCTTTCAAAATGGATATTAGAATACTTATGGTAGCAAACCAAATTATATGTTAAGCTACAAAACAAAAAGTCTTAAATGAATCTTAACAGAACAGGAGTGATAAGACAATGTATCAGGAAAAGATCATCTATATTCTAAAGTGTTTGATACAGACTTCCTTCCATATTCAGTCCTGTGGCTCTTGGACTTGTGAAGTCAGCAGAGTTCTGATTTCAATAGGACTGCAGGATTGAAGCGTAGAAATTAACTCAAGTGCAGTATCATGGGCATTAGCAACAGGGTGGGGAAAGTTGGAAAGTAGAAATAAAAAGTCAAGAAAGCACTAGTACCTTGCTCCTGGAGTCTCCTAACAGCTGTAGGCAGGAAAATATTGAAGTGTGGGAAAAAGCATAGAGAATTATGTCAGAAGCTTATGTAGGGTTTGTTTTTGCAACAAAAACGTATAGCAAATGTAAAATTAAAAAAATACAGTTTATGCAAAATAAAAGCGGGTATAATAATGCCTGCCTTGACCTCCTGACTGCTACATTACTTGTGTAACCTCAAAATTTCCATTACTGAGCTTAGAAGTGACATTATCTGTTAATAAATTTTGTAGTGACAGATCTAGATACAACACTTCTGTACTTACTTTTCAGTAATACTGCTCTGGAAGATAGAGTTTTTTTGTAATCATCTATTTCCCCACACATTATCAGTAGCATTTTATTTCAGAATCTTGGAAAGAAATTCTGATGTCAGGAAACCACAATCTACAGTGCAGCACATTTAATCAGCTTCACTTAACCAAGTTCTCTTTCATCCTGCAGTTCTTACACCACTCTTCTTTGAAGCTTAGCTTCTTTAAGATCCCCTGGCTGTCACTCCTAGCTTAAAGAGCTTACTGAACACCAAAGTTTCCATCACCCTTTGAGATCCTCTGAGATACCAGCACTGATTCCCAGTATAGACACTGTGGTTTTAGGCCAAGTCCAGCTCTCAAATAGAAGCAATCAGAGCTCTACACAGGGAGCAGAGGTCACAAAATGACCCATTGTGTTCTGTTTAAACTGTGTATTTGGCTGAAGCTACCTTTGGAAAAGATCTTTTCATTTTCTACTACAGGAAAAAGAATACTCCTCTGCAAACAAGGCTGCTGGGTAAAAGCTGGCATCACATTACTCTCTCAAAAGGAGCCTAAACAGAGTTTGTCAGTTGTCTGTTGTGAGAAGACAACCAAGAAAAAGAGCAAACTGGGGGGGGTGGGAAAGAAGGGGACAAGATTGCACTGCTTCCCCCCAAGTCTGACAAATTCAGATTAATCAACCAAGTCAGCAGCAGCACTAAATTTCCAGCTAGACATAAGTATTTCTCTTAAGTATTAACCCTTTAAGAATTTAACATTGTAGTATCATGTTATCTATACTGAGTGGAATATTTAAACACATATTTCAAAGAGAACTCTGTAAATCTAGCTGAAGATGAAGCCACACCCAAAGAGTTCTCAGTGATGAACAGTAAACTGAAGCACTGTGACCCTCCCCTCCATTAAGAAACCTGTATTCAGCAACTGCTCATATTCAGGTATACACCCCGATTTCATTTATGCATGCAAAACAGCACCTATAATTATGCCCTGAACTGCTGTGGTAGCAAATTTGAGGTGTTGAGAGCAGAAGCTGGCTCACAAGCTTCTGTATTTAGTAATGAAAATGACCAATAATGATTCAGTCCACTAAATGCAATAGTGCCTTCTATCATATGCTGTCCTACCTTTATTTTATTCACAAATACTTTAGGGGTTTTATGGAAAGGTAGATTTTGTAAAAAGTGAAATTTCTCTAGGAGCACTCAAATAATCACCTAGGAGTGGAGGTGACATGAGCTGGGTGATCCAATATAAAAAGAAAAATGTTAGTCATCCTTGGGGAAAGTGCACTAGGAAATGGAGAAAGGGCAACTATCACAAACTCTGAGGAGATGGTTTACTCCTAATAAAGAGAGATCTGAGATATGTCTCAACATACGTAAGGACATCCTCCCCTCTGCTCAGGTCTAGAGCTGGAGAAAACGCAAGGTACCCTGGTACCCAACTAATGCTGTACAGTAATTGTTCCTGCCTCTAGACACATCCTCTCCCTGAAATACTCAAGGTAAATCTAAAGGCTTAACACCTGCTTGCTGAAGAGCAGAAAACACCTTCTGAGAGATATTACAGTTCAAAATAGTAAAATTTTTAAAAATTACAATAAATTGACTTGGAAATCCACTGAATGTTTGAATGTACTAGTAGCAAACTAGATAAAAATACACTTCAACTTAGGTGCATGAGACAGTACCAATTACAGGCAAGGCAAGTTATGAGCTGATCCAAGTACCTGGGCAGGTGAAAACACAGGGCAAAAATCTAACAGAGGGCAGGAACTTGTTAAATTCTCAGTTCTTGCTGAAACCTCATCAGGAATCAACACTAACAGAGGACTCTTTTTCTGACAGTCTTCATGCAGGTAATGGGACTGATGGAAATCCCTGACCCCACAGGTGCCCAGCACCCCCAGTGCACTCCCCATGCATCCTCTGACAGCCAACAGAAGGACCAACAGCTGATTCACCCCATCCTGCTGCTCTAGCACTGAGCCACAGCAGCCTGTGTGGAGAACTAACACGGAATCAAAGGAAACAAACATTGCTGCTGATAGAACCAAGGACACACCAGCAAAAGGTAACTAACTCTACAGCATCATAAACTGGCACCATCAGGACAAAGCAATTTACAAAGAGGAGAACATACGTACAGGTAACCTTAAGCCACTTTCTGGTGTCGGAAGCATTTTGTATTTTTCCTCTTACCAGTGCATCAGCCACAGCAGCCTCCAGATCTGTGCTTGTGCTCAGGACTCGCATGGCATTCACAGAAGCAGGCATCCTGCCTGGCTGGCCGAGTCCAAACCGGTCTGCACAAAAGACAACAGTGAAAGGGATTGTTAAATGAATTCACATTCACTCAGAATCCTAATCAGGTGCCCGAGCAGCTCTCCCCACAGGCTCTGGGAACTTGCAGTACTTTTCCTTTAAATGCTCTTTTATCCACAGCTCTACAGTTTGCCATTAGAATAAGAAATAAACTATTGTTTGTTGGGCCCCTGGGACAATTTTGAATCCTCACGGTAACTTTTAATTTTTATTTTTTTTTAATCTAGGAAGCAGGGTATCTACTTTGTGTATGTTTTTGCCCAGATGTGGTTTCAAAGTTTCATTTTCATGTCAGAGGAAGACATGCCAGTTCCTGTATGGCACTCGGAAGTCAAGAGCAAGTTTCTCATTAACTTCAGAGAGACAGAATCATGCCTGGTGTCAGAAGATGTTAATACCCAAGCATGCATCCATCCTGTGGGTTTTTCTCAGGTGAGGAGATGAGACTAGCAGCACCAGATTAGCTTATTTTGTCTCAAGGCTTGATGAACCATTAAAAGTTGTTCCCCTACACCCTACAGTATAAAAACAAGGTTTATTTTGCTTGTGTAGTAACTCCATTTCTGTTTCACTACTACTCTTGAAGCAGTTTAAATGCCATCTAAAAGCCCTATATCAAAATTGATTTCTTTTGATCAAAGTGTCATCTTTACCACTTTGAATTTGATGGCAAAGCTCGCAATGGCATCCAGAAACAAAGGATTGAGTGCACAATGCCATTTACATTCCAAGTGATTAATTTACTTCATCATTTACCAAGTCTGTTACAAAAGTTGCTGAAATTAGGTTTTTTGACCAAAGGTCAAATTCAGAAAGCCAATTCAGACAGAACCAGTGACCCAAGTATCCCAGGCTAGGCTCTATCAGAACAGCCCTGGATAGGGGTACATCAGACACCCCATTACTGGGGTCCTGGCTCTGGTCTATAAGCAGCAAGAGTTTGATTTTGACATTTTCAAATTTTGGGGTTTTTTTTGTACTTGGGTTTGTCCTTGCTTATGAAGGGCTGGGAACATCCTTCCTAGGACATATTTTACACCTCTGCCCCCTGCACCCACACGACAGTAAAAGTTTTGCCAGCAAATTCAGCAGTGTGCAGGTCAAGCTGCATGAACTCATTTAATAGACCTTGAGCCAACCCATGCTGGAGGCAGTCATCAAGCAGCAAGGGAGAGGGATCAAGTCACACAGCTCTTTTTATTATCTCACCTATCTTTATTTTAGCAAAGGAAATACCCTGTTTATTGAAATGCATAACTATGCTGT
Source organism: Phaethornis superciliosus (assembly GCA_023637945.1). Lineage (NCBI taxonomy): Eukaryota > Metazoa > Chordata > Aves > Apodiformes > Trochilidae > Phaethornis > Phaethornis superciliosus. Next base: position 27,026,343 of record JAJQWJ010000007.1, read on the forward strand.
GGATTTCCACAAAACTGAGGTCAAACATAGTATTCAGCAGCTTATTCTATTCTGGGGGGGAAAACACTGCACTTATCACAAAACTGTGTTGCTTTCTTCTTTAAAAGCCTATTCCACTGAATTATCTTTTAAGGAATTAGCTCACACTGGCATAATTTAAATTAGAGACTGACACTTGCAAGTCCCCTGTTCTAATTCTAAAGTTTTACCTGAGTGGGGAAGAGATTAAGCTATTGAGGGGAAATAGATTTTTTTTTTTCCTAAGGAAAAAAGTCCTAAAGACTAGTATTTATTTTAAAAAGGAGCATTATATATAAAAATTTACTGTTTCTCAGAGTTTCATAGCCAGACAAGACACTTCAGATTTACAACAGAAACACATTTTCTACAAAACACATTACAGGGGAAAAAAAAATTAAACAAAATTCTGAGAACTACTGCCAAAAAGTAATCAAATAATGACATTTCACAAAGAAATAAAAGTTGCATGTGTTATTACTATCCCCTTTTTTAATGCACTTGGGTTGAAGAATCGTTTCAAATATTTAGGTGAAACAGTACTTCATCCCTAAAATGGAAAGATCTGTACACTCTTATTAGAAGCACAGAGAAGATAATGCATTAGATCTGATTGAAACTAAAGTCACTACTACAGAGATATACACTGCAAAGATGTACAGAAGTATTCTAAGTGTGAATATCTGGTACAGTACAAGGGTTGCAAATGTGAAGAGAAGTTCTGGAATTGGTTTTATATTTAAACCCAACTCAATGACATTACTCAAGTACTACTGAGTTGTGAATTTGGCTTTAACTTTGAAATAACATAGCATCCAAAAACACCACTGCCATTTGTTTACACATAAATTTAATATTACATTAGAAAAGGGAAGATAGTTTGTTTGGTTTTTCAAATGAAGAACAGAATGACAAAGTAATTCAGCTGTAGAACAGTTTAAATATCCAGCATAAAGAAACAAAATGGAGTTTTTGCTTTTTTTTCTTTTTTTTTTTTTAAAAATCTGTTAAAGTATAGTGCAGCATGCTGGCTCCATGGCTACCAGGAATTCTCTGAAATACCTCTTTTGGTGACCTTTAAATCCTTAATACCCAAGTCACTCTCTAGGCTTCTCCCCAAGACACTGTTGCCATACCTGAGTGCAGAAGTTAGACCTTAGGAGAGGCCTCAGCACACCTCTAAAATGGGGCTGGAAACACATTTGGCTCCAGAAATAACCAACACAGACAAGCCCAGTGTTACTGGGCAAGAAATAAAGAGTATGCTCTGGCCCCCACCCCTGTCACCCTGACTAGATTCATTATACTTGCTAAAATATGGGTGAAAATTCCTAACCGCCATTTTGGTTTAAATGTGGTTTTTGGCCTGATTTTGCCATTCTTAAGGAGATTTTGTCCTTCTATAGGGCACAGGTAACTATATACAAGTTGATCATTCTTCGCACCAAACTACATAAGCCAAGCATGAAGTGACTATCACAGAAAGTTGAATGCAAACAAAGCTTAAAACTATAATTTTTAATTCAAGGGGTTTGGGGTTTTTAATCCTTTTGATTATTGTTGTTAAATACATCTTCAAATTATTACTTTGAAAAATGCCAAAGACTCAAATGAGCTTGCATAATTTCTGTCAAGTAACCTGGCAAGGGAAATAAAGTTTTGAGATTTAGGTAAGTGACAGCCACTTAGCAAGAGTTAAGAGAAACAGAAGACATTTTTCACTCCCTGCTTGAAGGGGCTTAATTAAATAACTTTCTGTATCACTAATTTTTTATGCAATTTTATCCTCCAAGCTAACACTGAAGCCCTCATTCACCTTTGCCATCACCTTTGTCCTCACGACTGTCGACCCAAAGCTAGCAGCCCTCATCTATTTTAAGTCTCCCAGTGAAAGATCCTCATTTCAGAGTTATGGTTTCTCCACAACTGCAGATCCAGCACAGGGGGAGGGAAGAAGCCACTGGAATCTGCAGATTTTTCTCATTACGTGTAAGCATTAATCTCCTGATGCTAAGACCAGAGAAATTAATGGAACAGTTTCTTAACAACTTCCATGTACTTTGGACAAAGCCTTCAGAATTCCATGAAGAATGGATTAGAACTTGTTAACCTCTGAAGCTCATTTTGAAAGCTCATGAGGTGCTTAATGTTTGCTGCTCTTCTGTATTTTGGGGAGGATCCCACAAAACAGTCGTTAACAGGAGTTCAGAATATCTAGTAATAAATAGGATGAAACCCACTGGGATGTGGTCTTAGGCATTGGGAACTGGTACACTGCCAAAGAGGAAATATAAAGCAAAATGTCAGGTACCCTGCATCAGTCAGGATTTAGCCCATGCTGTATAACTGATCCAATTTACACGAGAACTGAGAAAGCCCTGGATCACCCTTTGTATAATAAACACTGCTCAAAATGCTTGTAAAATACAGAAAATTAAAAACATCCAATAAATAAAATTCAAAACAAAAAAGCCACGTTGAACAAAACAGAACAGAAAGCCCCACAGCGGTGAGAAGCACATGCCACGTGCTGGCTGATGCACATGACAGCAAATGTTAAGATGGGGTACAACGAGACTACGGATAAGAAGCAGATTCATGCAGTTAGCGCTTGTTCACCTGACTGCCCAACAGAATCAGCAGTGGAGAGAGCACTAGTGGACCTGGAATGACGTCGAGAAGCTGCAAGTAGAAGGAATGGCAACACCCACAGGATTAACACACATTTAACCCGAGACAGAAAATGCCACAGTCCAAAGGGGATGCGTGTGACCGCTACTGGTAAAGGTGTTTCCTAGTGACAGGGAAATGATGCTGTGCATGAATGCGTAACAGATACGGTGCAAGCCCCACGGCGATGCCTCCGTCTGTAGCTTTGCCCCCTTCCCTCCCCCCCCCCCAGGACTGTAATCACAATGCATGACAGAACTCATCTGCAACACTCCCAAACCCAGTGCAGTTCAGCAAAAACCCCCAGTGCGTGTCAGTCACGTTCCAGACCCACGGATCTGGATGACGGCCACCGTGAGAACGTGGAGCAGACATCTACAGAGCAGGATTTAGATGTGTCTGATCTAAACCCCAAAGTGAAGCCATGATGAATGGTTAAGAATTGTGCTTGCAGGTGTTTTTCCACAACATTCTAGCCTATGCACAAAAAAAAACAACCCAAAAAACAAAAACCAACAAAAAACAACATTAACAAAGAGAATGAGTAACCACAGAATTAGAAAGAGTCATACAGGGAGGTCACCAAACCACTGCAGATAGGTCTTTGGGTTGGGTTTGTTACCCAAGTAAACACAGGTACACACATACTGTAGCTGTTCCTACTACCAAAAGTCTCTTGCTTTTAACTGTTTTTGCATACATGTTTGTTGAATCTAAGTACGTACATGCACAGAAAACCTGAAGATGCACATCAGACACCTATCTGGAATTACACCACATGTATACAAAACGTTAATAGCAATGGAGCACACATGGTAGCAGAAAAGCTGAAGCCAAATATAGCTCCTACTTCAATTCCCTGTTAACAGCAGCACATGAATTACAAAATGCCTTTGGAGAGTTCTTGGATTCAGCAAAAAGGTGAGTTTCTTTATGAAAGCAAATGGAAAGCTGGTCCAGGCATTTCCAAATTACAGAAATTTCATTTTTCTAAAGAGGCTTTCCCTGTGTCTAGCAATGACATGCTCACCTAGCTCAAAGCAACTGACCCAAGAAACTGATTGCTCATTTGAGCAATTCATCACCACAGACTCACTGAAGGCGTTGTTGCTTTAACATCATTACTAGTACTGTCAAGAAACTGAAAAAAATAAAGCAGAATCACCTTCTAATACAAATAGGCTTTGTCAATTATGCATATACATGTTAAATAGAAAAAATTAAACCTTGAGTTTAAGGCAAAACATTCATAACCACAGTAACTAGTATCATAAAATAGCAGCAGAGAAAAACAAAATTTTTTTGCCCAGTGTGAGAGTTTGACTAAAAGCTATACAAAATATGCAATATAGTTTTTATCTATGGAGAACACGTGCATTTATTCAAGAGAACAATCCTACTGACACCATGAGGAACTCATGAAAGATTTGCAGGATCAGTGCAGGATTATGGATTGAACTTCACAATTAAGATTCTGCTTGCAACGGCTATCTCCTGAGCCATCCACTACACCTCTGTGGATATCACTGCAAAGATCCAAAGGCCATGAAGAAACAGGAATCACAATTTTTACAAGTCACATCTCTGCAAGGAGGCTGAGTGTAGAGTGACTTTTCACTCATGTTTCCTAACTTCAGAAGCACAATGCTTGGTGCACAGACATGCATAACCACACTGCAGCTCCAAAAAAAAGCAGAGCAATTTGCAAGGTCAGGATTTCAGCATTGACATTAATCATAATACCATTAAATGCAAGAATCTTGTCACTTATATGTAGCTAGTTTAGGTATAATTAACTAACATACAAGTTAATCTTTATGAGCAAAAATAGACCATGCATGGTAGTATTATATCATCTTAGCATTAATGCAAGATTAACTGGTTTCTAGAAGTACTGTAACAGAATCATATTCTTTGGGCTTAAATTGACATATATGTTTTTCAGATTAATTATGCACTATGTAATTACAAGTTCATGAATATGGTAAAACTTAAAGCATTTCATATGACAACACAAGAAAATGACAATAGGTAACAACTATATTGGGTTACTATTACATTTGATACTTTGTCCCCACCTTATCTTCATGACTTTTAATAACAATGTTTTTCTAGAAATGCATTAGTCTTCAGGTAATTAAATATCATTAGGTAAAATGAAATTGCTTAGATTTTTTACAATCAGTGTAATAGACACCTGTAACTGAAATTTTATGACACATATACAGGTCAGACTCAGTGGTGATTTTGGTGTACCAAATTCACATCAACTGCTTCTGGTACACTGCCTTTATTTTTCAGAAAAAGGGCTCAAGACAGTATTTCAATTAATGTATTTTGACCACAATGAAACACAGCACAACATAGAACAGTAACAAGTTAACCCTGAAAAACCAGCTTGCTTAAACACTTTGGCTGGAGAAAGTCATCCAAATTTGAAGTTAGACTGGGAACTAAAAATGAGGTGCAGTTGTCTATCTGTTACTTTATGGCTATGGTATCAAATCCGCTTTATTTAATCAATAAAAAGTTCATCTATTGATCTCAAAGAGCTATGAACCAAGTCCTGAACAGTCAGTGAACTGCTTACTTTTCACCAAACTTTGAGGTATTACAGATAAAGCAAAAAGATTGTTTTATAGTTCACTACAGTTCCACATGATGAAGTTTTGAACCCCGAAGCCTCTCTAATATAATCTTGAAGCATTGAAATCAATAGGAATTTTGCCAATTATGTCATATGCATGAAGATGACAAGCCCCTCTACACTGGCAGTGTTTAAAACTGAGATAAATAACTAAAGCAATAATGACAATAACTATGGAAAGTTAAAAGATTATTTGAAATAGAGTATATTAATTAAGCATGAGAACCAAACAGTAACATTTTGCCCATGTGTCTGCATTTTCATAACCTTTTCTCACTACTGTATTAAAGTTGCAGAATTAAGCCCAGAATACTGTGCTCCACTTACACTACTTCGTACATCTGCATTTTGTCACTACATAAAAAAATAGGTCCTCTAATAATGTTCTTCAGCTTTGACGAAATTTCTCACTTTTAATACCACATGCACAGCTGTGAAATTACTACATAAATTAAGAGGGCCTGGAGACCAACTACATTTCATTATGCCTGAGATGACAAAGCTTTCACACAAGTAATATATTTGGGTTGAATATATGATAGTATTTGATCAGAAACATTAACTCTCCTGCTGTTTTCAGCCTTGTGCAGAAAAAAACTTCTGCATGTGGTAAATGTAATAAGATTTTCTGTTTGTACTGTACACTTCAGCTGCAGGATAATGATGCACCTCTAAAAGCTCGACCTATGATTTTAGGCTGCTGGAAAAACTTTTGTACAAAATGATATATCCACCTTGTTAATCGATGACTGACAGTGATATGTAAAACCTCTACAAAACAGAGCTTCTGTAACTATTGGAAGATTTAGTATAGAAATGATACACTGCTACTGTACCTAGATGTAAGAGAACCACATTATAAGTCACTCAACAAAAAACTACAATGTTACTGCATATTCCACTGTGACCTAGAAAACTGAGGCTTGCTCTCCCATAGATTTCCATCAGTGCTGTAAAGTGAAGCACAGCAGCTGCATCTAAGCTGACTTCATGAAACTAAAAATTAAAGTCTAGTTTGAACTATTTTCCCACTAGCAGTAAAGTGCTGAAAACTGGAATTGAAGCATGCAGAAGAAAATGTTAGGGAAACAGGGTTGGAAACAGGGAGTGTGTCAGGAATCCAACAGAGGACAGGAAACAATCTCATTCTACCTGGCAGTGTCTTGAAAAGGCAATCAGAACAAGGGGAAAGGAGGGAAAAAAAGTTGACCCTTAAAGCTCCAATGCCTACATGTACTCACCAAGTGGAGGAAAGCCCCGAGCAGGGCTTGTATCTCGACTGCTCTCACGGCTGGTATCACGGCTGCACCCCTGACTCATGCTGGGTCGGGGGATACGACTGCTCCGTGCTAGCATGCAGCATGGAGAGTTTCAGAGAAGGTGAACAAGTTTAATGAGGACAGAAAGCTCAAAGTCAAGTCACATTTCTGTTAGTTACGGTAATTATTACATTAGTAATTATCATCTGCAGCAGCCTGCTCAGGCTATTTACACACCAACTACCTGACATGCTGAGCTGTGGTTGTGAAGTGAAATTTCAGCAGCATTGAGTGCCTGTGGTTGACAGGCTGCCTTTTCTTAAGCAATCCCTTTTGTTATATACAAGTAGAGCAGGCACCTGCAGTCATCTAAGGGAGCTCTACTGCTACAAAACATGCAAAACAGATGAGGCTGGAAAATCGTCCTGGAATATTTTCTCCTTAATTATAAGATAAAAATCCTTCTGGAACTAAACAGAATTTTTAACCAGATCGAAGGTTTTTAAAGTAGTCACAATACCAATATGATATTTTTACATAGATTTGCCTTTCACAAAGATTTTTTTCACGGAGTTTTGCCATGAACAAATACCCCAAAGATGTATTGTACAGACTTATAAAAAATATGCTTCTCCAATGAAAGGTACAAGGAAGAAAACATTTAGATCCTGAACACCTGACAGTCAGATTAGAGTGCTTTGAATTTTAAGAAACCAGCAGCTTCAGATCTCCAACAGAAACAAACTTCTGCTTCTCAGATATTTCTAAAACCTTATATTTATGGCTTTATCTGCACATTTATGGGGAGCTTTAAACCATATTCTTTACTTTGACAAAACCCTACACCGACAAAACTCATCTGTATTCTGCCAGCTATCAAGGGCTTAGTTTCCCACAGCCTAACAAGGCTCCTGCCTATCAGCTGTGTCACAGGAACCCATCATATGCATGCTCTTCCTTTGGCAAGGTAGAAGATAGAAGATGAAGCTGCTTTCATAGTAAAAAGAAATACCACTGACTTCAGCTGAAGTTTTGTCCAAGTAGAAAAACCAAAGCTATGCCCTTAGAATGCTGCTTAACATTAAGATTTTGAATTTTATGATTTTATAAAATCAACAATTTAGGTATTTAAACTTAGATTACTCCTCTGCAAATTCTGTGTCATTTTCATGTAAAAGCTATTTGCTGAAAGTTATTTAATAAGCTTTATGTCCAATAGAGAATAAAATGTTTTCTTTGGTACAGTAATAGCAGTAAATTTTAGCAGTTTACCTTAAAGACTTTAAAGAGTAAAGAGGGATTTCCTTTGCTGTTTTGAAAAAACAGTAGCATATTTTAAGTGTTCATGAAAAGTCTTTAAGGAATTCAGTCATGCACAGAGTAAAATCTTTCCATCAGCTTTGATGACAACGTAGCAGAGGCACATACATACAACATGAACCTGCTTTACACTAATACTTTAACAGCACCCTCCTGTTTAGAAAAATAGTGCTATTCGTATGTTTCAGAATATATATATTCTTATAAAGAACTATTGGTTAGTATACAGAACTCAAATGCATAAATTCAAGCTAAAGAAGTTCCCCTACAGTGCTTCTGTGGGCTCATATACACTGGATGTATTTGTATCCTTTCAAATAAAACAGTACAGATCAAACCAGAAATTTTTGTGTTTAGGCTTTGAAAGTCAGACTATTGCCAGATTCCTGGCTTGTCAAATCCCTCCCAGTTTTGGAAAACACAGGCCATATCTCTCAGATAAAATAATGGTTCTGATAGTTGACCTTTGGTGTCAGACAATACAAAATGAGCTATTGACCAAATTGATTAGATTACCATAGTGTCTAAAACTTCTGAGTTAATTGGATGATCTAATATTAAATACAACAGATAAAATAATACAAATTGGAGAAATCAGGGTCCATGGGTACAATTAACCCACCTCAGATGTACAAAGCAAAAAGCTGAGGGGTGAACTTCAGGTGAAAGTAACACTCCAAATTTTTCCATACAAATTATTTGCTTGACACTGAGGGCCCTCTAGAAGCAAGCCTCATTCTTGGGTCTTGTGCTTATATGTAAATAATGGCAGCCTTCACATCAGGTTTGCACAAGCAGTTATTTCTTGAATCAAAGAAGATGTGTCAATCTTTTCTATAACGCAACCCTACTAAAAAGTAGCAAATGCTCTTTAGAGAGGGAGAGATTGTGAATGAGTAAAAAAATATTGATGGATGCACACAGCACATTGTCCTTCCATAACAGCTAACAGCAGCAGCATGATGTATGAATAAAATGCACTGGATGACACCAGACTCTTGGGACAACACTGCAGATGAAGCACAGTTTTGACTGCAAAACAGAGCACTCAAAACCGAGCACTGGTCAAACACAAGATCTGCATGTGACTGTATACAGATAAAAAAGCAAGGGAAAAAGAAATGGATTTAAAATAATTGAATGATGAGTCTGTCACGGACTCCCAAGCACCTGCCCCACATTTTCACTGCTGTGTTGTGTAGGGAAGATTTGATATCAGCTGTTCATAGTATTTTCTTTGGGCACTGCCAGCAATAAGGGCCAGTGATATTGCCATTTAAATGAGATTTTTGCACCTTCAGTCTATGTTTGCAGTGCAGGTAGAATTCTTAATTTCAGAATTCGCAGTCTCCAGAAGTTGAACAGAAATTAAGTAAATGAGTAGTAAAATTTATCAAAAGGAGCAGGCATGACAAAAGCAGACAGTAGATCCACAGCCAGCTCTGGACTGACCGCCTAGGGCAGGACAGGGATAGGTTGTTTTCAATAAAATCCCAACTTTCTAGATGCATCCTGTACATCTTTAGTTTTATCAATTTCATCTGGAAAGGCAGAGCAGTTGGATACAGTTCACACTATTAATAAAAGACACCATTAGGCTGTTTTACAGCAATGGAACCCAACAGATGCAAATACCAGCAACAGAAGTCAACAGTTCCCATTTCCCAATTCATCACTTGGAAGAAACCTGCATTTCATTAGGGTGTGACTTTTACCTATTCCTAAGAGGAGACTAAAATGAGCAGATGTTTCCTTTACATCAGTACAAGCATTTTAAAGAGCCTGTAAATGCTGTCTAAGCAGCAAATGGAAAGCTCTGCAGTGGGGTACGCCCAGCAGAGGCAAGTTGAGAACTGCCTTCAGCTTTCCAAACACACACAGCACAGTCCCAACAGAGTGCTCCTGCATGAAATTGATAGTCAGAAGAACCTGCTCCAATTTTTCAAGAATGACAGTATCAAATCTCTCACTCCTTTCAGTTCCAGCTGTGTCACATGATCTGAACATCCAAAAAAAAAATTAACTTCAAGCAGATAAAACTTCCAATCCATGGGAAACAGACATCCCCTTTTTTGAGAAGTTCTCCTTCAAGGGGCCCAAGGCAAAGCTCAAGATTAATTGGACTACATTCTTCCCTACCCAGCTATCACCCTAACAAATCTCCACTGAGCAGACAGCAATGGCAAGGTTAAAACTGACAAGGGCCACAGAGCAGGGCCATATAGGAGACCATGCAAGACCTCAGCATACCAAGTGTGCCTCATCACACTCCCTCCTGGAAAACAGTGTACTACTTCAAGTTTTCCAGCACACAGAAGGAACATACTTCTTGGATACCTGTGACCACCATGAAAATCTATGCCAAAAGCCAGGTGCTGAGGCTAAGAGGCATCTACATGCAGAGGCTCTATTATGTTGCCACTGTACCAGAAGAACTCCAGTGGATGGTTCCTGTATAAAGGCCACCTGCATGCAGGGATCCACTTTGTGTGCTGCACCTTGACAGGGAACTGGTCCCACTGCAATTCCCAGGCACTGCTGCAAAAACTATGCAAGCCAGTGGGCAAGTTATAAGAAGGATCCAGGCATTGCCCACTTCTAAGAGCCTGATCTGCACAAGGCTTCAACATTGCTGCACTGCAACACATCCAAAGGGTGAAGAGATGTTTCAGCCCAGTGGAAAAGCACGTGGTTTTCAAATACTTAAATAATCCCAAACAAGCCTAACGTATTTTGTGCACACTTGATGTCATACGTGTGCTCAAGCAACTTCTTGAATCTGATTCTGAAAGTCTATCAACATATTTAGGGACAAGGTGAGTGGGAGTCTGATGAAATGGACAAATGAAAAAAATGTCAAGGAAAGAGAAGGACTGAAGCAACACAACAAGAAAGCATAAAATACTGTTAGCTACTATGTTATAGAGTAATAAATACAATGGAATAATGGTATAAAGATGACAATTTAAAAGCCATCTCCATCCAAGACAATTGCTATTTTCAACATCCAATGGAGACAGTCTCTGCACCCGAGTGCTAAAGGCACTACAAGTGTCAAACTCTCCTGATCCCATGACAGCCCAAAGAACAGGTGTTGGCCATCAGCTGGAGAGGGACAGATGGAAACCATCTCTGATAGATCTGTCAGAGCTCTCTCCCACTCCCAAAGAACAAGCACTGACTGTGTTCACAGGGAGCAAATCAGAGCAATGAGGTAACAAGTTACGTGTTCAAAACAATTCAAGGCTCCCATAATATACCTGAAAGCAAGCAACCCAAGAGTGAGGATTTCTGACATGGCAATTTCCCTTCACATGCTCAAAACTGCTTCAAATCAGATCATATCATGTAATGATCAGCTTAAGCATGTGTGATGGCACCATCCAACATCCTTTGTTTCCTCCAAAAAGCATCCTTTCTTTGCACAATGATAGCAAAACAGTTAACTGGAAGGCACTTAATATTTTTAAAACAACAAACAGAAAAGCACATTTCATACTGAGGCCATAAAAAAGATCAGACATTAGAAGAACATTGAATCTGGAAAAATAATCACAATGAACATGGAATATTTTTTATGAGTCATAGCAGCATATGCACACAGGTACTTTAAATTAATTTTGATTTATCTGAAGAATGAATAAGATACTTCTCTATTAACAACATACTTAGAGAAAGGTAGCTTAAATTTAAAATAAAATTGTTATGGCAATAGTTAAAAGTTTAACTTCCAACCGTAGAGCTATCATTCCAATCAATTTCAACCTACTAATAAATTCTCTGGAGATCAAAATAATTTATCAACAATATTGAAGTGGTTTTTCTCTACATAAGCTTCAAACTCATGAAAACATTTCCATTTAAAAAATGAAAACAGTATTTACTTGTTCAGACAGCACACTGAATAGCTTTTCACTTCAATTCAGATACATAGAAGTTGATATATAATGATGTTTACTCACCCAACTTAAAAAAAAATGGGTTTGCTGATAAATTTGAAAATAAAAGCTATTAAATGATATTTGCATAATAGTCACTCAGATAAGAAAACTGGAAACAGAACAAGTAAAGCATAAATCTAAAACACCATTTATGAAAGTGTCTCCGAAATACTAAGGATAAAAGAAGCAAACCATATAAGCAACAAAATTACTAAAATTATTCAAGAAGGTGCTCTTTGCCCTTGATTATGACTGACTGTGAAGGTTGCTCAAATCATTTTAGGACTAAGCTGCTGATACCAAACAAGGTATTTTTGCTGGGAAAAACTTTTTTGCTGCCCGGTCTAATAACATTGCTCCTGTTGAATTTCAAACAAGATATCTCATGATTTCTTTGTGCCTAACTTCAAAATTATAGCTCAATGTGGAAAATTAAAATTACTACAATCCACAATCCCACTCATTTAACAGCTGAGAAGCTCATAGTAACAACAGTAACAGGTAACCAGCTTCCTAGGCAACAGGGAAGCCTCTCCTCCCAGCAGAGCAGTCAGCATGTCACTGCAGTGACAATCCTTACCTAGTCCTATTCTGTTGGGACTCGTCTCCCGACTGCATCCCTGGCTCCGAGGGATCTTGCTGCGCTTCTCTGAAGATGATGGCACTGGAGGGACTCTGGATGTTCCTGCACTCAGCCCACTGTAGGAGCTTCCCAACAGCTTACCCGGAGAACTAGAGCGGCTGCCAGCTAGGAGAGAGCCAGAAATACAGAAAATACACATTTAAACACCTCTGAGGATTTTAAATACTTTGATAGCAAAACTGGAACACAATCAGGTCTAACAATTTGATCCAAAACACTCAGAAAACCAATGGGAGTGCTCCCCGTGGTATTTCAGGGAAAACTGAGGAAAGCCCACAGATAATAAACACTGGCATCAGCAAGCCTGCCTATATGAACCATACTGCCTGGCCAGGAACAAGACCAAAGCAGACCCTGCGGTATAAGAACAGCCCAGCCAGCTTTACCTGAGCTTGCAGAGGTGCCAGGAGCAGCCTTGCTGCAGCATCATGGAATTCACAGGCTGTTTCCCCTTCTCAACACAGCAAGACAAATTAAACCTGTGTGAAGCAGCATGCTGCAGCAAGCTGGCTTCTGGCACAGGTAACCCCTGCTGCAAGGCAGCTCAGGCACCTGCATGCAACACTGCAGTAGTGGCATTACTTTTCTATAACAATTCAGCGAAGGCAAATTTTTAAAAATACTCCCTCAACATCAACAGACCAGCACAATAAAAGGTAAAATGAGTTAGGCTGTCACATTTGTAGAGATTCTGGGTTACTTGGATCTGACTGGTTAAAGATAAACTATCTAGTTATTCTTCAACTGGAGAAAATTTTTAGCCACTTCAAGTAGTTGGCTTGTTTTATTTTAATTTGTCTGTTTGAAGAGTTCACGGCAAGTTTACATTTCTTCTAAGCCATGTTGTCTCCAAAACAGCCTCTACCAAGAGTTATTTACATATTTATATTCCAGTTGCAGTAGATATTTCTATCTGAAATAGTATTGCCAGCTCAATGAGGTGAATAATATTTCTCTATTTTCTGTGCTTCTTCATATGCTAAGTTGCTTTAAGATTAAGTAATGCTAGCTTAAAGTTAATGACAGACTGTGACACAATAGATTCCTCTTTGTATTTTCAGGTCACTGAAAATTTGGTGTTGATATTACTGTTCAATACAGAATGTATAGATCAGAATAGAATGTATAAACATTCTATTTGTTTGCTTGAATAGCATGGAAAACTATATTTTAAAAGGTACCAAGAACATACTCAAACAAGCTCACATACTGAATATTCATGTTTGTTTGTTTCTTTCTGAAAAGTATGTACACATCTCACAGAAATTTCAGTTCCAGACACTATTAAGACTAGGAGTTAAAGGCTGTTCTTTTGTCTTGATTTAAGAAGATACGCAGTTCTGTTAATCTGACAGACAATACCATAACACGTGTATTTTAACTTATTTCCACTTCCAGTTTCTTGGCCAAAACCATTCTGAAACAATAAAGCCATACACTCCAATAAGGTATGTGGTGCTGAGAGAGTCCAGTCTCACACACAGCATCCACACCCTAAAAGCAAATACTCCTCTCAGTTATGCTGCTGCAATCTCACTGATGTCAGCACCGAAGTAACTGGAAGAACTATTTAGAACCTGGGGTTTAAGAAATGAGCCAGATTCAATATGCAGAACATATGCTTACCATGTTTGATTAGTATAAAAAAGCGGAATCATTGGTCATACACATTTGCATTTGTGACTAAGAAGATGCTTTTAAAGTCTCATAGTTAGGATAGGGTGAGGGAGGCTTAAAGCTTAGCAATTAAAAAATGTGAAATGAGAAAGCAAGAAAGGGAAAATGTTTCTTACCACCAGCAGGATTAGCTGATCTGGATCCTTGATTATGAGGGCAGACCAAAGGACAGGCAAAAAGTGGATTAAAAGACAGCAAGACAATACAGCATTCAGCATGCAGTTTATGCTATAGACAATACAGACAGATTTATTAACAAACACATCACTCTTAAAGCCTCTGCAGAATGCAGTAAGTTGACATCCAGATGCAACTAATGATTTCCCAAGGCTGATGACCTGCTTAGCTAAATATCAACTAACACTGAGACCCATGTTCTGCTCTAAATTATACCTCAGTCCAGTCTGCAAAATTGCAAGAGGGTTATCCTCTGTGTGGACATAAGGAATGTCCACTGTGACTGTATTATATTTTAATTCATATGTTATTTCATACAATATTCAGCTTAAGGATAACAATCACATCTGGTTGAGCTAGGCTGGAACAGGGATTCAGCAAACTAGACCAAAGAAGCAGGTTCAGATGTGACCATTCTAAAGATTCATAAGAAATTCTATTTAAAAAACTAAGCCCATAATCTTCAAAACATTTGGATACTCAACTACTTTAAATACTTCTGAAACTTGTCCCATCTGATTACATATGTTTTCACCAAACTCAGTTTAGTAAAAAAGGTCATTTCTTACTTTGGATCAGTTTTACATTCAGAACCAGAAAAATCAATTTAAATCAGCATACCAAAGCCCAAATTCCTTCATGAGGTCAATGTGAAAATTTCCATTTAGCCCCAACCTCAATATAATACTTCCCTCTTTGGCTCTCCCAGCCTAAGACAATGCTGTGAACTGCTTTGCCCATCCCTCCAGCATGACAGAGCAAAACAATGAAAGCATGAACAGAAATGGGCTTTTAAAGAGGGGTACAAAGCAAGACAAGTCCTCAGAAAAAATAGGTCTTTCCACAAATCCTGCCTCTTCTTACAAGCTTAAAGGTCCTCAAAACATGAGTGGTCTTCTCCCTCCCCTCAATTCCTCAAAGTTTGAGTGACAAAACTCTCCTGAGAAAGACATGACAAATATGCAGCTGCACCATATGTATGGCTCCTGGGGGAAAACCTTGTCTTGCCAGGAAGCTGGAGAGTGCAGATGTGTCATGTGAATCAACAAGCAGAACCACCTCCTCAGTATCTACACAAAATAGGTATTTTAAACTAATGCCCACCCATATACTTTAGACAGCTCACATGTTACACATACAGAAATACAGTCACATAAGCAGGAGAAGCTTGGCAGGGCAAGAGCTATGGACGCAGAGAGTGCTTCAGAGAGACCCAATGCAAGTTGTTTAGTCCTAACACATCAGCACAACTGGTAAAAAAAGGCAACAACTGAGCACTCAGATTCGGGGACCTATTTGTCAGCAAGCGTCCACACTGGCTGAGCAGGGATAGGTTTCATTACACATCCAAACATTATTAGCAGAAATAAACCTAATCCTCAGCTGATGCTACTACAGTTCAAAAAAAACATATTAATAACTATTTGTTTTCCCCCCCCAGAAATAAAACACTTCTTACGCTGGGACTGGGAAACTACTTTAGCCCGGCTGCGGCCTCGGGTATCAGCAGGTGTTGAGGTGACACTTGTGGCACTGCCAGAGCTCTGTCTCCTTGTACGAATCCGACCTAGAGGAACACAAATACAATCAGACTGTCAATATGTTTCTTCCAAAGGCAGCAGCAGTGTCTAACATGCTGCTCTATGCTTGCAGGGTTGGTATATACACAATTAAACAGAGTACAATTGTAATTTTTACAGGGAAAGGTAACAACTTTCATTAGACTGGCTGAGACGCAGGGCAGGGAGTGGGCACAACCAGAGTCCAAACACTTTTCTTTCTGTCAGCTGGATTCACTAAAAAAACTACCTCTCAGAAGCCTTTGTTTCTGTTCTATAGTAGCTTCTTTACACAGCTTCCTAAATCAAATTATTACTTTCTGACAAGGCGACCACTTGTTCAGAGATGGGTGTGACAGGTGTCCTCCCAAAGTCCATCGCTGGGACTTCCAGGTAGCAGCTTGGTGCTTTATATCCTGCTCTGCACAGCAGCCTGGCACACACTCCTGCAACAGTCTGTCAACACAGCCTGACTGTGCTTTTATTTCAGGCTCATTGAGTTTTCCCCATTGTTTACATCCCTCATATTTATCCAGTGATCAGTGTAACTTTACTTGTAATTGAGAGTCCCATTTAACACAATCAATGTTGTGGAAAAATGATTCTGTGTGTCTGCTCTTTATTTAAGTAGAGAATGGATAAACAGTCTCAAAGTGTTCTTGGGTCTTCTTTTTGTCCTTTCCTCATGAAAAACCACAGAAATTTGAGCTAGAAAAGCTTACAGGGTCATCAGTTCATCCCCTTCCTGGGACAGGGCTGTTGCCTACAGAATGTTCTTTCCAGTGCTAAGCATCAATTATCTGTCTCTACTTAATGGGAAAGAAATGATAATTAAGAGCAACACAATGAAAGCCTCCATCAGTACTTTTCAACAACTCAGTTCACAGCCAAATCTGAAGCTGTTTCTCAGGACTCATGCCAGTGCTATCCTGTATTCAGAGGATGACTTCAAGTTTCAGGCACAATAATAAAAGGAAAAAAACCCAAGAGGTAAGAGAAGAGTCTAGACAACTGCACCCACCAGTTTATAGATATCCATCTCCTGCCCTTTGTCTCCACCATAAACACACAGGGAAATATGAACAAGGAGATATACATTTCCCACCCAAAAAATACCACTTCACATAAGGTACACATGCAGGACAAGACAATGGCAAGCAGCCCAGGCTGAGCAGATTCAGAGGTCTGTTCTTCTCAGAGCTCTCAAAATATCCATAACATGGTCTGCAAGTTTCTCACATTCACAAAGTGACAAGATGTTTAACTTTCCAAAAAAAGCCCAGACTTGTTTGCAGGTGGAAGACAGCTGTACTTCAGATGACTTCATCAGCATCTGGTTTTAAAACAGTTCAGCAGACAAGATAGAGATCTACACTGAAACAATTGTTTGTGGACACAACACAGAGGAGATCATTAGCATAAAACCGAGAAAATATAAACAAACAATTTTTTTTTTTAACTATTGGCTCAACTAACAAGCTCTGAGCATATCCATGTGGGTCCAGTCATGAAATTGGATGCTAAGGTCTTCTTCTCACCAGCAAGGCTGCATATCTCCTCTCCTCTAGATCATTATCTTCCCTTTACAAATGGTTAGCCTGATCTACACCACAGAGACAGCTCTTTTGCAGCCTGTTCCTACCCCTTGCTCCAGCAGCTACCTGTAGATGAGCAGAGCCACTGTGCCATCCACCACAAGGTGGGCACCCCAAATCCACTGCAGGCTTTACAGAAGGTGTGTGTGGGGAGGAAGGCAGGAGAACCTCACGCTCTTCTCAGCAGCCTTAAGGATTCTTTTCATCACTCATGTCAGAAGAGCACCACTGGTGGCAGCCAGGGTACAATATTGCAAGACAAGTACTCAAACCTGACCAGTCTTAATAATGAAATTAACTTTCAAATTAACCTTTGAAAACACCAACAGAAAGCCAAGGCATTGCAGGAAGTCCTGGAGATCAACTCAAGCTGAAATTCAACATGGCAAGAATCTTAAAAAACACATTCAGGTACATCTGTGAGCCAAGAAAGAGTGTAAAGGGACAGATGCCTTCTCTTATGCACAGGCCACTCTTAAGATCCTCAAAAATTTCCTGTGCTTCCTACGTCTACAATTTAATTTTTTGTTCCTTTATCAGCAAGTGACTAAGAACTAAGACAAAACTGGGACAATATGTAATAAGTGATCCTCTCACCTTAGCAAATACAAAGCCTAAAATAATACACCAGGAAAAAAACAAGAATAGCTACTGATAGAAATTTTTGGAGCTTTAAGAAAGAAAACTGAACCAAAGGGTCAAAATTAATCAACCTGTGATTATCACTAAGATTATAAACAGAGTTCAGTCCTATTATGAAAACCCTGAGAGCCAGTGGACAGGTTCCTACTAACTTCAGCAGTTTCTAAATGAATGAATACCCAGGAAAAAGTTCTACTTCCTTTTGGACTGGTAGATTTGCACAATGATTTTAGTCAGGGAGAACAATGTGGGATGAAGAGTTGCTCTTGCAAAGGAGAAATAGCCTCAACGTGCTTTTTTCACCAGTCTAAAAACCAAAGGCCAGTGAGTTTGACCTAACACTGCATTGGACTTGCATTGTGCAAATGAGAGCAGAAATTTGAAATGCATGACATAAATGATGTAATGGTACAAATACTGCAATACAACAGCTCACCCTATCCCATGGACTTTAAAAAATAAAGTAAAACATGAGGGAAAAATACTCTCAAATTCAAGATCAAATTCTTCACAAGATTACAAAGAAAAAGTGCATTCTGGTATCAGTTATATTTTTATATATATATATATATATACACACACATACATATATGTGTGTGTGTGTATATATATCTTTTGAAACATGAGATGTTAATGTACTTTCCAAAGTTTTATTTTCTGAACTTTTAAAATTACAAGATTTTTTCACATATTAATCTTGCTTCCTGCACACAAATTTTTAAAAATAAGTGACTCAAAGCTATTCTTGAAGAAAAAAGTTGAGATTCTAAGTTTTTCCTATCCAAGCACAATTTCTAGCTGCAAAGCAAAAAAAGATCAATTGGAACTCAGAAAACCAGGAGAGAGATCTGGTATGTTTCACATGTTAACTTCTCTTCATAGACGTGCACAGCTTCTAAATTAATCTTACAATATCCAAAACCTATTTGCTTTATAAATGTGTAAGATTTTTGTCTATTTTTGTCAATATTTGTCTAGCTTGAAAATCAAGGTTTTAAATATACATTATACCAGGTACAGCATCTATATATAGAATGTAATTTATAAAATACAAACATCCCTCAATATTTTAATCTACAAACAAGAGTCTGCATTCTCATCCAAGAGTTATTTGCATACAGGACTATGTGGCTTTATCTCTGTGCTTCTATCCGAGAGAGGAAAACTAACTTCAAGTAAGATTGCAAATAACAGATCAAGTAATTCAGAATTTTTTTATTGTTAAACTCATGCAAATAAGCTCCCGTCCCAAAACCTCTTTGCTTTCAAGCATGCTTGTTTCCACATCTACCTTAAACTGCAGATGCAGCAATTCATATTTCATAAGCACTGCTGTTCTGCTCCTCTTAAAAATTCACTGCAAGCTGACAACAGCAACACAGCAAAGGAACTGATAAAGATAGCCCCTGCTAGTTTCCAAAAACCATGGAAGTATTTCCATAAAAAAGCCCTTGATCTAAAGTTGACATGTGACACCCCACTGCTGGTACCAAGGTAATTTGAAAGACTCCATATAAATCATTTGTACCAAAAAACCATTTAAGGTGTTAGGGGGTTTTGGTTTTCCTATTTAAAATTGCTAGGTGTTCTTACAACAATCAACGGATCAGAATCAACCTTAAAATGTCTAACATATGTCCAAAGCTGGGATAGTTTATTTGATTTTTGTTTTTAAAGGAATAAGAAGAGAAACATTTTATGATAACATTTTTGTGTTACAAGTGGCATCATCCAGGACCATTGTTTTGAGCTCCTCCAGGACACTGCCACGTCTGCATCCCCAGTGTTTTGAACAGACATAGGCTGAGACCCAGGCTGTACATTATGTTGAAAAAAATAGCCTCGAAATAGTCTAGAAATAGTAACAGCTCCACAGCTGAGTTTAATAAGTTCCATGGCATGAATAACAATATCTACAATCACACAGGATCTATATAGAAGCACTGGAATGGTAATGGGCTCTCCATTGATCAGATTAATGCACTCAGGTTACTCATCACTGGTTTCCCCCTCACTTGAAAACAAATATTCCTAAAAGAGCCTCTAGGAACCCCCCAGCTGTGTTGCTGCTAAATGACAGCTGAGAAACGGGCACACATCAATTAAAAACATGCTTTACCTGTAAATAACTTTTTACAATTACATGGCACAGTTTCCATGCATATTTAGTACATGTTCAATATTATACTAGCCTAAGACTTGATTCTGCACCATAATTTTCCCCAGAAATCACACGACCCTGACTGGAAACCATCAGCATATGATGCCTCTGGGTTTTGCACAACTGCTCCCTCCAAGGCAGAGGGCTAAGGGAACATCAGTGGCACCATTTTGCTCTACACCAACAAGCACAGGCAAACCCAGTCAGAATTTGCAAAGAGATGGACAAAGAGAACAAAGAAACCTACCACCTGGACATTTCCACTTGAGATACAATGTTCAGTCAAACTTTTAAGTCATTCCTTGTCCTTCAGGTCAACAAGGAAGACCTTTAAGGCAGGGGAAAAAAACAAACAAACAAAACCCCCAAAAACCCCAACCCCCCAAAAAAGAAGGACCAACAACAACAAAAAAAAGCCACCAGCAATGGTGATTTTGTAAACTGTGTTTACCAAGGCTCCAGATGTCCAGCTGAACTTTGGTGCTAAAAGAGTGCTCTGCTAACTGAAAATTATAATAAATCAGATTTTATTTCCTTTCTGGTGAATAATAAGAACTATTAAAAACTGTGCTACTGGAAACTGCTGATTTTGTTTTAAACTTGCCAGTTTTGAACAGAACTGCATTTATGTTTTCCCTTTTTGGGAAAGGCTTGCCTGGAAACCTTGTCTTTATGCTCACTTTGACAAAGGCAGCAGGATAACAGAAACACTCTGAACTGGTTTTCTAAGTCAGCATTATGCATCTTTTTAAAATAGTCCTTGAAAAGCTGTTTCGGGATAAAGCAAGCAGAAACTTTTCTGAAGTCTCCCTTTAATCAGTCATAACAAGCATGAATTTAGGGCACAACTGCTACTTGTGCAGCAGTGGCTGTGAAGTCCCAATCAAGCCTAGAAAGACTTAGATCTTACAGGCTTGCTGCCTACAAAGCTCTGAATGACATTCAGGAGATACCCATACATGAAGGGTCCATCAAGACTTAAGTATACACTGCATGAAGACACAGTCTCACAGCAGAACACCTACACAGAACACCTAGACAGATTTAAGTGGTATACAGACTCACACAACTTTTCCACAAGGAAGTGCATTTCAAGAGCATTTGTCAATTGACACTACCCAAAACCAAAGGACTGACACCCTGGTCTTAATTTTTATTCTCACCACCAACCTATTCCATTTTGCTCCTGTTTTGAGATGTCTGGATCACAAATAAAACACTGAAAACTGAGGGCAGATGGGAACAGCCAAGTTCACACAATGCTGGCTCCTGGCTGAGGGAAAGGTGAGGAACTTTTTAATTGTAGCTACAGAAAGTCAAGATGGGAACCCAACTCCAGATTTAACATCAAGCTGAACCACACAAAAAACCCACAGGGATTTGCTCTTAAGATTATTTACTGGTGACCTGCAACCCAGAGGCACAGGTGTGGATGGAATTTCTGCTCTTTATATTCAAAGAGTCTCTTGAACACTCAAGCATTTCCAGAATAAGGGGATGTTTTTCTCTTCCCCTAACCCCTTAATTTTTACATTTATGTCAAGAATATAGTTTGGCCTTCCCTGTAGTTCCCTTGGGCTGCAGGACACACCAAACCCTAAACAAAGGTCAGTTCCCTCTCAACTCTCAACAAAGGAAAACAGAGTTTCAAACAGTGATTGAACTCATCCTTCAAGTGCTCTGCTTTAGTGTGCTGTGTTGTTATAATTCTCCCTGAACCTCACTCCTCCAAAAGCAAAAGGAAGAGCAAAGATCTAGTATTTAGCACGAGGGGGCTGGAGAAGTCCAGTTCTCAAAGTTCATCTCAACCTTTCTCCCCAGGCCACTTGCTGGCTTCTACTACAGATTTTTACCAAATTCAATCTGTTTCCAATGTAGCTGAAAAAAAAAATCTTCCAAAAAAATTCCACCCTTTTGCAATATGACAATCAACCATTTAATAAAACCTGAATTAAGGTATTCCAGAGGTCAGCTGTTTTGGAAGAGGCTCCACAGATATTACAGCCTAGAAGAGGACTGAGACCTGCACAGGGTTATTTCCTAAATTAAAATTAAAGTTTCAACATTTCAAATTTAGGCCCAAACCAGAAAGTTTTTGAAAACTGAGGAGAAAGGTAGAAAAAGAGACAGCAATTAATACAAAAAGCTCAGGATTACAACAATCTGGAACTTCCATCTGATTTTCCATTAATTTAGCAATATAGGTTTTAAGGCCAAGTTTATATTTCTTATTTTAGCCGATGCAGACCAGGTGGATAGGGGAGAATGGAAACAGGTCCCCCACCGGAAAGGCAAAAGAATTCTCCCCCAACCCCCACCATCCCCCCAGGTGCCCATAGAGAACAGATATGAGGCCCTAGACCCAGGGAATCAAGAGGAGGACAGACAAGAGGACGGACAAGACGACGACCTGTCCAGAAGGTCTCCCATTCGCCCCCTGTCTAGCAGTCACATTAAAACGTCACCCACAAAGAAAAGAAGAAGGGTAGTCGTAGTTGGTGACTCCCTTCTGAGGGGAACTGAGGGCCCTATATGTCGACCTGACCCATCCCACAGAGAGGTCTGCTGCCTTCCTGGCGCCCGGGTGAGAGATATTACTAAGAGACTCCCTCAACTAATTCAACCCTCAGACTATTACCCACTGCTGGTAGTCCAGGCTGGCAGTGACGACATCAATGGAAGAAGTACCAGGGCGATTAAAAAGGACTTCAAGGCCCTGGGTCGATTAGTTGGTGGATCAGGAGCACAGGTGGTGTTCGCCTCAGTCCCAGCAGTAGAGCAGATGAATGAGGAGAGGAGCAGGAAAACATACCTCATCAATAGGTGGCTAAGGGATTGGTGCCACCGGAAGAACTTTGGGTTTTTTGACTATGGGATGAATTTCAGCGTACCAGGTGGACTGCAACTATCTAATAGGGGAAAAAGGACTCTAGCCCACAAGCTGGCAGGTCTAATAAGGAGGGCTTTAAACTAGGCTCGAAGGGGGAAGGGGTTGAAACAAGATTCTACGGAAAGGAGCCCAAGGGTGGACAGTGCAAGTTAAGGGACAAACCAGCAGCCCAGCTGAAGTGCATGTACACCAATGCACGCAGCATGGGCAACAAACAGGAGGAGCTGGAAGCCACCGTGCAGCAGGAAAGATATGATGTAGTCGCTATCACGGAAACGTGGTGGGATGACTCCCATGACTGGAGTGCTGCAATGGGTGGCTACAGGCTCTTCAGAAAGGACAGACAGGGTAGGAGAGGTGGAGGGGTAGCCCTGTATGTTAGAGACTCTCTTGACTCCATAGAAATTGAAGTAGGTGATAATAAGGTGGAGTGCCTGTGGGTCAGAATCAGGGGAAAGGCCAACAAGGCTGATACTGTGATGGGAGTCTGTTACAGACCACCCAACCAGGAGGATGAGGGTGATGAACTCTTCTACAAGCAGCTGGCACATGTCTCAAAATCGTCGTCCCTTATTCTCGTGGGTGACTTTAACCTGCCGGACATCTGCTGGGAATTTCACACAGCAGAGAGGAGGCAGTCTAGGAGATTCCTAGAGTGTATTGAGGATAATTTCCTGATGCAGCTGGTAAATGAGCCTACCAGGGATGGAGCCCCACTTGACCTACTCTTTACAAACAGAGAGGGGCTGGTGAGGGATGTGGTGGTCGGTGGGCGTCTGGGACTTAGTGATCACGAAATAATAGAGT
Source organism: Phaethornis superciliosus (assembly GCA_023637945.1). Lineage (NCBI taxonomy): Eukaryota > Metazoa > Chordata > Aves > Apodiformes > Trochilidae > Phaethornis > Phaethornis superciliosus. The sequence goes on from JAJQWJ010000007.1 coordinate 27,050,349, forward strand.
TCTCAATAATCAGGGATGCAAGGAGGGCTGTCAATAAAACCTCTACATTAGACTTCCGGAGGGCAGATTTTGGCCTGTTCAGAAGACTAGTCCAGAGCATACCCTGGGAAACAGCCCTTGAAAACAAAGGAGTCCAGGAGGGATGGACATTCTTCAAAGAGCAAGTTTTGAAAGCTCAGGAACAGGCTGTCCCGGTGTGCCGAAAGGCGAGCCGGCGGGGAAGACGACCACTCTGGCTCAACAGAGAGACTTTGAAGGAAATTAGGATCAAGAAGAGGGCCTACCGGTTATGGAAAAAAGGGCTATCTACTCAAGAGGAATTCAGGAATACAGTTAAGTTATGTAGGAAAAAAATTAGAGACACAAAGGCACAACTTGAACTAAATCTCGCCACCTCTGTGAAGGATAACAAGAAGTCCTTCTACAGATACATCAGTGGCAAAAGGAGGGGCAAGGAAAACATTCATTCTTTAATGGACATGGACGGGAATGTAATTGTCAAAGATGAAGAAAAGGCTGAGGTATTTAACGCCTTCTTTGCCTCAGTTTTTAACAGTAAAACGGGCAATCCTGAGGACAGCTGGCTTCTGGAGCCTATAGGAGACAAGAATCTAAACACCCCCCCTGCAATCCAGAAGGAAACTATCAGTGATCTACTGGGCTGCTTGGATCCCCACAAGTCTATGGGACCGGATGAACTCCATCCAAGGGTGATGAGAGAGTTGGCAGAAGAGCTCGCCAAGCCTCTCTCTATCATCTACCAGAAGTCCTGGCTCACCGGGGACATCCCAAATGACTGGAAGTTGGCGAATGTCACGCCAATCCACAAGAAGGGCCGGAAGGAAGACCCGGGAAACTACAGGCCTGTCAGCCTGACCTCGGTGCCTGGCAGGGTTATGGAACAGATCGTCCTGGGAGCAATCACACAGCACCTGCAGGATGGACAGGGGATCAGACCCAGCCAGCACGGGTTTAGGAAGGGCAGGTCCTGTCTGACCAACCTGATCTCCTTTTATGATCAGGTGACCCGCCTGGTGGATGAGGGGAAGGCTGTGGATGTGGTCTATCTGGACTTCAGCAAGGCTTTCGACACCGTCTCCCACAGCATCCTCCTGAGAAAGCTGGCTGCCCACAGCTTGGACAAGCCTACTCTGCACTGGGTTAAGAATTGGCTGGAGGGTCGGGCCCAGAGAGTGGTGCTGAATGGGGCTGCGTCCGGTTGGCGGCCGGTCACGAGCGGAGTCCCCCAGGGATCAGTGCTGGGCCCAGTCCTGTTCAATATCTTCATCGATGACTTGGATGAGGGGATTGAGTCCATCATCAGCAAGTTTGCTGATGACACCAAGCTGGGGAGAAGTGTTGATCAGCTGGAAGGCAGGAGGATTCTGCAGAGAGACCTAGACAGACTGGAGAGATGGGCTGACTCCAATGGGATGAGCTTCAACAAGGCCAAGTGCCGGGTCCTGCACTTTGGCCACAGCAACCCCATGCAGCGCTACAGACTGGGGACAGAGTGGTTGGAGAGCAGCCAGGCAGAAAGGGACCTGGGAGTCTGGATTGACAGGAAGCTGAACATGAGCCAGCAGTGTGCCCAGGTGGCCAAGAAGGCCAATGGCATCCTGGCCTGTATCAGAAACAGTGTCACCAGCAGGTCCAAGGAGGTGATTCTGCCCCTGTACTCAGCCCTGGTGAGGCCACACCTCGAGTACTGTGTTCAGTTCTGGGCCCCTCAGTTCAAGAAGGAGATTGAGGTCCTCGAACAGGTCCAGAGGAGGGCAACCAAGCTGGTGAAGGGACTCGAACACAGATCCTACGAGGAGAGGCTGAGGGAGCTGGGGCTGTTCAGCCTGGAGAAGAGGAGGCTCAGGGGAGACCTCATTGCCCTCTACAACTACCTGAAAGGAGGATGGAGCCAGGCGGGGGTTGGTCTCTTTTCCCAGGCAACTCTCAGTAAGACAAGAGGGCATGGTCTTAAATTGTGCCGGGGTAAGTTCAGACTGGATATAAGAAAGAATTTTTTCACAGAAAGGGTGATCAGACATTGGAACGGGCTGCCTGGGGAGGTGGTGGACTCTTCGTCCCTGGGGATATTTAAAAAGAGACTCGATATGGCACTCAGTGCCGTGGTCTAGTGACTGTGATGGTAATTGATCAAGGGTTGGACTCGATGATCTCTGAGGTCCCTTCCAACCCAGCCTATTCTATGATTCTATGATTCTATGATCACTGAGCAAGCACAAACAATCGGCCATGATGTAGAGTCAGTTCATCTCTCAGCACCAAGATTAAGTTCCAGTTCTGCAAAAAGTAGATAACCTTTCCCTCTGATTAATAAATCAATGCACCGATAATAGCAAGGAAAAAACACATCACAACAGTACAGTGGCACTTCTGAAAATGTCATATCCAAATACAAGCAGCCATCAAGGAGACTTCAATCAGGAAAAAATGGGTTTGCTGGGGGGTGTGGTGTCTTCATTATGTGTAGAGGGAATTCATGCTTTCAGCTCTTGTCTACCTCAGAAAATGTGATTTCCCAGTGATCTTTTCTTCATTTGAGAGAAATAAAGAACAAGCTTTGACAATAAGCCAGAGAACCCGACTGGGAGCCCTCCCAAACTAGAAGGCTCAGTGCTCTTGAAAAAAAGCCTTTCCTCCAACTGTCTCAGATGGAATGCCACCTCTCTCACACAGTTAACAACAAAAAGAGAGAGCTCAAGTTTAAAGAGGTTGACTAAATACTCCTCCCCTAGAGATCATTGTTTACTGTTCTCATTTTTCTGCCATGTGATCATCCCATTCAATTCTCTCACTGCCCAGTCCCTTCCCGAAAGCATTTGGCAGTTGCGACCTGAGCTTCAGATGGAAAAAAACAGCAAACCTTCACACATGGTGGAGCAATAAAACACGAGCCCTGTCTTCTGGGATTTTTGTTTTGTTTTGCTTTTTTCATCTGGGGGCCAGTCACTTTCAACCAAAAGCAGTGCTTTAAATGAGGAGACCCATGTACAGAAGTCATAAAAGCAGAGTAGTGCCTGTTAGTGGGGAGGAGCTTGAAGATAAAGTGAAGAAGCCCATGGCACCAAAATGAGCAGGACAACCATGCAACACTTTCATGCAGGTCACCAGTGAACATGGATGAGAACCAGATAACACTTTGAGAACAGAGACTACGTAGGGTGGTACGACTGTGGACACACCTCAGTTACACAGAGAGACTGCTTACCCTCAGTTTTAGTGGTAGTACCATCTTTATGCAAATTAAAAAAAATAAGGAAAGGGTTAATAGGGAAAATTAGTAACATCCACAGAAATGGGCATTATATATTAGCTACAGAAATATGCAAAAACCAAAACAAAACCAAAAAAAACAAAACACAATTAAAGAAATGCAAAAAGTTGAAAAACACATTTGCAGGTTTTCCCTCCTGCAATAACCAACCTTTGCCAAACTCCGTTTTCTTTGTTTGCCTCACCATTTCTCTCACAGGAATGCACAGGTCACAAATGTCCTGACTAGCTCAAAAGGAAGCAGGCTTCTTTAGGAGCACTCATGTTTCCATCACTTCAGAGTGCATTTGCTGCTTTTCTCCTACACTCAGTTTTACAAGGAAGTCTAACATGTTATTCATTTTCCCAGCTCCAAGCACAGAGACAGTTTTGGTAGATACTCGCCCTCTTCTTCTGTTCTTCCTCATGACACAGGATTGTTTGAAAGCCGTTTTGCCACTGAGGCCAGAATGCAGCATGACTGAAAAACAGTTCCTTCTGTAAACTTGAAAGTAAGCTGTTATGCCATCAGCTTTATATTTTGAGGTTTTTTCTATTAAATGTTTCCACATCTTAAAGGAAGTATGAATGGTCTAAATCAGAGTAAGAATTCAACTTCTGAACCAAACACAATCAACAGATTTAAGCCAAGTTAAGGTATTTCAAATATGAAAGCAACCTGCCTAGAAAAGTCATCTATAGACACCATCCCTATATTTTAGAAACCAAGCTTATTTTATCAGACTGAAGATACACTTCCCTTACAGTAAGAAGAAGCAAGTTTCTAACTGACTTGGTAAAGATAATTTATACACCTTAAATGCAGATTATAAATTTCTGATTTTTCTTCCTCTTGTAAAAGTAAATTGATCGCAAGTCTGGGATGAGATTAGCATGAAACTAGCAGAATGAGAAACTAGCTCAGATGATCAGACCTGCTCGCAACTGAGTTGAAACTCTGCAAATACAGTGTCAATTACAGCCTTGCACTTCCTCCTTCAATGGCATCTCCAGAAAAGAAAGATCAAATGCAAACTTTAAGAAACCCTGGGGCACCTGAAAGCGATATACGATGCTTAGAAAGAAAAGCATGACATGTGACTATAATCCAAAGAGTCAGCATAAGAAACAGATACTTATATCCTGTGCAGTGAAATGGGAAGGCTGACGTCTTCTCTTTGCTTCTGCATCTTTCTCTTCCGTAAAACAGAAAGTAATCAAGCTCAACTAAGATGTACTGATCAAAGCATAAAACAATTAATGAATACCAGCTTCAGGAATGGAGGGAAGGAAGAGACAGGGAGAAATGTCAAAAGGAATTGAGCAGTATTTTCCTCAACAACGTCCCAGAATCAGAACAAGATCTGCTTTTCCTCAGAAAGAAGAATAAGCCGCAGACTATTAAACCATTCAAAACATAAGCTGCTGCTTCAAGTCAATTCTGTTGCACGTTTTTTCCTTAATCCCAATGGGAAAAGGACTGCACACTGATCCTGAAGAGCTAGTAACTATCTCAGAGATATGTTCTTCTACTTACAGTTTAATATTCAAATAAAACCACAGGGCATTTTCTGCTAGTAAAGAAAGCTAACTGCAAGAGTAGAAGAACATGTAGATTTACCTAGTGATGCGTATGAGCCTGGGGGCAAGGCTGCAGCAGAACTGAAGGGGGTGGATGCTCCAGAAGACGTCACTTTTGACTTGGCACTAGCTGCTGCATTCACATCGACGTCACTGCGGGACCGCTGCAGAGATCCTGGTGTTGACACAGATTTTGTACTTACTGTAGATGCTGCAGATGGGAGTGGGAGATCCAGAATAAAGAAGATTAATTTTTTGAGCTCTGCGCTTCAAAGAGCCTGACAAGCAGTTTAATGTACTATTTTTAATGCTCTCTTCTGGCACCAAAATACTTTAACTAAGAATGCTTTATCAGGGCAATGTGGGCTTCCCCACATTGCCTGCAAAGAAATTTCAGTGCTGACCTGATGCTACATCTAAGAACTTTATCAGACACTAACCTAAATGCTGAGATCAAAAGGCTGCCAAGCCAGTAATAAAGAAATTTCTAACAGAACCTAGATGGGGAAGTTGAACCACAGTACTCATCACCAGCCTGTGAGCTGCTGGTTGAAACAGACCTGCAGGTCATTCAGTCCAAGTTCTACTAACTTCATTCCCAACACCTCATCTTCTCACGAGGACTGCTGTTCCCATCACTTGTTGATGCTTAGCCCTCTTAATCATGAAGCTTGTCTATTCAGCTGCAAGTAAACATGCATTTATGTGCACGATCAATTAGGTTCCACAAAGGTATCTCCTTGAACCAAAGTTGTCAATAGGGTGTTCATGTATACACAAACTAGTCAGAACCCGGTCTTGGTCAGGTGCAGAAGGCAGCTTGGTTTTGTCTGTTATATTTGGTATTAAAAAATACTATTTAGATTATTGTATGCATGTATTTAGAACAGGAAAGCTGCACCTAAATATTCCATCAAATAGTAAAAAAAGATTAGCAACAAGATGGAACTTAGCACTATGGAACCTGTGTGCAGACGATGCCTCCCGTAACTGTTAAACACCAAAGAAAATCAATGACAGATAACTGTAAAGCTGAATGCACCATTAGACTATGTAGCTGCATGTCTTGGCATCAGTGGCTTATTCCACCTACTGCACAGATACATATACTTTGGCTACAGCTTTCAAAGCTTTCCATCCTCCCTTAAGGTGCAAGCAATAATAGATTTACTGATTTTCAAAAGCATCATTTTATCAGCAGCTGATGCACAGAATGTGGTGTACAACCCACAACTAATTAATTTTTTTTACATGTGTTGCCATTTTAAAGAGCAGCAACCAGTGATCAAAGCTGCTCTTTGTATAATATCGTGTCTGAAATTCTTACTCAAATTCACACTTCCTCAGCAACACCTGAGCACATTTTTCCAGCTCTTGATCTCACCTCTAGATGTGGTACTTCCAGTAGGACTTCTTTTGGCAGACAATGGACGGCTAGAAGTTAACATAAATATTTATTAAAACAAAACTGGTATTTCATCATTATCAACAGCAATGCTGCTATAGTCCCTCAGTACACAGCTGAGTTAATAATAAATTCTATACATACAGAAATAGACTAACAAAGCTTATTACTTATGTGGATTTCAGAAGTTACACCAAGAAGTTATGGATATTTTTCATACAGGTCTAACACTTGAGTTGCATACATATGGATCCAAAGTTTACTGGATCTCTAAGACCATCTAGAATACATACATTCAACAGAAAAGTTAAATATTGATTTTGCAGTTACAACTGAAATTTCATTTAGTCTTCTTTCTCCTCTATGGAAAGAAGCAGACTTACACCTCTAGGATTAATGCTAAACACAGAATTTTGACCCAAGCATTGCTTTAATTATACCTGGCAGGAACAACAAACAGTATCTGCAGAGCTTCCTATAAGAGTATTAATGAAGTCAAGATAATGGGTTTTGCTGGCTTTTGAATAAAATGTCAGCTAAAAAATAATTTTGGAATAACCAAGTGTGAAAGCCAAACAAGGATCTGATAAAACAAAGCACTATGACAGCTCCCCTCAATTCCAGGGAACCATCTGCAGTATGAACTGAGAGGCAATGAAATCAGAGGACTCACTTGAGACTCTCTTGGGAGCTGGAGGAGGAGCGATCCGACTGGGGCAAGGATACAATGCTGTCAGAGTTCTTCAAGTGGGACTGCAGGGCCTTCTGGTAGGAAGATTCCAAGGTGTGGTACAAATGTTCTGCCTCTCTGATGAAGTGACTGTGGAAACCCCAGTAACACCTGGAAACAAGGAACAACACTGTGAATATTTCCACTGTGAACATTTCCACATCTGGTTTTAGGGTGCAGTGCTGTCAGAGCCCTTTTCACTACTAGCGTTAGTGGGCTCATCAGCCCTGTCATTTCAACCATCTAGTGGCACAAATGAATCAAATGAAAAGTCAAAGGAACATACCATTTGGTGCACTGTAAGAAACAAGTAGCCTGTTTACAAAGGCTTTATTACAGAATAAACACTCATTCCTCCAGCTGCCTACTGTACATAGAAGATGGAAGACCCACTAGACTGAAATGAGCTTAAGTACTCAATAGGACTTCAAAACCAAGCCAAAAGCAGAACACACATGGATAGGCCTAATTCAGGAAAACACCAGCTGGTGTTTGCTTTGTTAATTTTAACAAACTGCTCTTCTACATGCTGAAGAGAGAAATCCTATGTACTGAGTTGAGGCTGTTCACTGTTTCTTTTGGGGGAAGAATTAACAAGGAAAAGGAAAGAGATGCTCCTATAGATTTCCAGTCTATTCCAGGCTCCAAATAAATATTAGCATGAGAGAAGGATTCCTCTCTGGCCCAAATCTCCAGGCAGATGGCTAAACACCATTCAAATGTGTCACAAAGGAGATGAAGACTCTCGACACTTTTCAAGGGGCAGCTGAAGAGCAGTTTAAGTGAGATGGTTATCTCAAAAACAATAAAAAATTGTGTGTGACTCCCAGTCCTCAGAGAAGGAAACAAATTTCTTCCTTATAATCAGTCACATTGTCAATTAAGTAACATGGAAAAAAAGAATTAAGCATTCTCTGAAGTCTCATGCCATTCTCCTTGTTGCCTGCTTATCTTAGTTGCCCGCTGTAAAGTGTCAGTGCCTACTGTATTTCTCAGTCATGGACATATTCCCTTTCAAAAGGACTTAAAATTTATTAATCTAAATGCTATGTTATAAGCAGAGGTGTTTCACAGTAGGACTTTTATTGTTCATTTCTTTTCTGTTTTACAGCATCCTGTTTCTGAAGAAAAATGTTCATATAGTGTTCTCTTCAAAAGAAGATGGATCCTAGTATAACAGCATACTGACACAAGTACAAACACACTAATGGAAATATAAGAGATCTTCAACTGAAGAAAATTAATTGCAAATATTAAAGTTTCCTATAGATACACACAGAATGATTATTTCAGTGTCACATTTCCTTAATTTAGGATCCTATTTAGCAGTGTACTACCATAAGGACTTTTGTTTCAAGAGTAGCAAATAACCCAGACTTGCATACAGGTCAAAAAGAAAAATAAAGTATTGGTAATTGTGTTTTTATCCTACACAGAAGAAATGTCAGTTAATTGCAAGCAACTCAAAAAAAATCAAAAGGAAAGACAAGGTTACTAGTTCTCAGCTCTAGTCTCTTGAACAACTCTGCTATGCATTTTATCTGCTTAGACAGATGCAAAGACACTATAATATTACAACAGCAAAGTGAAACAAGCAGTACTAGAAAATGCAATACATATGTAATTCAGCCCTATGCAATTACTGTCTGACATCTCCTGCTGAAGTACACACATTCCCATTTAAGCCAAGGGAAGCTGGCAGCAGCTGCCACCAGAACATAACTTGGTCTGAACTTCAGTCTTCAACATGCAGTAATACCACTGAGCAACAACATAACATTTACAAAGAAGGAGAGGAGGAAGAGACACCAATAGCTTCTGCTTACTTTCTTGCCTCTATCCTGGCTTCAGAGTCTGCATCATGAATTCCCTTCTTTATCGTTTCAGCTAACACTGATATGTGTCTGAAACAAGAAAGAAAACATTATCAGAAACATTCATAGAATGGCTAGGGTTGGAAAAAATCTTAAAGACCATCTATTTCCAACCTCCCTGCATAGGCACAGACACCTTCCACTAGGTGAAACAGACCAGGCTGCTCACAGCCCCATCCAACCTGGCCTTGAACACTTCCAGGGAGGGGGCAGCCACAGCTACCTTGGGAAACCTGTTCCAGTGTCTCACCACCCTCATAATGAAGGATTTCTTCCTAATGCCTAACCTACATCTCCCCTCTTCAAGTTTTAAGCCATTTCCCCTTGTTGTCTCACTACACACCTATGTAAAAAACCATATACCCTAGCTTTCTTTAGGCATCCTCCAGGTATTGGAAGGTTGCTATAAGGTCACCTTGGAGCCTCTTTTTCTCCAGGATGAGCAACTATACGTACAAACAAATGACTAATTTGACTTTGCCTTGGTCTCCAAGAACAAATTGTTTATCACATCCTCCCATTTCCATGTAAGATCCTTTGTATTTTTTATTTATTTACTCTTAGACGTCATTTTTATTTCACCAACATTGCTGACTATGAAAAGGCGAGTGGTATTTTTCATAGGTCAATCTGTAGTCAGCTATTATAACTGTCTGGCTAGTCTCTAGGGCTGAGGAAATTGTGTCCCAGTCTCTGCTCCAGCAATTACATTCACTGTTCACTCAGCCAGGTTTTCCAGGGGTGGCATAGGAGACAAATTCACCAAACTGACTGACAGAATCACAGGGATGAACGGTGTGTGTGCACAGACATACAAAGCTTTCTTTGTGGCTAAAAATATCTCTACTAGAGCTACCTGATATAGTTTCCCATCTTTGATTATTCTTCCTCCAGAATTAACCTCCCAAGATCTAAGCAAGGGAGAATTAACCCACTTGTTTTCAGCACTTACCTTTCCAGGGAGTGTGTTTGCCACTCCTGCAACAGCAAGTCTAAAAATTCAAAACAGCGCCTGAGAGAAGAAAGAGAAGAAATGCTGAGTTCTGAGTTAACAGAGGGTCACCAAAGTTGCCATAGCTGCCTGTGAATAGCAGCTACCTTTTGTTATAAAAGCTTTAAGGCATTAGAATTCAGAAACAACCCCTATTTTAAGTGCAGAGAGGACCATTAGGACCTCCAGACCAACTTCCAGATGACAGAACATTACTTCTGCAGAGTGGCTCAAAGAAAATGCAACTATACTGGCTAGCAGTAGGGAATAAGAACAGGTCTATAAAGAATCCAACATAATATGATATTATTATAACAATATGTAAGCACAAAAATTAGTTCAAAGAAAATTTTTCTTTGAGGAAAAGTACCTTCTCTGCAGTACTGTGGCTTAAACAAGATAGCTGACTTTGATTTGACCCCTACTCGTGGGGAAGATCAAGGTGTATTCTCTAGTAAGCATCTATATCAACTTTTCATTAATGAAAAAATACAGAAATGTTACCAAGAAAGTACATGTGAACCTATTTACTGGTTAAAAAAAAAAAAAAAGACTATTCAAACTAAATGCTCACCTTCTGACTGCAACAGACTTGGAGGTACAATTACTGGTTATGATAGGTATTAATCGAGGGATGTGCGTATGCTAGAAGAAAACAAACAACAAAAACAGAAAAAATCTTCACGCCCTGGTTCCAAGGAATGTCAGAATTTCGCTCAGTGACCTGAACCCAGTATATATGTATTTTTCTTTTTTCTAAATAATTTATTTTCTAAATAAAGAAACACTAGCAGATACAGAAAGATAATTTAATTAAAATTACTTTATATTTTATCTGTTATCCTGTCTTCAACAGGTATTTTGGTTTTTTATAATGACAGGCTCTGGTGAGTAAAGGAACTGAAGTCACTACAAGAGGACCTAAACTGTCAGTAGTGACAACTTGAGAGGTATCAGCATATCTGCAGCTTCCCTAGTGAACCACTAGCCAGAAGTCACCTCCATGACCTGATGGTTTTAGGGAACACACATTGGCTGAGAAGAGTTGTAGAGCATAATTAAGATGGTCAGTTTGTCCTGCAGGTTTAAAAACAAAAGCTCAGCTCTCTGAGGGATGGAAATACATTACTCTTCAAATAAATGTTTTTCCTACTCTTCTGGAAGGGATTAACTATCAGCATCTGCACAAGGCCACATGACATCTCAGATGGCCAGGTCCAGCACAATCAGAAAAGTAGACAAGGCCCTTAGCATAATTTTCATTGCAGTAACATGCATATTTTTTCAGAAACACCACAATATTTGGAAGCTGTAACATTTTGTTCTCTTCTGATGTATACTTACTCGAATGATTAATCTAACTGCTACGACACCAGAAGTGGCCATGACTTTGGCACTATTTGGAATTAGATTAAAAATTGTTGGCATGATGGCTTCTGCCCCATGGTCAAACTTGTTTCCCAGAACTGATGACAAATGTCTGAAAAACAAAATGAAGTCATTATGCTGAGGATTAAGTCAGACTTTCACAGCAGACTTGACATAAGTACATCTGACATTTTGCTCTTCCCAACTCTGTCCTCGTCAGAGAAAACTAGGCTTTCAAAATAGTTTTCACTTTCATTTCAAAGTTATGTTCCATATAAATTTGAATTCTAAGTTTAGCATAAAATAACTCACAGAGCTAAAAATTTATTGGCAAACAAATGGGATCATGAAAGAATATATTTTTCTAAACTTGTTATTTTGTCTGAAACCTCCTATTTTGTCTTAATGTGCAGAAATTAAAAAGTTGCTAGAAACACTGCAGCTCCCTTTTTCTCAAAGGGTTTCACAAAAAATAAACAACCAAAAAGAATAACTATCTCAGTTCCAAACAGAATAAAACATACCTTTTCAACTTTACTGTTCAATCATTCCCCTACTTGGTGGATGAACACATGACATGCTCATCCCTTCCATTTATCTCAAATCATTTACAGAATCACAAAAGTCATGGTTGGAAAAGGACCCCTGAGATCAGAGTCAAATCATACACACACATAACAAGCAAAACCCCTACAATCTCAGCCACTAGAGCATGTCCTGAAGAGCCACATCTACACATTTCTTAAATACGTCCAGAGCTGGTGACTCAGTCACCTCCCTGGGCAGGCTGTTGAAAACCCAAGAACACAGTTAGGCCCAACTACAGTTAGTGGCCCACATGGATGTGATTTTACACAACTGTAGCTAAATCACACTCTACCTAAAACTACATAGTAGTACTAGCAGCACAAGTCACATACTAGATGTGTTTTAACCCATGTCTGTGACTTTTTTCCACATTATATTCCAAGCACATTTAGAAAGTAAACTTACCCCAATGTGATACAGGCCTCTCGTACTACTTGAGACCGCAGGTCTTTAGCAGATAATTTAAATGCTCCATCCAGAAGTCTTAAATGTTGGAAGAAGTTATCATATTCTGCAGCTCCAGCCAAAAGTAAGGAGCGAATCTTCTTCAACTGTTAGCACCATAAAAGAAAGCAGTGACTGTTAATGACCAATAAACACAAGGACATTTATGTTCATGGCTGGTACTATTTCTAGGGTTCTTGCCCTGTTCCACAACATGCATTGAGAAATTCTATTCTTAGAAGTTCAAGCAATTTCATTATTTCACATACTAAGAACAATAATATGAACACACTAGCAAACTGACACAAATCCAGAAGTGCTGCATACAGACACTCAAACTGTATTGTTAATAACTCAAAGATTACTTTTGAAGCCAGAAGGTATCTTAAAAGGTTCACCTCTACCTCCTCTATCCATCCACCTATTTACAACAGCTTCTAAAGCTCAGGTCCTTTCACAGCTAACTATTGTATTAAAGACACAACTAGACTTGAAGCGCATGGCTCATATGCAGATTTGAGTAATACTGAGTAAAAACTTTTATCTAGAACATGTCCATTGACTTAATTAAAATTATTATCTGGCTCTGCTAGAAGTGGAACCCTGACCCCATCAAACTGGGAAGCTCTCTACTAATATAACAGGGTCCACCATTTCATCCCATAGGCATAATTCTGGGTATCTTCACAGGCTGTCAAGTATACCAATGCATCTGTACAGTGCTGATTTAAGCTTACTGTTACTCAACAAAGAAAAAAAAAAAATAGAAAAGATAAAATTTAAGCAAACTTAATCAGCACAGTTTGACACTCAGATGTGTAATGTAAGACTTGACAGACATCTCAAAGTTGCTAAACCAGTGATGAAAGCCTACAGCATAGACAAGATGATGCATCTATTTATACCATGAGAAGACATCTCACCTCAGTAAACAAAACCCATTTTTGGCATGCACATAACACATCTGATTTTCCATTTCCCCATTTCCTGCAGTCATATTTATTTATTCAAAACCTAAGTCTGTAAATTCTGAATTGTTTTACATCTCCTTTTACAAAAGTATAAATAGGCTGTCTATAAGCAAAGTGACTTTCTGCCTCATCAGTAAGTTTTAAGATATTCTGAATACCACTTTTGACATTTTGATTTCAGCATCTGCAAACAAATTTCTAGCTTTATATTTGGATTTGTGCACAATTTCCAGTTCAACTTGAAGCTGCCTTATATATATACTTATATATCAAATAGCATTTTCCATCACAGATGTGGTTTAAATTCAGTCTCCTAAGGAAACATTTCCCCCATGCTTGTGGGAATATAACAGACACTTACCACTTAAACTGCATTCTAGCCTTACTCCATGATTCTCGTAGTATCCCCTTCATGGGATTAAGCTCAGTGCAGGAAAAGCTTGTATTACTAGAGTTCACACCCAAGTTCACTACTTACTGCAGAGACTCTCTGTTCCCAGTCGTGCTTATCATCTGACAGTATCTCTCTTATTTTGTTGATGGATTCCTCAAGATCTCGGCTGGAATAAATCTGCAAATTTAAATACAGAGTAGCACCATAATGCAAAATTTATGTCAAAAATCAGATCACTTCCCAACTATATTCTTGTCCTTTCATCCTCAATGCTTAAACCTGCTACCCTTGGACACAGCTGCCTTTGCACAGTGCAAAAAATTTACACCCATTTACACCCATTTCCTGAAATCAAAAATTACTATAGGACCACAAGGTGATTAAAGGATCATTTTACTATATTTTTACAATTGTAAGCAGCATTCCTGCAGTTGCTAACAACTGTATTAGTGAAGACCTACAGAAGATCATGAATGTATACATGCAACCCTCAACTGCCTCAAAAATAGAGGTCTGGTGAAGGAGAGGGGATACGTGACACATCTCAGCTCTCTGGCTAAACCTACCAGCAGACAGGCACTGTCCACTTGTCATGCTCACAACAGCAGTGACTCCAGAGACACAAGTAACACCATTACTGCTTTCAGTTCCCAGATGGTACAGATGAAATGCAGAGAGACTTCTACTGACTTAACTTTTTGTTCGACCTGCATTGTGGACCGAGAACATCCAGTTCCAGCTCAGTGGCCACTCCTGTGATATCTCCATCACAACCTTTTCACTCTGGTTTCCACCAGTTCTGAAGTTTTCACACAAACTACTGGCAGATATTACCATTTAAAATTTGCTTGCCCATTAAGGAAGATTTGCCGACATCACAATGAAGCACAATTCACCAGTGATTAGGCCTAGATCCTATATTCAGCTTCTGCTTTTTAGCACTGTATGCTTTAACATGAAATTCTACTTAACCTGAACTGTTGGGACATCTTCAAATGCCTTAATGAAGTCTTCTTCATCCACAGCACCTGCTCCCTCTTTGGCTGCTGACACACAAAAAAAGCCTTTTCAATCTTCTTATCAACATGAGAATCAATTATGAAACTGCCAGCTACCAAGGCACCTAATCAGGAGAAAGTTCACTACCCATGCAGTCTCAAAGTGCTGTAGATGTAATGAAAGCAGAGGGGGATATTCAATGCCAGGCACAGACCAGACATTCACAGCATCCTGCAACTCCTAGGCACAGAGGGCACATTAGTGAAGTCATTACAGTAGTCACTCAACAGTTAGGGGACACAGTCTGAAAGATGAAAGGGAATATTTACTTTAATTATATGGGAGATTTTTTTAAAAGGACTTGGTTCTATCTATAATAGATTAAGGTGCTGATCTGGCAGGTGCACACACAGACAAATGATAAGGAAGATAAATAGGCTCTGGAATACTAATCAGATTAGAGACCATCTGATATAGGGAACTTTCTCCCGGTCACATGTTGAACTACAACAATATCCAGAATTACTGCTCAGCTTTCTTTCTGCACCATCATTAACAGCAATGCCCAAAGGTCCTAGAAAAAAGCCAAAACAGCACATTTATATTCCATGGGCTGAAGTTTAGCATATAGCTGCAAGCAGCCTGCCTCAGTTCAGCTAAAGTTGAAGCTAGAAAGGCAAATATCTGCATACTGCAACATTAATATGATTATCTCATAGACCTCAGTGCACAACTGCACAACCTTTCAAAAATTCAAAATGCATTTTAGGGATGTGTAGACTGCTTGGAGATTCATTCTGCCAAAGTCTGGTTCTGGCAAACAGACAACATGCATGTAATCATTTCATAGAGGATAAACTGTTAGTGGATCCGGGGGGGGACAGTCAGGAAATCCTTGCAGTAAGCTCAAACATGAACCCTTGCAAACCTTTATAACCTGCAGAAAGGTGAATTCACATATGCCATCAGCTTACTTGAAGACTTGGAGCCCAGAGCTGCAGACCCAAGTCTGCGAGAAGTCCCCATCCCAACTCTGCGTGAGTTTGCAGGGGCCTTTGAGGATGTAGAGGAGCTGGCTGAGGAAGGTCTGTTCCCATCCACAGAGTCTTCATCATCAAAAATTTTATCTGCCAAAAAAGCACAAATACCTCTAAGTCCAATAAAGCAAAGGGATGTCCAAGGAATGTGCTCGTGCAATGACAAGCATGCCTCATGTACAGATCTGCTCTGTGAGCTCTCATTTCAGCAGCATCTTCATCCTAGAAATCTGGTTATTCATGAGTAACCACCAGGCCACTGAACACAATCCATTGCTATTGTGGCCATTACATTATAAACTCTTTCAAGGAATTCATTCAGATTAAAATAGTAAACTGAAAAGAATAAAATCTACAAAAGGATGCAAGCCACAGATTAACACTTGGGGTGTCTCCAGTCATATTTCTAGATGTCTATGCCTCCAAGAGCTATTTTGCCATGAACTGCAGTGAAACCAAGACCGTGGGCAAATCCACAATCCATGTGTGGCAGGGATGAGGGAGCAGAGGCTTCCCTCTCCCACCCCACTACCTGCACCACATCCAGAATAAACAGAGGAACTCAGAAAAGACCACATGGCAGCACCCATGCTGTTGATAAACCACAGACCATTAATCACCATCCAAATTTATAGCCATACAAAGCTATAAATCTATTTTAACACCAGACATTTTTTACAGAGAAATAGAAAGTTACTTCAAGTCATAGAAACCATAAATATAAGGTGTACTCTGATTTATCAAACCCTCTGTGTACATCCCAAAGAAACTGCAGCCCCTACTTCCAAGTGTGAACATAAATTAACTTCAAATGAGCAACAGTCACTTTGATTCTCAGTGAAGGTCACTTCAATACCAAAGGAGTGCTTATATTGCAGTTTTACACAGATTAGCTAATCCACTTCAAAAAACAGCCTTAGGTTGAAAGGTGACAGTGTTTGGACAGCTGATACAGATGGTGCACATTATTAATTGAGGCCAGAAAAGCCACCTCAGACCCCATCACTTAGCTCTTCCATGCTAACATTGCATTCAAGATGTGAGAATCTGAGACATGCTTCATGTCCCTCCCTCTCTAACAGTCCAAGGCACAAATCCACTCTCCACCATTTCAGGAACATTTCCTTTGCAAAATTTCACTTGACAAAGCCCTAGGCTTTAATCCATCCTTACCTCATGGAAAGCACCTGGGAATATCTAGTAACACGTTCAGGCTTCTAACTAGACACTAATGAGTATAATTCAATACAGGTTGAGCTTTCTTAAAGGAAGAAAGTAAGCTGATAAGAGTCGAGATATATTCTAGGGGGGTAAAAGAACAGAAAGACAAGACTGCCCTCAGCCCAACAGCCTGGGGAGTTTGCCCTGCCCAAAGTGGTACTGGCTTATTAACAGCTGGGCACAAAAGAACTATCACAAATCATCTCAAAATTACATTTCCCATATGCACCTGTGATACTGTGGTACTACAATCATAATGCAACACTGAAATTACAAGTAGACAGCAGCACCCAACAAGTTAAAGGTGTCCAAGGACATCTCTACCCACAATTTTGGCATTCAACAAGCCTTCAGATATAGGAAAGGGTAAGGAAAAAAACAGTAACATCTAAATGAAAGGGGTATATAACAAGTACTCAGACTTGTTCAGGCAAAAGTGAACAAGAGGCAAGTATGAACTTCAACATCTACAATTTTAAGGTCATAGAGCTAAGAACAGTTAGTAGGTAGGCTCTCTGGTGGCCATGAGAGACTTTGCTTCCTCCCTATTGGTACTGGTCATGTTGTGACATCCACAATTCAAAAATAATATGAAAAGAACTCAGGGAAGGACCATAAAAATGATTAAAGGAATAGAAAATATGTTTTGAATGAAATTAAATCAACATGTATTTTAAGAGACTGTTCTGTTAACACAGCAACCCAAGCTTCATTCATGTAGTTTTCCACGGTGATTTATTAATATATTTGCTCACCTAATAGAAAAATACACAAGACTACCTGACTGGAAATTAAAAACAAATTGAATGCTGAATTGCCTTTATCCCTCCCTTCCCATACACCCCTACACCCCACCCCTCTCCCCCATCTTTTTCTATAATTACAGGACTGATTCCCTGATAAGGTTAGGAGGTATGTGTCATACAGCAAATTCTACCATAGGCAGTTCTTAAAAAGCAAGACTTACTTTTTTATCTTATATATACATACTAGTTTATATACATACATAGTTTATATACTAGTCTTATATACATACTAGTTTAAACAGGAACTACTTGAAAAACATTATATGGTGAGAGTTGCACAGAAGGTCATGGCAGATCAAAATAGACTTTAAAATGTGTAATCTCTGAAGCCTCTAGAAAGGAGCTTAAGAGATGCAGAAAGACATGCATAGACCTAAAATACAGCAAGTTCAGAGGAAAATTTGCCTCAAATGCTTTTCTTTCAAAAACTCATCTATAGATACTAAGGAAATTATTATTTTTCATACATATATAAAACCAGCCAAAAGAAAGTCAGTGATGTTAACAAAAAAAAAACACAACAAAAAACTCCAACTTTCTTCTACTTCAAACCCACTTTCAGATGGTAATATTGGTAATAGCATTCTATAGCAGTTGCATTTCAGGCTATCTTGATGCAGTCTTATTAATGCACTTCTTGTATCTGCATTTTTTAAAGCCTTGCCCCCCAAAAGATGAGGGTGTGGTTTGCTATTTTATATAATACATACAAATTCAGAAAAATAGATACTAAAAAGATCACATTCCTTTAGATATTAGCAATAAAGCAAACTATTATTTTCATTTAAAACGGCTTTTCTGAGAATCAGAAAAAAAAAAACCAAAATAAACAACACTCAAAAATAATGATAATAAATTTTAAAAAAAAAAAAAAAAAAGTCAACAGTTTTGGGGATGTTTAGATTGCAATCATATCTTCCTGTCCTCTAAGTCTACAAACTAGGCATTGCACATTTAGCAAATCAGAATACTCTTTCAATAACCTAACAGCATTTTCTCATCCGAGCAGTGCAGAATGACAGCACCACATTCAGGACTGCACATCAAGTGTTCCAGCTGCACGTGTGCAGGACAGAAAGAGAAACAAAGAACTGAAAGAAACCTGAATGCAGAAGTACAGAAAATAACAAAACTAAACTACTATACACTATCACCAAAAAGGTTTTTTTTTTTCTGTTTATTGTCTCCTGTTCACAATAATCATTTGAACCAGGATCAGATTTTTTGCAGCCTCTCCAAAAACCACGAGGTGGTAAATTCAGCATGGGTGTAACTGGTGACCCCAGCAGAGGAGCACCCAAGCGGAATCACTGCTGTCTTCTGACATTAAATATCCATTGATGCTCCCCCATCCCAAGACACCCCCAGTGCTCCTTTCTAAAGGCCATACAGCACTCTCCATCACAGACATGCCCTTAGAAAAGAGGCCTTTGTCTCCTCACCACTGCTGTCTTACAGAAACAGGGAACAGTTTGCTATACATTTTTCAATTGCTTTACATTTAAGAAGAAAAAAATAATTGCTTACAAGTACATATCCTTCTGCAAATAAGCTTCCTCAACATTCCTTCATATTTTCCATAGCGTGCCCAGATGTAAGTGCTTCACAGAGCGCCGCAGCTTTCAGTCCAGAACATAATCAATCACTGCCCTTCGTATTCATTAAGCATGCTGTCTTCACACATGGCTTTAAACAGCTATGGCTTCACCCCTCTCTCTACAATTGCAGCTCTGCAGGATTCTCATCAACACCCATTTCAGCCCAGAAAACTTCAGTTCACCTCTAGGAAGGAAATTCCCTGCTAGCGAGGGGAACCCAAGACAAATAATCCGAGATGAAGATGAGCTGATTCTGCCTGGCTGAGCTGGCGTGTGCTAGGAAATCAGCCTGACTTTATCCCCTGGGAAGCACTATCAGGAGCATCTCAACAGCTGTCATCATTTGTCCATGACGAATAAATTTAGTCATTATTCATTTTAAAATGTAACCCCTTCAGGTCTGGGCAAGGTGTAAAACAGGGAGAAGAGACTATGCTGGTTATTCAGGAGCCTTGGCAAATAAGGGACAGCATTTCCCCTGCCTGAACTGCCAGCCTGGGACCTTTTAAAGCAAGTAATTGAGTCTCTAATTTCTTCCCAATGAAAAGAGATGCTTTCTGGCTTTTAAAAAACTTTCAAGATGTCACATTCAAATATTTCCATATTTATCTGTAAGCTTTAGAGAAGAGAGCTACTCTGTAGCAACTGCAAAGCCTGAAAAGCATCTTACAATTGTGACTGCCCTAATAAAGATGCCCCAGTACTGTTTTTAGGCCTGACTCTGGAAGGTACTATACCTGATTTGGCCCTGATGAACCCATTTATCAGATCCCAAGTCCAAACACCACTACCACTGAAGTGGGTGAGCAACTTGCAGGACTTTTCTTTTACAAGACATCACCTTCCCTGCTTCGATTGTACATTTAAGTGGTTAAATCTATAGTTTGATACTAAACAGAACTGTTAAAGTTGGAAAGACCTTCAAGATCCTCACATCCAACCATCAACATCCCCCCCCCACAATAAAACATTATATATATATATACGTGTCTGTGTGTGTGTGCCTCATCTACACCACTTTTAAATATCTCCAGGGTTGGTAATTCCACCACCTCTTAGGCAGCCCATTCCAGCACCTCCATTAGAAATTCTTCCTAATTCCCAGTTTAAATCTCTCCTAGACTAAAGCACCACAGCCAGAAGGTGGAAGCTGTAAAGATGCTCTGCCTGCTCCAGGGGTACTCCTTTTTTGTCAGCCACAACTCAACATGCACTGGTGAATGGTTTTAAGACTGACACCCCTTGGAAACCTCGGAACATGCCCTCTAAGCCCACTAAAGATAAAGGGACACAGATTTTCTCCTCAGTGGGACTAAATCTCTAGAAACCAAGGAACCATGTTCATGAGCAGCAGTATGTGGTCACAGCACATTATGGTGTCTTGCTTAGCCATCTCCCACAGTTTCCCAGCTGTTCTCTCCTCCTGGCCCCAGCCATGGCCCCTCCTTCCCCATCCTCCACACCAGGCCCAGTATTTTGAACCTTTAAGACATCATCTGCTTTGGTTCAGTGACCCCACACAGTCCCCCTCGTGGCACCCACTGCCCCTCTCCCCTTGGGTCCAGTTCTCCTAGGCTGACCTAGGCACCACCAGTTCCATCCCAACCCTTCTGCCACCTTGCAGAGCAATGCCACAAGCCATCTCATCATCATCCTCATCTGACTTCCAAGTGAATTCCCAAAATCCTGACCTCAGCAGGGATATCCCTCCAAGAGTTCACCAGGACTGAGTCAGCCCCAGCAACAATCCTGTCTGCAAGGATACACGTATCACCACTACCTTGGCTTCTCTCTCTTATCTCACATACATTGCCCCATTTAGATTACAATATGTATAATTGTGGGTGGGAGTTTGCTTCTGAATAAGGTTTCTATGGCATAAATCTAGACAATACATGTATGATGATAAATACTATAAAAAATATAGCTGCCAGCAGCCACAGCTAAGGGGAGTAGTGGCTGTGGTGGTAGACCAAAGTCAAGAATGCCATGCCAGGTAGGTGAAAAAATGCTTTTTATTGTAATAATCCTGTCAACACTTACATGCTTTTCTTTAACCCAAAATGTTTGTTCTCTTCCCTCAGCTAGGAAAGGTGACACTCATCAGCTTGGCTGCTGCCTCATTCTGTCTAATTACCAGCTAATGAAGCTGCTCAGAATCCAACAGGTCTTCAACTGCTATTACAAAGGGAAAGAAGATTCCTGAAAGACCTAACACTTCAAATTGGGTTTTGCTTCAAATAAATCACATTTACACAAACAGTTGTTCTGATACACAGCCTGCTCAGTCCCAAGCATGTGGCCACTACAGTTTCAGAGTATTGGTATCTACCATTCCTCTATAAGCAAGGAAACAACTGAGAAGTAGTTTCTGTGAGGAATCCTACATTTATTAAAACAAAGTTAACTGAGGATGATGTACCGCAGGACCTGACCACATCCAACACCAGACATTCTGCACATGGAAAGTAAATGCCAACTTCTACCTGACAGAATAAGCAATGGCAACATTCAAAATATGCTCTCAAGCACATTTTGGTAAGTCAGAAAGAAATCACTTACTCAACTTGGTAAGTCAGAGAGAAATCTTCCTGCAGAAGACTAGACTGAAATCATGAAACTCATGACTGACTCAAGTTACTTTTCTGAGGGATATTACAATTTTCAACCCTGGATTCAGATGGCTCCAGTATAAGCTGTATCCATGATGTGAAGAAGCTGGAGAACAAGAGCCTTAAAAACTTGAAAACAACAGACAAATAAAAAGAATTCAATATTTATGAGCCTCTGTGTCAAAACATGGTTTCTAAAGCCATAAGGTTGACAGCATTAATGTGATCATGTTAAAAAACCCCAGCATGCACTCTCAAATGGTATGAGTATTAACACAATTAAGAACACAGTAAAGTACTTTTCAGAAACTTGTGTTCATGAAGCTAGCACACCTGGAAATGGGAATTTCTAAGAGTCGGTGAAACTTTTATTCATATTTTTAAAGCAACATGAAAGTTTCCATTAGCTTTGAGTAGATGAGATAGTACAAAGGTTTCACATTCCTGCAAGCTTTGTAAAATCAAGTAGCTGTGAGAGGCAACAAGAGGTATGATGCTGGGTGAAGGAACAACAGCTCCAACAGCCAGAAGAATTCACAAAAGTGCTGAAAGCTATGAAAAATCCATAACAATAGCCAGGATTTATTAGTTTCACTAATTTTTTTTGTATAGTTCAGACAGACACCTATACAAAAATCACAAATCCATGTGGTTAGCAGCTGCACAGACACAGCCTTTACTCCACGGAGCTTAAAAAAAACCAATTATAATCAAAAGACAGACATGGAAGGGGAAAAAAAAAAAGTGAGAAGAGAAAAAGATCAGCATCTCTTTCTCTCAGAGTCATCCCTGGAAATATAATATTCCCGATGCCCTTTACAGACAGCCACACAGTTTTACTCCAGACCTTAAAAGCATCAGGAAATCCACAACATATACCTTAGTAAAAGAAACAAACAAAAAAATCCCACACCCATCCCAAAAGCCCATATTTACACAGAGTTTCAGCTTAGAGAGCAAACCCAGCTTTTCCCCACTCTGCAGCCAGGACTTGGTACCAGCCTTTTCAGGGCACTTGCCTCGCACCATCAGACTGTCTGAACAGATACATTTCCAAACTCAGCCTTCCAAACACACCGTTTATTTCAGAGTCTATTAAACACTCCATCACAGGGTGTTACTTCTGTGGTTTGCTGTCCTTGGGTGTGCTGTCCCTGTCCCAGAGCCCTGAAGACACCTTTTACCTTGCACCAGGGGAGGGCAGCCCCAAGCCCAGACACTTTGCCCTTCTCACAGCGCTCTGGTTAGCATAATGTTCCCAGATAAAAATGCAAAGTGGGTCCTAAATCCTGAGCCCTAGAGATACCGATCAATGAGAAAGCCTATTTATGCAGGACGGACCTGGGGGGGGAAACGTCTAGAGCCAGGAAATAACTTCTTGCAGACCTACAGGAATTAATGGCCTATTGCAGGACTGGGATAGCTGCAGGGAAGCGTTCCTCTATTCCTGGAGAGCAGATAAAGCAATCAGTTTTCCATTTTAATATTAATCCTCTGTGCTGCACAGTACCAATGTTAAAGCCCTCCTCGGTCTTAGTGAAGTTCAATTATTTAGGCAAATATTTAAAGAAAGTGAATTCTTCTGCCTTTCTTCACCAGACAGCAAAATTCAATTCTGCAGCAGCACACCATCTTCATACACACAAGTGGCAGGGTGGCAGCAGGTTGAAGCACAAGTAATGAACCTTTCACCTCCTCACCTCCAGGATTTTGCCAGTGCTCTGCACTCACCAGAAAAGCCAGGGCAACAGCCTGGTCTCCCTCTGCTTGCAGCGAGCCCCTCCTGTTCTGAAATTCACTTGGCAAAATGGGCAGTGGCATCATCCAGCTGCTGGCCATCCACACTACACCCACTGCCCCAACAGCACCTTGCTTTGTCAGGGTCTGTGGTCAACCTCCCACATCACTTTTTTCTAAAGTCCTCCACATGTCATTAAAAAGCACAGCAGTGAGAAATACTGTTTTAATGTGTGAGTAAACTGTAATAGAGCTTCTGAGGGACATTCTCAAGGGCTGAAGACTTGAGGACACTGCCAGAATCTGGATTAAGCTCCCTACTTAAACATAGATGCTTTTATCTAAATCATCTTATCCTATTCCTGCTAAAGGCAAGAGCAGTGTCCCGCAGATTTTCTGATTTTTCCAATATTCTTTTCAAAAGTATTTAATTCTTACTCAAAAAGGAATTTGCAAGTGGCTCAGAGAAACAAAAATTCATAACACAAGTATTAGAAAAATGCTTTAATTTAGTTTTCTTAGTAAGTTTCTTGAAGTCTAGCCACACCTGAAATTGAGTGCTCTACTTCACAGGGATAATACCCAGCAATGAGACAGGAAAACGACTACCGAAGACAGTCTTAAAGCAAACTCCTAGGGACACATCTGCTGGCAACAGCTTGGGTGCTATCTGCCAAAAACCATATAAAGAAGCAGATACCTGGAGAATCAATAGGTCAAGTTTTGTCTTACCTAGAATATCTATACGCTATTCAAATAAAATTAATTACAAGGTACACCAGGAATCTGAAGCCTTTAAATGGACAGATGCTTATCACCTGCAAAGGACTGGAGCACAGTGCAGAGTGATCAGATGCCTCCAGCCCCACAGCCCAGGTTCAGGTTTCCAGCTATTAGCACCATCTGTTGCCATGACATCATAGGAAAAGGCATCTTTTCCAGCCTGCACTCATGAACTGCCATTCCCTGCACACATCCCCCTGCCTGCTCCTGTAATCATCATGTGTAGCCAGCCTAGATGCTGACTGCTCTCACACTTCATTGTCAGCAAAAAGAAATTGCATTTTATATTGCTTTCACTTACTGCTTCCTGAAGGTCTGCTCATCTTCTGTACATGCAGCACACCAAGGAGTAGTCGTGATGTAGTGTGCAGAATTGTATTAGGAGGGAAAAGTATGCTGACATTTTTAGGACAAGAACTGTTAGAAAAAGGCCAATAGAATCTTACCTGCCTTAAGTTACCCAAAGCATGGTTGGGGGTGTGGTGGTGGTGGTGGAAGGGGCAGAAATGCTGCAGGAGGTCCCACTGGCAGCCGCCACAGAACATCCTCCCCAGCACAAAGCCTGCTACTGCACACAAGCCCTGTGGCAGAAAACTTTCTAGAATATATCTACAAGAAGATAAAAATGCCAAACTGCAGCATTGTTTCCTTCCAACAGGTCTCAGAGGATAGCTGGGTTGGTGAAGTTAAGCCAGCATGTAAGGAGGAAAGAGGGGTTGCTGCAACATCCTAAGCTTTCCAAGGAGCCCCCTCTGAACCAAGGAACACAATGTGTGCAGTTATTCCTGAGCAGGAAAGG
This sequence comes from Phaethornis superciliosus, assembly GCA_023637945.1. Lineage (NCBI taxonomy): Eukaryota > Metazoa > Chordata > Aves > Apodiformes > Trochilidae > Phaethornis > Phaethornis superciliosus. The sequence continues at coordinate 27,075,557 of JAJQWJ010000007.1, forward strand.
AAAAATACCAGCCTACATCTCCTATACAGCCACAAAAATCTGTCCTGCTTAAAGGCTAATGGAAGAACATAGGTAATACAGATGCAAAACCTGTATGATGTTATGAACATTACACACCAATGACTCCTGTCCAGAATGCCTGGCCCAATGCATAATTAATATACTTTAATGAGATAGCTATTTAAGATATTGTAAAATGCTTAACAGCACAAGAACCATGAGGGAAGAGTATTTAAAACTGCAGGCAGTGAAGAATCATTACAAAAGGAAGACTAGGGAGCAATGGGCAGTAACTCCACACCCTATGTGCATCTTGAGAAAGATAAACAACTACAACAGGGGTGAGCAACACAATGATCAGGAATTCATATCACAAGAAAATGCTGTTTCTTTGGAAAGATGGGTGTTACTACAGCTTGTGAAGTACATATGCAAGCACCAAAGCATACAGCCAAGTTTTGTCTATTTAAAAAATTTAAAGTTGGGTTTTATGACCAAGGCTATGCTCTGTGTCTACAAATAGTTATCAGTGTTCTGAGATGCTTTGACAGAAAACATGTCTGGCAGTGATATCAGCTCCTTGGACAATTACTGCTAGGTTAAAGAGTTGGCTGTATGTTCTCCAGAACACCCTGTTAGCAAAGGAGAAGGGGAAAGGATGGTGAACCTGCCTTGATGCTGACTCTTGCTCTGGAGCATTTGGTGGTAATAACTGGCTGCATAAGCACTCCTGATGAACTAAAACCCCTAAGTTTCTGCCTACTCTTAACTACTAAAATTAGCATTTGCAGACAGAGGGCTCTTGCCCCACCACCACCTCAGTTCACCTCTATGAAAGCAAGCAGTGTCTTGCTTTGGTAAGCTGCACACATAAAGGGATCACACAAACCATACTTAGCACCATTCCCAGTGCCAGTCTGCAGCCCACACCAGCTTTTGTAAAGTCACCTGCAACCAGAGCTCAGACAGCATCCCACTGGAGATGGTGAGAAACATCTATTTCCAGCCCACCCACATCACATCCATTGCGGTAAACATTGGCAGGAAGCAATGGTTTGCTGTCAACCAAACCACCTTTGTTTATTCTGTTTCAGCTAAATCACCTTTGTTTATTCAGACACTGGGGATAAAACCCCAATAATTGAATAACTGGCATATTACATTGTTTAAAAAATAAAAAAGTCATGAAACCACAATCAAGACTTCAATGTAACTTTAAAAACATTTCTTCTTGGAAGCACAACCAGAAACTAGTAGGTGACCCAACCTCAGAGCAATAATATGTTCTACTTCTGGTGGAAAAAATCTTGTTTAGTAACTCTTAGAACATACTTTCAATAATGGTTAATTCTAATAATACATTGCACATATTTCTTTGTATATTACCTAGATAGGATTAGTTCCGTTTTACTGACACAGTGGAAAAACACCTGAGGAACCTGACTCCAGGTCATCCAGAACAGTCAAAATTGGAGCAAGTGCCAGAAGATGCATCAGAGTGTATTATTTCATTTATGTATTCACCATCACACTAAACTAAATTCTGCCTCCAGCTCTGTTAATTGGAGATGGAGGTGAATGCAAGAACATGCAGAACTTGACTTGATTATTTGTTAGATGCTAATATCTCAGCTTTTTTGTACAGTATTTCAAATAAGCATGGAGAGCTTTTAGTAAACTAAATACTGGGTTGCTTGACAGACACTTCAGTAAAGTGTATGTTTTCCATGTGGTTGGATAACAGAATCTAAAAGAATGATTAATATTTAATACGCCTTCAGATATAAGCACAGTCTGAATTCCTAATCTACAAGTGGAAAGCTCCAGTCCCTGAGACACATCAGGTTCTCAGGCCTTCTTCATCCACCCTTCAAAGCTCCACTCTAAGCAAATCCTTGAGGCAATGGTGAAAGTCATGGCAAAAAAGGCTGTGAAGCCAAAAATGTATCACAGCTTATAAAATATTAACAGCCAGCATAGTTTCTGTTTTCCCAAAGCTTGTCTCCCACTCTCCAGCACCTTTAAAACAAAAGACAGATCTAAGCTCCTTCCCTTCACATTACTCCCCCATAAAAAAAATTAAAAATCCTTAGGTAGAGAAAACAAAGTAGTCATATTTAATGGGGAGATACACAATTTGGAGTCAAGATATTGCTCAGAGTTTCTATTTGCTTTGTCATTAGTGATTTTGGACTACAAAATATTATTTTCGTATTTCAGAGGCAATGTGAAACACAGAGCAAGCAGGGGGATTCTAATGTGCTACAATATGGAAAAAGCATCTTTCCCAAAGAGCTCACAACAAAAATAATGCAATCAAAGCATAGTTTAAAAAAAATTCACTGTTATTCAGACTTTCATATAAGAAAAATAAGCAAAAATACAATCTTCCCTTTCTTTTTCTTTTAAAAAAGGGCAGTTAAAGAAATACAATTACTTGGGTCCTGATCAGTCTGTTTAACATAATCCTGCCTAACCCATTGTTATTTGGCCTCCATAAGGGGCACTCATCGCTTTCTGCCCTTGGCTCAGCATCCTTTTCAACCATCCTCAGGCCTTTGCACCTAAGAAAAACTTAAACCTGTCCATCCAGCTATCCCAACTTTTTAACCATGAATGAAGGTAGTTCCCAAATGAGACTCAATAATTTACTTTGAAGACACAGTTCAGTTTTTGAGTTCTTTAGTAGCCATCCTGTCTTCCTCATATATTGTATGCACAGTAGAAGACTTCCACAGCTGTTCCATCCATGAGAGAATGACAGAAAGAAGACATAAGGTTTCCCACATAAAGCTGCTTGATAAAGAGGTCAGAATCAATTAGGAAATCAGAACTGGGAAAATGTAGTATATGACAGAACAGTAAAAATCTTGATTCACCTGGCCTCAATTCTACCAGTTCCTCTACCATACCTCCCATACCACCTGACTCCAACTCCAAGTCCACTTTACCCATATGAAAAGCTAAACAAAGGGAATGAGGGGCAGGCTAATTTTGACCTTGATCACTTGGTTGAAATCAAAGTTCAGAAGTTGGTAAGACATGGTGGAAGCTAAAAATAAATGTATTTATAAGCAGGCAAAACATCTCCTTTGGTTCAAGGACAAAGTCTGCCAAGGAGAAACAAAAGATGAATTTGCCTCAGGACTCAGAGTCACAATCAAATTATTGCTGTTTAAGAAGTTATAAGACACCAGCTGAGCCACAGTAACAGCCCTGGTGCTGCTCTTAAGCTACAGCACATGCAAGGTTATATAATTTAACTCAGCCCTAAAGAAACTAAGTTAAGCCAAGCAGAATCATTCACATTTACTACAAAGAATACAAACATTAATCACGAATCAGTTAAACATCTTACTCTGGATATATCCATTACAGATGGCTTCACAAAACAAATACTGACCTAAATGGAACTGGAGACTCTGAAATACAAATAGCTTCCCATGCAAAGACTGGGAACACTGATTGCAGAGCAAGCCTGCCTTAGCCATTTCAACTGGGGGGGAAAAAAAAAAAAAGAAAAAGGGGAAAAAAATTTTTAAAATCACTCATCTTTCCTCAGCTGTGACACCTTTTCACAGGTGACCCTGCCAACTTAGAATAGTTAATGTAGAACAAGATTCAGTCAAAGTGGTAAGCACTGCTGGTTTGAATCCTACTATCCTTCCTCATTCAGAAAAGGTCCTGAAATCATTAAGCAAGACAACATCAAACCCTGATGATGAAACAAATCACCCCAGATCTGGGTGATTCCTTATAGCCATAAGGAAATTAAAATCTACACAAATGCAAAGAAAACCTCTATCCCTCTGTCCCAGTTCACAGGTTAACTTGACAACTGATTTCTATCTACAGATTTCTTGTTTCAGGCAGACATGCTTGCCTCCATGGAAGACTTGAAAAGAGTTAACAGGACAAAAATAAAAAGAAAACAACACTTCATTAATATAAGAAACCACTTTCTAAACACCCTGAGATCTTTCACCTCCCCACAGCAAGTCTGGCTGACACTGCCATTTTGTACATCTGTGACTCTGAAAGATCACTGCATTGAGAATTCAAACAGACAAATAGGACAGCAGTTTCCTCCCTCTTGATTATATGTCCAACTGGTATATCTAACCTGTAGATGGTTACTTCCCTTCATACGTGACATTTACACTTTGTCCCTAAATTACAAGCTGTTAAACTGGAGTCCATATAAAGACTTAGCTCCTGGAAACAAGATCTCTCCTTTTCAGAGCTGCTCAACCTCTAAGCACAAGTCACCAGTAGAACCACAGGCTCCACTACACCACCATGCTGCTTCTTTGCCTAATACTGTGTGAAACAGCAAAAAACCCCATAAATATACATGGTAATATTAATGGTTCCTACTTTTATTTCAGTTCTAGGATGTCCAACTCACTCTAAAGCTTAAACTCATAAACCTCACAACTTACATGTATCTTACATGTATTTTTACTACTTGCCTGAGACACAGACTAACCAGCATAGTGAAATCTTTAATTTCAAGTGCCAACATATTCCATCATCACGTACATAGATACCCCCTCCCCCCCCCCACTGGTAAGTTTTCCTGCCAACTGTGAAGAGTCTACCAGGAAATTAAGGTTACGAGGTTATTTTCTCCATTTGGCTGCCACAAGGCACTATCCATCCATATTCTAAATTTGCTGACTAAATTGGAGTAGGTTAGGGGTTTTTTTGAGAACGAGGAAACCAGTGATCACATAACAGAAGGGCACTCAACTGAGTGATTTCTACTGGCAGCAAAGCAATTATTTTTTATCTCTCCATGGTCAAGCAATGCACAGAACTAGGTAACCAGTACAGAGCTTAATATGATGAGCTGTGTGCTTTGTGAGCCATCCTAGGAACCAGCACATGTGTCTCCTCATTTGTCAGATTCATTCATCTCATGCTTAAGAAAGAAGAGATAGGCATCCCCTTCAGTCCAGCAATTCAGTTAAATACTTCCGAGTGACTGAAGTAATGAATCCTTACCCTCTCTATTACAATAAGTCACATCATACAATTTGAAATTAAAAATTTTAAAATGACTGAACAATATCATAACCAAGAGGTAATTCAAATGTCTGATAATCCCAGTAAGATTGCCTTCTTGGTGGATATTTTATGAATTGGTAGGCACAGCTTCAATTCCCAGGATAACTGTCTAGGATGAATCAAGGATGACCAATTTAAACCTTCCTCCTGCTCAGACATGTTATGGCTCATCCTCTAATGCATGAAGACTCTGGACAGGCCTCCAAAACTTTAGACCCATCTATTCTCTGGCACTTACAAGACTGAGACACCTTTGTATTTGGGACAGGTGGAAGAACAGGCAGAGAAATCAAGATAAAGTAGATTCATAACACTAATATTCTGCTAGTTAGAAACAGAAGACAGTACATGAGCTACTAACTGAAAAACCAAGTAGCACAACATTTGAGCAGAAGTCTTGATTAAATTAGGACTGATGACAGAAACTAATCAATTGCTTTAATCCTACACAGGCTTCCTTTAAAGTTATTTGACAAATTAAAATATATAAGCAAAGCTAGACTCAGACAATTCAATCCTGGAAATCCTACAAATTATTTCAGGGTTGAGAGAATGGTCTTCAATGACCTGCTGGGCCTTTTCAGTGCACTGGTACTGACAAAATCTTTCCCAGACCCCAGGTTTCCCATTAGTGATGATTGGAACAGATCTGTTTTTCAAGTTTGATGCAAATATAACCACCCCAGGGTATCTGCAGCCATCAGGCCACAGAGGACAGACCAGAGCTGGCAGAAGAAAAGCTCTTTTGAGTACCTATGAAACCAAAGACAGGAGGAGTCTGTTTCCTTGTGTTTGTATTGTTTCCTGTAGCACAGTTTTACTGAATCCCTATTTTTAGAAGTCTTTGTTGTCATCTCCCCCTCACTTCACCTCCTCACAAGGAAAGGCATGACTCAGAGCAGAGGAGGTGCAGAACAGCATTAACTCTGTTTTACATGAAGTGAAATGCATTATTTTCTTCAGAAGGGTGATAATCATCCAGCAAGCACCTTGCAGGCCCTCATATACATGATGCTTTTTTAATACACCTGTATTGCAAAAATGCTTAAGTTCAAAGTTATTAAAGGCACTGTGTCTTATGCACTGCAATACTTCCTAGTATTTGAGAAAGAATAAAACAGAATGACCTTTTACTTTTTATTTTAAACATTTTTCAGATACAGAAGCATGCCTTGGTTCACAGGTACAAACATTACAGGTATGTACAAAGACTAAGATGGCTTGGGTGTGCTTTCTGGCATTAATACTTAAAGTTCCATATGAAAGGCCTTTTGGAATATGACTGGTGCTTTTATACGTATCAAAAAGGAGTACATGAGGTGGGGAGAACTTTAAAAAAAATGCAATTAAGTTGTTAAAAGTGAAGTATGTTTTACATCTACCAAGGAAAGTAATAGACCTAGTAAATAATGCATTTCAAAATAGCCTCTCAAATATCCTAGGCCATACTTGTATTATATACCAGTATAAATATATTTGATGGTTTGTATTTATTATTTATACTACTTGGTGTAGCAACATCAAGAAGCCGGGTGACATGGAAACCTTCTTTCTGCTAGCTTAAGAGACACTGAAAACAATCTTCAGTTTACAGTACCTAGTTACAGAATTTATCCAATAATCTCATTTCTGAACTTCTGGGTTCATTAATCTGGGTTTTCACAGTAACCCACAGCCCTACAAGTACCTCTATCCCAAAGCACAGGCAATTTCAACGAGCTCTAAACAGTGTTTGAGAGGAGTCTCACGGTTTTCATTCGCTCTTACAAGAGGAGCTTTATAAGTAACCTTTCTTTTCTATTAAAATACTCTTAGAAGCCATATTATCACAAGTGAGAAGTAGAAGAAGTGACTGTGTCGGTGTTATGCTACATGTAACTAACTATGTGTTAATACTTGCTTTGACAGACAGGATTACTATCTGTTGACACATTAAAAATATTCCCAAAATCCATGACTCAAACACTAACAGATATGGAAGTGGTAATAGCACAGAGGAGGTGTGAAAGTAGAGGCAGGGATGAGCACCAAATTAGCAAGGTTTTTTTTATTAGCAGCTGTTTCTAGGCATTTCTTAGACTATCTGAAGTATCATTATGAAGAACATTTAAAAAAAATGCATATGACCAATTGATTAACATCTATAAAAATACGAATTGAAGGACAATAGAAAAGAGCATCAGTAGTAGCAGATCAGAAAATGTCAGCAGACTGTGTTGCAGAAGAAAAAAACACCTAAATCTTTCTCCACTCAATTCAGCAATTTTTAGCATGCAATATAAGCTGTTGGTACCTTGTTGTTTAGCCACAGATAACAGAGAACACTCCTAACACACTGCTGTCTATCAACAGCTGTTACTGAAAACATGGGGGGGCAAACTACCTGTTAGCAGCACACCGTTTGCAGAAACAGAAAAGACTCAAAAAAAATAGGAATACAATTTGTGGCAAGGTATTTTCAAATCATTAAGCTCAAATCCTACATTCAACATATAGATAAACCTCCAGCATTTCTGGAGAAGGCAAGTAGGAGCCTGCTTGATCACTCTGTTCATTTCACAAGCACTTAAGTCTTGTGTACTTGCAGGCACTCCAGGAGTAAAATATTTCTTTATGGAATAATTATTCTTCATACATGGCCAACTCCTTTACCAGCTATCAGTCTATTCACAGAAAGAAGGTATGTGGGGGCTCAGAACATGAGAACAGACCAGCTTGGTTCACCTGAGGCTCAGGAACCAAGCACTTCAGACACCTGAGCCACCAGAATCACTCAACACCATTGCAGAGCCATTGCTTTGTTTCCAAGTAATGATAATTTTTATTTTGCCCAGACTGGAACTGAATGGCTCAGTTATGCATGGCTACCTACTATTTGTACTGCTGTGCCAGCCTGAAGCCATCAGAGACCAGCAGCATCCTGGTTCACTGGATATTGTACACAGCCCACCAGTTCCCCAGACACTGCCAGATAGTGAATCCACAGGCAGGAACCACAACCCAGTCAGGGAAGCAAGCTCTGAACCATCAGCCTGCATATTAACCAGCACCCAGAGGGGCTTTCAGTCCAGCTAAGCTAACTCAATTGAGCTAAAGATGAAACCACACTCACACTTCCCCTTCAGGGAAGGTCTCTTTTTGGCATGGTTGAGCTCAAAGGAGAGGGTCTTTGAAGGGATAAGATGACCTTTGCCTCCCAACACTACAGAAAAAAGAAACCAAAGTGAATGTCCTACATTTGAACTCCTCTATGCATGTCCCATTCTCATTTAGGCTCCACACCTAATGAGAATGGCTCCTTATCAATAAATGACTGAAAGGTTAACAAACGCTTTGCTAGAATGAAAAAACAAAACCAACCAAACAAAAGAAGACCAACTCAAAAAAAGGGACAAAAGTAAGGAATTTCAACTCTCCAAGTGAAAATTTTGAGCTAAAAGTAATGACAACAAAGCAGCTTGTCCAAGTCTCACTCCTGCAAGCACACCACCATCCTGGCAAATCATCTGGTTCTCTTTAGCAACCATCTGTGCTTGCCTTCACTTAAAGAAGAATTAGCAAACAGAGGAATTGGCACACATGAAGCACAGCACATGACAGACTATATTTAGATTTACTTTCTGCTTTGCTTCAGAGATTGAAAGCGAGTAGTATCAGGTGCTTTAACTGGGAAAAGTGAATTTCAATGCCATCTTTACATCCTGGCATTCATAAGAAGTCACTGCTCCAATCAGTCCCATTCTGAACTTTTTTCCTTGCTTTCTTTCCCATGCACAGCTTTCTGGATCCCTACTCTTGCATTCCCTCTGCTTTACAACCTGGTGCCTGAACTGATGAAGCCTTCACTGAAAAGCAGACTAAGAGACAGGCCAGAGATCATGACCTAGATTACATTTAAACCAGGCTTATTTTGTTCCCTTTAGCAAACCTTAAGAGGGAAGAGGGTAAAAAAATTTACTTTGTCACAGATATAAAAAAGCTGCATTCAAGATTTGGTTTTTCGGCATTCAAGAACTGCATTCAAGATTTTGGCTTTTTGGTTTGTCTTAAAATTACAAGCAAAAGTTGAGAAGATTTGTAAAAAGAGTTATTTTGAAGAACAGCATGAAGCTATGGAACAGAATATATTCTCAGCTCCTGATTTGTAGCAAGATGCTTCTCCAATAAACAATTACAATAAATTCACATTTAAATATCAAGCTTTAAGTTCTTAATATTAAAATCAAAGAATAATTTGTACCTTAATTCTTCACTAAATATGCCTGTGTGCAACTTGATTGTCACACTGATGACAGACCAATAAAACCAAAGTATCCTCATCGATTCTAGTATAATACCAAATCAGCAGAGGATGTCCATTAAGTGGTAAACACTGCCATTTATAGAGGTGCCTGTGTTGTGGCTTGCAGGTATTTAATGCTGAAATCAGGTTGTGTTGTTAGCTGAGGTCACATTTTCTTCTGCCTTTAGCCCTGTTAGCACTCTTGATAAACTGAAGTGTCCAATGACAAACACACCATGTCAAATGACACTGGCAATCTTTGTCTTTAGCTTACTAACATGCACAGCTATTAAAGTACTGAGCTTAAAACAAAAAAAAAACAAACAAACACATTTGATGGATTTGGAGATCTTAGATAACTAGTGCTTCCTATTGAAGTAAAAATAAAATCAGAATAATTTAGGTCAGAAGTGACTTCTGGAGGTCAAAGAACCCAACCTCCTTCTAAAAAGGGGGCTGACAAAGTTGTGTTGCTCAGGAACTCATTCAGTCAAGCTTTAAAAAACTGCAAGGACTGAGATCCTCTGGGCAATCTGTTCTCATTTTTCAGTCGGCATCCTCAAAGTGAAAAACTATCAACTCATGGCAAAAAAAAGAGCATGGAGACATTCTCAGTCCCTCTAGCGCGTGAGCTACTGGAACTTGCATAAAACCAAAGGAAAATCTCTTGCTGGAAAAGGTCTTACTTCCAGTTCTGAGGAATTAGTGATTTATACATTCTAGGTACAGAAAAGTCAAGATTGTAGCCCAAAAATTAGGAGAAGAGCTGCTCATGAGTCTTTTATTTGTACTGTGTTTGTTCAGAAAAATCACTTCCATGCTGAAAAGGAGCAGAGACAATCTGCTTTCCAAAATGGCTGCAACAGTCATTAATAGCCAAAAGCAAAGGGCACTACCAAATACTGTCCAGGTATATTCCCCCATCAAACAGGCAGCATACAGCATTTTCTAGGGCATTGAAGATGTGATTTAGATCCAGCCTTCTCAGGAGGAAGCTGATGGAAAGGACTGAATCATTTCCTTGGGCATACACCAGAGGCCCAGAAGAGAACTTGTTGTAGGTGATGGGAGCACCTGGCTGGTTTATATCTTGTTCTCCATGGCTGTCAAGAAACCACCTTCCCCTCTAGGAGTTTCAAAGAAAATACTAGGGGCTTAATGCTGATTAACTAGCTAAAATAAAGCTTCATGTTTATTTCAAACTGCTCAGCAGGACCTTGCACAGTCCCACCTCTGCCACAAACTGCCCGGTGCCCCTGTGTGTTACATCTCCCACACTCTCAGGCAAGAGAGCACACAGAGCTGCTTACACCACTCTGCAATAAATAAGAAATAGTTTGGATGAAAAGAAGGACAAGACTGCTTTAGAGCCCATGGTAATTAACAGGCTTCAGGAAGCAACATGAAGAACAGCAAGCAAGGAACACAATGTGCATACACAAGACCCACACTCAGACCCTTGGAGCAAGACCTCTGCAGTGAGAAAAGATCCAGCACATCACCAAAAAAAAAAAAAAAAAAAAAAAAAAAAAAAAAAAAAGAAAAAGAAAAAGAAACAAGTACAAAGCTTCTTAAGGGGGAGGGGACAGAGAATAAGTTTCAGTGAGGTGGTGCATAAACATTTTGCCTGTGGAAGCTGGGATCAGATCTTATTTAGGTCTCCAGTGAAAAGGAGCGTGACTGTCTCTCCGCATCACAGAAGCTCCATGTGATTAGAAGTCTCTGCAGATTCGGTTTCTCCCAGGCCCAGAGCTCACACAGCAGGAGCATAAATCGGAGCTGAAGTGCACTGGCAGAGCTGCAGCAGACAAGGAGCATGCCCAGCCCCAGCCTCTCCAGGGCTGGCCCCAGGACTGTGCCTGATCCCTCCTGCTCACAAGCAAGAACTGAAGTGCAGAGTGAGGTGTGTGTCAGAGGGAGGAATATAAAGGATCATCAAGAATAAAGTTGGATTCATTCTTCAAAAAGCAGACCTAATTAAAAATGTCAGGTCTCATTATGAGCCAGAACTCCAACAAGATAGGAGTTCTCATTACTCAGGGGAGATGTACATGGAATACGGGCATCATTTCTTAAAGATGTAGTCATCTTTTCTCTACCAACACCACGCCCAAAGGGGTCAGTCTCATCACACAGAGGTGGAGGCAGCACCAGTGCAGGAAGAGAGAACACCAGTTGCATAAAGAAAACACGGGAAAAGCAGTGCAAACCCCGTTTCATACATTAAACTTTTATTCCTCCCTTCCCTCCGAAAGACTAGGAGCAATCATGCCTAAAAAACCCATAAAAGGCTATTGCAATACAGTCAACCAGCAGTTAACAAAGGCCCTGCTCATTTCCCAGTTAACTAAATAGAAAGTCCATTAACAAAGCGAGCAGATAAAGACTAAAAAAGAAAAATGGTACAAATGTATCTCTTCTATCTCCGTATATAAGCATCCAAAACTATCCATCCTAGTCTCCAGTGATGCCCAGAGATGCTCCACATTCATTGCACATTAAGATCTGCATCTAATACCAGAAATTTCTGTGTCAAGCATCTAAAGGACGTTCAAGGGGCCCTGAGGAGCTCTGCAGCAAGGTGGGACAGGTCTGCAACAGAAAAAGGAGACAATTGCTATAGATTGTATATGAAATGTAGTTGCTATAGGTTTTGCCATTCTTAAGAAAACCTGTTCAGGTGACATTGTACAGTAAATTAAGGTGTTTATCTCTTCCCCTATAGTGTGTTATGTGTTATAAAATTCACCTGACTTGACTCTGAAGCCCAACTGCAAAGCAGCAGCTATTAGCAGTTTCCTTCATGAAGGTTTGGCTATAGTGAACTCCCTGAAGGCTACATGTAGGGTGTAAACCAAGCCAGGATTATTCAGGGCTGTCTGCAGTTTTGGGCTTCGGGGAAATAAAGAAAAAAGAGGCTTGAACTGCTTTGCACAATACAACAAAAAGATTCCTTTGACAGAGCACCAGGGCAGAATTAATTCCTTCAGTGAGCAGAAGAAACACAGTCATTATACAGCCTTTGCTGTCTTAATACTATAAAAAATAGAACACTTTTACTTATTATAGTTTGGTTTTGCTCTATTTCACATTACTATATCTAAATTACAAACAAAACACTTCAGCCAAACATAATGGAGGAGGGTAATGTATTGCCTGACCAGGGCCAAGCACAGACAATGCATCCACTGTACTTCCCAACAGAGTAACAAATGAGCACTTGTCCAGTTCTGCATTTGGAAAAAAGGTCCTCTTCATGCCCTCAGCTCACAAGGCTGCAACTGCAGTTATTGTTCTACCACTCTATATTAAAACTGAATGCACCATCTGTAGTAGTACATTGTTCTCAGAAATGGACTTGGTAGTCAGATCTCATTCAGCCTTAAGTCAATTATTTTAATACGAAAAGTGACTAAGCATGAGAAGGCCTTCAAGCCTCCAAGCATCTTTTCCTGTCTTCTTCAGGAATTACCCAGGTGTTCCTCAGTTTGGACACCTGAATTAAATCTCACATTTAGGAAGCTGCCCCTCCCATGGGTACACTGTACATACACTGTTCCGCAAGGGCAGGGAGGCTCATTGGCACCAGAGAAACCTGTGTCTCATACTCTTACTGCCCCTAAAAGTCTATCCTGTAGTTCACCTTAGAGTGACTGCTGTCCTCAGAGGCTGCTAATTCCAGCAGCTGAGCTCACTTCACTGGCTACATGATCAACCTGAAAATAAATCTCAAAGAAAGGAGAGCAACAGCACAGGAATTCAAAGTGCTCCACAAGAGGTGCAGGAAATTTCATCTCTCCCCCAAGCAGTCTTTGGCCATTGCTAGGGCTGCTGATTAGGGACAGCAATTTAAGTCTAACTGGGACAATGATTCTATATAAAAACAGCCCAGAGCATCTGCTTGTAAGAAGTATCAGGAGACTATTCTCAAGAACTCGGAACCCAGCCAATATACAAAAAGAGGGAAGGAAGCCTTCCCCTCATCCATTGCTTTCTGTGGAGACTGAATTATTTGTGAGCCTCAGGCAAGGTTTCACAGTCAAGAACACTTCTGTAATTCTTTCCATAGCAGCAGAAAGCATGTGATACCTTCACTTGTGCTCAGTGAAGTACTGTTTGTTTCTGTATTTCACACACTCCATCTTCAGTTCTTGTTACTGAAGTACAGCAAACACAACCCAAATAAGCTTCACAAAATTGCAAAATATATATATGGGATACCTTTTACTCACACCAGGTTACCCTTAGCAAGCCAACCTTCCTTTAGGATATTTTTAGTAACTTGTACTCCCATCTCTCAGAGAATTGCTGAGAATTAAAAGGCTGACTTAGAATCCCTGCTGTTTTCACAATGACCAAAATGTGTGTGAACCATCCTATTGACAAATTTGCCCCTGGAAGATGCTGTGCATAATAAATAACAATGCCAAAAGATAAAAAATTTGATATGTAGAGTTATTCCTTTCATGCCAAAATGTAACTAGAGTTAATATTGTCTTGACCTCTAAACCTTTTTGAGAGGAATATCTACAAAGACTGCAGGGCAAAACAGCATAGAAGATAGCAGGAGACAAGTCCAGAGATTTTAAAGACAATGACCAGTGCAGATTTGAGGGTTCTAGTTTACAGATTAAACCAACCTGACAGAGGAAGACATGGAAAAAAAAGAAAAAATCAGAGGGAAAGATCACAGCAGAGAACATAGCAACACTACTAAGAATTACTGAAATGTGATCAGCACTTCAGCTTTACCAGATGTTACTGCAGTTTCCCTGGGGTGGCTGTGGGATCTTTTCTAATTTGTTCCAATACTGTTTATGGACACTGGACTGCAGATTAATCTCTGCAACATTTTCCAAGTTTCATGTGTTTAAGATAACCATAGGGGTCCCTCAGCGCCACATGGTAGTGTTACCAAATGGGAAGAAGAAAACAGGCTCTGCATCAAGTTCATCTCCAGATGAGCAGGATACTCATGCATTTGGCTTCCAACAGTAGTAATGGAATGGTGCACATTACTCTTTTGCTCATGAGGTCCACACCATCATCTCAACATTTTAGTTCCTTCACTTTTCTTCACGCCTGTTGGAAAACCATGAAATGCAGTGGTAATATGCTTCTGCTTGGTTACACCAAAGCTTTGCCAGGAGAGCATTTCTGTATTCATATAAAACCATCAGGGTTAAGGAGGTCATAATACACACATCAACCAAAGTCACTCTGGTCTACTGCTTCCTTGCAAGGGAATCATAGGCTCAAGGTCCAGAAGACACAATAGCACTAACAACTGACACACTTTATTTTCTTCTAACATTTGCTGCTACTACAGTTCAGAAAAACAATGGTGACCTGGAGGTCACACATTTCCCAGCAGGTAAGACCAGTCGGCTTATGGTCCCAGGCTTTTTATTCCACTACCTTATTTTTCAAAGCTGAGAAGTTCCCAGCATGATTAACATTGTTAATAAAGCATGATGATTTTTAAAAAAACAAGCACATATGTGTTTAGTTAGGTACATAAATTATTCAACACAATGCCAAATTTGGAAAAATGTTATTTTCAAGCTTCTCTATTGACCTGGACAGATGAAGTCAGATTGAAAAGGTTTGAGCTGTGAATGGTGACACTGACCAGTGACAGGTGATGTAGTTCAGGACAAGATGGAAAATCGGTTTTAGTATTTTGTTCCTAGAGCTGGGAGATATTTACTGACTGTTCACCCATACATGCATCCCCTGCTTCCTCTTGAAAATACACATATAATTGCCTTGGAAGAGCATTGTGAAACCATAACATTACAAAAGTATCAAAATTCCTAAATATTAAAAACTGCCTACAAAGATGACACGTAGTGTCACCTGCAGTATCAAGTCCATAGCATTCAGTTTGCCCAGATGATTTCCATTTTCTGATCCATCACAAAAAAAGTTGCCAGTTTATCATACCTTGAGACAGTAAATATCATTACAACCCAAGGTCTAGAGAACTCAGATACTGACAGTCTCAGACTTCCTAAATTTCATCTACTACATCCACGGGGTAATAAGGTTTTCAACAAAAAAACAGGTACACTGAATGGAGAGAAGAAGGGGAAGAAAAAGATACAGCTTTTGCAAATATACCTAACAAATCATTTCCCCTAAAGCTTAAGAGGAAAGACAGCTTTTGATGTACCAAAATTAAATGCAATACATGCTTCCATTCTGTAAATTCATTCTTCACAGGTGAATAAATACAGAGCTTCTCTGCCTTTCCACTTCACCTTTCTCATTTCCAGTCTCTCTAGCTTCTGCAGATATCATTTCTGGTACAGAAACACAGTTAAAACACAAAAATGGAGAAAAGCCAGTGATGTCTCCATCTGGCATGTTCTTGTAGCTATGATTCAATGTTATATCAGAAGTATTTATAACTAATTTAAATAATCTTCCCAACTGATGCTGCAAAAGGAAGCAGTTAGGAAATTAAAGCCTCAGTGATCACTCAAAAACATCACAGACCAGGAAAGGTGTCTGAAAATACCTGTCCCTTCACCTCTCACAACCTGTTCTATCCCCTTATACATCCTCTTCCTTCCCTCCAAACAGGTTATTTTTCATATTTTATAGAAGCTTAAACTGAGCTTGATGCTACCAGGCTACAGATGTTTACAAGCTAATTTTTTTTTCAAGTTTCATTTCTGCTGCAAGATTGCTTCAATCTTTTCACACCATTAAAAAGAAATTAAAGGTAAATATTGAGGCAACATTCAGACACTAACAAACAAACCCATCCATCCCCGTGGCACATCCATCAGCACCTACCTTTGCCTGTAGTCATTATCTGCAGTGCTTGTGAGATGCTGTAGAAAAGCACTGTGCTCCAGGAGCAGACCTACAGTACATTTCTCAGCAACTCAACCACCAACAAACCCTCCACCCTCCTGCACGACTTCTTCTCAGTGTGACCTGGCAGATGATTGCCACCCCTCCTCCAAAATAAAAAGCCTGCTCAGCATTCAGCTGAACATCATGTGTCCTCCTGTGCCTGCTTGCTCACATCCCTCCTTTCTACATTTTCCAACCCAGGAGGCAGCAATAAGCTTATTTACCAAATTGTGTAACACAGAGCAGAGCTCATGTTGCTCATTTATGCCTTCCACAAGGATGTTCTATCAGTTAACAGCACTCATTCAAGTATCATTCAGACATTACTGCTCTCTCAGCCCCCATGCAGATTAAAGGGCATTCCCTTGCCTTTTTTAATTCCACAGGAATGCTAAGTCAATAAAATGAATTCTCTATTGAATTTTCTATTTCAGATTGAAAACAGTATTCATAGAGAACAAATCATAATGGAAACTGAATTGCAGGAGGAGGTATGAACACAGAAAAGCACAGTCCAATGTTTGTTGGCTCAAACCCCCCCCTTCTAGTCTGTAATGCTTCTGCTTGGATGTGTGTTGACAAACAAACAACATCCCACTCAGACACATGGCAATGCTTGGCAAGTCTGGGTGATTTCTCCTCCTCCTTATAATAAATATCAAAATAGCATTTCAGTGACTCTGCTTTATTACCAGCAAAACACAGGAATCTAGAATAGTTCCACTTTCCATATAATTGTCTCCAAGTTGTCAACTACATCATAAACAGAATTCATTCAACAAATAGCATGTTTATTTTAAGCAGTATCACAAATACAGGAGCAGTTCTGCTCAACAGTAACATAGCTCCTTCTTCATAGGCTTGCAGTAATTGGAATTACTTAATTTACTATTTTAGCAGCTTAATTAGCCTGATTCCTCTTAGAATACTTACACAGGCAACTACCAAAACTGCATCCTCACTCTGTGCAAATACCTGTGAGGCAGAGGTCTCGGCTCGGGACTTCTGGCTTTAAGATTCCCTGCTTTAATTTCCTTGTAGCCCAAGACCACTGTCACCTCAACTAGCCCTAAAACTTGTTCTCCCAAAGGGAAAATTCAGTCCCCTCCTTACCCACACTCCCATACTGGGACACCACCGCAGCATCCCTGCACACACCACTGTAAAAGCACCTCCCCAAAATTGTGTGACTTACATATAAAAGAGGACATACAATTAATGTTATATTATGATATTGCAATGATCAAGAGCATAAAACCACACCACGATGTTTTTGTTACTAATAGCTTTGGTTTAGATAATTTCCTACCAGCTTGTATCTCTCAGTAGATCCCTTATTTCATTCTTAATCTGTCCTGAAACCTTCTGGAGACCAGGTCAATTCAAATCCATGGAAAAAATGTACATTTTATGTTCAGGTCCTTCCAGATGTAATAGCAAGGAAATCCATGCATCGTAAATTTCTTGGAACCACTGCTTATGTCCAATAATTTCTCTGTATTACATCCAACTAGAGATCACCACACAATGCCACATGAAAATAGCAGCTGACTAGCTGGCAATTATTGGCTCTTTCATGCTGAAAATGTATTTGTCCCAGGGGAACAAGCCATCTGCATAATTAGCAAAAGCAGTTACACAGAAAATAATTAGCTTGCTGAAAGCCCAAAGGGGGGAAAACTATAATTTTTGCTTCAAGAGCCTGACTAATTATATGCCAAATAACAAAACAGAGATGCAGCGAGAATCGTCAAGAAATCCAGTGTGGATTTTAGCTTCAGATTCTAAAGGATTGATGGTAGCCTAAGCAACAAGCAGCATACTTCAGCCTGGCAAGGCCTCCCTCTGACTTAATGAAACATCAGATTACCATGCAAACCTCCCCCACTCCACTATGCATCTGATTCTTCTATTAACCAAGCAATAAAAACACAACCTAACTAAAACAACAATCAGGCCATTAAAGGTAAACTCAAAGGCACACTAAGGGCCCACAGTATATTAAATAAGTGAAGACAAGAATTTATTTTTCAGACTTAAAATTAGAGTTGATTCATTAGATTTGTTCATGGGGATCAGAAAATGCCCTATTATTTTAACCATCTTTTCTGGTAGATTTAAAAGTTTTCTCTTCATTTGTGTCTTGGAAAGCATTTGTTAAGGAATCTTCAGCAGTTTACAGACTATTCACCAATACGCAACTTACTCTTCCTATACAAAAAATGCTGCAGTTGCTTTCTTTCATTTCCACCTTAAGTGACCTGCTAGAAGCAGCTTATCCCAAACAGTAGCCTTAGATCTAAGAGAGCAGTTTTAGTCATCATTCTTTGACCAGTTCTTTTACCATTTTTCACCATTTTGGAAGGCACAGTAGCTTTCCCACCTGCCCAATACCACTACATTCTGCACCAAGTCAGGCTTGACAACCACTTCCAAATCTTGCATTTAGCCCAACTCCAGTTCTCCTGAGCCAGGGCTCAGTTACAAGTGGTACTTGAGCCAACAACATGCTCTTGGTTACCCACTAGAAAAGCACAGAATCACTATATTCACCCATAAGACTGCATTAAAAAGTTGAACCTGTTGTTTGCTCGTGAGCTGATACACGATACAGGTGAGTCAGGATGCAGCTCCATGTTTCAGAGGCATGCATTAACTCCAAACAAGAGAGCCCTTCCTCTGAGGCCAAAGCCTGTTACTTTTCAACTGGGTCCAGGAGCAGCTCAGGTCACCAGGGAGCCGATTCCTCTCCTTCCACAGTGTCATTTTATGCTGACAAGGGCACACAGACTGCAGTCTGCACCTACACTCGCCACTCAGCCTCCCAAAACCTCTGGGGTGCTCATGCAGAGAGCTCGAAATAGGACACGCCTGCTACAGACAGGGACTAACATGAGCTTTTAAGACACAGTCAAACTCCACCATATTCCCTGAAGTCATCTGATCCAGGCCATGGAACGTGAAGGTTAAAGTGTCAGCAGTGTGTTCTGGCACTTGGCAGTGGTACAGTCTAAAAGGAGAGGTACTAATGATGACAGACAGACAGCCTCATCATCAATACCCTACTCTGCCAGGCTCCAAGGATTAACAAGACTGAGACAGCTATTTCCTGAGAAAAGCAAATCTTTTGAATGTGCAATATTTATCTTGATTTTTCCTGGCGATTTTGACAGCTGCTGAAAGTGTCACCTTTGTTCAATGGCTGCAGGAGGCGTCAGGAATACAAGAAAACTGACCAACTTAACTTGTCTTTAGGCCATAATAAACTTGTGACTGCGGGTGAAGATAAGCCTCCCCCACTGGCTTATACAACCTCAGAAAAGATAAACTGGAAGTCACATAGAGCTGTTGACACGAGATACAGGGAGTATGTATGCTGTATTAGTGCTGTGCTTGGAGGACAGGAAAGAAACAACAAACCAGCCTGTGGCACTTCAGGAAATTGAACCCTCAAACACACAAAAGGGATATTAATAACTAGTGTCCTAATTACTAACTTCACAAATGAGAATATTTTAAAATTAACTCATGCACCTACAAACATTTTGTATTGTTAGGGAACTGAGAAGAACCCGCTAAGAGTAGTGGGAGCTCCTATCCTTTCCCCACTTTGCTCTCTTTGACCCATTAACATTCTTCCACTCTCCCAACTCCATTTCCCAGGCCACTTTTGGTCTCAGTGTCCTCACAGGAGATTCAGCAGAAGAGAAATGCTAACACACTTGCTCTAGGGATTGCATCCAGCCACAGCATGAGCAAGGACAGCAAGACATCAGCAGGTGGAATTAAGCAGAGTGAGAAAGAAAGGAGTACTTGTGCCTGGAAGCACAAAAACCCTGTTGATGGGGTCAAGGACATGAGACAGGGTGTGTAAGGAGCCCTCAGGCACTGCATATACAAGAAAGTTAAATCTTCAAGTTCATCTAGACAGTGACAGAGGAAGAGGTACAAACAGAAAAAAAAATTGTCAAAACTAGCAGATGTAACACATATACATGCTTTACTTCCACTTACAGAAAATAATGTTCCTATGGAATCCTTCCTCAATTTTAAAACTGAATTCTTGCTTGCTTGGAAAGCGCTGTCAGCCCAGAAAAGTTCATCCCCATTGTCCCATCTTGTTTCTTTTGATATCTTCAGTGTGCCAGCAGCCTTGAATCACACCAGAGCTTGCACTAGGATGCTCAGGCTACAGATCAAAGCTACCTCTCAAAAGCCAATGATTAACAAGTGATGTGTCTGGTAGTGTTCCAGGACACATACATGCAAAAATTATTGCACAGCTAAAACTCATGTTGCAAATCTAAGTTAACTCCAGTTTCTTGCTCTTAATTGAACTTTTTTTTTACATATCTCTCACCTTTTTCATACTAAGTACTATTCTAATCTGTTGTGATATACCCAATTTTCTGCTCAGTCATCCTCATTTGCATTAGAAAAACCCTCTGTAAACATACCTCAAATTTACCTAGGGGCACATTAAGCTCCAAAACCTTCCCTCAAACACCTAGAGAAGAAACCAAACAGAAATCCCACCCGCAGTCATCCTCCCACCACAGCACATGTTTAAGATGACCCTGTAGCAACACATTTCACAGTGCACAAATACATCTCCCTGAACTCCAGACAACAGCAACCTGCATACCACAACAATGTATCAAATTAACATTTTCTTTTTTGAAAACCCAATTTAACATTACTAACCTTTACCTTAGCCTTGCCAAGGGGAATGCAGAGAAATGGGATCAGCAGTAAACTTGTCCAGTTTGAGCTAGAATTTTTTAACAGACATCTAGAGGTTATAAGCCTTAAGATGCTTGCTTAGGGATTAGATATTTCCTTCCTTTCTTTTTTAAAAAATACAAGGATATTTGTTTCTCAACTGCACTTTTTCTTACCTCTGCAAGCCTCATTTACTTATACAGCCAATATTTTCCCGTTATGTAAAAGCATAGTTTTAACCCATTCCATCACAGAGGAACTCACCCTAAGTCTTCAGTGCTCCCATATGCACAAGAGAGTAGCACATCCCATTTTGGATTAATCCAATTATAACATCAGAATTTTCAAAAAGTCAACTTTTTATTTCCTGGAGGTATTACATTTGCCATATTTTAAAATGGATAAAGCAAGAAGAATACTGCCCCGATGTGAAAGAAGTAATTTTTCCAATTTAAAAGTTCTCTTGGGTTCTGGGAGCATGGTGGGAAAGATTGGGGACATCTCTACCACTCTTGGACTTGTGAAGGATGTGAGCTTGATGGGAACCCTCAGCACTGAACCCACATTCTTCATCTCTGCTCTACTCACATTAGCAGAAAGATAAATTTTCCTCACCAAGAATTCTCTCAAAAATCTGTTCCTAAAAAATGAGTGATACTTAAAAATACCTTCTATCTCATAAGTTTGTCTATAAGAAAAGTAGTAATAAATGTTTGGTTTTATAGTAAGTAAATTACTTGTCTCAGACGAAAGAAAAGAATTAAGACTCTGACTATGGTAAACATGCAAAGTACACAAACTTAGGAAATACAATATACAATCCCTAAACAATGAATTCTAAATGGAACATTACTATATTAACATGTACTGTGCTATCAAGGGCATTAAACTGAAAGTTTATTTTCTTAAAATTAACTTATGAACAATTCATAAGTTCATAAATTCCATTTCTTCACCTTATGAACAATTTAAACAAAGATGCGCATAGACTTGAAAAGAGAAGCTGTATTTCTCAAATGAAACTCCAAAAGAAAAGGACAGCTCTAACAACACCTTCTGTTCTCAAACTTAATGTTTTATTCTCCTTCTGATACTACTAAGAAGGCAGTGGACTAATTAAGCATCAATTTATTTGCTGCAAAAACTATGTGTATATTTCTGAACAATCACTCATACCTCTTTTCCCTAACAGAATGCTTGCTCTGTATCCATTTGATTGCCTCACCAATTGAAAATTGCCAAAAACACCATAAAGAGAATACAAACACTTCTACTCACCACCTGAACTCTGGATCATGTTTCCAGATTTCTGGACCTCATCAAATTTTGTAAAAATTACATTCAACCTGTTTGAAAGTTAAAGAAATAACAATGAAGAGTTGGATTTAATTTTTAGGAATCTAGTTTAAGATGTTGTATGTTAAATTTTGCTTTACTTGGATCATTGAGAGCCCTGTCAAGAAGGCCATTGTGGAGGAAAGTTACTTTAAAATTTACAAATACATTCACGATATGCAACAGTTGATAAGAAAAACTGAGAAACAAATGGTACCATGGAGACATAAGATACTGGAAACACTGCATCACTGAAGATGTAATATTTCTAATTCTAAGTGCATTTCCAGCCTGTTACTACTTGGTCTACCTTGGACATTTTCAGAAATACCGTGGGAAAAAACAAACAAAAACCAAAATAAAAATAAACCAAGCATTCCAAGACATTTACATCTGACCCTGACACTTTCCCATTCATGTTACAGGACTGACGGAGTAGAAGACCCTTATCACATGTCATTATGCCTTCCCAGAGAGTTTATCACTTTAAGCCACATTGTGACAGCAAGTGTTTTCAGTAGGGAACAAGAGACACCAGCACTGTCCTGGTGTGTCCCCCCACCATGTGCACATTGATTCTGAAACAAACTCTTCCCCCACATTGTGTGCATTCACACAATGCCAGCTGCTCCATCCTGCACAATGGAGATTGCAACAAACTGCAGAGCAGCTTTGTTACCACACCTGAAGTGGCACAAGAGGGATGAAGGTTGGGTATAGTTTGGGGTTTGGTTTGTTTAAGCTATTAACTGTTGTTTTTTTTTCTTCTCGATGACAACCTTGGAAGTTGCATATACACAGGACACTCTGAAGCATCCTCTCCACATAAGAACATCATGCAGGAAAAATACACTGAATCCTAGATCAGTTAATTATATATACATCTATAATAATTTTATTGGTTTTACATAAATGCTGTGCCACAGTTTGGCAAAGGTACATAATACACATTAAGTGGAACGTGATTAAACATGTTTGTGGGATGAAATAAACTGTGAAACAGGAAAAAGTTCAATTGTGCAGCTCCTAAAGCCTTCTAAAACAAAGGAAGGGACTAAAAATCAGCCTAAAACCAATAAAGAGAGAAGGACATTTTCAACTCACCGGGATTGGGGTAGTCCTTTTTTACTGAGATCAGCCCTTACACGTTCACCAACATGTCTGTAAATTTCCACAAGGCTGTTTATTGCTGCATCTCTAACCTGAATGCGAGAAATGAGAGGAAAGAGAATTTAAAGAACTAAACCCCTACCCTACCTTGGGGAAAGAAATGTTTATCTTTCTCAGCAATAGCAGTTGCCACTCCACATTACCAACAGAGTTCACAAAGGAGCTTCCATCCCTGCATTTCAGATACTAGCAGTATCAGCAGGTCTAATTTCACTGACAAGGCAGTCAAGACACACAATGAAAGATTTCATATGTAGAGATGCCTGCAGGGACCTCAGCTGCCTTTGCCACATTCCAGCCTTTGTGTGCAACACATCAAAGTTATTGGATAAAAAAAAGCAAGCAGACACACACAGACACAATATTACTGCTGTAGATTATGAAACAAACATATTTTTGATGCTATCTTACAAAGTTACATTTCTGTGACAACCAAATAGAGGGAGGGTTTACTGGTCACCTGAGTCACCATAAATTTTGCATGTTTTCCAGCCTGATTTATAAAACATTGCTGAGCAAGAGCCACAAGGCTGATTTTTTGCCTATGGAAAGAGCTGTGCAGCTGTACACTTCTGCTTCACACAATATGGCCCAGCAGATACCCAGACACCTGCACACATCAGAATACCCTGGGGTATTTTATGATTATACCTATAGGTATAATCACCTACAGGTGAGAGTCAAAGGGCAGACACATAAACCTCACTTCCAAGCTTTGACTCATGGTGTCCCACTCTGCAGCCTTCCCATGTAACGCTTTCCAAAGTGCCAGCCCTCACTCAGGATCACACTTCTCTGCCCATCAGCTCCATGCACCAACAGGCAGGACACTTCTGGGCACAGCTCAGGAGGGATCTGTTCATGTCCCACATTTCTGTGTTCAGTGACCCAAACCCAGCCTCGCCCTCTGCCCCCCAGAACCAGGGAGGGAAGGTGGCAGCACCTGTATCTCATGCACCAGCATCCAGGGGACACCAACAAGCTCTGAGTGTCCCTTCCAGCCAGAGGACACAGAGCAGTCAACCATGGAAGTCCCCACACATGGTCTGGAATGTCAGGTTAATGTGTCAGGTTAATCAGGCATGGTTGCCTGGGCAAGGCAGGGAGTCCTCACTAGCACACTTGCTTCAGTCTACCATAGCAGTAACAAAGCTTTAATGTTCAATTTTTTGAGAACATGGTCACACTTTAAATATAGTTGTCATACCAGATGCTCAGCGGGTTACACAAGCTCTTCAACTGCATTAGTTGAAACCAACAAAACCTAAAACACATTGATTGAGAGAAGCGCCAAAGCAGCTTCTGTGTCCACAACAAAAGGAGGGAAGCAGTGTGCTTGACCTGGATCTGTGTTTCTCCATCACCTCTCACCAAGAGAGGGCAGCAGTGACCGAACATCAGTTCTCCCAGAGCTCAGGAGAAATCCCTAGCAGCACAAAAGCAGCCCCAGGGGAGAGCTGGACAAGCCCCTGCCACTCACCCGGTGCTTTTCAACCAGGAGCAGCTTTAACAGCATTTGTGTCTAGTGGCATGGGCATTCTGGGGATGAGAGACCAGGGCATGGGCATGAGGTCAGGCTCATTCCACACTGCACCAGGGGACAGAGATAAGGAACCCTGCCAGGAATGGGGAAGGGAATGAGTGTCCCCATCCCCTCACCAACTCTGATTTCTCCAGCAGCTCACCAATGCCAGGACCAAGGTGTCTGTCCAACAAGTCAAAATCCTAAACCCAGTGTCCCCTCAAAGAGCAGCCACTTGCTTCAGCTTGGACTCAGAACTACAAAGGACCCTGAGGATTAAACTTCCCTCAAAACTTCTTGGGGTGGCAGGTTTATCCCTATGTGTTGACACAACCAGCAAGGGAAGGCTGCTCTGTCCTCTTCAGCAAAGGGAGGCCCTGACAGCCATGGGAACATGCCCAGCTCCAGAGCCAGCTCAAGCCCATGCCCCACTTGGCCACCCCATGCTTCCTTCCAGCTAAACATTTACTCCCAACCTGAATCTCATGTGTTACCCATGCTAGGAGGGCACCAGGGATATTAAAAACCTTCTAGTAAACATGTTACTTGACATTACCTTGAACTCTGCTTCCCTCTCCCTCTCTTCTCAGCAACCTCACGTACTGGCATTTAATTTCAGGTTAGGTCACAGAAATGAAAGAATTAAATGACAAATTTTTTCAGCATGCACTTCCATTTGATTTGCATCACTGATTTACAGTTCCTACACAGCTTCCACCCTTTATTAAACATTTGCCTGTACAGTTTCTGGTAGTGCATGTGGCCAGGCTGCTCAGTTGGTCCCATTTGACCTCCTTGCCCAGACCAGTTCTCTGAAGGTGAAGGGTGCTGCACTGAACCCAGGGGGATACCTGCACCCTCCCTAGCATTCAGGCTGCAAGGTTCAGGAGTTCCCTTCCTAGATGGGGAACTCTTCATGACCAGCATTGTTCAGAGTTCACCATCACACTTCACTAGCCAGAACACAGAGCTCCACACTCACCAAGGCAATCAGCACAACCTTTACAAGTGACTCACACCAAAAGCTCACCTGGCTGTTTGGATCTCCAAGTAAGTTACATATATGTGGCACTATCTTACTCAGTGTTAAACTCTGAGCTCCAGATCTGGGAACGGAAACAAAGGAGACCAGTGTGAGATACAAAGTAAAGACATGTACATAGCAGAGGTCTGCAGGAGGTTCTGACTTACGCATTGAGTGTTGCGATAAGGCAGAGGCAAATCCCTTCTCTTGTCCGGAAATTCTTGTGTTTGAATCCTCCTAGCATCCTGTCCCACACGTACTGTGGAGGACAGAAAAGATGGTGAGACAGGAAAAAAGGGGAGTGGAGAAGAGAGACTCTTTCTTCCAGGAGACACACACTTTTACATCCATCCAAGCAGAACACAACAAATAAAAAAGACACTTTCAGATCTAATTCTTTGTTCTGTGCTCATTCCACAGTAACTCCCCACAAGCCAAAACAATACTTTCTTTACAGAAACCAAGCTTACAATTACTCTGACGTCCACCCATCCCATACTTTGGAAATCCACTGACACTCATGTGTATCCTGTGATTTTCAAATGAAGCAGATATCTTGTAACAAAGCATAAGGAGATGAAGCCCTCAGAAACAGCCAAGGGAGAAAATCCTCTGACAGAAAGAAGTTCTCTTTTTTAAGGAGACAGTCACTCATTCAGACTGCAAAGGGCTGTCAAGCATACCTGAGGGTTAGCAGCTTGTTCCATGATTTTTAGCAGCAAGGTCTGATCCTGCTCCCTCACAGAGTCCTTAGAGTCTCCCAACCTATCAAGTAAACTTGGCAGCACTGAGGACAAAAAACAGAAACATCCAAATGCCTCAGAAGAAAACTTGTGACAGCAACCCAGTCCCTCTGCTCTCCCCACCCTCCCATCCTTCATCAGAGCCTGGAAACACCCATTGCCTCACACACACACAGCCCTTACCTGTGCCAATCTGGGCCTTGAAGCGATCCTGCAAGCGGGACACTAGTGCAGAAAGGATGTCAATCCCCAGCAGAACCACCTGCCAGCACAAGACAGCGTTTTAGCATGTGGACCTTGGCCCCAGCACTGCCCCGAGAGCCCCTTCCCACCCGAGCCATCGACACTGCCCACCCAGGTAAGGGGGCTGCAGGTACACACAGCTCTGCTTGTATAGCTCCTGACAAACCAGGCGAGTGGTTTGCGAACAGAAAAGTCCCAGAATTACTGCTCCTTGTGAGATTTACGTGCCAGAATTAACTGCCAAGAACTTGACAAAGCCAACAACTGTAACTGCTGCTCAGTGCTGAATTCATACATACGTGTAATGTACACATACCACACGAATAATGATTTCAGTATTTGCTGTAACAGTTCTAATTAAATGTAATTATTAAACTTGTAAATTGAAAATGATGTGCACTAACAGCTGCCTAATTATTCACTTCTAGAAACTAAACCAAACACTTTCATAACATAACTTATATACAGGGAATAGCACCGAGACCAGCTTCAGGACAGGCTACAGATCAGAAAATCCACTCTATTTCATTTAATAACCACTGTATCCTGAATATACTGCCTGGCTTATGATCAAAATACCTGGCGAAACCCTATAGATTGTAACAGCTCTGGTACACAGCAGCTCTCTTTACTTTTTTTAGTTGGGTGCTGAGGTTAGGAATGCCTGGAAGCGTACCTCAGTGTGTGTACACACACACACACAGTGTACAGACACACACACACACAGTGCACACACACACACACACAGTGTACACACACACACACACAGTGTGCACACACACACACACAGTGTGCACACACACACAGTGTGCACACACACACACACAGTGTGCACACAGACACACACACAGTGTGCACACAGACACACACACACAGTGTACACAGACACACACACACAGTGTACACAGACACACACACACAGTGTGCACACACACACACACACAGTGTGCACACACACAGACACACACAAAGGAGGGACGGGAGGGCCGGGACGTGGCTGCTGTGGTGGCGGCGGAGCCGGGCAGTGCCGCGGGAGGACGGCAGGGGGCGCGCTCCGCCCCCGTTGCCTCGCGGCGCGGCTGTCCAACCCCTTATGCAAATACACTCCTGGCAGGCGCGGAGCACTATGGGTAGCGCCGGCAGGGCCGACAGGAAGGCTCAAACCGGAGCCGGAGCCGAGACACCGAGCCGGCTCTCCCCGTTCTTCCCCAGCGGAGCGCGGCCCCGCGCCGGCCGGCGGGGGAGCGAGGCGGGCGTTGCGCGCGCCCCTCGCCCGCACCTCGGGCGCGGTGGCCTCTCCCCTAGCGGCGGCGCGCGGGAGGCGCCGTTTAACCGTCCTTATCTGGGGGTGCGCGGCTGCCCGATGAGCGCGTGGCGAGGGCAGCTCTGCTGACGCCTTGAAACAGCACACACAGCGCCCGCCTCGCGCGCGGCGCAATTTTTGGAACCTCGCGCTGCGGCGGGCGCGTGCCCGGCGCGATTCAAGTCCCGGCTGATTGGTCACGACCTCAACTGAGACACAGAGCAGTACCGAACCGGCGGAACCGCCATTGCCCAGCGCCCCCTTAGCCCTGGGCCGGGCCGCAGCCACTGCTCAGCGGGTGCTGAGGGGGAACTCCTGTGCCGCAGTCAGCAGTGCAGCGGCGCCGCCCCTTGCCCCTTGCCCCCTTCCTGCCGCGGTTACTGTGGCTGCTGCAGCTGCTTCACCCTCCAGCCATCACTTCATTACCCAAGTTCTCCACACGCAACTTGTCCTGCGGATTCACTCCCAAATTGGCTCCACTCCGTGTCACGGCTCCTGAAAAGAATCTTCCTCATCATAGAATCATAGAATCGGCTGGGTTGGAAGGGACCTCAGAGATCATCAAGTCCAACCCTTGATCCACTACCGCTGTGGTTCCCAGCCCATGGCACTGAGTGCCACATCCAGGCTCTTTTTAAAGATCTCCAGGGATGGAGAATCCACTGCTTCCCTGGGCAGCCCATTCCAATGTCTGTCCAATCATAAAAGCACCTGGATCCTGACTTCTCCCAACAGACCACTGCACCTTCTCCAAAGGGCTCCTCCCATCACAGAGCCTTCCACCATGTCATTTTTTTTTAATTCAACATTATTTGCAGCATGCCAACAAGATCCACAATATCTGCCCATGTGCCAAGTGAGGATTTTCCTCGTGCTTTTATAAGCGTGTTTCATTTGCACATTGATCCTGCACACTGGGTCTAATTTAGCAGTGACAAATGCCCAGCCAGAGCCAGCTCCCTCCAGCCCTGTCCCTGCCCTCCTGCCAGCTCGCTCGGCTTCTCCAGGCTGGGCTGCAGCAGCAGAGCCCTAGCAGGAGGACAGGCTGTAAACCCTCGGTAGCTCAGAGACACTTTTACAAGTCACTGGGAACGCCTGCCATAGCTTTCCAATGGGAGCCCCATCCCGGCAGCATTCCGTGCGGAAAAGTGCACTGCCTGCAATTACAGAGGTGTGCCCTGCAGATACATCTGATCCTGGGAGAGGAAGAGATCCATCTCTTCTTCAAACTGCCTGCAAGCTGGAAAGAGCGAGGGAAACTCATCATTCAGACATTAAAGGAAACACAGGCAAAGTGCAAACACAGCCAGTTACCCTGCAGCTCACCCCGGGTTTATTGGGGGAGGTTGAGCTGAGTCTTCCAAGACTTTCTAGTGTTGTACTTACAGAAATGGAAAGCTAATTAGCAAAGATTACAGTGGTGGCTTGGACAGCTATTGAGGAAACAACCACTGGGGGTGAACAGATGTTATTCCCTTCCATGCTGGATTCATTTATCAACCCTGATGTGCCTCTGAAGGTCAGAGGTGGAAAGTTGAAATTGTGTGTGGATCGAGATCAAATGGATCCATTAGGGAGGCAGCAGAAAACCCAGGGCACGACTGACAAATTAATGAAGAGTGAATTCAATTCCAGCCCTTCCTGCACTGCATTGACTGCACCAGAGAGCCCACCTCAGTTCACCACCAAAGCAGCTACTCAAGCACTGCCAGAATTAACACAATTCTGCCAGAATAGACAGACAGTGGTGGCCAGGAGGAAGCCCAGGAGTGGTGAGGAGGCAGCAGCAGGCAGCCATCACTGTCATCCTGCAGCACACCCCACAGAGGAGCCAGGCAGCTGGCACTGCTCCGTGCCACGGCAGGACAAGGGCAGCTCTCCATCCAGAATTCCAGATAACGCTGCAGTGCTGATAAATCCAGAGCTATTCCAGGCCTTTACATCAACACAGGTCTTTGCTTCATGCTCCAAGCAAGGCTCCAACTCACCATTATATCTCTAGTGCACAGAGGCCCCCAGCCTTCAAGCAAGAAAATACCAGGTCATCAGCTGCTACTTTTAGCCCCTTACTTTATTCAGGCCCAAACCCATTCTCCCAAACCCATAGGTGAAACACACAGCAGCACAGCCACAGGCCTCCAGCTCAGTTGCTTTACTCATTTGTGTCTGAGGTCCCCCCTAACAGTCAATAAAGCAATTTGTGCCATCCAGTACTCAGCTCCCCTGACAGCTGCTGATACTTTGCAATGTCTCAGAGTACTTCCCTAGGCCCCCAGGGCTGTCAGCAAGCCCTTCTCTTGCTTCCCTCCAGGTGCCAGGTGACAAGGCACCATCATTCCCAATAAACAAGACTCTTGTCAGTGGCCAGGATGCAACACAGCCCTTCTTAATACAGAAAATACTTTTTTTTTTTTCCAAGGAGGTCATAAAAAACTTATTTCAAAGAACTTCGATTATCTGTCCTTTAACACCTGGATGGTGTGCACAGCCTGCATGATCCATACACCAGAGAGCAGAGAGCCCACCAGTAGATGTTGATCAGGTGTGGCAGGCAAGTAGATGCACCCAACCCAGCCTAGAACAAGACACACCTAAATGCAGTCCTCCCATAAAGGGCAAAAGAACAAGCTGCACATCCAGCACCAAGCGACCAGGATCATGGCTTTGGGTTACCCACAGTCAGCACTATCCTGGCAGCTCCAGGCTGTAGTAGGGAGCTGAGCACTTTCCTCCACTCTCTGCACCATGCCACACACAGCAGAGATGCAGTGGCTGCTGCTGCTTGAACCTTTATCCCATGTTTCTTGCAGGGAACCAGTGATGGGCTGAGCAGCACATTCCCATAGGATGGTTGTACCCTGCCAGCTTCCTGCTGAGCCTTCCACACCTGGCAGCTTGGGACCTAAGCAGGAATGCTGGAGAGAGTTTCTATGTCAGCTGTGTCACCAGCTGGTGCTGTGCTCAGTTTCCTCATCTCTGAGTCTGTGGTGACACTGCTTGGCTACTTCACTTTGGAGTCAGCAAGGATTTTCTTGGAGGAAGAAAGAAAGGTGGAAAACGTACTTCTGTGTCTCGATATGCCAAAAAAATTAAGATAGTCCAACCATTTATTAACACTTCGCTAAATATTTGTGTTCATAAAGATATGGAGAAACATTTGCAGACTTTAAGTCAACTTACACTTGTGAAAAAGTGGAATGCTTCAGATAATGCATTTAGAAGCTTCAAACAAGCACTGACTGATACCCCCCATCACTGCCTGCCTGATGACTGGTACTGATCAGATAGGAAGCAGTTCTAAGTCCTCAAGACATTAAACATCCACCACAACTGAACTGCACACCCAAAAACAAGCAAGAGTTAAGTTAGCTGATGTGCAAATTTAGCTTTTAAGTCAAGTGCATATTTTGAGTCAGCACAGCAACAATAAATTCCTATCAGAGAAACATGCAATTAGCTCATGAAATGCTGACTGATGTGTTCCACCTGAGCACAAGCAGTCCCACCTCCACCTTGGAGGAGTCGCCTCCTTCTGCCCTTCCAGCAGTCAACATTTCATGTTCCAAGGCAGGATCACATCTCTTCTAGTGACACGAGCAAATTGCCCCAGCCCAGCAAACCCAGTACAGACAGACACAGGTCACGTGAGCTGTTCCACACAACACAATTTGCTAAATGAACACCAAACAAGGAGGCAACAGCAGCACAACTGGTCTTACTGGCATGACTGCAAGCTGTGGTCAAAGAGATGAACAAGGGGAAGACTTGAAATAAGTTATTCCTGGGTTGTTTCTCATGATCCATGTAATTTTATCCACTCTGTCACAGCCACAGCCTTCAAAACCCACAAGCAGTTCTGGACACTGGGCCCTTGGTTTGCCATTCAATACAGCAATGCCTCAAGAAAGCACCTACTTGGTTTGGCTGTTAAGCTTTCCCATTGGAACAAGGATTCCAATCTCTTGGAGCACCTTCCTGGAGGAAAAATGCCCCTTTTATATCTCATTATATACAGACAGACTCCTAAATCTAAGAGATACAGAAATGTAATAAATGTGTGAACTCTAATTTCTAAACAGAGAAGTCTTATGGTGACTCTTCTTCTGTTTAAGAAGATATTGCTGAGAGGCCAGATACCTGGTTTGGGATTTGGAAGAATGGGGAAAGAGCTACAGGAACCTTTCAAAATGTTTTTCTGCTCTCCTATACAGCTGACCAGTAACTCTGCAATCACACTAAGCAATACCAGATCAAACACTGACAGACCCTATGAGCAGTCACCATAGATCAGGAACATCCCTGGCACTCTGTCCTTCCTCAGCACTGGAGGATAGCAGCACTGAGGGGCTCCTTACAGCACAGCATGCACAGCTCAGCAAATCCAACCAGCAGCACACTTACAGACCTGACAAGATTTAAACCACAGAACAGCATTCATCTCTGTATCCCCATTCCCTGGTCTCTTCTACCTCGTGCTTGAAGACCTTTTCTCTTCTCCTGGCAGTACAACCATCCATGTCTTGCTCTTCCTTCCCCACTGTGGCACACTGGCCCATGGAGATGGCCCCTGACAAGAGCCCTCTCCAAAGGCAGCACAGGCTGCTCATGTTGTCTCATGCCATCCCACTATCACAAAGGAAAATCCAGGAAACACCAACTGCCCTTACACATCTCCACACAGACAGGTTCCCAGATCTACACCACTTGTAGTCTACCCCAGGCTCTGTTAAACTTAATCCTAGAAGTTTATCTTTTCAGCACCTCCATGCCAACACCATCCTGCACCACCATACTGACCTGCAGGACAAACGAGTCTCCTTTCCTCACTGTGGGGAGAGCAAGAAGAGTCCCCACACTATGGTCCCAACCATCTGAGTCTCTGGCAAATCTCACTGGCACAATACAAAGAGCAACTCAACTTCCCATAGGTCTTTTGGGGTTGGACAACAAGGAGAACTGCAATCAACCTTAATCTCCTTAATCCCCCCTGCTGCTCCACCATCACATAAAGCTCAGGGTACATCCCAGCATTTCTAAACTACTGCTTGTAAAAAGCTTTCAAGCAGCAGCATCTATTAATTAAGGATCACTGTTCAACCCAAAATTGAGGGGAACAGCTTATTTGATACCAACTCTATGTGGACATCTACTTCAGGAAAGCTGACAAGTATTTCCTAAGTGAAGTTAGAGTGAGTCAGGCCCCAGCCACGCTGCTCCCTGCCCTACAGCTGCTCTATGGAATTGAAGGGGCTGAGATCCCCAATAACAAATTCCCCCTCTTTTGCCAAAATCCTGCATTGGTTCTTGAATGACTGCACATAACCAGGAGGAGAAGGAGCAGCATGGAACTGCTGGGCTCTGTCCAAAGCACATGGAGGGAATCCCAAGTTGCAGAGTCACTGTTGTGGAACACAAGCTGGTTTTCTAGCCAGAACAAGGACAAAGCTCAGGAGAGCACAGCAGGTAAATCACTACTGACACAAGCTGCAGTCCCTGCTCAGTCTCTAGGGAAGCAGCACACATGGTAACACATGAGACTTTGCAGCTGAAGGCAGAGTCTCAATTTACATCAGTTTCCTGTCTCAGTTACATCAAGCACTGCTGAAAACCACCAACACCAAACACTTTCAGAAAGGCAGTCCTGATTTTGCAGCATCCTACAGGTACAGCTATCTGCACAGCAGAACTCAATGCTTAGTGTCTTCACAAAAAACACCACTTTAACAAGACACCTGCAGTACTACTGCTGAAGCCTTTGGCTCCTCAGCACAAAGCAGTTAAATATCTCAGTCACAAACACTGCCAGGCTATTATTCTGTACCATTGTCCCCAGCTCAGCACTTACAGCCAGGTTCTCCTTCCTTAAGGAAACAAGCACTGATGAGATCATTCCTGTGTGCATCACCTGGGGACCAGACCCACTACAGCCTGGAATAAGCTCATAGCTCTGGTGACAAGTTGCATCTCGAGAGCACAAGGCAAAATGAAGCCTCACCGAATGAGTGCTAAGAGCTCTCTTAGGGAAAAGACAAAAGAATGTCAGGGAAAGAGAAATAATCCCTGCCAGGCCCTCCTTTGTTTTTCATGGGAAAACTGAAAGCTTTTCTTATGGCAACTAGGAAATTGCTACTGTAGCAATGTGCCTCATTAACAAACCAGTTTGGCTTTTTAAAAACATTTTCCCCTTCATTAGAAACAAAAGCCTGCTACAGTGGACACAAAGCAAGAAATCACACTGGTAATCTGCCTTTAGGCAGAACTGTATTAGCTGAGGCACCTCAAAGCTCTCAGCACTGAAGCGCTGACCCCCATGCCATTTCTAACACCTACAGGAATAGAAAGTGCTCTGCACATTTTTAAATTGAGACAGCAGTGCTTCTGGGAAAAAAAGAAAAAGAAAAAAAAAGGTAAACAAGCTAGCAGATAAATCACCTAACATTCTCTCTGCTGCCTTAATGTCTCAAAAAGAGTGCTGTGAATTGTGAGGATGCTCAAATATCCAGCTATTCCCTTTGACCACTAGCTCCCATGCTCCTGAACACCTACACTTCCAGATCATACCACTTCATAGAAGCTTTTATGAGGAACAGCAATCCTGCAAAGCAGTGATGACAGACTGCATGGACAGCTTCATGAGGAGGACACCAAGTACATGCAAACACAGCCAAGACCCACCTGATGGCAATGCGGGGAGGAAAAAAAAAAAAAAAAAAGCTGGGGATCCCACCAGAGACCAAGCAGCCACTGTGCTGAGAAATCAACAGAAGGTGACTTGAATAGGAGTTACCAGGTGCTGACACCTCCAGCTAGATCACAGTTAATTAAGCTTTTTTCTTGCCGTGTTTGGGAAGAAAAGAACACATGCAATTAGGAGTGCAATATCATTTTCAGTAGCCACAGCCTTTGCAAAACTCTGGAAACACCCAGAGTCCTGAAGCTTCCACAGCAGCTCCCAGTCCTGCACAGTCAAACTGCCCGTTCAGCATCTACCATCTGTTCCCACACCCTTGGGATGAGTGTCCCGACACAATCCACAAGAGCCTAATAGTACAACAACAAGGAATGCCAATGAGAAAAGGAGAAAGGTTCAAGATGCTTTCATTACCTGCAGGCAGACAGACAATGGCCTAAGTAATTGAAGAAAGAAATGCTGTGTAGAGAAAGGGACCACAGGTGGGGGGAGGGAATGCTTCCTCCACAGAGCATCACTTCAACAGGAATCCTACTCCTGCAAGCTGCTGCCTTAGTCTGCTGGAACCTTCACCCAGAGGAGACTGTAAGAGCTGAAGGGCTGACCAACTGACCGCCTGGAAAGTCTTTAACAACCTTGGGCAATGGCTTCTACAGCCTGCACAAACTACAGCTTCAGGAACTAGAAAATCCCTGCCTGGGACTCCCCCCTCAGTTTATGCCCAAAATGTTCTTTCTTTGCTTTCCAGTGCTAGGAACTGCTGGAAAGTGTTGCTCTAACAGTGAAGTAAATAAGCTCTTACAGAAGAATAAGCAGAATAAATTCTGCTCTTACAGAAGTAAATACGCTATTGATTTTATAGCTTCCAAAAAGACTAAAAGGTTCGACTGTTTAGGAAGAAAATGTGAACATTTAACTGCAGAAAGAGAAAGTGGACGAGGGAAAGGCTGTGGATATTGTCTACCTGGACTTCAGCACAGCTGCATTCTCCTACAGAAGCTGGCAGCTTGGGGCAGACAGCTGTTCTTTGCTGAGTTAAAGATTATCTGTATGGCTGGGCCCAGAGCTGTAGTCAGAGTTAAATCCAGTTGGGGAAATTTCTTTACTGAATGAGTAGCCAGGACCTGGAGCAGACTGCCTAGAGAGGTGGTGGACTCACCATCCCTGGAAGTATTTAAAAACATTGGAGATGAGGCACTTCAGGACGTTAAGTGGGATGGTGATATATATTTTATTTTGGGTTGACGGTTGGATCTTGGAGGTCTTTTCTAACCATGACAATTCTGTGATTCTGAAAGAAAAGAGGCTGCTTACGTTCTTCTCATCTGCAGCCATAAAACAACAAGAATTTGCAGTTAAAGAAAATCACCTCTCAGTGGCACACAACCCATAGCATGAGGACATAGGCTAGGGCAGAGCTGGCTGTCAGCTCAGAAACAAAGAGAATCCAAGGAAAGCTTTCCATAAAAAAGCAGCCATCACACACCACAAATAAAACCAAAAAACACAAAAACAAAACCCCATGCTCTTGTAAAATGTCCTGCAGATCTTCAGGCAAGTTTTACATATGACAAGCCCAACAAGTGCTGTTCATAATTTAAGGACAGCTTTTCCAGTACCCAGCATCACGTGAGGATATTATTTCAAAACTTTGTGAAAAACTAAAATTCAGGGTTTCAAGATATTTCAAAGCCAGGTTGGATCCTGATACAGGAAGGAACAAGCCAAATGTGCTGAGAAGCACAAAGAAACCAGCCTCTAGGACTAAGTACCATAATTTTCAAATATAGAGGATCTCTCAACACATGTTGCCCCTCTCAGCTGGTCCTACACCTTCTGCTCCCATTCCCTTGGGGCTGCTGAAGCTGCAGTGCCTCATGCAGTAATGGCAAGCACTACCCTCAAGGGAAGTCTTCAGCAGTGTCACAAGGTCTCCCTTCACAGATGAGCCCTGGAGAGGAGACAGCACAATAACAACCTCCTTTCTGACCCACTGAGGAAAGCTCAGACTGTGACTCTTAGAAGCACGGGGTAAAATACTCAGCCTCTCCTCCACCAGTGAGGGGTGCACCTGAGCTAGATCTAACTCAGCACCTACAGGAGTCAAGAATCTAAAAGCTAATACTAACTTTGAGGGAAATGCTTTCCATATGTTCCAGAACTAAACCTCACATGCCACTTCACACAGAATAAACAAACATTCTTCTTAAACATGTTACTCTCCTCAACTCCTTTTGACCCAAGTGCATGCTCCTTTGCCTTTTTGGCCGTCATCACTGAGATCTGGAGTAACAGCTGAAGCATCACTCTACTGAGCTCTCAAAAGAGAACATCTGTTTTCCTCAGGCTAAAAACAGAACCTTTTTAGTTGTTTTCAACAGATACTCAACTAGATGACAGCACACTGAAGCACAATGCATCTGAATCAGGGCACACCCTTGGGCCACATCAGTGCACAGCATGTGGCAGAAACCCGAAAAAGTTTTGCAGTCTCAGGCAAGCTACCTATCCACAAGCACCCAGCATCCAAGACAGCCACATACAGGCAAGGGCAAATTTCTTGCCTTGCTACTTAGAAGATGTCTCCAGAACTGCTCCAGAACACAAAGTGCTACACATTGCACTTCATCTGTGTACCTGTGGCTTTTCTAACAAGCTGCCTGGAAATCCCAATTCCATACATAAACCACTGCACTCACTCCATGTCTGAAACAGGTGAAATGGAATATCTGCTTAAAAAAAAAAAAAAATATGTCTGGAAATTACACTGGCTTTTGTAGTCCTCTGGAGACCCAGTGCTACCAAAAACTCATGCAAGTGGCAGCTGTGGAAGCTGACCCATGGCAGACCTCAAGGAGCAGCCTGGCAATAGGTGGTGGAACCCTAAGGAGAGACAGACAGGAGGCTCAATGCTGTGCATCTTCCTGGGGCTGAAGCACTCCGGTCTCTAGAACTATTAAGCTAGGGAAACACTTTACAAATGAAAAAACAAACAAAATGACAAAACCAAAAAACCAAAACAGCAACACAAACACCTCAAGGGAAGAGAAGGAAATTCTTCAACTTGCATTGCTTGAAGGAGCCAGCATTTTCTTAAGGGAAAACAACCAACCATCTGAACAGCTGACAACATCAGAGGAAAAGCAACAGTTAAAATTATAGGGACAAACATTTTGGCTTGTATATCTGTCTCCAGAAACACAATGAAGCAAGTCAGGCAAATAGATCCTAATAGTAGTCTAGCAGTGTAGCTACACAAACAGGCATCCCTTACATTAGAGGCTTCTACAAATTCTTGTAGATAAATACAAGAAAGCAATTAATTAAATGTTCAACTAAATCATTGGCTTTTGGATTAATTATCTTAAATGGAACTCAAACTGAAGTACACATCAGAGGAACAGGAGCTATAAATGTAACACAAGAATCCACTCAGCTCAGCACAAGCACTCCCACAGCTGACACCCTGGGAAAGCCCAGCCAGATGAAGCAGGTACCTCCTGGACAGGCTCTGCTTGCCTTTCACAAGGTCTTTACTACATTTTGCTCTGCTTCACAACTTCCAGCATTATTTTCAACACAACAAAGGGTAAGCTGAATCAAGTGTTTAAATAACCATTTCAATTGCGATTTTAGAAGACAGGATGCCTTGTTTTGTAATAATTGTGTTTACTCTGAGGTCTGTTCTCACTGGACACTTGGTAAGAACAGCTTCCTAACTTTCTGCTGAACAGCATACACCATACATTTATGCAAGCAGCTAATAGCACAGCACATTTTTCTAAAAAGTGAAAACTTAAGAATCTGATTATACCTTATACCTTAGTAAAAGAGGTTGTGTGATGCTTTGGAGGGAGAGTGTCTTTTTCACCCCAACATGGCAAAACCTTGAAACAACACTGAATAACAATTTTGAAGAAAAAAAAAATGCAATTTGCTGGACAAGAATTAAATTTTTCCTCAGAAGGGGAAGGAAGCAACCATTATCCACATTGTTCCTTCTAGTTAAAACCAGCAGATTTGGGTTTTGGTGGTTTGTTT
This sequence comes from Phaethornis superciliosus, assembly GCA_023637945.1. NCBI lineage: Eukaryota > Metazoa > Chordata > Aves > Apodiformes > Trochilidae > Phaethornis > Phaethornis superciliosus. The sequence continues at coordinate 27,114,570 of JAJQWJ010000007.1, forward strand.
GGCTTTGCTTTGAAGAAATACAGAAATATTAGCAGTTTGCCATGGAAGAGACTCAGGTATCCCCTGCCAGAGACAAACTCAAAGGCAGATTTTGATTTTGTCTCTAAGATTGTAGGGAAAGCCCAACGGAGTTTTTCAAAGCATGAACTAGGTAGCATCTTAAACTGAAATCAGGGGCACCAATAAACCTAAAAATGTGCCCTTCAGATCTCTGCAATCTCTTCATTCCATGCTGTCATCTTTTTTTATTCAAACAGGTTTCAAGCCATGAAAGCCTTCCTGCTCCTGTAATTTGGTAAGTGGTTAGTTGACTCTGAGACAACTATTCCAAACTAAAGCACTCCATTAGTATTAAGCATTATTTTATGCAGAAGAGAAAGTAGTCATTCTGAGAACTCCTGGAACCAAAACCTGCTGTCTTATGAACTCTAAAGTAAGACAGTGGTGAACAAGACAGTGTGACACTTTTAACTAGACATTAAAAGGATGCCAGATTGTTTTCTCTCATCCCACCCAGCACTGCTGTACGGTCTATACAGAGTTAAGACACAGCAATGAACTTTGAGCATCAGACCAGAGCTCACCAATAAAAGCAAGTTAGATTGGGTCTCCAAAGGCCAACTACTCCAAACACAATCACCATCCCACTGCCCAAAATTAGATCATGTAGGTCACATTTCTACTAAGCATTTTCATTTACTTGATTCCAAACATATAGGACTTCAGATGTCATTGACTTTTCACTACATCTTGAAGTAGTTTTATAGATTCTAGCTGGAAGCAGCCCTGTCAATACAGCAACCATTTTAACCAGCTTCTGTGTCACCACCACTAAGAGCTTACTGACACAGTGGAACAGCAGAACTGATTTTTTTATATCCTGCTCTAGATACTAAGCTAACAATTCGTAGCCCCAAAGACTCCAGCTACATCATCTGGTCCATGACAATTTTGGACTTCAACAGGGTTTCATGTAGATACAAAGGACCTGGGACAGATTAAGCAGCTCACACATGTCAAGTTCAAATATTTCCAGGCATAGCAGGACTCGATACATTATTTTCAGCAAAGAAATGGCATTGGATTTGTGGTTTATCTACAAGGTTTTGTTTAACTTCACACCATCTGATAAAAGGAAAAAGTTCAAGTCATGCACACTGATAGGCTCCAATTACTGTTCCTCTATCACTCTATGTCAACAGCAACTTTGTTCAGTAAATATCAGGCAAGTCTTTTGCACAAAGACTACAGCACAAAGACTATTTCAGAAGGATAGGAGATTGAGTTCCTCAGATAGTAACTATGTCAGACTAGAAAAAATTATGTAGAGAAAGAGGAGTTAAGACATGGTGATGCCCAAGGATAACACCAAGGAACAGAACACACTCTCCTGATACCATTTGTGGTGCAGGTTAGAGATCAAGAGGCTGCTTTTTCTCCAACACAGATGTTGTAAGAAAAGTCACCCAGATCAGTTGCTATATCTTTCACAAAATAAACACCACCAACTGATTAGGAAAGGGATCCAGTTCCAGTTACATCTCTTCTTGTCTTTTATCTTCATCCTCCTGTAAGCTGATAGTGCTTTCCTGCACCCTAACAAGACAGGAAATATAAACTGATGTTTTTTCAATAGCTTTCATATCCCCATCTGGAACTACAGAATGTTATTACCATCATAAACTTGTCACACTGAGGTCTAGCAGTACTGTCTGTATGTTGGAAAGCATTATTTGCCTACTTCATACACATCTGCCTGCAGTGCTGGGACTGTGCCAGCATGCAGTCCAGTTACAAACTAAGTTCAGCCTGAGAAAATACATACAGAGAAAATAAGCCATGCAGAGCTACTTGTACACACACATCACCATTTAAAGACATTTCTCCTCTGTCCTTGAAAGGACTTGACATTTTCTGAGAGCACATATACATTCTGTTCCTCATCTTCAAAGTCATACATCAAAAAGATGCCACAAACACAAAGCAACATGGAAGTAAAGGCCAGATTCTTCATTAACTCTTTCCTCAAAGAGCTGCAAGAAACATGCAGGCTCTGCACCATTTTTTCATGTCTCTGTCAAAGGTAAGGAGTTCAGATTTGCTGATACAGGCCAGATTCTGACCCACCAGACAAGCATAAACTGACAGTCTGGAGCCAGCTGTATGCACTCTACACCATTCTCCCCAAAACCAGAACAAGTCAGTCAGCAGTCACTGCACACTTCTTACATTTTGATTACTTAATTCAGACCATAAAGATAACCTAGATTGTATTAGGTAGGGAAAAAAACAATTCTAGAAAGAGATTTTTAGCTACTAAGCTACTTTAGTCTAGCAGATATATATTGTATTCTCTTTTAGTTGTGCCTCAGTTATGTGCTGACCTCACACATGCCTTAATGATTTCAAGTGACTTGTTAAATAATCCAAGATAGCGGAAAGTATTTCACAAGAAATTAATTCAGTTGCATTATTTTTTCGTAAAATTGTTCTTGATCAGTAGCTAATTAGAACTTGAGGCTTTGCTTTTATCACTTGTCTCCAGCTCCAGCAAGAAACACAAGGTCTTGGGCAAAACATCCATGGAAAGCAATCCAACTCCCTGCTCCTCAGAACTTAGTCTGAAATCCATTCTTAGGAGGGTTTGAGAAGGGATACAATACTAAGCAAGAGTTCTGATTTTATTGTAACTTCACCTGTGTAACATATCATGGCAGGCAAATAGCACCCTTCCAGCCTTCACTGTCTCTGCAAGGAGATGAGGAGTTGTTTGAGTTCACAGAGAGAAATGGGTGTGTTCCGAGCTGACTTTGGGCACAACAAAGCAGACCTGCAGCAAAGCCTACATCAGGCTCCCAGCTCTGCCCCCCAAGCCTTTGGTCAGATCTTCATCTCTGGGCCTACACCACTTTTACCCAGAGCTCCTGCAGCTTCAGCCCACAGCAGGACACAAACTGCACCAAGCCTGGGAGGGGTCAAACCACAACGTCAGAAGAGATCTTAATTGAGCCTGCTGGGATGGAGAACCCATGACCTAGACAATGCAAAACTGACAGACAGAAAATATCTCCAGCATCTCAATTATGTCCTGCCTAAGCAGCCTTGAGTGAATGACTTTAAAACTGTGCCCACCCAAAAAAAGTCTAAAGATCAGTTCAAATTAATCCAATACTTTCACTACCCGTCAGGGTCCTATCACAACAGTGCCTCCCACTCCTTCAGTGTTCTGGGTTTTAGTTAAATCCAAGGAGAGAGAGGTTTATGGGAAAAATATCTTACAGAAGAGCTTTGTAGAAATTAACTGTCAGGTCATGGCTGGAGGATTTGTAACTGCAAACCTTTGCAGCCCCTGCTTCCTGCCCTTTATATGTCTGTATGCAGGACACAGTTGCCCCACAACCATGTTAAGCAAGCTCAGCACATGCCATGGCTCAGGAAAGAGCTGACAGACACACTGTAGCTCTCCCACCCCACCAAGTTGAAACAGAAGAGGACAAATCAATCCCTTTTTCTGCTCACAGAACTACATCTCAGAAACTTCTTTTGAGGCAGGACTGAATGCAGTTGGTCTCTCCTTTCAAGCTGTTGCTGTGTGTATGTGGCCTCTCACTAGAGCAGCATGCAGCAGTTCAGCCTCAGTGGGCATGCAAGGTGTCCTCTTCCTCAGGCTGCAAGGCTGCCCAGGAACACCAAAAGGTAGCTCCACCAAGGAATGGATAGGAAAGGCTATGCCAGCTAAACAGTCACAAACCAAAGGACAGTTAAGCATCACCATTAGTCACATCTGCCACAACTCCAAGGCACTTTATAAGCACAATGACCAAAGGAAACTACAGCCCAGCTGAGATATCCAGAATGCTTCTGCTGCAGCCAAGAGAACAAGCCCTCAAGATCATTTCTCTTTTCCAGTGTTCTTTCCAAGACTGCACATGCAAGTTCACCCAAGGAGACTGACTTGAGCTCTGTCTCCCAGGGCAAAATTCTCTCTGCATACAGATCAATCCCACCATCTACTGATCCCCTTCCCAGAAATGCCTTTATTTCCTATCATCACATTCTCGATCACAGCAGAAGTTCCCACCCCGGGGTGACAAATCAACACTGTGACCTGCTTGTCTGCCACAGCATGAGAGCTTCACTACAGCATCTTCTTGGTATGACTGTAGCTGCACTCACCCCATCTGCCACCGTGCTCTTTTCCCTGCCACATGCTGTGCCTTTCCAGAGATTAGAGCAGCATCTCTACTTAACAATGCCTTTAAAGCTGCATCCCACATCCTCCCCCATTCTCCTCTTAATGACTGCTACAAAACTGGAGCTAGAAACCAGGGCAGCTAGAGTAAAATGGCTAAAGATTCCTCTGGCAGATCCTCATTAAATAATTAATATGCTGTCCATCCACGGGCACACGACCCCTCAGTCTGAAGGAGATACAAGCAAGGCCTCTGCCCTTGAGCAGATCTACCTACAGACCAGTGAGGTTCTTGTTCTCTACCCTTCAATTACTTGCTGCCTTTCTGGAATGAAAATAGCAGTGTGCCCTTATCCCATAATCACATCAGATCTAGCAATTAGAGGATGCCTCAGCACAGAGAAAGCTCTGTCAATACACTGCAGAACAAAGCACATTCTACCACCCTCATTTGGCAGACAGGCAAACAGCTGTAGTGGAAACTACATTGGAGAGACTCTGCTAGCATGGACCTGAACAAGGGTGGTGATCAACTTTTCCCATATCCTCCAGGAGGAGGATCAAGACAAATCCTCTTAGATTAGCTAGAAAGGAAGTTAAGCATGAGAAGCAGAAGGGCACTGGAACAGACTCATTCAGAAGGTTGTGAAATTTTCAAAGGATGTATTTTAAGCATAGGTTGGATAAATGTCTGACAGAAGACATTTGGGTACATTTGCTTGTCTTGTTTCTTGTCTGTTAACAAGAAACTGGATTTGACTGTTTCCTGAAGTCCCTTATATTACAATACCCACAAAGCCTCAAGATTTCCTCCTTGCCATTAGAAATACAGGATCAAAGTAAGTTATGTTACTAGTTGGTAAACATCCTTCGTGAACAATAGAAGGCAAACTGACAATCGACTCATAATAGCAATCCACTGTAGACATAAATTACACTGGCAAATAGAAGTTACTCTATAGAGTAAGCTTGACACCCTGGTTAACAAAACTTTCCAACACTGGCTTAACTCAAGATTTATGTACAACCACAAAGTATACAAAGGGTAAGGTGAACTCTGGACTCCCTCTTCTGCCTGATGCCCAAAATGCACACATCCTTTCTTCCCCTGCACGATTCCTTAGCAAACTCTATAACAATGACCCAGACTTGAACACAAATAAAATTTTCATCCTGATAACATTTATTTTCAGGCCAGCCTTGACAATTATGAAACATGCACGTCATGAGATTTCTTGTAAGAACAAGGTAGGGATGCATTCACTCCCAACATGAAAGAGCTTCCTCCTTGCTGCAAGCAAGATGCAAGGAGGCATTTGGATTCTATCATACTGACCTGCTCCAAGACCCAATAAAATTAGTACTTATGACGTTCATTATTCAACAGCAAACAATAGGGCCTAATAAACTTTAAGCTATTCAGAACAGCTTTCTAATCACCCATACATCTAACTACACAGACCACACATGCTGGACACTGGATGAAAGGGACTCAAGGTTAGCATATTCAGTATGTTCTGTCCTGGTTTTCATCTCAGTGTGACTCACTTATGCTGCTTTGCCACAGCAAGACCTGCTACTAGAGCCAGAAAAACACACAGAACATCCCTTTTCCAATTAAATTGAACCCATTTATGCAACACAAAGTGAGCTAAACCTTATAAATAGTCCCCAGGCCACTCAAATTGGTATAAAATTCACTTTAGGCTTGTAGTATTTTGGCTCATTAGAGACAAGTTTAAAGCAAATTTTGTGAAAAAAAAGAAAGGGAATTTGCAGTTTCTCAAATCTTACAATAGGGAAGTATCTTCCCAGCTGTGCTGTCAGATCCACCAATGAATGAATCCCCAAAGTAAGGTCTTTGCTAAGGAACACTCACACATCCTCCTTAGCTGCTGGCTCTGGAGGGGCTAAGAAAGAAGCTGATCTTATATTAGACATCATCTCCCCACTACAGAGGTCTTGACATCAGCCCCCAGTTTCAAATCACTACAATAGCCCTGTACAAGTCTCCTCACCTTAATAAGAACAATATTTTCCCAGAGCAGAGAATTGAGAGGAGGGAAGGACACCTGGACACTGCATGCTGTTGGTGGGTGGCAGAGATGCCAGCTGAACCTGTGTTTGTAACAGCCCAGTTCCTGCCTGGAGCACAAGCCTTACACCTCCTGTGACTCAGGATGGGAGGGAGGTTCACAACTGTCACACATGGGAGGGTCACAACTTGTGCTCCCAGGCCTTGCAAAGAATCCCTGCTTCTCACATAAGCAGGATCTTAAGCAGTCCAAGTTATCCAGAAACAGAAACTTTATTTTAAAACTGTATCTCAGGAGATTCTTTTCTACAGATAGCCTGAACACCATAAAGGCAGAGACCACCACAACACATTCATTGCCACAGGCTGTTCACACACATTAACATGTAGCACTCGTATGTATTACTGAAGTGCCTATTAATCTTAAAACCACAGAGGAAAAAATAGTCTATGCTCATGGTTAAAGTTTCCTAAAAAGTCATATGCAGTCTCTGACTGCTCCAATGTATTTTCTCCACACCTTTCCCCTGCAAATAGATGAACAAAAAGGACAAGAAATCTGCAACCAGGCAACTGCACAAATGCTGAACCGTGTCTCCTCTTCCTCCTTCTAACACTGAGCACAACCTCCTATAGGCAGGGGCTGTGTCTCCTTTTTGCCTGCAGATATTGAATACTGAAAAAATACCAAAAAATAGGACTGCTGGTGCCTGCACGGTACCAAATACTCTTAGGAGCCACCTTACAAATACACTGGACTGCTATTCTGACTGCCCACATGGAAAGCTCCATTGCAGTACAGACTCGTGATTTGCAAACCTGAATTTTGTCATTACCACCTCTATTTTTCAGCCTGAGCAATTTAAGGAAGAAGAGTTTGCTGCAACATACAAGACAATGGCAAGCCCTTCAGTATTAGCTATTCTTCATTATCAATCTCCTATAAATTCTCATTAAATAAAAGCTCATTGACAGGACAGACTGGGAACAGAGTTAACTAACAGATCCACAACTGGTTTTCTTCTTCCAAACCCAAACTATGCAATACATTCGTGGAGGGGGACAGGGCAAGGCTCTGCCCTCTGGTCATTTCTCAAGAGCCCAAAATACTGGAGGCATAATTACAATTAACTGCTGATTAGGCCACCAGCTCAGCAGCAAGTAAGCCCTTCCTGCAGCTCATGAATGAATTCACTGTGGTGGTTTGATGAACCAGGAAAACAGACACTGAATCCTGCCAAGACACTTCTCCCTTCTTTAAATACCCTGAGACCTGGGGGAACAAGGCACCATTAACCTGGAACGAGAAGCATCTGCATGTAGCATTAGCTAAAGCACCTGCATATGCAAGCAAGGCAGAAAACACCTTTTCCCCTGGAGCTAATCCCTGCAAGGGCACTTTGCTTGCCCAGCAAGCCTGATCACAAGCAGTAACCCAGTTCCAACTCAGCAGTCCAGGCAGATGGCTAACTTGTCATCTTCAGGTGCACACAAAACCCACCTACTGTAGCAACCCATCCAGCTTTTCTTCCACACAGCAAGGAATCTTTCTTCTCAACAGGAATTTGTGGAGCAGCCTCTTTTGTGAGCGACTTGAAGCTTCACAGAAACATAAGGCAGAAAAAGAAGCATGTGAAAAATAAACAGGGATTTCCTCCCCACTGCTACCAAGTCACCTTGCCTACCAGCCTACTGCAGTCATGCAGACACAGGTGGGCTCCTTCCATCCTGTCTGGTGCAGCCATCTCCCCAACACAGGTTCTGTACCTCTCCCTCTACGTGGAAATAACAATACACACCAGGCCCTTGTGCAGTCACATCACAGCAGGACAAAAAAGCTCCAAACCAGCAGGGTAAGCAAAAGCTTTGGGCTGCCAGAGCTGTGGTGGGAAGGGACTGCAGACAGAGTAAGAGCAGAGCTACCTAATACAACTGCTGGGGAAGTAAACAGGGGAGAAGGAAGAGCTGCTTCCTTCTGAAAGAAGCTGGAAACTCTGAGAAAGAACCTCTTTACTACTGTTTTGGCAAACACTCTATTCAGAAGGCAGAAGGGAGGCAGGGTATAACACAAGTGCTCTGCACCACTTTCTATCCCAAGTCCCACTGGGTTCTGATTACTGTAGCTCCAGAAATACAGTGAGAAAGAGAGCTTGCAAAGTCAAAGGAAGCAGGAGAAAGGCATAGTCTCACCTCCTGTCTAGCCCTGTTTTTGCTGTCGGTTTTGTGGGTTGTTTTGTTTGTTTTTAAAGAAGAGACCTTCTGTTAATACAGCTTGGGGAACATTATATCAGAGTACAGGACTGTTCCAGCTACCAGCAATAATCAAATTCCTGCTTATAAAGGAAGGACATCAGGCAGGAACTTACCTTCCATGGGTTTGTGGCACCTGCCAGCCACAGGAACACATGGCCACTATGGCAAGCATGACTGAAACAAGGACACAGTTCAGTAGGGCTCAGCAGGGCACAAGATGCAGCAGCCCAAACCTTCAACACAGCCCCCAAGTAAGAACTATCCGTGAGGAAAGCCATTTTCCCACTACTTTTTATGTGCTGTGAGCTGAGCTTCCAAGACCTGCTCTGTACTTCACTGGCAGCCCACTGCTAAGTTCAAAAAACAGAGGGTACTATAAACTTCTCTAGCCTATTGACAACATGCCCCTGTAGGATTGTCTTGCTACTTTTTCCATGAACTAGGAATGAAATACAACCTCTGCCTTAATGTCTGGTGACTAAAGAACATTCCATCAATATTTAAAGCAATCCAATTCCCTTGGCAGAAAGCAACACGGTTGTGCTAAGTTTATTGTTCAAGCACATGAACGTGGCATGCTTCAGTGATGGGTTTAGCCATGTTGTTGGTCTGAAAAGTCATCCCAGGCCCTTTTAGATGAAACAGTGCTATAGAATTTACATTAATCTCATCTTTCCAAAATAATTTTTTTTTTTTCTTTTGATCTAGCATCAAAGTCTTTTGGGATATGTGTGTCATTAATTATGCCACTCAGAAGAGCCATGAATCTTCAACTATTTACAGTATATGTAGGAAAAATCATTCAATAAATATTTCTAAATCAGATTTTGCAAGATCAGTGGAGAAGAAGGGGATTTGTCTTAGCAAGTTTAGGTTTTATACACAGAATAGTTCTAGTGAAGGCACCAGGCATCAAACAGCATTACGTGCTCTGACAGAGTCCATTAAATGCTCCAATCCAAGTGTTCCAGACAGATACAGTTCTTAGTGAAAAAAGACACTACATAAAGCAGCAGCCACCACTACAGTCCAAGTTCCACCAAGCCTAGAAAACTACATGAAGACTAACGTGAGGTTCAACTGTCCACAGTGCAGACATATCACTTAGGGGCTCATTACTAATAAAAGCAACAAAAACGAGGAGCTTACAGCTCCCCTAGAACAGTACATTTGTCTCCACCTGACTCTCCCCTTGCAGACTCCTGGTGCTTGTGCTCAAACTTCCTTTCATCAGAAAGCTGGAGCTCAATACATTAAGGAAAAAATTAGCTGTGCAAGTCAAATGAAGAACGTATGCTTCTTTTCAAGTTTCCTTTTAATCTTTTGATGCTAGATAAAAGAAAAAAAAAATATCTCAGGTATGCAACTGTTCCCAAAATGAGCACTCAACAGCAGAGATTAAAAACAGAAAGGCACAAAGATGAAAACAATATCCATATGCAGCTTCAGTGTGTCTTTCACAAGTGGTGAACCTGTCAGCAAGAAAGATGATCTCACAGCAAAGGACCCCTTTTAGCCTTACTCGAGTTCATCCCTTGCCAAGCTTCAACCCCCAATTAAACAAGATGCACCTCAAGTTCTTGCATCAATCTGGACCATACTGCAGGTTCTGGAACAACCAAGTATCTGCTGATGGACTCTTCCAAACACCTCATATTTAGCTCTAGTTACTACAGAACAGTAACCCTTTGAAACAGGATCAAGCATGACACAACCACTTTGGTGGACCACTAGAGAGGATCACCAGCATATTAACATTCTGCACAAGCACTTCATGACTGAAGCCTTAAATCCAAATCAGAATTCAGTTGGTAATGCTGGTTAGTTAGCCAGCTGCTCTCCTCAGTGACATTTATACCTACAATAATTCTCTTCCAGTAAAATGAAATTCTAAGCAGAGTAATCAAGAGCAAAATACATGATGTCGAAACAAATATTGTCTGGAAGGAGAGGGAACATCCATCTCACACCACTGATCTGGGAAGGACAAAGGAAACCACAAGGACAAGAAAAAAATGAAAACAGCATTGCCCAAAATGAAGCTACATTATTTCAAAGAACACAGCTAGCAAAGACCAAGACCTCTTGGTTAACCCTAGGTTATTTGCCCCCACTGGGACAGTTTTTCTGACACTCTATGCAATTAAGATCATGAAATCCCAACCAGTTGCTCCCACACTGAAACCAATTATTTTCTGAGAAAAAATCATTTCTTCTGGAACAGCAGTAGGGCTTAATCTGATTTAAGATGTTCCAATCAAATAAAACAAGGAGATCAGAACTAAGAATTCTGACCAATAATTTATTTTTTGTTACAGATAAACATTGCATACATCACAGTAAAATGCAAAAAGACATGAGCATTTCTCACATCTGCCAGAAAAGGGCTCTTCTACCCCAAGATTTGTATTTCAAGCTTCTGAAATGTACAGCATCTAAATACTTTCTAGTAAAGATGTGGCTCTCTAGAGAGCAAATGTAAGCCCATAGGCAACAGCCTCTCTTTCTTCAGGTTATCTTTTATAGATCCCCTAGGAATTCAAATTCCATGTGGCCCAGAGATCACGGGTGCAAAACTGGTGGATTCCAGCCAGACTGCAAACAACCAGAGAGGGCTTGAGTTGTTTTGATATCAATGCCTCCAGCAGTACAAAAAACAGTAACAGTCCAAGAATTTTTTTTCTTTCTTCTATTTTGTAAAAGCCTTATGCAAAACAGCATTTTTCAGAGATGCCATATTTACACAATGCCACAGTAAGTCATAGAAGTCAATTTCTGATATAAATTCACGTTTAACTGATGATAAAAGACCAATGTGTTTTTACTTTAAAGCCACAAAAATTATTACAAGCAAACAGATTTAAAAGCTTCATATAGAGGGAATGGGAAAAATCATAAATTTCCATCTCATGGTCTTAGCTTCTGTAACAAAAGAATAAACAAGAGTAGATACCACCTTATTACCTATTATTCAAGATTAGCTTCAAAGAAATGTGTCTCAGAAAAAAAATTCCTTAGGAAAGAAAATTCCTTATTAATATGTACACAAGTAACACAGGCATAGGTTATATTGTAAGCATTTCAAGAGTTAAAACTAAAAACTAAGATGGATTTTTTACCTACATTAGTTTTGGTGTTCATCCAAAATTACAGCCCTTCTCTGGAGAGCCTGCACATGGGCATGCTTTAAGCAGCACATTGCATTGGTTTGAATTTGTCTGACTTTAATGGCAGCAGGATCTGGGTGCTAATTAAGTACCAGATTTCCCATTGTCCCAACCCTACCACACCTTTCCTGATTTAAAAAAGCAGCTTTTAGAGCATTTTTTGGTTTAGCTGCTGCTCAGCCAAGTTTGGCTGCAGAGCTGTTTTCTGGCATACATTCACTTATCAGAACTGCTGTTCTCACTTATCACAAGTGCCTTTTGGATCCCCAGAAAGCAACACATTTTATTTCCATCCTCTCAAGTTTGAAGATGCCATTTACCTACAACTGCTGGTAGCCGTGAAGTAAACAGAAAGAAGATAAAAAGGCTTGAGTCATCTCCTTAACCTCCTAAAACTTCCTGGCTCTCCTCCAACCCTGATGAACACCAGCTCAAAGCCTGGCCCCTGTGCTTACTTCACACAACTAAAGGCACACCAAAAGCTGTCCTCCTGCTCTGTTCCCCTCAGACTGCCACAAAGTCACCACTGCATGTGTCCCCAGAAGCAATGTCTATCCCACCCTCATCCTTCCTCACAGCCCCATCTCTCCTCAGATCAGCAGCTCCCTTCTCCTCCAAGCTCCTAGCTCACAGTATCTTGCCAAGATTCCCAGAGGACTTTATCCAGGCCTACTGAACTTCCAGTGTTACCCCATCTGCACAGCTTGTTACTTGAGGTGGTCACTTAGACAGCTCCCAGTAAATGTCCCATACATGCAAAGCACAGCGTTTGCTAAGCAGTGTCTGAAGGCTGCAGCTTCACCAAATAAGTCCCTTTGGCTGGGAGCATGAAAACAGCAGGACCATCCCAGTCATCCCTCTGTGCCTAGTCCAACAGAATTACATTGATGTTGGACCAATGATCTTGGGATTATCATCAAATATACTTCTATAAAACAACTGTGATAAATTTGGGTTCAAAAAACAACACAAAGAAGACTGCAGTACCCACAGAGTATCTAGTACTACTATACTCCAGCAATTCATCCTGCCTCTCCTCTCTAAATCAACTTTCATCTCGCCTTTACATTAGCTGAGAACTGTGGAACCCATGAGACTCACATGACCTGGATGACTTCACTGCTACATCATGAAAAACCTCCTCTCCAGAGACAAAAACTTCAGCCACACAACCCTCACACCACCTTTCACATTACTTAGTTCTGTAACAAAGCTACCACCTAGGGAAACAACCAACTCTTGCTCCAAAGTGCTTGTCCCAGCAACAACACTCTTCTGGTACAATTCCCATGCACTGCTTCATCCTGGAAACAGCCACCAGAAAACTGCTTGGCCAGAATGATCCTCTTCATACCCTCATCCCTCTCTAGCATTTCCACAGTGAAGTTTTCATCTCTCTTCCCTCTGACATTTGTCCTGAGACATCAGCTCCTGACTTCTCATTCATCTGTAATGCCAGTTCCCATCACATCACCTCTAGGTGCATGTTTTCAAAACAAGAACCACTTCTGCTTGGGAAAAGTTTCTCAATAACTGTAAGCCAGCTTACTAGAACAGGAAATTCCAGAAGGAAATGCATAAAATCACACGGAGAGAATGGAGCCCAAGCAACACAAAGAAAAAACAGAGCTCTTTAAAAGCAGCAAGCAAGCTCAGGGCTTGATAGGATCTGGTGCTGGTGCAGTCTTTCACAAGCACACTTAGTCCCATAACTTACAGACGAGCAATTTTATACAGGTAACAACCTTCCAAACACCTAAAGGGGCATCAGGTAGAAGAGGCAAACAGCAGACTACCAGACTACAAATATTCTCGTCTGTAAGACTAGGTACTTCCCAAATCCTGGGTGCAGTTTCAGCTTTCCACACAACATCCTATCAATGAGAAGGATTCTTTCAGGTGAAGAAGCAGTTCAGCCACATATAACAGCAGCACATCAGTAGCACCCTTCATACTTCAGGATACACCACCACAGAGCTCTTCTGAACACCTCAGTTAAACAAGGCACACAACTGTCTTCTCCAGAGTCTTAATTTTAAAAGCTAGCAGTGTAGCCCAGCATCTGTCCAAGGTTCATTCTCCCCACAGCACTACTAAACAGATAATATGCACAGATAAACCAATACTCCTCAATGAACAATGCAAGTAAGTTAATGCAACAGAACCAACTCCATCAGCTATGAGCAAGCAGAATTCCATCCAAAACTCATATACCCTTATTTTAGTGCAAGAGGTAGAGTTGTTTATATTTATAAAGCTATTACAGAAATCAGGACAGGTCTGGCAATGAGCACTCATCAGTAAGAGCCTATAACATTCAGCTTTAAACAGCACTGAACAAGTGGCATTCCCTTTACTTATGTTCCCAATAGCAAAACAAAGTTCTCCTAAGCTGTGAAAAGCAGACATTTGTTCCACATCACTGCATAAGCAGTGATGCCTCCATTTGCAGTTAGATTTCAAATTAGACCCAACACTACTATGTCAATCGATATTAGTCAAATGGAGAGTCATGACAATACAAGGCAAAACACCATCTTTTAATGGAATATGGTTCTAACAGACACACAAAGAACTAACACAATTAGCAGGAAGCTGATTTCTAACCTACAATTCACAGTAAATGCAGACATGACTCAAATAACAATTTCAAAATACACTGAATAGAAATAATGTGGGGTTTTCCATTTGCTACTGTCAAGCTCTCAACCACCAGCAGAAAGGCACAAGCACTCCTACCCTGACAAGCTTCTAACACCATAGTTAACCTTGCAACACTTTCATGTCCCACAAAGAGATCCTGTCCCTTTTCCTGCTTATGTGCCTATCCTGCCTGTGAGCAGGGCCAACCACAAGAACAGTATGGCAGGATGGCTAATTTCTTTGTTTCTACAAACTTCTCTCAAAAAAACCCCACGCTTTAGAAGATGAAGCATTACTAGGTATAAAAATTTTCTTTCTTACACTTATTTCAGGGCCCAATCTTACACATTCTTTCCTCTGGCTAAACTCCCAGCCATGATATAAAAAAATTATCCTGCTTTCCATGCTCTGATAACTGGGACTCTTTGCTCTCATTCTTGAATACTCAAATGTTGCTTTGTTTTAAAGTTTCATATTTGGCAAAGGCAATACCAAATGAGGAACACAGCAGGTTTTGTCTGGTTAAGAAGAGATCTGATCTAGGAAGAAAGTAATGAACAATTCGTGGGAGGTAGCATTCCCTTGAAGGAAATCAGACTCCATGTCTCTGCTGTGTTCCACATCTTCCCTCCTGCATTTAACATGGCCATAGAGCAGATGACACATTTGATACAAACATATGAGATAGTTTTATAGAGCAATCTGGCTGTCAGAAACAGAGCTCTGAGCAAGCCAAGCAGCAGGACAAATCAGACTGCACTCAGCCTCAGCCAGATTGTCACCAGTGCCCTGGGAGACTCATCTTACACATACCTTTAAAACCGTCACATAGACACCACTTACATGCCAATAAATTTTTTTTAGAAAACAAATTTAAAGTTTTAAGGCCTTGACTCTACATAATAATATGGTGGATGGAACTTCAAGCCCAACAGCCCTTGCAACTCCAATTACACTGTGATTCTATGAGCTGATCCCAGTACTATACAGAACATCTTACCCTTCAAGCTCCAAATGCAACTGCTGCAAAAGGAGGGCTCCCAGAGCCAGAAGCACATATCTGAAGCAAAAAGTTTCCCTGCACCAGACTGCCTGGTCTAGTGGGCTGGTCCTCCAAAAACTGTGACATAGCTGTACCTAATGCTAACAATGTAATAGAAGGTTTAAAAAAAAAAAAAAAAAAAGTACCTCATTACTGCCATTTTTCAGTCTTAATTTTAAGGAAGAAAAAATTGTTCATTTATCTTTCATAGATTCTTTCCTCTCTCCATAACTTCAGAATTCTTTAGCCATTTTTAGCAAACTTCAACCTACCATGATAGAATAGAGATCCCAAAGATACAGTGTTTTTACAAACATAGTAACCAAGGCAGAAGAGGTTTCATTAGGAGACAGACTACAGCATGAGGAAAACCACAGCACTAGACACCAACAAAAATACACAGAAAAAGCCAAAGGAAATGAGGCTTCATAAAACTTTTTTGCTTACAAAATTACTTAATGACCTCATTGTCAGTGGGATTGTCAGTAGATGGTTTTTCATGCTGAAGTTCAAATGATGAGAGCAAGATGGATTTCAGGATGAGTTCAAACATATCCCACAATGAAGGAATGGAAGTGTGTGCACACTTTTAGCTGGGAAGTTAATAGGTTGGTGTTGGTGGGGAGACCCTGGCAGCTGATTAATATTTCTTTCAGAATCAAGGGAACAACAGAACTCCACTGAGCCACTTCAAGACTAGCAAAAAATAAACATTTAAACCCAGCACTGCAACTAACCTCAAGTTCAGGTAACAATTCTCCAGCAGGAGTCACCATACCCAGGAAAATGAAGACTCTCCCCTACCTACTACCTCACCCTGCCACCTACTAAACAGGGATCACACATTCATATGAGCAATTCCTAATTCTAACCCAGAGCTAACAGGCACAGCATGAACAGTCTCTGGAAGTCACTTTGGAATTTCTGAGAAACAAAACCAGTACACTTGTAAAAATATTTGTGCTTATTTGAAAGTGTTAGAGCAGCTCCAGACACAGTAGCATACCTGTTGTACCATATAAAGGACTGAAATGAACTTTATCACTGTACATAGTCCTGTTACTCTGTACTTACTATGAACTATTCAAACTCATCCTAAGACCTATCCTAAAACCAAACACATATTGCTCTTATCCTTTTCTCTCCAAGAGTTTTCCAGTCCCCCAGTGTTATTGCTGCAGGGCAACTTTCATCTCGCATCCACCCTAAATTTATTCAGTCAGTTTATACCCATTTGTTCTTGTGCTAACCTTGCCCTTTAGCTCTACTAGTTTTCCCCTTCCTGATGTTCACCCCTCTGATGTATTTATAGACAGCAGTCATACACCCTCTCAGCCTTCACACTGTAAACTAAACAAGCCAAACTTTTAGTCTCCTCTGTCCAGGCAGGCTCTCCAGCCCCCAGAACACCACACTAGCCCTTCCCTGCACCTGTTCCAGCTTGAATTCCTTCCTTGCAGACAGACAACCAGAACCATACAACACATGCCACAGAAGGGCTACACAAAGCACTGTTCGAGAGCATTAGTTCACCCTTATCCTCACAGAAATAAATCCCCAATAATCTGCCTTTTCCACCAATGCATCAGCTGTGACCCTCAGCCTGCAGTCAAGTAACACACCCAAGGCTTCCTGAGAGCTAGCAAACTGTGTTAGACCTCTGAACAACCCCAGTGACACTGAAGTGCTGCAACTGAAACACTACACCAGCATTAAAGGAATAGCTTTACCATCTCAATTTACTACCCATAATGGTTCAGTCTGTCGTAGGTTGACCAGCCCCATCAGACCCAGAGGAGAGCTTGTTTGGCCTTGCAGTGCTAAAACAGCCACACTACCAAGCACCCAAGAAAAAATAGCTCTAAAAAAACCTGTAAGCAACATTCTTGCCCTGAGTCAGTCCCAGCACTAAAATCCTATTGGAATGTAATATAATTTTGGTTGTCAGAAAGCAAAATCAGGGGCTCAGATCTCTACAAACCAAAAGGTTATACAAGGGAGACACTCAGTATACCATTTTCCTACTCATCTCTCACCAACCACTACCAGCTGCAGAGCAACAGGATATCCAGTTACACAGACCTGCTGTATACCACTATGGAAACAAACTATTTATTTCAACATCAGGTCTCTGGTCTTCACACTCCCTTGGATTCCTGTAGGTTCTTACTATTCATGTTTGATTTCATAATGCCTTGGTAAATTACAGAAAGATCCTGTTGTCTGGTACACTCAGGTTTAAAAACTTTGTTTTATGCAACCAGCAGCACATCCACATTGTGTATAAAACAATCAGGAAATACTACTGCTCTGCTACAGTTTTCTGGAAAAGGGTAACCTGTCATACTATGACCAGTCATTACCACCTTTTAAGAAATAAGAAAAAGCCACAGGAAAACTCTAAATGCTGACTTGCTGCAGCAGTTCATTTTTTGTCCTGAACAAGGCCTGAAGGCTAGCATTAAATCTGATCCAGCCCAGCTGCTACAGCTCTATTCTGCACTGCATCTTCTGTGGCACACCCCATACTGCTGATACCAAACAGATAAGAGCTGTACCACAATCTGATCAAATTACTGCACAGAGCAGTAAGTGTTGGAAAGGCAAGCCCAGCTACAGACAAACCTCAGACAAACACAACTGATCAGCTGGACTAACATCAATGCCTACAGGAAATTGCATATTCTGGAACCAAAACTCCACTTTTTCCTAAACTTAAGGGAGGAAAACCCACCTATTAGGAGCAAGCCAGCAGAGCAGCCTAAAAAACAAGGAGTCCACACTCTGGACACACACCTCAAGCCCAGTAACTCAGACCCTTGCTAGAACAGCTCTTCTCTCCACACATTAAGTCATCAGAAGCAGTTGCTGCCAAGATACCTTTTGCACCATAGGAACACACAAGGAAGAGGCTTTACTCTCAAGTCCTGACCACTCTTCCTCAATAGTAAATTTTTCATATCCTCTGGGCATTAAAACTAAGTTAATTCATTTTTATTAGCAATTACCACTTTGTGATAAAGAGCTTTCAAGGATGAAAATGCTAAATGAATGTATATAGTACCGATCCTGATGTACTCCCCCCTCAGCATCTCAAAACTCACCAGCTAACAACAGCTGCTTGGAAACCCTTTCCAAGTCTCTTCCTCAGACACTGAACTCTTTTTTCTGCACATTAAATACTCAACAAAACACACTTAGCAAATTACCGTATTGACTCATAACCATGCATGATAATTATTTCTTAAACCAGGATTTCTTCCACTGAATTTCAACCAAAATAAACACGGTATAGAGAAAATGTATGCTTATAGTGAACAACCATTCATCAGCTTAAGTAACTCTAATGGATGCCACTTAAAACTAAGCCTGCACCATCTGTTCTACCCCTCAATTAGAGAAGCCAAAAAAAAAAAAAAAAAAAAAAAAAAAAAAATATCACTCAATACAGTTCAAGAAAGCTGGCTAATTTATGTATGTAAGTTTTATTTCTCTTCAGCTCAGTGAATCATGCTCTTGTAATATCAAATACTCAGACACAGATCAGAAGGCTGCTTTCTTTAACAGAATTAGGAGTTTTGTCTGGGCAAACAAAAGTTCCCTGCAATATTTCACCATATAAAAAACCTAAAAATCTCACCATAAAAACCATTAAGAGTGTGATGTCTCTAAGTTAAAAAATCAACTAGGAGGTAAACAAGTCAAACCTGAAGTCCTGTACACATGAATACAAAGCTCAGGACACAGCCCTGCACAGACTGGGTCTACCAGCACACCTTCCTTGTTCAGTCAGGAGGTTTTTGCAAGTGGAAGTGTCCTCAGTTACTGGTGCCTGCCAACCACTCAGTTCCCAAGACCCCTTTCACATGCAAACCTCAGTCCTGTGAAATGCTGGGCATGGAGTCTCACACAGATCAAGCTGCACTGGAGCAAAGGATTCATTCCATGCAAGGGTGAGAGCCTCCTTGGCAATCATAGCCTGTGCAGTTAAAATCAGTGCAGTGCAAAACCCAAAAATCACTACCTGCCAAAGTGCAGGGAAAAAAGTTTCATCCTGTTTCTTACTGCAAACCTCCAAGTTCCAATTCAAACTGACCTCTCCTAACACTTTCAATATGAGAAAACATTTAATAGAACCTCCCAAATTTAATGGACCCTGACCTGCTTAAATGCTTCCTCCACCAGACCTCTAAGCTGAGTTCACTCTTTGGTGTTGCTACAGCAATACCAAGTGAACACCAATACCAGTGTCCTGGTTTGGGCCAGGATGAAGGTGATTTTCTGGTTTGTACAGTGTAGTTCAACTCCAGCAGTACAAACCACACATCACAGGGAAGAGAAAGGTGCAAAAAGCCTCATGTCCATTGCAAGATGGGAAAAACTGTACAATATTCTTCTGCTGTAGGGAAGCAGGCAAGAGAAGGTCATTGCCAAACACCCTCGTTCCACCTCTAGGAATACCAGGCTGGTAGAAAATTAGTTTAAGATCCTGGACATAATCTTTCATGCTACACCTCATAATGAAGCACCAATCGCCCATCGAAGCAGGGGTACTGAGAAAGGCACATTGGTCACAGAGAAATCAGGAGATCCTGAGTACTGAAGCAGAACTAAATACTGCCACAAGCAGCCCAAAGGGAGACTCTTCACCAAGGAACTACTGATGATTTCAATTCTGTCTCCTTGCTCTAGGTTTGTGAAGCTGAAAGGAAGTTCTGAAGCCCCAGACAATAATGCATGGGTTTGTGCACATCAAGATATACTGCTCTGTGCAGGCCCTTGCTATTGTTCAGGGCTTCAAAGCTCTGCAAAATAACTCTAAGATAAATCATCATCTTCACTCCATGGCATTCTTTTCTTCTACTTACCTATACCTACTGCTGGGAAAACACAGCACAAATGGCCTTGCACTGGACCTCAGTGCTGTGCTTCAAACCCTCATGTCTCCTTGATTTTAAAAGCATCCTGAATTATCCAAGGGCCTTCTGCATCTAAGGCAGCTGCCAGTTTACAGAGCAGGGGTCAGTGACCAGGTCACAAGGCCATGTGCTAGATGAGTTTGAGTGCTGAATGCTGTCAGCAGTGTGTTAGGTATCTCTCCATTTTACACATGATGCTCTTACAAACTTGGACAGCACCAAAGAGAAGCATTCCTTCCCCCTTCCTTTATCCCATTTTTCTGCATCACTTGAAAGAGAAGACTATTGTCTCCAACCCCAGAGCTGAGGTCAAGGACTTCACAAAGTAGTGTCAGGTTAAAATAGAAACAATGAATAAAACCCATCAAAGCCTAGAAATGTCAATGATGATCATGACTTACATAGCTCAAACTTGTATGCCAGTGAGGGAGAGAGTCTCCCTGTAAATGAGCCCTCCCTGTAAATGCACAGTAATTTCACCATCAGTTGAGGTTCCTTTTAATCCAAACTGAACTGGATTGCCTCGGAGAGGTCACTTCTCTTTGGTTCACTGATGTTTCCCCAGTGATAACATATAAGCACAAGTGTTGATAGTTTGAAGAATCCTAGACTGGCAGGAGTCATGAATCAACTGGAATGTGTCCCAACACAACGGGCTTGTTCTCTAAACTCCATCTAAGTCTGAGCACACAGTTTATCACTGAAGTGTTAGGAAATTTCAGATGCAGATGCAGATGATCTCAATCTTTGTTTTAAGTGATAGTTCTTCAAATGAAGGGGGTAAAATGAGCAAAGAAAGACTGCAAATATAATGGCTTTTTCAACCGAGACCTAATGACTGCAGTTTAGCTCTCCAGATGGCTATTCTAGGGCAGTGATGCTTGGCCTTTCACTCTCAGGGTCATTACACTAATCCATGAAGTGTATCAGATGACACCAGCTACCCTGTTCCCCCTCACACCAGACTGAGCTGAGCTCCTGAACCTTCACCACACAAGCAGTCAAGAAGAAATGCAACAGCAATGCAGATGCAGGCACTAAAAGGAAAGGAAGATACTGGCATATGATTATGCACTAAGCCTTGGCTGCATACTGAAGCAGACCTCACTACAAGCCAAACCTCCAGGTAGCCAGCCTGCCCCTCTCAAAGGTTTCACATCCTCTGTTATGCTCATTGACTGAAAAAACACCCTCCAGACATCCGAGATGTGCCTTCATTTTGCTGACTAAAACTGATTAAACACAGCAAATGCTATCTATAGAACACACATATTAATGAACAGTCAGCTCAGCAGCATGAGTTCTGGAACAGAGTCACTGCAGTACAGAAGTTCCACTAGTTCATTACTGGAGAATGAATACCACAGTAAACATTTTAAGCATGCAGTTTAGCAGGCAAAAGACTGGGAAAGTGGGTGGAAGAGAACAAGTTATCCTTAAAGAAATTCTGCAAACTAAGTGTGATGCTAGAATTACAAAGCACTGCATACCACTGTGATCCACATCACTTTGTAAAATCCATGCAAACTGCACGTTTTGTAATAATTTCAAGTTTAATGTGCTTGGGTTATCTTTCCACTGAGATTCATGAAAGACCAAGAAAAGGCCAGTTAGGAAGAAAATGGGAAATAAGAACACAACACCCTCAGAAAATTGTATGTATGCCACTTGTTAATGTCAGCAAACTAAAATTTCATGTGCTTAGCCAGAACGGATCCAGTTTCAGACCACGTTGGCTTTGGTAGTTTGATGGTTTGGGGTTTTGTTGGGGTTTTTTTAGTTTTGTTTTGGCTTTTCTGTTTGAGATTGGTTTTCTGTTGTTGTTGTTCCTACATACCAAACACACTATCACAGCTGTTTGTTGACAAAAAGAGAAAGAAAGGCAGCTGTGCAGAGTGCATTGACTAATACACTGCAATGTCACAACCACTTGTCAAAATTTCTGTTAAAAATAGTGTAAATTCATCTGAGGATGTTGAGCTGGGGAGCACTCAACCTCCATAGCTAGTCTCTCCTTCACAGTACAACTCTCAGTTAATTATCTTCAGGTTCAGCTCTGTAGGAACTTTAACTCTCACATTTTTCTTGATTTATCAGAAAGGAATACATTCTCCTATAACATCGTGTACAACAGCTTAAATACTCTGTTAGACCTGTCAGGGTGCCTTATGAAGGAACTAGGACAGGAGTTTTCCAAGCCACAGCTGAGAACCCCTCCCCACTCCCACAGTACATGGGAATGGTAGAACTTCCTCACTAAGACCTGCAGGGAGGTAAGTCAACATGACAAGGATAACACAGTGAAGTTCCATGTCTTACAAACTCAGTGCAATGATGTCAAATTCAGCCAAACATACATACACACACACAGTACCTTTCCTAAGTACACTAGACCAACTGTACTGAAGCTACCCACAGAAAATAGGGGGAAAAAAAGTCTAGTAAGATTTATTGCCTGTGAAAAATACTGCTGTTTATATATATGCTTTTGCAGTTTTATGAACTTCCTTAGTGTGGCAGAAATCATTGACATTATTAGCTGGGATGATCAAAGCACATCACCAGCACAAAGGTACATAAAGAAATCAGGACGTGACAAGTATGAATACCAAATGTAAAGCCATTTAAAGAGAAAGCTGTTTACTGAATTCCAACTGCCTTGAGTCCTCAATCTCATATCAGCAACCAAGAAATGAGTCAAGAATGGTTGATTTGGCATAATTATCAGTTTACAGAACAGTATACTAGAAAATCTACTACACAAATTTTTACATAAATCAAGTAGCACTTCTCCTTGAAACTTCTGACTGTAACCACATTCCATCTGACAGGTCTTACCTTATAATTGCTGGAATTTACCCAAGAAGTGGCGAGTCCATCGACCATTTTATCCAGCATAGTTTGATCATGTTCAAGATCATTTGACTTCTGTTTATCTGAAAAGTAATCTATCAATTCCTGGCCAACTTGAAGTCTCTTTCCAACATCCTTCTGCAGCACCTGTGCTAAGCAGTACTCCATACTGGGCTCCATAGTGTCTTAGAAATACAGCACCAGCAAGAAAGCTAGAGGGCAGCAGGACCAAAAAATCCCTCTATAAATGTACACAGGAGGTCGCCTCTTTGTTCGATGAAGGTTACTGAGTGTCTGGGTTTCAAAGATGCAATTCTGAGAATGGCAACAATGCACCATGTGTGTGTGAAGAGCAGCTGGCAGGATATTAAAAGTCCAATTTAAATAACTAGTAATAGACGAAGAAGCAAGCTGTGCTGTACTGTTGAGTCTGCAATAATTCCCAATTCAGCAGTCCATTCTGAAAGAAATTAAAAAGAACAGTATTATAGGTTAAATTGAGACTGGAGGAAAAAAAAAAAAGATTGAATTCATGTCACAAAATAGGTTATTCACATACAGCTGAGAAGCTGTGATAAGCTGGATATGAGCAGCATCGTTCTATTTTAAGGAATCAGACAAGGTAGGTCAGGACAAAAACATTTGGTTATTCTTTGCAACAGCAGTTACCCATCAGTTCCCTAGAAGTTTTAGTGATAGTAAATCTGGGGCTTAAGTAAGAGCTGACTGACTAGTAATCAATATTGTTGCAACTACCACTGTCACCACCCACCCACAGCGGTAGAGACAAAATCCTTAAGCAGGTCACCATGACAACACATCTGCTTTAAGAAGTGAAAGCAGGAAGAGGTCTGGATCCTGTTTTGACTGTTGGCCTTCAGAAATCAATGCCAACAGCTGGCCTGCAAGTCACAGCACAACCACTGGGCTCCTGGAACATAAAACTAGCATTTTTCAAAAGCTAGGTGCCCAAGCTGTTTCCAGGCTGAGTTCTGTTATATCCCAACTACACATGCATGAAACAGCA
Source organism: Phaethornis superciliosus (assembly GCA_023637945.1). NCBI lineage: Eukaryota > Metazoa > Chordata > Aves > Apodiformes > Trochilidae > Phaethornis > Phaethornis superciliosus. The sequence continues at coordinate 27,138,701 of JAJQWJ010000007.1, forward strand.
CTGTCCAGTGTAAACACAGTCCTACCAATAGTGCCTGTGGTGTCCTGAGAATGAAGGCCATATACCACTTTGCTACCATTAAGAGGCACAGCATCACCTGTGAAGTAAGCTTTTGCCTTATGCCTAAAAAGTACTGGCTACATTTGGAGTTTGGTTATGGTACTCAACCCTAGAAACTCTCCAGCCCAAGGACTTCACTAGGGATCCAGCTGCAGCTTTTATGTCCCTCCATCTGCAGCCAAATAAATGCCTTGCAGGCAGCCAGGGAACAGACCTCAGGCCTGCTGTCCACCCTCCCATAGATCAAGGTTCCCAGCATCAGCACACTGCTTCCCAAAGCTCTCTCTCTTCACAGGTTAGCTCTTTCAGAGAGGGGTGTTAAAATCCAGAGCATCTTTTTGTTTCCTATCTAATAATATCTAAAGATAGAAATCTGCCCTACTTTTTCCCATCAGCATGAGGAAAGCAGGTCAAGCTCAGAGCAAGGGAAGAAGCTGTGCAGCAGACACCTGGTTCCATAAACAACTGGAAGGAAGCTGGAGACACAAGTTCACTAATTGGAAGCACTGGGGCAGCAAATCTGAACACCTTCTGTTTGAGCAAATAAGGCCTTCACACCAGTCCTGATAAAAAAAGCAGAACTCAGAGTAGATGAGATTCACACAAGAACCCTAGCATGGAAACAAAAGCACAACTCACACAGCAGACTGTTTTAAGTGCCTTGGCTCACCTCCATCCTCCTTGGCCAGAATTATAAACTGCCACATCTTAACACCAGACACTGCATCTAGAGGCAGCACAGAGGTTTGTGGTCCTGAATTTCCCCAACCCTTCAAGTGCTGCCAGATATGATGTTCCAGCTGCCCACACTGGCTACCACTGCTTATTCACCAGGCAAAAGAAGTCACCAAGAGCAGGTCTCCCTGTTCCAGCCAGTTCAGATTTCCCCTGTCTGACAGCTATCAAAACTGGTTCTGTACATACCTCAGCCAACTGCCTGGCAAATCCTACCATTAGACAGATAGGATTGTTTGTGCCTGTACCTCCTCACCAGCAAAATCTCATCCTCCAGAAGAGCAAGGAAGCATTAGCTGCAGCTGCATATACAGCACTGAGGGCTTTAAGTTAGTGCCATAACAGGTTACCCCTTGCAACCACTACCCCAACCTGAACTGTCTAAATAACATACCAAACTGTCCATTGGCTTCAAATCACTTCAAGAGCAATTTGACTTGAAATTCTAACATTAACACCATCTCAATCAATAGCCTTAGAGCTATGCCTTTCTTCTTTGTAAAAGAGAGACATTTGTTCCAAAGCAGAGGAAAGCCATGTCTTGTCTTATTGCTGAAGCTAGTTTCTCACTCTTTTCAGATTAGCACTGACTCTGAAAGCACCAGCTCAAAGATGGAAGCTTTCCCAACCTCAACCAAAATGGTTCACAACATGGCTTTGACTACCCATGGCAGCACAGACAAAGAACAAGGCTGTTTTAAGCAATCCTACAAGCACAGCAGAAGTCTTCCCCCAAGTCTCCTTGTCTGTACCTTTTAATACTGGTCCCTGCCCTCTAGCATGGGCGGGTCTTGCTCCTTGCTGAAGGCACTGCTGTTATGTGAGACAGGAGTCTTTAAGCATCTAACAGAAGGGTTTTCACAGAGCAGAACAACATTTCACTGGATACTTTGCAAACAGAGCTATGAGAGTGGGGGCAGGTAATTGATATTTAGCAGCTGCCATGTTCTAGCTGAGCCCTTTCAAATGTGGTTGGCTTCTGGACTCCAGAACCTGCATACCTGTTCATAGGGGACTCTTCTGTTGAACTGGATAGAGCATAGTGAATAAAGTCCCCTAATTGCTGTTAAAATGGAAATGTGGGACTTGGTCAAACTTGAAAATTCATACAGGAGGGTGTAAATGACTGTCAGTCACCACAAAATAGACATTTTTTTATTATCTTCACACGCAGACAAGTTCCAACACATCCAGGAAACCATTAGCTGGCCATACAGCCATGAGAAAGGAACATTCAAAGTCTTTATTCTACGTAGTTTACATTTGAGAGCTTGCAAGTCTCTGCCTACAAGCAAAACTATATTAAGCAAACTAATATAAATAAATTTTTCCCTCAAGTTCCTCGTTTTTCAAACATGTGAAGGAAGGCATAGAATTTGGTTATTCTAAGAATCATGGTGCACTAGAATGAAACAGATCTGTGTCATAACCTTGATGACTGTAGTCTACAGAAAATCCACTACACCTGATGGCACCACCAAACATACAAAGGCAAGAGACAGAAATACCTTTGAATCCTGGGGAAAGCAAATAGTAAGTCAAGAGGAAAGGCTCAAGCTGGTTTGCATTTACCAGCCAACAGGTGTTTAAAATACACTAACTTAAAAAAACTTTTTCACACATGTTAGGAAGTCTGTTGACTCCCGTCTTCCTCAGAGCAGGAAGAGCAAAAAAATACCACCTGAGACAACCAAAACCCAAAGTGACAAACAGTGAACCTCCCAGACAATAAAAGGTATCCCATAAAGTTTGAAATCAACAGGAGAGATGCTCCTCACATCACAAGCTTTGGAAATAACAAGTCCACAGCCTCAGACCCAGAGGTCTGCTTCTGTTCCCTGCAGGATTTAAAAGCCATGGGATTTGGGTAGCCAGTGTTACAAGATACAAACAGTCTGGGACTAGGATTTTGAATACAACTACTCAACCTAGATACTAACACCATAACACCATAAAAGCTGGTGCAATTCACAGCAAAGCAACTGGCTCAGCATGCAAAATAAATTAATCCAAATAATAAGGAAATACTTGATACCCAAGATATTGCAGAAGCATTAAACTGGGTACATAAGCAAATGAACATTTTCAAGTGCTTTGGAGAAACCTGTTCACCTCAGATGAACTTAAACAGCGTTATTTGCAACTTTGAACTTTACAGGAAACTTTAAAGTATTCTTCCTCTCCCTATAAAGAAGAAAACCTGAAGCAACTTTTACAATTACATCCCACTCTCTTCTGCTCTAGTCACCAAGTTTAGTTATAACATTTCTCCTGTTTCACCATGTTCATTTGCCAACAAACCAGTGCAGTCCACAACTTCACCAGTCAACTGCTCTATCAGCTAACTTAGGACACAAGCTTGCAGAGAGACAAAATATTGCTGCCACTCACAACCACTTCAGGCAAGAGCCAGTGCCATTCAACCAGCCCTTTCTAGTCACTTTCCTGCCAACACTTCTTTGGTGTTTTTTTCTTTTACATGGTTAGCTGTAGCCCAGCAGCTATAGAAGTAACACAGCTACAAAATAAGCCAGGAAGCCCCCTCCTTTACTGGTCTCAGGATGTAACTGCGTGCAAACTTCAGTTTAAAATTATTTTAAGTTTCATAAGGCATACCTCGACCTTCACAACAAAAAACTCCTCCTTCAAGGTCTCAACCCTAGACAAATGCAGCAATTTTTCAAGTAGAAAAGCTACTAGCCATCAAACCTGCAATAGCTCCCCACAAGAGGAAGGTGGGCAGTGTAAATACCTCATTAAGGGGCTTGCCAGCCAAGGCCCCATGGGCAAGAGCTATCAGAACAGATATCTAGGAGTCTAACTGGAAATCATGTTCAGCAAAGACCAGATGGAGGCATCACCAAGAAGGCAGTATCAAACTGCAGCTCTGCATGAAGACTGGAAACCTTCAGCCCTTTGTCCACTCTTCTCACTCTATTTTTGCTTCAACTGGTCCTGTTGATTTTGCTATCACCTGCCCAGAGGGGATTTGGTATCAGGCCTTTACAAAGTATGACACCCTCTAAGCACTTGAACCTACTCTTCCTTCCCTGTGCTAGTGGCAGTGGAAAAAGCAGCTGTGCTGATAATCTTCAACCTCAAAGTATTCTTAGTTGCTCAAACCCTGTGAGAGAACGAGGTGACAAGTCCTACTTGAACAAAGGTATCCTTTTCTAGAGCCAAAAGCATTTTGCAGGAGACACCCACCCAGCAACCCAATAGATGGGTTCCCCTTTTTGTTCACCTCTCCCATAAGAAGGCAATAATGCTTCTTTAGTGACCGGCAATATTGCACAATCACTGTGATTGTTTTAAATGAGTAATTAGTGCTGCCTTGTAGTTGAGCCTCCCCCTAATCCAAAGATGGTATCTTAGATTTCCAGCCTGACAACTCATGCTTTGCTAAAGAACTGACGGGACAGCCCCGTGTTTATCTCTGTGTCCTCCGGGTCTGAGTGCACTCCTCCCACACCCCACACACTGCCTGTACTCACAGAGCAACCACCGCACTCTGGTACCTGCCAGGACAGCCTTGCTGGTAAGCAGAGCACTGCCCATCTGGATGAAGCTTCTTTGTTGGAAGTGTTATTAGGTGTCCAAAGGAGGGTGTCTTTCTCCTCCTCCAGCACCAGCCACACCAAGGAAGCATTTGTAAAATGCAGACTTTGTGGGCAGTTCACCTTCAGGAGAACCACATGAGGTGGTGGATTGTCCGTCCCTGGAGATATTTAAAAAGAGCCTGGATGTGGCACTCAGTGCCATGGTCTAGCAACCGCAGCGGTGGGTCAAGGGTTGGACTTGATGATCTCTGAGGTCCCTTCCAACCCGGCTGATTCTATGATTCACATCTGGCTGAAGGCTTGCTAGGACCCTAAGTACTGACTGCTTTTCAGGTTTAAAGTACAGGCAGTAATCAACCTACAGAGAATAACTTCACTGCCACGAGGAAAACTGAGGCAGATTTCAAGAATGAAGATGGCTGAAAGATTCCCAAGGCTTAAGTTAACTAAGGCCTCCTAAGCCTCACACTGTACTTCTAGGACAGATGCCAGCTGCAAAAGTTGCATTACCCTACCCTGAAGAAGAGAGATGAGCTTCAGATACCAGCACTGCAGTACTGCTACAGTGCAAACACCAAATGCTTGCATTGCTGCCCCCACAACTGAACACCTCACACAGGGCTACCAATTTCAGTGAGGCATCAATCTTCAAAAAAAATCTCACCAGTAATAAAGCTGCAGCAAAACAAGACAACTTGCAGGTCACCTCAATGTGACCCAAACACCCTTCACTAATGGAACCACTTTGCAGAGTGGGAGCAACCCTTCCAGAGTAGGGTAGAAAATCAGATGAGCTTTGTTTCCCTAATACAACCCCTCTTTGAAATTAGCTCGGTTTTAACTTTGTCTGAGACCAAGGACAGGTCTCGAATGAGCTTCCAAGGTCTCCTTCCTCTGTAACAATTTGAACATTGAGATGCAGATTAAAAGCCCACTGTTAGGAGCTGCTCTATGGTACTCCCTCTTGCAGGCATCTCAGTTCATAATTCTAAGGTATCACCACTCTAAGAACCTTATTAGAGGCTACTGGACTGCAGGGGAGGAAAAGAAAGAAAGAAAAAAAGAAAAAAAGAAACAAACAAAACCCCTCCACACACAAAACTAACTACCCTCATGGTACTTTACCCTGTGAACAAGAACTTAAGTTGTGGATTTGTGTGTACAATACTATACTTTCTCTCCCTCATTCTGGACATCTACTCCTAACTTGTAGCCTGCAGACTCCAGCTCCCACATCTGTGGGTCCCTGGCCAGCAAACCCCATAGAACTGGCTCTCTGGGACTTCCAGCTCTGCCCTGCAAGATGTCAGTGATGCCCAAGGTGAACAGGGTCCCCTGAGGGGCCATGGTGCTGCATCCCAGAAGAATGGAGATAGCATCCACCCCCGTTCCCACTGCAACTATGAATGCAGCACAAAACTTTCCAGTCATGTCCTAGCCCTCTCTTCCACATTCCAGCAGCGATATTGGATCATCTGGAAAATTATAGGAAGAAAAGGAAGAGACTTTCACTTGTAGCCTCATGGGTAAAATGCTTAGAAGTTCTGGAAATAGAACACAGAATGAGAGCAGGGTGGCCCATTACTTGCCAGACTGCCAGCAAGATGACTGGATTCACAGCACACATATGAATCTTGTGATCTGTTTGTACTGCAATATATGAAGTCCCTTAGACTAAGATCACTAATTCAGCTGGCCCTGAAGATGGAAAGCACCTCTTAATGTAAATCAAATGAAGAAAAAGGTGGGAGAATATTTTACAGGCAAGTAGAAATTCAGTGTCTTTCTCAGAGTCACTGCAAAATAAGTTTCCAGTGGGAACAGAAGGCAAGATACCGTCTTTAGGAAAGAAAACACCCATACCATCACATGCTGGTGCAGGACAAGGATAACCTAGTTTTGAAGAGATCAGTGGGTTTGATATAAATTCCATACTCAAGAAAACCTCCAGGGCCTCATTCTCCCTACTGATGTATAACTGGCTAGTGAAATAAAAGTAGAAAATTTTTGCGTGCAAGTCCAAACGATAACTCTCCTCAAATGACGTACTTGAGAGACAAGTGCTACCAGTAAAATGACAAACTGAAATGGAAAAATAATACTCAAGATCATACAAGCCCTCATGGGACACCAACTGTCCAACTAGGCACCTTTTAGTGAGATTTCTTCCTCCTGCACCCCACACATCATTTTCTCAAAACATGCATGGGCAATGTAACAATGTAAGCAAAATGTGTGATGTGGGAGTAAAAAATGGAAAAAACAAAAATACAAAAAAAAACCCACAAAAAAAAAACAAAACAAAAAAACCACAAACAAAAATCCTCCATGCAGTCTACAGCTCAAATAAGTTCTCTCACAGAAGAACCCTGGGCAGGTAAGCAGATACTAACAGCCACAGACAGACAAAAGCACCTCCACTCCTAAAGCAATACTTTTGACAGCAAGTCATGCCAAATGCTGCCAATATGGAAACCAATCAGACAGCCAAAACGTAAGAAGGCAGGAACTCAGAAGTCTACAACAGACTGGCTGGGAGATGCAACAGCAGCAGTTTTTAAGTCAACATTTTTGGAAAAAAGTTTATTTTCTTGGCCTCTCTTCAGGCTTCCCAGCTAACATACACCTCTCCCCCAGTGACGCTGAACAGCAGCTTGTCTGGATGACAAAACAGCCTTTTGCCTCTCCCTGCCAGCCCTGATGGAAAATTGCTGGCCAAGAACAGGAGAACTTTCAGCAGCAGATGGATTTCAACTGCTGATGGGGGACAGTAGAAACCTGTACCTAGGATCAGTTCATCTTCAGGGAGCAGAAGGAGGGTAACCCTCTCTGCTCAGCTATAAGTAGATTCTATTCAATCTGGCATCTGCAACCACAAATAAGCAAATGACCAAAAAAAAAACACTCCAACACAGGTAGCAAGGAACTGCAGAAAGCCACCACTGCACTTAAGATTTAGAAAACAGTGGGTTGAGGGAGCAGAAACCAGTTTTGGGCTGAAATCTAGTGGCAGTTAAGAAACTGCTGGGCTAAGAAACCACCCAAAATGTTACAGGCAGAGACCTCCCTGCAATTCATCCCTTCTGCTCAGCATCACTTTGCAACACAGGTCAGAATCTGACTTCATTTTGATCACATCTTTGCCTCAGCAAATTGTTGTTGGCTCAAGCTGGCTTTCTTAAGTATCTTGGAATCTAAAGCATCTACAAGTAAAGTGTAAGGAGAGGGCCCCAGTTTAGACCTGAAACACAGAAATGCTGCACCAGGGACTGGCCCAGGTAGGTTCTTTCACCTATTATTTTGCTGGAAGGAAAACCAAATTACAGATTTATATATGCCCACTCCCTTTCAATAAACTAATGATGATGACGCTCTTCTAACAATTTTGCTGCTCCTACTTGGTATACTCTCTCTAGATGCAGAATGGACATCTCCCTGCTTGCACAGCCAATCCTGTAGAGATTTAATTAAGCAACAGGACAGGAAAACAGATGAACTCAAACCCTAACCATGAACTGAGATCAAATCTCTTGGAGAGCACCTGCAGCCTCTCAGACCACAAAGCCCATTTGTTACCCTCCAATAACTTAAACAGTTATTACTCCACACAATTTGGATTTGGGGTGGTTTTTGTGCAAGAGTACTGGTGCTGCCAGAGAGGAGAAAGTCTTCTCTCATGTTTATGACACAGTCAGACACTAGTGCAGAGTAGAACACCAAGGAACTCGTGTTTAGCTGCTCAGTATCGTGCTGTGCAAAGCCCTTAACCAGCTCACGTCAGGCTTTCAGATAGCTGTAAGGATTGATAACAGGTCAACCCAATACACAGTATCCAAAACACTGACAGGGCTCTGAAGAAAAATGCAACACAAGCTTCAACACTGCACAGGTTGATGAAAATTAAGAAAAAAAGAAGAGCAACATGAAGTATACACCATTATAAGGCAGGGTACAGCTGCTCTGCACAAGACAGCCACAAACAAAACCCCTTCAAAGGAAGTGAGCCCCTTCCCTCAGTCTGAACACATAAATAAGCAAAACCAGTAAATTTTGTTCACTCAGATGAGAGACCCTTTTCTGCTTCCCAGCATTATTTTTTCTAATGCACCACAACTGCAGCTCGAAGGTGTGCTGTCAGAATCCAGGAGGAAGCTCCCATTACAGCTGTCAGCCGAGGAGGCAGCCGTGAGCAGCAGCAAGCCAGCTCCAGAGCCACGCTGAGATTCCCAGCTCTGGTCTGGGCAAGATTCAAGATAATGAGAGACTGAGGGTGACACAGGAACAGGATCCAAAGTCATCTGGGGCCAGAAGGATACCCGTAATGGCAGTCCACAAGCTTCAAAGCCATAGATTTGCCTGTATGTTGAAATGGGGAGGTGAATGCAGGGGAGGTAATTACTTTATCCACCTGAACATCTCCCATCCAGTCTCCTTCACACTTCTTACAACACAACGTGACCTGCCTCTAACACAAAGGTTGTAGAGGGCAAGATCTAGCTCCTCATGTAACTCATTATAGCAGCACTCATACGTGCTGTCAGCATTCATCCTCTAAAAACCAACAGATGAAATGCCTGATGGATAGGGCAGCACACACATATGATGCATAGGGAAGAGTGATCTATATGGAGGAAACAGATGCATCACTTCAATTTGAGTTTTGCTGTTTAAATATCTGGGGTTTGTGACACTTAAGTTGTAGTTCAGATTTAAGATTCCTGCAGAACTTGAGAGATGACTGGAGAACTAGCTCTCAAATGTAGGCACTATCTGCAATTGTCCCTCTAGGGAACATCACATGAACAAGAGAAGTATTTCCATCTCACAAGCATACTGATGTCTTACTTTTAGCACTGTACAGCGTCAGTCAAGTGAAACAAGGCCAAAGTGTTTAACTTCATGGCATTTTTATTCCTGAACAGAAACTTCTGAAGCTGTCTGATCAATTTTAAGTACTTCACAGAAATGCTGAGGGCATCAGTGTGAAAAAAAAAAAAAAAAATCAATTTGTTTGCACCAATTTTTTTTTAAAAAACTGAAACAAGAGTGACTGTGAAATAGAGAAAGGATCACCCATAGTGACACAGTCATTACTCTGTCCCTCTCGTAACTTCTAGGCTTCAGTCCCACTAACTGACAGGGTACAGAGAAAACAAGCAAAATCTGGACTTTGCCAAGCCCAGGACAAAAGCTTGTTCCATACAACAGTCTACACTAGGTGATAAGGAAGACTCTTGAGGTACTGTCTGAATGTGACAGTACTTCAGTCCCATCCTGCACTTGTTGTAGTCCTTTGCTCTACTGAAATCTCATCACTATCAGAAGTTCTCAAACCTTTCCAGCTGCAGTCCCCTCTCCCGTCCCAAAACTCTTTTAAACCCAGTTCAGAATCCTAAACAGAAGGAAATACTCACACTTTCTAAAGCCTTTGCAAGATCTAATTTGAGAACTACGTATCTAAACGGTGGATTTGCAGCATCATGTATCAAGCTACAATACTTTTGTCTTCTACAGCACCCAGGTGGCATCAAGAGGAACATGGGACAGAGATGCAACCCCTCAAGAGATGCAGAGAAGCAGCCTGCACTACTGAGCAGCAAAATGGACTCCAACATATTTTCCTAAGCCACTGGCACAAGTACTGAGGTGGAGACCACATCTCTGCCCTGCCAACACCAGCTTGGCACAGGCTTCTTTGCTTCACCCTTGTCTCCTTTACTAAAGGTTGATTTATGAATTAAGTCTAAAAGGGACAAAGATGTACTGGTGAGAACAAGCTGGTAAGCTTCACCCCTACTCCACCTCAGGCTTCCAGCATAACCTTGCACTTGTCACACTGCCTCAGTTTCCCCCCTTTCTCAAGCTGTGGAGGGAGCAGCTTTTCCCTTCCTCCCAGATATCTTAAGACACATACATTGGAAATACCTTACACATAGCCCACGAAGGCCTGCATAAACACACTGACAAATAACTACGTTTTATTTACTCATACCTAGCATCTCTCTGAGGCATTTTTTGCAGCATCTGCCTAATTATCAAACCACCTCTTCGCGCAGGCCCAAACTTCCAGTCTTCACCCAACCTACGTTAAAATCTCGATAAAAATAGGCGAGGTAAAGCACGACACGTGCACAGAAAGGGCCAAAACCAAGCGCTCCCTCCACCCCAATCCTAGGACGCCTCTAAACCCACAGCAGCCTCCAGACGTTGCCATAACCCCGCACCGCCGAGCCAACACAACGCAACGCGGCTCCACTTCCCCTCCCTCCGTTAAGCGCCTGTATTACCGGAGACCCTCACAAGCGGCCCCAGCACCGCTGCCTCCCCCGCCGCAGGGCTGGCCCGACGGCTGCTGCACGGCCGGTGCTGGGCGGTCCCGTTCCCACCGGCCGGTTCGGCCCTGAGACCGCTCCGCTGCCGCGCCCGAAGGCGGCCGGGACCGGCCGGGACCATCCCCCCGCCCAGAGACCCAGGGGCGCCTGTCCGCCAGCCGTTAGGCCCCGGCAGCCCCCGCACCCCCGGCTGCCGCTGCGGCCGTTACCCCGCCGGACCGCCCTCCCCTTCCAGCACACCGCACCGCACCGACAGGCGGACCGGGAGCCGCGGGCGGGACTGCCCCAGCGGCGGACACCGCACTGCACCCCGCCCCGCTCCCCTCACGGCTGCGCTGCGCTCCCCGGCGGCACCACACAAAGCCCCCCGGCCGCGATTCTCCCTCACCACCATTACCCCCCCTCACACACACACACACACACACACCCCTCGGCGCGGCTGCCCGCCCGCCCCCCCCAGCCGCGTGCCGGCGGTACCTGTCGGTTCGCAGCGGGGAGGCGGCAGCGGCGGGGCGGGGGCCGGAGCCGGGGCCGGGGCCAGGCGGCGCTCAGAGCCGGCGGCATCGCCCGCTGGGCTGCATGGCTGCGCCCGCCCCGCTGCCACGGGAAGAATGGGAGACAGCGCGCACGCGCCGCCCCCACCCCGCCCGCGCCGGCGCGTCACCGCCTCGCGCCTCCAGCAGGCTCCCGGGGCGGCAACGCGCATGCGTGCGAGCACCCCGCCCCTCCCGCTCCTGCCCCATCCTCCCTCCTTCCCCCGGACCCCCCACCATAGAGCGGCGAGGGGAAGGCTAGAGAATACGCTGCTCGAGACGTTCTCTATGGTAGGGGCGGGGATAGAGAGCCCTCCCTCACGGCCCCCCGGCACGGCCCCGGTGAGGTCAGCCTGCGCGGGGCGCGTGCGCAGGGGCGGCACCGCCGCGCGCCCCCTTCTCCTCCCCTCCCCCGCCCCCCGGGAGCGGCCGTTAGGGGCGGGCGCGGTCGCCATGGCGACGCCGCGCGCGCGGAGGGAACCGTTGGGGCTGAGAGGGCGGCGGGGCCGTGAGGGGAGGGCGGGAACGGGACGGGACGGGACGGGACAGCCTGGGAAGCGGAGGGCTCAGAGCCCAAGCTCCGTTCATTTGCCGGCGCAGGAGGCTTCAGGGAGCACCGTACTGCTGGGTGGTGGGCTCAGCTTGTGAGGAGCTTGAACGAGAGGCGAGAGGAATTCCTCTGGGCAAGGGGAACTTGGGGACCAGAGCAGCCTGAAGCGGCATGGCGATGCCTACCGGTCCCCGCCTCCCCTATCATGATTACTGAGGGAAGTTGTGTTTTGTGTAGTCTTAGTGCATTTATAAGCGACTAATTCTCCGTAGCCGAATGAGTTGCGGCACTCCTACTATGTGACTGAGGTGAAAATAGGAAACTCCCTGTGTATAGGCGCTTTACCAAGACGTGTTTACCCCTTTTCCTCCCTAGGCTTCTGTCAGCTTCTTTTCTGTTGATTGTAGGGAACCTTCACCTCAAACATCCCCAGCCTTCCTCATCCTCTGCTGCAGAAAGCTGCTGGTCCCCATAAGGTGGTGCGACATTGCAGTTTCTCCAACAAGTACAAAGTCAGAGCCATTAAAGCAGTTCTTATGGAAGAAATGTATGTAAGACATAGTAGTTCTTTTTAGTTGTAATTTCTCAAAATAATAATACTCTTTTCTGTGGCTCACAGTTTTGGCACAGGAGAGGCTTTTGGCAAGCCCCTTCCAAATAACACTGAATTTGCTGACTTGGTCTTTCGCACCATCAGGTTCCAGAGCAATGTAACTGCTGCTTTCCATGAAGGAGTCAGCATAGGTCAAATATAAAAAGCGTAACAGACTGCACAGGTGTCAAGAGAAAGCTGGGGATATTGGTGCTTAAAATTATACCAGTGCTGTGTAAACTGAAAGCAGATGATTACAAACCAGCTTCAGAAATTCACTTGGTTCTTACCCCCCAGGCAGTAGATAATCTTCCCAAAGCCCTAACTGGCTAAGTCTTGGCCACGGTAGGCACACAGCAGCTCTGCTTCACCTTCTGGGCTTCCCAGTCCCCACATTAAGATCCAAGTGCTCTCAGAGGGGCAGCCCCTGTGCCAAGCACTCTCCATCTCCAGCTGTGCAGTTCTGCAACCAGGACTCCAGCCGCATGCCCATCTCTCATTTTGCAGTTCATGGCAGGGTAGGTTCATCAGTACATTAATAAAGCACTCATCATTCCAATTTAGATGAATCTGTTACAACTGTAGGCAGTTTTCTCAGTCTAGATAGTTTGCTCTCTGCTACCTAAAATGACACCACATTCCATAAAAACTGAGCAACTCGTTCTGTTACATGAATTATGATAAGCAGCATTTCATTTGGCTTGAGTAAGAAATCAGTAATTGCGTACCACACATTTGGTGTGAATTAATTCTCTTCAGTGTTACCATAAGGAAGCATTTACCTTTCAAATATCTCTATACTGCTTTTTGATATAATTGGGTGTTTGCCCTTTTTCACAGATTTTTACTTCTAGTGATTTAATGATCACTTTGATAGTCTAAAGCTTCATAAATGCTAAGAGAGAGAGTTGGCTTGGTTGATCAGTATTTTCTTTCCCCCTTACTAGGTAAAACATGCACAGAGAACAACATTTTAATTTCCTCTTTTCTTACAAGACGTCAGGTGGAAACTGCATGAAACTTAGCAGGTTCCTCGCCATGAAATTACCTGACAGACTGTCAGCTCTTTTTCTGTGTTTTCTTCACATTTTTATTATAAAACAGGTAGAGACCCTGCAGAAAAATAAATTTTTCATTTAATCATCTGAAATATTTTTTCTGTTATTACATAGCCACTCCCTTGTCTCCCTGCTGAGACTTTTAAGATAACCAAATTCCTCCATGAGCAGCAGCACTTAACCATGCCTGGTTTCCCACAGACCTGTGTTGTTTGTCCCTCTAATCCACCCTGCTCTCTCAGCACCTCCACCTTCTTTTGTGTGGCCTGTGACACTCCTCTCTGAGGGGACACAGGCAGCAGGAGGTGCAGTTAGTCCAGGGCTGTCAAATGTGCAGATGGACACAGAGGAGTCACACCATGCCCAAGCTCCCTCCTGCCTTTCCCTGAGGCTGGCAATGGTCATGTCTCCTCCAGTTCTCAGGAACCTTGAAATTCTTTCCTACTCCCTAAACGTTAAGGAGGGAGCTAACCCAACAGCTGGCAGATCCAGACAGACAAGACTGATCACATAAGCTTCATTTCCACTAGAAGTCTAAAATATACTGCTAACCTGCAGGTTTGCTTCCAAGTTTTTCAAAGTAGACAGTGAAGGCACTGCTCTGATTCTTGTCCTTTATGTTTCTTTCACTAATCACTACTGAACATAATATTGCACTGTTACCACACACCATACTGCACATTTTGTCCTGCAGTCTGATAGAACACTGTCCTTTCATGGATTTGCTTTTTTTTTAGCTTTCATTTAGTCTCACAGCATCTCAGTATTCTTTAATTCTGCTCAGAGGAGGCTCCTCTTGATTTCCCAGTGCAGGCCACCAGCTTTCACAGGGGCATCAATCCACCTTAGTTCTAGCACCGTCTGCAACCAGACCTGTGCATCCATTTACCTGCAGCCCTTTGCAATTGAAACCCACCATGAAGGCATGTGGGAAACATCCTTGGGTGGAATAAAATCTGCACAGATACCTCAGCTTCTCCAAAGTTATTGTTAGGTAACGACCATGCTATTTCTAACCAGCCCTTGGGGTTTCATCCTGGGATACAGAAAGGACTCCAAATGAACCAGAGGAGCTGCTACCATCACAGGTGAATGCTTCTCAAGGACTGCAGTACCTGTGGTTTAACAGCAGGCACTTGGCATTGCTCTTACAAATGATGTACCTAAAATAAAGCTACATCTCACTATGCTTTCGTTTCTGAAGGATCTGCATTTACTTACCTCCAGCACAAGCAGGACTGCTGCAGCAGAAAGGTGGGAACATCTGTTTCCCAGGAGGATACTGTTCCCAGCAAAGCAGCAAGGGTTTCTCTAATCAGTTCACCTGCAAAAAATACACTGTTCCCTGCTCACTGAGAAAGGTCTGGTTCATCATGTGTAGTAGCAGGTGTGTGCCTATACACATGCAAGATGCAGCACAGTCCATTTGCAAGATGGAACAGGAGATCAGCTAATGGTCATCTGCAGTGAGGGCACAGAGAGCTGGAAGGAAGGGCTGAGTAAAGCCAGACGGCTATTTGGGAGTAAAGGAGTGGCTGGATATGCTAGTTCTCAGTTACCAGCACTGCTCTTTCAAGCAAAAATTCATCAATAAAACAGAACTTGTGGAAAACAGAGGGTGAGACTGGGAGGAAAGAGGCTCTATTCTAGCAAAAACACT
This sequence comes from Phaethornis superciliosus, assembly GCA_023637945.1. Classification (NCBI taxonomy): domain Eukaryota; kingdom Metazoa; phylum Chordata; class Aves; order Apodiformes; family Trochilidae; genus Phaethornis; species Phaethornis superciliosus. The sequence continues at coordinate 27,153,781 of JAJQWJ010000007.1, forward strand.
GACTTTACCTGAGCGACCTGCTCTTCCCTTTCCTCCTGGGCCCCTCTGCTCAGGAAGCTGAGGGCTGTGTGCTCCCAAGTGAACGGCAGCGTGGGGATGCAGCTGCCTGTGACAGCCGAGGTCACAGCATCAGAGCCTGGCTGTCCCTGGTTGCTGTCCCCAGGTTTTCCCTAGAGTTCAGCACCCTGCCATGCCGACTCAGAAAGCCACATTTTCTCACTGTGCTGTCCCACCCTGACCACTGTTATGGCAAAGAGGCAGAACAACTTCACCTGACTCAGTGCAGCACTGCATCTCTTCCTTTGCCATCTCCTGGTGCTTACATCTCCCTCACGGGTCACCTGAACAGACTTGCAGTGCTAAGGAGAAGGCTGGATTGCTGCTGGCACAAAGATAACATGGGCCAACACGAGGTAAAGCTCAAACCCCCAGCTTCTGAGTGTTGTTGATACCTCTTCTGGCATGGGCTCCCTGTGTGACTCACCTCCCCTACCCCTCACATACCTTGTCCATACTTTCAAATACTTGAAAAAGGGAGAGCATTACCTACATCAGATCCACAATAAATTTAATAATTCCTTATTCTTTCCTTTGCACATGACAGTTGACACAGCCCCTGATTCGAGTACTTTCAGCTCAGACAATATGCTTCTGCACTTCAATCTTTAATTGGCACTTTCCTGCCAAGCCTCAGCACTTTGAATCAGCCTTTTTCCACGTGAGAGCTACCACAAACAAAGCAGCCCACTGACCCACTTAACTCCCACGTGAAGGCACATGAAGCATCGCTTCGCTCACCAAACAGAAAAGAAAATGCAAAAGCAGAAGGTTTTGATTAAAAGGAAGTGAGCAAATGGCTTCAAGGCTCATCGTGTACACATGGGCACATCTGTGTGTGTTCACTCCTTGCAGAAATTTGGCCACCCAGTGAGAAACATCACATACAGAGCAGGTAGTCCTCATGCAGAATGAATTTGGTTTGACTCCAGATTTCCTGTTGGCATGGAAGTCCTGGGAGCCATGCAACATCCTCTTGGGCCTCTTGCTCTGACCTGGAGTGAGTGCCTCTGAGCTGGCAGGGGACAACTAATTCTCCCTGGTCAAAACATCAAGAAAGTTACCAATTAGTGTTAATTGTGGCATTCTTTCTTCTGTGATTGGAACCTAAGCAGAAGCCCCCCCACCCAAATCAAACATGGGCTACTGGCAGCAGCTCTCTACCCTTTCTGACCCAAGTTAGGTTTAATACCATAGTTTAGAAGATTTTCATGATGGTGGACATTAGGTTTTGTATTTGCATCAGGCACCAATTTTTCCAGGCTGTCCACAGTCCTCTGGGAAGAGACATTTACAGGTCAAACTAACAGGAGTCCTATTTTTGTCTTGCACTTAAATTTACATCAAATGACATTTCAATCCAATTTCCTCTTCCCTCATAATTCCCCATTTACACTCTTTCAAATGGATTTACCTCTTCCTGTGCTTGTTCTCTAGAGTCATCTGCTATTATTTCATATAGCTATCTGTGTTATTTAATCTTTTTTCCACCACCCAAACACTTACAATTATGCTCACATCTCATTTTTCTTTCTACTTGCACATCACACATGCACATACCTTAGCAGCATGGATTCTTTTAATCTTTGAAAAACATTTCCTTTTTATCCTCACCCAAATATTTAGCCAACTGGAAAGTGACACATCAAGGTTAGGAATGCAGTCGGCTCCTGACAAGGAAAAAATGCTGAGCTTTGCAAGAGAGGCTAAGTGGATTAAGATCCTTTTTAAAGATTAGGTCACCCTTCACCCCAAATGCAGATTTCTACTGAAATTAATGGAAGCTCTTACAAAATGCAGCAGGAGGGCTGACACTGAACAAGAACACAGCAAACATATACTGGCAGCCCACTCAAAACCTATTGTCCAAATCACCAGCTCCAAATGATTCTTAACAACTGACTGATTGAATCTATACTGTGTATTTACACGGCAGGACTTCATCCTGTAAAATTCTGAGTTAGTGGGGGAAAAAAGCTGAGGTAGTAGTTCTCAGTATAAAAACCTGGTCTGCAATTCATCTGATGTGGCTGTACTGATGTTACACCAAAGGACAGGTTTGCCTTAGGAGAATCCATGCCACCCCCAAAATGAGCACTTTGCACTCCTTCTGCCAGTCCAGTCACAAAGCTCCAGCAGCTTTGAACTTGGGTGGTTTGGTTTTCAGGATACAATTCAATAGAAGGCACTTTAAGAACTGTGCATCGTGTCTTTGTGTGGGACAGCTGAGGGAAAAGCCTTACAGGTTTGTCCTATTTCCTCTGCCTAGCACTTCTGGGCCGATGAACCCAGCCCATCTAAAGAGACAGAACTGCAAATGCAGCCCAGCACCTGAAAGTCACATTGGGTCCCTTCCAGATCTCACCTCAATAGAAATAAAAGCCCTGCAGGCAATAAAGCAGCTGTGCTGCTGCTGCACCACTGGAATGCCCCCAGCTCCCTCCCACTACATGACTGTCTTTTGCAGGGAGACTGCCAAGAAACAGTAACTCTGAGAGCACCCTGAGGGGCTTGCTGCCTTGGCTCTCAAAATTGTGCAACACTTTCAGCCTTGGGAAGACTTTCTGGTAGAAGTTAACTCTACTCCCCTGCTCGTTTTAAAGAAAGAAAACCACACACAAGCCGGGGGGGGGGTTGTGCAAGCACTTGTGGCAGAACTGGCAGCAATGCCATGCTGTGGAGCAAGCAGCCCAGTTCCCACATCTGTACACACTCACCAAGCCCTCCTTTCAGTCAGCACTAGAACAATGCACTGAGAAAAACCCAGGACTTGCCAGAATCACTATCCTAAAAACCATTTTGTTTTCTCTTCCCTGTTCTTCAAAACAAGCAGTTTCACATCCAAGCCAGGCCCTAGGCTTCACGTGTTGAATGTGCAGCCATGGAAAGGAGGTGACCACACAGTGCCCACAGCTCGTAACACACACAGTGCCCACAGCTCATAACACACACAGTGCCCACAGCTCATAACACACACTTATCTTGGTGTCTCAAAGTCCTACAGCATTTGTCCTCACAATCCTGACTTCTTTCTTTAACACCATATTTGAAGAAAATTATAACCCAGGATTTTCTTTCCTGATCCAAGGCAAGACTCATGCAGGAGCTCCTCAGTAGCTCACCTTTTCCCAGCACAGGAGATCCACATAGTTACTGGCCACAGACACTCAGGTGTGTAACTAGTCCAAGCCTCCCAGGGCAGCCAGCATCTGTGTCCCTGCCATGTGCTTAATTAATGCTGGGTGGGAAAAATGATGAGAGGCCTTGCTGTACCCTGCATGGGAGAAAATGTTTCACTTAGCAATTTTCCCTCATGCAGTTAACCATTTCCACAGCTTGCTCTGACAGTTGCTGGCCTCGGGCAGGGAGGGATTAGCAGTGCCAGGCAGCTGCCTGATGCACAGAACAGCTCCCCCATCATCTCTCCTGTATCCCTGGCCAAGAAGGTGCAGATTATTGCTGCTTGGAGTTGGTCATCTCAAGGCTTTGTGGGTTAGGTTGTACACTCTGGAAAACAGGATGTGTTTGAACAGCATCTTGGGCAATGAAGGAGTCTGGTCCAAGAGGAGGACTCATAGGTATTCCAGGAAAACACTTCATAGTTATCACATCCACTGCACTCCTGTTACCTGCTTGCTGCCTTTCACCTGCACCACCCTGCCCAGGACAGGGATGTGCACAGCACCTCACACCACACAGCCCCACTCTGGCTGCTGTGTGGCACAGGCAAACAAAGACCCAAACACTCCAGGAGTCTCTAGAGAATCCTGGGAGAAGAATTTGCTAGAACTACACTCAGCCTTGCTGGTGCTTTACTTGGAGAGGAGAGGATGTCACCCCTCAGAGCTATGCACAAACCCTCCCTTGCAGCATGAGCTGTTTGCAGACAGGTTTTAGCTTTGTTCCCTGGGGCTCCAGCCATCCTAAGAGCTGGGTGTGCAAGTAAACAGGCTTGTTATTGGCAAGAGCAAGTGTCACTTGCCCAGCCTGCTCTTCTCCTCCACTCAGGGCTCATGAGCAAGCACTGACACTTGGACCATGGTTTCCTGACACAATGTACAGCCTGGGCATCCCATAGCACATCTATCAGGCAAAACAGGTTAAAAAACCATCAAGCTGCATCTTTAATTTCAAGCAGTCTAATAATGCCAAATTCACCAAGGCCTTTTTCTCTAGAGGTAAGCATTGGCTTCATCATTCCTCTCTCTCCTCTATTTTGCAGCCAAGTCTGCCTTTCTCCTGCCACCTCCACACCCTATTCTTCTTTTACTTTCAGTGCTTCACGTGCTGGGAAGCACTGTACACTCCTAAGTCCAGCTCCCCTTCCTGCAAAACAGAGAAATTGGAATAAACAAGTGTAAATCAGCAGCCTTTGCAAGTACCTAAGTGTTTCTGAAGCTTGAAAATATCATTACATATGTAAGCATTCAGTAAACCAGCTCCATAAAATCATTTGTTACAGACAGGCAGAGAGCTTGCAAGTTATGCCTTGAAACCAAAGCCCCAAAAGTCCTAGAATCCCAAGAAAAACAACTTACAGCCTGCCCTAAAATCAGCAGCCAGGAGGTTTGCATTTGTCGACAATCAATGAATAAAGAACTGGAGAGCTGAGAAATAAAAATCAGTGCAAGGCCTGAGGCATAACTCATGACAAAGCATGTCTGTCCATTTGCTATGGAAAGTATGTTTGGCAAGGATCAGGTGTCTGAATCTCTGCTTATGCACATCTCCCAGGACAGCAGTATATTAATAACACAGGCAGCCTAAAAACAGACACTATCACCAAGAAAAGCGACCCTTCTGCTGAGAGCACCTTGCTGCAGCCTGGGTATTGTGCTCTCCTGAAGCAGCACAGAAGTTCCTTTCCTTGCTTTTTCGGATTTGCCATCTAAGCTGATCTCAATTGAAGGAAGAGCAATAAACAAAAGGAAGGGAAAGGAAAATTACAGCAGGAAGCAAACCTTATTGTAAGAGCAGCTTTCTTGAACGTCTTCCCATCAAGGCTCACCCTGCCATGTGATTATGGAGAGGGAGCAGCAGCCAGGATACAAGCCTAAAGGCACAAACCTCTTCAAGGGATCTGCAGAAGAGAAAGCCCCTGGAAGCTCACCCAGCTGGAGGGGATAGCCCTAGCACAGCAAGCTGAGTGAAAAACTCAATCAGAAGAAAGCAGGAAGCAGACACAGGGTTCCAGGCAGGGGCAGTACACCAGGCACAGACAGGAGCAGGGGAACAGAGGCAAAATAAGAAGGTGTGTTTACTTACACACCTAGCTCTTAAGAATCACTGCCAAATTCAAAACGTAGGCCAAGGGTCTGGAATGGGAAACACATGAAGAAAGCTGCTCAGGCTTCAGCAGAGGCTACATTAGATAAAGCTGCTCTTAAGCAAACCTAGTTTAACTCAACAGCCTTGGAGAGAGCATTTTTGGCAGCACCAAAAAAATGGGCATATCTGATTAAGGTTTCTTCTGTATTCTTAAACTGTATCAGAGATGTGTTAGTCACACCAGTGCAGCCAGGCACTCCAAACTGCCTGGACTGGACAGGCTTCTTTACAAATCCAGGAGAAATTTTATTTACAAATCCCAGGAAACGTTGTGCTGCCTTTGTTAGAGAGCAGTGTTTGTCCCCACAGCCGCAGTGTGCTGCCCCCCGCTGTCAAGACACAGAAATCCAAATCCAGGCAGGAGAAAGAGCAGCAACGTTCCTCTTGACGAAGCAGCCAGCTTTCTTTGCACGACACAGTTAGAAATGTGGATTTTTAAAAAAAATTGTCCATTCTGGTCAAATGCATTTTGCTCCTCTTTTGCTGCTCTCTGCTGTAGCTGAAAAGCTTTTTCAGAGCTGTGTGTCAGTTTCTAACAGATAAGCAATTTCTGCCAACCCCTCTGATCACGTTGATCTCAAACCTTAGCTAAGGATGTATTTTTTATGGGTTTGAGATGCAAGTGCTGCCTCTCACACATCAAACAGTGCACAGAGAAGAAATCCCACAGATTTACACCTCAACACTGCTACTGGAAAGGCAAGGACTGTTGGTGACCATCGGGCTGGTCAACTGATATCCATCCCCAGAATGCCAAAGACAAGTGTTTGATGCAGGCACACTCATCCAAGTGTTGTTCAGAGCAACAAAGGAGATTGATCTGAGTCACCAAGAGAATGTCATTATAATCACATGGTTATTCAAGTGATCAGGCCAGATAGGGCAGAATTAGCCAGGCAAATAATGGTTTAGATTTCTTCTGCCAGGAGTCCAAGTCTTTAACGAAGGCATTAGCACCAGTCACCTACCTGAGCAGTTGGGTTTTTTTACCTGGGCTTTCCCCTGAAATCTGCCAAGTCTGACCTACAGCCAACAGTGCAGCAGTGTAGAGTTTAACTGGAATTTCTGCAGGTCTCAGATTTGCAATATAAACCTAATTCTAGTTACACGGTCGAACTGCATTGTCAAACAGGATGGATAACTGCAGTCAGTTGTAACAGATCATAAAAATAAATAAATAAATAAATAAATAAATCTTGATGTAACAGAAAGTTGCACTTAATTCTCTGAACTCATACTACTGGGGACACCATTGTGATGGGCTTATCACCCCCTGAAGCAGAAGATATCCCTGTTTCACACAGGCAGAGAAACTAAAATACAGAGGTAAGTTGCTGCAGGGCCCAAAGGGCAACAGAACTCCTGATGCAGCCTATGTTGCTCTGATTACTGATGCATCTTCTCCAAGAGCTTTATTCAGTCTGAGAACTGAGTACCTAGGAGAGCTGATCTTCACAGTTCACTAAGAAGTCCCTCTAAAGGCAGCCACACAGGTCCTTGAGTGTTTTCTGAACCAGACAGCAGCATCTTAATGGCACACAAAGCCCTAGAGGATCAGCAAGTTACCTTCACTTGTTCAGTGCAGAGGTAAAGCAGTATGTCAGTACCTGCACAGCTGGGGCCTGGGTGATGAAGCATTGGAATGGGCTGCCTAGGGAAGTAGTGGATTCTCCATCCCTGGAGATATTTAAAAAGAGACTGGATGTGGCACTCAGTGCCATGGGCTGGGAACCACAGCAGTAGTAGATCGAGGGTTGGACTTGGTGATTTCTGAGGTCCCTTCCAACCCAGCCGATTCTATGATTCTGTGACCTCTGCAGAGGGAACCACCTTTCACACACAATGTGTGAGGAATGAAAGCACTGCTGTGACTGCAGCTAAGCCACCAGCCACCACAACAGCAGTGTATGCCCTCAAACATAAACCTTTTCCTGCACAGGGAAAGGAACAGGGAAGCTGAATGCAATGCTCAGTTCTGCCTCTGCTCCATGGAGCGCAGGCAGAGTTTTACTGGTCATGAACAGAGATAAAATTCAAGGTATGTCATTCTTGGGAAAAATTCCCTCTATTTGTGGGAATTTCCCCACAAATTCATATGAGAGAACTCATATGAAACACAGACATCCAGTTAAATAGAAGAACCACTACCAAGAGCCAACTCAGTTGAAAAATGTTTTGGTTTTTTTACAGCTCATCATTAATTATGAATGTGACAGAGCCCACATGAGCAAGCTCTGAATGGTCAGCCTTGTATTTTCTTTCAAAACAGTGAGCACTAAAGACAAGTTACAGAAATAACTGAAGGTTCTGGCACAGCTGTAGGTGTCACAACTGTGGCACTTGTGAGCACAAAGTCAAGAATATCTTCAAAGGAAGACAAGACAACAGGTCCCCTGATGGCTACACAGGAGGGGAAGCATTTGTGAAAAGATTCCTTGCCTAGAAAGGACTGAAACAGTCCAACCAAGATGAACAGAGCCAGGGCAGCAGAACCATTAGAAACTCCACTTTCCCAGTTTTTGAGTTGAGGAGATACCTGGCTACAGTCACCACAGTTTTAAGTCTATTTCTGTTTCTTCTGGTTTGGTCTTTTCCTTGGTTGCTTATTCGGTCTCTGCACAGCATTCTTAACACTGGCAGGGGGCAGTCTCAGAGTTATTTCTTTGTCTTCTGGGTCATCATCCACCTGGGAAGCTTTCCGGCGCTCGAGCACTGTTGGAGTACAGACTGGGGTAGGATCCTGAAGAGATGAGAAAACCACAACTCACTGCCAAGCACCTGCCATACCAAGCTGTCACTGCTCCCTGTGGTACCACAAGGAACAGCAGTCCAGCTCTGCTGCAGAACTTCCACGCTAGGGAGAACTGTTGCCTTTCTATTACTGTATTTCTGTAGGCAGTTTCTTTAGACAGAAGTGTAAACTTCAAAAAGGTGTATGTAAACTAAGTTACATTTTTAAACATATCATTATGTACATGCTTTCTAAACTTTGTACTTCCTGATTCAAAGCACCAAAAAAGCCAAAAGAAACTAATCATGAAAAAAACCCAATAGAAAACAGAGACTGGTATGTGGAAATGCCACATTCAAGCCCACAGCAGAGCTAAAACATCCCAATTTCATTATTGAAGTTCTCTGCTGACTGAATGTGTGAGTTATCCTGTCTTCCTCACAGCCAGCCCTGTCCCAATGAGCACAAGTAAAAATCCAGTAACATTAAAAAAAGAGAAACAAACTCACAACACTGATGAAAAAAACCAAAAATGTTAATACCTGACAGACTCTCCTGACTGCCAGTGTCCAAACCTCAGTCCTGAGGACCTGAGCTTTCCTTTGATCCTACTGCTAGTTTTAGCTTCATTAGCTTGCAAAATACTGGAATATCAAACCTGGAGAGCCCGAGGGAGGAGGGACAGCACACAATGTAAATGGAGACAGAGAGCAGCAGATTCTGTTCACTAGAACTCACACTACACTCAACTTTTTGTCAAAACAGGCTGGAACTGTAACACAGCACAGACCAGAGGGATGCCAGCATGGAGGTGATTTCACATTGGCTTGAGGAACAGATGCAGGTGGTGTGTAGGTGACTGTCCCCAAGCACCCTGCATTTCCCCAGTCAGTGCTGGGCAGCAGAGGCTGACAGCAGACACAGTGCAGCCTGGACACACCTTAGGACAAGCACCACGTTATGAGGTGATGAGTGACAGCTTTTGCTGCCAAACACTCCCACAGGAGAAAGAACTGAAAGGATACAACCACCCTCCCCCATTCAAGAGTGTTAATCCATCTCAAAGGAGCTACTTTCAGCACAAAACTCTCAAGCAAATATCGTTCAGGCTTCCAGGTGGTGAAATTAATACAAAGAAACCAGATGCAGACCTGAACCATCTGCCCCCCTTGCAAATGGTGGGGCATGGTGCTGGGCACCACTAGGACTGCTCAGTCTTACCTGGCTGTTCAAAGAAATGTTCAGTTTTGAATTCTTGGGTGTTTTAATATTTTTTCTCTTTATGGCAAGCTCCTGTGCAGCCTAGGAAGCAAGACAGATCAGATGAATCACTACAAACTTCCTTCTGTGAAGACATAAATTACTTTACAATCCATAAGTTTCTTTGCTTCCTAACTACAACATTTTTGCCACAGCAAACAATTAGGTTTCAATTAATAAATCACAGGTCACAGAGGTGATCTGGTTGGAACAAAAGTACCCAAAGTGATGCAATAAAAGCTGCTACTGTGCATTAAAAAAAAAAAACCAAGAACTGCACTGAACAACTTTGCTTAAAATTCAAGTACTTCACACAAGCACTCTGCAAACCAGCAATACTTGCTAGGACTTGGGGGTGATGGTTGACAAGAAGCTTGACAGCCCAGAAAGCCTGCCATATCCTGGGCTGCATCAAAATAAGCATGTCCAACAGGTCAAGGGAGGTGACTGTCCCCCTCTGCTCTCATGAGACTCCACCTGATGTACTGTGTCCAGTTTTGGAGCCCCCAACACAAGAAGGACATGGAGCTCTTGGAGCAAGTCACGATGAGGAGGGCCACAAAGATGATCAAGGGCTGAAGCACCTCTCCTGTGAAGACAGGCTGAGGCAGCTGGGGTTGGTCAGTCTGCAGAAGAGAAGGCTCCAGGGAAACCTGGTAGCAGCCTTCCAGTACCTGAAGGGGGCCTACAAGAAAGCTGGGGAAGGATTTTTCAGGACATGGAGTGATAGATCAATGGGTAATGCCCCAAAACTACAAGTGGGAAGATGCAGAGTAGACATTAGGAAGAAATTCTTCACTATGAGGGTGGTGAGACACTGGCACAGGCTGCTCAGAGACTGCAGCTGCCCTCTCCCTGGAAGTGTTCAAGGTCAGGCTGGATGGAGCTTTCAGCAACCTGGTCTAATGGGAGGTGTCCCTGTCCACGTGGGGGTTGGAACGAGATGATCAAGGTCCCGTCTAACCCAAACCATTCTGTGATTTTGTGAACACGCTTGGTCAGCTGAGGTGAGGTCCAGGGACAGAAGCTCCAGTCCTGGGAGCTGCTTTCACACACCCACCCTGCCAAAGCCTCCCACAGGGCTGGTGGGCAAAATCCCCATTGCTGTTCTGTGATCTACAGAAAACCACAGCCTGCCCAGATGTTTATACCAACAGAAGAGAAGGAATGTCTTGACTTTGCTGTTAGTTATTCCCTTTTCTGAAAGTAAACTCACACATATACCCAGCAGAACTTTGCAACCACACCACAAACATTTCCAGGAGCTCTTCACCAGTTCTTGAGACAAGGAAGTCTCCCTGGTGCTACCAGTCCCACACAAAACTCACAACCTTCTATGCAGCACCACCTTACAAAGAAGTTTAGCTTAAAACACTCATCAAACCATGTCAGACTTACAAATCCAGGGAATTCATAATCAAGCCCCTTTTCAGCCAGCCTCTTCCTCAGGAGTTTCTCCTTCTTCAGCAGCCTCTGTGTCATCTTTGCCTTCTGGAGGAGGGACCGCACCCGGTTGTATCTCCTGACCGCCGGCTGGGAAGGCTTCAGAAACATTTTGTTACAGTTTTTGAAGAGGTTTTCATGGACCCTTTCAGGAGGTATGACCTGACCTGTATCACAAAAACACAGGACAGCAAGTGATAGCAGAGCTGCCCTTCTCACCACCTGTACTCACAGAGCACTGTTCAGTTCCCACTGCAGCACCTGGAGCACCAGGACAACATTTTATGAGCACAGGAGATGGAAAGAAACTGAATACTCAAAATGTAAGAGAACTGGTAATGGATGGATGGAAGAAAATAAAAGACCACTCTTTCAGTTTCACCCAGAAAAGTCAGACACTTATTTATCAAAAGCTGATGCCTATACAGCTCACAATCCTTGAGAAAGTGAGTGTTGCTATCACCGTGTCTGAGAAACCTGCTAATTTCATTAACCTTTTTATCAATAAAGTCCCTTGCAGCTGCAACAGTTGCAAATGACAGAGAATTTCCACACCAAACCCACCATTCCCTGAGATTTCATGTCATACCATTACACAACAAGCACTGTCAGTCTAGAAGAAGAAAACCAGCAAGAACAAACAAAAGGGTGGTAGAGACTTTCTTGACAGGTGAACTGAAGCCCCCAGAAAATCCTTCTGGGACAAAACTTCATTTAAATAAAACTAAGATCCTCTAAACCAGTCCAAAAATGGAACACAAATAACTATGAATTTCCTTTGCCAGTTAAAAGGATTTACTCCTTCATCTCATACTTACACTTGAGCAGTCTTTCAGAAAACAAGTAGTTGTTCATTGTGTCTGCAACAATCTTAGCCACATCATCAGATGCAAACTCTATGAATCCATACCCTTTGGTAGCTCCAGTCTGCAAGCAACAACAGAAAGAAATCTGAAATGATGCTTCTATACCTGAACAGTTAAACTAAAACCATTTTATGCTGCCAGAGCCCACTCCCAGTTGAACACAAATCATTTATGAAGTTCAGTGAAATCATGAAAAGCACCATATTTAGTCCCAAACTGGTAAGATGTTTTTGGTAAATATATATTTGCACGTACAACAAAATGCTCACCAAGACTTGCTTCTTAGAAAAAGCTGTCCTGCAGAGCTGCTGTTCTGCTATTGTTACCAAATGCAAATAGCACTACCATGATGTGATGATAAATCCAGAAATAATAAGTTAAATTTATTGACCACAAAGCAACAAGAAAGCTAAAATGAAGTACTTTCACTGACATTTCATGTTCTACCTCAAATCAATGTATTCTGGAGACACTTCTTATTTAATTATGGAAAAAAATTGGACTAGGTTAACTGCCGCTTGTTTGCAGTCATAGAAACAAGGCGTGTTTTGGGTTGGAGGGACCTTTAAAGCCCCTCCAGCACAACCCCAGACCCCGCTCGGATCAGAAATACCATTTTCAGGAGAGGCCTTTATGCACGGTGCCCCCCGCTGCCCACTCATGAAACTGCAGCACCGCTTCTCCACGTGGGTTGGCAGCGGGCAGAGGGGAAGGCCACACGCAGCTGCTGCAGAAAAGGAATTAACTCCCTGACTCCAGCGTTCCGGCACCTTGCACAGGGAGGAATTCTCAGCGGCTCAAAGCCATCGCAGGGCTCAGCCTCCGGGGCCGCTGCGGGGAGGAAAGCCGGGACCGGCCCCGCTCCCCCGGTGAGGGCCCGACCGGCGCCGCGTTACCTTCTTACTCCTGGAGAGCCGGAGCCGAGTCACCTTCCCGAACTGCTCGAAGTACTGGTGGATCTGCGGCTCGCAGAGGCCCCGCGGGAGGTGCCCCACGTACACCACGCCCGGCACCAGCTCCTCCTGCAGCGGGCACAGAGCAGGCGGTGAGGGAGGGCCCAGAGCACTCGGTCAGGCCCGGCCCTGCCCGCTCCACCCCGGACACCGCAGGGCCCCGCTCACCTTGTCTGCCCGGTTGTTGCGGGCTCGCTGCACCTTCTGCTGGAACTCGCGTTGCAGCCGCGGCTCCAGGGCCAGGAAGGAGCCCGGTGCGGGTGTGGGTGCCGGGGAGGGCGCGGCCGCCGCAGCCTCCATGGCCTCCGCCGCCGCCATGCTGCACACCCCGCCGCCGCCGGAAGTGCGTCACTGCCTCACACGCTGTGAGGTGCGGCGGAGGGGGGGCGCGCAGGCGCAGAGCGGCGGGGCGCTGTCTCCTAGCAACGGGGCGCTGTCTCCTAGCAACGGGGCGCTGTCTCCTAGCAACGGGGCGCGGCGCTGCACTCGCACTCCCCCCTCGCCCCCCCCCGTCCCAACCCGCAGCGCGTCGCGTAGCAACCCAGCGGCGGGGCCCAGGGGCCGCCACCCCGGGTACGGCCCCGCCGCACCGAGAGGGCCGCCCCGGAGCCCGGGACGAGCAGCTCGCCACCGATACCCGCCCCCGCCGCCCTCCCTCGGCTCCTCCGGCCCGTCAGGCAGTGAGCGGGGCAGTCCCCGCGCCGGCGGCGCCGAAGGCCCCCGTGTTTGCGGGAGGCCCCAGAGGCGGGAGGCGGCGGCGGGCACCATGTCGGTGAGCGAGATGTTCATTGCGCTGCAGGGCGTCCTCACCGCCGACCAGGACATCCGCGAGGTGGGCGCGGAACCGGGACCGGACCGGGCGGGGTGGGGCTGGGCTGGGCTGGGCAGGGGGGTCTGTCCGGTCCCGGTCCCTGTCCCTGATGTCGGCCTGTCCCGTCCCGTCCCGTCCCGCAGGAGATCCGGAGGGAGGTGCAGGCGCTGGAGCAGACGGCCCGGGAGATCCTGACGCTGCTGCAGGGAGTGCACCAGGGAGCCGGCTTCCAGGCCAGTGAGTCCCGCCCGCTGCCTGCCCCGGGCCCTGGGGAGGAGCCCCCGGGGGGAGCGGGCAGCGCCTCGGGGCCCGGGGCCCTCCCACACCGGCCCTTCCCCGGGGGTCGGTCCGGCCGGGCTGGGTGGGTGTTCAGAGGTTGCGGGGGCATTTCAAACCCTGTCGGTAGAAAAGCTGCCCTTCGGCCTCGGGGAACGCTGCTGCTCCCTCCTCTTCTCCCCTCCCCAGCAGGGAGTTTCACCGTCTGGGTGTGGAGCAGGGTGTTCATTTTACAGCTGCTCAGCTTCTGGGTTGTTGAATTGGCTCAGAGGTTTCCTTCCATGTTGGCCTCTTCTCCCAAGCAACTTTCAACAAGACAAGAGGACATGGTTTTAAGTTGTGCCAGGGGAAGTTTAGGTTGGATATTAGAAAGAATTTCTTCACGGAGAGGGTGATCAGACATTGGAATGGACTTTCCAGTGAAGTGGTGGATTCTCCATCCCTGGAGATATTTAAAAAGAGACTGGATGTGGCACTCAGTGCCATGGGCTGGGAACCACAGCGATAGTGGATCAAGGGTTGGACTTGATGATCTCTGAGGTCCCTTCCAACCCAGACAATTCTATGATTCTATGATTCTATGATTCTATGCACATAGACTGTTGTATTCTGCTAATTTTACCATCACCTGTTGGACATTTCTACCTGTATCCCCACCCTCACCTCTTCACCAGCCCCCCAAAAGCTGTGACAGTGTTCTGGCTGCTGTGGGAAGGAAGGAGTTCAGTCTGTTTGGTATGAGAGTGGCAGTGTGTGCCTGTATAACGTTTGCTTCGTGTTGCAAAACATAAAGGGAATTTGCAAAGGCTGATAAAGCAAAGGCTGATGTATGTTTGAGGGGCAACTGGAATCAGTCTGCTATTTCCAAGGTTCATGGTGTAACCAGCCTGGTTCCTTGCTCTCAATCCAAATTTAGGGTGTTTGACATAATGTTTTTAGGCCAGTCTGTTTCCTCCAGGTCATGAGAGCAGCACTGGCCTGTGTCTGGCTCAGTGTCTTTTAATTTGATTTTTAAATCCAGGAGAGAGATGTTCCTGGAACTTGCAGAGTCTGAGACTTGGAATAGCTTAAAAAAAAAAAAAAAAAAAAAAAAAGAATTTGATTTTATAATTCTTGTAATACCAAGGATAATTAATACATGCTTAATACATGCTAATAGGCTAGGAGTTAACTCATGGTAATAGACCTGTCAGTTTGTCAGCAATTACAAGCATAATAAGGGAAGGCAATAAAGGTGTAAATTAATAAAGAATTACAGCAGAGTACAATAGAGCTAATTAACAGGAGGATTGCTAGGGGGATAAATAGCACTTGTCAGATGTCAGACTGAGGCTGCAGATTGATCATGGTTGTAGTTCAGCAGTGCTGTGTGCTGCAGTAGCTCCTTGGCTTTGCTGCAGCATCTTGTTTGAGTCTGTACCACATTTTCATTAAGAAACTACAATGATTTTTCCTTAGTAGATTAAAAAAGGATAAATGATGACTTGTTGCTATTAGAGGATTATTCATTACAGCAGGGTTCTGGCTAGACTTTGCAGCATTGAGGGGTTTTTTTAAGCTTTATTTTATTCCAAGCTGTAAGATGGTTATATCTATAATAACTAATATATTAAATATAAATAATAATACTAATATTAGTACTAATAATTAAAAATATTCAACTGTTAAATGCTAAATAAACTAAAAACTAGACAAAAAAAGCAAAAATTCTATTAATTAGTACAAGTTCCCAGGTGACAGAGCAGCTAAAGGTGCTCAGTGATGGTGGTGGTGTTGCTGGGGGTGGTTTGGGCTGACAGAAGCTGTGCTGCTGCTGCTGCTGCTGCTGGTTGTGGTGCCCCCTCCCTCAGACAGCAGACCTAGGAGCAGAGTTACTTTCTCCCACAGTCTCCTAATTGGAATTATTCTTGCATCATCAGTTGAGGCAGAGTGCTGAACACTCGAGGGAGCAAGAGAGTAAAACAGGACAAGGGTTTGCACCAGGCTGAGAAATCTGTCCTGCCAAGGAGGAGAAGGTTGTGGGGTGGTGTGAGCTCTGGTACCAGTACTGTGGGGTAGCTGGGGGTTTGAGGTACCAGTCCATGGTATTTCAAACGTTGTCATGCCCAACACCTTCCCACTGTTCTGCAGGCACTGACAACACCTCTTGGCCAAACTCTTTCCCTGCAGGGCAGGCACCTGCCCACAGACAGCAGCTGCTTCAGGGGGCTGCTTCCCTGTGGTCCCACCCTGCACCCAGCATGAGATGGTTCAGCTCTGGGATGAGCACTTTCAGCCTTTATTCAGCTGTATGCAAGGGAAGGAAAAGCAGCAGAGCCTCCAAAGGCCAGCAGCCTCCAGAACAGGGTCAGAGGAGCCTTCCCTTCCTTTCCTTCCTTCCCTTCCTTCCCTTCCTTCCCTTCCTTCCCTTCCTTCCCCTCCTTCCCCTCCTTCCCCTCCTTCCCCTCCTTCCCCTCCTTCCCCTCCTTCCCCTCCTTCCCCTCCTTCCCCTCCTTCCCCTCCTTCCCCTCCTTCCCCTCCTTCCCCTCCTTCCCCTCCTTCCCCTCCTTCCCCTCCTTCCCCTCCTTCCTTTCCTTCCCTCTGTTCCCTGTCCAAAATGGACTCTGAGAACTGCTCAGAAAGCCACTGCACAAGGACTGTTTGAAGTTGGGAGGTTATGTCAGTATCACTGGGTACTGATGTCTGAAAATATACAGTAAAGATTGTTTTTTTAATCACAGATTCTTTTGGCAGAAGCCCAAATGCAAATGTATTCCTCACTGTGTCCCCAGCTGCCATGTGACAGTTTACACAACTGACACAGAGACCATAATTTGAGGATGGTGTTGGAAGGGCAACCAACAGTGAGCTTCACACATTTCTTTCATTCTGGCTGCCACATGGAGCACTTTCACCTTCTGCTGTCTGAAGCTTTTGTTTTTAAGTGGCCCTTCTTTTTTTAATATAAATTATGTTTTCTTAATTGAAAGAAGTTTTTTAAACACACTTCAGTGACTCCTAGTAGGGCTTGTTTGATAAAAATCATTCATCATAGCTTTCAGATTTAGCCTTTATGGGTCTTGTTTAAATAACCCTAGATTGTATAAATCAAGAGGCAGGAGAGCTGTCAGGCTGATCTTCTGTGTTGTGATCAGGATTTCTGAGAAGGCTGCAGTTCAGGAGCAGTGGTTTGATTGTTTCTGCCAGGCCCTGGTGCAATGCTGGTACATAAACAGGAGACCATTTCTCTGCAGATGTAACATACATTGCATGGGCTCAAACCCTTCAAATGCATCCCTTGAAAGCAGGAAATGCAGTTTCCTGAAGGGATGTTGCACCTCATCTAACCTAACTGACAGGAAAGAAAAAAAAATCAGAAGATTCTGAACTGGAGAAAAAAGCTGCATTTCCTTTGTACAAGTCTCTTAGTGGTGCTGCTCAGTCTCTGTGCTTTCTCTGGGCCCAGCTGCTGTGCACAGTGTTCTGCTGTTGGTTGTCAGATTTGTTTTGTTGCTTTTTCTTCTGCACTGCTGCATTAGGGTGCTCTCCAGAGCATCCTGTTTCTCTTCATCTAACACCAGTGCAGCCCAGCTGCCACTCTGCCCACACAGCTACAACTCAGGCCTGTGGTCACCTCATGACCTCTGCTGGGTCCTTCCCCCTGCAGTGCCACCCCCAGCCCTGCCACTCCTGAGCACTGGTTCCTGGGTGGGCTGGTGGCATGGGGCTGTGGCTGTGTCACTGCTGGTGCTGGCTCCCTCCCTTGCCCCCATGATCTGTTGCCATAATCTCAGCCCTTCTGCATTTACAGACCCTCAGATGAAACTGTTTCTCTGCTACCTCAGATGAGGTCTTACACTCAACGCCTTTTTCAGCTTGTCTACATCTCTGTTTGTCACCTCTCCTTCAGCACTGCTTGTTTGTCACCCTGCTCCATGTCATCAGGTTCCTTTGCTCACGGGTTTGACCATAGCCAGACACCACATGGACTCTCTCTTCCTCCCCCTGTTTGATTCCCTGTTGCCTCCTGCTCTGTAGGCTGTGTGACATTTCCAGTGTTTTCTTCTGCCTGTGTCCAGAAAGGGTTCTTAGCCATGACATCAGCTTTATAGCAGCAGGTATTAGTCAGGATTCTGGGGCATCCTGTCTCAAGCTCAAAGCTATGGACTAGAGCAGATGAGACAGGAGTACTTCTCCTCTACCAGGGGTATTTCTCCTCTGCATGTGTGACCCCTGGTGCAACACTGACTATTTCTGAGGTTGGCTCAAATGCCAGTGCACTCTCTGGGGCAACAGAGGAGCCTACGCAGTGCTCTCTACCCTAGAAAACTGTTTACAACCCCCTGTTCTCTGCCAGGTACTGAATGTTGCACTGTTTCTTTTTTAGTACCAAAGAAATGTCAGAAGGCTCGTGAACACTTTGGTACAGTGAGGACACAGATGGAATCTCTGAAGACCAAGTTTCCTGCTGATCAGTATTACAGGTGTGCAGATCACACACAGCCAGAGGTGGATATGGGAACTGTCTGGTTTATTTGGCATCATTACTTTGTGAGAATCATTTATGGGACCAATGCTGCTTTCTGTTTGAAAAGTATATTGTGGTAGAGAAGTGTAAGGTTTTTATCAGCACAAATGAAAATGGCTTTGCTCTGATTTTAACTTTTCACTAAAAATGTCCGGCATTTAATTCTTTTTCCTAGAAAAAAGAAAGTTTAAGAAATTGATGTTTTATTGGAGCTGTCATTGTTTCTGCAAGCAGAGCATTTGCTGCTCCATTAATTTCAGTTAAGTTGTTAGGTTTGGGGCATTTCTGTCATGAAATGGCTGTGTGATACTGCGGACCCTAAATGAAGTTGTCACCTTGGCATTTTTTTTGCTGCCAGAAGGGGACAGTGTCTAGCAAGAATATTTCAAAGAACAAGAATGTTGTCAGCTCAGATCTGCTGAGGGCAGGTGGGAGGGAAGGACGTGGTTGTCTGGAGGGCAGGACAACCGGAAAAACAACCGGTGAGCTGAGCAGGTTTGTGAGGTGTCCAGCGTAGGATCCTGAGGGTGAAGTTGTAGCGTGCCATGGGATGACTTTAAGCTACTGGTGTTTTGATAAGCCAAAAAATACTGTAAAGTGTAAAAGTGGACATGTAAACTGTAGATACATAAAATGCTTGTTGCCCGACTCTTCAGTAATAGATGTTACTTATTTATACTTGGAATTGGTGTTCTCTTCAACAGATTTCATGAGCACTGGCGCTTTGTGCTTCAGCGTCTGGTGTTCCTGGCAGCATTTGTTGTCTACTTGGAGTCAGAAACATTAGTGACCCGAGAAGCTGTTGCAGAAATACTTGGGAGTAAGTTAATGTTGTAACTGACAAGAGAAAGCTTATGATGATTGTAGCTTTCAGAGGAAAAAGGGCAACAGCAGAACTTCATTTCTTTTCCCCAAAATCCAAAATGTATTTTTGGTATCTGATATCGCTGTATAAACAGTGAATTATTTTAGAAGGTGGAAATCAGTAAACCAGTGTGAGCAAAAGTATTTATTCCTGAGTAAGTTCTTCATCAATGAAGATTATTTGCTCAAATTGCCTAAATTTACCAACAGGATAATACGAAGATGAGAACTTATTTTTATCAGTTTTGTGTGGAAAATGTCTATTTTTTTTTTATGCTGTAAGAGAACTCTGTCTTCCCAGAGTAAAGGCTTGGAAAACAATAATCAGGAAAATATTTTTATAAGAAAAGACTACGGAACCCCTTCCTATATATTAATGTAAATTAAATTATTCTGATTATAACCTATTGCATGACCACTTGAGGATGTACAAGATGCTAAATCAAGAAGCTGAGACGAGACAGTAATTACATCACATACAGGAAAAGGATGACTTCTATTTTGTAATAAAATTTCATAAATGTATTATTTCAAATTATCTCCAGTAAACAAATACAATTTCAGCTCGCTGGTTTTGCTCCTGTTCCATACCCCTCTGGTTTTTATCTTAGTCGAAGCCGATCGGGAGCGGGGCTTTCACCTGGACATTGAGGACTACCTGTCTGGTGTGCTGACTCTCGCCAGTGAGCTGGTAAGAAAGCCATCCATGCATATATTTGGATTAAAACAGACCTTAAAAAAAAGTAATGTGTTTTCTGACTTTGCCAAATTTTTCCTGGGACACCTTGATCTGAACTTCTAGCAAACCACCTCTCAGCATGCCAGAGTTGATCCTCACCAGCATTTTAATATTTAAACTATTCCCTTGATTGAAAATGGAGGATTACAGTCAACAAAAGGGTAGATCTAATATACATAACCTGACTGCCTGGAACAAAACTGGTAAAGCAACCGATGGGAGTAGTGACCTGGCTTGGGTGGGTTCCTCTGCTGATGTTCTCCCCCAATCTCTCTCTGGTAGGCCAGACTGGCAGTGAACAGTGTCACAGCTGGGGACTACTCGCGCCCTCTCCGCATCTCAACTTTTATCAACGAGCTGGATTCTGGCTTCCGCCTCCTCAACCTGAAGAATGACTCCCTGAGGAAACGTTACGATGGCCTCAAGTATGATGTCAAGAAAATAGAGGAAGTGGTTTATGACTTGTCGATCAGAGGACTCAATAAGGAGGCGACAGTTGGTGTGGGTGGAGAGAAATGAAGGATGCTCAGTTTAACAGCATCATCAATTACCTCAGATGGTTGCCAATTTAGGAGGCACGCTAGCCACGCCTTCCTACAGTAGTTTAGAAGAACTGCAGCTGAAAGCTGCTCTCTATTTTCTTACCAGTGTTGTAGTACGGGTGTTAGATTTCAAACTGTTTTGTAAAATCATGTCTAGAGTAGGGCAGGAGGCTGTTTCCAGTGGAATTCCTCTGTCAGAACATGGTGCTGTTCTGTGCACAGCAGCAGCAGTTGTCAGTAACTCCCATGAACTGAGATTCTCATTAGTTCTGTAGTGTTGTGTCACTGCCCTGGCAGTGATGTGCTTCCCCTGTCACTCCCCACACACCCTCAGTGCAGATACACCTGATGGTGGTTTAGAAACCACAGTGTGTAAATATATGGTTTTTTTTAAGACACTGATTTTTGCCTTTTTGTTTCTTAAATTTTCACTTATGTCAGTAAGTTGAACAGACCTGCATAACTCTTTATTAACCAGAGCTTTTTTTAATGTCTTCTCCTAATGTGTCCCTCTTAATGGACAAATCAGTAAAAATATTATTGGAAATTTCTCCATTGGAACTGGTGTATTGCACACGGGCACATTTTGCTCTTGCTCTTTCTCTCTCTCTTGTGTTTTTTCCTTTCCTCCAGGATTTCAGTTGCCAGGGAAAGCAAGGCTTTCTCAAACATCTGCTTTCACTGGCTGGTATTTGTTTACTGACATGAGTAAATGCTGATCATTTGCCTTGAGTACTTGCTGTAATCAATTTTATTTCTTTTTTTTTTAAACTACCAACATTTCCAAATAGAGAAGTGGTAACTGGTGAACTGCAGGTAATGTCCAAGTTTTAACAACCTACATAGGTCACAACTGTATCTCTGTGCTGGGATTAAAAAAAAAACAAAAACGATAAACACCAAAACTTCATGTAGTAAAATGTTTGTATCTTCAGAAAAGGGGAAATTCCTAGTTTCAGATACTTTGCATGTAAGATGTTTGCAAACACCTACAGCCTCTTTCATTGTTGTAAATGGACAGACTCATACCTCCTGGGGCATTTGTTCTCTTGTCCTAAATGACCTGGGAGTTTTGCCATTCTTCCCCTGGTGGTGCAGGAGGGGTAAGGAGAAAAACAAACTCCTTCAGGAGGAGTAACAGAGTCACATTTACATTTGTTGGTGTCTCATTTTGTTAGCCAAGATCTCCCACTCTTTCAGTTCAGGTTTTGTTTATTGGAAGAAAATAGTTTCTTGGTTATTTTGGGCAATAAAAGCTGTTCTTCAATTTTGTTCATTTGGTAATTCTGCCTATTGTCTTGTTATTTGCTGCCCTTCCTGGGAGCCTGCTCTGAAATATCCTTCAGCTGTACCTGGATTGTAACAGAATTCCTCACTGGCAGTGCAGCTCAGTGGCCCACCCTTGCCCGCTGGCAAGTGGTGCTCAATGAAGCCACCAAGAGGTTTCATAGACTTTTAAAATTAATTTTGACCTATTTCACCAAGTAAAACATGAGATATGTGAAGGAGTTTATCATTACCAAGTCAGTCTTTCATGTTTGTCCTCATCCTGTGTATTGGATGTCACATAACATAGGGAGATGGTAATACCCATCCTTCACAGCTGAAGAAAATGAAGGTGTGACTTCCTGTGCCTCATGGCAGTGAGAACAGCTTTCAAAGTAGTTCTTGCTCTATCCTACTGTTTGCTTCCTTCTCACTTTAACTCTGTGGAGGTGGGAGGAAGGAAGGAGCTTAAGCCAGGTCCACTGCCAAAACCAGAGACTCATGAAACAACACCCAATGGCTCTGAGACACAGCTGTGCAAACCAAGGTCATACAGGAAATGCGTAGGAGCAGGGGAATTAGAGAAAGGTTTTCTGAGCATCAGTCCAAGTGTCCCAGGGTTTGGAGGACTCCTGGCATGCGGGACTGGGATGTGAGGCCACGTGGCAGGGCAGGTATCTGGTTGCAGGACAGGGGTTTGTTAAGGCTTTGCCCTGGCATGAGTCCCAGGTTCTCCGGTTGCATTTGGTCACGCAAAAGGTCTGCTTCCTGACGTGGGATCCCACGTGCCCAATGCAGCTTTTCAGGTTTTTTTCCCCTCATTCTGCCAACTCTTGCATTTTACATGGTTTCTGAGAGCTGATGACAACAGAATAGGGCTGTGCAGAGATGCAGATACTCTGGGAGGGACAACTGGAAGAACAAGTCTCTTACATAGGGCTTACAGAGTCTGCAAGGTGTGGGATCATTCTGTCTAGGGCTTCAGAGTACTTGAGAAAGAGATGATACTCCAGTGTTGTATTCCTGGAAGATGGTTAGCGTTTTGTTCCTCCCTGTTCCTATGATTTGGACTGCCCAGCATCTTTCTCTGAAAAGGCATCCTTCCTGAGAGCCAGGTTTGGGGAAGTGAAAAGAAAACCTCAAACCTTGTCCCTAGGCTGCAGCAGGAAAAGCCAAGGACATTCTTTTTGTGGCCTCCTCTACACAGAGGTAGCCTGTAGGACCTTGTGGCCTTGATTGTGAATCTGCACATTACTCTGGTCCTAAATGGTAAGCTGTATTTCCATCCCAGAGCTGGGAGCAGAGGGAGATGAAACCCAGAAGTCTGGGGGGGGGTCTCTCTTTTCTGACCCTTCCCATTCCCAGCGGGAAACAGCAGGGAGGGAGGGAGCTCTGAGGACTGCACAAGCTTGATGGCTCATGATGAATCAGATGCACTTGAGCACTGAACAAATAACTCCTGTTGGGAATGAATGGAGTGCACAGCGTGTGCTGGCAGCTGGGAGGGAGTGAGTCAGCTCAGGAGCTCTGGAGAGTCTGACTCAACAGCCAGCACAGCCATTCTCTGAGCCACTTCAGCCTCAAGTATGTCCCAGGCAGCACTTTCTTGGATGTCTTTGTATTCACTCACTGGTGTGGGCTTTCCCCCCCATCTTGACATCATTTCTCTGGGTTTTTTTTATTTCACTATAAAGGGCACTTAAATAGTTGATTAGTTGCTCTTTATTTATAGCACTGCCTGTTCAACCCCTGCAGATCAATAAAAGGGCTGACCTGAAACCATTTGGGAAATAGGGGCGAGCAGAGCTCTGCAGCACAGGATGCAGAGCAGACCTTGGGACTGGCTGTTGAACTGGGCTCTGCCTGCTGGAATTGATTAACTGCAGCTCAAGACCAGCAACCTCTTTACACTGGCACTTGTTAAAGGACACGTTATCACCTCCAGGCTGCCCTTTTCTAATGCCAGCACACGTCTTTGTGCAGTGAACTGGATCAAGGAGCTGACTTAGCTGAAACAATCTGTATTTTTCAACGGTGTTTGTTTCAGTCCAATTCACTGCCCAGTTCCACACATGCTGTGCCAGTGTGTGGAGGGAGGCTTCTTCCCCTCCCTGCAGTGCCAGCTTTTAGTGTTCCCTCAGCTGTAACTCTATGTGGTAAATTGATTTTTTTTGCAGCAGTTTAACTGCTTCCAGTTCTGCTAGGATTGCCAAGGGTTTTTCTCTTTGGGTAAATAACTTGCCTTCATTTTGCAAAGTGATGACGTGTGTGCTATAGAGCCTCACTCATATCTTTCAGCTGATAAGGTCATTACACACCAAGGCAATTACCAAGAGCAGAAAGGGGATGACTCCTGGGGTCTCTGCATGAATATTGACCCGTTACTCATCAGCAGTTCACCTTCCCTCATTAAGTACTGGCTGTTGCTGGATGCTGGGGTGCAACTGTACTAAAGTGTGTGTAGAGGCTGTTCAGAGAGCCTCCTGCCTGCTGAATTTGTGGAGGCTCATTAAGCAAGTGTGAGATTTTGAAGGGAATGGTCCTTTATGGCATCTGGCTCCTGTACTGGAGGTCAGGCATCAATTACATGAGGATGAGTATCTCCTTCCAGGTTTCTCTGCCTGTTTATGGTTAATTCAAACTGTGGCACTTCTGGCTTGCATCCTTGTCATCACTGGAGGGTTGCTCTGACCAAGGGGAAAATGTCTGTCCTAAACCCAGCCCCTTCCTGACACAACAGGGAATACATTTTTTTGTCTAAGTGCTTTTTCCTCTGCACATTAACACTAGAGGTGTGCAAACAACTAATCTGCTTCTGTTAGGGAAAATAAAAGGGCCTGAGCCCTGCAAGGGCTCCAGCTGCTCCCCAGGAACCCTTCTGGCTCACATTCTGGTTGGGAGAGCTGTGGGGCTGCGTTTGGGTCTTCACTTGAACCCTGTGCAGCTCCAGTGCCCATGACAGCCTGTTGAAGCCTTCATCAGGGATTGCAGAAGGCCTCGAAGGAAGAAAAAGCCTGGGATTTCAGCATTTGTGGAATAGTCCAGGGCTATACAAGCCTTGTGCTCTTCACATGTTTTGGTTACCCCAGGCATCAGTCATGGCACGTGCTCTGTGACTTTCTTGTGACCTCCAGGCTTCCCACCCTCAGCTGCCAGCACTTCCCACAACACCCCGAGACATTTGATGCAGATCCTCTCAACGATGTGACTCTGGCACCGCAAAGGATCCTGCACTAGGAAGGTTCAAAACCACGTAGCTCCTGAGAGGGTTCCTTTGCCTGCTCCTACACAGAGCACCTTCTGTGGGAGGGCTCTTTGCAGTCTGGGTCTCACCTGCAGCTGGGATCATTTCTCAGGGATGCCTGTGCTGGTGGAGATTGCACTGGGGAAGGATATGAGCTGGGAAGTTGCAAATTACCACTACATTCAGCCCTGGTAATGGACCTACAGCCCAACACCAGATTCTTAACTTTTCCCAGCTGTGTAACTGCTCCCAGTCAAGCCTGGGCAGAAAACGTTGCTGGAGAATGATCCACTTCTGTTCCCATTCCTCATTAGGGATCTTCATTCCCTGTTCCAGAGGACCCTCTGTGTTCCTATCACTCCACTTTTCCACCCATCCTGTAGAAAGGTTGCCCTTACTGGTTCAACTTGAGCTTCCTGAAGGAGATGCTTTCTTTGCTGAGTGCCCTTGGGGCTTGCCTAGAGGTTTTGGACTGTGCAGTGTTACTGTCATAACTTTTTTTTTTTTTTTTTTAATTTGCTTGTACCCATCTCTAGTCATATATATTGGTTTCATGCTTTATCCAGTTTCAAGTTGGAGAATGTCAACCTAATTCTCACCAAATCTCACACAGTTCCCCAGCACACATTTAAGAGGAGACAGCTGATATCACAAAATGAGTTAGTACAGCAGCCTCATCCACAAGCAACATCCCCTAAAGGGTTATCTCTGACATGGCAAGAGAAGACTTGAATAATCCTTCCTTCAAGGATGCTAGGGACAAGCAAGAGAGTGCAAGATTCACTTGAATCTCCTGCTGGAGATCTGCCTTCCTTGGACTCTAGCTCCATAATAGATTAATGTGCATTGAATGACTTAGTTCCCCGAGGCAGGACATCTGATACTATCTCAGAGCTTTTTTTCCAGGATTTGGGATGTGCTGAGGTCAATGTCTAAGTCTCCCAGTGATAGCTTTGCACTGCCAGACCAAGGTGGTGCTCCCTTTCAGATGTGCTCTTCAACACATAGCAGAGGCCATGCTGAAGACTCCTTCCACATCCTCACCTCTGTTAAGGACAACCAGGAATCTACAAGAACACCATAAAAGAGAAGATCTGTTCAGAAGTCTCTGCCCTTTAAAATACTTGCTCTTCATCTCACTGTAGTTTTTTTGGGCTTTCCCAGCCTGCTGACTCTTAAAGCAGCTATTCCTTCTTTCCTTGGGACCTGATCTCAGAGGGGGCTCTTAATCCAGTGTTGTGTCCTGTGTGTCTATCTTGAGCTTGAAACCACACTGAAGACTGCCTGTTGTTGTTTGCTTCACGAATGACCAGTAACACTCATCCTAAATTTTTGATAGAAGTAATTTTTGTGTTCTGATAAACCAACAAAGAAATCTGACATTCTTTTTCCCCTAAAATGGTACTTCCAGAGCAGCCTGTCTGTACTAGCCTAGCTCAGTCTGGAGCTAGCCAGAAGTCTTGAAATGTAATCTTAGTATTGCCAGTCATGACTTCTGAGAAGCATAAAAATATCAGGGAGCCCTAGGACAGCCAGTTTTGAACAAATAATTGCTTTCTTGGCTGAGAGACAACCCTGTTCCCAAGTACCCTGGGTTATAATAGCATTTTGTCAGCCTTGTTAATCAGAAACGGATGGAAAAATACAACACAACTGATCTGCAGAGCTGCCAAGTAAGAGGTGTACATGTGATCCTGAAAGACGTGGAACTTCCCAGGAGAGGGCTCATCTAGTTGAGAAAGGTGCCCAGGGATTATGGAAACCTACTGCCTTGCCAGCATGCTGCCACTCCTCACCCTTCCTGTGCAGGCTCACCCCATAGCACCAGTGCCTGTGGGGCTGTGGAGGTTCTGCTGTGCTCAGGCTCCCTTTCAACACCCAGAATTTAAGGGCGGGCGAGCAGCTGAGCATACAGCAGATAAATAAAAGATAAATAACATTGGAAGCACAACCTCTGTCTGGTTTGACAGGTTCAACAATCGGGCTGTCACTTCCCCTAGCAGGCTGTCCCAGATCAAAGATCTTCCACTGCTCCCTGGCTGCAGGTTTTTTAGGACAGAGCTACAGCACCAAGTACACATCCTGCTGGTAACTCAACACCCAGTGATTATTTATGGACCTTGTTTTGGGGAGGGTTTGCTTGGTTCAGAGGAAACAGGCAGTGATTACTAGGAGCCTGGCAGGCAGGTGTTTCCTGTGATACCCAGGAAAACCCAGAATCTCACAAATCAAACAATCAACCAAACACAAGATTGATGCTAAATATCAGACCTTTTACATATACTTATTGTTCTCTAACTTTTTTGAACAGGCAGGGTGACTGAAGGTATCTTGATTTAAAGATACCACTGTACAAACAGTCCACTGCTGGTTTTGAGCATGAATTGGTTTGGAGAAAATCACTGTGCTCCTGGAAAATAACTGAAAA
Organism: Phaethornis superciliosus; assembly: GCA_023637945.1. Lineage (NCBI taxonomy): Eukaryota > Metazoa > Chordata > Aves > Apodiformes > Trochilidae > Phaethornis > Phaethornis superciliosus. Next base: position 27,181,096 of record JAJQWJ010000007.1, read on the forward strand.
CTTTCCAGAAAACAGAAGCTTTCTGTGGCTGTAAAAGCCATTGGCTGTTTGGATAAATTAAGCTATTAAGCTTGCTGTTTTTAAGAATTCCCTTACCAAAACTGCCACTGGAGGTGAAGAAGGCAGGTGAGCCATTTTGATCTTGGCAGAGAAAACTAAGGTGCTACACTCTGTTGCTTTTTGTATGTGAGGTGAATGGGGCTCGAAGGCTAGGAGAGGCAGATCTGTCATGACAGCATCAGAGAAACCTTCCTGCAGTGTTTGTAAAGCCTCCAATGACACAACAACTCCCATTTCCCTAAAGACAAAATAAAGCAGTAAAATGCTGGATGGTGCAGGTGGAGATAAAATCCAGCCAGTATGTACACATCTCTCTGCTGGTGTCTGCCTCAGTCCCCAGAGCAGTGTGTTGCACCCCAGCAGCTGTGGCAGAGGGACAAAGGACTTGGCATGGTTCTGAGGCCATGGGTCAGTGGTGCCTCACACAATGAGGGCCACCTACACGAAGGTAGCCTCTGCCTGCCTTCCTTTGTGCACTCACTGCTGGTGGTTGATCTCTGGAGACACGAACAAATATGCTTCCTTGTGTGAGTACTCCTGTAAAATAAATGCCTGTGACAGAAACATTTACTTGGGAGTCAATAATACTGATTTGCTTTGTCTTTACCTTTGGGTCCAAAGGAACATTTACAGGTTGTCCTCTGAGGTCCACTGACCAAAACTCAGGCTCCTTTAATTTAGCCTGTAGGGCTGTGATCTGGCCTTTCCTGTGTATGTCACAGCGTGACATTTTGCTGATCTTGTAATCACAAGGTCACAGTCAGTGGTAACGTCAGGCTGAAAAGGTTAAACCCTGTTTGCCTTTTTACCATTGTTCAGTTGGGAGTCAGGTCCCTGCTGAGGAGCTGAGGCTGGACCTTACAGGGGAGCTCATTGTGGCCTCAGCTGCAGCTCTGACGTCTGGTGTGCTGGGCCTGACCTGGGCAGCCAGAGCATAAGATTTTGTGCCAGTCTATTGTTGTCTAGTGAGAACTAGGGTAGCAGGCTTGTACCATTCTCTCCGTCTTGTTAGGAGTAGCCCCTAAACTCTTCTCAGGGGAGAACAGACACAATCACATGCCAGCCACTCTCTACGAAGTATCTACTCCAGAAAACAAATATTAAAAAACATAGCCACCTAAAATCATTGAAACATAATTAGTAAAACCTTTTATGTTACTCTACAGTACAATGTAAATTGTTCCTCTCCATTAAATTTTTAAATACACTAGATTACATATTTTAAATAATTGCAAACTTTTAAGTTCACTATTTGTGGTAGCAGAGCTATATTTACATACACTTCTGAGATATTTCAGATGCAGCGTTATGTTCCAGTCCCCGTATCAGTTAAATAACAGTGGGGGTGTACTGCTTTTCTACATGTTCTACACGTAGTTTGTGTTTGTGTCAGAGAGCAAGAGATACTTTTAATCTTGTCTGCTTTTTGTTTTCTGCTTTTTTTTTTCTTCTGTGTGCATGCAGCTGCATTAGAGCAAATTGATACCTACTTGATTTGGATTAAAGAAGAAAGATCTTTCTTTTAAAACAAATATTTTGAGTCAATATACAGAGGTGAATGATGAAATCTAGTCCTTAGGAGTAGTGGTGGAAAACATAATTTTCTCTAACTTTCCTTCTCTGTTGCATAATACTGCACCTAATTTTAACCCTGACTTTACCTAATGTTGATGAAATACAGTCAATGGTGAACATCTCTCCCATGTTGTCAACACTGGCTTTCAACACAATCCATGCAAAGGCAAGCATCATACATCATTCTCCCGCAGCACAATATGAACAAGTTAAACTCAGTGTTTTCTTCCAGAGATCTGCTCCTCGAGGGAAGCCCATCTCTGTATGTACAACAGCCACAACCAGCTTGTGAGTCCTGGGGATGGACCAGAACACCTGGTTCCAGTGTTTCTAAGAGTCTTCATGGGCCAGGCTCCTCCCTGTGTTGTCCATGCAGCAAAGCAAGATCGAGCCACTGAGGCTCCTGATGGTCCTTGCAAGTGGCACCAGTGTCCCCACGTGCTGCCCATGCAGGGCTCAGGGCCTGGTGTGAGGGGTGCTGATCATGATGTTGGGCAGCGCATTCCGACGCTTTTTCCAGGAGCCCAGCTCCCTGGAATATCTCCTGATCTGCCTGAACCAGTGGTGAGTCCGTGCCCGGTCGCTGTCCCGGAACACAAACGCCTCCCGCCTGATCTCAATGAGTTCAAAAGTGTCATCGCAGTCAGGATCGGTGGAGACGATGCAATTACTCAGCCTCAAGGGCTCCCTGAGCAAATGGAACTTCCCATTATTTTTGTCTCTGATGAGTACCAGCACGGCATCCTTCACAGGCCCTGGCTCAGCTGCCTCCAGGCTGGACTCGGACACGCGTTTCATGTTGACAAGGAGGAGGACCTGCATGTTCTGGAACTTCAGGGTCTTGCTGCCTTTCTTCAACCACTGGCCATCAGGGGGCTGGGCCAGCTGCAATGACCCCTCCATCACAAATCTTGTTTCCTCCCGCAGCCAACCTACAGTTTTGAGAGCAGTTTCTCTCATCTCAATGTTGATGACCTCTCTCTTCTTCTTGCTATCCTGGCGAAAGGAGCGGAGGGTCCAGGTGTTTCCCTCCTGCTTGGTTTTCATGTTGATGTGTTCCAGGTGGGACTCGATGCGGCTCTTGGCCTCCCGCAGGCTGCCATGATCTGGGTGGTACTCGGTGGTGGCTTTGATGATTCTGCTGAGTAGCAGTGGGTACTTGGTGACCCTTTGCAACGGGGCCATCAGGAAGGACCTCAGGTTCATTCGCCGCAGTGCCGTGTTGTCATTCTGGGAGACATTGAGGAATATTCTGCAGGGATTTAAGAAGAGGAAGTGAAATGGTGGCTGTTCTACCAGCAGGTGAATGAACAGTGTGGTGCTGGCAGCTGCTGGGCACTGCAGCCTCCCCACTGGTTTTAACAGCCTTCTGAATTCTGTCTTCTCAAAAACTATCCAAGATTTCTGCTGCTGTTCTCAGCTGCAGAACCATGGTGAGGTGCCTGGGACACCAGCACATAACATCCTAGCAGTCTGCTATTACATTGCTGTAAAATGAGGGTGTGACCTTCCTCTGGTACATGCTGACGTAGGCCCAAGGCAGATGCATCATCTTACATCAGAATACATTAATTTGTAGATCCTTTCATCATTAGATTACAAAGCACTCTAAACAAGAATTTGGTACTGTCATCATTTTAAGCTCTTGCAGTGAAAGGAGAGAAGTGACTTGCCTGCCATTGCACAATAGGCCAAGACAGAAGGGGAAATAAATGCAAGTCATGCACACTTCACACAGTGGCTTTCCCAGCAGGAATCCAAACCCTGCTCTGGTGCAGAGACTGAGAGCTGTTACCAGCTGGGTGTCATTTGGTGACAGTTCAACCAAGTGGTCAGTGGGCAAATGCTGGTACCACAAAATACAGTTTACAGCTGGGGACCAACTAGCTGCCTCAGTGGAGATACCAAGGGGATAACATTTTTTGGAGAGTAAATTACTCTCCTCATCCCAAGAACAAGCAGCTCATCACTGAAGTACATCAGCATCAAAATTTTGATCTAACTGGGCTGACAAAGGCTTTGCCCTCATCCAGGTGCCTTCCTGCCCCCAAAATCTGGAAAATAGGCTCATCCCTTTTCTCACCTGAGCAACTCTTTCTCCTTCTCCAGCGCATTGAGCATGTTCACAGAGGAGGACTGCTGGAGACAGTAGGTCTGAAATGCTGGCAGCATGTTGACAAACTCTAGAAATACTTCACCGATGCACACGGTCATCAGGTCATCATCACCCTGCAAGCATGCAATACAGCCCCAGCTGGGTTAGCTCAGGAGAGGAACAAGCTCAGAGCCTGCATTCAGACCTATTAGCATGAACCTGCTGCAGGATCTGGAGAACACCAGACCAAAGGTGGAACTGGGCTCAGATTTTCTCTTGGAAAGGCAGTCCCTGCAAGTCTAGGGGAAAGCAGAGCATGGGCAGAGGAAGCAAAGCTAGTCTGACTGCCTGCTCTTTTACACATACAGAGGTGTCCTCTGATTCTGCAGGCTTAGCCAGCACACCAGAGCAGGGGCTCTGAGGCCAGAGTGATCCTGCTAGTCAGAAAAGTGTCCTAGGGACCTTCTTGCCAGCAGATCTGTCATACAGATAATGCAGCAGTACATAAATTAACAGTCAGTGTTTAAGAGCACATGGGCAGGGGGGGCCTGTAACTGCAGTTGTTGTCAGCAGCGGGCCTGTTGGGGAAGCAGTTTCCTTCAGTTGTTCTCTTACTGGCTACTTTGATGCCTCCGTGAAAAATACATTTTGTGTTGAACTGATCTCTGATTTCTGGATGTGTAATAAAAAAGGAAATAGTAAGATTTTGGTGCCACATAACACTCCTATCTGTGTGGAGCTGCATGCTGAGGTGCCCTGCAGTCACTGCTCTTTTGATCCAGGAGAGAGGAAACAGCTCTCTGGCTGCAAAGGGCAACATGGAGGTGGACATAAAGAAACCCACAGCTGTTTGTAGAAGCCATTGTCTCAATAAATTATTCACAGGGAACATCACACCCACACTGCACATCTGTCTTCACTGTGCCAGGTGCATGAGAGTGGTTGTCAAAGTTGTCAGTTTTTGAGACATGAGTCACTCAGTCTGACATGCAGTGTCTAAGAGGCAGAGATGTGTATCCTAGAGAACAAAACATTCTGGTGAAATTGATACAGCAAAAACTGGGTTTTGGTTTCTTGAAGAAAGGAGGGTGTGGAGCTGTGCATCTGTCCTTTGCAGTGATTGTCTGCTGCTATAGAGGTTTATTTCTATTCCTCTGCCCTCTGAACAACATGCTAGTGGGGTAAGGAAGTCCCATATGCAAGGCAGGGTGCATCAGTAGAAGCAACTGGTATACAGAGCTGTTACCAGAGCAGGGAGCAGCTTGTGCTGCCTGTCCCCACAGCCAGCCTAGAGGCAAGCTGCAATGAACTATAACCCCAGGCAAACACCAGACCAAGATGAACTCTGTACCCCCATGGTCACACTCTGATCAGTGTCCAAGCAAACTGACTTAAAGCTAACTTTGGCAATGGGACATTTAGGTCCTGTTAATAGGATAAATCAGCTAGATTGCTGGTGGCCTGCTAACGTCAGTGGCATCATCACAGCAGAGAGTGAGGCCAGCAGCTGTGATCTGACACAGGACTACTGAAATCACTGGTTTATGATAGCCGAGGGAACAAGGGACTAGGTAGATGACTGTAATCCATGTGTCCTACCTCCTGATCCTCTGCTCCATCTACGCTGCCTCAGTATTACAAAATCTATTCCTGTCTGCCCGGTCTGGCCCCTTTAGATCATGCATCATCATACCTGGTCAAAGGCCTGATCAATCTCTTCCTGGAGTATCTCCAGGAAATTGTCATTGAGGTCGATGAGTTCCTGTATGTTGCTGAAGATGCCCAGGAGCTGCTCCTGGCTGAGCAGCCCAGCTGCCTGCATGGGGAGATAAAACTCCTCTTTGATGATGCGCAGGTCCTCTCCATAGCTGGCTTCTGTGTTGACAAACTCCAGCACAGACTCCTTGCGCTCTGTTCTGCGCTTGCGACACTTCTCACAGAGGTCAGCCCGCCTCTGATTGCAGTTCTGCACATCAGTCTCCACTGGGAGGTCCCTTTCTCCACAGTCAGTGCAGGGACGGTGGGCTTCCCAGGCCTGCAGGGAGCTCAGTGTTTCAGATGCCCTGTTCCTCCACTTTCTGGCTGGCATCTGGCCAATGCCACTATCTGCCCTCTCCACATCTGCTGACTTGGTCCGGGTGGCCTTGCTGGGATCCAGGTCATCCTGGACATCGTTTACACCAACGATCCCACTGTCTGTGCTCAGGCTGCTGACATTGCTCCAATGATGTCTGGAGCGGAGGAAGCCACGTGGGGTGCGGCGGGTCTCATCAAAACTGCCACCGTGGCCAAGGTTGGCTTTTGCTACCACTGGACCTGAGAACAGACAGAAATAGTTACAGGCACAGAGTTCACCTCAGAGCCCAAGCTGGCACAGACACGAGTGGTAGGAACCCTGGAGGGGGAGATCTGGGGAAAGCAGGACTGTCAGCTGTCCCAATTCAGTTTTGCTGCTGGGAAGGTCAGGGGTCAAAAGTAAATGGTTTCCAGGTGAAACCTGTCATCCCTGCTCTGCCCATACCCATGAACTCGTTTGGTCCCTCTCCCCCACTGCCACCCGCCAGGCAGGCACAGAGGCGCAGCAGAGCAGATCCTCATTACTTGCACACCTGGGTTCAACCCAAAACACTTCCCTCCCCCAGGTCATTAGTGTCTCACTCCATATTTACACCAGTGGAGCAGTGCTCAGCATGCAGCCCATCATCCCCCCGTGAGTGTGCAGATGTCAGTACCGTAGTCGCGCTCCTGCCGGCGCTTCTGTGCGTGCTGCCGAGCTGCAGCCGCGATCTTCAGCTCCAGCTGCTTCCTCTTCACCGAGTCTGCCGGCATGGGGTCACTGAAGTGTGGCCGCAGCCGCACCTCCCGCTGCGCCTTGGCACCATCCGTACTCTCGTGGACAATGTCAGAGCTGGATCGGCGGCAGCTGGGACTGGGGGTCTGCAAGAAAAGCAAGTAGGTTTGGAGCAAGGCAGGGGTCACAGCGGGGCCTCGTTTGCAGCCACGGGACTCTGGCTGCCAAAGGAGGGAAAAGGCAACTCAACAGTGTTAGGGCTGTAAATGTAGGTCTGTAGGATCGTTAGGAAATCAGTCACAGAATCACAGAATCATCCGGGTTGGAAAGGACCTCTGAGATCATCAAGTCCAACCCTTAGTCCACTGTCACTGTGGTTCCCAGACCATGGCACTGAGTGCCACATCAGTCTCCTCTTAAAAGCCTGCAGGGATGGAGAATCCATCACCTTCCAGCTCCCTCTGCCTTGCTTAGTCCCAACAGCATGGACACCCCATGCTCTGCTGTTGAGCATCTCTGAGTACAGTGGTTCTGTGGTGGTTGGATCACAGCTACTGGATAACCATGAAGAAGTGCAAAGACCTGGCTAAGGGTCTACAGGGGAGGCTGAGCCTGTCCTCCAGGGATCTGGGCTAGCTTGCCTCTGCTCTGTGAACATTTCAGTGCTGCAGGGTCAGGAACTCCAGCCTCTGTGCCATACCAGTAGTTTGACCAAGTAAGGACTGGGAGGAAGTCTGTCTGCTCTCCCAGGATGAGAAGCAATGAGGGACTGGTGGCAAGAGATGCAGTGGCAGACAGGCAAGGGCACAAAACTGCTTCTTGTTTCATTAACTGTACTAAAAGAGACAAGAGAAACCCTTGTAACAGAGTTCATTTGCTCATGGGAGCTGGTGTGGTTTCAGACCCCAGGTTCCCAGTCCACCCAGTTCTTACAACAAAGGGATCCTTTAGAGCTTCAGAAAATAAAAAAATCCTAAACATGCTCAAGATGAAAGGGGAACTCCTCTCCCTTACATTCCCTGCAGGTGGAGGGTTGCTGGATGTTTCATTGCTTGGCTTTGCCTCCCAGGTCTCTGTTGCCATGGACATCGCTGTGGGCTGCTGGCTGTCCTCTGGAGGTGGGAGATCAGATTCCCTCAGATCACACTGTCCCTCGGAGGGGGATTTGGCAGCAGTCTCTGCATTGCAGCTGCAGGGGAAGAAGCAGACTCTGATGAACATCACATGTGCAGTTCACCTGCCATTCCTGACACAGATGAGACTGAGCACAAAGCCCTGGTTCCAACAACCAGACAACAGTTCAGGGAAAGTGCAGGCAGGAATCTAAGACTGGTCGGCACAGACAGCTGTGCGTGTGTTTCAGGAGCTCTAAACAGCTCAATTATAGCAGTGCAAATCAGATAATTGCACTCATGCCAGCATCAGTCTGGGGTATCAAGTCTGGGGTATTCAAAGGGTATTTTTGTGACCATAAAACATTATATTATCCCACAGGGACCAGAAAAACCTCTTTCTAAGTAGGCCATATCCATATTTGCTGCTATTTAAAGAGATGTTGTCAACACAGAAACCATATTGCTCATCTGGAAGAAAATCACCTGCTAAAAACCCTAATACTCTGAAGAGATTACAGGATTAAAGGAGCTTTCCCTCTGTTTTTCATCTCATATGATCCCAGGTCTGCTGAAGCCACTGGAAAGATTCCCTCTGCTTTCAGTGAACTCAGGATCAGGCCTTCTGGTGCACTTAAGAATCCTGAATACACCAGCAGAGTCTGTTGTCAGCTGGCAGTTCTGGGATGCTCCTATTCATGGCTATGTGGTGCTGACAAAGGCCTGGCCTGGCTGATGCAGACAGCCTTCTCCAACCCCACTTTACCCTCTCTGTAGACAACATCACCTCTTCAGACAGATACAGTCAGGTGCAAAACCACTGACCTGACAGAGTGGTTGACAGGCTGTAGTTTGTGGTACTACCTTGGATGCATTTAACAGACTCTCTAAGTTACCATATTTCCATGCATAATGAAGCCTGCTTAGAAGAATATTAATTTCTTCATTTTAGGTTTACTTAATTTTATAGACTTGTATTACTTTAAAAAGAAACGTCGGGACAGAACAGGGATGCTGGCACATAGAGAAGACCCATGTCTGGAACATATTTCAGATTTTGCATGTATTTCATGCATAACAAAAGTCTCCTATAACAAAAATCTGCTTCTTAAAGGCTTTACTTGTGAACTTACATTGGTAGGTCACACTGCTAAATGTACAATTCCAACACTGTTGTCTACAAGTAAACACATGAGACAGGTGGGCATTTTCCTTACAATTATTGACAGCTGGTTCTGATAACAAACCATCAGCCAATACTGAAATCACTGAAGAGGGAACAAATCTACCAGAACACAAACTGGGTCTGTTGTCAGGCCAGAAAAGTTGGTTTGCAACTTCCCAGCTGACACTTTTATAGCTCCCTCTTTTTATGCTTGCAGATTCCATCTAACACTACCAGAAGAATTACCAGCTTAAAAAGAATTTAGCATGACTGTTAGCACAGTGCTAACAGAAGGCTTCTGCCTTTCCTTTTGCTGTGCTAACTCCTTGCCATGTGTGTTTGGAAGCATCACTTCACCCCTCCAGGCCTGCAGAAAGGCAGTACCAACATCAGTGCTGCCATGGAGCAATCTGCACTACAGACTGCATTCAGGCAGTCCAATGTAACTGTCTGTGTGGCCGTGACCTAAAATCAGTCATGAAATGATCTGGGATTAAAAAAATATCTTCCCTTACATACTCCCAGCCATCATTTCATCACTGTTTCATTCAGTTGGGTAAAGCCTGAACAGTTCAGCTGGGCACACCTAAGGGAGAGAAGGTGGAGGTGAGGGAGCAAGAAGGCTTCTGAAGAGGATCTGCCACTGCCAGGAAACCAGCATTTCCAAATGCTACTCCTACTCAGACAGCTTCTGGTTGAAACATGCCCAAAGAAGGGATCATGCTGAAGCACAGAGAGGCAGTGGAATGTGTACACAGTCAGCAACAGAGCTCAGAACTGGAACACTGTTTTCTCTTGATCACACCACCTCCCACCATCCTGCTTTAATCTTTGCCTCTGGCTTAAAAGGAAAAGGGGACATTGCCAAGAAGGGACAGTGCCCATTCCTCCAGCCCCCTTCCCCTGAAAGATCTGGGCTGCCAACCGGTCCACAGACAATGTCTATTCAACCAGTCCTGTCTGCTTTCATGCAGAGCTGCAGAAAGGTGGACTCTGGGATGTTCCCTTCTGTGGGACCAAATCACATACTGGGATAGGAGCTTTCTGCCTGGAGTTTGTGTCACTTTTCCCTGTTCTCCCCAGGACAGATGATGTGCTTGGGCCAGCACAGGAAGGACTGTAGTCCATTCTTTCTGAATGGCTTTCTACACCTCTGATTCATCATCTCTGAATCTCATGGAAGGACAGGCACTGGATGTGTGGTGGACAACTGGAGATGCATTTGTTTTCCTTCACAATCCCTATAGTATTATTTGTGGTTTTATCATGGTCCAGGTTGGCAGTTCTGTCCTTTCCACATGTTCCTGGCTCTTTCTGACTAATGGAAACATTTTTGTCTACTCCTTGCCTGCCTTCCAGACTTGGAATCTTCTGCTATGGGAAGCTGTTATTCTACCCATCATCATGATGTCATCCCAATCACACTCCATCACTCTTTCCAGGAAGCATTCTTTCTTAGTCATGTCCTTTGCTTCTTTGTGCATCATTTTGTTGTCACCTTGTCCCACATTTTATAGACAAGAATACCAGGTCCATACATGCCCTTATCCTGAGCAAGTTGCTCCTTAAACAAGCTCAGAAAGTGGACTACAAATGCCTACAGGATTTCCATCTAGATCTCAACACCTTTTTCCCAGCCAGGACTACAACCTAAGTTAAATGAACCCATGTTAAAGTTATCAACTAAGTTAAAGTGACCTGTGAGGAGGCTAAAGCCACCATAACTATGAAGATGAAAATCAAATATTCACTGATGAAATATTGAGCTATTTGAATGAATATTAAGTAATTAACTTTTAATTGTTAGGGAGGCAAGTAGCTTACCAGACAAAACTGCTTTGTAAATCTGTAACACTTACACAGAACCACTGGAAAGACAAGACAATTTTAGCTATCTTATTCTGTGATGCTCCATCACAAATTCTCTATCAAAAGTTTGCTGAGGTCAGTATCTGTGGAAATGGGACCAAATCCCCAGCTTTCATCTCATTTCACTTGAGACTTAGAACAAATGTGGCCTGGATGTCAGCAAACATAACTTAGGACTTTAAATGCCCAGAGAAAAAGTCTCCCACTTCTGCAGTGAGAATCAGATTCAGTTATAAATAAACATAAAGGCACTTTGCAGTCTCAGATGAAATCATGGAAAATTGAGAAATTTACAGCCAAAAGAAACTGGAGTTTGCCACTAGCCAGTACTTTGGAACTGCCAACAGACTTGTTTTCCTCCTGCTTTCCTGAAGAAAATACAACCTTTGCCATTAATCGTTATTACTACGGAAAATAAACAGGCCAGGGTGGTTCCTTCACATGAAACAACCTCTCTAATACTGAAACCACTGTCATCCTCATTCTTAAATTTTGGTGTTATTAAAATCACCTCATATATGTTAACAAATCCAACTAGGGAGATCGAATACATTCACAGAAACAAAAAACAATGTGCATATTAAAGAACAGAAACCACACTGAAATCATAAAGACCCTGGGCAGAAAGTGTCTGGAGGCTGGAAGAATAGTAGGAAGATCATATGCATTACTCAGTTCCTATATACTTTGCTAAGCATGCACCTCAGGCTCCAGATAGCAGTCAAACTTCTGATCTGCCCCAGAGAGCTGTTCCTATGCTCCTACTCACAGTTTGTCCCACTCTGTGTATTTCATTTCACATCTATAATAAAAATAGCCTTACTCAATAAAAATGATTGCATACCATGGCTTTCTCATCTGTTTCTCCATTGGGTTTTCATACTCTAGAACAAAAGGGTGGGATGGACAACTGAAGGAAACATTTAGGGTTCTGACACCATGTACTTCCCTTTGGATTATAAAGCTGTAGAAGTATTTCTGCTTGTCACTCTGGCTCTGTTTACATGGGGAGCTTCAGCTCCACAGAAGTTCTTCCAGATGAATCTCACTCCTGTGCAGGTCACTACCATCTCCTCTAAAACCTGAGTTCAGACTCAGTACTCTAGCATTCCAGAAATACCAAGTCATGGTATGGTGCTCTGGCATTTCACACACCGCAGCTGTGGATGCCTGAAGCAGCCAGGAACCAAGTCAAAGATAATTCTTTGTAAAGTTAGTCCTGAACATCACGTGTATGGAAACAAACCACTCCACTAACACTTATGCCTCCATTTCTCATCAGCCTGATCTAGTGATAAACAGTAATAACTGAGCCCAATTTCTAGCTTCCAGAAATCTGCTGGTTCCTGTTGGTCCACTGCTTGCATAGAAAGGGTCCCCATTTCTTTGGCAGGAGGCAGGTAACAGGGTTGCAGTGTCCAAAATCAGAATAGAGAAAGCAGCCCTTGTGAAAATCTTACCCAGAGAAGGGGAAAGCTTGGTTGGAGAAGAGGAAGGATTTATGCAAATATTTTCTGTTACTATTTACACTGGCTGAGGTGGCAGAAGAACAGTTTTTTGCACGTACTTTTACTCACTGCATGTGCCAGCTCTCGTAGGAGCCATCTTGTTTCCATTTGTTTGGCAGTTCACTACATAAAGACAGCAAGTAAAAGCACTTATTGCTACATGTCACACTACTTGAATTCATATCCTGCAGTGGTGGGATGGACTCTGCATCTCCTTTCCAAGGAATCGGATTAGTACTTTGTATGCCCTTGTTGTCCCCTACTTTTAACAGAAATTTTTTTTTTTTAAAAAAAGGACCTTTCAACAGTTTCTTATAGAAATAAAAAGTGTGGGCTACTAAGGGCTGTCTGGAGAGGATTAAGGTGTACAAAAAGGCAAAATCTAGATTTTTTAAATGTTGAATCCCATGTAAAAAAGGAGTTTAAGCTCAATTGCTTAAAGACATACCCGTATGGCTATCAGAGACACTAAGATGAAAGATTCTGCCAACAGTGTAATTATGCTACAAGTGTTAAATGTATGCATCAGGGGAGACTGGGTCATTAACATGGCAACCACTTTCAGGTGACCCCACAGAGCATGTTACCTTTTCTTAATAAGTTCCAGGGCTGAACCTATGAATTCATCCTTCATTTTTTGTAGCTTAGCTCCATAGCTGGATAAGTCTGTGGCTTCTAACAGCAGCGATGAACAGCAAGAGGACTGGGCTTCAGAAGCCAGTGACTGCCCTGCAAGGTGGAGGACATCATTTAATTGTCTTACGTCTCCTTTCTGCTGCTCATCACTGAAGATCTCCTGTGCAGCAATGTGCATTGCTACTGCCTGCAAAGGTGATCGTGGAATAGGGCTAGAGCAAATGGGGACCGGGGATATATCCGAGCTGGAGATCTGGAATGTTCTGTCCTTCACCTCAGGGTTGCTCATTCTGAAACCATTCCATGTGGCTGGATATTGGGAAAAACCAGCAGAGGTGTGGTTTTCAGGGAACACATCATCGTCGTCCTCTGCTGTGACAGTGGCTTCATTCACAGCTTTGGTCCCCAGAGCTTCTGGACAGACATTCTTATCATTCTCCTCCAGGGTCTGGTTTGCAGGCAGACCCTTATTCAAGCACTCTGTTGGCCCAGCGCTGCTGACAAATATATTTGCCTCCTTACTTCTCATTTCCTTGAATTCCTCAAAGGTGGGTATATAAAGCCTCCTTTTGCAGTGGTCTTTCCTGCTCTGTCCCAGTGTGGTTTTGACATCTGTTTTCCCAGTGTATTGTTCCAGGGTTTCTGCTGTTCTGGACTTGGTCATCTCATGGCTTTCCCCAGCATGCTGGAGGGGCAAATTTGGGGAGCTGTTCTGCCTTCGGAGCTGAAGCTTCCTCTGAGTCTCCTGCTTGCTGTTTTCTGGACTGATGATCCTGTGTGTAAAACACAGTCTCTGCCTCCCTGTGAGGCTGTGCCTGGGAGATGTTTGTTCCACCAAAACCGTGCAGCAGTTGACTGCACAACCATTCTTGTACTGCTGGCACATCTGGCATTCAAAAAACTCCTGAGCCCTCAGGTCAGACAGGGTCCCCTGTGGACACACTGGCTTGCAGGGCTCTGCCACCTTACTGCTGTGCAGCCTCAGCTTCTCCTTCAGCTCTTTTTTGGCATCCCCACGTAGGGCTCTTTCCTTGGCAGAAGGGAAAAGCCACTGAGGCACTTTGGCAAAGGGAGGGAAGAACACATTCTGTGCTGATCGAGATGCCTGTTTAGCATGGAGAGAAAGGTTTCTCAGAGAGTTCGATGTGCTCTGTACCGAAGCCACATCCACACAGCCTTCTGTCCACTGACTGATGCCTCTGGAGTGACAGATGAACTCATTATCCAGGCTCCCGAAGTGAGAATACAGCCCAGAGTCAGCAACTGTTGCCCAAGGAAGGTTCTCCACGCTCCGATACATCCGGTTTCCCACAGGACCAGCCAAAGGTGCCTTGCCTGTGTGGCTGGAGTCTAGAGTGTGGAAGTCCCCAGAAAGAATCTGAGTGTCTAGGTTCTTTAGTGGATGCATGCTGCTAACTGAAAAATCCTTTAAGCCATGCTGTGCATTGAGCTGATTATTTTGGCAGCTCAAGATCACCCGGCAGTGTTCCTGTCTCTCATCAACACTGATGTATGTCATAGCAAATGCACATGGAGGCTCTAAGACAGTGGCGTCTAGGGGAGAGGAGGGAGCTGAGCTGGGGTGTTGCTTAGATGCCAGTCAATGTCCACAGACAGCAAAGTCTGCTGCTGGGTACTCACATAAGAGAGCTCTTACATGGGTGGAGTCGCCATGCGTAGAAGACCTGTGAATGGAAGGAAAGATGAGTTACTGAAGCAGCCTGGTGATGACTTGTAGGATGCAACAGCAGATCTGCTCCCAGGGAATGCAGAAGCCAAACACCAACAGCTTGGGTAGAAACAGAGCAGCATAAGTAGGAGATGAGCCACAAGGCCTGGGGCAGGGAACCTTTTCCATCCCTAGCCAATCCAGCAGTGGCCTTACACTACCCTTCTGAATTTGGAGAAGTTTATCTTTCCTGCCCTCAGCAAACCTCACACTAACACTGCTAAACTCCAGTGAGGGATGCTCAGAAGTGCTTGCTGCAGGCTCAGCTCACTCACATGGAACACCAACAAGATGGGAGGTTTACAAGAGATATTGAAGTTCTTTCCCTCAAATGGAGTGCAGACAAGACCGTGTGGGATAAGGAAGAGGCTGGGTGTGGGAAAAGATGACATGACAGTGTGGTCTCCTGAAAGGTTCAAGTAGCAAGGAGGAAGAAGGCAGCTGACTGGTGGTGGTTTTGTCCCTGAGTCACACTGCTGACCCTTAACACTCTGACTTACCCTCCACAGGGAAGGTACCTCATTGACTTTCATAAATGCATCCTCCTCACTGCTTATCCCAAATGGTCACCCTCTCTCTCATGACAGCTCAGCAGAGGCCCAGGAAGAGGTATGGCTTCCACAGCTGTTCCTATGATCTGTGCTCAGTATTGTAAGGCCCAGGGAAGCTAAGTAACTAAAACATATGTTCAGAGCAATGTGGAGAATTAAATCCCAGCAGTTCAGTTTGGGCCAGCAGGATGTAGGTCGAAACCATCCTTCAAAGTAGAAGGTACCTCCTTACACTGAATGGAGAGATTATGATTTTCACTTAAGGATTGAGGCCTCATGGACTTGCTTGCAGTCATGCAAGACAGCAGTTCCTGCCAGAGGCTGCTCCTCCCTTGGCAAACAGAGGAAAAGGGAAAAAGTAAGTGCCATATGTAAAGGAGAACGAGACTGGGTTGGAGATGTGGGGTTAGCCTGAAATTCACATGGGCAACTTAGAGCTGGGGTGGTGAGGCATCAGTCTCTAATAAGAAGCCAGGTAAGAACCAGCTAGGTTGACCACACAGGAATAGGTCTTGGTAAAGCAGGGCAGGAACGTGTAAGTTACAGCTCAGAGTTTTTGCTCTGTAGTGCAGCTGGTTCTCTGCACACTACTAACCATCCAGGCAGCACAGCCACCTCAACCAAGATGGGAAGGAAGAGGCTTGTTACTCTGAATGCTGGGACACCTCATGTTGTGTGAGCCACCTACAGACATTTTCCATCTGAGGAGAAGTCTGAGGCAGTGTATTGCTCACAACCAATCTTGGTAAGTGGCTGGCAGCTTGATTCACCCCTTGCTTAGACTGGTTCAAATTAACATACTTTCCCTACATTAATGAAACTATCTCTACCCTAATTCCATACAGGGAACAAAGAGTTGCTCTTGTTGATCATCACTGAATGGAGAACATTATTTCAGTCTGTCATAACTGGCAAAAATAAAAATTAAAACTAGCTCTCAAGGTGTGGCTGTTCCCCAAGTTGTCATAGGCACTTCTCACCCAGTCTTCTCATGGTGGGGCAGGAGCTCCCCCATCTTCGTGGCTCTGGAGGAGCCCATAGGTGACAGCAGAGAAATGTGAGGATCAGGACTTCCTGTGATCATAGCTTATAACATCATCTGTCAAGAAAGAGAGAATGAGATGATGTGAGAGCCAGTGACTGAGTAGAGAACAGGGCTCCTGGCAGCACCAAAGGGCTCACGTGAAAAACTGCATTTAATGAGGGATGCCACGACCTGTCAGGTTGGTTTGTGATCCAGTTGGTATGCGAAGCCACTGTGCTTTCAGACCAAGCAGAAAGAGAAAACAACCATTGCTGTAATGTGAGTTAAGAATAAAGCTGTCCTTGCCCAGGGCAGGGAGTTACACACAGTAAGGACTGAAGAGAAACCAAAGCCCTTGTGCAGCAGGTTCCTGAGCCACACTCTTGCTTGGCAAGTGCTGTCTGTGTGTGTGTGAGAGCCAGCCAGGCAGCCAGGACAGGGTGCAGGCAAAGGGAGAAGGAGCCATGAGAAGAGCGAGGCAGCAGAAGCACAGAAACACGGTGGGGACCTGTCTGTGGCTGCTCCCTTCCCCAGCGGATGGGGCAGCACTGAGAATACCACAGATTGCATCCCCATGGTCTCTCTTCAGGTGGAAACTTATTGGCAGGGTCCATAGTGCTGACCCCTCCGTGGGCTGCAGGACAGCTCAGTGACACACGGGATGGGAGGCCAGGGGCCTCTGCCCGCTCAGGTGCGTGGTGCAGAGCACACGGCTGGGCTGTGTCCCTCCATGACATGGCAGAACACCTCAAACCCAGTGACAGGAGAGGGTCTGTCCCTGCTCCACAGGGGGGCAGAGGCTGATTTCCCCAGCAGGTATGGCTGGTGCCAGTGCTCATGGGCAGCACAGACCTGCTGCTGCTTTGCCAGGGCAGGATCTTCCAGAAGATGTGTGTAGGGTGGCGAAAGTTCCTTTCATGGAAGGAAGAGCTGGGAGAAACCTCCTGCAGGCAGAGGTGGGGCAGGTAGAGGGTGAAGGACAGAGAAAGGCAGCAGAGGAACCTCTGCAGAGTGGAGGACCCAGAGAAGACAGAGAACAGACACAGCCAGATGCAGGAGACAGCAGGAGACAGACTTTCCAGAGGAGGCTGGGTAGTTTGTTCACATGTAGGCAGGCACCACCAACTACTGGATTAAGTGGAGGAAGGGAGGAATTTTGTTTCAAAATATTTTTTTTTAATCTTTGTCACCCATCAGAGCTTAATTTTCTTTCTCTAAAAAGTCACTTTTTACTCCAAGATATGGAAGGTTTCTCTAATACTTTCAGGAGAGTTCAGAGGAAAGGTACACAGGAATGTAGCTCAGAAGTAGGTGTGCAAGGGGGATCAGGGCAGTAAGGGGGAGCTTCAGAAATCCATGAGCTCTGTTCCACATCACATCTCCAAGGCAGCTGTGGGACAGGAGCACCTGTCTTCCCTGTCACTCCATCCTTGAAAGGACCATTTTCTAACTGAACTCACCTAACCTTGCCCTTTTCTATCATGTCATTACCCTGAGGATTTTGGATGGCATGTCAGATAGCAAAGCTTAATTTCACTGATCACCCAGGGCAATTGTTGCCCGAGTCATGACATATGAAGGGGAATGAGCCCTTCTCCCTCCTTCCCCTGCCCCTTTGCTCCACTCTTCATGGCACACAGCAACAGTGTCAAAGTTTAAGCTCAGATGCTCATGTTTGCCAGGTCAGTGTCACTGCTATAATATAAAGCATATGTCTGCATACTCAGCTCTAAAGTAACCTGACCACAAGCATGTTCTAGGAACTCTGCTGGAAGAGAACATGAAATGGAGTCTTACACAGACCCATCAAAAAAACACTGGGAACTACAGCAACATGAAAGAGCTGGTCCTCCTACCTCCTACATCAGAACTCTTAACTACAGTCTGTAATGACAGCAGGTACAGCAAATGCTACAGAAGTGTGAGACAATGGAGACAAGTAAATGCTGATTTCTCACATGGTGACACAACTCAGGGTCCTCACTCTCTCCTAAAGGTACACTGCAATCCTAACACACCCTGTGTTCTTCTCCAGGTAAACCAAGCAGTGACTTTCCAGTTCGTGTTTCTCCCCAGCATACATGAGCACTGTGGGTTGATCCTGCTCTCCTTCATTTATCCACCTGGGTATTCCAGGCAGCCCAGAGCCAGGGCTTTATTGTAGTTCGGCAGTCCTGCAAGACAGTGTTGACTTATTCCAGGCCAAATAACAAAGAAGAGCTCAGTGTAGGCTGTTGCTTTGGGAATGACAGATCATTACTCTTTGATCACACTGTCTAAGCAACATTTGCCTGTTCCCTGGCTCGAGGGACTGAAAAGCTCCTGGTGGGTATGAGCTTCACACCTTAAGTGAGCATAAGACTAAAGGCATCGTGTTCTCAGCTTATTTTCTACCTTGTGATTCTGTTTAATCAACTTCTCCTTCAATACACTGTTAAGTGCTTGCTTGGAGACTTGCCATTAACCTTCATTTTCCTACAAAATCCCCCCCAAGAACTTATTTCTTAAGGATTAAAGCTTGAAGGATAAATTATTCCTTTCCATACACATAAAACTCGTTTTGCCTGGCTGACCTTCCCAGCAAAGCATCAAACTGTCAGTAGGATGAAGCAGGCAGGCATGGGATAAGCTGTTCAGTATGTTGAAAAGCACTGTGGAGAGGACCAGTGTTGCCCAAGGACTCTAGAGACATCAGAACAGGGGATGACAGGGCCTCACACAGCCTCAGGAAAAGAGGCCACAAAATCTGGCAGGGCTGAGGAAGTTTGCCAGTGCTGCTTCACAGACTTGACTGCAGCAACATTTGTTCAATAGACTTGTCAAACAGGGAAGGTTGTTCCATAAGGTGGTGAAGAGCAGCTTGCTACTGTCTAGCCTCTCCTGACTTGATCAGAGAGATCATGCAAGTCTGGTACATTTTCCACTCTCCACATTTACAACATCTCAGCCACAAGCAAATTAATTTCTGACTCAGAGCCATCACACCAACTCCTATTTAGAGGGGAGGGGAGTGACCAGAGTTACTTTACTTCATCTTGAAATATATTAAACTAACCTTCAGGTCTCACTCTCATTTCTCTGCACTGGGTTTTGCAAATTGTGCAACTGAACAGAGGTTGGCTTATTCCAGAGTACAGTCTGCCTTTTACTTCAGAGATCTAATCAGAAAGAGGGATGCAAAAGGCACATTTCAAAGAACTGTAGAAAGGATTTTAACAAGCTGCAATACTGCTCTGAGTTTTTTGCTCTCTGATACAGCAAACCTCATGGACACAGCATGATCTGTCTGCTGCCATGTCATGCACACCTCTTTAGTGCAACACCAGCAGTCTCAAAGGAAACAATGCCAGATACATCTATTTTCTCAAGTTAAAGGTTAACAAGAAAAATGAAGGTGCCTTGACTGTATTTACTTTCTTAGCTGTTCACTTAACCAGAGCTATGCTGCAGGAACTAGTTGACACAGTAGGATGATTAGGTGACTGCAGTTGTATTTCTCATGAGTTTTTGTCTGTTACAGCAGCTGAAACAGGAACAGAGCTTATGTAGTGTCTGTTAACTACAGCAAGAGAGGAAAAGTACAGACATGGTAGTTATCTAAACCAGCACAGTTTCCTTGGTTTCTTTTCCTCCCTAGGGTAAACAGCTGAGCATCACTTTCCTTCAGTTTACAAGATTATCACTGCTTTCATTGTCTGCACAAAGACACAAGATAGCACAAAGAAAGATCAATAAAAAGAGGAACCACCATGGTTTCAAAACTAGGTAATGCAGAAAACCATAACCTCTATAGTCTGCTCACAGTATTTATAGTCCCTTTGTTCTCAGCTTCACCATAAGCATGGACAGACCATGTTGTCTCAGGCTAGCCTGACACATGGAACAAAGTTTCTCTTGAACCTCTCAAGAACCACTGCAGCCCAGAATCTATGAGGCTGCTAAGAGCACAGGCAATGGCATTAAATTTCTGCTGTGCAAAGAGCTGCTTGCCTTGTCACATGATATTGCACAACCATTTTCCCCCATTCACACCTATGCTTTTCATTCTTTTTGTTTGTTTTCTTTTGTTGTTTCTTTGGATTTTCCTGCTTCCCCAAGCTTTCCTCCATCCCACTGCCTTCAGCACAGGTTTACAGAGCCCATCTGTGGCTGCTGCTTAACAGGTACCACTTCTGAATCATCACCACCATTACCATTGCTTCAGAAAAAGACTGGGTCAGGGCTGGCTGATCAGAGCAGCCCAGAGATACACAGGTGCCTGCCAGATATGGCAGAGAAGAATCTGTCCACATTATCTTTTGATCATCATGGGAACATCCTGCTATGGTGCACACAATTCCACCAGAGAGTGTAGGAATCATCGTACTTCACATAAACTTCTGTTTTGGTCAGATTTGTTTTCTAAAGTCTCAAGGAAGTGGAAAAGCTATCTCAAGATTTTATGGAGGCACTTTAAAGTCTTTAGCACTCTTGGCTCCTTTTCTGTGGGATTTTTAAGCTGTTTGGGATCTTTGATTTATTGACATAAAAGTTTTCACCTGAGAAGCCCTAGTGTTGCACACACATGTGGTCTTGGCAGCAGTGCCTTTGATGAATTTTTCTAGCTGCTCTTTAAGCCTGAGCAGCTTCTTCTTGTTTTGTCACACCACGGTTTTCTCCTTGTGTTACTCTTTCAGAAAGGCTGTGATGACATGATACTTCCAGACTACATCTAAGAGCAGGCAGTCCAGTGCAGCATACATTTAAGGTGACCTGTGTTCCCTCTTGATTCCTTGCTTTGGGAAAGGGTATCCACTTTTGTTTCACCAATGCACCACTTCATCTCTTGGGAAATACTACTCCAGCAGTCCTGCAGATGATGCACCAGAGAAAAGGGATCTTGAGAGGATGAGCATTTGCCTTTCAGCCAAGGAAAACTAAGTATGTTAGTTACTGTAACAAAGGTTCCTGAGACACCAGTGTGACATTCCCACCATGTGCCCCGGCTGGATCTGGATATGACTCCTTCTCAGGAGGAACAAAATCCTATTTGCAATAAAGTCCTCTCCTGGCTCACATAGAGAACCAATGAACCTGAGGGATGCATCTGATTGATAAGATTCTGAACTTCCCTGTAACACCATGGGACACACTGCTCCCCTCTTACAGCTGGAGAAAGAGCCCATGGGGGTTATAACCAAGCAGAGCCAATGCTTAGGCTTGAGTTAGCTGGTGTTCATGACTCAGGTGGTTTCCCCAGCCCCACGTACAAGCCATGAACCAAGGGTTCCCATGGCTTTGGGGCATGAAGATCTGACCCATCACCCACCTTGCTCTTGGCATACACACAGAGCAAACACTATTTGCCTCATGAGGAACAGGCATGAGCTGAGCACAACCTTCAAGAGTGATCCACTCCTGGCTCCAAGCTCCCTCACTCAGATGAGGTTCTCAGAGGCAATCCTGAGCCAGGGAAACCTATCTAGCACACAGTGTGATTTGGGAAATATAAAGCCATCCATCCATATGTGAGCCCACTTTACACTGGTGGCATCGCCATTCCTCCAAATGCCTGCTCTGCATAGATAAAACATCAGCACTAACTGCAGAAAACTATCACAATATGGCTACAAGTTAATTTCTAATTCCTCAGGGCAGGGGAGGGGCATAGAAAAGGTCAAGGCTGTCTCCTGAAGCTCAACCCCAGCAAAGGGTCCAACATCAGTTATAACTTCCCACTGCCAACTCCAGACCCTTCCCCTCTGGCTTCCATCTGCCAGCAGCACACCCCCAGCACAGCCCCCAAAAGCTCAGCTGATATGTCTTTGTAAGCCAGCAGATGATTTTGTAAAGACCAGACAGAGCACATCTGCAGCAGGTAGCTGATGAGGTGAGGAACTGTATCTCAGATCATCTAAAACTGTCAGGTGTACATTACAAGTTTCTGCTCCCTGCCTTTTACCAGCAAGACAAATTTTGCAGCTCAGCCATAAACCCCAAGTTTTGTGTGCATTAGTGGCCTTACTGCAGTGGTCTTACTGCATCTCACTAGTGCGGAAAAAAAAATCCCCCAACCTAACTCTATTGACCTCAGTTCATTAACTTTGCACCACAACCTAGTCCAGCACCCCCCAAAGCTGATGGAAGGTGGAGAAACTGAGTCCTTCCAAGGCAGCAATTCATGACTGGCAAGCTCAGAGAGGGGCCTAGGGGAGGAAGAAGGTGTTCAGGAGGGTGAGGGAGATGAATTATCTCTTTCTGCACTTTGTTTAGTCAGATCCCAAAGCTGTCAGGCACATTGTGGGTTCAGAGTGAGGACACATGGATGGCAGTGGTACCAGCAGTCCTGGCCAGGGTGTTGATGGCCAAAAGCAGTCACACTTCCCATTCCTTCAAGTGTGAAGCCAAATAGCAATGCTTCTACAGAAACCTGGGGGGACTGTAACTGTCTCAGTCACGGGGTTTGTTCTCAAAAGGTTGAGAGGTGCATTTTCTTGCTGCCAGGCAGTGAGAATCCTGACAGAGAACTGGTGCAGCTGGCCAGGCTCTGCATCAGCCCCAGGGAACATCACAAGCTTTTCCCTACCTACCTAGAATTTATTTTCATCTTTTTTTCAGATTTTCAACTCCTCGATTCACAACTCCTCCCACGAGCCTCTCTAAACAACCCCCTCCCTTTCAGATGCTGATGCTTTTCAGCTGATTAGACTGATGGTGGGCCAGACCACGAGCTGGGTGTAAATCCGAATAGCTTCTCAATGCTAATTTACACCCGCTGAGAATTTCCCTTCCTTCACCATTTAGCAGAATTATATGACATGTCTTTTATCTCTCCTCACAGTTTAGTCTGCTGTTCCCCCTTCCTGGCCTCTGAGCCTCCTGTTTTGCTCTGAACTCCCTGTTGGTTTGCAGGATAAGTTGCTTATTTGCAATGTAAAGTGTATCTCAGTGCCACAGCCCTGTGCAAACAAGCCCAAGAGAGGCACATTTATCCTTACTTGAGCAGCAAATCCAGCTCCATCTTCTCCTGGCAGCACTTCCCTACAACACACGCTGCACACAACTCACTAAGGGAAGAAATATGTCCCTTATTGCCACCAGGCAATGCAGGACCTCTCTGGGGAGGTGTGAGGGAGTGAGAACAACAGGCAGGATGGATCCCACAAAAACCCTGAGCTCCCACCTTTCTCCTTGCAGCTGGTGGTTATGGCTTGCCACCCAGCTCAGCACTCTGTGCTGTCAATAGGCAGGATCCCATTAACGACTCCTTGTTGCTATGGTGATATTGATGGCTAGTCCCTGGGGTTGGTGGGAATTCAGGGAAAGCTAGCAAAAAAAAAAAAAAAGAAAAAAAAGTGGGTAAAAAAAATTCCCCAGGATTATGTGAGTTTGCCTACAAGTGGGCAGTTGTGTGACATCCTAGATGAATTCAGTGGCACTTCACACTTCCTGACACATCCTCCCCTTCACAAGAAGAAGCTGGCATTCTTCAGAGCCAGTGCAATCTCTCCTGCTCTCAGCAGGGCTCTGGCACATGGGCACACTGCTGCAAGCAGATTTCATTACCGGGCGTTATTTCTGCAGCTTCATCCTGGCAATTCATTTCACATACAGAGTGAAAATCTTGGCTCCAGTGCAATCACTTGGATTTGTGCCAGCGGGCAAAGAGCCAGGATTTCCCCCAGCTCTCAGGATGCCTTATCACAAGTGACAATTTCATTCAGCTGCCACGATAGCCGATGGGAACCCCCTGCTTCTCCAGAGGGGTTTCAAGCTTAGAAAAACCACTGATGCACAGTTTTTTGCTCTGTTTTCCTGAGGCTCAGCACTGTGCACTCCCCAAAAGTAGCATCACAGGCTCTCACAGCTTCCTATTCTGCAATATGCAATTTAGAGTAATCTTTAACCTGTCGTCCTAGCTGAGCAATGACTGCTGGCAAGGACAGGCTGCACTCCAGTCACAATTGGGTCCTCTTACCTTGCACAAGTATTCCAGGGATCTGGGGCACAGGAACAGTCTCCCTAAAATACCAGTTCTTCCTCTGGCCTTGCTTTCTCTAGGGAAAACATTTCTAATTCATGTTTGCAACATGCTTATGAATAAGTGATAAAATTGCAGTGGAACTCCTTCTTCCTCTGCAAGTGCCCACCAAGGGGAGTAACAAACTGCAATATACCTTGTTTGTTTGTTTTTTAGGGGGGAGAGGGTGTTAGTAGAATTAGAAAATCTGAGGGTATGATTTTTTTGTCCTAGCAAAAATTCTCATCATTTCTGCTCCAGGAGTTGCCCTACATACAAACTTACTAGAGAACTTCTGATTCCAAACAGTGGTACAGCTCCAGGCATTTATTGCAGAATTATTTTGGTTGAAAAGACTTTTAAGATCATCAAGTCCAACTGTTAACCCATGTATCATTCCATCACTTGAATGGCAATATTTCTTCTCCAGAAAGTTGTTATTATGGAGGAGTACACCTACATGGGAGAGGTATCTATAGCAGTATCATTATGTAGGCAGATTTGCCAGTAAATGTCCCAGTGCAGATCAGATACAACTGATGTGTCAGCTTGCACATCTACTCGTGTGGTCAGATCCTTTGCCTCCCTGTGAACTGAGGATCTGAAGATAAAATTACACTGCCCCTCTCTTTTGCATCTTTTGAAAAATGTAGTTTTAATGGATTATGGAGTCTGAAAGGACTTTACATCAGGAAGAGATCCCCAAGAGCAAAATTCAGCTGTTCATCGAATTTATCAGGCAATGTTCCTAAGCACATGGAGGCTGGACCAGCACTGGCAGAGGCTCTCTCTTGTATAGCAACTCTTTGATCAGACTGTCAGCATCATTTATTTACTGGTGTTTCCTATTCCTGAAGGCTCCAGTAAGTTATTTTTCCCAGTGGACTATCAGAGGCAAAGGCTGCTCTTTCAAGTTGGATTTGCACCTCTTCCCTTCCTCTCCATTTCAATTAACTATGAAAATAACTTTTTTTTTCCCCTAGCCTGACTGTATTAGAAGCTTTAGGAACACCAATGGCTGGAGAAAACTCCAGTTGGTGTCTACCCTGTAGGAATGGTGGTGGCTGCAATTATCAGGTCTAATTGCTCTGCTTGATCTGCTGCTGGCCAGGGTGGAGAGTGCAGAACCAGCTGCAGCATCTTGCCTTTCCCCCAGCTGGAAGTAAGGGGATGTGGGGGCTGTGAGTGCTATGGGAGGAATAAAGGAGGAATCACCACAAACAGGTGGGGCCAGACAGGGGCAGGAACTGGTTTATTGCACTGGGAGACCCAGAAGGCTCTAGGAGCATAATGGTTTTTTGAAACTGGATCTCTGCCTGTGGGGAACTGTTGTTCTATTGTGTATGCAGCTATTCTTTTTCTGCTAATGATCCTGTGACTGTAGAGACATGGCAAGTGCTGAACTTCCCAGAGCAGCTTGGGGCAGAGCAGAAGTGGGTTTTTTGCAGCCCTCCTCTGGACTGACTTCAACAGGTCTATGTCTTTCCTGTGATGGGGGTTCCAGAGCTGGACACAGTATTCCAGGTGGGGTCTGAGCAGAGCAGAGGGGCACAATCACATCCTTTGACCTGCTGGCCCCATTTCTTTTGATGTGGCCCAGGACAGAGTTGATTTTTTTGGCTGTGAGAGCACATTGCTGGCTCAAGTCCAGCTTTTTTATCCACTCTATCATTACTTTCATACCACTATGCTAAATGTTCCAATTGCCTCACGAAGGCTGATACTTTCTTGTTAACCTTTTTTAATTTTACTGAGAAAAAAATAAGACATGGATCCTCATAGCTGACAAGTGCCCTTGCATACATTTTATATTACCAAGGCTGTGCTAAGAACTGAACTAAGAGCATCACATCTGAGTGCAGCCCAACCACCATCTTTCTTCTAATAACTTGGCTCCTTCACAACACTGAGCCCGGCAGCCTTTGTGGTTGTCTCAAAGCATCCACACCTACCCAAAGCTGAACACACTACAGCAAGAAGAGAAAAAAACACTCCATAGATCCAACTTGGTCATAGCAATCAAAAGATAAGAACCATCCACACAGACCCCTAGTGATTCATGGAAAACAGGTAAGATTCCTTTGTAAACAACTTTTTTAAGGAGACCTTTGGGAAGACATGGTGGGGATGCTGCAGCCACTGTGATGGTATAAGTCTCATGCAACATAGCACCTCAGAAAAAGATTTAACTTCATGAATACTTCCCATCAACAATTCCTGCATACAGCTGTAACACCTCAAAAAGCTTAATTACCACTTAAGAAATGGATGACAAAATGAGCTATGTGACCTTTCCCACCCCATATCCTGTAGGTCAGCATTATTTGAGACAACTGGGAGGCTGAAAAGCTAAACATTAGTATTGGCAGATGAACAGATGGATGGATTGCTGCCAGCATAATCCATCTTGCCATTTGCCTCTGTAGGACTGGGTGACATTCAAAACTAACTACTTCCCTATGCAAAGAGAAATGCACGCAATGCAATGAGCAGGCTTTAAAATGGACTCATCAGCTGGCAGCACCAATGGCAAAATGTTTTATGGCTGCTATTATGTTGCAGGCGAGGCTGTAAACAAGAGACATCAGGCTGTGACAGGAGAATGTAGTGACCACAGTGGATTTGCTGTGAGCCAGCCTCTGAGCAAGCTGCAAAAACACGATGCTGTCATTTTCCTTTGTGTATAAATGCTCAAAATCT
Organism: Phaethornis superciliosus; assembly: GCA_023637945.1. Lineage (NCBI taxonomy): Eukaryota > Metazoa > Chordata > Aves > Apodiformes > Trochilidae > Phaethornis > Phaethornis superciliosus. The sequence continues at coordinate 27,207,910 of JAJQWJ010000007.1, forward strand.
AATTAACCTTTTAATCAGAGCAGATAAAATTAGAGTATTACCATCAAACAGGATGCAGTTTCATGAAAAATTTTCATCTCTGCTCAACTCAGATTTTTTTCTACTTGTGGCTCTACAAGTAAATCTCCTGAACACTGAAGAACAGAAAAGAGTGAAGTCCATTTTGTAGAGATTTCTTAACATTTCTTTTCTTTACTGTGCAGACACCAACTTGCCTGGAAGTTGCCAGATGAGATTTAGTCCAGAGGCTTCAAAACGAGCTCAAACACCTGCTGCCAGCACACAGAGAACACTCCTGCTCCCAGCCTGGGGCAGGCACAACAGGAACTGTGACACACTGCAGAATGAATCCCATTACCCCCCCAAGAGAGGGCACTGAACACCTTGCAAAACATAACCCAGAAGCTTCTGATGCTAAGCAAGAATTCAAAGTTAAAATAAGTTCCTTCACCTACTAGCTCCAGCAGACTGTTCTGTCAGCTATTAAGGTGTCAGCTATTAAGATAACAATATGATTTTTCTAAATTGACACAAATAACTCTAACACATGTGTATTTGTGCCTATAGTGCCTCAAAGGACAAAGATCTCTGACTAGTCTACAGTATCACGCAGATCAGACTGTATGCTGTGAGTTTGTTATGTTTTGGGTTTTTTACAATGGCTGAAGTCTTCAGGGATTCCTACAACTCCTGGCAAACATCAACACTTGACAAAGTCAGCCAATGCAGCCAAGTGCAGAAATAATCCCAATTAAGATCTGAACCTGAGATTCCAGGTGAATGAAGCTTTCTATCTAACCCTTTGCAGCACCTGACTTAACAGAACTTTCCTGTATATTCTGAAGAAAAAAAGCACTCATTTCCATTTACTATTGCCCATATGTCACCTCTAAATATACTTACATATTAGCATTTATGCAATGTTCAGTACAAAATCCATATGGCTCCTTTCAGCAAGCAGCAAGAAGAGTGAGTTGCAAAGAGTCTGAAGATAGAACTTGTAAAGATTTCTAAGCACCATATTACACTCATAGCAGATGGACAGTGATGGAAGAGTTGTTATGACCTGCTCCAGATGGGACACTTTTTTTTGGTATGAAGCTAAAAAGGATTTCTTTTATATTAAATGTCTGCTAGTGATCTCTGTGGACCAGAAGCTGGGTAGCAAAGCAGATCAAGGTCTAGGCTGAGAAGCATCAAAGCCCCTTGTACAGCAGCCTCCAATTTCCTTGACTAGACTCATCTGGGATGTCCATCCTTGCTCCTGACACTGATTGTCAGGAGAGCTGCATTTCAGTCCTTGCCCTGCTCCTTAACTGAGGGGAGGTGTACACATACTGGTTCTGGCCTAACCAGCTTGACTTCTTGGGTAACATCAGAGCGATGTTGGGATTATGGCTTTCTCTGGTGCTTGTTGGGACTGTTGGCTAAACTAAGATACAGTCATGGGGCCCACTCTGCTCTTCCCAGTTGGGTACAGTGGGACCATACCACTCGTTCAAGATTCCTGTCTCACCGTGTCCTGCTGTCTGGCTTCTGCCTCACCTTCCTTTCCAGAGACATCCACCCTTACTGCTCCCTCAGAAGGAGTTTTCCAAGCCCTAGAGTTTTCCAAGTATTCTTTCCCCAAGATATATAGAAGAAAGAAATGCTTACATGTTTTCAAAAGAGTAGAAAATTAAGAGTTTGCAAATGTCCCATGCAGCAACCACTGCCAGCAGACATTCCAGGATGCAGAGGCAAAGTAATTCAAGCCTGTCATAAATTGAGACTTCTGAATGGCAAACCACTCAGATGAGAGCCTTTGAATGCTAAGGATTCATTTAAACAGATAACGGGCAAAAATGTGTTTGCTACTATTGCCTAAATCACCTAAGAAAGGTGGCAGCCAATTAACTGCTTGTGGATAATGCTTACCTTAGCCATCAAGACTACAAGAAGATTAAATATTCACATTCACTGAAAGAAGGCTCCATGCCTGTAAAAGACTGCAATCAGACTGGTAAATCTAGGGCTTGATGCTGCTATTACTCCCAATGTCATAGATGATGGGTTCTTAACTCCGAAAATTGTTGTATCCCTTGTGGGCTCATGCTGTGTTAGACTTAATCTTGACAGATAGCAAGAAATTGTTCACAGAATTAAAAACATAACTGGTTGCTTAGTTACCAACGATCACCACACAGTTACATTTGCTGTGTGCAAACAGAGCCCAGTGCAAACCAATTATCCATCATTAGGACTCTAAAAATGTCAATTTCAGAGAGCTGGAAACAACTGTGAGACAGGAATTTGAGTAGAAAAATACAAATTATAATTGTAAGCCTATTTTTCTATTAATGGGCTGATAGCCAAAATCCTGTGTCTGGGGAAAGTAAATATACTGGTTGGAAAAAAACAGGGTTCTAGTTTATTGGGAAAGTGAAACCTAGTGTGTTATGTATATAAACACTGGGAAAACAGTCAATAAAAATTACAAGATAAGAATTTACAAAACTGATAAGGGAAAAAAAGAGAGTTAAAAATCTTCAAGATGAACAATGGCATGAAGGAGCTGAAATATACTGGGTCCTAAAAACTGCATGGTGTAATTCCAGTAACTAAGTGGAACTACAGTCAGTAGCAGTGCCACAAATGTAAAGTAGAAAGCCACCTCTATCAGCTGCTCAGCAATAACTGTTTTGGGAGCTCCACATCATTAATCTGAGATGACTTTTTTTTTTTAAATACCAAAACATGAAATAAGAGTGGCCTTAGATTTAGGTCAGTCTGGAAAATACATTTCATAAAGAGAAGCACCTTCCTGTCAGTTGAGAACTGAAGCTAGGCAAAAACAGACTACCCAAAGGGGCATGATTTCATAGTGAAGATATTTAACCTCTAGAACAGCCTTCTAAGGACTGTGACAATTAGTGGGATGGCCCAGTGTACAGGAAACAGTCCCTCTGAGTAAGGCAGAAGAGCCAGCAGGTGCAACAGTTGCAGGGATCTGCAAATGTCCCTCCCACTTCTTGAAAGATAGCTCTATGAATATTGCTATTTCATATACTGTGAGGAGCCACACTCCTATTTCTCACAATTAGGTGTCATTCTTTCATGTTCCATCCCCAAAAATCAAATCGTTAAATCTGTTATAACTGTGACTTTCCTTTAGCAAGGTCTGTCTTTCATCTATCAATCAAACTGAGGTTTGGTGACAGCTCTATGGATAAGCTGCTGTACTCAGCCTTACCAGCAACACATTCATGAGAGCATCCACCATGTAAATGCTGGCAGGTTAGATATTCATGGGCTAACCCGTGGACTGAATTTATCACCATGTCTATAAACAATTTGTGCTCAGTCTCTTTTCTCAGCAGCTCATGACCTAAAATACATGCAAACAAAAGCAGCTGCAGATTTCAGCCTTCCTTGGATGTGCTGTAATGCACAGCTATGTTAAATCTGATCATGTCATCATGGCAATTTAAGCTCTCTGAAGATAGGAATAGTCAGGGCTGGATGCAGCCACAGTAGAAATGGGTGCAGGCTGAAAATTCTGCTCCTGTCCTGTAAAAACTGTATGTCCTGCATATACAAAGAGCCATAAGCACTATACCCTTTACAAGACTTTAGATGAAGACATTCCCTGCCATGAGTAACTTGCATTTTACAGAGGTGGAGAGAAAGGAGGAAATGGGTCAATCTGACCTTTTTATGCAACACAGGACAATATGGTAAAAATAAACTTGATAGGGTACATGCAACATCTTTTTGCCTTTGACTCCATTATAAGATTGCTTCTTATTTGGCCAGAAGACTGGAGGCAAAAAACAGACTTAGAAATTCTGAGGTTGAGAGTGAATGAGCAGAGATAAGTGCTCCTGCTTACTCAAGAGTTGTACAGAAACTCCTATGAGGGCTTCAGTGTCAGGAAGTATTTTCTGCTGTTGAGTTAAAACAGCAGCTCAGGAAAAGACAGGTTACAAGAATCACCAGATGAACTCTGCACTTGCTGCAGCAGCTACTGCACTATGAAGAGTTTATCAGGAGCCTGGACAGGATGCACACAGTGTATAAAGGGATGCTGCTTGCTATGTGCTGACAATAGTGCTACATAGAAGATTGCAATAGTGTATCATGTGTAAAATTGATCCACACAGATGCTTACTAAATGGGATTGGTTCATAAACACCAGTTTGCCTGTTCTGGAGAGTATTAGAGATCTAGGAACCATGTGAGCGAGTCTGTGTGAAAGATGGGAAATGCTTCTGTCAGTTGTGGTGGCCTCCAGGCCTTCTGTCTGAAGGGTTACATTCTGCCCAGAAGGTCAGCATGTAGCAGCTGAGTCCATTTCTTTACATCCAAAGTCATCTTCCCTGAGTAAGGACAGGGCTTTGCAGCCTCCTGAGAGAGAGGGGAGTTGTGCTGCCTCTTCTGCTCACTGAAGATCTACCCCTACTTAGCACTACTAATCTCTTGTTAACTATGAAAGCCCTTAGGTATGTAAACCTGGACCAAATGAAAAAGGCCCCAGGAAATAACAGGCTTACCTCATCATATCCCAGCTGGCAGCATTGCCTAGAACATGGTAGAAAACTTGATTTATTAAAATTAATGAAGGAACTGGCTAGTCTTGAATAATTCATTATACATCAGCTGCTGCTGAGGTAATAGGAGCTTTAGTACTGCATAGAGCCTAAAATATTTAAATAAAATGAAGTAAAAGATTGGCTAAAGATTGAAGGGGTTTCTCCATGTTTAGTGGGAGGCCCTGGTTCCAGTGACTGAGGTCATACAGCTGCTATCAATGAAAAATGACAAGGTCTTTCAAATGGAAGCCAGCCAAATAACATCACTGATTTTTGCCAGGGCATGAAGCATTCTGCCTTAGCCATCAACTTCTCCAGAATATAATGGCTCCACTTTTTATCATTCTAACAGAAACCAAGTTTAGATGTTGATATTTACCATAAACTAAGGATGTCTAGGGTGTTGTCTTGCTTTTCTGGTCATTATGTATGAAAATAAATCAGCTGGACATGCAAAGAAGTAGGCACTACCATCTGAGTATGCAGCTCTTAAGGAGCAATTTCTGCTGCCACTCAGAGCTTTTGTCAGTGCCAGCAGAATCAAATTACCCACAGCCTGGGCAGTGTCAGGGTTGGTCAGGCAGTATCAGGACTTTGGAAACATGTCAGAAGCCCTGAACAGAATCCCATTAACTTAATCTAGTACCACTTGATGAAACAAGGACTCTTTCAACTGCTGAAGTCAGTGGTAAAACCTTTCACAAATGTGTAAAAGCAGCAGCAAAATCAGCCACCATAATTAGATGGCCAATACTCCTCTTCCCATATGTCCTTCCCCTTCAGAGGTCAGGGGAACTGTAGTTAACAAAGAAAGGGGAAAAGCAGACAATGCAATGAATGCTCTCCTGCCTCCAAGCTGCTGGTACAGGGTCTCCTAATGCAATCACAAAACTCCCCACCAGCCACACCTAAAGATCCTCCCTGAACTCCATCATTTTCACCCATTCCAACTGCTTATAATGGGAACTGGCTCCATAGGCCAGCACTGTTCCTCTGTTCCCCACTGGGCACCCAGGAATTTGTGATACCTTGATGTTACAGCAGAACTGGATCATGTTAAGACAGTTAGATAAGACTGCCTTTGACTCAAGATCCTGATGCCCAGCTGATTGACTCAGCCAGATTTTACTTCCACAAGTCATTCCTGCTTCAGCCAGAGCACATGACTTCAGCCAGGCCTCAGTGTGGGAAGTATTTTGGTAGAAGTACTGTGATGCAGGTACCTGGAACCCTGAGATGTGTGACCTAGCCCCAGGAGACGGACAGTTCCCTCTCCAAAAATATTGCTTCATCTATCACTTGTGAAAGTATTTTAAAAAGTAAAGCCAACTCCCTTTGCCTTGAAATGAAGGCAGAAACTTTTCCTCTTGCTATTTTTTAGTAGCTTCTCTGCAAGAGGCCACAGGGCACTGATTTACACTCATGAGCTTTTTGTGGCCATAGGTTAAGATCATCTGGAGAAGCCACAAACTGACCTTGTGACTTCTCACTCTGAAGTGAGTGAATGAAGCCAATACTGTAACTCTCAAAGCTGGGGCGTGGGAGATGGTCTGAACAAGTTATAACTGCAGGCTGGTCCCTAATCTCCTGGGGTCCTCACAGAAAAGATACTCCAGTTCCTGTGTTTCAGCTCTGATATCTGTAAAATGAAATCTTAAAACTATTTTCCAGAATCTGCAAGAATGAAGCCCTTCCTCTCCTTGCAGTTTTTGAGCACCAAGGAAAGCTGAGGTAAGGTTTCCCAGAACTGAAATACAATTATTTGGAACTCGGTGAACTCTAGGACCTATGTTCAAGGGCAACAGCTCCAAGGCACTGTCTGAGCACAAGCTGGTAGGGTTCTAGCTACCTTAAAGGACAAAGGTGCCTTTCCCTCTCAAGCTGTAAGGAAATGCAGGTGTGTGAGCAAGATCAGGACTGTGGTTTCAAAGGACCAGCCCATGAAGCACACATGCCACCAAGGTAACTGTGTGTGTGGTCGTGTCTGCAGCTGCTTTTTGTCTTTAACTATTGTTTACTTCTCCCTTTCTTTCTTTCTCTCCACTTCTGTTTTTTTTTTAAACAGTCATCTGTTATCTTCTAGAAAGGGCATCTGACTGGTCGTGATGAACAATTGCTCTGGGAGCTGGCTTAGGAGGCACAATGCCCTTCTGACTTGCCAGACAACAGCAATTGCTATGTGGCTTCCTTTGTTTTATTCCTTCAGGAGACCAGTTGGTATTTACAGCATTTTCTCTAAGCAAGGCATTATCCTTGAGATATGCTTAAATCAGAGTGCTTCAGGGAATTCGAGCTGGGAGGTGAGAGTAGAGAATTTCTTCATAAAAAAAAAAAAAAAAAAAAACCACACCACAAAAAATCCCACAAAACCCCAAAGAAATCCTGGAGGAGATGCTGTTTCCTTCCAACTGATTCCATTACATAGGGACTGTAAGAGAATAAGGGGTTTACCAGTTCTAATAAAATCCCATTTTTATCAGAAGACACTAAAAGTGCACTTCAATGCAAACCCATGCAAAAGGGTGGAGCCTGAAGCCTGCTCAAAATACTGGCCCATTTTCCACTTATCCAGCCCAAACAATGAAAATAAGTTAGAGAAGGGCAGAAAGCAGCCTAGTTCTTATTCCAGAGAGAAAGGAAGGCAGTGTAAATCAAGAATAGCACAACTTAGATGCTCCTGTTAAGTTTGTTAATTTTTTTTAATCTAGAAGATACAAAATAGATGTAATTGAGCCAGTTAGGACTTTGGGGGACACTGGTGTGGAGGAGCTGGGATCACAACATGGTCTGCAAGCTGCTTGAAGAAACACACTTGTTTCCCTGGGGTGTGACAGTGAGGGAACAGAAGGCTCCCTCTCCCCATTATCCCAGTTCTGCCCTCAGCTACCTAATGCTAAAGGCACACTCAGTGTTTTAAACTTGGCTTAGTCTATGCAAGAAAAAAAAAAAAGCTAAATGCTTTTTTATTTTCTCTAAAGAGATAGTGGAACTAAGCCAAAGTGTGTGTATTTGTGCTGCTTTGCCTAAGGCAGCATAAGCACATTCTCTGGTGAATCACTAGGTCCCCAAAGCTTTTGCTTCACCTAAGAGAATGCCAAGGATCCTGGAGAAATGCTGCCAGGAACAAGGACACTGAGACACTGCTGGGCTAATGCACAATGGGTGGCTGTGACTAAGGGTCTGCATGGTTCTGCTCTAAGCTCCCTAGGATGATGATGTTTGAGATCTAATCCCCAGTACCTGACTTTTCACTATGCCCCAATTAACCTCAGATTTTCTGACTAGTGCTATTGTCTGATCTTCCAACAAGCATTTTGCCAGCCTGCTGCCCAGTATCTCTCAGGAAGCTGGTGACAGCAATTCCTTGCAGCTCAAGGGCCAACATGAATGGGATGCTGGGGCGTAGGTAAACAGGACAGCTTTGGAAGTCGAAGAAGACAAGAGACAGAAGATTGATGCCACCATGATACTGTGGACAAACCATACACAGCAAATTTTGGAAACAAAATTGTTGTACAAGATGGAGATAAAGGAGGCAGGGCCCAACCCACTCAGATAAATCTGAGGCTTCCTTGCAGCTACAGCAGCCATGTTAACAAGAACTAGATGAAAACCAGGCTCAACTCTCCTGATGTTAACTGCCTGGCTGCTTTAATTGGATATAGGCTCCTAAGTCCTAAAATCTGCTGTGTGACAAGACAACTGATACTTAATCTTTTAGTTCTTTTATCTTGGCTTGCCTAGCACTGCACTTTCAGTGCATATGTTCCTATGCATCAGAATTGTCCACAGAGTTGGTGGAGTTTTTTGCAAGAGGAACAAGCAACATTTTACATCTTTAGTGACAGTTCAGATTCAGAGTTGAGGCAAAGCTACCCTGGCCCAAGTTGTTTCTGCTCCAGGGAATGACTCCAAGGCATGGATACCCATTATCAGAAAGCAGTAATAATCACTAAGCTGTGGGGATAGTAATAATCATTAAATGCAGTGCCTGCACTCGGATACCCAGTGGCCTCTGGCAATACAACACTTGGATCCCTGATGCAGTCAGTGTCCCTCTGGACTTGCTCTGGGGCACACTGGGCTCACACTGTAATGAGACATGGAGCTAGAGGATCAGTTACCAGAAAGTAGTGTTTTGAGATGGGAAGTTATGAGCATGGCTGAGGATGAGGTAGCTGAGTCTTGGCGCACTGGGCTTCCTGCTGCAAGGGGCTGGGCTTGAGGGATGCAGAGGGATGCAGGGCTCTCAAGTCCAACTTTTGTGCCTCTTCTCCCTTCCCTCTTTGCTGTAAAGGATGATGTAGGATAGGCACCCCAATGGGAACAGAAAACACCTCCACTGGTTCTGAGCACTGTGCTGCCCCAGGAGCTTATTTGATTCACTGGAGCTCCAGCTTTGCAGCCAGGCCCAGCAAGCCACCAGCAGCCAAGGAGCTGCAGACTGTGTGGTTCCAGGCTCAGGCTGGCCCTGCACTCCTACCAATTCCCTGACACACCCAGCCTGGCTCTGCTGGGGCCTCTCTGAGAGCACTGAGCAAATTTCTGCTCAGGTGGCTTCAGGTCATCTTGAAGTCACCCCAGTTACGACCAGCAAACCATTGTCTCAGACTCCTTATCTCCACCTTTGGTAGGGCTTTGTATTAAGAGACCTCAGGCTCTGTCCCTCAGCATCATTACAGCTTCAATGACACAAAAGCAGAGGAACAAAAGACATTAAATACTCTGCATCAAGGAGTGGGGGATCTTTCTCTAGAGCAAGTGAGGGAGGATCCCTCAGTATCTCACTGAGGGAGTCTTACACCCCAAGCCCCACTGTCTGGTTCCCTCACTGTGAGGGAGGCCCTGAGGCTGTCTCCCTGCTGCTTCACAACCACCATGGACATCTGGGCAGTGGTGCAGTCTGCCATGTGCCCATCAGCTAAGCCCAGCACATGGGGACAGAGGAAGGAGGCTGGCACTGCCTCCTGAAAGGGTTCTTGTACAGGTGTGTTCCTGGAGGTGTGCTGATGAAGGACACCTCTGACTGCAGCTCTCCTTCCTCCTTGTGGGACCGTTCTCCTCAGTGAGGACCACTCCTGTGTGCTTGGCATAAAAGCAGGTTCATCTCCACCAAATGACCACAACCTATCCTCACAGTACACTGTGAAGAAGCTGAGATACCTGAACCATTGCATGTGAAGAAGCAGAACCCTAGGCTTGCGTTTATCCTCACTTAGATGGATGTAAAGAACCCAAAGGTACCTGATTTTGGTTACTGCCAGAGCAAGAATACTGCATGGGGTACAGAGCTACCAAGGGAAGCTACAGTGAAATCAGCCACCTCTTCAAGCCATTTACCACATCACGAGGCAGGATGAATCAATAATATGTATTGAGCTGGGAAAGTTAATCTGCATCCAGCGCATCATAACAAATTAAAAGGAAATAACATCAGTACAATTCCACTGGCTCTCATTACTATCACAGTGGAGAGTAATTAAATCCATGGGCCAAATTCAATACTGGAATAACTCTCCTGAAGCCAGTGGTGCTGTACAAGGACATTGCTTTTCCCAGATGCTGTGTATTTCAAACAGCAGCAGGGATGGCAAAAGGGGCAGAGAGGATAGGAGTGGGTAAGAGCAACCTGTTTAGGAGTGAGGCATTCTGCTTCTTGCTCTTTACCCAGAGTCATGGTGCCTGCCTGTTGCTGGATGGGCCTGAATTTTAAAAGCTCCAGGAATTTGTGTGTGTGGCTCCTGCTCCAATTACAAGGCCTTCCTGAGCCAATACACAACTACCATTCACTAGGCCTGGGCTAACATCTCTGTCCTGCCCTGTCTTCTGCTCCCTCTGAGCTCCTCCCTGCTCCTCAGCACAGCCACCCCTACTCTTTCTTGCTACAAAATCTCCTTTCCCTACCAAAGAACACCCTCTGCTATCCTGTTGCCTGACAGGCATCTCAACACATCTTTCTGTGCTCTCCTACATACCGCTCATCTTTTGGCCCTCCCAGGTCCCTGAGGTCAGCTGAAGGACTACTACTTGCCCCCAAAGCCATAGCCACTTGCACACCCATTACAACTTTAGTCCAGCCCTGCATGGATTATGAGCTGGAGCTGTGCTATGAAGCAGAAACTCGAAGCAGCATCTGCTGCCCACACATTGGTACAGTGCCCCACATGGCTCTGTCTCAGCAGCTGATTCCCATGGAGTGGGAGGAGAATGTGGGATGCAGAGGAAGCACATCCCTTGTCTCTGCCTGCAACACTGTCCAACTAATCAGCACTGCAGCATGAGGTGGGGGTGCAGCCACTGCACAGACACCCAGCAAGGCAGCTGATGGTGACACTGGACAGGGGAACTAGAGATGTGAATCCCAAAGTTTGGTCCACAGGTTGGAAACAGCCATTTAAGGAGAGGGGCACTGGACACAAGAAATCAGTTTGGAGAAATCCTACAGCCCATGTCTAGCAAAACATTGCCTCTCATCATTTTGGACAAGCCTTCAGGTTTGTGAACCTTTTATCTCCTATTACCACACCCTGTGCATGGCTTCCACCTATGGAAGCTATGCTGGCATCAGCAGAATTATGCAGCTGCTAAATACCATGTGTGGCAAACTGCAGTCTGCACACATGTAGCTGCTGAGGACTTTTATGCATGGACATGTTTACTATGCAATAATTATGATAATCTACAGAGATAATCCAAATAGTACTTTAGTAATCAGTGTAGTGTGGTCCTACAGGTGGAACCAAAGACTGAGAATTGTATTTTCAGACATACCATGATCTTGGTCACTCCCAGGTGGGCATGTCACTTGACCTAGCTTTGCCTTACTATACATTTCAAAAATTCAGTCACGCTGCTAACACACATCCATCTCTCTAACTACATTCAGATCTGTTAATGCATCACACAGAAGCCTCATTTTTAGAAGTGTTCAGCACCTATATTCATAGCCATATTACCACAGAACAGGCGATATCATTTCACCAAAAATAAGTGCTAACCTCTTTCAAAGCAATTCAGCAGGGACTGCAGAGGCCCTCTGGACATATGTGCCTGAGGTAAGTACCTTCCAAGAGGCCAAGCTCCCTAATTTCTCTGATTTCTATCTGAAAATAGCAGACCATCTGTCTTGGTCCAGAAAGCTAAGGACACCTTTTTAGCTATCCCACAGACAACAAGCAGCATGAGCTTCTGCTGTGTCATGCAAGCAGGTGCATTCACCTTGGCTTATTGTGGGAGGGAAAGGCTGGGGGGAAACCAGAAGGCACAACCTGGTAAAGGGAAGTGTTTCTTCCACAAATCCCGAGAAGGGATGCTGGGCTTAATACATCATTAAAAGTAATGTTCCATTTATCATATATATATATCTCATCTTACAACAACTTTGAGTTGATTTGTGTAACATTTAGACAATCTCAACAGGATTGCTCTCCTGTTGCTAACACTGTAATGATAGCTTGATGCATAACTGGAGCTTCACTCTAAATACGACTCAAAACCAACTGTGTTTTGACATAGTCATTATATGAGGTTAGATACAGCTAAAAACATAACTCTTAATGTAATGAAGTAAAATTCCTGACTCTTATCCCTCTGGACAGGCCAGAGGGAGTAGGGAACTTCTCCCCAGAAAGGTTCGAAGGCACTCTACAAAACAAGCCCAGTTACACACTAATGTATACTGCAGTGTTGAAAACACAGCGGGGGTAGGTGACAGTGGCTGACACTACTGCCTTGCTTCTGGTCTGGGTTAGCTGTTTTGTGGATTTACTTCATGCTACTGCTATAATGAAGAAAAGCCCAAAGCCAGAATAAAAAGTCTTGCAGAGCTACTGCTCTACTGTTTGCATGTGACCAGAAACAATACAGTGCTGTGTAGATGAGGAATGACTGTATGGCAACCAGGTAGGACAGAACCTGGAATAAAGGGCAGAAGATGCTCCCTGAAAGACACAACTGGCTGTGGAGGCACTTTTGTTTTAGCAGACCTGGTTTTCAGAGTCAGGAATGGGACGTCAGCTCTTCCTATGCTTGCTGGAAGGTGCCTGAGATTCAAATGGCAGATCAAACAAGCAAGCTACATACCTTAATCTTAAAAAGCAGATGAACTCAGTAATGATAAGCCAGCTCCCTCCTCTTTCAAAACCAGATTTTTCAGGTTTTCTTGTTTTGTTTTGGGTTTTTTTGGTTTGGATTGGTTTGGTTTGGTTTTTTTGTCCTGTTACTTTAGCTAATGTTTGTTCTCAGTGATACTAATCTTTAAGAGAAGCTGAATGAATGACTGGTGAGGTCTCCCCACTGCAGGCATGGCTTCTACAAGAGCGAAACACCAATTTGCAGAATCATCCCTTGCCTTTAAACTATGAAGATGACTGCTGCACTGGGGCTCAGAGAGACTGTTTTGCAGAAACCTGAACCCTAATTGTCCACAGAGAACAGAGCTGTTGCAACAGCTGTAGTAAAAAAATGGGGCACATCAGTGCGAAGCAGTTAAGTACTGCAAACCTGGGAGTGCTCTCAGATCTTCTTCTAACCGAGAGGTCTCAGGTCAGTTCAGGCCTGAGGTTTCTCCAGGTTTAACTACCACAGCATGGATTAGATGTGAAACTGTATTGACCTTTTACAAGAAGCAGTTACCTCCCTGGCTCTTGAAAGGCACTTTCTTAAAAGTGGTCTTTCAAGAGGGCCCTCTTCTTCAAAAAGATGGCTTCAGTCTACTCCCAGAAGCAGGCTGGAAGGATCAGCCACACGCCCACGAGTGACAGGAATACTTCAGCACAGAGCTGATTGATACTCCCAGGCGCTGGTGTTCTGTTAGTCCAGAGCTTCAATTGCATAGCAGCCATGGCTAGTGCTAATTCTGCTCCAGGCAAACTCTGAACCCCTGCTTTGTCTCTAGATCTCTCTGCAGGGGGGGTTTATGGAGTAAAGTGCCTGAGATGCAAAGAGCCTTAAGATGAGCAATGTCTTGATTAGAGAGAATGGTAGACGAGCTGTCCTTGAGAGAAGCTATGAAGTCAGCAGATAAATCTGTCACAGCAGCTCTGACTGGCTGTGACAACAGGAACAAATGTCTATCAGTTCTGTGCTCCATCTGAATGGAGTGTTGCTCCTCACTGTCCAAGCATCTTTAATTCCCTTCTTCCTGAGGGAAGAACCTTGCATGAAGAGTTCAGCTGTATGTACTCCCAGGTCTTGTGAATCAGTTGCTTGTGGTCAAAGCCACTGTCATCTTTCAGTCACTAACTGGCTTCCTAAACATGCCTGCAGAAACAGACTGCTGTGCTGCAGACATGTGAGTTTTGACAGGACACTGCCAGCACTGCTCCCAGACAGTGGGGAAGCCACAAGATGGGCTGCAGTGTCTGTCTGGAGCAGCTCTAGTGCTGCATCCATAGCAGGGCAGTGCCTGGCTGCTTCTGCAAGCACTGACAACCAAGCCTGGAAACTCCCACTAGCATCTGCTGAAGCTTCATATCCCAAAGGAAAAATGAATTTTCGCTTACACCCATCTTTAAGCATTTCAGCAGCAGAGAAGGCAAGGGCGTAGACACCCTCTCTAGCTAAAAACAGAAAGCTATGGGTTTTTTCATAAAAATTACCACTGCTACTTGACTTCTTATCAGGAGAAGGATTTCAGAAGCTTTAGTCCCTTTAGTTCCTTCATGGAGAGAAGTATTTAGCACAGGTGCTGTTTTAATGGTTTATTTCTAGAAGGTATGGGGACTGTCTCAAAGCCAGGATCCTAAAGGTCTGCAGAGGGACCTGAATTGTTCTAGGCCCCAAGCTGTGCCATGGCAAAATGACTACCAGCAGACAGTGGCAATTTTTTTTTTCCCCTTGTGCTTCACCTTGGAACAGCTGTTAGCAAAGTCAGAAAACTCCTCTGCCCCTCAGTGTATTTAATACAGCCTTGGCAAAACGACTGCAGTCTGTCATCTCATGAATATGGGAATTGCCTAATTCTCCAGCTATTCTTATTACCTCAGCCTGAGGGTCCCAGCTTTCCATAACTAATTCCTGAAATCACAGACTTTCCACTGTCCTTGCTGTCCTTGAGCAGCAAATTGCTGCTTCTCACATAACTGATATTGGTGTCTGCTGTGGTTTTCCCAGGGCCCTCCCTGAGTAGTGATGGCACTGTGGACAGGGCTAGTGACACCAGCTCTCCCCTGCAGTTCCTGGAGCTGCTCACCCTTTGTTGCTGTGACCTACAGCAGGGCATTTTGAAAATAAGAAATGCTGCATGGCACTCTGCAGTGGCTCTGAAGGCTGGGCAGCAGGCTGGCAGCAGTAATACAATCCATCCCTTGTGGCAGAGGAGATCCCTCACCCTGTTTCCTACAAGCTACAGTTTCCTGCCTCCTTCTGCACCCCACCGCATCTGCAACTCTCACAAAGTCTAGGGATTTGCAGGGCCTTCCACCTGTCACTTCATTCCCCCCTGCTTGTCACATATGTACAGTCTACCTTCCCTCTCTGTGCCCATGCACCTGGTTTCTGCTCCTGTGTTATTTTTCCTGTTGTCACTGATCCTGCCAGCCCTGTCTATCCTCCCAAGTCTCAGAGGTGAAGCTGTTCCTGTGCTGGAAGGTGATAATGGCTGCCAGGAACCAGTTCTTAGGGCTGCTGCAAACTGCAAAGAAGCAAGAAGCAAGAAGCTGAAGTTGAGCTAATTATGAAGCTGTGAAACTTGTGGAGATGTGGCCAGAGGTGCCTAGTTTAATCCCAGAGACAAACAGGCTCATTCTTCATATATTGGCTGGTGACATGTGAGCAGGAAGGTCACCAAGCTGTGGCCAGATTTACCATCCTGTCAGAGTGCTGCATGTGATGCCTCCTCATCTCTCAAACACCCACGACTGCTGCTGCCAAGCTGCTCTGGACAAGGAGAATGTGTTCACTTGCTGCAGTAGCAGCTGAAGAAGTCCTAATGTTGGTCTCAAGGACTAGATTCCTGCAGAGCACAGGCAGGTAAGGGTTTCTCAGAGGCTAAGAAGTAGCTACAGTAGCAGGGTCAGACTGAGTCAGGGTCACAACATGGTGGAAAAAACCAGTTCTTCCTGCTTCTTTTGTGAAACAGGATTTTTTTCCTAGAGTTTGCCAAAAGTGTAATTGCATCAATGGTAAATAAAAACTGGATCATACCTTCTAGTAGCTAATTTCTTCTTTGTGGTTCAAAACTGGCCTATACAGAAGCAACAGAAGGAATCACCTTGGAAGTCCACAGGTTTGTAATCAGAACCTCCTTTTCAATTAGTCATATTATATGGCTGTAAATACAATAATTCCATCAATACTATGGAACAGTCATGCTGCATTTGTATTAACATAAACAGGTCCTAATGTGCCATAGAGCTAATCTGATATGACAGTAATTGGCTGATGCCCAGTCATGGAGGCCCTGGAGCTATGCTTGCTCTCTCTTTTCCACAAAAACTGTCCTCTAAAACACAGGAAAGGAAACAAACTGTGATACCAGATCTTGCCTGCCGGCAAAAAACAAGGCTTCTTGCAACTGCAGCACCAAAGGGTTTGGGGACAGTGTGTATTTCATTTGGGTGGGAGTGTGTTTGAAGGGGAGCTTGGTCTCCTACAAACTTCAATATTAAGAAATCAGGATTTCCAGAACACCTTGTAAGACTAGATCAGACTCAGCAAGCACCCAATGGCTATTAAATCCAGAAAAGCCATAAAAGCACTTAATCTGCTCCTTTCCCTTCCCTCTGTGACTACTGGGAGCTGTACATCATCACTTAGTCTGCAGCAGGCTTTTCTTACACAGATGCAGCTTGAAACTCTAAATGCTTTGGGGCTCCTGTTGTTGTCTTGTGCAGCTCTCTACAGACAGGGCAGCAAGACTTAAATCTGGGACTGCAGCTGGGGTGAGGCCTTAAAGGAGATCAACATAAGCAATACCCAGAAGGGTTGTTTGAGATCTGGTTCCATCTCCCATCTGGGCCACAAATGCAAGTGGACAGACTCAAAAACAGGCCAGGATCAGGAGTCTTCTGGGTTACTGTCACAATAGGAACCACTCATTTTGCTTTTGGAAATATGCTCTGCAAGGAGAGCCTTAGTGAGGAGAGACTTTTTCTCTTTTGTGTGGGAGGCAGTCAAAGAAGTCACAGCAGATACCCAGGCTTTCTCTATTCAGCTCATGGGCTCTGTGCATGCTTTGCTGTCGGGCAGCACGATGCTTAATGCAGCCTCCTCCATGATGGAGATAATGAGTTCTGCCCCAGTACAAACCAAAGAACAAGTAGTGACTTGCTTTAATCAAAACCCATTCTTCTCAACATTATGGCACTAAAGGCACATAATTTTTGGTAATATGCAAGAGCAATACTCCAAAGCATGCGTGGTCAGCCAGTGCCCAAGACAGCTTCTGGAGCATACAGTGACATTACGAGTGAGTTTTGTTAGAGGAGGTGAGAAAAAGCACTCTAAAGAGAGGATTTAGGATGGGTGAGATAATGGCTTAGGTTCTGAATTTGACTTACATCTTTCTAGGTCTCTAATCTGCTCCTCCATCTGTAAAATGGGATCAATAAAACCTCCCCAACTTGCAGCAGGGCTCCCAGTCTTAATTGTTATCTATGAAGCATTCTGAGAACCATGAATGAAAGAAACCATTACCAAGCCCTCAGGCCTTACTATAATACAAACAAACATTGCAGAGTTGTTTACAATGCTTTCAGTGCCACAATGACTAGGAAATGAGGGAAGGAAAAAGTACAGATGCACCCAGCACTGTGTTTGCTGCAGTGTAAATAAAAATGGTAAGGGCAGGTTTTATAGATTTCCCTCCAGGGAATTCTATCATAACGCCTATTTTCAGTCATGCAGGAAAACTTCAACCTCTGTGCATTCAAAGAGATGCTAATATCTTAGGTATCAAAACCTAGTGTGAATTTGGGAAAATGCATCCTGTAGTTGAAAACGTTCTGAATCCCATGGAAAGGACTGAAGAGATGGCTCACTGGCACTCTGCAGATTTCAAGCGTTCGGTGCTGCTCAGCCACCCCTTACAACCATCAAACTCAGGCTAATACCCTACCAGCACACAATATTCCACCTTGCACAGGACCAAAGCCCCTACCTAAGCATCTAAAAGGCTCCAACCTTCCAATTTGAAAAGTTTTTTTTTTTTTTAGGACCCGGAGAAAAAAAAAGAAAAAAGAAAAGAAAAAAAAAAGAAAAGAAAAGAAAAGAAAAAAAAAAAAGAAAAAAAGAAAAGAAAAAAAAGAAAAAAAGGAAAAAAAAGAAAAAAAGGAAAAAAAAGAAAAAAAGGAAAAAAAAGAAAAAAAGGAAAAAAAAGAAAAAAAGGAAAAAAAAGAAAAAAAGGAAAAAAAAGAAAAAAGGGAAAAAAAAGAAAAAAGGGAAAAAAAAGAAAAAAAGGGAAAAAAAAGAAAAAAGGGAAAAAAAGGAAAAAAGGAAAAAAAGAAAAAAAGAAAAAAATTAAAAAAATAAAAAAAAGAAAAAAAAAAAGAAAAAAACAAGAAAAAAAAAGAGAAAAAAAAAGAAAAAAAAAAACCGAAAAAAAAAAACCAAAAGCCGGGGGTCTCAGCGAAGCCCCGCTCCCCAGCGCCAGAGGAGCCATGGCTGAGTGCTGCGAGCAGGCAGCGAATGCGGGGGGTGGGGGGCATGCGGGTCCCCCAGCAGGGAGCGGGTGTCATGGGGAAAAGCGGTGTAAGGTTTGGTGGGAGTGTGTCACCCCCCCAGCGCTCCCGGGCTGGGCACGGAGGTAGCGGTCTGCTCCGAAGGCACCCGCCGGGTCAGTCAGGAGGAGCTGGGCAATGAGACCCAGCCACCTCATCCATACCAGAGTGTGCGCTCCCTCTGCCACCCCGAGAGCGGGGCAGAAGCCGGGCAGCAGCGGGGTGGCCACCGCCATCCCCGCAGCCCTCTCCGTCTCGCAGCCGTTCGCCTTTGTTGCAGCCCCGCGTCCGCAAGGTGCGGCACCGGGACGGGGCTGAGGCCGGAGCCCGCGCCCCGGGGCGCTTCTCCCCTGAGGAGGTGGTGCCCTGAGAGCAGCCGCCCCGCCAGAGCGGCTGACGAAAAGGACCCCCCCACCCGCACACACGCCCGCCCGCACCTACCTACCTGCGGAGCCCGCCCGGGACGCCTCGCCTCCCGCCTTTGTTGTGCATGCCCCGGCAGCACCGAGCCCCCGAGCGGGAGCCAGGCCCCGGCTTAGACCGTCACCACGGCAACGGCGGGCGCGTGCGGCGCGGGTGGGGTAACGGCCGCCGCGTAACGGCCGCCGCGTAACGGCCGCGGGGCCCCGCCCGCCGCGCTCCCGGGGCTGGGGGCGGTGAGGGGGGTGAGGGGGGGGACAGGCACAGAGGCGGTGACACCGCGGGGACAGCGGGAAGCCGGGTCCGCAGCCCCGGCCCGAGGGGCGGGTGACTTCGGTGAAGGTGCGGGGAGCGCTTGCGCTGCGGGAAGCGGAGAGGGCGGCAGCCCTGCGTGTCCCCCGCCGCGCCCGGCGGCACCGCGGCGGCTCTTGCGGGCGAGGCCGGCGGCTCCCCGGGCGGGGGGAGGTCCGGTTCGGCCCGGCTCGGTGCTGCAGGCACCCGCCCCTCTCCCAGCCCCGCTTCCCTCCTTGCCTAGCGGACTGGTGAGCTGTCAGCTTCCTACTGCGTGCTCGGGACGCCTCGTGTTCCATATCCCGCAGCTTTCCTTCAGGCTGAGCTCCTCGGCAGTGCGGAACATCTGCTCACAGGTTGCACATCCTTTTGTCCTGAAGCAAGCCTGGCTCTGGTGACTTCTGTGACTGCCTTCCTCTGTCCGCCTTCACAGGCTCCCACACGTGACGGGCAGGCTCGGTGGAGCTGCTCAGAGAATAAAGCCAATGCCTTCGTTTTCCCCTGAGCTGAGCCGTATCCTGCATTTGCAACTATTTTATTTTAATTTGCCAATCATTTTAGGGGTAGCAGTGCCAGCTTGGACACCTTCTTCTAGACAGTAAAGAGCTGGCAAATTTAACAGTTGCTTTGATTGTGTGGAGGATTAAGCGTCAGGGTTCACTGGCTCTGTCACCCAGTGCTGGATTGAGCTGGGTCTTGCTGTCCATCTTGTACGTGTCTATGTGCAGTTTGTTACAAACAAGCAGGTTCTGGATTGGCAAAATGTGTTAAATGAAGCTTCCCTGATCAGAATTACTTGCTTTCGTGGATTTTATTAAGTCATCAAGCACAGGTAAAGACATTGTTTCTGTTTGAGGATGTAATTGAACAGAGAGTAACTAAATCCTGCAGGGAAAAGTTGAATTCAGAAATTAAAAGCGTGGCAACCCCTGAGTTCTTTCTGTGTATTCAACATCTAGTTATACAAATGTTTTGTTTTCTGGGGTTTGTCAAACTCCCATTTCACCTTACTAGAAAAACATTTCAGTGCCCCACACAGCATCGTCCAAGAAGGCTCCTAAACCAAATTACTAACTCCACATATGAAACCTCCTCAGTAAGCTTCAGCCAAGAGAGGAAAAGACAGAGGCAGAGACAGAATGTGCTCAAGGTCACAGAGGAGTTCTTCACCACAGCCGGGAAAAACTGCCAAAGCCACAGCATCCTGCCCTTGGGCCTCACCCACCAGGCTTTGCCTCTCTGTCCTAAGAAAGTTGTTGGAGCAATCCCAGCCCTGCCCTCAGTGGGGGCAGGGGAGAGAACACACCCACCCTTTAACTCCCCTCGGTAAAGCTGGGTCCGTCTATTGCTCATTTAGAAAACCATCTCTTTATTAAAAAAATAGTTTTTTGCTGTAGGCAGTGATGCCCGGCAGGTGACCCAGTGTTACTGTGCTATGAAGAAGGACAGTGAGAAGAACTTGGAGACTGACTGATGATGATCTTTGCAGCTCCCTCTGCAAAGAACTGCCTCAGCTTCTGATGCATGCCCATTTTATAAATAGTCCCCATTCTGCTACTTGGAGAAAGCTTTCATTTCTCCTTGATGTAGGTGACGCTCTGCAGTGGCGAGCAGATGTCTGTAGCAGATTCTGCTCCCATGGACATCAGCAGTGGAAGACACTGAGGCGAGAGGTGAAATAGCATCGGGGTTATCTCCTGTCCCTGGATCAGAGCTCCTGTTACAGCCAGGCTGAAAGGCCAGGAGACGCCCTTGGATTTAGCAACAGAGTCTCAGGCGCATGCCTGTGTCTGCTGGAGATGAGCATCCTGTTGTGTGCAGAGGCCAGTTAGAGCTAAAGCTGACAAAAAAAAAAAAAAAAAAAAGTTTCTGTCTGCATAAACAGGAATTTTCCTCAATTGCAGAAGCCAGCAGAGGACACTGCTTTGTCCCCAGCTCTGAAAGGGCTAAGTGATTTGTTTTGTTTGTTTGTACCTTTTGCTGCCTTCTTTCTTCCTTCTCCATGACTCTGGTGTCACCTTCAACAGAAGAACAGTTGCTGTCCCTTCATCTATTACAAGATTTTGTTTTCCAGAATGTTTGCTGCTGCTGTAGCAGTAATGCTCCTGTATAGCTTTACTTAAGGGGGCGGGGGGTGAAAAGAAACAAAACCACAAGACAAATTGGTCCAATTTCTCACAGCAACAGAAACCTGCAATTCAGCTAAATCGCCCCCACAGGCCAGCTTAGGCGGTGTCAATATTTAATGATCTGAGCACCGGCTGCCTTTGCAGCTCTGACTTCACCTCTGCCCCTCCTCACATCAGTGTGTCCCCCCAGGTTTGTCACCCCTTGCTTCCTCTGGAGTGAGCTGGGTTTGTCTTCAGGCTGCCAGAGCAGGCCTGCTGGGCACGACCATATTCTGCTCCTTTTTCTACCTGGCTGCACCACCTGTGTGGCACATTTATACCTGGATAAAGCTCCCAGCTTTCTGAGTATGCCTATGGTCTGCAAGAGCAAGACTGGACTCAACTAAGCTCACAGACTTGCCTGGGGTCTTTTTTGGGGTTTTTTGTCTAACCCAGACAGGACTATTCACCTGGTAGCAGGCGGGAGGTGGCTTCTGCTCAGGTGTCTGCATTTGTTCCCATTACTCAGGCAGGACTATTTTAGCCCAGAAGGAGCTGCAGTGAAATAAATCATCAGCAGCAAGTCCTGCACGTGGCATAAGAAGACCTGAAAAGAGGAGGAGCCAAGTTATGCCAAATCCCTCCCACCCATGAGAAAAGAAGAGCTTGGAGATCTCCTGCTGGGCCCAGGTTCCAAGGTGGCCACAGTGATTGGCACCCCACAGCATTTCCCAGCTCCAGCCCGGGATGCTGCAGCAGCAACAGGAACAAGTGACAGGCTGTATGTGGCTATAGGGACATTCCCTCATGGCTCCTTTGCCTCAGCTTCCCTGGTCTCTAAAACAGAGATGACCGAGGGCTCCTGGTGAGAAGCACAATGTAACAAGAGGTATTTTTTTTTAATAAAAGCAGTGGTGAGGCAGGGGAATTTGCACTGCTAGGTTGGTAATGAACAACCCAGGAGCTTGACTTCCTCCAGCAAGACTGCACCTTCAATCAGGCTCTCTGTTCACTTAAAAAAAAAAAATTATCCAGAAAATTGAATATTATAAAGAGGGAGTTCATGATCTTCTCCAGTGGCATTGAGTGGCAGAGGCCATTACCATTACAATAAATGGCTTTTTGGTAAGATGGCCCTATAATTCACTTGTTATTTAACACTGGCCAGGGGAGCTCATCTCCACATCAAGTACATTAAGCAAAGCACCTTCCTGAACACATCCCTCTGTTGCTGAAGAGCTGTTATAATGAGGGTGATTAGAAATAAACATGATGGCAGAGGCTGCTGTCTCAAAATACTTTGGGTCAGTGCTGTACAGCAGAGGGGACTGTGATGTGCAGAGGACTTGGGTATTTGTGAGGGAGCAGCTGACTTGCTGCAGTTCATCTGGAGATACTGGGCCTTTTCCAGTGCCAGAGCTGGGCAGCTGCTGGGCTTCCATCCCCTGAAGCACTTGGCCACTGTCCCCTATTTTGCTGCTTGTAGGAAAAGTCTCCTGTTAGGGACACAGCCTATAACTAACACCAAAGCTGTGCAGAACAACATGTAACTCAACAAACACTTGCAAGTGCCCTGGCAAATACTTAATGGATTGTTCCACCAGTTAACTCTTCAGAAAAGGACCTGAGAGCCAATTCAGTGCCTTCCAAATCACAGCTTTTTTACAAAAATTAACCTGGAGCACAGCTCTTCTGCTTGGCAGCTGTCCAATTATTATTAATTTCAATTTATTAGATGCATCTGAGGGGGGTTGGGCTTCTGCCCATTATTTGCATTTATTTATTTTCCATTCACCTCCACTAAAATTAAAACTCAAAACCTTCTAGAGATAATGGAAAACAAATATGCTAAACAACTATTGCTGCCCACATACAACTGGCAGAAATAACTGTGTTTTTCCCTCCTCTGCAGTGAGGTAAGATTTAATCCTTAAGATTTTCTGGGCCTTTCATTTAAAAATAGCACAGGCACCTACAGCACTAGCTGCAGCCTTGAGTTCTGCTTGCTTTCTGGACACATTGGTAAGCAGCATCACTCAGCCTGTCTGTAGGTTTTTACCCTGTCCTGAGTCTCAGTGATCACAGAAGCCCTGTGCTGCAGATGCTTCTAGATTAACCAGCATTTGTATGGTTTAAGTAGATGGATGGTCCAGATGGTCACACTGAAGCTACAATCCCTATAACATAAGTGCAGTACAAACTGCTAGACTGTGCTGCAATGGCTGTGGAAAGAGCTGCATGCTTTCAAAGGAAAACATAATCCAAGACTACTGATATTTTTTTCTCCCCTGGCTGCTATTGAGGCTGGTGGAGGTTCCTCAAGTCAAGCCTGCTTGTGCATTATGGAGTTAGCTGTTCTAGCCTGCCATAAGCACCCTGTTTGCCTAGTGCTTGCTTGACTCCTTACTCATGTCTTAGTTTGTTCTGAACCCTTCTTTACCTCAAAGCACATCCCCTGATAGAATGTTTTGCTATAAAAGCCCAGGCTTTTACAATGGTGTGAATCTTTAGGCATCTAAGTGTGAATAACAACTGAAAAGCCAAAGGTTGTGAACTTACTTTTAAAGTGATATAAATTACAAAGTATACTCATTTACAGCTACAGTATTTAAATCCTATTTGCAACAGCATAATCAGTAGGATCTAACTGTTGAAGTACAGGAAGATGTTATTAACAAGATAAATAAAATGCACCAAAAGAAAGCTTTGGTCTTTTTTCAGTGCCTTGTCTTCCAATTCAAGTGTTTTCCTTCCTTCAAAACACACCCAAGTGAATGCACAGTGCAAGGTATGAGTCTGGCTGAGTAAGAAATTCTTCTGCCCGTTACCTAAAAGGATTTCCTGCCACCAATAAATAACGTCCCCAGTTCTGCATTTAGGACATCATCAGGAATGACATCATCCTCCAGAAACTCCTCTCCAAGCTTCTTCCACCACGGCCAGCGAGTGTTTTTCAGCATGGTGTTGTGGGATTGTCTTGCCTTGATAGCTACAGGGACTGATCGACTCATAAAGACATCAAGATCTTTTTCTGTGGTCTCTTCTAACTGTGGAGCATCTGTAAGAACAAGAGCAATAGGGCTCTCTATTTTGTTTCATCTACTGTTGTTTTACAAGTGTTTCAAACCAAAACAAAAAAAAAAGGTGCACTACTCTCCCACTTCCCACTGTCCTAGGCCATTCCTTTCCCCATGTTGGTAATTAGAGTTTTATGGCTGCATGATAAACCTGATTGGACAAGTAATCCCAATTAAGGCTAATAAAAAAAAAATTCATAATAGGGCAGGAAGAAGATGAGGGGAAAGCAGGACTACTTCATTCAGGTGCAGTGGTGGCATTCACTGAGCTGACTTCTTGTGAAACTATGACCTAAGAGAAAGGTGCTGCTTGTTGGTACTGCTGGATCAGCACTCCTGGTGCAGGGTGACAGCAGTGTAGCCTTTCCACCTCCCTGCCTGGGGTACCCAGCAGGAGGTGTTGCTGACTGCCTGGTTAGGAGGTGATGTTAGTCTGTGACAGGCTAAGTAATAGAATTCAGTTAACTCGCAGAATTTCGTCCTGCTTGGGTGCTCTCTGATGGCTGCAGTTTGCTATTCTCACTCTTTGACTCCAAACTACTTGTCTGGAATCGAGATAACAGAAGAGTGAATTCTGTTTCACTTAAAGCCAGGCTAGAGTAAATTAAAACATGACTTGGAATTCATTGCTCAAAGATTTCCCTCTTTATCCGGAAGAGCTGAGAGCACTTCAGCCAGCAGCTTATTTACAACACACAAAACCAGAACAAAGCAAAATAAATGCAGAGGAAGAGGTTGTGTGAGATCCCCTTCTTAGAAGTGCTTTTTACAGGTCCAATCCCTTTCTTGTGAATGCATCAGAGAGACTTCCAGCAGAAGAGTAAGCTGAAAAGCAGGTGTGTGTACTTGACCTATAGCAACACCTGGATAAACTTTAACAAAGCCTGAATCTCAAGATAAGGATTTTGGCAAAGAAAGAAAGAAGTTTTAGTTTTGGAACAAGGGTTTGCCAATGCTCCCTCTAATTTTCTCTCTGAAGTATTTTTTTTCAAATTAGTGGTAATCAAAGCTATGACCAGAGCAGTCACATACTCATCAGCAGTTCCACATCGGTGTTGACCTGAGCCAGTAACGTCTTTCTCCGCTGCTCTGCCCTCCTCTCCAGTCTGCTCCTCAACAGGAACTGTGCCAGCCTCTCCTGAGCCTGCATATGTAATTCCTTACTCATTTCTTCTGACATTTGGGAAGCCTAGATGAAAACAGCAGTTTGTTATCATTAGGAGCTATTTTAAATCTTTTGGGACCAGAATAAGGTCTCAACAAGGGATGCAAATACTGCACTTAACTTAATAATTCTGCTTTCTGTCCAGTTATCTCCAAAACTATCATAAAATATATAAATTTTCCATTTACAGCTTGCTTTGACCCTGTTTATTAGATTAATCGTTAAAATTCCCAGTATCCTAGCACCTTCTTCTCAAATAAGCAGGGATACCTCACATAGATTATCCTAATCAGATTTTATGATGCTGAATATATTTTATCTCTACAGTATTTTATATTGCATCATTAATGCCAATTACAAAATTACAAAGAAACCAACCGGATGCAATTTGATGTAGTCATCCACCTGCTGCTGCAAAGCTAGTCTCTGCTCATCAGTCAGTCCCTTGGGATCTTTCCAAGGAGAGAGAGGTCTCCTCCTTCTTCGTTTTTCCAAGAATTTACAAGCCTTTGTAAAGAACATATGACAAGATGACAATGAGAGGCAGGAAGCTTGTCTTCTCGCTTTGTTTGTAGTCAGTGAGGAAAAAATGTTTCAGTACTGCAGCTATTAAAGCATAAATTTAGCTATGATGCTGAGAGACAGCATACAATAATCACCATGAATGATAAATAGTAACAACAGGCATAATAAATTACTGACTCATCTGCAGTGTGGTGAAATTCCAGCCTTAGGTTTCAAAGTGGCAGCTCTTGCATTTTAGTTACAAGATGGTATCTGGCTTTGTAACCTTTGCAAGGTTTAACCCATCTAAACAACTTGTGGCTCTAGACTATCATCCTCTGAATAAGTTTTAAAGTAATGGCTACCTCAACAATAAGAGAATAAAGAGAGCTTTTTAAAGCACTGCAATAATCCTTGGTCCTAGCCATTCTCAGGACAAAGTATATACACTTACTGCTCTCTGAATGGTGACAGCTGCTTTATACTCCTTAAGAGACTGTCTCTGTTGATGAAAATTTCTTCTTGCTCTATACCCTCGCCAGAATCTCTGGATAGTTAATGCTGATTTGCCCTCCATTTCTTCCATGTACTTATTTACCTGACCTATAAATGTAACAAAAATCCAGTTATATGACTGACCCAATAATTTCCATTTTTAATCCTCAAACTAGATAGCACCAAAAGAGATTGGGTGCTATCAGTTAGAAAGCCCTCTTCTTCCAAGGTCTGCTGGCTGTGGGCCATGTCTCAGAGACTTGTAGCTGCAAAGGAGCTTTGTAACACATGAAAACTTGGTCTCCATTTCTCCTGTGCCATTTTGAAGGCAGCAGATCTTGATCAGGAGTTATGGAGCCCTTGTAGAATTAGCATGTTCTCCGTCAGATGACTGGGTCAGAAGATAAGACAGTAAGACAGTGCAAACAGACATGCAAGATCAGGAAATATATCTGGGGAAACTGTTCTTAAGGAGACCCAGGCAGTTTAATCTTCTGCTATAGTTTAATATAAATCATACTGGCATGGATTATTTCCAGAAAGGCAAGCTGTCGTTCATGGAAGAGTCTCATGGCCCTCTGTCTCTGCAGTTGCATTTGCAGTTTCAGAGCCTCTTCTTCCCTCTGTTTTTTAAAATGCTGCAGCTCCTGTTCCCGTTTAGCTCTGCAATACACACAAACATGAACAATTAGCTAAAGTTGAACATTTCTTAAAAACATCTTTCTTTCTCTTTGTGTTGAATGGTCCAGCATCAAGAGAGGAAATTCACAAAATAATCTGTGATGCCAGCTGTTGGCTTCAGGACCACACCAAGCAATGACAAATGACCTGCAAGCTAAAAAATTGCCACACTATCTACAGCCAACAAAAAATCTGAGCCAGTCACTCAATCTGACTCAAATTGACTCAAGTGACTCAAATCAAAGGATGTGTTTTTACTTATGATAAAATTCTAAGCACCCTTACAGGGGACAATGCTCCATGTGGGACATAGAGAGCTAGCATGAAGTAGAACAATTTAATTCCATTATCTGGGGAAGAGGTAAAGCAACATTAGCCATCTGCTCCAGTGTGCACCTTTTTCCAGTGTATCCATCAGCCTGCATGGTACCTGCTGTCCATAATACACAGTATTATTTCTGTATGGTCTGCAAGAGCAGATCAGAATATTAGCTGTTAAGGCTCACTTCTGAAATTTGGAGGATTGCTTTTCTCCAGGAAATACACACTGATACGTTTTCTCCATCTCTAACTTGGTTAATACTAGGAAAGAATTTTCTTGCAATTTTTTCCTGATCTGTACTAGCTGTAATTTGATGTTGGGATGTTGCCCCCTGTGCTTGGAATTGGAAAAGCCCCAGCAGCTGTTTCTCAGATGAGACAACTGAAAACTCTGTAACTGTATATATATATATATATACACACACATATATACACACAACGGATTTACACATGACTAGTACAAATTATTGCTATTTTAGCAGTCCTACAATTAGCTGTGTAACACTGAACAAACTCAAGGAAAGATTACAATATTAACTGAGAAGACTTTTCTGAAACCACAAAGTTTCAGAAGGTTATAATTTGCAGAGCTTAGGATTTTCCACTGCAGCTGCAGGTGAGCAGAGTGTGGAGTTTCAACCTCAGCAGTATTTAACCACGCTTGTTCTAAAATAAATCTGTGAATATAACGAAACCCAAACTGTTAAAAATTAAAAAATATTCTTGAAAGCTTTCCTAAAGTCACACTTACAGTCTTCCATACACTATTTTTCAGCATAACACTAACTACAGCTTTGACCTAGACAGAAAAAGAACAGAGAAGCTGTACAGTTACTATTACTATTATCAATACATTAGGACAGACCAAGCCATGAACATACAACTGTAAGGATATTAACATATTTCCATTCCTCTCAGTACTAAAAAAACACATTCAGAAGTCCATTTAATTGACTCAATAACTCCTGAAGAGGCACAAACTAACACAATACTGAAAATTACACATGGAATACCAGCAGCTTGTTGATTGCAAATAGCCTGGCTCCCTTTCCCTTCTGCTTTACGGTGTTATGCCTTACCCTATAATCCAGATTTCCTGGACTATGATTGTAGATTGCAGGCTTGCAAAATTCCTGATGAGGGAGGGAATACTGGCTCAGAGTGTATGGAATATTGGCTCAAAGTGTATGATGGAGTACAAAGGAGCAACAAGGATGTAATTTTTGGTGTTTCAGCACAAAAGCTGAAGTGGATAGTGGCCCTCAATGGACACTCTGCTTGCACCTCCAAGTTTTCCAGAATTTTAAGATTACACCTTAGACTGTCCAACATTTTCTTAATGCCATTCTAGATGACAAATCATAACTGTCTGCTTTCTAACACCTTGATCATAATGCAACGTGACTTAATTAATTGATCTGTAAGATCTAGTTTTGACAGAGTAGCACTCCACATGCAAAAAAAGGCTGAAAAAACACTTCTATGGAGTTCAAACTTGATTTAGATCCCTTAATCTATGTTACATTCACACTAAAATTTTTAAAAGTTAGCCTAATATGTGGTGTTATTACTACTGAAATCGTACTTCAAGTAAGAAAAATATTATTTATATAGCTTCATTCATCTGTGGAGCTCCAAGTCAGAGGATACTATTTCTAGATCATTGAAGTGACACCATTTTAGAAGTCAAAGATTTCAAATATTAAGAACAAGGTCTTGCAAGTCCATGGTTTCTCTAGTATGGCAGATTGGAAACTTCAGGACAGTTTCCCATTCAATTTAGAGTGAAAGTTGGTACCAAGTTACCTGTGAGCCAGTTCACTGCTCCACCACAAGTACATTATCTTCAGTGCTATCCCATGATACAGTGTGCCACATTTCAGTTTTCCACATGCCAAAATTTTTTACACTGAGAACATATACTCCAGTGCTTTTTACAAAGCCATACTGTTTACCTGAAGCTTCTCTGTAAAGCAGTCACTGCTTGGGGTAGTTTTTTCAGCCTTTGCCTTGTTTGAAATCCTCTCCATGTAGCCTGGATTATACAAGCTGCTTGATGCTGCCTCTGAAATTAATAAAGCAGTTGGTAGTATATTTTCTTTGCATATAAACCCATTTTCTTACTGCTTGCATATTTGAAACAATCGCAACATTTGGCCAAACCCTATCAGTTCTCAGATGCATGAAAATTCAGTATTTCTAACAGCTTGGGGAATTCAAGGTCCTCTAAGACAGTTATTATCATGAAACCTGTACTTGCCCAAAAGGCAGCTAATCTGACCTAGACTGAGATCCTCTGTGGTAAAGAAATTAATCTACAGCACATATATAAGATATATATTAGCTAAATTACTTGATGATATTTCAGAAGGTTATGCAATGAAAACACCTACACTACCAAGGACAGAAAGACAAGTTTAGAGAAATAGCAGCAGGTTACATTTTCAGTATGATCATAAGACACCAAAATGCAACAAATATGGAAAAAAAAGAATCAAATCTATTCTCTTAAATGGAATTGAAAAAACAAAACAACCCCCCCCCCCCAAACTGCACAACACAAAATACCCTGCTCTGTTGAAGATGAAAGCAGGTCTCTACAAACATAACTCTGATTTTCTTTAAAGTACTGTCTGAAAAACTTCAATGTAAAATTTTTCTGGGAAGTTCATGAAACACACAGAGTTTCTTCTCTTGGGAATGAAGCCCAGGTGTTCTGACAGAACGTTTTATCTATATGACTTCATTCTATGTGAATGCTGCCTAGAATATGGAGATCTACATTTTAAACAGCGATGTAAGAAAAGCAGATGCAGTTATTTTTCTTCTATAGATGGCAAAACTAAATTACTTTTTTCTCCCTACAGTTGTATAGAAGCCTATAGTGAATCTACAACAGAAAGTCAATTTCTTAAGTCACAGTCCCATACCTTAATGACTGGACAATTTCTTGATGTCTTCAAAAGTTATGGGGGGGGAAAAATTAGTAAATAGGAAATTAAAAAAATCTATTAATATAGTGAAAATGTAACAGGCTTTGATAAATGTAATTGAAGTTATACAGTAAATCCATTCTAAAAATACATTTAACACATATAACTTGGATTTCACACATAGAAGTTTCATTAAACTTCAGCACCTCCATTTCTCCTTTTCCACTGGATTCTTCCAAGGACAGCAGGTCCAAGAGTCGACCGAAATCCCTGTCAAATCCTTTGCCAGTCCACTGCATACTTAAAAGCCTTTTTAATCCTAAGGGAGAGAAAAGAAGCATATGATACCTCTAAGATGAATTTTTATTTTCAGCATTTCAAACTAAAAATTTTCAAGTAAAAAAATCAAATCTGACTCTGTGTGCAAAGGAATACTAGATTGGAGCTGAACACCATCAGTCATCTTTGAGTTTCAACACAGCACACAACATAACTGAATATCTAGTGCTCTAGCCATCACAGAGAAGTATTAAACAATGACTAATTTTTTATGTACAAGTCACTATCTCTTGTGTCTACATAACTGGCAGTTAAATTATCAATGTACTTTCTGTGTCTTATCAGTAAGTCATTGTAAGGAACTAAAAGGATGTAAAGCACCATGCTTGGTTTTATTAGCACAGCTTTCATATCTTTCATAATAACATGTATTTATTTATAAATGAAGTCTTTGATGTCTTATCTGTATAGCATAGTCTAACTGGGAGTGCATGTGCATCCAGTCCCTGAGATAGCACAGCTTTTAAGGTTCACAGTAGCTAAAAAGCATACTGTGCTCTCCCCATAACATCCACGCTCCCTGTACAGTGCACAGGACTCAAGGAAAGAGCAACACATGATTTTTAGCTTCGTGTCAGACAAATCCCAGAGCTTGAGAGTTCTGCAGTGAGTTGGAGGGAGAAGGAAGCAGGTCAGGAATTAGACATGTATTTGGATAGCCTGCTGGAGAACTACAAATACAAATAACTTTTCTATCTTTGAGTCATTGTTCATAAGCATATTCATACACTGGGCAATTCCAAGGAGAAATCCATCATCTATACTTACAGGACCTCGACATACAGTACAAAGTCCTTCATGCAAACAGAAACAGCACCTCTGTTCTATCCCACATGCACCTTCTTGGTAAAATCATGATGATTAAAGACTTGAGACAGGTGAGTCTACAAATGAAGTCAGTGGCTGCCTGAAGCTGATGGCTTGGCTACACAAGGCAGTCTCCTTGCTCAGTCCTGTGGGGCTGACACAGCTGTCTGCCAGTGTCCACACAAACTACACATCCAGATACACCTCTCAGCTACTGACAGGGCACAGCTCAAGTGTGCCTCTCAGGTGTGTCCAGCCCTGCAGACAAAATGACCAGGCCCTACTGGAAACCTGATGTAAAGACAAGTGCTAGCCATGTAGGTGTGAGGTTCAGGTGCCTCTGGCAGGCTGCCCTTACTGACAGGAAGTTTACACTGAAATACCTCACACTGGCAATGGCTCTGAGCTGCTGTGGAGCCAAGTTATTTCAATGAGAGGGACAGATGGTAGAAATGCTGTCATATTTTTTTTGCTGCTGTTCCTCAAGTTATCTAAATTCCAAAGCTTGAGTCAAAACTAACATACAGACTCTAACTTTAAAAAAAAAAAAAAAAAAGTTGTTTTTTTAACTTAGTGAAAACATGAAACGTACAGAAGAGAGAAGAGTCTCTAAATGACTGCAGCATATTGTGATTCAAGGGCAAAATAAACCATAATTCTTTGGTGGGAGACTTGCAACTCTTCAGAAAAGTCAGCATTCTACAGATGGGATGATCAGATGACCACAGCAGCTTCACAAGAATCTACTAGCCTTAGGCACAGTACACTTTCTTTCAAACCAAAGGGATGCCCTTCTCTCTTAATCCCGTGGGCAAAAGGATGACAAAGCTGCCCATCTGGTCCAGAATTTACGTAGCTGGTATTGCCTAATAAGCAGTCATCACAAGCTTAAAAAAAAGGGAACAGGAGCTTTTTGTCTAGCATATCCACTTCTTACTGTCCTTGCTCACAAGTAGTTCTGACCATCAACAACATATGAAAGACTTGGCAAATATCAAAGCCTCTTTCTTAGTCTCCATGGGCTTGACAGAGGACAAAGGTGTTTCCTAGGGCTCCCTGACAGATTAGAGACAGAAACATTAAATGGGACACCTCATTAAATAATGAATAACACAGAGAAAATTACATGGATTCTAAGCCTCTAAAGGCACCAAGACAAAATGATAAACTCAATTATGAATTCTTGGAAAGAATTCATTCCAATCACTCAGACATCAAGAGACACAGGAAAAGAGATGCAGAAAGAAAGAAGCACAGCCTGTAAGGTTGGAAGTGACAAACAAGTTTAAGTAAGTTGCCACAGGCAGAGTCCTCAATACACACACAATAAATCTAGGAAACAGAAGGAGGTGTGATACCTTCAACTATTATGGAAAAGTTTTAAAAAAAAAAAAGCAACACAGCACTGCAGTTTCCATCTCTGTTGGATAATTTTTGAACTCAGGTGGGAAACCTCCATCTTTGTATTTTAGCAGTGAATGTAAGAGGAGGCCAAGGTATTGTTCCCACACACGTTTACAAACCTTTGTAGCGATCTGAGAGTAAATCCAGAAGCTGCTTGCAAAATGTTGCCACCAGCAATAGCAGTTTTGTAGCAGCATTTCCTATGACAGGATTGGTGGTAGATGAAAGCTTATAAACAAGTTCATCCAAAACAAAGTGAAGGGTCTCTTCATCAACCTGAAGCAAGACAGAACTTTAAACGCAAAGGAAAAAAAAAAGAGGGGACAGAGTTGAAGTGTTATTTACAAACTACTTAAAATTTAGAATTCAGAAAATAATCAATGATATAAAAACAACTAACCTATTGACCCTCAAAATATTGTGTAAAACAGACATCATTATAATTGCTGTTTCAACATCATCTGTTATTAACAACTGCAGGAAGTGGTCATTTTGCAGAACTGTAAAAAAAAAAACCCAAAAAATCAACAAAAACAAACCTAATAATGAGTAAAAAAGGAATCACACAAACAGAACCAGACTTGAAAAGACCATAAAACAAATACACTTCATTATGGAACATAAGACATAGCAAGGAAAACCAGATACTGTTTCTGAAACAAACTCTCTCTTTTATAATTTTCACACTGAAAAAAATTTTACTGGAATAAGAAAACTACTTCAACATTGAAAAAACATGTTGAGTCCTGATTTTCTGCCTTCGGATATCCCACAGGCACTGGTGCTACAATGGAATAAAAGCTTTAAAACCTTTTATGCTACACTAGTATCAGTTTCTTAGTACATCAGAACTATCACTGGGGCAACAATATCCAGAAAGGACAAGGGTTTCAACCTCAGCAGTTTCTAACACCAGGTTTATTTAATGCAAATTCATTGATGTCATTAAAGCATCATCTTTTTTATTCCAGTGTATCACTGTCTAGATATTTAGTAATTTTTCTGTCTGTATGTGTTTTTAGTTACACATCTTGTGATCTTTAGATTTTGAAAACTAGGTGGTGATCACCTGAAGAGTGATTCTTGATACCTGTAGTTGCCACAAATAAATTTTCAGGTGTTTTATTTTCCCTTACCACATGCTGCAAGTTGAACATGCCCACCGAACAGCCAGCAGATGGCATCAGTTACTGTTTGGAACCAGTGTAAAAAATCTTGCTTATCTTTATCCTAAACAAAAAAGAAATAGGTACAACCATGTGCATAAATCTTCACTGAGGACTTCAGCTTGATGCAGCAGCAAGGCTTGTATGTTTCAGGGATCTGGAGACCAAAACTCCATCAAATTCCTGGATGAGGCTGATTAAAGTGTAGGAACCAGTCAAAAAAAACCCCAAACAAACTTGCAAGTCCTTCAAGGCCAGAGATCTAGCAAGGAAATCGAAAAAAATATTAAAAATAGGGCAGCTATTCCTGAAAAAAAATCAGGGAGAAAGAAGTCTTGTTTACTCCTTAAAATATATTTGAATGTATAGGAGGACAAAGAAGACAAATAATAGCTCAGCACAAATGCATCACAGATTTAGTCCTCAAAGTGGGAAATATATTCTTTAAGATTAAAGCACAAGGAAAAAAAGAAAAAGGTATGAAGTGTCCAGGGACACAGTTAAAATGGAAAAGGTTCCTAAAAACTGTTACAGTGATGCTTCAGATGCAGCTCATAGTTGTATGTCTGGGACCAAGCATCAAACCACTGTTAGGCTGAAGTCTGATCAGTTTGTCAAACAGGCTGTGTCCTCTGCTTGCCTGTGATAACACTGGCCTGGAAAAAAATGACCAGGAAGAATCCAGGCTTGAATATGTGAACACACATACAGGCATGCAGTCTGTATTCCAGGTGTGAGCCTGGAAAGCTAAATCTGGGAGGTGGGACAGCAAAGGGGCTTCTGATAGTGCTACATCACTGAAATGTTGCTGTAAAACACTTGGCCAGACATCTCCCACATTAATTGATCCTCCACAAATAAAACTCCAGAAAGCCTATTCCTAGATCCATGCTGTAAGTCCTAGCTCTCAGTCACGGTTTAACTTTGCATTTGGTTCTTACCATGAGAGATACAAGATCACAGTAGTAAGTTAAACTGTAATATTATCTGTTCTGTTGTGGCAACATGTCAGATTCTGAAAGCTATTTTAGTGCTTCCCTTGAATTCAAAGACTTATACAAATACAGATGAGGGCAGAATAAACTACACATCTCCACTGGGAGAGTGGGATTTCCAAAGTTCCACTGAGCAAGCACCAAGTCTGGATGCCCAGTCACCTCTGAGACCACAAGGTCTGAAAGCCAAAGTATGAATTACAATGTAGACTGAATTTGCATTCAAAAGAAATCTTTGCCCACAAGCATGACTCAAGTGTGTAGGCTGAGACATAATAAGAAAGTGTGGGGGAAATTACATATTGTGGATAAGACTGGAGTCTCCCGAGATGTCATTCAGGAAGCTTCCTTCTTAAGCACTAAATACTCTTTCTGAAGTATTGAACTAACAGCAAATACAGTTACTCTGCTCATGCTTTCTCAGAATTGATTGTTTCTGGTGTCCATCACAATACTCAGTAAGAAAACTAAGTGCAAAAAGCCAGTGAGCCAAGAAATGAGATACTATGAAAAGACAGATAGAAAAAGAAACTACCAGAATCCATGAGTTAGTTATTTAAATTATTCATGGGTTTCGTTTGTTGGGTTTTTTTCCTTCTAAATCTGGAACTCAGAGTGCTTCAAAAGCGTGAGGAAACCTTGTTGGGCAAAACCCTTCTTCTCTGAAATGAGAAATGTGAGAAAGTGTTCAAATCTACACATTCAGTCAGCCTTTGGGGTTCCCAACATGCGGGTTCAGAAGCAGAAAGGATTTTTGGAATTTTTTGCCCATTTTGTGGCTGAAATTGCATGTCAAAACAAACTTCAACAAAACTGTTTTAAAGTCTTAAGACTTCCTAAACCTTTTCTGTAAAGCTTCTGAATAAAGCAGTGGGAACAGAGCCTTTACAAAGACCAAACTAATTAAATGCAAAGTTAAAGAGACATTACCGTGACTGGGATGCTGCTTTTTGTAAGGCATTCTTTTCTGTCATACCGCTCTAATTCTTATGTCCTGCTTACAATTGCATTCCTGCCCCCTGCCTTTACTTGTGGAAAGCAGCAGCCAAACTCTCCAAACAAACCTATGGTAACAAAGTAGCTTTGCACACCTAATGGCCCCAAGCTTCACAAGGACAGATTTCAGTTTCGAAGCTCCAAGGCATAAGAAAAACTACTGTAATACCTGGAAAATAAATTTTCATTATACACTGTCCCACGAAAAATATCCTATTTATAGCTTAGAAAGCTTACAGAAGTTCTCTGCTGTTTTAAACATGAAATTTAAATACCTTGATCACTCGGATAAATCGTGCCTGCAAGCGTCTTCCCAAAACCAGCAGGTTGTCTATGACTGAAGGAAGGAATTTCTTGTAAAATTCCTCAGGATCTTCTTTCACATCTAGACCTACACAACAATGACTGAAATGGGAAGGAAAAAAAAAAAATCATCAACCTGAATAGTCGAGGGCCTGTTTGAACAGCTTTGAATGAATGTCACGTCACAGGAGCAGAAATGCTTCAGTGGCATGGGACAATTCAGCCCTGAACAAGAGTGAAGTGAAGTGAAGTGCTGTGACTGGCTCCAGGGGAGCTGCCTCAGAAGGAAGGGGAATCACTGGCAGGCTGCAGACACCAAGTATATTGCTGCTTCTTATAGAATGTCTCAGTCTAAAACATATCCAAGGCACTTTTTCCTTTAGCTTCATCGGATCTGCTCAGGCTTGTCCCACATGCTAGGGAAGGGCTCTGATGGTCATAAAGAGGGGGGAAAAAACCAACCCAAAACAACAAAAAAAAGACAAAATGGAAAGGTAGATTAAAACTTGAGAAAGAAAACCTGATGGTCCTCACTCCTCCTTCCTGGGGGGCAGATCAGGCATGGTAAATGTGTACAAATAAAACAGTACTTAGCACAAAATTTTCAGTGTGTCTCTCTACAACTTCTCTATACCAGAGGAATACACATGGACTAGAAATCAGTTCTTCAAATCTCAATTTTCTTTTTACTCAGTGAAAACAAGTTTGTCATTTCTTGAAGACATTTTACAAAAAAGTGCATGTTTTCAACTGTAGTTTTTCAGTTTTGCACTCTGCACTGATATTAGTGCAATAGAAGAGTTAGAAGAGTTTTCCTAAATTCTTATGAGTTTTGCTTTCCAACATCTTATCTAGGCTTTAACTTTTTGTGAATGTACACATGTAAAGCTTTGATTACCAATGCCCTTGGAAATCAAATTCAAGGCATGATGCTGAGATTCATCTAGTTACAAAAGGATATTTTTATAGCTAAAATAAACGTCAGTTTTCTCTGTAAAATTAAATAGCTTATAGGGGGTGATTTAAGTATCACACAGTTCCAGTGGTAAATCTTGCATCTCTTAGTGAAATTCCTGGCATTAAAAATTCATAATGCAGATATGGCATAAATAAGAGGTGGCTGCCTAATTGCTTCATGCCTTAGAATTTTGCTCCCTAGTTAAGCAAAAATCAAATACAGCTAGGAGAAAATTTAAAGCTTCTTATTTTTCCTGACACTGAAAACAGAGATTGGTTCACTGGGGATTTGAGTTTAAACTTGTCTTATTTATTAGCTATGAATTAAACTTAATTATGTCTTTTTTGCAATATCAGTACATTAAGCTATCTAGTCTGTATGAACTGTGTCCTCTATTATGTTTAAAATGTAAATTGATATTTAAAACAGGTATATTGAATAGATATTTAAATAGCAAACCAAGCTGTGAGTCAGTCAAGCTGAAGACTTTTGCAAGATGAAATCTCAGTAAACAAAGTTTTTAAAATAACCACAGTTCTGAGTAAGAACCATGACACTAATGAGTGCTGTTCACAAAAAGAGGTAAAGCCCAAACAAAAAGTGTTCCCACCAAACAGTTTACCCAGCTCCACAAAACACAAAGCCAATGAATTAAACAGGACCAATTAGGCTATGCCTGACCCCCTGCTCTTGACTGCTCCCTGCACTTTAACCCTGGCCTTTCCTAAAAAACAAGCCCTGCTCTGGATGGGAGCCAATGTATTACAGCTTGAAAGAAAAAGAGCAAGATGAAACGCCAGAAAGAATACAAGAAGAAAACTTCTTAGCAATCTTTTTTTTTACCTTAGGATCTCTGCTATCTGGGCAGCAGTAGCCCAGCCTCCACGCAGCCTAGAGTGGTCTTGTCTAAGGACCAGCATGCAGTACTGAGTAAGTTCATAATCATATATATCTTGCTTAATTTTTTTTGATTCTTCACATCCCAAGGAAACACTGTTTAAAATTCCTGTGTGAAGGAAGCAGGAGACAAAGACAGTATAAGATTTTGATGTTCAAGGTTGTTTTTTTTTTCTTTTTCCAAAGTCTTAAAGTAATGATAAAAGTGGTAACAACAGCATAAAATATTTTGTCAGCATTTTTTACTTCTACAGCTACAATCCATTTGTTAAATTATATTAGAATTTGAAAGGGTCACTAAGCTTAGGTTGCCATTTTCTCCCTACACATTTAGTAGTAAAACATACATTAGCTGGGATATAGCCTATTTGTATGAATTTCCTTGGCCAGATAAAACCACAACCACTGTGAAACATACAGCTTCCTTATAATTACATCCCAATTTAGAACAGGACCTAACTTGTTTCTACCATTTCTATGAGCAGTGGCTATGTGGCAAAAGCAAAAAACAGGGGGAGACACACAGGACTCTGACTGCATTTCCATGTCAAGATGTAAAAACTGAATACTGACAGATATTCCAGCTCCGTGCCCAAAAAGCACTGGGAGAAATTATTTTGACCGTGTCTGAGATCCTTGCCCACATCAGCAGGGGTCTTACAAACACACAGCTGAGTTGGGAGAACAGAATTCCATGTGCTCCACAATTCCTCCTCTTTATTGTTGGCAAGCCAAACGCCACACAGTGCCACTCAGAATAAGCCATGTTATCAACCTTAGAAACTCCCTAGCCCTGCCAGAAACCTTCAGAAAAACCTTCTGTGTTTAAAAAGGTGGAAGTAAGGACTGTCTGTACTTTGCTACCTCATCCTTTTAGTTTAGGGACAGTATTAATTACCCTTTAACTTCAGAAGCAGCAGAGGGATGTCCTGTTCTCTGCTCTCTGTGACCTGAGCCGCTAAGGCCTGAACTCGGGGGTCCGCAGCTGCCAGCTCCGCCATAGGAACCAGAGAGGGCCCGCAATGCCGGCGACTCGGGATTCTTTCCCTTTTGAAATGTTGCGGTGCAGGTGCGGGCTCCTTAAGCGCCACTACTGCCACCCAACCCCCAGCTCCTCCACCATCAGCTGGAAGCTCAGGCTCTGCTCTGCGCCTCGGCCACCAGGTCTCCCCCTGAGGAAGGACACAAAACACGGAGGAAATCGCATCCCTGCTCCCTCCCGTCACATCTCGGGGCCGCGGGCCTGGCTCTGCCGGCAGCCCCAGAGAGGCCCCAGGGGGCGGGCAGCGCCAGAGGCCTCCCCGAGGCCCGCCGGGGAGAAGGGCGGGAGGGAAAAGAGGCCGCGGAA
Organism: Phaethornis superciliosus; assembly: GCA_023637945.1. NCBI lineage: Eukaryota > Metazoa > Chordata > Aves > Apodiformes > Trochilidae > Phaethornis > Phaethornis superciliosus. Next base: position 27,247,347 of record JAJQWJ010000007.1, read on the forward strand.
GGGCTCTGCCCGCCGGCAGGGCAGCGAGGGAGAGCTCCCCTGTCCCACCGGGGTCACCTCAGGCTCCTGTCCCCCCCCCCCCCAACCTCGGCCAGCAGCAGCCCCGCTGCCCCGGGACGCTCTGAGAGGCCCCTGCACCCCCACCCCCCCCAACCGCTCTCACCGCCGCGCGGGGGCTCGCCCATTTCAGCGGGGGGGGGGGGTGTGGGTGGGTGGGGGTGCAGTTGGCGAACCCGCCGGCTCTGACCCCGCCGCTCCCCCGCACCCCTCCCCTCCCAGCCGCGTGGTCGCGGCCGCTCTCCACCAACCAGCGCTCTCCCCCGAAGGAGGAGGGGCTCATTTGCATATCCGCGTGCGGGGCTGGCGCCACCGCCCCTCCCGCTCGTGGAGATCTACAGAGGGGGCGCCCAATCCCAGCCCCGGCTTTCTGTGACGTCACACTGAGGAGGCGGGGCGCCGTCTCAACCGACCAATGAGAGCTCGAGGGGGCGGGGCCTCGCCCCGGCGGCTGGGGGCGCGCCCATCCTCGGTGGGGGCGCGTGGGCGTGTCCCGGGCGGTGCGAGGGATGTGCGGCGGCGGCGGCGGCGGCGGCGGCGGCCGCCCGGGCTCGCCATGGTCTGAGGCGCGGTCTGAGGAGCCGCGATGAACGGGGCGGTCCCGTCGCTTTTCGACCCCAAGGAGCGGGTGCTGAAGCTGGGCGAAACCTTTGAGAAGCAGCCGCGTTGTGCCTTCCACACCGTCCGCTGTGAGTGTGGGGACGGGGGAACCCTTCGGGAGGAACAGGTGGCGCCGGGGCACACCGGTTGCCTGAGGAGAGGGGAGGACACTCGGTCCGGTGCCGTGTCCCGGCTTGGCCTTGCTTTGAGGCCCGGGCGGTCACCGGTGTGAGGGGAGGGCACGGTGTGGCGGGCAGCCGGGTGCTGAGGAGGGGGGGGGGGGGGGGGAAGTTTTTAGCCTCTCCTGCTGAGTTTTTAAAAGTTAAACACAAGTCAGCAATGCAGGGTTAGAAGCTGTATTAATCACAAAGCTGCTGCGCTCTCCCTGAGTACATAATTACTATCTAGGGAGGTGTGTGTTCTCAGGGATTCTGATGGTAGCTAGGAAACAAATGCTCTCAGGATTATAGTTCTGGTAATTTAGGACTGCTGCTCCTTGGGTTTGATGTTCTCATTATTTATAGGCCGATTCCCCGAAATTCAGCCTCACGTTGGCTCTCTGGAGAATGTCCCGGGTGCTTTAGGCAGTGCAGTGGGATGGGCAATGTGTCTGTGGGCAATGGAAGGGCCCTTGCAGAGGATTGTCTGCAGCTGTGGGAGGGCAGGGAGCAGGCAAAAGCTATAAATGGATTGAAACAAATGCTGTAACTTCAAATTTACCCTAATTTTAAAGAGGACTAAAACCCACGTCTGGTACCTCCTCCCCTTACGACTTCTTGCTGACTCCGGTAATTTGATGATTTATTCTGAAATCTGTTTTGAAATCTCTCTCCCTTTCCAACAAATGAGCCCCAGGAGCTGGCACTCTCATCCCTCTGTCAAAGGCGCATTTGACAGCATCCTCTGTGACACCTGAAGCTTTCATCAATAAATGAGCAAAGGGGAGAAGATGAGTTAATAAATGAGCAAAGGGGAGAACATCTGCTGCCTAGAAGTGAGGATCAGAAGTCCCTTTATAGACACGGGAATCAGGCTCTTCATTTCCCAAAGTGCTCACCACTCGGTGGCTGGGGATTAATTCAAAGAAACCTTCTCTCCTTCCCCACGGGAAACTCTGGAGCTATTTCACGGGTGGGGTTTGGCCCTACAGGAGGTTAGCTGGGGCAGTGACCTCTGCCTTAGCTCCAAGCTTTCTGCCCGGTGCATCCCGGCTCCCAAGCTGGGTTTTCCTGCCCGCTCGGTGTGCGGGATGGAGCCAGGGGGTTGCGGGCAGTGCGGGGAGGCTCCCGGGCCCTGCCACAGCTCGGTCCCGCGTGTCTGGGAGCCGGTGCCGTGCTGCGGCCACGCCGTGTACCCTCGGGTGGGTCCCCTTGATGCTCCCGGTCCCTCCGTGCCTCAGGGTGCTGCTCCCCAGGGTGCGGGGCAGGACACCGGGCACCCCCGGGGGTCTCAGGCTTCTCCTGCTTGTGCTGGAGCCACGGGTTGAAACCCTCATCTCTTACCACGGCTGGTGAAGGGATCCAGCACAGACCCTGTGAGGAGAGGCTGAGGGAGCTGGGGGTGTTCAGCCTGGAGAAGAGGAGGCTCAGGGGAGACCTCATCGCTCTCTACAACTCCCTGAAAGGAGGCTGGAGCCAGGGGGGGTTGGGCTCTTTTCCCAGGCAACTTTCAACAAGACAAGAGGACATGGTTTTAAATTGTGCCAGGGGAAGTTTAGGTTGAATATTAGAAAGAATTTCTTCACGGGGAGGGTGGTCAGGCATTGGAATGGACTTTCCAGTGAAGTGGTGGATTCTCCATCCCTGGAGATATTTAAAAAGAGACTGGATGTGGCACTCAGTGCCATGGGCTGGGAACTGCAGCAGTGGGTCAAGGGTTGGACTTGATGATCTCTGAGGTCCCTTCCAGCCCAGACAATTCTATGATTCTATGATTCTGTCTCTAGATCTGTGCAAGCAGGCTGGTCAGCTGGAGCCCTTCCCAATTCATTCGTGGTGGAAATATTTTGTAGATAATGTTGTGTTACGGAGCTGCAGTTCTGGTCCCTGAGTATGTGTTTGTTTTCAATGTATCAGGCTTCTGAAAAGGACCAAAACTGATTAGGATTCATTTTAATGCTTTAGATGTTGAAAAGGAAAAAAAGGAAATTAGTATCTTAAGAAGTCATTTTGCTTTTGACAAAAGCATACAGAAACCCAAAATTGTTTCAGTTTCTGACATGCATGTTACAGTAAAATCAGAAATGAATCCAGAAATGGATCTGAGAATTGATGTTGTTGTTAGCATTTTCAAGCAGTTTTCTATATTTGGGATTGACATTTTCAAGAACCATTTATTGATTTTTCTGAAAGTAATTACGTGATAATTTATTTTTTGAAATATAACACAGCTCATTCAGACTCTTTAATCATTAAAACCTAAAAGCCTTCTTCTAATTTTAACTGAAAGGTGTTGACAAACTGAATCTTGAGAAAACCATTTGACTTTGAGTTTTTCTGGTTTATGGAATAACCTGCACAGGGGAATGGTAGAGGATACACTAGCAAAAAAGTGTTTAACTTAATAGCCTCCAACTTCAATTAAAAGGTTTCTACATTTCTAAGATTCCTGAGAAGCCTGTAAATAATCCAGTTTGGTTTTATATTTAGATGACTTCAAGCCTGCATCTATTGATATGTCCTGTGAAGGAGACCTTGAAGTTGGCAAAGGTGAACAGGTGACAATAACACTGCCAAATATTGAGGTGAGTGGGGTGGCTGAAAAGTGGTGGGCATAAGGGAATGATTTATCTTGTCATAGGTATATACTGTATATAGAAGGATATGAAGTTTCAGTGCTATTTCACAGCAGCGGATGTGATTTTAGAGTAGGAAAACAATTGCTCTAAGAAATTCCAAAAGACCTAAATGTTAAACAGCTGCACTGTAACTTTAAATGTATTCACTGCGCTGGCAATGTGCTGTAGGATGACCCAGAAGTGTTGCGTACACAGAAATGCTTGATGTGGATGTTGGCAGTGCAAGTTTCCCCTTGGTATTTACTGCTCGAGTGCAGTTCTAAAGCAGGAAAGACTGGAAAGGGAAAATTTACTACCTGCTGTGCCTTACTGCTCTGCTGATATGGTAACCTAAACCCCTCTTGGTGAAAGGGATCCTACATTGAGCATGCTCTTTCATTGGGAAATAAGGTTTTCATCAGTTTCAAACAAAGCTGAGCTGGGAGAAGTCCTGTTCCAGTCAGTCATCAGCTGGTTTTGGTCGTGGCAACTGTGTATCTAATAAGATTTTTCAAGGCTAGAAATGATCACTTGTAGTGAATTTGTCATCACTGGGGTGGATTGTTTCTAATAAAAAAAAGACTAAAGCAATACCACTTACTGGACTTCTGATTAATAGGGCTCAACTCCACCAGTGACTGTGTTCAAGGGCTCAAAGAAGCCTTACCTAAAGGAATGTATCTTAATTATCAACCATGACACTGGAGAATGTCGCCTGGAGAAACTTAGCAGCAACATCACTGTGAAAAAAACCAGGTGGGTGATTTGCCAGAGAAACAGCTGCATTTTACTCACTCTGAAATTCGAGTTGTTCATGAGTCTAAACTGAGATGCAGGACTACCTCCTGTTACTATTTTTAGTAAAATGTCATTTTAAGAAAATACCTGGCCCTGTTCAATAGAGTGGAAAGCTTGCTTTCTCAGCATGTTGACTTCACACCTTTTGAATCTTGACTAGCAGAGGAAATGGGAATATATATATATTTTTTTTTAATTAAAAATTGTCACATTATTGGACAAGATATAAATATTTTCTGATGAGTTGTGAGTGGGGAAATCTGTTTGAAAAGTAGCTTGTCTACTGTGTTCTGATTTCTGAATGAGAAAGTAAAAGATCAATCTGTGACACACTTCTGTAGTATAATGACTTGTCTTTCTCAGACCAAGTTTTTTAATACTTTTTTCTGCTACTGAGTCCAGAAGAATTACCCTAAATTATCCTGGGTAGCTGGGATAACAGATCAACTGAAAGATTTAAGAAATTAATGGCAATGTATTAAAAACATTTTTAACACATCTATATAAAATTATATGTCACTATAATAATCTACCCAGAAATCTAACGATACTGTTTAGAAAGGCATGACAAATAATTCCATAACTTAAGGGAATGTATGCCCTGTGTTCCTGTCTGTTTTCTTGCATCTTATCTTCTAGAGTAATTACAAAACTTCTGCTTTCACACACAGAGCTGATGGAAGCAGTAAAGTTCAGTCTCGCATAGAGCAGCAGCAGCAGCAAATGAGAAATGCAACCAAGGCTCCAAACAACGTGAAAAATTCTCCACCAAAAGAAAAGATGTTTCCATCTTCTCCTGTGGATGATATTGAACGAGGTAAACTGCACTGTCACACAAGTTACTGAAACTTTGCTCTTTGCTGGCATCTTGTTCTTAAGAGCCAACTTTGGGGTTTTTTTTGTTGTTTATGTGTTTTTTGCTTTATTTTGAGATTCACACTAGAAGCTGATTATGTGAGCACTTTATCCTCATCTGGAAATGACCATTCTGGCTCACATGGTAGCAAAGCATTATTCAAAACCTGCTAATGTAGAAAAATCAGATGAATTTTTAGGCTTAATAGTGCCAAGGGTCTCACTACTCTTTCCTCAATTCTGTCCTCCACTGCTGCTTTAAACAAGTGTGGTGGTGGTTGTGCTGGAGCCAACTGAACTTCCATTTTGACATCACTCCTCATTCTTTCTCTGCACTCAGCAAGCATACAGGTTATAGTGCTTTACACCTTCAAATAAATTTTAAATTACCAGATTAAACCTGTGAAAGATGAAGTTTCAATGAAAAAGACACCTCAAAACCTCAATAAATCAACACCTGAACAGTGCTATGTACTGTATTTTAGAGAAACTCTGGTTTGGTGCAACACTCACATTTCACTTAATATGAGGCCTCATTTCCTTTTGGAGGCCAAGGAGGATGGCAGGTGGTAATTACTTGCTACAGAAATGTTGACAGGTGGCAGTTTCGTTGACTGGAATTGACATCTGCCTCCCAAGATGTTCTGAATTCCCTTAAACATATTTTTTTAAATGTATCATTATGAAAGGCTGGTTTTTTTTGTTTCCATTTTGGTTTTAAGCTCTGACCAGAAATGTATACTACAGAACAGTACTAGAATGCATTTAAGGTTGCAAAGAGGAAAGAGTACTTGAGCTCATGAAAAAAATTGATGCTTTTGTTTGGTGACCTGTTGTTCTGGGAGGAGTGGTGGTGTCAAACATTGCAGGTGAGCAAAGTGGCTGTCAAAATGTATCAAAATTTTGTGTAGCACCAGGCCAATTTTGGGTGCTAAAGAATGTGAAATAATTGACAAATAGGGATGGTAGGGACCTTTTAAAGTAATCTACTCCATCTTTCTATCCTAAAGTCAGATTCCTGACAATTTTTAACCTATTCTTTGAGCTTTCTGATGACAGGTTGTGTGTTCTCTCTTTGGCAATCCATTCTAGGGCTTTGCTTTTCTTACTGCTCAGGTTCTTTCTACTAAGTAATCTTACAGTAGGCCCATTACTGTTTTCATATTTATCATGCAAGTGTAGACCAGATTGCTGCTTTTGAGTCTTTCAGGTACTCAAAAGCTGCAATATCTTTCCTGTTCTTGGCTCAAAATTATACCAGCTGGTTCAAATCTTTCTTTAGAAGTTGAAGTTTCCTAGATCTCTGATTCCTTGTCACTCTCCTTTAGCTATCTTCCACCGAGTCCAAAAAAGTTCTTTCAGTGCCTAAATGTGGTGACTGTTTCAGCTCAAGTTTTAGCAGTGCTGAATTGTCTTACAGGCACAGTTCATCTCTACCAAACAGAATAACATCCCAGTGTAACCCTTGTCATTTCTGCAACAGTGCAGTCTGGTAGAACTCTGCATGGTGATCCACTGTAGCTCACAGACTCTTCAGAAGTGTGGCCTACTTAATCATTCTTCATCCCGTGGTTGTGTAACTAACTATTCCAGCTTAAGTACACTACCTTGAACTTGTTGCTAACTTTGTTTTCTCGAGTGGGGGAAAGATCACTCTACCTCTGCCCTGCAGTAAATCTATAGCCCTTCCTTCACTGTTTGAAAATACTTCATTTAAGTGTCACATTAAATTATGTCAAAATTCAAAACTAATGGGTATTAACTGTTAGTCTTTCACTTAAGATTTTTCTCTCATTAGACATTAGTGAGAGCCAGAGGAAGTGCAATTAAGTGCATAGGGCTTGAGTAACATCTTTCAGTTAGCTTACTAGCCTTAGCTTCGTCCCCCCTGCTTCTCTTTCCTTATATTTGAGTCAGTCAGTGTGCTCTTTTATTGTATTTTCTTTTCTTCCTTGGCATTGGCTTAGTTTGTCTGTGTACCCATAGCCATACCATTTCAGGTGCCATTTCTCCACTGTTTTCCTTTAGACTGGCCTTTGATGAGGCTGTGTGACCTAAGTACTTCTCCTCTAGGGTGACCTTTGATAACTCAGAATTGGAAGGCTTCATGGAAGTTGCTGTGAAAGCTTATTCTTTTGTTTGCCCTTTTTCTCTTGATTGAGCTCTGGGCCAGTTTGAATCTTCGTGACTTTCATCTTTGAATCTGTTGTATATTTGAAGTGAGGATCAGCTACTCCCCTACTTGGTTTTCTTGTCTGTTGTATCAAAGCTGTTTGTGAATTATTCCAAATGGCTCTAAGACCATCTTAGAAAATGTCTGGCTAGTTACAGTCTTGTTTAATGATGAATTTTGCCCTTTGGATAACTCCTCAAGTCACTGTATAAAATCTCCATTTACTGCTGCTCAGCAGCACTCCTATTTTGCACGATTATTAGGAGAACCCTTCCTGAAAAATCTAACTTTCTCTGTACCTTGGACTTTGGCTGGTATGTATAAAAAACTCATACTGTGCAGCACAGTTTATCAGTTCATACTCTCTAAATACTATTGTAGTCAGATGAATTACTAAGAATGCATGTTGGTTGAGCCAATTTGATCTGTTAAATTTCCAGTATTTCTTGTCTCATGTTGTTCTTTTTTTCCTGCCCCCGAAAGAGAACAGGGATTTGGTGGTAATTTTACCATGTCTTCCTAATATAAGCTATGGATGGTTGCTTTGGATATTCTTCATGCTTAACCTGGATTGCAGCAAAATGTCACACGAGCTAAGCAAGTGTATTGATTGTAATGCTGAACTGCTGGGAGGCATTTTGGGTGCAGCTGTAGACATCTTGCAGCTAACTTATCTATGTGATTGTAAGTGCACTTTTTAGTCAATGAAAGACATCTTTGGGGGTGCAAGGCAAATACAGAAGACTTGCTAGTTGCAGAAACTAAAGGCTAAGTGGGATGTATTACCCTGTGGAATGTGGGGTTAGCATTAGGGTTCACAGTCACCTTTGTTCTAACACTTGGCTTGAGAGGGAGAGAGCTCCCAAGCTACAAGAGAAGAAAACCACATGACAGGCTGGATGCTTACTTCTGCCCTTTTCTTTATTCTGAAGAGTTTTGGTGGTATTCATTTGACTTTTTTTTGTTTGTTTGTTTGATTGGTTGGGTTTTTTGCTTTTAAATGTGTACCTGATCTCTGTTGTCAATTTTCCTTTTCTATTACTTTTTTCCTCCTCCTCCTTTTGTTCCCACTATGATAAATGTTGACCAAGAAACCTATCATGTTCTTTGCAGAGTTAAAAGCAGAAGCCAGTATCATGGACCAGCTGAGTAGCTCTGACAGTTCATCTGACTCTAAAAGTTCTTCATCTTCTTCATCAAGTAGTGAAAATAGTTCTAGTGATTCTGAAGATGAGGAAATGAAGCCCTGTCTTCCTCTGTCAATGCCATATTTGCAGTCACAGCCTACTGTGTCTGCCATACCACAACAGTCTGTCCCTGACAAAGATGCCAGTCATAACAGATCCCAAGAGAGCAGTGGTCATATGATGAATACACTACGTAAGTACAAAGGCTGTTCTTTTCTTAGAGCACAGTTCCAGACATCAAGATTCTGAAAGGAAACCATATTGTTTTTAAGTATGTCTCTGTTATAATTAAAACTGTGGGAAGTGATGCTAGGGTTTGATTGTTCAGCAGTGTTCTGAATTAGATGCCTCGCTAGAAGGTTCTTAGTCCCCAGAGATACTAAATTAGAGCTGATGCAGTTGAAAATATTTCCTAAGCTCTTCTGGCTTCCTCCCAGTTACATACATTGGAACTGGAGATCAGTAATTTTGTATTGAAAATACTTGAACTAACTTCCCAAAACATATGCTTTTAATTTCTTGAGTGGAACTATAAGGGAAAGGTACCATGCTGTTGATACTCTGAATTACAGAAGAGATGGTGTATTCTTAGTTACTTCAGGAACTAATATTCATGGCACTGTTACACTGGACAGCATAGCAAAACTGTTCTTTGCATATAAGGGAGGAGGTGATTGGCTTTCGGGTGGTACTATCTTAACCCACTGATTTAGGGAACTAGAAAAGTAATTTGAAGAGTAGCTGTGATGATCTTCAAGAAATAGTTGCTGTGCAGGCTGGAATTGAGTGCTCAGTCTATTAAAAAAAAGGAGAGTTTGGACAGAAAAAACACCACTAGGTAGAGAACCTTAGGTTTGCTACCTAAGTATCAGGAGTATTCAGACACAGAAGTAAATTTTCAGCAATGGTGACTGTTAAAAAATGATTGCATTTTTAATGAATTGCTTAGCTGCAGGCTCATGGGTTGAAGAGTTTCCCACCAGTCCTGGTTTGCAGCCTAGGGTCTTTGAGGTTTATAATTTTAAACCTGTAACATGGAAATTCTAGACTCCCATACTTCTACTTTTACATCAGTACTTAATGAATAACACGAACTGTTGGTTTTTTTGTTTTATGTTGGTTTTCTTTTTTTTGTAGCTAGTATTTAAATACTTTAATAAACCAGCACAGATACTTAATTATGTACTGCATTAGCAGATAAGATCAGGCTGAAAAGTCCTGTGATTTTGTGTGCAAAGGACTAAATGCTGCTTTGATTTTACCGTCACTGTAGAGAACAATGTTTTCATGTTTATAACTTGCGTAACTCTAGAGCATGACATTTATTTCAACCCTTATTCACAAATGGGATTTCCTGTTCTCCATGCTTTAAATAAAACTGTTATGAAAACGAGATTAAGCTCTATCTCCAGTGACAGAATCCCAGCTGGCAAAGTTTCCACTGAGAAAACAGGTACAGGTGTCCAAGTCCACCACTTTTAACAGTCGTAGTGAGAAAATGCTGCTTAAAACATGACAACATCAAAATTATTACAGAGGTTGGTGGCTTGATGGTGCTCAAGAACCAAACTGACAGGTAGAACCTCTGTCTGTAGTGCCAAACCTTGGGCTTGACTATCTGAGCTTGCCTAGATCTTTAGTTCAATCTCATTTTCTTCAGTTATGGCTATAGATCTATTTACTGTTTAAAATTATTCAGTCCCCAACTTCAGTATAGTTAACACTGAAAATAAACTTCAACTAGACAGAGATGTGAATAGTTACTTTCAAGGAGAATATGTTTCTCTAGCTCCCCTGCTGAGGGAATTTGGCAAGAGAGTGAAACCTGGAGAAACTAAATGGATAGCACATGCTTCTAGCCTGAATGGCAAGAGTTCTCAGTTGGGGTCCTGTACAGTAATTTCTTCCATCTCAAATGTTTTACAAAAATAAAATACTGAATCAACAAATGTCAGCACAAGCTGTTTGCTTGTCTAATCCTGTTTTGAGGTTTGGACACTTCTGTGTGTGACTGGTTTTGTGCACCTCTGTAGAATCAGGGCCATAGCAGGTAATTAGTGAAGTTGTTCTTTGGCTTGCTGTGTGCAGGCAGAGGGCTGGGGGAAGGGTTAGAGCAGAGTTGTATCTTGCGTGTAGAAATCTTGCAGCTGAGGTTTTGTGGAACTTGGAAAACACAGAAGGTGGTGTTTAGACCATGGCAGCCAAATACTTCTGCCAGACATACATGATCTACCTCTTCAGGAATCTGGGATTCAAGGTTGGCCCTTGCCTCCAAAGTGCTGCTTCTTCCACTTTTTGTCTTCAGCTGATTACTAAGGCTCATTTGCCTTATAACCAAGTTTGTAAATGGTGGCACTAATGTATCTGTCCTTCATAAATATTTTATTGTATGTTGCTTCATGTCTACTTGTTTAAAAAAGAGTTAGGTTAAATAGAGTAACTTTCCTAAGAAAAGCCAGCACAGATTGGCTCTCCTGGAGGTTTTTGTTATGTACATAATACTCAGCACAAATTCTTTTGGTACTTGGTGCTGGTACAAACAACTAGGCATGAAATAATTTTCCCTTGTATTAGTTTGGCGTTGGTGTGACCACTAAGATCTGTGAAACACAGATCACTCCTACGAGTTTCCTCATCCATTAAAATAAATGCATTATAATAATTGACTTAAAGGTTTAGGAAATGTTATAATTTGCAGTGCAATCTATTTCCCCAATTAATATTGCTAGTAAGCAGCTGGTACTGTGGAAACAACATCAAACAGTTTTCTGAAGTTATTGATGCAATAAGTACAATAGTGTCTAGATGTTTCTTCCAAGTCCCAGTTAAAAGAACTTTCTGTTCTTGCACCAAACCCACCTGAACACTACCAGCTCTGCCCTGTGTTATTTTACCTTCTCTGAAGGTGTGGTTTGGAGGCAGGGTTACAAAAATAAGGTGGAAAGTTCTCCCTGACGTAAATGCTTGTGCATTCTTTCTTACTCTGGAACTTGGAGTTCTTGCTTTTCCCATCTGTTAGTTTTCACAAGCGTTTGTATTTTTGGCTGATGTTAATAGTGTTGGTGCAATTTCTATTAACTATGTTGAAATAACTTTTGAAGGCTGCAAAATCAGTATTTGGAAGGTTATCTTCTTGCTCATACTTCCAGTTCTTTCCTAAAGTAGGTAGTCTGTAACAAGGCTGGGATTTCTAAGAATTCACTGTAAGTTTTCTTCTGACTGAGTTACAAATGCATGTGTTTAATTTACCAATGCCACTCTCTGCCTCAAAATATTATTTCTCAGGGTAATATATTGTTCTGAATAACCATTGAAAAATTACTTGATTTTGTTATTTCAAAACTGCTTTTTAAATTTATATTCAAGTAGTATGGCTGTAAATGTTCTCTCTATATCGAGGACTTGAAAAAAATTGTCTACAGTGGTACTTTAAAGACTGTTGGAAACAGCCATCTTCACTATTCTTGCCTTTTATAAAGTGTTCTCTGTTTTGTTGCAGTGAATTGTGTACCAATTTCTAAGCTTTAGTGATGACATAGTGGACAACAAAGGAAGGCTAAATGCAGCCATATTAAAGACTTCAGTGCTCTAGCAAAAATTATGTGCCTGATAAAAAACAAAGAAACAAACAAACAAACAAAACCAAAAAACCCATCCAATCTGAGTGTCTTGTTGGGTTTTCCCTCTTGAGGTTACTTTTTTACCTATCTGCAAAAGTGACCAGTGAAGGGTGCTGCAGCTGAGGAAAGGGCATGTAAAAATAGTGTGCTTACTCAGTTTCAGTGATTTTTTTTTCTTTGCTTTTTAGGTCATTACTGCACAACTTGAGATGCACTCCTTTTTGGTTTTTGTTTGGGTTTGTTGCTTTTGTGTGTTTGTTTGTTTGTTTTTAAATGGCTCTTTGGCAAGTCAGGTGTGAATAAAAGCATACTAGTTGGCACAAAGCACTCAAAGTTACTAGCTACAATGTAGATTCTCTATAGCATGCTGCTGGGTTTTTTTTATTTATCTGTCATCCTGGAAAGCTTCTGGACATTCATTGCAAGCGCAATGTAATCTTCTTTTTACTTCCCCGCTTTGAAATATATATAGCCACCAAATTAAAGTGCTATGTAAAATTTCTTTTGATGTTCTGTTTGTTCACTTGTTCCAAAACCTGTTTGAAATAGTAGGTCACTGATACATCTTTAAATGGTACATCAAAGAGCTGCTCGTCTTGATTTGAGACACCACTTTGTTTTCAAGCACAGCTGAGTATCATTCAGATGTGTTTCAAAAAAAACAACTCGTTTTTCACAAAGCTGCCTTCACCAGCAGTTTCCCACTTATGAAACATGAAAATGTAGGTGGCAGAGATAAGTAGGGCTTGTATTTTGTGATGTGGTGATATTAAATATATGCAGTTGTGACTAATAAGCTAATGGCTTGCTTGCCAAGATTGTAAAATTGTAGAAAAGTGGTGTCCCTAAGGTTCTGTTATTGGGGAGTTTGGTTCTACACCTATTCATTCTCTTCTGACAGAATATTTTGGGTTAGAAGGGACGTTTAAAGATCATTTAGTCCAAGCCTCTGTTGGTGAGCTGTTTGGTATTAGGTTTTGTAAGCCTTTAATTGGGAAAGGGAATATCTTGAAAGAATAAAAGTATTTCCTTGAAAATGACTAATACAATGACTCTCTTTCTTCTAGGAAATGACTTGCAGCTGAGTGAATCTGGAAGCGATAGTGATGACTGAACAAATTTTTGGCCTTAATGTATCACCCTTTTTTGCTAAATATGTCTTAGCATCTGTTTTGCACTAAGGTTAGATTACCAGAGACTGGAATGAATGTCCTCAATTTTGATAATAGACATCCTAATTTTCTACTGACACATCATGTCTATAATACAGCAGCATTGATATCCTGTCAGTGCTATGGTTATGTGTTTATCTTTCAAGTTACTGTATTTACAGTAAAATTGTATATGATCTGATTTTTATTATTTTTGCCTCAGCCACCTGTTTTACTTGAAACTGATTTGTAACAGCTAGTTACTTTATATAAATAGTTATGAAATGGAGAAATTTCTGATATTTATGGAGGCAAGTTTCCTTCCTATCATTTAAATGCTGAATGCTGATCTCACAACTTTTACTTGGAGGGAGTGAAAGGGAGAACAACTAAATGAGGTCTGCTGTGTCAGCTATGCTTTTTGTTCTGTTCACAGTTCATACCTTTAAGGAAACTGCTGAATAATGTGGTCCACTAGTGCAGTTACAGTTTACAATTGTTCAACACATTGCTGAATTCCTAATTTCATTGTATTATAGGACTTTATATTTCTGAGCCTCAAGATTCCTAAGGGAACTTGTCTATTCTCTGCCTTTTTTATGTAACTTGAATAGGCGGGTCTTTTTGCAACCTTGTTGTATCTAAATTTAGGTAACTGCAGAGACAGCAATGAATTTCCTTCATTTGATTCTATAATGGAAATCAGAAAATTTGTTTGTAGGACTATAAAAGTAATTTAATAAAGCAATATTTATCATTTTCATGCACCAAGGTCTCTTTTTTATCATTAAGAATTCCCTTAGTGTACCCATAGTAGTCATACCAATGAAAGAGTCATGCAAAGAAATAGAAAGCAATGAAATGGTAGCTAACACAGACTCCCCACTCGGTCTGCAGAATTTGTGTGTTTTGCTTTTGCCTACATTGAGACAAGCCCTAATTAGAGCTCTCCAAAATTTTGTTTATTACAGATTGTATCTCAATGCTATTGGTAAGTGATACTGTTTTAGACAAGAGAAGGTTTTTTGCGTTGTCTTATTTTTCTTCCATTTTTCTCATTTGAAAAATAGTCTTTCCAGACCCAAAGAACTGCAGGTAGGAGTCCAAATTTCATCCTGTAGTTAACTGCTGAAGAGTTTTGTAACCTATAGTAGGAAGAGTCTGTAGGATGAATTCTGATGAGATTAATCTGCTCAGTCTTGCACAGGAGTCTCCTTTGACTGCAGTGATTGAATTACAGCTCTGTCTAAACTGTGAGGAATGGATCCTATATGTAAGCCTGAATATGCAGACATGAAAAAAATGCAGAGTCAGCAAATGTATACACGAGATGGTACCAGACCCCCTTATTCTCTCACCTGTTCTGTGAGGACCAGCCCATACTTATGGGCTTTAAGAGGCCCAAACCACTGCCATACCTCACAAAGGAACCTTGGAACAAATTGGTATCATCAGGCAGAAATAAAATACTTGGAAATGCTGCTTTCTGAAGCTTCCCCTTTTTATGCTCTGTGACACAAAATATGGCACTGGTTCATGCTTTGCACCAGGTAACAGCTTGCCAACTTTCCAGCTTCCTAAAGTTGGTATCTTAAGAAGCAAAACATTTCCTTGTTTATACCTGAAGGAAAAAGCTCGTTAATAACCATGGCTGAACAGGTCTTTGAGGAGGGCTAATGAGCAACCTGGAGGAAGGATGCTGTGTCACAACCCCTGTAGGATCCTTGGAACTTTCTCAAGGGAAGGTGTACTGTGTTCTCTGATGGTTCATAGCTGTAGGTCTGGGAACCTCAGTAGAGTACTTAATTCTTGGCACCTAGTGCTAAATGCAGTCTGCTGGGCTGATGTGAGGAGCAGAGGTGTTGAGTTAGTCCTTAGGACTAAGGAGTAGCCTCATGTGCTAAATAAAGGAGTCCATGATGATACAGTGTCCTGAGCTGAAATGTCCTCTTTTTGCTTTACCCCCTGTGAAGTGGTTTCTTGCCATCAAAGCCTTCCTTCAAGCCAATGCTGAATTTTAATTCTAGCCAGAATACTGCTGTTTTTTCTGAATAATCATGCATTCAGGGTGTATGGGGCAAGCAGGTGTATGGAAGCACTGCCCATGCCAGGGTCTAAATCATTGAGAGGATGTGTGTACTCTTGGATTATAATCACTCCTTAAGGAATAAAACTGATGAGTACTATCTACCTGTATCTGTATAATTACACTTGCACGTATACAGGTGCTTAAATATAGCCCTGGGAGTAAAGCAGATTTCCAAGTTCCCAAGTCTCAGGACTGTAACTAAGCCTGTGCTATCTTTAGGATTTTATCTTTGGGTTGAAAGCTTTCAAGGATGAGAAGAGTCTTGGTTAAGCTTTGTGTACCATATAGTACAAAGTAATTAATGGCCAGTCAGGCACTTCCCAGTATAAAAAAATATATAGATGGATACATTCTGTCAAATGCACAGCTGTGATAATGGGGAAAGACTCCCTTTAAATATCAAGAAAGGAGATAAGATTCTGGAACAAAATCAAAAGGGGAGAAAATTTCTCAGAAGGGGAGAAAAGATAACAGACCGTAAATGTGCGAAGGGAAAAATCTCTATTTCTGGTTTCAGCCCAAATGTGTGTGATCTGACCCCCTTCTCCAGGTAAATATCAAACAGGCAAGTGAGCTAAAGAGCTTGTGTGGTGCAGAGGAGATTGGCTTGGATCTCCTTTGTCAATGGCTCCTCCCCTAAGGCTTGGTTTGTGTCCCCAAAGCATTCCCCCCATATCTCTCCCACTGTAGGGTGTTCACCATGGCAAGAGTGAGAAGATGGTTGCATTGAGATTTAGAAGCATGAATAAGGGAGGTATTCCAGTGAAAGAAAACCAGATCAGGTTGTCCTTTTGGAGTTGTTTGTTTGTTTGTTTTTGAACCCTTTTCTCTCCATTAAAAACAGTTTTATTCTTGTCACGTCAACTAGCAATGAACAAAATCAGCAAATGCTGTAGATTCCTATGACTTAAAAGTGGTTCTTTCAAAAGTCTTCTCCAATACATTTGATTCTACTTCGTTGCTTTCAGCTGTTTTGTTTTCACATCCAGAGACTTAAACATGTGTGTATGTCTCTGTAAGCAGGAGATTGATTTGAAGAATATTTTTGGTGACATTATAATTAAGCTATTGTATGTATTTTGGAACATCTGCGGGTCACATCCTTAAACAGAAAATGCCTTCCAAATGCAGCTGGAAATGTCAAATTTTCTTAGTTTTCTGACTCCTGTAGTGCTAAGGACCAATGTAGCCACAGCTCACTGAACCCTCCTCTCTGCATGGCACCTGGTATATGGACAATTTCTCTAGGAAGTGCCTCTTCAAAGTACCCACTGAGTACTAAAATGGTGAATATTTGTGCTTACTGATTGTAACTACCTTGCCTGGAAGCTTCCAATTTTTGTAAGAACATTGTCCTACTCTTTCTTTTATGAACCTTGCTTTGGGGCAGGTGGACAGATGGGGCAGGTGGTCTCTTCAGGGTAGCCTTGGCACCATGGTATTCCTGGACTAACAGTGGGATTGCCATTTACTTGTAGTTTTCTACCTAGCTGTAAGATCTCAAGATCCTTGCCCCTAATGCTGTAATGGGCCTTTTGAAAGTTTTAATTTATAAGCATCAAACTCTATAATATCCATGCATTTTCTAATTCTTTGGTAAGTAATTTTTCCCCCGCATAATCTCTGAAAATTACTTTGATGCTTAGGCAAGGATTACTGAAAATAGCTCCTCATCAAAATCATGGTATCATCACAGCTCATTGTGGAGTTTATTGGCAAAGCACCCGATATGATCAGATTTATTGCCTGAGATTTGGTTTTTATTTTAGAGGAAGGCAAGAGATAACAATTTTTCAGATTAAAGAACTTCAGTAAATAGTTTCTGTTCTAAGAGACAGTGAATCATTCTGAGAACAGAGCTGTAGTATTTCTAAGAAGAATTATTTGTTGTGTCTTTCTTGACTGATTTCTGGAGAAGGAACATGAAGACATCTCAGATAATAGTTTGCTTTGGTTCACCAGATTCTGGCCCCCAAAAATTGAATAATTTCTGGCTTTCAACAGTCTTGGGGTTTTTTAAAGAATTTCTACAGGAGAGTTTCTGAGAAAAGCCAGGCAGATTGTTGAATTGTTCTTAAATAGAAGAGATTAGGATACCTAGGCTGGATAGAAATGAAGAAGGCCCAGGGGAGGAAAAAGATGATTTGGCTCATGAGGGTTTGTTCCTAGGCCGAATGCTTACAGTAGATGTAAATCCCTCATCTCACCATTTTTTGAGGTCATTCAGGCAGCCACGTAAGGTGCTGATGATACTCAAAGTAGATGTGGAGTTGAGACAATCTTTTTGAAATGTAAAAAGAAGAATGAAGAAAGAGAAGTTTTGAATAAAGGTGTTTGCATTTTGTTAAAATATGTTTACTGCTGCTTTGGGGGGAGGGAGGGCTGGGGAAATTTCTTCACCTAAAAGAAGGTGAAGATGTACTGAAATGAGGAGAAAAAAAGTGGGAAATGGTAATTTCTTTCACAGTTTAGACCTGGAGGTTGATAGGGGTAGTAATACACATCTCAGGGGAGTATTTAAAAACCTATGGATCTCAGCTATTACTCTGCCCAGTTCAATAAGACTGTGGTGACAGTTTATACTGGTTGTTAACTGGTCAGCATTTCTGTCTCAAGTGATCTTGGCTCCCCTGCACAAGGATAATTCACGATGGGCTGGGTACCTGCAGGCAGTAGCTCCTTGCTTACCAGCTACAGGCATAGGAATGGGCTGAGTTGGTGGGGAGCTCTAGAGACTGTCCATGTGGCTTTTATTTCACTGCTTCTTCTGGTGTTGGAGAAAAGCTCGCAAAGGGCAGACTCAGGTCAGAGTTTCTGTCAGCAGGAAGAATTATTCAGCTTCTAAGCAGAGATACCAACTTCACAAGGGGTTATCATACAACCCATGCTACATCTGCTGTAGTGAAGGGCCCGTGCTGGGAACAGCAAGGGCTTGCGCTCTACTTGTTTCTGTGGTTTTCTGAATCCATAGAAGAAATGAGTGTGTTCTCAGATTTTCCTTCTCTGAAAAGCAAATCCCTCTGCTGTGGTGAGGAAGGAATGGGGGTTAGAGGCAAAGATGAAGGAGCCTTTCATTCAACAGAGAAGGCTTTGTTGATGTACAACACGTACCTGGTGAGTTACCCGCTGAGACCTCTCCTGACTTGCTTTGAACAGGGGCCCTTGTTACAGAACCTGTTCTCCATCTCTCATCTCCCATGTGCTGTCTTTTCTGTGCAGCTTGGTTTGTCTCCTGAAAATTCATTCCTGGCTTGTTCTCATCAGCGTGCTTACGCATGACAGAGGATTACTTGCTCCCTCCAAGAGATGAGGCCTTCATGCTGTTATTTAAAGTTTAAAGAAAAGTGGAGTGTCTCAAAAAGATAATTAAAGAAGACCCAACAACAACCCAAACTGTTCTTTAATCTCTCTAGTTTCACTTCCACATGCTGTGTATCTTGTTCTACCAGTTTCAATGCTCTTGCAAAATAGTTGCACAATGACTTCCTCTTAGCAACCAGCAGAATTAAATTGGAGCTCACCTAATTGGCTGCACCTTTTCTAAGACCCTCAATGTATTGTAGAGTAAACTCTACATAGCCCCCTTTTTCCTGCACCTTTTCATTGCCACAACTTTTGGAATAAATACTTGTGGACATCCTCATAAACAGCTCTCAGAAAGACATGGGAGCTGGTTGCAGCCTGAAATGCCAACTCATCCCTTAACCAATTTTTACATTTGTGATTTATTAGATCTAGGCTTTCACCAGTTTTGATCCAAGTGTTCAAAGAAGTTTTGAACGATCTCCCAAAACCAAGTGTTCCTAAAAGGTAAGGCTATTTTAAAGGCCAATGTCTAACTGATATTCCCTCTTCAAATAAAAAAATACATTTTATGCCAGCTTCTGATTTTACTGGAATAACAAAGGCACAACAGAGGCAACACAAGGTAGTGGGCCACTTGGAGCATTAGGGTCAGATAAATTATTTTGGAATTAGCTGTCCTTCAGCAACTCTTCTGGAAAGGCTTACAATCCTCTCCCACCACACTGTGGAATACTTGCACTCCCACGCTGCATGATAACCCAGGTCTTGGGGGAGAGGGGAGGGCTTGCCCTGTGTGAAAGTTACCAGCAAAAACATTTAGCATGCTTTTTTAATAGATACCGGTCATAAAAAATGTTCACCAAATGTGACCTGAATGTAGGTGGTAAAAACTCCATGCAGATTAGCAGCTACATTTGTGTTGCTCCCCTATTTGAGCTACTTTCCACCTTGCAAGCCAAACTTTGCCTGGTTGCCTTCATCAGGACAGGCTTTTTGTCAAGGATACCAATGATCAGTCGCTGTGGCTATGTTTGACAGAACATGTAAGACCATAAAGCTATTTAAGAAGGTTTTGCCACAATGAATGTACTTTAGAAACTACCACCTGGAAAGAGTGTAGTGAGCTTAGAGGGTACTTTTCATCCCTATTAATTTGTAAAACAAAATGACTGCAAATAGCTTAGAGCCTATCCTTGCTTTTGTACTTTCCACTTGACTCTCTCCTGGTGATGAAACAACAGCTACTCCACAGGTAAATAATTGAAGTCCCCAAGAGAGAAACTTGTTAAAATTTTAATAATGTCTCAGCTATATTTATAATTCTGCAGAGTCTCTGAGCTGAGCAAGCCAAAGAAGCTGCCATGTTACATCAGATCCTTTTGATCCAAATGACCTCTGCTCTGGAAACAAGAAGTGCTTATGCTGCACAAATCTCTCTAAACCTAACAAAAGTATGCGTGAGATTGTCTGTGCTCTACAAGAGAGCGATCACTGTCAGATAAGTTCAGCTGCTGTCAAATGGGAAGAGCTCTGTGACGGGAGGCTGGCAAACAGCCAGTGTCTGTGGGATGTGTTTGATGGTGCTTTGTGATGGTGGATTGATCTGATGCTTCCTGGGACCTTGAGTGCAACCCCCAGGCAGGTGTGTTGGCTGCTCCAAGTGCAGAGACTGCAAAGTGCTCCCTACTGCCTGGCAGCCGGGGAAGCTCCTGGGTCTCAATCAGCAGCTCCCACCACACAGGGACCTCCTGCCTGATACAGATGCTTGGAGGCAAGAGACTGCTCTGCAGCTGTGTTTTCTTGACCTGGACTTCCTTGACAAGGAGAGGCTCTACAAGTGGTGAATTTGTTTTCTAAGCTAAATTAAAACTGTAATTTCAAGCTTGCTTGCCTTGGCAGCTCTTAAGCCTTTCCAGTTTACAGGGACAGTGCCAGCGTGCTCAGCAGGGAAGGAAATATTTTGGTCACCCCACAATAAAGTGAGGTGACTGTTCACAGTTGCACGGTGGCTCAGCAACAGGACTCCTCACCATCAGACTCTGCTCAGGTGACAAAACCATTTAACACTCAGCCAGCTTGCTGCAGTACTACAGCCCTCCCAGTGCTGTGGTCAAAGCAGTTCCAGTGAAATTAAGCCACTTGGTCTCATAGGCTTCTTTCTGCCACACTTGCATGAAATTCCATGCACTCTCTTCCTATCTGAGAGAGTATTTAGGATTGTGTTAACTGCAGCAGGTACGGGGAAGTGATAATATGCCCCTGCTCTTTCCTGGCTTTGCTGAGGCCTCCTTAGCCTGGTCTTATGGGGCAAAACCACTGAAGTTCCTTCCCACTTCATCAGAAGAAATTAGAAGCACCTTTTGCAATGCATACAGCTTCTTCACTCACTTTGACTGGAGGAGGTGGAGCAACTTTTCTGATCCTCAGCCTCAGTGGCTTGGACCACAGGAGGTACTTTGCCTGAAAGCACAGCTATGCTGAAGTCAAGCTGGAGCCCCAAGGGAACATCAGGATGCTGTTACATGGTGCTGTATGGTTGAGCTGCCCATGAAGTGAAAAGAGAAACAGAGATAGCCCAGTCTCACATACCTCCTTGACTTGGCCCAGGACAGCTCAATAGCACTGCTTTAGACATACACCAGCCATGGGCAGCAGGTCCTGTGTCCATAACCAGTGAGCATGAGTCTCCCACCCTACTCTTCCTGCAGCTGTTCTATACTGGTCCAGTTGATGCAGTAGGATTTTATGCCATTGCTGTGTCACCTCTGACAAAAGGGAATGAGACCCAGCCTTCCTAAAGGGGCCATGTTCAGAGCACAGAGAATCTCAGAAGGGAAACAAGACATGCAAACCACATCAGGCAGTCCTTTCCACTCTGGGCCTGAGTTATTCACACATCCAAACTCACAGTCCTGTCAGGGCATAACCCACCCAGCTGCATGGTCTCCCAGCCTCAGGCACTACCGTCCATGAGGAAAGAAAAAGCATAAAATGCAAATGTTTGAGTCACAAACAAAGGGTGGGTGAGTAGGATTAGGTGAGGCAGTGCTGACTAACCCACCCCAGCACCAGGCAGGTATTGCTTCCTATTTGTCCTGAAGGAGATGGGTCTGGCTGTGCTGAAGCTTGAGTTGCTGTTGGAAGGTGCTGCTGCTGCAGAAACACCTGAGCTCTGATCCTGGGTCACCCCACTGGAACGGGATCCCAAGCCCTGGTCTGGCTGGATTTACACAGAGACATCACAAAATTGATGATAAAAAGGCAACCAGGGATATATTCTAGCTACCCTCGCATCTGACAAAGGAAGAGTCAAATCCCTCGAGGCAAAACCAATTTATCTGTGGCATGAAGTGACTCATTAGGAGCTGTTTCAAGCAATTCGCATCTCTGTATTGAAAAGGCATGTCCTGATGAATTTGGCAAGGATGTAATTTCAGATTATTTTATTGTCTGCTTTGTGAAGCTGTTCACAGGGTTAATGACAGTTTAGTATTAATTGTGTATCTCTGACAAATTGCAGAGAGACATTTTACTGACTAGAATCTCATTTCTGCTTCAACATTTTTAGTTCTTGAACAACAAAGCAACTGGAAATTAGAGCACTGCTTTCTCAAATGGTGTTATCTGAGGCTTTTGGGGCATGATACAACTAAGCATTTAATTGTGACGTCCTATATAGATGGTGTAAAATTTACTCATCCTCAGCCACTGTGCAGCCTCCCCCAGACCAGAATGTGCTGGCTGTTTGTTAGTGACCACAGTAACTCTTGGGAGAGGCAAACTTACAGCTGACTGACACTGGGCTGGGGGGAAAAGAGACAGTCAGTCTCTTTATTTACCAGTAAACCAGCTTACCTGCTCAAATCACACTATCAAACATGCATAAATACAAAAATATGGCTTCTTACCACAAGCAACACATGTGAGTGTGGTCTGAGACCTGTCTGCTTTGAATTTCCAGGAATTAGTTGGTAATGTATTAGCTGTGTTAAGATAAAACCATGTGTCTGCAAGGCCTGCTGTTAACTCTGTGTGTGTGTGCTGAGATACAGACAGCTCTGAAGAAAAAGCATCTGGTGCTGTAGATTCAAGACAACTGTTACACAGCAATTGTTGGGTGAAGGGCACTTGTTCAGTGCAAGGGAGAAATGGTTTATGGTGCCTCAGGGAACTAACATGGATTTTAAATTCTGACCATCATTTAAATTTATTGCAAAATTCTAACTGACTTCAGTGGGAACAAAATGACAACTTGAATTTACACATCTCGAAGCAGCATTCTTCAGGGCATGGAAAAGTAGTTTCCATGGGAATTAGATACACACACTGCAACTTCCTGAGTTGCCCTCCCCAGCTTAGTTTGAATGACTGGTGTGGTTCAGTTGGTCTTTCTGCAGTTCATTCTTCTAATAATCACTCTTGATCCCTACACACTAACATAGCTGGGCTGTCAGTGGAAAGAGTGTAAAGGTCCTCAGAACATCCCCTCTCCTGGGGCTCTTGCTACCTGGACTTGGGCTGAGTTAAAGCCAGTGGAGCCACGGGCAGACCCCTTCCTTTGGTGATGGTGTGGAGAGGGTCCCAGAGAGCACTGCAGCATCTTGCTGACCAGGCCACCATCTCTGACAGTTGCATTATCACACTTGAATCCTGGCTTCTCATCCTGTGAGGAGCAGCCAGCCAGTGCTGCTCCACAACAAAGAGGAAATTTAAATCCAAGCAGGTTGTTGGTGGGTTTTTTGTTTGTTTTGTTCTGTTTTGTTCTTGAGGCCCCTGCAATTAAAAGACATCCAAGCTGATGAAAATACTCACATTTCACATGCCTGCAGGTTTCAAGCCTAAACTTGACACAACAAACAGTTCAACCTATTTGACTACGTTGACTCCGAGTATCATTTGTACCCTCTCTGGGCCAACCTTTACTTAAGTTTCAGTTCCTGCAGATTAACAACTTTTTCCAGGAGCTTGCCTCACCCTGAAAACTTACATTCACATGCTGGTGATGCAAATAAATAACATTACTTAAAACTGGTGTTTTAGCACATGGCATGGGGGACTTGTGTGAGAGATGAGATAGTGCTGTGTTCAATAAAAGCTTCATTTCCTGGACTCTTGCTTTACGAAGAAATCTTAAGCAATTTGGTTTGGAGACTCTTCCCACAGTACTGTAGTATTAAATCTGTTGGGTTTTGTACGCTATGGGCTCTTCTTCTTTTTTTTGTTTGTCGGAGAAGTCACCATTTTTTTCCACAATCCCTGACTGAGAGTGGAGAGATCCTCTGGGTCTTGGGACAGGAACCAGCCCCATGAGAGCTGGTGTGGGTATTGATTAGGACCCTAGACGGGTCCCAAGGTTATTCCAACCTTTCACTGATGGATTTCACTTTTTGGATTACAATTGCCCAGATGCCAACAGATCCTTTAATCAAAAAACTGGGAACTGGGCACCTAGAAGATGAAGCTGCTATTATTCTACTAGCATGGGTAGAAAAAAAAAAAAAGAGTAGAAAGCATGGAGCTTTTTGAAATATATCCCACAGAGGGTGTTTCTCTTGAGGGAACTCTTGACAATTTTGTGATGCCGTTTGCTGCTGCAGAGAAACCAGGCTTTGCTGTTGATTTATATGCATATGTCTTATGTATAGGTGAGGTGAGAATAACTCCCAAAGGCGACTATTTCCCTCCCCAGTTCCACCAGAGATTGCCATGCATCTTAAGGATCACCTTCTCAACAGCCCTGAAAAACATTTCCAAAGAACCAGCCATGAAGAAAACAAACAAACAACTTTATACTGCAGTTTTGTTGGTTGTAAGTGAATATTTTTCACTGTGTTTCCTGAGGCCTGTTCCAAGTACCTACACCCTACTGTCAGCTCAAACCTCCCCCGACAGAATTCCAGGTTGGCACTGAAGCTGTTTGGCAATCACTCAGCAGTGGTTTCAAGATTCAAAGGCAGTGACTACCGAGGAGAGCACCAAGGAGAGCGTGTTACTTCTCTGCAGCCTGACCCAGAGCACAGATAAATATCCTGGCCGCAGGTCCAGGCCTGGGCCCTCACAGCCCGCCTCACCCACTGCTGTCCTGGAGTGCTCCGGCTGCTGCCGGGAAACTTGTTCTTCAGGGAACAAATGTCCTGGTCTCCACAAGTCATAGTTTAATCCTGTCTACTCAAGGCTGCCATAACAAAAAAAACCCGGGTGTTTTTCCCTCCCAGGGGTGACCTCGTACGTTCCTCTTGCCTCCAGTACCGTGTGAGCAGGGCAGGGAGCTCTGCCGAGGCCGCTCCGCAGAGGGGCAGCTGAGGCCCGAGGTGCCCTCTACAACTTTCCGGCTCTCGGCAGGGCCCTGGAGGCTGGCAAGGAAGGGTCACAGCAGCACCCCGGCTACCGCGAACATCGGCGGGGTCACGTCCCGCGGGTCACGTCCCGCTGGCCGCTGTGGCTTGCGGGTGTCTTTCACGCCGCGACCTGCGGTGACGGCCGCGTGGGCGATGGCTCCTGCTCCCCTGGGGGGATGGCAAGGGGATGTTTTATTTTAATCTCTTCTCCCGGGGCACACGGAGTTTCCTCCGTTTTTTAACTCCGCGCCCTGCAGGTGCCGTCTCCCCCCCAGCCCCGAGGCTTCCCAGGCACGGAGGGCGGCGATGGCTGAGGGGCAGGCGCCATCTTCTGGGCTCCTTGGCATGGCGAAAAGGGCAGAAGGACGGGCCGGGGAAATGCCGCCGAGGGAGCAGTGGAGATGGGGAGAAAAGAAGAGCTCAGAGCAGGGGCTGGGGGCACAGTGAGCGCCGGTGAGGAAATCCGAGAGCTGCCAGGGCTTTCACGACTTTTCCCGCCCTGCGGCCGCTGCCTTCCTGAGGAGAGCTCCCTCCCTCCAGCCGTCCCGGGGCTTTTCTGGACCCGGAGTTGGTACTGGAATGAAAAACCTGCATGGGGGCTGGAAGGGAAAATCTTAAGAAAGCACAGGTGGTGGTATGGGTAGAACCTTGCTGAAAAATGGCACTCAGAAGCAGCCTGGGCAACCACATCTCTGCCTTGAGAAACCCTGGCAGCTGTTTCCAGAAAGAGGGCTGCCAGCCAACAAAGCACTCAGTATGTTGTGGTTTGGATTTGTTCTTATCTCCTTTTTCTCACTGTGTAATGTGGCCTTTTATCCTCTATAAACTTGTGTTTCTCAAACATCTCAGTTGAGGAACAAAGAAACCAGCTGGGTACATATTCGCCAGCTGCTGGAACACGCTGCCTGCTGATGGCCCAGAGCTCCTGTCTCCAGGCTTTGTGCTGGGCAGCACAGTGCCACACGGTCCCCATGTCCCTGGGACTCCTTGGACTTGCTCTGTCCAGCAGAATGCTAATGACAAGAAAGCAGGAAAGAAAATACGCAAATCTTATTTGTGACACAAGCCACACGAAGAGTGCTTTGTCTTGGTGAAGGACACTCGCGGTGCTGGGTAGTGCCCCTCCTCAGGCATGCGTCTGGGGGCTTTGACACTGCCCTGAGAGAGAGCATGTTTATCAATATGGTGATAGTTGCTTTATATATATATATATTTATTTATTTATATATATATATAAAGTGAGTGGGAACCATTCTTTGGAACCACTCTGACAGCAGAGGTAAGAACCGGAGTCAGCCTGTTAGTACCTCAGCACTTCTGTTTTCTAACCCATTTAAAAAACAAACAAACAAAAAAACGCCACAAGACTTTGCTGCCAGCCTGCCTGGCTGTTTAATATTGCTACTCCATCAAGGTTGGAGGGAGACCCATCATGAATGGCCACAGTTTGCACTGTGACCTCTCCAGCTGTGCTGCAGACCAGAGCAGATGTCTCAGAAGGGCAGTGGGACATGAAGGCTCAGAACCATCACCAGTCAAAACATTTCAGCAGCAGGGAGCTCCTAGGAGGCAGCAAGGTAACTTTGCACACAAAGCTCTTCCTATCTGAGGTTAAGGCCAAGTCAGGGACTCTTCTGGGGTCTGCACTACCTGCCATGTATTTCTGGGCAGGATTTGGCTTGCACCAGGTGGGTTGGAGCTTGGGAATTGGAACCTGTGTCTGTCCATGGAGACGTGCTCACAGAGTCTGGGGAAAATTTAAATACAGGTCTTCCTATTTGCACATAATTCAGTGCCCCCTGGGGAGGAGGGCATAACTATCTCATTTCTAAGCACTGACTGAGGCTGGGCTTCTGGGGAACAGGATTTGGCAATCATGCAGTTATGTCAGAGAGCTGTAAGAGTTAGAAATATAGACAAGGTGCACTGCGGCCTTGTTCTCTCAGTTCATGCATGATCAGCCTAGAGCTTTGAATAGTTTTTGTCTGACCAAAAAATAATCTCCTTGGCATAACCTTGCCTTGATCCCTTCTGCTTTGCATGGATGGAGGCAGAGGCAACGAAGAAAGTCTCAGGAGTAACCAGTCAGAAACGGGGGATTCACACAAATGAACTGTGCTTTCTTGGCTAACATATGTTAAGGAAGAAAGTCTGGCCTAGGTAAGCTGTCAGACTTCAGTCTGCTGCTCTGGGAATGCAGAACGAATGCCATGGAGTCACTGCCTCTCTGTGTTTGGAAAGGACTCAGTTCTTATGGTATCCTTGTATCTTCCAGCTGTCCTCACAGCCTGCAAGCCCTCCACTCCATGGTTTCTCTCTCACGAGGTGCAGAGATGACATCTTGCACAATGCAGTTGTTATTGTATCTGGTGTTTTTAGTCATGACTCTGGTATTTCTGCTAATGATCATTCCTCACAGTAACCCCTGTGGTGGTGCTTCTGTTGCAAATTGGGAAACTAGAAATAAATCTCTTCCTCTGAAGGGTTTTTTGGTGGTTTAGGCAGAGAGTTGCAATGCAAGAGATCTGTTTTGCCTTTACATTGGCTTGTGTAGGTAAGTTCCTGTATCTGGAGGAACTTAATGTCTCTGAAAGCCTGAGGAGCCTGTATCTAACATGAAATAATGTTCAGGAGTGGACTCGCTTGTGCAGTGGTAAAGTACTAGAGTGTTTTGTTCTTAGTTGTCTTTTACCACATCAAAGAATAAGATGGTAGAGGTCATCAGCATAGGGGTAGTGACTCTTGAGGAATACTTACTTCACTAAAAAATACAGTTTTACAGAATGTAATAATTTGGGAATCTGGGCTAAAATCAGTGAATTTTTTTGGCCAAAAATGAAGAGGAAGAACCTTTCCAAGGAAGGTTTTGTTTTGACAGCCTCAGATTAAATTCGACACATTTTGTTGAAAGTGAAGTTTACTTAAATCTACAGTTTTTAGGGAGGAAAATGAGACATTTAGTGTGACCTGGAGAGAAGGGCTCAGAGTTGACTGAAAAATCCTGAAAAAGCCTGCAAACTGACTGAGGTCATCCTGTTTTATGGGTTTATGATAATTTTTTTCTCAGCCATCATCCAAAGCTCCAGGGTCCTCAGGATGCTAATCCTGGGCTGATGACAGTGCTCCTTGACACTCTTCTTATCTCAGAGTTACAGTTTGCTGCTGCTCTCACCCACAGGAAGAATTTGGCTTGTACCTTGGTGAGTAACAAACACAGAGCAGTGGTAGCAGTTTCCAGCCAAAGAACTACTTGAAACCAGTGACTGTATCCTACAGCTCCAGCTCCTTAAGCCACTGAGCAATCCTCCAGGAGGGCTGCCTGCCTTGCTTTCCCTCTTGAGGGCAAGTCCTTGACATCATTCCCTATGTACCTACAGTGACACAGAACTTTGTGTAACTCGAACATCCCCAGAAGAGAGACCCACTTTCTAAGACAAACAGTTCCAGATTGAAACCCTTTTTACTTAAGATAAATTGTGTTTCATTCATCCTGTGCTCTAAACTGTTTAAATTGCAGATAGATTGTCTTACAAAAAAGCTCCTAGCAAGCAAACCCTGTCTATCTGTTAGTTTGGTAATGAGCCCTAAAGCCCTGGAGGAAGAGAGAAACTGCTGCAGCTCTTTCCCAAGTTCTGGTGGTGACTGTGAGACATTTCTCTAAGGAAATGCTGTTATTTTTTTTTCTTTGAAACCAGGGGAGAGTGCTTGGTGACTATGTTATTTGTGTTCCACTGTGCTGGTGGGGAACAGGAGGTATCCTCTAAGGACTTTGTTACTACGGCGCAGAAGTGATAAAATGTCTGGAAAACATGTCTGGCTTATTCATGAAATTGTCAATGTCTGAAAAAGGAGTTTTTCCTGCCTGCTGCGTTGCTTTTTCAGTCGGTCAGCAGCACACCTGTATCTCCGCGGCTGAAGTGGGCTGGAGCCAGGTTAGTGGAGCACATGCTGGTCCCTGGGTTGGCCAGGGAGTGGCACTGAAAGCAAAGCTAAATCCCTTATGTCAGGGAAGGTGTGTGCTGCTTAGGAGAGAGGTGCTGGGCAGGCTCTCCTGTGCCTGGGAGGATGGAGGGGGCTGTGGAAGGAATTAGTCAGCTGCAGTTTGCAGAGCACAGGGGACATGCTCAGTCCTGTGCTGTTTGGGAGTTTTCTCTGTTAGCCCATTCACTCACAATATGCTCTGCACTCCCAGATGGAATTTTGGGACTGGATGTCACCGAGGCTGTTCCCACAGGAAAGTGAGGGTATTTCTTCCTTGCTGGGCTTGCCCTGCAGAGTGCCAGGTGTCACCTTTCACTTCTGCAACAGATGTATTTTCACCTTCTGCCTCATCTGTCCCATGAATGAGATGCTGCCTTTCTTCATGAGTGTATCTGCAAAGTGCATGGAAGGAAGGAGATTCTGGAGGCAAAAGGGAAGCAAGGAGATCCTGGAGGCAGAAGTGTTGTTAAAAGAACACGGAAAGAGGGGAGTCTGCCTGTAGCAGCAGAGGTTCTTGCTGTAGCTGGTGACACAGTGACACAGCTGTAGCTAGGCACAGATTACCTGTAGATCTGCTGAATTGCAAAACATGCACAATGCAACAAATGAGTTTGAGCTGTTGCTCTTAAAGTGGATGAAGATATTTTTAGGAAGTGGTTTTGCCCAGAACATACTTCTCAAATGGCAGGTGGTTTTGATAAAACTCCCTTTGGGCCAAGGATGTACAGAGAAACAATCACTTGCTCTATTACAGTGGGAGTTGTGGTGCTCATCTGCATGGCAGGAGCTGTGAGAAACTGCTGAATATAAGGTTGGATGGATGGATCCCAACTTCACGCACCAGGTTCGTGGGTATTTCGGGGCAGTTTTTTACCAACTTGTCCCATTGGAGCTGTTCCACTTTGTGGAAAAGAAATATTCATTAGCCTTGAAAAAGCTGGGTTCAAGTCACTGTTTGGTTGAATCTGTGATATTTATGGAGTACAAAGAAGTTTCAGCAGGAGAGATGGTGGCTTGCCCAGTAGCCTGCTTCCAGGAGACCTGCTGAGAAATCAGCCTGGACTTGAAGAGCCTCCTCTGTCCCATTTGATAGCCCCTTTCTTTTCAGAAAGATTTTGAGAGGCTTTGGTTTTATTCTTTTGTTGCAAAACTATCTGTGGCTTGGGAACCCATTTCCTACCTGGTACTTGTTTCAGGAGGGCATCCACAGGAGCAAAATGCAGGATTTACTGTACAGTGTGGTCACATGCATGGAGTAGCTAATGGAATAGGACAATTAAGCTCCCAACTCAATGGGTTTCTCTATTTTCCGGATAAATTCAAAATTGTGGGCATTTCCCAGAAGACTTACTGGAAATCTTTGAAAATACATGAGTGTAAGTTTCCTTTCAAACTGTATTATCTGTTAAATAACTAGGCAAGCACAGAGCAAGGTGAACCCCTGACCTGCTCAAATTAAACAGTTCTCTCTGGGTGAATCTGAATTAAAATAATCCTGCTGGATGGAAAGGCTCCCGTTCTGCTTTGGCTTTGCAGATCAAACACTGTGACAATAAACAATCTTTTCACTCTCCCTTTTCAGACAACACCTGGCTTGTTCTTGTACATTATCTCCTGCACTGGTTCTACAGCTCTTCCCCTCCCATGCCTCCATGGACCAGGCACAGCTGGACTGTGTGTTGCCTGTTCTCTCCACTGGCAGATAACCCAGTGCCCCAGACTCTCTGAGTTCATATGCAATATTGTTCAGGATATGCTTTCTGCAGTATGGGATTATCATCTGCTTACATATCTTTGGTTGCCTCAAAGCACTGTTCTTACCTCACGGTGTCTTTAAAGAATGCAGCAATTGCAACTCTACTCCCTCTGTTTTTCCAACCTCTGAGCAAGAAAAATAATACTTGCCTGGTGTGTTTGGCTTTTAAATCGGTGGAGGAATCATAAAGCCTTCAGTTATTAATGATCTGCCATACAGATGTGTGCCTGCTCTGTGATACATGATGAGCACTCTGCATCTGCCACCTCTGCAGCAGTGAGGGGCTGTGGGGTACAGACAAATGGGGAAGAAGCCTCTTCTTCTTTGGACTGTGTAAGCAGTAGGTAGAGAGTCCCTGAGATAGGAAGGGATGGAACCAAAGGGGCTTAGTTGATTTTGAAATACAAGCCAAACATGCAGAATGCAGTTTTTCTTTCATATTTACTGCTACTTAACACCCCCCTTGCCAGGCAGCAATATACAGGCTCAAACCTCAGCTCCTGTCAGTCACAGTCCCTGCTGTCTGTGCCTTCCATCAGCATTCCCCTCACCTAGCAGGTATATTGCTTTCCTCCTCTGCTGTCTGGCTCTGATTGATGCTGTCATTTGTGTATTGAGACAACCAGAGCCTATATATCCTTCCAAATAACCTATTATTAAAAAGGGATATCACCTTCAATTTTGGGGTGGTGAGAAGGGCTCATTATGCTTCTCTTTGTTAGCTGTGCTGGTGCAGGCAGTGTCTCTTGGGGCCAGGGATAAGGCTCTGTGTGTGGTGTAACACAGTCAGTGACTGGGCTGCATGCATCAAATGGTGTCCCGGAGCCAGGCAGAGCTTTCCAAGGCAGCAGCCTGCAGAATCTGAGATCTTTACTACTGCACTGTGAGGGCTGGTGATGTGGGGATGGGTATTTGTGACTTCCAGGAGATGGATCTCTCCAGAACACTTTGGAGTGGTGGCACCAGCCCAAGGGTTTATTGTTGGTTCCTTACCTATGAAGGTGAAGGTGGCTATAAAACTGGAGAGGCTGCTTAACCAGTGCTGAGCCTGACTCAGGAGCCTGTTGCAGTGCTGCTGGGGGGGACAGACACAGCACAGCCAGTATGAGCAAGGCAGGAGCTTTCTTGAACTCATGGAAGGCTACTCAACCTGCTCCTTCATGTGTCCCAGGAGCCCCACTTGTGCAGGGGACAGCAGGCATGGGCCAGCCAAGCACAAGCCTGACCTGCAGACCAGACTATGAAGACATCTGTGAAAAGTCATTCATGTACAGATTTGGCAGTATTGACCAATTGTCTACTCCATGTCACTTCCAAAAATAGTAATGCTGAGGTAGATATCTGTCTCTGTGCCCAATTGGACTGAGTTTTCCTGCATTCTGGAGGTTTTTTTCCCATTTTTTTATTATTTTGCCTGAGGCTGAAGGGCCTTTTTTAGGGCCAGCATAATAACTATCATAACTTTGTCAGAATGACACATCAGTATGGTGCCAATCACAGTTATAGAGATCCTGGGACCACTTCATCACAGCAGCTTCACTCCAAGGCTCCTTTTAATCTTTCCTAATAAAATTTAAATGACAGTAGCTGTTCCAGTCATGAACCAAGAAAAGCCTCTCATATTTTTTCCTCCTTTTTTTTTTTTTTTCTTTTTCTTTTATTTTTTTCCCCTCTCTTTTTTTTTTTTTTTTTTTTTTTTTTTCCCTGGTGCTGAGTTCTCCATTTTATAGCAACCAATTTATATGAGAACTGACATTTCCCAGAGCTGGCTATGTGTGTCTGAAACAAGTGGCACTTCTGTTTAGTGACTCTTCTCAGCAGCTAGGATGTTTCCAGAATGATGTGGAAAATTGTGTAGTTGGGCCATTGGCATCCTTATCAGAATCCAGGTGAAATTTCCTGATGCTTATGGGTGGTTTTGACCAGGAACTATTCTTAAGTTTGGATTGAGATTCACCAGCCATTAAAGATCTGACACATTGATCATTGAATTATTTAGGTTGGAAAGGACCTTTAAGATAACTGAGTCCAACTATTAACCTAACACTGCCAAATCCACCCCTAAAACCATATCAGCATGTGCCATGTCTACATGTCTTCTAAATACCTCCAGGGATGGTGGCTCCACCACTGGGCAGCCTGTTCCAATGACTGATAACCCTTTTGGTAAAGAAGTTTTTCCTAATATCCAGTCTAAACTTCCCCTGGTGCAACTTGAGGCACTTCTTGTCTTGTTTCCTCTTGTCCTATTACTTGTTACTTTGGAGATGAGACCAACTTCCACTTGCTAGAACCTCCTTCCAGGTAGTTGTAGAGAATGATTAAGTCTCCCCTCAGCCTCCTTTTCTCCAGGCTGACCTACTCCAGTTTCCTTAGCTGCTCCTAATAAAACTTGTGTTCTAGACCCTTTACCAGCTTCTCTGTTCTTGTTTTCCTTTTCAGTCCCTGTTAAGTGCAGAGAGCCAGTGATTCCTTACACTCTTCCACTTTTCTCCTCTCCCCAGCAGAAGATAGTATGAGAACTTTAGGAAAAAAAAAAAAAATTGCACAAGTTTTTCACTTTGAGTGGCATTAAATGGCCTGCCTTGCTAGGAAATGGGTCTTGCACTTAGAAGAGGAGGCAGAGTAGTTTGTAGCAGATTTTATCTCCTGCAGGCTGCCTAGTCTTAGACCAGCCCCTGAGAAAAAAAGTCTTTGTCAGTAAGAGTTAAGCCACAAAAGGCAGCCTCAGCCTTCCTGCAGTGTGAGGGGTCAGGGAGCTGTTTGGAAATCCTGTGGCTTGAACCTCAGTCAGAGCTATTTCTAGCACTGAACACACTGGGACTGGAGCAATATTTTGGACTATGCCCATGTCTTTTTCTTATTGTTCATTTAACCTGCTGATGACTGCTGTCTGGTATTGCTTTTTAGATCTACTGGGAGCAACTGCTCGTGACTGCATTACTGGGACTGGATGTTTATGATTGGTCCCTTGGTGGCTGCAAAATCCACCAGGCTCCATCAAAACATCAAACTCGGCTTCTCGGCTTGGTTCACACAGGGTTTTTTTTTTTTTTTTTTTTTTTTTTTTTGTTTTTTTTTTTTGTTTTTTGTTTTTTTTTTTCCCCTGGGCTGTT
This sequence comes from Phaethornis superciliosus, assembly GCA_023637945.1. Lineage (NCBI taxonomy): Eukaryota > Metazoa > Chordata > Aves > Apodiformes > Trochilidae > Phaethornis > Phaethornis superciliosus. The sequence continues at coordinate 27,281,150 of JAJQWJ010000007.1, forward strand.
CCTCAGTCTGCTCCTAGCGGAAAGCTGGAGAATGACCAGAATCACTGAGGCTTTCAGAGTCCTGGTGAGCAAGAGGAAGGGAGCTGTGTGGAGATGGTGGCATTCTGATGGGGTGGATGCTGTCCCAGTCCTACTACCCTGTGGGCAATAAGCTGTGTGTTGGAGCTATGATGTACTATGAGTGGGTAAGTGCAGGCCTGCTGTCCCAGACTCCAGGCACTGCAAGGTTCCTTTCATGTCATTCATAGGTTGTGAAGCTGGAGGGAAGGCAGGCAACTGTGCTGGTAACTTGTGAAATTCAAGTGCTCTGGAAGAGAAGGTGGGAAATGGGGGCTGCTGTCCTTTCCCGGTCTCATTTAACCTCTTCCTCCTGGTCTGGTATGGGGAAGACCTGCTTTAGCTGCTGTACCAGCACAGACATCCCCTTTGACCTCAGGACTTTTTCTTTCTTTCTTCGAGCAATTAGCGAAGTCACATACGTAAGGGAAAGGGCAGTGAATTATAAGCATGACATCTTCCACCTCCTTTCAGAATGCATGTCAGGGAAGGTGATATCTGGAGCCTTATTAATACTGCAGCAGTGAAATGTCACAGACTCTGTGGCACAAGAAGGCCTTGATTTACATGAGGATAATAGAGATCAGACTGAGGTCCTCAGACTTCAGTGTCAAAGGCCTGCAGAGTTGTATTACATTTTCTTCCCTGCTGATGAAAATGAAGTCCTGGGGGAAATGAGTGGTTTGGTCTCATCTGAATTCTTTCTGAAGTAGTGTTGCCTTCAGAAACTGTAACTGGTAGTCAGTGCCTCTCTTCTTGGCAGTCTCAACTAGAGATACAAGGAGTGAGTGATCTGCAAGCAATATTTTTGGCATCTCTCAGCCATCCATGTTCTCTCATTTAACTACAAGAGGGTTTGTTACCAGGAACATCTGTTTGTAATGTGTAGGTGGAGAATGAGATAACATTTGGAGGCACAGTATGCATCCAAATCTCACTCGATAAGGCTAATCCCAAGCAGACCACCTTTGAAGGAGATGACATCTCTGTTTGCTTTTTCTGTCTTTACTCAATATCCAGTTTCCTTCCATCAGCCTGTTTCTCTCTGCATGATTGGTTGTCCCATACCCACTGGCATCACATTGCCCTCTTCTGCTGATACCTTTCTTCTCTCTGCCTTGCCAGAGATCTGGCCCTTTAGCCAAAACCTGTGTTTTTGGGAGACTTGACTTTAAAAGACATCTGGACAAAATTTACCCACCTCAAGAGCTTGAATGTTACAGAGCATCATCAGCTCTTTGTATCCTGAGTTGCTTGTGGTTGGCTAATTCAGAAAACACCACTTAGATTGACATTAGCTTTGCTGACTGTTTTCAGTACTTTGTACTTCTCAGGTTTTAGAAGGTGTGGGAGAAAGTGAGCTAAGCATGTAGTTAAGTATCCTGATCCTTTTGCCTGTGCAGATTGTTTTGTTTTGGTAAGATGGGAGTTCTGGTTGGTGCTGCTGCAGGAAATGAGTGGTAAGACCCTGGATGTGAGTGCCTGGTGGCTGGACAAACCTGGCCTGCTTGTTTCCCAGTGTACCAGTGGTTCTTACCTATTTCTTATTAGTCATCTTCTTGGGTCCTCTTTATTCTCACTTTTATTCCTACCTTTTTTTCCCATTTATTTCTTTCCATAAGACTTTGTTACAAACTACAGCACAAACTAAGAGGTTATGGGAAGGTCAGGGCTGTTTCCTCTTTCCAGGTGTATGTCCTCCCAGGTTATATGTCTTTGCTTCATTCTAAATTGCAAACGTCCCCCCAAGGACAAACCTTGTTACCACTGGGGCAGAAACAAAGCTACACCTCATATTGGTTTCTGGCAGCAAGCAGTCTGTGTAGTTCAGGGGCTGTTTTCATGGTGGATGAGGACCTTGCTTCTCATTTTCAAGGGGCCAAATCCCTTGCAGCTGACTCCTTTATCCCATGTAAGGATTTTACAAGATGCCTAGAGCTTGCACGAGACTAATGCTGCCCAGAGACCCTTTCTTCAGTCTATTGCTTTTTTGGTGGATCTCTGAAGAACATCATAAACCATCAGTTTTTAAGCCTAAGAGATCCCTAGGGGGTAACTGAGGCTCAAGGAGTTACAGTAACTCCAGCAGCATCTTTTTAAAACCCTTTTCTTTTCTCTTATAACATTTCAGATCCTGTGCCCCTGTGGCTCTTTTTTAGCATGTACCAATATGTGCAGTTTCTAGCAGAGAGTACCCAAAATTCTGTTTATGGGGAACTTGTGTATGAATTATTACCTGCAAAGCTAGCAGTCAAGTCGTGGGTTATAGTACTAATTAAGGCAAATGTCACAGCAAGAGCATGCTGACGTTGTTGGAATTAATGGCCCGGAGCATTACTACTTAGTACATCTTTTGAAGTTAATGGAATCGTATTAATTGGGATCTTGGAGGGATTGAGGGACACAAAGTACATCGTTCCTGAGCAGCACCTCTGTTATTACATTAAGGCTGGAATAGCATCCAAGCTCCTGCCTGTTGTGCACCTTTTGCACAGCCATTTCACAAATGGATGGCTCTGACGAGGCCCAGGGGAAGGTTGTTTGGTTCTAGGGTAAAAGGTGAAAAAGTCTGTTCCAGCTGTGGTTGCAGAGAATCACTCAGCTTCCAAAAACCAGTGCTGAGAACTGCTGAACTGCCTCTTGCACAATCCTTAAGAAATGAGGAGATGACTTAAAAAATACTATGTACCTTTGTTCCTGGGTCTGATTCTGCAAATTTACATCCTCTCCATGGAGCTTGTTCTGGTGTGGGTGTAAGGCACAGTGTCAAAGCATTAAAAAAATAATTATCTGTCAGTGATACTGAATCCTTTTGGATCTTTGCCAGCCGCAGTAGCAGTGAGACCAGTGCATGATTAGACCTAGTGCCAAGAAAATTGTAGTTTTGACTTAGCAAAAAGCAACTCATGGAGGACATCTTTTTTCTTTGAAAACACTTGAGAGAGCTGATAGTTTTCCATAGAAACTAAACCTCAAAACTTTTAGTACAGTGCTTTGTGCAGTTGAGGTAAAAGAAAAAAAGAGAAAAGCCCAGCAATTTTCACTGAGAATTTTGATTCCAAACTAGAATATTCTCATTTTCATCCAAGTTTTCCACATGGGGAAAATAATTTTCAAGCATTTCTCATATAAAGTAATTAACCATAGAGGAGGAATGGATGCTTTCAGAAGAATGGGAACACATACTATCTCTCAAAAATGATATTAAATCCATTGTGCACTGGGACTGGAAGTTTTTATGATACTGTAGATTGGCTGTGCCGTTTTATCCTTGTTGAGTTCCAACTGAAAAAACACCCTCAGATATGATACAGTGTTTTCTCTGTATTAAGAGGAATACCATTATTATTTGTCCTTTGCAACATTACTGGGATGTAGGTTCATGATTACTGTTGACTAAATTTGTCAACTTTCACATTACCTCCTGTGTTAACATAGGGGAAGTGCTCATATTTGATCGAAGCTTTGATGATTTGGAGTCAGCTCAGTCTCCCACTGTGTGGAAGTTGAAAACAACAGCATAGTTGAGCCAGAGCTTCCTGCACAGGGAAGTTCTCTGCCAGCTCCATGCTGACCACTCCTTCTGCCTCTGACACCTTAGGGGCCAGGCTGCAACCCCCAGAACTCATCCATCACCTATGGCACTGCTCAGCTGGGCAGGAAATGGAGCCTGTGAGTCCTAATCCTGCTACAAACTTACCACAAGGTATGGGACACAGCTCAACATCACTTCTGGGTCTGCTGTGCCTCTACCAGTAACTGAATGTAAGGGACTGGCAGGGTTTGCCAGCAGAAAGTCCTTCTGTTCAGGGCAGTTTCTCTCAGGTCTTGTTACCCTGACCTCATCCTGCAGAGCTGCTTTGCTCCCGAGCAAGCACCAAGTGCTCCTGGATGTTTAAATCCATGGCAGTTCTGTTTGAATTGAAAGATTCCTCTGTTCCTCGGCGGAGTGTGTTGTAAAACAATCAGTGACATTTGTTAAATGGAGAACACGTAGGGCAAGGACTCCATCAGCTCCGAGGAGACAGTGAGTAATGGTCTCTTAATGTCTGAGACCTTTAAAGCTACTATAATATTCTTCAAAGTCAGAATGGTGTGGTGGGGCCCTGCATTGCTATCCCATGTTCAGGGACAGGCTGTCTCTGAGCATGTAGCCAGCCACCATATTTCAGCAACATCTGTGGAGGGGAAGGAATTAGTTGCTGTGCAACATGCATCAGAGATGAGACAGATTTATTATTTACTCAGGAGCATTCCTGTAGCACCCATCGCTCAGGTGGTTACCCGTGCCTGCTAGACACTCTCTGCTCTGCCCTCTTCCTGACATAAATCAATACTCTAAGCCTCAGTGCATTTGGGAAGGAGGTAAAAGTTGAGCAGCCTTCACCACAAGAGGGGGAATGGAGGGGAAGGGTTTGTCTGTGATCGGATGGAAATTTACAGTACAGCTGGGTGCTGCTTTCCTTGTTTTGGAGCCTTCAGACTGGTGGTGCCAGTAATCTCTAAGAGTTTCATCTTACCCCTTGAGCAAGAAAGTCCTGCCTCTGGTGGGCCCAGAAGAAAAGGCAAGGCAGTAACTTCATTCTGAGTCCTGTACTGCATTTGGTTCAGGCTGAGTGTCTCTTGCCCTCATGAGCAGAGCTCTTCATCTGAGGGGAGCAGCTCAGTGGAGGAGCAGATGCAGGACCTGTGCAGGCTCTCTACTCTGGCATGCTCAAGACTGAACTGATCTCCCTTGTCTGTCACCAATACATGAAGATGCATATTAACACTGTTTGAAACTTGGCTGAGTAACAACTATTCAGTAATAAGCTGTGCATTTTTAGCTTCAGGGTCTCTGGGACAGACGGATGGAAGAAGAGGGATGAATTATATCCTCAAACCTTTTATTTGCAAGCAGTCATGTTCCTCTTCTTCCTGTAGACAAATTGAATGAGTTGAAAATTTGCTATCTACAGTCCCTTAAGCTAATGCTTATAGGACATGTAGTTGAAAACATTCGTTTGTCCTGGAGAACTGAGCCTAAGTACCTTTGCTATGGAAATAGGCACAAAACCTGAAAATAGGTGATCACACTCCACACAGTCCTTACTATAAGGAATTTACTGTCCACATAGACACAATAGAAGAAGCAGGAGGGAAATTAGGTCTCCTGAGTGGCAATTCACCTTATTAATCACTGCCAGTAGTGAATAGTTAAGAATTAATTAAAGGCTAACTGTGAGTAATGAGAAGTGAACCAGCTACGGAATAGGTATGACAACATTGGACATTTATTCCCTAACTGATCATTTAGACCTGAAAGTGCACCTCCTGCTTTTAGGAGGAGAGTCAGAGACTACTGATGTTTTAGAATTGATCTGGAAAACAATTCTGCCTTGTTTCTAAGGGAAAAAATCTTGTGTATGTGTCTGTGGTAATACAGCCATTATGTGAGATAAGTACAAAGTGTGTGTAGAATCAGGCCTTGGAATATTTGCACATCTTCCTTTTTGGATATTTTTATGAGGACAGTGTTGTTCAGTAGGACTCACCCCATGCAGAAGCATTTGTAAAAGCAGGGTTGGCAAGAGACTCTTATTTCCCTTGCAAATAATCCTCTATCACCATTCCTCAGTGCCTATGGTTTAGCATTCTGAGCTTAAAGAAAAGGTGAAATATTTTCTGTACTTTGTCTATTTCCCTGCAAAAGTATTTTCAACCTGGAGTGTGGATTTTTGAGGACTAGTGTGGAAGTCGTTAGATTTAGTTAAATGGATCAGATTTTCTTTTAATTTTAGAAAGTTCATTGGCTTAACTAGGGTTGTTACTGATCTACAAGAAGGAATTGACAGCTGTGCAATTGACTTCTAAAGTGAAGGAAGAGGCCAAGCCTCTCTAAAACTTTGTGTCTCAGTTTCTTCTCTCCCATTCTCACAACCTTGTTTCTTGGAGCAAGTGGAAAACACCAAATATAGTGAATTCCCAAAGTCTGCTTTGGCTTACAGGCAGAGCTAATGGCAGATCCTCAGGTTCTGGACCAGGGGCTGTGGCATGAGCCTTCTTGCTGTCTTCCTATAAGGCTGCCAAACATATCTAAAGCACAGAAGAAGAGTTTACCTATTTGTCCAGAGCTACCTCAAGGCAACATTACAAGCTGATCACCAAATTCTGTGTTCTGTATCTTCCTGCCTTCTTGTGTGTGCGTGGATGAAGCGTACCCAGGAGCTCTGCAGTGCCTGATGAAGTGGGGCTTCAGGGAGCAGTCCTTCACCAGGACTGTCAGGACATCTGCTTGCCTGCCTGTTCCACTGAACCTGTCTCTCAGCACTTTACTAATACAGTAGCAATACACCAATACTCATAAAAATATGACTTCTATTGTGTTCCTTCTCTGGCAGTGCCAGATGTTTTAAAGCAGCTTAGACCTGATGCTCTCTGTCTGTTATCTTCATTTCCTGCACAGCTCTTAAGGGTGTTTTTTCTTTTAACAGGGTGTTTCATGTACCTGGGCATGGTGAATGCCCTATATTTTCCAGAACCACTTTTGTTGCTATCTGCACATTATCTATTCCTCTCCCTTTCAGAGATACAGTCCCCATCACAGCACTTCTCTGCAAAAAGTCAGGAGGAAAAAAGGAATCACAAAAAGAATAACTTCATAAATTCTCCCATTTCATCACCTATAATTTTTACTGGAGTAATTCTCTTGTTTACTTTCTTCCTGGTATGGAGTTGTCCACAGAGCATTTTGCTTCCTGAGAACCTCTCTGTAAGTCTGATACTCAATATCTCTTTCTGGTTCCTTAATAATCCTCCTAACTCATTTTGCCTGGTTTTTATAGGTTTTCCAGTCCCCTTGCTTGGTAGTTCATATCTTTAATACAATTCTCTTTATTGCCTGGCCTCCTCTTTACCTTCTGGCCTAAATGCACTGGCTTCTAATGCCTTGGGTTTTGCTCCTAGTCTAGACTTCTGGTATTAGCACTGAGCTCACAGGAGGTGAAACAGTAATATTACAGTCACCCAAGGACCTGTGCATATGAAAAAGTGGCCAGGGGCAGAGCCCACATTTCTCTACTCCCCAGACTGTCTCTTCTCCTGATGCTCTTACACAGCACTGTTCCTTTCCTTTTCTGTGTTTTGTTGTTATTTCAGGTACTAACTTTGGCTCTTATTAGGCCTGTTTGGGCATTTACCACAGTGGAGACAAATGCCAGACATGCATGCAGGTGTCTCCCACCTACAGATCAGGATGATGTCCCCCTGGCAGTACAGGTATGGCTGCTATCTCTCATTTCTGGGCTTACATCTGCAGAGTCCAGTGCCAGCTCAGTGGAAGCAGAATGGTGGATTTGACTGCATGCTGTAAGGCATATGGAAATTAACACTGGTCTCACTACACAGGCACTTTTCAAACATGAAATGTGCAAGAAAAAAATCTGAAGATACCCAAGTATTGCACTAAAGCTTGGAAGAAATGAGGAAATTCATGGCTGATGGAAATGGATAGTGTAGGATACGATACTACAAAGCTCTCTGAAAGCAAGTGTGAATCTTCATGATAGTCTGTTCTGCTTCATGGATCTCTTTTACATTTTATGTCATATGTGCACAATTGGTGTTAAAGAGCTGTAACTAGTCCCCAGCTGGGTAAGCATGTGAAGCAAGGTAATGTATGAATGCTAGTTCTTTTGATCCAGAATCAGGAACAAATCCAAGTAAGTCCAGTCTTCAGCCTGTGCCCAGGTCAGAACTGATTCAGTCACTCCCTGTGACCCACCAGCACACGCCCCTGCTCTGTGCTCTGTGGCCTGGGGACACTAACAATAGGTAACTGGGAGAGAGCCCCTCACCTCCCACTGCTGTCTGCAGGCTCCCTACAGCAAGTTGTGCTAAAAAGTCAATGAAGACCACAGATGAACTTTCTCCTAGTCCAAGATGGTGAACTATTCCTCTGGTCAGTACATTGGTTTATCTCTACATGCAATGCACAGATTCTTCAGATGGACACATCTGAACATGCTAACAGCTATAGAGGCAACATGTAACAGACTGGGAACAAAAATCCTTTCTCCTTCATATTGCTGAAATATTCTCTGTGTCCCTAACCTGTCACCTGACTTTTTGTCTTTCCTTTTGGTCTGGCAATAATGATGTTAAGTGATCCAGCAGGATGACTTTCAGTTGAAAACCCAAGAAAGGCCATATAGCTGAAATATTGTGAAGTTATTTAGAAAACCAAAGGTCTTGAGGAACAATTATATCTTTTTTCTTTTAATGGCAAAAAAGCTGTGCCAGTATAACTATGTCTTCCCGGTGCATGGAAACAACAGAAGTGTTGGCATGTGCATAGTATGTCTTGTGCCTAGTATTGCTCTGGAATTGAGCAATAGTGCCTAGTATTGTTGCTGGAATTTTGAAATCCTAAAGCTTGCAATAAACTGGAGGGGACTGAGATCAAGTAAGACAAAGACATGTAGTGGAATAGTTGGGGTTCTGGTGTTATAGCAAGAGGCAGTGAGGAATTGTGCTTCAGAGAATAGAATGGTACTGAGAACTCCTGGATTCTTTTGTTTTCAGAACTAAAGTGTGTCAAGCAAACTGTTTTTTTTCCTGGATATCATTACAAAAATTCATAGATGTGGGTAAAAAGACAGTGTGTGGATTAGATTAAGGTATTAGAGACACATTTTCATGAGATGCGAGGAGAGGAGATGATATGTTAAAGGCAAAATTAATTTCAGTTGGGAGGTAAATTCTATCTCAAAATCTTCAGTGAAACTTTTGGGTGGCTTGAATATGAAATGCCTACTCCTCTCTCAGAGGAGCGTGTGTGTGATTTTTTGTGCTGGATTATTAATGTGTATGTGTACTTTGCCTTGCTGGAAGAGGCAAAAACAGAGGCGGGGAATGTTCTGAGTTGGTCCCCAAGGTAGTGTTGCAGCAGGACTTTGGCAGACAGCTTCAGGAATCTTCTGGGGCAGGGGTCCTCTTCCCTGCCTGCAGGCCATCCAAATGCAGGCTGAGAAATCTTCATCTTCTCCTAAGGAAAGGGTTGGAGATGGGCAGACTAACTCTCTGTCAGAAGAGTTGGTCTCCCTCAAGTGACTAGAGGGAGCATCTCAATGGGTTGGTTAGACTACAGGTGTCACTTCTGGATGGCTGCAGGTAGGTAGGAGGTGTCCCACATCTGTAGTCACACTTGCAGAGATATTTAGTAGGAGTTACTTGACTGCTTGTATACTTAAAGACTCTGGGAGTTCTTATATTCTGTAGACAACACCTTGGGGGCAGCTGGGGATAGATGTGGATGCCACCCATTGCAAGCAGCTGAAAGCAGCTCCTGAATACTGGGGAAAAAAATACTTTCCAATTTGAGCATTAGTAATAAAATAGGAATAAAATAGTAAGATAAAATCTCATCTTTCTGATTTCCCTGTTAGTTTTAATCTTCTGGTATCAAGTCTGTTCTGACATCAGTCATGAGAGCTCCTGGCTGTGGAGTTAATGCTGCACAGTGCCTTGGAGCAGAGCAACACTGTTCCTGTGCTGCCTCTCTTTTGAGGATTTGTAGGAATATTAGCTGGACCTGAGGTATGGTCTAGGGGGCAAAACAAGTCAGGCATCACAGGAGGTGATCCTTTTTGAAAGATTATTTTCCTTATTTCATTCTCTTTTTCAAAATCATCTATATTTTCTTCCATTCCCAATTCCTCAGCAGTTTCAGAACACTTAATTAAAAGGTCATATTCCTCTATGCCTGGTGCCTGAGATAGCTTTTGCTTCTACTTTCAAGAGAAGCTAAAATTCCCTAGTGAGGATAAGTAGGGAAGGTATTTGATGAAATTGGGTAGATACAGTCTTTGTGGAACAGGGGGAGAAGGAAAGCATATGTAGAAATCACATCTCCTGACAAGACTGCTCAGGCAAGACATTAGTCACAGGTTGGGAGTCCGATGGCTTCCTGAATAACAGCAGGAAACTACTGCTATCATCAAATGACACATCACAATATGATACTTTGGTGCAAATTACTTAATGCATATGCATTTCAGCTTAACTTGCTGTGAAATAAGGACAACACAGTTTCCACTCACCCCCAGAAGTAAATATGTAGGGAAGGTAATAAGTTCTCTAGATATTCATGTCATGGAATGATACATCAGAGTGGACTGTACACTAAAGCTTATGCTCTGCTGCCTGTTCTTGACAAGCATCCAATTTCATATGGAGATATCTGGAAAAATCTACTTAATCATCCAGGATGGGAGGGGTTTCAGCAGTGTCCTAACTGGGAGGTACTGTCCCCTTCATGAGAAATGCTCCTACCCTCTGATACATGCCAATGAAACTTCTTTATCTGGGCACTCTGGTTGTCATATGCATGTGTTTCCCATGCACACCTTCATGCACATATATGGTGGAAAACTAAATTCTCTTTCCCCTTAAGCAGAAGGTTACTGAAATGTGAGCTCCACAGTTAAAGTTGTAAAGCCAATTCCATAACTTATGTGGTAATGTTCCCTATTTAACAAGGCAATTCTTTGATCTGCAGCAGCAAATTATACTTTTTGAGCATTTAGTAATACGTCCACTTGGCTTCCAGTTTACGAGGTAATTTAATATTTCCCTGGGCTCACTAGTGCTGGCTGTACAGAAACTTCTGGTATTGGGCATTTATTCAGCATAGAAGCTTGAACAAAGTTATTACTATTTTATGCCCTATATGGGAACATTTCCTTTTAGAAAACTCCCCTTGCCCAGCTACCACCAGCACCATTGAAATCCACCCAGTTCTGGCAAACAAATCCAAAAAGGATCAACTCAAGTGAGCTGCATTGGCAGCCAAAATCAGGACCACCTGTCCCAAAGAGGTCATGATGCCAGATTTCTAAAGGCAACTTCACCCAGTCACCCTCTCCTCAAAAGCACCAGGGGACCTGCTGTCTCCTCTGAATAATGAAAAGAATTCAAACATAAGAATCAGGCGCCTTGAGGAAAACTATATCAGAGGGAGCCATTGAACAAGAACTGGTAGTATTTGTGTTGAGTCCTAAATGATTTGAAGAAGATATTTTTATGACCCTAAAGCTGTTTTAGTTTTTTAGGTTGGCTCATGTAATGAAAGACTTTGCTCCTACCTCCAAACCTTCTCTCATCTGTAGCCTTAGACCATGACCATCAAGGCAGTCACACGTGGGGTTCTCGCTGTGCTGACAGCTCAAGTCCCCTGGCCCCATCCATTTGTAGTCATGGTTATACTGGAAATCTGTCAGGACACTGGAGCTGATTCCTGGAGACAAAAATATCCCATTTTTAATACTGCTGCTTCCCAACTGATCCTTCTTCAGCTCAAAGGCCACCCTAGCCTAGAAACATAAACATGTTTATTCCAGGTTATTTCAGAACATTTGCGAAAAATTTCCTTTAGGTGGCAGCAGGAGTACGAGAATATTCTTCCCCTCCAATACTCCGAGCTGCTGCCATGGCGTTGGCTTGGCACTAAACAGTAAAACCCAGTTTTACAACCCTTTCACAGCCTAACACGCATGAGCTTTTATTTCATTATTAGCACAACTCACTGAGGAGCTGATGTCATGAGTCAAGACCCCTCACCTGTCTGGCCCATTCTTTGGTTCTTTGCTCTGACAGTCTGGATGCTTAACAGTATGGAAATGATGCAGTCCCTCCCCAGGGGTTATCAGTCTGGCTCAGTATCTCCTACACATAACATTGCAATGGAGGGTGCAAGGTAAGGAAATGGGGAGAAGAGTGCTCAAGATTACTGTGTTGCTTGCTCACCTGTTCTGCAAGTCAAGGCAAAACCATGAATAGCCTGAAGTACAATCACAGCAGAGCTGCTGAACAAATTCCCCATCTCTGGGATGGTGCCACTGCTTGCTTATCTGCTGAGAGGCCAAAAGATATTTATCTATTCCTTCCCTTATTTTCAGACTCTTTCTTCCATGAAGTCTTGTTTGTTTTTCAAGGGAGTTCCCAGCTGATGTGTCCATCATATTCCCTGAGAAATAGTCTGAAGTTTATGGTCTGAGTGTGAGACAAGAATGCCTGCAAAGCCCTTTCCCTTCAGACACCAGTATGCCCAGGGGTCTCTTGGGAAGAGGAACAGGGATCTGGAAGTGTTGGCTTTCTAAAATCCATAGATTGCCATTTAGGCACGTCCATCCAGCTGGAAATGAACCAGTAGCTCTCAGGACTGCGAAGGAGGACCACGCTGGCCTTGGATTTGGGGAAAAAAGGCAGAAGCTGGACAGCTGTTGTCTCTCCCCCTCCATTAGGTGACTGCTGTGGGATCTAGCTGAGCTCTGGTGGTTGGACCCTCAAGGGGTTGTTCATATGCTGCTGTATATGAGCCTGCACTACTTCAGATCCTTCTGCTTTCTGGACTTGCTGGTCTCAGACTCCTCATTTCTGAGTGCTGCTCCAGAGAAGAAACCATATTTTTCCTGTATGTTGGGCTCCTGTTTTCTCAAGAGGGTCTAAAGTGGCATCACCTTTTTGATAACCAAGCAGATACACCTGATCTATACATTGCAGTGACTTGTGCAATCTGCTGGCTGTGTGATATAGGTCCCTGTATCCTGGCATTCTCTGTCACACTCAAAGTTCCTTCCATTCATCTGTCAATGAACAACTACCATTGCTTCACACCCTCCTGGAACTTGGCCATTTATCCAGCTTTTATGGTGAGTAAATAATATGCTCAGTTATATGTCTGGAAATAAGGTTCTGTACAAATTCCTCAGGCAATCAATATACAGAGTCATTTTATGTTAGAAATAGCTTGTTCCAAATGGCCATATATATCTTTATTATACTGTATATTCTCACTGTCACTGGAAACCACATATACCTTATGACCCAGCTCAGGTTCTTCCCTCTCCAAGCCACGTTCTCTCTCCTCTCATGCCACTGACTCAAAGCTTAGGAATTAACTGACCTCTCCATCAATGCAAAAAATCTTCCCTTCCAGATACAAAAATATCATCTTGGAATCTTTTTTCTCCCCTTGAGGACCCCTCTGCAACCTTCTTCCACAGAAAGAGAAATCAGGCTTTGAATGTCCATGCCCTTTTAGCTTGCTCTGTCAAAATGATTTGTACAGCAAAAGGCGTTGAGAACTCCCTGCCAGCACTGAGCCCCATTCTTTCAGGTGCTGTACCCCATGCATAAGATGTCTCAGCTATCTTGAGTCAAAAATTCAACCTGAGGTCGTCTGCATCTCTTCAGATCTGGTGAGTAGTCTGAAAGGGTTATGAGAGATACAAGCTGTGGGACCTGGTTTGTCAGATAACGTGAGGATGGTTCTGGCCACACCATGGAATACAAGCTGTATTGGCATCACAGGCAGGGGTGACTGCCCCTCAGCAGCTGGGGGGGCTGCCTCACAGCCCTGTGTTTTAGCTAGAAAATTGCTGGCAGTGGTATAGGAGGAGGTTTTGGGTAACTTAGTCTCCTCTGTGGGGAAAATGGAAAATGATATCACTGCAGAGAGCAGTGATATTTTGAGATGGAGAATGAAAGCCCTCAAACACAGGCACAGCTGACCCTGTAGAAGCACTCCCATTCTCCTTCCTGAGATGGGGAAATGAAAGCTATTTGCAGAGTTAAAGTTACTGGGATTGGAGACAGCAAAATAAACAATAATGGCTTAGAGAGAAGACAGGGAGCTGCATCATGGCTGTGCCCTGGGAAGAGTGGCTGCTTGCTCAGCATGTCTTGCTGCTGAACACCAGCTCAGAGTGGGTCCCAGCTTCAGGCTTTGAATTACTTTAGGGGGGGGTATCTCTTTTTACTGTTCTTAGTGCTGTTGTGCTTGGAGACAGCAAGCAGGGCTGTTTTGCTCCGGCATAACTGTAGTAAAGCTCAGCCAGGATCTGCTGGGGAGGAGAGGGGTGATGCTCACAGGGTTGAGGAGCAGGGATTGCAGCACACTGTGGGTGTCAAGCTAAACTCAGAAGAAATAAATTTATTTACAAATCAAGCATGTTTGAGCAGAAATCTTGAGAAGGCAACTAAAATACCCTGCTGGGGAAAATGTTTCTGTTTTTCAGGACAAGGGTGGATAGTCAGGTGCATCCACACTGCAGGGCTAGGCCTGGGTGGAGGGTCTGAAACATGGCCCACAGCTCTGGGACTGAGGAGTTTCTCCTCAGCCAGTACAAGCTTCCCTTGGAAGAGGAATATTTCTCAATGCCAGGAGCTGGTGCTCTGCTTAGCACAGAAGTGACCACATCTTCAGCTGTGAAGATGCTATGCAGTATGCCCAAACCATGACTTTGGGCCAAGGCTCTCAAGGGAAACTGGATGCTGGCTCCATGGTCTGACAGAGAGGGCTTATGTGAAGCTGCTCAGCGTGGTTACATGGCATGTTTGGGTAGGCTGTTAGTAAAACACAGCCAGGAGGAGTGGCTCCAACCCCCTGGGACAAAGCCTGCACCTCCATGAGTATCACCCCCCCCGTGTTAGACAAGGAGTGAAAATCTGTAGGGCATGGACATTCAAACCCCTCCACAGCCCCCTGCAGGCCAGCAGCGCTTGTGTGGGAAGGCAGAGCTCCACTGGAAAAGCCAATGCAATCCTGCAAAATGAAGTCACAGCTGGAGGAAAGAGGCACATCCTTTGCTGGTGTACAGCACCATGGCCTGATTGATCTTAGGGCCAGCCTTGGTATTGAAGGTGTTGCAAAGAGTTCATTCAAAGGGATCTTTAGAGAAATCTTTTCCCCTTGGTCTCTGGTTAACTTGCCTGTGATAATACATCTGCAGAATGCTATCAGTGTAGAACTTGCTCAAGAGAAAAAGAAAGAAGGAAAGAGACTGCTGTTCATCTTATTGACTTCTTATTCACTTCTTTAAAAGTAATTAGGAGTTTAATCAGAGTTTCTATGGATTTTGGGGGGAATCTGTAATTAAAATCTGTGCAGTCCACTTGCATTATATACTTAACTTTCTCCCAGAGCTGCTCAAGTATCTTTAATATTCTCACTTCCTCTAATGGAAACTGTCGACTACCCCAACTTAAAAATGGACAGCTACCCAAAGGGCTGCAAGAGGCTGCCAAACCACAGCCCCCAGCAGTTTTTTGTTGTTAGGTAAGGTCTGATCTGTGATAACAGCCCAGGCTGGAGGTTAACAGGCCTGATCAACTCAAACCTGCTTTTTCTCTAATGAATAGAGATGTTTCTTTTCATCAGTGTAAAGAGGGTAAAGAGAGGGGGAAGGGAAGGGGGAAGAAAAAAATAAATCTCACTGCGTAGGGATGGAGTCAGTCTCTTGATAAGCTTTCAATTAAGAGCAGATTAAAATTAGGTTTATCTTCTCCTGAAAACAGGAATGACGTTAATATAATAATGCAATGTAATAACTTAATAACCCAGTTGGAAGTGACTCATCCACATCAGAAAGATCAAAATTTTGCTGCCTAGTTCTGAGGAGGTTCTGTGCACCCATCCCTCATTCCTGCAGGCGTGCAGGCACTTGTGGGGAGAGGCAAAGCTGGACAGTAATTCATGGTCTGGCTGCATCTCCTCCTTGGCTTGTCCTCAGGGTGGTTAGATCAGGGCTGCTGGGAGGTGAGGGTCGGGTTGAATGTGCCTGAGGAGATCTTTAAGGGTTCTGATTTGCCTTTCAATGCAAATCTTCTGATCATTAGTGTATTCCTGGAGAAAGATCTTCACCTTCTGGCAGGTGGGTAGCCAGGGTTAGCCCAGCTTTCTCTCTCTGCAGCAGATCTAGCAGTGCTTGCTGCTTTGCCCCTACCTTGTAGGAGAACCCTGTGGACTTGGCCCAGGCAACCAGCAAGGGACCAGTGGCACTGGGTGTCACCACCCCAAGGGATGGTGAGAGCCTCGGGTGTGCCACCAGCAGGAAGTGTGCTTGCCTCCCTGTGGGATCCAGTGTTGGGAACAGCTGGTGCAGCCAAGTGTCATCACCACTCCTGATAGGCAGCTCAACACATGGGCACAGCCCTGGGATGTGGCTTTGTCCAGGTTGCCTTGGGTGCCTGAGAAACCAGTGAGCTTGGTTCTGATCTCCTTTGTCTCTCCTCCTGGCTAATGTTGGTGGAACTGCTCTTTGCACCTTTCTGAGTTCCTTAGCATTGCCCTTTGCAGTTTAAGCTCATAAGACACTGATCTGGCCTGTGTGTCTCAGTCTCTATTCAGACACTCAATAGGATTTAGATCTCCCTGGTAAGTGAAGAAAGTTCTTTTCTTGATCACATGAGCTGAACAATGTATTCCTGAGCACATAGGTCAGTTTGGCAGGCCAGCAGCTGTGAGAGGATTTTCTTCCCTGCAAACTACCCCGAAACTTCCTGTCCCCTTACTCCTATGAGGCCCAAGGCTTCCAGCCAGCATCAGGAAAGTTGGTGCTTGGTCGACTGGTTTGGAGGTTGATGCTGAAGTTGTGCTGATTTGGACCACAGCTACAGATCTGCTGCACACCAGTTCCCCCTTGGCTCTTTTCTGTGTGCTACTGGCTTTTCCCAGTTTCCGAATGCAACCTGATTCAGGAGGAGTACTTTGTTGCCATTTCTCTTGCATGATGCACAGAGGCAGAAGTGGAGCCTGGGGCTCCATTTTTCAATGTACTCTATTACCACATGGCTTCTACCCCCAAGCAGTTTGTTTTGGAAATTTGAGGCATAGAGGTGTGTGATGTATGTGATGGGTCTACGCATAGAAACAACTGTTGAGGCTCAGCAGAGTCCTCTGACCCATTCCCATTGCTCTACCAGGGAAAGAACAAGGTCCCAGACCTTCAAGGTGTAGTAGCCAGCATCTGGGATTGCTAGAAAAATATCCAGGAATCAAACACCTATGGCCAGCTGTTTCCTACTTCTAGTCCAGCCCATCACAAACATTAAAGACTAAGAAATCTTCTGGCCTTAATAGGAGTCATTTCCTCTGTTCAGGTAAAAGAAATAGATTTCCTCTGCCACAGCAAAGTCTTATTGCAAGTGGCTCTGTGCAGGTTTGCTGCCCAAGCCCAGGTGTTGACCCCTGCCACTAACCCAGATGTCACCTGGGAAGAGCCTGATTGAACTGGTGTTTTGGGGGAGTGCCAGCCACTCATTCAGCTCATGTCTGGATGAGGCTGGATGATCTCAGACGTGCCCTTTGGTTTCAGGGACAAAGCTGGTAAATGCATTCCTGCAATCCAAAGTAGCATTTTCCTGCCCTTCCTGCACTGAGGCTACATGGATTTGTTTATGTCTGGGACAAACTTGTCTGTCCTGCTTTGAATGCAGGATGCA
Source organism: Phaethornis superciliosus (assembly GCA_023637945.1). NCBI lineage: Eukaryota > Metazoa > Chordata > Aves > Apodiformes > Trochilidae > Phaethornis > Phaethornis superciliosus. Next base: position 27,298,469 of record JAJQWJ010000007.1, read on the forward strand.
CGTTTGGTTTACAGCTGCTGGAACCTGTAATCCTGCTGGACTTTGGGGCCTGGTCCTGCAATGAGCTGTGAGTCCTCTGCTCATAAAACTTTGTGGCTTTGTATCAAATCCCTGAGGGCCAGAATTTAGCCTCCCAAGGCCTTGATTGCCAGAGCAAAACCTTTGCTGCCCAAGGTTTGCTGGCACTTCTTCTCTAAGGGCCCGCTAGCTGGAATTGATGCTTACCATCTGTTTGATATCACTGCATTGTTGGTCATTCTGCCCAGAGGGTTTTACTGTTCACATCAATCCATTACATCTCCTGCTGATCAGTGGTCTGTTGTCAGACATGAGATGGTGCCTGCTGCCCCCTGGGATGCCTGCTTCTCTTTGGTATCCTCACTGCACCCTGTGGAGTGTCTGTGTCATGGCTCATTTCTCAGCATCCCTTGGCAGAGGTGACTGGTGCAAGATGCTTACACCCTACCTGGTGCTTGGCCCCTCCAAGAAGCTGAGATGATCAGCCTCAGAGTGAGAGGCAAGAAAGAGCTTCCAGTGCAAGGTAATCTGTGGTGTTTTGGCTCTCTCTTGATTGGGCTCTGCCACCTGCCCTCTGGGATTGAGGAGATCTGATGTGGCTGGGTCTGGTTTGCCCATTTCATTTAATGGGCTGATAAACGCTGTTGCCTGCAACTCATGTCAGGGAAAGTTATTTGTTTCTGTGCTCTACATGGTGTTTTATGGAAGAGGGTATGAAATGCTTCTCTTCTATTGTCATGAAGGCTGTTGTCTTGGTTCAGAGCTTGAGCACTGAGCTTTATCCATGAGAAGTAATCAGATTAAATGCGTTGTCTTTCCAGACAGAGCCTTCAAGATCCCTAATAATAAAGTGCAATGATACAGTAATTTTCAGCTGACAATGTCTAAGCACTTGAATGAGTACCCATGCTTTTGTGCGCTGGCCACTCTGTTACATGCTGGAGATTTCCTTCACTTCAGCTTGTCAGTGGCTTGCTTGTGCCCTTGAGTTTATTTAGCTGAAAACAGTGAATTAAAGCAGTTTTCCAGAAAGGCAAGCACTTACCTGTGCCCAAATGCAAAACTCCTTCAGAGCCCTGTTTATTCATGTCTGTCTTCTAGTGTGGGCCTTACCTCTTGAGTTCTGTGGCTCACTGTGGATGGCTCTGCTCAGTCCAATGCAGGTGCAGGGTGGACAAATTCAGTGGCAAAAAAAAAAAAAGGTGAAAAGCAACAATAAGCAACTGAAGTAATCAGCCTAGAGAAAAAAGACCAGATTTCTTTCCTTTGGTATTATGGGCTGTAATTTTACCATTCGAAAAATGGAGTGTGTAGGACTCTTATGGTCTTAAAACTCTATCTTTAATTCAGAAATGTCTCTAATGTACTGGAAAGTTATGCCATGGAGAGTGACAGTGGTGTGGCCCTGACTAACCCAAACACTTTTTGTGTAGCTGGGGATATTAGAGTGTGGAAAAGAATTGACTTGAAAGTAATTGCACTTGTAGGAAGTAGATACTTTCTAATAGCCATAGGTAGATGAGGGAAAAGGAAAACAATGAAAAATAGGGAAAGGAAAGGCAAACAAGGAATTTCTCAGGTGCAAAAAGGGCATTGCATGAACTGGATGAGATACAGCATCAACACCAGCTGCAGGAATTAATCTGTCTATGCTGCACTGGTCATAGGGATCAGTTTCTTTCTCAGCATTCATCTGGGATAAGGAAAAAGTGTCCCTTGTTCCTGTGTTTTGTCTGAGCTCCTATATTTTGTGATGCCCATCAGGGTTGTTTCTACCACTCAGTGTATTGGTGACCTGGCTTCTCTGTGCAGGAACTTGGGGTGGCTGGGGACACTGGGGACAGTCCTGACAGCTGCACCTCAGTTGTCTGCAGGTTTCTGTCTGACCTCCTGTGTCTCTTTACACCAGCATCTGTCACTTCAGTACCTATGGAGGTGCTCATATGTTAGAGGAGCTGCCTGTGAGGAGAGGGGGTGAGACAGGTAGGCTTTGTGGCTGGTATTCAAGGCTAAACTTTGCAGCCTCTGCAGAATTGTTTGAATGCTCTTCTCCCTCAATTGTTTGAGGTAATGAAGGCACCTGTTTCTTGTTTGGTTTTATCCTGCTTTGGAAGATTAAGCCGTGGGCTACTTTCAAGTACTTCTGTGTCCTATCATCCATGTCCCATGACAGCAGATTTGGTAAGTGCCTCCTGAGCTGCATTTCTCTCCAGGTACTTACCAGTAGTGTCTGGTAAAAAGAATTCATAATTTTGTTAACAGTGCCAGGGGAAAAGAAAAAATATGAGACTCCCATTTTGCAATGGGAGTCTGATTTTTTATCATAGCAATGATACAGGCTGCTTTCTTGAGCTTTGGCATGTATTATTTTGGCCTGATTTTTAAATTCTTGGGTTTTAATAGTTTTCCATGACTGACAAAGGAGGCTACTTGTAAAATTGTAAAAGATATTCAAATGTTGCACTGTACAGAAAAATAAGATAGTGATGTTGTGCATTGTAAACAGGTGATTTAAGCCTTTAAGAGCAAGAACAAGAACAAGCTCAGATGGTGGATGTTTCTGAGGATGCTTTCTAGCTTTGTCCCCTCTCAACAGCATAATCAGGACTGGACCTCCTACCTGAGTGTGTGAAAGGTCCTTGTCTTTACTCTTGAGTGGCCAGGGGTGGTCAACATTGATAACTGTGTTCACTGTCCAATAAACTGTGTTTATGGTTGTTGGCAAAAAGTAATTTCCCTTCTGGCAGTGAAGAAGGTGTGATTTGTAAATAGAAGTCTGGGAGTAGTGCTGTGGCTGCAAATACAGTGAGGATTTGACTGAAATGCAGCAGAGGTAGGTTATGTGTATATTGGTGTGCAGGAGGAGAACAGCCCTGTCAGAAGGCAGACTCTGCTTGACAGGGCTATGGCCCTGGTCAAGACCAGGCAGAAAGCAGATACTGTGCAAAATGTCTCAGGTATCATAATTCTCAGCCATGCTTTCTAAGGGGGAATTCTCCAAATTATGTGGGACTGGAAAGACATGCCTAACAACTTCATTTGACATCATTTCAAAGACAAAGTATCTTACCTTGTCTGTGTTGAGGATACTGAGGTGCCTGCTAAGGCTTGTTACACAGGTCATGGCTGTTGTCCTTTGAACATAAGATACTGCTTGTCTATGAGAGCCTGTTTTTTCAAAGGGTCTCCACTCATCTGGCATGCTTTTGTGGGTTTTGAGCTCTAAGGAGACCTTTCTCTTCTCTGATCTCTGACCTGGGGTTCTCTTAGTCAGTAATTTTCCTCTGAAACAGAAGCACCTGAACTGCAAACTGAGATGCTGGAGGAACATTTCCTGTCTTCCTACACTTTTCCTGTGCAGCTGCAGATGGGGGCAGACTCCTGACCAAGGTGGGCACACATCTGTCCTGGCAATGCTGTTCTTTTTTAGTTATTCTTACTTTTCTCTCCCACCACTTTGCCACCCCATCTCTGACCTGGGAAGCTGATTGAGGACTTACCTTGGCCTCTTCTCTAACCTGGGTCTGGCATCAGCTACAGGCTGGATATAGAGGGCAGTGAGAAACTTTGTACTGATCCCTGGCTGCCTGTTTACAAAGCAAAACTGCAGGAGAAACCTCCTTTTCTTAAACAGAGGATTCTCACTGGAACTGCAGATATGCTGAGTTGTCCCTCTCAGCACTTACCTCCCTGAAGCATGCAGCTGACTCCCTGCCCTAGACCTGGCTACTACTTAGTATAGAGATGTTTAATCTGTTTTAATTTGTTCCTCACAAATCAATCCCAGAAGCCTCCCAGCCATTTCTGCTGCCTTTCTCCCAGTGCCATGCAGTTCACTGATACCCAGCCTGCTGCTGGGATAAAAAACATTGGATGTGGGTTTCTAAGCTATCAGCTCCCTGCACTGAGCTCTCAGAGAGCAGAGGCTGCAGGAGGTGTGCGTGGAGGTGTACAAGGAGGGGAAGCTGGAAAAGGGAGGAAGATCCAGGCAGATGCTTGCTGTGTCTCTCTGACCCCACTGAGGACCTGCTCAGGGCCCATGCCTCTTTTTGAGTCCGTCACCTCAGTCATCAGGGAGCTGCTGGAACAGGCTGGGAACAAGCTGTGCTGGTGCCAATGGTGCTACACAAAAAGGCATTCACACATAACGAAGCTCTGAAACACCCTGAGCAAAAGTGTCAGCAGCTTGAATTGGGGTCACTTGAGCCTTGGAGAGAAGCAGGCTGGACCAGGGGGCAGGGAAGGGACCTCCCCCTCTTCTGCCTGGCTGGGGGAAGGGGCCTCCAAGGCAGTGGGGAGCAACCTGCTCCCACTGGCTGTCCTTGGGGAAGTTGGGCTCTGGGAGGAGTCCTTAGCCCTGCTGCAGCTCAAGGGCTCTCACCCTGCTTTTCATCAGGCCTCACGTGGATGCCCCAAAAACCTTGCTCCCCACTTGGCTTTCTGAGGCTGCTGTAGGCAAACAGATGTTGCCCGTGGACTGGCAGTTCCCGTGTTCATGTCAGCTCCTGACTGTCTGCAATGCCCTGAAAAACTCTGGACAAGTTGCCACCTTGCTCCACACCTCAGTTTCCCCTTTTCTCTTATTACCAGGATAATAACACTAATCTGCCAAGTGGAGGGGGAGGTGAGGAAGGATGCTTCTGTCATTATGGCTGCTCCTGCCTGAGGGGCTACTGCTCCCAGACAGTGAAAGAAGATTTTGAGACCAAGGCAGAAAGGCACTTGTATTTGCCATTAAACCAAATGCTTTTTCCTTAAAACAGGAAGGCAGATCCTACCAAGTTCAGGCAGCACCAAGAGCCTGATGAAGGTTAGCTCTGAACCACCCAGCCTGTGATCCTCACTTGGTCCCTGTGGACCTCAGTCTGTGGTCTCATGCCTCTGGCTCAAGGAAGCTCATCAAATCAAGTTACAAGGATCCACCACAGCAGGGTATGTAAAACATAAGCTTTCAATTGGCTACACTTGTTTTATGAATCACCTTTGAGAGAAGAAGATAATATTTTGAAGGCTGTACTGAGTGGGCGCAAAGCCTGCCCCTGCCTCCAAGGTGTTAATAGCAACTAAACTGCTGAAGGACTTTGCCAGCATAATTTTTCTGCAGTGCAGTACCTAGGGTTGAGCCACCACTGCTACCTGCTCTGAAGACATGAGATGCAACCCCGAGGACATGTGGGAAGTACTGTTGCTGTTACCCATAGTGGGATGGTTAGTGAGTGAGTGTGCAGCTGGACATGTGTTGAGGATTATTAGGAATGCAAACACCACGTGCTGTCTCCTGCAACCCTGGGGCTGCTTTGCAGCAAATTAAAGAACAGAGCAGAAGCCCATATGCTATTTCACTGGTCGAGGTGGGGAGAATGAATGAAAGTGTCTGTTTTAGCACAGTGAGACAGCTGTGCTCTTCTCAAGGCAGTTCCTGAGAAGCCATCTCTCCATGATTGATGGAAGGGAAAGCATCTGGCCTAGAAACATCTAGTGAGGTGGAAGTGGCAGGGCTGGCTAATGCTTGCTGTTGAGGAAGTCTTTGGATGACAGCTTGGCAGAGACAGAGGGGCAGATGAAAGCTCCAAATGCTTCCCAAGATGTAGTATAAAGTGCCTTTCATGGGACTGTGACATGCCAGGTGAGAAGGGGCTGTGACCTACACAACAGAGTGTTTTAAGGCTCAGCAGCAGTGGGTGTCAGGTGTTCAGTGGCATTTGTTCTCTGTTGATTGTGACTCTGAGTTACCACTGTCAGAGTGAACCTGGGGAACTGGGATGCACAGACACTCTTCAGCTGATTCCCTTGCTTTCCTGCACAGCCAGAAAGCTGCTGAGAGAGTCTTCAGTGGTTTTTAAGCAGTACAGACGTATTATGTATACTATGTTGCTGTTAAACTATGGTGCATCCAGATATGTTTGACCCTCTTTTTTGTCTATTAGAAAAATGGGATTTAGGAAGTTCAGGTGACCAGAATCCTGGTAGATTTCTGCATGTGGAGAAAATAGAAAGGTGAGAAAGTTGTCATGCCTTGCCACAGGCAGAACAAGTGATAACTGAATGTTGCTAACTGTATGCTTTATATTTGTAGCATACTTTTTATTATAGGAACAGAATTGGAAATTAGAGAAAATGTCACTTGAGTGTTAGTAAACCACAAAACTAAGTCACTCAGAGGATGTAGTCCCTCCTCATAATATGTGTTTAGATGCTAGGTGTGTTTTATCATTTCAGTGTCCAAAATACCACAGGGAGATTGTTCTTTTAACCTCTTGCTGATTATGCATGTTTTTAGGTATTTCTGGGCTATTCCTGCATGGTCCAGAGCTGAGAAAAGTTACTCTGTTATCAGGAGGTTTTTAGTTTTCCCATCTCCTGAAAAAGTTCTTATGGATCCACACGCAATAAAAGGTTGCAAATTATTTTTATAAAGTGATGACTGCTTTAAGATGAAAGAATATTTCCTTTTTTTTTTTCCAGGTGAAAACTTGTTCCAAAGATGAAGTGATTTGGTGAAGGTACCTCAGAAAATGTAAAGGAGAGACAAGAGCTGAACCCATGTCATCTGATACCCCATTTGATGCTCTCTTAACCAAACTGCCTGCCTGCATTATGGGAAACTCAGCAAGAAACATGAGTAGTGAGGCTGTCTGGCTGCCTGGAAGAATGTCTCTGCTACTATATAGCAGGTAGTCTTTTAGATTTAAGAAATGCTATAACTTGTAAGTAGGAAGTTTAGAGAATATGTCATCTGAAGACACTGCCATGTTTAATGCATTTGGTGCCAATGATTTGCTTTCCCTTGCTATGCTGTTTACAGAGCAGCTGGTGCAGAGCTGTTGAGCTTGCTATTGAAGATGAAAGGCTGGTTGTTTTTCAAAGCCCTTTGTGCCTTTTTGCTCCTAACTGGAGCTGTCAGTGCAGATGCTTTTCATTTCCTTTATCACTGGAGGTCTGAAGTCCCTTCTCTAAAGATTTCCTCAATTCAAAGGAAGATTTCTTTTGCTCTTACTCCCAAAAGACCTGCAGGGTCTTTGCTCTTTTGTTTGGGCTGAAGACTCCACAGGCAACAGCCAAGCCTTGGGAGGATTGCTGAAAACCTTTAACCCCCAGACAGCCAATGTCCCATCTGAAGTCCTTTGATGAAGGCATGAGGAATTCAATCTGTCCTGCTCATTTCTGTGGCCTGGGAATGAGAACACACCTCTTGAACCATACAAATGTAATGAAAAAATTCCAGTGATTACTAATTAGTGCTTTTTACAATGGTGCATAAATAATGGAGTTTCTCCCCTCCAAAACAGCCACAGAGAGTGCATGTACAAACCCCTATAAGGAGATGCTCACTGAAGTTGTTTAAAAAACTAGTAATCAAGGCAGCAGAATCTTCCCCATTTCAAAGCTGAGGCACTGAAACTATGGGAGGTAAAGTAATTTCTCCAAGATCATGACAGGAAGATGAGAGACAGCTGAGAACTGTAAACAAGTTGCTGCTTTGGTATCTTAACAACCTAATTTTCCACTTCTTGTTGGAAAGTGGAAGAGACTTTATTCACTGACATAGGATTAATTACAGGTTTTTCTTTCTCATAAGGTCTGTCAGCCAGTGATTCTGTTACTTTGGTGGGGGATCTGTCCTGGAAATTTCTATGATCAGTCATGAAATCTGCATGATCTCACTTTTTTTGTAATATTCCAGACACCAAGTTTCTCTCAGAGCCAGTCTAATAGATCCTTGGTGGCAACCTGAAAGGCATTCCAACCTGAAATGCCTTGGTGGCAACCTGAAATCCCATTCCAAGCTCACAGGCATCCCCTCCCAGCCTGCACCAGCAGGATTGTCTGTCAGTCAAACCAATGCTCCTACATCACCCAATTTTAAAACAGTCTATGCAAATCTTTTATAGAAGCTGCACTAAAAAGAACTAGATCCTGAGTGTTCTCCAAAGCCCTCCTCATCGGTGCATTCAAGTGACTTCTGACTGATAAAAATGCTCTTCAGCTGAATGTACTTTTCATCTGCAAATATGTTTTCTGTAAATGATTCATAAAAGTTATTCCAGCTGGTATTTTTCAGGTAGCCCTGTAGCTCTGCTGCCACCACACACCACTTTTGCTGATGACACAATATAGCCCTGGAGGAAAGAGGCATCTGAGCTGCTTTTGAGTTGTGCAGGGCTGAAAAGCTCATAGCCCAGACACTCAGCTGAACAGAAAAGAAAGAGTTCCAAATTCACATAGCTCACAAATGACCAGAGCAGATCTTGCCCTCCTTGCTGAGCAGTTTGAGCAAATTGATAATGATGGGTGAATGCTGGAACCAAAGGATGAATGCCTCTAAATTGATTTCCAGTTTTATTGTTCTCTACTTATCACAAAGTGATGGCACCAAACACTGGGAGATCTAGGAAATTATCTGCTTGTTTCCTTCCTGTTTTGTTTCTTGGGGTAGTGTTTACTCAGCAAACCACATGCAGACTGCACACAGCCTTCTTCCTTCACATGTGCATCCACATGTGAGCTATTTCTTTGCTGTTACTGATTAACCATTACTTGAGATTAGAAATACATGAGAAAGGTGATGTGGCTGCCAAAGAAAACTTGTGTCCTGCATCTCAAGTATCAGATCACCAGAGAACTGTGTAAAGAGTAATCAATGCATATGGCTACTGCTGAAGGTGACTGCGTGTCAGTAGGGGATGTAGTTCTTTCTCTCTATATGCTATTTGGACAATTGCACTGGATCAGTGCAAAAAATATTCCTCAAACTCCAAACGAGTAGCTCCAGTCACACCAGAAGTCTGTACAGAACTGCTATCAATCAGCCTTCTAAAATCCTACAGCATTACCCTCAATTTGCTTTCTCAAACTGCCCAGTCTGAGAACACCATAAATATTCTACCTGATTCTGCTACCAGCTTTGCTGGTTTCTGTTTTAAAAAGGTTTTGTTGATTTTTATTTTTTTAAATTTTAACCTCTTCAAAAAATATCCTAAGGGCACTGAATATGTCATCTCCTGCCACAGAACCTGTTTGGCTTAATAATTAAGAGATTGATCACCACTGGCAACAGACATAGAAGTTTAAACTGTGTATAACTGTTCCCTATACTAATGCAATAAAAGTGGTTTTACTTTTACAGTGGTAATTTTAGCAGCAATCTAAATCAACACCCCACTGATGATCAGACAAGTCTTCCTTGAAACAGAAATGCAGTACAAGTGAGCTAGTTAGTATTATGGGCACATTATTGTCTTTACTTTCTGCAATCAGCTTTTATTCATGCTTTTACAATAGGTGTAAATTTTTATTTTTCCTTAGGCAAGCAGAAGAGTGAACTGAACTTCTAGAAAATTACTTCAAATAGACTATGGTGATAAAAAAATAGACAATCCCATGCAATTTGTAAAAGGTCAATGGATTAGAGTGCTGAGTACTGCAAATGGGCAGCCCTGCTAGGCAGCTAAAAAAGAAAAGCCTGACTCTCATGGTGTATGAAGTGTGTGGTGGGGTGTTTTCTGTATGGAAGTGTGTTGGGCAATTTGGGAGGGGAGAGGGAGAATGGTGGGGAGAAAATTCTGTGGTATGAGGCACAGCCACTAGGTGAATGGTGTTTGGAAGAGGAATCTTCTCACCTGAGGATGGATGACTTACTCCTGGAGTGGACCTGGGCTTCCTTAGCTGTGTCTTGTCCTCATCCCTCAGTGCCAGGCTGCCCTCAGCTGTGACAAGGTGGAGAAGTGAGGGAGACCAGAGCTTTGAAACTTTGTGTGATTCAGTGTCAAGCACAATGTGCAGAGAGGTTTATGCTCCTACCAAAAACGTAGGGAAGCCACTTTTTTTTCTGGCTATCTTTGCAATGTTGAAAACAATTGTTGAGATCTTGCTAGGCTAAAGTTTCAAGGGCACTCACGGGATGGAAAAGCTTGTTACTCTACGTGACCATATTCCCAAACTGCACTGGATTGGACAAGCAGTATGGTGGCAGCTCACACTCACATTACTTTTATGAGTGGAGCTTTTATTTTCCCATTTTTTAGGTCCCTCCAAAGGACCCTGAATCAGGACAGACTGCCCTTCATTCTTCTCTCTGGAAACTCTAGATGGATTTATGCTTGCAGTTGATTTGAAGATCACCACTTTGCTTTTATCAGGAATGCATTCCCTTTTGTCTTCCAGGAGAATCTGTTCATCTGAACAGACATGTTAATTATTATCCTTTCTGCTCCTTTAATGTCTGGATAGTAATTTGCCATCCTCTTCCCAAACAAGACTACCCAGGAATCAATTTGAATGCTACACACAGTGTGTTGCTCCTACCTGACAGGGGACAGCTGTCCTGTGTGCTTGGCTGTGCATCAGGAAATGCTTGGAGCTGAGGTCTTGAGGCTGCCTCAAATAGGAGTCACTGCCCTGTGTTTTCCCATCTGTAATCTTTCAAACCATTTTCCCATCTGACTGCTGTTTTGTAAACTCTGATGAAAGTTGGTTTCAAAGTGCTATCACTGCAATTTTCAATCAAAAGGACAGAAATGGTGCTGGTAGTTTCAGTGCAGTATAACTGCCTCTCTGTCTCCTTTCTTTTTTTTATGAGTATCAAGATGACAATAAGTCCACTTAGGTTGACTGTTCCTTGCCTGAAGAGCCATGCCAGTGTATCAAGAGCTAGCTATGTGTTGGATAACTTGTATGTTAGGCCTTGTATATTCACCAGTCTGGATGATCCCTCATTAAAACAACTGATATTACTGCGAGTTCAGATCCTATTGTAGGAACAGCCTCCTTTGCAAACAACAGAGCTGGGCAGTGGCTTGCTTTTCCAGGCCTGATCCAGTTTGCAGGAAAACCCATTTCCCTGGGCAGGGGCAGACTGCACCTTCTGAAATTGCTTAGTCTATTGGATTCACTAGCTGGATACAACTGGGCAGACCCAGCCTGTTGTCCCAGAGTTCTTAGCACGTGAGCAGTCATGGAATCTGTTGCCTTCAATGACTCTTTTGCCTAAGTGCTTCATGACTTGTCCTGCAGCAAGATGTTAGGTGATACAGACTTGCCTCTCTCCAGGCCATCTGCCTAGCCTCTGGTGGAGAAGAGGAGCTGCTCACTGGGTTGTCTAAGCAGTGTTTGGCTATCCTGCTGTTTGGGCAGACCTGCTGCCCTTTGCTGGCTTGTACATCAATACCAAGTGGCTCAGGCAACCACCCACTGCATCTGCCACAGCTTTACAAAGCAGCCACAGCTTTCACTGCTGTGGCCAGACTCATCTGTTCTGCATGAACAGAACTGCCCAGCATCTGGCACATTGCTACACTGCTGGGATCTCTTGTAAAGAGTGAGGGATTGAGTACTCAAATAGCAGGGTGTAGGCACTGTAGGCAGTGGTTCTGCCCTTACATGGTTGCTTTTGAGCTCTGAGCTAGAGTGAGCCAGGCTCTTTCCCCAGGTGAAGCCAGCTGGATCCACAGTGTGTGGCAGAAAGTTGCCACCTGTCACACAGGGAGATTTTTGGATGCGCATGGCTTCAGTTTCAATGGTGGATGCTCTCTCCATGAAAAAGTTTACTCTGGCATCCAGAACATAGCTGAGGTATCTGAGAGTCTGCCCCAGCAAGGGAGGGCTGGATGAGGTGGATAGGTGGTGTGGATCTGGCCCATCCAGGCAGCAGGTATTCTCCATCCTCTTTTATCTGCTCTTCCCTAGCAGCAAACACAACCCCAGAGCTTTTCCTCCTTGGCTGTCTGGTAAATGAACCTGAAGGCATTGTAAACCTGTATTGCCACTGCTTGGCAGTAACCTGCCTCATTGCCTGTGCTCTGTCCATTCCTGTGCACCATCAGCAAGGTGGAAAAAGTGGCAGGAGAGTTCCCTGGCAATGCTGTCATCTCCAGCTCTAGAATAGGCTCAGAGATGGAAATTGCCACACTTCCAGAATGTTTGAGGTCCAGAAAATCTTTCTATCCTGAAGCAGAAGAAGCTGCCTGCATTTTAAAAAACTGAAGAACATGGCTTGAGTCAGCCAAAACATTTTTAAAGTATCTGAGTTTTTATTCTGTGTGGCAGATTCTTGAGCTATAACAACTAAAATCTTTGAAATTATGGATCTGAATAATTTTGAAACTTTATTCTCTTTCTAATATCTTACATAAAGACCAGCTTCTCAGTTCTGTTCCTCTGCAAGCCCACATTTTTTACCAGTCTAACTGAATCCCTGCTTCCTGCTTAAAAAGAAAAATCAGTTGGTATAACCTAAATCTGCTTGATTCAGTTAGAAAGAGCTGTTGCAGAGCTGTGAAATCAGGGAATTTATCATTCAAATGCTAAATAGTGGCAAAGAGATCACCACTGGACATAAAATTAACCCTAGAGCCAGTTTTTCCTAGCTTATAGCTCAGTTTTAAACACTGGCAATTCCGTGTTTGGGTTGAGTCAGGGAAGCACCTAGAAACATTTGATGGAGAGACACCAAACAAAGAGGTGTGAATCTACATGTTTTACAGTCCTAACTGTAAGCAAAGACATTAACTACTCCTTCACTAGCAGTTGTTTTCAAATCCCTATACCAGGCTTAGAGAAAATGTATGTTCTTGAGATTTACCATCACCCAAGTCCTTCCTCATCCTGAGTCTTGTAGTTAGTTGATTAGTAATGTGAGGCACAAGGGTACAAGCCACCTAACAGCTTAGCACCAGTGTAAATCTATTCAATCTGTGCAGTATGTGTTGGTTTTTAAATAGACTTTGCTTCAGATCTGTGTCCCTAGCACATGAAACTGTCCTGCTGGTGACAACCCCCTGAAATCACTGGAGTTACACTCATATCTGCAGATCTGGTCCTATAGGCTCCTCTTGGTCTTCTGCAACCCCATATGCCATTCTACAACTTAAGTCTGGAGTGTGACCTGCCAGTGAGGTCCAAGGCTGGCATATTAAAATGTATGGATGTATACATATTTTTTATGTATTTTGACAATATCTCTGTAATTGTTTGAACAGTTCAGCCTGAGGAGGATTGAACTCAGGAGTATAGGCAGCACCCCTGCCTGGCCAAGGTCCAGCAGAAGAAGTCTCTGCCATAACCAGTGATAACAAACCATGCCAATTACTCAATCAAAACTAAACCCATCTTAAATCAAGATAACCAATTCAGGAGGCCTTGGGGATGTTTTGGGAAGGATGAACTAATCAGTGCAAAGGGAATTGCTCCTATTTATTACAGGGTTGAAGCTGCCCCCAGATTTGCAGATACTAATTTTGAAAACTAGAATGGACCATTAGTTTTTAATAAAGAATTTCTGCAACTTGGGAGGTGGTGGTGGAGGAGGAACTGAAAGCATTTCCCCATATGGTTTAGAGTTCATTAGTGCACTGATCAGGCAAAGTATGCAAAAAACATGCAGTCAGATGAATATTCTGCATTTAACCTCCAAACCAGTAATTCAGAAAAAAAGCAATTTCTTCTAAATCTGAGTTCCAGGTGACTGCCTTTTATCTGAGCTCCATTAAATTATTCCCCTGCTAAATTCTCATGAAATAGGTTGTTTGCTCCAGCAGCTGTTGACTCCCTGAGATAATTTTAAACCCAAAACATTCTGCTTTTATTAATAATGATTCATCTTCCACTCTCGTGTTGTGAGGGGCTTGAGGATGGTGTTTGTGCCTTGGTTTTACCTTTCCGCATGAATCTCTGTTTCTGGCATGGGGAGAGGCTGGATGAGCTGGTTCCTGCCTGTCTGGCTGGCTGTGGGTAGCACTGGGGTACAAGAGAGAGGCACGAGAGCCTTTCTCAAGCTGCATTTCAGTGGCAAAGTGATGCTCACAAGTGTAGAAAGTGGGGGTGCCTGACAAGTGTTTGGTAGCCACAGAAGGACTGGGTTTTTGAAGAAGCTGAGTTGTCAGTACAGAGAGTTTCCCTCCTGCTTGCCATTCACCAAAGCCTATATCTAATTTTAGGCATTATGCTGAATATGAGCTCTTGAAAACATATGGCATCAATTCTGATTGCTGATCACTTTTGGTAAGTTGTCTTGATACAGCCATGTCCTTTGAGTTACTTTCCATTTCCCAAGGGGGAATGTGAAAAAAGGAGGAAGCTCTAGGGCTGAGAGGAAACAGGTCCAGCCAAGCAAACACCAACACAATTCTGTTTTCCGGTGTCTATCCTCCCTGTAGAACCACCTGTTTCTACAGGAGCCCTACTCTGGATCACCTGCAAGTTGGAAAGAGACCCCACCAATAACTCTACACTCACAAAGGCACTGAGCAGTACAAAGAATACAAAAGACTCCCCTGAAATACATGAATGATGAATTAAAGAATTAACGAATCCTCAAGAAACTTTAAGCTTGCATACAGAAATTGGAGAGGGGAGGTTCACCAGCACATTTCCCTGGCCAAACCCACAGATGAAAATTAACAAAGCCCTTAGGGACAACAAGCAGAATTATGTTACTGTGAAGCCAAGAGCTTATTTCATTGTTAGTTCACTGTAGTTCAGCATAGTAGACAAGTGCTGCTGTGGCTAGCAGAAGAGCAACCTTATATTCATTCCCTCCATTCATCTCAGACACATCCTAAAGTGTAAACAGTTCATAGGTGGCTTTTTTGTTGTGGTTTGTTTTGTTTGGATTTTCTCCATGGAAAGCATGTTTTCTCCATGGAAATCCTTCCATTTGAAGGCACTCTACCTACACATTTCTTTGAAACTTGCTGCAGATATTTCTGTAAGTGATGTGCTCTGATTCTGTTCTTGTTCTTTCCATGCTCCCTGGCTGGGAGTGCTTGGGCAGAGAGACATCATGTGAGGGATGTTTGTGGGAGTGGGCCATTTTGGGGCAATTGTCCAAAATATCCACGAAAGAGCTTCAGAATGAGGGCTGTGCAAATGCGCACTGCAAACCTGTTTCTAAGATGTCTGCTCATCCATGTGAAAAACTCCGAGGTGTACAATCTAACCTGTGTGTCTTGTGCCCACTTATACTGCAGATCACTAATGCTGTCAAAGTATCTGAAATTGTTTGCAGAAACCACTTGGCAAATAATTCTGAAAACCAAATAAACCTAAGAAAAAAAAAAGTCTGTTCACAGAGGGGAAAAAACCAAAAAGCATAAAATAAGCAAGCTACTATTATTTTTTTTTGTGAATGAATCACCCATCTACAGATCTGACAAAATAACTCAGAGAAGGCTGGAGTCTCTTTTTGCTCTGTTTTCATCCAGTACTGGAAGCAAAAGCAACAGAAATTTCTCTGCAAAGCCTCATCTGATGAGATTTCCAGTCAGTTTCATGAATCAAATTGGTTTGGATTAACTGTGAATAAGCCCTTGGGCAGAACTAGCAAATGATGGCTTCATTGATCACAGACACTTCTGTGCTTGGGGTCTGACCCAACACTCAATAAAGGCAATAAGAATCCTACTGGGGCAGCTTATCTGATAGCTGTGCATCCCCCGTGGTTCTCTCCAAGGCAGCTGGAGTCAGCTATTCCCAGACACTGGAAACTGGAGGGGGGTGCATTCAACTTATGGTCCATTCACCCAATTTAGGAGGTGGGTGAAGACCCATCAGGCTCAGGGACATGTTCTCTGTACCATACACTGCTCTTTTAAAAAAACTGGTGTAGCAGATGAGAACCCTTAAGAATCAACCTCATCTTTTCCTGCTGATGCTTTGTTTCCCAGTAGTAATTAACAGTGAGGGATGCTTGCTGCTTCTGGGATGGTTCAGCTATTGGTACAGTTTCAGGGCTGTCTGTGGAGGCTGTCTCTACACCTTACATGTTAACTTAACCCTCTATTGATCCCCTGTCTGAACAATTTCCAGCAGTGCTTGCTCTGAGCCCCCAGGTGTCTGCAGTCAACCCCGTAGCTGTATTTGAGGAGAGCACTGTATGCAAAGGCTGCCTCTCCTGAAGCATGCTGTGTGTTTTAAATGTGACAGGTTATGCAAGAGGACCAGAAACAGTGACATTTGAGAAAGCCTGAGAACTTTTAATCCTTGAACCTGAGCCCAGCCATGCGCTCTGACTTTGGTGTGAGAACATCTGATTCTAATGCAGGCTTTTCACTTGGCATCCAAGCCTGGAGCAGACTATGTCCCCTCTCCAGTACAGAGGGGGACAGAAGCCTCAAAACCCCCAAAATCTATCAGAAACTTTTGCCTCAAAATGAATTCCCCAACATGGGAAGAATGATAGATTTTGTGTCATTTCATAATGGTGAAAATCTTATTAGACTGTCCCCTACCTTGCTTTGAAATGCCTTTCTCTGTGCCTGGGTTCCTCTTGTGCACCCAAATCCCAGCCTCCATCTGAGCTAAGCAGAAAGCTGCAGCTACTGCTTCAAGATGGAAAAAACTTTTCATACCCCTCTGCATGTTAAGGACATTTCAAAAATAGAAATTAAAACACAGTTACAGAGTCAAGTGTGGAAAGAACTGAGTTTGAAATGAGCAAGAGTTAGTGAAATCTAGGTCTTCACCAAGTGATTATGGGATAATGAATTTATGGGATACATCTGTGGACCCAGCTGAGCTGTACTTGGGTGGGGATGGTGAAAGGCTCTTCAAAAGGCAACATCTCCCACTACTCTCTTTGTGCAGCTAGTGGGGGGGTTGGATTTGCTGGGTGCTCTCTAGGTGTGTCGTGTCAGCCCTATGGCATAGGGGTCAGTAGTTGTTTCTCAGGTTTGAATGTAGCACAACAGTGCCTTGGTGGTGTGATTGCAATGGGCATGTGGCTTGCTTGCTCTCTAGCTGCTGCTTATTGTCCTGTTGCATTTGCTATGCTGCCCTCAATGTATGCTGTCCTTGAATGCAAATACTGTGAGTTCTCAGGGGTCAGGGAATCCTGATGTCTTTGTTGGTTTTGTTTTTTCTTGAGTGTAACTGGAGCTTATTTGAAGGACTGGTCTGTAGCATAAAAAGGGAGTGAATACAGGTTTCTAGGTTCCCCATACCATAGCTTCACAACCTCTACTCTGCTTCTAGTCCTTCTGAGGCATGAAAGAGCTAATGCATTCTCTAGCATCTTTATCTTTCCTGCAGAATAATCATGGTTTTAAAGATGCCTGCCTTGATACTACAATGTCATACTCTGCTTGACTAAACCCTAAAAATATGGTGTCCAGTAGATAAAATAATTGAGAATGATCATTTCATTTGAGGCATCAATAACTTCAGTAGAGCTGTTATGACAACAGATCATCTACTCAGAAAAATGTCAAAGAAAAATTTTATGTGTGTCAAGTAGCTCACTTTGCTTGCCCTGAAAACTCCAGATGAGGCTCCTGGGGGTCAGATTTTCTGGAGGTGGAAATACAATCTTGAATGTCTCATGGGCCAGCAGGGCTTCTAATCCTGCTCATGAGGCTGTGTGAAAAGGCTGGCCCAGTGCTGCAGTAGGGGGGAGTGTCTGGACATTCTGGTTCATTCTTCAAGGAGCCTGGGCAGCCCCACAGTCTGGTTTTCTGGCTGGAGTGACTGCTTGGAGTCAGATCCCTAATCACTAAGGCACTAAGATCCCTATCTCCATATGGGCTGCCACTGTTCTCCCAAGCAGTTGTGTGCTTGTGGAGCCAGATACCTTGTTGGAGATGGGACTTGCAGTGAGCATTCTCACAGCTGTTCTTTCAGAAGGTGGATGTCACTTCTCCCCAGCCTAGTTGCAGTTACTTGGGCTGATGGCCCTCAGTTTAGAGGCTGATGCAGGAAGACAAATTGGAGAGAGCCTGTGTTTGAAGGAATCTGTGCTGATTAGAGTCAGATGCCATTGCCACAGGGGCAATTAATTGAGAGGAAATGAAAAGACAGCAATCCCATCTCTCTTTCTAGTTTTCTTTTCCTACCTGTTATTGTAAGGCTGCATTAGCTTTACATTTATCTTTAGTTCAGTGACTGCAGTAAAAGCCAGTATTTGAGAAGTCACTGAATACACAGCAGAATTGGTTCTGTATAATAACAACAATAACTTGTTTTAATAATAACTTGTTTTCCCTCTCTGAAAATAAATCTGGTCCTTAGTAGAAAGATTTTCCCATTGCTGGCAGTCAGTCGGGCAGGACAATTCGGGCTCTGAGTACTTGATTAGAATAACTTTAAGGAAAATTGCCTTCCTGAATCAAGTAAGGATCCATTAACCTGATGAAACAGGGTTTACTTATCTGAGAAGTTAAGACTCAAAACACAGCCTGGTCTGCTTTAGATGAAGCCTTTTTAAAAAGTAATAAAAACACCATCTTTCTTGTCTAGTCAATCGGATCTAGTATAAGAGAGGAATTATTCCTTTGACTTTATCATTATAGGATTATCTATTTGTTAACAATTGGAAGTGTCAGGAATGCTGAAAACTGGCTTTATTGCTTCAAATTATTTCTATGTCTTTATCTTGGAAAGAATTAATATTAATCTGAGTTTATATAGCAAAGAAATATTTCTAGATGAGTAAAAAGCTAAGGAATTCCATGTTGAGTGTCTTCAGTGACTTACTGTTAGAGATAAAACTGAATGAGAGACTGGGAAAAAGTGCCATGTACACTTTGCTTCTGATTATAAACAAATCTCTTGCAAGGTACTGAGCACTCAGAGCTTCTTTGAAGTTGATTGAATTTATCTCTTGAGTGGCCCTCTGCATCTTAAAGGATGGGCATGGCCAGGCTTTCTCAGGTATAGTGTAGGCATAGCTGGAGGTCATGGAAAAGATGATTGCATTTTTTTGGTGTGGGTTCATTAAATCCAGTAAATGTTAGCACTAATGGATTGTTCTGTCAGTGAGTACCAGTGTGCTCTCCTTCTTTACTAAGGACTTTACAGGAGCACTTGGAGACACTTAAAAGCTGAATGCCAAACAGCAAAGATGTGCCAGCTGTGGGCACAGGAGATAGAAGGGGTGGTGGAAAGCCTGTACCAGCATATCCCCAGCACTGCTGCTCATACTGCTGGAGTGGAAGTGCCATCTGCCCTTGTCATGCACCACAGACAAGACTGCAGTTGATGTATTAATGTGTGCCCATTCTGGGCACATCTTCTT
Source organism: Phaethornis superciliosus (assembly GCA_023637945.1). Taxonomy (NCBI): domain Eukaryota; kingdom Metazoa; phylum Chordata; class Aves; order Apodiformes; family Trochilidae; genus Phaethornis; species Phaethornis superciliosus. The sequence goes on from JAJQWJ010000007.1 coordinate 27,317,493, forward strand.
CATCTAGCATCTCCTCCTGTAGCTGATGCATGCCTAAGCTGCCTCATGACCTAGGGGTACTATTCCCATCTTGCTATTGCTATTGATTTCCCGTTTGCCAGGCAGCTGTCCTCTCTGGGGAAACAGGTTCAAGAGAGAAAGTGCTGGCACCAGTAAAACCTCTGCTAGGTCTGGGCATTTTGCTTAGCTCAGATACAGATGGGATTGGTTCCTGGTGTGTAGTAAGTATAAAGAAAGGAGCAGATCAATACCTAATAGCTCACCACAGGAAAACACTGGAAATCTGCATGTGCTGTGCTGCTGCCCTGCATGCTCAGCCCTGCTCTTGCAGCTCCTGGATGGCCACAAGCTGTGAAATACCAGAGGTGGTTTTGCTGTGCCCGTGGGGCAGAGCTGGTGTCTGCACAAATGAAACCTGCAGAGTGTTTGCAGGTATGGGATGTGGGACTGGGCTATTGTGTGTTATGACACCCAACATCTTGGGAGGAAGGACACAGGCTGGGGAGAGCAAGCAATGGTTAGAGCAAGTGCCTGGTTCAGTATTTGGTCACAACCAGAGGATGAGCTCTAGTTAAGCTGCTGAGACAGGAGAGGTTATTTCTGGAAGAAAGGAGTGTTGAGTAGGGGGATGTTCAGAGGCATCTGTGAGAGGCTGTGTACCTCTGGGCCCACTGATGTCATGTGGATCTTTTGAGGAATGAAAATAAGGAGGAAGAGGCACAGATGAATTCTTCCTTCATATACATGAGTATAATCTTTCTCCCTAAAAAGTCAGAGGTGGTTTGCCACAAGGGCCAGAGGAGGGCAGACTGCTCTGGGCACAGGGAAGCCAGGATAACATCGATTGTGCTACAAAGCGTCAGGATCGTTGGACACGCCAAAAAATTAATTTTCAATCAATGTTTGTAAAAACAAAACAAGGTCTTTAATTTTGTGCCTTTGGGACCTGATGCAGGGAAGACCCATATGAGTGTGCTTCCCACTGGAGCTGCTCAGAGGTACTGACACTCACCCACACTCGCTGCAAGGAGAGACTGGAAAGAATGGATGGCAGTGCAAATTCATTATGAAAATGCAGGCAACCAGAGTTAATAAATCTTGGATGAGCCCCTGATCTGCCTGCCAAGTGGTGTGGCAGTGGAGGGAATTCCTTGAGGAGGATCTGATCGTTATCCCAGGGGAAATGACCACCCCTAGAATGCAGGAGCTTCTATCATATCTGCCAGTGCTTGCATCTGGGAGAGGACACTGTCAGAGAACTGACATCTCTCTGCATTAGATCTACAGGCAGGGTTTTTTGTTTTGTTTATCAGAACAGAGGTATTTTGGGGATTTACATGTTTTCTGTCCCTGGCAGCTTGCCCTGATGAAACACCAGTTATGCAATTGCAATCTAACTTAAGCTGTAGTAAAAAAATCAGCTCTGTGCTGGGATGTGGTAAGATTACTCTGGATGGCAAAGATTTGAAGTTGTGCAGTCTCCTGACACAGAAAAGCTTATGAAAAATAAAATAATCTGGCTGTTTACTATGGTGGATGGAAAAAATGGAACAGGTGTAATTAATGCCTTCTCTGAGATTCTCACAGTCCTACAGCTGGATTAAAGAATAAAAACATTCACCCCAGATATACAGGAGATTAGTGCTGCTTGTGTCTTGTTTTATGGCCAGTAGAGTTAAGTCTAGAAAACTTGAAATATGTGCTCAAGGTGCCTGACAAGTAGTGTAATCAGACCTGAATGCTAGGGTCCTACAGCCACATCTGTAGCCATGCTTCTTTCTTAGTTGCCCCATAGTGTGTGTCGTCCCCCCAGGGTGCCAGGCATCCCTGTGAGCTGGCTGCAAGGAATATAATAGTTACAGGATTCCTGCTGTCTCATTACCAGCTGCCTCTAACTGAAGGAAAGGTTAGCAGTGAGTAAAAGCAGCTTTTTATTCTGGAGCTGGGTGGGAGAGGGTGCAGGACTCCGCACTGGAAAGTTGCTACTGGCCAGCTGAGGGTGTCAGTGCAAAAAAAGGGAATTCCCAAGGCAGCATCTGTCCCAGAGGCTTGAAGTGAGCATGGAGAGGAGGGCAAGGCACCCAAGTGATGACTGAAGTTTGGGATATGACTGTCTTTCAACATTTCACCAAACCCAAAGCTGCTGCAATCTGAAATATCTTCAGTAGGTGAGCTATCCCTCAGAGCCTGTGGCAGAATTAATCAGTAGCTGGTTTTCCTTTGCTGTGATACCACTGCAGGCAGGGCAGATTAATGGACAGACTGCTGGGCTGGCATGCAAGAGGTTTCAGTGGAGTCTACCTTCGTCAGATCTTTATTTCCCTCTTTTGCTCATCTCTGAAATGGAGATACTGATACCAGCGCAGTGGAATGCCCTGAGACCTGCTGCTGTAAAATACTCTGTAAGATTCTGCTTGTGATGCCACCAGGGAGAAAATGTTATTGGGTCACCAAATGGTGCTTTTCCAAAGTCCTGCCACACCACGTCCATCTTTCTTCCAGCTGAAGGGACCTCCCATCTTCTCACTCCATGAAGGGGACGATGCAGCCTCAGGCAAGTGGACCAGGTAAACTTTCAGAATTTTCTATTTCCAGGCCCTTTGTTATTCAGAGGTTTTGAACAGAGAGCCTGAGTTATGCCTGAGCCAGACAGTTGTGGTGTTGGGTGCGTGAGGGACTGGCACACCTCTTTTGTCAGGTACAATGGAAAAGATCTTCAGAAGCTATTATTTACACCCTTGTAAGTCAAACAGCACTGGCTAGTGTGTTGAAAACTGAGCTCATGTTCCGTGTTTACACCTGTCTCAGCTCTCCTTGTCTTTATTTGTTGTGTTTTTTTTTCAGAGCACTCTGTTTCTGACCTTACATGCCTATGTGAACAGTAAAGCAAGCTATTGCTTTAACTAGGGACAATCTCTGAGAAGTGGGCAGCATTCTTAAAATGTTTTCAGTCACTGTAAAAGGGAAACAAAGGCCAAGTAGGAAGGGCAGAACATAGAAACATCTCAGGGACTGGACATGTTCCCATGGGTCCAGATTGCCTGGGGCACCTGGGTGTCCAATTTATTTGTCTGAACTTACTGAAACCTGTGCTACCAGTCTGCTCTGAGTCAGAGCACGGTTCTTTATCCCATAGCATCAAGTACATCTTAGAACTGGAGGGGAAAATAGCTGGAAAGATTCAAGAGGTCACTTCTTGAAGGCCTTTCTCCTTACTGTATACTTAAGTCATTCCTGATTTTCTATGCAATATACAGCTTTTCTTAGTATTTACTTATTGTTGATCAGCTGTTCTTAAAGACCCCAGATCTCTGGAGCTGACTTCCAGTTTTGTTCCAATGTCTTTGTTGTACTTCCATCTTGAGATGCTTAAAGGTAATTTAAATTTGTGGCTGTATTTTGATTGTGGTTGATTTCCTTCATTTCCTGCCTCAGCTGATCAGCTCTGTCTTTCCCTGTGTTTTTCTTGGACACTCCCTCAAATGATAGGAAGAATCCTAATTTTTTCATTCTATGACATTCTCTTAAAAAGTTTTTCGGAAAGAAAGGCCTTTTGCTGCTGTTTCCCCCCCTCCCAGCCCCTAATCTTCTAACAGAAGTCACAAGCATTACCAAGTAAAGCTTTTTATTCTTCTCAACAATTATTCTCCCTCCAGCTTTTCTTCTTTGTTGCATTGTCTGGTCTGTAGTGCTCTCTGGTTCTTTTCTGCTTGTTTTTCACAGTGCTTGCCGAGAGTCTCATACTGCTAACTTTGCCATGCTGTGCTTTGTACTTTATCTGTGGTACATCTTCTTTCAATGTGACTAACACTCCCTGGATCCTGGCCATACAGCCTACATTCTGGATTTAAATCCTTCTTACCATTTATCTTTAGTTTAACATATCTTGTGTGAATAGCCTGTTCTTTTGTAGCCATAATTAAAGTTTTGCTCCAGTTCTTTCACAAGCCACTTACAATTTACCATTGTCTTTTTTTTTTTTTTTTTTTTGTGCTGTCCTTACTTTCTTCACTTCAGCCTGTGCAGCCCTTGTTTCTCTATCAAATGACTCACTAACTGCAGGAATTTATTCCTTATTTCTTTTTGGAATTTGATCTGCAATCAGCTTAGGCTGTTCACTCTTACACATGTAAGCAGGTATTGCTACATGTTTCTCTTCACTGCAAAGTTTGCATGCCTCGTAGTGTTTCCCTAGTGCATTTTTCTAGTCTACCTGCCCAGTTTCCTGCAGTCAATCTTTGTTTGGCTAATAGGAGAAGTCATGAGGAGCTATGTATCTGTGCTTACCTGGGATTATTTTTGTTGTACTGATAAGATGATGGGAGATATGAGGCTGTGAAACACATGCAACTGGGATTTCAGTGCAGTGAAGAGGGGAAGGATACAGGTGGTCGCAGGGCCATGGTGTCTTTGGTGGAACCCAGTTTTGCTCTACTGCTGAACATACAGAATTTCACTGTGAGCTTTGCTGTATCTGCAGAAAATGTCTGAGGCTTCCATCTGCAGAGGAGATGTTTTAGAGCCTCCCTGAAAGGAAGTCACAGCAGTTTAGAGAAGGCTATGGAGGGAAAGCAGAAAGATCCACTGTAGAGCCTTTCTAGTCACAGGTCCAGTCCCTCTTATCATCCAGAGGCAGTAATTTTGTTGAAAGATACTATAGCTGCAGCACAAAGTGATTGATCACAAACATCTGTGAAAGATGCCATGAGGCCTTACAGGCTGTGTTCCAGGAGAAAGGCAGATTTCCTTTGCCCATCTGAGCAGGGATGACTTCAGTTTAACTTGAAGATCAAAAATAAATGAAAGTTTAACTATTTTATTGGTGACCAAAATACTACTGTTGTGAAGTGAAACATTAACAGGGTGAGAGCAAACCAGGATTTCTTAACAAGATTGCTAACTGTATCCTTGGCTGCATCAGGAGAAGCGTGGCCAGCAGGTCAAAGGAAATGATTCTCCCCCTCTACTCTGCTCTTGTGAGAGCCCACCTGCAGTACTGTGTCCAGTTCTGGAGCCACTATGACAAGAAAGACATGGATGTGCTGGACTGTGTCCAGAGAAGGGCCATGAGGATGATCAGAGGGCTGGAGCACCTCTCCTGGGCAGACAAACAGAGAGTTGGGGTTGTCTGGAGAGGAGAAGGCTCTGAGGAAACTTTATTGTAGCCTTCCAGAATCTGAAGGGGACCTACAAGAAAGCTGGGGAGGGTTTTTTAGGATGTCAGGTAGTGATATGACATGGGGGAAATGTTTTCAAACTAAAGGAGGGTAGATTTAGATTAGATATTAGTTGTTCACTATGAGAGAAGTTGTTCACTATGAGAGTGGTGAAATACTGGCACAGGTTACTCAGAGAGGTGGTGGAAGCCCCATCCCTGGAAGTTTTTATAGCCAGGCTGGACAGGGCTCTGAGCAACCTGATCTAGTGGGAGGTGTCCCTGCACATGGCAGGGGCGTTGGAACTAGATGATCTTAAAGGTCCCTTCCAGCCCTGAAAATTCTATGATTCTATGATTCCATGATTTGTTTTCAGGCACAACAGAGCTGGGGTTGTCCCGTGTGCAGGAAGCAGCAGGCATGGCAGAGGGGAACAACGTGCTGCAGGCTGCAAGGGATGCCTGTGCGGGTGAGAGAAGTTTTTAAAGATTTCTTCTTATTAATCATAGAAGATACTGAAGCCAAAAAGGCACCAGGGAGGATGAGAAATTTCTCTTATTGTTACGGGTTGACTAGTGACCAGGTGACAGGTTTTAAAATACATATTGGGTACTTGATATTGTTAGTGATAGTATTCTTTACAGTTTTGAGTATGTAAGGTATAGTGAATAGAGCAGAAATGCATGTCTGAAGACAACAACTGGCATTTTTTCCTGGTTGTTCAAGTGATTTGATACATCATTTTCTTAAATTACTTTGAAGTCTGAAAGAAGTCTGGAGGCAATGGAAACCAGTCTGGGTCTGTCTAAATCGGTTAAGCCACACTCTTTCCTGTGATCAAAGAGCTGAAAAAAAAAAAGCCAGAAAAGACCTGGAGAGGCTATCTTGTCCATCCAGGGCCAGGTCATTAAATCTGAAGTATTGCTGGCAAACAATCATCTAGCTTCTTATAACCTTATCTTAGAGAGAAAGGAGAAAAGCACAGATAAAGGGATATAAAAGTATGGCCATTGTGTATGAATTAAAAATAAGACTTAATAATAAGAGACCAGTGTGGCTGAGCTGAAAATCAATAAAGGATTGTACCACAAGAAGAATGCAGGAAAAAATGAAGAGATGAGTTAAGTATAAACAGAGCAAAGTGTGCAGTACTGCTGCAGGAAGCAGTGAGAATCTGAGGATTGTAAAGGCAAAAGGAAAATGAAGATTGTCTTCCTGTGGATTTGGGAATGAGAAAAAGTTAAATGATGAACCGAAAGTCATAGAATAATGTATGCATAAGAACTTCTGGCTATGCAAGGCATCTGTTAGCTGAATATTACATTTGCATGAATCATCCTGCAGATTCCCTCCTCACATAAAGGATAACTCAGAAAAGAGGAAATTTCACAGAAAGGAGTCCTTACTTTTGTGCTTACCAATTGAAGTTGTTTAGCACACGTTTTTCATAGAAATTCAGAAGGCCACCTCCATCTGGCTGCTCTGAGACAGGACCTGACATTTAGCCAGTCCCTAATATGTTCTTTTATAACAGACATCAAGGATTCCCTGAACCCTGCAGGCCCAGTCATATCATCTCTGTTTCAGTGCCCACCTGTCTTTGCAGGAAGGGAATTTGGTCAAAAGCAGACCCAGATCCTTTTTTAACTGAAAAAGTAAATTACTCTTCTTATCCTCAATGAAAATGGAAAGTATTTGGTCTCTGTGTCTGCTTTTCTTGTCAGTGGGTAGGGGTAGCATTTGGTAGTCTTCTTCCCTGAATTTCATCTTTTTCATTCCAGAAGTGGTTTCTCACATTTAGCAACACCATTTGGAGTTCATACCCTGTTCTCTCCAAACTTACTCCATCCTGGTTTTGGACACAAGCATGATCTGCACGCTGGCTGTGCTGATATCTTTGCTCATAGGAAAGCTCAGGAGTTCCATGTTTGGTGTCCTAATCTGATGAAAAATAACTTACAGCTACTCTGAGAGGGATCTCCTTGATGCCCTCTGTATGGGTGTTTCTTCTGGACCCTCTTTTCCTTGTAAGACATTAGAAACCCTATAGTTAGGATATATCACATCCACAGCTGCTCTAGCAGGTTACACCACTTACCCTGTCACTGAAGAATAAAACAGTCTGGTTTGACAGCATTTTTTCCAGTCCATGGCTGGTTTGGAATCCTTATTTTCCTTTTGGTGTTTAAATGGGGTTATTTGATCAAGTATCTCTCTGGCTATGGAGGAACATGACTGGGATATCCTAACCTGCCTTTTTGAAGGCAGTGCAAGTGGTTCAATACTACATCCAACACTTGAAGGTGAACCTCACTCATCAGGATCTAATGATTTGAACACATCTGAGGTATCCAAATGTTCTTTCAGCAGTTTTTGTCTCATTTCACATATATTCCTACTGGTTCATTTTAATGGTGTTACATACCTTGTTACAAGTTAGTTTTTTAAGTGAAGACAAAAAGTACACAACTTTTCTGGCTTCTCTGGATGAGCTGTTGTTTGCTTGTTTTCTAGTTGAGATAACAGACTTTCATTTTCCTTCCTCTTTCTCCAATATCGCAAGCATTTCTAACACCTTTTATTATTGCCTTTTGTGTTCCCTTGCTAGTTGTAATTCATTTTGTGCCTTAGCTTTGCAGTCCCTGTCATTCTGTGCTTGATCTGTTTGTTTCTACCTGTCTTCAGAAATGTCACCTTATTTCTCTTTGTGGTACAATTCCTTCCTGATTTTCAGCTCAGCTACACAGGTTTTCAATCTACTGAGTCTTATTCTGAATTAATCAGTATCTGAGTTGCTTGCAGTTTTATTCTGTTTAACTTATTCCTGCTGTTTGCCATGGATAACCATTTATTACCAGATGTCTGAGTTGCTTTTCTGTCTCAGAAAACCTTCTGCCAGCTAATGACCTAAACATATCTTCAGTGGATTCGACAAGTAGTATGTTAATCCCAGTGACTGATAATGTTTTTTCATGCTAGTATTAAATAAAAGGAAAAAAGAAAATCGTTTGGCCTATTGTGGCACACGGGGCTATGTACACACTTAGGAAATACAGCTGCAGGAAGCTGAAAATATTAAGGCATCACGTGGCAGCAGCACATGAGACCTGCACAAGGGATGGTGAAACCTTTTCTGTCTTGTATTACTCCTTTCATAATGTTGCTTCTGCATTTGCTGTTTGCCTGTACACAGCAGAATACAGCAGGTTTCTAGTGAGAGTTGTTTAGAGATCCTTGGGGCAGTAAGGGATAACACCAGAGGCCTTGGAGGTATTCCTGCTGCCTCTAGCACAGAGTACATGCTAACCTGGTGTGCAGGAGACAGGACCAACATGCACATGTCCTGTCCTTGCACTGCCCCTAACCCTGGGTATGCCTTTGAGTCAGTCTTGCCTATGGGATGGGACTATACAAATCCAAGCTGCCTGGAGGCTGTTTGTACCACTTGAGAAGTGACCCAGGTGAAAAACAAGGTTCTGAAGGTGTGCGAGCAACTGGGAGAGCTGAAGGTGAGGAGTTGGTCTGTGGCAGTATTGGAGAGGTACCAAACTGTTGATAGCCACTGCTGTAGAAGAAAAAGGGATAACAAATGGATAGATTTTCCTGGCCCTTGTCTGAAGTTTGGGCTTCATTCCCATCTGCCCAGTTAGCAGTAGTGAAACAGAATCCCTGGGGATCTTTAGAGGAAGCAATGGCAGAACACATGAGGGAATGTGGAGAGTGTTTCCCCTGCACACTTCATCTTATCCAAGTCCCTTAATTAAGTGTTCCCTATGTCTTTTTAACAGTATCTGAAGAAAAATTGTGGATTTTTGGTGTGAGGAAAGGCTTCTTTCCTGGTTTGTGAACAGCAAACCTGGTTCCTGTGACACCCGAGCACTAGCAGCAGCTCTGTAGTGGAGCTAGTGATGAGTTTATGGAGACTCCTTGTATCTGGATTTGGTCTTTGATACTGTATTTGGATTTGATACTCCTTGTATCTGGATTGTTCTGGATTTGGTCTGTACTTTTGCTGGTAAGGGAGAAATATTTGAGAAAATTCTTTGAACATTTGCTTTTTGTAGAAGCCAGATGTAAGGGAAATGAAAAAACCCTGCACCACACCGAGAGTGTTGCTCTGAAGATGGTTTATGGAAAGGTTGTGAATTTTCTTCTGTAGTTGCAACTGTTACTGAAAGAATACTGAAAAAGAGCTCCTGTATTCCCATGAGAAGGGCATGGAAGAAGGGACAACAGGGTACCTGCAAGTAGCTGAGTCCATATAGCTATAGGGGGATCCCAGGGTCTCTCAGCACAGTGTAAGGTGCATTTGCTACATTGGTAGCCTTGTGGATGAAAGAAGTAGAGATGAAGCTTGGGGCTGCTCCTGGGTGCTGATTGTGTCCTCTGAATTCATCTGTCCTATCTGAAAAGGCAAGGTCATTCCAGGGAATGGATGGAGGAATGAACCCAGGGTCAGCAAAGAAATTATTTAACAGAGTGCAGGTGCCTGTGACATCAATTGTCCAAGGGTTGAGCACAAGGAGCATTTTAGCAGTTAAGACTTGGGCTTTTCAATGGAACAAGATCCCTATGGTCTCTGCAGAATAGCTCTATCATTACTGCACTGGGAGGGAGATGCATGTTCTGCTCCCAAATCTGTGGGCTGCAGGGGTATCTGGGACCTGAGATTTTTATTCAGCTCACATCTGTTCAGCATACAGTGCTGTGCTGGGCTGGTGCACGTACAATAGCTGGGGGCATGCCAAGGAAATAGGAGGTCTGTGCCACAAAGTGCTGACAGCTCCAATGTGTGAATGATTTAGGCTGTGTTCCCTGACTCTTTTTGAACTCTGGACTTGTATTGCCTGGTAGCATCTCCCTCCCTTTTCTACCCTGGCTACACAAATGTGCTCAATTAGGGTTAACTCAAACTGAATCAAACTTCATGCCTGGTGTTGGAAATCTTCCCAGTCAACTCATCACAGCCACATAGCATGGTGGGAGACAAGGCAAGAGGGGAGATGAACGCTTTTCAGAGAAACGAATCCAAGGAAACTTTGTTCACTTTTATTTCTGCAGGAGATGATCCCCCCAAAGGAGACTTTCCTGTTCAGAAAAAATGCCCGGTGAGTGTTACAGCTGGTTTCCTTTTCCTTCCTTTCTGTTCAGCTTGCTCTAAACATTGCAAGATCTTTCTGTTCTTTTCTCTGTTGTGCTCTGGCTAGAGACAAACACTCTTTCTTGCTGAGGGCTGAAATAAGCATTAACAACTCGAGGCAAAATCCCTCCGTTAACCTGATTAAGTTAAGAAAGTGCAGCTTAGAGGAAAAAAAAGTGAACTTTCTGAATGTTTGGGGAAAAGGGTAAGGGGATTTTTTGCTGCCTTTTTCCTGAACACTGTTTTTCATGTGGGAAAAGACTTACTTCTCTGAAGTGGAGGGGAATGCTGTGCACAAGAGGTAGGGAGCTGACCTGTGTTTTTGCTTAGTTTGATGAAACCCATGAGAGAGAGGTCCCCAGATGCTGCAAAGCAGAAAAAGGCAGAGGGATTGAGGACAGGCTGTTGCTAAGTGTTACAGCACCTACTTGTAGTGCCAGAGCCTTCAGGTTTACATCTTAGTCTCTAATTTAAACAAGATTCAAGTGAATTTTTTGTTGCTTTGATGTTTGTGCAGGTTTTCAGGCTAATTTTGCTGGGTGCTTGACTCCAAGAAACTGTACACTCTATTGACTGTAGGGAGAATAGGGTTTGTATTGCACCTATTTTGACTTGCAGGGCAATATGGTAATACTTGCTCCTAAAGCTCACAGACATGTCATTAGCAAGCCAACTATTTAACTAAAAATTGAAGTATTGTGCAGACACTAACTTGGATATCCAGAGCTCTCCTGGGAAATACTAATCTTTCATTTTGCAGCTAGTCAGCAAGAGGGAGAGGTGAAAACAAATGTCTCCTGTAGCTGGCATTTTAAATGCCCTTCCTTTTTTTCTAAAACAGATTACCAACTTCTACAATATCTTTAAGAGCTCAATAATCCCACAGATCCTAGACTTACAGTGGTAGCATAGCCCAGCAGACTACCTGTGCATGCATGAATCCCAGCTTAACCTCTTTGCTTTTGAGGGGCTCTTTGCTGAGCAAGGTCATCCTCCCCAGAAGCAAGCAAACTTCACCTGGCTCTTTGCATGGATGAAAGGTGCCCACTTTTGGATGTCCAGGCAGGCCACAGGAAGGTCAGTGATACAGTGTAGAGAGATTACATCAAGGTTTCTGCATGTGCCTATAACATTTCAGGACATAAAAGCCAGATGGAAGCACCCCTGCTTGTAAGTCGTTGCTCTGTGTTTGTAACCACTTACAAACACAGCTCCTGGCTCAGGTGCTTGGGGAGGTTTAGCTGGGAAGTCACTGCCTCCCCTCTGCTTTCCCTCCTCATCTGTAGGAGGTGCTGGACCCAGATGAGGTGTGGCTGAAATGGGTCACTACCTGCTTTTCTGTCACTGCAGGTTGCAGCATGGCTTGCATATCTAAAGCTCTGGCAGCTAAATCCAGCAGGGCTTGTGCATGGGCTGAGGATGGGTGAGTTTAGGCAGCAGGGTTCCTGAAACCTGGCTGTCTGGGTTTGAACAGTTATGCTCTGCATCTCCATCAAATGTTATTAAAATCTCATTAATACTGATAGCAAGGTCTGTGAAAAAGTAAGAAAAAATGTCTCTGTTACACATTTTTACTTACAAGATCAGAAAATGCCTCCAAGTGCCCACAGGAAACATTTGCCTCTTATGGCTTTTCTTCTTTATTATGAAAAACTTTTTAAAGAAAGGTATTCTGTGTGTGCAGATGTGTGTATGTTTGTACATTTATAGCTTATATGCCATTTTTAGGCTAATCTAAAAGCAGGAGGCCCCAGAGAGCCTTCCAAGGGAGCCCACTCTGTCTTACAAACCATATGCTGAGCATTGTGGTTTTCAGAGTGAACATTAAATGAAATTTAGTAAACTTCTAGTAAAGCTAAGAGGCTTCACTCTAGTAAAGCTAAGAGGCCAAGGGATTCTTAATAAAAAAGTAGCCCATAAGTAGCAAGAGAAAAATATATATTTAAAGGGAAAAAAAAATATTTCTTTAGAGATGTTGGGTTAAGTGGTGAAAGGGGTTGTTTGGTTTTGTTTGTGTTTAGGTGGGTGTTTTCGTGGACAGTCAGTCTCTTGTTACTCATGTATAATGTGGGGCAAGACAGCATCATTAAGCTAGGCTATTCAAAACTTGATGATATTTCTTTGGGAATTCAAATAAGCTCAGGTCTTTTGATGGTGAAATAAACACATCTATTTTGGTACCTGTATTTGCATTTGGAACTCTGGGAAGAAATACAGGAATTCATTATTTCTGACACCAGGCACAGAAATACATGTGAAGAAAAGTTCATCTCACTTCAAACCATAAATATAAAGGCAGCTGTTGATATCACACTCCCCCTGAGCCCCTCCCCAAGTTGATGGCCAGTCCTTCTCTCCCAGTAACTGGCAGAGGCTGGGCAGTGCTGTCAGAACCTGCTTTCCCTGTTGTGAGGCAGTGGAGCTAAGCAGCTTCCAGCTGCTTAACTTGGTCTGCAGTGGGGTACAGGGGGGATGGAGGCCCACACAAGGTCAGGCCAAGACTCAGCCTCTTAAATGCCTTGTGTTTCACTTGGAAAGTGCTGAGTTTAGCTGAAGTGAAGTCAGAGTGGCCACATTCAGGCAGGTTTGACAGTCCCATTGCTGTTTTGTTTAGTTTTGATTGATGAAGTGAATTATCCATAGCTATGCCAGCATTCTTGGAATACAGAATGGAGGCTGCACCTGAGGGAGTGCAGGACACACGGTTTGGTGCAGGTGAGGTGTGGAGATGGAGGGCACTTGTCATGCAGGAGGGAGCAGCTTCACATGGAAGCAGATAGCAGTTCCCTGAGGTCTACCAACTGTTGAGGCAAGGTCTGGTACTAGGGGAGGGTGAAGGTTTGGGGCAGGATAGTAGCTTTATGTGAAATGTAGGATAAAAGGCATCTGAAGGTGTTTTTGCATTGCAGTAGAGTCAGTAGGACACTTCCACTGGAGTTCCTGGAGCTATGAGGATGGTGGACTGCTGACAGTCCAGAATCCCCATGGCAGTCCTTACTTGGATATGTGTTGGCAGGCTGATTCACTGGGGAGCCTTACCCAAAGCAAGAAACATCACCCTTCCCTCCTTTGAGTCTTACCCACAGGCCAGTCAAGCAGCAGTGGGCACCAGACTCCTCTTCATGGCCCAGGCACTGTGGGGCTATGTTGCTGGGGTGAAGGCCTTCACAGAGCTGACATATCCTCATTTCTCTCCTGCAGAACCTCTGTGGCTCCAACTGCCCCTTAAGCATTGCCTTCATTGTGGTCAACGAGTTCTGTGAGCGCTTTTCCTACTATGGCATGAGAGGTATGTGGCCTGTGCCTGGGAAGCAGCTTTCCCACCCTTAGGTTTCACTGCATACTGGCCTGGTGTTCCAAACATGGAACATGTGGTCTTAGCTGTCTGGCAAAGTAAATTGGCATTTTGGGGTGCAGGTGTATGAACAGTGTACTCTAACGTTGATGCTACCCCTTCTCGGAGTAGAAATAAGGACTAGAATATTCCAAGTGTACCTTTCAATCTACATTTTTGTATGATTCTCTTTATTAGACTTGGTTTCCCCATGTGCAACACACTGCATAGTTGTGTGCAATCAGTGCGTTTGGGAATTGAATCATACAGGCACCTAATCTGCAAATAGAAAATGTGCATAAACAGAACTACAGGCTACAGTAAGATAAGCTACAAAATATATTTTCCAACTAAACATTAATGTTTATGAGCTAATAATACCTAACACTCATAAATCTCATTTTAGCTGTTCCTGTGTCATGGATTATGAGGAACAGGTCTGAAAGCAGAGATCTTTCCAAAACAGTCCTCATAGCTGCTAGACAGATCAGCTATTTTCTTGCCACCATGATTCTACTTACCTGCAGAGACACACATTAATTATTTGATATGATTTGCTTGTTTCTTTTTAGCTGTCCTGACACTATATTTCTTAAGCTTCTTCCACTGGGATGAGAATCTCTCCACTGCTGTGTACCATGCCTTTTCTGCCCTATGTTATTTCACTCCTGTCATTGGAGCCATCATGGCAGATTCGTGGCTGGGGAAATACAAGTAAGTGAAGGCATCTCTCAACTTCAGACAGTGTGTATCTACACCATGCAGTCTTGTGCAAGGCCAGGGCTGTGTGTGCTCCCAGTTTTGAGCTAGCTCAGAGTGCAACAAAGACTCACTTGGGAAGGTTAACTCCTCTTTGTTAAGGGATGAACATCTAATCTATTTGCTCATGCTGTTCCCTGCTCGTCTTTCACCCAAGGGCCAATAGGCAACAAAGTTGGAACAAATCAAATGTCACAAACACACTTTTCCTGTGCTGTCCTTCTCTGTTCACACTGAGGAAGTTGAAGTGTAGCCCAGATCTCCTTCTGAGGAAGCATTATCATTCTTCAGGTCTTGTTATTTCAGATGAAATGTCACTAGCTCTACTACATTTATGCTTTTACAGCATAGGAAAGGTGTGAGCACACCCATATTATTCCAGAGAAACCTGAGTTCACTCCAACCATCTCCCTCAGCACAAAACCAGGTAAACTGTCCCTGACCAAGTTAGGCAGCTGTGTAAGGCAGTGTAAGCATTGTTAAGTTGCAGGGCCATCATCTGCCTCAGTGGTGGTGAGCAGCTGGATATAGGACTTTCTTTTCTTGGCACTGTTTGTTCATTGTTGGAGGAGTCTTGGCTGTCAGAGTGATGATATACAGCTGAACCCCTCTCTAGTCTTAACATCTGGCAGGACAGCCTCAACAGGAAAATACCAGCTGCCATATGCTTTTCCAGCAGAAAGTTCTTAAGGAGATTCCAATGTTATTTTTTTCAATCAAAGGAATAAAAGAATTATTAAAATTGAGCACAAAGGAAAAAAAAAAAAACCACCAACAGTGAGGATTTATTAACTTTGTTATTTAAGGTCACCTAGCAATGTTGATTAATATTTGAGGATATCTATCTTGCAGCACAATGTTGGGAGAAGGTAAATCCTTATGCAGACTTTTGTGTGTTAGGCAGTAGGCTGGAGTAATACCTATTACTTAATGGGAGGTGGCTTTTGCTGTAGTACCTGAACCTTAGCCAATACCAAGGGCAGGATAACAACTTAGATGTGCTTTTAGGAATTATTTGATGCAGTTTTAAATTAACTGTTGCAACCATGGTTTGAATGGGTTAAGTACTGCTTCCATACTTAGAGCTCATAGTGTTTCCTCTAGTGCCTCTGTCTTAAGTCCTTCCATTACCTCTGTGTGTGTCTAGTCTGCACATAAGTACATACACACTTCTCAATCCTAAAGGTGACCAAAGAATAGAACACAGTCAAGAGCCTGATCCTCTGAGTCAGATTTCTTCTCCCTCACCAAGATATGGGGGGCAGATAGATGAGCTCGGTCCTCAGAGACACTTAGGATCTAAGACAGACTTTGTAATGGAGAAATCACACTCAGAATTATGTTAATCACGCAGGTTGAATGTAGGCAACAGTCCCTATAGATGCCTTCTAGTCAGGGGATTCAGTTAGGCACATGCTACAAAATGCCAGTTATTAGTAATCTGGAAACTGAGTTGGACCCAAACAGTATTCTTCTATTTGCAGCCTTTCATGCATGACAAGATTGGAACATTTTTAGTTTACTCTGCTCAGCAACCTTTGCAAAGAAAGCAGGGGCTATCCCTTCTTAATCTAAATCCACTTGCCTGTCTCTTTCTTCCAGTGCACTCAGTGTTAAGACAAAAGAGTTATAGCTGCCTGCTATACCAGTGGTATGAGCAAACCAGTTCCTTGTGTATCTGCCAAGTAGACCTGGCATATTGGGAAGCACGGGTACACTGGTTTTGGATTGTGCATCAACCCAGCACCTTCAGTCACTGCTGTTTGCTTTCCTCACAGGACGATCATCTACCTCTCCATTGTGTATGTGATTGGCCATCTGATAAAGTCAGTGGGTGCCATCCCATCCCTAGGCAACCAGACTGTTCATGTGTAAGTAGCTGTTGAAGGTGCAGCCTGTGAGGGTTTACCCAGGACTGTCATTTGTTTCACCTCCAGCAGTTTGGGGGCTGCTCATGGGGTCTTTTCATCGGGGGAGGGTTTGGGTGATATGTGGATTCTCACATATCTGAGTGAGAATAGAAGGGCAGATCTAGAGTGAATGCACCAGGAGCTGGAAACCACCACAGGGACTCTAAGCCCTTTGAGACAGGGACCTCTGATCACCCCCTCTGTACTGTACTGTGCAACTGGAATTTGGTCTCCTTCATCGAGCTGCCTGCACCAGGCTCATTTCTACCTCGTTTTCTCATTAGCATAGCTGCCCAGCTCAGCAAGGCCCCTCTGTGTGCACAGGAACACAAAACCAAAGATACATTTTCTGATGTCACTGAGGAAAAGCCTGTCTCTCCCATAGGATACAACCCTTATTGCCCTCTAGATTTTGAACTGATAGGGTTATCAGAGTAGTTACCCAGCTGGCATCTCTGAAACCACTGAGCTGTTTTTGCCTAGGTGATCACAGCTCTAAAAATATGCACATGCAGGCAGGAGCACATCTCATTTACAGAACAGTTTTATTTTATCCCAGACTTGGCCAATTCTGACACTCCTGTTCTCTACAGGTGAAATCTGTTGGGCCAACAATGGCATTTGAAGAGCACTGGGAAGTATAAATCACTGAGGAATGAGCTTAATTCAGAGAGTCTGCCCTTACTCAGGGTAGAAGACTACAGGAAAAGGCTTTTTTTCTTTCCTTTTTGTTTTTCTAAGTTGATCTCTGCAATCTTTTGTTCTCAAGTGAATGAAAAATAATCCTGTAGATATTTGATCTCTATTATGTCCACTGTGCTTCAGAACAGCAAGAAACTGACAAAAGCAGTTTGGTTAATTGACTGGTACTGAATGCAGAAATTAGGATAATTAACCAGTTTTTCACATGTATCTGGCTCTTCATCACTACCCATATGCAAAACACTATGATAACAGAGGAACTGTGATTGGGTGACCCTAAAATGCTCTCATATGTACTGAGAGGTTCTGCAATGGTAATATTTTTGTTCTTGCATGAAGGACCCTGTCTATGGTTGGTCTGTTTTTGATCGCCCTTGGAACGGGAGGTATCAAGCCCTGTGTCTCTGCATTTGGTGGGGACCAGTTTGAAGAGGAACATGTAAGATTTCTTTTCTTTCCTAAAATCTGCAATGTCTGCTTACTACTTTATCAGGATGTGTATGTTATCAAATACTGTTGTAAGGGCCAATTTGCTAGGAAAAGATGTAAGATGTGATGTTAGATAGTTTGCATGAAACTCGAGAATCTGGATGCTTAGGGAAACTAAAATGACAGCAGAACAGAACTGATACCTGGAAGGATAGGTCATAATTGCATAAAGTCATCTAAATGTTAATTGGGCATCAGAGTAGTTGGAAAATCCTTTATCATTGAACTGTTGCCATTTCTGAATAAGGTTAACAGGGGTGATTATAATGCACTGCAATGGAATGCAGCAAATGAAAGAGAAAATTATATCACCAGCCGGTGCTTCGTTGGGAATTTTCTTTCAAATAGTCATCATCTTAGATATTGTTTAGAAAGAACTGCAGAACTGTGTTTTAAAAGTAGCCCTGGTACCAAATCTACACAGAATGTTTTCTGGATATTCCAGAATGAAAAGTTTTTTAAGAGTTGGGAAAACCTTTTTAGCCCTGTTTGTTGTCAGCATCCTGCGTATGGTAATCCAGTTGCTCTGTGTTCTTTAAGTAGTCCTTAAAGAAATGAAGCAGGTCAGGAAGTACTAATCTTCAGGCAAAATGCATAATTTTCAAATTGACCTGGAATTTAGTACCATAACACAAACAAAAATTTCCATTTTCTCAATGGCAGTAACTTCTGTACATAGCATAAGTTCTAAAATATTTAGGGGGACACTATTACAGGAAGAAAAATAGGTGTTGGGGTCTGTGATGAATAGATTTAAATTCAAAGAGGATTACTTAGGACTGAGAGTAGGAAAAATTTTCCAAAAATAGATCTAGAGAAGCACTGGGAAATATCAAGACATTTGAGAGATGGAAATTCCTATCAATGGAGGTGCTGAAGAACCCAACCATTAGACTAATGGTCTGTCAGGAAAGGCCTTGGAAGAGTTGGACAGAGATTGGCCCTTGTCTTTGGGCAAGGGCTGAGGGCCCTGTAGGGCAGTTTGCTGTTTTTCATTTGCAGTGCTCAAGCATGTAGTTGATATTTAATGAATGAATAATATAGAATAAAGTGTTTATTTTAAAATTTAGTGAAGATTTGTGCTTTCTGCACATGAACTGTGTGATGAGGGATGAATCTTACGGTTACAAAGGAGTAATAAAACACATGGTGTTTCATGATCACTTGGTCAAAGCAGATCCTTCTACAGACATATCTATCCTGTGCTGTCAGATGCACCTAGTGCTTTAGAGGATGCTGCTGAAGAGGGAGCAGCAATCATCTGGTGGTTACTGGCTTCCCTGGCTGGCACCACTCCCACCAAAAGCAGGCTGGCAGTACAGCACAAGTGCCCTGGGAAAACAGTGCTTGTGTGCTAGTAAGTGGGCATCCCAGCTTGCAGTTCTTGGTTGTCTCAAAAGGATTCTAACAGGTGTTACAGCAGTGTTTTGAGAACTGCTACTTCTATGAATATTAATGATTAATAATGTTTATCCAGCATCTTTCAATTACTACCTAATTACAGTATGATAATATGTACCACTTATCTTCAGGGTGTTTTATAGACTTCAGCTAATGAATCTCAGCACCCCAGTCAGGCACATACATAATTCTTTCCCAAATTTACAACCACAACGAGTTACAGAGAAAAAATTGAATTGGTGGTGGTTGTGTGGGTCTGTGCCCATTATTCAGCATTCAGCCTACACGTCTCCAACATATTTATCAAATACCAAGGCTTTAATATTCACCTGTGTGTTGTCTTTGAGAAAAAGTAATTTAGAGAAAGAAAACTGTAAAAAGCCTTCTGATAAGAACAATGTGTTCTTCTCCGCTCGTTTTTTTCAGACTAGAAAGGTTTGTGGTTTACCATTTTTGAAATTGCTTGACCTTGCAGAAATAAAAAAGGGTGATAGGAAATTTAAGTCTTCAAAATTGGAATGAGAAATTTTGATTTTGTAAGGAATGAAAAGTTTGAGGCAACTAGGACATTTCTCCTCTCTGAAGTAGTGTTTGAGAGGACTTATCTGGGTTTTTATCTCCACTCCAGATAGGATGATGAAATAAGTTTTGAAAATTCCTGATGAAATAAAGCATTTGATTTCCCCTTAGTTTTCAGGGCACTGATAAACTTCAGCTGAGCCTTAAGTGCACAGGCTTAGTTGTTCCATCTGGAAACCAGGGTTGTGGTAGTTCTGTATATAAAATGAGTAAATAAATTGCCCCTGCTATTTCCACATAGAGAAAATATATGTTTGGAGGTAAATGCACACCATCCATCTGTTTTTCTTTAAATACTTCTGTGAGTGTAATAGTCTTGGATCTCCCACTTTGAGAGCAGTACTTCTGCAAACAGTGAAGACTGTTTCAGCAGGAGGTCAGATAGAGAAAGTTGGTTTATCTGCAGGAGATTTTCATGCATCTTTGTCTATGGGATTAGGAGCCCAAGCTAAAAATGCCTGAACAAAATTATATTTACAATGTGTTATACAAATGTGAAGGCTGCTGTGCATATTAATTAAGGAACAAAGCTGCTTTCAAACAGTGTGATATGGTGTTTAAGGTACTAAATAGCTTTCTCTTTGTTTCTTTATTTTCTGGTTGCCAAGGAGATTAGGATTATTGTGTACCGTACCTTCTCTTAAATTAGCTAATCCAGACCATGTTGCCAATGTATGTCTGCTTGAAAGATTAAGAGAATAAGGTGGGAATTCATTTTTCCAATCAGTGTAATTTGTAAGATGGCAAGTCATTATTTTTTTACTTCTCCTTTTCTCTGATCAGTTTTTTCCCATCACTGAAATCTGAGAATGTGTGAAATAAGATGCTGCGAATTCTTTGTCACTACTCTCTTCTCTTACCAATACATTCCTTTTGATAAATGCTGTTCTAGATTTTATCATGTTGAAATCTGCAGGCTTGAGTTTTTCTCAGCTCTTAGAAATTCTGGTTTGCTCATGAAAATGTGACTAGAAGAGGACAGGAGTATGAGGACTCTGCTGTAACACCTGTGTGAAGCAATGGCTGGTCTACTCTGTGAGCAGGAGAGGTTGCTCAGGCTGCTTATTTCTTTAGGTTTCCTTATGGTGACAACTAGTCACAGAGGTAGAATGAGAAACAAATAGACTTTTATTAGCTTTTATTAGTTTAGCAGTAGAAAGTTCCAGGTAATCAAAAACACTGATAAGGACATAAATGGAATTTAAAAGGCAGTAAGACCCAGTCCTATTGTTATTAACCATGTGAGCATGCTACAGAGATTTATTTTAAAGCTTACAAATCCTTCAGTATAGGATAAACCATTTACAATTAATGTATGGATTCGAATGCCTGGAATATGCTAGGAAATAAAATTGTGGAAGAGACAGAAGTTCAAGATGGAGTCTTTGTAACTGTCTTGTGTCCAGGCAAAAAGCCCTTAATCCAAGTGAGGGGATCCACAAGCTCCTTGGTGGATGGTAGTAGAAGGTGATGGGGGCTCTCACCCTCACATTCCCAATACTTTCTTCACAAGGGGATATAAAGTAAAGGTTTCTTACCTGGCCACCTTCCCAGAAGTAATGATCTGAGTGAGGTAAGAGGCTTCTTGCCATATGAATTAGCAATATTTTCTGTTGGCTGCACCAGCAGTCATGGGAAGTTTTGTTAAATTTTTGGATCCCAGGCTTCATCCCTTAAGAGCTGTCCTCTCTTAGCTGCCTGCAGTTCTTCACATTTTCTCATGTTTTTCAGTCTTGCAAATATGGCTGTCTCAGAGAGCAGAAGGAAGCAGGGCATATTAGATCCTAGAGGGAAAAACCCAGGCCCCTGAGGAGCTTCCTCACACTAAGCTTTGCATTCAATTAATCTGCAGGTCATAGAGAAGTGGCTCAAGGTGCTCTAAGGAGCAATCTGCCAGGTGCCAAGCCACATTCCAAGCAATCTACTGACTACCTTTACAGGACTTGGGGATAACTGGGAGTGTAGCCTGGTTACATACAGAGCTATCTTGGCTGCCTGGGTTGGGCTGCCCTTAAATTATGGTTTCACCAGCTCAGGTGTCCCATAGCTGCTGATACAGATGGGCATGGGGTAGATCAAACAGCCTGCTCTTCTTTCTCTGCCCTTACATTACTCCTGCAAAAAGAACCAAACTCTACATCTTGATTCCTTCCAAATTATGGATTATGCAGGAAGAAGGAAGATCAACAGGAATCCTTCGACTGTGTGACTTATTACAACATCAGTAAAATTCTGAACTCTTTCTCTTTATCCCTCATCAGGAGGAGATCTCTCATCCTTCCATCAGGCTCTTGAATTTACTCCCATAGATTTAATTCACCCTGGTAGTTAGCTAGCTAGTTTGAGGTTGACTGGCCTCAGCTTGGTAGTCTCCTGTCTGATGAATGCTTCTCATTTGCTGCCACTCTCTCCTCTATGCTGTCATTACCAGCTCCCCAGAATACACAGGTTTCTTTTTCTATTTCTACACAGGAGAGGAGGGGAAAACAAAAAAAAGAGAGCTCCATCATGGGAAGAAATGATGAGCTTGTCAAACTGTGCCAAATTGGGTTGAATTAAGTGACAGAGGAGCTGAATCATGCTACTTGTTCTGAATAAGTAAATCTCACAACACTCTTGGAGCAGTGACTTTTCCTCTGAAATGCCAAAAAGCCCCAAAGCACTTCTCAAGTAATGTGAACTGATTTATGTGAGCATTTACCATCACCTGAATGCAAGCTTGTTTGCTTAACATTTTATGCACTGCGTGTCAATATTTACCCAGCCTTCCTAACAAGAGAATTGATAATGTTCAATTTGCAAGGCCAGTGCTGTGCATTAGCTGTGACACTGATATTGTCTTCTCTTGTTTTAGACCTCGGAGAGAAGCAAGTTTTTTTCCATCTTCTATTTATCCATTAATGCTGGAAGTTTGATCTCCACGTTTGTAACTCCTGTATTAAGAGGTCAGTGTTGATTTAGAATAAGACAATAAATTAGCAGGCCTCTGACTCCTCTGCTCTGCATAGTTAGGATCTTATGACAACTGAATGGCAGAAATTATATTATCTGTGGAGTAGCCAGTTTGTTGCATTTATGCCTTCTTAATTCTGCTGTAGCAGTGTAACAGATTTATAGTACTAGCAGACAAGTCACAGAAACTATATTCCTGGTGGTATTTCAAAGCCAGCCTGAACTGTAAAATTAAAATACTAAAGGTGGGAGGACCTATATGGTCATCTAATATACCCCCCCTGCCCTTGGAGGATTATTCCCTCATTTTGTCTGCAGGTGACTTGTGGATGGGAACTATTCTGTGCTGTCTTGTGGAGGTGTCAGGGCCAAAAAGCTTAGCAGGGCTGGTTTTGAAGTCCCACCTTCTCCCTTCCACAGGGTGCTGCTGGCTTCTGGAGGGCTCTGTCCTGGCAATCAGGCATGCCTGTGGAGGTCTGCTAGCAAGGTTGCAGCCGTGAGCAACTAGTCTTGAAGACAAAGCACAGGCCTATGCCCCACTTAAGACCTACTTTACATTCTAGCCAGCTTGCACAACCCCTTTTAGCCTTGAGTCTTGCTGCACTTACTTCATTGTATCGCAGTGCCTAGAAGCCAAAGGGATTGGCACACTCTAAATACAGACACAGAGGCAGGGCAGCAGGCCATAGGCAATGGGGATGAGGACAGGGACAAGGTAGCTTTCACACTTAGCAGCAATTTTTTTCATTCTGTCCCATGGCCTTCATGAAGCTTTCTTTGTTCATAGTGATTATTTTCACAAGCCTTTAGGCAATTGTGCTGGTCTTGTGTTTACACCGTGCTTATGGGCAAAGATAAATGCTCTATCTTGTACTTGTTCTCCCACCAGTGTCCCCAGGTGGGCAGCTGAAAATTTACACTCCTTCAAACATCAGAACCTGTGCCAATGCAGCCTAGCAATAAACTAGTTGCAAGATGTAAATGAGGTGGAGAGGATGGGGAAAGAATAAAATTTCTGCTAAGTGCGAAAGCTTTTCTTGGAAGGGTAAGAGGTGCAGTTCATAGGTGTTTGGCAGAAATGTGGCATATATACTTGTAGGTAGAGAAGTCCAGCTCATTTTGCATGTCAAAAGTGCAGAGTGCCTATAGTATCTCCCTGCCAGCTTTGTTTGGAGTTCAGCTAATTTGCTGAAAGTGAGTAAATAAATGCTGTGCAGGCACACAGCTCTGCAGCTGACTATAACTGCCCAAGGACAACAAATGGGAACAACTAAAGGCTTCATAGGTTTGTTTCTCGTTGACTGTGTTGGCTTATTTTGGCCACTTTGTTATTACTCCATGTAAGAATGCAGTAGTTTGTAGCCACTGGCAAACAGACACCACTTCTGGCTTGCTGTCTGCAGCTGGAATTCTAAATTCATATGGTCTGAGAACTGACCTGGTCCAAGAGGTTTTCAGTGAGGTGTAAGCTCAGATTGATCAGAGCCATGCAGTAACAAACCTGGCTTCCTCATGGCTTGTTGCAGGAGCTGACATTTGGAGAAGTTTGCCCTAGTGAGATTGGGAAGGTGGTGAGAAGGGAAACTGCAGTGTAAAACTGTACTCTAACTTATTTAGAATGGTTATTGCCTTGCACTTTATCCAAGTGGATAGGTGGCCAAGAAATCAGATTCGGGTTTTTAGCTCAAACTCCTACAGCTGGCACAAATAAGGTGGAAGCACAGAACTGGTTATTTAGTTCTAGGCAAATACTGGATGGCTTCAGGTTATTGTAAGGTTTTTATCCTCAATGACTGTTTCTACTACCTCTTTCTACCTATTAATCTGTCCTCTCCCTTCTACCATTCTCATCAATATCCCATTATCAGCTGCTTTTGCTGGCAGACTCTAACCCTGCTTCCAATTGGCTTCATTGAGGGAGGACAACTGTTTCAAGGAGATTCAATTCACAGTGTCAAGCACCAGCAAAGAAGATTTAAAGCCAGGGGAAGCGACTGATTCAGGGGAAGCAAATCAAAGGCCCAGGTGCCACACGTCTGGCTGTAGTAAGGTGCTTTTGTTTCTCCCTTCTTTTTCAGGGGATGTGAAATGTTTTGGAGGGGATTGTTATGCACTGGCTTTTGGTGTCCCAGCAGCACTGATGGTGTTGTCACTTGGTGAGTGGAAACTTGCTTGTAGGAGGAGTTACCATTTTTGAGTCTGTGGATAGATAAGAAAATGTACAAATTCACTAGCTCTGAATGGATATTGCAATGGGAACCTCAACGGTTCAAAGTCATCCAAGAAGTCTACAGTTCAGAACAGCAAAAAAAAAAAAATCACTAGTTCACTTAGTGTTGGCCAGACCATAGTTTTACTGCAATCCTTTATCATGATACTGATGAGAGGGTGATCTAGTGGATGTTTCATAATACTTGCTATGTAAAGAAAAGGAAGGCACTAAAATGATTCTTCTGATGACTTGCAGCTTTGCCTATGAGCAGGCTTGGCCTCTGAACTGCAATCTGAGCAGCCCTCAGAGTTCCCAGGTTATAGAAGATCAGCTTAGCACGCCAGTTCTAACCTTTCCACAGGCTCTTTGGAGGTTGGGGCCATCTTTAATGGCTCAGTCTTCATAATCTGTGTGCCACACAGAAACCATAGAAGGAGCTGAAAAAAATGTTACTTTATTCTGAGCTGCTTCACTTTCCTTGGCTGAAGTAATTCCCACAATTACAGTGACAGCTTATTATTATGTTGCAATAAAAAGCCTGTATTATCCAAGTGTCAGGAGGCAGCTGAAATCACCCTACTTTGTAAAGCTTGCATCTTAGTCCCATTAAGGTACTTGTGAAGATTTCTTCTTCAGCCCCTATAGAATACTCAGCAATTTCCACATTTTTACTTTTACTCCTTGGTAGCCAATACAGTTATCTTTAGTTTCACAGCTGCAAGCTGCTGAAGGGAGCAGTCTCCTTATTACACTTCATTTGAGGGGGTTTTAACACAGCATGGGGTGACTTCTCATTCAGCTTGTTAGCTTAATTGAGAGACCAAGCAATTGTGTAATTGTGTGATTTTCACCACAAAATCTGTGATTTGGAAAGTTCACCCCCTAGAGAATGTGAATGTTGCTCTCTCCCCCATAGCTGCATCAGAAAGAATCAGGACACTGGGGAAATGTTGTCAGACCACAGCTAACGTTACAGTAATTATTTTCAAAAAAGTGCATGGCCACTGGCCTGAGAAGCTTCCCTTTCCCCCTGTGGCCTGTTCCTATCAGTTTAGGACAGCCCCAGGCTCCTCTGTGCACCACTGTGTGATGAGTGTTTCTAGCAGGGTAGTAGTTGCCTAGGGGAAAACAGAGATGTAAATATTGCAGTTTTGGTGAGGGCATCAATCGAAATGTGTTTTTAGCTAGTGTCCTGCTGCCAGATTTCATGGCCTGCCCAGCACAGCAGCTCTATGTTCTTTTGTAACACACAAAAATGCCCTTAGAAGTGATATATTTGACTATGTGAACAGCATGAAGAACTGGAGAAAATGCCCTTTTAACTCTGACTGGCCCTCTCCCCATGATGATAGAAAGGAAAGACAGATTTAGAGGCATAACTGAAGTCCCATAAAGCAAGATTCTCTGGCTGCTTTAGATTCTGAAAGATAGGGGAAGGTTGATACCCTTTTAATTCCAAATCTAAATCAGTGCCCAAAGGAGTCAATGGCATCACCAAAAGGCACTACAGCAAATCTAATGAATCATCTTTTAGAAGTGCCAACAGGTCCACAGGGAGGTGCTGAAAATTAGGTAGTGCAACTATCCACATTGTGTGACTTTGAACAAATGTCTTCCACTGTGATTCACCTAAACAGACTTCAGATATCTCTCTGACAGTTCTTCAAGTCAAAACTGGATGCAAAAGGGTCTTCATAGTCAGAAAAAAGAAATGGTGACTTCCCTGCAGTGTCCCAGGCCTCCTGTGTTAGTTGTCCACTGGCTGTGGACCGACCTAGACAACTGGGTTAATTTAAAATGTTGAGGTTGGTTTGTTATAAGGATTTCATGCTCAGTTTATATTGTGCTTCTTTCTGCTAATGTCTTTGGAATTTCAATGTGCTCAGAGGCTCTCGAAAGCAGGACAAATGATGTGTTATCAGATAGCCCCCTGTCTGAGAGAGTTTTGAAGCCTCAATCCAATATTCTTTCTGCTTTGAAGGAAAAACCCAAAAGAAAACAGTATCTGAAATTGTGTGTCCCTTTGTGGAAACCAAAAATGGATGCAAATTCTGTTAACAGTGTGTGATGCAGTGACCTTCATGGCAATTTCCATTGAAATGTGTATGAGATACAAGTGCACAAAGCCCACACTGGATCTGGATTAATCTTCACATGGCTGCAGTGACTGAGGGCTGATTTCCAGCACCAGGTGCAGCAATTCAATGTGGATTGTCCATTAAATATAGTCCCCAAAGAGCATAGATGGGGAGGAATTTCCAAAGCTTTGATTCCTGGCATGAGTCAGATGTGGAGGTGCTTGTTATGCCAGGGCAGAGCATGAAAAGATGACAGTGACTTCCTAGGGATCACACTGCCTTTGGTAGGATGCTGGATTTTCTTCCATCTGAAGGCATTAAAGGAGGCCTATATATTTATGTCATTAAAAGTGCCATCCTGTAAAACCCAAGGGCAGAGGATTTCTGTTTAATACAGGGGTGGGGGATCTTTCCCAGAAGCCAGTGCAAGGTTGAGGCTCAGTCATGGGAATTCCCATTTGGATTATAATATTTTTCAGTTGTGTTCATTGCTGGAAGTGGACTGTACAGAAAAACACCACCGCAAGGCAACGTCTTACTTGAAGTGTGCAAATGCATCGGTGTAAGTGTGTGCCATTCTTTCTTTCTTATGCATGACTGAGGTTGCAGGTTAGAAAAGTGTGAAGGGAAGAGCTCTGTCTGCTGCTCCTGGATATCTTGCTGGTGAGCTGTAAGGAATAAGACACATTTAGATCCTAGTTTGTTCTTTTGACGTTTCAATTGTTTTTTCTTGGCTGCATGAACTGTTCAGTTGGTGTCAGTAGAACCCTTAGTGGCAGATGCTGGTGGAGACTGAACTGAAAGGAAAATTCAGAAACTCAAGAGTATCAGATATAGGATTCAATTGTTTTTCATCTGAATGTTTTTACTGAAGTTTATCAGTTCAGCAGACAGTAATAATACACATTCATATTGTGCACATTCAGCATGTTCATGTAAATGCAAGAGACACCTGCTGAAGTCACGTTACACTCTTGTCAATTATTTTTCATAGTATGTAAGCTGAATACAGTATGTGAAAAAATACTCTTATTTTTAGGTGGATAATGATATTTCTTTTTGAAGGAGCTCTTGCTAACAGCAGGTGTTTTCTTTTCACCTGGGTCAATCCTAATGAAAAATTTACTTTGGGGAAATAGGCCAGATTTTAAAGACAGGATTTCTAAGTGAGGTCTGCAGGTTTTTTTGCTGGGATGACTGTGTCCAGTATGTTCAGTGGTTGGAGCACACAGCATAAACAAAAAAGTTACAAACTCCGTGTCACTGATACATGCTTCAGTGAGAAACCAGCTTGAAAACTGGTCTAGGAAAGAATGAGACACGTGCTGCACCAGGAATATGCAAAGAAAAGTTTAAAGAACAAGAGGTGAGCAAGAGTTCTGGTTTTAACATTGCTTTGGATAATGAGGCATTCCCCTCCAGCACAGTAGTCAATCCAACAGGTGTTTTTTGGAAGAGACCTGAAGAAATTATGTTTAAAGCTTTATCAGGTAGTAGGTTTTAGTCAACTATAAGTCTTTGGGGGCTGGTGTCAGATTTGGCTCTGAAAGAGAAACCCATGAGGTAGTTAATTTCCACATCATACCTTTAGTCAACTGATGTCACAGAAACTTCCCTGTAGAGAATTATTCATAAGGTATCCAATCCAAGATTTTGGAAGTGTACAGCAAAACCCTTCAATTTTCTTGCTCTGCTTTTAGTCTGGAGATGGGGAGGGCAGCCTTGAGCTGGGAATGTGACAAGGGCACAAATGCCACAAGGGAGTTACTCACCTCTTTTTCTCCCTAGTTTGCTATTAAAAACCGTCTGCAAAACCGCTCCCGGCAGGTTCCCAAGAGAGCTCACTGGCTGGACTGGGCGTCGGAAAAGTACTCAGTAAGTGATGCTCTGTCTGGAGGTGAAGGAGGGAGAGAGGCAGCCAGACAGGGGAGACAGTAAGCTTGGCCTGGCCACACCACTCCTCACACACATGTCCCAGGCTCTCATTTCTCCTGTCCTTTCCCACTTCTGTACTCTCCTGACCCTTAATGGACGGTTTAGGTGCTGCACCGAAATGCAGAAATCCAAATATGTCCAATATTGCAACTAAGTGTAACATATAACTGCCATTCAGAAAGAAATGGTGGGCTCTTCATGCTTTGTGATTTGAATCACCTGTTGGCTTTTTACCCCCATTGTACTGTTTTGCCTGTTCTCTTTATAGAAACAGCTGATTGGGGAGGTTAAAATGGTGACGCGCGTTCTCTTCCTCTTCATACCGCTGCCAATGTTCTGGGCCCTTTTTGATCAGCAGGTACAGTACTGAGAGGTGCAGACCTGCCTGCTGGCTTGGGTTTGCACCCTTTTCCTCCCAAGGTAACAACAGATCATCTCAGGGACACAGACTGCCAAGATTCTACCAGCTGTCCAGGGGCTTGCCAAGGTAGTACCCATCATCACTGCTGGACATCCCTTTGCAGTCCTCTTGGGTGTTTGGCACAGGAGGGTGAGAAGGAAGAATGTGCCCTGCCTACTGACAGCTGTTAGAAGGGAAGGAATAGATGGGACATAAGACCTCCAGAAATGTCTTTTTCACTATCCTCATGTTTTCCAGTCCCATTGGACATCTTGAAAGCTTCACAGCTATCTGTTTTTTCTTAGGGATCCAGGTGGACTTTGCAAGCCACAAAAATGAATGCTGATTTTGTAAGTACTTACTATCACCAGTGCTGGTAAAACGTATAGTAACATCACTGCTCTTGCTTTTTAACTGGAGTCTCGTAGTACTAAGAGCATCTGCTTGATGAGTCAGAGTGAGTTGCACTTTTGGTGATTAGAAGCAAGAGGCTTTGTGCAGCCATGTTCAGATCATCATAGCACATCTTGACAAGGAGCAAGGGCTGGGAAAGCCATCAGCAGCCTGCAAGGTCAGAAGTGCTGACCCCCTGGGAACTGGGTATTCTGTGACCTTGAGCAGGTATGGTTTCTAGCCTCTTACCCTCATTGGAGACACAAGTCAAGGAACACACAGTCCTTGTCAGGTGTAACTAAAGCTATTGTAGTTGTAAATGACTGCTCTGGCCTACTTGCTTTACATTAATGAATCCTCTCAAAACCAGCAGGAGTCTTATGTATACGGTAGAGCTGTGATAAAGATTTAGCAGTAGCCACAAAGTTCTTCAAAGGTGTGAATGGCAAGTGGTGCAGTATTCAGGGACAGCTAAATGTAGATCAGCTTTCTGTCTAAAGATGTCATCATACAGGGATGGTCTCCAGATATACATAGTTCAGTAGGCCATCTAGATCTTACCTGTGGATGCCCACATCAGAATTTAGAATTGTAAGTGCCCATTTTCCAGTTTAAAATTGAAAGCACAAAATTTGAGCCCTTCTATGTCATGCCTGTTAAAATTGAGGCTCCCAGCATGTGATACTCATTAGGCTTAATTAATTCAAATGAGGCATGAAAAAGCAAAATATTACCTTGGGTAATGTTTGGCTACCTCAGAAACACAAAATAATGAAAGTTCATGCAGTCTTTGTGTGTCTCAATCTTTTGTTTTCTGCTGTTTTTCTCGCATGCACTTAGTGATTAGCAAATCTAAGAATCACCAGGTATCACTCAAAAGACTTCCAGGTGGAGAAGGACACATTCAGGGCTTTTTTTATTGCACCAACTTGGATAGATTTTTGGCTTGTGTTTCAGTCTCATTCCTTCTCTACTTGTGAGTTGTCCCAACCCATGAAGGTGAGAATTAACTGCAGTGTTGGAGTGATCCCACCATTAGGCTTGTTGATCACACTTGTAATGTTCCCTGCTTTTCCCTTTTGCAGACAAAGACCTCAGCTAGGAATTCTGGAGTTAAACAGGGAATTATTTAGTGTGATATGAAATATTTTCAGGTGGCACATTTGTATAGTGTGCACAAAGTAGCAGAAGAGAATATTTGTCTGATAATTTTAATTGTAAGACTCCTTTGCTGTGAGCAGTGGTTTTCACTCTCCCAGGAGACAGCTGCTGGCACAGACAATCAACTATTCTAGAACAGCCTAGGACAAGCCTGGCAGACCAGAGACAAACCCTCACAGCACTTTCTTAGAAAGATATTATTTCCTTCCTAATTCCCCCCCTCCCTTTATCTTAATTTCAAATGAAAATCATTGCATACAGTTCAGACCAACAGCAACCCCTCCCTGGAGACAGCTTTTTGATCTCTTTTGGGAACTCCAAATGGATGGATCCCTCAATCCATCCCTGTTGAACTTGCCTGACTTGGGGGCTGGGCACAGTGATGCAAAGGTGAAACATCTCTTACAGCCTTGAGGACTCAGATGAACAAAGCCTGTTTGGTGCCCTGGGCAGATTGAGAGAGGGAAGAGGTGTTTGTGCTCACTTGGTCGGTGGCTCAGTCAGTCTGAAAGATGGATCTCAGCACTTGTTATAGGCTGTGTCCCAGCTGCCAGGTACCAAGGACTGAGTGTAGCTTCCTTCTGCAAAACAATGCTCATCAAACATCATTTCCTTAGATAAAAAGTGTCAAGAGCACAACATGAGCTGCTAAAGCCAACATAAAGCATTTGAGGAAACCACCTTTGCTGCCAAGGCCTCTACTGAAACAGTTGCTTATTTGCCACCTGCACTGTTATATTATTGCATTTATGAATAACTTGGAATATCTTTTTGTTTCAGGGAATATATGTCCTTCAGCCTGACCAAATGCAGGTAAAAAATACTACAGGGTAGGAAATAAACCTTAGAAATATATTTTTGTTTTCTTTTTCTCTCTCTCTGTTTTGGTTTTTTTTTTTTGGGTTTTTTTTTTTGGTTTGTTTGTTTTTGTTTTTTTGTTTTTGTGTGGGTTTTTTTTTTTTTTTTTTTTTTTTTTTTTTTTTTTTTCCCATGGCACCATGATTTGCCTTTCTTTGCTCCATTTGAAGGTGATAGCAGTGTGGACTGTGCCTTCTGTCTCACTATCTGTTTTGCAAGCTTAGTCTTGGTGTTCAGAAGATCCCAAGGTTGTCTTAACAAGGAGGTTGAATCCTGAAGCCTAGTGGAGAGGTGTGGGGAGCCATGCCACTATGATAGTTCTTGAACGAGTGTTGGCATGTGGATGATACAAGCTGTATCTCCTTTTAATGTGCCAGTGTGCTAGCATTATACCTGGAATATGTTTCCTTTCTCCCTTCCTGCAGGGCAGATAAGAATGTTAAGGCTCCAAGATGGTGCTGTGTTGTCACAGTTGATTACAGTTCTTATGCTGAACAGCTCTGTAGAACTTCAAAGCTGTCTGGTTCCCTGAAATCTTCCTTTGAAACCAATACAGCATCTCCCTCTGCTTATTCTCCATCACTCTCTATTTTCTTGCTTTGCCACTACTTGCTGGCAGACAAGCTCTGGCCTTCCCAGGAGAAACAGTTCCTGGGGGATCATCAGGCTGTGTGGAACTGCAAGAAATTGCCAGTCTCACAGAACAGTGTCTGTTCCCCTGGGATTTTGTTGAAGTCCCATGATGTTTCCATTATTGCTGGTTTGTTGTAAGGTCCCACCACAGCACTGAAGGTCACCTGTTTCAATTGTCAGTGGGTTTTGTACTCATTAAAAACATACTGCTTCAGTTCCTCTTCAGGGAAATTGGGCCAGCAATGCTTGCTTACCTCTTGGAGGAGAGGATATGAAAAAATGTACTAATGCTTGTGAAAACTAAATAGCAGAAGCTGTCAAATTGCAAACTATTATTATATTTTAAAAGGAGGTTTTTAAGTGTTTGTTCATGTCCTTTCTGTAATGGAATTATTTCTGGAGGACAGTGCTTTATGAGTTTAATTACTGAAAGTTGCTTTCTAGTCACTAAACTCCCATTCTTTTGTATTGCAGTTCTTAAATCCACTTCTTATTCTTGTCTTCATCCCACTATTTGACCTTGGGCTCTACCCCCTGATAAACATGTGCAAATTTAATTTCACGTAAGTACTTGGGAGCAATGCAGATGCCTCAGTGCATTTCTCTTTTTCAACAAGTGTGCAGAGTAGCTTTTAAGGTGGAGAAACACAAATTTCAATTCATCCTTCCTAGTGTTTGCAACTACTTCATCCCAGTAGGCCCTGGAAATTCCAGAGAGTAAAATTCTGTGATGTTTGATTCTGCTTTGTACAGATTTTCCCTGAAAGCAGATATGAACAGTTCCTCTTTGAATTTGATCAACATGTTCTTCACCATATCTTTTATATTGCCCTTAAATAATTCTGAAAGGACCCTGTGACACCAGATTCACTGACCTGTGGGGGTTACCTGTGATGCTGTGAAACCAGATTCTACTCTAAGTTCTGAACCAGTAACTACATATGGGAATTTCCATATGCCTCAAGCATTTTATTCCATTTACATATTAGCAAGAAGTGCAGTGCAATAGCAGCAGACATCCAGGTTGGTTTTGAGATCCACTTTATGTATTTTGAAGGATTTTACTTCAGAGTATTCGTTGTCTGCCTCTGGATTGTAGCAGTTGGAATATGTTGTGTCCGCTCATGGAGTGCCTCTGTCAGTGCAGTTTCAGCTGAAAGGAACCAAGTTTCCTTCTGCAAGCATTCTTCTCAACATGACCCACAGCATGTGAAGGGTATTAAAAATAATGTTCCTAAAACCCAAACCAACCCAAAATATTGGATAAACAAAACCACATACAATTGGGATGGAAGGAGCCTAACCCTTCAGCCTGCTCATGCTCTCCCTTCATGATGAATTGATTGCATGTGAAGACATAGCAAAGACATTGTCCAGCCCCTACAATGGTGCCCTGTGAAGGACACACCTCACAATCTGTGCTTTTCCATGCTACTTGAGTGTGAACCTGTGTCCTAGGCTGAGCCCCAGCTGAACAGAAAACTTCCTGCCCAATGACCACTTTGCAGACTGGATCACCCAGCAGCACCAACCCTTGAACCGATCAGGACTGAGTTCCATGCTGCTTCTGTCCCTTAGATGTGGGATATGAGCAGGCTTCTATCCAGTTTAGCTGTTGTCACGGTTTAACCCTGGCCTGGCAAAACAACAGATTTAAACCGAGTAACAGATTTATATATTAATCTCTCTCTCCTCTGATAAAGGAAAGAGAGAGAGAATAAGTGAGAGAGACTTATGGGCTGGAAACTAAACTACAGAACTTTAATGAAACAGTAATGATAAATAGGAAAAATTACTAAATATATACAAATATACAGGAAAATTGATACCACGTTCCTCCCCCCGTTCTCCAATAACTCTCACGTCACCATCGAGGCTGCAGGGCAGCCCTGGGAAAGTCCAGGCTGGACTCCTGGGGTCAGCAGCAGTCAGGAGCTGGGGGCAGGAACACACAGATTCAGGCTGGCATGGATCAGGACCACAGGCACAGGGACGGATGGAATCCTCTCAGGATGCCGAAGGAAGCAGGAAGGGCAGGAAGGAGTAGAGGTGTTTGACCCTTGTGATCCCTCAAATTTATACTGAGTATGACATGTATGGGATGGAATACTCTGTTTGGTCAATTCTGGCATCTATCTTGTCTGATCCTCCCCAGAGGAGGGTTTCAGGTGGGACCTCGTTGCTCCTTCTGGAAGGCAAAATGTTCCTCAGAGCTGAGCAGTGTCCTTGGCTCTGCATGCCAGTCTCTGGCTGTAACTATAAACATCGAATGTTATCAGTCCTAGAAGTAGACAGTGTCTGAGAAACTTGCTGTTAATTTCAGCAAGTGCAGCTACTTATAAGAGACTTAGCTGAAAGCAAAAGTACAACCCAGAAAATCACCTTTATCCTGGCCTAAACCAGGACAGCTGTAGAGATGGCTGTGGAAAGACTGTAGCCTGCAGAGCATTAGTCTATGTGACCTCAAAAATTTGTACTACAAAGTCCCAGTGCAGCACTGCAGATCAAAACCATTTTGTTATTACAAGATGTAGGCAGTAAATATTTTCTTATTGCAGGGCATGTAACTGGCAGACAGAATTTAAATTCCTGCTCAGAATTTCCCACAGTCAATTTGGAATGTCAACCCAGGCTACCATGAAGAGTGGAGACAACTGAATTTAGAACCAGATTTGTTTCAAATCTGAACAGCTCAATTCTCAGTTTGGACTTGCCACACTGGACCTACTTTATTCTGTTTTATACCAGATTGTCTCCTGTAACTCTGGTAGAGTTGCACTAGTTTTGCTCCAAGTTCAGATGCAAGCTTTTTGTTCTCTAGAAATGTAAATGTATTGGCATGAGAAATAATCCAGAATGATGCCACAGATGGTCAGAAACATTGATGACACAAACTACACATTTCTGTTCCTGGTTCTTGCTACTATAGCGTGCTACTTTTCTTTTGCCTTTCCCAAATGGGACTTGCAGATACATAATTTCTAGTGCTTCTTCCAGCATTACAGTTTAACATTATACCATGAGCTATTCCCACTAGAAGAGGGAGGGAGAAGACAATATGAAACTTGCAAGCAAAAAACTTTTTTTCATGGCTTATCAGTTTTAATTGGCCTCAGTGCTGGCCTCATACAGAATAATAGAATAGTTTTTAAGTTTAATGACTAGCAATTTAAACAGCATGTCATCCCCAGTGCCACCTATTGGACAGTTTATTACATGGGTTTGGCACATCTTTGGCTCTAGGGGTTGTTCTATGTTTTAAATTACATTTTCTTAATGGTTACCCTTTTATTTGCTCCATAGACCTATTAGGAAAATGGCAACAGGTATGATCCTTGCAGGGCTGGCGTTTGGACTGGCAGCCATTATAGAAGTCAAAATCAATGTAAGTATAGAACAAAGGATTCCTCAGAAATCCTTTCTTTCTCTGGGGTGTTTTTATTACTGACTGTTAGATAATCCTTTTAACCATTGTTTTCCTCAATGGTAATTTTTACTATATTCTTTGCAATTAAGCATGTACTTTTCCAGTTGCTAATGATAATTCTTTCTTTGTCTACTTTTCCTTTTCTTTGTTTCTATCTTGCTTTCTAGTCCCGGCACTTTTGCTTTGCCAGTCATCTGTATTGGTCTATATTCTAGATTTTCACTGTCAAAGTGGTTGGCAGACATCTAGTTAATACTAGTGATTAATTCCCAAAAGGTAGTCTGTTCTCTTTCCTATTTCTTGCTGTAGCTTTCCTGTCCTTTACTGTGTGGTGGTTTTGTGTGTGTGTATGTGGTGGTTTTGTTTTTATAATTGAATTACTTTTGTACTTTAGGGGGGGATGTGGTTTTTTACAAGCCAAATCATTTCTCCAGTGAGGCAGGTGGATGCAGATGCTTCCATAGTTGCAGGCATGGGGAACTGCCAGGCATTGCCAGAGAGGATAACAGCAAATCTCTTGTAAATTGAATGTTTGCCCCTGCAGATTTGTTCTGTTTGTTTCATGCACCAGCATGGTGCAGACTTGGCTGACCTTTGGCTCATGAAAGCTACTGTAGGGTTTATTTCTAAAGATTCCATGTATACTTAAATGTTCTGTTGGAGTGGCTGGTGCACAGCCCTGGATTAACATTTGCTGGTTCCTCAGGTGAATCCACTGACAAGTCTCCTGCTGAAATGAGACTTTGTGGGTTCAGGTCGTCTTTCTGATCTCTTAATGTGAGCAAAGAAATGATCTCATTGCCAGCGCTGGCAGCTCTGGCCGAGCACTGAAGGTCTGTTCTGGCTCTGGGTGACTCCTCTGGGCAGAGGCAAGGTGAGTTAGAGATTCTCCACTGCCTGTGCATGGAAATTTTACCCTGAAGGCCACTAAAAGCTCTAGGAAAGAGGTGGATAGGATGTCCCAATTTGGCTTGACTGTAGGTAGCATGGGCAAAAAGCCAAAGTAACTGGTTGGATACCATTACTAGTTCTGTTAGCCGGAGCAGAAATCCAAAGCTTTGTGTCCCCCCACCGTGTTAGATTCACACTACCCTGCCTGCATTACCCAAATTATAAGATGAGAGAGGAAAAATTAATAACTCTGAAGTATTCTTGGCAGCTACCTGAAACTAAAGTGAGGAGGGAAAAAAAAAAGTTTTAAGAAAAAACCCAAAATGTTTTAGGTCTGCAGCTAGTACAAGACTGACAATGCTGATGGAAGAACTCTTTCTGGGAAATTATTCCTGGCAGAAAGAGATACTTCTGAGCTGGAGACATTGTCTTGCCTTTCTCAGAAATGAGGGAATAAGATCTACACAGCTGGCTGTTAAATAGCATTGTGTGAAGTGGTGCAAAAACACCGATTACAGACATGGAGCTGGACTGGGATTTTCAAAACTTCTTAGCTTTCTGGCCTAGTTCTTTTCCTAGTCACTGACTGCAGTGGAAAATAAGTATTCTGGTCACCACTTTTGAAAGCTACACACAATTTTTTCTGTTCTGATATGGCAGTTGGTTAAATCCAGGCACTAGGGAGCTGTGTAATAAAAGCAGTGACATTGTTCTACCTACCCAGCAGTTGTGTAGCCTGTATGATTAGTAGTGTGAAGAGCAGATTTTGGGAGGAACAATGGGCTGACTACTGAACAACTATGGGGAAACCTCTTTAAATAAGATTTATGCTCAGTTTTCTCTCACTTCATCTTTTGATGAGGAAGGAATGAAAAAATGTCATTACAGAGAGGAAGACTATTATGGCTAAAAATTAAAAGATATTAAAGTGCTAATAAAACATACAGATGGTACTTATAGTGTTTTACTTTTATTAGGAAACTGATATGCCTCGACTAAACCCTGAAGAAAGTTTAATTCGGGTCCTGAATTTGGCAAAGAATCCTGTTCAAGTGACAGTCCAAGACCAGGATCTATTTCAGCAGCCTGTGAAGGCTTTTCAGGTAAGCATATATGTGCCATTGTATTCACATGTAGTTAGGAATAAAGGATAGTTGACCTGAGATGATAATTTATAGACATTCAGCTTGCATCTCAGCACCCAGTGCAGGCATTGCTGCTGGGATCTGGATGGCATCAGAAAATATTTACCTGCAGTGGAAGAAATAAAGAGGAAGGCAATCAATTGGGCTTGGGCACTGCATTGTTTCAGCTTCCAGAGTACTTCACAGGCTATACTCACCCAGCAGTCCATTGGCTGCCATTTCTTCCATGTTTAAGATGAGGAACCACTGGGGAAAGGGTGGTTGTGTGGGCAGGAGGTGCCTTCAGGTTGCATCTGGGAAGGGAAGGTACTCCAAGCTCTGGCTTTGCCAGCTGCTAAGTCAGCATAGGTCCTTTGCTGTAGAAGACCTACCTGCTGTTAACTTCTCTTTACAGGCTCCCTTGAAGAGAAGGTAGGGTTTTACATAGTGGGAAGGGTCAGATCCTTTCTCATCTAAAGATAGAGTGTAACTAATTTTGTTTTTTCCACAGAACCCAGCTGAGTACTCAAAATTAATATTGAACGGAGAGCAACAGAGCCTTCGCTTCACCCTGCAACATCAAGGACTGTCTCTTGTTTTTAACCACACCGTGAAGGAAAAATCAGTATACAGCTTAATTATTTTTGAGGCAGAAGGAAGCCTATCAAGCCGCTTAGTGAGTGTGGGAGTGAAGTGTAAATACAGTATTAATTCAATGGCTGTGATGATACAATTGGGTAATCAGCTCATTAATTCATTTGCTCAGTTGCTGTGTCTGCCTGATTGCTCTCAGATGCTCTAAACCTGACTCCTTAGCTAGTGGCACTGGGTCTGTCCACGCTGCTGCTGGTTGATTAATGGAGGCATTAAAGCACCTGAGAGTTGCTAGGCACATTTTAATCCAGTGAATATTGCAGTGGGAGAGCAGAGTTATGCCTGCTAGGCATCAGAGCTTGAGAAAGCTGAGAAAACAGCCGAAGATTTCCCCCCAAAGATGGTTCTGTAAAGTAAAGATGTTAAAGAGGCTCTAGGGCTGGGCATGGAATAAAAGCATCAGAGGAATGATTCCAGGCTTAGTTATTGCAAGCATTTAGTGAAAGTGCACAGACATTTGTTTTGCTGAACAGAATAAATTATTAAGTTCATTTTAGGCTCTGCAGCAGAGCTGTCTGTGTTTGGACTTTTTTGTATTGCCACAGTAATGATAGAGAGGCACAGGGGATCTATAGGGCCAGATTCTGATATCTTTAACATGCAGCTGTATCCCAAGAAGCTCTCTTGAAAGAAATGGTGCTATTGTACATTGTGTCAGGTGTGTGTCTATGTTTGTAAATGCCATCAGAATCTGTCCTCATGATAAAATAACAATTATCTTTGCAGTTTGTCAGCCTCCTATCTTGCAGGATTGCCACACCAAGCATTCAGTGTTGTGAAGTAGAAATCACACATTTTTTAAAAAATTTGGAGTTTTAAGAATTTATTTGCCCCATTTGGGTTTTTTGCTGCTTTATAGTTTACAGCCTGGGGATCATTATCACCCAATCTTGTTAAGTGTCTCTGTGACCTGAAGAGTGTGTGCTGTTAACATAAGAAATTAAAAAATATACATTCACTTTCATCTAGACCTCAAGAAGATAATGCCTGTGACAGGGTGGAGCAAAGCAACCTCTGAGCATCAGTACATCCCTGTGCTGCTCAGGCTATCAAGTCTGTGTTTAAATTAAAGCTCACCCTGGTACAGGCAGGCTCCCATGTGCACAGCAGTTATTTTGGGTGATGCTACTGACCCATCATTCACAGCTGTATATTAGGGAGGTATGGAACACAGTGTGGTAAATGATTATCACTTTTCCAGCCTTGCTGTGTTGCAGGGCTTGAGTAGCTATGGCCCACACCAGCCTCCATCATTGCTGAGTCTGGCTCCCTGACTCAGATGGGGGTGCTTTTCTGGAAGGAGCCAGACTGAAATTGGTTTCTTTTCCTTTGTGGGCTGTTGTGTGGGCAGGAAATGAGTTTGAGAGCTCTGGGGATCACTGATGAAAGCAAGTAATAATTTGGCTGGCCTGGCTGCAACAAAGAGAGTGTTAATCCCCATGGGTCTTCCACTGAAAAAAAAATGATGTTGTTGTTTATTATTTATTGCTCTGACATTTATTATTCACTGTGGCTATTTATCATTTAGGACAGATATTATTTGTGGATCAGCATATCACACTGAAGTACAAAAAACATTTTACATGTATACTGAAATTCTGGATCTTTAGTCTTAGAAGTTCAGGGTTTAGCAACAGAAGATAAGTGTGGAGAAAGGTCTAGAAAATGTTAAGAGAAATCTGGTTTCTGAAAGCAGATTTGTACCCTTTTGGCTTGCCTTTTGGCTTTGTACCCTTTCTCTCTCTGGGCAGGGCAATATGAAATTGCCCTGTCAACTTGAGTGGACATGGCCCAACTGTGGATTTTTACCAGCCAAGAAGCTTGCTGTGTAGTCTTTTCATATGACATATAATCTTCTGTCATTTTTCATCATTGGACCCCAAACAGGCTCTCCTCAAATGAATGTAGATCATGTTAACTATTGAGCTGATGCTCTGTCATCCCCAGGAGTGGCACTGTCACTCCCCTGTGTGCCCAATGAGTTGGCCATTTCAAGGATGTGTCTGCAGAGATTGTGAGTGCAAACAAGCTCAGAGCATCTTGGTCTCACGCTGTCTGCCTGCACCATACAACATCATAATTAATCTCTTGAGGGTCAGGGAAAATAGGAGTGATACATAATGAGCAAAATAGTAACCTAGCAGTTCCTATTGGCTTTTAGGCTTCTGTGAAGTGTATGAGTGTGCCAAGAATCAAGGTCTGAAAGTCAGACATTTCAGATTTTGTTAGGCATAAGTCACTCATGTTTCATTGTCATTAATGATTGTAAGAGCTTAGTATGGATAATGCTCTTTTGCTATCTTCACAGCAAGACAAGGGTGTTTTAGAGGGTGTTACATGCCTCAGTGGATGGGGACAGACTTAAATTTTGTAGCCTTTATTAAACAGGAGGTGAGGGGGAAGTAATTATGAGCTCATCTTAAATCCTTGGTGGAGATGAAATTTTTGCCATTGGCTTCGTTGTACCAGGATTTTATTTCTGTGGCCTGATGTAAAGCTTTTGTGAGAGTGCAGTCAGTCTCCATGGACTTTGCAACAGGTGTAACTCCACAGACACTGGTATTTTCTGCACACATTTTTTTGTAAAGCAGCATTAATAAATATGTTTCTCTTTCTTTTTTTTCTTTCCCTCTAGGTTACAGACTTGGCAGCAAAGCCAGAAAATGGTTTGGCAGCTGTTAGGTAAGAATAGCTTTTTTGAAGGATTTGTAGGGGGTAGGTGAGGGGAAAAATGGCTTTTGTCTAATTCAAACTGTATGTAACATAACCCAGATGTTCTCAGGTTGGAATCTAGTCCATGTGTCTCATGTAAGTCTCAGGTGCAGAGGCTGACACTGTTATCTCCCACACTTGCCATGCAGAGCTGAGTGTTATTGCTGCTCACTGCCTAGGATAGTCTGGGCTGAGATGGTGGAATTCATCACTGACGAGTGGTAAATTCATCTCACAGTGTCCCAGCTCTTTGGAAAAGGAAGGGAAGAAGCAATTTGGAAAGGGACCATGGCCATTTGTCCCCTGCAAATTGGCCAACCCACAGTGTTCACTTATCTTATCCAACCTCATGCATAAACACCTCCCAAATTGGATACAGGGACAGTTTTATATCTGTGTTAACAATTCAGCTGGGCACCAGTTCTGCTTAAGCAGATAGTCTACTATCTAGATCTGAGCTAGTCTATGAAGAGTCTTTCACCAGTCTGCCCAGATGCCATATCTCACTGAGGACACAGTTCCCTAAAGCACCACATCACCAGAGCTATGTGGGGGTGCTGAGATGCATAAGAAGCAGATTTGAAAGAGGAAAAGAAAAAAAAAAAAGAGGATACCAGTTGGACTTTCTAAAGGATTTGTGCAAGTTGCAGTTTAAAAAACAAAACCAACCCATAGCACACACACACAAAAAACCCAATCAAAATGCAACCAGACAAAAACCCAAACAAAACCCCAAAACAAAGCAACAAAACAAAAAACCTTTAGATAGTTTAAAACAATGAAAAATTCCCTTATCTTGAAAGCCTGTGTTGTCAGTAGCAGGAGAGCTATATCTCTTCATAGCCCTGTGTTTGTGAAGGCTTCTACTGTCTAACAACACCTTGGAGACTTGATTAATACCTTCAGACAGGTATGGTTCTTATCTTCCTGTGAACATTTTTGACAGAACGCCAAAACTTCCCTGTCAAAAATCTGTGAAGATGTTGCACTAAGAAAAAAAAAATTCCATTAAGAAGGTACTTGTGTTAAGCTCTTGGATACCTTCAGGGGTGTCACCCACAATTTAAGAAATAAAAACAATTTTATTTATTTTAAAACATAGATGAAATGAAAGTTTTTGGGTTTGCTAACAATTTTTGAGTTGTCAAAAGGAAACTCTTCTGTGTATAAAAAAGCATGTAGGCACTTATGAAAAAACCCCAAACCTGAACATTCCCATGAAAGTTTTGCTTTTGATGAAAACTTTTTATTTTGCTCAAAGTCTTTTCCACTTGTAGAAAGTCCTTGAAAAGTTTGCCAGCATAGTGCACACTCATCAGTGCTCATCAGGACAACCAACTTTGTATTTTCCCAATGTGGGCTGGGGCTCTGCCCTCTTGAACAGCCATGGACCAATCTTTGAAGGTCTCTGAGAAGAGATTACTTGAGAGGAAAACTAATCTTAAATGAGAAAATGGGCAGGAAATCAGATGAATACTTTGGTAGCTTGCAGGAGAGGCTGTCACAGCCCTATGGAGTTACAGAATGCTTCTGAAGTGTCTGATGATGTGCTTCTCCTGCCCTGGCTGACAATTCAATGAAATATGCTTTCCTTGCAGATTCATTAATGGTTTGAGCCAAGATGTCAATCTCACCATTGACAGCAAAAGGTTCTTTGCTGTTCAGAAAAACTACGGCACTTCTGAGTACTCACTGCTAGAGAGGGACAAGTAAGTTTCCCTTGCTGTGCTGAAGGTCCTTGCTGAGGTCTCTCCTTGGGTACAATGGGGATTTTCTTTGGTAAATAGCAAAACTTTTGTTACAATTTCCTTGGCATTTGGTTGTGG
Source organism: Phaethornis superciliosus (assembly GCA_023637945.1). Taxonomy (NCBI): domain Eukaryota; kingdom Metazoa; phylum Chordata; class Aves; order Apodiformes; family Trochilidae; genus Phaethornis; species Phaethornis superciliosus. The sequence continues at coordinate 27,360,219 of JAJQWJ010000007.1, forward strand.
AGGCAGATGTTTGTAAAACAGGAGAATTATCATCTCTGCACAAAGCAGGTGCTCCAAGCCAGTCGTGTGTGTGCTGTAATACCATGAATTTAGTCTGCAAAGTGTCCAAGCCAAAGGACAGCAAATCAATATCTCTGTGTCTAATATGCAGTTGAATAGATTCAGACTCCAAACAGTGTCTGGTATAGCTCCCATCCCATGGCTGTTACTGCTTTGGTAAGATAAAATCAGTAGAGACAAACCTTGGGAAGTTTATTCCCATGACATGAGTATAACGACATCCTATTTTAGGAAATAATCTGAGTTTTCTCTAAGTGTGGTCAGGGGAATTTTGGAAACTCAAAAAGGCTTTTGAGGAAGCCCACATATAGCGCTTGACTTTCATTCTCATTATGTGAGGGCCTGGTGGGAAGAGACTGGCCATTCCTGTATATCTGTCAGCAGACTAGGGTGGGACATGGTAAAGTCCCTTCTGCCATTTGATGTCTGCTCTGGTTTGATATTCTCTGAGGCCCAAATCTCTTAGTGTTAGGTTGCTCTCAGGAAAAGGACAATTCATATTCCATGTTACTAAGTGTTGGTATGTGAGCTGGTAACATCAAATAATATTACATGACTTTGCAGGCTGGGTTTGTTTGAGAGGGGCTCCATATGGCTTTGGTTTGGCAGCATTTGAGTTGGCTCTTGTAAGGGTATTTCTGATATTTTCAGTGTTTCAGAACAAGCTTCAAGACTTTCCTCTACATCAGCTCCATCCAAAATATTTATTGCTGCAATTTTGCAGGATGCAGCAGCCATTGTGGCAACGCTGCTGATCCTCTGTGCCATCTCAAACATCGAACACCAGAAGAGCAACCAAAGACTAATTTGCTCTATTGAAAGGAAACAAAGTGGCTTGTGGGTGCATATCTGATTTTCTGGAGGCTGCTTGAGCCTGGCTAACTTGTCTGGCCCATAGTTCCTAAAGGAGTGGATGAAAGTTTGGAGGGAAAATAAACTCGGGGATGGGGGTGGGGGGAAAAGCAGAAGTAATATTAAAATGTTAGCAATAGCATTAGGTGAACTCCAGGCAGTGCTTAAATGTTTCTGGAAGGTAAAGATGACAGGAACTGTAGTGGTCATCTGACATAAATATTGCTGCAGCTTTATATCATACATTCTCCCTAGTCCATGCTTGATAGCTCTGTTCTGTACTCTTTGTCTATGGGAGTAACTGGGCAATATTGTTCTTCATCCTTTTTTCTAGATATAATAATGGAAAATGCATAATTGAAGGAGAAGAGTTCACCCTAGAGCTAGGTCTGCTTGATTTTGGTGCATCATATACCATCGTGATAACTAATGTAAGTGTCCCTTTGCTGGTAACCAGCTCCTTCTGTTCTACTCTTGGGCAGTGGTTTTGGTCTTCTTTTTGGGACTCTCACTTGCTTTCTTCATCCTGCAAGACCCAGGCAATTGATGATCTCCGAGGTCCCTTCCAACCCAGCCAATTCTATGATTCTATGAGCTGAGGGCAGTCTGTTGTGCAAGGGCTAGTAAAAGGTTTTGGCACTTGTGTAAACAAGGTACTTATTCCAGCTTACACTGTGATCTTGTCAGATGTCATGGGCTAAACAAGATGTAAGATCTTTTCCTTGATGAAAATCCTCCTTGACTGAAAATCATGTGAGCCATGGTTTGTGCTGGTCTCGTGCCATCCTTCTTCAGTTAACATTTACCCAGCACACTGCAAAGAGCTACTATAGTCTGTCAAGACCTGACTCTGCTGTGGTCTTCAAAATACAGTGCCTGGTGTTACTTCACATCTGAAACTGTGCAAACGGATACACCTATTCTCCTATTTAACTTACTGACCTAAATGATGATTTTCTAAGACTTATGGATTCTGCAAGAGAGAGGGGGGAAAGGGCAAAGCAAGGAAGGGGAGCTGGATTCTCCTCAGTAGTTCCCTGTGACAGGATGAGGGGCAACAGGAACAAGCTGGGACATGGGAAGTTCCATTTAAACTTAAGAAGAAACTTTTTTACTGTGAGGGTGGCAAGGCACTGGAACAGGCTGCCCAGGGAGGTGGTGGAGTCCCCTCTCTGGAGATACTCGAAACCTGCCTGGATGCTGTCCTGTGTATGTGCTCCAGGTGATCCTTCTTTAGTGGGAAAGCTAGACTAGATGAACTCTAGAGGTCCCTTCCAACCCTGAAAGAATAAGTAAGTGTTGAGGGAGGAGGTTGGCCATATTGTGTATCTGTTTTTTGTCCTCTCATTGTCTGTAGAGCTCATTTGGACCCTAGTGTAAAGTCAAGGCATAGTTTTCTGAACAACCCATCCATGATGGGGTGTGAGCACTGTTCAAAGGGTGGATTTTTTTCCCTTCCTGCCAGCCTCTTAGGCATGCTGCTCCAAACCTGGTCCAGCTGGCAGGAGCCATGGAGATGAACATGATCAGCTTAGTTCCCATTTTAACCTTTCCACTGCACAGGCATACAGACAAACCAGGTCTGACAGGACACACTGCTAAGCTGCCCTCTGGGACTTCGAATACTGTGTTGTGATGAGAAGAGCAAACTGCTGTCATCTACTCCCTGGCAGTAGCATCTCCCTGTTGGGCAATTAATGGGAACTGTTCGTGTCTGCAGAGCCCAAATGCGTAGGGGAAAAACATAGCTGCAAAACACCTGGCATTTTTAAGTTGGTTTTTTTGTTGTTTTTTTTTGAACTCCAGTAGCTGAAGCAGGATACAGAGTACTGGAGGGAACAGGCAGATGCTGCCATCTGTGAGTGCAGAGATTTATATTCAGAGAGCACATACATACTTGAAGTGATGCTGGCCAGACCCTTCTTCTATGGCTGCAAATCTCTTTCGCCAGATGAGAAACTGAGTAGAGAAGCTACATGAAGAATATTACAATAAGATTATTGCCCCAGCACCTCTGGTAATGCAACTGAGTCAGAGCCAGTTGAGGTAGATGTGTGCCACATCCCTGTGGACAAGCATTCTTATTTGTGGTCTCATCTACAGATGTCCCTTCAGTGGCCATGGCTGCTCAGGGGTGACTGTGCCTCAGCTCCTCTGGACTCTGTGCTAGTCCTTTAATATTTTTCACCTTCTGTTTTTCCATCTCTCTCCCTGTGGTTTCCTCCTTCTCTAGAGAATTAATTTGCTCCAGGCAAAAATAATCTTTAATTATTGCAGTGATTTGTACTGAGCACTACTCCTCTGCCAGGAATGCTATATAGAAGAACCAAGAATGGCAATATATTAGCCTGCTAATGTGGCTGAACTGATACTTACATCATGGGAATGCTGTCTTCTACACAGCCTGTTAATAGTGTGGTGCTTGTGACATTTCTTTATGGGCTAAAGAGCAATGCACAACTCTCCTCTCCCTTTTAGCCTTCTGATTTGCCTCTCTGCATGGTGATTAAATAACATTTCATAAACATCCTTTGTATTTTCCCAAGTACTGTCCTTAAACAGTACTTACTTCTGCCTGAAGTAATTTCAGCCTAGCGTTTTCCTGGCTCCTGGTCAAATCTATCTGCCTCAGCCTCTGTACACCAGAGGTAGTATTAATTACAGCTGGGAAAGCAAATAAAAATAGCTACAAATACAGGTACCATAAGTATCTGGATACACCTGAAAAGAGACAATCTCTCCTACTCTTGGTATTCCTGAACTGGATCTGTTTGGGTGTCATCATTGTAATAGGGGAATTGTACAGTGCCAGTGAAATGGGAGCTCCTGTATCTGGGAGCATCCATGGGCCACATGGATGCAATAAGAGTTTATTTGCTCATTCTTCCTTGTCCTTAGGGACAACAGCAGGTCATGGGCTCTGCATAAATACCACACAGGCTTTTCCCAACTACAGAAGTTTTTCCCAACTTGTGCCACTACAAAAGGCAAGTTGGCAGATTGCAGTAACTCATGCAACTCTTGTGGTGCCTGAATGAGCCAGGACACTTCCATCCTGCCAACTCTGCCCTGTGCAGTAGGAATTAGACTGTTCCCAACAGGCTTAGAAATGGCAGGAATCAGACCTGTAGTTTTGTTTCCAGGGCAAAGATTTGCTTCCACCTTTGCTTAAAACTTTGTTTTGGTAAATTTACTGTTGCTGTCCAGGCTGAGAAGGAACTTACCTTTTAGCAGCTAATGGATGTACTTTTATTATCCTGCTAGGCTTCTGGAGGTGCTGTTAAGATATGGAAATCAGAAGATATCAAAGCCAACAATGTCCATATGGCTTGGCAGTTACCACAATACTTACTAATATCTGCTGGGGAGGTGATGTTCTCCATTACAGGTCTGGCCTTCTCCTATTCTCAGGTATGCAACTTAAAGATAAGGAGCTCACAATTAGACCTCAGGATGCATTTCTGCATCTGCCATTGACTGCATTGTGTCATATGGCATGACATTTACTGACAACATTGTCTGTGCTTCAACAAAAGGTGGGATTATAATGCTGCTTGCTGGGTGCCCTCAAGCTAAATTAATTCATGTTCTAAAGATATCCTTTCTCTATTATACTCAGGAAACTCTTTTTCTGTTAGAACTGAGAACATAGAACAGAACTGGATAGAAGTGTATTTTAATGTGAAAGCTCTATATACTGTAATATCTGATTTTCCTCTCAGTTAAATATTTTGTGGTACGTGGTTTACAGTGACAAAAAAGCAAAGGTATCTCAAGGACTAGTGGGTGGCATGGGAACTTCAAACCAGTTTTAAGCTGAAATATTGAAGTGTTCTAAGCCTTTCTGAGTCTGTAACAACAGAGCAAAGAGTAATTAGTGTGAAAGAGATGATTTGACAATAGTGTGTTACTCTGTATCAGAAGAAGGTTTATGAGAAGACCTCACTAAGACATTACTAAATCAAAGAGCTGAAGCTTCTCAAATTTGTCTTTTGACTAAAGTTTAGATGTTAATTTATTAGTGGGGGTGGTTAATCCAGTGCCATGATCTGTCATGGGATGTGGGAAATTTGTCATCAGCAGAAAGCTTGACATCAAGATCTAGTCTGTTTTCCAGAGGTATACAGCCACAGGGCACCAGGATACAAGTTGCAGGGAGTGTTGTGTGGCTCCCTGGTCTTCCTGATCTTACAGTTTCAGATGATGCAGGTTGGGGATGATAAGGATCCAGCTCTGCAAAAACATCATCACCTGTTTCATGTGTCCTCCTGGAGGACACGTTTTAAAAGCTCCTTGTATGCAGCTGTTAAAATTAACCACAGAGGAGGCTCTGCACAAAGGAAAATCCATCATCTCCTCCTAGGCTGAAGCTAGTGACACCTACACTGGGCAGGACATTACAGGGTGACCCAGGCCAGAAGGGCACAGTGTGATACCCACTGACCAGGCCCTTCTCTTTTCAGTCTCCAGCCAGCATGAAGTCAGTGCTGCAGGCAGGCTGGCTGCTCACCGTGGCTGTTGGAAATACCCTTGTGCTCGTTGTTGCAGAGGCTGCACCAATGGCACAGGTATGGCTCAGCTCTTAAAACAGAGGTAAAGCTTCAAAATGGACCTGGAGGGTGCTTTCTGGGGGTGTGTGTCCTGGAGGCACAGCTTCTCTGCATGGCTTCAGGCTCCTGCAATGAGCTGATGGCAGCCTGCACCCAGCTGCCTGCAAGCTGCCCTCAGCAGTGTAACCCTCTGGAGCAATGGCTCTCCCCAGTTCTCCCAGGGGCAGTAACTAATAGGGACCTGCTTGCTGGAGCTTGGCCCTAGGCAAGCAGCCTCTATTTGGACCTGGAACTTTGGCATGATGCCAGCCATGAGTTGGAGTTGCTTACCAAAAGCAGCTTGCCTTCATCCAGCTAGCCAGTGGGCAAGCAGCCTCTTCAGGCATTTAGCTACAGACCTCTTCAGGGCCAGCTGCCTGTGGCACCCCTGAGATGTCAGGCTTGCATGGGGAAGTTTAATTCAGGCTATCAGACTCCTGGGATGAGTGCATGAAAGTGTGAAATAAGGCTCACTTCTGGCTGCCTCTCTCAAAGGCATCTTGTGGGCAAAAAGTTCAGGTAGGTATGTTCCAATCAGGATAGCATTTAAGAAAAGATTTAATGAAACTAGCCCAATCAAATTAGCTTGTTCAAAGGTAAATCACATGTTCACAGTTACATTATGCAATATAATTACATTCTGGAAAACAGGATGAGAAAGTTTCTAGCTTGTGAGCAATCTCACAAGCTAAAAAGTAATTTTTACCCAGCTTTTTAAAAAGTGCTGGGAAGTACAGAGAAATCCTCTGGACTGGGAGTCTGGGGTCCCCTGACCTGCTGTTCTTTTTTCTTTCCTAGTGGGCTGAATTTGTCATGTTCACTGTTCTCCTCTTTGCTGTGTGCATTATTTTCTCCATCATGGGATATTTCTATGTCAGTGTGGATCCAGAGGACCTAGAAGAAAATGAAGAGAAGAGAGAGACCTCAAGCAGAGGAAACATGATTAGTCTTGTTACTCAGAAAACAAAACTCTAACATACCATGGGTTGGGAATTATTTTTTTTAACTTAGTAGATAGTAGGGTAAAAGAAAGGTAGATACAATGTAATTTTATTTTATTTTATAGCATTGCAGTCTTTATTTCTCAAAATGTAGCCACCTTCGAAATGGGACCAAATAGCCCTGTATAAAAACAATGGGGGTTCTGAAATCAGAGCAAAACTCCCTGGGAAAGCTCCTCTGATACTAAAAGCCTTTACAAGTAAATACAGTGTAACTTAAAACCTGCCCATCTTTTTAAGCATGGAATGCTTTCCTATGATTTTGTTATAAACATATACTTAAGGCAGCAGGGAGGAAGGTTGGAAGGAATGCCATATGACAGCAAAATTTGGAGATGTTGGGAGAAAAGAATAAAAACTCAGTATAGGAACTAGAGAAGAATAGATGTTACAAACAAATGAATTTTTAATTCTATCCTCAAGGACTAAAAGTGTTACACACAATTCCAAAGGATTTTCACATGTAACACTCCTTATGAGTATTTCACCTCATTACTCCATGTTATAAATGGTCCTGATTTATGACTCTCACCTTCAGGCCCAGAAGTAATAAGAGGGAATTAAATTCTGCAGGCTACAATACTCCCAAAGCACTACTGAAGATGATATGCATGCTGCCATCTCTTTGGTATCTATTTTTTCCTTTAAGTTTTTAGCAGCTGATGGTGTTGTCTGATTAGATGTGATCAGAGACTCGGTTTATTCTTTCTTTTTTTCAGGAACCCAAGCAGTTATTTGCCATCTTCCTATATATTAAATGTTTATTGGGCACTTCCTTTTACATCATGGGCCACTGCAGGTTGACATACAGCTGATTTCTTATCTCGTGATTCAGTTATTCCCCACTGGGAAACACATTGTAGCGATTTCTATAAAATTCCAAGCATCCTGCTGACAGTTAAACAAGGATGCACTTTAACATTTTTTCAGTCTACAAGAAGAGATCATGGTATAAGAAATTTTTTTTCCCTCCCTATTTCTGTGTCTCTCTACCAAACTTTGGATATAGTTATTCTATTGGAGTTGTGATATAATTGCCTGATTTTTTTGCCACTTGCATGATGTGATTCTATGTTCTACATAGAAGTAATTCAACCATTGCTGATACAGTAAAACTCCTGAGAGAGTCCCTGCCTTCCTCTCTTGCTCCAAGGCTGCAGCTGTAACAGGTATGGCCTAATTTGCAACAAGGTTGTCAATAGGAACTCCAGATTCACAAAGAACAGGTTTTACATGATGTTTTCCTCTTCATCGTGGCATTGGCCATAGGTGGTCCCTGATGCTTTGATTCAGAAGATCATGACATACATGTTTAATTTCACTACTGTCCAGGGCAGTGCTAGGGAATACACTTAGCTTGACCTCTCTGCTACTTCAGTGTGCTGCCATTGCCCTATGTGTGTCATCCTGAATATGACTGAGAAACCCCCACTTTTTAGTTTGCAACTGGAAGACTCACAACTTTATGTTTTTTCCTTTCCTTCCTGTCCTAAATGGTCATGAACCTCCACCCCTAGTTCTGCATAAGCTCCTGCCTGCTGTGAAATAGCATGCTGTGAAATAGGGTCTTGTGCCAGAGGGGTAACGTGGTCTCAGATAAATGACAGCAGTCTGCAGGTGTACACACAAACACTTAATGGGGTTCCATCCATGCAGAGCCATTTATTAAGCTGTGGTGGCTGGATCTGGGCAGCTGAATCCTATGACTCAGTGGGGAATGCAGGGCATTGGAAGCCATCTATTAGGTTATCCAACCTGCTCCTCAGAAGCCAAGTGAGGATTATTCTCTGTGCTCCTTTCTAGTATTGTTCTCCTGCCATGATTCTTTGTGTGGGTTTTCTCCTTCAGGCATTGTTGTTTTCCTAATCCTGTTTTGTGTTACGCTGTGAATCAGCTCAGAGGCTGCTGAATCATGCTGCTATGATGCTATTTGACCAGCTTCCAATTTGAAGCACTAACAGAAAGCATTTTTTCATCCCTCCCTGCAAACCAAACAAAATCTCCAAACTGAAGGAATGGACAGGCTCCAGTAACACTGAACAGATACAATTTAGAATTATTGGAGCATTTAATTTTTTGTAAGCCTTGAATTTGGAAGTATGTTGGAGTTTGAGGGCATATGTGGTGAAGAGACAATTGGAAATTATTGGAGCACTTTCCTTGGCGGAAGAACTTGGTAAATCACAGCTCAAAGGGGCATGAGGGAAGCCAGGCGTCCAGAGGACATGATCTTTAAGACAACATATACTTAAGAACCTCTTGATTTTTACATTTTATTTCCTTACTGGCGGGACTACCAGAATCTGTCACACACTCTGAGCTTAATTTAAGGGAATCATTCCAAAGTCATAAAAGATACATTTAGGATGTCATCTGTATCTGCTTTTTAGACTTCTGATGCCAAATTGCCCCTATCCAAACATCTCCATGTTCCAAACCATCACCATAACACTGAGGGGAGAAAAATTGCAATTCACAGTTGGGAAGGTTATGAACAGGAAGGCAATGCTATAAAAAAAGTGCTAACACAAGGCTGGGGGCTGATCCTCCAACCCCTCCAGGGAGTTGCTTGCCTAAGGGAGTGTAAGGCTCTGCTCACATTTCTCTTCCAGCTGACACTGTTACTTCTTTCCATCTGATCACCATTACCTATTGGAAGTTTTGTCCTCTGATCTGTATGCTTGGTTGCTAATATGACTCTTCATCACCATTTGAGCTGCAGTTGTAAGGCTTTGCTAATTGGACCCACTGATTTGAAATGCACCAGCAGGTTGGAGGGATTTCCATGGGACATGCTGACAACCAGCCAGGAGCAGGCAGGGGGCTGTAATGAAGAGCTTCTCATGCTGTAGATGGAGAACATGGCAGAATAGCACACTCAGCATAGCACTGCTCTGGTCTTAGAGTCCCAACTCCATCCTCAGTGCCCTTTCATGATTTGAAAATCATGGAGTCAAGACTGATTCTATGGAGTACTGAGGCCTCTGGGTGTTTCTCTGATCAACTCAGAGATACGATCACACACAGATCTTAACACCCAATTTTAGAAAAATATTCATTTTTTTGTCCTGATTCTTTGATTTAGGATTGGAGGGAGAAGCCAAAATAGTGATAGTTTATGTAAAGCTATGTGAACCTCTAGAGAAATAGCAGCCTGCTGCCTGTCCAGCTTTGCCTGTGTCCTGGTTTGGGCCAGGATAAAGGTGATTTTCTGGTTTGTACTTTTGCTTTCTGTTGTTTTGCTGGGCCAGTGTTAAACTGTGACAGCCTGCTCACTGTGGGGCATCTCAGCCCTGGGTGGACTTGTCCTGGAGCAGATTAGGGAATGCTCACACCAACTGTTTTGGAGGCTGACCTACAGAAGTTATTATCTCCAGCTAAAGGACAGTAATAAGGTGGATGGAATCTGTAGGTGCATTGTTGAAAAAGCATGGAGATTGCAGGGGTTTGGCTTCACTGTGGAGGCATGTGTATGTATTTGGTTTCATGAAGGATGCTTTCTGGTAAAGTTTTTTTTGTGCAGTAAATTTCCCTTCAGTTTCACTGGCTGTTACTCAACACATTTTTCCCTTTAGCAGGTTGCAAGTGTGGCCAGTGTTATTTCCAGCTTTGCATGAGATAAGCATAAAAATGAGATTTCAAACTCAGCAAAACAACTTCTTAGCTGTGAGTTCCTTAAATGTGCGTCTTCTTCCCAAGGCAACCAAACACCTTTAGGTAGCAAGCTGCTCTGTGCTGCTCCAGGGGATTTTCTTTTCTCTTTTTTCCCTCTCCCTTTCTCACAGCTCCACAACTGCAGAAGATGAATTTTGGAGGATTTCAGAAGATGAGCCCTGGGAGGGCTGCATGGGACTGTCTCAGATGTATGCACTGTCAGTGCTGGCTGAGACGCAAGAACCTGGCCAGGCACAGGAGCTGGTTCCTCTCTGGAGACCCAAATGGGGCTGGGGCAGGCCTTAGCCTGGTGGAAATTGTGATGTTCCTGAGCAGCAATCTGGATGTGAGTTTTATTGTAGAAGTGAAATGTGAGTGAGTGAAAAGTTTTGACTGGCTTTGGCTTTGACCTGAGGCACTGTGCAAGGATGCTGAAGGCTGATGGGCAGGGAGGAAAGAAAGGGTTATTTGATCAAGGTATTTTCCACTCCACAATGAACAGCTGAAGTTCCTCGCATTGAATTAATTGGAGAGAAGATGAACTAGGAGAAGTGGAAAGTACAGATGGTTAAATAGTGACTTCAGACCTTACAGAAGAATGGTCTCCTAAGTGGTGGTGAAGGGCCATCAGGGGAATTAGTCACCCATGGCTTGAAAACTGGTTTGTCATTCCAGAGCATTGTAAAAACCAGCACACAGACCTGCTTTGGTAGGTCTGCAATGACTGGGGGAGGAGACAGCTGTGCTCCTGGCAATACCTTGGGTTATGCTTGGGACACAAAAAACAGAGGAAGGTGTATTACGGGTCAGGGTAGCACAGGAGGGAGAGCTACAGTTAGGGGTGGTTAATGGGCAGTTTTAGCCAGGGTCACACAAAGAGGAATAATCTCCTCTTTCTTTTTAAGTTTTAGCTAGGAGAAGCATGTTCTAGCCCCAGCAGCTCAAACCTGGGAGGTCAGGTTCAAGACAGATACCACAGCTGCTGAATTTCAGATGGTACCAGACTCTGCATTTCATTATCACTACATTTGTTATTGTGTTATAATTTTAAAACAGCATTTAAAAGATGTTTCCTGTCACAGATGTCGACTGATCTGGCCAGGCTTTTGCATGTTGAAAGCTGGATTTACACTGGTCTTTCATGTTAATATGTGTGATAAGCCTGTCTAATACAAGTAGCTGCTGCAGGTCTTTTGGATTTCCCAGCAATTTAGAAAAAAACCTAATCTCCAGTGAAGCTGGCAAAGCATGAACTGTGGTGTTGCTTCCTTGCTGGAGCTGCCCATGTGCTTTGTAAAGCAGGGACCTCATTCATCTCTTGCAAAGTGCTTTCCAGAAAGACAAAACCAGAGAACACTATTAAATGTTTTGCCTTGTGTAGGGCGTGTGCTGCATTACAGAAATTACATGAAGGGAAATAATTGCTTTGCTTAAAATCCCTCCCTCCTTGCCATATCAAGCAGTCAACAAGAAACAAAATAGTCTCTCAGTGAGCTTTGAATCAAGAAGCTGCTGCATCTTCTCAAGGTCTTTCCATGCTGTCTTTTGCAGCAGATCAACATTAACCTGCCTCTAGTATCTGTAGATCAGAAGTGCCTGGATGCAGCTTCCACTGTCAGCTCATAACTCTGATCTCTCTTAATGAATTGTTTTAGCAGTTATCCTGCAGTGCTTGGCCAGAATTGGTCTAAATTTAGGCCAAAAGTAAGGACCTGAGAGACTTGCAATCAACAAGATAAATAGCAGGGTTGGTTTGGGTTGGTTTGGGTTATTTTTAGATATTTGCTAAAACACTGGTTTAGTACTTAATTAAAATTTTAACATGCTTACAGAAAGTAAAAACCTAAACCAGATTACAACCATTCAGTCTGAGCGTTGAAGAGCTGCAGTTGGAATCCAGCAGAGTGGCAACTGGCAGCCAAGCCTAAGACAGAAAAATCAAGCAAACATCGCTTTTTAGATTATTTTTTGTCATTGCATATGCTGTTCAGTCTGCTTGGCCTGTCCTACCCATGTGTGTAAGGAAAAGAAGCTGAACTCACTTGTGGAAGCCACACACCCTTCCCAAGCTACAGCTTAGTTTTCCTCTTACTGCAGAATCCCAAGTTATCTTCAAACACCTCCCTTCTCTAGCAGTTATCCCCCTCACTCCCACATACTGATCTTCCCTCTCCAGAAGTCACTTGTATTTTTTCTGATGATTTTGCCAGCCCTCAACACCTTGCTTATTCCTCCTCTCATGAAGCTTCTCTGATGCCAGGAACAGCATGTCTTCCTGGGGGCTGGCTGGGTAATGCTGCCCGCTTTCCTGCTGTCAATAAAAGCTTTTCAACCATGGGACCACCATGGCTGAGCAGAAACCATGCAGGGCCAAACACCTGCTGGTTACAGGGCATCTGCATTACCTGGCTTGCTTTGCCTTTGGCCTCTTGTCACAGCCTTGTATGACCCTCTGCATCTTCTATAGGCAAATCAGTTTAGAAACAGCGGGATAACCCATCTCTGTGGCTCACTCTCATCTGTTTTGTGGGCAGTTAGCTGCCTGCAGTCAGTCCTTGTGTTGTGCCCTCTCAGGGGGTAGGGACTGCTGGACTGACACACTGCTGTTCCTAGCCATAGGTTGCCTGATTGTGCTGTCTGTGGCCCTTGGTGACCACAGCCTGCTTCAGCTGTCCTTTGTTTATACATGGTTCATGGTCGGGCTGCTCTCTCCAGCCTCACACTGCTGCTGGAGGCTCTGGAGCCCCCACCTCATCCCCCAGGCAGTTTGTGAATCTTTCTCTTGTAAAGAAGTGGGAGAAAGCCACTTAGGTTGTGTTGATCACAGCATTAGTGTGGTCAGTGGGCTGCAACCCCAGCTCCTGTCAGTGGGGACATGGCAGCGAGTGAAGCCGGGCCAGCCCTTCCACCAGCAGAGCTGTCCCTGCTGCTGTCACTGAGGATGGCTCCGTGGCCTTCCCAGGCTTGCCCACAATGTTTCAAAAGCCATTATCAGCAATTTTCTGGGACACCTCTGTTACTATGCTGCCAGGCTCCAGTTTCTGTACCTGCAGGGTGAAGAGCAGCCATCTGTGTGCCCGGGAAGGCTGCTCCTCCCGGCGCACAGGGCTGTGCTGCCTCCCACCCGCTTCCAGGGCACTTTCTGCTCCTTCTTCACCTCACTTGTCCTTTCCCAGTGACCAGGTCTCAGGTAACTGGCATCTCCCAGACCTTGCTGGGACAACGTGACAATGTGCCCACTCACAAGGGGAGTTTCTTTGAGTGGAAGTTAATTTGGTTGCTTTGAGCTCTGACTCTATCCAAATCCACTTGGAGCTGCTCGGAGCCTTTGTTCAGGCTCCTCAGTTCAGCCGGTGCATCAAAACACCCTCTGTGTAGGCCTTTGTGCTATCCTCACCACAGACAAGGACCCCTCAAAGGTGTTGTGCCAATACAGATTTTTTTTGCCCAAGTTAGAGTTGAAACAGGCAGCAGGAATTCAGCAGCAGCTGTTGCCTTTCAAACAGATGATTGTCTGTCAGTCACAGCAGCTCCACATGTGCGAGGCCATGCCCTCAGCTCAGCAGAGGCCAACAGATGCTCCAACACCACTCTGGAGCTGCAGGTCCCAGTTCCCAGCACCCACCAGCCCCCCTGTGTGCCCTTCGTGATCTGTCAGCCCTGATGTTGCTTCCTGACACTTTGTGCAGACTGAGATCTGCAGAGCAAAGAAAGTTCCCTCTTTCCACAGCGTGTATTTAATTTGCTTTGTCCTCCATGCTGTCTTTCACAGCCATGAAATCACCTGCCCTGTTATTTCAGGGCTGGCCAAGGGACCTGTGCAGTCTCCCCATCTCATTGCTGCCTTGCAGGAAAGGGAGGTTGGGGCTCTCCCACTCTGCCCACTTTCTAGCACCTTCCTGGAAACTATCCTCAAATTCAGGTCCCTCAGTCCTTCAAAGAGCACATCCTCCATGAGACCAAAGTTTTATCATGTTTTTAACCAGACAGACCCTTTGTGGGGACTAGCCAGCATGAATAATGTTTACGTTTTCCCCTTTACTGGCTGTGGCTTCACTTTTGGAGCTCAAATGTTGTGTTTCCTTTCGTCGTACACATACACACACACCAGATTGTCCTGAGCACTTGCACTCTCTGTATAGAACAAATGGCCTTGCTTTTCTGCAAGCATATGGTCCTACCAAAATTTTGATAGTGCCTTGACAGTACCTCTGAGCTTACAGTGCTGGTGTAGTCCTTTACATTTCTACTGGAGGACCTTGGCCCTTCCTTGCACCATCCTTTTGTAGATGCCAGTTAAAACCAAAGGGCTTGTGCTTCATTTCTCACAGCCTGCAGCACTCCTCAGGCTTCTGTAATGTAGGCTCTGAGTTCCTCCTTCTATTTGAGCTACAAACTATTAAAAGCCAGCAAGTGCTTGAGAACCATATGGGTTTTCTAGTGAAGTTCTGGTTTTTGCACTTTGTTTCAATCACACCTCTGGAAAGAAACACTTCTCCAGTCATGTCCTCTCCACCCTCACTTTTCTAGAGAGAATTTGGCTTTCAACTTTTCCATAAAACCTTATCCTCAGTCCCTTTATTCCAAATGCTTTTAATCGTTCAGCATCCCTTGAAGTTAGAGATTTGGGCTCATTCCTTTGGGTTTTCTTTTCCATCTTCTCAGCATTTCTTATCTGGTATCACTGTATTACACCTTCTGGGGCCCACTGACCTACTGAGCTGAAAAGGAGAGAAGTCATCTCAGTGGCTTTGAAAGATGCACTTAGCCTGAACCTGCTCAAATCTCAAAGTTCTGAGCTCTTTCTCAGCTTGTTAGAGGAAGAGCAGGCACTTTTCCACGGAGAGGTGTGTTGTCATGCCTACTGCATCCTGCTCTGGCTGGGAGGGGAGGTTGCCAGGTCAGAGCAGCTGTGCCAACCCCAGAGCTTTGCTCCTGCTTTCCTCTGTGATTTGGACTAACCTGCTCTGGGCCTCTCCTTGGTAGATCTCTCACAGTAGTGATACTCTAAGGGAGCAGTTGTCTGCAACAATTTATTTGACCAGTCTCATGATGTTGCTTGTGGTGATACCCATCACGGGGCATATTTTGCCTTTTCAATTTCCACTTTTTTTCCATGTTTCTAGAGTGATTTCTCTTGATTCAAACTGCCAAGTTCTTGCCCATGCTGTCTACCTTGTCATGGCTTCCCATTATCAGTACTGTGCTTGGGGTCCAAGATGCCAATGACACCACAGATCTGCAAGTGAATTAGCAAATCATTAGAGCAGATTTTGACCAGTCTTGTCTCCATCAAAGACTGCGATTCAATTAGGTGCCTTTGATAAACTGAGCTGATGGGACAATTTGGATTGCACATGGGGTATTATGAGCCTCCTGGGATTGTGAATAAAAGACATAAGAGAATGCAGTTCTTTAGAGAGCTACCAGGAGACTGCTGTCACTCATGAGTCACTTCACCAGAACAACAAAAAGAAGAGCTCAATTCTGCAGGGTGGCAGGGAAGTGTCTGTGAGCCCTCATTGCTGGGGGGGGTGGGCTGACACGGGTTTTGTTCTGTGTGATAACACTGCAGGGGGGAGTGGCACTCACAGCATTTCTGTCCCCAGGACACTTGCTCCAGGAGTGAAACCTTTCACACAGGTGTCTTCCTTATCACTTTCTACAATTGCTTGGGTTCCCCCCCCACCCCCCCATCAATGCAGTTGTCTTTGCAGCAAGATAGAGCTCAGCTGGGTTGGTTTGCTGGATTCTCACCAAATCCTGAGCTGCACAGGGAGTTCAGTGCAATCTAGGCTGACTCTGCATCAAATCCAGGCTTGAAGATTTGATGGATCCTGACCCAGTAGGAAAATCTCTGTTAGCTTGTATTAAGCCTTGAAGATATGAAATGTCTGACTGGCCACAAAGTCAATTTTGCCTGGTTTTTTTTTCTCAGGTTGGAGTCAAAGCTGTATGGTATATGTTACTGTAGCAGGACTATTCTCTCTCTTTTTTTCCCGTTGCATTCATGTTGCATTTTAATTACAACCTTTACAATACATCCAAATAGCTTGAGCTCAAATTGATCTTGTTTTTCATTCAGGAAGCTCATTTTCAATCCATTATAATAATAAATCTGCTATTGATAATAGTTTAGGTGCAATACAGCAAAGCTTTGTGTTATACATCAGCTCTGGCAGGCCAAAATTTTCTTCTTATCCATTACTGATATGACACTTTGCAAATATTTAACAAACAAATTACAGGGTTTTCCTTGTTCTTCTCTTAGTTTGTAGTTTCAGTCTGTTTGACAGCTGAATTCAGGATTAATTATGATCCTGCTTAAGACGATTGTTCTCTAGCAGGTTCATTCTCTAAACCTACAAGTGCAGTAGAACCAGCACTGGCACTTTGAATTAAATCTCATCCTTGAAGCAAATTTTTTAGGTTTCTTCCCTCCCAATCTCCTAAGTAGAAATCGGATTTGCTTTGTAAAGTGCTTAGACCTGTCATTAATTTTTTTACTTTATGTAGTCATTTAAAATATAGAAGCTTAACATGAGGGGCTGGCAAAAGGAGCTGGTTTTCTCTCCCAACCCTGAGCTATCTGGGTCTGTTAAGATTCTAAGTGCTTTAAGAGATGGGTCCTTTCTGAGCATGGGAGCAAGGAGACCACCTTGAGACACTGCCTGTAAAAAGAGAGACCAAGAAAGACAAGGTGGATTTGGTCCTCTGTAAAGCAGTGCAGGTGGCACAGGGAAACATTCAGTCCAGTCCTGGGAGTGGTAAAACACATTCATGCTCTACAGCAGCTTCCTTTCTGTTTGCTCCAGATCTCAGCACTGGGTAAGGGGTCTGAAAAGGGCTGAAGCAGCAACTTCTTCCTGGGAAGGTTGTTTCTTGTGTAGATAACTGCAGGGGAAGGAAGAAGGGTGCTACAGCCCATGGAAAAAAGCTGATGCATCTCCCAGAGTTTAAGCAAGGGTTAGTTAATCAGAGGGTAAGCTGTCACAGAGGCAAGGGCATCTTCTGAGGGAAAACACAGCACCAGAATAGAGAAACAAACCAAGCATGAAGTATATCCCCTTCGGAGCACGTGCTAGGCACTGGGCCATTTCTGCCCTGTGGTTTCTGACCATGGGCTTTGCATACACAATACAGGAATTCAGTGATGTGTGAGCCAGGCTTTGGAGATGAGAAGTGAATTTGTTCTCAAGTAAAATCACCTTTTGTTAGTAGAAAATCTGTGAGCTGGGTGCCCCAAGGGAATAGTATTTGAAAATCATAGAAGTTTAGAAGAGGGATTTTTTGAGGAGATTTTTTTTTTTTAAATTGAGAGGGTGGGTTTTGTTTGTTGGTTTGGGTTTTGTGCCTTTTGGGTTGAGGAAGCTGGATGCTGCACATAGGTTACTCCACAACTGACCTGGGCACAGATTTTTGTTTTAATGCAAGAAAATCTGAGTTCTCCAGAGGAGGACTTAAAAGAGGAGCCCCCAGGAGTTCTGAGATACCAAATGTCACACCAGCAAAAACTGCTAAAGTTGGCAATTCTGACTGTTGTGTATCACATTAGTCTTAAGAAAAATTAGCCAAATCAAACAAAACTTTGTGGAACAGAATAAAAGCAGGCAAGTACCACAGCTTGGCTTGAAAGAATGTGTTAATAGAGTGTTTATTCATTATTTTTTTCTGATACACAGTAAAATCACAGACTCATGCTGGATGCAGTTTGTATGTACCCATCCCCAGCTGCAGTGTAAGCACTCACTGCTTGCCTTGGAACTAGGGGTGGGCAGGGTGAAGGGCACAGCTGTGTGCTTCAGCATGTCTACACATGTGCTTTAAATCCTGGAATAAACCCCATTATCAGGACATTTTAGCCCGGTATTTAAGTCTTTACCTCACTACTTTTTAAGGCTTGCTTAACACTTTCCCAGTTGATAGGTGCAGCATCAGTCCCAGGAACATTCCAGCTATGATGTTGCTGTTAATAACTACTGAGGAGCCCAGTGACTCAGGGCACTGTTTGATGCCCTGAGCTGAACATGGGCATTTTCTTTGCAAATGCCAGGACAAATTTGTTGACCACAGCAACGTGCAGACATTGCAGGAAGAAACTGCCCATCATTCTGTTCCCAAGCATCTTCCAGTTTGGGATATGGCTATTGAGGTGGTTACATTTGCAGCTCTCTTCTGCTGTTTTAGGGGATAGGGCTCAGAGAAAAACAGCCTTGCATGCAAATCTGTGAGGCAGCACTACCAGCTGGGCACACCAAGGGTAAACTGACTCCAATTACCTGCTTTGCTTACACCAGCTGCTGTGTATTACAAATCAAACCAGCCACAAAGAACCAAACTATAAAGCTGCTTTCTTACAGCCATTAATTATGAAGATATTATCACTCATGTTTGTAATCTATGAACTATCCTGTGATAACTGCTTTAATTTTTTTTGGTTCAATGGATTGTGAGGGTTAGGTTGCAGACAGTGTTGTCAAGTGATTCCTGCAGGGACCCACTCCTGAAAGTCTGAGCTGGTGAAACCTCCTTTTCATGACGTGAGCCAGCACGGAGACCGCGTGGCTCAGCAGTTATGTTCCCCCATCCTCCTGTCCACCCTGAGGCTGGGAAAAGCCCAGCCCAAATGTATCCTGCTTAGATGGCCTGCAAGACTTTCTCTGGCATGTTGAACACCCCAAAACTATGCTGGGATCCACCAGTCTGGTTGCTAATTTCCCTTCTCCTGCTTTGCTGTCTTTATGGTGTTTATTGTCCATGTAGCAGAGCAGTGAGAGGGGCTTTTATCTGACTTCAAGGGCAAAGACAGCAGATGTGGGGCAAGCCCCATACTTCTTAATGCCTTCCTCCATTCATCCTGCTGGCACTTGGCCCTCCTTATAGATCTCTTCTCTTTCCTTTTTCTGGGAAGGGCAGTAAAATGGGCCAGAAGATAAAAAGCCCTCCAAAATTGCTCATCTCACCAGGGTCACTTACTGCCCAGGTTGGCCATGGTCTGGAGACTTGGGACTTGCTAACAAAACATCTGGGACAGTCATGCACTATTTTTTCCTGTAACTGCTTTTTGGACAGATGTCTCCCAGCTGGTCGGTCTCCTCGGATGTGCACGAGTCCGTGCGTGTGATAGGATCACTGATGGATGCTCTGCAGCCATCTGGATATAGGGGGGAAATGACAAATCTTCCCCCTCCTCCCACAGCCACACCTTCCGTGAGATATTGATGAATGAGATCTTTATTGGCTGCTGGGCTAATTAAATAGAAGTTACATCAGCTTCTAGATGACAGGCTCTAATTGCTCCCGAGCAGATTTTGAGGGGACCAGATGAATAGGAAAATAAAAGGAAAGACTATGGATTAGAGCCAAGGATGTGTCTGACTGTATTGTGCTTCAGATGAGCTGGAATTCGGTCCCACTTTCCTCTGGGGAGCAGGGACAGGGCAGGGGGCTACTGTGCTGTAAAAGCACACAAGGAGGTGCTGTCAGAAAAGCCAAGATTAATGTAGATAATAAAAATAAAAAATATTATGTTGGTTTTAGATAAGAATTTCTGAAGCTGTGCCTTTTCCCAAGTCTCTAGCTTTGGCCTCAAGCAGATGGTACCCGTTGCTCTGTGCTCTTCCTTTCTGCCTGTCCCACAGGACCAACACCACCGCTGCCAAGGGCTGAACTGTCTCAGCTGTTCTGGCACCACATGAATCCCTGACCCAGGTTTGGTTTTTTGTTTTGTTTTTTTTTTTTTAACCTACTATTGCCTTGAAGTCCAAAGACACCAAAATGTCTGTCAGGTGGCCAGCAGCCCCCCACCCCAGCTGAGCCCAGTCCTCTGCAGCCCTGCCGAGGGCTTAGGAGAAGGATGTTCCCCTCAGGCAACAAGGATGTTGGGACTTTTAGCCTGGCCCTTTATGGTGCAGGGTACTTTGAAGACAAGAGGTTCCCTGTGTTTGTGGTGTTGTGTACCAACTGCCAGCAAGAGCTGCAAAGTTCTCTCTGCCCTTTGCAGAAACAGGGCCAGGGTCCAATTTGCTTCTTTCCTCCAGGCTCCTGCCTAAACCTCCCAGTGGGGAGTGTGGATGGTCAGGACAGTCTGTAGCAGCAGAACTTGCCAAGTACCCAAGTTTTGGGTTGGTCCAGGGCAGAGCTGGGCCTGGTACACTGTAGATCCTGACACTGAAAAAATTAGTTGAAATTAATGACCAAGCCTCCAGTGACTTCAGTGGCGTCATGTTTTCCCCAGTGGACTCTGCAGGCTATATCCAGCCTTAGAGGCTTGTCCCATGTTTAATTTATGGGCTGATGAATGAGTTCTTAGCATACAATGCACTTAATTCCATTTTGGTCTGATTTATGATGTGATGTGAACTGCATGTGAAGTTTTTAATTCAGTAGGTGGTGACTCTGATTCAGTATATGGAGTGTGACAGAAGAGGTGATATATTTGATTCCAAAGGTGATGCATCGATATCAGTGTGAAGTGCATCAAAGTTATCACATTGCACATTGATTTCAGTGCATGACAACCCAGCAATGGCAATGCCAGGACAGTTAACTAGGATACCTTCCATGTATCACCAGTGATCCCCCAAAACACCACCTCCCCAGAAGAAAATGTTCTCTGCTGCTGGTCCTTGCAACACTTGAAGAAGAACAGAAAAATGGCTCATCAGGAACTGGTAAAAATATTTATCTTCAATTTAATACATGCCCCAGGTAAGAGTTTCTGATATTCTACCAGATTTCAGGTCTCAGGAAGATGCTGTTGCCCCTGGGATTCTTAGGACCAACCAGAAAACTGCCCTCATTTTGTGTTCACTTCAAGATTCAATATTTCTGTGTTTAACTCAAATTCTGTCTGATCCACAACACTGAATGGCAATGTGGAGTTCATACCCTCTCTGGAAGGGAGAGATTTTAACACTGGCTGCTCCCACATCAGTAACCTGTTTTGTTGTTTTTTGGGTTTTGTTTTGGTTTTTTTTTTAAAAAAAGGACATCTTCTCTTACCCTCTCTCTCCACTGGGGATGCATTTGGTGTAAGACTTCACTGCTGAAATAAGCCCATGCCCTGATTAGGAGATTCTAACAGCATTCAGTCAGCAGCCATTTGGGCAGATGGGACTTGGGGCATGCAAGTGGGACAGCCTGGGGTGTGCTGGGGAGCAAGGGGGGTACCCAACCCTGTCCCCATCCTCCTGCCCCATTAACACCAGCAGTAATGAATCCATCCTCTGCGTGGCAGTGGAGCATGGTGAGTCACTAATGCATCCCAGAAAGCCATGAGAGGGCTGATGAAGGGATTTGGTGACAAACTGAGCGGGAAGGAATTATTTTCCTCCTCCTCTCCTGCTCTCACTGCCACAGCCTCTGCGGCGGTGTGGATAAATGCAGTATATTAGCAGCAGTGAGTGGCAGATTCACTGAGCTGCAGTTTATAACTCTGTCCTCCCCAGAGCCTCACTGGAGGGCATTATGAATTTAGCTTTGTAAAAGGGGATAAAATGATGAGAGAGTCACTCTGGAAAGGCATTTGGAAACTCTCAGAAAAGCAGCTAATTTCCTCTCTCTGAGCCAGGTATGTCTCGTTGAGCTGACCCCAGTAGAGCTCCGAGAGAGGGTTAGCTCTTACACACCAGATATTAAATTTAATCTAGTGAGAAGGAGCAGATGTTGATGTGTCAGGCCTGTCTGTCTGCCACCATGTCTAATGTGTAAGGATGGCTGAAAAATCTCCCATCAAAATGTTTTGATTTTTCTTGAAGAAAAAAATAGAAAACTTCTATTGGATTAAAAAAATGAGCCCTCAAGTCAGAAAACTTATGGCTGAGAAAACTTTGTCTTTAAACTGTTGATAAAGGGTTGCTGCTGTCAGAGGGGATAAAGAGGAAGATGTTTTTTCATCAGCCGTGTTAATCTGATCAGTCCCTGCATGCAGGCTTGTGCAGGCAGATAAAATAAAACAGATTCCCCATACGCTGATGAGCCAAACTCTATCATGGTTTCCAACAAGGGACTCTGAGCTGTCCACATGGAGAGGCAAGGGAGGGTTCTTGCTTATTATGTACCCCCGGGTGAAGAGTGTCAAGCACTGGGGACAGGCACAGTGCTCCTGTGCCCCTGGTCTGCCTGGAGAGAGCTGTTTGCAGGCTTTGTCCATGCTCCCAAAACTTCTACAGCAAACAGGTCACATTGTTCCTGCCACTGACAGCTCGGTTCCTGCAGGGAGAGGAAGCTTTAACCCACTCTCCAAAAGGATTAAAAAAATCACCTTGACATACTTTTAATAGCTTAAAAAGAACAAGGGAGATAAAATGTAAACCAAACCTCTTTCAATAGCAAAAATGTTCAGGAGTCTGAACTATTTCAGCATGACCTTGAGAACTACTATATTCATGGCCAGGGTAAGAACAGCTGGGGCTGGGAAGTCCCCATGCCTTCTCCACTGTCCCCCAGGCACCCCATGAGGGGAGGTGTGTACCCTGCTGTGCCCCAGCTGGGGGGACCAGGTGGTCTCAGGGCTGTGAAGCGAGGAGATGGGCAGCAAGGAGCACCCAGCAGAACTGCCTGGGTGCTGCTCCTGCATCCCGGCTCTGGGGTGGCTCCCAAGTCCTTGGCATGGACCCTCCTGCAGCACCATGCAGCTGCCCAGCTGCCAGAGCATCTCTCCACTACGGAGAGAAACCTGCAGTTTGTTTCTTCATTGATTTGTTTTGCATATTTTGCATGTGAGACAAGGCTGCTGGTTTCTAACACTGAACAACCATTTTTGCTGGGTGCAGTAGGTCCCATAAATAAATTACCTTCTCCATAACTTTAGCCAGGTACCAGGAAACTGGTTTTATGGTAATTTTCATGTTTTTCTGGTGTACTTCTGAGGCCAGAGACTCATCTGGTGTAACTTTGCCTCACTCTGCAAATCCAGATGATTTACATTAGTTACATCAGCTACGAGCTACTGCAAGTATTCTCATACAAAGTTTAGAAATCTTATTTGCTTAATTTCTACTTAGGAGGGTTCATGTATACTCCAAAAGCTACTGGTCACATTTAGCCAGATCCCACAGGGACTCAATTTTCTCCTCTCTGCATTGCTGAGACTCTCAGTAGACATCATGGTTTTCCTTTAAGCCCTTTGTCTATCATCACCTTGAGAACAGTGAGGTTGCCAGTGCTGCAGCCTGTTGGGATGGCTCTTATCTTTTCCTTGGTTCACTCTTATTCACTATCTCCATCTCTCCATGCTCCCATCCATCCATGCATCCATCACCTTTTATTTAGAGGGCAAGATCCTGGGACAGGCAGGAACTGTCAGCCTTTTCTCTGTTTTATCCTGTTCCTTGACTGACAGGTTTTTATTGATTTCCAGATACACACAAAACTCATTTCTGGGCATGATCAAAAGGATATGATTCAGCTAATGTTTTTCCAAGCTGTTTAAGCAAGAGCCTGTGATTTATTTTAATTTCAGTTTTTAATTTCTTCTGGCTAAAAAAAATTTATGCCTTGTGAGCCAGACTGGGCACTCACAGTCTCTCAACAGGGCAGACATCACTGATGGGGATTGCTACACCCTCCTGCCCCACAGGAAACCTCACACCTCTAATGATCAGATGGTCACTCTCAGATGTTCAGTTTCCTGCAGATGTTTAAAACCCAGGTGATTTGCACCATTTTGACTCACTCAGTTTTCCTACACTGCTCTGCTATTTTGGTTTGGGGATTTTTTTGGTTTTTGTTTTTGTTTTCATAGAGAAGAGGAAAAGGAAATTTGAGGCCTCTGGGTAAAATTCATCCTCTCCAAACAGAATGCACTCAAGTGGACA
Organism: Phaethornis superciliosus; assembly: GCA_023637945.1. Classification (NCBI taxonomy): domain Eukaryota; kingdom Metazoa; phylum Chordata; class Aves; order Apodiformes; family Trochilidae; genus Phaethornis; species Phaethornis superciliosus. The sequence continues at coordinate 27,384,195 of JAJQWJ010000007.1, forward strand.
TGGGCCTGTTTTGGCTTTTGGCTTCTTTTCTGTGCAGATAGAACTAAACTTAGTTTCATCTGTAAAATTTCACTTCAGAGGATGTTTCAGGTAACTGGCAATCCATGATGATGAGTTTTCTATGAACTACAGGACCCAGGAGGCTTGAAGAGAGTGTTCAAGTATGTCTCTCTCTTTGGCATGGGGCACTGGGAATGGCTGATAACAGTACCTCAGCTTTAAAAGGATTTAAGTTGTAAAATTTGGGCAATTTCTTGTTTGTTTTGAATCAGCTCTTCCCGGTGTCCACCACCAGCATCTGGCTTGGCATGATTTTAATGTACAGCCTCAGGCTGCAAACAGCATTGAAATTTTCAGACATACAGTGCTAGCTTTGTAAGTGGTAATTGCATCAACTTGGGATCAATGGAGCAGAATAATACCTGCCCACTAATAATGGCTTAATAAAATTAATAGCACTGGCCCCACCATGAATTACTTTAAAATAGGGATTGTATGATAGTAATGTAAACAATCATTGATTTTTCTTGGGAAAATAGACTACTGTAAATTAGATACGACTCTCTTCAGTGTATAGTTGATACCAGACAATGCAGAAAATGTATCAGATTACTTGGAAGGTGGGTGGAGAGGGAAAAAATGAACAGGCCCTCTGTGGCATTGGGGAGGTGATTGGATAAATGAAATGAGACTGGACCAGAAGATGAAAGCTCAGAGCTGCATGGCACTCAATATTGCTGCCATCCAACTTGACCCAATTAATAACATATTAGTGCAGAACAGGTCAGTTCAATGGCTCAGGTCTGTTAATTGAAAAAATCTGATTAATGGCTTCGAAGGCGATGAGGAATACTTCAACAAAATGACAGGAATCTGCAGCTCCATCCTGTGGCAGTGCCTTGCTCAGGGGTGAGGGCAGGCAGGGGCAACCACGGTCCTCACAGGGAGGTGAATGACAATGACCATGCTCCTCACAGTGCCCAGATTTCATGTTTCAGCACCTTCTGGCTGTGCTTTAGTGCTGCTTTAAACCCCTTGAGATCCCACCAGCACCCTGGTGTGACTGGTGTCAGCACTGCTTCTGGATGGGTGGCAGCTGAAAGGACCAAATCTATCCTCAGCCTTTGGGCACATGGGTACCACCTGTGCTCAGCAGCATGGATATCCATGGGGCTTCCACATGGATAGTGTCTGGGCTGTGTCTCACTGCCAGGGCAAAGGCAGCCAGGGCCAGACTGGACGTGGAGCTGCAGCTCTGTTGTGTACCAGCACCCATGGGTGGCACACAGGGGACATCAGGGCCCCAGCTGGAGCCTGCTCCCATTCCCGCCAGCTTATATGAACCCAGTGTCCATCTTTCTCTTTCCAGAGGTAAATTTTCCTGTCAATTCCAATTAACCTCTGCTCTGACAACCCAAGCTCTGGAGGAGGCTTCACAGAAAAGCAGCAATGTGTCGCTGGCACCTTGGAGCCCAGCTTTAATTACAGCAAAGGGCCAGGAAGAGCTGTGCCATGGTTTGAGCCATGGCCATTTGCAGAATGGTTTGGCTGCACGATTACCTTCTGTCCCCCTCCTGCCCTGCCATCCTCCCCTTGTGTCAGTGACCCTGCTTGGACGAGAGGCTCAGCACACAAATGGGCACATGGGGCACAGCTCAGCCCTTTTCCTGGCAAGAAGAGTTCTTCTCTTTCTTCTCCCTGTCAAATATGTGTCTGCTGCCAGAGCAGAAGTGTGCTGGGGAGGGGAGTGATGGGCTTTGCTTCCAGGGAGCTAGGGTGAGCAAGCTCATCCCAAAACAATGCCCCTCAGCTGTTGGGAATGAAGCATCTTTGGTTCAAGAGCTGCTCTGCCCTGGTCCTTTTTGGCATTTCTGTTTCCCCAGGAAAGCTGAAGGTGAGATCACCTCCCTCCCCATGCCCTGGGGACAGTGTGTGCTCATGTCCCACCCAGCACAGAGCCTGCGTGGGCAATCCTGGGAATCCAGGGTCAGTTTGAACCGCCCAAATCCATGTGTTTTTGGAGGATGGAGTAGCTGATGGAGATGGTCCGGGTGCCTTCACTCCTGGCAGAGGCTGCATGAGCTGCAGCAGCTGTTTTCAGGCTACAAAAGGCAAAGGGACAGAGCTACAAAAGCAGCAGCAACATCACAGAGAAGCAGGTTCATAAGGAAAGGTCAAAGCACAGCTTTTAAAATGGAGAATAAAAAATGAACAGAAGGACCCACAGCTCCACGATGAAACATCCCTTCAATGCTTTGTTTTCATTCCTGATGATAAAGAAAAATCATTAGGGCTCAATTAGTGATGAAAGACAGGGGTGCTGCGTTTCACTGGCTTGAGGAAGCAACTCCTTGTCAAGAGCACATCTTCCCCATCCCATGTGGGATCATTAAAAATCAAACACTTTATTTATGCTATTTGCATTGCCTGTCATGCCCTTGTGCTGGATGAACACTCCATGGCAATAACAGACGTGTGTTGTTTTAAGGGTACTCTGCTCTCTGTCTCGCAGAGCTTAAAACAAGTGGAAAATGGCAGGAGAGGCTCTGGGAGGCAAAGCTGCCAGTGGGGCTCCAGCAGCCCAGCAGGGTGAAAAAAGAAAAGAAAAAGGGGAAGGTGTGACAACTGAGTTTATGTGACCTTGACACGGGGAGTGAAGGGTCTTGGGCACTTTTCTTGCCCTTAGGGATGGAGAGGAGGGGATGGGGCAGTCCCCACCAGTCCCAGCGGGATGAACTGGTGTCTCCCCCCCCACTGTGCTGGGGGGAACTTTGCTGCAGAAGATTATGCATATACATATGAGGCTTTTAGATATTTCTACAGTAGTAATTGATGTTGAGGTGATGGGTGAGAGAAACTCCAAACCTAGAAGTTCCTGGAGGTGTTTGCAAGCTGGCCCTGCTGCAAGCCCTTGCTATGTGTCTGGTGGTACCCTTGGTAGTGCTGGCACCAGGCTGTGGTTTGGGCTGAGCAGACTAAGGACATGCCAGGAGGAAATAAAATAAATGCTCCCTTAAAATAATCCCCCAGCAGAACAAACCTCTCCCAGTGCCTCTCTTCCCCAGGCATGGCCATGTTGCACACAGGCTGCCATTTGTTTTTGTTACCATGGGAAATGTAAAGTGCAGCAGCTATAGAGTATTTACTGCTTTTATTCCCCAATTCTCTCCCTTTATTTCTTTGCCCAGGCTGCAAATAAAAGAGCGGATTAGTGGCTGTGCCACTGTCACCATGCTCAGAGGCCAGGAGGGCAGAGCCTGCTGAGGGTGGCCAAGGTGCCTTGAGGCCCTGCATGGCCCCACAGAGAGGAGCCAAGGCCAGCACAGGGTGCAGAGAAGGGACAAGCCCCATGTGATGGGGAAGAGCAAGCATAGCTGGGTGGTCACCTTGAGGCAGGACATGCAGGGGAGACAGGCTCTGGCATAGGGGCTTGGCAGGAGCAGAGCAGGTATGGATGGAACAAGGTGTGGTACCAGCACATCTGTCCATGGGGAAGGAAGACTTGGGTTTGGTCCAACAAGGGTTGGACTTGATGATCTCTGAGGTCCCTTCCAACCCAGCCAATTCTATGATTCTAAGATCTCCTCTTCCAGGATGGCCAGCCAAGTCCTGGAGGGCATCAAGCATGGCATTGCTAGCTGGTCAAGGGAGGTGATTGTCCCACTTTACTCTGCACTGGTGTGGCCCCATCTTGAATACTGTGTGCAGATTTGGGCACTGCAGGACAAAAAGGACATAGACCTACTAGAGAGTGTCCAGAGGAGGGCTACAAGGTTGGTGAAGGGTTTAGAGGGAAAGCCATATGAGGAGTGTCTACAGGCACTTGGTCTGTTCAGCCTGGAGGAGACTGAGGGGAGACCTCATCCCAGCTTACTGCTTCCTCACTAGGGAAGGAGGTGCTGACCTCTTCTCTCTGGTGACTAACAATAGGACCTGAGGGAATGGTAAGAAGATGTAGTGGGGGAAATTTAGGTTAGATATAAGGAAAAAGGTTTTTACCTAGAGGGCGATTTAGCAGTGGAAGAGGCTCCCTGGGGAAGCAGTTGTGGCACTGAGCCTGCCTGGGTTCAAGAAGTATTTGTATAATGCTCTCAGGCACACGGTGTGATTCCTGGAGTGCCCTACACAGGGACAGGAGTTGAAACTGATGATCCTGATGGGAGCCTTCCAACTCAGCAGATTCTATGATTCTAAGATGCTTGTGCTGTCAGAGGTGCCTCAACAGCTTTGGGAGGAAAAGCCTGGCCAGGCCTGCCCAGAGTAAAGCAGAAGGGAGCCACAGTTGCTCTGGGACTCAGGGATTTAGTTCCCTTCTCTCCATGCAATTTTTTCCTTCTTGCAAGCAGGGACTGCAGCAGGCTAAACAAATAAGGGGCTGTAATGTAATTTTAGATATATGGCCTTTAGAAAATGAATTCATATTTAGATCACAAGCTGTAATACTTCAGTTTATTATTTAATCACAGACTTTGTAAATGAAAATGGATTTAGACCCTTAATTTTAGGAGGCTTGAATTACCTTCCATTCCCTGTTTAATATTCAGGCAGAAAAGCTGCAGCACTTTTGGGGTGCTGGGCATTTTTCCCGCTGTCATCTCATTTGTACAAGTCAGGCCAAACTGTTTTACTGTAAAGTGCTTAAAATTAATTAAGTGGTAGAGCATAAAGTGAGTCCCCCTTCCCCTGGCAGCAATTTGCAAACTGTGATAACCTCCCTTGTGAAAGTCATGAGAAAGCTGAGCCCCCGGTTTCCAGCTTTTCTTTTGCACCTGCAAATGTGAATCCCAAATTTTGGGAACATTACTCTATTAGAAACTCTTTGCCTAATATTAACCATGTCAGATGAACCCCCCAACGGCACAAGGTCTCCTTGGCTTGAAATCTGAGCTCTGTTCCTGCGTGGTGCTGGGAGCACATTTCTTGTTTTAATCAACTTTTGTCAGAAGGCTTGAGCATGCGTGTGGGCTGAGCTGGTGCAGGAGGATCCCAGTGATCTGCTCCTGCTCAAGGTGACCGAGGCTCCAAAACATTGAAGGCTGAGCAGAAACTGCTTTTAGGGACTGACTTCTGAGCCTTCTGCCCACCCGGGGGTTGGATCTTCATGTTTTCCCAGTTGGGTGGATGCTACGCTTCCAAAATAGCTGCCTTTATGGGAGGTTTTCTGTAACTTCTAGAGAAAGAAATTCTCCTCCGGGCCTTCTTGTTTCACTGTAGTGGGTTTCTCACCGGCTGAAGCTCCCGGTGTCCCAGAGGGAGGATGCTCTTTCCTGTGCCAGGACCTGCAGAGTTGCTGCCCACCTGTCCGGACAGGGATGCTCCCAGGTGGCTCCTCCAGGTTTGGGGGTAACCCCCACGAGCAGGACAGAGGTGCCCACACCTCCCCACATCTCCCCCACCACCACCCTTGTGAGCCTGGGGCTCCTTCACCACCTGCCCCCAGGACCCACCACCCATCAATGGGGCTCTTAATCAGGGGAATCAGGTTATTGCCCGGGGGAAGGTGCCAGCACCAGCAGCACCTCTGAGAAGAGAAGTGTTTATTTAGAGAAAACACGTGGCTTTTGCATCTCCCTTCCCAGGGGCTGCTCAAGTCAGATATTGCCAGGCATATGCCCAGGAGGCATGTCAGTGTGTGTGTCTGTGGGGGGGATGTGGTCCTGGGGGTCCTTCCTTGCTGCTCCCCTGGTCACTCCCCATAAGCCCTGTGTTTGGAGATGCCCCACTTGATCCCCATAAGGAGCGGGGTGGTCTGAGCCATTTTCACCCCTCAGATGAAGCCCCAAATAGAGTTAAAATCCCACCAAAGCCAAGCCCAGGGCTATGAGATATCCTGGCCACTGCAAGGGTCACCAAAGCCTTATGTGCAAGAGAAAGCTGCAGCTTTTCTCACTGCAACCTGAGAAAAAACTTCTTTTCTTTCCATTCTCTATTTTGAACTGTGTTTAACTCAGGCTGCTCATCCCCTGAAGTTCCCATCTCCTCAGGCTTCCACCAAGCAGCAGCTATGTCTGCTGGCAGCTGGCCAAAGCTGGGAGTTACTCCATAGAGATGGCATTTAAAACCCTTATTTACCTTTAAGGGAAACCCCAGCCAAAATCAGGGCAGGGGTCTGCAATCTCTTCAGCACCCTGTGAGGTACATATATGCTGCCACCCAGCTTATGAACACCAGGTTATACATAACCTATCCTATGGGACACCTCTCATAAACAAAATTCCCTTTTTACTCAATGCTGAGTAAAGTCTGTGTAGTCATTTATCAGTGATCAGCATCTGCATAGGGTAACGCTAAGATTGGTAACATATTCTTTGCGTACACACTAAGAAATAACTTTTCTCTCTCCTCAGCATCACATTTTAACAACAGGCTGCTCTTTTTTTATTTCTTTCTTTTAATGATGTATGATTTTAAACCTCTGCATTCAAGCAGATGTTCATTTGGCGTCTGGATAAATGATGTAACATAAAGTAACGACCACCTAATTCCTACCCATCTGGATTCCCCATATAAATGATGAGAGTGAAACACCTTTAGACAGGAGGTTGGGGGGGGGGTTGGTCTGAGCCCATCAGGAGCAACTTGTAAAAAACAGAAAAAGAAGATGTCAGAGTTTGCACAATGTGTCCGTCTTAATCCCTCACTGCAATTCAAGAACACTAAAAATAAACCCCCTTTGAGTTTTGGCTGTTTACACAGATGTACTATAAATATTTAGAGTTGCAAGAGATGCTTGCTCAGCCAAAATCCTCCCCAGATCTCTGGAGTCAGCTGTGGGGGGTTTAGAGAGGCCCAACATTTCCTTGGAAAGATGAAAATCAATAATAATTAAAGCAGGGAGCAATGTTTCCACAGCAAAGCTCAGCACTTGTGTGAAACTAACTCGGTTCACGTTCTTTGGGAGGTGCATGAAAAAGTCCCTGTGAGGGCAGGGAAACACCATTACAAGGTGTAGAACAAGCACCATGAACTGGAACCTTATTTAGGTGTCTGGTTTGGACAGGGGGTGATGGGGAGGGAGCAGCCATCCCTCCCAGGGAGGAGGTCTCCTGGGGACCCAATGTCACCTCTGCAGAGTGCACCCAGACTCTGGGACAGCAAGGGGATGGTCCAGTGCATTCTCTGGCCACTGGGTGCTCTGTGAGGGATGTGTCTGGTCTTACCCCATCCAGGAATCTCCATGTTTCCATATGTTTTTCTCTCTGCATTTTGCAACCACAAAGTTGTCTGTGGACCCTGAATGATCTTTTGACCACCTCTTTCCAGGGGAATGGAAGGCTTTCCCACTCTGCAGTGTTACTGAGACAGGTACAACATCCCCCATCCCAGGGAGGGGATGGAGAATGAGGCAGGCTCCTTCTCACTGAATGCCTGCATCCTTCTTTCTAGATAAAAATCTTTAAGTGGGTTTTCCATCTAGTAAACCATCACTTTAAGAAAGCCATAAGGTATAGGAGTTATTAAAAAAAAGGATTTTTACTAATGCACCTACTGTGTCTTCATTATGTCAGGGAACCTCTATGAAGAGATTTGCAGAAGAATCCATCCATTCATTTCCACGCATAATTCCTCAATAGCCCATTTGCTTCAAAGATTTTTACTGACTTTTACTACTACATGAATCCTCAGATATTTATTTTTTAGGCCCCAGGGGACCAATTGAAAAAGAAATCAGTTTTCTGAAGTTTTATGACAAAGGTTGTCCTCTGGATAAAATCTTCCCATTATTTCCAAACTTCTGTTCTCCATAAAGATGACTTTGGTGGGTCTGCTCCTATGGCTACCATGGGGCATGAAATACAGCTAAAATTCTAGTTTCCATAGATAAATAACAATGTCTTTATGTTGGAAAGGCCTCCTTCCTTATCACCACCACTTTCTGTAGTGCAGACATCTCTCTGCAGGTATCCAAATGCACACAAATTCCTGGATCAGGAACTCTGTGTGTTCCCATGATGTTCACATCACCATCATCTGCCTCCATGCCTGACCTATTTCTCCATCTCCCCAGGGGCTCCCAGACAGCCCAGAGTGTACTTGGGACCTTAACCCAAGCCAGCAGGCTATCACCTGGCCAGAGGCTGTGGTGATGTCAAAAGTTAATAAGAAACAAACCCAGTAATAACAAATGCCTTTCTCCCTGTGCCCATAAGTCCTGTACAATATTTAAGCCATGCAAGGGCAAGGCAAGCTCACCATGCTCAGTGAACATTTTATGTATTTTGGGGGTGAAGGAGCCAAATCTCTCCTCATTTTCCTTTCCTGACGACTGGGAGTTTCCCAAAGCAAATCAGATGCCTTGGAATACAGGCTAATATGACTGTGGGTATGTCAGTCAGGCACTGGAGGCAGCAATCCAGTGCTGGGTTGCTGGATTGTTGGTGCTCCTGGTTCCTGTACCCCCTGGGTGGTGGTGACCCCTGTTAGCTGGAGGAGTAGATGTGCCTCATTTCGTAATAAAACTAGAAGCTGTCTGGGTGCAACCCTGGCCCCATCAAGGTCTGTCAAGATGAGATTTCATTGCCTCAGCCTTTAGTGAGATACTAAATGAAGCAGGGTGGGAGACGTGAGGCCAACAGAGAGGGTGGGACAGCAAATGTGGCCACAGCCACCAGCTGATGACAGACAGGAGCGAGGGAAAGCCAGACAGTGACACTTTAGCATTGCCACGGCTAAAGGAAATATTTAACTGGACTTGCTTTCCATGAGGTGTCACTGGAATTCAGAAGGAACACATCCATGCCAGGATGAGGTGCTGCATGGCCCATGAGGGCAGCCAGTGCTGCGTTCAATGAGGGACACAAACCACGATGCTTCAGGGACAGAGCCAGCCACGCTGGAGCAGAGGAAGGAGGAGGAAGGATGCTACAGCCACACAGGCACTTTCTGGTATTCCTTCTGGAGTGACACACGCTGGTAAAAACTCAGATGGGTTTGCTGTGCATCTGCCCATGTGGTGCCATGGCAGTCCACCAAGGATCACTGTTAGCAGCTGTCTCCATGGGGCACTTCTATAGCAAACCAAGTTTCCTCCTCCATCTCTCCCATACCACTGCTGTGCCTGGATCTGTTGGAACAGTGTCCCCTATCGCCTTTTTTCCCTGCCTCATGCATGCTGGCAGGGCACCGTGACCAGTGGTGGGGTGACAGTGAGCCCTGTGGGTGACTGGCCAGCCTGTACCAGGTAGCCACTCCTGCAAGGAGCTGAGGGAGATCTCCAGACCTTCACAGACCAACAGTTCTGCCTCACAAACTGCAACAGGCAGTAAAACAGGACAATTAGCCCTAATAATCCTGAATTATCATGAGTCCTCCTCCATCCCTGCTTTTCTGCTTCTTCTTCCCCTAGAACTTTGTTCTCTCATTAATTGAAACAGAAGCTTTCTGTCACCACTGACTGCTTCCTTCAATACCCGATGCCTGGAAGGATAAAAAAAAAAAGGTGGAAAGTGTGTGCCTTGGGTAAAAATAAATAGGTGCCAGAGAAGGTAACCTAATTATACAGTGATTGTATTAGGTGCAAGAAGCTGCATTAAGCCCACACAGTATCTCTCCTGACCATCAATCGGGAGCATGGTCCTTCTTGGCCAGATGATGGGATTTGGCTGGGAGAGCTGAGGAGCAGCTGCCACCCAATGTCATTGGGATTGGTGTGGATACCTGGTCTCAGCCCCCCTTTTCTTGGTGAATTTCGCTGCTGGCAGAGGGCAGCTGGTATTAAAATGCTCTCATTGTCAGCTACAAATTTTCCATGCAAGAAAATATTATTTCAGAGCAGATGAACCTTTGTGGCTGGGCTGTGTCCTTCCACTACCATTCCTCTCCTAAACGAGACAAAGTGTGGCAGTCAAGGGGGAAAAAAAAGGAAAAGCTTACTGTAGGTGTGTGTTACTTGAAAGCAAAAGCCATGAGGACTATACAGGGGGGGAAGGAAATGTGGATTTTCAGTCGAAAAAGGATTTCAGGCAGGTCCCAGAGCTGAGCACCCTGAGGAACACCCCACAGACCAGGTGCACCTCTAATTAGGATGTATTTCCCCAGTGGTGGAGTTAATGCATTATATATTGGAACGATTTGTGTTCATTTGTAGCAAAAAATTACTTTAAAATGTTATAATTCATTTGGGTTATTTGAATTCTCTATTAATTCTAAAAATAATTGGTTAAAACATCATGCTGAGGTCAGTGAAAATCATAAATATTATTCTGTTATTGGTTGGTAAACATGGTGGAGTGGCTCCCTGAGGCTGGGACAGCAGGGAGGTGGTGGCTGAGCTGTTGGCATCACCACAGACCCAGCTGGAGCCCTCCATCCCCTGCAGCTTCCCACCACCCCTCGGTGACACAGCACACGTGGCACATCTGCTGAAAATCATCTTGTGCCTCAAACTTCATGTCTCCCTCTTTAATTGTTAGGAAATGTTCCAGTTCTGATGTAAAGCTGCACCCGTGTCCTTTCCTAATTCCCCTTCCTGTAAATTTTCTGTCTTGCAACACCTAAAAGGAAAAGCAATCTTCTTAATCACATCATTTGATTACACAAACAGAGGTACAAGTTAAAAGGTGGCAGAGCATTAAGCTCTTCTGTCGTGTGCCCTTTGTAATTGGTAAATGGAGATTCCACCAGAAAATTTTTCATGCATTAGCATCAGAAGGGGAGCAAAGTTCTTTTCTTTCCTTGCAAGGCGAGACAAAAGAGCCATGCTTTCGGGTTCGGCAGCCTTAGGTCTTTATTTCAAAGGAGGAAGTTAAATAAATTAATCTGAAAGCGGGAAGGAGGGATAAAGCTTTCAGTACAGAATTTTTAAAAATTACTTCTAGGGTTCCCCACGTCTCCCCGATGTTTTAGCCAAGTCCATAAATCATTAGGGAAACAAATGGACCCCTGAAGCATCCCACCAGCCGTCTCTGGCCAAGAGTGGGGGTAGCAGCTCCCTCTTGTTGATGCTCCAACACAGCAGGCTGCCAAAATATTTTAAAAGTAGCCCATTGGTTAGATGATTCTCTCAGAATAATTTATTCCAGCTAAATCCAAAGGGAGAACTTAAAACCTCTTGATGTTTAATTTGATCAAGGCTTTAATAACATCTGGTCAGATTAGTATGCGGCTGCTGCAGCTCTCCCAGGAGCAGGGCTGGGAATGGTCACGTTTGCCATGCTTGAGTGATTTCCCCACCGAGTTTGCAACGTTTGCCAGTGAAAAGGTTGCTGCAGGGCTGGGGTGGCACAGGGCTCCTCCTGCAGACACTCAGCTGGGAGCTGGGATCCTGCCAGCACCATCCCCCCCTTATCCATGGAGGAGCTGCCCCTGACAGAGCCACCGTGGTGAGCTGGGGCAGAAGATGCTCTGTGGGAAGATGGCTGGGGTGGGAGGATGAAGGGGCAGAGGGTGAGGGCTCAGACCCTCTCACTGCTGCCTTGCCACCTTTCTGCAGTGCAGCTTCTCCTGGGAAGCTGTCACGGCAGCTGGCACCAAAGAGGGATTTCACCTCCCCTTACATCACGGGCAGATGATTTAAGAGACTGAAATTTTCAAGCCAGGACTTTTAACCAAAAAGATGCATCGATTTTCTGTAGCTGATGGAATAAAAGAATTAGATTGGTGCAAAAAAAGCCCCCTTGGCACATGCTGTGCATTGGTGGGGATGGTGCTCTTGGGTGCTGGAGATGACCCCTCCTGTAGCCCCCACTGACACAGCCATGTAAGCACAGCTTAGGGGGCACTGCAGAGCCCAAAACTGGAAGGGCACAGGGAGTTCTCCCCACATCCTTCTGGGATACCTAAGGCAGGTGGGGGTGGTTTGGGCATCACACCTAGTGGCAGCCCAGCAAGGAGGGAGGTGTTCCCTCTGCTTGTTAGAAGGGTTTCCTTGCCTGGTCATTCACCCCACACCCCCAGAGTTATTTTCTCTGTCTTGCAGATGAGGGATGGAGGGGACCACACGGGTCCTTCCCTCTGAGTCCCTCCATTTGGGCAGTCTAGGCCCCACTCTGGTGTTTGGGGACCAAACTGCATCCCTTGCAGTAGGGAGACAGCCGCTGATATAATGATGGTGGTGAAGAAGCACCATCTCTTCTCTCTGCAGGAGGGTTTCACACTGCCAGCAGCAGAGTGCTGGGAAGCTTTGCTTTCCCTGCTATTGAAGCCACTCTGCTGGGTATGAATAATTGAGCTCCCCCTCACCAGTGCCCTAATTGCCTGGCCACGGAGTCAATCGCTTGCTTTCTCACTCACTTTTCCCAATGAATATTTCATACCTCCCCGGGGCAGTCTGCCCAGCCGAGGCTGACTGGGATTTAACACCCACCATCCACAGGGAGAGGCTGGGAAACAGGAACACACTGCACAGAAAACACCTTGAAATGTGTCACACTTGAAATATCCCCAGGGCTGGTGGCTGGTCCGGTTTGGTGGCCACATCTCCCAGAGAAGGGGTGGAAGGCAGGAGGGCTGCAGCCACGGGGCACCGGGAAGCCTGATGGGTCCTCAGGGTGGGATCTGGGGGATATTTGGGGGAGTAGCCACCCTGGCACTTTGCTTTCCCACTAATGCTCAGGAACCCCCCAGAAGCCCTCTGCTCAGTGGCCATGGGGAGCCGCCAGCGTTTTCCCAGCCCTCTACAAAAGCTCCTCTTATTTCCCTGTTTCTTCCTTCATTACAGGAAAGCAGCGACCGTTCTAGCATCACTTTACAACGTGGCTTAAATCCACTATTAAGGCAGAAGTGTTGCTGCTCAGACATTTTAATTAACATGAATGATCTCACCTTTGTCCAAAGAATCTTTTTACATGTTATTATATCAGGTAATTGTTAAACTACTCACTGGTTTAGAGAGGTCTGTACTTCCATTAAAATATCCTGCTTTTTCTGACCCAGCAGACTGCCTACATTTTTAAGCTCAGTGTTTTCAGGTGATTTGAGTTAAATCAATCTGCAAGGAACAGGGGATGAATTATTTAAAGGTCTCAAGGTAGAAAATGGGGTTTGGTCAATGTTAGTCCAAATTTTAGGGGCTTCGAGCTGCTGGCTGGGAAACCAACTCCCTGTTGACCAATGCTACCAAAAGACAGAACCAAAGAGTTTAAAATAATTCGAAAACTTTCCACACTTGTGGAAAAAAATAACCAGCATTCATTATTTTTTAACATCCCCTTTTTTATTTCCTTTCTCTCCAGAAAAAAAAAAAAAAAAAAAAAAGACTTGGAGAGAAACCAGGGGCTCTTCAGGAGACAAAAGCCCTTCCACCTCTTTTGAGCTTTTTAGAAATGCTGCCCATGACTTTTTGACAAAATAAAACCAAGCCAAAAAATTCCAACCTAGAAATTCTTTCAGGGCACACTCAACCACAAATAAAACAGCTGCTTCTGACTGATTTTGACAACTGGAAAACATCAGTTTTTCTCTCACATAGGGGAAAACAAATAATTCTGTGCAAGCTATTAGGACTTTCCAAAGCATGTCACCTATGCCCAGCCCTCAGCCCTGGAAGTGGGAAGAGATCCTGATCTGCCACTGGAACATGGCCTGGGGGGCTGCAAGGGGCTCCATGCTCCCCTTCCCAGGAGGAGCTCTGTCTCCATCTCCTGCCTCTGGGATTGGGTGAGAGCAACCGAGGCACAGGCATGGGATGAGACTTTTGCCTCGGCTCAGCAAGGACCAAGGCACTGGGGAGCCCTGAACTTTGGTCTGAACACCTGAACCTTCATCCTCTCCTCTTCCTCATCCCAGCTTGCTACCCGAGAAGCAGAAGAGGGGATGAATGAGGACACAATGGAAAGAGAATTCCACCACTGCTGCTCTTCCCCATCAGCACTGGGAGCATCACCTGTCCTCAGGCCACAGCAAGCACAAGCTGCAGCAAATGAAGCCACCGGTGTTTGTCCAGCCTCTGTTATCACTAGAGGAGAAACACCTGAAGGCCCTAAGAGCTCTGCCCAGCCTCACCTGCAACCCACATCTTCCCACAGACTCCAGAGACTCATTTCAGCTCTGCCTTCGGCCACCACTCCTGGCTTGAGCCTTGCTTGCTGGAGGAACCTTAGATCCATCCTTTGATTTCTCCAGCTCTGACTCCTTTTGCTCCCAGCTGCTGGACTCTGGTGGTCCCTGGACCTGGTTCATGGTTTTCTGTGTGTGGAGGTGCTGATGGACCCAGATGCCAGTTATTGTAGGACTGCACCCTGCTCTGAGAGTCACCCTGGGCCCCCAGCTTCTGCTTCCCTCCAACAGTAAGTTTTTGTGGTTTGGGTGGTGGTGAAGGCAAAGCTGTGTGGTTCCTGCACTGTCACACAGAGAAGGAATCTGGAAAAAGGAGCTGGAGGCATCCTGGGCTAAGGGAATGTCTGAATTTTTACCATGTGTTTGACCAATCAGTGTGTGCCTTTTCCTGACCTGGGGTGGGTCTGATGGGACCCATCCCCTTGGAGAGATGGACTTGAGTCACAGGAACTGTGTGGAATGAGGGCTGTTGTGTTTGCTCTGCTTCTAAGGAAGTCCTTTGCTGCTGGGCTGGGGGCCACATCTGGGAGTCCCAAACCCACAGCTGGAGGAGAAGGAGAAGGGAGAAGCTCTGACCTGCAGCCCAGGCACAGGGCTCAGCTGGGCAGCTCAGCATGGCAGTGATAAAAGCCCTGGTTAGTTGGGTTAATTATATTCCTGTTGCAAGGAACACTGTGAATTATGTTAATAGCAGCATCTGGGGAAATTAATTGTTCTTGATCGCTCTTTGGCAGATGCGAGATGTTTTTGACTTTAAGATACAGGACAAAATTTATTGTAATGAATGCACACAGTAAAGGCACAAATACCATTACTTTGCCTTGCTTGTTAATTCTCCAAAGAGGAAGAGATGGGAAAGAAAGACCTGCTTGGCCATCTCTTCCTTTCTCCCTTGCCCTTGTTTTCTACCAGTTCATGCTCTAGTGCTTCTTCTGATAGAGTTTTATGTGTTGTTTTGAAGTTAAAAATTATGATAATGAGGCTGGCAGACATGCAGCCATGGGGCTGGGAGTGCTTCTGATGGTGTGTGTTGTATCCTGGAGTTGGCCTTGTCACTCCCAGGCCTTGATCCTGCCCACAAAGCTGCTTCTCATGGATGTAACTTGGTGGCAATCGGGTCTATTCACATGCTTCGTAAATGCGCTGGTGATTCAAGGTCTCTGATCCCATCATGTCCCTGGCTGGAAGAAGAGGAGGCTCAGCCAGGCTGGGTTGTCCCCAGGGGACCACCACTGGGTGGAAGATGGGGCTGCTGGGGTATCAGCAGAAATCAGTCCTGGCTAAAGCGGGGCTGATCTGTGTGCCACGGGTGGCATCAATCTTTGCAATTCTTCACCTTTCAGCCAAAGGGGCAGCAAGCAAGGAATTAAACCACATTTCAATTAACTACCACTATGTAGCAGAAATCTCTAGTTTTAGCTGCAGCAGAGATCCTAATCTCTTTGTATAAACCCCCAAAGCCCTGAGCAAATGCAGTGTGAGGCAGAGGTGATGCATCACCTCCCCTGGGGAAGAGCAGCTTGAAACTCAGGCATTGAGCTCCCTGTAACTTATGAGGCTGTTCATCTGCTGATGGCAATAAGTTGTGTTACGGCCCTGCTTGCTCTGCCTTCTATTTATACAACACTATTTTTCATTTAAATGGTATTTTTTCAGCTAGCTTTGTTAGAGCTGCTGCTAATTGGAGTGGATCTGTGTGCCCTGCCTGGGCAGGATGGTGCTGGGTGAATTTTACTGCCTGGTGCTTTGAATGGGCACCACTGTGAGGAGCAGGAGGAGAGAGAATGGCATGGGTGAGAGGAATTTAGGAATATGTTTAATCTTCTGGCTACCATGGAAGCTCAGAGATGCCTTCCCCGTGGCAGTGCTGGGATAAAGTGGCCCCACATGAGTCAAATAGCCTCCTTTTTGTGAGTGACTTTTCTGGCCTGGAAAGATAGAAGCCCATTTCTTTTCCTGGGAAATTGCATTTTAAAGTTCTTTGGTGCTCAAAATGTCAGCTTCAGACCTTCTTGAAGTTGTTTTCATGGGTCACCAAAAGGCATCAGAACTCAGTGGGACATTCTCACCCCAGCTTTGGAAGGACCAAAGTTTGCTCCTTCAAAACTAGAGGTGGGTTTTACTGAGAAACTGTACCATCTGCTGAGCAGGGAGCCAGCCATGTCTTCTCTGCCACACTGCCCCTGTAAAATAGGTAAGGAATAACAGGAGGATGAGGACAGCTTCATGTGGCAACATCTGTCCTGTCTGGCTATGGGATCAGACCTCCTCACCAGGAGGGCAGAAAATCATGGTGCAGAAGAGATGAGCTCTTTTTCCTCACCCATTAACATGAGCCAGGTGGTAAAACAGGCCACTCATTTGCCATGGTCTTTCCCCAACAGCCAGTGTTGTAGTAACACCAGAAATGTCAGGAAAGTTCCCCAAAGAGGAAGCCTGCCTGTGCCATAGACCCAAATAGTTCACATTTGTAGCCAAGAAACACAGCAAGGATCTTACTAATTGGCAAAAATACTGATTTACAGCACTGAATTAATTTTAAGCAATTAGCACTGTGGAAGGATTCTCTCTACAATATGCCATGTTTGCTAGTTAAAAGTTTGGTTTATGGTTAATGCTACATCATAACATATGTCACAGCTCTGCAATTGAGTTGCTCTGTGGCATCAAGCAAATGGAGCAAGAACAGAAGTCCTGGGAAATGTGAACATGGGGTGAAATAGTGCTGTCAAATGAAATGGTACCCTCTGAAATGTAGCAGGGAAGTTTTCAACACAGGACTAAAACTCTGGTAGGTGTCACTGCCTGGGGTTTTCCCTTCCTGCTCTCCTGACAGGAGGGACTTTTTAATTTGGGTATGGTTCTTTCTTTGCAGATAAGCAAAGTGCAGATCCCTTTAGGTGGGTGTTATGCTCAGGGACAGCAAGTAGCAACACCAAACACTTTAGGGGAGACAAACCAGAGCAGTCTGGGAACTGCTCTGTAAACCTAATTCTGGGGCAGGGAAGTCCCAGGATTTCCATCAGGCAGTGGGGGTGGATGGGGTAGACAAGGGGAGATGAATATGCTGGCCAGCCTGGTGCCGGCTCCGTCTCAGCTGTTGCCATACCCACTGCTGCCAGTGAGTAGGGGATACTCTCTTTTGGGGGAATGTTTTCTCATAGTGGTTGTGGAGGGCTGGGTGCTGAGTTCCTGCTCTTTACTGAGCCCCAGGCTGTCACCAGAGATCAGAAGTCATTTATTTTTAACACTATGAATATGTAGAAATTTGTCTGAGCTTCTCCACCCAGTGATCATGAATTTAGAAATGGTGTCAGAAATCATGGCACTTGGTATCCTGTGAACCAGGTCAGAGCTATAAATTTCCTTTATTGATGTGTGAGCCATTTGCCATACGTGACTTGCTGGATTTGTGGTCATTTCTCTCTCACCCCCAGTGTGCCGAGCGTTCAACTGAGATTTTATATTGCACCTTTGAGACACAAAGTCCTTCTGGTGCTTTTGCCTGGCATCCTAAACAGGCTGGCTCCCTCTCCTCCCTGTCCTCTCTGCTAATGGCTTCTGGCCACAGCCTGGCCCTTAAATCACCAGCTGCACCCAGACAGACATAAACTGTGATGGTCCCCAGACAGAGGTTTGTGTTCGGGGTGGTGAGCGATGTGCTCCTGGGCTCAGCCTCGTGAGAAGGGCTGCTCCTACACCCAGATCCAGATGCAGACCCTGGAGTCTCTGCCTGTGGGGGGAAAGTCCTGCAAAGACCTTGGAAATGTTCAACAGGGGCAGTCATTCCACGTACAAAGGGAGAAAATGTTCAGTGTAAATGCTGTGGGGGGGTGTGTGTGATGCTGATCCATGCACTGGGAGGAAAGTTTGAGCTAAGGAGGTTCCCACTGTGGAAGGAGGTGTTGCCATCCACCTCTTCCACTTCACTGCCTGTGCTTCTCCTCCCCCACCTCTATCCCTTCCAGATATAAAAGCACTTTGAATTGCAGGATTATTTTTGCTCAGCACATTAAGAGGAAGCATTTGCAGCCTCTCCTCCCCTCTGTAGCTGCTCCCCACAGCAGTGCCCCTGGCTGGTCCCAGCCCCTCTGGTCAGCCTAGGAGAGGAGCCCGGAGCAGCAGAAGGATGGCAGCTCTGCTGAGATGCCCTCATGTATGGGAATGGGGCTGCCATATGCTACAGATCTGCTCCCTCAGAGCCTGGTGAATCACTAAAGGCAGCAGATGTGACTAAGATGTTTCCTAACTAATTCTTAATCCTTTTGACACATATGTGACAACATATGAACTGTCTCAAGGGGACTGTTTATTAAATTCTGGTCTTTTTGCAACCCCATTGAGACATTTTGGTGTGTTAACATTAAACAAGAGAAGTGGATTTGCTCAGATGTGGCTGAGGGTTGCATCATGCCTGCAGGTTGCTACTGACAATGATACCAGTGTCATCAGGGGCTGAGCCCAGTGAGAAGGACAGATCAGGATACTTGAAACCTCGTGCTTCTGGGACAACCACAGCGCAGGTGTGGCCCCTACTACCATTTCAAAGTCATTTTCAAAGCCAAAGTCTCCACCAACCTCTACCACTTTGTTTCCTTGAGAGCTAAATTCTGCCCCATCCAGCAGCTGAAGTAACCCAACCTAAAAGGGCCCATCAGGATAAGGTTTCTGTGCTTGTTAAATGTGGACCCTTGAGCCTTTTCAATGTAATTCTTTCCAGGTGTATTAGGATTGTGGTTGTTTTTTGTTTGGGTGTGTGGGGGGGCAAGTTTAAATTGTAAGGTTTTCTGAATTTCTGACCTGTTAGTGCATACCTAGAGCATTTACCATCCATCAGGGTCCTGCCAACCTCTAATCAGTATGAAAACAGAGAGAAGGCACCTTTTCAACTATAATTTGCTGGAAGGTGGTATTTGTGAAAACAGCACTAGCTTCATGTATTTAGTAAGGAATTGGTATCAAGCAAAGGAAATAGAGGACTGGGGGCTCTGGGTTATGAATGTGGATCAGGTTAATGTTGTAGGTGATGGTAGATGTGAGCAGAGGTAAGTTCTGAAAGCACAGGCTTCACAGGAGTTGTCCCAGAACCCTTCTGAAGCCATGGGCAAATGCCATTCTGTTGCCATTGCAGAGAGAAAGCAGGAGTCAAGGGCATCCCCAAAGACCACAGCAACTTTCTTTCCTGTTTTCTTAAGGCCTCCATGTACCATTTCAGTGTTAAGCCACCTTCTTCCCTATATTTTCAAGTTCCACAACCTTTTAATCAAAGGACCACTCAGTTTTCAAAAACAAATCCAAGGACTACTATGCCTTGAAGAAAGAATGGTTCTGTATGCAACCAGTCACAATCAAAACATCATTAAATTTTGGTTGTTATGGTAAAGAGCAGGACAGAGGCTAGAAAATAACAACTGCCTTGTATTGTTCCTTAGAGATAGGGGACTGTGCTCATCTGGCTTTAAATAAATCATAACAGTAACTTCCCAATGGCCTTTTGTCTCTCAGCTTCAAGAGTTTCTGAACCAGCTGAAGGCTGCTTTCTTGCTAAGGGCTTTTGTCTCACTCCCTCCTCGAGCTTTCTGACAAAACTTAATGCTAGTTTGTGAAAGGAAGCAGAGGCATTAGTGAGTGCAGTGCCCCTTGGCTTAGTTCAGGTTTATTTGAATTTACTATTTCTTAAAGGGGTCAACTGATCATTTCTTGACCATCTTCCTTTAAATGTGGTCAAGGGCTGCAGTCCACAGTAAGCAGTCCACCTTCTTCCAGTCTTAGTCCCTTCTGCTGTGTAATGACCTCCTGAGCCTATCACCAAGCCATGCTTGGTACACCAGTGATGCTACTCTGCATCTTCCCAGCCCTGGGAAGTGCCATGGTGAAGGAGAACACAGAAATGCTTTTTCAGCCCTCCAGCCACAGACCAGCTTTGGCAGCAGAGGGGTGGGAGCAAGTGCAGGGTTCAGCATCTCTGATATGCCTCTTCAGGACTTGAGTTCCCCACCCTGAGACAATTAATCTTACTGCTGGGATGAGCCTTCCTCTCAGGAAGGTGAAAACTGTAATCCCTGTGCCTGTGGGGATGAATCAAGTCTATTTCTTGAATATAGACATGAATCAAATGCATCAGCTTCAAGCCTGCTTTCCAATTCTGACTCAGCTCTGAAGGATTAAGTGCTGCAGGATCTCTTCACTGCTGCTAAGCCACATTCATTCCTAGCAACTGCTGCTTCCAGGATTCACTGCTGTGCTGGGCAATGTCTCGAGACCAGAGCCAGTTTGCCTGGGACTTGGAGCAGAGAGGGTACTCAGAGTGAAGCTGTCAGTCAGTACAGTTGGGCTGCTCCAGTTTAAAAGGAAAAAAAAAGACAAACCAAAAACAAACAAAAAAACCCACAAACAAAACCAAACTTGAACAAAACACGCAAAGAAAAACCCTGCAAGAACATGATGCATTCTCTTCTGGTAGTTTAGCTCTAGCAAACTTAATCCAAGAGGAATTAAATCCTATTCTGTTACCCCCTGAAATGCAGAGCCTGAATGTTTCTGCACAGCTGTCCCCACCTGATGCCAGAGCTGTAGAACGCTTTAAAGATCCCGTTTGAAGCAGGTGGGATTATAACTGTGTGCTCTGTTTTGCTCACAACATTGAGGAGCTCTCTGACTAAACACACCTTTCTCTTCCCAGCCCACATAAAACAGCTTTTCTCCTTTCAGCTCAACTCAAATCTGCCACTTAACCATTAACTCTGTCGGTCTGTACCTAAAAAGCATTTGAAATGAAACATTCAATTATTACTCAATGTAAACATCCAGAACAAGTCTGCCATTTGATTTCTTTATTTTAGAAATGATAAAGTACTCTGGAACTAAACTCTTGTTCTCTCCAACAGCAGCCGAGCTACTAAACTGATGACTTGTGGATTAACCACACACTCCAGCAAATCATTGGTAGAAAGGGCTGTTTGTGAAGCATTTGGACTGCCATCTGAATCTGTTTGATGTGCAGGTTTTTCACAGTCGTTACTCATTACCAATTGCTTCTTGGTGCAGCATGATCTTCCAAAATGTCCTCCTTTATTTTCATGGAGAAGATCTCTACTGCCACTTCCAACTGCAATGGCACCCATCGAGCTTATTTCTTGGGACTGTGGTAAAACTTGAACAAGATGAGGCCCAAAAGGTATTTTCTGCAGCTTTTCTGCTATAAATGTTGACAAGCCAAATTCATGGGTTAGTAATCTGCAGCTCTCTGGTTCACAGACAGCTTCCCTTTTCTTCCTCTTGCATGAGATGCTTGTCCTTTGCTCTGCAGCAGTGCTCCTGAGATGTACCTGCTCTGGGACACTTGTCTTTTGGCACCTGAAATATGCAGATACTGCTTCATTCAGGTATTGAAGATTGGTTTCATGGGATGTTGCCTCAACCTAGGAAAACATCCAGGATACACTCAGTTAAAAGGAGATGTTTCAACTCAGTGTTGCGTGGTTAACTTTTGCTATGTGAGGGGAAGGAATTAAAAATTCTTAGGCAGCAGAAAGACTTGGGGGTAGCTACGCAAAACATCAGTAATTATTTGTTACTGCTGCTATAATGGGAGAAAGATAAGGCTTACCTCTGTGGGATTTAGCCAAAGATCTCCATCACTAGGATTTTCTGCTGATTTTATGGCACATACTAGCATTCGAGTTATTGCTTCTTCGACACGGGCCTCATGATCTGCATCCTGCCTCAGGGAAAGAGAAGGAAGAAGTGTTTGGAGATGGGTCAGCACTTGAGTCTCTGCAGAAGCATGGAAGGTCTTGGGAAACACTAAATAGATGGCCTTGGTTTGAAAGTCATACTTGTGTAGCCTTTTGGTGCTCCTACACATGCATATAGCCCCCATGTGAGTAACAGCACAGGCTTTGGAGTGACTCAGCTGAGATCCTACTCATCTGAATAAGGATTGAGGAAAAGATTCTAGTATGCATATATTTTTCCTTACCAGTGTTCTG
Source organism: Phaethornis superciliosus (assembly GCA_023637945.1). NCBI lineage: Eukaryota > Metazoa > Chordata > Aves > Apodiformes > Trochilidae > Phaethornis > Phaethornis superciliosus. Next base: position 27,406,181 of record JAJQWJ010000007.1, read on the forward strand.
TCAATTGAATCTGGTGCTTGAATTGAATTACAATGCAGTGCTAGCATTTAATTCATCTATGCATTTATATAGCTCTTCAGGACTAGAAGGACCATGTAAGTACATCCTACATCCCCAAGTAGCAGTACAAGTTGGGGACTGAGTTCTTGAAGAGCAGCATAGGTGAAAGGGACCCGGGGGTGCTGGTAGACAGAAGGATGACCATGAGCCAACAATGTGCCCTGGTGGCCAAGAAGGCAAATGGCATCCTAGGGTGCATTAGAAAGGGGGTGGTTAGTAAGTAGAGAGAGGTTCTACCCCCCTCTACTCTGCCCCGGTGAGGCCACATCTGGAATATTGTGTCCAGTTCTGGGGCCCTCACTTCATGAATGATAGGGAATGGCTTAAAAGAGTCCAGTGCAGAGCAACGAAGATGATTAAGAGAGTAGAACACCCCTCTTATGAGGAAAGGCTGAGGGAGCTGGGTCTCTTCAGCTTGGAGAAGAGGAGAATGAGGGGTAACCACCTTGATATTTATAAATACATAAAGGGAGAGAGCCAGGAGGATGATGCCAGGCTGTTCTCAATTATGCCCGATGATAGGACAAGAGGCAACAAATATAAACATGAGCATAGAAGGTTCCATATAAACACAAGGAAAATTTTTTTTACTGTGAGGGTGACAGGGCACTGGCACATGCTGCCCAGGGGGGTGTGTGGAGTCTCCAGAGAAGGAGACATTCAAAACCCACATGGATGCTTTCCTATGTGACCTTCTGTAGGTGACCCTGCTTTGGCAGAGGGGGATGGACTCTATTTTGAGGTCCCTTCCAACACCTAACTTTCTGTGATTCTGTGAAGTACACGGCAAATTTTATACATCGACATATTCTGCCTAATTTAAGTACTAATTTAAGTACTTTAAACACATGGGAAGTTACAGCAAGGCAGCAACGATCTGGGGGCTACAGAGGCACAAGAGAGTCTTAAGGAAATTTAAGAAACATTTTGTGTAGCAGTAGTTGACATATACCTGCAGCTTTAAATAGCAGAAGGAAAATCATGTTTCCTCTGAAAGCTCTCCTGCAAAACTAAATAGTTAGCAACTGGTTCTTTGTTTTGGGCCTTTGCTTTCTGCATCATCCCTTGTGCAGCTGGGTACACCAGAACAAAACAGAACAAAACTTTAGAGGATCTTTTTCCTTTGTACTAAACTGAATTTCTTGCATGAGGAAGGGAAGGATATGCAGAAAGATACAATAATACTCCAAATGAGTTGGGTGGTACAGTTACTTCAATGACAAGTGCCTAGGAGTGGATAGGTAAATTTGCTTTCATTGCGATTCTTAGACATACAAGTTTGGGAAGAAAGATGTAACCTTGTCAGCCCACAACTGCCTAATTGTGGCTCCAGGGAACATATCAAGAGAACCATGCCTCTTACTAGTAAGAGGCTTGAAGGCGGTAATTCATCCTGGAATTCTGAGCAGAATTTGGGGTAGAAGCAGGCGACAGTGCTCCTACTGTTTTGTGGCTTTGGATGCTTGGCTTATTAATGGCCAAAATAACAAGGCACCAAAATACAGAGTCTGGTTATCTACAAGCAGAAATTATTTAAGGTGTTGCACTGTTGGTATTTACCCTGATCTGCTGAATAACTGTACTGGTTGCACAAGAGTATGTTAGGAAGGAATGAATGCTTTGAGTAGCTCACATCCAGATGAAAACAAATTAAACTTCTACTCTAAAGTCTTGCCAATATAATTAATGGTTTCACTAGGGCTATAAATGTTGGCATGAGTCACATCTGTCAATATGAAAGCAGCTGCTAACAACTGTAAGTAAGAACTACTTGATTTGGTCATGGAATGTTCTCAGTACTGTCTTCTGTCATAAATGTCAGAATTTATTTTCATAGATGGATTGCCCAGCACCTAACAGTGCTCCTATCATCAGCTGTAGAGATAATTTCTGTAAGGAGCATTCACCTGGGTTACAATAGCTATACTTGTTTATGGCAGCTTTTGATATTTGGGGGAGGGGAATGTCTGTGTTTTTCATTAGCAAGATCCAGCAAACACTGCTCTGCTCATGATGCCATACATACCACTAGTTGCCCTTGCCATCACCAAATGGGATCTTGGTGGCTTCTGCAAGAACTTGAAGGCCAGAAAGGCCATGGGGTTTAGCTCCACTATTTTTTTTCTTACATCACATAAGAACAGCTGGAGATGCTACAGCTCATGCACCACCCAGGAGCTGCCAGCCTGGCACAACTGACCCAGCCCTGAGCTGCTTCTCCAGAGGGGGATGATTTCTGAGGCACAGCTCGGGGTCCCAGTGTGTGTGTTGACATCAAGGTCTTTCCAAGCCTGGGGCATGCAGCCAGTTCCTCTGAATTACCTCAAAGGCTGCTCAAATTTAAGGCAGGCTTAAATGGTTGCTCTAAAACATTGTCAGTGCTTTCTCTGGCACTGGACACAGTCTGACTGTACTTAGGGCTATACAAGAACTCAGTATGGGCTGTGTGGGTCTGCTGTCCTTTCTAAATAGATGGTCTCATCTGGAAAATTTCTGCATGAGGGAAACACCCCAAGTGAGTTTCTCTACTCTGCAAATGCTTGGTTTGATGTTGCTATGAGAAAAGTATCGTGTGGTCCTTGAACAGCAGCTGAATGTATGTGTTCATCCCCCTGGGGATTTCCAGTTTAATAAAGGCTTAAAAAAAAGAAAAAAGCAATATGTATTTTAGTGAGGCAGCTTTCACAGGCCATTTCAAAGGGTCTTTTTTAATATTAAGCTAGGATTAATGATAAGGTAATTTGAATGAGAAAACCTTCTGGAGCATTGAGATGATATGCCTGGAACCATCCCATACACACTGCTTAACATGAGGAAGAAAAATCAAAGCCTGGGGAAAAGAAAATTAATTAAATACTTGAGAAAATCCAACTCCAGGCAAATCAAAACTATCACAGAGAACTGATAATTCAAAAATCCTCTACCAGCCTCTTCCTATCACATTAACCTGATTTAAATTCTAATATAGCTTTGCATGTAAGCACGTGCTTGTGGTGAAGTTGCTGTTTTGTCATTCCCTATACAGCACCAAGCTAGTTGGTCCATAAGAAATTAGATATGAAAAGTTTTAATTGTTGCCTGATTGAGGTAAACATGCATATGATTTCTGGTGAACTGGGGCTTCAGATCTAGGATCTTGGAAGGTTCTTCAGGAAAAACTGTCTCCATAAGGGCTCTTCCCTCCCCAGCCTCTGAATACAGTACACCCAATAGGGCAGAACCTGGCAGCCAAGGGACAAAAGTCCAGGCAGACATGGAAATGCTCCATCACCATGACATAAAAAGGAAGATACCAATTCAATCCAAGAGTTTATGCTGACAGTGATGGGATCAATGGATTCCACAAAGTGCCACCAGTGCCTTGGAACCAGCAGGACCTGGAATTGGAAACATTGCATTAGGGTATCAGCAGAAGCCTGAAGAATGCTAAAGTATTTTAATTAATGTGATGTGAGATGCAGAGGCAGAATGAGGCAAGGAATAAGGATAGGAGTTGATTTTTGTTTTTCTTATAAAAAGCCTCTTCTCAAGACTTAAATGCCCACTCTCTGCCCCCATAATATCAATACTCTTCTGTAAGAAGTGGACATTAATTACCAGAACTACCTCTCATCCAAACTCCTCATGGGATTGTAATCTCATAACTGCTGTAGTTAAGCAAGGTTTGGTCATCCAAAGGGAATGCAGCTGGTGCAGCAGTAGAGCAGGGCTTTAGAGGAAGTTTCTGCCAAACAAGAATTCTTTTGTAGACTCCAGCTGAGTGGACTTCCCAGTTCATTTAGAAGGACTGCCAGCTGGCTTCCCCAAAACGCAGGTATTCTAATGCTCATCTAGGTGATTAACAATATACAGCTTTAATTCTGGTAAATAATCACCAGTATTAAACTTGTCACTTTTAGTAGATAGGGCTTTTAAAAAAGGCAGCCCAGAAGTCATGACAATCGAGTTTGGATCAGAGCTTTACAACTACATCAGGATGATAGCTGTGACATAAAATTGATTATAACCCACTTCTTTTATGGTACAAAGACATTAATGTTGTTTTGATGATATAGTACAAGCTTTACAGATTACTGAACATTAGATTAACACAGAGCTATCAAGAAAAGCATAAAAGATGGTTTCTGACAGGGAATAAAAATGGTCAGAAATGGAGAAAAATTTACACTTCAGAATGGGCAAAAGTGAAGCAATGATCTGTATCTGAGTAACAGATAATTCTTTCTCTTGGTAGATGCGAATTACTTGAAAGAATGTTCTGCTACCTAGATCGTCCTGTGCTTCATTACATCAAAACTGGGCCAGTGTGAAAATGTCTGCATAGAAACAACGACTGTGCCCTTAGTCCTGCAAACACAGGACAGTCAGAACAGAGTCATTTTGGGGCCATAGGATGAAATGTTCTCTACAGGTTTCAGTTTAAGGCAAACAAAAGCATTGGCTCTCTAAAGATCAGAGACATTCGGAAATTGTACTTTAAGCCAGTGCAGCATAAAATGCAGAAACTCAGTCTGTAGAGGGCCATTATTTATAAAATATCACCAATTAAGTTATTCTTAAACACCCAAAACCTACACAGACTGAAGCCAAAACATGTTTTCAACACAGAACAAGTTTCAGAATGGTGCTTTGAAAACTGTCATTACATTAGCTGCAATGAGTTTATCTGTTACCAAGTGTTTGCCCACATTTCATTGACTGCAGAATCACTAAAAAAAACCCCACTCGTCTGCTCTACAGGGGACCTTACACTGCAGCTTGCTAAAGAACCTGGGGGCCGTCCAAATGATGGGATATTGATGAAGCCTGGAAAAGTTTGGGATACAGCAGAAGGCAGCACAGCTTCTGCAGAAAGTAGCTGCTTCCAACAACAGGGTCCTTAGTGTGAGATTTGTGCAGGAACATGCTGGAGAAGTGAATGAAGACACCAGGGAGCTGGGGAACAGCGATGAGGGAATAGGTAGCAAGAGGCAAATTACGGGAAGTCCATAAATGTTTCAGTAAGAGGGGCTGCCTGGTAAAAACAAGATGGAAATGAGGAACAGAATGTGCTGGTGCAACGTGATTCGTGTGCAATGCAGAGATAGAATTGCTTTGGAAAGAGGAGGTGTAGCTAGGAGGAAAATACAATCCCCCTAAATAGTTCAGTCTTTTCAAACCAAAGGCGATGTCATGGTTTTAACACACGAGGACAGGTGAGTAACTTGGCTTTTGGAGAGACTTAACAGCTTTTACTTGCCAGCAAGTTTAGGGTAATAACTGCAAAGCTGATGCAATTTATAGCAGAACTACAGAGCTGTGACTCAGAGGCAAAAGAGGTACCATAAAGATACTTGCTATCCCTCTTTTATTTTTGGGCAAGCTTATGCTTGTAAAATAAGATTCATGGCAGCAAGAAAATGGAAACTACCAAAAAGCAAAAGGACTTAAAACTTCAAGCAAGATGAAGAAATGGGGAAAAAAGTAATTAAAAATGCAAGATACAGCTGGCAAAAGAGCAGCAGAAATAATAAACAGAAAAAAACCTCAGATCCAGCAAAAAGGAGTAGGATTCTTCTACTTTTACAAATTCATGTTTTTCTAGGTTTGCTAACTAGAAGTAAAAACCCCATCCCACTGCAAAACTAACAAAAAAATCAGTGCCACTGCCCCCAGCTACTAATTTCACCATGAAATAAAGCAGTCTTCCATATGTTTATGAAGCTGGGACACAGATATAGCAATATTGAAACTACATTTCAACAGGAAATGTGAAAGTAAGCCACAGTGAAATAATACACACAAAATGGAGCAAACATTTTACTGGGAAAATGTGAAGTGAAAAAGCAAGAAAGAACTATTCCAAGCTAAGAGATAATATTCCATTAGCTGCTTTCCACAGAAATATCTAGCTTTGTGGGCTGGGACCATACTGATCTAACCAGCAACCAATCAGATAATTTTATTATTTAGGCAAGGATAGCGGATGAAATCAAGAGTAGGACAGAAGTCCCAGAAAAGATAAAGAGAAATTCTGGTCTGTAATGGGAGGAAGGAAACCATGAGAACAGTTGGGAGAGCAAGTGGAGCAATGCTGAAGACCTGTACAGCACAGAGAACAGAACAGGTTTAAATTCTCAGCGGACATGATTAACTCAATGCAGTGCAAAGGGAGGGCAAAGGTGGAATTGCTTCAAAAAGAGAGCATACCCTGAAGTGAAATGTTATACCACGAAATTCCTGCTCATTAGGAAATGGTATTCAGGTAAATGCACAAAAAAAAGGAAGCACTGAAGAAGGCCATTGTGATGGGAACAAAAAGATGGGGGCAGTGGGGAGACCCAAGCAAGTCCCAGAGCTGCTTGCGACCGTGGCAATCCACAGTAAAATAAATAAAGGCCCAGTCAGCTCTGTGGGAGCTCCACAAGGGGATCCTGAGACTTCAGGCACCCCAGCTAGTGCTTGGGTGCTAGGAAGGTGTTTCTTACCCTGCCTCCCTCCTCCAGCCCAAGCTGGGGTGTTCCCAGCCACAGAAACTGAGCTGTGAGCAGGGAGGGGACGGGGCTGTCACCAACCTGTGTCTGCAGGGACCTAGTTGAGGGACAGAGGGAAGCTCAGAGAAGAGGTGGAAAAGTAGAGTTAGGAACTGGCAGCTTTCACCTTCGGTTTGCTTGACTTTTTGGGCACTTGTAGGGTTCTCCATGTGTGTTGCAGGCTAAGTGGTGTTTTCTTCACCAGTTCTAGTGTAAGTTCAACTCCTGGACTTTGCCTCTTCTGTGATGGAGATGATAGTTCCATCATGACATGAACATTTTTTTCTTCCTTCCCCAAACCAGAATTATTAACCATCTACTATGCATAAGGCTGTGGACAACTTTGAACTCTCCTTTACTAAAATCACTTAAACTCTCCAGCAAAAGTAGTTTTGCACTGCAACTCAATTTAAAAAGTATTTTAAGTTGGAGCATGAAATTGCCTTTTAAAAAGTTTGAATTACTTCATTTCCTGACTTACTACAGCACTTGGTTTTGGTATTAATTATATTTTCTTGGTTATCCAGACACTGTTCTTCAGACTTCTTGGTTATTCAGACTCTCCCCACTTTAAGCCCAACTTGAAGTTCTCACAACCTTTCTTTAAAGGTGGCAAATCCCTCCCAGAAGACTTCTGCTCCTTCTGGGTTGGGTTAGAAGCCAGAGGTCTGCTTGTGCTGCTGAGAGCTCTGGCTGCCCAAAAGGATGCCATGGTGTGTGAGATACCTTCCAGCTAGACAGAGGAACTCGGTGTTGTACACTGAGTTTGAGGTGTGTTTTTTTAGACTTTCAGAAGGCAGACAAGTAGGGGAGGAGAGCTTCTGAGCAGCAGACCACGTTGAGAGACAGCAAGCAGTAGCGTTGATCTTTTTAAAAATATTTTCTCCCCACACTGTGACAATGTTTTTCAAAGCTGGAAGGAAGCATCCTCCTCAGACTCAGTGTGCCTCTGAAACTACCAAAATTAGGTCTTACTTGAACCTGTGGTGTCTGGACCTGCACTGGGGCTTCTCTGGCTCCAGGCTGCACCTGGGACAGTGCCAGGGAGCAGGGCAGCAAATGCTGCCTCTAACAGCTTGAGTCCTGATGGGGTAGCAGGAGAGGGAATGGCATTGCTTGTGGGACCCCAGTGTGTAAGTTGCTTGTTCCTCGTGTGTGGAGTCTCACGTGTCTGCCTTCAGAGAGGCTGAGATGTGCTTTCTAATCTTGCTATCATTGTCTAGTTATATGGATTAAGAGGAAGACGGATGAAAAGCAATTACATTAGCAAGCAGGAAGGAAGCAAGAAGCTGCTGAGAAGTGGGGCAGAGGAAAGAATGATCAATGGTTTTGTATTTGTACAGCATCTCAAGATTTTTGTGGGTGGTATTCATCTCTTCTATTTTTAATCGTGAAAAAAAGTTATGCATCCATGTGCGTAGGCTCCTTTTATAGCCTGTGCTGAGAGACAAGATGGGATGAATGTTCCTGCAGGACTGCAATTGTGTAAGAGAGGGAGGATGGATTGCCTTGTAGAGGTGCCAGGTTCTTCCCACTGATGGCAGACAGGACATCTGTCCCAGATGGGGTTGAGGGTGGTGGATTCTACCTTAACTATCTTAACACTTGTCCCAGAGTGTGGGGTGGAAGATACTAGAACAGACATGTTTTGCCCCATTTGCAGTCTTTTAAACAGAATCTGTATATTTGTGAAAACAATGAAGGTGTTACTAGAAATACTGAAGAATTTTTTAACAAATAAAACAAAATACTAATGTCTTGGGAGAAAAATCACTCCTTCAGTGAGACACCAGCAGTTACTCTACTGCTGCATACTTACCATTCAGCCTTGCAACCACCACTGTCATGTCCAAATATTTATAAGAAGTCCCTACATTTGTGTGACACAATTTTAGGTTGTAACTTTATGGATATAGTCGTGTAAAGCTGCACACTCTTGAACTACTCAGCTGCCTATTTAAATAAATTAGCTATCTAAACGTTGTCATAATTTGTATCAAGAACAGATCATATGTATGACCACAGGTGTTACGACCTTTGTGGAAATCTATCTGACAAACACTGGTCAAATAGAGGATGAAATCTCATAAACCCTAAAGTCTTGACCAACTACCAGAATTCATAACAGAGACTAACCTCTGAACAGTACAATGAAAGAGCACAAAGGATGCCATCGAAGTTTGCATTGTGCATTGGTACAAAGTTATATGAAGAATTCTGCTTTAAAGCCTTAAATGGTTGTAGAAAAATGGCTTGTAGCAATCAACGTCCAGAAGGTGGCATTAGCCACATTAAATTGTTGATATTCAAAGCTGCACTCACCATACATGTAGTTACTCTCCTGAATACACCTTTGTCTTTATTTTTCAACCCCTTATTTTACAATATCTAATCCACAATGTTCTGTGTACCCTCTGGGAAGGAGTGGAGATGCTATGTTTAAAGCTGGCTACAAATTCTGCAGTAATTGTATTAATTCCATGTGAAAACCACTGTGAAGGCACAGATCAATATTGGTTTTATTTAGGGATCCTCTCCCTTGTTAGAAAAGGAGTTCTTTTAGGTCATTCCTTTCCTCTCTACCAAAAAGCAGCAATCCCTGCCAACTGCCCCATAAGCTTCTGGATGAGATGCTGGAAAATAGTACCAATAAGGGGCTGATAAAATTAATGAAGACAATATCTCACTGCTCTATCATTGCTTCTACATTACTTTCCCTCCAGAAATCCAAACAGTATCTCCTTCCTGGCAATGCGGCAATGCAAACAACTTGTTTTAGGAGCTGGCTCAAGATCTTTGTTCCTAGCATGATTAATTTGTAATTGTTTTAAACCTAATTAAAATTAAGATCATATTAACAGTTCACTATCATACTTGATCATTCCAAAGGAGATTATAAATTGAAAGTGTTGGGGACTGTGGGTAATGCGTGCTGAGTGGATGTGGCATTTTTATAAATAGTAAAAATTTCTTCTTTGTGCTTTAAGTTATTGAACACTGCAACTTTACAAAGTGCAGAATGAAAACCCAACCATTTGCTTTAGTCTATGCAATATATAAAATTTGCTTTAGAATATGATTAGTAGCTAATGCAGTGCAAACAATGAAGGTTGATCACAGATTCCCCATTTGCAACTGTAGGAGCAGAAAACTACACTCTTCCCTCTTGATCAATATCATCCTCTGCTGGAAACTCTTATGCTGCTCCAGTCTGCCATCGCTCCAGTTCACAGGACTGAGGAGTGCCCTTTACTTTGCCTCTTCAAAATTATCTGAATTACAGAAATCCGTTCTTTAAATTTTTGAAGGCAACTGGATTATGCCAGCGAGGAGCAAGGGAGCACCTCCAAAAGTTACCTGAGCTGGCAGGTCGAAAGAGGTGACAGCATCTGGTAGGAGAATGGTGAAAAGGCCCTAAAAATAGCAGCTCCAGAGTCTTAAGTGGCAGGAGCAATGAACATTATAAAATTCCTTTGGAAAGGCTTGACAGTTTGAGATGCACAGGAGTGCTTCACAGGGACATGTGCTGCTGAAGAAATGAAAAAGGGCAATTCAGACTCTCAATGCAGACCATGCTGATTAAACAAAGGAGGACACTATTTAGAGAAGGAGACAAAGAATTTAGAGGTGTGAGCCCTGCTCTCATCCTGCTGTTGGCTGTATGACTGTAAGGCAGGCACTTAAAACTGAACTTTCTAAGTAAAATAGGGTTAATAATATCCTTACATCCCTGCGAAGCACCGTGTAGCCTCTGAATGGCTTTTGCTGTAGATGCAAGTATCATAATTATAACACTCTGCTATTAAAGCAACAAGTGGGGCCACTGTTGCCTGGTGAAGGTTATTCACTATCAAAATATGAGTTCCTTTGCTGGCTCTACATGCTCATTAATCAAATGCATGTTCTGGAACATACTGGTTTCAGTATAGACAGGTTGGAGTACTGTTCAAGAAAGTTCTAAAGCAGACAAGTTGGAGGTGATAGCAAGAATTGTGATAGAATTAGGCAGCTGATTGAACTAACTTGCCAAAGGTTTGTGGTTTATGTACAAAAAAGGTCAGTATATTAACTGTGAGCAAAGTAAGTTCCTCTGCTGATAGAAATGTTTCAAGCCTGAGTGCAGAATATAGGGAGAGGGAAGTCCTAAGGTCAATTTAAGATGTCCTAGGCCTTAATTAGCCAGTTAAAAATTTTACTAGAATCTTTGAAGTAATGTAAAGCTTGTATGAGAATGGTACCTGTCCTGGACTGAGTGTAACCACATGGGCTGTTGTGTTCTTAAACTGAGGAAAGCGTTTCAGATCAGGGTTGGCAACGTTGACTTTGCTGAATACGCTGGATTCCTCATAAGGAATCCTGGTGGGATAAAGGAAACTGGTGTCACCAGGTGGGAAGAGGTGCCATCTCTTCCTGAAAATAGAGAGAAGATAAAAACGTATTCAGTGCATGTCAGTTACAACAAAGAACTAAAGGCAGTAGCAGGGTTTTCAATAAAACATAAATCTGCCTGGCTGTGTGAATCTCCCACGCAGTGAGAACACAGGCAGTGCTTACAGGCTGTCTCCTAAAGTGTTTTTAAAATATTCCACTTTTTAATTTTCTAACTGAAAAGATTTACAGCTTCTTGCAAATTATTTTTAAAAGGCAGATAAAATTTAAAAAAAGCTCTCCCATCTGGTTCCTCCTTCCTCTCTTCAACAGAGTAACACACAGCATTTGCAGATGCTTAGAGCATTAAAATTGTTCTATAAACTAGGGAAAATATTTTTATTAGGGGAAACATACCCTCAGTCACTGAATGGGTATCTGCTGCACCCCTGTTTGTTTTAAAAGGAGGGTATTGTGTGTTTAGAATGGCAACAGTAAAGGGGTATGGACGTCATCTTCTGTTCCCTGTCATCCCCTACAGTACCAATTTGGTTGTTAGTCATGAAACTCTCATTTTCAGTAAAACTCACCTCGATGTTCCTATGCCACAGATAAGGCATTAGCCTAAATAGAACTAGAGCCCACTCTAGACATAAGTATCCTGAAACATCTGTATTTCTGGTGTTATCACTAACACATGATGAAAATGTGGCTTGCATGGGCCACTGTGACTGATAAGACAACATGCCCAGATGGAGCTGGACTGGATTGTTATGCTCGTGAGGGCACTCGTGTTCTGGGTTACTCTGTGTGCCCAAAGAAGTGGCTCAACACACTGCAGTGCAGAGCTGAGACATGGACCTTGTCTCTATTTCAGTGACACAGAGCAGATCAAAGAGAAAAAACAAGAATATGCCAGAATTGGTGGTGCCAGTTTTATGGGTACTTATAAATGAAATACCTTAGCAGGTACATATGTTATTTAGAAATAGGAGTTTTATATGGCAGTACTTTAGGTAATGGAAATAGGCAGAACTGAATAAGAGAATTTATTACATTTAAGAGGTGCCAGACAAGCAGTACAACAATAACCCATGCACTAAGAATGGAAAAGTAAAGGCAGCACTTTGCAGCACAGCTGGATAATTTGAGCAGTTCTCTTCTTTGCTTCAGACTTTAGTGAGCCCTTTTATTTTTGTCCTTTCTCTTGGTACTCACTTCTCTGGTTTTACCTACTGCTTCTGGTTGCCAGTATTAAGTCACAGACCTGAAAATAGGAGAAAAGCAGCCAAATGGCACACAAAAAAAAGAGAGGAATAGCAGGATAGCCAGAACTGCAGAGGCTGACACAGATGGAAGTGCCATTGGATACTGAGATTTCTTGGTAATTACCAAAGCTACTGCAGAATGGGAGCCCAAAAAAATAGTCCTCCTGAAACTCAAGCTGCATTACAAATTTACTTTGCTCTCCAAACTCTCTGCCTCTGAAATGGCAGAGAATAGCAATCTTAGGAGGCTCTAGAGTTAATCCTGCAGGCTCATGTCAAAGTAGTATCATGTAGCAAAAAATTAAGAAGCCCAAGGGATGCAAGGAGGAAATTCAAGATAGCAACAAAGTGCTAAGGAGTCACCCCTGGCTTTCCTGCAAAGGCAAATCTATTTAAGTTTAGCATAAGCTTATAGTCTGTTACAAAGCCTGTCTTGTTTGTGGGTCTCTAAAGGGAATCTTTTTGCTCTCAAGAAGCACAGAATTCACAGGCTTGTGGAAGTTTGCAATCTATTTATAGGCTTTGTTCTCTAGAGGAAAACAACTTTCTTTTCAGGCCAGGCAAAGGCTTTAGGCTTCTTTCCCTGAGAGAACGATTTTGTTCTACTAAAGGGGGAGGAAGTGTCTAGGGCAGGTAGGCAAAATTACTATGCAGTGCTGGAACTATGGTTCAAGGTCAACACTTGAAGGTAGAGACCAAAGATGCAGGGCAGATATCTGGTCTGTGAGATTATTGTACTTATTTAGCACACCTAGTACTAAGGTGGATCCTTAGAAGATATTTAGGCATGGAAGTCTCATGATTTTCAATGCAATTTCTGTCTCCTTAATACACTGAAGGGTCTGGACTTCAGTGCACAATGCTTACTGATGCAATCTCAAGCCTGCAGGACTGGCTGCAGCCAAGCACAGTGCTGAGGAGGGCTTCCAAAGTGTCTCTGCTGCCTTCACACAAGGATCTTAGGGATGTTTTTCAAGAGGAATAAAAACCTTCCTGAGAGCTGAACAGGGTTACCCTTCCTACAGGTAAGATGATGACAAATTCATTTGCCTCAGGCCTCAAAGCCAGTCAATCTGTGGCACTGCCCAGTGTAGAAGTCAGCATATTTGCTTACTGCAGTCCTGCACCTTAATCACAAGACCACCATGACTTGACTGGTCTAATAAAAAACATAGTAATTAATCACACTAAAATCCCACTGGCAAATTCTTCCACTAAACACTACTGAACCTAACAAATGCACACAACTTGTTTTGTTACTCTAGCATTACTTTAGCAATAATAGATAACAAAATTCCCCCTCAGGCCAATATAGAAGGAAAGAGGAAAAGAAATACAGCATGCAAACAGGGTGAAATATATAGAACAAAGCCACATGCCTGCCAGATTAGTTTGGAGTCTCAAGTGTCCTTTACAACTTTGCACACAGCTGGTTGCTCCCATCCTGATATCCCCCTTTTAAATTAATGCTAGCAGGCTATTAGAGGCTCTTGCACAGAGAATATTGTAAAAGTCTACAGTAGTTTCTTTCTATTTTGTTTCTGGGCATTTTATTTTTAACTCTTTAACTCCTAATTCTAAATTCCCGAATTCATAACTATTAGGAACATTAAAAAGTTTATTATTGGATCAAATAGCACAGATTAGAAAAGATCTCCCTCAAACAGAAGCAAATAAAAGTCCCAGTCAAACTCCAGCCCCCTGAAGTTCTGATATTTCCTCTAGAACAGCTCTGATGCTCTTCAGTCATTGAGAGCTCAGGAACAAAAATAATCAAGACCTAGTGTTAATACTCAAGAGTCCAAAACTAACTTTATAGAGCAGTATAACATTACTCTGTATTTGCTATATGTATACACACTTGTTACCTTCCTTGTACTTGCAACACTAGGTTGCAGCCATAGGAGTCCAAATGGCAAGGGGTGTTTGCTCCTTCAGAACCAATCCACAGTGTGCTGTCTTTTCCAGTTCTCCCAGGAAAACCAAAGTCAGACCACCTTATATCCTGTTGCAAAGAAAAGGTTATTTATGTAAGCTGTTGAACTGATTCACATCCTACCTTCCCTTCTCTGAGTTTCTTGTATTCTCCCTCTGCCCCTCAGCTGCTCTTCATCCACTGCAGTTGTTACTCCTTGGTGGGGTTCCTGCATGCATGGCCTTAGCCCCTTCCTCCAAAATTCTCTGTAGCAGCATTTTTTCTGTTATTTTCTTCTCTCTATCTCGACAGCACCCCAGATGTCTTATCTCCAGTTCTCATCCCACTCTTTCATAGCACACAAGTTACCCATTTGCTCTATACCAGGACAGCCTGACCACTCATTGCTACATATGGCTTCTTTGCCTCCTTTTCACACACAGTTCTTTCCTTTCTCCACTCTTAACCTTCCACCCAAGCTCAGGATTGCTTTTAGAAAAATTCTGAAGGAAAAAGGTCCCTTTTCAAACCAATCTGGTAACCCATGTGGCATATTTTTTTTCTCTTTAATCCCATTTCAGCTTTCTATATGTATTCTGGAAATGCAGGCTGTACTCCACCTCTGACCCAGTAGTATGCTAGGTTTTTTTTTTACAGTTTCTTATTATTTAATGGACACATCCTTCTCCTGCTCTTGCAACTGGGGAGCCAGTTGCAAAACAACTTGATTACATGGTGAGGAAGGGCAGAGCATGTTACAAACAGGATCCTGGAGCTTTCCAGTCCATTGGTTCTCCCACAAGAAAGCCCTTGGGGATGACAGCTGGAACAAGGGATGGTGGTGTATTTTTCAGCTACTTCAAGGGTTTTGCAGGATGGCTCTGTGCAGCTCAGATAAAGCTTTCCCATGTTTCTGTAGCTCACCATGCCACCTGCAGGGCCTGGTCATTTGTTTATTGGAAAGCACTTCATGTACACCAGCCAGAGACACTGGTGCCTCTTGGCTGGAGCCCCAGACTGAGCCTTAGGAAAGAGAGATTCAATTCCTGACTCCCTGATGGTCTCAGGCAAATCACTTCATCTCTGAGCTTTATTTTTCCCATCTTGAAAAGGAAGATAGCAGTATTTGTTCTGTTTCAGTAAAGCACTTTGTGGTCATTCACAGCACCTAACTTTAGGAACCTAATTCAAAGTTTGGCTCCTGCTCTGATCAAAGCACTCTCAACAACCCATTGGAAAAGCCTCTCCTATCTATAAAGAGAAAATAGAAGTCTAGCCCCCTAATTTAAGTATGTAAGATAGCTGCTTGCAGATAGGTGGGTGGGTGACTGTCCTTTTTTAAGATCTATGGATGAAGAAAACTACAGCTAGACATTATTGTAAGGATGACTTCACCATACGTCTGTATCAGGAAACCCTCAAAATGAGCAATAGCCTTCCCAAAAATTAGGTGTTGCTGAAGATCTTGAATTTCAAAGTTATTGATTTTAAAACTATCATGTGAAAAAAAATGCAGAAGTGTAATGCAAACATTTGTCAAAGGCAGAAAAAAAAATCAAAAAGTTGCTACTATAGATTTCAGCAGCCATAAAATTTAAAATCCAATACAACTCTTTCAGTGATAAAGTTAAGCATAACACCATCTCTACACTTTAATCTCACACTTAAATAGTTTTTGTACTTTGTTACAATTTAAGTGGAAAGAAAGCACACATAATCAATATCAGATTTAAAAGAACTTTCTGAAAATGCTGCAGCCATAGTAAGTAGTTGAAGTGATTATGGGTAAAATAGTTTTTAACCAATGAACTGAAAAGGAACTGGTAGGATTACTGAAATCTTGTCACAGTGGGTTCCTTTTCTACAATAAAAAGCCACAGTAAGCAGCAATGCACTAAAAGGTGTTCCAAGCATAACAGATGGCACATTACGTGTGAATTATATTTATTTCATTTGCGGCTTATAATGAAGTTAATCTGTACCCGTATGTCACTTTAAAAGGTCTCATTTCTATTTAAACTTCATGCATATATCTTGCTCTGATTTATATATCAAATTCTGTAATGAAATATCAACTGAACAAAAAATGTAAGATGCTAGATACTGCTCATAGATTAGAATAATGGAATCATTACCTTAGCCCACACAACTGTAAATGATAAACAGTGCAATCTAAATTTCAAACAACTTCTAAATGGCCCTATTAATCACTATAAATAACAGTGTAGTTGGCCTTCTTTTCCCCTTCAGATCACTTTACATAAATCTAAATAAAATCTAAAAAGATAAAAAGAGGTTATCATCAAATTCACACAAGAATGTAAGAAAATTTCTACAAAAAACTCTTTTGGCTGGTATAAATTGTGCAGCAGTGTTTCAAAAGCCACATGAGTCTGGAATTGATGGATGTATTTCACTCCCATGCCTGTGAAACTGGCAGATGACATATACCATATTTGCTTACATGACACCATTGATTTTTTCCTTTCCAGATTCTGCTTTAAAAAAAAAAATCCACAGCATAACCATTACATGTGTCTATTCTAAAACTGCAGTACAATCTGTTGCTTGTTATAGGTCAGGTGATGAGGCTGTGGCATGACATTTGCACAGAAATGCAGTTTCTGTAGCCCTGATTTTTTTTCTTGAATGGGGGCAAAAGAAAGAGGTAGAAAAAATGTTGTTTCCCTCAAGTCTGTTTTTAGAGACCAGATGAAGGAGCAGGATATTCAGGTCTGAGATGCTATTATCTTGCCCCATGAAACAAAGGAAAATGCTGTATTTTGAGTCAGAAAGAGGGAAGACCAAGGTAGGACACCAGATGGAGTCGCTCAAGTCACTCTGAGATCTGGAGAAGCCTGAAACATCCACAGAGCTCTTAGTTAAAAAAACACAACCAGTATCAGATGTGCTACCCAGGTTTATGTGATCCTGGTTGTGTTTCAGTGTGCTTATGAAGGGGGGGAAGGGGAGAATGTAAAGTAAGATGGCCTCTGTGTCCAAACCTTACCTTCTGACCCAGAGATCAAGGGGAATGGAGAAAGCCTGAAAAAAGATTGAGCACTGAAAAATACTAATTTTACTGGTATAAAATAATAAAATACATACAAGGAACTTGGGAAATGCCTTCTGAGGAGAAAATTAATTTGAGAGGGCTTATCAGTTCATACTTTGGCACCCCAGTGATACAGTTTTTGCAGGGAATTGTGAATCCATTTTCACATTTGAAAGTACAGAAATGAATAAGGCTTCATTTTCTCATTTCTTTGTATCTTTTGAAAAAGACACATTCTGTACAGCTATCCTTCATTTAGACCTCTTACAATTTGCACAAAGAGGCAAGAATGTAGATGAACCAACACATTGAAATAGCAGATAGACATGGAGGAAGTAAAAGAAAATACCCCAGGTAGGTGGGGATGGGTTACTTCAGGTATTTTACTGCCACCACAATCAAGGTATAATTACCCAACAGATTTAGAATCTCTCCTCCTTGCAAGCAGTTAATATTAAGGGGAGGAATTGTGCTGCTTGAGAAAATGAGCCACAAAGCAAAACCACAGAGTGAAATAATGATACAGCCTTGTTACTGCAAGTGAATGGGTGCCACCAAATCCCATCTCTGGAGTGGAGCTGTTAATTGGGGTGTTATTCGGATGCGAGGTGGATCTGGGGCAGCAGCAGAGTTTCCAGTTTGCAGGGTGCCAGTCCTGCCAGCTGCCTGTCATCTCCAGACCCAAGTATCACCTCACTCTCATACCTAGAGTAGAGGTTCAGGGAAGGTGTTCAGCTGCAGAGGTCACACACATGAGCCAGAGCTCCCCAAGCCTGTCCAGAAACAAAATGATTTTGGGCTAAATGGGGAGGAGGGGAGTGCTACCAATCTGGTAGCTGGTTTTGTTGCTTGTGGTGTTGGTTTAAGCATGTAAAGAGACTCAAAATTTTAAATGGCTGTCACTCGGTACTAGTTCTTTGTTAGTCTGAGAGCCAAAGGTTTTATTTCAAAACTTTAAAATAAATGGCCAAAGGAGCAGAGGGGAGGTAGCAGAAGATGTTTCAGAAGCTACACTAGATAATTTGCCATGGTTAAACTAGCAAGAGACAGTATTAATTTTTACCTTGAAGATTTCTGGCTTGTCTTCAAATATCCTGGCAATGTATTTGTAGTCAGCATATGCCCAATATTTGGAGTACTCGTAACAACAGAATGGTCCAGAGAGACAAGATGGCTGCCCACAACTCCATGCCAAAAACTCATCAAGTGTAGCCTTCACGTAGCTACAACTGGTTTCAAACTGGGGAACTAGAGCAACAGAAGAAAAGCCAAATATTATATGACCATTAAGCACAGAACCAGTGGAAATAATATGCAGTTTCTCTCTCGGCTCTAGTTAAATGCAATATAAGATATGAAGTGGGACTAGGTGGTTTGACTTTGGTTGATAACATGGTTCTCATCACCTAACTCATAATTAAAGTCTCAGACTATTGCTTTTTCATTAAAGTTTAGGGGAATGGCTGTTACCTTGAACTTGCTGTGAGGTAAAAGCACACGAACAGTTACTGCTGTTCATGTGCAAGGCACCCCTCAGCAGAGGAACTCAATAATGTGCCCAAGTTCCCTAAACAACTGAGGGCCCGTCCTCTGCCTCATCACCCTTACGTGTGGGCTGCAAATGTGCACACAAGTATTTCTTTACCCTTTATTTTGTCTCCATGGATTTATGTCGATGGACGTGTTCATCTTTCCTTAAAGCAATAACCAAATCGGCACAGTAAAGCGTAGGAAGCAAATTATGGGGCCACATGCGTGCCAATGATGCATTTAAAATGCTGTATGTCCTTATTTTTCATTTGGGACTGACAAAAGCATATTGCAGTGTTCCTTGGCAGACGTAAAGAGTATTTACCAGCAGTGTTTTGCTTTCATGATGCTTTGGCTGGGCTGACTGATAGAGCCTTTCAGCTCAAGGCCAGGTCACTTGGAAAGCCTACAAGATAACTCACATCACAGTGTACTTTAATTGTGGTTAATCAGAGATCTTCATTTCCCACAGCCACTAATTGTGCCAACTTCAAAGAGACTTATCCAAAGTTTTTTTTTTTTTTTAAATAATAATTTTACTTTACTATAACTACTTGGAAAAAATTACTTCAGCCTGCATGAATGACAATGACCGAGCTGCAATTTAACCTTGTGTAACTTCCACAGAGCTGGATCTTTTCACTGCTGTACAGCAGCAGCAGCTATTTGTTCTTCACCACTCTCGTTTTGTTATCACAGCATTTCCCATAGAGTCTCATACATTTGTTCTTACTCTCTTTGGGCAGGGGAACAGCTTTTACAAACCTTTATCACTATTGTTTTGCAATTTTCATTGTAGTAGCCCAGGTAGCGGTTTTCCTTCCCCTCACTATCAAAATCATTAACTAAAAAATGTTAGATAAGCCCCGCTCTTCAGCTATCTGTGACCTGGGTCTATGCAGCACGATTGTCTAAGAACTGAGTAAAAGATATATAAATCTCTTGCAATAATTAAAAACCCCTTGAACTGGAGTCCTGGCCTGTGCTGCAGTCCAATGTCCTCTCCTGACACGCAGACATTAATGCAATGTACACAATTTTGCCAAAAATGGGAAAACTAGATAAAAGATACAAACACTACTGAAGGTGGCTCAGTATCTGTATTATTTTGATGAGAACAAAGAGTGCTCAATACATTGCCTCTTTTCCAGGATATCTCAGGAACAAGTGCTTTAAAGGCAAGAAATATGCTCTTCCTCCCTCCCAGTGTATTTCACTCTGATCATTACTTAAAAAAATCCAACTCTGAAAGGTAAGACTGTCTTCTAGAATACAATCTCCTCAGGGAAGGATTCTTGGTTTAATTTATAATTTGTTCAGTACTAAGGTGCAGGTTCTTGTGGAGAAATAAATAGTAATAAAAACTGTATTTGGGCAATCTAGGCAGATTGCTTAGATGGATTTGTGAGCATATTTAGGGTGAAAATGTTAGCAATGGGCAGCTGAAAGCAAGAACAATTTTAACCAGTTTGCTAATGCTTAATGACTAAAAGCTCAGGTGTTCTTTTACAGGTGAAGGTGTTTTTTAATTGATAAGTTGTAGATTAAACTATGTAAGTTGGAATGAAGCTACCAGTGCTGTCTGATGACATGGTCTCTGAAGGGACAGCAGTCCTCCTTTCTCCCACCTAATGCCACAGATTGAAACCAGAGGGAGGGAGAAAGGGAAGGAGTGCTGTCAGAGGAAGCAGCTCTCCTCCTCAGTTTAAAGGCTGGTCCTAAGTGACACCAAATTCCGTTCTATTAAGAAAAAGTGTTTGCAATGTATAGTAAAGGAAATGTATGGGGGAAAAAAGGATAAGAACCTTAGAAAATACTCTAAAGCTGCAGTAAAAACACAAATGAAACGTTTTCTCAATTTCTTTAAACCTTACAGAAAACTGAATGTCCATTCAGAGCTGCTGGGGGACAAAAATTATTTAAAGGAATAATCCAAGCAAGGAATAGCCATTTAATATTGCAATGAAGCACAAGCACACTCATAAACAGAACAAAAAACCACAAACCAACCCTGGCCATCGACATCCAACTTCAATAACCTCATCAAATTTTAGCTTCATGCAATATTTACTCAGCATTGGTATTTTTACTGCATTGTCAGCCTCCTATTCCACTACTAAGCCTGCAGCTACCTTTGCAGTCCCTCCCTATATCTAACTGCAGAGGCTTGAATTCTTTTGTCATCCTTAGTGGTAGAAGCTCTTGGGCAGATGTCCAAGTTGCAGCCCTTTTCTATCCAACTGCATATCTGAGAGCATCAGCTTTATCCAGCAGCTCTTGTGACTCATAACTGATCAGTGTGACAGCCTCTTGTTCTCTCCAGCTTCTTCATAGTAAACTCATTGTTTATTCATTTTATTACAGACCCAGAGAAAATGCTCAAAATAAGAAACATCTGCATACAGAAGTCAGTTTTGTGCAAGCTTTCTTCTTCCTTTGTAATTGCTGGTATGCTCCAGGTAGCCAACAGATAGATGGGCTCTAATGCTGCACTTTCTCTGCCAGCAGCTACTTCCATAGCTGCTGCCCATGCTTTATCCTCAGAAAAGGAAATCTTTTACCATGGCTGGAACTAGGTGGGTAGGGATTTCCTGATTAATAGCCCCTTCATTCTTCTTGCAATGAACAATGGTACTGTCTCTGGAGGTATCTTATCTCTGCTGATGTTTAATCCTCTGATTATTTTTTCCTCTCTTATGGACGATACTGTTTAACTTGTGTAATCAGACAGAATACAAACACACAAATTTAGGTAGGTACAAGTAATTTACACAAATAATACTGCTCACTCCCATACTTTCTATTTTTCAAATGTGCCTTTACATCCATATGCCTCAAGAAGTTCAAAATGAGCAAGAAAAATAAATACAATACCCAAGCAACTCCCACCAAGTTGCTGCATTTGCAGTTCTCAATTTTCTATATTATGGAATCTTCAATTTGGGCACCCCTACCCTGGCTGCAGATGTGGCACTAAAAAAATATGAGAAGTTTACATAGTAAGAGTTGACACAGTAAGACTCAAGATCCACCTTGTGACTTAAATAAATCTCAGAAGCTCTAAAGCAGCCGTTTCAGAGTGGCACCAGAATATACCTACAAGCAGGAGAACAGTTTCTTTCTTGTGCATATTTCTGACTAAGTGGCAGGAGTGGTCCCACCTAGTCTTGAGGCAATTAATCTATTGTAAACATGGGAGGAATATTCAGAGAGATTGAAACAGTTTTAGTTGTACTGTCATGTTGCTTTCTCTAACCACCATCCATTTCATCTGAGAGAGAATGAACAATGATCAGAAAGAGAGGTCTTCATTGCAAACCAATGTTAATCATGCAAGAGTGAGATCAACCACCTTCCAAATGCCAGTGGCACAGAAAATGTATTACATTATCTCAGACTCCAAGACGGCTTTGCTAATAGCCTCCCTAATATATTCTTACAATGCAAATATTTTATAGTATCACAGGTCTTGTGCCGTTACAATATAACCCCTGAAGGCTCTACTCATCTTCTTGAAGATGACATTTCTAGCTCACATTAGCATATAATGGAGGTTCCTGGAAACAAACTGATTGCTGCCTAGGGATTGATGCCTTTAGGAAAAAGCAAAATTCAGATAGATGCAATTTCAAGATAAAAATTCCAATTTAAATATACATTATTTCTCTAGTGACTACAAGTTATTGTTAAGTGATGACTCTTATCTACTTAGTAGGTAGCATCAATCCATCATTCAGCTACATATCACTCCATCAATCACATCAGAAGCTTTCCCAGGTGGCATAGCTATTCGGCTCTCAGAAAGTGCCTAGGAAAGAGATTAGGAATAAAACTATCCTTCTACCTGTAGAAAGCTTGTGTAGTATACCTGAGATACATTAACATGGAAAATGCTACATATAGGCATCATTTTCCATATTGGCAATAGGATGCCTTTTACATGTAGTGCAAGAACTGGTTGACACCTCATGGAACTATACAGATACTGCTGTGAAGATGTGCACCAATGTAACAGTTCTACACCTCAGTCATTCCCATCTGTAGAAACTGAATAAACAACATCTGTTTTTCCAGTGATGGCATAGGATTCAGGAATCCATGCTGGTAAGATGCTTTGAAATACTAAAATACCAAGCACTTTCCCTCTTAACACTTCTGTCTCATCACTTGTATTGCAAAATTTGAACATGAAATAAATGGTCATTATATGGTGAAGATAGCAAATTTCATGGAGTGTTGCTGAGTAAGATAATGTGATGTAATGCTACCACTTCCATATGAACTCATCTGAAGTCCTTGTGTAGACCCTGCATTTCAAGAAAGAGGTACTCCAACTGAAGAAGACTAGAAAAATAGAGAAAAAAAAGCTAGGTTGGGTCCAATAAATCATTATTTATATTGAACATTTTTTAAGAATTCGATTTGTCTGGCCTAATGGAAAAAAAAGTACTGAAAAGAGGCAAGATGCTTCAGTCAAAAGAGAGAAAGGGCCTGGCAAAATGTATTTTGGTTGGGAGGGCAAAGGATGTTACATGGTTCCTGTGTCTTCCTTTCCTGGTATGAAGCTGTGACCATAACGAGTATTATGTGGCTACAGACAGAAATGTAATTGAAGTATTTAAAATCAGGTGCAAAAATTGTTGTTTTCCCATGGCATGTTCCTAGATGTTTGAGTGAATCTGGAGGATTAGAGGTGAAATTATTGTACTGGTTTCAAGTGATTTTCTTAATTCTTTATACTTCTTTAGCATCTTGCATCACAGGACTTTAAAGTATGGAAAACCATCACAGTCTTACATCACCTCTGGAGGAAGGTGAAAATTATCACAATTTTACAGTTAAAAAAACAAGATAGACTTTAACTGACTAATTCTGCATTGAGGTTTGTGGATATAGAAGCACAGCTCAAGTGAACAACTGAATCATGTACAGATCACAAACACACACTACAAAGTAAGAAAAGAAAAACAACTGAGGCACTTGATTCTTGTATGTTAGTGTTATCCACCAGATTTCTAGCTAGGATGAAACACTTAAGAAGGAGAGTTCCACTGCTGGCCAAATCTCATGTCCTAAAAACAAAGCTTGTGGTGAAAAGCAACACCTTAGAGAGTGAGCAGTAATGCAGAGTTGCAGAACCCAAAAAGTAGTTGTGAGATATAATACCTATCCACCTCAGTCTCACCTGAATCCACCGTCTTCAGTCCTATCCTAAACTGGATTGTCTTTCCACCCAACACTGCAGAAAGGTATTTCACATTCCAGTGCAGGGCTGGCCAGTCACCAACCATGTTACAGAAGACTGCAGGCTGCTGTAGAGACATCACAATTTCCTTTGTTTCCTCAGGGGTAAATGGTTTGACATCTTCACCTATGTAAAGAAAAGATACATTATGATCCATGAAGTGCTACCTATCCACCTCCCACAGCAAGGAAACATTAAAAACTAACACTTCCTTTGTTAAAGGCTGATTGTTTTATAACATTTGTAGATTTTTTTTAAATGTCAAATTTCTACTGAAAACACTGAAGGAACATTCTTAAAGGACATACAAGTTTTAAGTAGAGTATTAGCACACAAAATGTAAAAAAATTAAAAATAGGATATAGAATAGTAGATAATAGATAATATAATATGATATGGTATAATATGGTATAATATATAATAATAGATAATTGAATTTTCACTTGTAGCTTAGGCAACAAAGCGCTGTAGCCAAACTATTTAAAATTCAGCTAACAGCAACAAAAAAACCCCTCAGAAACAATGCCCAGAGTTCAGAAGACATAAATTTTATGAGATTTTCTGCATGGGATTGTCTCCAAGAAGAGTAGTGCACGGTCAGAAACAGCAAACCAGCTTCCTATGCATTTGATTTAAACCAAGGAGCAGCCTAACTAAAGCAGCAGGTATTTTTAAAGTGTTTTAGAATTTCTTTTTATCTACAGAATTTTAGAAAAAAGGAAAATTGTGCCAATCCAAGAACTAAACTAACCTAAGATTTCTGTTTCCTCCTTTGCTGTTTAGAGATTTATGTGCCCCACTGAAACTGTCAAACTGAAATGGTGGCAACCTTGAATAAACTTGGCACTTTCAGAAAAACTTTTCTTCAGGGACATCTTGAGAAGAAAAACCTGATTTAAAAAAAAAAAGTAACAACTCCATAGAGCTGAAGCAGTGGACTACAACTTCAGATCATAAAAAATTTCATTCATTATTTTAACCTCTATTGAAGTTTATTCATCCAGAATTTGTATCCATATAATGCCTAAGATTTAACACACCAAATCAATAGGTATGGTTCCCCATGACTCCTAGCAGCTCATTTAAAACAAACAAACCAATTCAGTCACTCCATTTAGGGGTCAGATCATGGTCTGGCATACACAACAGGTTAAATAAATACAGGACAAGAAAATTCCCTTTATTTCTGGGTGATAATTTTGCTCCTCCCTGCGTGTTGGTGGTGGGACAGGTAGTGGAGGATTAGCCCAGGATTAGCCCAGCAGTACCAGCCTGGGGAACCAGAGAAGAAGCCCCCAGGGAAGAAGGTCACTGAGTATGTGATTCAGGATTGTTTCAAGCATAACACTATAGAATAAATACATGTATGCTGAAATGTGAAAGATGGGAGTAAGAGGAGCCCTGTGCATGCTGTATGCCTTTTCTTTTTGGTAACACTTCTTGAGTCCCCCTTCTTTTGACAGGGTTTATACTCCAGAATGCTATACTGTTTAGTTTTCTAAATTAAGCTGCTGTCTCCACACAAATTCAGTGGGAGGTATCAAGGCTGGGGTTTCCTACAATCGAGGGGTCCCTTCTCCCATGGGCTTCTGGGGAAACTGAATCCCTTTTTAACTCATGAAAAGTCCACCTTGAAGCTTTAGAAGTAAAAACCTCCAATATTTTATCTTCACAGGTTATGAATTTTTTAATGACTTCCTTTCTCAAGGTAGATGACAGGAGGGACTTTGGGGTTTGGTTTGTTTCCCACGTTTCCTCTCCTACACAGAGCAACACTTGACAGGATGGTGTTGCTGTGGCACAGAGCTGTCTGTAACACTTGGCCTTCAGTCTTGTGCTCCAGCAACTGGCACCACCAGGACATAAGGAAGCTTCACAGGGACCGTATGTCTCACCATATGCTCTTCCCTACCCCCAGTAGGAGGTTCTGGGGGTTTCTGAGCAATAGCTCAATATATCTAAAAGGAGCAAGTCCAGAGAAGGCACAAAGGCATCTGCAGACACAAAGGAGGTGTTGGTGCAGCTACAGCGACCAGGAGCTGAGCTCAGGCTAAAGCTCAGGATATTTTTTTTTTATTTGCAGTGATGCTGTTCAAAGTCTAAGGCAAGACTCAGTGCAGATCCAGACACTTGGGGAACTACTTCTGTTTTTAACAGCTGCAATTATAATACTGTATGGAGGCGGCTCTTGTGATGTAGGAGCTGGCTGGCCTTAGGTACCCTTCAGATTTTCTAACTCATAAAAATTAAATTATTCCTGCTTAGGCTAAGTTTATCACCACATGGCTATCTTTTTGACTACTTCATTGTTTTTGCTTTAAGGGCAGTACATTTAATTATTTCAGAGATTGTAAATCCAAAGAAATTAATCAGTGGCACTTTTTTGGAGGATTTTGCAAAGCTGAGTTTTATTGCAAAAGCTTCTAGTTTATCCTGTAACTCCAGCCAACAGTTGGGATGTGCTGCAAAACCAGAAATTGTACTGGGAGAGACAGGAAGGCTCAGTGAAGTCAACTGTTGATTCTGTGTGGCTTTGTAATGTGATTTCCACATCCATATTTTGCTGTTGAAAGGTGTGGTTTTAACCACAGTGAAGATGCAGTAGAAAGCTCAGAGCTCAAGATACTGGGAAAGTTTGTATCAATGCCAAACAAAAAAATACAATTAGGCTAAATAGCCTCTCCTCTACTGAGCAAAACTGGAGAGTTTTGTCATGTCACCACACTTTATTCAGTTGTAAACCTATTTCCCTTTAAAGTTTAGAGACAATGAAAGAGGACAGTCTGTCTTGGTAAGATGCTAATCATTCCTATCTACAAACACTATTAAAATCATTGTTGAATGAGAACATATCTTTTCCTGATGTAGATAATCACATCCAATACACAATATAATCACTAGTGAAGTCTGAAACGTTTTAGAAAATCTAAAGCATTAGGTAAATGATCATTAGGTTTTTTTACAAAGACAAATGGTTTTCCTTGGATTCTTGCCAACTTTGTGCAAAGAATCTTCAAGTATCTGGATTCAGTTTTATGTATTCCTCAGGGAGAAGAGCAGTCAGCTAGACACAATTATTTCCCCATAATGTTTGTCAATGTCCTGGTTTGAGTCAGTCATGTGTATCTAAATGATTGTTAGAGAAAAAGCACAGGATAAAAGGTAAATATCATATACTACAACAAATAGATCTTATGATAATTTGGAGAACTCTGCTTATGACCAACAGAGATTTCTTATATACTGTAGGAGTGGTAACAGGTAATTAGAAGTGACATTTCTACCAAGACAGATCAGCAGAAAAACTTTTAATTTAAAATAATAGTAGTTTTCCTTAGTTTTTTTAATCAAAGTTTCACACAGACTTCTTAAGCTGGGCTCTTGCTTTTCAGTATTTCCTAACCTGAAACTGATGGCAAGTGATTCCTAGGCAAAACTCAAGGTTGTATAGCACACATAAGGGCATATAGTTTGGACACAGATGTGTGTTAAGTACAAGGTGTAAAAATAAAATGCGTTGCAAATTACACAAAACACCAGGCTGTATCTTGGGAATTAGATACCAAATTCTATGGGGAAATCAGGTAACAGGGGAGAAAAGACTTGCATAGGCCCTTTGAAAAGCTCTGTTGGACTCTTAATTTTCTCTGTTGTACTCTGATCCAAAAGAGAACAGGAATACTGTAAAATTAGTTTTCTATCAGGCTCAGCAAATTATGTGGCTTCCCAGTACAAAAGGAAGCAGCAATAATTTGTCTCACGTTTTGACTTTACACAAGGCATGTACAGAATCCCATCAGGAACTGAAAAACTGAACCAAGTTTTAGCTCAAGTTTTGCAACTGTGACAGTTTCTGTAACTGGTGAAAAACCTACAGGTTTTTTAGAAAGGCAACATATTACAAAATAGAGACTTTCCAATTAAAAATCCTAAGCTCTCTTATTGCCTTTACATGAAATGTTGTTGAATAGAAAGATTTAGCCAGATAGACTTCAGCACTAAGGGCAGGGAAAAAGTAAAGCAATGAATTAGCTAAGTACTTTACAGTAGACTCCGTGCTTCTAAGAGAGAAAATAATGTTTCTGACAGAATTTTTTCTGTCTGGGGTTTGGAAATAAAGAGTTTAGCACAGCAAGAAGTCTGCCGAAAAGTGGACTTGATAAAAGTTGTTCAGAAGTTAAACGTACTGTCATCAAAAAGCTAAATGTATTGGATTAATTTAAAATAATTTAGCAAATTACAAGAGTTCATTAGTGCGTGGCAGTTGGTTTCTGCCAAAACACCCTGCTGCTTAATTATGAGATTTGAGAGGTATTAAAATTATTTTATAAAAAGAGGGAGTACAAGGAAAGCCTGGTAATGTATTTCATACAAGTATCATCAAATTGTTTTTCTTGCAAATCTGTAATGCTTCATCAACCTTATTTCTTTTAAAAATGTGCAAAAAGTTTAAAAAAATGTTATTTTGAAAACATTAATACAGACCAGCCAGGTCACTTAAAAAAAATAAAAATTAAAAAAAAAAATCAACTAACCTCCAAAATCTTAACTATCAAACAAGCAGGAGTAGGAAAAGAGAAGGTATGGGGAAGAATGGGGAAATTCCCCAAAGTAAAGAGAAGTGATTTAGTTTGGAGGTCAGACTTAATGATTCCACAGTACATTAGCTGTAAATCAAAAACCAACTTTAAATAATCTGCATGTGATTACAATCTTAGGCACTGTAATCAGCCTACTATGGGCAAACAGAATGCATTTAAATATACATGGGTGGTTTTTAAGGGTAGAGTGCATAAACATTTACATACTACTTCCTGACCAGGTATTGCTGTTAGTATTATTTTTGACCTGGGGCATGTCCATTCTGCAGTTGCATCATCGCTAAGGGGTATTTAACCTAATTTGCAGAAATATTTTGGCTATTGAAAGACTGTATTGTCGTCTCTCAGGATAGACCAATTAAATTGGCATCTCAAAGACCAGCACCTAAAGCTTACTCTGGTAGCTTGAAGTCAACACACCCCTTCCCAGCCTTCCATGTCTGCTATTGTGGAGGGAGGGGAACAAAACAAAATAAAAAAAAAAAAGAGGCCAAAGCAGGAATTTTTATTTGCACTCACTTCCCAGTCCTGCTGCAGCAGAGCTGAGCATCTTACAGTTGTTCTTACAGTAAATCTGAGTAACTTGAGACATGAAGTAAGATGACAGTGTGGGCAATACCTCAAACCTCAAACTGTCCTTCCAATAATGAAAAGGAAACAGCTACCAGTCTTCTTAGAGATGGAGTAAGATGCTGAGCCCAGAATGCAGCACTGGGAGGCACATCCCACCACTGCTCTAAATGACAGCATATAAACTCGAGCATACATTTATTAAATCCCTTCCTAAATCCCCTTGGGCTCTTCCTAGAAAGCTCTTCCTGATCCCTGGCCAGCTTTTGCCTGTTGTCTCTTCTACTCTCACCCAGCAGTGCACTCTTAGAAAGCAGCCGTGTTGGTTTCCAGCTAACTGGATGCTGATTGACCTCAGCTCCTCTTCCTCTCCTTGTCCTTACAGCTCCTGCCTGCATCTTCTGCCATTTGCAGTGCCCTCTGCTGCTCCCACACCCCCCATGCTCAGGAAAACTGGGATATGTACAACTGGCAGAAGTCAGAGTAGATGTAATTCCAATGAACTTTGTGTACTTCTTATTGGCAAAATTGCTGAAAGTGAAGTGGAACACTTTGCAGCACTTGTTGGATAAATGGCACTTAATATTTGGAAAAGAAGGTAATGGTGTGTGACCAAAACCTTACAGCAGGACAGACTCTACTCCTTAAGCTAGGCTGCTACAATTCCCCCTTTCTGTCTGCTTGGGCTGCAGATTACACTCACCTGCTGCTGAGGAAATACATTAGCAAAGATATTTCTTCCCACTACTCTACCTGCACTGACAGACATTTCTCACAACATTTCCTAATGTGAAATTTAATACAAAGCTTAAAACTACAACAATATCATGACTGGAAGTAACAGAACTGGCACACAAGGGAACTAACATCCATATTTCTAAGAAAAAAAACCATTTCCTCATGCTGTAGGTAAAGTTTATTCCACTTTCTTTTTCTATTCCTTTTTAGTAGTACACATGAATGCACTACTCTTAAATTGATGAATACACTGTAAAAAATTCACTCTTAACAATTTATTACTTGTCCTGCAAACAATTCACAGGAACTTCAAAACGACAGCAACAAAAGAATCTAAATGTTCTAATTTGCAATTTCCCCACAACCTATTTTAGTAAATAGTCAATAATAGTCAGCAGTATTCTAAAAATGTTTTTTTTTTCCCCACAACCCATAGTATTAGTCAATAGTACTACCGAGCCTTTTGAATTTGATTCATGAAGGGGTTATGGTAGGAGTACACATTACTTTGTTCACTATTATACTACATCAGATACAAATAATGATTAACAACTGAGACAAATAGAGGTATAATTGTCAAATTAAATTATATTTTAAAAGAATATAAGAAGTATTTTTGAATTGCATAAATTATTCAACTGAATGAAACCAGGGATACCTACCATGTGAATCTCAAAAACAGTTTATGAAGTGCACATTACCAACATGCACAAGGTATGAGTTTCAGGGATTGCCATTAAACAACAAATATGGCTATTCTGTCTATTTACATTACTCAGTTCATGGATGAAACAAGCAGCAGTGAGTTAACCTTTCTTTCAAGTTTCTATTTCTCTTTAAAAAGGTTCTCATGTAGCAACATGAAATTTCCTGTCAAGAACTGTTAACAGTGTATGTTTTGAATCTTGGGGTTCATACAAATAATGTAAAATCTTGCTTGACCATAATGTAGAGCCGAAGGATACATTCGATTTAATACAGCTCACCAAAATGTCAACTACTAAGCTCTTCTAATTCAGTTTTCAACATTAACATTGTATTAATGTCAGTACTATTATTTAACATAAATATTACACATTAGAACAAAACTGTTCAGCTTTCATAAGCTGACAACATGCTTGTATTTTTGTTTTTGTTGAAGCTAGAAAAAATAAAAAGAATGCACTGTATACCTGTCTTCCTCATGAAATACAAGGTCAGTATCATTGCATGGTACTAGAATAGTAAGTTTATCTACCATTCAATAAAAAGAACTTTTCTTCCTGAGTCATTAAAAGCAAAGGATGTCAAAACTTCATGAGGGAAGAATGAGATTTGCTTACACCTCACAAGCTCACCTTCAAAGATGTTGTTCAAGACTGGGGGTGTAAAGAGAACCATTACAGCTCCCTGCTACACCAGTGATGTTCATGGCAGCCCTGAAACTACATTCTCACAACTCCAGCTGAAGTCTGCAAGTTGAGGGACGTACCTGGAAAACAGTCCTCTTTTTGGATGCTGGAAGGAATATTCAGAATTAACTAAATGCCACTGTTAAATCTTTGACGGAATTTTGGGTCCTGCCCATTTTTGCCCAAATGCTTGTAGCCTTCATCAGGTATGGGCTCAATTGCTGCTTGTTGGATTGCAAGCTATGAGGTGACACAAGCAAGTGCAAGATGTAGGAGTTGTTGGGAATGAGGGGTAAGAAACAAGGGGATGATGAAGTTCATTAAATCTCTCTGAGGAAAGTCACATGGAGAGCAAGTCTGTCAAAAATCTCTTGATAGGAGAGAGCAAGTGGCATTTCCTGATGTGCCAGGAACTAGGGATTGTACCATGAGTGGGGCATACTGTCCTGGACTGCTCAGCTCAACCATTACATTACAGGTGTGTTTAAGCTGAAATAGACACTTTGGATACCTCAAGGTTGTAAGAAACCCATCAAAGCCTTCATCACAGTCTAGGTGCCACCTCCTAAGTGGACCAGCAAGGCCTGCCTCAAGGATGGGATGAGCATTTGGCAGCAGTAAAGCTTCAGCCATATCATTTTTATCCATCACCACCAGCCTAGCAAAGCTTGAGACCACCAACTCCTCCTAAGATGAATTCCAGAAGGTTTGGGGCTGGAAACAGAGGCTGATAGGGAAAAATAGGAAGATGCAACCACCTTGAGAGCTTTTAGGTTTAAAATGGAGGCTTTTGCCAATAGATACACTATTGTCATTGGGCAATTAGTAACTGGATGGGCTTCTGTACCACACTTTGGATCTAAGTGCAGTGAAGTCCATGCAAGCCCTGCTCTGTCCATGAAGGTTCTGAGCCAGGAGACAGTATGACCTTTCCACTTGCCTGAATGTATGTGTGCTTCATCTGATAACATTCAAATCTCTTTAGCTACATTATAATGAGGTTAAAACAAGAAAAGATTTCCCCACCCCAAATATTACAAATGTCAGTAATGAGAACAGTAAAAATGTCACCACACGGAGAAAAGAGTGAAATTAGCATATTTAGAGAAGTATTATACCCATGAGTGAAATAATGCAATCATCTAGCTGCAAGATAAAGCTAATTTGGTTTCCAACAGTTTATCAACAATGTACTGCTCCTTTGCATTAACAAATTTAAATGGTACCATATCCTGCAAAGAAGAATAATTCACATAGAATATTACACTGTGTTAATTAAATAGCTGGAATAGAAAAGGTCAGGCCATGACTGAAAGATGTGCATATGGGTTGTGAAGCTATGAAAAGATGGAGCAATTTCAAACCAAGCAATTAAAATAAAGTATTTAAATCATGATTAAGTCATGTAAATAATCTTAGATTTTCTGAGCCCATGTTGACAGCTCCTTTCTTTTGTTGACATTTCTCAGTAATTTCTTTCCTGCTGACTCACACAAGTAAAAATAACTTTAAACCCATCATAAGATGAGGTGGCTTGCGCAAGTTATCAAAGAGTTATTCTGCTTACATTCCAAGTTTTCCTTCTACTGTGCATGTAGTAATAGGCACGTTTTGCAGTTAAAGTACACAGCAAAGCCTCACTTGCTGTATTTCTTGATGGGTTTCTTGCCATTGGAACAACCAAGAACCCCCCCCCAATCATTACAGCTAATTGAAAAATATTAGAAGATAGAATTATTTTTTCACTTTGTTTACTGCTGCAAATGGCAGCACTTTGTCTTTGGCACAATGCCACTGAATCAATTATATTATAGTTGTACCACAGCCATTGTAAATTGGAAGAACATTTTGGCGTGAGCTAAACTGTGCTGAGGTGGTAATGTATGGAAAAGACCTAGTAAAACAGGGAATTAATCTTGGAGCCCCAGTGCACTACTGGAGTGTGCATTGGTCACTATCACATCTGATTCCTGTCCAATATTTTTATTGCATTTTATTTCTGCCACTACTGTTGTACAGAGCAAGCTCAAATGTTAATTTGTTACTATCCATATTTCCCCCCATAATTTAATTGTGCATTAATGTTATTCTTTCTGGGGAATTTCCTCAACTTTTGAGCACAGTCCTGCAGATTTCAGTTGGCATAAACCACCTCTTTGCACCTTCTGAGCAACTTTTAACTTGAACCTCAGCCTGGCCAGAGCTGTGTGGGCTAAGCAAACCAGAGTCTGTACCATTTAGGAAGAATTTGATGGGAGTGTGCAGTTTTGGGTGCAAAACCATTCGGATGGGCACCACATATGAAATCCAGACACATCAGTAGAGTTACAGCACTGACACTGGATCTCAAACCAGCCTGTGTGGACCACTGTTCAGATCTCCCCCATTAAGCACAAATGCACTTATCAAGCCAACTTCCAGACTTTACAGGATATCTAAGCAAGTCAAGCTGAAATACCTCGTTTTTTTCAGTTAAGGTGGAGAATGGTGCAGCATACGAGCCATTAATTTTATGACAAGTGCAGATGGTAGACTCACAAATACCCGCACAACCTAATGGAATGAATACATACTTCAAGCAATTCCAATGCTACGCGTTTCTGCAGTGCAACACAGCATGGCATATTCCAAACCTCCTTTAAAAATGGATTTAAGGGCAGGCTATAACCGAATCCCACGGTTTTTCCCCCTATTTGCTGGTTTGTGTCGGAACACAATTCCCTCCTCACGCTGAAAGGGCAGATGCCCCGGGGAAGCTCTCCGCTGCCGTACTCCCTTCATGCGGGTCCCGCAGAGGTGACAGTGACAGTGACAGACCCAGGCCCAGCCCCGAGCGGGACGCTCCGGAGGAGGAGCTGAAAGAGAGACACGGAGGCCCCGCTCCACCCGGCCCTTGGTTCGCACGTTCCCTGCAGCCCAGCCGCGCAGCCCGGGCCCCGCTAGGCCGCAGCGCGGCAGGCCCGGCTCGGAGCGGGCGCGGAAAGGCGAGGGGCACCTACCCGGCTCGGGAGGATGGCGGCTCTCCCTCCCGGCCATGCTCCTCCGGGGCGGTTCTGGCGGGCTCCCCTCAGCACCGCCCTCGCTAACGGAAGGGGGAGTCCGGCCCCGGGAACCAGCCGGGCCCGCTGCGCCCTGCCGCCTGGGGCGGAGCCGCTGTGACGGCTGCCGGTGGCAGCGGCCCCCAGGCAGGGGCTCTCCCCTTGTCCCCTCCAGTGACACCCGAGCCGCCTCTGGCCCCCCAGCGGAGGCTCCCGCGGCCCGGCCCGCTCCTCTCCGCTCCTGCCCCGGGATCCGAGTCCCTTCTCCCCCGTCGAGTCACGTCCCGCAGGACCCGGGGGCTTCCCCGCCCCACACGTCCCCGCAGGCCGCAGCTGTCCGCCGGCACGGCTCTCTTCCCGCGGGCGGCGGACCCGGCTTTCCTCCCCGGCACCGCTTCCCTCCTCCCTTCGCCGGCGGAGGAAGGAGGCGGCCGCCGGCCCTCCCCGACCGCGCATGCGGCTGTGCCGGGCCGGGGCAGAGCCGCCGCGCTCGGGGGTTGAAGTGCGGGTGTCCGCTCCCCCGTTCCCCTCCCCGGCGGGCCCCGGTCAGCTCCCCCGCAGATGGGCTTAGGCTGGAGCAGCGCGGAGGAGCGGCAGCCCCTCCTGCAGCCACCGCCACAGCAGCAGCAACGGCGGCGGCCGCAGGCGGGGGGCCCGGCCGGGCCGGCGACGGGAGCGGTGGGGCGGCTGGCGCCCTTGGCTGGCCGTGTCTACGGGCGGCGGTGGCTGGTGCTGCTGCTCTTCTCGCTGCTGGGCTTCGCGCAGGGCTTGGTGTGGAACAGCTGGGGCCCCATCCAGAACTCGGCCCGCCTGGCCTTCGGCTTCAGCGGCTGGGACATCGCCCTGCTCGTCTTCTGGGGGCCCATCGGCTTCGCGCCCTGCTTCTTCTTCATGTGGCTCATGGACAAGAAGGGTGAGCGGGGCCGGGGGCGGCTGGGCCGGCGGGGCGGGACACTCCCCCCCCCCTCCCCCGACCCGCTTCTACGGCTTGCCCCAGGGCCAGGCGGGGGACACCGGGGTCGTGTCCCTCCGAGGCCGCGGTGAGGGGCGGCGAGGTGGGCCTGAGGCCAGGCAGCCAGCCCGGGGCTGCCCGTTGCCCTCGGGGCTGGTGGCCTCGCTTTTAAAGGGATTGACTAAAACTTCAGAGGCACCGTGAGTGCTGTTTCCAGTCCACGCACAAACAACTACACGTCAAAGGGTGTTCTCTAGGAAGGTGCTTGAGCGGTTGTTAAAGCTGAGAGGAATTGTCTGAGATGTGTGTCTGGAGCCGTGCTGCCTGCTGGCATTGCCGTGTGGGTGTTGGGCCTGGAGAGAGAGAGCCGTGTCTTCTGGTGATGATCTGTGAAACCAACACCTCTGTTGATGTTCGGATGAAGTAATGTCAGTGCTCAGGGCAGCTACTCTGTCTTAAAAGAAATACTTAATTTTTACAAGCAGACTGGACGCTAAGTCAGTGGCTTGGTTTTAGTTGTGCACAGGCAGCGACATCAACCCGAAGTTGTGCTCTGGAGTTTCAGCACGGGGAGCAGTTCCCCAAGTGGCGTTCCAGTCATTGCGTCTGGGCAGCAAACTTCTGAAAGCAACATTTATCTCTGGAGAACTTCTCCAGGTCCCGTTGCCGGTTTTTTGCGGTCACACTGGGGACCTCTCTGGTGAGGTCAAATACCTCTGTTTGCAGAGCTGAGCTTCTGGGCCTAAAACCACAGGAACATTTCGTCTTTTAATTCCTGTTTAAGCAGGCCTCTAAACAGGAGATAGGAGCCTACCTACCCTTGTGGCTCCCCATGTTAAGTGCTGCTCATTCCATTTATTTAGGAATTAATGGCTCATTTGTGGGGAAGGAAAGAGGGGAAAGTGAAGTCAGGCAGGGAGAAAAGTTGTAGCTGAGAAGGCTTGTGTCTCAAAATTGGAATTGCTTTTCCTAAAACTGAAGAGGCATTGGAGGAATAAAACCTATTGGGCTGAAAATACGTTCTCCAAATGAGCCCGTGGTGGCTGTGTAGCCAGTCTCCTCTCAAGCAATTTAGTCTTAAGTCGACAATGTCTGTCTAGACTGCTGCATAATAGTCTTGTTAATTATCTTAAAATTAAAGTAAGTTGTTTTGTACAGTGAAGACAACGTCTCTGCTCATAGTATGAAGGAAATAAAGCTGATCTTGAAGCTGCACTTGTAGAACTAAGTCTATATTTTTATTTTTTTCATTTTCTACAGTTGATTCTGAGATGTGAAAAGATTCTGAGATACTGGAAAAGTTTCTTGAGGTAGAAGAAAACATTTGTGCTTTGTTTCTTTAATGTGATAGTAGCAAAGTCTGAATTTCTGCCTT
Source organism: Phaethornis superciliosus (assembly GCA_023637945.1). Lineage (NCBI taxonomy): Eukaryota > Metazoa > Chordata > Aves > Apodiformes > Trochilidae > Phaethornis > Phaethornis superciliosus. Next base: position 27,442,799 of record JAJQWJ010000007.1, read on the forward strand.
TCACACTTTCTTTGTTTTAATGAGGATATATATTCAACTGTTCTCATTACTTCTACAGGTTGCTCTACTCTTTCTTTTTTATTTCCAAGTTTACTGGATACAAGCTACCCCTTTGGTCTTGATTTGTTGTTTTCCTTTTTAGAGAACTTTGGTAGCCTAAACAGAGTATCTTGACTCATTGCATTTATGCATAAGGAGTACATAAGGACCCTGGGGTGTGTTCTTTGCACAGTGGTAGGTTTTGTGGGGGCCTTGGTGTGTCTCATGCTGTTTTCTGAGTCCGGATGGTTGTCACAGAGAATGTGGTGCTGTTGACTGGAAGTGATGGTGGAGCCCTGCCATTTGGTTTCTCATTGAGTGGTGAGCCACTGCTGCCCAAGTTCCCCATGCAGCATGTTCCCACTGGTGGCACAGTGTGGGGAGGTAACAGCTCTGTGGGGCACGGGTGTTCTGGGACTCCTGAAGATGTGAAGTTGGTTGGGTGTGACCTTGCAAGGACAGTATTTTGCTTGCTTAGGGATACAAATGCTGGTTGTTACACCAAGTTTATTCTACCAAAAATATAGAGAAACAACACAGTTTTCTCTCCTGGCTTCATTCATCCGTCAGTGGAGTTAGTAAAGGAACTGTCAGGATAAAAATGTATTTGTGAAGTGCCAACATGCAAACCAGGTGTGTATCAGAAGTATGACACTGTAGATGATGTATGTCAAACTCTGAGAGGAGATTCTGCTCTTGGATAGTTCTATACTTCACAGTCAGAGGCAGATCTAACTGGTACTGATGTGTAGCTGTCTGCTGACAGGTAAGTCAGACTTCGTGTTATAATGCTTCAGGTGTAATCCAAAAGTATTTGTCTCTTTGATTTTTAGTTGATCATTTTAGCATATATTTTGAAATATAAATCTGTTTGCATACCAAACTTCTGTTGTATTATTTATGTTTCTTATGTTTCTTACAGTGCTGCTTGTAAGGGTTTTGTCACTTATTTTATCGCTAGGCCCATGTTCCTGTAGATATTACGGGGATTTTCTTTTTTCTTTTTTCTTTTTTCTTTTTCCTTTTTTCTCTTTTCTCATTTCTCTTTTCTCTTTTCTCTTTTTCCTTTTTTCTCTTTTCTCATTTCTCTTTTCTCTTTTCTCTTTTCTCTTTTCTTTTCTCTTTTCTCTTTTCTCTTTTCTCTTTTCTCTTTTCTCTTTTCTCTTTTCTCTTTTCTCTCTCTTTTTTTTTTTTTTTTTAATGAAATTGAGGCTGAATTTTCATCAGGAGAGTAGTGATGGTCTTAATATCACTACAGACAAGGCCATGTTTATGAAAAGTATTAATTGAGGGTCTGAACAGACTCAACAGGAACAGGCAAAATTTTTTGAAGGGTGTTAACACTGTATTTTAAATGGTCTTTGAGGCACTGGAGAAAGCCTTGATTTAGCTGGTGTTTCTGTAAGGTGTGTAAATTGAAAGCTAGTTCCTATTTTTTTCTGAGCTCTTATTCTCAAAAATTCATTCTTTTTCAGCCATTTAGCAAGGCTCACATGTCACTACTTCTTTGTAGTGTGAGCTCTCTTCCCCTTCCTGCCTCCCAGCTTCATCTGGCTGAATGGAGGCTCCTGCCAGCATGCTTTTCCTTGGGAGCCTGGGGGAGCTTTCCATGCTCCGTGGCTGGCTGCTGGAATAGAGACAGCAGTGGCATCCATAACCAAGTCCTTTTCTGAGATGGGTGCATCCTGAAACTCGGGAATTAGGTTTACATGCATCATTTTGGAATATGTGCCATTTCGCAGTAGGTCTGGAAACCCTTTTCCATAAGTAAAACTTCAGGCCTTGTCTTGGTTGACCAGTTTCTTGCTGAAGAAAGGTCCAAAGATGGAGCATGCCATGGAGCTACATGTGGCTTATCTGTTGCATTATCTTTAGCAGTAGGATTAGGGAATCCTTGTTTAAATGATAATTGCCTTTACAGATTCAATAAGACTGAAATTAAATGGGAAATTACTCCAGTGTACCATTTCATGGACCCTTGTTGCTTACATGATTAAAATTAGCTGCAATTTGTCATGTGATGCCAGTGTGTTTATAGATGTTTTGTGCTTTGAGTGTTTCATTTCCTGGGGACTGTTAATATAAGCATACAGAATGGTTAAAATGTTTGTATACCTAACTCAAAATGGAAAGTTTTCACACTTCTATGGATTTCATTCAGTGGGGGGGCTTTTATTAGTTAAGTTCATAGTTACAAGGTGAGACCTTGGAAGAATATAATACCAGTCTTCATAATGCTTCCATATAAAAAAGAAGCAGCAATAAAGAATGAAATACTTTATGATAATTTACATTAAACAAATTTAATAGAATGGTGATATTTTTCATTCTTCAACAGTGAAGAGAGTTTTATACTGAGTTTGAAGACGTGATGTTGCTTGTAAAATGTGATCTACTTAGTTCTTTTTACTAAAATGGTATCACCTTACACTGGTTGCATAGATATTCTTAGTAACTTCATTTTGCTGAAATTAAATTTACATAGCATTGTTATCCTATTGATGACATTATGAAGGAGAAAAAAAACTTCCATAATCAGATTTTGGTCTTCAGTAGAGATTGGCTTGTCTATTGAAACCGTGTTTTTACATGTATGAATAGTTAATCCTTTCCTGAATATCAAAATCTCACTTCATTGGTCTCTCCTAAATCATGCTTCTCCGTTTTCTTTTCTGAGATATTTAGCAGTTCTTCTTCCATTTGGAAATTTTGAGGTTAAATCCTTTAATATGGTCTGACAAAACAGTCATGAATATTGAATATGAGTATTGAATCAGGCTTTACTAATATAAAAATGTCATAATAACTGTTCTCTGTACTAAATAAGCTGCATATGATGGATAAAGATAATTCTGCATAGCAGCTTTCAGGTTTGAAGTTGTTGTTAATTTTGTGCTGCATGCATGGAAATACTGATTGTGCTTTCAGAGGAACTTTTGAATCCTCCAATTCACACCTGGGCCCACTGGGACAGAAGGGAGATGTCTTCAAGTGAACTTGTTCTCCCCATAGATTTTCATTTAGGAGCTGTTTGTGAAATGCCTATGGTTTTATTTTGAGAGATGTGAAGATAGCTACAGAGAGCAAAGAAGTAGCAGAGTTTTGTTCTAAAAGTCAGGGAACATGAAAGGTAAAGTGAAGAAAACAGATGGGAAGGACTTTCTCCTAAGTGTTTCCATTGTGCTTGGCAGCATAGGGTCCTTGTAAGTCAGTCAGCCTCACAGAAAATGTGGTAGTAAATAAAAATTGGAGCACATTACCAAAAACTTAGAAAAACTGCTGATAGGTCTAGTTGCTGATACATACCACTGTTGGTATAGATGAACAATGTGAAGTACTTTCCATGGTGGCACTCACAAGAACATGCAGAGTTTTTACTGGAAGTATCCGTAATTCTGTCATGTCCCCCATGTTCATAAGCATGAGGTTTACTTTAACAGAAAGCAAAACTAGTGGAAATATGAACGTTTGAAGTCCGAGAGTTTTCACTTTGTGGCAAAGAAACACATTTTCAGTTCATTTTTTGTCATGATCTCGGAAGTAGACTTTTCTTATCTCAGATCCATGACTGTAAGATACGTAGCCAATATTTCAAAATGACTAATTTGATAATTCGTAGGTCAAGTTCAAGCACAAGCCTTAACTAAAGATGCCGAGGATAAAACAGCATGAGGCTGTAAATCCTTAATATAATCTGATGAAATAAAGCTAAAAGAATTTACACACTTAAACAGCAGATAAGATTTATGCAGACATTATGGGTTTGGTAGGTTAATGCAGCCTACAGCAAAGAAACAGTCATGGGAAAACTTACAGGTATGAAAATGTAGGTAGAATAGGAAGGAGACAGTAAGAAAAGAAAGTAGGATGTTCCTGGTGCTTGACCAAAACTTGGTGGGGTTATGGGATTAGAGAGTGGTCTCATAATAAACAACTGATTTTACCATTTATCTTAATGGCAAAGGTCTTGGTAACTCCTGCAGAAACAGACGGTTCTCTTGGAATTAATGAAAGCTAAATGTGAACGTAGTGCTTTAGTTATTTTGTATGTTTGTTTGTTTGTTTTTAAAAAAGGGAGAGAGGAAGAAAATGCCTTGACTCACTTGAAGTGAAAGCTGTAGATACTTAGTGTAAAGGCAAAGTACACCAGTTTTACCCCAGTTGTTCTCTCCCATCCCGTGGACATACTCTGATACATGTCTTATAAGTGATACTAATCCACTCTGATCAAGTTCCATGGAAGGCATTAAATTTCCTAAGCTAACAAAACTTGGAAGAGATGAGCTGAAGTATTGTTTTTCATGTGGAAAGATGAAAGAAGCAATTAGAGGGCTGAATATAGGTAAATCCCAATAGAATAGATATTTGATCAGCTTGATTTTGCAAAACTTATTTTGAGTTGCTGATGTGTGTGTTTGCACAGACATGCTTTTCATCCACATCTGAAGAAGAAGGAAGACTGAACCAAAGTTCACTTTTGTTGCTTAATTTTAGGTACTATGGACATGAAAGTCCACAGAGCATTTGTGCAAATGCTTGCAGAAATGAGGACTCACTAGGGAACTGGTTGGCCCACCCTCACTGCAGTCAGACATGCTGCAAAAGGCCGTGTGAGATACACAGAATAATTTGCAACATAGAGAGATTTAATTAGGATCTGATGAGGTGTGTTAACCTGATGCTGCCATGCATCCTCAGAACGATACTGCCCTGATTGTCAGCAGCACTGCCCATACCTCCTGGTGGGCCAGATTGTATCAATCTTGGCTGTAGACAGATATCTTCTTCTGGAGCTCTTTCTGTTAGATGGTATCACCCCAGTCTCTGCTTTCCACAGGCATTTCTCTTTGTATGATGCCCTTTACACAGTTCCCACACTCTGCACACTTTTTGCAGCTGCGGCAGTGGTGCTAGGACAGCTGTTTGAAACACCACATAGTGAAAAATATCAGGAAACTGCAAGCTGGATTTAAAATATATTTTTCATGATGGAAAGTAAAATCCTAATGTTTACATAGCCCATGTGAGAATAGCAGTCACCATGTTATCTGAGGATAATGCTATCTCAAAGCTTTAGTGCCCTGAGCACACAGGCATGGTGAGGGTAGGCTGTGTAACTTGCTGTACCTTGACGCTGACAAGTTGATGAATAGGGAAATAATTTACTAGTGTAAATATGATACCTTACTTTTATTATGCAGCTGTTAACACAAGTAGAGTTAAAGGATTTAAGCATCCCAGAACTGGGTCAGGACACAGCTCCAGCTAAGAATATATTTTGTCAACAGTAGCTTTTAGAAGTTGACTACAGAGAGTATAATACTAGGGCAGCTCTGCACTCGTATCTCCACTGTTGTATGCTCACGTATTTTTACTATTCCTTAAAGTTTTCTCTTGACCCAAATCCTTCCTACTCTGACTGCTTTCTCTCCTCTATCTCTTGCCTCACTTGGTGTGTCTCCTTGCTGTTGGGGTTTGCACTTCTTGTTCTCCAGTTTACCTGTGTCTTCCACTCCTGCTTGTTGAGGAGTGGAAGAGGGTTGGATATGAGAAGTTCAGGACTAAAAAGAGTGAGAGCAGCTATGAGAAAAGTCCTTGGACAGTCAAGAAGATGTATAAAGAGGAGGAGAGGATGGGACAAGGTAGTGGGTGAAACAAAGGAGGCGCAGACGCAGAATCAAGATCTAGAGCTGGAAGGCAGGGAGTGGTGGGGATGACAAAGGTGGAGGAAGAAGCTAAGTAAGAGACACAGAGAAAAGGACGCTGAGTGTCTTCCCTTGTGAGCAGGAGGCAGTAGTAACCAGGACTTAGGTAGCCAGCAGCAAATGATGGGGGTGGTGGGTGCCTGCACCCTTCCTGGACTGATCGTGCAGCACCTGAGCTGTGGATCAACAAACATGGCTTTTGAGAACTGCTTTGAGAAACACTTTTAAAACCAGGAGCTGGGAGGTCTTTTTGAATGCAACTGGCCTTTTTTTGGCTTTTCCTATCCCCAGCAAGGTCCCAGTCTTTCTGCCTCTGCACAACCCAGTCTCTGAATTTTCACAGTGCCTCTTGTCAGCCAGAGGGTGTATTTGGTCCTTTCTTCACTTTGATTTTCCTCAAGACACCCCGGGCCACTTGCTTGCTGTGGGGCTCCCTGGGCTCTGCTCACACATGGTGTGGGGGGCTGTTCATGGGTGGGTTTGGTGGTGATAGATGACTGGCTTCATGATGGAGACAAAATGCTGGGGTGAGTGTGACCATTCTGGCAGGTGACTTTCCCTTCCTGGAAAATCTCATGGAACAGGATAGAAAATGATAAAATATTGTCATGTGGTCCACTGCCTTGCTGCATTTTGAAAACATTTAAATTCTGTCAGTCCTCTTCTAGAAGTTTTTAACAGTTTGGCTACAAATGTGCTATGTAAAGGAAGCTGAGGCTAACTTCTGTAACAGAAGTGACAGCAATAATTCCACTGTTGACAAAGTCCCTTGGGCTTTGAAGTAACTTTTTATTATGGAAGTAGTGAAGTACTTAAGGTAGTTGTATTGTATTAGTTTTGCTAGCTGAATGTTTATACTATATTTATAATTCTTAGCTATTAGTTTATATTCTGCTAGCCTGATCTACTCTTTTTTTTCTTTTTGGCCTGTGAAAGCTGAATCTGCTTCCTTCAAAGAAAATGGAGTCTGTTTCCTTTAAAAAATTAATGACATTGTTTATTTTTCCTGTCAGAGGAAACTATATATGAAAAAAAGACCATTTTCCTTTGGCAATGCTGAACTAACCCAGCTTCAGTGATTTCTAAATTCTAGTAGCAGCATTACCATTGCACAAACCAAACAAATTCATTATTTTTACCTCGCATTGTTTTTAGGACACAGTTTCATGTTACAGTTTAGGATTGAAAAACAAATCTGAAGTGAATGAAAAAATGAGGTTCTTTATTTGTTAATAAAGTTGGGATATTTTCTGCATTTCCAATTTCTACCTTTTTTTTTTTTTTCTGGTGAGAAATTATAAGAAATGTCCTATTACAAGAAAGGAGCCATGTAAACCAGTGGTATTTGCTTGTCTTTTCAGAGCTGAAGAAGTAGATAGTTCATAGCACAGGTCTTGAAACAGAGTTCCCTGTTGTGAAAATTTGTAGTCTGATATTGCCAAACAAAAATACAGGGCTACAACCCACCCAAAAAATAAAGTCATTGCTGAGAGGAGCAGAAGTAAATGTAAGACACATGATGCTTCAGTAATTCTGTTAGAATATTTTGCAATTTTTCTTAGAGAATGTTGGTTTTGTTCTCCCAGTGGCAATCCAGTGTATCCTCAGCTGAGCAGACCAAAGACCTCACTGGTTCAAGTTTCTTTAAGAATTTTTTTAGTTATAATCTTGAGGCAAGGGAAATTGTGGCATGCTTTGGCTGTCTCTCACTGGTGACATTCAGAACTATTCCATTCATGCCATCGTTTTATTTTTTAATGCTTCTTACATGCATGTGGCTCTGTAGCTGTGCTGTAACTATAATTATGCTGCAGAACCTTGTGATCCAACTTCCTCAAAAGCTGCAAATTGAGCTTTCTCATGCAGAGTTGTAGTAGAGAGGATTTTTAGATTTTTCCTTTTGTTTTTTTGAAAGCTGGGGAACTGAATGACTCGGCCTGAAGGAGCAGTGTGTTTTGAAAGTGAGAGGTCTTCTGCTTTTTGCAAAGTCTACTGATGTTTTTCTGGAATACAAGATGTCAAACAGAACTGCATTTAGAAACTTTGTTTTATTTAGTTATTTTTCATGAATGCCATCCATTTTGTATATGTAAGAGAGGTGGAGTTGTTACATTTTATTTGATCTAAGTGAACCTAAAGAATTTAACGTGAGCCTTTAAAAATTTAATGGGTTTAGGACCCATTAATGTGCTGCAAAGAGTGTTTTTTAGGATGACCTATGTACCCTAAATAGCGCCTGATGCATTTTAATATTAAAGTAACACTGAAACTGTTCACAGGGAATAAAACTGAAAGCTTACTCCAGTGACCTTTCCTACAAGTCACAAGACCTGCACGGATAGTACATGAATGGGAATCTTAAGACTCTTTTCCTCCAGCTCACAACAGGGATAGTAAAAAGGAGAAACTACTTAGTATCCTGCCTAGCAGATAGACTAGGCAGTATTTAGTGTGTCTGCCCATCCTTAATGCATGACTGCTTTGTGGTACCCTGTCATGGCAAAGCAAAATACCTCTGTTTCTTAAAATGAAGAATTTCATGCACTGTTGGGTGGTGCAGACAAGTACCACAAAGGTAATGACAGAACGTCTTTTCTGATAGATATGTACAAGACAGCTTGTTTTTCCTCTCTGTCACCACAGGTAAGGATTTGTAGTTAGTTGTGTGGCAATTAAATCTGCTATGCAGTCGGGGGAGACCCTAAAGTAAGTGGGAAAAGAAAAAACCCTGAGTTTCTCACCCTCTTTTCCAGACTGAAAGGGCTGGGGGTTGTCAGCTTCATCCAGGAATACAACAGCAAGAGTTAGAGCAAAGGCTTGTTATCTTGTACTTTCTTTCAACTTGTTAACGAACATCCATAATTTAGCTTAAAAATTAATGAAGATCCTGACTGCATTATTAGCTAATTTTGTCAGTTGCTCTGCATCTCTGTATTTATACAATAACACATGTGCACACACCCATACCCCATTGCATAGTTTTGTGGTTTACTGGATGACAAAGAGGGATTAAATGACTCACCCAGCTCTTCCAGTTTCAGTAAATATTGGAGTTGAGAGTAGAAAGCAGGTACTTGAGGTGAAGGAAGAAATAACAATTCTTGCAAGTGTTCATATATTGATTTCACAGGTTTAGTAAGCACTCGGAGAGATCTTTTTTTTTTTAATTATATCCCAGCACTGCACTGGCCCCATACCTCATTTACTAGCTTTTCCAATACTAATGGTGAGACTGGCTCGTTGTCCATGTTTGTTGCCTGAATAAACAAGATAGAGGGGATAAAAGAAAAGTAAAGCAGAAGTGGCTTGCCCAGTTTCAGAAGGCATGTTGAGAGATGCAGGTCCCACTGCCCCAGGCTCTCTTGTCTCAGAAGCACTCTGAAAGGTTTGAGAGAGGTTCATTGCACTTGGATTAGTTGCAGATAAAATGGATGCTCTCTGCAGTAAAATACTGTATTATAGTAGAATATGTCATATATAATAAATATAGCATAATAGTAATAAACAGCTAAAATTATTCCATTTCTCAAGAGTCAAGAAATGTATAAAACTGATTCTCAACCCGAAATTTTGACCTGAAGGGAAATACCATTGAACTCAATGCTTTGTCTGTCTGTTCAGGCAAAACATCAGTTTCTGGATTGATAAGCAGAATTTTCAACATTGTAGAAACTTGTGATGCAGATTTTTAATCTGTATCTTTTGCCATTGTTTTTCCCTTGTTGATATTAAACTGTTAGGATGCTTCAAACTCCTTATCTGACTTATGGAAGGAAACTTCAAAACTTGTATATACCTTCTTATATATCAGAAAGCTCAGATTAAGTCTTTTCAGCTCTTAAAATCAAGACTACTTTGTTTACAGAACCAAACTTTTAAACTGCTGCACAAACTCTGAAATACTTGCTTCGTATTTGCAGGTACAATCTGCCACCAGCCATGGTTAAATCCATGTTAGTGGAGCTAACTCTGTAAGACACTATAGAAGGACTTGTGGCCATGAAGTCTGTAACAACTAAGCTTAGTGGAGTAAAGAGTTGGAGAATTAAGCTATTCTTTCCTTGACATCTTTAGAGTTTATCTGCTTGCCTAATATGCTGAGATGGCGTGGGTCTACTGATCATATTATCTTGATCTAATTAGTGTGAATGGGACGAGTACACTGCCATCCTCTTGACATGGTTGTGATAGTTTGGTCTTCCTGCTAACAGGTGCACTCAAATTCTTGTAAAAGAATTATTAAAATATACTTTAGTCTATGTTAAGGCAAAAACCCCAAACAAATAAGCAAACCAACACCCTCCCGACTCCCATAACAGAAGAAGAATATCTATGATACAAACAAGAAGTGAGCAAAGCAGACAGAGTGTGAATACACAAGTATCTTGTTTCTTTTACAATCAGGATGCATGTAGAGACAGATGCAGCAGCTCAGGAGTTGTGGGGCGGTTGTGTGGTTGAATAATAATTCCCAAATGCATTATATTTCGCTTTGATTCTCACAATTATGTCCTAGCAGCCTCTCTATTTGTTTTAGCCATTACATTTGTGCAGTCATTTCCCTGCAGATGACTGACATCTTCCTGAAACACTTCGCTAGCTCAACTTTGTGTTTTGAGCCTTTTATTCTTTGGGAGGATTTTTTTTCAAGATTCCTAGCTCACCTCAAAATTTAGGAGTGATGTTTTTCTTACAAGGACTTGTGACATTTCCGCAAACAGTGCATGTTTTTAATCTGAGTAATACTGAAAAAAAGGACTGCTAGGGATGAGTGTTGGCCCTGGTATTTTCAGTTGTGCCTGCCATTTTGCTGTGTCTGTCCAACAAGTGCTAGAAGGAGAAATTACCTTTGGGTCAGATCTGGTCTCTGACACCATTCTTCCTTCCTTATTTGTCAATGCCATGCAATCCTCCACTGAGGGATGAAACTGGGCTATGTTGTAGGATTCATACAGGAAAAGGCTTACTTCTATGCTACACAAGACTGGGTATTGAAATGTAGGTTTGAGTCAGTTCCTATAAAATAGAGCTTGGTTCATATTATTTGATGCCAGATGGATGCTGTCAGCTGACTTGCAGAATGCTTAAATGAAATCATTAGGAGCTTGCTTTGTTTTCAGTCAGAAAGAAAAGAAAACAAACCTCAAGTCCTGAAACTTTTCAATTGAAATTTAGATGCTATTTTGGCACTGCCACATAGAGCCAAAGGGAAAAATAGTAACACTTGGCTTCAGTTTGTTTTAAAAACACAACTTACAAAAGACAGAGCAATAGCAGAAGCATCAGAATCATGTAGCCATAGAGAAAGGGTGATCCTGGTTGTGCTTAATAGCACCCCATGACATCTTGGCTGTCAAAGTAGGAGTAATTTTTGATTTATGACCTGGTAGTTAATCTCTCTTGCATGCAGCCTTTGTATTTGATTCCCAGTTTTCTTTGCTTCCAACTGTAGTTGATGATATTCTTGATAACGTATTTATTCTCCATTGAATTTACAAACACAATTTATGCTCCTCTGCAATCAAGTGCTTTTGTGGAATCCAAGGCAGGCCCCATACACTGATTTTTCAAATTGGTTCCATGTGTTAACAGAAAAATCGGGGCTGCATCTCATTCTTACATCAGTGAGAAGGTTCTTTTCTTTTGAGAATGGCATTGGTTGATTCAGGGATGTTTCTTCTGATTGTTGCTTATCCTCCTAAATGATATTAGTCAGTTTTGCAAAGTGCAGGCACAGCAGAAGTTTTACTCATTGTGTTCAGTAGAAAGTTAGCATACATTTTTGATCATTTGATAATGACAAAGATAACTGATCTCGTGAGAGTAAATGGCACAACTATTAGTATAATTTTGCTGGGATTTACAAAGAAATACAAAGATTTCTGGAGCAGTGGATAATGACGAAGCAGGGACTCTGTGCAAAGCTTTCAGTGTTTCCTGATAAAGTGAGATGTTTAATGAAGCTTTTGTTTTATCGTGGATAAATTGTAAAGGCACTCATTACCTTGAAAGAATAACACAGACCTGTCCTACAAAATAGAGAATCGATATCCAGCAAAGAAATCCATTTCAAAAAGGGTGCTTGGACAATAAGGAGGGTATCTATACAACACACAAAACCAGTTCTAGGACTGAAGAAAAATTGTGAGGGACTTGGAGCCCTGTGCTTTGCTTACTGAAACCAAAGGTAAGGGTTTGTTTTTGTAGGTTAAATTCATAGAAAGAAAAATGCCAAAGCCTGTATTTTTTGTCAAGACAGGTAAAACAAGAACTTGTTTGAAAACTCCATTTGCTTTAAATTGAAAGGAAAATCACAATATAGCAGTGTATGTTGGAGTGGCTGTTAAGATTAGGGAGTGTTTCATTTCCTGGTATGTGTGCATCAAGGCAGTGCTTTTTTTTTTTTTTTCTTTTTTATCTAGGTATGGTTTAGTCAAAATAATAGTAGCGTAGTTACACAAATGTTCTCTTAGTTCAACATTAGAAGAGACTGCTTGTGCTTCCAGCCTGGTCTTCAAAAACTGTGAACATGTGTGGCAAGCTGATATCACTCATTTCTAATGGGAGCCTTGTTATATTCTGTAATTGTGAAGACTGATTTTAGTATCTTCAGCTGAAGGAAGGAAAACCCTCAAGTGTTACTTCATCCCAGAACATGGCATGTGAGCTACCTGAAGGGAATCCACTGCTGCCCTGCCAGGCAGAGGGATGAATCCATCAGCCTTTCCCATGGGGCCAGACTTCCATTAATCCTAGCAGAAAGGTAAAAAGTGTCCATTCTGTATATCCAGATGGAATTTCCTCCCCCAAGTTAGGTGCTTCAAAAGGAGGGGAAAAGACAAACCCCACACAGTATCTGCCACGTTTGTGATGCTCTGAACTAGAATGATGTTGCTCTCCATGGGTCTGTAGCAGCAGAAGGAAGCTGAGTGCTACCCTATGAGGGATGCTCAGGGTGTGTTCCCATCCACTAGACAGCAGAAGTAGAAACTTCCACTTCTTGACAGGAAGATGATTTTTACTTGAAGGTGTGTTTTGTGTGAGTAAGGATTTGTTTTTACAGTCTGTCAGTCACCTGCTTTATGATGTTTTATCATACCAAGTGACTGACAGGTGAGAGAAGACCCCATCTTACTTCTCTAGAGCTTATAAAAGCATTAAACAGTTGTTAATTGTGTTCTCCTTCTGAATGACAGAGTGATAATATATAAATAGTTGGAATGAGGAGTTCATTGTAACTGTAGAATATCTTCTATTAAATTTCTTCCTAAGCTGGACGTAATAATTCACTTAACTGGGTTACAAGTCAGTAATGCAGTGTGTGTGTGAGGAAAGAATTTTCTTTTCATGTACTTCAAAAATTACCTTGAAAGTTAAGGCATGCTGGAGGAGTGTTAGGGGATGCAACACCCATGTCTTGGATGCTACACCTTGATGTTATGGTGGGGATGAGGGAGGTGAAGAGCAGCTGGGTGCCACCGATGGCTGCTGCCTCCCATGCCGATGTGAGACTGTGTTGTGGCCTGTTGGGTTTTATTTGGTTTCTGTGTTGGGCTGTGGGTGGTGAGCCTTGGGTTCATCGCACTGTGCATTGCTGTAGCAACTGCTTTCCTAGCAGTGAGAAAAGGAAACCAGTGGGCCAGCCCAGCAATGTCTCAGGAGCCAGATCTGGTCAATATATCCTGCCAAAATAGGTAACTGTTAAGGTTTGTTAGTACAACACCATCCTGGCTGGATTAAAAGTCTGTGTTTAGCCAAGAGAGTTAAGAGGATTATGGGCTGAGAGTTTGTGTGCAATCTCTAATAGTGGCAGGAGCTTGGGGGTAGTTGTTTTCTAAAGAAATAAACAGAAAATGCAGTGTGGGGTTCTGAAGTTATAAAGCAGACTGTGTTATTAGCTGCAGGAGAGTTAAACAACATCAACTGGTTCACTCATAAATGATAATGACTTTTTATTACTGACTCAATTTATGCTGCCAAATCAGACTTTTCTATTCCTGTCAGTGACATTTGGCCATTCCGATCATGGCCACACTATGCTCAACACTCAGTGCAACCTGTGAGCCCCAGAAACCTCTGGCAAAAGTGCATGGGGATGAGCAGCTAATAAGAAAAGCTCCAAAGAACAGAAAGCTTCCTCCAGTGGCAGAAAATCTCTTTAAAAGAGTTTCTTCTCTTTCCAGTCATATGTCAGAAACCTCTCATAGAAAGGGACTGGAAACTGGATGATGTATTTTAAGAAGCTATAGCCCCCCACCATCATTTACTGATTGCATTACAGACTAAAATTAATGAAGTTGATTCCACCAACTCAAAATCTTGGTTGTGTGGTACTTAGATCTTTTTAAAAGAGATACATAATTTCTTACAGGGGTCACAGGCTTTTTGTCAGGCTTGGTTGGGTATTTTGGGTTATTGTCCCCATGATGCATGCTGCTATCTGAAACACTCTGAGCGCTCTCCTGGAGTAACACAAGATGTCCAGTTCAGATGAAGGGCCGCTTCAATGTTCAAAGCAAAAATACTTAAATGATTATAAAAATATCATTAAAGACAAATTTCTGACAAAGATGTAACGGAGGATGGATTTTGAGAGTTAAAATGTAAAGCAAAATGAAAGGGGAAGGTGTTAGAAGGTTAGAAATACATCATGTAATTAGGAAAGAAAATGTCTGATACGTGGCCTGCCTGGCAGTCTTTTACCTGTTCACTTTGGTGTCATAATTTTCAACAGCTCTAACCAAAGGAATTTTAGGGGTTATGTACACATTAATGTGGGGGAAAAAAAAAAAAAAGCCAAAGAATAATCTGTGTGATCAAAACATTTAGAAGTGGTACCTTACAGTGTATAATAGTCAAGGTGAGGATTTAAATGTATGTTTGGGCAGATCAAACATACTTCATTATGAGGATTAAACTGAGAATTTTGTTTTAAAATTATCCAGTATGTAATGTTGACATTATAGATAAAACAAGAATTAGGGTTGGGGGAAGGCTTTGGTGTCCAATTTATTTTTCACTGAATCATGTGAGTTTTTTCTTTGGAAACTTTTTTGCAAATTTAAATTTTAAAACGTCCCCAAACTGGAAAACACAAACCAAGAAAAAGATTTAAAATAAAAAATAAAATAATGGTGTTGTTTGGTTGGTTGTTTTTTTGGGTTTTTTGTTGGAAACACTTTTCATACATTCTGTGGTCATTTATAGAGAAGTTTCTGTATGTAACTAATTTACTGCTGTGCCCTGGGCTTGTACCTGGCCTCTGCCTTCTGGGGTGCCCTGGGAGCAGGACCTTCAGGGTCTCAGTCTGTCTCTGTCCTTGTGTCTTCTGAAAGGCAGAACGTGCAGTGTTTGTGAATTCAGAAAGGCCATGGTTTTCATGGTATATATGAAGGTGATATATAAATTACTAGAGAGTTCCCGAAACATTGCAGCAGCATTTCCAAATGGAAAACATGAGATTTTTTCATGTTAAAAGACCTGTGTTTCAATTTGCTGTCAGTAAATTCTAATACTTATTGTGTACAAGTTCTCATTATGCCCAAAATCAATGCTAACAAAGATTCATTTCCCAGGCTAAAAGACAAAAGCATCACATATGCAATCCTAATACAAATAATTGCCCCCCGGCGTGTGCAGTATGGTAATACTGGGTTAATCAAGCCATGGGATGGCTGATGTGGTGGCCCAACAAGATTTTGAACAGCTGTATTATTCAGACATTTAGTTATGGCTCTCTGAACACACACACACACTTGAAAAACCAGTTTAACAGCAACATGTACTGGTTGGCTGCAGAGTCAAGCAAGTTAATTTGGGGCGGGCACTGGAAATGCTTTAAGGAAACAAATACTTTTGGCTGATGATGATACTTCTTCAGGGCATCAGGGATGTGAGGTGTCCTTCAGAGTCTCAGGACTGTGGGGTGCACTCATCTTGTTAATGACTGAGCCATACCAAAGGAAGTCATGCTTCCATTTCAGAAAAGCTGTAGCATCAACTTCTTTTTGTTTGTGTTGTCTTGGGCTGGGTTGATTGAGAGGAGCCCTCTTTGGCTGTGCAGTGTGCAGCTCAAGGGGTTGCATCCCCATGGGTGAGATTCACTGAAAGCTGTTTCTGTAAGAGCAAAGTGATGTTTTGTTCTCGAAAATTACATTTTGGTAACATACCAGCATAAAATTCACATGGAGATAAAATACTAATGTGACTGCTGGTTGAATGGTACTGATTACAGGAGTCATTAACATGGAGCTCTTTTCTGAAAATTGCAAGTTTATAATCAAAATTGTTTGTTATTAGGTGAGTTATCATAGGGACTTGTTATTTTTCTGTCTGTGTTTTGGGTAGTTGTTAGTTTCACCTAAATGTTACATATAGTCTGTGTTTTTCTCATGTAATTGTTTTTATTATGTTCTGCTACAACATGGAGGCCCTTTATTTTCTATTTGCTGCTGTGACATTGTTTTGAGTTTCACAACTTAAAAAATACAGACTGTATCAATCAGTTTTTAATTGTGCATATTTATAATTTTGGTCTTTTACAAGATTCTGGAGGCTAAGCCCTGCAGCTGTCACCATTCTCTTTCTGTTTCCTGCTGATGGAAACACCTTCACAGCAGCAAGATATTTTCTTCAAGAAATCAGTCAATTGTGGCTTTTTCTCTAATGTGTTATATTTACAACCTCTGACAATTTGAGCTGAGCACAGCAAAAACCTGGCCTAATTGCAAGGACTGCAAAAAAATACTTAGACTTTTTTCCCCTGAATAAATGTCTCTTTCTTCAGGATGAAACGTGTATCTTCATTACGAAAGCACACAGTAACAGCTCAATGTCTGTGCTCATTAAGTGGTTGGGGAAGAGTCTTCAAGTCCAGATTTTTCTTTGGCTCTACCTAGATTTCCACTCACACACTGGAGCGTGTTCCGTGTTGCTTTTAATTCTAAAGGGAACACTGTACATTTTGATGATACTTTCATTATCTCTTTTCACTTCCAAGAATGTCTCTAAGATTTTGGGTACAGTCGTGTGTGAGTGTGCCAAGAGTAAGTCTTTGTAATTCTGGAGTGTAAGTATAGGAAATAGTGTAGGATCTCATAATGTATTTGTAAGTCATAGCTGTACCCAAGTTATTGTAGCATGAAAAAAAATGCATTACTTCTGTGAGAATTCATGTAAACATATATATTTAGGCAACGATTTTTTAGAAAATTGCTGACATAGCTCGTAAGATGCTGTTCTTTTTTTAATCTTAGGTCTGAGAGTAACTGTGTTACTAACATCATCCCTCATGGTATTGGGAGCTGGCCTGAGATGTGTTCCAGTTTCAGACCCAGAAATCAGGAAGAAGTAAGTGAATTCGTTATCTTAAATATACATATTTTGTCCTTTCTGCTAATTGTAATTCTTGCTGCCACTGCAAAGAAATGTCGATACAAATTTTCTGTATGAATTTGATATGCCAAATGCGTGGACATGGATACAAATATGGTGGATATGCTTCTTTGCTTCTTACATAGATTTTTCTAGTTCTACATCTGAAGATCAGAAAGCCCTTTACAAACTTCATTTAATTAAGCCTCGCCCCATCCTACATAACTAATGCAAATCTGCTTTGCAAATAAGGCAGCAGAGATATGGAGAGGTTCAGAAACTGGCCTAAGATCACAGAGGGAACCATGCCACAAAACAAACAAAAAAAATCTGTCATGTGTATGCAAATATTAAATAATTAGTTCATGTTTCTCATACTGAATGTACAGGATTGTGCAGTGCAACAGATGAATTTACACAAAATGGCCTTTTTCATGCAGTCCTTTCCAGGCCTTATTCTGAAGTGCTTTCTCTGTGGTTGAAATGTGCTTTCTGTATACATATAATTTAAGAGTTTGTGACAGAGACAGATTCTTTCCTAAAAATCACACAATCTAAACAAAGTGGTCTGTCAATGTATCTAGAACCTGGGAACTGGCAGTAAGTGCAGTTACAGCCAAGAAATATGGGTCACTTCTTCACTTAAGTTTCTGTTGCCTCTTAATGCTGAAGGAGGAAGGACTACAGGCAAAACTATATATTTTCTGCTTCTTAAAAGCAGTAGTTGCACTAGCTCTTCCCTAGTTATGTTTGTACAATATGTAAACACTAATAGGAGAACTTAGTTATAAAAGGCTTTTATTTGATTTGGTTCCTTCCATAGCCCTTGAATTCTAGTCAGGAAGTCTTACTTCAGCAAATTTTTTTTTCCCTTTTTTTCTCTCTCTCTCTTTATTTTATTTATTTTTTTTTTTTCCCTTTTTTTCCCCCCTTAGTATTGCTTATCTGAATATCAGCTTGGAAACCTTTAAGTTGAGAAAGAAAACATTCGGTGTGAAGCAGAAGGCTGATGACTGGGTTAATAGTTTAGTAGGGGAGTTCAATTTCAGCCAAGGTGCTCCTGATGTTAGGTTCATTGCAATGTGGTGTCCTTGCTGTAGCTTTGTTTTACCTTTCCTCAAGATGCTGAAGAATGCTCAACATCTGGTTCATCTGTTCTGACCAGTCTTTGATTAAATAAATCTACAGGTCTTCTAAATGGGCTAGATGGCTTAAATGCAATGAAGTGTGGTGGCTTCTAATTTATGATTTATGCCAAAATATGCCCTAGACTTTACTGAGCCAAGGATGGAGAATGCAAGAACCTAAAAAGAAATTCCTAAATGAAATTCAAATGTGAGGTATTATTTGGGGAGTGGGAAGGAGAGTTTCCACCTGTTCTGATCACCATTAAACAAGGTTGTCCAGTCTGACTGCAGAAGGGAGACCTAGGAAAACAATGAAATACATGCCTAACAAGAAATATTTAAAAAACAGCTTCTTCAACTTAGGCAAAGAAGAGCAGTGGACTGTGTAGAGTATGACAAGATGTATAAAATATGATGATACATTTTACTGAAAACTATATAAGAAGGAAAGAAAAAAAGGGGGAAAAAAAAAAAGAGCATGAGCAGAATCCTAATTGCATAATCCTCAGCTGAGACTAATAGAGTTGCTTACTTAGCTTATCCAAAAAACCCAAAAAAAGCCCTCCCCCCGCAAAAAAAAAAAAAACCAAAAAAACCCCCAAACCACCAGGAAATTTTTGAAGAATTTGAGCTCAGTATAAAAAAGTCTACAGAGAATTTATAATAGCTACCTGTGTGAAGCAAAAGGATGGTTTATAGTGAAAATTTCTTGAGAGTTTGTAAATGTACACACTGTGATGTTATACCAGGTAACTTGCGTTGTTTTGAGGGTTAGGACTGAAGGTCAATTTTCATCAATTGCTTGAAACATGATGCCAAATAAAATAAATATTTTTGAGATGAGCATTGCAGCTTAATGCATTAGCAACAGCTGGCTGAGCACTAAACTGTGCACTTATTTTGAATGTGTATATGCATTAATATGACAATTTGAACATTACAGAGCCAGTCAGATGAACAAGACCACACCAGCTAATACTGGATATAGCATTCCAGAAGCCAGTGTAACTGGAATTTCTTTAAATGCTTTTGCATGCTTTGCAGTTTGTTTCTTCATTTCCTGGGTAAACTGCAGTAATACAGTGAAGGATTTCCATGGGACAGTTATGTCAGAGTTGATACATAAAATTGGAAGAATGTTCATGAGATTTGTCAGTTTAGAGGGTTTTTTTTTCCACTTTGTAGCTGTCTCTGCTCCCTAAGCTCTTGTAATTTAACATTAGGGACACCTACTAAAGCCCATTGCCTATCAGAGCAGTAACAAATACGAGGAAATCGTGGTTAAGACTGACATTTAATTCTGACTGCTTTATGTTCCTTATCTCACACAGACCTGGAGTATCCAAGTGTGTTCTTAAGCTCCTTTCCAGTCTGTAATTATTCATTTGGCTCTTGCATGTAACAGCAGACTAATATGATCTTCAGTTTTACAAGTGTGTTTTAAGAACAAGCCTTAAACTTGGTTTTGAGTTCATTTGATGCCACGGTGTGTGCATGATGTGAATGAAGAAAAATTCAGGTTGCACCTGTGAGTGTCCCTCTTGAAGCAGCTGTTCCTTATGGTGAATTTTTGTTCTCTGCCACCGTATGACCTAAAACAGTACTGGGAGTCCATGTCACAGCTGTATGAATTCAGTGAAGGCTGAAATGAGAGTGCATGGTGAAAATGTGTGGACTTGCATGTGAGATAGAGTAACCATCCTATAGCTCTACTAGTAAAGTCCCTCTCATGTGCGCATATTCTCTTACTTACTTGCTATCCTCTCCCAGCTCACTAACCTGTGAAGTTAACATGCAGATCACAAAGACATCAAATTTAATTTTTTTTTTTCATATCTACCACATACTTCTGGCTTTGTCAAATGAGCCAGATATGTGACAAAGAATTTAACTTTTAAAAATAAACCCTCGAACCATTATTTCTTTCCAAATGTTATGAAGACCTCACTTGACACGTGTTTTCT
Source organism: Phaethornis superciliosus (assembly GCA_023637945.1). Taxonomy (NCBI): domain Eukaryota; kingdom Metazoa; phylum Chordata; class Aves; order Apodiformes; family Trochilidae; genus Phaethornis; species Phaethornis superciliosus. The sequence continues at coordinate 27,463,007 of JAJQWJ010000007.1, forward strand.
GTTCACAGTGAATGTGATTCATATAGAATGTAAAAAAATGTTACCAAATTGTACCGTTCCTGAACTTGTACCTTATTCCTTTCCCTGGAGGTCACAAGAACATTACTTATATTGTTTTCCCTGCATTTTGTCCAGCCTTTTCCTTTTTGACTACTGCTTGGCACTAGGTGAATATTTTCATTGGACTGCTTTATAATTTGACTTCTTTATCCTGAGCACTAACATTAGTAGGAGGCCATTTTTTAATAGACAAAAGAAGGATTTGTTTTTTCCCCCACATAACACTTCATGTTTATCTCATATTCTGTATTTGGGGATAGATTTACAAATGGCTTAAGTCCTCAATATGATTGTAAAAGAATACATCTAGGCAAAAAGCTTTATGAGCTGAAGCATGTAAGAAAGAAGGAAATAAATGATAAATTCATCCCATAACCATAAATCTGTGGCTTTTAAGACTGACCGTGTGATGTAAGACTTCTTAAAATGTTTTGAAAGACAGGATAATTAAAGATGTGGAAGTAAAGGATGTAACATAATTTGTCATCTATATTGAATATATTAATTAAGCAATTCATTAGAACTTAGTATGCTGTGACCTGGTAGGGTTTGGCTTTTATATTAGATTTCACAACAGAGAAGTAGTTTGGAGGACCTCGAATCACGACAGTGAGGGACCGCTCCTTGGCAATAAATACTCTTAAAACATTTGCTGGGAAGCCAGCAAAACAATATGACAGAAAATGACACTGGAGATAGGAGTGATTATTTACTAAGTTTTTTATGAGGACACACTGGTAATTGGTAGTTCCTGTAAAAGGGCTTTTTCTTTAATAATTTTTTGTCTACTCTTAAAAAGATTGATGTTGAGTTTTCCTCTTACTGCATTTGTAGATTTACTTTTACCACAGGTTTGGAACATTTTGTTTCATTTAGCTATTTGCAACCTAGTTTATATCATGTATTTTATTCTTGTTAGATATATTCTTGAATAGTTCCACATTTTCCCTTTTTCATTCCCAAAAACCTGAAGAATGACACAGAATCATCTCATTATGAACCCTGAGCTACCACTCTCATGTATGAAAAATGCAAAGGGACATCTCAGAAGAGGTAATTCAGTAAAGAAATGGTATGTTAGGACTCTCATATTCCCTGGCAATACTGAACATGCTTTTATACTCAGAAGGACACCCCAAACTGGAGAAGGTGTGAAGAAATGGATTAAACAACCCGGGGAATGAAAAGATTCTTTTAAAGGAGGAGGGTAGAAAAATCTGCCTGTAGAAAATAAAGACAGAGAGTGATGCACATTGTGCACTCCCTAGCTCACTAGGGAAGAGAAATGAGAAGAAGAAAAAAAAAGTATGTAAATTGTGGTTCTGGGAGTAAAAAGATGAATACATGTACCTGTTTATATGCTGTAACTCAGTGAGTGCAGGAAGAGGATGGGATGTTAAGATGGAGCACTGGACTGGCACTAGTGACACTTGCTGTTTTGTGCTTTGGCTGCAGGGGTGGGGGAGACTGAGTCAGTTTAAACCATTGTATCCAAAAAAGAGGTTTGTGGAGGAAAAAGGAAACAGGTTTTAATAGGTTCTCATGGGAAGTATTTAATCTTTATAGACCTGTAACTTAGCAGTTTAGCTTGTTTTTTGCTAGCTTCACCTTGTATGCAGGTTTTACTTTTTAACCTCTGCACCAAAGCTGCTGTTTTGGGCAAGTGGTCCTGTAAGTTGTTTCTAAGTGGTGACAATTTTTTCCTGCTTTGCTTCTTTGTCCCTGGTAGTGGTGGATTTGGTGGGTACTGAGGTGTCTGGCTGGCTGCCCAGCTGTCCTTCCTGCTCCTGCCCGAGCTGCCCCTTCTGTGATGCTCCAGCAGCCACTGATCAGCACTGCTGCTTAGGTGGCAGCCAAATTGGCTTCTCCTTCAGCTGAAACAGCCTTAGTGGAAACAGGAGGCAGCTTGACACTGGCAAATAGTCCTTCTTCCTCTGCTGAATTTCAGTAGTGCTGCTGTGGGTCTCATCTGCCTGCCCCAGCATTGGAGGTAATTGTTGAATTAGGAATTTACAGATGCTGTGTAAATCCTTGGCATAGTAAAACCAGAAGATACATTAAAAGAAACTCTGAAATCTCAAAAAGGACTTGGTATTGCAGCATTTCTACAAGGTCTCATCTAGTATATATCTCTGGTGGAAGGGAAGTAAATTTATATTCTTTGTAGGCTATTTAGCTCCATCTCTTATAATGGCAGGTATTATCCTCAACTGTAGAAAGCTTTTAATTTTTTCATCATATGGAGCTCTTTGCCTTAATCTTGGCCCTCGTATTCTGTTGGCTAATTTATGTCCTTTAAGAAGAATTCATATTAATTGAGTTTATAATGAAGTTGCTGCATTATAATCAAAACACCCTCTTGCTCTTTCATTGAAAAATTGCATGGGAGTGTTTAAATAGCTCCTGTTTTTCCCATTCCCTAGTTTGCTGTATCTCTTCTACGTTCCTGCTCTTTTACTAAAAAATCCTCCTTAGGACCTATTTTGTGCTAAGTAATCTCCATCAGCTTCCTCCCTGATAGCAGCTAGTCCTGGTGCCCTTCTCTGATAACATATTTCAGTATATTTTTCCTTCATTAGTTCATAATGTAATTGCCTACTTTATGTTTACAGCAGTGCTGTTTATTTTGGGTATGTTCATAATTGATGAATGTGTCCTCTGTTAGCGTTGCTTTAAAGATGTCTATTTTTAATAATGGGTTTGGGTTACCTTTAATAGAAAAACAAAAAAACCCCAACACTTTTAGCAATAAATGAATAAAAAAAGACAAAAGAATCTTTGATTTCATTTGTCTTCAACCTTCAAACTTGGATAAAGCTTTATGTGAAGAAACTCTCTTCTAAGCCATGTGACAGCTGTGATGGCTGCACAATAAAGTGGTGTAATGATGTGAGGATGTGTGCGAGTTTTTCACCTTTCTGCCAGGGATCTCTGTACACCCACCTCATCCCTTTCCTCTGTCAAGGATGTCTGATAGAGACTTCAGGTCTTGGTCTGAGAGTGTTGCTTCCTCTCCTTGCAGACCCTTGCCTCTCTCTTGGTAAGCTCTCAGTAGTAATACTTTTGGAGTAATGCCGCTTTTCCAGTCCTTTTAAATTTAAAACTGACGCTGTTTTTCAGACCACTGCAAATATGTTTGCTGCTTTCTCTAAGAGTGGGAGAAAAAACTTAAGGCTGAGATGCCTGGGAGATGCCATGGTTCATTCCAAGTCTGCTGCCATAATGATGTGCAGTGGGTGATGTGAGCCCAATTCCTGATGAAAGTGGTCGACAGTCTATTTTCAGAAGTTCTTCTCTTTTCTTTTTAACTTTATTGCTGGAGATAATCTACCACACAGTGACTCAGGCTTTCTGCTTGTAATAATTTTTCTTACTGATGGGGAAAAACAGCTTTAAATTATTCCACATATCAATGGTTGTGTGCATCAAAAACAAACTAAGAAATGCTAATGGCCTCAATTCATGAATATCCAGAAGGCATAAAGCTTTTGTAATATAAATATATCATTTAATGAAAATATTGAAAGGAAGTGCATTTCCATGAAATTCATCTTTCAGAATAGCATTTTTAATAGATCAATTCATTGCTTTACCCTGACATATCTTTCTTTCCTGTCTTTTCCAGACATAGAGCCTTATGGCACTCTTTCCAGGTTATGAATAGGACAGCCTCTCAATAAGGTTCTCTCCACTCTCTGTAGCTGTGAATTGCTGTAAAGCATGAGCTTGACCTCCCTAATTTTATCTTTGTCTTTAAAAGTACCTGTAAAGATTCCATTTACTAGAGGGTTCTATTGTGTAGTTTTGTGACTCTAAAGGAAAAATTCTGCCCTTTTCTAGTAACTTGAAGTGAAAAAACAAAATTTGTTCTTTACAAATCTGGTATCAGTTCCCTCTGAGGTATAATAAATCTCCTAATGTATAATGTGGATTAAGTCCTTATCTTTTCCTATTCCTTTTGCTGGGCAAGCAATGTGCATCATACATCAAAGTAGGTATTCTAGAAAGTATTTACTTGTGTTACAGTGAAACTAAATTCAATAGCACTTGAAAAGTGTCCTGAAGTTCTCCAGTGGAAAGGTCTCTTTCATTTGCTTCCAGTAGTTCCCACAATAAGCTAATTGCTATATAAATTTACTTGTCTTCCAAATTAGCAGGAATTGAACAATCCAGTTGCAGTGAATAAAAATATCAGCCAGGTGAAAGAAAAATCAACCACCTGTTTCTGTAAAACATTAACTTTATCTAGAATCTCTTTTTGTGTTAATTGTTAGGATCAGCAATTAATTTACTAAAGTTTTCTGTACTGAGAGCCATGAAGAGTGCTGCCTCCATGCAGCAGCAGGCTAGTGCTTTCAGGAGCTTTGTTGCTCCTCACACTTTACCAAACAGTGGCAAAATGGAATTAACATTTTTCTTTTGTTACATTTTTGTGGAAGTTTGAATAGTGACTAAGCAGTCAGTTCTCAGGGCAGCTAGTGTGAAAAGCATGGTGAAGGCTTCAGGAAAAAGCCCTACACCAAAATCTCACCTTCACAAAGCTCTTGAGGTGAGTTCTGTTCCCTCCTAGGGCCCAGAGGAACCTTATTTCTGAGATAACGGGGGGCTCATCAGAGGCTGATAGAGAAAAAATCATGTTGAGGGTCTTACAGCAATGCACTGAGGCTGGCAGCCTCACATGTCCCCTGTGCCTGCCGAAGAAAACATGAAAATGCTTTTTCCACTCTCCTAATCGGTGTTAGAGTATTGATACAACTTCTCTAGTCCCAGCCTTCCTCAAACAAGCTTAATTAACACATCTCAGCTGAGCTTTGGGGACTTATTTATAAGTGCTGTGGCTGGAATCTCTTGTATTAGGAGCAATTTTTTGAATAAGTGATTTGCCCTCTACTGTTGCCTTTGTTTCCCCAGCTGAGTATGGGTCCAAATGAAATTTTAATTCATTTAAAATTCTGTTGAGTCCAGACATGAGGCATACTGTGGTAGAAACACTGTCTAGGGTTTTTTACATAGGAAAAGTGTTTATGCAATACTCACCTTTTAAATAGCTTAAATCCAATAGCTGACAGGGCCATGACATGCATGAAAAGTTTCAACCTGTACAGGGAGTAAAAGATAAAGGTATCTGTAACTGGCATCTCTTTTCCATCTTAACTGTATGGTATTATCAGTTGCTGAAATCTTCTTCCAGTTTAATCTCACCTTTTTTTTTTTTTCTTTTTGCATACACACCTTTTCAGTGATACTGTAACTTCAGCACTGATAGTCTTACATGTTTTTTATTGTTGTTGCCTGTTGGGATATTGCAACACTGACAGCAGGGACTGAATAAAGGAGGTATAACCTGGTTACGTCTTAGTACTCATAAAGTCTTCTCTCAGGGAACTGATGAAAACCATATAATCTACATTATTTATAATGTGACTTGACAAATATTAGGATAAGATATTACAATATGGTACAATAAGAGTTTTTCTTCTCTAATTTCTGTTGCTGTATTTGAACTATCCCTTGTTCTATGTTTGCAATTCAGAGGTCACTGTAGGAACAAATGTGGTCTCTGTTTTGTGCAAAGGGGTGTGTGTATATACATCTGTGTATGTTTTTTTGTGTCTGTAAATATGGATAGGTATATACATAATGTAAATGTATGATTTACCCGTTACTGTGATGTTTTAGCACGTAATATTTCACACTAGCATTTACTACCTGTCCTTAAATAATTTTTTTTTTTTTTTGTAAAGGGCTTATGTTAATCTACAAGTTAGAAGTTTGGCAGAGTGGACATTCATTAGCACAGAGGTCAGGTGTGCAAAAAACCTTGAAATGAGTCTGTGACCTGGCTTCTGAAATGACAAGAGGCAAGATATTTTGGGTAGATGTTTACTTCCCAGCTTTTGCTTTTAAGACAGACAGTCATCTATTATTTTGTAAGTCAGGGATGAACTTCTGGTATCATTTTTTCCAATTTTCTCTTTCATGATTGTGATTAAAAAAACCTCTGCTCTTGTGCTATTTTCTATTATTTGAACTCAATAACTTTGTACTTTTTGATACATGAAAATAATTAGATGATGATTGGATAAGTAACACATCTGAAAACAGAGCAGAACTGGATAAATTGAAGGTGAAAATTACCCTGTTAGTGTAATAAGTCTGGAAAATATTTTACCATCTGTGTGTCCTGAGTTTAAGTTATCTTGTTAGCCCTTTTCTCAGGGAAGAGAAGTCTTTTTGTGCAGAAAGAGATTGAAATAATGGCAGGGAAAAATGCAGTTGCTCTTTGCACCTTTTCAGTAGCAGAAACAAGAAAATCAGAAACAAATGTCTTGTGGTGTTGGTGCAATTTTTAGCATTGATGGTGTACACGAGGAGCCTCCTGTGGGGCTGTGAGACCTAAATCTACTGCTGTGGTGATAAGATGTTGTAACAAAGAGCAAAAAAGCCACCAACAGTGTTGTGTTCATATTTCTCTTGTCAGATGGAGCTGCTGCTACATATGTCTCCTGAAGCAGCAGCAGCTTAGTATATTCCTTGAATTGCATTTTGAATCTCTCATCACTACCTCTCTAGGGAAATGGGTTAAGGATGTGTAGAGGCACAAAGCAAATAATCCTTTTCTTAGGAAAAAGTAGCTTAATACAAGCCAGTATTGAAAAACAGATAAAATAAGGTTTAGGCTGTTATCCTATGCAGAGATGTTTGTGTATCAGTGGCAATGTAATCTGAAAAAAATGTTTATTAATCCAAATATGTTAGACTTGAAAAATTAAGCATTATGAAGATCAGAGATGCTCTACCCTGGATGGTAATGCCAACCTTGGTAAATGCCAGAAAAGCAGAAAGGAAAATCTGTGGAAGCATCCAGTACACTGAGCAGGGCAGGAGAGAACACCAATAGAAGAGACCCACAGAGAGACAAAAATTGGTACTTTCCTTGGGAAAAAACCTAAGAAAAATAATGTGGAACTAAAAATATGGATTAAGATTCTCCCTTTGGATCTGCAAAGTTAAATTAACGTATGTTTCTCCCTCAAAGACAAAGGTCAGTTAATAGTACTTTATTCAGATGGTAGAGTTTGACAGCCATAACCTAAATCTGAAGTTTAAGTACATGGAGAGTATCTATGGTTCTCCAAATATATAAATTGTGCCTTTTTTTTTGTTGTTTTTTTTAACTAAACTTTTTTTCTTGTACCAGCTGAAGTGCCTGCGTGCCCATAGGTGCTGTAGAAGAACTATTATTCTTTTTTCTGATTTTACTGAATTTTGTTTTCCCTTAGGATTTCAGTAGAGTGCACATATTTGAATTAAAGCAATCATAGTGGTATAAATGAACAGAAATGTTAGTATGACACCTTTGGCTATAAAAGTTATTTTGCGGTAATGCAGTTTTCCTAGCACACAATAACAAATCCACAATTTAAGCATTAAGTTCACTTTAGAGCAAGAGGAACCACTGAAGTAAAATCTTTAGAGATATATATATATCTGTACGTTGTTGCCTCACTTGCTACTAAATAGAAGTTGTTTGTGAGGATGCAGCATAGTTCCCCAGAGATATTCAGGATGCAAATACCCCGGGACAGTTTACAATAAGTTTGTGAGTAACTTGATGTAGTGAATTAAATAGAATGAAAATACCAAAGTACACGGAGTTATTTTGGTTTGTCCACAAATGCTGAGTTGGAGAGTAATGTAAGGGGTACACATAATGTCTCTTTCAAAGAACTATACCACATCATTAGTTAGATCATCGTACTCTTTATTAGTGGATATTAGTTCTGTCCCAGCTCAGAGAGTTTTCCTTCAGATGATATGTAATAGCTGCTTTTTTCTTGTACTTTTCCTGTATTTTTCAAATTTATCATCCACTGAGAATCAGTAGCATTTATTCCTTTTTATTGCAAGCTAGCTTGTTAATTTGATAAAGTCTGTCAGTGTTTCTTTTGCATATTTTATTCCTTTGTGTGCTGTAAAAACTCCAGCTACACTGTATATTATTCAGCCATTTGTGGCTTGAAACACTGCCTAAATGCTAACTTATGTTTCCCCATTTTCAGGCCCTACCTTTTTATGTCTGACAACTCCAGTCTTGCAGCAATAACATTGAGTTTCTGCTATGCTTAGAAAAACACCACCCATTTAAAAATGCCATTTGCCACCATTTTATTGCACAGTGGATAGATCTGCTTTTGAGGGCTGCACTGTTTGACTTGCTAACTATTTTTTAGACATGAGGCTTATATATAAATTCCAGAATTCTTTTGCCTTCCATGGTTGATCACTATTTGGAAAAGTCAAAGTGGAGGGTTTCTGGCTGACTTCCATGTGTAGAAGAGCCTTCAAAAAGTCCTTTCTGTATGTACTCACTAAGCCAAAGTTTTTAGAGACTTCATTGCTTGTAGGTACTATCTCTTCTCTGTCACCAGTCTTAGCTGTTAAATCACAGTAAGTATGAAAAATGAGAAAACCTGGGTTTGCTTGGCTGTTTCAACAGTATGATGAGAATGGCCAGACTTCTGGAAAAGACAACTGTCTTGGAAACCTCAGTATGCTGACCTCTGTGGGCACATAGAGGTCATCTGAGTGTGTAAATAAAAATAATGCAGTGAAACAATATGCAGAGTATTTTGCTGAAGTGTTTCAGTTTTGCTTCTGCCACAAATAATTCAAATCTTCTGTTGGCAATTCAAAACTGTCGGGATTTATGCAGATAAGGGGACAGGTTTAAGACACTTGTAATTTAAACCTTTTCTCCTAATACACCTTTTTTACTTTTACATCTGATCTTTCTTTACACAAAAAAAAAAAAAAAAAAAAAAAAAAAAAAAGAAGTTCCTTTTATTCCCTCCCCCTTTTCTGCTTTGTAAAGAACATTTGCTTTTCCATTTATCTGAGGTAATGAGAACCAGAGTAGCTCTGGAGTCTTTAAATCAGTCTAATTTGGTTTCTTTTAATGTATAGAATACCATTTTTTGTTGGTTTTTTTTTTTTGCACGGGACTTTCATTTCTTTGTTCAGTCTCTCCATCACTCAATATCTTACATGCTCTTTTAATTTCAAGCAGGCAAGCAATTGTCATCCCAATGATTGTGGTCTTTGTTCTCTCTTCTAGGCTGATTCACGGAGGGCAGCTGTTAAATGGCTTGGCAGGGCCAACTGTGATGAACGCAGCACCATTTCTTTCCACAACATGGTTTTCTCCAGATGAACGTGCCACAGCCACAGCCATTGCCTCTCTGCTCAATTACCTGGGAGCTGCTGGTGCTTTTCTGGTGGGGCCTCTGGTAGTGCCACCTCCTAATGGGACATCTCAGCTCCCACTGGTATCGCAGAGCAACACGGAGCACATCAAGGATCGCATTGAGGCTGTGCTCTATGCAGGTGGGCTTTAAAAAGAAAAATTAAAAACAAAAAGAAAAGAGAATATTGAAAATTTGCATCCTTTCGTGTATGGGTCTGGTACTTGTGAACCACTACCCTCTAGTGGCTGGTCTGCACAGAAAGCAGTGACTGGTGGAAAATAATGAAGTGGTAAAATGTTGTACCATCAGAAGTGTTAATTTTTTCCCCCTTTTGTATAGGAAAGATTTAAAATTAGCCTTTTGTACAGACTGATTCTAAATGAAGTATTTCAGTTGTTTTTATCGGCTGCTCTTAGGAGAGTTTATTCTTTTCCTGAGTTTCCAAACTGTTTTTCGCTTCTTGAATATTCATTTTATAAATGTGTCCATGGCAGGTTTGAGGCTTTTTATTTTATTTTTCCTTAGTTTCCATAAGGATGGAAAACCAATAGTCTTTCATCATTAAGTTCTTTACTGCATTAAATCAGCCTTAATTTATTACTTGCAAATGCCTTTCAAATGTGATTAGATAATATTATTTTTATCTAAACACACATCATTCTTATGTGGTGAGCAATTTCAATGAAGGGACAGCCTGGTGGAAAAAAACCCTTATAAAAAATTCACCTGATAGAGCTAGATTTAATATCCTTGCAGCTCCTGCAGCTCTTTGTGTCGCTCTAAAAAAATTACCAGCAATCTTTATGGAAAAAGAGTTGCTTAAGTGCCATAAGAGTCTGTGGTCTGATTCTCAGTGGATATACATTGGTATAGCATTAAAAGCAGCTGAACTTTACCGTGTCATGGCAGTTGCACATTTGATTTGGTTTCCCCCCCTCCCTGTAACTTCAGCCTCTGAAATTCAGCCAGGAATTAGCCCTAAGTGTTCCATAAGTCTTAAAATACATATATTGTGTAGTTTATACAGAGGTTTATAGGATGGATTTCGCTGTTTGTGTTCATTTATTCATGGCTGTTATTCTTATGGAAATTTTGCCAAGTTAATATTCCTTTTGGGTGAGGGCCACTTTGCTATTGGTTTTAGGGAAAGCATAGTAGAAGTTGAAGAACTATTCCATCAAGTAATTTTGAATAACGTACTTTTTACTGGAAATTTGGGCTTGGTTAGGCCTTTTTCGGAAGAAATATGATTTTAGATTCCAAAGATCTTATGGCAGATGAAAATGGCCAGTGTGTGAAAGTAGGAAAAATGAAGGCAAGTCAGCTTTTGTTCTGAGAGCAGTACATAAGGGGAGGAAAAAAATGGAGCAATTATAGAAGTGTTTTAGCTCTCCCACTCCAGATTATCAGTGGAGAAAAAACAATTCATCTGCCTAGAGGAAGTACAGTTTTGTGCCTAAACCCACAGTTTTGAGCCTAGTAGCAATAGAAATGTTGCTTCCATCAGCTCACTAGATTAGCTTTCTCCTCTGTTTTCTTCTGGAAGGTTTTCCTAAGCATTTTCTTCAGAAATCGTGATGGCTCTTGCATGCCACCAAGGTTCAGAGGGGTAGCTTGCTGGCCCCATGTCTCAGCACAGCTCCTTCTGTCTTTCTGAGCCAAGAAGGATTTGGGAACATTTAGCAGACCTGTTTGGGACTGCTGGTCCTGGTATAAGATGATCTTACAGCAGGTCTTCATCGTCCAACAAGATGTTGTTTGTAAGGCAACAGTAGCTCTTACTGAGTGTTTGGAAGTGATTTGAACAGAGGTGGGTTTCTTGGTGCTGCTGTGGTTGTAGCTGTGTTGTATAGGGTTGGGTGTGTGTTTTCAGGAGCTGCATCCTCTTCTACCATTCAGGCAGTGAAAAAAGTGGCTTCTGGACTTTATTGTCCTGCAGTGAATTGTGGGGATGGTAGTAAAAATATGCCATTGGTTTAAAATTGGTAGGAACTGTCAAAGGGGAGGTTGCTTTGAGTCCTTTGTGGGATTTGTTGTGTCTCACCTCAGCCCTGTTTCCCCTGGAGAGTGGAAGGAGCAAGGTTCCCATACTCTGCTTCCCCTTGGACTCTGTTGTGCCAGGTAGGCTCCTGAGCTGGAAGGGAAGGTGCCTTGTGATGGGTGACTACCTCTGGGTAGTTGTACCTCTCTTCTTCTGTGGACCAAAAAATACCTGATAAATGAGGTAGGCTATTCTTTGTCCCTTTAGTCAATTGGACAGAGAATGAAGCTCAAATTGACTTCACAGATAACTTAGTAAAGATATGACAGAATATGGTAGAACAGAGAGTTGGATCCAAGTGTCTTGCTTCCCCAATTCTTTAGCCAGTACCTCCGGTCTGGGCTTGACTTCTCCTTTCAGATACTATGGGAAACCCAGCTTTACAGGATGGGCACTCTACATTCCTAACAGAGAAGTTATGTTTGTGATGGAGTTTGTTGCTTTTGTGTGAGATAGAGTTAGATAAGCAGCCCCCAAAAGTTAGGAGATGACTTTCAGAAGACAGTAATGGTGCAAATTGTTAACTTGGGATCAGTAGCATGGCAAGAGTGTGCTAATTTTCCAGGGACTTAACCTCTAACATGATTACAAAGCAATTGCTTCTAAACACGTTCTGAAATTGCTCTGTTAACTCCAGTCTCTTCAGGGTTATAAAAAATTGCAGTTCTTTTATCTCAAACACAGACTAAGAGCTCAGCTGAATTACCACAGCCTCTTCTGTGTCAGCTGTGTCACTGCAGGTTCTGGTTCACAGCCCAAATAGTACAGATGTAGCAAGTCAGGACTGAATTGTATAAACTGAACTGCATAAGGAAGCTTGAATTCATCTGGATTGCAACTAGAGTTTTTAGCCATATGCTTCCCTAAATATAAATGTAAAATCAATATTTGTTTAGGAAAAAAAAAAAGTATGAGTGTGTGTGTGTAAAGTGCCACCATTCCCTCTTTACCTTTCTGGACAAGGTGGGGAGGAGATTCCTGGTTTGGGTGGGATTCTGTGCTATGCCTTAGCCTACCTTAAGGAAAAGGACCTCGTGTCAAGGAGGCTCCTGAATCTGTAAACTTCTTTTTTTTTTTTTTTTTTTCCCTGTTTGGGGCTTTCACAGGCAGCAGTGTGCCTGCTTCCTAGGCTGATATGCTGATATGCAAGCCCCTCTCTACCTTGACAGTCACAGGTCACTGTTGTGTGGTACTCAGCTTTTGTGAAACATTCCAGATTCACTCCTTAACAAGAGATATACACGGATGCATTTTTTGCACACTAATTTATGCTGACCTACCCAATTCCAAGTGCTTTGCTGTGTCCTTTTCACTGTTGAGAAGCTAATAGCTCCTGTGGAAGAGCCTCTCTTTTTTACCTGCAGCTCCATCTGTCTCAATACTGACCTATTTCTTACCTTTTCTCTTGCTTACTTCTGCACCCTACTTAAAAGCTAATTTTTTTTGTGGGAGTGTATTTTCTTTATCTAGTCTGGTGAAGTAAACGATGATGGAGATAAAGGTGTGGGTTTCCTAATGAGGAAGAAATGCATCATGTAAGAAACTGGATGTGTTTGGCAGTACCTGTACTTTTGATAGAGATGCAAGCACAATGCACAAAGCTAAGATGGCATTGAAGCTTTTTATTCTTCAATAGAGGAAGCTACTTCAGTTTCCAAAGTGAATTCTGCTCTTTTCTTTTGTGCATGAGGGCAGTGCTTGCAAGGCAAATTTGTTAGTCTGGAAAGTATAACACTGGGAAACATTAAAGAGTTGCTGGAAGGTACTACAAGGGCTGCGTGCTGCATTTCATAATTAAAAAAAAATGAAGTGTTACTGTACTGCTCCTACTGCAGCAATTTGACTGGCAGGAATCTTGAGGCAACACATAGAAAAAGCCCCAGATGGGCACCTGTTATAAAATATTACTGTAACTCGCAAAAAATTATCAACATGTTTTACATTCCTTAGAGAAAAGTCCTAGCCTTTCTCCTTACAGCACTGCAGGATAACGAAGTTAAATAATAAGCATCTCAGACAAAGTTTATGGTTTTATGTGGTCACGTTCCTATCAGCTATACCTATGTGCAGGCTTAAATCTTAGACCGCAGCAGGAAAAGGAATCACCACATAATTCAAAATGTGATCCTGAAAAACGGCATTGTCACATTCCTGGTATATCTTAAAAAGAAATTTAATGTAGACTTTTTTTCCATATACTGATTACAAGCATTTATTTGCTTTTCCCAACTCCAGCTGATCTATTTAGACTCTGAGTGTTACTTTCCAGTTTCCTGGATTTATTTTCTTCTGGTTTAGCAGAAGAGCTGGCAAAGTGCCATGCTCCTCTCAATTTATTAAAAAAGAGAGGGGGAAAAAAAATTAATGTAATTGGGTATCCAGCTCAGCTGAAATTTATTTGTTGTGTCAGTGAACACTTCTTTGTTATAAGATCACAGGTTCTTTTACAATAACACACTTCAGCTATACGTATTTCTCTCCAGCAACAAAGAATCTTGTTTACAAAGGAGACAGGAGAAATACTGGGGTTGAGAACTGTGGAGAACAAGATATATGTTGTAAAAGGCCTGTAAACCAAATTAATTAGACTGACTCTGGGTAGAGTTGTTTTGCCTCAGAATGTCTGATCACAGGGCTTGCTGAGTATTTTCTGTGAAGTGCTCATCACTTCTCAAGTTCAGGTCCAAATTTCTCCTATGAGATTTTTCAAAGATGCAAAATACCTGCTGCTGAACAGGAGGAGCATCTGCAAACAGCAGCCATATTCTTTCATTTTTCTCCCATGCTTTTTCTATTCCCAAGCCATGGCTGCTCCTATGCTTTTCTCTTCATATTCTGTTGCCATATAATACTGTTTGCGTCCAAGATGCTGCCTTGTTTGACCTTTCATTTGCCTTTATCAGCCCATGCGCTGAGTAGTTGTCATTCCATGCCCTGGGGCTTCCCCAGTCCCATCTGTTTAAAGTCTCCAGCATGCTGTTACCTGCACTGTGTTACTTCCATGGTGAGGAAATATGTCTCCAGAAGACAGTTCTCTTTAAAGAGAAAAAGCAACAGCTTTCCTTTTGCTGCACAGAGTTCCCCATGTGTGAGCACACGGGGAACATGCAGCTCCTGCCACTGGAATGAACTGCCAGTATTTCTGCATCTCATTGATTTTCCATCTCAAGTTGAAGTCTTGCTTGGGGAGGAAAAAAAGAAATTCTCCTTCAAGTTACGGAGTTCTTTTGTCAGGAGCAGTAAAGCACTTGTGGTGGGATTTATGTATCAGAGGCCAGCTGATAACAGTGCTGTCCTGAAACAAGTCTTTTGATGCTAACATCTGTTCTGGGTTTTGTTTTTCTTTGCCCTCTTGTTTAGAATTTGGAATGGTTTCCCTGATATTTTCTGCAGCACTGGCCTACTTCCCCTCGCGCCCTCCGTTCCCTCCCAGCGTGGCTGCAGCGAGTGAGAGGCTCAGCTACAGGAGAAGTTTTTGCAGACTCTTAAGGTAGGTTCTCATTGGGTTTCCACTTCAAAGCAGAGCAGCACCTAAAGAAATAAAAACAAGTGTGCTTTAATCTTCTCATTGAACAAACAAGTTGGTTTGTAGTGCTCTTAAACAAAATCAAATTAAATATTAATGTAGAGACATAAAAGGATGCTAACTGCTAAAAAGCAGGCAGTACAGTTTAAATCACTGAGTATATCTCAAGCCTTCATGCCAGAGTCCTTCAGCACCAACACTGCTTTTTAGTCATCCTGTTAGCACAGCTTTTTATGCAATGCTTCTGTTACATCAGGTTACACAAGGCTGTTAACAGTGTGTGTACTGCTAGCTGTGAGATAACAATTAACAGCACTGGACATAACTAACTAATCAACTGCTTTCGTCCATGCTTATTACATTGGAATGCATTTGAGGTTTTCTTGTCATTCAGAGAACTATCCAGTTGCGTTCATTCAGCCATGAGAGCAGTGGATGGCTGAATAAAATCTATTAAATAGCAATTATAATATATAATCTATTAAGTCTCATTAAATATGAAGTGGGGATTGGAGAAGTGTCCCCACATATGTTTCTGCACAGGTAAACAGGTGTGAAAAAAGAAAGATTATAAAGAAAACGACACTTTCAGCTTTGCAGCATCTCCCTGTTGGACTGCTTTGGTAAGACACAGTCCCGTCCCCCCGGTGTTTCTAGACTGTCTTGTGTAACAGGAATCTACTCTCAGAAGAACAGCTAAGGCAACTGTAATAATAATCCTGAATAATTGTGAAGGCACGTGCCCTGTGTTGTACTGCACAGGTGAATCTCCTGGGGCAAAGAAGAACCACTCCATGCTGTGGTATGGCTGACTTCAATGGAGAGCTTCAAACCCTTGCTGTAGTGTTTATTGGGTTATGCAGTAGCAGGAGCTGAATCTGCATACAAAGGGCTGCTGGAAACTTGATAATTGTGTAGTTTTTTAGGTTTTTAGTTATTACAGACCTATTGTGGGCTGTACTTTCTGAAAGCTTATTTAGAGCTAGAAAAAACAACTCAGCCCTTGTTGTCATTGCAGTTTTTTCCTGGTGTTTTTGGAGGATTTTTTTTTTTTCAGTTTGTAGGAGTTAACAGTTGACAAGATTCTTAATCCCATGTGTTCATCCTGGAGTAGGCTGGCAGCTGGGAAAAGGTGTCAATGCAACTGTCTACCTACTCAGGATATGAAAAACCAGCAGTTTCCATAAAGACATTTAATACACACTGTAATGCTGTTACACACCCAAGGTGGTGTGTGGGGAGACACTGCCTGAGGGCTGTGTTGTAAAAATGTTGTTGTTGAACAGAAATCCAAACAGCAACCTACTGTGCAGGTGAAATGCAAAATTTCTGTTGACAGTGCTCCATTTGGGAGCTCTATAACCATAAAACCTCTTGTTCAAAGTGTTGCAGATGGTGAACCTGAGACAGTGGTGAGGTCAGGTGGTAAACAGCAAAGCTGACTTAGTATTCACATTTAATGCAACTTAAGAAAACAAACTGGATACTCAAATAATGGGCATAGTTCATAGTGTCTCCAAAAGCCAACAAGTTTTTAAAAATGCAATCAGGTAGATCATTAAATCTCCCTTCCCTCTGGTCTTTATGCATTCTTCCATGCTACTGCTTATCAAGGGCACTTCTTCATGCCTCTGTACATGAAATAATCAACAGTTCATCATTAAAACCACTTATCTTGGGGAGCCTCTCAGCAGCAATCCATCAAAAAAGAGTATTTTATAAAATAGTATCTGCTGTGCTTCAGGAGAAATCCATCATCTGGTTCATTAGGCTTCTGGGCTCTGTTGCCTGCCTAATCTAGGCTTCATAATTCTTGGCACAGAGAGGCTTCCTTTTGACTCAGTGGTGTAGACTGAAAGTAATCAGCTGATGAGTACCAGGAAATCATGATTTCCTCCTTATGACTTTACCCTTTGGTACAAGAACTGTGTGTAGGGCATTTGGGATGTGTGTGAGCTGGTGGACTGACCCAACTGTGCACCAAAAAATACTCATGAGAATTGAGATGTTCATAAGTTCCCTCTTCTCTCCCCTAGGCTACAGTTTTTATTACTTCAAGGTAAAGCTGCAGAGCATAAGTTCACCATTGAAGTCACTGAGCTTTTTCCTTGGATGCCAAAGGGATCTATCTCATCATTGCAACTCCCATACTCCTTCATGCCTTTGGGTCCTTGAGCTGCTCATCTTCAGGAGCTGTTTCTTGCAGAGTTGTATTATACCTGTCTTCTTAGGGTCAAATATCCCCTGTAGGCTGTTTTTTTGGGACTTGCTTAGGAACTTGGTTCTTCCTCCTGATTTGGAGGATTCCTGCTTCTGACAGATTTTAACAATTAGCTCATCCCTTGCTATCTCTTGATACCAACTCTCTCAGCCTGCAGTGGGAGACGACAGATTAGTCATGGTTTGGGAGCTAAGCCCAAATCTTTTAACAGTCTATCACACACTGTGACAAGTGTAGTTTGAATATCCATTGGAAAACGTACAGTGCCCTTTCCCAGTTTCTTGGGTAAAGCAAATACAACTTCTTCCCCTCCTATTTCAGAATATACCACAAATTGACATGGAATAAATACTAATACAAGTAAGTGGTTGGCAAGTCTTAAAACCTGTATTGAGAAAACGTGTTGTGAATTTTTACTTTGAAATAATTCAATACTTTTGGCCCGCTACATGCCTCATATATTCTAGGGACTATGTAAGGAATTTTGGAATTTCATAATAGGGTTTCTGTACATCATTGTTTCTGTAATGAAACTTTCATATGACATCACCCTCCAGTGATGGGAGCTGCTCAGAGTGTGCCTGATGTTAATAGGCACTGTCAAAGTTATTCTGAAAATGCTGCCTGACTTTGACAGGGCTCCCCTCTGAACCAGCCTGTCTTACAGATTCTAGTGGCATTAAGCAGGTTGCTGGAGGAAAAAAACAAACAACAAAACCAAACAAACGAAACATAAGAAAAAGCCAGTTCATATTCCCGCAGAATGGTTTCACAGAGGGGATATCCTGTCATAGGGGCTGATACAATGGAAAACTGTGTGGGTTCACCAGCTGATGGTGTGACAGGCAGCACATTTTTCTGTTTTCAGCGGAGCAACTGCAAAATTGCAAAAACAAATACAAGTGATTGGAGCTGTGCAAAGCAGAGCTGCTACTTAAGATTTGTATTTCAAATAGCTTTAGCATTTAATGTAGACAGTACTAGCTACTGCTGGACAGAATGGCACCTGGTGGTCGGTGCCCCTTTGTCACTGCCACACACCCTTTCTTGTGGTCACCTTCTTTAATATGGAGGCTGGGCAGGGGGGCAGCATGGGAGCCCCTGTCACTGTAGGGTGTCAGGGTACAGAGCTAGTTCTCTGGTATTGGGAGTTGCATGTGGCAGAGAGCAGCTATCACCTGTGCCAGTGTATCTCATGGCTTGATTTGGAGAAGACAAGAACAGCATAGGAGAACTTGGTCCAAAGTACTCTCTCCCACAGAAGTAGCTCTTTAATGGACATGAGGTTCAGATACCCAGAGGTTATGAATACTGAGCAAGTGTTATTATGGAACAACACACTCAGGCTGTTCCCTCTTTGCAGTCTATGACAGAGCTATATAATGTCCATGGAAAATAGGCACTTTCCCTTTAATTTTGTCTTACAGATATTGTAAATATCTGTAAATAGCTTGTACATGGATAGTATTAAACAGCATCAGAGAACTTGCCTTAAGACATGCCAAGATGTACAAGATAGCCTGGGATAAGAGTATGGCATTCTTAAGGGACAAAAGAATTTGTAAGGAAGACAGCAAATGCTTTAGCAGTCAGAGAAATACAAGCAGTGTGTGGAAGAGCTGAGAGTTTGGGAGTTGTTTTTCTTTGCATTAAAAAATAAATCTGACATGAATGATATTGAAAGAGGAGGATGTGTTCATGTGATAGCAATGTGTTATTCAAGAAGAGGATGTGTGAAAAAGAATGGTGCAAAAAAACACTGGTTGGTGTGCTGTTCATGGATCTTCTAAGGGAGGAAAGCAGCATAAACTGCAAACCTCTGAATGTTTTGGAGAGCATGTGAAGCTCTTTCCTTCCCTCTGCCTTTCATAACTGTGTGCCATCAAATTGCTGCTGCATGCCAAGGAACTGCTATTGATCAAGATCAATTTAATGTGAATTCTTGGAGAATGGGGCAAGCCACATTTTGTGGTTACACAGATATTGCAGGGGTTAACCTTGAAATCATAGTTAAATCTCTTAACTTTAAAATATCAGTGTAGTAGAGTCCAAAGTATATTTTCTGCTTTTATTCCCAAATTGAAACGTTTTTGAGAAAAAGCTGCATGTCTCTTAGAAAAGATTTCACATTTGCTTTTGGTTATGGTGGGTGGGTGAAATTGGTGGTGGTATTTGTCTACCAGCTCCTGTTTAGCTGTGTATGAAGAAGATTATGACACAGCCTTGACTGCTTCATCTTCACTGAATACTAAAGTTTGAATAATTTTAATCAGGAGGAAAAAGCAAACATATTGACTGTTTAGAGCAGAATTGTCTCTGGTTTTTGACACTTCAAACTGTCAAAATTTTCCACTCTTGCAACCGTACCCATCTCATTCCCAGAGCTCTCCTTGCCTTTCACCAAAAGATAAGTTAAACATTTTAAAAGAAAAGGGGGGGGGGGGGGAGAGGAGGGGGAGGAAAAAAAGTACAGTTCACAAAGTATGAATCTTTGATTTAATTCCTTTTTGTATTTTGGATTAGTGCTTATTTTTCCCAACGTACACTGAAGCTAAGTAGGTTGCCCATGCAAATGCAGAAGAATTGCTTGCAGGAATGAGAAATAGATGAGGCCAGCATGTTAGAAAAATTGTTAGAACTATGTGGAGAGATAGGCTTTTTTTATTATCACAGTGCTAAAGCAGTAACATCTCAGCCACTGGAATTCCAGTGACATGGACAG
This sequence comes from Phaethornis superciliosus, assembly GCA_023637945.1. Classification (NCBI taxonomy): domain Eukaryota; kingdom Metazoa; phylum Chordata; class Aves; order Apodiformes; family Trochilidae; genus Phaethornis; species Phaethornis superciliosus. The sequence continues at coordinate 27,482,825 of JAJQWJ010000007.1, forward strand.
ATACCTTTCTTGGTTTTCCTGGCTCACCCCTGCAAACCTCTACTGTTGTTCTTGATGGGAAGAATATAGATTCTAGAGTGTCATTTCATCTAGCAGCTAATCTTGGTGCAGTTGCTAATACAAGCTGCAGCTAATTGCCTATGTTTTGTCTTCACAGCAATTTCCGATTCTTGATGATTGCTTTAGCCTATGCTATTCCACTGGGGGTTTTCTCTGGCTGGTCTGGTGTGCTGGATTTGATATTAACTCCAGTTCATGTGAGCCAAGTAAGTATATCCTGACTGATAATCAGCAGCTATTTTGTAGGTGACATACTTGCTTTTTATACTAACATACATTTTTATCAGGTTTTACGTTTAAGCTGCTATTAATACATATGGACTGCTTTTATTTTTTAAACATAATAAACTGGAACTTTGGCCTCTTAAAATATTGTTATTCTCCCTGCCTGTGGGTATTCTCCCATCAGTGGGTATTTTCTGAACAGTACACACTTACTGACAAGAAGGAAGAGACAGGTAAACAAACTAGAGCATTCTTGGCTGCTGCACCTTTAGGAAAAGAAGATAATGTTTACCAGGTGGAAAAGATGAGAGTGGGAGAAAAGGATTTCTAAGCTTTTGATAGAGTATTGTAAAAGTCCAGAGGTCATTACTCAGATTCTATAAAGAGACATCACTTTTATAGAGGAGGATACTTAGTCATACTTCTTTTTAAGTGAATTATTTTCCTTCTCTATATCTTAGAAAAAATCTTGCACTTCAGATTGTTGTCAGGGTTGTTGCTAGCAGTTTGCAGTTCCTGCATACCGTTTGTTTTGAAACTAACATCTTATCTTATTTTCTCAGCCTTAACACATTTCTCTGTTTTGTTTTGTTTTGTTTTTTCCTGTCAGGTAGATGCAGGCTGGATCGGATTTTGGTCTATAGTTGGAGGTTGTGTTGTTGGCATAGCAATGGCAAGGTAGGAGTAGTTACATGTCTGTCTCTATTTCTTCAGCTGTAATTGTCATTGAGCTTATCCTCCTAATAACATGTTTTCTCTCATCTTCTACATACTTGAAAAAGTATAGTTCTGGGGTTTTGCTGTGTTTCTTGTAGAGCAGTGATTTCCATATTCCATGGTAGTGGTTGCTAAAGGTTAAAAACTCCACAAGCAAGTGCCTGGTTGTGGCAAGCCATGCTCTTACTCCTGACAAGTGCTTCCTGTGTGCCCCTATTAAATGCAGTTCTTGTGGATTCAGCTGCCTGGTGTGAGGGAGAACCTGTTGCAGCACATTTGGAAAACATGGAAGAAATTAGTATCTGTCTCCTTCCATCAATGCTTTTGGGTATACTGATTCCCAGAGGGATATTGGGAATTTAGCACAAGCAGCCTCCCCACAATAACGTTACATTACTCAACACAGAAATTATTCTAGGCCCGTTTTGGTCTGGTTGTTAGACTTCAGTAAGGTGTAACTACTTTTTGTGATACTGCTATGGGTGACATGGTTATATCTCTGCTCTCAGAAAGACATAGCTCTCTCTGTCCATCATGAATGCTGATGACATGGGGAGTGGACGCAAGGAACAGATTGCCCTCCCAAGAGACTCCTGCTTTTTCTTCATTGAGGATCTCTCTAAAAAAATAACAAGAAAAACCTGTAGGGGGAGGGGGCAGGGGCAGGGAGTAAAAGTTTTTCAGGAGATACTCTAGCAGTGAGTTTATAAAGCTAATTAAAACCATTCACATGTTCCTTTTGCACCTTGTGGATATCAAAACATTGTCCTGACTTCTTTATGTCTACTCTTAGACTCTACTTCCGCAATGAGTTTAGCTCAAGTGCAGGGGTCTGTCACTGTTGCAGTCATTGTGGGATTGTGAACCCAGAGAGGCATCTTTTTAGGGCAGAGCTTGAAGCTCTTTTTTTTTTTTTTGTTAGCTGTGCATCATCAGAGTACACAATGCATAAAGAAATGTGAGGTTTCTCATCCTCACATTTAGCAGGCTGCCTAGCAACTGCAGTAGAGGGAGAAGAAAAAAACCTCTCTGACCTCGGGGAAAGAAGCAAGCACTTCCCTCCTGTCTGTTCCAGTTGCAGGCCAGGGGACTTAATCTATTCACACCCTGTTTTCCCCTAATAAGGGTTATTTTTGATCAGCTAAGGTCAGGTATGAGATCTTTCTCTCCAAAAGAGGAGGTAGGTGTTTAAAATCCACTGCTGTAAAAGACACAGATGCTGTAGCAGGTTACATGCTGGTTTAATCCTTTCCATCATGGGTTAATTCTCTTATACTTGTGACATTGCAGTCATAGAGGGGCACCCCTAGGAGCTCACTCAACTTTGTTAGGAGGGAATCTGCTGACTGTATGCCAACATGCAAATCTCAATCTTTATGGTAGATTAATTTATTTAATATACTGCCTGGGTTAAGTTTCAGGACATCCTGACGGTCTCTTTAACTGCTTCAAAATTGATTTCAAACCTTGTTGAATACAAGTATGCTGTAGAATTTAGAGCTTTGCTTTTGAGTAAATTAAAAAAATACCAACACATTCTGCCTCAAAATATGTCTTTCTAACTTGGGCGATGCTCAGTTCAAATGGGAGGGTTTGCACACAGAAAGGGAGGGAGGAGGTGATTTGTCAGTCCTGATGGATGACTCTCCCTCCTAGACCTATTCAGCATTTATCTGTGTAGGGCTGAATCAATGATGAGTCTGACTGTAATCTGCTGAAAGTTGTAATTAGGAAAATTAAGTAATGATTCTTGTCAAGGCTGACAAGTTGATGTATTTCAGTGTCAGAACTGTGATTTACCAGGCAAGCAGCTCTCTCCCTTAACCACGTCTCAGGAAGCTGAGCTGTTGGTTTGAGGTTTGGTGGGTTTTTTTGTTTGTTTTTGGGGTTTTGGTTTTTTTTGTTTCCTACCAGTTTATCAAAGCAAAATTGGCACAGTTTAAGAATTTGCTCCTTTTGTTTTTGTCAGTCCAGAATCTACCATTTGGAATGTAACAACCTGAGCTTTACCCTAGAGCATTTGGTACTGCATGTCACAGTAGGTGTTAAATCATCTATATCTAAAGTAATGCCCAGTCAGGAAATTTGTTTATCTATCTCATTTTCAAAATGGTGCATGTTTTCTTCAGCACAATACATAAATCCTCCCACTCACTACTCACCCTATAGCCATGAACTTAGAAATGTGTAGCTAAGTTGTGCAATGCATTTTTATAATTTAAAAGCCTCGGCTCTATTGGGCAGCTGGCAGGTGCTGTGCCCTTTCCTGGCAGCTTTCAAATGGTACTGGTTTGAAGAAAAGCAATGTCAAAGAGCAACAGTAGTATCATTGCATGGAAACATAAATCTGTTCCCTTTTCTCAGTTTGGTTTTTGTTGTTGTTGCTTTGATTTGTTTGTTTTCCCACATTTGCTAGTGATCACAAATATTCCTGAGGTTTTGTCCTCCACAGCTCAGTTTGTTGGGGTTTTTTTGTTTGTTTTTTTGTTCCTGCTTTTAACCTGCACTGTATTCAAAATGCAGAAACTTTATGGCATTCCCTGAGCAAGAGACAGTGTTGTCAGCAACCTAGATGTGTGACTTCAGCTGTAGGATACAGCCTAGAACTGTTACCAGCAGTAGGCTCAGAGGTCTGTGTCTGGGTAAGCATACACCTTGTCCCCTGGCATGCCTGCTTTTGTAGCAGCTGCAGACATCCCCCGACATGCAAGGTGATGGAGGATTTAAACAGAACAGACAGTTTTGAAAGCAGATACTGTGATCAAAAAACAAAACCAATTTCTTATTTTTTGATTGAAACAAGTATTTTGAAGAGTTGTATAGGTATACAGTACTCTTTATTCTGTTACTGAACAAGAGGTCTGTCTAATACCAAGTTCAGGCTAGCTTGCTATGTATTTTTTTCCCCATTTTTTCTGTTCTGTCTGAATTCAGTGTCTGCATAAACTCCTTTTGGGAGTCCTCTGAGGTGTCTGAGAGCTCCTTGGAGCACACTACTACTGCTGGTACCCAGACCCAGACCTTTGTGCCCAAAGGAGTTGCAACTGCTCAGAAAAGGCAGATATTTGCTCCTCTTAACTATCTCTATGGTTTAAATGTGTTACGTCCTCCTATCCCCTCATATCTTCGGTGGTGGGATGGAGGTGGGGGACATTCTAGAAATCCCCTCCAGACCTGTGAATGTCCCCTCCTAGAAGCTGGTGTTTGTCACCCTGTTCCATTAAACAGGCTGTACCTAACTGCCTGTAAGGACAGGGAATTGTGATGCTGCTGGCAGGCAAAGCAGAGAGTCTGTGGAAGAAATCTAAAGTTTGCATTTTGAGGTGCTTCTGAGCAGCTTTTAAAATTGCTGATTTTGACCCTAGTGATCCCAAAGAATAATTAAAGAAACTGGCAAACCACTGAGAAGAGGTGATCCTGATTGCTGGATTTTGGTTGTCAGAAATAAGCCTAAGAGAAACTGCTAACCTCTGACTATTAGAGATTAATGCATAAGCCACTTGAACACTGCAGTCATAAGCTTTTAAGATTATATGCAGCATTGATCTTCCTCTACTGCTTATTGAATTACTCACTGCTAACCATGTGGAATTAAAGCACAGGGAGAATCAAAATAGAGGAAAGAAACGAGTAAGTTGCATTACTTGTACGTATCTTATGGTGAATGTAAAGCTAGGCTTCCTAGTTCTCCAAATGTTGGATTCATTAACTGTTTTTTTCAATTAAGCTATATGGTATCTGCCTGTAAAGTGATATTTGTTGGGGAGAAAATGCAGTTAGTGGACAGACAGGACTGATTTCATCAGGGACCAGCCTAGGTGGCTTGAGCTGCCATCAGCCTAATTGAGGTAGGAGGCTATAAGGGCAGAGGACATCTTTTAAACACACATGCCCAAGCCCTTCAGCCCAGAATCACATCTAAGCATGAGATTATGGAAAATTACTAGTGAATAGATGACATTGCCTTTTCTAATATATCTTTTTTAGTAGCTGTATTAAAATCCCTTTTGAGGAGAGTGGTTGCACTGATAATTATGCTGTGTGAGTGCTGCTCAAATGCATTCTTTATCCTTGAAAGAAGAAAGAAAAAAAGATTTTATAAGCAATTGTACCATCAGGTGCTATAAAGACTGTATTTCCCTCTGTATCAGGCTGCCCAAGGACTTGTGGAGTTGTTTTCCCCCAGGCTTCTGGAGGGGCAGGTGTGTAGGTGAGGAGTGGCACCAAACTCTTGCTTTGCTGGAACATTTCAACCCAAAGCAGCCACCAGTGGAGTGACCACCTGTGCAAAAGTCCCTGCCACCACGCCACCAAGAGCTACATTGCCAAGGCATCCCAGGGCTCAGAAGCTGTTCCTCCATCTTTGATCTAGGGATTCTGGTATTTGGAGTTCTGTCATTTCCCATAGGAATGAATCTTGACACTTAACTATGTTTTGAATGAAATGCAGCAGCCTCCTCATACGCTGAGCTGAATGTCTGCCAAGAGAGACTGGCAAATGCTGACAGAACAGCGAGGCGAGTAGTGGTGTGATCTTGTGTCCAACAAATGCAGAAGAAAAAAACCTTCCTATATAACAAGCGATAGTATATAAGTTGATGTATATAGCTTATATATAGGTATTTAGGTTGATGGTATACAGTTGATGCCTTGAGAATTTTTCTGTTTTAATTGTTATTTTGTGACAACTAAAAAATCTATGGCTCTTCAGGTTGATAGCTAGAAATACTGCCGTTCTCTAAAATGCCTTTTTTCTCTTTCTGAAAATGATGACTGATTTTAAAATTGATTTTATATATACTATATATATATTATATATTCAAAAATGTTTAATGAAAATATACTGAATTAATTGGCAGGCATCATATTTAATTAATGTGCAAATCAGCATTTATATTGCTCTGATCTGTGCTCAGTTTTTTTGTTATTTGTTTTTTAGATTTGCAGATTTTATCAGGGGCATGCTGAAGTTTATACTGCTGCTGCTTTTATCTGGAGCAACGTTAGCATCAACGTGGTTCACTCTTACCTGTCTAACTACTGTCACTCATCTGCCTTTAACCACAGGTATTTACAATTATTTTAATTCCCACTACTTGTAATTGCTATTGCAGGCAAATATTTGTAGTCTGAAATCAACTGTATTGTAACCTGCTTTGGTATCTTCAGTAATGCAGTAGCTTTACCACAAAAAAAAATAAAATCTGTAGAAAACTTAATGAATCTGAAATCTCTTTACCAGCTTTAAGTTACATCCTAAAATGAATAAAAAATAAAAAAAAACAAATAAAAAGAACCCAAAATAAATTTAAAGGTTATTTTGGGACTCAGTGTATGGAGAGTGTTTTGAGTGTTTTGGAATAACAAAAGTGAGAAAAAACACAAGAAAAAATAGATGACTGGGAGTAGTGTTTGTTGAGTATAACAAACAGTGACATGTCTGGAATTTTAGGGTTTTGAGACTTGCATTAATTATTGGAAATGCGCAGCGCAGTTCAAACCAAGGTGACCCACAGTATTTTCAGCCATCAAAATCTATCCCTGCAGTGTGCTGCTCTCTTCTTTGCACCTGCAGGCTCAGGAAACTCTTCTAGTCAAAATTAACTCAGCCTGCACCTCAGAAAGATGGGAAAAAAGCTGTTGGCAGGAGTAGGGAAAAAGCTCAGAGGTCTACTCGAGCTTCCAGTGAGCTGTACCCTTAGTTGGAAATGAGCACTGTGTAGTTCTTAAAAATCTGTCCTTTGATTTCCTGTCTGCACCAAAGGATTTAACCACCTGTGATTCCACAACCTTCAGCAGAGTAATAAGGTACAGTGAAACTAAGACATTGAGATTTAAAAAATATTTATTAAAGAATTCTGTAAATGCAGTCTGAATAAAGTACCACCTTTTTAATAGACAATTTTATGTATTATAAGATAAATTAATTTTTCCCCCATTTTTAATAAAGAGTTTCTTGTGGAGAGTAGGAGATATAATACTGTTTTACTCAAATTAACTTTTGAGTTTCTGTTAGTGTCCTTGGTGCATTGCATATGTCACAACTATAAACTGAAGTTGGTACAGCAAATGGAAATGCATAATCAATTCAGAAGAAATACCATCTGGATGGATAGGTCAAATTTGTGATTTATCTTCAAATTTCAATTTTTTTAAAAAAAACCACCTGCTTGTATAAAATGTAATTTAATCAATATATCAAATTTCATGGTGGCTATTGTCATACTAAATGACTATCCTTTTGTTTTCCATCAAAACTAAAATAAATGCAATAAAATCTTATTCCTTGTGCTTGCCTACTTCATCACTACAAGCCTGGAGTAATGTAAGCCAAGTACTTAAATGTCCCTTCAGTTCTGTGGATAAGAATGAAGCAGAGAGGTTTCAAGAGGTGAAGGTCATTACCTGTATACTCACTAGTGATCCAAACAGAAACTGATGGAACTCTATCTCTTAGTTTGTTTTTTTAAAAATTTTTAAAAGAATTCTTGCCATGTAGGTTCTAGAAGAATAGTGGCAAGTTATGTGGGCTTTTTTTTTTTTCTTTGAAAGATAATCTAATGTCAGCACATAAAAGATATTTGCAGTTTGCTATAAAGTATCCTAAACTAACATCCCTTGATAAAAATCTAGAGATTGGGTTGCTCTTTTCATGCAGTTACTGTTTCTTTTAAAATGGATGATTTCTTAGATTGAGTTGTAAATTATATTTTAGGGTTTTCAGTCTGTGCTGTTCTTATAGATGTCACAGTAAATGTTGAACCCTTTTCTATAAAACACAAGCTTGTTTTGATAGAAATGCCAGCAGTATGGTGCATTCCTCTAAAAAAAGGCAATTTAAAGCATCAGGGCCTAATGTACAGCCACCAAATAAGATCTCTTCTTCAGTAGCATAATGGGCAAACTTCATAGATAGGTTGTGGAGAGTTTCATATCAGCCTTTTCTCATTAAAGTTAATATAAAATAGATGCATTTCTCTTGTTCAATTTAGGTCCTTGTACACAGAAAAGCAGTGATATATCTTTATGAAATATGTTGTTATGGATGAAAACACACAAGCTATTTAAGCTAATTTATAGGACTTCATGCTAGATTATTCCTCACTGTAATGATGCAATATGATGATGACTTCTGCATTCCACAGTAATTGGGAGAAATGGTACATTTGAATTGATTTGGATGAACTTTTTTTTTTTTTTTCTTTTAATTAAAAGTTTGAAATGTACAGTATGTCAGAATAGGAGGTCAAATGCAGGCTGTTGGCTGGCAGCTTTGGGAAGTGATTTGAGGTAGCTGGATAAGCTGATAAAAGTCACTGCCCAGTAAGAGGACCAGTGTTGATGTGGATTTCTACATTGTTGTCCTCTCTGTGTTTTTGTAAAGCTGGAAGATCCACAAAACAAAATCAACCATCATTGTGTCCTATGTCTTGTCCTTTCTCCCCCATCCTTTTTTTTTTTTTTTCCCCCTTTCATTTTGCTGGGAGCCTCCCCCTCCTCTTTTACTCTGCCTCTGATGCTGTTACCTTGGGCAAGGCAGACTTTGCCCTACAAAACCACATCCTGGCATATTCAGCAATACCTGGAAAGTGGTAGAATATCCATAGGACCTGATGGGCTGCTGGTAGTTAAAGGAGCTCTTTAGTTAAAGGAGCTCTCGGGGGGCTGTGCCGTGGGACAGAAAAGTCATTTTGATGAGACAACACCACCTCAGGGGAGTCTGCACTGAGTCAGGTGTTAAGGCAGGAATCACCCTAGAGATGAAGACTGGTTCCAGTCCTCTGCTTCATCTCACCTGGCAGCTGCTTGATCCACAAATACAGTTTGCATCCACAGGCAAACCTTGCAGGTGGTTTCTCCAGGTTTAAAATAGTCTTTTCCTTTACTGGGTGGATATTATGTGCCTACATGCTGGGCCCCTTCTTCTGAAAACCCTCAGCCTGTCACTCACCTTGTCTCCAGAGTGAGCACTAAAGTTGCAATGTTTTCGTGCAAGCAGGATTTTGAAATGCTAAAAAGATCAGTTTGGCCAATTATTCATCCTAGAGGGAAGAAAATCTCTAATCACTCGTCTATAAAATACAAACAAACAGCCACTATCTTTTAATCTGTATTCTTTGTAGCAGTATAATGTCTGGTTTAAATATTGGGGGAGGAATTGTATTTCAAAAAAACGTCACAGCAAAATGTTTTTTTTTCCTGCTCTTCTGTGTGTTAATGGTCTCATCATTTCTTGTAAATAGGCACGACATCATCTAAAGATATTTTCTACAAAAATTAATTGCTTAGAATGAGGGTCTTTAGTGCAGATATTAAAAATCAATGACTGCTTTGTGTTTCCTTTAAACGATGCTGTTTAGCATTGTTTGTGTAACGCTTGCATTGCTCTGTGTTACCATAATATGCTCTGTTTTTCTTCCTGCCGCAGAGCAAGACAAGTTTTCTGTCACTTGCTGACTTCTTAATAGATTTCTGTAAGATTTTATAGAAAGTATACTTTCAAGTTGTGTATAAACTATAGCTGCTAGTGGGAAAAAGAAAAAAAGAAAGCAAGGCAATAATGATGTAGTGCCATCGTATCTACTATATCATCTGTCTAAAAGACCTCTCATCAGCTAATCACAGCTCTTAAAATCCCTTGATTGTTGAATTGGTTTACATTTTAAGGAAGCTTGAATTTTCTTTTAAGACATTTTAATTTTAATGTATATTATTTGCATTTTTTTCTTCAAGTTTCAAAGACAATTTTGTGTACACATTGAGAATTAAAATAGTTTTCTCCATTGAATTTCCAGTGCAGCTGCTGATCTCTCTGTGCCAAACCCATTGTTAGTCTGCTTTGTACTGAACTTCATTATGTGAAATTATGTACAATGGGATACTCTGACCCAAAATAATTGTGTAAGGCATTGTAATGCCAGTTTCAGTATCTTGCCACTTCGTATTGCTGGTAGTATCTCCAGGTACAAATACTAACATTTTCCAAAAATTGATATGCAACACTGGTTGCTTGCAGCTTAGATTGAATGTTTTCAGCATAGCATGTCAAGAATATTCTCATATTTATGAGCACATTCAGCAGAATATCACTTTACGAAATCTTCTCTAGTGCAGCATGGCAGATACTCTGATTGTGGTGGCAGTTCCATGAGTTGATGACTATATTTAGGTGAAGCAGTCTACATGTTATTGTCAGGTTCAATAAGATGAACCTTACAAACACATCTGTCTCCCTAACCTCATCTACAAAGTATGGTTTTGAAAAAGAGAGATGTTTATTATTTAATACTAATGTTTTTCATTCTTTGAGCTTAATTTCTTCATTATAAACAAGACATCCTTGGTAAGGCACGGGGACCCAGAGGATAAAACAGTGGCCTAAAAACATGGAAACTGAGACTTCTTCTAGCTTCAGCATTAACCTGCTTCTGTCTGTGGACGTATCATTACCCCCCCTCCTGCTGTGGTTCACCTACTTTGTCTTTCTGAAGGCTTCTGTAAATCCACAGATAGAAGAGTGCTTAAAGGACTAATTTAAGGGATTTATTTAAAAACAGTTAAGAACCCCAGTGTTAAATGATGTCTAGCTCTTGAAATGTGGGATGAGCATTTCAGGAGTGAAAATTTAGAAATCTGGTCACTTTATATATCCACCAATAGCAAGCCTCAAGTAATTATGATTTTTTTTTGGTTGGTTGGTTCTTTTTTTTTTTTTTTTTGAGGTTCACTCAGTAAGTTTTTCACTTTTTAGTTCTCCAAAGTGAATGCTCTGCTTTCAAAGTGAGGTCCACTTGCTTTTCTCTTGGGAACTATACAGAACAAATGCAATTTGATCAGATTTTTGGTTACTTTCATAAGTATATCATGAGGTAAGAATTTGATCAGTGCTTGCTGGAATGGAAATTGAGGCAATAAAACATACTGATGTAATAAACATGCACTACAGAGACAGCCTTCTTCTATTGTGTTTTTTGTTCCTGTAAGAGAATTACAGTAAAAGTTACTGTGAGTTACCTTGAGGGAGTCACATTTCTCATGGAAAATTCAAGGGTGACTTCTTCCGTGATGATTCTTATTGTGACCAGTAGCAAGAATTAAATTATATGAAAATTTAATTCCACTTTAAAAGACTTTAGAGAGTTTGGTAAGAACAAACTTTGAATTGTTCAAAGCATTCATGGAGATACTAAAGTCAAGGGGACATACATCAGTATGAGGCATCATCCTTTCATTTGAGCATTTGGGATGCTGTTTTAATGGGCAATAGGAAAACTCCCAAGATTTCTGAAGGTTTCAATTTAAATTGTATCCTGCTCCCAAGAGAACCTGTTCAGTTGTGTGTTGTGTTTACTTTCTTCTTTATCCATATGAAATTTGTGTGAGTCTTGGCTCAGTTTGTCTGAAAAGAGAACTATTGCAAAATGTACAGAGTTCGACAGAGTTTCTGGAAGAGTACTTTGGAAGAAGATACTGTACCACCTGCTTGGGCTTGACACTGCTCTAGGCTATCTGTATTTCTTCTGTAAATTTATCTGTAAAGTAGTTTTAACTTTTTAGCAAAAAATAGGATACTTCATATTCTTTGTTTAAAATCAGCCAAAATATACATGCCAATAGGCTGATAAGAACCAGTTGGGTCCTTCCATTAAATTAATTTTGGTTTGGATAAGGCTCTGTGGTTATATATTTTGTGATGATGTAATTTAATGAGTAAATTGCTAAACATGTTGCAGAATGTCCTGGGAAGTTCTGGGAACTTGTTTGGATGTTGGAGGCACTTCAGACTCCTGCTGCTGTGTTGCAAGCTCATCTGGGGCCAGCAAGTGCACGCTGTCATTTACATCACGTCCCTGTTTGAATTTCTAATTTTTTTTAGTAATTTTTTGTTTGTGTTGTTATTTTAGGGTTGGGGTTTTTTTGTGATTGGTGTAAAGCTTTAGCCACAGCTTGTGGCTGAGAGAAAAGAAAGTCTGTTTCTGGAACACAGGCATGTGTTTGCTGTCCTGTAGCTTCAGGGGATGAGAAGCCAGGAAGGAACCTCCCTTCTTAAAGCTTTTGCTCCTTTTCAAGCCGATCATCCATCCCCAGCTGGTACCTTGCTTCCTCCAACTGATAGCATCACTAGTGCTGTTATCAAGGCACATTTCATTCCTTGCCTTCCTCCAGGCCAGGAGGAGAATGAGCACTGAGGGAATAGCATGAGTTGCCTCACATCCCAAGCAGGAACAAGAAGCCTGAGCCCCCTGCTGCGGCAGCTCCGGGCCAATTCACAGAAGCAGCTGTGCTTTGGGTGGGTGTTTTGCCTTTCCTTCTCTCTGTGCAGTGGCCAGCCTGTGAAATAGCTGCTTCATCTGCACAAGCATCTTTAAAATGTGTCAATAATTAAACTGGTTTAAAGAATCCCAACCCAATAAATACGTCTGCAGCTGCCACGGTCTCAGACACACGACTTTGTGCATAGCTTCGTAGGCAGTTAGTGCCTTTTCCTAATAAAAAGTGATCTTTTTTTATACTAACAGCATGACACACCCAGTGTATGGTTATCCTTGTTTAACCTTGTTGGACTTTAGGCCATGATGTTAGCTTCTTGGTAAATTACCTCTTACACATTTTTGGGTTTAGTTTGTCAACACTTACGAACTCTTATATTCTACTTCTTCCCACAGCTTACTTTTCTGAAACTGTGTATCTTATCTTTGACTTTCTGTCTAATTGACCAATTGGATTTGTGAATTAATTGCCAAGTTTATAGAATAAGATTCTTTTTATAGCACTCAGGAAGACCGTAGGTGCTTTACAGAAAGATGAAATAAGTATTTTCCCATCACTACAATGTGTACCCACTTAGGGAGGCTTTCAGATGTGTGTATCTCCTTCACTTTTATAGCTTCTTTATGGCTTCTTTTTGGGGTTTACCAGTTAAAACCTGTTACTTCCATTTGATCTTAGAACTTAAATTAACATCTTTTGGATGCTATATTCTGCAGGTCTTTTTGTCTTGACATTTCTGCTTCTAATTCCAAACAAATGTATATACATATAGATACTACCTGTGATCTCAGTTAGGGTGTTGTCATTGCTAATCATTGTTGTCGTTGCTGGCATTTTTTGGCATGCACACAGGAATCGGGTCATACTTTGGGGAAAACCCAGAGGTAATGCTAAAGCTACTTTCTGGTGGTGGGATGGAAGTGTGAGGTGTGTGCCAGTGGGGGTATTTGCATGACTGAAGCAAACTACTCTGACAAAGAGAGGTGTAGTTTCTAAAGTACAGAGTTACTGTCTTTTTGTGCTTACAGTCTAGTCTTACCTTTTAGTAAGCGATGAGCAATGACGTAATTGAAGCAGCATTTCTTAAACTATCAAATTTAGTTTGAAGGCTTCTATTTGCTTTATGGAAACTTATGCACCTTCTGTGTTCACTAAAATCTGAGGTCTTGATCTTTTCAATGGCTTCTAATCTTAGATGCATGTTTTTGCCTTCACCTTAAGTGAATCTTGCTTTCTCCCTCAGCTCAGAGGTATGTGGCTCCCCTCTCCTGGCTCTTGCTGTTTATTGAAGGAGTTTCCATTCTTCCTGCAGATGTATTCCCTCTGGTACTCTGTTCACAGCCCCACTGTGATGGTGGTGGTTGTGGTTTTCCACAGCTTCACAGCTATTTCTACTGAGAGTTACAGCTGGCTGCTATCTTCTTTGAGGAGAATTTTGAAATTTTTCTCAAGGAGCTACAGGTAGTATCTATTGATATCTTAAGAGATTCTTCTATTTTACTTACGTGCTGGTTTCTCAAACCAACACAAAAAGTTCAAATAGCTGTATGTGTTCAGATTATCTGGCTACACCTGACAGCAGTTAGAGACAGAGCAAGATGCAGGGGTGCTCGAGTTCGAAGAGAGGTTCATGAAATTTTAAATACTGGTGAGAAATTGCAGCAAAAATCTATGGAGCTTTGTCCTGGTTTGGGCAGGGAATCAGTTCTTCAGTATTAGCTATAAGAATCCATTAGGAATAAGCATCCTAATATTGGTTTCATTTTTTTCCTTCCTCTTTGACAAATCTTGAACATGTCTTGCATCAATTTCTTTTATTCTGTAGTTGAGAATAAGAGAATTTGAGCATTGGAAACATTGTCATGGTTTATTTGTTCTTTTTGTCATCTCTTTTCCCAACTCAGAACATTCTGGTATATTAAAAAAAAAAAGAGGGGGCCAGTTGTCTCTCCTGAAGTGCCATCAATATCATCTTTCTGGCTGGGACTTCTGTCTTCATTTTTCTGTCCAAGCAAATCCTCTGTGGAGAAATAAATATGTCTTTGTGCCTTGGAAGCAAACCACATCAAACACAGGATCTGACAGATAGCCCTCTCTGCTTCTTAATGGCTTTATCTTTTTTCCATGATTGTTCATATTTTAAGAAACAATGATTGTTTTAAATTAATTTTTTTTAAGCTGGAATTTTCCTGCTTCCTAACAGTTCCTCAAATGAAAGCTTGAGCAATGCTTAACAGAAGATGAAGCAGAGATGTTTCAGCTCTCCCCTTCCAAGACAAAAGAACATAAATTAAACTGGAAATGCAGTTTCTGTTTTATGTAAACATATATATCTACATGGAAAAAAAAATGTCAAAAGATTTTTTAATATCCTGCAGTGAATAGATACTTTTAATAAATAATATCCCTGTGACTTGGTAACACTTTTGTATATGAGAAAATTTTCTTTGTTTTCTTATCATGTTTGTGGAACCTTCAGAAGTTCCGGGCTTTTTTTTTTCCCCCCAGCCTTCTTACTGTTTCCTTATACTTCTTACTTGATCAGTAAGTTCAGACTGTTGAGGCTGCAGGACAGAAAATCTTTACTTCCCAAGACAGTTCTTAGCAGAGACTTACTTAAATTTCTAACCAGGTACTAAATTCTTTCAAAGCTTTCTCTTTTTTTCTTTTAGCTATAGATATAATAGGTTAATGAATAGGTAGTATGGGCATACTAAGAATTTATATCAAGATGTTAAGCACTGTGAAGTTATTTGGCAATGTCAGAAATTGTAGAACAAAACATTTGAGGCTACTGAAGAAATATCTGTATTCTTCTGTTGTTGCATCCAAGAAAAATAATTTGTTGTACAGTGGTGAGTAATCTGTATTATCAAATATGTCCTGTTCCTGCCAGGCACTGGGTGCCCTTCATTTCCTTTTGAAGCCAAAAGGTATTCAACATGTTGCAGCTCGGGCCATGCTGAATACTAATGTCTTGATATCTGATATATCATTGATATTTGCTTGTAAAACAGAAGGAAAATTAGTTTTGACCTTTAGAGAGAAGGCAAAAGGTTAATCCATGTCCATTTCCAATTTAGTGCATGAATTATTGTCCTTGACAATAGTTTCTGTTCATTTCAGAGGTAAATTAAACTGTAAGTGATGCTTTGCATTCATAATTTTGTTCTGGTTTACTTACAAGTTAATTCCATATCCCTGGATGTGTCTTTATAGGTCTGTTTAATTAAAAAAAAAAAAAAAAGTATTTATAATTTTTTTTTTTCCAAATCAATGCATGCATTCTGCCTAAAAGTAGTGGGATGTGATATGCTTTGTGATACACTGAGGATAAAAACAAGTTTGTTTTTTTCGGTTACTTAAGTATGAGTATTCTTGGTAGCTCTGAATAGGGGGAAAATATACCAGTGTGAAATTAATAACTATTTTTGTTTCTGTTGTAGCTACACTGTACACATCCTGCATTTTGTTGGGTATATTCCTCAACAGCAGTGTACCAATATTCTTTGAGCTCTTCGTGGAGACAGTCTACCCTGTTCCAGAAGGGATTACCTGTGGAGTTGTCACCTTTTTGAGTAATGTGTTTATGGGAGTGCTTTTGTTTTTCCTCACATTTTACCATACAGGTAAGAAATATAAACTACTTTGAAAATATAATTCTCCATGAAGGCATACCCTTGTCAGTAAAGGGAGCATTTGCACGTTCAAATTTCTGTTCATAATCAAATACCTGAATCCTCTGTAGCAGCAAGGGAGAACTTTAATTGTTCTTTTCAGTGCACAAGCTGATAGAAATGAAATGCTTTAGTGCAAGATGGGCATAGTCACATTCTAATTTAAATGCACTGTAGGCAAAACTCATCAAGATACACACTATCATCATAGTTTTATAAAGGCCTGGATAACATGACCATCAGTAACTCAGTCTCATGCTTTGGGGTGTGAGAGTATAGCTCAGGAGGGGCAGGGCAGAAATGGTCCATTTGTGTTCAGCTCCACTCAGTGGGTTGGCCCTACCACTGCAGGGTGAAGAGCAGCTCTTGACCACGGTCCAAAGATGAAATACTCATTCCTTTAGATAACCTAGTGGCCTAAGCAGGCACAACAGTGTTTTGTGTGATATTTTCATCAACTTCTTCAGAATTTTGAGTATTATTTGCTTCCTCACAACTCATAAACCTAACTTTAAACTTGCTGTTGAGTACACTATAATATATTATATTACTCTAAGCTGTAAAATAAGAACCATCTTGCTTTCAAAGGAAAGTTGTGTTTAGTAATTTTTTAAAAAATGCAGATGGTTTGTATTCGGTTGTTATTTGAATTGTGATGAAAGATTTGTAAAGCAGTATTTTGCTTTTGCTTTGAAAGCATAAGAATCTGAGCTTTATGTATGATCAAGAATGCATGCACTTCTTAAGGTAGTGTGTTTTATAACCTGGAGACTGAGAAATTTCAGAATAAATTGTGCTTGAAATTATGAAGGTTACAGCCTGGGACAAGTTTCCAGCATGGCTTGTGTTCATTTTTGTCAGGAAATCACAGGCAGGTTGACAATTCTGTTTTAAATTGTTGCCTGTGAACACAAACTGAGAGAAATTAATTTTTTCATTGACACTGATACTGAACTGCATCATTGTAAAATCTGAATGCTATCCCTGCTAGCCTCAGGTGGCATGATGTTCAATCTTTACATTTAAAAGAATTTTTTTATGTTTGATATTAATTTATGTGAACTCTGTCCACATATACTATTATTTCCAAGTTTATACCTGAGCTGAAAAGATTATGTAGACTATTCTGAGAATTTTTTCATCATTTTTCAGATTAACAATACAGTGTTTGGTATTACTTAATTATTGAGGCTAGGGATAGTGTCTTACTTCTGACTGAAGAATTAGGATCAAGCAAACTCATTCTCTCACAAATAGGCTATTTGAGGCCATTTTTTGTCTCTAATATGTCTTTCCCCAGCACGTATCAGTAAATTCTGAATAAACCTGAAATTAGTATATCCATACACTTGGAATATTTTCCCTATTTCTTCAAAGGCAAAAAAAAAAAAAGTAATTGGTTCTTAGGAAAAATAGTTGGAAGTTCAGGAGTGCACATGGTCACTGGGGGGAATCAGTGCCAGTGGGTGCTATTGGCTCCTTTGATGTAAAAATCCTTTAGAAGCTAGATAATGATCTTAAGCAGCTGTCTTTCATTTGATTCAAATACATCTTCTGATGGCATTTAAGGACATTACAGATAAACTAGAACTTAGTCAAATTCATCTTGTTCCTTCCTCTTGCTTTTTAGGCCAAATAATCTTCCAGTTGCTATAATTACATTTTCTCTCTTTTTTTTTTCCCCTCCTACTCTGATATTGCAAAAGCTGTGACAGAAGCAAACCCTGGAAACTTCCCAGTGCATTAAAGATTTTGGCCCAGTTAGTACAATGGAGATGTAAACCTTCCTAAAGTTGAGTGTAGCTGAGCTAGGGCTGTGGCCTGAGACCCAGAACTGCCTCTGGATGTGGTTTCCTTTGCCTTTTCTACAGGGAATTCCAAGGGAAAACCAAAATAAAATCAACCTTTAGTTTCATGTGTTAGCATGCATTGCCACTGCTCCCACAACTTCTGGATGATGAAAGACATAAAGTTAAATTTGGTCTTTAAAGGTATTGGGTTAAAATTTATTTAATCCAACTAAGCAAGATTATTGTTTCATAAAGAAAATTATAGTAAAGCATTTACATGTTGACTTCTGACATCACATAACATGGTCTTCTCCAAGCCTAGGAAAATTTTAGTAAGGCTTTATTAGGTTTACTGCTGAAACAAATCTTTAAGGGTTTTGGTGGATGAGAGGTGTTGTTAAAGGTTACTGGTTTGGGAACATTTGTCTTTTAGGCTTTCTAACATATCTTTTGCACTGTGTAATATGAATTTTACTTTTTTAACAATATAAATTAGAGATTTATAAGAAAGTAGCAGCACCAGAGTTTTGGTTTTGATTAACTCAGACTTCAAGGTAGGGTTTGGATTTTAAAGAATGAATAAATAATAAAAATAAAGGAAACTTAAAATAAGAAGTGATAAAACATATCTGGTAAGATTACTATTCAGTAAATTGACAGATTTAAAAAAAATGAAAGTGTAGTGCACTTGTTTAAAAAACCCCACTGAATAAAACTGCTAATTAGTAGTGAAATATCAGACCATAGGATTTCTTGAGTGTGGAACAGCAGGCAGTCTTTTAAGAGCAGTACATTATATCTAAGAGCTAAAAGGAGGCTTCAGAGGAGCTATTTGTGCAACTACTTTTAAATAGAATTGATTGTACTACTCCCAAGTTTCTTTTGAGGAATTGGTTTTCCCTCAAACCATGTAGCAGGTTTGACTGAAAATCAAATCCTGCTTCTTTTTATGCTTTTAATTTGTTTTAGTTTTCAATCCATAGAAATCAAAGAACTAATGAGTAGAGTCTTCAGAACTGGTTAATTCTCTATTAGCCATGATGGATTTGTATTTCCCCCCCCTGAAGTTTTTTCCATTGACAAGTTGAATAGAGAGGATTAACATTAGCTGGAGGCATTGACTATATATATGTGTCTGTATGTAAATAAGATTTTATTTATATATAAGGTGTCCATGGAGATGTCTCATACCCCATGTTAATTGATGAGAGCTGTCAGGTTTTTGTTCAGAACACAGCAATTCCCTTCGATCTCGCTAGCAACCAAAGTTTTGATCACTGTAAAGACAGGGTGTGTTCAATAACTCTGAGGTTGGGTCTAATTTCTGCTTTACAGAGTTTTCCTGGTTCAATTGGTGCCTGCCAGGGTCGTGTCTGCTCAGCCTGCTCCTCATCCTCTGCTTCCGCGAGTCCTACGACAGACTCTATCTCGACGTCGTTGTCTCAGTGTGATAACACCAGACTGGTGAGGGGTTGGAAGAGACTGGGAGTCACATCTGCCTGGATTTCCACAGCTGAACAGCAGGACAACAAAAACTTAGAAGACTTTTTTGTGGCTTTATTAGAGAGGGTGAGGGACAGGCTGTTCTTACGTTCAAGACCACCTTGTGACAAATGTGGAGCTTGAGCGGTGCTAATGATGCTGAATGCACAAAGAGAATATATATGATGTACAGGTCCCATTGCCAGAGCTGGGGCTCTATTTAAAAGGCTGTTGATGTAGCAGTGAGGTGTACAGTTGTGTATGTGTGTATGTATGTCTGTGTGTGTGTGTGTGTGTGTGTACTGACTCAAGGTTTATACCCACTGGGGTACCAGTAATCTTCGGAGTCTTCTATCAGAATAGAAATAGTAAATAATCACAACAAAAGGGGAAGAAAAAAAAAAGATAAAAGGAAAAAAAATCTTTTTCTTTTAAAGATCTGTTCTTTCAAATCACTAGTCACTTACATAATAAATGTCCATTAAAAAGTTAAGCTAAAAGAATTTGGTGCTTGTACACTACATTTACATTGTAATAAAGTAATTTCTGATACAAGACGCTGGTACCAGGGTTTTTAGCCATGCTAGATATCCCAAACAGCCCTTGCAGTGTTGTTAGAGGTGTTTGTTGTCACTGGAGCACTTGTAACAATAGCTTTAGCTGCCACTGAATCCCACCTGGCACCCACAGTCGCCTCTGAAATACCACCATGGCTCTGGATCTCCTGAATACAGAGCATCTGTGACATCTCAGAAGTTTCCTGGAGGGTCACTCTTGGTAAATGTTACTGTTTTAAAGGCCACCACTGTGTCACCTTCTCATCCCCCATCTCCAGTACTGCCATTTTTACTGTGAAGACCTGTTTGTGACACTGACTACTGTGAGTATGGATGTCCGAGTCCTACTAGTTCTCCTCTGATACTCTTGAGTTGTGTGTGGTTTTTAGGATTAATTTATGATTGAGGGTGCCTAAACAACACTGTTAACCCAAGTCTTTTAAAGCACTGTTTCCTCGAAAAATACGTTTCCAGTTAATGGGGTGCCCTGATGGTGAAATGGCAATGAGAAATAACTCATGAGTTTTGGCATGATATGGGAAATATAATGCCAGCTCTTTTTATCAGTACTAATTTGTGGTCATTCTGGCCCTTACTTGAACATAAATATTAAAGACACTTTGAATAGTTTTTTAACAATTTTAAACCTGCTAATAATTCCTTAATTATATATCTAGATATCAGTTCAGCATCACTTACAGCATTTCCTTGCGTGTGTGCTTTGTATTAGGGCTGTGTGTTTGTGCGTGTGTGTGCATATTTATATCTATGTATACACAAATAAAACTTATATATATGCCTTTTATATATAAGTTAGACAAAAGTATGTGTTTACATAGGTTTATTTTAAGTAATCATGTCTCTGGATGGTTTTTATGCTCTGTTTGTAACTGAACCAGTCGCTGCCATGTGTGGAGACCCTTACAAACGCTGCCAGTGACATGAGGTTTTTTTCAGGGAATGAATGATTTCCTACTGTAGCAATTTTATCACAGAGGATGTGTGCACATGTCAGAGGAGGCTGTTGTGCAGGGTTCTGCCTCTGTAGAAGTCTGGCTCTGATGCCCTTTGTTCTGCAGGGCTCTGCTCTGCTGCCCTGGGGTGACATCAAGGCTGCGAGCTCACCCCAATAAGCCCTGGACTGAGCTCTGCCTTTCAGGCATGGATCTGTTCATTCTGCCTGCTCTCCTTTTGCAGAGGGAATGTGCCACTAATATCTTCAACTCAGGAGTGTATCTGTATTTATCAGCAGTAAAATAAAACAAGCTGTTCTCTGCTTTTACGTTTTTCAGAGCAAGGGATGTATTTACTCTAGTAACAGAAAATTGACTTAGCTCATTGACTATACCAGCTACTAAATGATCTTTTCTGTCTTGAAGCAGGCTCTCTGCAGATGATGGAGTTAACCTGCACTGGGATAATGAAATCAATCTAACCAGCACATTCCCAACTGCTGGCATCATCCTCTTAACTGTTTTTCAGAGGAATGGTACTAACTGTCCAGCAGCTTTTTACTGTGTTCTAGTGTCTGAAATCGTTTCAGTATCCAGTAGCTGCTGCTACCTATTGTCTTCTGAAACCAAGGGTTGCTTGCCAAGAGTCTGATTGGAGTTGCATTGTCATGACAGAATTGCAAGCTCAGGTGGCTCTTCACAGCTCTTCTTCTGCATTTTACTGTAGCTGTATTAAGATTAAAATTGCATAGTTCAGGCATTTTCCTGAGTGACAGAGATTTCTAATATTTTTTCTGCCCTGACTGTTTTAAGATGGAGAAGCACTTCAGGCAATATTCAGTCTAAAACCTATTCTGCCTCTGCTCCAGGAAGCATAAAACAATTCAAAATATTTGTCAGTGCTTTCAGATGCAGACACTCCCTATCGTCAGGGGAGAGGAGTCAACATCTTGTTTAAAACCCCTCTGATTGTTTTTCTGAATCGATGTGCATTGCTCACTGCTCTCCTGAACTTGGATGCTCTGGTAAAAGTTTCTGTCTTTGTCTTGGGCGCTCAAATGTGGGGTCATAATTATGGCCCCTGATGCCTCTGCACCAAACTGTGGACATGCAGCAGCACGGAGCAGTGCAGGGGGCTCTGCTGGGGGTCACTGCTCTCAGCCAAACCTCACCCAGAGGTCCCAGCAAGCCTGATGGAAACCTGCCTGAGTGGAAGCCAAGGGGTCACTCCCAAATGACTTGGAGTTGCTCAGGATGCTGCTGCATTCCACACGCACCAGGTTCACGCTTTAGGATGTTTTTAGATTTGCAAGTCTGGCTCGGGATGGAGGTGGGGGGTTGCAAATGTGCTTGCTGAGATCTCTGAAAAATATTTTATCCTCTGTGCCCAGCAGCAGCATCCTTCTGGAGGAACAGTCCATTTCATGCCAGTAACCCCGCTAAACCTGTGGGAATATTTTTTTGGATATGGGTTATTACTAAATCCACCTTTGGATTTACTCAGGGTCTGAGCTGTCAGGATAGCTGCACTTTATTAGAAGTTTGAGTCTGAGACCATAGGGAGAGCTCTGAGCAATGCTGATACAATTAGCAGTAGTGCAGAACAGGCTCAAAACACTTAATATTTCTCTTATTAATTAGCTAAAGTTCTAAGTCTCTGTAACTTCTGAGTCAGCAACAGTGGGGTTTTTATCTAAATAAGGCATTACCTTGCACTGCTGCTGAGTAGCTGACATTGGCTGCTGCCTGGCCTTTGACTTGCAAGGTGCCTTGGGAAGTTGGAATATTTGCTTCTCTTCATGGCCCTGTAAATCCATGACCCTGGGGAACTTTTTTTTTACCCAGCAGTGCACAGCCCCTTACAATACCAATGGCTGTGCTATGGTTTATATGAAAGATGGTAGGAAGGACACTTCGTAGTGATGAGACTCTTCATTTTAGGGATGGGCTGCTCCTCTGAGAAGGCTTTCTTCTTGTGAGCTCTGGAGCTGTGCTGGCTTTCATGCTGCTTATGAGGAAGCTCAGGGTTAGTAGACGTAGGTGCTGCCTCTCTTCACTGCATTAATTTCCTTTTGATTCCTTTGCCTTCCTGTGTGGCCTCCTGCCCTCATGGTGTGGAGTCTGTGCAGGAGTTATGGAGAGGAGATTCTGTGCTCCCTGGCCAATTTTGGGGGATGGGCTGGCTGACCTTCTACTTAATATGAAAAAAATAGTGGGGTTTTTTTAAATCGTGCAAGCTGGAAGAAAAGAAAGTGTAGACCATAAAGGATTTTGCACATGGTCTGTTATAAGCAGACCATAATTTGCCTGAAACTTGTGATTTTAGCTTACACAGCTATAGAGGCTAAGCTAATAGGCACTACACTTGGTAGGGAATCAGGTTCAGCATCAGGGAGTTATTCCAACCATCTGCTGGAGCTGAAGTGAATGGGAGCAGGATGTCTTTAATCTTGGAGAAGGTTGGAAAAGCCCAGCCTGTGTCAGTGTTTGTACTCGTGACTCCAGGGAGTGCCAGGCTGATGGACAGGGGTTTCAGAAGGCATTTCAACAGTGAAATACTTCATTGAGTTCATCAAATCCGTGTAAAATTGGAAGTTTTGTGATGACAGGGATGCTAATGCCTGGCTTGTTCTACAGTAAACTTAACAAGTGACTGCATAGCCTTACACTGTAATCTAAACAAGCTGATTTGATTGCTGTGCATATATTGGCTGTGAGGAGAAAGAGAAATGCTATTTAATTGTGAGGATTGACTGAAATGTGAATAGGAGTTTTCAGATGGATATGACTGTCCTGTAATGCTGTGACAGCCAGGTTTTAAATTTTTATCTTCTTTTCTTCTGTTGGGTCTCTTGCAAATATTAGTTATTATCTGTGACAAATGGATTTTTATGTTTCATTAGTGGTTTGGGGTATTATTTCAGACTAAGTTTGGATCACTGCAATGATTTCTCAAGACAGGTGCTGTGCTTGTGAGACAGCCCCCATTTGTATTTGGAATCAATCTGGTGTTTGATGTTGGTGCTGAAGGTCTGGGGTTGTCCAGGCACCTGGTGTGGGGCTGAGGGTGTGTGGGGAGGGCTGGGGGATGCAGGTCACAGGAGGGTGGTGCTGCCCCTGACAAAAGGAACCAGAACTTCATCACCTTCCCTGGCTCCGGGATGTGCATCCCAGGATCAGGGCTGGGAGCAGGAAGGGAGCAGGTGCTGGGGGAAAGGCCTGGTGGCTGCTGCCTCCCTGCTGGAGGGGCAGCCTGTGGGCACCCCACGCTGTGCCTGGGAGGTGACAGCATCCCTACAGGAGCACCAGCCCAGCCTGCTCCTGTCAGATGGCAAAGGGGAATTGCCCAGAGCAGGCAGCTGCCCCAGGGAAGTCAGTAGAGGATTCAGTCTGCTTACGATTTTTGCAGCTGGTGTTTAAAGACAAATGAAACTAATAAAGAGAGGAAGAAATGTAACTCAGTCCAAAGTTGTGACAAGGGAAAACAAGTATTTGCACAGATGTGCTGGCTCCTGCCTCTCACTCAGGATCACAATTTGTTTGGAGCAATTGGAACCCACCCTGAGCACCGAGCTGCTCTTGCAGCCTCAGCCCCCCTCCTGCCACTGCTCAAGCCCTCAGCATCACACACAGCACCCATGGGTGCCTCGAGCCAGGGATGCAGCGATGGGGGCAGAGGGGAAGGGAACCTCTGTGGGCAGGATGTCCAGAAGGTGTGATGCTGCTGGGCAGTTGGGTTATTTGCACAGAAGGGATGTCTTTTATGGCCCAATTTAAGCAGGATATCATTTTTTCTTCCTCCAGGATGAGGCTGTGACTGTTGTTTTATGTTTGTGACACCATTTGTGCTACAGGAGTACCTGTGGCTGGGGCAGTGTAGAGGCAGTGGTTTTCTAAGGTGTGACAGAGAGAGCAGGTGGGACCTGGTGTGTCCAGTAACAGCTTGTCCTTCCATGGTTCCTCTCCCCACTGCAATTTCTCCACTTGTTCAACCTGGACACACTTGTTGGGCTTGGTTTGTATGGCTACATGAAGTAAATACCAAGCACAAATCTTTTTTTTTTTTTTTTTTTTTTTTAATGGGAATCTTTTCCCTTTAGGCTCAGGCCACTTCTTCAACCTTAGTCCATCAATTTGTAAAAGTCAAAAGAACCCCTAACCCCCTGTTTCCCTTCTGCAAGGGGGTGTGCAGGCTTGTGTGATGCTGGGATGGGCAGCCAGAGCCCAGGCACTGCCCTCACTGCAGGAAGTGCCTCACTCTCCCCAGCTGTAAAAGGGGAGGAGGACACTCCATGTGCCTCCTCCA
Organism: Phaethornis superciliosus; assembly: GCA_023637945.1. Lineage (NCBI taxonomy): Eukaryota > Metazoa > Chordata > Aves > Apodiformes > Trochilidae > Phaethornis > Phaethornis superciliosus. The sequence continues at coordinate 27,507,863 of JAJQWJ010000007.1, forward strand.
CACACTGGGCAGGGCTGGGGAGTGCTTTGGGATCCTGCGGGGGACAGGGGCTGGAGCAGGGCCTGGGAAATGTCCTTGAGACTTCAGTCAGTGGCATCAATCAGGCACAGACCTCATTGTGTGCACTGCATGGGCAGAACCCTTTCCAGTGGGGTAGGTGACTGTAACTGGTGGCAGTGGTTGCTTAGGGAAGGGATGCTCAGAGAACTGTTCTGCACGGGGCAGTCGGGGGTTGGTGTGATGCTCCTGGGCTGTATCCAGCCCTCTCTGCACACCCTGGATGTGCAATCAAAGCCACAGTGCAAAACCAAGAGTTGGTTACCCAGCCCTGAGCCCTGCCTGCCCTGGGCCTTCTGCTCCCACCCAGAGCTCAGGACACCCCCATGTGTGGGTGACCACTGCTACTGTCCCACAGGACAGCAGAGTATTGTCCAGATACATATATTTGCTCTGCCTACAATACTTACTAGGTTAAAATCTTTATCTCTTTATCCCCTTTACCAAGTTTAAGGTCTTCCACTGTGCATTTTAGAAACAAGAACTTTATAAGATGAAAAATCAGCTTGTCATTATGTGATGCACCTAATGGTTGGGGTTTTTTGAACTGTGTGAACACACAGAGAAAGAAAAGGGTTTTACATGTTGGAGAGCATCTTTAGAAACTATCCTCAACCTGAAAGACTGTTCAATTTTACTGGAGTTTGTATGCATTTTACTTTTGTAATTTTTTAAGTGATTTGATAGAATTTTATTTTGGGGCAAATTCTACTTTTTGTATGCGATATTCTGATGTGATGTATTTTTATTTTTAAGAAAATAATGTTGAAACTGCTATCTACTTATCAATGTAACACATCTGCCGTGTCATTTCTTTTTGAAACTGGAATCTGACCATGGAGTGAGTGTTACTTTACCTACTGGTTGTTGCACATTAAAGAGGTTACTCAGATGTGCTGCCATCGCTGTTCATTAATTAAAAAATTAATAATATGGGGAAACAGTTTATTTCTGCTACACTATTGCTGAAAGGCATTGCAGGTACTTCAACAAAGCAGAGGTTGCTAAGTCTAAATGAATGTAGCCTCACCCAAGGTCCAGCTGAACCAACTGAAAAATTTCCATCACTTTCAGCATGGTTTGAGGGCTTGAGGACACTGCTGCCAGACCAGGGGCTGGGGCAGAGGAGGCCCCAGCAAGAGGGGGATGGAGGGAGAGGAAAGCTCTGGTGGCAGTGACATCCTCACTGTCCCACCATGCTGTCCCTGCTCTGACTTCACATCCCACCTCACTGGGGCTTTTAGCTCAGGATGCTGCAGGCCTTGTCCTGCCATTTCATCTTGCTGGTTCCTATTGTTAGGATCTCTGTTGGTGCCTCTGGGAAGAAGACCCTTCATAATAACCTTCCTGGTGTTTATTCTGTGTTTAATTGAAACAGACTCAACCCAAGATCTCCTGATCCATGTTTATTTTCCAGGACCAGCTGCTCAGTAACACCCTGACTGCTTACCAGGGTAAGATTAAAATAGCCTCACGTCCTGTTAGTGCTGGGAAGAAATCTGTCAGCTCTCATATCGTGGAATATCTGGGCCCCACTATTCTTAGCAACAATCTCTTTCCAGGCTATATATGGGAGCTCCAGGCTCTGCTGGCCATACAATTCCCAGTCGTATTTATCTTTGTGGTGTTACAGAAATCTCTGTCCTCAGGGCCATGAGAGCTGATCCATCCCCCCTCTCCGATCTCTGGCCCATCTCAGATCCCTGCCATAGTTCTCTGTGTTGATGAACCCTCTATGCTCATCCTTTATCCTTAGAAGAGACTTTTTTTAACCTGGTTTCTATCCTTTTTTTCTGTTGTTGAAACCAGGCATCTCCCTGGCATATAAATAACATTTTTTTTTCTCTTTTCTGATGGCACATCTTTCTTGGGTGCTCACTGGTGGCTTCCTCTCCAGCCACACTGGAACTGCATATGGGCAGACAGGTCCCCTGGGAGCAGCTGGGCTGGGTGCAGGCACTTGGTGTTGTGCCCAGATGTGTTCAGATGTTGGGGAGCCACACACACATACCATGTGTCTAATGGCCGTAGGACCAGAAGCAGATGCTGAAAAGGTCAGGGCCACTGGTAAATGCCAGGAATGGGTGTTCCAAAAGCCCTGGTCCAGTACTGGGGGATGCTGGTGCTGGGGAGGAGCAGCAGCAGCACCGGGTGGTGGTGGGGCTGCCCCTGCTCTCCTCTCAGGGGTGTCACAAGGGGCTGTGGTGCTTCACCTGCTCCAGGGAGTGGTTTTGGCTGCAGCTGGGCAGTTGTGTCAGGGACCTCAGCATTAGCCTTTACCTGACACGTGCCACTGATGCACTCTGCACCCACCACCGCATGAACACAAATTTGGGATTTTGATTTTCAGGTTTGGGTTGGGTTTTTGTGTGTGTGGGTTTGGGGCTTTTTGTTTGGTTGGTTTGGTTCGGTTCTTGTTTTGGTTTTTGTTTATTTTGCTACAGCTTGGGTTTGAGCAGGCAGAGGGGAAGCCCCAGCAGGTGCACCATGCCAGGACTGCTGACACAAGCTGCCAGGAGCCACACGCTCTCCTCCCCTGCACAGCAGTCACCCCGTGAAGTCACCCTTGGGTAAGGGCTACAAAAAACACCTTAACCCTTTGAGAGCCAAACAAGCATGGGAGCAAAACCCCATGGCAGTCCCAGGTCATCCAGGGGCTTTTCAGCAGTCTCTTTTGAGGAGTTCTATGCTCTGCTCTGTATCTGCAGACAGATCCCAAGGCTGGAGGGGCTCTGTTGGTGGCACCATGATGGGCTGGACCCTTCCTTCGAGTAAGCCTGTCCAGCCATTTGTCTGTCCATCTGTCTGCTCAGCCACAGACCTACAGACATGGTAAGTACCCAGTTCAGGCACCATAAGGCAGTAGGCAGGGGATGCAGATCTCCTCATGGGCAGCACACAAGCAAATGGCACCTTGATGAGACCTCAGTGAGCCAGGACAGGGTGAGAGCAGGAGAGCAGGCACCAGCAGCCAACAAAGTTACCCCCCTCCATGTCCCAAATCTTCCCTGAGTCTGTCCTAAACCTTCTTTGGATTGCAGAGCCAAGGGTCAGGATTATGGATGGAACTCTCTGGTTGAGTTTTGGTGCTGCGAGAGCATCTCTGGTGAGCAAAAGAAAGGGTGACTCTGGAGGGTTTGTGGTGAGCAGCACAGTGTGTGCTGAAACATCACAACTTCATCAGGAACATTTCCAGAGGAAAAACTTCAACTGCCACTGAAGAAGAAAAAAAACAAACCAATTTTTGAGTTTTTCACACTAGGTCTTCATCTTGTCTCAGGCATTGCAGCTTGTCCCGCACTGCACACTCAGGTGGTGCCTAAAGAGGAATTTTCTCTTGGCTGGTGCAGGACTGTGAGTCTCCAGGCTGGCACACAGAGGTGATGCTCAAAGCACAAGTCCTACCTATTGATTCCAGACCATTCTTGTCTGTCCCAGCACCCAACAAGGCAGGGACTGCCAGGGACCGGGCTGCTGCCTGTGTGGGGCGGGCAGGTTTGGTTCCTCAGCACCAGAGGAGCGGTGGCTCAGGAGCAGGCAGCACTCCTGGCCAGGAGGCTCTCAGGCAGGAGGCAAGGCTCTTGCTCCTGGCTGATGGAAGTCAGCATGTAAATCAGGCACAACATAACAATAATTTCAACCAAGCTCCTGTGAAGAAACCTATGAACAAAAAAAACCCGTTGTTGCTAAGAAATGTGAAAACAGAAAACAATAACGTGGCTCCTGCCAGGGTAAATAACAGTGTATCAGTGCTCTCACACAGATCGTTTGCTCGTGACAGTAAATTAAGTACTGCAAAAATGGATATGGTTTTCTCTGTGGCCATTGATGCTTCACATCATGGAAATATCAAATGTTTCTCATGACTGTTCATTACCCTGTGCTTGAGAGGAGAACAATCCATTGCTGGCTCCATTATTTCCAAGACAGTAAGGAAATGACTATGGGAGGTTTAAAAATGAAAGAGTACAGCAAGGTTAGATACATCAAACCTCACCAGACTGTTGCCATTCACCATGGTTGATGCCAGCCCCAGGTCTGGGAATCACCACACTTTCAGAGTTACTGAAAACCAGGACTACATTTTGCATCCAGATAATTACTGGTCCTTAAACTGTGAAGTTTGACCTTGAAAATTTCAAAAAGCTTGTTTTGAAGCATGACAGTGGCACAGCACAGCTCTTCCATGAGGAAACAATTCCTTCCCATGTCCAGAAGCAGTTTAAAGTGTTTGCTGGCTGCCAGACCTGCTTAAGTAGGTGCAAAGATCCAGTGAGTTGCATCCTCCCCATGCACTAGAGACACACTGTGGAGGTGAGGGGTGGATATGGCTGGTGTCCCAGTACTGCATGCCAGCATTTCCTTCTCATCTTTAGAGTTTTCAAATGAGAAATCTTACACCCCCTTGAGCTGATGCAATGAAGTGGTCACTGTAGGGTCAGTCACAACAAAAAATACACAGAAAGCAGGAAAAGGTGAGAGTCTACCCAGCCCCATCAGCCTCACTGAATCAGCATCATATTTTTATCTGCAATGAAAACTACCTTAGCTCGAGTCAGTCCTTTCTCTAGAGGCAAAGGGTTAATTTGGGGAAATCGTCTGCAGATTGAGGGGTTCAATCTGACCAAAGACCGTCTGGGGGGACTGACCTGGGACCTTATAGCCTGGTTCTCACCATTCCTGACACTGTAATGAGTTTATTGTCTGCCCTTACCTCAAAGAATGGGCTGGAGGTGGGATTGTGTTGTTTTTTTTTTTCTCTTCTGGAAACAGTCTTGAGCAGTCCTGAACTTCGCTGCCTTCTTGGCTAATTTGAAAGTCAGCTTTTTAAACAGCAAGTGCAATGACAACCCTGGGAGTGGCTTTTTTTAGGGAAGAGTAAACTAAACCATGTCAAAATGCATTCCAGCTGTTATCAAAACAGCATTTTAATGACTTTCCAAAGCTTTCAATGACTGAGCTGTGTGCTTGAGAGTGCTGAGGTCTCTCAGCTGTGTGCTCAAGGGACAAAAAGCACATGAGAAACCATGGAAAACTATGCTTGTGTGGGAAAAAGTGGTGTTGATTCTTGTGCATGGTGAGGAGGAGTTTCCTTTGTGCCAAGCTGATTAGAGCTGATTTAGACTGTCCCAGAGCCTGTCCCTGAGCCTGGGGACTGTCCCCATGCCCAGCACTCCTACATCCCAGCAAAATGCCTGCATGGGCAAAGGGAAAAGCAGGAATCAGAGGCAGGGCTTGAGGTCACAACATGGGAGTGCTGGGCAGAGCAGTGCTGTGGGTGCCCAAGGCCAGCAGCCCTGAGGCTTGGGCTTAATAAAAAATAGAGAACCTGCAAGGTGAAGTTTTCACTTTTTATGACACATATTTAAGAATTAAAAAGGAAAGGGGCATAGGTGAGATGCATGGTGAAGGTGAGAAAGGAAAATGCACTGGGGCTGAAAGAGAAACTGTTATGTTAAGGAATCAAACCATCAGCTAGAAAAAAATCGTGTTGCGGTAGACAGATTTTAAGGAAATTGGAAATAGGTTCCAATGTGATACTTTTGCTCTAATTGTGCGCAGAGACATCTTGATGCAAAACAAAACCAATCAGAAATGGCCTCTTTGTGTCATCATGCAAACTAACTGGGAAAAAAAATTCCACCTTATTCACAGCAAGTTTGTTTTTACTGATCTTGTGCCTCTCAATTACTTTTTAATGGTCTGTATTGAAAAGAAATTCCTGTATGCACACTTGAGAACATGAAAACACCCAAATGATAGCTTATGATTTAGTAGGATTAAAGTATTATGAATGCAGGTGTAGCATGTTTCAGGTTATTAGTAATCCAATCTATTTTTTATGACATTATGGTGTAATCTTCTGTATGAAACCTCAATATAAGTCTTGAGCTGTATCAGAACATAAACTAAAATGTTCCTGACTGTCACTTTTCATGGTCTTTACTTTGATTAATAAATGCAACGAGAGCTGTAATGTTCTTCAAGACGAGGCTACGATCATCCTTCAATCAAAACGTGTCCCTCAGCTTTTTATAACTTTTCACAGCAACACATAGGGCTTGGGAAGCAGCAGCAGTACACATCCATTGCAGCCCAGCATTCACACCAGAAAGGCTCTGCAGAAGATGAGGGTGTTTGGCTGGCTGCAGCAGTCTCCTTGGCACAGTGAGCAGCTGTGTCCTTGGTGTCACAGGCAGAGAGCCGGGGAGCAGAGGTGAGGTTTGTGCTCCAGAACTGGACCTGGATTTGGCACCCTGAATTTCAGACAGGTTTCATCTGACCTCCTTGTGCACCTTACTCAGAAATACCATTCTGCAAATGCACCCAGAGTCTGGTGTGGAGCTGTACTCCACCAGTCAGGCTGTGTGGGAGGGGAGCTGAATGGCAGCAATGGGCTTGGGTGTTATACTCAGGAACACAATTTTCTAACCCCATGGTCTGTAACTCCCAACAAATATCATCCAAACAGGGGCCTCAGGATGCAGCCGGAGAACAACCAGGGAGGAAGGACACCGACTGCAGTTTCCCATCCCCACACAAGTGGCTGAGTGAATTTTGCATTGCCTTTGTCCCCAGTATCCGGAAGAAACTCCTTCACTTTGCTCAGAGCCCTGGCACCCATCAACCACGGAGGGGAAATAACTCACAAGCTTGCCAGATTGGTCTCTTTTATTTCTGAATTATTCTTTACATTGTACAATATATAAAAATACAGAGTACCCAAAAAAAATTCACAGTGTCTAAAGGCAGTGATTACAGTCTAGGTCACCTTTATACTAAAGTACCATCAAGTTCAATTGCATAGGAAGGGTGATGTGCCTTCACAACAGAGTCCAATAATACTTTCCAGATTTTGCTGTTTTGGGGCAAGCATTCTGTGTTTGCATCATGACTTCCCTGGTCTCCAAGATCCAGTATTGCATCTGCCACTCTCCCACCTCAACTACAAGCTAAATCCCACCATCTGCATTTCACATACCATTCATCCTCCCTAAACCCTTCCTCTGTGGGAATGCTCCTCATTAACTGCATCGGTTTTGAGTGCACACAGGTTGGGATGTTATCTAAGGAGGGGTGTGTGGATGGAAACCACACCATCATGCAGCTGGCTGGTGTTTATGTTGTTTGACATTTTGGCACTAAAAAACATTTTTTGCTTCATTTATTAATGGCCCTTCCATGCTGACCTCTGCTTGACTCCATGGCACCCGAATATACAGAGCCCTGCTCACAGAGGATGCAGAACTAGAGTGCAGGGTTAATACTTTTCACAATCAGAGTTGTTTTAAAACCAAATCACAGCTGGCATCTGCAGCACCTGAATGCTGCTCTTACAGCCCTGAACCCTCTTGAATATCAGGGGAGAATTTGCACCTGAGGCTGGAGGCAGAACAGAAAAAAAATATCAAGTTAAAGATCCAAACTCATGTTGGATATTTGTGGCTATCTAAACAGTAGGTTGTTGGTTTTGTCCAGCCTGGACTAACACAGACATTAAGATTTCACATTGGGCCCAAAGGAGGAATTTTCAGGCAGAACAGCTGAGACTGGATAAGCTCCACAAGGACCAAGCTCCAGAGGGGTTCCTGTCCAGTTTTGAAGTCTCTGGCCACCAGGCAACACCAAAATTTGTGGATTAGCTCACCTACCCCAAATCTGTTTTTGAAGCCACCACTTCTCCCAACCAGCTTAAGGAGAAGATTCACCTGTGTGAGTCTGGGCCTTCATCACCAGGGCTTTTAAGTGCTCTGCCCAGTTCCCTGGATATTTCTCTGTGATGCCAGATGGCTCCAAGGGTTGCTGTGCCCTGCCCAGCCTGCTTCTGGGGGTGACAGGGTGAGGAGTGGGTGCAGAGCCTTGGCCGCTAATGCTGGAAGCTCTGGAGATACCCAGGGCACCAGGTGCCTGCCTCCCGTGGCCTGGTGGCTTTTTTGGGCTCCTCTGAAAAATCAAAAGCCACAAGTTTGTGGGATTTCTCTTCCTTAAATTTTGAACTAAAACCTCCTAGTGTGACTATAAGGCAAGGCTGATGATGCCAATCAGTAACTCAGAAAGCAGTTGCTAACTTCTTTAACATGGAAGATGACATTTTTCATGGTCTAATAGATAATGTCTTTTCCTCTAATGGTACAATATTTGTTACTCCTACTTGCTATTTTAATTTTCTTTGCATAATTACTTCCTCCTTATAATTACAAAAACAATAGAATGATACACATGAGAGATTTGGGGGGCTTATTCAGAAAAATATAACAAGAATCTTTTTCTTAATCATTCTTAACCAGAATGATATAAGGGAGAATCAGCACTTCTAACTAGAAAAATCAATTTTCTTTTCAATTAAAAAATTATATTTCATTTACCTCAAAAGTGGTTTTCTAAACCTAACTGAAAAGATACTAGTTTTTTACATGCTTTTTTCTTCACTTTGTTCCTGTGGAATTTGAATACCAGCACTGCCTTTCTTGTTCTGTTTCCTCTGCAGGCATTTTCCTAAATATATATATTGTGTGTGTATATATTATAAATATATACTGTATCTATCCACTGATAGATGTATACACTATTACAAAAAAAAAAAAAAAAAGAGTAAGTTGTTACACAAACTTTACATTTACATTTTATATATATATATATATTTATATATATATAACTCTCCCCCCACTACATTTGGTACAAAGAATAAATCAATCTCAGTGGACCACAATTTCCTCTCCAGGTAGGCTTCACATCAGCTTAAGACTGGAGGCATCAAATGGTCTGCATCAGACGTGGCCTCCATCCCTACCCTCTGTTGATTTCAAACCAACTACCTCATTTTTGGAACATAAGGCATTAGGAACAGTGGTGGCAAGACAATAGGTGTCCTTCTCCTATGGTATCTGGACAGTTCATGTAAGTAAAAGCAGCCCTGGCTCATGCTCTGAACATTCACCTTTAGAGCCACAGCACCTCTTCTGCCGTGGTGTGATCACCAAGTGGTTTGGCTGTCAGGGAGCTGCAGGAGTTCCTTCTGCTGGGTGACAGCTGAGCACATAAAGCCCCAGAGCAATGGCACAACACAGCCTGGGGAAGGGCATAATGCACACACACCTTCCGAGGGGAGCAAGGCAGCCACTTCCATGGAAAAAGATGGAAGAATGGCCCAAGTAAAGATGCTTCCATCCCATTCCTGGCTGTAAGAGTTCACCATATTTTACACACTGTATACCCGACTCCTGTCCAAAGGGGTTGCAGAGAACCTGTGTCTCTAGACCAACACAGGAACTGCCCAGATTTCCCCTCTTCTGCCTTAGAAGTGAAAGAAAAACAAATAAACATACAGCAAGATGAGTATTTTGGAACTCAGTGCTCCCAAACTAAATGCATTCCCAGTGTACTGTAAGATGGCCTTAGGAATATGTAATTTTAGCAAGTTTAACATCCATCTGCAGAAGCAATTCAGGCTGCCACAGGTATTACAGACCTGGCAATCAAGCTGCAAAATTACCTGGATTGCAAGAATATGACTGTACACAGTGTCATTAACCTGCCACGCATTACAGAGCTCATTGAAAATGCACCCCTCACACCACATTAACATTGTCCTTAAAGAACTGCACTCTCATGCAAACATTAATTGAGTAATAAACGTTCTTATTTCTTCCCTTCGCTTGCTCTTGCTCTCTCCTGGCTGCTACTTTCTGCTCGAATGGAGTCTACAGACCCTTGCTGTGATTGCCAATTATATGAAAAAGGGCTGAATCCATTTGGATGGCTGGAAAGAAGGAATGTCTTGATGAAACTATAACCACACACACCACCCTTGAAGCATCTGCCCTCCAATAGCCTACAAAATATCCACCTCCTGAGTGCAATGGCAGTAATGACATATCTTGGTGAGCTGAACATTTAAATAATTTCAGCTGCTATGTGGCACATTGGGGGGAAAAAAAATCAGTTTGCATCATGTTATTCTGTGAAGCTGAAAATGAAAAAATGTTGGGGGGGGGGGGGAGGGAAGAAAGAAATACATAAAAATTAAAGTTTTGACTCACATCACCCCCAAAATCCACCTGCAACCTTTCCACATGCAGAATGTGTAATTGCATAATGAGTCAATACAGGGAATCTTCTGAAACAGAAGCTTGGAGATGGCTTTAATTTTACAATGCCTCGAGTGATCTTGGGAGCCAATGTTTTCTTTTGATTCACATAAATTAAAGCTGGGAAATCCCACCCTGATAGTCTAATAATTTTCAACCTCTGGGCTACATACTTGTTACAACTACTACAAAGTGAGGCTTTTCAGTGTTGCTGAAAATCAGTGAGACAGGGTGAACTCATCACTGTATGAGGCACAAAGGCATCGAGCCTCACGTGGGGCTTAGGGGCCTGGGAAGAGCCCCCCTGCAGGCACTGGTACTGGTACCACTGGTACTGGTACCAATGCTCTCCTGCTTCCCTGGTGATGCTGCCCTTGCCATGGCCATGCTGCCAGGTGGGGTTAAGGCCTCCGGGCTGCTGTGCCTGCATGGAAGGTTGCAGCAGGTTGCTTCAGACAGAGCTGCAAAGTCTGCATCAGCTCTTGGCCCTGCAGCTTCCAATGTGAGTACATCAATTCAATTTAAGAGCACCTCTCTCTCCCTCTGTTCACCCAGTGAGACCACAGCAGAAGCTGGATGAGCTGCTGGATGAGAAGAACAGCAGCTGGAAATGATGGGAACCACTGATCCTAAGGCATCCTTGTGGCAGTGCTAATGACCCCACTTGATTAAAAAGATTCCTACAGCTTTCAATCACTGCAAACTGAAGTCGAACAAAGTAATTTAAAAATGGGAGGCTACTTTATTCTTGCCTTCTGGTCAAGCCCCCCTAACACAAGGCTTTCAGAGCCATGTTGGCTTTTCCTCACATGAAAAGCAAGACACTTGTCACGAGCAGGACAGTCTCTCTTCATGTCCTACTGACTGCCTACCTGGAAGAGCTGAGCACACAGCCCAAGCCGGGCTTCCAAACAAGCAACTGCAAAGGAACAGCACTGAGAAACCACCGGTGGTCAGCTTACAGCAAACTCTGGAATAAAACAAAGACAATGGGGGCTGCTGGGAACACGGCTGAGTCAAGGGCCAAGCTCCAGGAAGATGCAGACAACAAAGCCAAACTGGGGACCGCCCGGAGCTCATGCGCGATGCGGGGTGTAATTTTATCTCATGCTCAGTATTGTGACATTCTAAAATCCTTAGCATCAGGAGTTCATTATAAATATTTAGAAACACTGAATGGTAACAGTGGTGGACTTGTTCACGTTGCTAACACGTTAGATGTAATTGTACATTAAGCACCAGCAATAAGTTTCCTTTTTGCCAAACAATTATGTCAGACAAACATCTGGTTGTAGACAACATGGCTTCTGCATCAGACTAACACAGTTCTTATAGACACAGTCACACACATACACAAAATTACATTTCAAGGCTGGATATACTGATTAATAATGCTACCGCCCCAATTTACTTCAATAGCTGCAGCATTTGTTGGGTTGTTTTTGTTCGGAAAAATTACAGAAATATTGCCAAACAAAGCACATTACTCAGCTGTGTTACTATTTCATAGAGTACTGACTGGAAGACACTATAAGAATGTGCAGCAGACTTTCTGGGTCATGTCATACTATGGAAACATTGCTTACAAAAATACCCTCCCCTGCAAAGTCAGAATTACTCACTCTTTGAAAGTATATTAACTAAAAACCAACAGTAAAACAAGAGGAAAAATTAGCCCAAAGCATGGTGATTTCCCACAAGAAGAACGTGGCCTATAAAGTTGCCTTTCCTGGCAGATGCAATCAGGATCAAAGTTTGAATAAAAAGAGTTAATGCTGTTTCAGAAAAAAAACCAGAAAAAGGAAGAAAGAAAAAACAAAAAAGATTGTGTGGCAATCATCACATCTTTTTTTTTTTCCAGTGCTATAAACATCTTTGTTTTTTAGGCACTCCAAGTTCATATCTCCGATGTTATTCCTACATTTACTTTGCTCAATGTCTCACTGCCTGTATAATTTTCTTTTAATTAAGACTGGAAACATTCTGGAAAGCTTCTCTGGGTAATGCACTTTGTTTGTATGTTGTTTCTCATCATCTGAATTGCATATTACCAAAGAATGCTGTGGAAAGTATTTCCTGTAATATGAAAAGATTCTGTTGAAGATACAGGGAGCACTGCTCTAGAAAGTTACTTTTTTTTTTTTTTCCCAGAAACATAAAAAAAAAAAAGAAAAAAAAGAAAAAAGAAAAAAAAAAGATAACATTCTTCAAGTTGTTGGCACGATGGAGTCTCTCTCGGCCGGGCTCATGTGCTGTGTGTCATCCAGTGCACCATTGCTATCCTGTCTCAGGAAGGATGCTCCTCACCAGACAGACTGCCCTGTCCCAGAAGGCCACCTCTTGCCTTGCTTGGAGTCCACCTGTGTTTCGTGTGCTGCTATTTGGTGGCCACCAAGCCCAGCACACAGACACCTCCTTGACACTGTTGGCCTTGGAGAGCAGCGTTGATCTTCCAGCCGTAAACAGTTGCAGTAGTAAGAGCCATCTCCAGCCAAATATCCACAAAAGCTCTGCAGAATGGTCCGTATGCATTTTTGTCCTTGTAAGGAGATGTGCTGTTTACAAGAATTACAATTAAACAAAGGAAAAAAAAAAAAAAAAGACCCTACTGTACAATATTTACATCTAGAGGTTGGGCCAGTATTTGGTCCATAAAATCAATTTTAAAAAAAAATCATGTAGGAAGTGATCCAGTCCTGTAGGATCTGTCCATCATCAGCTGTTGGTAAAGGTCCTTCCAGGGGAGGCCTCAGGCCTGTAGTCATATTTATTCAGTGTACTGGGATAATAAGTTGTCGTGTACACGTTGGTTTGCTGCAATGGGTAGAAGTTGCTCCTGTCATCTGGTATCAAATTGTTCTTGTTAAGTGTCTGTAAAAGAGAAGAAGAAATGACAGGCATGGTACTGGTGAGACATAATTACTCTTATCTACCTGCAGACACCTCCCTCTCACCTGCCTTCTCCATCACGGTCTCTGCTGCAGCCACCACCGCCTTCCCTCCAGCTGGGAGAGCAAGAGGGTACAGGGGATTCCCTGAGGGGACACTCTGCAGGGGACCACAGCTCCTGACAGGTCTCCTTCAGTGGACCTGTGCTCAGCTACTGCTAGGGACAGAACCCAAAGCCTTCTCCAGGGACCTGGGGTCTCTGGTAGATGGTGTGTTGTCTGAACATCATTGTCACACAAACCCATGCTGGGCCTACACGAAACTTGGTGATTAATGGCAGCACTCAACCTAATCTCTGCCAAAATGTTACATCTCATGGTACAGCCTGCAGCTCCCTCTCAAACCAGTCACCAAATGTCAGCTTTTTCTCTTTGGAAGAGCAGGTGTGCATTTACCTGATCTCCATCTCCATTGGTAGATATCCAGGTTTGGACCCCCCGATATTAAGTGTGTCACTTCTGTAAGCTACAGTATAAGTAACAAATCATGGTCACTTTGGGAAAAACTAAATTGACTTAAAAAAAAATAAATTAACAACCATGTAACAATTCTTGGCAACAATAACATAAAAAAAATGAGAACCACAAATGCCCGTTTTAGAATAAAAATTTTAGAACTAGGGTTTTCCTCCCGCCCCTCTTCCCCCCCGTTCTTTCCTTTTTGCAAGAATTGCTATTACTCTTCCCATCAGCAAGCAGGTGTCCCCCTCCCTCCCAGATGAAAGCCCATTTACCTATGCACAAGAACAAAATCATATTTTGGGGGGGGATGCAATGCTTTTATGAAGCTTTCTCCTTTCTCTTTATAGTCACCTAATTTATATGAACTTGTCTGAGCAACAATTTTGACAGTTTTTCCAGTTAAGCCCTGGCTTAAATCCCTTAGCCATATCTCTGGTCCATGCTATTCCTAGATGCACTTGTAATGGCTGTCATGCAGGGAACTCACTCCTCTGATCTGGGGACTCAACACTTTGCAACAGCAGCCTCAAGATGGGGCACAGCAACCTTAAAGAGGGTACCAGCATCCCTCCTGTCTGAAGCACTGTAGAGGAGAGATCTAATGAGGTAACTCAACCTGAGACCTGAGATTGTTCTGCCACAATCTGATGCTCCTTTGGGAACTGCTTCACTTCAGGTCCCTCTTGAGACAACGAGGTCATACCTGACCCAGTTCACCTGAAATATCCAGTGCCACTGGCTTTACTCAACTCATCTGTCTCCAGACATCTAAACTTCAGGCATATGGACTCCACTGGCAAGGTGAAGGAAGGTGCAGATGAAAATCACCTTCTGGGGAAGCCCCTGTGCCCCCCAGCCCTGGCAGCAGCAATGCAAGCTGCTACCAGTGGCTACCTGTGTTTTAGAAGGCTACAGTTAGGTGAGTGGGGTCTCACCTTGTACATGTGCCAGTGGCACAGTCACATCCTGACTGTGACCATTGGAAAGATCAGAGCTATCCCTAGGCTCAAAGAAACAGACCACGGGCAGCATGTGTATCCCCAAATTTCTTTGTAATAGAAGAAATTTACTGCATGGAAAGGGGGGAAGGAGGAGGAAGAAAAGAAAATGCTTTCTCCTAATCCAATAGCAGCCTGACAGCTGCAGCTACCCTGGGAACTGTGACTTTCATACAAGATGTTAGGTGGAAAGGCTTTCCTAGGGCAAAAGTACAAAGAAATTTCCCATTGCTGAAGTACTGAATAGGTGTTTTTTGTTGTTTTTGTTTTTTTTTTTTAAATGAGCACCTCTTGAACATCTTCCACAAGAAAACCAGAGGAGACCCAGCCTCTTCCTGGTCTGACTGCCATCTTTCTCTGCCTGGACTCTCTGAAACAAGCTAACAGCACATCACTTGTAGGATTCAAGGAGAGAATCTCTATAGACACACTCAAAGTGACAAATATTTTCAAGGAATGACAATTTGTGGCCTTCCATATGGAAGGAAAAAAACAAATGTCATGCCATGCTCCCAGTCACTCAAAAAATATTAAAATAGTGTGGGCAACAGACTACTGGTTTGTGCTGGAAGCTGGGAATCAAGGGAGCCAGGCTCAGTCCTCTGCTACTCGCTGTGCATCCTTGGGAGAGCCAATTAGC
Source organism: Phaethornis superciliosus (assembly GCA_023637945.1). NCBI lineage: Eukaryota > Metazoa > Chordata > Aves > Apodiformes > Trochilidae > Phaethornis > Phaethornis superciliosus. Next base: position 27,523,056 of record JAJQWJ010000007.1, read on the forward strand.
TTCTCTGTGCTTCAGTGACTTCTGACCCAGCTTGATAAAAATGACTGAGATCCCCTCCAAAAAAGACACTTTGTTGAGTACCAACACTGAGTATTTGGGGAACCTGCTCTCTGTGAACAACATAGCTGTTTGTGCAGGCTGTGCACCATGACTTCTCCTTGCTAACAGTGTCTCTAGCCCAGGATACCCACTGCAGGCAGTGACCCCACAGCCACCAGCTGCCACAGAAGGAGGAAGAGGATGGTTCCCACTGCTGAACTCCCTGGGCTCTCTTGAAGGTTTCCCAGCATCCAGGTCACTTTTGAGATGGCAAAGGTTCACAGCATGCTGGATTTCCACATCTGAAATTCATTGACATCAAAATCCTGACTTGGGATTGCTCAGACCCATTTTAATCTAAGGACAAGAACCTCAGGACTCTACTTTTTTGGCTTTCAGTTGGAAAATCTGTATGACTTTCAGTATGTCCCACAGTGTTAAAACTATCTCCTTACAGCAGGCTTAGCATTTAATGTTACATGATTTGCATGTTTTTCTTTCTTGTCTCACTCTCATATAATATTTAATAAGAAAAAAAGCCACAGCTGCTCTTTTGCTCTTTTTGGTTTTATTTTAGATGGAAGGCTTATATCTTAGAGGAATATCTTACAAAATATCTTACGAAAATGTTTTAGCAGAATTTATAATGCAATCAGCTGCAAAGAATTTGTCTCTGGAACCACTGCACTGGCAGTCCAGTCCTAAATCAGGATGATTGGTGTGCAATGCCTTAATAGTGCCCCACACAAACCTATTGTCTGTCTCATTTTAATAAACAGGTTATTAGGTTCTGTGGCTCTAGGAAGCGCTTGTTATTTTGAAGCAGAGAAACCAGGCAGCAGTGAATGTGAGAGATGCACACATACACGGAGGGCAGGAGAGGAGGTGTGCAGCTACATCTCTCCAGGTGTGCTCACATACTGGTCTTACTCAGAGCTTTAACCCTTCCTCTCACCCTGCAACTCTTCACAGTGACAGTACAGAGATGGCCAGCAGCTTTCCCAGTGGAAGATCTTTCCCTAATGCCATCAAGGTCAGAGACAACCTGAACTCATTGAAGTTATTGTGGGGATGAAAACAGCCTGCTGCATCCATAGGTGTTCCCACCAATTTGATCAGTCCCAATGGGAAAAGCCAAGAGTCACCATTACCATGCAGCTAGATCACAACAACTAACACAGACCAGGCTTTTGCCCACAGCACAACACTCCTTCAAGTGCCTCTTCAGCTCAGCCACCTCTGAGCCAAGTCCATTGCACTGATCAAGACGTAGTTACAGAAGATAATGTGCAATAGGTCCTCTGAGAAAGGACAAACCTTTGGTGCTTTTGCAGGGACTTATCTGTAGCTGCAGTAACTCAGATGAATGCAGTGAGCACTAGAGCTCAGGCTGGCAGAGGTTTCAGAGAAGGGAAAAAAGACTTGCCTTTGCATAACTTTCCTTATGTACTACCATCCTGAGCCCTCCAAGGAGATGTGTCAGTCATCTGAGCACCCACCTAACCTTACTGATGACAATTTTCCTGATACTCAACCTGCATTTCCCCTTCTTGTTGCCTATTTCATCCCAAATCAAACATTAATGCCTGCCCCTGTCTGCAGCTACAACCTCTCAGGACTGTTTGCTGAGTAAGCAGGATCAGAGAAGACCAAAACTCTGATCAACCCCTACTGCTGAAACATCACTTGGTTCAAAATCTCTGTGCTATACTCACAATGTTTTTCAGACACCAGAGGAAATGTATTTTGGGCCCTCATTTTGGTCTGAACCTACCTTGAGAAGAAAAGCTTCTGGCTGCTTTGCAAGCATAATATTCCCCAAACAAAAGTGAGGCCAGACCTTGAGCAAATATGCAAACCTGCGGGATGTTTATAAAAAAAGGCTCCATTCAACTAATAACTAGAAACTCAACACACATCAATCAGCTACTTTTACCTGCTTCCTCCCTTCCAATCTGAGCCATGCCACCCTGGCATACTTGATATAATGTTTTTCTGTTAAACCTTATCCTCAATTCACGAACCTGTTAGCAGAAGCCACCAGAACCCAACCAATTTGATCACTCAAAACCACACACAGCTTCAACTGTTTTTTTAAAAAGACTCTTTATTACCTTGCATTGGCATATGACTAATATATAAAAAAATTCTTTGACCCAGGAACTCTGCTTTGTTAAGTAGGGATGCTTTCAGACAATCTAAGATGGATATGGTTTTGAAGGCATGTAAACCAGCAGCAGTTTGCTCCATCTTATGTGATCTGTCAACTAATCAAAAGGTTCAGTCTTGTTGCCAATGAATTGCATGTCTATGCCAAGCACAACAGAAGCCTGAGCATTTCAATACTAATAGGAATATGTAAACAATCTGTTATCACTCTTGCTATTGCATCACCAATTAGAAATGGAGGAGTCTGAGGGGAAAGTTTACAGATAACCCCCCTGTGTCTGCTGCTCTGCCCCCTGGTATTCATACCAGAGGCAAAATAGTGACATACATTCACAGGCTGTTTCTCCCAAGGCAGAGCCAAGTGTCAGATGTGTTAAACATGACTGCACTGTGCCATATGCAAACATTTAATTTTGTTCAGCTTTCTCCACTGATATTTTTAGCCTAAGTCTTCATTCAGATTTTCCATTTGTTACTTTTTCTCCAGCAATGCCTTGCCTCTACTCCCCCAAATTCTGTCTCTGCTCCAAATCATTAAGTCATAATCCACTGACCTACTTGCTTACTTTCTCCCAGATGTACCAAAACATCTTCAGGCATAACAGTATGGGACTTTCAGCACCACTCTCATCCTACAGCTGCTTGTACAAGATGCATAAACAATTGCTACATGCATAAACAGATAATGTTTCATTTTCCAATAAACAAGCGTGAACATTTCAAAACTTGACTTTAAAGGGGACAGTCATCCCCCCAGCCCCTATTAAAAAGAATTCCATATAGGTTTTGAGAAGCTAAAGCTTAAAGGACACTTCTAAAAGCATCTGATACACCTACAAGTAAAATCAAAATAAGGGCCATAAAGTAGCTCCCACAGGGTGACCTGCAATGGTAAGATGTCTTGAATCTTCTCATGCAGAAAGCCCTCAACATTCTCTTTGAGCTCCAGATCTCATTTTTGTCCTGGGTGTGGTGGAACAGTCAGCAGGTTTCCCAAGAGGGTTGTACATTAATCTTCACCAACTATGCAGCACCACAGTCCCCATGAAGTCAATGAGCAAGGACAATTTTCCCCAACAATCTTTTTCTCCACTATTCCTCTGTTGACAAGGGTTTGTTCAGATCTTTCACCTCCCACTTAGGACCTTTTTACCTTTTTTAAGAGGACTTTCCTCTTTAAAAAGGTAAAAAGAAGAAATAAAAATTTGTGTGACCTTCTGGGGCAGCTTCAAACAACTCTGTCTAGCACTGGTGGTAAAGTTATTACCACTTCTACATCTGAAGAGGCTGAATAACACAGCACACAACTTTCCAATGGGCATGTCTCATCAGAGATGTGTCCATCTGTGCCAGCACTGACTGCATAATTGGAAATTTCCATCTTACATGTTTGTTTCTAATGTTGAAAGGCTGGTTGTACTACAAAGAAAAACTTTTCCTTTCTTTTCTCACAAATACAGGCACTAAGGAACCAAGGATAACAGCTCCAACCTCTGCTAACCCTGGCAGCACTGTAGGCACAGGCAAAAGTTTAAAATGAAGGCCCAACTAAGAGGCAGCAGCTCTGTAGTCAACCCATTCCTCTTAGCTATATTCAAATGAAGCCCTTGTGCATCTTGCCTCTGCAAAATTCTCACTGAACCAATGTCATATAATTATCCCTAAAAGCATCAAAATAGCATTTCCAGTTTTCCTTCTAACAGTATCCAATAAATTTCCTGTAGCAACAGTGGGATGGCCATTACTCCCCCTCATCCCCCAGGAAAATGGAGGGAAAAGGGAATTGTGCAATGATGTAAGGAAGCCAAGATCCAACATTTAGCCTCTTCTGTGTTCCTTTTAAGTCCTTTGGTTCTTACAGTGAAATTCAATTGAGCAAAATGCCTTTTCGATGCAGATCAGCTGTTTTATGGAGCTAGCCATGCCTTCATGTTACTTTTGTGTTCTAGGAACATTAGCCAAATGACTTAGGGTTGTGGAAATGTATTAATATTATGAAACATTTCCCACAGCTTGACATCTCTGGAAGTACCAAGGCAGAGATCTCAGTATTAAAATTAAGCAGTATATTTGGAAATAATTAGCATAATAATTACATTTCAACAAAATAAACTATACAACTAACATAACCCCTTTTGGCAATAAATGACACCGGGGAAATCAATGACGTCTGGCCCACCCACATGCTCCCTTTCTTTTGATCCACTGGCTGCCACAACACTGCTGTGCCTCTCGAGCTGTGCATCACAAATGACCCTGGAAAGAAGGAAAGTTTCCAGAAAGACCTCTGAGACCCATCTATTTACTGCAAGCTAAGAGTGGCTTTTAAGACTTTAATGATTCTTCTTTCCAGTCTTTCTTAAAAATTTGCTTAGTGTCTTACACTGAACATACTATCTCACCTGATGCTTTTATAAAATCTCCTGAGCTCTGTCTACACTGAAGTCAAAGGTAGCTGTGGCCAGGGTTTATGTGTTAAGGTTTTTCCAATTAATTCAGTGAGGCTGTTTGCAGGATTTACAGTGAAGTGCAGATGTACAGATGAGAAATCTATTTTCTGTATAAGAAAGTTTTTCCTCTCAAAAACAGATACCAAAAAAATCCCACTGGGACATGAAACTAATGATTGCATGTTCTTTTTGGATGGAAGTTTACCGTATTTTTAGACTGGAAATTCTTTGTTCACTGTTATTGGTAAATAAATTAAACAACCCTCAAATGACGGCAGCATCTGTAGATGTGCTTGGGTTGACAATTGAACTAACATTCAATTATAAGAAAATGAATAGCTACAGTTTTCTATAGCTGTTTGAAAATAACTATTTTACCCTTATACTTACAATGGAGTGAGGTTACATTACTGCCATTTTAAACATATAAAAAACCTTCAGAGTTGGCAACATAAAGGACCATTGTCAGAAAGATGCTTTGGCACATCTCTGACTTTAAGCACATGAGCAAGATGACAAAAAGACCCTCTGTATGTAACAGGAAGGCAAACTGAAGTGAGTCCCTGCTTAAAGCTAAATCCAGGTTGAAGTTATTTTTCTGAATGGAAAGCTGATGTCCAAAGCATCCTACTGGCAAGTGCAGGTGTCTAGCCTAAAGCTTGCTATTTATCCCTGGCTTGCCAGCAATTTGGTGGTGGCAACATTCATGACGTGGCATCCAGACACAAAAGAGGAATTCAGGGATGCCTGAAGCTGCTTCCCAAGATAGCTGGTGCACAGAATGTAACAGACATGATCTCAGCTGTGTGGGAAGGTGTAAACAGTCTCCTTGCTGCACTTACTATGCTTCAATGTCTGCCCTTCCTGGGTCCCTCATGTATAGTCTGGTGTTACTACAAGGGCTCCTGAGCTGAGCTACATCAACTCACCAGAAATATAATCACTGCCTTCTAAAACTAAGTTAAGTAATCTGCATTGGGTGCAGATGATCACCTAGAAAATTTGGGTGAAACTGGGCAAAACTGGACTTCTGCTGATGGCCAGCAATAGGGCCAGCTGTAGTGAGCAGCTGTAGGTCTGTCTGGGGAATGCAGTTCTCACAGCCTCGTTGTTGGTGTATTGGATCAAGCAGCCCTGTGTTTTCAGATGGCCTCACTGCTGCTTATTCTGGTGAATTACCAGCACAGGTCACACAGCCTGGTGCCAGCCTACAGCACTTCATTTAGAATGAGAATTGCACAGGTGTAACTGCAGTGGTCAAAAAAAAAAAAAAAAAAAAAAAAAAAAGTTAGTAAAAATAGAAATTCATTTCAGTCTCTTATACTGTTATTGCTTTCCAAGTATTTCCCACCCTCGAAATAGTGGCTTTTTGATTATTCTCCTCAAGACTTCGTCTTCTCCTTATGCTGCATCTTACCTTATTTTCTTTCTACATTTGTACCCTCCTCAGGTAATTTTCCATTATTTCTATAGCAGTGGCTGTTTTTCTGACAGACTTCCCAATTTAATATCTTCTTCTAGTTTAATTAACACACTGACTGCACCCTCTCCAAGCTTGTTAAAGATATTAAATAAAGCTAAACCTTGTATTACTGCTTGTGGTGCCCTGCACAACTTCTCACAGCCCCATATGTACCTGTTAATGATTGCCATTAGCCAAGTTTCAGCCTCTGCAGCAGTCCAACACAGATTCTACTTACATGTCACAAGATTATTTAAGACACCAATAACATCCTCTTTTCTTCATGACTATGGATCAGCAAAACTACATTTTTAACCAGCTGAGGATCTGTTCTTAGGCAGCTGTCTTGTGCTTTTCCCTCATCCACTAATGCTGAAATTCTGTGTAAAAAGTGATGGTGTTTGATTTCTTCCTGCTCAGCTGTCAGTTCACCCCAAGAACCTTTTATTTCATCAGAATATGTGACATGTTGCCTCTCAAATATTACTCAGATTTGCCTGCATATTAACACTGAAATAAATTTGTTTCAGTGAGTTTCCATTGCTCTAACTGAAACCACAGTCAAATCAACACCATTTATTAATCCACTATGTCCCCAGCTCTGCCAAAGTTTAAAGAACAAGTAGGATCTAACACCCCATTGATGTTCTTTGTTGAACAGAGGAAGGTCCAGACATACTCTATCAAATGTGGGCCTGTAGGACAGCAAATAGTTTCTCTTATCCCCAAAATCCAACTGGTATTTCCCACACAGACTTCCTGAAGCTCCTTGTGTGACTTTAGTGCACTGGACTAAATAGTGACTCAATTAACTGGTGGTAAATTGGCCTGTTTTCTTACAAACAGTTTTGGATTACTTTTGCATTTCATGGCACTATGGGTTTGCCCAAAACCCATGACATTTATAAAGGTAATTGGAGTTGTTCATTAGCTGGTTCTCACAGACTCTGGGATACAGCCCATCTAGATGCCTCCATGTGCCAATTTTCAGTTCCTTCCTTAACTCACATGCTTTGTGCAAAATCTCAGGACGATGTTAGAGCTGATTTAATGTGGCTTCCCTCAGCTATAGAGGAATTCAGGCAGAGCTACTCCTGATTACCCCATGCCAAACTTATCATCTGTATATAAATGATGCAGCAGGGAGAGGTGGCAATGGATGTAGCATTGCTGCAGCCTGCATGGTGGTAGCAGCCAGCATCTCCTGAGCAGCCCTCTCTCAGCTGAACTCTCAGCTGCTCTTTAGGACAGGGAAATTATGGCTCAGAAAAAGTCAGCTCAGGTATTTTGGCTGTCCTCTCTCCAAGCTGCCAAACACATTTTGGACATTAAGCTCTAGTTCTGTGTATGGATGCAGTTATCTTTACTTTGCATGTATGCAGATAAATTATTCTTTAAAATTCTGCTTTAAAATCCACTACTTGCTAGTGGAGCTATTCTAGACTAATAGTGAGACAGCTCCCTTGCTCATCAAGTGTACCTCAAAGTTTGTATGTTTTCTGGTATTTATTGTTTGCCTAATATTCTCTTCCTTTAGCTACCTGCTTCTTTCATGGCTCCCTTTAAACTCTTCTGCAAACACATAATTAATTTCTCCTGCACATCTTGGTGGCACTGAAGATTTCCCAGTTCAGCTAATATATACAACACTGCCAGCCAGAGCTTCGTGGAGACAAGGAGGGAAGAACCACTTGAAATACAAAGGAGACCCATTACCTTTTAGCAAATCAGGTTAAGGTATATTTGAAATATTCCTCTTCTGACCAGTAGAGGGAAGTCACGTAAATACACAACAGCCAGTGCAGTGCAATTGTTTTACCATTTCTCCAGTTTTTGTTCGGTTTATTTTCCTTTTTCTAGCATAGGAGGGTGTGTGTCTAGATACATGTCAACCCCAGAGAAATTAGAAAAGCCAAAAATTGCAATAAAAATATATCAGTTATTAAATCAACTAGTGTAGCTGGAAAAATCAGATAAACTTGTGAACACATCTGTCTGTCTTCAGGTCTAAAATGGCAGATCACATGTTCAAAAAGCTGACAGTTTTTTCCAGCTAGACTCACTGATGTAATTCAAAACAAAACAAAACAAAACTTGTCTACCTACAAACCCATCTTGCTTGTGTCCACAGAATGTCACAGCTGCAGTAACACAGCCCCACAGAAAGGTTAGTGTCAGCACACATGATTACTAGCCTAGACTGTAAGGAGGCAGAGCATGGACGACATTCCTAAACTTAGAGGAGATATGCCTGGATGTACATGGAGGAGACGAGAAGCACCTAGCCCTTACTTCAAATTTCTCAAGAAGACTTAAAAGAAGAAGACAGAAAGTAATCCCAAAAGCTGGACTCAGAGTGGCGTGGGGAAGAGAAACAGTGTGAATTCCCACCTCACAGGGTGAAGGAACAGCTCTGCAAAGTAATGAAGGTTTTAGAGGGTGCAGAGGAGACCAGTTTCCACTGGGGCACCACTGAGCAGCTGCTTAGCATCCCAGAGGGAGCAGGAGCAAGGAAACATTCAGATCCGAATTGGCAGTTTCCCCTGCTCTTAAATAATGTATCTATGAGAGGGAGATATCTGATATCTGTGACTTGCACACAGCAACCTGCTGAGCCACTGCTGCCACTCCTCAGGCTCAGTCATCCTAGGACAGCCACACCTCCAGGCATGCTTGACTGCTCAGTTTGTCTCGACCCAATGATATAAAGGGAAGAAAAGACACTAATAGATTTTGACTGAGACGCACCACTTAATCCTTTTTTCTCCATCAGTAAGCTCTCTTGCTTTCCCTTTCTAGCAGGCATTATGTAAATTGAGGGTCCCCTGAAGTGATATTTGCAACTGCAGGATCATACAAAAAGGGCACAATGCTCCTTTGCCAATACAACCCCCTGCCCCTACTATTCTTTTTCGAATAATACTATACTCATGGAAAGTACTAAAAATATGTACTCAACTATTCAAGCACTTAATGTTCTTAAATGCCACTTTGTTGAGGGGAAATAGTCTTTGTTAAACATGAAATTCACTGAGAAAAAAATTTATGTTTCCATCTTATTTACTAAAATTTTTATTTATTCTTTTCCCTAGCTGATTAAATCAGCTAAATCTCTCTCTAAAACACCATATAGCAAATACTTAAGGGAGGCTGTTTGTAACTTATTGATGATGCTGGGTATCATCAACTGCTGGCTAATGTCTGAACTTCACAGTCAGTTCCTGGGGCTTGAAGGATGCACAGTGAAAGAGTCACTGGGAATTGGCAAAAGCTTCTATCAGTGTATGTGCTGGGATCACTACAGAGAGGTTAGCCAATTTTAGTTGGAGTACCAATATATCACATTAAGTCATAGGACAGTGAAGCTCTATGTTCTCCATGGCAGAGAGAAATAAACATCCTCAGAGACTAAGGCTGACTGAGACAAACATTGCTCTAGGGCACCTGACAGTAGTTAAAGATCATTTAAACTTGAACACTGGCTGTGTCTCTGCAGTAAAAAAAGGTGTGATTTTCAGCAGCAATTAATGACCATCACCAAGAGAGAGACATATAAAATCCATACAACTATCCACTTCCTATACCCTGAGCTTGCTTTCTTTTTGTAAAACTGAAAGCCACACCAAATACCTTGTTTTATTCAGAAGCACTTTTCTTCTGAAGACAGAATTGTTTCTGTTTCATAACCTTCCACGTTAGTATTTCATCACCATGAATTCTTTGGGATTAGAATTGTAGTATGGATCACTGTGTCTGGAGTCCTTCGCAGGAGGTGTCTGCTCTGCACTGTTATTTGATTCTCAATAGCACTGATTCTCAACAACTCACTTTATTAAAAAATATTCATTGTGGCTTCTAATTTATACTGAGTCTCAAGTGATCTTGTGAATATCCTCCCTATTTCCTGCTAGCTGCATTTATATTTGCTGTATAATTCTGGGCAAGTGAATAACTCACAGTCCTACTTATGCTAATATATACTGTTTTGGTGTCCTCATAGAACCCTGATAAATCAGGTTATACATCAATTATTTAGCTACTCTCTTTCATGACTATATCCTGCAATCTCACTCAGTTCTCACCTCATCTTGCCCCACAATTAATTTGCTCATTGACATAAATGGCTGTTTTGCTCGAGTGTAACTTCTGTGTTAGAACAGCACTGATCAGGTGCTTCCTCAGCTTACTTGAGGTATCAGTACAGAATGGATTTGACTGTGACTAAAAATGTGCTTAAGGAAGAAAGGACAGAGAGAGGCCTGTACAGCACAATCAGGAAGAAAATCAGCAAAATCATCATCATAAGCATCCTGCAAACTTAGATTTCTCACTAATCCCATCTGGCCTGATCCAAAGGCTATCGAATTCTCTATTTGGAACAATGTGCAGATGACTTTGCCAGTTCAAATCCCACACAGAATAAAAAGTTGGCTCTATTTATTGGCAGAGGATTTAGCAATAGGAAGAGGTTCAGTCCAAAGACTTTCTCCACGTGTAGTTGTTCCAAGCACTCCTAATTCACAAGGGCTCAACCTTGCCCCTACATCCTCCTGCTTCTATTGCAGGATCATCTGGACTTCCATCAGCATGATTCTAATAAGTAGCTCACATGAGTAAGTCACTGAGTAGCTGAAGCAAGCTCTGATAGCCAGTTATTGACTAATCAGCAATGGCAGTACTGGGAAGGTTGCAGGTGGTTCTGTAACCCACAATGCCAAAATGTGAAGAGTAGATAATTTTTATTTCATTATGCTCTTGTTCTGCACAGTCTTCAATATTGTTAAAGTGCTGTATGAACTTTAACCAATTAATGAAACATGAACTGCTTATTAGGTGACCCAAAAGGTCTCTCCCCTACGGTCTATGAATAACAAATCAAAATCAACATGCTGGTGGTAAATGCATATGCATGAAATCTTTTGAGACATCCTGGCTAAAAACAGCTAATAATAAACCTCACAGTGTTCTTGAGAAAGCAAAATGGAAGGAATGGAAGCCAGCAAAAATAAAGCACTCCTCTGCAAATCACTGCCTAGGCAAGTTAGCATCAGCTAAATGATCAATAGGTTACCACTATGTATAATATTTACATCTGATCTGCATTACTGCATTGCTGTGCTGAGATGTTCAACAAGGTTCATATCAGCTAGCACCTCCTTCATTAAAATCTGCCTTCATATAAAATTCACATTGATTTATGAGTTTCCATCCAGTGCTGTAAATTTGCACATGACACTGCCAAACTTTCTACTGCGTTCACCTGATGGAGAGCAGAAATATTTCAAGATGAAAAAAAACTAAAGATGCTTGCAGAAGGCTTATTATTATCAAAGAATAGAAAATAATAGACTTGTGCATATGCTCAGCCTTCTGCTACCACCAAGTCACTATGTATTATCATTTTCTGTTACTGAAAAATAGTCTACACACCATATATTTTCTTAATCGTGAATTTATTAACTCCTCCATGCACACACAAACCACAGTGATTCTTTTGCTTTCATTACCTAAAAAATGTTGGTGTAAATTTCCTTGGATTCTGCTAAATAGAAACTTACTTGTGTTTACAATCTGAAATTTCAGGTGTTATCGCTTTCTTTCATACACATTTTAAATTCAGATAGGCCCACATCCAAGCTCAGTCACAGAATCACAGAATCTTTCAAGTTAGAAAAACCTCTTGGGATCATCAAGTCCAACCACCATTCCTACTCTACAAAGTTCTCCCCTAAACCGTATCCCCAACACCACATCCACCTCTCTGGGCAGCCTATTCCAATGTCTGACCACTCTTTATGTGAAAATTTTTTTCCTAATGTCCAGTCTAAACCCTAATTTTCCAGAAGGTGAATTTTAGCTCATTTGAATGTTAATTGTGTAGCATCACAATAAAACCACACATGCTCCTTGAAGGCAGGAAAAAAATCCCTCCTGACCCTTAGAAAAATCTGCCAGTTATTCCTAAATATAAAGCTGGCTAATAACAAGTTCTGTAAGTAATTATACAGCACAGCATACACAGAGCCTTCCTCCTCCTGCACTAACATTATATTCTTCAAAGGAACACTGGCAAATCTGTAGTATTAAATGAGACATTTTCAGGCAAGAGTTTAAGAACAGAAGGAGAATGAAGAAGATGAACATAAGGAATAGAAAAAAGGGGTTTCACTTGATAAATGTATTTTACTCTTTCTGTAAATCCCTTTGGCTCACTCAGCACACTGAAAGAGAATGACTTTCACTTCTTCTTAGCAAGTAGCCCCTTGCTCCTAAGCATTTGGCTTTGGCCTGTCCAATGACTCCAGATTTATATACTTGAACTCTTTCACTTCCTAACATTCTATAAATAAGCCCCATCTGGTCTATCTCTCCTTGTGTCCAAGTCCCTTCTCCCCCAGTCTAACCAATACAACCCCAGTTAGCTAACACCTTACTTTAAATAAACTAGACTTTTCAAAACTTGATCTAATGCCTAGGCTCTTTATGTCCCTTGAAAGAAGAATCTAACAGCTGCTCACTCTTATTACACATGAGATCAAGTATTCAGCGATGGATCTATCAAAGAGGTCAACTTCCTCTTGATACTACATTAACTAATCTGCTGCTATTTTAAACTTTGCTTAGCTTTGTTATTACTTCTACTCCGTTGCACCACTTGTCATAAACATATTGCATTTCATAACCCATTTACCCAATTGATCAAGGCCATTTTGTGAACAACTTCATCCTTCTAAATTTTAACCATCCCTCCTATTTTAACATCAACTGATAGCTTATGTTAGCACAATATAAATCATGAAGAAAATGTTAGCACAAAGCTAACCCTGTAACTACCTGCTTTTGGTGATAAAAACAAATTTGGCCCTTTCTTGTCTGCTATGAAAGAAACAAGGGGATACTCTTGTTCATCTCTTTATTCCTGCAAACATTTCTCATCTGAGTCTTCCTATTGACTTCGACACAACTACTCACAAAACTGGAAGGATTAGTGTCACAGTTAGAAGCTTACAGGATCAAGCCCCAGTTCTTTACCTGTCTTAATAATTTATTACCTAACCTATTCATGCAGAATGTGTGGAATAATACATCCTGTGAAATTTTGTTAAAAGCCTCTGAAAATCCCAATATGTTTGCTGCTTCTCTCCTACCTAGATCAATATTTATTTAATTCAAAAAAGGAATCCAATTTGCTTGACATGATTTACTTTCTGCAAATCCATGCTGACTTGCATGATGCTGCTGCTGCACCCTTAGTAAACTGTATACAACTGCTGCCTTACGCTGCCAGGAAAAGTATTTTTGAAACAGCATTTATAGGCAGTGGGATCCTCTGAGGGGCTGCAATGCCCAACACAAGAAATTCAGCAGTTATTTGTTGCTTACTGTCAAACTTGTCTGTTATTTTCCAGCTCAAACAGCTTTCCTTTAAAACACCAAGACATCTTTTCAAATGATCTGATGCAAGCTCTTAGTTCTGATGCGTACTCACATTGCAGAACATGGCTATGTATCAGGAATCATCCTGTGCCCAGCATTATCAAATCCTTACGTAGAAATAGTCCCAAACACCCAGGGAGTTTACACTATGGCAACAGTCCCACCGTTGATCTTATTGTTGGGTCTCAGTCAGGAGCCAGGCCAGATCAGCAGAAACAGACAATCAAAATGTCAACAGCACAAAGCTATATGGAGGAACAAGCAGCTGCAGGGCTTCCTTCTGTTTTGTGTTTGTGTCCCAAATAATGCTCCTCGCTGTTCAAGTGACCTTAGGCAGGCTGTTCCTCCTGTGGTGACATGAAGGCCTTTCACCCATACCACTGCTGACTTGTCTGATCCCATGCTTCACTAGGAGATTGATGCTCAAATACACTGATGTACTTGATACTGTCTCAGGGTATGGTCTCTTTTCACCCTTAGTCCTAGCTGCTCAGATAATGGGTGATACCCTCTTTAGCAAGCAGACATATGAACAGAGCATGCCCTTCATTCAGGTCCCAGGTCTGCTGCTGTCATTGAATTCTGCATGGCTGCCTGGGGTAAATTCTGTCCAGTACTGATAGAGCGGGCAGAACCCGCTCTGCTTTCTCATCCTATCCAATTGGCAGTTCCCAAAGCGTTTCCAGAATCTCATTCTATCAACAAGCAGTTTCCTAGCTACTAATCTAATGAAATTTCCATTTTTATTCTTCCTCCCCTCCGTTTCCTCTTACCATGCACTAACAATGCACTGAAATGAGCCCTTACTGATTTCTTAGGGGACAATATATGTACATACAATAGTCAGAATGGGCTGGAGTACCTTGGTATGTACTTGCCAGACTGGGATTCATCAGGACTGTGAAACAGAATGAAGTCCCATTGCAGTAATGGGACTTTTTAACCCTTTTGTGACAGTATGGCTAAATACCCCTTCAGCCCCACGAGTAATGCCAGCAGCTGGACACAGAAACACAAACCTATCCAATTCCAGCCATGAAAGAAATACAGAATTTGTCCAGGTATTATCAAGCTGTTTGTGGTATTTCTCATGAAATGCCTTACCTTGAACTCCATAGGGGTGTACTTCTCATTCTTGGGAGTTGTGTTGCCCTTGTAATGGAGATGGTTGGGAGTGGTTGGGTGGATAACAGTTGATTCCTGGGACTGTCTCTGGCAGCGCTGGCAGTACACGTAAATCACAAATGTTAAGAGGCTGGAGCCAAAGAAACAGGAGACCCCAGTGGCAATCAGATGGATGAGACTAAAACCTGCAAAGGAAATTACAAGAGATGCTGTTTTTAAAGCAGAGCCTTCTTGCCCTCTCTCAATAAGACCACGGGTGCAAATCAAAGCTCTGACATCTCAGGATCAACATTAATAAGCTGTTGAAGCCAGAGTCTTACATTATAACATAAACAGACGCAATCTTCCTGTAGATTGGTCTCCCCACTGCAGCTTGGCCTTGTGCAGTTTCACAGGTTCATGCATTGTTTTCCCAAAGCTCCCCCCCTGTCTCTCCTCTATCCCGTCTATTGATATTGAAACTAAACAGTATGTTAAGCTGACAGCTAAAGAAATGAGCCATACAAACAGCCCACATTAATGGATTCCAAAGTATGTGTGTGTCATAAAGGAAATAAAAGGGATAAAAATGCTCAGTGTTTCTCTGAAGGGGAAGGAAGGGAGGTGAAAGCCATTTTTTTCAGCTGCCCAAAAGGCCTATGGGACAGAGTGTGAGGTGGAGGGGTACACATTTCTCCCCTGTGTAATCCAAGTGTGCTCAGCAGTGTTGCTTATTCAGGGGGCAAGACTGCCTACACTATGTCTGCACTACCTCTGAGGTGCATTTGTACTGCTAGCAGTGAAACAGAGGTCCTCAGGGGAACAGTAAAGATAAAGTGGAAAAAGAAAAGGGGAGAACTGCTTGAAAAACACTTTTGTGCTGGCTTTCTCCACAAACTGCAAAGATAGGAAGCTGGTTTCAGGCAGGTGCCAGCTGGGTAGCTACAGTGCAAATATTTCAAACAGAAAAGCTCTTGGACTACAAAAACCTCCTGCTGAGATCTCTCCACCTGGGGCTGCAGCAGCACCCTTCAAGCACAGCCTGACCTCTGGAAGGAGCTGTAGTTGTGCATCCCACACACTTCAAGATACCTAACTTACAACTTCAGCTGGTGGGGGGAAGACAAAGTCAAACAGAACTCCTCATTCTTTCCTCACCTCAGAGAGTCTCAAGCACCATGGTAAAACCAACCACCAAAAGATCTCCACTGACAACAGAACAAACAGTAGCGACCTTTACAGCCACCAGCTCAATAAAGCAACAAGAAGCAATCCTGGGTGGCAAAACTTTATGACCCTGTTGTCTTTTGCTATTGTAGGGGGGAATCTACAGGAAAAGAATCAGCAATTATGACTTCAAATGCCACTGCCTTTCCTCTGCCTTCTTTCTTCTGTCATCTTTCAAAGTTAACAGGGCCCTGGGCCCTGGGGTGGGGGGAAACTCTGACTGCTGGCCCCCCAGGGCAACTCTCCTAGGGAACAGCCACATTGGTCAGCAGCAACTGCAGCCATAAAATTCCCATAATACTTTAAAAAGCCAATTTTTTTAGATAGACTGCTGTGTTGACTTGACTGTATGCAGAGAAATGGAAGGGACTACTCGGAGAGTGGCTTTAAATGAAGCTCATTCTTAGTCTAGTCACGGTCTGCATTTTTTTGGTGCCATCTTATATTTTAACTGATAGGCTTTTCAAATAGAGAATTCTGCCCATTAGTCTGCTGCTCTCCTCTAATCTTTAGTTAAAATATATTCTCCTGAGTTTAAAAGGAACATAGGCAATAGAGTTTTACAGCAAAGCTGTGCACTTTAATCATAATTACAGTAAGGAACATACAGAATTTATTAGACTGACAAGATACATTTATTTTTTAAACTATATTACAAAATTCTATTTCAAGATTACCACTTTCTATTTTGTTTTGGGTGATGTTCCAAAAACCAGCAGAAAGATGATAATTTCCTACTAAATGCTACATGACTCCTTAAAGACATTTCCTTTCCAAAAGCCTCCACCTGCTTTACATTGCTCGTGAGAGCTAAATCACAGAATATGCAGCCATGCTCAGTGAAGCCACATGACACACTGTCACATTCTCCTCCTGTCCTCCTTTGCTTATCTTGCAGAAGGTTTCATTTCACTGCTACATTTACCAGTTCACTACAGTAAGAAAACTTTTCGAAAACACAGAGCTTTCTTAGATTTCCTTCTCACTTTTATTAAGACCTGTCTGATTTTTCAGGTAGCTTTTCGGTGCATCTTAAGGAAAAAACAAACTATTTTATTTGCAGCATGTGAGTTCCCCGGGGGCAAGCTTTGTGGTTCATCACTTTGGCAATACAGATTTTCTGGGATGCATCAACAGAATTTGTATTGATTTGCTTCTTTGCCAAATATTGTAGGACACAAATAATATTAGCTATGGTAAAATGCAGACTGGAACAGTAAATGCAATGGTGCTGGCAAAAGAAGGAAAAGTGGATACAGTGCACAACAGTGGAGTGCAAGCTGTAGCAAGGAGTCCTGGAACCAAAGCAGGTATGTTGCACCCTCTGAGGGAGAACAGTGACACAAAAACCCAACTGTTACACTGAAAGCTTAATTCCATTGACTACCTCACAGTCACAAATGGAGAGGTCACATTCCTGTGCCACAGGTGGCATGCCCTTTTTTTGCCATGATCTCCACAGAAAGATGTGATTTTGGCAGTCTGCAGACCATCTAGATTTCAGGAAAGCTAGGATGTGATGCTAGCAAGAGTTGACATAACCACTAGTGTGAAACCTGCATTTTAAGATGTTGAAGGAATTCTATTTTCTGCAGTCTCCATTTTTATCACAGGGGCTCCTAGGGCAGTGGAAAAGTGACATTAATGTCTACATCTTTCCAAGCTATGTGCAGAAAGGAGATACAACTTCTGTGAAAGAGGTGAGAACCTGAATGAAAGGAAGTGCTTGGAGGAAAGAATAAACTCCAGTCTCCTCCTACATCAGCAAAGAATCTTCCTAAGGCAACCCATTCAGTGAAATCTTTATAGGTTATTTAATAATATCTGCCTTCCAACAGCTGGAGGCTTATAGTGGGAGAATGAGGAATACTCCATCCTTTCTCCTGAACCATTTACCTTGTGGGTAGAAGGAGACAAGCAATGTGTTCCTTGGTAATTAATGACCCTCAGTGGCCAACCCAAACCCTGAAATAAATAAAAATCTTGAAACCGACAAGTGGACATGCGATACATTCCTCCAGTCTGAGTCAGACAGCAAGACTCCAGTGGAATTAGGGCTATCAGTGGGATATGAGCTGTACAGATTAATGGTTTGGTTGATACTGCACATGGAGAAAAGACATCAGGTTAAGATAAAAATACAATATATACTTGTACCGTACCTCCACAGTTCGTGTTCTCATCAATGCTGGAGGCTGGCAGGATCACTAAACAAAGAGAAGATTGGAGAAAGTTGTCATTTTGCCATCACTTTACTTCTTTAAGTAATTAAACCCCCTGTGCTCCAGACACGAGAAGCTGCTCACGTGTTCTGCAGCAAGCTGAGAGTCTCTCTAAATTGAATTATAAGCTCAGAGTGTGAAACGCATGCAACAAAACCTCTGCAAAGACCTGACAATTTCAGTACTGTTACCTGATCACTGCTTAGCTTCTTCAATTTAGAGGAAAGAAGACAGCTGAGAAAACCATGACAAAGAAGAGTACCATTCCCTAGAGATCTCAGATTTTTAAGTCAGGGCACTGTAATCCAGAAAAGAAGATATGAAAGGGGGTTACTCAGTCTAGACCCATACCAAATGTTTGCCTGTGAGTCTCAACTTCCACAAAACACAGGGTGGGAGATGTTGATGACCATCAACAGCATGGCTGTGTTAGACCCTTGACTAATCTCCCCGATTCACATACCAATTTTTTCCATCTGCCTCACCTAATTCCTTGCTCTTTTGGGATGCTTATTTTAATACCCAGACTCAAGGACATGCTGTTGCCCATATCTAAGTAACAATTATTCAGAGATACTTGTTAGAGCCTGAGTTGAACTACTCAAGGTTAGAAGTTTCAACTCAGGTGAAGCAATATGAGTTATTTATTAGAGATCCAGGTAATTATATTTTAAAGAAAAGCTAAGATGGCTTAATGGAATTCCAGTTACCCTGTGTCTGCCACAAGGGAAGTTATAACACTCTTGTTAGCTTACTTGTTTTTCTAGAAGCATCTAAGCCCCATTTATAGTAAAGAAAATCTCAGCCTAGCTTGAAAGTTGGGGTATGAGTTGCTCTCCTGAATTGGCCCACCCTTTCCCTCCTTAATGACACTGTGCATACCAGGAATTTCATTATACAGGCAATCTTGGTACTGTGTGCTGTTTCCAACACACTGAGAAGAATCTGGGCTGTGCACTTCACAGTAGCGGCTGCGGTACTGGATGCCCTCCTCATTACACAGGCTCCACTCTGACCACTCTGACCAACCACCTGAAATACAAGAGCAGCAAAACACACAAACATCACCAAGAAGGAAAAGGATCCCTTGTAGATACCAAACTTCTCCCATGCTGAAGAATGTCTAGAACCTGTCCTGGGCCTCTCTCATACATCTGCTTCAGGGGCCTTTAGTAGATTTCATTTTCTCAATACAAATAACATCATACTCTACTTGTCAGGCTGTTTTTTTCTTAATTCGGATTGAACCAGCCCTTGGTGGAGCACTGTGCACTGCAGTTGTCTTAAAAGTTCCTTTATCAGTTCTTGGGTTAGATACATCCAAGGAGCTGGATGGTACAATGTTTCACCAGGAACTCCAGCTTCTGAGGTGGCCCCCCAGGGATACCTCAAGCAGCCACCAGAAATTAAAGCAGTTTTAGAGTTTTGCCAAGGTTCCTAAGGGAAAAAAGTCGGCTTGCACTAGGTCAGAAATACACATAGGTGGTTCAGAACCAGCACAGATCTGAACCCTGTTCTCAGAGTTGCAGCACATACTCATCTGCCTTGTCTGGGTAAGAAAAAGGAAACATTTTCCCTTCAGCAGCTGTAGAGATTGATGCTTTATGAATCCTTCTGTTTGTCTTGTAAGCTTCCAGATTGAAGAACCAAACTCCTGCTTTTTCAATTGCTTTAAATTGATCAGCTGTTAACAAGAGTTTGCCTGCCTGGCATGAGAATGCCAGAGCATGGGATAGTGAACCAGTAAAGAGAAAGGTGATGTAATTTAACTCAACACTTTGTTCAACAGAGGTTTACCAAATGGACATAAAAGTTTCTAACTGGTGGTGTTTCTGCGTTATTTTTTAAGCACTTTGTGCATTGTGCCTTGCTCCCCTCACCCAAGCCAGCTGGAGCAGTGATGAGAACTGGCTACCTTCACATGGATGTGTGTTGCACAGGGCCTCCTCAGTGTGCAGACCGATGCAGATATCCTCTCCACTAGACGGAGCTGGATTGGTGCAAGTCCGTGTGCGCTGGTAGTGCCCACCTCCACAGGTTGCTGAGCAGTGAGACCAAGGAGTCCAGCAAGACCATGAGCCTTTCACTGAAGGACATTGAAAAGGAAGGAGAGAGAGGTTGATCCTATTGGTTACTTCTCTCACTGTCACAAAGCTGGAGATCCCCAGAATCTCACCTTCCAGATCCACCCTGCCCAGACTACCTAGCAGTTTCTTGCATCCCAGGACATTTGGACCTGACAAGAACTTCCTATCAGGAGAGGGTACAAATGAGCTGCACTCAGCAGATGAACAGTGAAATCTGTGCATAAAAAGACTACGTTGTGAAGTGCAAAACCAGAAACTGCTCTTTAAGGTAGTCACTGAACTGTTCTGTTCTGTTCTATTCTATACTTTTCTTTTTTCTTTCCTTTTCTTTTCTATTCTTTTTTATTTTCTTTTATTCTATTTCTATTTCTATTTCTGTTTTATTCCTCTGCCTACTCCAATTCCTATTCCTATGCCTATACCTTTTTATAAAATAACGCTGTTATTATTATTATACTGTCTCCTGATGCTTCACTTACAGCACCAGAAGACATACTTGAGAAAAAAGTGGTGCACAACCTAAGTGGAGCATATATGGCACCTTTCTGTTTGAGCCACAAGTTCTCTAGTTCCAGCCTTCAGGAAAGAGAAACTCAGAGGCTTTATCTATTATTCCTTCTCATTGCAGGAGATGGACTAGATGACCTTTAAAGGTCCCTTCCAAATCAAACCATTTTATGATTATATGATATGAACACAGCCCCACAACAGCTTAATAACAGGGAGGGAGTTAAGATCCCTGATTCCCACACCCTTCCTTGCCAGGCTATTAGACTGCCCAACTTGAAGGTCCACATGCCATTAATGCAGAAGGTAAAAACCTGATGACTTGGCGCAAGATAAACCCAGGATTTTTGTATACACATTGAGTGAGGCAGGGAAAGAGGGAGACACAAAGAAATAGTAATCATGCACTCAGGACGGACTGAAAAACATTATAGTGTCCAAAGGGAGAAAACAGCACAGAAGAAGAGCACAGACATTAGTGAAAAGCCACTGAGAGCTTCCAAAATAGTACTAATAGCTGCCTGTATAGTGACAGAGTTATTTTCTTTTTATAGCCATAGAGTGCAATATTTGACACTCTTGCCACGCTCTTGCTGCACATTCTGATCATATCTTCATTGGAATTTTATCTTTATATTGAATTTTAGAATCATAATAATACTATTATAATGTAACATTTTCAAGTGTAGGTCACAAACTATATTGCCAGAGGTAGGTAATTGCTAGAACTGCAAAGAGGCAAGGTAATTTGTGTAAGATCACTTAAATTTAGTTTAGATAGTTATTACAGAGCAAGGAGAAGGATAAATGAGAGAATACAGTAGTCAATGGTCTATTATTACTATTCTGGACTAGGAGTGCAACATAAACATGAGGACAAACTTGAAAACCAGGAAACCAGGCAAGAATACTCCCTGCTGGCTGTGCAGGAAATGGTAACTGATGTCAAGAGTAGATGCCCATCGCAAGAACAATACGTAAGCAGGAGAGGGGGAAGAAACAAGTGTTCACAAGAAGAACCACCACATCAAGCATCTCTACACAGTATTAAACCACATTTATTAAGCCTGTCTCCTCATTAAGGTGCAGATGCACCATGATGCCCTCCACTGGATGGAGTACCAAATCTTGAAGCAAAAAATTGCTAGACAAGCCATGATACTAATTACTCTATAGGATGTGGCTGTGTTACTCTCTGAGCCTAGGTGAAATGTTAAGTCATAGCACTGAAGATCACATACATGGGTTATTACAATAGTTTTTTTTTTTTTTAATTAAGCAAATATCCCCCATAATAAAAATTATAATTTAAAAAAAAAAAAGTAAAACAAAGCAGCTTGGGAATACTGATTTTTTTGTGTGGCTCTATTGTTACGATGGGGAAGAACACCTCTGAATTTCATGCAGAAAGATGATCATGGTTACCTGGGCAGGGATGTGGATTGCAGTCTTGGTACTCCATCGCTGACCCCACACAGGGCAAGCCACCATTTTTAGGTTCAGGATTTGTGCATGTTCTCTTTCTGATTCTAAAGCCCAACTCACAGTCCCTGGAACAGGAAGACCAGGCTCCCCAAAAGGACCAGCCCCCATTGATAATCCGTGCAGAGGTCTTACCAGTCTTGAGGAGGTCATCAACAAGAGCTTCAAGGAAAACAAGATACCACATGATCACAAATTA
Source organism: Phaethornis superciliosus (assembly GCA_023637945.1). Lineage (NCBI taxonomy): Eukaryota > Metazoa > Chordata > Aves > Apodiformes > Trochilidae > Phaethornis > Phaethornis superciliosus. The sequence goes on from JAJQWJ010000007.1 coordinate 27,545,441, forward strand.
ATCAGTTGCTGGGCTTCTAAAAGGGACTTCAGTTCATGCATAAAATCAGGATTTAAGTGCTCTAGGGAAGAGTTTCTGTTGAAAGCACCTAGCAAGAGTTTTGTTTCACAGGGTTACAGCTAAGCTAGATGCAAAATTAAATCTGTACACACACAGACTCAGCCTACTGACAACCTTGATAAATGACCTTTCTGGGCAGCAAATTATGGAAGTCAAGGCTGTGCCCACAGGACACTGCCTTGCATTACAGCAGCAGTGAAGTGAATAACCCCAGAGGCAGTACACAGGAGGGCCTCCAGAGAGAAAGAAACATGAAGACACACTGTCCTGCAGAATGGCTCTTTTCTTTTCTACACCCTCTTTACTTGCCTGCTCTCTTTGGGGCAGCCTGGCAGTAGCAAGAACAAATCTATAGACTGCTACAAGCACAGAGCTCACAGCCTGAGTCACAGGGCTCTCTCCATCCCTCCCATTCTGCAGTGACCCTGGTCGTACATGCTGAGACTCATGCAGACAGGATCAGTTTCTGGTTGTTCTGAGAGGACCCCACTTCCACCACCAAATCTCTCCCTTTGGTGCCCCAGAGCTGGCAAAACGTACTGTCAGTATCACACACTGCTGAGCCATCATTGGGGCAGAAACGACTCTCAGTCTTCTTCCTCCCAAACTGCAGCTCGTGGGGATCAGAGAGCTGGGCACGACACGTGTAGCGGAAGCGCTGCTCCTGGCGGGCACCGTTCTGGGTGATGTTCACAGGCATCCAAGGGGTCCAGGGTGTGTTCCTGCGTACCTCTGGGCAGCTCTCTGGGTTGCAAGTCTTATATTCCTGCAGAGAAAGAATCCCACTCTGTCCTTACTCATTAAACAGCAGCAGCCTAACTGACAGGTTTATTTACACCTAAGAAAGTAAGACACCTCAGTCTGCACCTCAGACAGCTTCCACCCACCTTATCTGACCTCACATATACAAGAAAGTGCTGGGCACAGCACAAACTGTGGTGACTCTGGAGGCAGTGGTGGTGCATAGCTTTAGGTGGACCCCAAGGGTGAACTACGCTCGCTATTTTTATGTCTCCTTCAGGTTTGCGTTTCTTTGCTGACTCAAAGTCCTGTGGGGCTGCAAAAGCTTGGTACATTATGGGTAGGAGAATAATTCAGGCAATAAATACTAATAACAGCAAACAAATTTTCTGCTATGACCCTGAGATGCTGCTCTTAGGTCAGCCTAGAGGAGCCCCATGAGGACAAAATGTCAGTAAAGTTCATTCCTTAAAAAGTTCATTGTTTTATTTTTAAGATGGGTTTAGATTATCTCTTTTTACAGCTATTTCTGTTTAGTTGGCTTTTTGAACTCTCTAGTGAGGGTTATGAACCATCCTTGGTGTAGAGCATCCATTAAGTAGAGGCACCATGCTAGCTGGGTGGGGATGGAGTGATTTCAGGTCTTCACAATTCTTGCTGCTAGTAGGAGGACTTCCAGTTACAAACATTTCAACCTTGTTTAAAAAACAAATAAATAAACCACTCTTTTCTGGCAAAGGGAAAGAAATGCAAAGCTTCAGGACTTTATGATTCTTAAGCCAAACCACTTGTGAACAGATGGGAGGTTCCAGAACAAATCTGCTTACACTGAAAGAAAACTCTCCATAAACCTAATTAAAACAGCTGCATGAAACAGCTGCCAGAATAGGAAAGGGAAAATACAGAAAGAAAATGGGTAGCCCTTGCCTCACTGATGGGTTAACTAGGTGTTTGACCTGTTGTTTACTCAAGTGTGACAGTGAAATTAATTTCTGATACACATAGAGCCTCCTTGACTCAACAGGATCATCCTTGGGAGTGTGAGAGTATTAAAAAAATTGTATAGTGCTTTCAGGTACAGGACTTGATATCTAAGCTTCCAGCAGCCCAAAAGAAGTCCTCTGTACACCAGTCTGTCCTTGCACATATGCACACACACATGGAGGTACACACTGACATACACACTCTCACACCAACTTCTATGATTTTGGGAATCTGCCATCTCTCTGCTTCTCACTTCATTTCAGCATCATCTCCAGTGAAAGCTGAGGATACAATTTTCTTTTAGCTTAAGAAATAAAACCAAGATGGAGAGAAGAGTTAAATATTAAGTTCCCAGATGCTAGCTGTCAATAGGTGCCCCTTCTACAATGTCAATAAACAATACATACCACAGCACAGCCTGGACATGTATTTCCATTTTCACAGGACCTTTGCCTTGAATGGATCCCTCCACCACAATTCACGCTACACTTATTCCAAGGACCCCATGAAGACCAAAAAATTGGTAATGGACATGGACTGTTCTCATTACAGAATCTGAAAGAAGAAAATACATTGCTCAAAAATTATCTATGTCAGCACATCCCAGGGACAAAATGGTGATGAACGTAAGACTGTACCATGCATTTTTGTTGACAGCAGAGAACTATACCCTTTGTACTGAACAGGGAGTGGTTAACCAGGCTGAGCTCACTGAGACAGTTGGAGTAAATCCTCAATATTGTGTTTCTGAAAAGTGCTTCAAGCTCAAAACTTTTATGCACTGAATTCACAAATTGCTCATAAGCTGAAGCCCATGTTTGATAAAAAGAGACAGTGGATGGTAAATATTTTCTGAGAGTGAACTAGGGGAAGGTCAACTCAAGAGTGACCTGTCACTAATGGCAGCTGGTAGGCACTTGACAACCTTCTCTTCCCATGACCTGGCCCTTGCTGCTGCTTGAACTCTAAAAACCTAGTGTTTGCAACTGGAGTTGAACTAAATGCTATATACATCTAAAAGCATTCCTTAAATGAGTGTTATTTCATATTTCTTTTTCAAAAAGCAACTTTAATTTTATTCAACTTTTTAATCAATATTGCTCTCAAACTGAATCACAAAGGACTGCAATTGACTCAGACGTAGTCTTTAAAACCCCAAAAAGACCATTCCTAATGGCCACAAATCAAACCAAACATTAAAATGTCCTGAATCAAGGAAGTTAAATGAATTGCCCTTTGTTTTCTGAGAAACGATGAGAGATCTGTCTTAAGAGACCACTCAAGGGACAAGCAACAGAATACTGCCAAGCAGAGGTGGCCTTTAATGAAATGTCAAATCTGGAAACCAAACTGGGATGTCTTGAAACATGGTATTTAATGAGGGGACTCAGCTTTAAGAAGCATAATCATTCAGATACCTCTGTAGTTTCAAAAAGCATTGTCTTTTAGTGGTTTTGCAAAAAATGTGCTTTGTTTAGAGGGAGAAAAAATTAGTTTTTCTCTTGCTAAGCACTGCAAAAACTCAATCCTCAATCTGTGAGTTAAGCTGTATTTTGTCCATCAGCGGAACTACACAAGACTTTGGAATGCAACTGGCAGTGGAAGCTGCACACATTCAATAGTGTCTTCAAGGATGGATCAGAACAGTGTAACTCTATATACATACTCTATGCTGCTAACAGCAGGTACAGCTTCTCCTTTCATGAAGGAGAACAACAAGAATACTTGCGAAGGTCTGAATGGTCCTACTGAGAAGTGAGGCAGTGCTGAAGTCTCTGATGGACACAGGCTCATTGAAAGAGAGTGGCCATGAATGTGAGCAACCTCATCTCTTCCAGGCTCTAGAATTCCTTCTGCCTTATGCATTCAGACAAACAGCCTTAATCTGCATTTACAGAAGAGCCACCACTTCCAGCTGCCAACATTATAACCACTGAAGTGAACACAAGGTGTTGTGAACATCTCTTACCTCTCTTCCCTGCTCTGTCCAACGCAGACCCTGCCCCCATACCGTGGAGCAGGGTTGCTGCAGGATCGCTGACGAACTTGAAAGCCTATCCCACAGGAGGTGCTACAGGGAGCCCAGGAAGACCAGGGTGTCCAAGCACCATTTCTAACAAAAGGGATGAGACAGAACAGAGTATGCCCGTGTTACACTGTGCTTAGCAACAAAATATATAAAGCACTAATGAGGAAGTTGTTGCATCAGCAGAGATCTAGAAAAGGAAGTTTCAAAAGTGCTTAGCCCTGGCCTGACTTTCCTCCCATTGAAATCTCTTAAGCATTGGAAATGAAGAGAAGGAAACCAATATTGAATGATTACGAAAATGCCTCTTAATATTTGCTGGGCAACAGTGTGGTTGCTATAAGTCTCACTGACTATTCCCCCACCATCTCCTGCATATCCATTAAGCCTGCTTTTCTGAGCCAATGGTTGATCCCAAAGTTGTATCTCCTGGACTCTTCTGAACAAAGAATGCAGGTTTTGAGGCTCACAAATGCCAGCTGAGCCAAAAATCTATCCTCTGCCAATTCAGTAGGTACTGATGCTTTGAATCTTTTACTGCAATACTACTGCCAGTTCCCATGGTTTTATCAAAAGCCTCTTAATCTTTGGTGTTTTCCAAAAGCCTTCAGCATTGAATCCTATTAAGTGGGAATCTCAAATTTCATTAAAAATAACAATAATTGCTTGAAGCCTTCATGGCTGCCTGCAGACGTCATTGTACTGTGACCTTAAATTTGTGGAAACCAGAAGGCAATCAAGAGCTCAGAGGCAGGATCGAGTTTCACAGTTCAATAAGTGATCACATCTCTGCTGAGCAGTGGTAACAGCCTGAAGCAAAAGTGATGTAAAACCCCTTGGTTCACAACTCAGAAACAGCCTGAAGCAAAAGGGATGTAAAACCCCTTGGTTCACAACTCAGAAACAGAGAGGATGGCAAATGCTCTGTGCCTCGCTCCTGCAACAGGCTGAGCACGTGCAGGTGACTGGATCCTGCTGCCACGCTGGCTTAGCCATGTGCTTACACAGAAGCCAACATTTTCATCTTTAGCATCTCATATTAATTAAAGCTCACCTTCCTCTGATTTGGCAGCACTAGTGAACCTGGGAGGAGGAGACAAGGAACTCATCTCTGCACTGCAGGCTTCATTTCATAGGGAGCCGATGGCAATACTCTGTCTTACAGAACTGCCTAATCTTGACACTTCACTGCCTCAAGCCAAAAAATCTCATTTGCTTTTTTTTTTTTTTTTTTTTTTTGGGGGGGGGAGGGGGGAGGTTTGTTGTATTTTTTCTTAATAAAGAAAAACCTTTCTAAAAATCTAGTAAAAAAAACAACTCAGGTGTTCCCTGGTTCTTGAAAGCTAAGCTCGAAAACAGATGTTAATTTTCAAAGCATTTACTGAACTAATAACACTGCTGGCAAGAAACATTTTCTGGCAAAGCACCAATCAGAGCAGAGGATGAAAGTTAAAACCCACATTGCCCTTCACAGTTTTTCTATTTGTTATCAACTCTTGCCTGTTCTTGGCAGCTTTACTTCAGAACTTTACTTCAGATGTTTCTCCCCTCCTCCTCTTTTTCTCTCACCCCTCTCCCTCCTTCCCTTCCTCTCTTCTGCCCCCAAAAAAGGTCAAAGAACAAGAAACTCACTTATATAAAAACCTACTCTTCCATCTTATTCTGCCATTTTTAACCCACCTACTACTTCCCAACTCCTGAATCCAGAAGAAAGATTACACGTAAAATCACAAAAAGACATACCAAATGGAAAGTTGCTGACTATTGTGGTAAAAAGGGGAAAGTAATTTCTACTAAAAATTCCTCAAAAAACCAATTCTTAGCATCTATTTGTGTTTCAGAATTTTTAACAAAAATAAAGACACTTTCCATTTTCAGATCTCCAGTTTTCTAATTGCACTCGCATTTGAGCATCCTGCTCTCTCTTTGCAAAAAGAAATCTCAATGCCATATGAAGTCAATTAAAGGAAATTTGAGGGCTGAGGCGGATGTAGGATGACCAGATGTCCCTATTTTTCAAACCGTGCTGTTTTCCTATGTCTTAGGATTGAATAATCTATTTTTCATCCTCTTCTTAGAAGCTGTTCCTGCCTCTTTTGCCATCAGAGCAAAAGGATGACAGACCCATCCCATTGGCATCTTTTCCATTTGCCACTGACACAAAAAGCCTGCCAGGGGAAGGCTCCGCTCAGCCCATGGTGGCAGCTCAGGGGCAGGAATGACTGCACGCCTTTTGGGCAGCATAGCCCACAACTGGAAGGACAGATGCCAATTAAAACATGAGTTTTGCTGAATTTTTGGTGCCAAGACCATCACTGATCTCCAGGGAGGAGTCAAGAGACAGCTGTCCGTAATGGAATGAGCGTCTATGGAGAAGATAAAGTAGATAAAAACTGTATTGTCTGCTAAAAACAAAATATTGGCTGACTCCACCCCAGTTAAGTAGTGCTTACACTAGTGCATGGTCTTTCCTTGAGTCATGAGGGTGGTGGGGTATCATAAGCACAAACACTGTGGCTATGTTTGGGCACCTGACCGGAGCACATTTAACTTCCATACTGCTCAAGTATGAGCTTCAGGCTTCCCTGGAAAGGCTCAGCTGAACTGCCTGTGTTGTGTAAGTGCTGTCCCCGGCAGGCATGGCTCCAAAGGCCACGTGCTGCCAGACAATGATCTGCAGCTTTCACCGAGCTGGCATGCTGCAGGCAGCTCACAGACTTGCAGAACAAGGCAAACCAACCTTGCTCAGAGCTAGGCTGGGCCCTGTCTTTACAAGTGTTGCTCTGAGGGAGCTCTGCACGCATTTGGCAATGCAACCTCGGAATCCAGACTCAGAAAAAATGATGTTACTGGATTTTTTTAAGCTTATTTCTGCTCAGTTGGCTAACAACTACCTCTGTCTTACTCATATCCTCCTGATGGGTCACTACTCACTCAGGGAAACTGAGGCACAGTGTAGTGATGGCTAATGCATACAATAATTAAGAGCCCTGACTGAATGAAAGCCATGAAGGCCCTTCTTTCAGCACCCTTGGGCTTCTTCATCTTTCACTGACTTCAAGGGGCTCCTCACATATCGTTTGCCCAGAATAGCAGGGACACAAAAACAGGGGCACAAAAACACGGTCACAAAAACACAAGGGAGGAGCTAAGCTGTGGACAGGCACAACTTTTGCTGCCTTCCTAAAAGGCACGAAGATTCTGGGGTACCTCGAGCAATTTGCGACCTCGATCCTGGCCCCTTCACAGCTGCGACCACCGCAACGAGGACGAGGGCTGTCACATGAGCGTGATCTACACATGCAGGAGCCTGTGCTGTCCCCATCTGAATGCTCACACAGTTGCCATGGGGACCAAGGTCCCAGTCTTCCATTTGTTGTCAGGTTTTTCACCTAATTTTAAAAGAGAAAAGGTCATTAATAGCAAGTTTACATTTCTGAAGACAGCCCCACAATACACACGCCAAACAAAGCTGCTGGGGGGATTAGGATGCAGCTGAGATGGGAGCTGTCTGTGCTTGCGAGCAGGATTCAAAACAGGGCTGTTTTCAGACAATGTGGCATCAATATTTACCCTCTGAATTCCACCCTGCATACCTAACGTGTGCACACAGGCACCCAAACCGACCCAGACAGCATCGCACCAGGCACAAGCATACATCTGCCACACCACAAAACCACCGTGCTGCCTTGTGCCACACTACACAGCTTCAGCCTTTCAAGCAGCTCAACAGCCAGTGCTGACTGTCCCCACTCCATTGTGCTCCTGCCTCTGCTGTGCTTGGGACTGCTCCTGCAGAGTATTTTCTAAGTTAGCATCTGTATAACCACAGTGACCAGCTGAGACCAGGGCCTCAATGAGCCTGTCCTCCAGGGCCTTGCTGAGCTTGGCAGTGTCCAAACACACAGTGAGAACTGACTCCCTTTCTAAATACAGCTGTAGACAAAATGGGTGAAGGACAGAAAGTGAAGGAGATGGTGGTGAGAACAATTAATGCTGAGGATCACACAGTGGGCTAAAGAGTAAGAATTCATCTCAAGGCAATTTACAGACCAGACCACACTGCTATCTGTCTCCTCTGCCCTCTGCTTCATTCCTGTACAGCCCCCAAGGCTGGGGCTAAAGCTTCCAGTGCACTGCAAGGAAGAAGTAAAAATCCAGTAGTCCTGGCAAAGCAGAAGAGTGAGAAACAGAGCAATTTCAGCCCAGGATTGGTGAAGACCTTCCAGGAGATAAGGTGACAGAATTTCCTCCCTGTGTCTTGTTTTAACCAGTGCTGCTGGGTGAGCCTAAGCCAAGGGCTGGGGCAGTCCAGTCCAGGCTGACTTTGGAAGATGAGTGCTGCCTGCTCCTCCCAGGACCATTGCCTGCTCATAACCATTCCACCACTAGTGCAAAATCCAGCAGCTCCAGCATCACATTTGGGAAGCTGAGCTGAATAGCCCTGGCCCTGGCTTCCCCTCTGCTCCTGACTTCAGAAACATGAGGCAGAAAGACATTCATGCTGGCCCTGCCTAGGAACAGCTGTTTCCTTGCTAGAGCACAGCACCATGATGTGCTCCCCTGGTGGCTCCCTCCATCATTCCCACCTCAAATCCCAAAGTGCTGGGCCCTTGCAGGCAGGGTGGCACAGCTGGCAGCAGCCTGCAAGTAAGTGGCTCATCCCCAGCGGTGTCACCCATGGGGTGGCCCAGCTGCTCTGGTAAAACAGCTGGTAAAGGCAACACTGGACTTGACCTTGGTGTTGCATGCACTGAAGGGTGAAGGAAGGGAGAGGCTGGGGCTGTGATGAATAGCCCTGGCTCCAAATCTGAGCCAGCTACTGCTGAGAGACCCCACTGTGCCACACTTTCCTGTCAGTGGGATCAGTCCCCTGGACTCCCCCAGGGGAGAAACCATTCCTCTTGCTTTACAGATAGGGCAATCAAGGCACAGAGAGGCTGCAGCCCTCTTCAGGAGACATGCAAGGAGTCAGCCACAGACACAGGAATGCTGCTTTCAAACACTCAGCCTCTGAAACACATTGCTCAGTGCTTATTTTCCAACTCTGGCACTATGTTAAACACTTAAAATGCACCTCTGGTGGGCTGTCATCTTCCTCTCTCACCCACCTCCAGCAGCATCAAAAATACACAGCAGTGGCACAGAAGTAATTTAAATCTGATACTGTGTGCTTCAGGCTGTAGTTGGAGGGGTTCAAGCATCTGTTGTAAACCATTGTTTACAATATATTATCATGTCGTCATAAAAATTTGCTCTGGGCCGCAGGTTACAAGGCAAGATGCCCGGAGAAGACTCAGTTTTGTTGTTGTTTTTGTTGAATTTGTTGTTTTAAACATGCATGGAGTTCAAAAATCAACAGTCAGGTCACTAGAAGTTGGGGGGGTGGGGATATCAAAATAACTACTTTGAGATATTCAATACTAGATTTTTATCTCATTTTCCCTCCTGCCTTACCAAAGTCATAATCCAAGTATTGGATCATTTCTATTCATTTTTGAGCCAGAAAGCCTTGCTGATTCCAGCAGGGAGTTCTGTTCAGAAATCAATGGTATGATATGGCCCATGGCTTCAATTAAAAAAAAAATAAAGCTGACAAATAATTATTGGCTCATAAGTGATACTGGGAAGCAACCCAAAAATTAAAACAAATAAGCAGCCATAACTGAAATACTGAATTTTATAAACATGTCACGTTGTGAGTGTGGGAAGTTTTTATACTTAAGAAATTACATATGGATTATTATTCCATCTTTAAATTCACAAAAAAACCTTCAAAAGAGCAAGTTTGGGAAGTAGGATAAAACTCATGTGCATTGATCTTTTTCAGGAATATCTTTACAAGACAAATAGTTTGTAGGCCAACACAGTGCCCATCAGACACAGAGGACATCTTAAAAAAAAATCTCTGATCAAATGCCCTTCTCTCACCTGACAGTATTACTAATTCCAGGGTTCCCCTAATTTGTAAACTGTCATACTCCCACCTTTTAATTTCTTACTTGTACTGTCTAAAGGCTCAAGTGCAGAATCTAAACATTCAGACTGACCATTTCTACCCACTTGCCGCCAGGATATTTTCAGTGTGTATTCTACTATTACAGATAAGACTAGAAGCATTCCTTGTTCTTTTGATTCATCTGTGCTTCCTCTTAGGATTTAGATGTTCGTTCCCTATAACTTTGCCAAGCTTCAGTTATTTCAGCTGGAAGTTTCCATGTTAGCTGTCTCATAGAAGCCAAAAATTCTTTCAAAGTTTCAGTCCAAATATTTCAAATATTTTTAACATCAAATCGAAGGAGAAACAATGTCCATAAGCAGCAAACTTCTCCTTGAAACAAGCTAGTGTTCAGAGCAAGGAATTTGGTGTAATTTTAACAGCTTTTTACAATCTCCATGAAAAGCAGGTAAGATCTGTCTAGGGTATAAAATCCTTGGGAGCTGGGTAGAAAATTTTGCTGGTTTCAGAGACTCACAAATTTTAACCTTGGCATATGAAGTCCTCTCTGTACTCTGGGAATGCTCCAGTATGAGTCAGAGCAGGATTATCCCAGACACTGCAGATCTGAGTGGTTGATCCTATGCAAATTGAGAGCAGGGTACAAGTCTGCTGGCTACCTCAAAAGCTGCAGGGAGACTGGCACTGAATAGCAAGAAAAGGGTAGTGTGGAGCAAATGCCAGATGACTGAGACAGAGGTTTGCTGGACACACAGAGTGGCACTGAGATGAAAACCTGTGAGGAATATCATCATTTGGCTCATTATAAGGAGGACTTTACACTTCATTGGGAAAACTCAGTTCCTGATTTGCCATCCACTATCAACCATGACCTTGGTTAATGGAGTTTGTTAGACAAGCCTGAAGTTCCTCTCCTACTGGTGGCTCATATTGGCACCAGTAACATATTATAAATTAGAAAGTGGCTTTCTTTTGTTTTCCTAAAACCAAAAAGCATCTCATTCCCTACTCCCAAGCCTAAGAAGGAGAAACAGCCCTTTCTAAGAAGAAAGAGCATGCAATCAAGTATTCAGGACTCCTTGATATGATACATGCACATACAGGGAAAAGAAGAGCAGCATGTGCAATCCTACAATTTCTTAATATTAAAATGTTTGACATGGCCATCTTAGTTACAAACCTTTAGGAGGTTCTGGGTGTTACTGCTAATAACATATATTAACCACTGGCCACAGTACTATGTATATTTAAGTCCCTATCTAAGGTTTCTTAATATTAAAGCTGGAGAATGGGAACTTGTGGTACAATGTAGAAAGATGTTCAGACTAGCTCTGAACAAGCATGTTTGCACAAGAGCAGCAGCCAAGTATTAGTGTTGTGGTTGACTCACACTAATGTCTGGCCCCTGTAGGATATCTTTCAATAATATGCCAGTTCTGGCTTTAAAAGTTGCAGCATGCCAGCCTCTGAGCTGTGCCAGGACATCTGTTTGTGGGCTAGGCTGAAGAAGAACTCACTGACATTATCTGGGATAGGAAAGGTCTATTTGGGAGGGGTGCTTTTAGTCTACACCATATCCCACTTGAGTGTGATCTCACATACAGCTGTACCAGCACGGCTGAGTGCCTGGTGCTCAGCCCAGGAAAGTGGAGTGAGAAAATCCAGGACTTCTTAAGACAGTAACTCATCCAACTATATTTCCAGACAGGCCTTTTTCAAGAGTGAAATTTGGCATTAGGTCACTGCATTCCTCTATCTTTCCAGTGGTCATTTGTATATGCTGTCCTAGAATTTTGCCTCTGTTCACCATGACCTTTATCCTCCACTGAACATATGGGACATACTTGGATATTGCTGATGTAGGTGCATAAAAGAGCCATCCATGCCAGAGGTTAATTCATTCCAGAGAGGGGCAGGGGAGAAAGAAAATGAAAGCACTTGCATGTGAGTTTTAAACAGCTTGGCAGCCTGTCAGGCTAAGAGCATAGGGCAGATGTGTGCACCAGAATGCAAGCACCTAGACAAAAAATAATATACAATGTAAATGTTTTACCAATGTAAAACTAACACCCCAAGAACCACCAAAGCTCCTGAATATTCTGCACTGAAATTTTCTGACCTTGAAACAATGATCAAGAGTACCCTGCTCCCTACTGTGCACTACAGCAGACATGTTCAAACTAGAGGATTAACACCTCACACACCTATCAACAGACACAGGCATTAAGCAGGACGAGATAACAGCACGGGCAATCAAGAAGCACTGCATCCCAGTTCAACACAGGGGGGTTGTAAACACACAAGCCTCTGAATCCAGCAGCGAAAAACTTAAGCCTGCCAAGCTGAGGATGGATTGAAGTAATGACTAATATTTCCTGGGAAAATATCTGAGAAGTAAGGAAGATAAGGGGAATAAACATCCCAGCACCTCCAGACAGAAATACCATACTGAAGATATAATCCTTCCAGTTCTCTCTCTTTCTATCTACCAGGCTTAGCAGTATTAACCTGCTAATTGACACTAGATAGTAACAATGGACATTAATGAGACTTTCCCCCCAACCCCCAATTTATTTAACAAGACTGGTTTTGCTCCCCAGCCACCTTGCAGGTACTGTTCAAGCAGCAGGAATTACATTTGACCAGATGGCTTCTGGGGATCACAGCCAGGAACTGGATATTGCTGTCAGAGGAGGATGGTTGAAAGGGAGGTGGAGAGCCAACTCAAACTGACTCAAGCAGACACTTCTTTTTAACTACTGCATCTGATGGAAGCCAGGGCAAGGAAAGAAGACCATCTTCTTGCAATTTCATGTAGATCTGTCCTTCTGTCTGTTACAGTGAGGTTAAAACCCAACACATTCTTTCTCATACTCCCTCTCTTGGATACATAATTATCTTCCTTTGTGTTCTCTAGTACATACTGGATGTTTTTGTTCCATCTGCAAACCATCCGTGCATGCCTTAATTCTCTGCTGCTTCCTAGGTGCCTCTTCTTGCCAGAGCAACACTTCTTCACCACTTTTTCCTTCTAGGCCCAGCTCAGAGATCCAAGAGGGTAACAGAATGCTGCAGATAGTAGAGCAGCCCTGATAAAGTTCAAATTTCACCTGTGGCTTACATGGTTCTCAGTAGTCACCCAACAGCATAAACCAATCTTCTTTACTCAGGGCATGGATGGTCATGAGGACTGAATGCTTGCTTTGGGATTGCTCTTTGGGACCAAATAAATACATTTGGGGTCTCAGTGCTCTAAACAAGAGGCTGTGCATTGATATATTGTGTTTGCCACTGGGCCCTTCATGCTCTAACAGCCAGTACTCATAAGGCTGCCATGCACTCATTTCCCTCTCTCTGCTATACATACACACATACTTACACAGCAGTACATAAAAAGTATTTCCACTTACTGGGCACTCAGTAATATTTTGAGTCCAGAGGCTCATATTGGAGCTGTCCTCAATGGTGGTGCACCGCTTCTGCTTGTTATCCCAGCCACAATAGGGGTCTCTGGCTCCCAGGCATTCCCTGCATGTGCAAAGAGAAAAGATTAAAGCTCTTTAAGACTGCCTAGCTCTAAAGATATATATTCAGGCATAGTGCTTGTATATGACAGCTGTCAACTGCAGCAAGGCTCAGCAGAAGAAACAATTTCTTCTATGCAGAGGTTTACCTGCTTGGAAGGGGAGAATGGTTGAATAGAAGGGTGATAGGACACAAAGCAAATATCACTCATAGAAGCTGGAGATTAAAAATCAGTTCACTTCTCTCCAAGGCCTAGGGAAAGAAAATGACTTTACAAATTTTAGTCAAAGAGTACTTGTCATTGAGATATCTTTGTGCTCCAATGTAACCACACAGCAGGCCAAATCTCACACAAAGCAGCCTCTGTGGGTATGTTTTCTGACACTGTGTCCATCCAAACGGGTTAGACAAGCAGAATTAGCCCATGGACTAGTAATAAAGGCTTTCTATTAGTCTTGGCCTTTGCTGGAACAATGGTTTCATTTATAATCTCAGCATCAAGATGTCAGTTTGGAAAAGTCACAGCAGAACATAATTTCTAAGCTTTTGGCTGCTTTGAACACTGTAGTATTCATTTTCCTCCTGAATCCATGTTTACAGGCTAAGTGTGTGTTCCCAACATGTGAGCTGCTAAAGAAAATGACTTGGGTTACTACTGCTGCTAAACAGAGAGGGTCAGTCACAGAATTAATCTGTAGCAATAAAATTCAGCTCTTCTGGTTATTCCCAGGAGTTGCTTTCAAATTGTTAATTTTCATTAGGAAAACACAATGGTACAAGCCACATCATGCATGTATTAGTGAAAGACAAAGAAGAGAGAACTAAACCTAAAAAGATTCACAACATGATTTTTTATTCCAATGATCCGTTCTCTTCCATCACACAAAAAGCTGATAGGATCTTTCTAGAAGTCCCAACTGATGTGAAAACTGCCAATCAGACAGCAACAAGGGACCAGCGGGAAAAATTCAGTTCAAGAAGCTAAACAGGAGAGTAATAAAATTTATTCTAAGGGTTGGTGTCAGTATGATAAATGAACCATCAAAAAAAAAAAAAAGGTTAAAAAAAATCTTTGAAACCCTATTAACCTGTAATCAGCTGCAAATGAAAAAGCAAGTCCCTTAAGTACAGCTGAAAACACTCTGTCAGTCTGTTCTGACTCCACAATGATTTGCCCCAAAGCAAACTCTGCCTGATGCCCACTGCTTTATATAGATATGTGTATATATATATATGTATATAACACACAGGTGTATATATTTATATTTTAATTATGAATTTCCACTTTGCTCCTACATTTCTTTACGAAATATTTCACACACACAGTTGTAAAGAGTATTATCTTTTATCCTTTAGGAAGGTAGTTACAGTGACTCTCTCTACTACCTTTTTCCCTCAGCTTCTTCATCACACCCAGGAATAAGGCAAAGATGATTCTTTCCCAACCCCGGGCAACAGAACATCAAACAGTTGCTTAGGAAAGACTTGGGATCTTCAGTCCAGGTCCACATGCTGCTTTGCTCATTATTCTAGCTAAGGACCCCCCATCCTGCTGCTTTAGCAACCCACATTCCCCTCATTCATGAAGTGGTACTGCTGCACATCCAGTGCACATCCAGTGCTGCCTTTGCCATCCAGCAGCCCCTCAGCAAAGGCAGCCCCCAGCTAATTATGGAGCAGACACTGGAGCATCTGCACACCCTCTTGGTAATTTGGTCCTTCAGGAGGAAAGTGGGCAGTTTCTACAGAGAAGAATGAGAGAAGTAACGGGGGTGGGGGGGAAGAACAAAGCCTCTGCTTTTAGCTAGAGAGCCTTTTGGTCAGGCTTTCATACCTTGACACCACATACATGCTATTGTTTCCAACCTCATGAAGCCATTTCGCTGGGCACCCAGCAAGCTGAGAGGTCATTGTAATTCATAACAGAGAAAGCTGTTGTGAGCATCACCCTATTATGATACACATTTTCCCTGAATTTAATTTATAGGACAACATGTGCTGCATAAATCCAGGAAATAATCTCCATATGTTCTGTGCTGCAGCCCTCAGCCACTCCGCAGGCTGCAATAAATCCCAGTTTAGGCACTGACCACTTTGCTGGCACTGTCAGGATGGGTGCCATGTAACGTGCTGCTCCTGGCTACCAGCAGCAAGCTACAGATCCCTAATGGTGCAGGCAGTGAACCACAGCCCATGGTCCTCTGCTGCTGCCACTGACCCAGCTGTAAGGCCATCAGGAACCGGCTGCAGAACCGCCCGAAGGCCACGGTGCTGGGCCCTAGGAACAGCCTGGCACAGGGCTTGGTGGGGAGCTGTGGCCATCTCTGCACTCAGCATCCTGGGTGTGATGAATTCCAGCCCAGCCCGGGCTCCGCTGGGTTGTCAAAACATGCACTCTATAATTTAACAACCATCAAAGCCCAACAACCATCTCCCCATCTGATGGCAGGCTCTCAAAACCATTTGAAATCTAAAAACAAAATAGCTGTATTGTCTGCTTCCCTTCAGGACTCAGAGCTCACTCATCTGCCTCAACTCTGGTGAGAAACCTATTATATCAGCTGACAGTGATACACTTAAAGGTGAAGAGGAACGTATCTACTTACACACAATTTGCTCCATTTTTTTTCCTTTAGTAAGCAGGAAAAGCATTACAATGTGCACTGCTGCAAAAGAACATTCTGGCAAATACTTTAAGTGAGCACTTCAGAACCCACTCTAATCCTTACAATATCCTTCGAATATCTTTAGAATATATGTCCTTATTTATGTCATTAAAAGATAAAACCACACCAGCAACCACAAACGAAAAGACAAATATATGTATGCATACATGCATGCACAGATCAAAATGCTTCAGAAATATGTTTTCATTCTTAGTAGATCAGGCACCACGGTACAGAAAATGTTAAGCTATCATGGCATTCCCTAGTACTCAGAACATAAAATAAATTGAAATGTTTACATGTAAATATGATTTCATGTTATGATACAGCTGAAAAGTCTCACATAAGCCAGCGGACCCAAAGTCTCACAGGGTGGTATTTAAATATTGTGAAATGAGATACTAAGGAGTTCATATGCTGTAATGAAATTCTGATGCTTCACAGCAATAGAACTTCTTCCACTGCCTCAGTGGGCCAGATTTCATACCATCTATCCAGACAACACCACGCTTGGATCTCAGTAGTGGCAGGCTGGGAATGCCTTAAGGGACTAACAACACACTAGCGTCTCTCATCATAATTCGCACAAGTAGAGTGAACCCATTATCCCAGAAGACTACCCAAGCATAGCAGGTTAACACTGGCTATGTTAATGTTAATGAGTTAGTTAATGAAATCCCACAAAGGCTTGTGGATGTAAGATGGTGATGGTACCACACAGTCCACACCCCTGGTTCCCCTCCAGCCGTCTACTAACCATAGCACTTTCAGTGAGGACGCAGGAGAATTCCTCTTGACAGATATCTAAGAGGTTGAATTTACTATGGCAGGGCATTACTATCAATATTGATTCACTTTAATTCATTGTCTCACAATAAATGCTGAGGGTTTATGCCTTATCTGAGGCATAAAGACATACACTGAAAATGCTCAACAGAAAAACAATTTCATTTGAACCGCCTATTCAAGGTATTATTTCTTCAGTTCCTTATTCTCACTTACTAAGGATATTTGCATAAAAATAAGATCTTGTAAGAGCTCACCTCCTGTCTGCTGTTTGGGAGCTGTTGTTGGCTGTTGCAATAATTTCTAAAGCAGTGATCTGGGTTAGCACAAAGGCTTAAGACTGTAAGTGGAGCACTATCCACAGCTCACTGAATTAAATGGAAACTCTTACCTGTGACTGAATAGTTTTTATGGGGCTTTTGGAGCCTGCTCTCACAAATGGCACATGCTGTAAAGAGGTTTCTGCTTCCAAGATCCAGGTCCTGACCAGGATTTTGTACCAAAAGACACAAAACTGTCATCCAGAGCATTCACTGAAGGACTTTGCTCCTTTCGTTTGCCACAACATGCTTGCTCTCCCAGTTTTCATTTCCTCTCTTTTTATTTACCTCTTCCTCACTCCTTTCTGATGACTAAAATCAAATAGGAATGGAATGACAGGACATGATGATCTGCAGAGGAAGGGCTCTAGACCAAAGACTGAGAAGCTCCCTTATCAAAACTGTGCTTCCTCACAAACCCTGCCAACTGTACCAGGCAAGGGTTCTGCATTTTTGCTGATGAGTTTGGAACCTGCAGTGAACATCCTGTTCTTTAAACCCCTGAGGGCATCACCACTTAGTTCATCAGAGGCACAGAGGCAGCAGCACCATCACCTGGTGCTGTGCAAACATTTCTAAGCCTGATCCTGCAGGGCACTGAGCAACCTTCACTCATCTGTGCTCAGCATCTCAGGGGCATAGGTAGCACAAGAGTTCATCTTGCTCTTTTTGAGGAATAAGATGTCAAAATTTCACACTGGTGCGTTGCACTCTTCAAGTAGTTAACCCTTAGAACAGCACTTTACAAGCAATAAGGGGTTTTTAGCTGTGCCTGTTAGCTGCAAGCATTAGGCTGTGTTTGGCAGACAAATATTTCCTGACAAGGTTAGCTTACTGCTCCTTGCTACCAACTTGTGGAGGGGATGAGCTAAACAAATAATCATATTAGTTTCCAGCCAACCAACTCATAGTTACTGACAACCTCAATAGCCTGTGCAAGGAAGAGTGGGCTTCTGTCTTCCCTAAAGCCAGATGGCACAAAAAGAGAAGAATAAGAATCAAAAGGATGTTTGTGGTTTAAGATAATAAGATTAGAAAGGGAAAAAAAGCACCAGACCTTCAAACAATCCCTCTGATTTTGATATCTTTAAAAATTCAAACTACAGAGCTAAGTTAGTGATCTGTACAAATCCATTATCTATCCCCACTGAGAAGAGAAGCCAAGTGGAACTGAGCAGCTTTAGTCAGAGGATGGTCAAGTAGCAGCTTCATTTCTCAGCTGGTGAATTCAGCACATTCAGTGCCAGATGCTACTGCCCATTCCTCAAGATGAGTAGCCACATTCCTGATAAGCAATTAACAGGACTATCTGTGGAGCAGGACACTACTTAAGAAGAGCACACTACAGCTCACAGGTACCACCGCTGTCAAGACTACAGCTGAGGTTATCCTGGACAGGTAGGTTTGGTATTTTGTCATTTGATATTCAAAGCAGAGACAGAGAAGCCAAAGTGTCCACGTGTTGTGTGTGTAATTTATCACCCACACATGCTTAGCGTCAGTGATTGCTGCTCTACACATGATCTGTTTTGAATGCATAAATTAAAGCCAGTGAAAAACAGCCTCTAAAACTGAAGTCCATTATGAGCCACATGTAACTTATTTGAAAGAAACGGTGCACAGACAGAGGATTTTCAGAGGCAGTTTCACCTCATTTTCCCTTCCACATCAGGGATCTTGGCTTGCTAGTTTCCATCTCCTGCAGTACCATTTTCAATATCACTTCTATCGATTGTGGTTTATAGATTATGGCCTCACACAATCTACACAACAAACTATTCTGTTCCTTGCTTTCTGACATCCCATTCCATCATCTTTTAGCAACAGTGGCTTTATTGGATGCGTGTTTATTTTTATTTTTAAAGCTGTGAAATCAAACAACACTGCATTTATTCAAATATGAAGATTAATGCCATCCCAAGGAAAAGTCTGATTAAATCTGGATTTATGTTTACATCAGTAAAGCAGGTTATTAAAAAAAATGAGTAAGTGTTCCTCCACAAACACTATTAGAAACTCCTGTCACCGTGCCAAACAAAACTGACCTCTAATAAAAACAGAAGTACAAGAGGGCCTCTGACTACCAGTGATGGGATCAGTCATCCACAAGAAAACTCAGATACTATTAAAGTCCTAATGAAAGGAATAGCCAGCAGGAATTCCTGAATGTGGGGCATGTTTGTCTGGATTGCAAAGCACAACACTTTTCTAGCCTCAGCAGGCTTTTCAGCCTTACGAAAACAGGGCTGACGTGGAAAGAGGCAGAGGGGACTGGATATCCTTTTTGAAAGGCAGCTTGAGCAGATCAGTGCACTCAAATGTTATTCCCTGTCTCTCCCCTGTGTCAGTCAGTGTCTGGAGGTGGCTGTCAGATTAAGATGTGCTCTGCTCCTGCATTTCTGGTTATCCAGTTGCACATCTGAGACTTATGTGTGAATGTGGCAAACTCCTTAAGTCTGGCAGTGTAAGTGGAAATGGGAAAAAGGGTGGTGCAGGCAAGAGCAAATCCACTGCAAAGGACACAGGTGCTTTGCAAAGCCTCTGAAAAATACTGATGATTTAAGAATAAAATTTTACTAAAATGGGAATTTAGAGAGGGAAAGAAAACTGTGAAGGTAGAAAACATAGAAAGACATGTGAGTGATGATGATAAAGCAACCTGAGAACAGTCTACAGTTGTCACCCAGGCTGCACAAAGTAATCCATATTCAAGCAGCTCCTTTGTGAAACTTGGATTTTGTTAAGCTCTGGCTAATTATTTTCTGCTTAACAAGACGTAGATTCAATTCGACAAAGCCTTTGTAGATTAATTTGTGTTGAGAAAGGCAAATTAATGTTAGACCACCTACTACTCCCTGAGGATCTATCACATCTCTTGTCCAATACAGGGATATTTTAATATTGCATAAAGTTCAAAGTGGTCCTGTCAATATATTCTCCATTGCTTTTTCCCATGTAGTGAAAAAAAACACTTTCAAATAATGTTCATTCCTCTTTTAACAAGAGACAATATCCCTTAAGAAAATGGATATTCTTGAAATCTAGTCCTACCCCTTTGCAGCCTGGAGTGTTCCCATATATCTGTAGTACTCTTGAGATTTTTACATGTAAGAGACAACAGACTGTACAATATTATGTTCTTCTACAACCTGTACATATTTTATGTACTCATATGTGCTTAAACTTAAAACCTAAACCAAGAGAAACAAATATACTCTTGCTCAGGATACTTCCTCCTCCCCAAAGAGGTGAAACAGCACATCTAATAAAAAGTTAATGATGCATCTGTAGTAATATATTCCTTCAGCATTAACTCTGGACACATTTGTGTTTTACAGTGCAAATGCTGCCTGGAAGCCTGAGACATGAAGCAAACCAGCCAT
Organism: Phaethornis superciliosus; assembly: GCA_023637945.1. Classification (NCBI taxonomy): domain Eukaryota; kingdom Metazoa; phylum Chordata; class Aves; order Apodiformes; family Trochilidae; genus Phaethornis; species Phaethornis superciliosus. Next base: position 27,565,891 of record JAJQWJ010000007.1, read on the forward strand.
GGCAGCAGTAAGGCTGTAGACTCTTCACATCAGGAGTCAAGTCACTGAATATGACCATTGCCTAGAATACAGATCTTACAACATAATAGTAGCAAATTGCAAGAATTGACAGATGCAATGGATATCTGCCCTGGGGCTTGCTGGTAGCTTTAGTTAATAATCTTGTTTGTATAACAATAGCATCAATGTCATCTTAATATTACATATTCCAAGGAAACTACCTGCTTTCCTGCCAGTCACCACTGTGCTGAACACAACTTCACATAGCCCACCTAGCAGGCATCAGATGGTTTTGACTTTTAGACATCATTGATCTGAGCTGGCCTAAAGCCAGCCTGCTAGAGGTAAAAGGATCTGTACTCTAAGCCATTCCTGATCTTGGGAGTCATGTTGGCACTACACTTTAAAAATAAGGAGCAAACAAAAGCCCTCATCTTGTTCAACCTTTCTTGCTTTTTTTCTCCCTCCTAGCAAATCAAAAGCCCCCCAGTACAGACTGGCAACCTAATCATGACAGTAAGGAGACAAAAAGCAGTAAGCTCTGAAATGAGCTGATTTTGATTGGCTCTTTCTGAAGCGACCTTCATCTGTTCCAGCAGTTGTATAACTCTTGACTCCAGCTACTGCTAAATACCCCTTTTGCCACAGTACCATTCACTGGGGGCCATTTATATTGCTGGGAACTAAAAGTTGGAGGCTAAAAGTGTGCAGACAGCTTAAAATGAATGTAAAGCTTGCCTTTGGTTAAAACATTTAATAAAAATGAGAAAATCTGTAATAATTCATCTGCTCCGGAGCAGAGCTCATTTCCACTCTTTCAGCCTCTGTCCTTTTTATCAGTGATGCAAACACTGGCAATTTCAGCACAGCCTTATTCTTCAAACTCAGCCTCTTGCTGGTTTCCCTGTTGGCCCCAGACTGCATTTCTCTACTCACTGTTATTTGTGATTCTCTCATACTTAAATGCCATCTACAAAGTAGGCTATTTTCTTTCTTCCATGCCATTAAAGATAATGTCAAACAAGATGAAACTGAAAACTAATCTCTCTGGCACCTTACTGGAAACGTGCCCCTGCTTGCTACATTGCTGCTTACCCTCACCTTCTGTTTTTTCCAATTTCAGACACACAAGGCCATGGCCATTTCCCAGACTGTTCAAACGAAGCTCTTTACCTGCTATCCTGAAATCCAGGTTTTTAGATCTGTACCATGCCTTTGAATCTTAAAGGTCCATATCATGCAAATAGTATGAATTCGCTTAACATTACATATATAAGCAGCTACATTAAAGAAAATGGGAGTAATTGCTTCCTACAGCAGATGCAAACGTGTTTTCAGGATCAAGAAAATAGTATTATTTTGTATGTCTATTGAAAGCACATAGATCCACTTCCTCTACCCAACTTCATTCTTTCCAAGAGCTTTGGTGATTGTGGTTCTGTGTGATGTCTTCATTCTCTGCCAGTGGGAGTCTTGGTATTTACTTAAATGCAATCAGAATGCCAAACCAGATGTTTAGTGATTTATCCTGATGTGCTATTGGATCCTGTGGATGGCAAAAGATTGGGCTGAACACTCCTTTTTGCCTATGAAGTCTTCTGAAGCTTTTCAGAATTATTGGTGGTACAATAATTAGCTGATTCCCTTAAGTCTGGAAAGGCCATATCACTCAGAGTGATATGAGTGGAGAGGCCATAGTCAACTCACTCTTTTCCCAAAACTGGGAAATTTTTAGATCTCTTCCCAGACTGCGTTATCCTTCCCATTTATTTCCCCAACAGTTTCACTCCTGAAATCTGGGAATACTCTAAATCTGGTTTTGCAATCCCATATTCAAATGCTTCCTTCTTTTGTTACAGAGGATTTTGCACCATATGAGCAGTAAACAAAAAGAAGAAAATACCAATAACCACCAAAGCAATCTTCCATGAAACATCTTAGCCAGTACATAAAGTGCAGTGGAACAGGGGCCATACTTGGAGCTCCAGTTTTGCACTTTGGAGAAAGAGGGCAGAACACTGTCTGCCTCTTTGCTGTAAATGCTGACCCTTTTCTTCCAATAACTCCCTGGAGCCATTTCAGGAGTTACTCACCTATAGGCACTTAGTTGTCTGATCACTGATCCAGGGTTATTTAGAGGTAAATTGTGTTTCTTACTGAGGTCTCAAGTCAGCAAATACCACTACATGTCAGCTGAGTCATTTCTGCTAGCTTTGCAACAAGCACCGTGGCCTGAGGGGATGTAGGGCAGAATTTAGGCCAAGTAGCATGGCAAAAACTCAGCATTACTCAACAGCAAATCCCCTGAATCCTGGTCAAAAAAAAAAGGCAGTTCAAATAAGAGTATGTCATAGTTACACAGAAGAGGATCTGGTTCTCTCCACAGCCTGGGAAGGAGGAGTATCTCCACTGATATGTGGTTGACTCACACAACCTGATGGGTTGCCCACATGTGGATTCAGCACACAGGGAGAGGACAGGCAAGCCAAACTATGCTCAGAACCAAAATTTCATCCCACAATTGCAACTTGAATCATTTTAACTGGAAATTTTATGCAGAAAACTGGAGGGAGGATGATGAAAGGTTGAATAGCAACATAACATCCATTAAAATAAACAGCTCAGGACAGAGAGAGTAGATAAGGTGGGTATTCAAGAGACTCTCTCGTCTTTCCCCCATCTGAACATTTAATAAAAAATAGCTACAAAATCACTCTGAGGCCTGCCTCAGGGTGTCTCACTGCTCAGAAGCCCACAGGCCTGGTTCTGCATAGGCACAGAACAAAGACATCACAAAGTGTTCCCTGAAACCAGCTTCATTTTCCTACCTGTTTGACTGCAATTCCCAAAACAAATAATCTCACACTGCCCCTTGAAAAATTTACTATGCCACCCTACAAATAAGCCCCACCTGAAAATAATGGTCCAGATCTAAAGCTCTCACCCCTATAAAATTCAGATCCAGGATTTGGTTCAGACATATTCCAGAGATGTGGTAGTGCCAGTGATAAAGCTGCAATACTGGCTCTCCAAATATCTCTTTCCATACCTTGGGGGCAACTCGAAGAAAAAATCCAAGGTCATTTGAAAATTGCAGGAAGACTACAAAGATTTCAAAGCCATGCACAATCCAGCAGCAAGCACAGCCAAGCTACCACCCAGCAAAGCAGTCTTCAAAACATGCTGCATGTTCAAAGGGCTTGTAGGTTTTGCTCACGTTGAACATTTCCTAGTAGTCTCCAGTGAGACTGGGGAATGGCAGCAGTGAAGCACAACAGGAAAACACACGCAGAAGGCAAGGTCCCCGCAGCCAAGTCCAGCCTGTAAATTTGGGAAGCTGACATTACAGATGCCTTCCTGTTGTCCTGTTGCTAAGAGTGGCTGTTCTGAAAGGCAGATTGAGACAGGTCAGTGGGCACACACAAAACCCTGCTCAGACACCTAGAAATATAGTGGGTCGACAAACTACATCCAAACAGGGGGCTGAGTTACTGGTCACCATTTCGGAGATTAAACTGGTTCCATGTCAATGAACAAACGTTAAAGGAGATGGCAGAAATCTCTTTCCCTTTCCACCTCTTCCCTTCACTGCTGCGTTTTCCTCTGCCCCGTTTCTGAGCCTCAGCATCAAGCCCCAAGCTTCTAAAACAGCACAGCAGCAAGGATGGCTGGAGGGGATCAATGCTAGGATCAATTTTCTCTTGATACATGACTGCCTGTTCCAGGGAGAAGGCAGAAGGCAAGGGGAAGGTAAGAGCTCTGTGTCAGCAATCACAAACCCACATCAGCCCCCAGGGTGTAAAGGGCTGCAGAGTTTCCTGATAACATAAAGGCAGAGCCAAAGAAAACAAACAACGTTGTGGTATTCCTGCTTGGGAGGCACAAATTCTCCATCACCTCTAAGCTTTCTGAACCCCCATCAAAACTATTACATTATAAAATCTGCTGAAACCAGAGCTTCTCAGGGAGGACAGTCAAGAAGTCACAGCATGACAAAAAAGTAAGCAGGGGGTATGGTAGGGGCGGGAGCCCTTCTTCCCGTGGTGGCTGTATATTGGCATGTATTAAACATAGACACAACAATAAGCAATAAATCACAGCCCAGGAGAAGTGCCAGGTGGAATGCATTGGAGGAAATTAAAACATCCTTCTCAATACAGTTCAGTATTGAAACAAACACAAAGAAGCCCAAATTGACTTATCACCAGCCTAGCCAGGGTGCTAAGGGGAAAAGGAGCTCCAACATTAGCAGCTGAAAAATTTGCAGTTGAATAATTTCCTACCAAAAAAAAAAAAAAAGCTTAGCATAAAAAGTAATAACATTATCACAGACATCCTTTTAAACAAAAAAACAAACAAACAAATAAATAAACTTCCTTAGCTTTCCTAAGTTTCTCCTTTTTGTCCTCCTTTTTTCAAATGTGCAGCCCCTCCACAAGACTCAGTCAGGGAGCAAGGGATCCATTGCAATGCACATAAGTACACTAGCTGGCCAGCACTTAAATTCAGCAAATTCTGACCTTCAACATCACCAAATGTATGCACCCAGCATGCTATCAGGAGACCCTATCTTGTGTACTTTGGTATTGCTCAGTGGCTGGCTTTAAACTGCCTAAAAGAATCATGAAACTAGTCAGTGGAGACAGACTTTGAGTCTCGCCAACCTCCAGAGAGCTGGGATGCTTCCTCCAGAAAGTTTTGTTTAGAAAAAAACAATGTTGTACTAAGTGCCCCAGTAATTTCAGCTAGGACTCAGTGCCATACAGTGGATAAAACTGAAGCTGCTTGTAGCCACCAGCAGGCAAGGGAACCTCTTTGGAGTCAGGTTTTTGGTTTTTGCAGGGAAAAGCTTATACTAGCAGGGGACTACCCTGCAGCTCTCAGGTCCTGAATGGATGGTGCTCCTGTGAGGTACCCCAACTTGTCTGTCTTCCAGCCACTGCTGCTTTTTCCCTGCTTGTCACTTTTTTTAAGCAGTTGAACAAATCTCCATCATCTGAGTTTTAATGGAAGTGTCATACAAAATACTTATGCAGGCTGAAACTGGGACATGATCTATAAATTACCAGAAAGCTGAACTCAAGTTTAGGAAAAGAAAGAAAAAGAACTAATTTCTCTTGAAACTGGATCTTATATATGTATACACAGATAAATATTCCCAAACTGAAACTCACCAGGACAGCCTGAAGAGGAAAGCTGTAGTTATGTATGCCCTACCTTTTTAAATCTCTGCTTTTAAGGACAGGATGGCATTTTCCAGCTGTGATTCTCTTTCTCTTATTAAACATTTTTGTGTCAGCCTGTCTGTATAAGCAACTAAGCCTTCACACATTAAACACTTCTGTGTCAAACTTGCAGTAATGACCAAGTTGTATTTTCTGAAAGGGATAATTATAAGGTTCAATGAAAATAAAAAGAGTTGGCATTTTATATTTAGACAGATGTAATTTAGTGCAAACTGATAGATAAACTCTACTTGTTGCAAATAAAACTGTGGCGACATTTTCTATAATCTTTTTTTTTGGCTGGAGAACAGGGGCTTCTTGCAGTAGACCGTGAGTGAGGGAATCCATTCAGCTGTTGCTGAGAAAACCTTTCCTCTTGTCAAGCACAGAGGACAACAGTTTCAGACAAAAGTCTCAGCAAGGAAAGGAAGGCAAAAGCAAGAGAGGAGAAGTAAGAGTATTTTCAAGAGATGTAAACAAGCAATTACCTGCAGCAGACCACACTACACACTCAGGGAGATTATTTGAGTATAATGTCTCAGTCAGTTGGTATCACACCCTTTCACCTGCTTAAATGGAGGGGTTTGGATGCAAAAACCTCCTACACTTCTGGGTGGAAAATGGCTCTGTAGTCAGGGTTGAAAATTAGAAAAAGTCTGTTTTTTCCCACTCCTTTTAAAAGGTACAATCAAGGCACAGAATCCATCCAGGTGTAAGAGATGTCACACATAGTTGACATGAGCTATTGGTTTCCAAAAGCAATAATGAATTGCCACAAAGCCCAGCCCTGCCTCATCAAGTTTGAGAGGTGATCATTCAGATAAGCCAGGAAAGGCTGGCTGCAACCCAAAATTCAAAAATCTGCAGCCATACAGGCAGTAAGAACTACCAGCAAAACACAGGGACTTCAAAAAAGCAACATTGAAATGTCAAGTTAAAAAAATAACTAAGTAAATATTGCAAGCCCTTCCGTGGTTAAACATACAATTTATAAGGACTAATTAATATTTACCAAAAAATATTGCTCATTCTCATTGCTCCTGTCATGAATGGATCTATCAGGAGATGCATTTTCAACAGTGTCTTTTGTCTTGTAGTGATATAAAGAAGCCTTCTAAACTGAACCAGACTGGAATATGTTTCCCTGGTGCTCTTCTTTTTCACCTGAAGTGGAATATATCAGAGCTGTAAATTTACTTACCCTTCTGTTCTGTACATGGAGCATCTCTCCAGAGGAATTTTTAGCACTCCATTATTTAAGCCCACAAAGAGCGACCTGTCGCTGTGCAGGATTTGGAGACTCTTGATTGTTTCCTGTTGTCCATCAGGGAGGATCTGCATTTCCTCTAAATAACAACTCCTCAGGCTCCTGTTAGTAGTAGAAAGGGCCTTCAAGATGGTGCCATACTCTAATAGACAAGAAACAAGGCACAAGTAAATCTTGGAGGCATTGTCTTCATTTCATATCTGCCTAAAGAGTGAAATATTAATAACTTTACACAGATGCTTTAAATCTAGTTCTGGGTCACCTGCTGCCTGTGGTAGAAAGAGCTCCAGCTACATCATTACAATCCTCAGACATTACAAAACCTGCCTGTGAGTATATTTTAATAGAAACCCAGAAGGATGTGAACCATCTGGAGACTGAGTACCTGGAAATATTTTCCAGTTGGAGCACTGAGGCGGAGGTAAGTCTGGTTCTGTTACCAGTGAGTTACAGGGCAAGGTGACCCGAGATAGCAGGGATCACTTCTGGTGCCTTGAGTCTGTATTTCTTTTGGTTTATGGAGCAGATTGGTGTGATTAGATGCCATGACAAATGACAACAGATGCAGCAGGCCTGCTGGAAATCTCAGAGGCCTCCAGAGGACTTCACGGGTCACATATCTAATTGATCCTCTTCCTGGAAGAAGCCATCCTGCCAGCTTAACAAGGGGATGTTATGGCATGAGCACTGCATACACAGCAACATAGACATTGATGTCCATAGTGCCCTTACCTGAACAATTTAAAGATCTGCTAAACCGTGGGAGATTTATGTTGGGGAAAAGGGGATAACCACACTGCTTTTGATTAAAACACCAAATCAGCCCTCATTGTTCCTAAAACTTAATCTTTCTGTCCCAGTAACTTCTGTACTGGTGCCAAAGCTCAGCAATTTAGAGTGGTGGGGTTGGCTGCCATGCAAAGCTTCTCTTTCACTTAGGAGGACCTTAAGTGTGGAACAAGTTTGAGACCAAATTTTGGGCTTGCTTTGCCTCCAGATTGGGTTTGTGATCAGGACTGCCTCTGGGCAGGACTGTCTCTGCTGAAGCATTTGAGTGATTCAAATCAGTCAAATTCATTCCAGGTCCAGCAGATCTCACCCTTTAGTCACCACTAATCAGGGCCAGAAAGCAAACACAAATAAGGAGGTAAGGTTATGGCAGCAGACCTTTCCATACATATGATACAAGGCAGAAAACATCCAAGCTTTCTCTCAGGTTTTGTAGCCCGGACTCATTACGTAAAATATCAAGGTATCAAAATGGCAGAACCATGTTGTATTTCCATTTAAGGGCAATCTTTTCATCATAATCATTGTCCATGGAGGCTCCCACAGTGGGAGTGTTTCTAGAATACATCCAAGATTATAATTTTTTCAGTAAGTGGTAGTGAAAGTTCGATAAATTATGACACAATCCTGGAAGGTGGTAACATGAGAATGGGCCAATGACTCTGCATTCAGATATAAGATTAAAATAACATTTACAGAAGCAATCCATCTTATTCTAAAGTCAAAGCTTCTGCAATTGAGGATAACAACATTATACCCATGAGGCTGGCCATATGCTCTGATTAATCAAACTATTTAATTTAACCTCTATCATTAGTATGAATATGGGCTAAGACAACCATTTATAACACTTTGTCCTTCTTCAGCATTTTTCATTTATCCAAGATATCTGTGCTTTTCAGAAAAAGCAATGTGTTCTGCTAATTAGAAGATGGCAGTAGAAATCAAGAGACTAAATCATATACTTAATTCTAGCACTGGCTCACTATGCTACCACATAAAAAGCACTTGCCTCAGCTCCCCTCCCTGCATTACATTGCAGTGCACACCCATTCCCAAAAGCACTGGGAGTCACACACCAGCAGACACCCAGAAGTGCAAAGAAAGAAAGATTTAAAACCTTGTGCAAGCCTGAAGGGTAAGTATTACCAGTGCTTAGAGATGAGTATGTCATAGTGCAGAGAGGCAAGTTACATGTGAAAAACCACAGAGCATTTCAGTGACCTTTGCTCCTCCCCACTGTTATGTATTATCCTGCTTAGCTGAAACACGTCTTTAGGAAAGGGATGGGAATATTACTATTTTTAAACACAACCATAGATTTATGGCCTGCTCACCCAGGACACTGCCTCAAGCCTTCACTTTTGAGCCAAAATGACAACTGATACTGAATGACAACTGATATTCAATGACAACTGTAATGATGTCATGATAGGTCTACTAGGGCTGTTTGATCTACAAGCAAGTGGCAAGTACTTTCTTAAGCCCTGACACTCTTACCTGTCCCAATATACATCACGTGGTAGAGAGTATCCTTCCCCTGGACAATATCAACCACCAGTTTGGAAAATCGAATGCTGTCCTGAGTCACGTAGGGATCCACGGTCACCGGCTGCACAACATCGTTCATCAGGAACAAGCGCTGCGCGTCCTGCAGGACCCTCTCAGTCAGGTTCTCGTTGGGGCTGTCATCACTCAGTGTCCCACACTAAACAGACAAGACTGAACTTCAGCACCTGTATTTTCTCCCCACTACAGCAGCCCAAGACCAACCCCTGAAAATCTTCCAGAAACCCAGGTCCTGTTGCTTTCCTGCAGAGGTGGGGCTGTGAGGGTCATGGGATCACGCCCTGAGCCTGACCTAAGGTCCTCCACTCTTTTTTATATGCTTCTCCCAATTGGTCCACTGACCAGTGTTGTGGTGTTTTATTCTCTTGTGATACCCTGAAGTCAGCACACCAGATGGGCAAGAGACATTAACAAACCAAGAATGAAATGAAAGTATTAAAGCTAGATGTAAAAAAGATGTAAAGCTAGCAGTGGAAAGGAAGTTTTTGTGGCAATCGTTGAAGCACCTCAAATCCCCTGGCATCTCACTCTATACAATGGACAAAACCTTGAGGTTAAAAGTACTCAAAACCTGGTTGGCTTTGCATAGAAGAACCCAGCTCAACAGACTGCTGTTCTCTGATGTGCTTCCTTCTGAACAGACCCCTCCAGCTTCATCTGATCAAGGCACTGTTAGCTATTAGCTCCCTGGTCCACAAACAGCTCACAGTGAATGGCAGATCAGCCCTTATCCATCCATCCTCCAGCACCAAGGGGTAGCACTGAGATAGGACTTAGTGCCCTTGTCCACAACCAGAGGGAAAGAACAAAGCTCATCCTTTGTTTTTTAAACACCAGCATAAGTCCTACCATGTGGATAGTGCATTTTAAGGTCTGAGTTTCTTTTTCACACAAGTCTCTAGAATTTAGCATTTTCAAAAGCCAATGCAAGATTATACTCTCCATGAAGTTGGGCTGTGAAGTGTTATGATCTACGTTGGTAGCTAGGGCTGGATCACTATTCTTTCCCAAGATGCCATGCATTGTGGGCAGAAGCTTTATTACTCCAAATGACAGCTGAGTGACTAGTTATTTATCCCGCCCAAGACCATGGGATTCAGTGGTGCAACTAGAAATCTTTCCAATTCCCATATTCATTCATGGACAAATGCTCACATCTGAATTATTTCATGAATAAAAAACTCACAAATTTCATCTTCTTCATGTTTGGGCTTCATTTCTCTTCTTGGAAAAGAAATTAGTATCCTGCGAATCAGGAACTCCAGCCACGGTGTAGAAATTTTCCATGTGCATACTTTCAATATGGATCAAAGCAGCACTTTACATTGTGGCTGCCTTTGTGAGGTGCACCATGCAGAGTTTGTCTTACAACGTGCTAAACTGAATTGACAGGAATTTAGCTCAATTTTACACGATAAAAATGGTTCTTGACAGTTGGTCTACTAAGCCCTACAATATTTTAGAGCTTTAGTCTGAACTCGGTGATACTATTTTCCACCACTTATGGACCTGGGCACTTTCATATCATCTTAAACTTCTTCCCCAGTAGCCAGATTAAGGAAGCATCAGTGGGTTTTTTATGTGTCTTCAGGTGGGTTTTAATGTGTGTTTTTTTAGATATTTCTCTTCTGCTGTCTCCTATGCTTCTTCTGATTTAACTACTGTCTTGCTTTTGATGCTTTCCTACCTGCTCACTTTCTTTTCCAGACTATCACCAAAGGAGGAGTCGCAATGGCAGGAACGTCATTGTAGGCTTTGTTTTCTGTTCTCATCAAGTCATAGATAATCCTTTTGGTCTATTGGCAGCCTGTGTGCTGACACAGCATCCCTCTGGTTTGGGTTTATTTTGTTCTGTTCTAATTTCCTGATTATCTGCACAGCCCTGATCCTCTATATCCTTCAGTATTTCTCCTTCCTCTCTGCAAGAAAAAAAACTTCTGGCATACTTCCCTCATCTTCCATTGTGAACACTGAGGGAAAAAATTAATTTAATTTTTTTGCAATATCTCCCTCTTCTATCACTAAATTACCCTTGCCATCTCCTAAGGGCCTCTTCAGTGACCTCTTGTTCCTCCTCTACTTGAAAAACATCTTAATTTCTTCTTGCAATCTTCCTTTTGTCTGCTGCATACCTCCTTTGCCTTTATTCCTTTCCTTATTTTTACTATGACCCTTTTCTTTCATCTTGCTGCTGTAACCTTTGTACTTCACATTTTATTTCATACTTTTCACTACATGGAAATGCTTTCTAAAGTCTTTTTCTATTCCTCCTGTCCTCCTGGGTTAGCCCAGCAAGTGACAAAAAAATCCTTGATTCTCAGTTAACCTTAATATTCCCTTTAAACTTAAATTAAAAAAAAAAAAAAAAAAAAAGCCAGTCTGTATTTGCATGGCTGGGCCTTCAGCAAAGCTTCAGCGTTGGCTTTGAGTGCATGAAGCTGAGGGAGTGATGGAGAGTCCAATCCTCTCCCACCTTGTACAGGGTACAGGCAGAAGTCCTGTAAAAAAAGATTTTTAAAGACTATTCTCACGTGTCCTCTTCTACCCATTGCTGCTTTATGTGTCCATAACTTCTGGCTGAGCTTCTGTGCCTCAGAAGGATAACCATCTTGCACTGAAACACTAATAGCCTTAGGGACCCTATCAAGTGAAGGAATATTCATCCTTACACAGTCCCAATGGTTAATTAATTCTCTTGTTTAAAAATATAGATTGTATCCTTTCTGGCTTGTCCAACTTCAGCTTTCATCCCCCCTTACAGTGGGGACATGTCCCCTTCTGAGGATCACATTCTCGGAGATCACTTATCAGTGATGAGCATAACAGAGATTTAAATTATTTATTATTATAATAAAATGAACACTCTCATTATCAGTAAAACCATTCAACTTTTGCCATGAATCCCATGGTCTCAATAACATGTGGCAAGGAGTGCCACAGACAAAACCACATAAATGTGGACAATTTAACTGCACCATGGGTCTACCTGGAAAAATTATACCCACACAAATCACATCAGAGTGACAGAATGTAAAAGGAAGTGGAGGAAACTGGAAAGCACCAGCAGTACCTGGAAATTAGGAATGGGGTTTAATGTTGGCAGCCAGGCTGATCTTGGGTTTTCTTGGTAACGGAAAGGACCATTAAATGCCTGAGTAATGGCACTCAGATTGAAGGCACACACTGCTGAGGCAGCTATGCTGTTTCTGGAAAAGGGGAGAAAAAAAATCAATTTAATCATTAGAACATTGACATTTTCATCATAACAGACACCAGACTCTACTCAAATAAAATACATGTAAATTGCTAGGTAGATATACAGTGATATGAATCTCACTGGAAGTAAAAATAAAAAAAATTAAAAATTGTAAAATGCAGATGGTTTGCACAACATTTTTGAGAATGACTTTTAAGCTTGGTTTTAAAATGTCTGTGATATAAGGGCCATGGAAGTAGTTCTGACAAGAAAGGTGAATACAGTTTCATTTGCATGGATTATTTGTGTCTGGTTTTATTTATTTTTTTAACAACACATCCATCTTTACTGATTACAAACAACCTAATTTTTAATGTCTTGGTGCTACTCAAGGTGAAATTCTGTTTCTACAGGCTCTTAAAATCTTTAGCTATAAAGTATACCCCCTAGAAACTGTATATCTGTATATTTAAAGTGCACACATGTATGCACAGGCATGCAGGGAAAGGGAGAGGGTGACAGTGCAAGCCAGGCTGGTTGTTACAGCAGCTCAGCATGCAAAATGGTCTTGATAATACATGGAAGCCTCTGTTTTCAATGATCACAGTTCAGTTCTTTGTGTTCTCAGCTGGGAATAGCATCTGTCTCAGGCAGACTGTTCACCAGGCACGTAGCAGCCAGGGGAGGCACAGCTAGGGAAATGCCACTCTAAGAGGGACTCTTTGGAATGGAATTTGTTTTAGGGATTCTCCACTGTGCAATCAGACTTGCACACAGATCAATCAGCCTTTGCTGTCCCATTTCAGTCACAGAGAACCCATTTCTGCAGGGTTTTGAGCAGGCTCAGCTCCTTTTGTCTCAAGAGGGCTGGAGGGTGCTTCCCAGATGGTGATGGTGCCTCAGTGAAGCTAATTCAGAGAGTTTGCTAAGTGGTAACTTGAAATTCAAACTTGCTCCCAGCTCTACCCTTCCCCCTGTGTGGTTTGTTTGTTTGTTTTTTCGTGGTTTTCTTTGGTTGGTTGGTTGATTTTTGTTTGTTGGTTGGTTTGGGCTTCTGTTTGGTTTTGTTTTGGTTTTTGTTTGTTTGTTTTAAATTTTAATTTATTTTATTGAAGAAAAACAACAATGTTTAGAGAAAAAGACATCAGAATAAAACTAAAAATAGGGGTAGCACAAGAGACTGTCTTATTCCAGAGCCTCTTAAATAACCCTAGTCCCACTGTATGTATCTTTCTGCTAATTAAAGTTTTCTGAATTTTCTGAAAAGAAAACATTTTTTAATTAAATCAATAATTACTCTCTCACACACACAAAAAAGCATTGCTCCACAATCCCAAGATAGAAAGCAGAAGAACAGATTTTTTCACATTATATTTCTTCTGAGCAATACAAGATCAGGAAGAACTTGTTGCTTTGCCTTCCCATTCTCCACCCCTGCCCCTGCCTCTTCCATCCCCGAGTGATGGAGTAGCTCACTTTGAACATGTCAAAGCACTGCTGGGCAAACCTTTCCCCACTTTTGTCTGAACACGGCTGACGCAGTGCATGCTCACAGACAGCAGCTCCTAACACAAAGCTAATGATGGATGACAAGTAAAAGCCTTGAGGCCCACATGGGAAAAAAAAGAGAATGAGAAAGAAAATGAAAAAGGAAAAGAAAGAATAAAAAACCGCTAGCCTAACAAAAACACTTTTTTTTTTTTTTTTTTTTTTTAAGGATATCTTTAAAAAGACTTCTTGGTTTAGCTCTTTCCCTTTGGCAGAGAGGAGAAGGAAAAGAGGTTTCCCACTAAATCTGTGGCCTATTTTCCTTTCCATCTGTGGCCTGGCATATTTCACATCCCTCTCTATAAAGTCTAACCCCAGTGACATCAAGTTGTGCAGCTGGCCCCGTGCTGGCCTGGTGTGAAGTGCAACCTCCTTTATTCCCACCTCCTGCTTCCTGTGATTAACCAGGTGGTTTAGTGAATGGGCTAAGTTCAAGGAGGTTTTAACATTGTCTCCATTACCTCCCAGAAAAAAATTAATTAAAAAATTCTTAAATATTTCAGCAGCAGCTTCCCCGAAAAGATATTTTTCTCACTGATTCAGGTGGGTATAACATAATATGAAACAATAAATCTAGGTATGGGTGTTAACAAAACCACTTATACCACTTCATTATAAGATGTCCCTAACTGCATTAAACATGAGCCTTCCAAAATATAAATACCTTTAAACAACAAAAATAAAAAAGGCATAGTTTTGTGGTGCATTGGTATCCTATTATAAAGAAACTCAGACTGGAGCATACATCAACCCTCTTTGGTATGCAGAGCTCATGCAGCATGATATAAGTCTCAGTGGAAGTTAAAAGAGTAATTACCATTATTTCTCTAGTCGGGTGACAAATTGGAACATTTTCTCTTTGAACTCTCAAACGAACATCATGTTGTAGACCTAAAACACTACTTGATCTAACTTCAACTATTATCAATAACTCATTTCTTCAGTTACACAAATATTACATATTATATTGTCCTTTGTGTCTTCAGAGACAGAGAGAATGCACCCTTGTAAGGTATGCAGACTGACTTAAGTGCAACCCAGAGGAGATGGGTAACACTCACCATGACTCAGGTTAAAGCTGGGAGACAGAAACACCAGGCAAGAACTCTTCCAACCACAGGTTGGAAGCTCCACAGGGAGCCTATGTCTGCCCCTTATATCCCAAAAACTGTAGAAATCTGATAAATACAATACAGTTATTAATAATTTTCCCATTTCCAGCTTTTGTTTGTGGCTGGATCAATAGAAAAAATGGATAGATAAAACATTACTGCTATCCGTATGGACATTCTCTTCCACTGTAAAAAAAAAAAAAAGAGAGAAAGGGATAAAAAAGTGCCATCTCAAATGCTGAAAGAAGCAGCCAGTTTTCCTTCTAATGTTCAGGAAGTTTGGCTTACATCCTTCAAATATTTTTAGAGAATGACTCATGTTCCCTTCAATCCCTTGATAGATTTTCCCCAAAGCTCACAGTCAAGGTACAGTGCTCAATCAGGTTTATTTTTTCTAGTTGACTTTCCACTGGCTCACTTTTGGCTGACGTTGGCAATGGCAGCACAGAAACAAAACATGGAAGATGGATTGAGGGTAAACAAACACTTTCCTCCTTGGCATTTACAGGAATAAAATTCAGGTTCTGTTGACTCTTATAGGGAAACTCCCAGTAGTGTTTAGCTCAAGAAACTGGGGCTGAAGCTTGTGTGTGACTTCAAGAACTGTCACACTAACAAGTGACACACATCAAGGAAGGTCTGTACTGCATGGGGGCTGAAGTTTGCTGTGGGATTCCTGGGACCAGACCCTTATTCATATTGAGCAGTTCTCCACTCCACACAAAAACCCCAAAGAAGGTGGCTACCCAGAAGAAGCAAGGTACTTGGAGTGTTTGTCACCTGGAGTAACTAAATGAAGATTTTTACTCCCTAGTTTACACATCAGGATAACACCTCCCCAGAGAACATGTAATATTGAAACTTAATACCATGTTGACTAGTTAGAGCTTGAAACTCATCATCCTAGCCTTGGGCTTCAGAGAAGAAGTTATTTGAGTTTTCCTGGCTTAAAAATATACATTATGAGTTTTTTAATATATTTTTTAATTAACTCCTTTTCTCCTTTCTGCTTCCAGAGCTACACTAAATCATTCCAATTGCAAGGTTTTTTTCAATATCAAGCCAAGAAGAGGTGATTATGAGGCTCCAGGAATCATGCCTTCCCCTCAGAACAGCTTTTGGTTTGTGGACCTGAAGCAGTCTCTAGTGGAGGTACAGTCCTCCTGGGGACTGTCAGAGGCTGTGTAGTCTGCATGACCCTGTTTTTATGAAGTATTGTTCAACAGCAACTGAGGTAAACTTCAGCCTAGGTTGTTGTGATCCCATCTGCCTCATTCTCCCCCTTCCAGTCCTTCTCTCCCAAGCACATGTACAGGTCCCTCTCATGGGCTCACCCAATGTTCACAGGATTGTGTCAGAGTGTCCAGGCAGTAACCTGGCTGAAAATCAATGTTTTTCTGTGGGGTCATTTTAGGCCAGCTCTCTGAACTACACAAGTGGCCTTGCCACTACAAAATGAAGTCTGTGACAACCTAGGCTTATATCAAATTAAGTTACCTTCAAGCAGCACAGACACCTTTTATGAATAGCATGAATCTACGAACCCTGGATTAAAAACATTGTTCTAAGGGCTATGTTGCCATGATGGAAAACACAGATCTACCTCTTCCTTCATGTTAACCTCAGGATCTTCCAAAAATTAATCCTCAGACATTCTAAGAAACTAGGATATTGTCAATCTCAGACTGCTGGTGGTAGAAAAAGGGCAGTAAAATCAGTGCAACTTACACATTTGTAGTGAAGACACCATAAATCAGATCTTGCTCAGGAAGGTAGAAGGTGCTTTGCAATTCATTATAGTAGAAAGGGATTTCTCCAGCACGGGAACAGTTCAGCCTGGCCTTCATAAAAGTTGTCCATGTGTCCTCCAACAAAAATCTCCCTCCAATATCATTTTTGCAAACTCTTGCCACACGAGAATACACTGTTTTCCCACAGTCATGTTCTACTGCATTCTCACGGAAGAAGAAATAGGTGAACAAACCGATGTCATAGGCAGCAATAAAATTAGGCTCTGAAAAACAAACATTTGAAGAGATTTGCACAGGTCAGAAATCAAGCTGTGCTTACTGGCTTGCTCAAGGCATTGTGCCACCAGGTCCCTTCATGCAGGCTGTCAAAGCTGGGACCACAGGGAGTTGGGAATCAGCAGAGGACATAAAAACAGTAGATGGGAATAATGACATATGGGGATACAGATCTAGTTCCATTTTTCAGATCTTGGAGAGACCCCACTTGGAGTTTTCCCACTTTATTGGTAAAGCTGCTCCTAATTACAGGGAAATAAGAGTTCAACACTATGCATATGTATATGCATGACTATTCTCTGTACCTATACTCATTTTACAAGACAAAGCCTTCCCATTGGGTTCCTTCACCTAATTACTTCTGAAGTGTACCTTATGATGTGTTAAATATGCTGTGTGCATCCACCCGATTCCCCAGACTGCTGCACTGAAACATTCAATCTCCTCTCCCTGTGCAATCACATCTGGCTTTTATCACAAAGCCTTTCCAGTTTCTAGGCACAAAATATTATCTTATGTCTGTAAAACAAAGTCATGCCACAGACTGACAATGCTGAAGCAAGTTCTCCTTAATTCCTTTTTTTCTAAAATTATTATTATTTGCACAGGAAATTAAAAGAACCTAGAAACAGTTTTGTAGTAAATATTTTAATTGGGTATTTAACAAAGCTTTAAAGTGTAAGGTCTTTTTTCCCAACAGTTTCTTTGGCAAAGGGAAAAAAATTGACCAATGAATATTTTTTTGTTTTAAAAAAACCCTGTTTGTATTATAGGGTGCCTTTAAAATGTTAATTTCTGAGTAATGCTCAAAGAAGAACTAAAATGGAAACTACAGAATTCCTTTAATGCTGCAGCCCGGGAGTGAAAGGAAAACAGAGCCATGGCAGAGGGAGAGGAAAGCAGGCTGCTGCTGCTGCTGCTGCAAGGCAGGTTTGGGAGGCAGACAATGGTACAGAGGAGAGGGCACTGCCAAACATCTCCCATCAGACTTTCTCCTTCAAACAGTGAACCTTAAAGGGATTGTTGTGATCACCATTCTGACGACCTGTCTAACACAAGCCACAGAATTTCACACTGTAATTCCACCACTGGATCCTATAACAGGTGAATTAGACCACATCTTTCAAAGGAGATCTGATCTTACTGGACAATGTCATATGGCTTGATGTCTCTTACTTTTCTCAGTGACTTGTTCAAATGACTGAAGGCTGCCCCAGCTGCAACCTTTACTTATTTTTCCATTTGACATTATCTGGTTTCAGCTTCCAGTCATGGGCTCTTGTCATGGCTTGTCTGCTAGATTAAAGAACTTTATCCTTCCAGAAATCTTCTCTTGATGTAAGTACTTCCATATCATGAACAAAACACCTTTTATCTCCTTTTCAGAAAGATAAATAAATTGAGCTCCTTAAGTCTCTCACTGTGAGGCAGGCTTTCCAAGCTTCAAATCACTCCATGGCTCTTCTCTAAATCATCTTCAAGTTTCATGTTTCTTGTTGAAAAGTGGCCAGAACAGGATGAAAGTACTTCAACGTCACCATTGCTGTGTAAAATCCAAGTCACAGTTTTTCCAGTTACAGCCCAGAGACTCAGTTTCTGTTTGTCTTTCCTTAAACTCCCCTGTTCCAGTGTGATTTCCTCCTGAATCCTTCATTCATGTGCAGACAAGAGGCCTAAAGCCTTCAGGGGTTATGCTGCTTCTTGGTTCTCATTCACAGTCTTGACTGATGATATCTTTTTCCTAAAATTCCAGGTCACCATACTGACTTAAATACGCCTCAAGAGAACTACATTGCTTTATTAAGCTCCAGAGCCTGCATAGTCCCATTGCTCCTATCTTGATGGAATGGTCTGAAATCCAGTGGAAAGATTCTGAGAGATTCGATGGAAAGATTAGTAATATCTTGTCAACTTACCTGGATGGAAGGAGAGAGGGAGAATGTTGGGGTCTCTATCACTACAGTTTCCACAGACAAGATGTGTTTTGCCCAAGTCAGAAGGTGTGGGCTCAGTGCAGGAATTATGGATTGAAATTCTACAGCATGCTTGATGCAGAGTATTATCACACTGGGGCAACAGCTGCTTGTAATAGCTGTAAATTCACAACAGCATGGGTTTACATGGAACATAACTCACAGTGAAATTTCTCATTTCTGGACTGAACTTGAACTGAAAACAACCACCTTCAGCTGAGTCAGTGGAAGGAGAGTGTGTGGAATTGGGTCAACAATATGATGCTTTAAGTTTGTTTTGATCTTCAAATGTCTCAGCAGTTTTCTTGTTAGAAGGATGAATTTGGTCATCTCACAAGACAGAGACATATATATATTAAGTATGCTGTAAGACCCAGTTCCTATATTCTAAATCAACCTTTTCTGAAATATTTACAAGCCATTTTTAAACATCTTTTAAGCTGCATTTATTATTGCACCGGAAGCCCTTCCCCACTGTAACTCTGGAGCCCAAAATGAAAACAGAGGAAAAGATTTACAAGCCTGCCAAGTTGACTTTAATACACCTCTTGCTCAGATATGACTTTACCATTGAGCCATTTGGAGTTGTATTGTGCAGTCCTAAGTGGGGGAACATTTCCAAGGCTGCGGTAAATAGCAGGATCCCGTCCAGAGAAATCAATTACAGTTGCAGCATAGAGTTCTCCTCGTGATGTAATCACAGCTGTCGAGTTATGCCGGGGGTCGTACGGGCACCGAGCCACTCCATTAATTCTGTCAATGATTTTGCTAAGATTTCCTACCTGTGTTTAAATGGAGAGAGGAGAGAATTTAAAGAGCATCTGGCTTTCTTACTGGTATAGAGAATTCAGTTTGATTGTGACTACCTCCAGGCAAACCTTGATTTAAGAAAAACAGGCAGCTATAAGAAAGGAATGCCAGGGACAACTGCAAATTCATCTTTACATCCATCATTTGCCAACATAAGAAGTTGTGTCTGAGCCTCACTGATCCTTCTGCTTTGAACGAAGGGAATTTCCCTGTCTATAAAGGCTGTAGGCCCCATCCCACTTGGTGTAATCAGGTTTCTAATCATCCATAGACACCTCCTGAATGTGCACCAGCATTAAAAAACACAAATATAAGCATTGCTCTGGACTTGCTTCTGCCTCCCTTGAATCCAAAGAGAGTTTTAAGGAAACCTTTAAGTATTCAGCTCAGGAGGTGCTCATTCTGTCTATAGTCCCTGTTTTCAGCAGCCTGCTCAAGGTTTGTGTGAGCATCACTTTGCCCAGATCCAGCTCATCCATAACATGAGTTCTCTGGTCCCCACCTGCAGGTACCCTCACTATCCCAAAGCAGCCCAAAGAACAAACCCCAAACTATTTCAGATAAGCTACATTTTCCTCTGCCAAACGACTGGCCTTCCCCAGATCACATATCCAGACCTTCCCATCACTGCAAAAGAGGCAAAACAGACCTGTCGACTGGAACACACTGGTGAAAAGGCATTGGTACCACAGGTGAAAACCTTCTTGCCATAAACAATGAGCACACGGACATAGTTCTGGCACTCTTCCTATAGGGATACAAGACAGAAACAAGGGAATTTTTAAAAAGAGACTAAGGTTATTTATTACATTAAATAAAAGTACCTGTATTGCAGCTCAAATGCAGCTTTGGCTCTAACTCACAGCAAGGTTTGTTGCATCAAGCAGTACACAGCTACAGCGAGCTAGTGGTCTAAGTGAAAAAGCCCAGTTTGCTTGTAATTTTTCTAATCACATCCTATCATCCTGGATAGGATGTTATCCATCCGTTTGACTCTGTGTTAGCTACACAAGTGCCTCTTTTTTTGTGGTCTGCTGAGATTGGAGGACGAATCCTTATTCTTTTCATGATGATACTTCTGACTTACTATACCCAGTAATGCTGCAGCTTGGAAAACGTTACCCAGACACAGACTCCAGTGAAGGACAGCGGGTCTGTCTGCACTATAATTCATATCAGTGCCAGCAGGAAAACAGCAGGAGCTTCTCTTTAATAGGCCAGGCTGGTCAGGAGAATCTCATGCTTGAACAGATTGTTATTTCCTGCCTCCCACAAGGACTGTGTGCTCAGGATTTTCCATAGCAGGAGTTTCTATTCTAGGCCAGGCCAGTGAGAAACAGCAAATCTCTTCTCAACTGCATCACCATTTTCTGGTACAAACATGTAACTCCCTCCACATGCCAGTGCCCAAAGGTGTAGAGTTCCAGACATCCCACACCGGGGTAGGGGTGGCAGCAAAATGCTGCACTGTTTTGTTTGTTTGTTTGTTTTTTTAATCCAGAAAATCTGCAATCTGTTGCTGGAGAGAGCCAGTCTCTTTTTGCCCACAGCCTCATGTCCAGAAATCTGTGGACTGCAGATAAGGCCACCTGAGCATCTTTGGCGAGTTAAGCTGTATGGGAGGAAGAGGCCACATGGAGCAGGGACTTTCTAACATGATACACAGAGAACAAGAGGTACAAGACTCGTGTGCAGCTCCCACGGGCAGCACAAGAGACTCAAGAGATGCCTACCCCATATTCATCCAAACAGCCCCAGTGAGAGATGTATTGGGAGCCTGGCACCAGGATGCCTGCTCTGGGCTCTGAAGCCACCTCAGAGGAAAGGACATGAGCAACAGCTAATGACTGGCACCCACAGGACTCCAAGTGAAGAAAACCTATTACATTCTTCTGTAAACTGAAAAGGAATCTTGTTTAAAAATAACAACTTTGGCTGGGTTATCCTGGCTGCTTTGCTTTCTTCCCTCCAATAGATCATAATTTGCCACTAAGCTGAGCCTACAGCTGCAGACACCACTTCTCCTGTAAGCAGCAATTGCTCTGTGAGCTTCCCTGTCTCCCAGTGCTCCACACTGTTGATCATTTCCCTGAAGACTTCATTTGCAAGATTCAACAGTGTAAAAACACTCCCTGTCCTCTGGAAAAGAAGAGGCTACTTAGCTGGCTTACGCGTTATCTCCTTTCATTTGCTGTATGGAAATCAACTCCTTGAAGGATGACATTTAGTGAACACCAAACCCACCCGTGTTAACTACAGACAAGTGACTGCATGGGCATGACACATGGGGTTTAATTGTGAATGGAGAAAATCAGAGGGACAGCACTCCAGAGCCAGCCCAGGATCACTTGCTCAGCCTGAGCAGAGGTTACAGAGTGCCACAGAGCCCGTGTCTGACGGTCCTGACTCTCAGCAGGGGTATCAGGGATTGGATACATAATGCCTGGCACCTGAAAATGAAGGCTTGAATTCATAGCTGGGTCGATGCAGCACTTCTTATTTCAGCAGCAGATCAGTCATGGTGACTGTGATCAGTCTGTCAAACAGGACACGAAGCAGCACTGTCCCACCTGTTGTGTGTTGAGAATCAAGATCTCATCACCTCTTTTGAGAAAACAAAGGGCTTGTCAGCCTCTCTGCCTCCTCCATCATTGTTACATGGTGCTGTGAACCCTGAGAGCTATTAACATAGCCCTGGACATGTCTGTTTTTCATGGGCAGATTAAATAATTCCTCTTCTTGGAGAGCACAGTTATTCAAAACCACGTACTATTAGGACCACTATAAATTCAACTGTGAAGTACTAGAAATTCTTGAGGAGATGCTATTAAAAAAAAAAAAAAGAATAAGTCTGGGCTTCTCTCTGAACTTCTTCTTCAGAGTTTTGTTTTCAGAATATGGCTGATTTGGCTCCTAACCCAGAATGAAACTCTTTACCCAATTTTCACACAATAAGCAAGTGCCCAACTATTCCACTTCCACCTTTCTCTGCTTTGTGTGGAGTCCAAGCATAGTTTCTTACCCACACCAGCCTATAGCACCTATGTTGCTGGACCCTTTCCTGCCTAGATACTTCAATATATTCCTAATTTAAACTCTGAGCAGGAGAAATCTAAAATCCTAATTTGCAGAATTCCCTTCTTTGCACAGAGCTATCTTAGGGATTAACACACCTGTTTTTCTACAAAAATCTTCCCAGCTGAGAACACACAAAAAATAATTTCTCTGTGAAGCCATGTGCTGGATGGTCTTCTGGAGTCTACTGGCAGTGATGTATCTGTGGCACACTTTACTCCAAGGCACAGTAGCCCAGGTTGGTAAGGATGTTGGAAGCTGATAAAATATTCTGTTATTTTAGCTTAATTGAGCACGGTTTTATTTGTCCCCATTCAGTCCAAAGCAGAAGTTATTAATTGAAACAGAGGAGAAACCATACTGAGCAAACATACCTGCTGCTGTCTGAACCTGTACCAGAATATGTAATCTGTGACTTCCAGCCCAATCCCCACTGCTCTAGCAAAGAGCAAAAAAAGACAGATTGGAAACATTTGACAACTGATGCTTCTCAGGAAACTAGATGCACCAAGCCCACTGGTTTCATTGGCTGTTATGAATTTGCTGAGTAGGTGTTTCCCCTGAACCTGCTTTACTGATGGTGGTGACAGAGCTCCATGCTCCTGGAGGAGGAGCAATAATAATACATACATTTCATCTACTGGTCTCAAAGCAATTTATACAGCTTAAAGTAATGTTCTGAAACAGATATGCATTATTTGCTCTGTTCTCTCAGCTGGCTGAATCAAAACACACAGGTGCTAAAGGATTTGCCACGGCGGCACACAGAGTCAGAGGATATCCTGAAGGACACCAACAAAAATCTATCAGACCCCACATCTCTAACCTGTCAGGGCCAAAGAGGAATTCTGTGCTTGTCTGGCATTTCTCATTGCAGTATTTACTATCAGCCATGTCAGTCTATGAAAACCTCCAACGAAAGCAAAGAAACTAAACCACTTAAATGGTTCAACTTGCACCATTTTTCTCAAGACACTGTTGGTGAAATTTACATTAGTTCCTCTTTCTACCCTATTCTCAAATTAACTAGCAAGGAACAGCCTCCTCTCTTCCTTCTTTAAACCCAACTGGATTTTCTCTGAAAAGTCATTTAACACGCTGCTCTCTGCAACATTTTGTAGCTGAGGCAACTTATTAGTAAGATGATCTCAGAAACCCCTACAGAAAAGAGGAGTTATTTAATGTAGTTTCTTCCATGTGGCTGGAAAACTCTAGGCTAGCAGGAAGCAAAATTCAGACAGGCTTTAGCATAGCCAGAAAATCTGGCATGCTTGAACCAAACTCTGTCCAGATAAGACAGTATTTGGATCCTGCTCTCACATTATAGAGCAGACAGTGAAATCTGTGTATGATCAGTCTGCAAACCTCATCACCAGAAGATATTACTGGGATCAAGAGATTAAGGATTTAAATAAAGGGGAAAGACTGGCTACTCTAAAGACTGTTTAACGAGAACAACCCAATTATATTAGTTGGGATTATTATTAAATATATAGCAGAGCTGATAAAAAACTGTATCTCATCACTAGAGCATTAAGCATATCTCTGATTTTCCTACAAATTGCATGTTACCCACTCTGGGGTTTTTGCTCCTTCCTGTGAATTACTTGGTACAGGGCCCTTTCTTGAGATAAGGCCTTAAACTGAGCAGGTATCACTTTTCTCCAGCCTAATGGCTCTTCTTTTCTGGAAGAGTACATGACTGCTAATGCTCAACTCTATGGAGCACAGGGTATCACAGTCACTGAGAAATTAAACTTCACTATAACCCCACCTTCCATTCCATCTCTACCACCCTCACAGTTCAAGCCTATCATAATGTATTGCAATTTTTGCAACAATCACATTTACATGTATGCTGTAGTGTCCACAACTGTAAACAGGACCAGGCCTTTTTCTAGCTCATACAGATGTCAGCTGCTTTGAAAGCACATTTCAAACTGAGAACCAAGAGTGGAGTCCTGTTACACCCTTCATGCATATGGACAGATCAGCACATGGAGGAGTTGAACTCCTGCTGGTTTGAGGTAAAATTCAAAAAGACATTTCCAGGACGCTGTGAACGAGCCAGCTGTAGCTGTAACTGCTTGAGTTGTCTCGTTTGTCATCTCTGAAATGTTATAAACCTTTAATCTCATTGTACAGATCTATTTTTCTTTGAAAGCAAACACATATATAAGCATTACTTTAATTGCCCTTTTACTTTGAATAAACGACTCAAGCCCTGTCTTCAGAGATCTCCTTTTTAACTTTTTTTTAGGCTAGCACTATTTCATCACAAACTGATATATTTTAATCATAGATAAAAATCAGTTACATGCTGTACGACAAAAGTAGCTGTTTCAGATGGTCTGTTGTCCTCAGTGAAGTAACACAACCCCCTGAAGCACAACGTTCAGTTTAGAGATCTGTCAGCAGAACTCCATGGAAACCCTTCAATGACATTTTCAAGTACAGCAAACATTTATCTGTTACAGTTCTCCCCAGTTTGTTAAAAAACAATCAAGACCTAACATGCTTTTGAGTGCTGTTATTAACACACTTTAAGATACCTGTATTTATTTCTTTGGACAACCAATTCTATTAATCAGTTTAAGCCAATACCTGACCAAGCTGTCCTTCTTTAAGTGCAATAGACAACAAAGATAATTGCTAATGACTTTTTCCAGCAAAGTTTTCTTTAATGGGCTAGAAAATCAAATACGGGGGCTAATTCTACAACAAGAGCTTAGCAGAAATAGTAGGAATGTAGGTTCAGATCTCTAGGATCAGTTACATAGGGCAAGAAATATCTGATCACTTCCCAGATATGTCTATTTGCCTGGAGCTTTATATAGTGCCTGTCCTACCTGGATGCCTAATATTCATAAAGTGGCATGGAGAGTCCCAGCTCCATTAGACAAGCAGAGAGCACATCTTCTGTTTGACATGGAGCCACGTAAAGACCTGAAACAGTCACCCCCTCCTTTTGCTGCAAATCCATTTAGGTGAGCTCTGGCCTTGGGCTCGGATTTCCCTGTAACCATGTGTGAATCATAAGACCCCCCCCCCCCCCAGGTATCAGGACATCATACAAAGGAAGAGGAAATTCAACTGGTGATATGGTGGGATAACCAGTAGCTGGATGCCTATCAGGTCAGTGTCTTCCTCTGCTTCTTTTTTCCTCCAGAAATATTATTAGTGCATCACTTTTCTCCAGGCTACAAAAGCTCTTGAACATCAAGCATGTAAGAGCTGGATCACTGCCATTTCCCCAAACACTTTTTGAAATGACAATGTGGTGCTTTTGGGAAGTTAACAAATAATGCTTTGCTTAGACAAGAGAAACACCAAAGTGCTCTCATTTAGAAAGCCACAAGTTTCCATGCCAGGTAAAATTCTTTAGAAGTGGTGTATGTGCACCAGAATGCAGTGACAAACCAATTACAAACTAAAAGCTGAGCAACTCCCAATGAAATTAAATACATCTCTTTGCCTTCTGGTCTATTCATCAGTCATTTTAAATACAACCTCTGGGTGATATAATTTGGAAGACAGAAATAAAGGCAGCATAATACTGACTTTGTTCTCTGCATTGTCTCTCAGTCAGAATTTTATAAATACTGCAAAAATAAGAATGATTACTAGTGGAAGCCCTCATGGATCTTCAGAGACATGGCAAATAAAACACACATAACTCTTTCAGGAAACTACAAGTTTTGACTGACTAATAAGAGAGAGACTTTTCTGAGATTTTTCTTTAATAACCACACAATATGTTGTAGAGAGTTAATTCTAAAATTTAGTTCAAGAACATACGCATTAATGGATTAAAAGCTAATAAATTACTGGGCTGAAAAGAAGTCCTCCAAATGAAATAATTCATAAACTTGCTACTTTACCAGGGCTGCAGCCTAGTATCACCATTTTTCTTAATGAACATTTGTGGATAACCCACATATTACAAAAATAGTAGTTACTAGTGAGGCCAAAGGTTCACTGTGTATACGTCATGATACTTGCTAGGCAAGTGAGCTGGACCCAACAAACAAAATAATTTTTTTTAAGGAGCATTAAGGAGCGAGGAACAAAATGGCTCTATGTATAGACTGGGAGATTATACCCCAAAATTAACAACTGTGAAAAGGATTTAGTGCTCACAGTAGCGAGGCAATTCTGCATGAACTCGTAGGACAGAAGAGCTTATGAAACTGCCAGATGTCTGAACAGAGGATGGTGAGTAAGAGGTGGAAGACTGTTCTAATCACACTTAGGCATTAGAAGATTGACAAGAGGAATACAGGTGAAAAATTGGAGTGTGCAGAAAATAGACACAGAAAATATTCAAGGGCAGTAGAAAAATTACTTAGAGAAAGAGGCTTGGAGAAATCAGATTTTTACTTTATCAAAAGCCTAAGCACCAATTTGACAAGAGCATGTAAGTGCTTTTGTTAAAAAAAATGAGTATTGGTAACTAAAAGGGTCTTTAATCTAGCAGAGAAGGGCAATATGAGACCTGGACCCTCAAAACTGAAGCCACATCCAAAGAGGAAATAAAGTATGTGTTGTTAACAGAGAAGGTGATCTGCTATTAGAACAAGGCAGCAAAGCACACAGACAGCCCATTTGCTTCAGCCCTTCAGTGCAAAACTTTCTGCCTTCCACAAAAAGGTGCAGAAGCCAAACAGAAGTTACTGAGCTCATGTTAGGAGTAAGCAGAGGCCAGAGCTTCATAGGGTGTCAGAAGAAATGACCTAATAGTACCTTCTAAACTCAAATCTGAGTTTTCTAATTTCTAATCTCCTTTTTCTCTGGCCAATAGGTACTCAAATGTGGAGTAGCCATCACGCCATAATAATTGTACTTCTGTGATACCATTTTGTGGCTTTGGTTCTTGCTAGTTTTATTTTCTTTATGGTAAAGCTCTAAGAATTTTAAAAGATATTTTCCAAGCAGCAGGAAGAATCTGAATTAAATACTCAACAGGCATAAGAATGAAGAGGGGAAATGCATTTTAATAGACTGGGTGGCTTTGAAAACCTCACCCTAAAATACATGCATTACTAAATTGACAAGGAATTGTACCACTGTTGCCCAGCAGAATCAGAAATATTCACATTAGTACTGCCCTCACATACTGTATTTACAAAACCAAGGTCAGAGATGCTGGGTCACAGCTGGACTTGCACTTCATCAGCTGGATAGACTAAACTCAGTATTTTTGGAGCTAGTGCTAAGTCACTTCTGTGCAGTGTAACAATGAATGAGCAGACTCCTCCCAGAAGGGACCAAGCCTTGGACATAAAGGTCAGAGCAGACAAAGACTTGGGAGATCTGAGCTTACCTAGCTACTGCAGAATCCTTCTGCCTTTGTAGTTTCATGTCTTCTTGCCAGACAGACTCTTAGTCAAAACCTCTGTTGGCCATTCATTGTATGACAAGAAGCATCCAACAATCCACTTAATTACTGCTACTCAGAACTTCACACCCGTGGACACTGAGCCCAGCAAAGAGTTTCAAGCTCTGGATCACAATCAGTATAAACTCAGCTGCTCAGAACATTACCCTCATGAAATTTTTGGCATATTCTTTGCAGTGTGAGGAGGCAGCAGTATCTGAAGATAGTCAGACCATCGATTCCTTTTGGCATGACAGTAAAAAACATAATTGAACTAATACTAGCATTTGTTCAGCCAAATGCATGATTTTATCTAGAGGCTGACAAAGTAATTCTAGGGTATAAATTCTTCATTAAAAAAGGGATGCAATTTAAATCTCAGAAATTTAGCGTAAAGAAAGAGAATAATCCTTTCTGTAAATTCAAAAATTCTTCACATCTTGGGTTTTGGAGGTTTTCAATTTTGTTCAGGTTCTGTTGGATGAATACCCTTTCTAGTGTCTGGCCACATGTGATGTTCACCTAACCCTGTCCCTTTTGCCTCCATGGTGGTTCCCTGCATAATGTAAGTCCTCACAAAGCTCTCACCAGATGTTCCAGGATAGCCACACTCCTGTTCTGCAGAGCTACATGAAGCAAACCGTTGCCTATTGAGCAAAATTCAAGCTTACTTTTTTGTGTATATACAAGTTAATACAGTAATCACATAAAGTTTATTATATAAAATGAACATGGCCAATGGAAGATCATATAATCCTGTGTTTAAAGCACTGAACTGGAACTTGGCAGAATTCCAGCATTTAGGGCCAGCCAGGCAATCACACTCTGCTTGACTGTCCGTGTCTAAGCAAAGATTTCACTTATCCTCTCTTATCCTTTCTCCAACTCCTTTGGCTTAGACTGAGAACTCTTCTGCAGGGTAGCATTAAGGACAGAAGGACACTCGGTTGAGGCCTGAAGATTTTTGTACAGTACCAATACCACATATGCAAAAAATCAAAATATTTCCTGCTTTTAGATATATGGCTTTGATTTCACTTCTCAGAAGTGGCGCAGAAAGGATCAGAATTGTCTGCAAACTCCAAACTCCAGGTATTCTATCTGAACAGACCACAGTGTGTTAGCAAATTCAATTCTCATGTTCAAGAGAATTTTACAAATATTAATTCTAACTGTGAACAAGCACTGAAGCTCATGTGGCTGAATGCCAGCGACCCACTGCTAAGCACCAAGACCAAGCCAACCTGCCCATCCTTAGACCTTTCTGCAAGATGTTACTCCTGGCTTGCCACAACTCTGCTCCTTCATGTGTCACAAACTGTCCTCTCCAGCACTGAAATCACCTTTATGTTTCAAGCAGAGCAAGTGTAATAACTTTGACAGAGGGTGTTTGAAATGGCTTGCTCTGTCCTGCTTACACACTTGTGGTGGTAGATAAAACTGTTGCAAATTTACAAGTTCAAGCCGGAGTCAGATGCTCCCTGTGTGGATTTCATGGGATGCAAATAAATTTACCCATAGCATCATTGTACCAAAGCAAAACTTACCTCTGTTTTGCCTTTACTTTGACAGGACCTCCTGGTGTCTTCATCTGAACCCCACGCTGTTGCCTGAGAAACCAAAATGCACAAGTCACATGAAAATGCCACCAATCACCATGCCTGGAGACTCCCAAAGCAAGAGCAAGGATCTCCAGCCAATTTACACAGCCCAATTTCAAAGCAGCATCGTGATGGTAAACATCTATCTGCTCCCACTGTGTTCACAGCACACAAATGATAAACAGATGAAGAAGTCCAGAGGCAGAAGTAACTGGAATGTTATTAGATGACAGATTGCAATTTACATGCAAATACAACTTCTGATCAGCATTCAACTGGAAGGTCTCAGATAGAAACCCCACACACTGTGCCATCACCTTCTTTTCAAAGAAGACAGTGTTGTATATAAACCCACCAGTTTTCATCACCAAAGGGAAAACCTTCCCTGCAGCAATCTCCAGTTGTGCTGCACAAAGCTGTTGGGTCTCCTTAAATTTACCCAAAAGCTTATCACCTTCTAAGTAATCCTGCAGAGAAGTGAGCTGGACAAAACAACTGAGAGCTGACAGGTGAAACCCAGAGAGATGGGAAGCAGGGAGAAAGGTTGGATGGTGACTTGTGGTGCCAGACAAGTGGGGTTAGGGCCTGAGGCAGAATAAAATCCATGAGGACTGAGTGCACTACTGACTGGGGGCTGAGAGCATGGGGGTTCCCAGTCAGCTCTGACTGTTTCAGAGGAAAGAGGCCCTTTCTTTTGCAAAGAAAGTCAATTCCAGAAAATCTGCACTAGAGAGAACTTTTAAATTTAAAATATTCAGCAACACATCCAACCATTCAGTGCCCTCCACAATTTTCCTCCCTTCAGCACTTTTTGGAAATAGTTCTAACAAATTCAAGCAGGTATTGTTAGCTGGAGGTGAAAATACATGTAAACATCCATACTATACATAATACATCATTCTGAGCACAAGAAAAATAGCTCTGTTACCTAGGGAAAGGCCAGGCTTGCAAAGTTCAGAAACAGATCCAAAGCTCCCCTAAAAGAGCCAGGATTTCTTTTTTTTTCTCCAGTCCATTTCCAATGCAGGAAATGGCTTTAAAGTTCAGTCTGGATCTGAACTCTTCTTGAACCTTCTCTCTGTAGCAAATATATTTTTTTACCTCTGGGCTTCCATTGAAATTGTCCCCTTGACACATGATAAATCCTGGTTTTTTTCAGGAGAAAAATGGGAGACCAGAAAGATGAGGGGATCAATTTTCCTGCCCCCTACTCAGGTCCATGAAGACACCCCCTAAGAACCACAAGAAATGTCACCCCAAAAGAAATGGGTTTATACACAGCATTGGAGGAAGGAACACTTCTACTTCACTCAGAAAAAAAAAAAGGTATCTTCTCTATTAGCCGACCATTCAGTTCTATTTGTCTTGAAATAGATTTTACTAGCACAGGGAAAGATCTGGTGGGAGATGGGAAGAGAACAGATCTTTCCCTGGGAGTTGCTTGGGAAGTACCTCCCATGTACTGCAGTCCAATTCAGGCTGGAGGCCAAAAGCTTGTGCTTCAGAAGTGTTTTTGTGACAGCTGGGATAAGTCCTTGCTGGAAAGGATCATTTAGCCATATCCTGAGAGGGGATATATCACTGGATGAGAAAGCTCATGTCAATAAGACATCATAGGAGAGAAAGGAATTTTGACTGGTGACTCCCAGGAGCCTTTGACATCTGCAAAACAACTGCACAACAGCATTTTGATCCCCAGTCCCATATCTGGCCCTTACAATCACAGCATCCTTGAACCTTAGATCAGTTTTTGACAACCTTAATGAGAAAAATATATGAAAAAAATCCAGAATGGGAGAGTTTGCTAGGTGGTTCTTCTTCCCATTTCAAAAAGATGCAGAGCACTTTCCATTACACAGCCCAGTTTACTTTAACAGTGCTTGACAAGACAAAATGGAAAAATAAAAATTGTTGGTTAGTTCGGCAGTCAGTGCTTCTTCTCTGCAAATACTCTGAGTCTTCTGGGACTGCAGCAATTCAAGAAAAGAATTTGCTGTCCTAGAGGCCACTTAGTTCTTCCTGCCAGGCACCTGCACCCCAGAGCTTTGAGGCATGTGTAAACATAATGTCAGAGCACTGGTCCCCTCCAGCTATGTTCTAAATGTTTTCCTTTATTAGACAACACTGTCCTTCAGCTTTCTGAAGCACTACCTTGATGAGTCTAGTGATAACAGAAGTTCTTGCCGATGGCCCAGATTACAGGAACATGTTGTTTGTGACTGCACCATTAGTCAGGGTGCACTTCATTAGAACTAAGAGGATAATTAAGCAATATGGCAATTCAGAGCATGTTTTACAAGTCCCACACATGTCTTTGGTGGGACAGGGAGGATCTAGCTTGAGGGCTGAGTAACTCCAATGACCTCTAGTGACTCAAAGAAAAGACTCATGTCCCTGCAAAGCAGAACATCTTGTCTATAATAAAAATATAATTGCAAAGCCAAGGAACTAATGTATGTTAAAATAATTGTACTGCAAGGTATGAGTATGCACCAGTCAGCTGACCTACAGCCCACGCAAAGCCTTCTGCAAACATTTGTGGTCAGAGTCTTTGGGTTGGACCCAAAGCTTTCCAGCACTGGTTTCTTTACTTGACTGATCAGCTGTCTTTCCAGATAAATTATCCCACTCCTGTCATGTCCGTTATCTCAGGCTTCCCAGATAAAAATTAAAACCTTAGATAAAAACCTTAAGATTCATTTTGATCCAGTATCAAACCCCATCCTGGACAACTGACAGAGAAACCTTCAGAAAGATCTCTTTTTTGGAGTACCTGAGTGTGTACCAATATGCTTCTCAGTGAGGCAGACACCTCCTGACACCCCCATCACACCACAGCACTGCGAGGGATGCTTTGTACTGACCTGACTGTAGCACTTCTCAGTAGCCAGGTTCCTGCTCACTGCCTTAGATGCCTTGCCTCCTTTTCCTCATCTCCCTCAAAAAACCAAATGAATACTATTTCTTTTCACTGCTGAAAGCTGCCACTGTACACTTGGATGAGGCACAACCTATATCCACCAGAAGTTTTTGGCCACTCATTTGGATCACCATCCTGACTTTATGATTCAATTTCTCAGCTGTCTGAGATATTTAAGCTTTCCAGATCCAGAAAACACATCTAGGATTATTTTTTAACCTCCTGCTACACATCTCAGTCAAAAGTAGAATAGTAGACACCTCTGGGCCCTTGTGTCAACAAAACAACTTTCATGGCATAGGTCATAGAAAACAGAGCCTGGATGAAGAGGTGACAAACCTGGGAGAAAGACTTTATAAACACAGGACAGTGTGTACTTTTTCCTAACTGCTGCTCCACTTGCCATATGCTTAAGCAACCAAGCAAACACATTTTTAGGCTGCCAAAATGTCAGCAGTTCCACTCCTTACATCCAACCCCTCATGCAACCACCATACAAGCTTCCAGCATCTCTTCCCTTCTGCATTTCCAGAGGAAATGTAATTTCTAACACCATTTCCAGCCACTTTGAAGATCTCCTCTGCAACCACAGGGCCCACGTGCAGAATGGGGGAACACCAGATTCCTATGCCATATGAATGAGACAATGAGCTCAGGGCTGCAGCTACTTGGTAGGACAGGAGCCACACAAACCATGAGCAGGACCACCCAGCCACCTCTGCAGGCAGGCACAATAGTACCAGCAAATTTGTCCCTAAACTGAAAATGTAATTAAATGTGCCTTTCTTCAGCCTGTTTACATGGATACTTGGTTCTTCACTATTTCTGTTCTTGAATTCTGTGCAGGCAGATTTTCTCAATTGAAAAAAAAAAAAAGAGTTTGTGTTTTACTTCTACATCTTTATGAAGTCACAGGAATACCAATCACAGAAAAAGAATGTACAACCTATGCCCTAGGTAGAACCACATGTACCTGGTACAACGCTGCCTAACTAGAATTGAACAGAAATGGGCCACAATGGCTAAGTTTAGTGCACATCTGAATATTAATATATTACATTCAGATAAAGCAAGAGTTAGTACATCTTCTAATAAATTATGAGCATCACAGTTTGCTCCCAGTTCAGACTGCAGATCAACAGGGCTCTAGAAATTCTAGCTTGTCATCTGCCATCAAATCAGTTATTCAGCATGCACTGCTGAGAGCAGCTTTCTAGATACATTTATTTAATTACCTGCACATCCCAGTGCTGGCATCCAAAGTACCTGCACGTCACTAGCAAGTCCTGTTATCAACAGTTACGTGAATTTGCAAATGTTGCTGTAAAATATCTCTTCGGCTTCTGTGGACCAGTTTTTACATTCAGGCCAGCAAGTTATCATCACTTCAGACACCACATATAGCATACACTAATCCTTGCACTGCCCTCACATGCCAGAGGCTGCAGGCTTTTGTGCAAAATCAAAACATTGCTTTAAAACTGTAAAGTGAAAACTAGAAGATAAAGTTATATACATAATTATCTAGTAAATTATACTAATTCTTAATTTCTAAAGTCTTTCATTACAAACCTATCCATCAGTTACCAGCCTCACTTCCACTAAATAAGCACTTTGTGAAAGCTACTGGCAGCCTTGCATGCCTGCACATGGACCCAGAATCAAGTTGTTCTCTCCTATTAAGGGACAAAAGTCTAATACAAAAATGTACATTGTGTATGTTTGGAAGGAAACAAAAAAACCCAGGTACAGGCTTACTGCAAAAAACCCCAAGGACTGAATCTGCAAGATGCCCAGCATTTCTTAAAGGTACTGAGTTCCTCATGTTTCTGCTAATGTCAGGAGAAGGAGAAGCAGCATCTTGTGTCCCAGGCTTGGGTCTGCAGGGATAGCTCATGGCAGGAGCTTCTATTTCTATCAACTTTCTGCAGTGCCCACAGGACACTCCTCAATCTGACCATGGAGAAGAGGGGATTTTGTTTTTCCACTTGTGCCATGCAGGGCACTCCAAGCAGAGTCTGCAACTCACATCACCCTTTGCTGAGTTATGCATGAGGAAGGAGAAGGTGGTGAGATATGACAGTTACTGTGCACTAGAGACCTGAGCTGGTAGAGTAATTTCTTTCCCTGTGTATTTATTTACACATTCCTTTCCAGCAACTGTACAAGGCACCAGTATGTTCAGAGAAATGTACCTCTCGTAGAAAAAGACTTGCTTTGAAGGCAGCTTCCTGGCTTCTTTATACTGGCTCAAAATCTCTGCATTTCTTATTTACGGGATTTTTTTTTTGATTGGCTCATTTCACAGCAAGATATGGAAATTTTTCTCCACAACTGAGAGGAACATGGAGGGACTATGTTTCTGCTTTGCATTTAATATCTGCCAACTTCAATGGAAATAAAGCATTTATTTCTATACCCTACTGGACCAGTTTAACTCAATCACATCCGTAAGAACTTTGTTAAGTGGGTGCAAAACAAATCCTTTAGTCAGTGGCTGCTTAGAGGACAGATCCCTATATGATGTCAGCCTCAGTCTTTTCACCCATACTGATGATCATATTTCAGATCTCTAAAATACCATGCATAGATTCTTGCTGACAATGACAAATCCATTTCCTAGTTCATTTCTATATGCTATATGCTTTGCACACTCTATGCAAGATAGCACCAGTGTAAATCCCAGCCTTCCCTGGGCAAGTTCTACAGCATTTGAAAGAAATTGGTAAGTCCCAAGCCTCAGAGCCCTTTGAAGAAAAAAATCTTTGAAAGACAGTTCCATAGGATGGATCCAGAAAATCCATGAAAAGGTTCTTGTTTAACTTAGGTTTCTATGATGAGTACTGTAAAAATACTTCTACAACACTTTAGCTATTTGTTCCACATTTAATCCTCTAGGATTTCTTCATAAAGGGTCGCTGCCTTAGTCTAAAAGTGGAAAGTTAAATTCTTTTTTTGATGCATTGGCTTTGTCTCATGAGGACAAGGCACATTTACAGTGCTCTATAAATAATAACTACTTGAAATCTAACTTCTTAATAATAAAGCACAGTGCTTAATATCCTAGAGGCCATTTCAGAAGTTCCAACACTGGTAATTTATTAAAACTGTGATAAACATGTCTGATAAATAGATAACTAATACTGAAATAACATAATGCCAAGCTCCAATAAATAGTTCTGCTACATGCTGCAGTACACAAATTACTAATCACTGCTGTGTGCTGTGACAGGTATGAGGAATGATCACAGGATTCAGTCAATGCAGTGCAGGGAGAGGGCTTGGATATAGGGATCTGCGTTGTGTTTTATCAAATTACTGATTAATGTCCCTTAAGTGATCTTCAGTCCTTCAAGGTAAAACTCAAGCTGTTTGCTTCATTTAAACTAAGCACCCACAGTCACATGGCTCTTCTGGAGTGGTCGGACAGTAAGTCAGAATGGGCACATGGAAGTTGGAAAACATTAAAAAAAAAAATTAATAAAATAATCCATCGGTGGATTTCAGTTCCTATAACCTTAATCTTTGAATCAGACCTTCTCTCTATAAACAAAAGTCAGCGTGGGACTAATTCTGGCCTGGCATTTGTCAGCTGCTGAAGATGTTCACTGGCTCTATTCACATCAGAGCAGAAGTGGATGCTACACACTGGCACAGTAAGGATGGAGTAATTCATCAGAATGAGGGACTTTCTCATTTTAAGAATGGAGCTTTAACTAAGATCCAAGGAATACCATCTTTGCATATTCATGTTCCTCTACCTCACAGAATCTTACGACACCCTTAGAAAGAGAAATGCAATAGTCTGAATCAAGTTTGCCACCCTGGCTCACCTATTTTACACGAATTACATAAGTGGTGTACATCTACATCCACCAACAGGGGAGGAGAAATTCCAGGAGGTCTGATTACATTCTCTTTGTTTGTTTCAGTCTTAAGCCTCATCTGTGTAGAGTCTCTCCACCCCCCTTATGTTTCCAGACTGTAGCACTGATGGATGGAGCATCACTGTAACACCTGGCAGAACAGGACCTCAGCCTCCAGGTATGGGAGCTCCACATTCTCTGATGAAGTCACCCCAGCCCAGTGAGCTACTGTAGCTCAGCTGAGTCACAGTAACCCACTCGTTTCATGGCCCTGTCTTGTCTCATATGCAAGGTAAAATATTGCTTTAAATCCTTCACAGTCTTCCTCCCATGCTGAGAGCACATCCCAGTAACACAGCACTGGGGCAAGCACCGAGCTCCCTGTGCCTTTGCTGTGTGCCTGTCCCTACAGTGCCAACCTGTTCCTGAGTGCAAATGATACCAACACTTTCTTGAGGGAGATTTTTACTGCTTTGAGCTCTTCTTGGCTGGTCAGCACTACTGATTAGCTCTCTTTCACAGATTCAAAATCTCTTGTTATTTACTTGTATCATAAGAGCACGTAGAGGCACGAACTGAGATTGTGACCCCATATTTCTAGGCAATATACAAACATGCTGTGGGAGAGAATTTCTGTATGAGAGCATTTACAAGCTAAAAAAACAACACAGGAACATGGAAGGAAAGGCAAACCAGAAGCACAGGGAGGTCAACTGACTAGGAAAAGCCACTGAGCATGTCAGAGGCAGAGATGAGCACTGAACTTTGCTCTCTTGAGGACTAGAAACTTTCCCGTCTAGCACAAAAATGAGTTTTTAGACAGCATTTTATTTTTTGCTAGGATGACAAAATGCATCCACTAAGTCAGCAGAGCGCAGAGGGAGTGGGTTTAGAGAGTAGAACAACAGGAGAGATGTCACACATCCTGTCCTCTTCTGTCTGACATCCTGGGGCAAGGCCACAGCCTAATGGAGAAAACCAAATTTGAGTTTTGATGACATCAACTTCCATTTGTCCTGCAGGATATTCCATTAAACATCATACTGTCTGCAAATCAAACATTTCCCTCTCTCTGCAGTGTGAGGGAGGAATTTACAACTCCAGACCATGCATTTCCTTATCTGAACTGAGCATTGTATGAGACTTATCAGATTCTGGGTACCACAGTGTACCCAAACAGAAATAACTTTACAAGGAGTTCTTGTAAAGGACAAGGTTTTACGAAACACAGTTGTCTAAAGCTGTAGCCAAGACAATTTGATACCAAGTACCAAAACTAAAATCATGTTTTCTAAGATAAATAACAAATACAGATAGTAACATCCAGGGTACAACCTGTACTTTTCAGCTCCCTGGAAGATTTGGTGTGTAAAGGGCAGCTTATAATGGAGCAGCCAGCTCAACCTTGGGGAGGTACTGTCAAGTTAAAATTCAAATCTGAAGAAAGCAGATTGGTGCTTTAAGCATACTTTTAGTTACCCTGGTGTAACACATTTGTAGCTCAATGCTGAATTCCACACAGAGAATGTGACTTTTTTACATAATGGAAATTTCTTTGCATCAAAATTTGCAGTTTTCATAGTGCCTGTGAGCCCCCATTGCAGTGCAGAACTCCCTGTGCAAGCTTGTGTAGGCACAGCCTTGTCAAAATTCATTATAACCAAAACCTGGCAATACATGAAGCCTCAGGTGGCAGTGGACAGCAGAGCACAGAGACAATGGAGCGTAACAGGGAAAGGTCTCAGCTCACCCTCCACATAACTCATCATTAGATTTTCATAACCAGAAGAGTTTTGTTATACCAAGGACTGAATTCTTCTGAGACACAAAGATGACACCTGGGAGAAAGCAAGAGGTGAGGAGGCATTAACTAAGGAGGGGAGAGATGCTGGCTGTCATGGGCTGATTCAAAGAGGGAAGAGCCTCTTGCAGGAACTGATAAGCAGGTCTGTGAAAGATCCTTAAAATTAACACAAGCACTGATGCAATGCAACAGGGATATATCCAAAGGGGAATCAATGGGAGGGTGCAAAGACACCAGTGACCCAGCAACATGAGAAGCTATGGATGGAATTCTATACCTGAACTGATGGGCTTGTGGAAGCCAGGAATGATGTCCAGCATACAGGATTCTGTAACAGATCAGATTGCAATGCTGTCCATAAGGGTACAGAAAGAAGGAGTACACTTTGCTGTGCCTATATCCTGAGCTTAGACTGACAGCTATATCTATGCAGCCATGTTGGGTGAATATGCCAACATGCTACTTTCAAAGAAAGATACAGCAATGAAAATAAAAGATAAAGACAGCACTGGATTTCTGTTTCCACTATCTAGTGTTTGTAATTTTATCATTCTGTGTAAAGAAAAACATCAGATTGTGACAATGATTTGATTTTGCTGCTCATCTACTTCCTTTTGCTTGAAAGTTCTTAGCACTGCCAATGCTTTAGTGGCAAATACTATATGTGAATGCTCTTTTTTTAAAAAAAACAACTTAATCCATTGGTTATTTCTGTTGCTTCTAAGCATACAAAAGGGCCAAATGCAAACTGATAGTCTTAGATAACTGAGATGTTTGGCATGCTAGTAGAATAAGACCTTAAGCCTCTCACCTGTAGACAGTTTAGCATAAATGACAACATCAAGAACTACAGAACAGCACATGGGATGTTAAGGAATGATGACTTAGTGTCTCCTACTTCTGAAGATCAAAAGCAGATAGAAACTGAGACAAGACTTTTCACATACTGGGTAATTAACAGCTACAGTGGAATTTGGTTTCTTGCCATGTCATATTCAGTTTATAGCTTATAGCAACAAACATTTACTAAATGTACTGGAGATTACAGAGACATAAGGTTACCATATGATAAATTAATAAAATAACTAAAAGACACTAAGTCAAAATTTATTAAAGAAAAATTCCACTGCAGTCAACCAAAGATTAGGAATATAAGAACAGGTGATACACATGCAGGTGCAGCTGGCACTGCCAGATAGGCACCACAGAGCACTATTTCTCACACTACCAGCACTGTTCATTCTATAAAGAGCAGAATTTGTTATGTTTGGGTTTTTTCCTTCAGCTGCTACAAAAAAGGTACAACAAGATATTTCTAAGAAGCAAGCCAATAAACAGTCATAACACTTGATAAAGTGGAGGCAATTCTTCCTTCAAGGCACCTCTACCACTAAAAGATGTCCCTTTCCACCCTTTTATGTTCTTTGGTGGAGTCGCCGTTCAGAACTAAATCCCTCCTTCCTCTTTGTGGGCTCCACTGATGGATGTGACAAGACTTCCAAGCAGCCTCCTCTTACTGTTTTGCACAATGATTTTCGGAGTCGGAGATTCAAAAACCCTTCCAGTGGACCAGCCCATATTCAGTACAAAATCAAGTTACCATGGCTGTAGTCTCCTTTGTATTTCTGCATCAAGCAAGGCGATTTTATTCTCCTTCATTTTCAGCTCCAGATTTCCCTGCCATTGTACCTCTTTGAAGCTCACTGCAATCTAGAAATTTTAAAGAGTTCTCTACTATACATTTTTTTGGTGTTACTTCCCCTGTCACTTTCTGAGACAGACGGGACAACTCCTACACAGTCATATGAGTGCATTTCTGTGCACTCACATTAAGGGTTCAGCTATGAAAAGCAATCTTCCCATATATGCTTCAAACTGAAAATGTAATCACTGAAGCACATGTGAAACCTCTGAGTATTATCAGCTTTCTAACATGGGGAAGTCTTGCATTCTTTATTACTCTCCAGGTTACAACATTCAATAAACTTGTTCAGCATCTATTTGTTTCCTTTAAGAAGGAGCTGAAATAAGATTGAAGAAATGGCTAATTTGGATCTGGTTCCCCCCAAAATTAGGCTGAGATTCAGGAATCAAAATCAGCACATCCTGCAGTATTAAAGAGACTAATAAAGAACTCAATATGACATTTTCACTGCTCTGTGCCTCCTGTTTTTCTTTAGGGAAATCACATCAACGGCATTAGGGGGCTACTACTCTTTCAGATGACAAATATGGCAATATATTCTCATTAAAATCTTATAAGAGGTCAAACGGCTTGAGTCCTGTCTTGGTTTGAAAAAAAGAGGCAGTGCACAATTAAACAAATAAATGTGCATGTGATTCGATTTCTCGTATCAACGTTCTTTTTTGGTTGTGCACTTAAGCTTGATGTAGTACAACCAAGAGGAAAAAAGCCACGGGAAATCTTTAATTAAGTGAAAGATTCATTACTGAAACACAAAGAAAGCTCTGAGATTAATTAGCTAAGGCCAGTTGTGTGCAAGGCAGAGAGACTGGAAAAATTTTGCAAGGTAGGCTGAAAACAGA
This sequence comes from Phaethornis superciliosus, assembly GCA_023637945.1. Lineage (NCBI taxonomy): Eukaryota > Metazoa > Chordata > Aves > Apodiformes > Trochilidae > Phaethornis > Phaethornis superciliosus. The sequence continues at coordinate 27,606,597 of JAJQWJ010000007.1, forward strand.
GATCCTGCCTGAGCCTGCCTGTACCACAGGAACTTAAGTGAAACCAGACTCTCCCTCCCGCTTTTCCTCATTTTAAAATAATAATTTTGGGGCTTTGTGAATAGAGGCAAAAAATTCTAAATCCTCAGCTAAAAGGGAGTGTTTGTACCTCCCTGTTCATTTTGGCAGATGTAGGTCTGAACTTCCATTTGTTTCACACACCTAGAGGAAGGATCCAGACTCCTCTTCATAGACACCAGGATTTTGATGTGTACTGTGGAAGCATACGAAATAGTCAGCTGTGCTCTGCTAGGCATTACTGCTTGAAGTTAAATGACAATTCTTGCCCCAGTGAGCCTGAATCCTAGGGTTAAGTTGAAAGACAACATGTGGCTGAAGCAAAAAAAAAAAAAAGACACAGGCAGGAAGAACGAGAGGGAGCAGTGAGATGACTGATATTTGCAATCAGGGAGTACACATGGTGCACAGGCGAGTGTGGTGCAAGCTTCCCAAGTAAGTTTTTGGCAACACACCTAGATTTTGACCTTTAGAATCTCTGGCGTCTATGAGGTTTGGTGCTCAGCATCAGAAACTGCCAGAAAATGTCATGTCTTATAAATCACTAATATCCAAGAATAAGGAGGACCTTTCAGATGTTACCAGGCTGTGCTGGAAGACTAAGTCAGCGATGAAAGTCTCCCATGTTCCATAAAACTTTTTTTTTTTTTTTTTTTTTTTTTATTGTTCTACGGCTACTCGGTGCATTACATTCTTGCTTTCTTCTGCCAGGTGCCTAACGCTCTTGATAAGCTAATTGCAGCCTTCTGCTTATTTCATGTCAACCTTAACTCCCCAGTCTGAGCCTAGCCTGCAGTTTTGGCATATTTTCTCCTTAATCTAAGACCATCTGTGCTCCATCAGCAAGGAACACTTAAATACAAAGAAAATCAAGAACCAACAGAGTTGAATTCCCCTTATGCTGCCCCCGACTCCACTCCTCAGCATTTCCAATTAAGTGTGAAGCCAACACCCATCCAGTCCTAAATACACTGGAAGGCTTTCATCAGGCTACAATTACCTACAGACGCAGGAACACTGGTAGTGGTCAGTGGGGAAATGGCAAGCCAGAAGGGGCTTGGATCTCTCGTTTTCTTGGTATCTTTACATCAAAATCTTCACATTTAAAATACCTTCACATCACCAGCAACACACGCTGGTTGAGTTCAGCACTCAATGTAGAATCAAATACTTATCTCAGAGAAGCATAAGGAGTCAGTATGGGAAAAAAGTGATGGTGTTGATTTCTTCCGAATCCAAAAGCTATTTCTCAAGTCTTATGCTTATTGCTGAAAAATGGAAGTGTACAGCAGTATAAATCAAAAATGGACTGCAAAGTTAGGGAAGATTGTCCTCACCCATCTCCTGCCCCACCACTCAAAGTTCAAATATTTCTAGTCCCTATTGTCTCCTGCTGCCCAGACCAACTGGATGCAGTCCCCAGCTGCTGCTGCTGCAAGTGGCCAGAGCCCCACTGCTGTGTGCAGCACCAACCCACCCAGCTTCCTCTCAAGGCTGGGAAACAGATGCCTTCAGACTCCCTGCTTGGTCTGTCACAGTTTGCCTTGCTTCTGCCTCCTCTTTTCCAACACCAGACTTCAGTGCCTGATGCCACAGTGAGATCTGCCAAGCTTCATCTCAACAAGGAATTTATTTGCTCCTTCTCCCGCAAAGACTTTGATGCTGTGTCTTTTATTCCTTCCTCCCAGCTCTTCTGTTCTGTTCTCCAGTCTGCACTCTCCTGCCAACCCAGGATTTATTTTCCAATTTCCTCCGGTTTGAGTTCTGCCCTTACATTCCCCCTGCCACCTGTCCCTTCCCTCACCTCCCCTGCAGTCCATTTGCATTTGACCTCTACCAAGATCAAAGATTCCACAAATTACTTTTGAGAATTTGCCGTATAATTAAGACAAGGGAACACAAAATGATCCTCCATCAGGATTAATGCAGCACATCTTGTGCCGTTTCTTCCTAACTCCTTTTTGGTGGCTTTCTCATTTATCTTACATAGGAAAGAAAAACAAAGTTTTTTGGTTTATTGGGGGTTTTTTTGACGTGTTCTTAAATTCTCAGTAGCTGATCTCACAGCACAAGCCAGTAGATCTGTAACAATTATATTAGCCACATGCATTTTTTTTCTCCTGTCACTGAGTTTACTACAATTATATTTATGAACCATCGATCATTCCTTTCTGCCACATGCATCAAAATCCTCCCCTCTTAGGCAACTGCAGCTTGTCTCTTAATACTCTAGGCTAACTTAAGAACTTTTTTTGTCATTCTTAATAAAGCTTAAGTCCTGTTACCCTGAGCAACCTTGTAGCCCATTCAAATGCTGCAGTCCTGTTACTCCCTTTTCTCTACTATAAGCAATTTAACCACTCTGTTTCAAAAAGCTCAAAACTATGCTTTGTTTTCTGTCTGAAGTTATTAATGAAAATTAAAATAATGCATGGAATTTGATCCACATTCTTGACACAAAGTGTTTCCAATTAAAACTACTTTCATTAATCCTTACCCCAAATTCTTTCCAAGGTCTCTTTTTTAAACAAATGTACAGAACTATTTGTATTTTTATCTTAAGCGATAAATTTTTATTGCATTTTCCCCCTACCAAACCCCTACTATTCTGTTTCTACATCAAAAGCTTTTAATATAAGAAGTTTAGAGAAAAGTAGTGGAAAATGGGTCCATTTTAAACATGTAGGCATGCTGAAGTTGTGTAACTTCTTCCCTAGAAAGCAGAGGTGAGGATAACAACTGCCTAATATTACATGCACTGCATGAATCAGAACCTAACAACTTCACAGACTCATGATTAAGGCAAATTCTCTGAATTTACAAGTGCATATCATAATGCATAAAACTTAGGTCTTAAACAGAAAGCCATATATTTCAAAGCACTTGAGAAGGACATGCATCTTTATTTCAGTTTCATGTGTGAAGAAAGGAAAGCACAGACTGGAGATGGCTGGAAATCACCTTAACTCCTCACAGCTGTCTGCAAATGAGGCAGCAAGTCCATGCTATCCAAACTCTCCTCATAAACAAAGAAGAGAAATAAGTTACTTTTCAACACATCTCCTTCCACTAAGTCTCCACACTTGATCTCCCCAATCTCACTATAGTCTCTGCTTGGTCACATTATTGATAAAAATGGATCAGATAGCTGTAACAATGGTGTTAAAACATTTACACGAAAGAAGCCTTTCAGTGACAATAGAATACCTGTAAGATCATTGTTCCTCTTAATTGTTCAAGCTGTGGTGGTATCCAGCAACTCCTTTCTACTCCACAGCCACATCCCTCACCCTCCTCCAGTGGAAGGATGCCCTTCCACTCTCCTTACCAGCCCATAAAGGCAACTCAGAGAAGCTGTTGCCCCATATTGGTTAGCTGGAGATTTGTTACTTCTACTGCAGCCCTGAAGAAAGACTTCTGAGCCTGAAAACTTACAGTCTTTTTCCAGGCGAGGTAGCTGGAGATACCACAGTCACAGTCAAGTTTGCACTGTTCACTCACCAGGTCTCCTAGCACATGGGTTGAGCTTTGCTCGAACTCAAGCCTGGGAAAGGTAGGTGAAATCTTGGAGGCTAAAAAGCTCTTTGAGGCTCTCACAGGCTTCAGGAAAGCTGCACCTGCCATGCAGAGGCAGGATGGATGTCCTGTGGGAGTGATGAGCAAACTGTTCCTGTCTCTGCTCACAGCTGTGCAGGCCATGTTAGTGACTGCTCTGCAGCTCCAGGCTCCCACTAATCCCCTCCTATCAGTCAGTCAGCACTGCTGCATTTAAAGGAAGCTGTAAAACACACATCAGCTAAACTGCTACTAACAAAGAGGAGTAGAATTATTTATATAGGGAGAAAACTCATAGAGTGGCATGAAATGTATTTACTATAAAATAATTATTTTCTTTTTTCCTAAGACCTCAATAGTTGGTTTTAAAGAAAACAGATGAGGTCGTTCATGGGCCCTTTTAGAGAGGTACAAATCAATAAACAGTGATTTTTTTATTTTTTTTTTATACTCTCATTATAAATTACTGGATGCCATCAGGGTCAAACTTAATCCTGTGTAGAGAGCCAGAGCAAAGGATATGAATCATTTGGATATCTCTGAATCTCTGCTTTGAGAATAAAATGTGGCTATTTCTCTGTATTCTCAGTCCAGTTGATAAAAAAACAACAAAAACAACAAACCAAACCTACTGCTTTTTTGCACCAGTTGCCCCAGACTGTTGCTTTTGGCTCATTGCTTGTCCTGTAAGATGCAGTCCTTTGTGTTTTCAAGGACTTCACTTACTTCTGACTTGCCAGCATCTGCAGCTCAGCTCCCATGCCAGGGATGGGTCAGGGTGCTGTGTCCCTGGCAGGAAGAGAACCTGAGTGAGAGCACAGCCCTGGGAAGCAGGAGATCCCAGCACTGGGTGCAGCAGGGTGCCAGGACCTCTCCCCAGATTCCACCCATGGGCAGCTCACCTCTCCCACAAGGCCCAGCTTGCAGAACAGGGCAGGCACTGTGGGGGTATCACCTCCTCTCCATGAGGGCACGAAGCAGGCTGAGCCTGTGAAACTCAACAGGTTGCTGCTGCCACATCAGATGCTCTGGGTGAAGGTGCTCTGTGAAATTCAGTAATGATTGCACAGAAGCCCTCTCTAAATGGGACAGGAGCAACTAGGAAACCTTCCTTGTGCCTTGTGGTAGGCCATCATTGCAGGTAGAGAATAAACCTCTCTCATGTCTAAAAACATCCCACAGCCCTAAAGTTTTAATAAAAAAGCAGCATATTTTTATATTAATCTCAGTTTATATACGTCTGTTTAGTTAAGGTGTACCTTAGACAACAAGACACTAATTTGCTTCTCAGGAACATCTGTAGACAACAGCTGCAGATGAAAGCATGTGTCAGGACAGAGGACAGCAGGGGTGTAAATACACCCTCAAGAGCATCATGGAGATGGTGGAGTGGGTAGCAGCCCACAGAGAAAAAGAGGTAAATAGGAAAATCAAAATACACTCTGCAAAGATACAGCAGCAACAGCTGTGACAAAAAATAAGCTCAAGGGACTATATTATTTTTTAATTTTAATTTTTTCCCCTCCCCTTTCTGAAAGGACATTTCATGGTCCTTACTGTAATTTACAAGGAATAAGAACATTAGTCTTCATTCTCTACATATAAAATGCTTGACAGGGTTTTATCAAATAAAGAGCCCAGTATACTACTGTTATCAGTAAGTGACTTCAGCAGCTAATTAAATTCTCAGTTTCTGAATCCTGCTCATAATGTTTGCTGGCAAAGACCAAAACCCCTGTAGTAATTTTGGCTTTCAGGTGAGGTGATGCAGACGAGGAAGGATTGACAACTAACAAATTACCCAGGCAAGCAGGCTGGCAATCCATGGCTGACAGTCATCACACAAACCTCAGTCACTGTGTGAGCATATCAGGGTAGTTCCCCTCCAGATGTAAATCAGCTCCATGGCCTTCACTGACTCCAGGAATTATGTCCTGCATAATGCCAAGTATTAATCCAAACAGGTATAGCTCTTGAACCTGCTATATGTGCTATACTACCCTATGTACATCCCATATATATAAAAAAATACATGCATATATATATATATACACATAATAAATATATATATATGTAAATATAAATGAGAACTTCCTATACCATGCCTAATACTCACTTTAGAGGGCAATTACATTGATCACAACTAGGCAGTGCACTCTGAGCCAGTTTAGCAAATCAATGAATGCACATATTGGAACATATTCTCACTTTATAAAGCATCCAGCATGGTCTTTGAGTATTCTCAAAAGAAATCAGGCATTTTTTTAAAGCTAAACCTAGCTTAAAAGCTTTGGTGGCTATAAATGGACTCCTGAGTTGGGTTCTCTCTGACAGAAGGGATGTCTTATTCAGAAGTCACTCAATGCTACAGAATGTGAGAAGAGATTTGTTCTCTCTCCTCTCTGAATTTCAGCTGATGAGTAAGATCAGCACAAGGCTGGTTCCCAAGGGCATATATCAGAGCCTATTAAAGAGCACAGCTCCCTGCAGTGAGGAGCTGGAGAAGTGTGTCCTTGGAGGATGCAGTGTGGCCTTCAGACACTGTCACCTCCAGTCTGACATGCCTCATTTCTTCCCCCATCTCCCAGCCCAGGTAAAAATTTCTCCCTTAGGTAAATCCTGGGAAGGAAGACCTGCACCTGGAAGCTGCAATCTGATTTCTGGTCATTCATTTTAAGGAAGAGTGTATTCGGGGAGTAAATTTTAGTCATGAACCTGAAATCATAAGAATAATAAGCTGAATTGGCCAGAAAGTTTGTTCAGCCAATACAAGCTTTACTATGGAATAGCTTTAAACCTCTCAGCTGAGAGTGAGAGGTTTTAGGTGCAGCTTTAGAAGGTAATTTATGAATAGATTTATATGTTAATCTGTTAATAAAAATGTAGTGTACTGATAAAATATGTGACAATCATAACTCAACTACGAGCCACATATTAAAGACTGCATCTGCTCTAGTGGAGGTTTTGATTAGGTTTTTAAATGAGGGAACCGCATTGGTCTAAAAATAAAAAAAAAATGTTTTATCTAGAAATATGTGCTACATAATTCAAAGATGTACCTGGGAATCAGCAAGAAACAAATAATAAACTGCTTTTAAGAAAATTACTTCTGGAAAGAAGCTTATTCCTGAAAATTTCAAAATGGTGTTCCTCTCAGGCAGCTCAATGGAATAGACAGGCAAAATATTCTCATTCCTTTCCCAAATTACTTCCTAAACTGTATTTCCAATTGGATTATAACCTTAACACTCCAATTAGATTGAATAAATAAATATCTTCAGCAAAACTGAGCCAGCTTCTGATCATCTATAGGGTTGCACTGCATGTCAGTGTCTGGTTTCAGCATGGTTTTTGATAGGGTATTTTGAAAATCAGAACAACTCTGGCTCAAGGATGTTTCTGCAAATAGATCTGAAATACAATACTTTGACCTCTTTTTATTGACAAAACTCCCAACACTTTATAAAGGAACGCTATATCCTTTTTTGACATGCAGGCAAACAAGAGGTAGATAAACCAAGCAGATTAACTTTCCCTCAGGCACCCACAGGCAGAGCCAGCAGTAGAAATTCAGGCCCTACAAGCCCCACCTGGTACCTTCCTGGCATTTCTTATTTATTTTAAGTTTTCTGATGGGTGTAAGGGCTTGGTGAACATCCTCCAAATACTTATTTCCCAGTGAAATTTTTTTTTACTTCCCTCTCATGAGACCCCACCTGAAGTACTATCCCGTTCAGGAGGCCCCAACACAAGAAGGACATGGGGGTCTTAGAGCAAGTCCAGAGGAGAGCCATGAAGATGATCTGAAGGTTGGAACACATCTCCTGTGAAGACAGGCTGAGAGAGTTGGGGTTATTCAGTCTGGAGGAGAGAAGGCTCTGGGGAGACCTAGTGGCCTTCCAGTACCTGAAGGGGCTACAGGAAAGCTGGAAAGAGACTTTTTGCAAGGACATGTAGTGACAGGACAAAGGGTAATGGCTTTGAACTGGAGGAAGGTAGATTTAGACTGGACATTAGAAATAAATTCTTTAGTGTGAGGCTGGTGATAGACTGGCAGAGGTTGCCCAGAGCAGTTTGTGGATGCCCCATCCGTGAAGTGTTCAAGTAGGTTGGATGGGGTTCTGAACAACCTGGTCTAGTGGGAGGAGATGATCTCTAAGGTCCCTTACAACCCAAACTATTATGTGATTCTATTAAAATAAAATTTATTTTTAAGAAAAGGAATACATAAGTACTCTTCAAGTATTTTACATACTATTGGGATGATATAACTGAATGGTCAGAACACAAATCTAAACACAAACATAAAGGGAAGAAAAAAAGATGCCCTACACAAACCAGGTCAACCTCTTGAGGTCACAGAAATGCACTTTCAAAATGCACTTTCAAATCCTCTCTCTTGATGCTTCAAAAAAGAACTTGACCTAAAATATTTGAGTCCCAAGTAACCATGTGTCTATCTCCTCTTACAGATCTTACAAGGATGTCAAAAAGCCTTGTTTTCATCTCAGTGCAAAGTATCTTGGCATCTCAAAAAAGTTGGAAAGATAGTTTCCCAATCAGTTTTTTGAGAACTCCAAGTTCCAGGCAAAATCAGGTTGAACAGAGGGTAGGCACTGCCCTGGGATTTATGAAATGCCTGCCAAGCAGCCTGCTTTTAACACACTTCAGAGCATGGCATTCCTTGCTACAAAGTCCTAATCAACATCATGCACTTTAAAAATCTGCTCAAAGGCTTATGTTCTTAAAATGACCCTTCCACCTACAACTCCTGTATAAAATGGGCTTTTCTATGGCCTCACTGTGAAAACAGCAGATTAGGACCTAACCTTGCTTCAAGCCCATGCAGAAATTAAACAGCATGTGCACATAATTTTAAAATGTCTAATATTTAGAGCTCACGATGCATAGAAGAGGGCCATTTAAAGATGGAGATGAAATGTTGTAGGAATTTTGTTTTAAAAGATGGTAAAAGATTAAGAACAGTAACTATTTTAAACTTGTGTTTCTTAACCCTTGCAAAAATTTGAATGCTACGTTCTAAAGTTTCCAGAATTAGCAGGATGATTTTGGATACCCCATCTGGGCCATCACAAGATGCTGATTTTTAAAAAATTCTTTAACAGCATGGCTCAATTTTGGAAAAAAAAAAAAAAAAATCAATTGATTCTGCCTTGGACCAAATTTTCTTCTGGATATTGACACTGAGCTAAAAGTAATAAAAAATTAACCACCACCTAAATTTCTCATGCAACTAAAACACATTTGGTGAATGGCTTCTCCCATCCAAAATGGAATTCCTGAAACACATTTTAGAAACACAGGGAGGAAAAAAATGTTGGAAAAGTTTTCTTCTGCGAAGCAGGAAACGAGCTTGTTCTGCTTCAACTCACTTACTAGTTCTCATGTAAAATCTCAGTGCTACAATCTTGGAGAAACAACCTCAGCAGAACCAAACAAAGGGAGCAAATTTTGGCACACTGTAGAGCAGCCAGGAGAAAAGCATCTAGCTCTGGAGAAGGAATCCAAGACAAAGTGCTAGGTGTTAAGGAAGGACAAGGAATTACCCCTTTAAGAAAGTACAATATGGTCCAACAGGTGACACACCCTAAAATCCACCTCTTTTCCTCCCCTCCCCTGAAATCTTAACTGCTCTATAGGATAATGCTATCTTTTTACACAGCTCTTACTCAGTAACATGCCCAGATTTTGTCTTCAAGTCTATTGCACTTCCAAGACAATAACTTCCTGTCCCAACTATGTGGAGTTGCTACATGATACTCCAGAGTGTTCTTTGCTGTGGAGATTACAACATTAAGTTTAGACAAATGGCAGTCCAATGCAGACTCAGGAGTAATACCATAACTTTAGATTTTAAGAGTCTTTAGTTACAAAAGCTATTTTCAGAAGTGATGGTTCCACAAAACAGTCCCCAAAGTTGATGCAGAACTCTTGTGCATGTCAATTGCTTTTGCATCGGGCTTAAGTGAAAGGCATCCACAGTCATTTAACAGGTAGAAGGAAAAAAGCACTGTCTTTTAAAGTCTGGCAGTTTTAGCCTTACTAAAATCAGCAAGTAGCAACACGGTTAATGCTGGGTTTCTGATATGCAATATTCATAAAGGGGATTATAATCCAGAAAAAGAAGAGTTTATTTCCATTGGAAAGCAGTGAATAAAGTAATGCAGTGATGAAAAACACTATGGCCTGCTCAATGGCAGGAAATATTAATTTTGTGGTTAAAGAACAGATAACTGTCAAGGAATACATGCATTAGGTAGAGTAAGCTAGTAAACCTATCTATTACAGAATGAGAGACTAAAGTAGTGAAATTGCTGTGCTAGCAAGCAGTGGCACAGAGATATTGCTCCTATGAGATGCTGTTACCACCCTTGCTGAAAAGACAATTACAAGTCACCTCCTTCACAGGAGCACCCTGGCCTCCTTCCTCTTCCCATGACAACAATGAGGCTGAAATCTGTCCTTGCCTTTTCCACACTGGGACAGTGCAGGTTAGGGGTGCAGTTGATTGCACTTGGTGAGAAACTGCTTTAAACTTCACCCAACACTGCTGTAGAGAGTTATATTCATCACACTGCCAGGCTTTGCCCCACAACCAGCAAATCTGCTGTCTCTGTTGACTGTGTTCCTCATGTTCTTTTCCTCATCTCATGGAAGTATAAATACAAGGAAGCAGACATCTGTTAAAACAGTCCTGCAACTTAAAGCAGAATTAGCACCACTGGCAACCTGAAGAGTAAGTCCCATGAGCAGAAATAAATCAGATCACAATCTCAAGATGAAAAACTGTCTTCAAATAGGGTCTGACAAGATCCACAATGCATTTTACTTACAAGCAAAGAGAAGATATGAACAACCTAAATTAGCACTGCAATTACTTCTTAACTGCAGTCACATCCCTACAGAACTAACTGCAAATTCCTTGCATTTCTTGTCTCACTTTATGATCTTCAAAATCACTGAGGGTGAAGGAAAGGTGGGAGGGGGTGCCTCTAATCTGCACCATGTGCTTTATGGATACAAGCCAAGCAGCTACTTAGGCAACCAGTAGGTCGGGAAACAATCACTTCCATCATTCCCAACACGTGTGTCAACATAATTCCATGCTCTCTTTGTCATGCAAAAAGTCTTGGCAAAGTGACCGGATCCACGCAGAAAGCAGGAGCAAACTAAACTCATTATGTTAACCAGAGATCCCACAGCATCCTCCAGTGCCATAGAAGGAGACTTCCCATGTTTTGCAGTGGAGGAAAGGAAACTCACTGCACTGCAAAGGGCCCAAGCCAAGCCTGGTTTCAGAAGTGTATAAGGGAAATTCACAATTGGGTTTCATGGAAGGGATTCCCATGTCTGACAAGCACAAGGGGCTGTGTTGGGTGGTGTGATACCAGGCACTGCAGAAGGTATGTCCTCACATAAGGACAGAGACTTTCCTCTCCTGTGTGCTTGCTGGAAGCCTTCCAGCCATGCTAATACAGCTCTGAAAAGGGAAACTACTGCCAAATGAGAGTATCAGCTTCTCTAATTCTTCATAGTTGTCATTGGTAACTCTGGACTTTGTTTTCCTTTTAAAGGAAGATTCAATGCATTTTACAACCATTAAGCATCTTTTCTTCTCTCTAGCTGTACTTGTAACTCTTATTAGCAGCAAAAGGCTTGTGCACATGGGAATGGCTGGCAATACCACCCTAATGGCTTCTTTGCATGGTCAGGTACAGGAGGAAGGCCCTTCAATCTGCCTGGAAAATGGTGAGTACATCTTTGGTGGTTTAGCAACTGTAAGATGGTAAATATCCCAGAGCATAAGTATTTATTCATTGAAAGAAAAAGCAATTGGAGTTTTCACTAACAATTTTCGCTGCATCTTTCAATTCTAGATTCAGTGCAGGGGGAGGAAAGCCCCAGTACAGCTGGATGCTTGCAAGCCTTCTAAAACTGTAGCTGCTTTGCCTCCATTCTGCCATGGGTAACGTATTTTTGAACACATTTTGCCTCCTGCAAGTTCAACCTTGGTTTCAGTAAAGCATTCAGCAAACTACAGCTCCTCAGCAATCTATGTTCACACAGGGCAACGATGGCTAAAAACTAGGATGGACAAGAACAGTAAAAGCTTCTCCTACATGTTGCTGACATCTCCCCTAATGAGAGCTGAGGGTTTCCATTGATTGTTGTGCTTAAGGCTGTATCAGTCACACTATGTGCTTTGTTCCTTAAGATGCCATGGGTTTGGCAGACCTTGTTACCACCCAGACACTCAATAGCCATGAGCAGAAAGTGCTGTCCAAGTGGGTAAGCGTAGAAGAGCCCTTCCACCCAGCATTATCATTGGAATGGGAATAAGCATCTGGTTCTGACTTTGCCTTCTCTCTGTTCCATAACTCTGGGCAAATTCACACTACTACAGGCTTCTGAAAATGTACATCAAAACCTACAGAAATTTCATTAGCAAATCAAATAAAACAAGAGTGTAAAAAGTGAACATACCTGAATAAGAGAAACGTTGTGTAGACTAAGTCTGAAGAGGTAGTTCCTGCATGAACAAGCAGAAAATTACAAACTGTTAGGCTACTGAAGAAGGAAGGGAAAAGTTATAAAAGCAAGTCATAGTTTTAGACATTAATTTCTACAAAAAACAAGCTTTTTGGGACTCCTCTCCACAGAATGCAAAAAAATGGGTATGTGCCCCTTGTTCATCAGTGTCTTAGTGAAACTCATAACAAAGTTCTCAGCAGGTCTGGAGTAAAATATTGCAGAACTCATAATGAAGAAGCACAACGAAATCCCAACACAGAGACTGTTTGCAAAACCTCAGAGAGTTGCAGTTGAATTCTTGTATTGGCTGCAGTTACATTTTTCTCAGCATTCTGAGAAAAGAGAGGTTGGACAGTAGTCACTTGGAGCAAATCTGACTCCTGTAGCATGCCACTCCCCCCAGCTCCTTTCCCCCTTCTGGGTGTTCCTATTCTGAACTTTGTGGAAAAGAAGGAAAAGAGGACAGATAGTTCTCAGCAGAAGCTCTCTGCACAGAAAACCAGTAGGGAAATCAAGGCAGTGACTACAGATACTCCCAATCCTCCTGTCATCACATCTCCACAGGCAAAGCAAGGGAATTCCTGACAAAAGTCACCGGAGCATGAGATAACACCCATCAGCTGAGCTCCTGAAACCCTGCTGCTGCATGTTCATACCCAGTCACCAACAGGAGGGAACTTTATTTCACATTTTTGCCTCCTAAGACAATGCAGTTACCAGGAATAAGCTGACACATTAAGCCATATGGATTTGATTCTCTACTTAATGGGTTTTGCCCACATCTATCTTCATATTTTTGTGTCCCATCTGTCAGAGGGTGTAAAGAGCTGTGATCTGTTTCCAACATCCCTGTCCCCACAATCTCCCAAAGAAGACACATTTATTTATACCAGGTGAACAATGATTTTGCAAGTGCCTCTGTTTAAACATTAGAAAGTGCAGCTTTGATGATATAACTTCATCTGCTCTAGAAGTGCCAGGATACAGACATTCCCCTACCTAGCAGAAATGCAAGTTCCAGTCTTAGGTCAGTGAAGTCAGAGGAAAGCTCCTATAGTGATAAAAAAGTCCTAAGGACTATTCTGAAAAGCCTTGTTAAGGGTCTGTAGTCAGCAGACTGCCCGAGCAAAGAAAGTAATTTAAAGTTCAACATACAAGAAATCCATATTGGGTCCCAATGACCACTGCAAAGCTTGAGCAATTTTTCTTCTGTTATCTCTCACTTGAATATCACCTAAATCATAATCATAGAGAGGCTTGTATATTTTGTCCCACTTCTATAAATAAGTCAAAAGGTCTCAACTGCTGCTGACTGTCAATAAAGAAGAATGGAAACAAGGCTGATGGGGAACTTGGGAAGCCAAACTCCTGGTTCCAAATCTTCAGCTGATGTAACTCTGATTTGCACCATCCTATTTTACACTACCCAGAGAAGAATGAGACTCATTAGCAGTAGTATCTGAACAAAATATAACAGTGATTATCATACATCCTGTGAGTATGCAGAGAAGTACAAACATACAAAATCTGTCTTCTCTCCTAGTCCTACCACTGAAGATCCATCAGTTCTTTTGTACACTCAGAAGCCCTCTTCTGCCTCAAAGAGCTGCTGCATACTTATCATAGTAATTTGTTACTAACTCATTACCATCTGCTACAGGCTTAAACATTATGTCCTGCGGGTGCATGCAGCAGAACAGAGGCACTAAGCCTACATACAGCTAAAATTTCAAAATGGAGATAAATCCTCATCCAGTGACTGATCTGCCTTAGGTCCCTTAGAAAAGCACACGCTATTCTCACCAAAGTATTAATGCAGTTCCAGGACAAAAGATACCACAAAATAAGCCTTTTCCTGGAGAAATTAAACATGTCACTGGCCTCCAATCTTACAACACCCTACGGAGAAATTCTCATAACTGGGGACCTGAAGTTACTAACCTGTTGTTAAGCATGCTATTTAAATGCATTGATTTTGGAAGCCTTATAATGCAGATTTCAGCTCTTTGTTTTAGTCTTGTAAAAAGCTGGACAGTTTGACTGAGTAATAAATTTTAATATTAGAGGGTTTTCCCTGATAGCACTGCATTGGAAATTCAACCAAAATACCTTCAGTGGAAGAGATGTATCTAAAGGACATGGATTTTGTTGTGCTCAGCCAAAACAGATACAGACAGGAATGCAGACAGGAATACAGAGAGGAATACAGAGAGGAATACTGTCCATTTCATTAATTCCAGTCTCTGTCCTCTTAGTGACTGCTGTGCAGCTCCTGGACAAAGCATTAGTGGTGAGGTCACTTGTGTGGCTGAGACCTAAACCAGGCAGGGATGCAGCATTGGTAGGCAGACCAGGCTATCAGAGACACCTCTGGACTCCACTTGACCCACACAGTTAGAAACAACCAATCCTTAATTAATATCATGCTCTTTTAACCATCCTTGTTCTGTAAAGCTATCCATGCCAAAGAATACTCCTGTAAGGGACTACATGCCAAGGGGAAAGATCTGCTGAACAAGACAGTACCATTTTTATGAACTGCATTTTAATTGCAGTACAAGAATGAGAAAGGTCTCTGAATGACAGGCATGGTTTATTGTACCTAGAATTGCCCCATTTGTGTCCTTTTTTCGTCTTGTGTTTGAAGTTATGTCTATTTAATACCTTGCTGACCTATAATTTAAAGCAGTTAAAAGAGTAAGATTAAGAAATATCTGAGAACACTGAGATCTCTGCATGAATGGATGAGGTGTCTTCTTGTTTTTTTTTTTCCCCCCCCCATTTTTTTCTTGTGAACGTTGTCTAATTCCTTTCTCAAATTAAACTCATCTGGACTAGGCCAGAAGAATGATTGCCTGGTACAACCAAGTATTCTAATAACTTCCTCCTGCATAAAAACCTGGTGCACAGACATGGAGGAACAGTGTTGTTACTCACTTTCTGTCCTAAGTGGTCTCACAACTTCACTCCATGGTATTGAAACACATTAGCCACCTCCAGAGCAAGAGATCACACTCTGCTTAAGTACTTTAAGACAACTGCTATTACACAAATTAAAGGTGCCTCAAACTACTAATTATTATTATTACTAAGATTATTACTCATGAGCATCATTGCACTTCTGAAAATGCCCATGTTAAATTAATACCCTGAAGTCTCAACCAAGCCCGTGGTTTGGTTGTGTTAAGACACAGAGCAGTGGTTCCTCTGGAGACTGATTTGCAGCAGATGCCTATTTGAACAACCTGAGGGTGGATCTTCTCTCTGTCACCTCTGATTGCAAGGGAATGTTATTCCCTAGCTCAGATGTTTGAAATCAGCTGCTGCAAAGACCCTCCCCTGCTATATACAACCTAGTCTTGAAAAATTTGCCATTTATACATATATAAAGAAGAGAAAAAAAGAGAGATCATTCCGATTTAAATTTAAAGCACAGAGTAAAGAATTTAGCCAACATCATAGAGAAGCATTGCAGCACAACCAGGAGCTGATCTTCTGGCTCATTAGTCTATACCCTGATTAGGAGAATAACTTGCCCCCCCAAAGTTGGGGCACAGCACGTAAGCCTGTGCTGAAGTGCCATTTACATTCATGGAAATGGCACAGATGTTGAATTACTTCCCCAAACTGAACCCTCTGTGCTAGTCTGTGTATGTAGAGAGCCAAGATGCAGTATAAATCCTGCAGCTGAAAGCATTTGTTAATTGGCTTCATAATTTGTATTTGGCTGCCTTGTAAAATGATTAAGTGCTCACTGTGCCTGGTACCACAAAGCATACACACCATAACAGCAGGCAAGGAGAAGAGATGTATTTCAAGACAGAGTGGAAGAATATATCCACCTAAATCTGCTTGCCATGACATTCCCAAGTCAAAGCTGCTTACTAAGTGTTTATTTCATACAGCCAAGCACACCTGGGCTGAGCTGTGTAACATGATGCCCATGCACATGTTCACACATTGCCCAGCCTTGAAACAATTTACAGTCAGGGCAAAGAACTTCATCTATGATGCCACAGAGCAAGAGAGCTACAAGACAAATCAAGTCTTTCCAATGGGAAGGCACGTAACTGGAATGCATGAATAAAAGCTGAGACCCTTCCCTTTAGGATTACTGGGATTTTAAGGGTTGCAACATGCTTCAGCCCTGGTTTTTGGTGCTTTTTTCAAGCACTACCTGTGTCAGTGTTGTGCTGGCTGCTTAAAAGATGCCTCCTTCTAATTAAAAGAGAGCATGGTTTTCAGTTCTGCTGAGGCAGATTGGGAGGAACATCCCTGCCCTTGACTGAATGAACAGGTGTAAATAAGTCTACTCTAGCTTCAGAATCTTTTTTTCCATTTACAGGGGAGAAGTCTGTTCACATTGCACAGCTCTGTCCCCCTCCACACACAGCAAGTGGGTCAGATAACCTCTCTGTGCTTCAGAACAACCCCTGCTAGCAAAGCAGGAACCATGAGATCCCTAATGCCAGCTACCACCAGAACCTCTCAGGACTTTGACCAAAAACCCACTGCCTTATCCCAGCTGGTTTGTATCACTACAAGACATATACACCTACTCACATAATGCTGTTTGCCTGCCCCTTACAGTAGAGGTGAGAAACACACAAATCCTTCATTACAGGGCAGGCTATCTCAAGCCCCCTCCCTTTGTATACAATTACCCTGCAAGGAGAAACAAAGCCAACAGAAGCTGATACTAATATTTGATCATGCTAAAAAATTATATTTAGGGGAAGCTGAAGAGAAGTGAGTGAAGAGTTGCTCTTCCCTTCTGGGGGTTATTATTGCACTGAAACAAGCACCTAGCATAGCCTAAGCAAAGTACTGGAGACCCAAGTAGGTTCGTGGTGCTCTGAGAAGGCATTCCCCATGCTTGTGCAGCAATCAGAAGCCAGGTTTGCAAGTGGGACTTGCAACTGTCACAGTGTAGATAGGAAGAAAAATAATTAACAGAACAGGGTCCTTTGGGCAATACGAAACAAGGCACAGAATTATGCATGTGACAAACTTAATGCTCCCTTCTGGCACTCCTGGAGGCCACGTGCTGGGGCTGAGCCTTGGGCTAGGAGCCAGAAACTCCTGTCAGCTCTTCCTATCTTTGTGCCTGGAGGCCTTAGATAGACTTTGTATTTCCACAGTACATGACAAACACAGCTTAGTCATGCTTCACTACTCCCTGAGAGCTGGTTAGTATCATCCCTCCCTTATACTAATGGAGAAAACGAGCCAGAGAAAGGTTAAATGACCTTCTCCAAAGCACACAGCAAGTCAGTGATGAAATCGAGATCAGACCCCAGGGCTCTTGGCTACCAAATCTCATGCTAGATGAACACACAGTGCCTCTACCCAGGTCCAGCTGTGGCTGAACTCTTCAGACAGTTATCTGCATTTCTGAACTAGCCAACCATCCCAAGAAACCCAGCTCCTGAAGGATGATTCTGGCCTTTGCTCTCAGAAGGAGCTAATTACATGTCTGGGCTGCTCCTGAGTGTTATCTGTTGAGCTGTTTGCAAATGCTATTCCTGGGATTCATTTGAAGGGTCTGGCCATGTGCATGCTGAAGAAAAGGTGGAGAGCTGGCATCCCCCTTACAAGCTGGACTCTTATCCACCAGCAGTTTTGCTTCTGTTGAAGAAAAACTTGTCTGGTACATCATTCTTCCAAAAAAATCAATAGATGTTCAACAGAGAACCATACTAAATGGCATACAATAATATGATGCAGTTGCTGTATGAACAATTGCTCTTCCCAAAGCAACATTTCTCAGTGATAAATCCAGCCAGAGCTAGAGAAGCATCCTTTTAGAAGAGGCTCCTTATGCAAGCAGCACATCATTCTGATTAAGCAGCTTCCAAATTAAGCCAGGGTCCCAGCTACCCTTTTTGGTTGCCACTGAGGCCCATTTAGTACTTATCAGAGGAAACAAGGATAAAAATAAAATCGTCTTTGTCTAGTCAGTGGAGGAGAGCTACCATCAGCTTTCATGGCACAGAGCACGTGGCACAGATCTGTTCATGCTCAATGCTGTACACTCAGGTCCAGCTCTAGGAAGAGTTCAGAGATAGATGCAGAGCATACAGGAGAAAAGCATGGCTGTGGCATCATCCTTGGACTGTAACACCATTCAGAAATCTAGAAGCATAAGTGGTGTTGTGGGAGGCAGAAGCAGGAAGGAGATAGGCCCTTGGACTAACAGGCAGCCTGACCCCTTTTCAATTATCCTGGAAAGGGAACAGCAAGGAGACTGCTGTCTCCTACTCTTCTGACAAGGGCAGAAAGGCACAGCTTCACTCCAATGTGATCCCACCTGTCTGGGAGTGACAGTATCATGGCTCTGAGACACCTTGGACCTGATGTTTTCAGGAGGGAAGCCATATGTGCACATTTCAGAGAAGCAGGAATGGCATTTTTTTGGTAGCACTGTTTAAACAGATTTATGAACATGTCACAGTTTTAACCAATAACCATGTGGCAGATGCTCTCTGTTATTCCCCCACTACCCTCCCCAGGGAAGATTAAAAGGGGAATAAGAGAGAGATTTTAAGGTTGAAAAAAAATAGAATAGGCTTAATGAAGTAGTAATAATAATTACGATGGTAAATTACAAATATATACAAATATTTAAATACAGAATGCTTATTCCTTGGTTGGTAATTACTTCCCAACAAGAAGAGTCCCCAACTGGACTCAGCAGCAGATGGGGTGCCCAAGTCCATGGTCCCAGTGACAGTCCTGCAGCAGCCAGGCCGGTCCCACACACGGAGTCACGAGAAGGTGACCTGTCCTGGTGAACCATGCTCTCCTCCAGCAAGAAAAGAGGAGGCAGGAGCAGAGGGAGCAATGGCAACCAGGGAGCCCCATCCCGCAGCCCAGCCCGGGGCCAGAGCCGCGCTCCTCCCTGCGGCGCCATTTTGTGCTGAGGGCTCTGCTCAGGAGCGCTGTGATTGGTCCATCCGGGTCACATGACCCCACAGCCACAGCCCGGTACCGGTACCGGCTGGGCCCGGGCAGAACCAGGGTAGCGGGGATGCAGGTGGGGTGGGTGTTGGGCCCCTCAAACCAGGACAATAAGATAGGCTAATTGCCTTTTTTTTTTTTTTTTCTTTCCTCCCCCTAACATTTCCACATTTCCCTCCCTCTGTCCCACCAGATGAGTTTCTTCAAAACATCAGAGATGGAAACTGAAGGAATTTTTCAAAACTCACACATGGGTTTGTTCCTATTTTCCTGGAATCCGGGTTTCATCCATCAGAACCACTCCATATGCCACCTCAAGTCTGTGGTGCCGTGTTCCTGGCAGCCCTGCTCTCTGCCACGGAGCCCTCACAGCACCTCATGGCCCCAAGCCACGGGGGGACCTTTGATCCCCTAATTCCCCATCGCTGGAGCTGTGCTTTCCAAAAGTCATACTGCAAAATTCTTCTTCCTCCAGTGCACTGATTATCATTCAGATCCTCCCTTCCACCTGCCTACTCAGGCTGATGAACAAGCTCGGTTTTATCAGGCTTTCCTCAAACTCTGGAGGAGTTCAACACGACTCGTATGCAAATACTGATGGAGTTGGCTGGTGAGCTGGAGTTCCTGCCAGCCAATCCCTTCTCTCTGCTGTGGTTTTTATACCTCTGCAGTGGCACAGAACAGGCTTAGCACCTAAATATCTGGATATAAAGTGTCAAGGCACTGGTGAGCCCTGCCACATAAAAGTGACATATCACCAACTCAGCCTGAGAGTGAGCAAGAGAGAGTATTTTCAGTAATACAAAAGGAAACTGCTCTGCAGCCCCATCCTGTGATGCTGTCAAACATATTAGGTCTAAGCCTCCAAGACCTTTGCCAAAATATCCTGACCTCGTGTTTACTCACGCTCCACTCTAGAAATAAAATCCTCAAACTTAATTATTTTCAGTGTGTTACCAAGGCAAGTGAGCCTCTCATGGGTGGCTGCTTTTGTGATAGGGTATCACCAATTTTCATTTTATCTGGAATATGAGATATTTTTCCATTCAGGCCTGTAATTCACTGTGTAAGGATGATGCTTCTCATCAGGCTGAGCTGTGCCAAGATTGCCTTTCACACAGCACTGCCTGGCCATGACTCAGCCCATAGCCTGGTTCCTCAGATGATGGGCAAAAGCCCATCATGACAGTGAGGTCATTTGCAGAGATGGTACTGCCTTGCTGGTTGTTTGAAGGACCAGCTGTTCTTCTGCCAACAAAGAGGACAGACCAGAGACTGCCCTTGGTTCACCTCCTTCTCCACATACAACACTTGGAGCAAAGTTGTCTCTTTGCTTTCCTACAGCTGCAGACTCTTCTGTGCATTGGTCTGGCCCAGCAACCTGACAGTGCTGCAGCATAGCATTTTATTTATTCCTTTCCAGTTAATTAAAATTCATATTTTGTGCTTGGGCAAATGAACAAATTTAGACTAACAAATAAAAATTACACTTTGAACAAAATTTGGTCCTGGCTTCAAAGTTTCCAGAATCCCATAATCACAAGAATTCTCTTTCAGTCCTTTCCTGTCCACACCTCTTCCCCTCCTTCCCAAGGGGTATGAGTCAGGGACAGCATAGATCTGGGGCACAGCAAATTCAGACTCCTTGCAGGCCAGCAGAGGAGAACAAACCCTATAGGTATGAATAACACAAGTCAGTGGGTCTTCACCTCTCCACTCTACACAAGGGCTGTCACAGTATTGGAGAGGAAAATCTCCCTCTGAACTAGCCCAAACTCAACCAAAGAGGTTTAAATCAGCATTTCAAATCATACTTTTGTTCCCTGTATAAATAAACCATGCACCCCTCATTATGAATTTAACTAGCTGCAATGTTTAATGACAGGTTTCTCACCTTCACCAGATTTTTACCATGCTGGTCAGGCATTTTTAAATTTTTTTTTTTTAAATACATCAGTGGTCCTTTGAAAGTTTCTGTTAATTTCAGAGACTGATTCTCTCTTTTTCTCACACCACCGTGTTATCTGATCCCCTCCAACCCCCAATACAAAAATGCAACTTCAATTAGAGCATTCTTTTGTCTGATAGGAAAAATCACACTGAAAAAGGATGGTATTTATTTTTCAAGGTTTCTCTGCAGCAGTATTTTCAGGTACGCTCCTATGATCTGGCTATAATAAAAAACATTATCATGCTCTTTGCTTGCACACGTTCTCATTAATACCTTAACTGGCAAGGTAATTTTTCAGCCAAACGTGACTTAGTAGGACGTAAAGCTGGTGTAAGATAGTCCAATACTAATGCAAGCCATCAGAAATGGCAGTAACTCAGCTCAGTCATTTTGTCTCAGAAAAGTATTGAGTCAAATCCTGTAGTCAGGAACAAGTGGGATGTCATTCCTGGCTGACAAGAGGTCACCTCTGTAGACTATTTCGCCTTTGGCTGTATCTATGTGGTTGTGGCCAATGTTTGCATGTTAGTCTCTCCATGCTATACAAGACTTGATGTTTCCAGCCATACTGAAGTCTCACTATGACAGTGTGTGAGGCTCACAGACTTTCATGAGCATTTTGAAGATGTATATCTTCTTTGGAGCGTAACGCTGAGGATGAGTGACTAAACTACCAGGTGGAAATAAAACAGTAATAGGTTCCAACCTCACTGTTGCCACAGGTTTCCTGTGAATCCATAGAAGAGCTTTGGCTATGTCCACATTAGCCAAGTGCAGACCACTGAGGTTGTGCAGACTTTGACTGGTACTTCAGAAAGTGCAGTCTTGGTGTTAGGTGCAGCACTGCACTATTTTTCAGATGTACTATCAACTCACAGCCTTTTCACAAGGCAGGTTTATTTCTACTCCCGCTGGGTCTTGGATTCCCATCTATAATGTGAAATTATTAGTGCTTTTCTGACTCACAGAAGCCCTGTGAGAATAAATGTTGGTGAGGGGCCCTGATCATTTGGCAACAGAAAGAATTCTTGACAGAGTTTACACCCGATGCTTGTGCTCTAAATCTGTGGATCAACTCTGTCCCAACTCATGCCACTGAATTTCCTCGTTTTCAAAATGCTTTTTGCCTAGGCAACATAATCTACTGAGACTTACTCTCTTCAGGGTTCAGTGGCAGTCCAGATCTGGACAGGATTGAAGGTGCCCAAGGGTAAGAGTGATATTTTCCAAGCAGCACAGGTTTTGAGAGTTTTACTGCAGTGCTCTGGAGCTTTCTGCCAAGCAGGCAGGCAACAGCCTATGTTCATCCAGAAATCTGCATGTAACCTGGTTTCTGACAGACTAATCTATCATACACCAGAGACTTTCAATAAACTCCAGGTGCCAAACCTGCTGGCTGAGGGTCCTAGAGTGTATTTACAGTTCACCATATTTCTGCAAGCTGCAGCTTGAATCAACTCTTTTGGGACATCAGTCACTCCATTCAGTACTCAGCTCCTAAGCCTGCATGATCCAGACTTCATTTAATGCTTATACAGCCAGGAGTAGTAATAACCATGGAGGGGTGTGCCCAGGTGGCTGTGCTCCTACTTGAAAAATCCTTGGAAGTTCATACAGCACCTTCCCTGTTCCCAAAACTGACCATATCTCCCTCCTCACACTTACCTACTTGGCATTATCAGGCATGTTCATTTAGCTCAGCTCTAAATCAAGTATGAAAATCACCCGTGTCGAAGCATCCAGATCTGCATCACCAGCAGCTTTGTAGCATTACATTTGTTGCAGAGAAGTTTGGCAGGCCAGAATGAATTGCACTTTTCTTGCCAGTTTTGAGTCCTTTCATGCAGCCTTTGTTCACTACCTTCTACCACCAGGCTCTTCTTGCTAATATTTGTAAAAAGGGCTCCTGAGCTGCAGTTGTCTGTACAACAGTCATGAGAGATGATCCTTTCCAGTCTCCTGATGGAGCTGACAGCCCTCTTGGCAAGCAAAACTATAAGGGCTTCTGGCCATGACACTTTCTGGCTGATTATCTACAGTAACACCTCCACTTTCTGTGAATGGCCAACCCTCATAGCCAGGCCTCTCACATCCCCAGCCCCAGCAGGCTACTGCCCCGAGCTGACACCCCTGCAGTTTCCTTCTGGGAAAAGTCAAATGTTTCCCTTAGGGCCTCCCCGCCACTCTCTGTGCAGCCATTTGTCTGGGTACCATCCTCCTGTTGTCCAAGCTGTCTCCTTTCAGTTTGCTGTCATGCCAGATTGTCACATGGTGTCTCAAACATCCTCCTTTATACCTTTTTGTTTTCCTTGCCAGGCACCTCCTGTGAAGCATGCTTTTTGGCTTGACTCCAAAGAGGGTCTTTCATATCATCATTCTGTACTGGCTCCTTTCTCTGCCCAGTGAGTAATGAGAGAATCTCAAGCTGTAGGGTTCCTTGAGGAGGTGGAATGTCACAGCTATGTATCTCTTCCCAGAAAACCACCCTTCCTGGACACTGGGCACCCTGCTTACCACAGAGATGAGAGAGCAGAGCACTGCATCTCCAATGTGCAGGTGAAATGACTGCCATGGGGGTGGGAGAAGGCCAGAATGTCCCTGCTGCAGACAGGGGAGGAAAGGAGTGAGGGGAAAGGGTAAATGAAGAATGCTGGAGAGTTGAGCTGGGAAGTCCTGTGGGAATGGAGGTTTCCTCCTGCCCCACTGCTGTCACCTCTTGCATCCTCATGACAGCACAGGAGCACCAGCACAGGTGAAGGGACTGCTTCTGGCTGCAGCTGCTCTCCATGGTTTCTGTCAGCATCCAGGTCTGACCTTGAGCTGCAGGCATGTACCAGCAGTTCAAAGAGTTGCATCTTTTAAGTCACCACTTTTAACATAGGTCTTTTTGCTTGCCCACCAAGTTAGGAAATTCAGCTCATCTCCTTTGTTAGACCATTTATTATACAGCAGCTCATTCATGCTGTTCTTCCCAGTCCATTCACCAGCTGTATTACTGACAAAAGACAAGTGTCCCTGTCTCCCAGCCTTTGTTCTGGTACCAGAATCATCTCCTCTGTGGCTGTTCTGCTGTGGCAGCATATATACAATTTATGCCAATCATTCATAACCACAGCTCATTGTGTGACACTAATCTGCGAGAAACTGCTACCCATCTCCTCACCATTACTCTTTGATTTCAGATTTTTAGGTAGAGCAAATAGATCCTCAGTTAATAAAAGCAAACTGCTCACTAGGAATGCTGTATAGCAGAGTTAAACTTAAAATCTAATAATGGGAAAGAGATTGAAAGTAAAGACAATAAGCATTCCAGATCATGCTATTAGAGAGGAATTGAAGTTTCTACGTAGTCAAGGCTGCAATCAGTTTCTATTTCTTTGCTTTAACTTGGAAGGTTTCTCAGGTCTGAAAAATTCAAGGCTTTTTCTTGATGAAAAGAAGAAAGTTTTTTGCAAAAAAGCAGAACAATTGGACAAAATGGCACCGCTGATAGCTAGCACAGCAAAGGCAGGACTCAAATTCCCAAAATCATAAGGTTTTTTAATCCATGAGGGGATTTATATGTTTTGGTTTTTTAGCTGCTCAGATCATATTTTCAAGTCTTTTCTCAATAATAATGAGGTCTAGAAAATTGTTTTTCCTCCCATTAAAATAAGCTCAAATAGTAATCACACACGCTCAAGAGCTGAAAAAAGCAGCAAATATTTCAAAACAATCACTCATTCACAGAAGAAAAACAGTACATTAAAATGCTAACACTACATTTAAAACAAAAACAAAACAGTCAAACTATGTGTCAAAATGAAGGTTATGGATTTTTGAAATGTGTGTTTTCATATTTAACGAAATGTGGCTCATAATATGGGTAGTGTTAGATTTACAGTGTTCTAAACTATTCATAACCTTACTTGCAAGTGTTTGGATTTTACAAATGATGTGACAAGTAAATACGTTGCTTAGAAACCATGGTGGGCTTTTGAAACTAATTCTTTTGTTTCTGGGATTTTGACTTGGCAGGTGTTTGGTGCAGCGGAGTTATCAAACTCCTCTGGTTAGCACTTAGACAGCACCAGTCATTTGGGAAGGGCTCTAAGATAAGGATAAAGCTTAAAAATCTGAGGCTCGTGTTATTCCAGCTCCCTGCCTGCATGGCATGCCCTCAATACCTCTTACAGTTTCAGTCACGCTGTGTCCAATTCCTGAAACCAAAAACCCTCATGAGCCCCAGGATCTTCTTTTCTTCTAGGAAGCATTTTCTATGAAGCTTTGAAACACAGGATGAACGAAGCCAAAGAGATGCTGTGGTGAGGTCATACTGCTTTTAAATAGAGACAGAAAGAGCCAGTCTGAAATAATTTATAACGCTATCATCTAAGAGAATGATGGTAACCAGGAAATTGAGAAGTGGGAGTACATATAAACTTCACCCTGATCCTAAACTCCCTCCACAACCCCAGAATAGCTGGTGTTACTACTAATATGATCTACAGTAGCACATTTAACATGGTTAACATTTAAATTTAGGTTTCATAAATTACAGCCTGTAGAGATGGATAGAGACAGCTCCTATCTCTTTGAGGTATTGTTTCATTTGCAAATTCAAGCAGATGGTGCACGAGCAACTAATGACTCAAAATATCACCCCTAAAAATAGTCCAGAACAAGGTGTGGGTTTATGAGAGGAGTAGAGAGCAAGAAAGGCTTTACTTCCCATTCTCATTTCTCTGGCACAGCTCCAGGAGCTCAGCACACTCAGAGTCATGCAGCACTGAGGACCCCAGCCCCAGCCCCATGTTCACACACCTCTCCCTGTCACCTCACACAGGGTGGAAATGAGATAGTGAAAAGAGAAAGGACTCAGGAGTCACCCCTTCCCCCACACCAAGCTTGTATCTACCCCCCAGAATAAAACACTCTAGGAAATTACATCTCCATTACCTATAGCCAGAATTGCTCGTCAGAACCATCAAAACTTTCAGTCTCCCAGTCAGGTGGTCACTATTTCATGAAAACTGACTCCTCCAAGCAAATTTGGTAAACACTTCTCACTGCCTCCTCATGAGGCAATGCACTGCACTATATTGTACTTCCAGCTGGAAGCCAAATTTGCTATCATTTCCCTACTTATAATAATAGTGTAGCCTCGTGTCTAACCACACTTGTACAAATTCTTGTGGAGACAGAGACTCCCTCCAGGATGTGTCGCCGGGGTTCGAGCAGGGATGATGAGTGTCAGGGTTAGCAGCATCTGTGTGGGGAACCTGCTGTGCAGCTGGATTATGTAAAACCATAAATTCCTCAGTGTGATGTGCCTGTGTTTGTGCAAAGCCTGGCAGAAGGCAGTGTTCACAGCCATCCCCAAAGAAATGCTCTGAAATAATAAATATTAATCATGGTTGGTTAAAGATTATAGCACAGGTGAAGCTGTGGCTTGAAAAGTAAAATGTTTCTGTATGAAAAGCAGGAGGGCCTCTGGCAATTTGAACAGCTACAGGAAGATAAGCATTATAATTTACTGCACAAATACACACAGAAAATGTATATTAAATCACACTCCACTTGTGTCTGTGGAGCAAAAACCTCTCCTTCTGCTGCACATCTTCCTCTTTTCTCTTGTTTGTTTCTTGAGTTCTTACAACTCTGCTCCTCACCCCCCTGTCCTCTAATGCTGAATAACCCAGGGTAGAAGCAGTTTCTTCCTCCATTTCCATTAGCAGCATAAGCTGCAACCCCAGTGTTATCTGATTCTAAATGTTACACTTAAACTGATTTGTTAGGGCATGCTTAATCTTTTCTCTTTGGGCTGTCTTATCTGTTTATTATGCAATAAAAAATAGTTGCTTCTGGGCCTCATGATTCAACCACTCCTGACGTATATTATTTCACTGAATCATAGTTCTTTTCCATGTAACAAATGCAGCTCTAGATTTGTTAGTTTGCCCATGCTTATACTGTGTGTTTCTACCCTCCTTCTATGACATCCTAAATAAAAATAATGTTTAAAAATAAAGGAAAATATATGGTAATTATATACAATGGACCAGAATTGCACCAAATGCATGAGTAGAGAATCTGGCTATAACAGCAAGATGAAATTAACAGGTCTGTGGAGTGAATTCTAAAAGGAGAAGAAAATAATCATTTACACTGCCAAAGTCTTACAGCGACTCGTGTAATGTTGTATAGATGAACCTGGTACAGAGAGAAAACCTGGCCATAGCAAATAAACCAGAAAGTGAAATTGTGTGCTGGCAGAGGTGTGGTGCAGAATGATGTACTATAACTTTTCTAACATTCATTATACCAAGAGAGATGTCAGCACTCTGCTTCATTAACCAGTCATTTTGATTGCATCTTTTTTTTTTTTCCCCAAGCAATTTTCTCCTCTTTGCAATTATATTAAGTCTAAATCCCTCTACATAAATTAAACCTTTATTTTTGAGGGGGAAAATGGCTACATAAGCTGGAAACACAGTCTCCTCTAAAGCCAGAACCTGAAGGGAAAGAGTTTAGAGCAGCAATCCTGGACTAATAATAATATTATCTTTACCTTGCTCCCACAATGAGCTGGTTCCTGTTGGCATCCAGTGCAAGCTGAGAAAAGTCATGAACACCTGGATAGGTGAAATTCGACACCCAGGGCTTCAGATCTGCAACAAAAATGAAAAAGCAGAAAACAATAAAGCTGCTCTAGAAGTGGTGAATTCACCTGGACATCTGCTAATGGATTTTCTACCAAGTTATCCATCAGGGGAAGGCTAATTAATCATCTATTTGAGGGGTTTTATTTATTCTGATTCACTGCAGAATGTGCAAGAAACAGTACATAAATGTAGGGCTGTCTCAGCAGTTATTTTCACATCCAAGAGGGAGTGTCAGCATTGGTTTTGGAGACAAGAGCAGTTTGATTTTACTTCTGTCAAAACTGGGGAACCATCTTCAGTGTCAGGGTTAAGTAATATAAGAGGGACTAGGTTGCCCATCATAACACCTCCATAGCCTTGTCTTCTGTGCTAAGCAAAGAAAATCCACTGCCCTCCAGAAAGACAATGTGGGATAAACTGCCTCAAAACCAAGTTAGATTAGAAGTGATCTGCAGTCAAGAGATGGCTGCTCCAATGATAGGTTTTAGATTCTCTTTGAGGATTTCTCTTACAGGCTTCCCGTTACCTAATATCTGGGATACCTATCAGTTAAACACTTCCTTAGTTTAGATGGGGGCTGGTGGGGAGGGGTTGTCATCACACCATTTTTGTGGCTAAGAGATTGCACAAGCTCTGTCAACTGGCTTGGATTTGCCAGTCTGGGTACTTGTCCAAACTGCAATCACACAGGTTCAATGAAAAGCAATACATTTGACTACACTATGCTCATGGAGACAAGGCTCTTCCAGAAGCTACATCTGTTAACAAAACATTAGCTGAGAGATCCAGGGCAGATAGACCTGATGTACTAAAAAATACAGCTGTTTCAAGAAAAAGCTGAATTACTATTTTAGGGGACTCTCAGGTGTGATGTTAGAGCATTGACAGAATCCCATCTTTCAATGTATTTACCAGCTTCGACCTTGTGTGTATCAGAGATGACAGAATTTCAACCTCTCACTTTACATCTTTACTGCTTGAAATAACTGGGGACAGATTCATTTGTATCATTCAGAAAGTCATCCAGTTTTACTGTGAGGACTTCTCTTGGGAATTTATTCCAACTGTTAACTACTTGGCCTGTTAAATACATAGAGAATACCAAATCTCTGAAGAAGCAAGGCACAAATGAGACCAAATCACTGTAGCTGTAATCATTTTGTGACCACTTGACAAGTATCCCTGCCTCACTCAAGGACTGGACGTTGAAGATCCAGCAGGTTCAACATGAAAGGTAATATCTTCTGGCCTCCTGCCAACAGGATACCAATACACAGGCCCGTGACCTGGTGACTCATAACAATAACGATGCGGTTCAGACCAGTTCAAAAGAACTTTGGAAAAATATGCTCCAGAGTCATTTTATATCCCCAGTGATAAATTGAGAAGTCTCACTGAAGGCAGTCAGCTTTGAATGTTTTGTTTTAGGCATTATTTCCTCATTCCACAGGGGTGAGATGGCAATGCTGATGAGGAATCTCATTAGGGCCTTTGGCGTCTTGGCATGCGTTGCAGGGTTACAGTTGTGCAACGGTTTAAAACCTTTAATGTAGGGATATTTGTTGAGAAATTTCAAGTCCCTTCTCCCTCCAGGGATGGATGAAACCTAGTCAAGCCCTTCAGTTGCCAAAATCTTAAAAGTCCCCACACTCCACTTGTCCTTCCTCCCATTCCAAGGCAGAACCTTGCAATGGAACTTCTGCCTCTGCCCTGAAAGCCACTGCCTTTCATAACAGCTCCAAACTCCCCTCACCACAGAGCTGGACACCATCAGGCCTGGTCCCATGTCCCACCTAACTGGATGCTGCCAGGGCCTCTCCAGCAAAGAGCATTCCATCCTCACAATCTAAAAACTCTGTTGCCAGGAGCTGGATGCTTCCAACTCTTCTCAGCATTGCTGTCACACTGCTTAACCACACAACACGTGTACCTCCTCTGCTCCTCAAAGAAAAAGCATGAGTTAAGGAATAACTCAGCCTGTCTAACCTTCAAGTATCTCCACCTCCTACACTCCTCTGGGACCCTTAATGATGTACTAGCACCAATGAGGCACCATAGTTTCACCTCTGGCATTCTCCTAACTAATGGGGCTCTGTCTTCTTTTCCCATAGCTCTTTAGCTAGAGAAATTTCTGAGCCAAGCAGCAGAACCAGCAACAGTGATACCTTTCAGGCAGGTTAGTTGGCTGACATGCTCTGCATATCTCCTGGCATTTCTGTTGGCTGACGGGGGTGGGACTAGGGGATTGTTATATAATGATGGCACCTTTTAAGGATCCTGCTTTTAGGCCATAATTTCTCTTGTCATTTTACCTTCTCTCCTACCAACTCTTTCCTATTAACTAATCCACTATTACAGTACAGTGGCAAGAAGAATATTTCTTCATCTGCTGCTCTAAGCAAAAGCTCCTCTCCTCAGAGAGGTATACTCAACAGTTCTTCCTTTTAATTGTAAGCTCTGACAAATTACAGGTAAAAAAAAATAAATAAAGGCAGTAGGTGGCTTGAATCTTTCCATGTTGTCTGAAATGTCAATCAAGCCCAAGAAATAACAGGCAGTGTCTTGATTTCTATTACTACTGCAGGTGGTACAACTTATAAAGAAACCCTTCCTGGTTATTAAATTAGAGTCTGCAAGGCATGCATCCTCATAGCAGAATTAAGCTTTTATAGGCATGTAGTTGGAGATTATTAAACCCAGCATGGTCCCAGCTAAGAATGTCTAAATGTGAGTTGTCAGAATTAATGCCAAATGGCACATTTTCCTTCCCAGCCTTCTTTCTTCCTGTTAAGAGGGAAGGGATACGGAATGGAAACGCAACCAGGAGTCAGGACATGGGTCTTCTTTCATTTGACACATTCAAATCTACTGCTCAGACCACAGGCATCCCTAAGGACAGTTCTAGCCTTTCATTCTGAAACTAGCTCAGTTCTGCAAGGTAAGTGCTGCCCTGGGTCTATCTCATATTAGCTGCAGCTTACACATATGGACTCAATGAACTCCAGAGTTTGCTTCTATTTAACCTTTCTCAGAAGTCTGATTTTTCCAGTGCCGACTCTTTAATTTGGCTGGAAACCTTCAGTGCTGGGGCATGTTTACATTTGCAAAAGTATCTGTTTAAAAACAGTATGAAAAATTAAAAACCAAGGCCCTGGCTTTACATGTTGGCAGCAGGAGCCGGAAAGCAAAGAACCACATGGCTTACGGGCAAAATGTTCATCAAGGCCTCCTTTGTGCTTCTCATCTCTAATCATTTCCAGGGGGTTAAAGATCCGTGCTCTCACTTCCTCCCCACAAGGACCAAAGAACAAAAGTTTAATAGTTTCCAACATTGTCCATCACCAGACATCTGATTCAGAGCCCCTAAAGCTCTGCAAGTCCCCCCACCAACTCACGGTAGTTCAAGGTATCCATCTAGCTGCAAAGAAGACAAAGCTTTGCAGGAAATAAAAGTCTGCAGACACAGCTGTGCTCAGGCTATTTATGCATGCATGAGACAAGGTGAAAAGAGGCCCTCTGCCATTTCACAGGGTGGTCCCTGCAGCCTGTTAGCACACTGATCTGCACTGGCTTCCTGGGAGTGCAGGACTGGGATGAGGATTAGTCAGCTGCACAAAGGATGCTGTGCCAAATTGCAGGAGCTGGGTTTAAAGGCCTGATCCAGAGGCTCTTCAAACCATTGGCAGTTTTCCACTGAGCTTGATGGGGTTTGGATCAGCTTCTAAAGATGTGGTAAACTTGGTAACACTTGAGCCCTCATCTCCAAACCATCCGCTCCCACCTCACCCTTACTCTGTGTGTTTTGGAGGACAGAAGTATGGAAACCCTGAGCTGAGACTTCCCTGTCTGGGGAACAGCATTCACTGCTTCACCTCACTTGAGCCCACTTGTAGCCCCCATCTCACTGAGGCTGTAACAGCTTTGTGCATCCAGCACAAACCACCCCAGAACAGAAAGGTTAAATGCCCATGCCTGGAAATTGCAAAGCCACTGCTAGGTGCATGGAGCAAGGTCACCCACTGTGTTATTTGAGGACATCTCTTCTGGAATAATTCTCAGCATGGGTTTCCTGGAGCAAAAGAAACTAAATTAAACAGGACAGAGGATTATTTGTGCAAAAGGAGGGAATACTCACATATACAGACTAAACATAAATCACAGAATTATTTGGATTGGAAGGGACCTTAAAGATCATCTAGTTCCAACCCCCTTCATGGCAGAGACACCTCCCACTAGATCTCCCATTGAACCATGTTCCTATCCTAGGACTGCACAGAAAAGCTTCAAAGATATCAAAAAAGACCTTGAGGAAGGAAGACAGGGAAGATGAACTAAGAAGGACCCTACTCCAGAAAATAAAACATGAACCACATACATTATACAAAGGCCCTGTAAAATAAGCTGATTCAACAGTAAAGGCTTGTGCAATGAAGCAGAACATAGATACAACACTGGGGGCCTGTCAGACTCCATGGGAATAAATAAATACCTGTTCTGCAGATACTCAGACCTACTTTTGTGCACTGTCAACTTGGCCACACACTGAGTGGTTCCTTTACTGCCTAGTTATGGTCTATTACAAATTCTCTTGACTCAGCCTACTAGTTCATGGCTTATTTAATCACTATCTGTGAGTATTTCAGCTGTCATAGGGAGGTCCAAGTGGACAACTCTAACTACAATCTCCTCTTCTTTTGGTTTGTTTCAGCTCTGGCACAGGGCAAACCATGTTTAGCAACTAGTAGATACTCCAGTTTGCAAGTACTCAATCACTTAAGTCTTTTTCAGAACACCCATTAGCCTGGAGGACTCTCAGTGTTGTACCCCAACAATGGCCAACAGATGGAAATCACTTTGTAACACAAGGACTCAGGTTGTCTTTCATCTTACTGATGAAATGTCCCCTTTTCAGAATCTAGCCAACCATCTCAGACCATCCTATGATACAATCATCCAAAGTATATGGAGCATTTTTCATGAACTAAACAGTTGCCTGCTAATACTGAGGCCACAGTTTCCATTCTGTGAGGGCCACTGACTGAACCCATCAAAAACAAAGCAAACAAGGCTGTAACCAAAGATCAGAAGGCTAATTATGTGCCTATGCTACCACCTGTCTTCTCAAACACAGCAAGTGTGGACACATCCAGGGATGTGCAGAAGGTAAAGTCTACTTACAGTATTATCTTTATCAGACTGACAATTAATCATAATTTAACATTGCTCCCTATTGCAGGTCACACCAAAGGTTAGTGCAGTAGTCTTTGGAAAATAACTTCAACTGCTGCCCCAGGCTGAGATGTAAAAGAAGCCTCCACAACACAGAACAACTCCACAATTCAGTGAATTCATCAGGGGAAGAAGAAATCTTTTGCTGTGCAGGCAGAGATGAACAAACAAATGTGTCAGCACTTATAGCTCAACTTTACTCATGAGGCCAAAAAACTCAAGTTGGCTTCACCCCAGAAGTCCTCCTACACATACACATCACCCTGCTCTCTTGTCTTCCCATCACCACCTCCACCTCATTACTGGTATTCTCTCTTTCTTTAACCTGATCTGTTGAAATCTTTAATCCTATCTGCTGCAATTTCTAGCTTCATTGCCTTCTTAAACCTCTGATCTCCAGTCTCAGTTGTGAGGATTTAGAAGGCTGTTAGAAGAGTACAATCCCCTCTAAAAATGGGCCAAAGCAGCATTATCCTTCTCTCTCTCTCCTCAATACCCAAATAAAACATTCTTCCAGCTGTCTCATTGTCATGGTTTCACTCAGTTTACCCCTTTGACCCAATATTCACCTCCACTCCCACTCCTGCTTTTTTTTCTAGCAGTCTTCACCTTCCAGACATGTTTCTGCCCACTCAATTCTATTCATCTTGCCCAACTATAAAACTCCTCCTCAGATGAGAAAGACAATGAACACCCATGAGAGGCCTGAGGGAGTCACTGTAAAAGCTGTTTGCAGTGAGCCATTACCTTTCAATGGCACCCAAGAAGCAAGAGTTTCTAATGTCCCTCTCCAGCCTGTTCAAGAACATGTTGATAGAAGACTGGAAGAAGAAAGAGTAAGACTTTTTTTCTCTTGGTATTGTGAAGGAGGGAATAGTCCCATCTCTAAACTACCAAGAAAGGAAGGAGATGAAAGAAGAGGCTCTGCTCTTTACCGTCCTGAAGGGAAAAAAAAAATGAAAGACTCAGGTCATACCTTCACATATGACAGTAAATCACAATGACAGTAACATAGACATATTTTCATCTACTTTTATGTCAAATCTAGATGATTTTGTGCTTCTCTCCTTGCTGCCTGGAGCTCCTCCTTGAAATGACCTGGCTGAGCTTCTTCCATCCCAAGAGAGAAATTACATCTGCAGATGTAGGCATGGTCCCAAGTGTCCAGTGGCACATCCCCTCTGTCTTAGGCAAATCATTAAATTAATAAGTGTCTCTGAGTTTCCAGTTATTAAATGGGTTTAGGGATAATGGCTAGTGCATCAGGGCCTATTGGTGTCTAAAACAGGAGGAACCAACTGTTGCTAATGCATACTGAGCATCTTGACTTTTGTTTCCTAAATTTTAATCATTGCTTCAGAACAAGCATTGCAAAACTGTTTCAATATGAAGAAAAAAAAACTAATCCAAACCTAATTTTTGCAAAAGTACTCTTATGATTGCTTATTTATTTACTTTTTATTAATATGGAACAGCTGGCAAAACACACCAGTCTATCAGGAAGAACCCATGGATGCAATCCCAGATAAAGAAAGCACCAGAGAATAAGCATGAACCAATTCTTCACATTTCTACAGTTCTTCAGCATTTCTGCTCTACCAGAGAGGCCAGTCTTGGCCTCTTCTCTGTTTCACTTGAGTTTGTATTTGTGCATGGCAATCAAGCCCTACCCCAGGGGGGATCCAGGAGCCTTCCACTCTGGGTCTCAGGCAGGGGGATTGGGAAAGAAGTCACATAACATGAGAGAGATTATCCCCTCTTCAGCATGGCTGATGTTGTTCAGACCTCCACAAGTCCTCAAATTCCAACTAACATTCAGCACTGAAGATCCTCATGGGCAGTGGCCAACCAAGAGGAGACACCACAGTGCTGCTAGAGTGAAGGGATGTGTGT
Source organism: Phaethornis superciliosus (assembly GCA_023637945.1). NCBI lineage: Eukaryota > Metazoa > Chordata > Aves > Apodiformes > Trochilidae > Phaethornis > Phaethornis superciliosus. The sequence goes on from JAJQWJ010000007.1 coordinate 27,641,439, forward strand.
CCATGAGTCATGAGCATTTCTGTTTGCCAAGGCATGTGTCTGCACAGTGCAAGGCTTCATGGAAAGAATAGATTTGGGTTTCCTCAGCAAGCTACCAACCAGGGCAAGCACCACCCTAACACTGCCTCCTCTCCTCAACAACCTTCCTCAAAAACCTAACCTGCTACCCCTCATGGCACTGTGGGGTCATGCAGCCACAGACCAGTGCCCCACCACCACACTAAAACCCATCTAACTGGTGCAACACACAGCCCCACTGGGAGCAAACCCTGAGCTTTTTTGCTGTCCTAAGAATGTTGCAGTGTTTAAGTATTGTGATCCATTGTTTACTGAGACAAGCCCTGCAGCTGTCACAAAATCTCCCTCTCTGAGAAAGATAAGGTGAGTGCTCATGCATCACTTGCAGCTTCCTGTGACATTTTGATCGGTATAATCCCTCTTTTCAGACAAGAAAGCAAGCTGCATCTTGGCTCCTACAGCCACTGCAGTCTGATGGAAAAAACACTCCTTTGTCATCATTCAGCCATCGTTCATTCTGCTTCCTTCACATCTGGAGGCAATTTTTTCCCACTATCCTTACAGTTACATGTCTACATCAGCCGCTTGTGCCAGCAGAGATGGTGCAAGATTCAGGACAACTGTTTTCACCAGTAGGAATGTAGGAGAGGCAGAGAAAGAATTTCCTTGAATTTCATCTGCAGGTAGACAGATCTGCCACAAAGGCAGATGTGTGATCCTGATAATCATCTGAAACAGAAGTTGACCCTCTGCTCATCACTGGAGATGACAAGTCAAACAGTTTGTATCTTTTAGCTAGCCAGGCCTATGAGGATTCCTGCCTTTTGTGGACCAAGGCCCCACTCTGAGACAGTTACACCAATGAATCAGAGCAAAAGCTGGGAAATCCTGAAAGACTTCTGAAATGAACCTGCCCTCATAAGGGTCAGTGGTTTTAAATTGGACTAATAATAGCAAAGAAATATCAAAGACCACATTTCACCAGTGACCTCTACTTCTATTAATGTGCTGTAAAATGCAGCAATCCCCATGTATAAAATACAAATCTGAATTTTGCAGCTCAAGTACTTCCATTAAAATACATTCTAAGAATCACCTAGTGTTATGAAAAGGAAAGGATGGATGATCTATGAAGTGAGAATTTTTTAAACCAAAGCACAAGAGTTTCTTCTGGATTTTCTCTGCACTTCTCAAAGCTAGAAAATATAAAAACCTCTTAATCCAGTACTTTGTACTGCAGATCACAGGCTTTCATCCAGTTAATCCTATACTAAGCCCAGGAACATGTTGGATTTCTTACCCACTTGCTTCAGCCATGTTAGAGAACAAGTTGGCCAGTTGAACTTTATGCCAGCAGAGCTCTCTACAAACAAAATGCTGTGCCAGGGTGTCCATTTACAGACTTGATGCTTCAGTGCTCTGCACTTTGACTGTGGCCTAGCTCAGCCCATAAGCAAATACTTGCTTTCAAATACACAATCCCACTGATTTCAAGCTAGGTACATATTAAGTGCTTGATTAAGCTGAGACTAAGGCTTTCCAGGGTGAACCCTACATAATTAAACAAGAATATTTCTTTCAAGATCACTAGTACTAAAGAGAACTTTATCAAAGCATAATGACATCCTTGACTGGAAGATTTTAGGAGAATGTAACACATTAACACTCATCAGAAGCAGATGTGCTGAATAAATGAGGTCTGCCATACCACTGGCTCTCAAACTTGACACATGGTGTGTGTGATTCTTAGGGTGCCTGACCCAGGGACAGGAGTTGGCCTCAATGATCTTGATGGGTGCCTTCCAACTCAGCATATACTGTGATTCTATGAAACTTATTCAGTTAGAGAACCATGCAAAGGAAACTTTAAAACTGAGAATCAGGTCTCTGTAAGCTACGTTGTTGTTTGCACTGAACCACAGAAAAAGGAGAAAAGCAATTTGCTTTGCTTTCCACCCTGTTTCCTTTCTCTGAGGTGCTGCCGGGGATCTGAAAAGAGACAGCCCACTTCTATGTCCTAGATCCAACCATTGTATCAAAGAAAGGACTTACAGACCCACTGCTGTTAGCTGCTGCTGTTAGTCCCAGTTACAACAACAAGACCTCTGGAATATATAAATAAACTACCCTGCTACTGACAGGAGTTCTTCATGGCCTTAGTCCACACATATTGCACCGGTGCTCTTCTAAGTACGTGTTGCTACACACCATGCACCCACCTCACTGAGTCCTACTGCTGAGCACATCCTCCCTTTCATCATCACTGCCATCATGCTCAGAAGCTGCTCCTTCACCTGAGGTATTCACCTGTACCTCTTTAAAGTTTCACCATCCCCCACTCCAACAGGTAAGAGTTACTCAATTGCTTTGCTTCCTGAAGCTTCACTGTAAAGTCTTCCTTTTCTGTCTTGCATGTCATTATTCATTCTCAAGCATTTTGTGAATAAAGGGCACTCCTCCAAGACCCCTTTTCTTCTTGAGGTCTCAAAGAACAGAATGCTGCAATTTTTTTTCCAATCAAATCTCATTACGATTATTTGTGAATAAGTGCCTTGGACACCATTAATTGGGAAGTGTCACAGATCTAGTATTATTATTGTTTTAATTATTATTATGTAATGAAAAATATAGAGAGAGCTGTTGGGTGTAATTTTCAGAAATTTTGCTGAAAGGAAATTACTTCCCTAAGCATTGTATATTTATGGTTCTATTAGTAATAATTTTCAAACAAGTTCTAAATCAACACTAAAGAAGAAAGTATCAGCTTCATTTGCCACAGTTCCATATTTCAAGTCTAGAAAGAAAATTGCCACAAGGCTTGCTTAATGGGAACAAAATCTATACTGAACTGTACTGAAGATCATCTATTCAGTAGCACCCACAAAATGCCACCAGTTTCCAGTCAACACTCCATCACTGGTTAATGTTTGGACTCCCTGTCTGGAGACTCAAGCACAGCAAGCTAGACTACAATTCTCCCATAATGTATTTTGTCTTCCTTTTGATATTTATCCAGATATACCTCTCATACTTCACACCACAATCTTCCTTCTTTGTTAACTAAAATTTTGGTTTGGATTGCCAAAATCTCACTTGGTCAAGAAAAGTATAAATCTTTATCAGAATTTCCTAAGGTACTTTCATAGCTGGCCTTTGAAATTGATGAGTGCTAATGTGCTTTTTTCCCATCAATATACAGTAAAAGGAATAATGTATTAGTGACCAATTCAACAGTAGTGGGGGTGCTTGGTAAAGTGTCAAGAACCTTCAAAAGAAATAAATCATACCCTATTACCCTTCAGCCCACAAAGTTAAAACTGCTTTTGCTTTCAGTACATAACAAGTGAACACTTCACTGTTCCCCACAGATCTCAGTGTTTGAAGCTGGCCACATTTCAATAAAATGTTGTTTAAAGAAAGAAAATATTGATTAAATATAGAGAAAGCTAGATTCTAGCAACCTCAATCATCTGTATCTTGTAAGAGATAATAATTACAGACAGTCTGAAGTAAACCCTCAGATTTAAACACTCCTGAACTAATTTATTTTGAAAACCTTAGGCAACAGAAAGCAATTTGTCTGCATCTAGAAAAGACTGAGAAATAGACAATGGGTGAAATGCTGCACATTGAGAACTCATACAAGCTGTGATGATAAAGTCCACACAGCTGAGATTTTCAGTCCTGAGATCTGGGATATATATAAGCCATTTAACCAAGTCCACCGCTTTCCCATGCTTCAGCATGGCATCAGCTGAGGTGTTTTTATGGATGAGGTCAGGCTGCAATTATTAAAGCAGGGACAAATAATGTTCTTCCAGCTTGCACTGCCATGACCCAGGGGAGAAAGCTCTGGGAGACAGAACAGAGAAGAACCTGGGAAGTCTTGTTCTTGAGCAAAGCAATTTAATGGATAAAACTAATGAGAAATAAGTAATGGTAGAAACTGAAAGTTAAAACCTGTTTGCAACTCATTTCCTGTTAAGTTGTGAATGTTCAGGTGATTCACATGACATAGATAAGTTTTCAAACTTTTAAGAACTTCCTTGGTAAGCAAGCTGAAACCAAGCACTCTGTAGCTACACAAACATATATACATGACAGTCGTGGCCCTGGCTCTTGAAATAACAAGTCTTACATAGTATTTCCATGGCAGAAGATGTTTCTGGCTTTCCCAAGGGACATGTAATAAAGAAGCTGCAAATGTCTTTAGTGAATAGCAAGGGTGCTTTATGCCTATGAAGGACACTGCTAAGAACCAGGGCAGTGAAGAAAGGGCACAGCCAAGCTGCAAATGCAGGGACTGTTCTATAGGTTATAAGATACATATGGAAAAGACAAGAAAGACACGGGTGACTGACAGGTACTAGAAACAGCATCTCCAGTGCTTGGCTTACCAGAGAGGTTCACAGTGAAGCTGTGCTGGCATCACATACTTTTTAGCAAAACAGGACTTGGATGCAGGTGCACATGCATGTATAAATAAAAAAGGAAGCACTTATACCTGTTACACTCATTTCTCAGCTCACTGAAAAACAAACAAGCATGCAAGATCCTTAATGTAGCTACCCACTCACAGCCAAGCAGGTAATAAGACACCAGAAAGGGGCTCCTGGGAAGTTAAAGATCATTTTCTTATTGATCTAACAGGGGAAATCAAACTTTAACTGGATTTCCTATAAGCATAGAGTAGAATAATCTAATTATGAAAAGCCCAAACAGGATACATTGTTATTGTTGATGAGCTGTACAATGAGCATCATTTATGAGCCTGAGGGAAACTGGGGCACAGTTGTGATAGTTTGGTACTGGGCAAACACAGGACTGCACTCACAGCACAAATTCCTAACCTGCCCCTCATGATCTCTATGTGGTCTGCTGAGACAAATCATTCAGCTCACAGCCCCTTCCCAGCCCTGGCAGCACTATGTTTATCTTAAGCATGTAAATTATGAACATTTGGGACTGGAATTTAGGTCCCTCAGCTGGTCGAGACCATTTTCTTTAGGTCTGAATGAATGACAGAAGGGTTGGGGAACAGACTCTGTAAGGAAACAGGCATTTCCTCAGGTTCAAACACAGCTAAAGTAAAAGCACTTTGCACACATAGCCTCCTTTCTGCTTAAATGAATAAGTTATGTATTGTATTCTTTCTTTTTGTACCCCTCCCATAGCAACAGAAAATACAGGATTAAGCTGTATCATGAACAATCATGGGAAACAGGTGCAGAGAGAAAACACTAACTCTAAATCTAACTTGGGTTTAAGAGAGCCAGATGATAATCTAGGTCATTTTCTTGATGTGTCTGCAATTTCAATCTTTATTTCTTTTGTATAATTGTCAACTTCTGATTAACTCATACTAGTTTCACCCTCTTTCATTGAGAGGAAAAGAACAAGACCAATGAAAGTGAAAGCTTTTTTTTTTTTTTTTTCTGCAAAAATCATGCATGATTAAAACAAAGCAAACTGGGAGATGATGAGTGTGTTTATGTAGCCATCACTTCTCCAGAGCAACATGCACATTGAGTGCATGCAAAAAATGCCCACCAGTTCCTCAGCATCCAGAACTGAGGCTCTACTATTCCCTGCAAAATCATTTATCTCAGTGCTGGATCCCACAAACACATCCTTTGTAAACTCAAAGTTTGGTGCTCCCAGTTAGTAGAAAGAGAGAACACTTTTCCTCTTTTCTGTACCTCAATACCCTCTTTATTGTATCACCTATTTAAATACCCAGCTGAGTTCCACCAGGTTTTTAACCACATGGGTTTCTCCTTTCAGCCCTCCCCAGTTAAACAGATGTTTATACTTATTTAGCAATTAAAATCAAGGTTTATTTACCCATCCCACCAGAGCAAGGTTAGAGACAGTGGCATATGATGAAGGCTTGAAGATTTTGCTAATTTACTTTAATCCACTTAAACCTTTAAAGCACAGATAATGGAAAACAGACAAGAAAACTCTTAAACTTTCCAAATTAAGAGACAAGTTTCATCCTCTGTGAAGAAGAGAAAAGCTCCAGAAGAACCCAGAAAGGTCAACAAGGAAGCCTTTGACTACTTTCTTCCTGGAAACCCTATCTCAAAGGTCACAAAACCACAACTAAATTGCCTTTAGCAAAGAACCTAACTAGAGACACATTGCAAGGTACTTAATTGCCTTTAGTGAAGAATGTAACTAGAGATGCATCACAAAGCCTTAGATGGGAACCAAGATCAATATTTCAACATTGAGGAGGAAACCATTTTTAGCATAGAGATTCAACACTCTGTTCTGGGGTGAATTCAGAAATAATGGTGGTTCAAGTACAATGATCTGTTATGTGGGTAAGTGGATAGATTGGTCAGACAGCAACTCAGGAGTAAATGTACACTCATGGAAAATCCAACTGGCATAAGGAGAAGCAAAATTCCATGTAGCAAAAGAACAGTAAAAAGATACCCCATAGTTGGCAGGATGCTGCAACACAAAAGCCCCCTCTCACATTCTTAAGAAATGGCATGATAAAAGGCAGAAGAAAAGGATAAATACATAACCAAAGAAACAAATAAGCCACAAACAATAAGGTAGCCACTCCCTGCAATTTTAAAAAAGCTTACTTCTCTTGCATTTAAGTATGTCTAAATTCTCTAACACTTTTCATTTATTATTTGGATGTAGCCAGCCAGGGAGGTAAACAATCATTACAGAATACAGAGAAAAGGGAATTGAAACACAGTTTCAGTGTGGCACAAGATTACAGAGAACCTGTAGACAAATTGGAAATGAGAGTCTTAGAACAGTTGTCCCCAAACTGCTTGAACTAAGTGACTGCTGTGAAACCTCCAAGTCAAAACATTGTAAAGCATCCTAGGAAATACAACTCCTCAGGCCACCTGTACTGGCCTGTGGATTGTAGGTGTAAGGAAAATAGGACAGACTAAACTATCACCTATAACAACACCAAGAAGAACTTCAAGATGGATCATTCTACTGGAAATTGAAACAGCATAGAAGCTCTTACCTTCAAAAGCAATTTTGGGGTGTTCTTTCCTGACACATTGCTGATGTTCAGCTTCAGAGTATTCAGGTACATTCTGTGATGCTGAGAGATGAAAAGCAAGAAGAAAAAGGCTTGGCAATGACAGGGAAGTGGCCTTTAATCTTGAAACAACCATGACTGATGGGAGGCTGCAGATCTAGCTTCCAAGGCAGGCCCAGGGAGAATACCTGAAATACAAACAATTCCACCTTCAGAAAGACAAATGCTTATCCAGAGTGTGCAACATGGGAAGAAAAGGGTGAAGGATCCTCTTTCATCCCAACCCCATTTGTACTAAGTACACAAGATAATATTCCACAAACAGCTTCTAAAAAAAAAAAGAAAAGAAAAGAAAAAAACCGACCCAATTTACAACTGGCTTCTGTCTTTCTGTCTTCAAAGAGAAGGGAAGTGCACAGCTCCCTAAATAAATATCTGTGTGTACCCTTGGGTTGTGTGTCTTACATAGCAGCTGGCGTGCAATGGCCAGTGCTGGCAACACGAAGTCTCAGATATCCAGATGTAAATGTGTCCCCTGGTGTGAAAACTCAGTTTCATGGCATTTCCATATTTAAATGTCATGCTACTTTCAAGACATTGCTAAGGAAAAGCCAGCATCAGTCATCATGAGAACACATGTGCAATTAATACTGTTCTAATAGGAGATTTATACATTTTACCACTGCCGTTTTAAATGTCTTAAAACAACAAAAGCCAATTTAAAGGTGTTGGCAGGAAAGTGCTAATTAAGGTAACATAAAAATTAAAAGAGCTTAATGAAGAGAATGGCAAGAAGTGAGCCAATTGTCTGCATTATCATGGGATGCTATAGCTCCCAGTCACAAGAGCCAAGGCACAGCTAAAGAGGAGGAGCACTCACTGTCAAGCTAGGAGAGGGGAAAGTCATGCCTTTTCTACGTGAGCATTTTTAACAATAGCAGCAGAAAAGATATAGCTCTAAAAATTCCCCTGGGCATACCAGGCCTGTGGCAGGAGATGGAGGATTAATTAGTCTTTGCCACAGGCTCCCCAAGACGCTGCAGCTTAGGAAAATCTGCATCACAGTGATGTGTATATTGTATTTTCCTACGTAACTTTGTTCAATTATTACAAACACGTGTTTTCTAACAAATTGAGTCTCCTACCCTTAAATCTTATCTAGCGATAAAGCCGATTCTGATTAAGTTCACACATAGTGAGATTTTCAGTCCCTCTGGGGGTAGTGATTCATAAAGGTAGCATAAGAATCAAGACCTACAAGTGCCAAAAATCTCTGTAGTTTTGTTTGTAGTCTCCAAAACACATTCAGTGAGCTGAAGTGCCCAGGCTGGTGGCTGGTAACATGAGGCACTGATACACAATGACAGACTCATGGCAAGGAGCAAACTCCAGGACAGAGGACAATATTGTGAAGTCAAGGAGCTGGAAGAAGTTTATCAAGTTCTTTGGGAACCACAGGAGCACTAGGGGACTGCTTACAGCAGCAATGGGAGACAGCTGGTTTGAAAGATGGATCCTATGTTTTATTCTGTATTTCTCTGTGATTTTAAACACTGGCATAAAGATGAGTTGCCAGTGCATCCATTATGCATGTCCTCAGCAGTAGCTACATACCACTGACTGAAAATAGCATTGGCATTCAGGATTTGGGGTAGTTCTAGCAACTCATTTTCCCAAATAGTGTGAGTGAAACATTACAGCATTTCACATTTTTTTCCAGCCCTGCATGCATGCAAATTTTATTCAGGGCTGTATAAAATCCCCTTACAGTTCTCCAAAGGAGCTTCTATAGTGCTTCACTACAGAGGGGTATTTTTTAACACATAAGATTTCGTGTTAATTTAAAAAATGGGACTGGCAGAGGTAAGAGATGTGAAACCATTCAAAGCTAAGGCCAGCACACTGTTTAGTCATTAAGCACAAGCATACTGCAGGGTGTACACCACTGGGTAGTGTGGCATCTCAGATGATGAAGATGTTGTGCAAGTCACACTGTAATGAAAATTATTGATGAGGAGGCATTGGATTATATTTCCAGACATTGTCACAAATGATCTTTTTATTTTTCAGTACAGAACCAGAAGTGAAACACAGCACAGAGACACGAACCCTAGGGAAATGCATTTTGTATAGCTCTTGGATCCACTTAAGAGTTCCAGAAGAGATAAAGCCAAACTTTCCTTAGACATGGAATGGTTGTTGTGGGAAACACGTAAGAGGCAGAAGGCCTTCTTCACTGTCATATATCCTCAATATCCTCGATGGAAAAGGGAAGAGACAGTCATGGAAATCTCACTTTATGCACGATCTCCTCCTCACAGTGCAGCCATTACTGGCTAATCCTAGAAATGAGACACTACACTAGACAAAGTTTTAGTCTGAGTCAGTATGGTCAGTTTCATGTACTAAGCATCCAAACAATGACCTCAGGCTAGGTGAAAAAAAATCTTAAATCAAAGACACACAGTAGGGCCCCATGCTTCTCTAAGGCCTATGTAGTCTACAATCAGCAGATGAGTAAATTCAAGTTTCACACTCGTCAGGGTCATGAAATGATAAAAAGTTGCATACTGGAAAACTTCATAACATCCCACACATTATTCTGTGCCAAAACAGGGTACATTTACTAGTGTTTTGTCTGGGCTAGCTGTAAAATGTGCCAAGTTGCTGGATTTCTGCCACTTTCCCTGGGAGATTTTACCACAGTCCAAGAGACTTCAATGTTCCTTAGAAAGCTGAAAACAGTATTTGGGGTAAAGCTTCAGCTTATTTTTCCTTATTGTCATAGGGAAATATGAAGTGTGCATGAAAATAATGGTTTCAAGCTTGATGTAAAGTAATATATGACCAAACAAAGGTGAAAGAGAAACAAAAAACTGTGTCCTTCCCTATGTCCCCTACTGCCTACAACTGATTGCAACCATCAAATGTGTGGAAATCTTATGTGCTGGAAAGTTGAACCAAATCAGTGTCACATGCAGCCCTGAACTGGTGTCTACTGGAGTTAAGAGATAATGGGTAAATGCCAGCTTGATTAAGGGTGACAGAAGCCAGAGGCCTGGAGCACCAGCTGAACAATGTTCACACAGTAGACAGCATTGCAAAAGGTTGCTCCTTCAACCCACCCCTTCCCAGACTGACATGATCATTTTATTCTCCATTTTTTGAGACTCTAACTCAGTAATTGCTATTCCCAGCTGCTAAAACTGTATTTCTGAAAAAAACTTACTCTGAATAGGAAGCAGTACCATGTGCAAGAGCAGGTCAATTGTATGCCAAGAGCAAACTAGTAACTGCCTGAGAGATTCCAGCAGCTAGTTATGAAGTGTAAATGTTTTAATTCTACTGCAGATGGCCAAATTCAAGTGTCTAATTTTTCCCAAGCTGCAAATTCACTGTGAGGGCTGGAGTATGACCAGTGCTTAGGATGAGCCTTCATCCAAACTGCTAAGAACACTGCACATCCTAAGCACAGCCCAGGCTAGCAGTGGTTTGCATTGCATTGTCTCGTGTTAGCCACTTAGATAAAGCTAAATGCTATAAAAAGAGCTGTTCTTATTAGACTCTCTGCTGAAAATGGCTTAAGGCTCAAGAAATCAGCTGCCAAGGTTTCAGTGGAGATGAGAGACAAGAGCTCAAATCCCTGGTTAAACTGAAATCTCACACAGGACATACCGTTCCAATTCTTTATTTGCTCATCTTGATGAATCTTTACCACCTTGGCTATTCCTACACACATAGACACATGCAGACACATTAAAAAAAAAAAAAAAAAAAAAAAGGATTGAAGTGTCCAATAAGATTATCTGTCCATGTTTAACTGTCTTCTCCTTCACGAAAGCCTGTCCTCTCAGCCTCTGCACAGTCTCAAAGCTCAGTGATGGGGCATCTCTCTCCACTCCCCTAACTGCACTGTGAATCCCTCTGACCCTCATCCAAGAGAAAGTCAACAAATTCAGGTTCCACTGGAGCTGCTGAAATATGCTCCAGAGACAGGTATTTTGCATAGCACCACTTCAGCCACCATCCTCTTGCCTCTTAAATCAGGCTTGCTTAGAACATGGGTCTCCCTGACTTTGTTAGGGCTGGCAGGGGATGGGCAAAGAGCTGCTGCTTCTGGGTGAAGTCAGAGGTCTGCACGCTTAGTGCATCCCCAAAGCTGAGATTTGCAACTTCAGGGCCTGTGTGAGCACAAATCCACTGCCAGATGCCCATTTCTCACCCAGACCCTTTCGTGGAAGCCCAACAGAGTCAGAAAATAATTCTCTTTTGCCTCGTGGCTTCACCCTCTCACACAAGCACAGAATTGAGGGGATCACACACAGTCCCTCCCTTATTCATTCTCAGGGCATGAGTCTTTTCCAACTCACACTGTACTGTATCATTGTAACTCCATTGATTTCACAGGAACTAATCCTGATTTACAGAGGGCAACTCAGATCAGGCCCCCTTTGACTAAAGCTCCACATCCAAAAGAAAAATACTTTCAATCAATCTTCAGGGCTTTAAAACAAAGCACACTTTAAAAATGGCTGCACCAGGAATTCATATTCTGCTTTTCTCTGACTGTAACTATCATTTTGACTTAATAAAACATGACAATAAAGTTTAAGGATAAAAGAAAATGCTTCATCTTTCATTTTCAGGAAAAGGGATGCCTTTAAAAAAGACTAAAAAGAGAACCTCCTGTAAAAGCATTAATTCTTCTGTTTGGGATCTTTTGTCATTGGCACAGTTATGCTTTTATTAGAATGGGATACCAAAGAGCAACAGAAAGAGGGGGACATTAAAGTATTCGAAAAAAGTACTGGAAGAGTAAGGGAAATAAATATAAACATTAGAAAGCAAGACAGCTCAGCAATCGGCTGTGACAGGCTGGCACAAGCAGCTCTGCCCTAGAAAACTCCAAGGCCAACAAAACCCCAGTCCTTTATTCATCCACTGCTCCTTGCCCTCCCCTCCCACCCTCACCAGCTGGAACTTGTCCCAGCAGACTGGCTCCAAGGGCCACTTCACACTATCGAAGAACAGGCACAGCTTTTCCCTCTGCCCGGGGCACATCCCTGCACTCAGCCCCAGCCAGGACTGCCCCGGGGATGGATCTGTCTCACAGCACACTGTACTTGCACGTCCACATGTCAGATCTCATGTGCACCCCTAGAAAAGGCTCCTGCCTAATGAGGTTTCCTCATTTATTGACTTTTGAGGGAAACATATGGGACTGGTCAGATGAGAATCTGCTAAGAGACGTTGTTTAGCTTTAATTAAATCAACCTACAGTCCTCTGAAGAATCAGAGAGCTCACATCTAATTTCACAGCAGCTTACATACTGCAGCTTTTATTCTGGCTGGGGTTTGCCATGCTCTCCTGTGAGCATCTTATTTGGGCTTCCCATGGGCTCCACCACAACAGCATCCAAGAGCTTCACACTGAACTTACTCACACAAAACCCCAAGAAGACAGAACCAAATTTTCGTGCATAGGAACCAAGAGTTATCTGTTGAAAAAAACAAAGCAAAACAAAACAAAACAAAACCAAACAAAAACAAAACAACAAAAAACCCCCACTACAATTCAGCAGCAGGGTGGCTGGCAAGAGTGTGCAGATACTATGCTCTCCCACATCAAAGAAGAAGCTTGAGCTCCTTGCTGAGCACTGGGACACTGTCACAACTCCTGGCACACCTTGCACACTCTGCAAGGCAACAGTTGCACTATCACAGTAGGCTTTCTGAGAGGAATAAACAGAACTAGAACTGCAACACAGGTCACCTTATTGCAACTTTTCTATTACCTTAGAAATAACTCAGGTAACTCTTTGCAAAGGAGAAATAAGGTGAACCTAATATACTGTTAGGTTCACGGCTCGTGAAGCCTGGAAATGGAGCTGAACAGTAATAGTCTAGAGTTTGATCTTCTTACGACTACCCCACAGAAGATTGACAGTGCACTTTGGGGAATTTTATTTCTAGAGAGCTTTCTAAAGGCTGTTGAATCCCACCCAAGACCACAAAATGCAATGAGATGTTCTTGTTAAGATCAGATGAAACTGAGACAAAACTCTTAATAATGGTTTGGTAGAAAATGAATTGGTTGCTGTCAATACACTTCTTTATGGACTGGTGTAAGCCTCGATGAGCCATCGGCCACCACATGGTTACTTGCCCTCAGCAGCACAGTCAATGGCTGACTGAACTGTTTCCTCACCTTCAGAGGGGGCTCTCCAGAACAGGAACCTATTATAGAAAGCTCCCATTAAATAAAGCTGATTCAACAATAAAAGCCTGTGTAACAGAGCAAAATATGTTGTACTGCTGGGTTCCTGCCAAACCCAGTGGGCATAAATAAATACCTGCTCTGCTGACACTCAGACCTGACCACACATTAAGTGCGTCCCCAAGTGCTTCAAGAGGCTCCCCCCAAAGGGCTCTAGATCTTTTTTTTACTGGCTATGCATAATATAAAGACATGAGAGGCTTTGTTAGCATTTGTTTGGGTATGAATTTAGCACTTGTGAAAGGGTGCCTCGGCGTCTGAAGTCTTCTGTTTATCCAAAGATTGTATTTGGCAATGAAGGTTCACACTCATTTATTTCCCTGGTGGTGTGCCTCCCCTGATCTCTAGAAGACTGCCTCTACAGTGGGGACAGAAAATCCTTCTTTTCACTGGTCACAGAACAGCCTCCCTGAGAGACTGTCAACAGAGTGCCCAAGTGAAGGTATATTTTGTAATTCTGGAACTTGGACTCACTATGGAAGTATTTTTCACGTGCTCCATCTATGAAACACACAGGTGAAGGCAGAGACTGACATGCATGAGTAACAGCAGAATGCAATGAATGCTATGGTACCGAGCATGACTGCACTGTAGACACAAAGTGGACTGCAGCCCAGATGAGAAACCAGGAGCTCTTGGCTCCCAGTCAAAGTCTCTGGATAATCCATCAAAAGGATGAATGAGTGTAACACATCACAAGAGAGGAGCCAACCCAGAGCTCATGGGACAGCAGCAACACAAGAGTTGGGTCAGCAGAGGAGTGTGGCCAGGGTTCAGCACCCCTCACAGCACAGCCACCTTTCTCACTGTTTGTGTGATGTGGAGTCTTTTGCATGGGTGCTGTAAATCCAAGGTGCCTGACGTGCTGTTTACATGCAGACCATAATGCAACTACAGTAGATTCAGCAACAGTCTTACTGCAAATAGTCACCTGGCTTCAAAGGGTCTCTCTGGCTTGAGGTTTGGTACTAGAGCCCATAGAGCCATGCCTTAAGCCTATGGCTGTTGCAGAAACACCAGAGCAGCAGCTTTTCTTCAAGTAGCTTCTCTGCACAATGTGGGAATGATTTGTAAATTTGCAAATCAGCAGAGCCACAGCCCCTAACACCACACAGTGCAGACAATGCCATCCCAACACACTCTGGTGCCTGACAGTCTGGAGAGACTCATCTATATCCTCCTCCTCTAGGAGCATAAGCATAAAGCATCACTAGCACAACTCCAAGTTTCAGCCTGCTTGTAAGCAAGAACATGTTTTGCTGCTGCATCTTCTTGGCACTGCATGGCATCATTTTTTATATGGAAACCTTTGGCTAGAAAGCATTCAAACAGCCTATATACGCCCCAAATCTGAACAGACAAAATAACAGCTGTCAGCCAGTCTCTCTTCTCTCCTGCCATGCCCAGCTTTCTTTCTGTTTCTTGCAGCAGCCTTTACCTGTTGGGCTCTATTACCTCATCCCCTCACTGGAGCAGCAGGGCTGCTTTGGTCTGTCCCAGCTCACACAGGGCACTCGGGATATTGCAGAGGAGAGCAGCTCTTCCCAGAGCTACCCTCCTGCAGGACAGTGCTGGAGAAGAGGAAAGCACTGGAGGGAAACAGTGCAGAAAATAAACAGCTCACAAATGACAGGTTACCGACTGCTGTGTATAAACAAAATGAAACTGATTCTTCATCTGCTGAAAACACCAGTGACATCAATTTCCCCCCAAAAAAAATCTGGTGATCAAGTTTCTGAGAAGGCTGAGCTGAATTTTTCTTTTCCTCCAAACATCCTACACAACCTCTTTGATCCCAGGAGCATGGTACTGTGTTACCTGTTAACTGAAGCTCAGCAGCCTAAGAACAGAGATATTATTATGCTGGGTCACAGCAACATCCTTTTAAAGCTTGTAACAAAAATGAAATTTAGGCAAAGAGAAAGGGAAGCAGGCCAGCTGACCTTTAAAAAGGCCCTGGCTGCATTCTTTTCATGATCTGCAGACATAACTTTCACCATCCATAGATTTACTTTACACAGTACAGTCCACAACCTGTAAGGTGTTCCTCTCTCCAAATTCCAGAAGACACCAAGGTAATCCAGGATTTAATGCAAACCCTATGATCTAAGACTTAGTTAAGCAGCTCTATGCTGGAATGAAAGGGAGGAACAGCTGAGACTGAAAGCTAGGCTTATCCTCCACACTCTCATTTTTGACAAATTCAGATGTCCAGTCCAAATTGGACATCTAAAACTTCTCCTATCAGACAGGAGAAGCAGCTTGACAGCAGATGCCCCAGACCAGGGCTGCCAGCTCTCCTCCTCAGATATGCCTTTAAAAGCCCAAACAAGCCCTCAGACAGAAACCCTGTCATTGACTTCCAGGAGGCAGGGCCTGAGCAAGCATTTGGGGGCTGATATAATTTTAATACACTCTGAGGCCAGGCTTTCTGGAGAAGATGAATTATTTGTAATGAATTCCAATCACATGGCACTCCAGCCCCCACACCTTCATCCTGCATATATAACCAAATTAGTTTAGGAGATGTAAGTTATTCAGGGACTTAGCTGTTCAGTCTGGCCTTGGAGGATTTGCTCTCATTATGGCTTTTATGCAAATTCTGTCCTCCAAATCTCTTCTGAATCAATTATTACTAGATTAATTTAAACATGTCCACCTGGGGTGCCTGTATATCATGTGCCTCATGTTAAAAAGTAAAAAGGATGATAATGAATTCAGGAGGTGACTGAAACAGATTCCTGCTTTGTGGAAATGTGACCTTTTTGCATAATGTCATAAAAGAAAGAAGTTCCCTCAAGAAACACGGCAGATAGGGTCGTTGGTTGGATCAGCTGGGCTTTCAATCACTCTTTGGAAATTAGCATGATACAATAAAAAATTAATAAGAATTTAAAAAAAAATATTACTTTAATGCTCTAGACTATTAAAGCCTTCGATGGAGTACTAATTGAAATGTAATGCTTAATTTTAAGCAATGCCATTTTATAAATGGTAAAAACTTGAATTAATGTCATTAACCAATGTTAATATTACAAATCCCCTGAGGGATAACAAAGCAATTATGTTATTCACAGAACTGAAAGGGAGGGAAAAAGATGTAGTCTGTGCATGACTGCATGTAAGGCAGAAGAGCTTGCTCCCATCTGCATTTTCCTCTGCTGAGAAATAGGGTTGGTTTGTTTTCTTGAGCAAAGAGGATGGAGATGAAGAGAAGATTTTGCACTATGTTAATTACTGCTGATTTGCAGGCACTTAGTAGCAAAGAAATTATTCTGTTACTCAAACAACATACTGTGGGGATGCTGGAAAAATAATTTGGGAATGAGAAAATGATTACAAAGCCTTCTTGGAGGCCTCCCCTGTGTGCTTGGATCCTGAAACAAGCACCGACCACCTTCACCTGATGGAGAAGCCTGATGCAA
Organism: Phaethornis superciliosus; assembly: GCA_023637945.1. Classification (NCBI taxonomy): domain Eukaryota; kingdom Metazoa; phylum Chordata; class Aves; order Apodiformes; family Trochilidae; genus Phaethornis; species Phaethornis superciliosus. The sequence continues at coordinate 27,658,183 of JAJQWJ010000007.1, forward strand.
ATAGATGGCTGCACCTGGCAGCAAATGGCTTTGTGGAGCTGTGCTACTTGCATCTGCCAGAGATCACCAAGAAGATCACCTTCTGTGGTTCTAAATATCCTCAAGTCCATGCAAGGGCAGGTACATTTATTTTATAGAGTTTAGCACATTCAGCATCTTTTCAGATCAACTGGTCACACAGCAGGGTAAATGGTTAGTGTTAATTAAAGAACCAAAACCAACACCCACTCAACACCAACAACTGGCAGAAGTGACATTGTCCAGGGGGTGTAAGAACCTTGTATGGCACTGGTATAATACTGCATTTACTCCATAATAACCGTGCTTCAGATAAACCCTTGATTAACTATTGTTCTATTGTCTGGCTTATAATTCATGGACAATGGGGAGATTCAACAAGCCAGATCTTGAAAATTTCCCCAAGGACCTACAAACCTTTTTGTTATCTCTCTGAAACCCAAGGAATTTTCCTTTTTATTTACATGAAGTGAAAGCACTCCAAGGCACCCAACACAACATTGCCAAAGTCCACGACTGACACAAATGCCTCTTTCAGTGTGCACTTTTCAAGGCAAGCGGTCAAACGTATCACAAATTGGCAAACTGTATTAATCCATGGGAAGAGATACAAAAATTAGTTGCCTCTGTTCCACATAATGTGCTAATGCTCTGCTGTAAATCAGCTCTCAGGATGCACAGGGGATTCTTCTGACACTGTCCAAGCTAAGAACTTTTTAAAAAACAAGTTCATCTCCTTCTTAGGGGAAAAAAAAAGCCACAAAAAACATTGACGCTGATTACACCCAGGCTTTCTACTTATGTTGCATGAGGTGTAAAACCTCAATATAAACCAAAAGAAACCAACTGAGAAAAGGCCATGGGCTTTCAGTGGAGTGAGAATCTACTCCTGAATTCAGCTGGATGTAATAACAAGGGTGCCTCATACCAGAGTGTCCCTCTTCCTTTGTACCCTAGGCACAGAGCATCCAAGTGGCTCTTAATGATTCCATCCAGGATGTAGCTACAGCTGTAAAGTGCAATGAGATTTGGGGGGGTTTACTTAAATTGATACATTACTTAGCAATTTTATTATAAATGGGAGAGTGAGCAAGAGGAAGAATTAATGCAAGGTTTCCACAGTGGTTATGAATGAGGTCCAGCTTGACAGGCTTCAGTCTATGGAGCCAGTTATGCTTGACAGCATGATGTCTTTTCTCCTGCAAATTTGCAAATCTGTGCATTTTGTCTTCACATAATGGTTCATCTCTTACCTTTTCTCTCCCCCATTTCCTCAAAGAGCAACATTAAACCTCCTGTGAAATATCTCCAAAGTCCATTTTGTCATTCTTCCATTTTCTCTCCTAACTTCCCACTCCCGATTTGAAAACAGAGGGAGGGGAAGCCACTGAAGACACCAAGGTCAAGGCAGAGTGAGACAAAGTCAAATTCATGCAATCATTTAAAACCACACGCCACCAGACCATTAGAGAGACATGAGACGTTATGGATTGCAGCTTAATAGATCACAATGGAGGATGATAGGGGAGAGGGGAAGAGAGAAATGTTCCTTCTGGGTTGAGACTTTCTGATTAAAGTGCACGAGTGGGCAGGGGACCGCGACAGCATTTGTGTTCATAAAGCCAAGACTTCCCCCTTGATATTAATGGCCACGCCGTTGTCGCCAGACGCAATGTTTTGTTATTGTGTGATTAATTGAAAGTCACACGCAATGACATATTACAGGCAGGGTAAAGCTGTCACTGGAAAGTAATTCTTCACAGCAATTCCTGCCAGTCTCTCCAGTCTGAAACTGCGCACCCCGTTACCGACGATCCCTCGAGCACAAACGCATTACATAGCTTTATATAAATAACAGTGACTAACAACAGCAGTCTGAGGTAATCTCTGTGGGCTATGAAATAGAGAAAAAGGTTAAGAACGAGAAAATGTCTTCAAATATTAGTAAGCTTGTCCATGCTAATCTCCATCAAATGAGCCATTTCTTTTTTCCTTTAAAATAAAAACTGTTCCTGCTGGAGACATACAGAGTATGATAAAAGGACATGTTCTGGCATAAATGACAACTTAGAAGCCTTTCTTCTTCAAAAGGCCACTAGTTCTGAATCTTAAAAAAGTATCTTGATCGAGACTAATTAAACTTTGACACAGCTGCTTCATCACTTACTTAGGTCAGTAAGTAAGTATCAGTAACCAGTCCAGCTCACTTTTTTTAAAGCTCCCAGATCAAAGACTCTTTTATATTTCCTTTGGCAGCAGCAAGAAGATATTAAATCATTAATTTTCTCCATGCATTTTATTTCAGTCAGAATCACTGCATTCAAAATACAATGCAGGGGGGAAAAAAATCTACAGTGCTAAAGGGAAAGGACTCTGCCCAGGGGAATACAGGTGCCCAGGACCTGGCTCAGGCCACTTACATTTTGTGTATGAGAAATTCATAGCTGAATTGCCAGTAATGGTACACAGTTGTCTCATCTTTGGTTAGCATTTAGTGCTCCATTTCCCATACGACTGGCTCATCATTAGGTATGTTGCAGTGCTCAATTTATTTTCTTGCTTTCTGAATATAAATTGGAGGCGATACCCCACTAGTCATACAATCAATATTTTAAAAGACTCACCCTCAGGTAGGTTGGCATCATCCAAAACCAAACAGCACCCTCTCTTTTGCAACATCTCTATTCAAGAGCTCCATTACACACACCCCCCAGAGCCGGTCAGAGGTTTTAAGCCATTTCAGCTCACCTAACTGCACTTTTGTGTTACCAACCACTTGTAAGATAAGAAAAGTGACAGAAAAGTCTTTACCTGCTCAGAAGACAGTCTCTTGTAAATCTGCCAGCGACAGGAGCCAAGAGAAATGGGGACAGGAAAGTATGAAGCCTGGGCTGTCCTGTGGCCTGGAGGCAAATTGCAATCTGTCTCCACCTAACCCAAGCAGAGCCCTGGAAGGGAGTAAATCTGTGTCCACTGTCCTTTTAAACAGTCCCTTAATGACCGTTAACTTCTTTCAGCCAGCCATTGATTCTAATGGCATGTGCATTCACACACAATAATACCTCAGACGGCCTTCATTAATTTACCATGCATAATTTCTCTGAAAGCTTTTGCCAATAGAATACCCCTAAACTGACTCACTAACTGTGAAAATAAAGCACTTTCTGTGTGAGACCATTATGCAGACTCACAGCATTCTCCTCAAATAAGTTAAAAAGTAAGTATATTGTTCAGTGTCTACCCATTTTTTAGATGCAGCAAAGTACCAGAGCTCCCAAGCTGCTGCCGGAGTATCCGGTGTGACAATGAATATGTAATATACTCCTGGCCTGGGGAAGGAACAACAAGAAAAAAGGCAACTTATATATATAAAAAGCCTTTCTGCTGTGAAGTTCCCGAAATCTCTTAAAAATTTCAACAACAGGAAGTCCTAAAAGTGAAAAGCCGTTAAAATACCGAGGGAAAATGCAGCAACATAGAGACTCACCATCCAAGTCCATTCATCCAGTGGGAGGCAGGGGAAGATCCAGCAAAGGGAGTGGATTAGAAACAAACCAGCCCGGACTACAAGGGTTTGGAGCTGTCAGGAACTACAGTGCTGCCTGTTAGCCTTGCAATAAAATAGGGAGCTGTCAGCATTTTCCCATTTTAAATATCTCAAGTCTCCTCTTAGGCACACTGATGCAAGATCAGGCCTTAGTCCCATGGCAGCAATGAAACTGAAGACAAAAGCACTGCATATCTCTTTGGAGATATGAGACTCATAAATATAACCAGAGGTCTTATCAGCTTCATAGGATGTTGGTTTTAGGGAATAAAAAATGATTATTTAAAATTACAATTAGTTTGGCTTTAAACAAAGTCACAGAATGACATGTGAAGAGCTGGTTGAAAAGGTGATCAGGAACAGGTTCCTCTTCTGCTCTACACTCAAGTCTTTTATTGACTGGAAAATCTTATCCCTTCCTGCAGGATTGATCACAGAGGCCACGAATGCTGCAGCTCCACTTCCAAGGTTATAGGTGGCAACTTGACTTACATAAAAAACACTTCCATAGACATGCATACTTGTTATGTCCTCTAATATTAAATGTGGAGATAAAATGAATATTTAAAATAAAAATAATTAGATCTGGAATTTAATTTAATCTGTCTCAAATTCATATGCTGTGGAACAAGGGGTTTGGGTTCACACCAATGAGCAGTGAGCCACCTGCAGAGAGCATGGGAGCAAATGTAGCCACAGAGTAGGTGGGCTAAGAGGACAGCTCTTAAAAAAATCTCCATTAAAAGAAAGGTTTGTACTTTTTAAAAGTGTATTTTTGTTGTTATTTCTGAATACAGACTGAAAGAGACCCCATGTACTTCACTGCAAAAAAAATCAAAAAAGATAATGACAACTGACAGCATATGTAGGGGAAATGTGCTCACACGGAGATACTTTTTTAAGTGAAAGCCACCAGAAGGATTTTGGCAACACAAATCTAGTACAAAGGATGTAAGCCATTATCAGCATAAAGTTAATGGAAACTCAGGAAAAATACCACTGCCTGGGGTGAGTGTCATTAAAGACTATTAATACTGTCGCTAATTATGTACATTTAACTACAGCTTTGCCTGCAACTGTAACATCACAAAATTGCCAATAAACTGGTGTGTCTAGGGAGTAACACACTTCTGCAAAAGCCCCTAGATACAAGCTTACAGGTGATACAGGGAAAAGTGATCTAACACACATGAAGAAGATCTCTCCTTTTACCCTGTTTTGGTTGGTTGGTTGGTTGGTTTTTTTAGACATCTGACATGCTCCAGGCAACCACCTCTTCCCCCTTGGTCTGACACAAAGGGCTGGTCAGTGATGCTGGCAGCCCAAGCCTGGGTTATTGAACCAGAAAAAATGTGAGCATGTGCTACAATTCTCCAGTTAATCAAGTGGTAGCAGTAGATCTTAGTGCAACATACATGGCTGTACTAGACATCATGCAGTGCATCTGCTGGAAGATTTGGGACTGGAAGCAGTCTGTCTGCTCCAGACGAAGTAATGACTCAAACACAAGGCAGGAGACACTCAAGGCTCCCAGTGTGTTCAACAGCCCAGCAGAGTTACAGCCACCCTCCACCCTCCATTCAGCAGTAACACCAAATCATTCTTTACATTTCTCTAACCCTTTAATGGTGCTTCTATACAATACCATTTTTTGCTCTTGGCTAGTGTATTAGAGGGGAAAAAGTAGATTTCCCTTTTTAACCCTTGATTTTTAGATTTTTTTTTAATTGTATAGGTATTTCTTTTACTGAAATCTCGTTCCTAAAGTAAACAGTATAGCACCCTGCTTCCGAGAGAATATATAACAGCAGACTAAAACTCTATCCATATGTCCGAAGTACAAGAGGTTCACAGTTAGAGCTGGCAAATGGTGTGATTAATCCTGACTGCATTTCAGCAAAGACAAATCTAGAAATAATGTACATTTTCTTCCTTTGTGAATTGCCACTTGAGAAAACTCCCTGCCTATATCATATACAGCCAAAGTAATTTTTGAAGAGTGTTTACAATAAATCAAATTTGGGACATTGCTTGACTGATGAAATTTCAAACATCATCTCTTTATTCTTTGGGTGCTCCTTTTATAATGTCAAGTTAACAGAAAAAACACAGCGGATACACAGACGCCAGACACATTCAAAGGTTTCCATCTGGGCTTTAATTACTATCACAGTTGCCTCACTAAATTGAATGTGTTCCTCCCCCTCCTAAGGGCTTCGCTTTGTATCTGATTTAGCTTACTTTTCCTTGATGAACAAAATCTGGTATAATCATTTTCTATAATGCCCCAGAGGAACATCATCCTGTGCATAAACTTACTGCCCCATAGTCAGCTTTTTACATTTCTCTATTCAGACATTACTCTGAACTTAACTCAGAGAGATTTTTCTTTCCTTTGGGAATTGATTTTGGAAAAGTCCTAGAGCAGATTTTCTCCAGAGGCCGCATTTAGATTCAATTAAGTCACTGCCAGTATCATAAAATTAAAAAAGAGGCAACAATGTTTAAACTACTTCTTCCAAATGCAGACAACAAACAAACCCCAAGTTTTCCCTCTCGGCACAGCATCACCTGTTCCTGAACCCACTGACCAGTTCATTATTGCTCTCAGCCAGCAATTAGTGAGCCCAGACAGCCTGATCTTTGTCATTACTCCTGACCTGTTAGGCTTAGCCTCTCTCAGTTATTATCAGTGTCTTCCTATAGGTGTTCTCAGAGAGCAGTAACAAGTATGCTGCCATCTGTTTTAGTTCTCCTGATTCGAGCTGTTAAATGAAAACAAGTAACATCATCCACAAAAATACCTTTGTTAGGTTCTGCAGCGAGCTCTGAACCCTTTATAATTAACTGCAGACCTACTTGTTGGTTTCCAATAAGGTCACTCTTTCAGTAATCAGAGGTGGTCCCAGGAGGTAGTACATAAATAGCCTATATTGAAGCCTAAATTAGGCTAACTCAGAACTTCCTGTACTCTTCACTGCAAATATTTACAGACTCTTGAAATCTTTGAGGTTCCTGCCTAGGAATTAGAATCAGAGCAGCTCTTCTTGCTCATGGTAAATCAGAACCCAAGCAAATGTCCCAAAGTTTGTATTCCTCAGTGTACTATTTTGTTTGAAACTCCCCATGCTGTTCTTTAGATATTCTTTAAAAAAGTATAAAGACAACCAAAAGCAAATTGAAAAAGGAGATGAAAATAGACTTTGAAGGAAAACACCACTCTGTTAAATTATTGCTAAGGCACATTGTCCCAGACTCAGAACATCTGGCTTCTATTCTGTGCTCTCCCACTGACTCCCTACGTGGCCTCAGGCAAGTCCTTTCAGCTTGAAGTCTCCATCTTTTCTTTCTTTTCAAGCAAATAAGAGTTTTGCTTTCTTCTCCTTTTGCTTTCTCTCTTGTCCATCCAGAAATGTGCATAATTTTAAAGAAGACAAGTAATAATATCTTCTCACTGGACAACATCATGTAAGTAGGCACTTCTCTGAAGGATTGAGGCTTCAGACTGTTAACACTTCAGGGTAAAGGCCATCTCCTAACGTTTGTCAAGTCTTCTTTTTTATAGACTATTTAGAGAAGGATAATGGTATGCTGTAGGAGTTTCTGGAAGCAGCTGGCTGAGTTTCTGCTGGAATCATAACTTCAAACACTGTTGAGATGCCATTGTTTTATTCAGAGGTGTCAGAATGCTTAGAGCTTTGCCCAGCTATCTTTTCTCACTAGTAATTTTCACACAAGTCTAAATAAATGTGTTTGTACTGTGCTCAGCTTAATGCAGCTCCTATGTGCCACATTAACAGAGCTAATAAATAAAAACCCCATTCATGACATTCTTGCCAAGCCGGCAGCAGAAAATGGACACTCGTCAGGGAAGCAGGAAGCATTAGCTGCTTGGGCGGATGGTGTTAGCAAACAGGCTCCAGCTGGAAGAGTAAGCATTATAAGTAACTTTATAATTTATTTTCAACAGCTAATGCTGCATTTCCTTGCTCCTATGCCACCTCATAGAGAAAGCCTGGTGAAAAGCATTGTATGCATTTATCCTTGGCTAGGCGATGAGCCAGAAAGCCTGTTACATTTTGACCTGGAAACCAGGAATAAACCTGAATGCTGTTTGGCTTCAGCCTCCAGAGATCCAATAGTGCTGGAAGAATGATACCAAGGGGCAAGGAAGAACATTGATTCCTCAATAGCTGCCACCAGCACGCCAGAAGCTTTTCAAATACACAATACCATCCTAAAGGTGTTGGCAAAGAGATTTCAGACACCCCTGGAATATGGAATTAGCACACAAGGGAAAATCTTTGTGAATATATCAGTGCAGTTCTATGGCTCTTGTCTTGACAGTACCCAGCCGTGGTACAACATCTCTATCATTATCCATCCATCTTACATGGAATAATAAAATAGTGTTTCTTCACAAGAAAGTGTTTTAAGAACAGAGAATTTGACTTTGAAGCCAAACAGAGCTAATTATCAGAACAAGCCTGCACATTATCCTCCAGAATCTGGAATTTCAGACTAATCTAATTGTTTGTTTATTCTTGGTAGCATGGTTAATGGTTTTCCTGGTCCAGCAAATAAACATATTTGCACAAGCATTCTGCATCCCACACGACTCTCCCAAGCTGTGGACTTATGGAGCAAAGGTTGCCATCTGCTTTAGCCAGGAAATTGGCTCCTCTCCTTTTAGGACCAGGTTCCACCAAATGAAATAACACCCCATCAGTGTATTGAGATTCACTCAGGCTTTGAAAGCAGCATTGTCACAGAGTCTGCAGAAGCTCCCCCTTTCTGCAGCCTCAGCCCAGAGCTCTTTCCTTCCACCACTTTTCTCTTCCTCTCTTGTTCCCACAGATGAGAAGCCCAGCTTCCAGGCAGAAACAAATACATTTTTCCAGGGCAATGCAGCTAATATTTCTCCCAGTGAAGTTCAAGAGAGTTACAAGTAATATTCTTGGTCAAGATGCCTCACCTATGACAGCACTTGACAGACGAAAAAACTGAAGCCTTCCTATCAGCCCTGCAAAAGTCCAAGAAACAGTGCACATAAACAACAATAATAATACTTTCCTCTTTTGATTTTTCGAAACTGAGCTACCGAATTCTATGGGTGCTAAAGGAAAAGGAGCCAATAAAAGCAGATTTCCAGGAATCCTAAGAATATGCTGGGTGGATCACTAAGAAGATGCTAGTTGCCTTAGAAACCTCATAAGATGGAGTAACTGAAAACTGAAGTAGATGAGATCTGTCAGAAAAAGTTTGGCACCATCAAACCAATGCTTTGAAAGCATAAAAATGACTAATGGTCTATGTTTTCTTTTCCATATCAGACAAAAGGTTCTCCTGGCAGTGAGGGACAGCTATTTGAGTTGTGTAATTTAATTCAGAGTGTAAAATTTAAAGCTTGTATGAATTTTTTTAAAAGCTTATTTAATTGAAATGAAATCGAAACAAATAATGGGCTTGCATTTCTTTCTCTTCTCTTTTAAAGACCAGAGCTCAGATAACCTTCTGAAAAAGACTGCTGGTGTCTCGCTGGTCCTAAACCTTACTTAACACCACTGTAAAGCTGTCACATAACTGGGCATTCAACTGATTTTCTGACCAGGAAGCCAAGACAGAAACCCCCTTGAAGGTCTGGCCTGCAATACATTGAAGCACAAACACTATATTGGACCAAATTCTGCCTTGTCATATTGAAGCAGATTAAGTACTTAAGGCAGTGGGTGAACACAGATGCTGTAGAAATCAAGGTCTGGTTTGTAGTATCAGAAAACATGGACTTTTGCCAAGCCTACAAATCCCAATCTCTCATCAACAGTAGATAAACAACAATATTGAAAAACAGAAGGGTGAGCTTTAAAAATAAAAACATTAGCTAAAATGTATTTAGACTTGCATTTCCTTATTTGGTCTCTTTGTTTCTCTTTCTCATTTGCTCTCCCTCCCTTTAACTGGTCAGTTGCCAACAGAGAAGAGAAAAGAACAGAAATTAATTATAAGCAATAAAAGTAATTTTAACTTTTTTAAGGACTGGTGCCAGAGCAGGAGGGAAGCCTTGGGAACTCTGGGTTTGCTACATCTTGCTCTCTGGGTCCCCAGCGATGCCGGTGTATCTGTGTACCCAGCACAGAGCAAGCAGCACAGCTGTTTGCATTCTCTCTCTGCACAGGGAAGCAATTTTTCCCTTTCATACATTATTCACAACTTGCTGCAGCCATTCTGCAAATTCAGGATATCTCCTTTAGTGCAACGATGAGATTGAGATGCAGATTCTTTTCCTTGGTTTTTGGTTGTGGTTTGTTTTTTTTTAATACTGAGAAGAGTGGATATGGGTTTTCTTTCTATTTAAATTCCCCTTTTCAATTTGTAGTGGATTTTAACCATGCATAACGCAGACAGGCAACAAGTAAAGATTTCCTAGTCTGATCCACAACTTCTTCTCCAGTCCAACCTGCAGAAATATCCCTCCAAGCTTGGACACAGACAGATTCCTTACAGTTTATAGAAGGCATAGTCACAACTCCCCCAAACTTTCAGAATGGACTGGGAATTGAAAATCTACAGAGAAAGTACTGTCTCCTTTTCCTCTCTACAGTGAGTACAAATGACAGTCAACTCCTTTGCAAATAGCAAACATTTAACACTAATAGCCATAACCATGAATAACTCCCTGCTTTTGAAAAACCTCTAGATGGCACCTACCAAAATTTATTCTCACTTAATGTTAAGGTGACAGATTTGCCAACAGACTTCTGAGGTGAAATAACATCACTGGGCCACCTGCTCCCTTGGAGTTTGGCTTTAAAAATGTAATGCAATATCATAAGCTGAAGTCATTTGGTGCACTTGATGCAGGAGGGAAATGTAGATTTTCTTGCTTTCTCTGGAAGTTTTGTTTTAGGCACCACAGTAAGGTTTGTCATCCTGCTTCCACATCCCCAGACTGAATAAACCGAAGAGTCAGATACCTGACTCTTCAGCCTGAGCTTGAAATGAGGCAAAAAAACCAAAACAAAACAAAAAAAACCCCCAAAACGAAACTGATTTTATTTACATTGCATAGAAGATCTAGTTGAGTACAATGAGCACAGATTTCTTTCCACAGTTCAGGTTTGTCAGCCACTCTCTCCAGAGAAAGGGGAGTATCTTTGTTTTGCTTTGAGAAGTTAATAATTTTATCATTGAGGCTTCACAACATACTGCATAGGAGTGTCTCTGGAAAATATCCATCTTGTTGCTCGGCATGGTTGGTTACCTGTTCACTCACACTGCAGGATCTTTGTTGTCAAGGCTGCTTGACACAGATTGGATTTCATTTCAATATTGCATTGATGCCACATCCTGAACACAAAACACCAATTTGCACACAGCGTAGCAGGAGCCAGACCTGCACACTTGTAACTCAGTCCCAGTCCACTGACAAGAGCCAAAGCATATCACTGACATTAGAAGCTTACCTGCTGGAGGTTTGATTTTCAGAGACAGCACTGGCCAGCAGGAACTTTAGACTTGAATCTCAGCACAGCCTGGGCAGTTCTTTGAACATCTCTGAAGGCTAACTTGGTTTTTGGTAGCATGGCACTTACATTGCCTGTCCCCTATATCAAAATGCCTTGGTCATTTAGATTTGTTAAGTGCTTTGAGATTTTAGGGTGAAACAAACTGTGGGGATTCAGAGCATTGCTGCAGACATGATCCAAGGCTCTGTATGCTGCAGAGGATGTTAGGAATGGCAGTGAAGTTCTGCACATCATAGCTGGATAGGACCAACAAGGATGTGATGCAAAGGATACTACATTTCAGAGGAAAATTCAGTGGTGTAAGCTTCATCATCTTAACTTTGCTATCCACATGGCAGATGTTAGGTTATGTGGGTTATTGCACTAACCCACCCGCAATATTCACACTTCCAAGTCAAGACTTCCTGGTTCAATTCCTGCCTAAGAGATAACCAGTAAGTGCCTTGTTCCCACTAATATGAAATCCTTTCAGGAAAGCTTGCTAAGCTTTAGACTACTGGTGTGCTAAGCCAGAAAGCAGAGGGCCCTGCTAAAGAAATGTGTTAGCCTGGGTTCCTTACCATCTGGGAGGCTTGAGGCTCAGATGAAAGCCCTCTTTTTTGTACATAAGCTTACCTGTGTTAAATATGAGGGTCTTGAAAGTGAGGTCATAAATACAGGACAGAAAATCCCTGCACAATTTCCATGCTATATTCACTGAGCAAATGCTTACACCAACTTCAGGTCAAGCCAAATGCCACCTGCACAGGCTGCTATGACATGCAATGAGTAAGAGTTTCTCTGCCAGAAGTAGGCAGACAGAGGGCTATTTCCTACACGTGCAAAGGACAGGAACGCCTCACTTACAGTCATAAACACACTCAAGTGTCACACCCAGGCAGAGCCTGTATCAGAACAGTGTGACAACTTACAGGGGCTCTCGTTCTTCCTGTTCCACTGAACAGACTGTTAAATGAACAAAACTAATTTGTTCTCACACATCCAACTAGCATACAAAAAAAACTCAAGAGCAGCTGCTGCCTACCTACAACTCTCTAATTCCAGCCCAAACAATCTGCTTCCCAGTTGTGGGAGAGCAATCCGCAAAAGGGCCCAACAATCAAATAGTCAGCAGAGACGTGACGTGCCTCCAGCTCTGGTGTGCAGCTAATTACGAAGGACAATTATTATAATTAAAGCCAGTGGATGTAGCCAAGTCTCCCTGCAACTACTGTGGGGAATTTCTACCCCTGCTTTACCCAAAAACCATCTGTCTAAGAGGAAAAGCACAAAAATCCCTCTATGCTGAATATCCTCAGTAAAACGTGTTATTGCCACTAACCTGGGAGTCACAGGGAGGTGACACAAGTTTCAAATAGGAGCCACACTTTGAAGTGAAAATCCCTTAACTCAAGAATATGACTTCATATTCTCCACCTCATCAGGTAAATAGATCACTGACATAAGCAGGAAGAGGCTATTATTGGAGAGGTGCAGGGAAAGGTAAGTTACATGCTCCTGTTTTTCCCAAGCTGGTTTGGTTTCTGTTGGCAGAGGGATCAGCTAGAGAAAATGGACTGGGGATGCTGCTGCTGCACAGCTCTGTGAAGACAGTGAGTGCTGGAAAAGCCACTCACACGTTTACATTTTCTTGTCCTTGTACCTCAGCGACACTTGAAAGGAAATAGGAATAAGGAAAAATGATTAAAGCAGACATCATGTTCCTGACTGATCCATGCACAGACTGTAAAGAGGAAAGTTTTGCTATGCAGGAAAGTTGTTGGCTATGTCAGAATACTTTCTGTGCAACTGGGAGACAAAACCCACATAAATGTCTGCCACAGCACTCTCATCTCTCCTCTTCTTGTTTCTTCTCATCTCTCCTCTTGTTGGACCACAGAGGAGGAGACCCCAGGTGTGACCTCATCAGAAAGTACCCACCCCAGGAGCTCTTGCTCCAGTCACTTGCTTCAGGCATTAGACTCTTAACTCTGTGCAGAGACCTTCATTGCAGAAGTATTGGGACCCAGTCCACTGGCAGAACTTTGGTGGTGGTACCCAGGGGTATCAGAACTAGCTGAGACTGTCAGAAGACTCAACCACTTGTCCTCCACTAAAGGCAACTACAAATGGCCAACACACCAAGACAGGCATTGTAAGCAACTTAGTCACAGCAGAATGAAGCACAGCTACACAACTTGCCTGAGAATATTTAGGCCATAATGCTGCTGAAAAAATCCAAACTCATAGAATATAGCTACACATTGACACTGCCTTGTTGACAGGCTCTGAGGAGTTGAAAAGGCAAAACTGGAAATCTGCTGAGGGAACAGATACTCTCAGATGAAGCCAAAGCTCAGGTCCATGCCATTCACTTTCATCAAGATTTTACAAGATCAAGGAGGATGCTGAGTGGGGTTAATATGGCTGGGACACCTGGTTTGGCTCCTCACAGAGGTAAGAGGTAACATACAGCTTAATGCAAGAAGATGGATGACATATAGGCACCAGTAAGTGCTACGGTGTGCAATGTATCTGAAGGTTTATTCTTATTCATCTCTGTTACTTCAATAATTATTAAAATAGACATCTGCTGGCTGGAAAGCAGAGTTAAGGTGTCTTTGCAGGATATTTCTGTACAGGTGTAATGAATTATGTACATGTATTGATCTTAGCTGAATGAAGATTTGTTCTTCTTGTAAGTTCTTGTTGATGTACTACTATGCAGCATTTGACATAAGTTAATTAAAAACTGTTTAGTAGTCTTTGCACATAGGCTAATGGTGAATACATCTGTAAAACTGAAACCATTACATAGGACAGTTGTTTTGAGATGGAGAGTATACATGTAGGTTTGTGACACCGCAGAGAATGCTGAAATATTACTATTTAATTTGAACATTTTCATTGTCATAACAATTGTACCTTTTCCAGCCCATTTAAAATGTTTTTATTACTCATGTTATCTTTTTTGGAAAAAAAAAAGCCTAGCAGAAGTGTAAAGGTTTCTTATTTGAGCTCTGACTTGAAAATATATTAATTTCCATTTTATTCTTATCAGTTATGTTAGGACATTAAGAGAAGAATTTATGTGTCATATGTTGAAATGTTTAAAGCTCAAACTGCAATGACACAGTGGAACTGGAATAATTTTAACTTACAGTAAATGTTCTCTGAAATAATGTTAGGGCCCAGTTCAGAGAAAATGCATCAGTATTCTCAGGAGCTGAGCTGAAGGAAGGACAGAGGCTCCCCAAGTACAGAGAACAGTTCCTCTTCTTTGATATGGCTGCTTGGAGACAGTTACTTTGTCAGTATTTTAGTTCCTCTTCGGAGATACAATTTCTGGGAACATCTTCATCTCGTCCTGGGCTGGAGGGGACACGTGGTCCCCTGGATGCAGACTGTCAGGCAGCCAGGAAAAGCTTGACTGAGAGAGGTCAAAGTAGTTTTGGAGATGGAAGCGACTCTTTGATGGCTTCATTCTTGAGAATGGATTATTAAGAACAGAAGGGAAAAAAGCCCTGAGGAAAAGGACTTAGAGGTGCTGTTTGATGAGAAGCTCAACATGAGCCAGCAATGTGCACCTGCAGCCAAGAAAGCCAACCACAACCTGGTCTACATCAAAAAGAAGCATGGCCAGCAGGTCAAGGGAGATAGTTCCCCCTCTCTGATCTGCTCTCATGAGACCCCACCTGGAGTACTGTGTCCAGTTCTGGAGAACCCCACACAAGAAGGACATGGAGGTCTTGGAGCAAGTCCAGAAGAGGGCCATGAAGATGATCAGAGGGCTGGAACACATCTCCTGTGAAGATAGGCTGAGGTTGTTCAGCCTGGAGAAGACAAGGCTGTAGGGAGACAGTCCAGAGGCCTTCGAGTACCTGATGGGAGCCACAGGAAAGCTGGGGAGGGACTTTCTACAAAAGTGTGTAGTGATAGGGCAAGGGATAATAGTTTTAAGCTGGAAGAGGGTAGATTTAGGTTAGACATCAGGAAGAAATTCTTTAGTGTGAGGGTGCTGAGACAGGTTGCCCAGAGAGGCTGTAGATGCCTCATCCCTGGAAGTGTTCAAGGACAGGTTAGATTGGGTTTTGAGCAACCTGGTCTAGTGGGAGGTGTCCCTGCCCATGCAGTGGGGTTGGAACTAGATGATCTTTACGGTCCCTTCCAGCCCAAACCACTCTGATTCTATGATTTCTTTTCAATATTTAATACTTCACTTGATAATGATTAGCTCCAAAAGATAACAGAAGGCTCCAGAAGAATAAGAAAAGTGATTCATAACTTTTGAGAATAAACTGTAACTTCCAGCTAAGTAAATTCAGCTATTGTGTGATATAATGTGGGCAAGACAATACATCAATGAAGCATGTTTATTTTAAGAATTTAAATATAAAGGTGTTAAAAAAAATTCTAACTCACCCCTTTACATTTTAAATCACTCTTGCTCAGACTAGTCAGAGAAAACAATCTTCCCAGCTTTTAAAAACATCTGAAGTAAAAGGTTTCACACCATACTGGTGCTTCAAATGTTGGTGTGGTTTTTTAGTATGTAAAATGACATCAGTATCAGTTTTAATTTCAATTTCTGAAACAATGAGAAAATAATATTAATATCAATGGTAGGAATCCCCTTGGTAAATCCCCTCAGGAATCTACCTGAGCCTGCTGAGAGAAGAAAAATAGAAATATCCAATCCAAGGAAAGTGGTTCAGTGTAATAACCAAGCACATGTTACAGCAATTGTTTTTAAACCTGCCTTCCTGTCAGATAACATACTCATAAATCCATCAGCACCAAGTCACCGCTGCGTCCCTCTGGGGTGCAAATGTAATTGAAACCCCACAGCCACCTAGAGCTGTTGTTTCTCCATGTGTAACAGGCTAGAGAGGTTTGACTCAACTGCACTAATAGATCAGATCAGATCAGATCAGGCTGGCATTTATATCACCACTGTCTTCCTGAAAAGCTCCTTATAAGTACGGGCAACCATTTTGCTTCTGATTTGCCTTGAAGTGCAGTACATACATCCAGATGACTCGGCCTGTGAGGGTCAGGGGAGATGAGCCTTTGGAAGAATATAATAAAACAATCAGTTAACAGTGCTTAACATCTGCTGCTTAACTACATTATGTCTCATCAATCAGTTCTCATTCTACTTCCCATTGGTGTTTTTCTTTATCACTCTCTTTTCTTTCCATTATTTCTGTTCACTGGAGGAAAGACAGTAGATGAAATGTTAAAATTACTTAGGATTTTCAACTGCAGGAAAAGAGAAAAGTGTATTTGCAACATTAAGAGTCTGATTTCAGTGTAAGAGAAGATATTTGGGTAAATCTCAGAGCAATTCAGCAGCTTTGAATTGCAGGGGAAAGAAATATTTTCCATTCTTTTCCGAGAACAGTAAAAAACTGTTCATACAACTGAGCCAGGTATGTTCTTTTATTTCCCTTCTTTTTCTTCCCCTTTTCTCTCTGTTTTTGAAAGTTGTCTTTTGAATTTTTTTCAGCATAATTTTTCACCCAAAATAGGTGCTATCATCATCACAGACCCTAATGCAACTGCAAGAGTGTTTGCAGAACAATGTAGACACAAATGGACCATCTTCCATCTAGCTACACCTGGAAAGGAAAGCAGCCAAGGTGGGACAGCATGGACATCAGTACAGGTAAGCCACCAAATTCAGCACAAACTGACTCAAGCATTATCACAGCTTTACTGATGCAGATCTTCCAAATGGCAAAGTTCCCAGAAAACCAGAATATAAGGATTCAGTGAAGAGGGCAACAAACATTGTCCCTGTGTTAACAGAGTTTTTCTACAGTGGAGTGTTTTGTATCCAAAAATGTGCTGAAGCTTTGAAATACAGGAGAAAAAACCATCCAACCCCCCAAAGTCGAGTTGATTGCTTTCTGAGGAGAGCAAGAGGTGGAAATGTGGTGCCTGAGAGTCTGTCTGGGCAGATACATCTGCTGTGTCCCCGAGGGCAGCAGTGTGAAATTGGCCAAGGCACCATGGGCCAATGTACTCAACAATTTGCAGCTCTACACGTTTTCACTCTGCTGATAGTGCTGGATGAAAATAGATTTGTCCAAATAACCACAGTAAAAAGTGCTGCAGTTCTGCAGCTTGCACAGGTCTTTTTCCAGCAAATGCCCTCTTAAAAAATGCAGTACTGGAGTCTCAACCCACACAACTACAAAACCAGCCAGCAATGCCCAGAGTCCTCTCATTACACAGCCAGAGAACAAGTAACACATAAACCTTATTTGAAAGGTGTTTTCTCTTTAATAATATTATACACAGCTGAGTAAAATACTTTAGGCTATTCAATTTTTCTCTGTTCCAGGGAGCCACTGGTCAAAATAACTGATATGATGCAGCCTCCCTAGGCAGGTGATGTCAGGGTTGGCAATACTTAGATCTGATACTCTCTGAGCAGGATATTTCAGGCTGATACTGACATCCTCTATACTGAGATCTTATACCCAAGTCATCTTTATCAATTCTGTGTTACTTCTCTGTTCAATAGATGGTCAGTCAAGAAATTACAGAAAGTGGGCATAATTTCCCACATCTTTTTTAAATCACAAATTAATGATTGTTCTGCTGGCTCAAACACATGGGGAAAGAAGAGCAAAATCCCAGTCACTCAAATATATAAAAGTGGTTAAAAGTGAAAGCAGAATTAGGTTAGTTGAGTAATGAGGAAAAAAGCACACATTTTTAATTCAAGTCCTCTAGTAATTCAGAGGCTTAGAAGTCTTCACTGCTTCATGATATTCCATACGAACTCATTAGCAAAGCTTATTTTAATTCTGGGCAAATTAAGACACACATTCTTGTAATATTTGCCTGTGGACTTCTATAAATTATTTACTGAATTTATACAATTAAAGGGAAAAGACTAATCTTCATGGATTATAAGTGATAGATTTATGAAAACTGAACCTTTCCACAACACTATTTCCATTTACCCTGCCCTTCCCTGGTTCCACACTTGGCCAAGCCATACTGCCCCAGCTACCTTTGCTTCCATCACTGCTCTACTTCATAACATTGAGGACTCACTCCTAACATCAATCATGAGCTAAAAATCACTGCCTGTGCTACATCAACAGGCTTCAGGGCACCAGCTAGCTCAGAGGGGTGTGAGTCAGACCTTCATGGCACTTTGTAGTTTTTTCCCTAAAGCATCCGACTTCAAATACTGTCACTGTCAGCACATCGGAGAGGAATGATTGCCAGTTTCATCTGGTGTGGCAATTCCTATTCTCCTAAAAAGTGACAAGAGTTGTAAGCATCTCTTGAAAGCACAGCTTAAAATATGCTCCCTTAATTGCTCTGACAGTGGCCTTCTGGAATCCTGTAGGGATGTCCTACCCACAAGAAGGACACGGTGTGTCAAATACCCGCCTTCCTACTGAACAAGTTATCTTCAGGAAAGCACTAGAAAATCATGCTGGATACCAGACACAGCTCTGCTCACTTTTTCATCTGCACAGTATTTTCATCTTTCACAAAAAAATTAGTAGTGCTGTGCAGCCACAGTTACGCTGGGGACCAGACCTTGTCCTGCTCATCCCTGTGTATAGTTTGCAGCAACCACCCAGGTTCTCAAGCCAGCCTCGTTACTGCATCCCTTTAAAAAGCAGGAGGAAAACACATTTTCTCCTCTGCATAAAAGGAAGAGTTTGCAGTGGTCAGATGCAGAGAAAAAAATATGTTCTAACTTGGAAGCTGGCTGGCTTGAGTGTATGAACATTAATCAGAAATAAATAAGAAATATCAAGGTATGTATTACACTGTTGGCCTGAACCATGCTCTGATGTTTATTACTGCCAAACATATTCACTAAAATAGGAAATGCCTCAAACCTCAGGATCTCAGTGCCAAAAGAAGGAGTCGAGACAACAAGGAAAAAAGGCTATGATGGGAGGCAAAAAATCAACCACAAAGAAAATGCAGTTCTATGAAAAAAGTGGTACTCCAGGAAATAAAGGGTCTGTGACAGAAGAGCTTTGGTGAGTCCTCCTTCCTTTCCACTCATCCACTGCTGACAGACAAGGACAAAACAAATAAAAATCAAACCACTGAAGAAAAAACAGAAACAATGTTTTTTCATTAGCTTTCAGATCTAACAATGTGGTGGGAGCCCCAGGAGAAGGAGCACAGCATGCAATAGCCTGGACACTGAGATGCAGTCCATGCCCACAGACTGGGTGAAAGTCATTTAAGGAGAGCAACCTGCTAGATGGAAAACCAAAAGATCAAACAAACAGGCAAGTGCTAGATTCTTAAAAATCAACCAGATGCTTCATTGGGAATCAATTTTTCACCCTTAGGAAAGAAATAAGATAATGGAAAGACTAAGATCTGGAAAAGACTCCCTTCCTGAATTCTCTACAAGGGGGTAGCATTAAAGGATGCCCTCTGGCAGTGACTAAGAACAAAAATGGCCAAACCAGGTTGTGATGGAATAAAAGCAGACATAACACTTCTGTGCTACCACTGAAATAAACAGTCTTAGGTCATGTGATCTGTTTGTCTGCTTCTCAGACACAGTATTTCTTAATAATATCACCTTCTGTTTCAGATCAGATTATTTTGCTTCCCTCTTTGCAAAAATACAGTTTCTGACTTTCTACTGCTTCTGTCAAGTCTTGACCTAATGTGGTTTTTTTTGACAGTTCTTCCACTATCACCCCTGGCCCTGATCTTCTCAGTTTTCCCTCAAACAGCAATTATCTAACAAATGTTCCTTTAGAATTAGCCATAAAGAGCCCGAGTGAACAAAAAAGGTGACTTCCAGATGCCTAAAGCCATGTCCTTCCTCTTTCCCCTTTCTTGCCTGCTTCTAGGATCCCTCCTGTCTGCTGGATTTCCACCACACACCAACTTGGTCCATCTTTTTTCCATCCTGAAGAGTCTTGGCCCATTCTACTCAATCACCAAAAGATACAGTTAGACTGGAGACAGACTTTTTTTCTTACAACTGAGGTCAATACTTTCTCTACTCAAGATAAGTCTGAAACACACTCAAGGCTGAAACAACACTCCCCAGCCTCACAGATCACAGTATGTCCACGGGTAGCCAAGACTTAACTGCACACCATGCCCTTCAGCCCAGCTGAGCTCCAGGGGCAACAGTACCCATCAACAACCTGTCAAAAGTACCAGTGCACCCTGAAAGAGTAGAAGCAAAGATGGTAAAGTTTTTCATGCTCAAGACCATAGCAGATTATATTGACTCTCTTTGCAGCAGGCACTAGCAAGGAAAGATCTTCCAAGGCCAGTCCTGTTAAACTTCAACAGAATTTCATTGAACATTCATTTGGTTCTCTGTGCTTTTTTGCCCTTTTTGGCAGGAAAAGGCAATTTTGATAGCTTGGCTATTTAATAAGGAAATTCCTCAGAGGGTCTCTGCCGAGAACATACAAAAATCCACTGACAGCTGCTGTGATGGTTGCTCATTTTTGGGTTAGTGCACAGTATTTAGACAGGAAGCAGATGAGGAAAAGGTACAATTTATTAAAAACAGGCTTGGTTCCAAAACTCACATTATGGCACAGCACATGGCACAGAGACAGCACACTCCCACTGCAGCTACCTGCATGGATGGGCAACCCCAAATCCCCTCTATTGGGTGAGTCAGGAGCAGGAGGTGCAATTCCACCAAGGGGAAATAGGGCCCACACCACTTGCAGTACCTTAACACTACAATGCTGTGATAAATTCCTTTTTTGAAAGACACACCCTGCTTTTCCACATGGTGCAAAGTGAAGACAAACCTTTGCATTTCTTTTTTAAAGCAGCTGGCAGACAGAAAGCTGTCCCTCTGAAGGACTCATGTGGTCCCTCACAGCATTGCTGTAATGTAATAATTTTTACAGCATCTTTGGGAAAGATCTTCAATTTACAGGAGGGGAAACTGAGTCAGAAACCCACTCAGTGATTTTGCACAGTGCTTCCCACTGCAGAGAAGCACTGATAACTTCAGTGAAGGGTGATAACTGCTCTGGTCTTAGAGACCTTCCAGTAGTTATCTCACTGAAAACATTTTTTGAGCATTGTCCCATCCACTCCAGCAGAGAGCTGAAGGTGAGATTTTGCCTCCCTGCCCACTTGGTGGCTGCAGCCCTCGCCAAGGGTGTCCTCCCCCCTTTCACTCTTCTTTCACCCCCAGGGTGGCCGCATTGCTGTGTTGGGATGATTTCTGTATCTTACAGCCTGTGAACACCTATGGGGCCTTGCACTGAAGATTCTGTAAAATGCCCATCTCCCTTCAGGGCAGAGAAAGGACCCGATGTGTCCTGCCAAGCCAGCTGCACCTCTCACCCACATGAGGTTTGTGCTCCCAACACATGGCCCCGCTCTCTGCAAGCAGCCAGCAAAGAAAGCCTCTGAGAACTGGCTCATAAAGCACCTGATGTCAGCCTAAGCAAAACAGTGACAACACAATTGCTTACAAAAAGGGCTTGGTACAAAAAAATTGATGAGATTTTGCCATCCCCTTCAGAAATTCCCGCTACCCACATGGTGACTGTTTTACTTGCTTGACAAAAGCACAGAGACTCCCACCTCCCCTCCTCCCTGCCAGTGTCAGCGACCTCACCTGGCTGTGCACACCCACATTTGTCTTTCCTCACATGATATTACAGAAACATTTTGTTTTGCTCTTTTCATACGTTGTGTTCCAAAGTGTTTCTGTCAGCAGAGAGCTGCATCCCCAGCACAGGCTCATGTGTGCAGTCAGCTGGCACCACATCCTGCACCCAACCGCAGCCTGGTCAGAAAGGAGAGGATTGGCACAAAGTGATGACACACACAAGCCCACAGACACACACCTGCCTTTCCTGCCCTCAATGCCAAAAGTTTTTTGTCTGCTTTTGTGCCCCACATGTGCCCCTAATGTGTACAGTAAAATTTCAATGACATTTCATGAAGGTTCACACAAACATGTGGGCACCAAGAGCTTGGTCGTGTGGCACTTGGAGTGGCTGGCTGCTGCACCCACCAGTGACATGCACACTGGTGTGGATTTATATCTAGAGTATAAAAAATAATAGTTTTTCTGCCTCTAGAGAAAACAGCATCCCAAGTGCTAATTTCCTTAAGCAACTATAGAGAGCAGTCTACAATGAAATTGCCATCTAAATCTTAATTACACCTTCACATTGAAACATTGTAGCGAATTACATGTAAGATTAAAAAAAGGAGTGATATTAACATATAATGAGCCTCATCAATTACTATGGATCAGGAAAAGTAGTCCTCATATTATTGAAATAGTTTAATTTGCATGACTGGGTGATTCAGATTCTTCCTGGTCATTCATTCAAATCCCTCCAGAAGTCCTAGACACAGACAGATGTCCCATAGCAGGCTTGGTCTTAAATAACTAAATTAAATACACAGTTAGTTACTCTCACATTTTGCATCTGGGAAACTGAGATTTCCTACAGTAAGTCTAGGGAAGAACCCAGCTCTCTAGCCATCACTTAGCTAACTGTATATGTATATAAAATTAGCATGATTTTTATAGAGTAGCAGTATGGAAAATGACTTGCATATCTGAGTTTAGTTTCTCCTGGCCAAGGTTCATCCACATGCTGGAAACAGGAAATGTCCTTTATCAGCAAAGTAAGGGATGGCCTTAAGGACAGAGATCTCTGTTCTCATCATTTGCACAGAAGCCCAACAACTAATAAACCACGAAAACCCCCAAATAAACTAGGGCTGTGCCTGCACTTGGTTTCAGTCCCAGTTCAGCAACTGGTAACAAGCAGTTGAGAGACCTGGGACTAAAAAAGCATGTACAGGGGAAGCCACACTGCGATGTTTCATCCATTTTTGCCAAACCCTGGCTTTTCGCAGCTATCCTTGGGAGTTTTCCCCAGCTATAACTGCATCGGCTGATGATGAAAAACTGCAGGATGACAGGTACAAAGATACAAGTCAGGAGCTGCTCAGCATTGCTTTGGACATCTCATTTATCCCCTCTGCTTTAATATTCCTGCTTAAGAGTTACATTATTTCCCTGCTCTGTTGGGACGTTGGGAAAATCCATTTAATACTGTTGAGCAGATTAAGATG
Source organism: Phaethornis superciliosus (assembly GCA_023637945.1). Classification (NCBI taxonomy): domain Eukaryota; kingdom Metazoa; phylum Chordata; class Aves; order Apodiformes; family Trochilidae; genus Phaethornis; species Phaethornis superciliosus. The sequence continues at coordinate 27,681,349 of JAJQWJ010000007.1, forward strand.
TTGGATGAACATCGATCACTGAGCTCATTCTGACTTCAGTACCGTATACATATATAGGCCAATCTTCAAGCTACTTTTGATGATCAGCACTGACCGATTATATTTAATGAAAACTATTTTAGAAACACATTTGAGTCGGGTATCATTCATTCATTTCCAGATTCAATCAGCAAAGAAGCCGGGGAAAGTTTGTTTCCTATTCTGCAGCTTAAAGGTTGTGTCTGCTTTGAAAATTAATCACTTTCTGCTGTCATAAAATGCTTCAAGATGCAAACTGATGGATTGGCATGAGGTTGACTCACAATCAACAGATAGCCACATGCCTGCAAGCGCTTGTAAAGATTAAGAATGGAAAGGGATTTTTTTACAGGTACACGGAGATACCATCGTGAGTAATGAAATGAGGAAAACAAAGGCAAAATCTTATTTTTAAAATGCACTGGGGAGTGTTCAATAGAGAACAGGGCAAAGGAAGCTCTGAAAATTTCATCACTGGCAACTGGATATAAATGAACTGGACAAAGTACCTGAGAACATATGGTCAGGTGTGTGCTCATGTTGTGGCAGACAGATCATTTAGCTGACCTCTTCTTCCACCTGATACTCCATGAAGGCCCATAGTTGGAATTATGCAAGACCCCCCCCCCCCGAGCCTGGGCTGTTAGCCAGAGAGAGGAGAGGGGAGGAAGGACCAGTGTGTGCTCCAACATTTCTCACCAGCACAACCCAGCCGTGCCCTGTGCCCTCCCTCCCCCCCTTCCACTTCAGTCACCCTGTGCAGAAAAGAGCCTGCAGTCATTTATTGTCTTTAAAAACTATCTGTCTAACAAAGTCACTGCCTGGCCATGTCCCACCTTTAAATCATAAAGATGGCAGGACATTCACTACATCCCTATGTATCCCTTGTGGTCCACAGTCATCCTGCTGCCCAGCCCATGTCACCTTTGGGATAGAGATGCCCATGCTGTGGACAGCATGATAACAAATGTACAGATAATGACTCCAATTAGGAGGTGTGATTGTCATTCCACTCCCCCTGCTCCCTTCCAGGTCACTATGAATGTGTATGAAAACTACTGGCACAGCAATTTAATGATAATTCAAATTTAATTTGCACTCTGTCATCTTTGTTTTTTCTATAGGCTTTAATAGTTTAATTTAGCAGTCTTAAGCACTGTCTATATTACCGAGACATAATGTGTATTTCAGATTTGAGCAGCTGCATGGCATAAAACAGTATTTCACATTTATGTTGTGCCTTTGATGCCAAAGATGCTTAGAAGTGCCTTGATTACTGTATCCACACAAGAACCAACTCATCCATCATTGAAATGCAGCCACTTCTAGTTTGGAAACCTCATCACTCTTCAATATTTTAGGCAAAATAAAGTACAATATTCCACTGAAATGAGGAGAAAAGCTGAGTTGGTTAAGTTATCCAAACCGACAACTGGGCAGGGATGTCTGATAGGCTCACCCTTGCAACAGGGAGCTTTCCATGACTCTCAGGTATCTAACCAAAAGGCAGTACCTGCAGGAACAGTTTCCCTAACACCAACATCAGTTTGTTACAGGTTGAGCTAAGGAAGGCTCTACTGCCTGCTGCATGGCTCAGCAGCACAGCTCTGTGCAGTGTCCTGCACCTCCCCTCCCGGTCAGTCAGTCCCAATCTAAAGACAGTCAAAACAAAAATTGGAAAATATAAAGAAGAAGTGAAACGACTGTCAAAGTTTCTCACTCCACAAAGCTCTGGTCAGATCTGAATCAGGCCCTGCTGAAGCACAGCCCAGCTCTGCCCATCAGCCTCCACACCTGCTGGCATCACCAGCTGCCAATTTTCTAGTGGAACAGCTGTCCAGGGAGAGCAACTTTCATGTCTCAGTGAGCTCTCTGCTTAAGCTTTCAATGATCAGCATAGGAAACATCTCTTACACACGCAGATGGAAACCATCTGGTGACAAATTTGGCTCCAGAAGCACTGTCCCACCTGCTTTAGCTGCCCCTTAACCCCTGCTCCGATCAGTGGGAATCCATGGTGGGTGTTACAGCCTCTTCCCAAAACGTCATGTTCTCCAGGCCCTGGCAGCCGGTGTTTTCCCATGTATTTTCCCAGCTAAAGCTTTGTCTCACTGGCACATCCAGGGACCAAGTAAAATAGCAGGGAAGTAGGTGGGTTGGGAACGTGTTACACTCATTCTTTCTATTTTGAAGCGCTATGTCATCCACGTTCATCACTTATTAAAAGCCTTTGATTTATAAAGTCTTTAAAGCCTAGTTTAATAACCAGAAATCATTATTTGAATCACAGAATTTGCTTTATATTATATTGCGTACCATAGCATTTAATGTAAACTATTTTTTCCTCTCCCTCTTTTATTACTGTTATAAAGCCATTATGATCAAGTGCTTTTCTCAGTCTACCCCAAAAATGCAAAGCACAATATCTGTGGCAAAAAGTAATGCTGTTCCTGGGTTTTGAGTATAACGAGGAAAGAACAAAGATAATAAACCAGCCTTTTCAGTGTGCTTGCTGACTCTGAGGTTTCTAACTGGACTGTTCAGAACATTCTCTCTCCCCAGGGATAGGCTCGAGGTCTGCTTATATCCAGGAGACATAAAAAAGAATTTATTCATTATTAATACACTGTCTCCAAGAGGCTTTTCTTTTTAATCAAAGTATAAATTCTGAGATGGAATTGATATATGTGCAAACTGAGAACACTGCACCACTGATGGGATCTTCTGGCATTACTGGTGAAGGCATGGTAACAAACCATTAATCAAATTTGCAGCTGGGGAACCGGTCAAAAGTTGTGGTTATTTCAGGACAGAGAAAAAAAATCATTCTCCATTCTCCATTTAACAAAAGGACTTCCCAGGGGCCATATTTTCCTGAGGTCCCAGAATGCCAACAGGGGCAGCCACCTGCCTGTATAGATGGCACAAAAATCTTTGTTGACCTCAAATCTAATACACACTCCCCTGGCATGTATCAGCACTTCCTGCTACCAAATTACACCTCTGCATCCTCAGTGAGACTTGTGGCAGCAGGTCTCATGTCCTTCATGGAGGACAGTCTTTCACAGAGAGAAAATGAAAGCATTAAAACACCTGGAATAAAACCAGAAGGAAAAATTTAATGGGAAGAGAAATAAACACTGGAAAGTGGTCCAAACTGCAAAGCTGAGAGAGAGATGTGGATCCAAACTCTGGAGCAATTCTAATCAGGGTTTTGGTTCTGGCTCATCTGTAATTAAAATGAAGTACAAATCTGCCTGAGACAGTCAACAATCTCAGCTGTTTCCAAGATCTGGCTTTCATTAATTTCATTAACATCTTAAATGCATTCTTACTGCTTGTTCTTATGCTGAAGAGCAAGAAAAATAACAACAGAGCATCAACCAGTTTATCTTTGTCTTTGCAGAGGAGCAGATGCACTATCAGTCTCAGGGGCATGCAGGCTCTTTGCATGGAAAATGGCAGCAAAGGGAGAGGAGTTGTACAAGTGTGGAAATCTTTGGCCTGAAAACCAAATAGATTGAAACCTGCTCTTTCATCAGTGCCTTGTGCACTTTGTAAAGTGGCACCAGCATTATTAGTATTAATCTGTGTCACTATCTCAAGCCGTGATTTACCAGTCTTTCTCCAGAGAAAGTGAAAAAGCCAGAACCCCAGTGGAGCCCTCCCAAATACCTGAGCTCCAGAAGGCCTGGTCTGGAGATCCTTCAGGAGGCTCACAGCCCTTCCTGATGCTCCTGGAGGGAGAAATACCACTGACCAAGCTCTTGGGAAGTGGTATGAGTTAAACACACTATAGTCAGGTGTGTGACCCAGGGAATAAAGGCACTTCTGGCCTTTCCTTCAGTTCAGATATTACAGATTATGGTGACAATGTGAACTGGGAGGCTGGTTCCCCCAACTCCCTGAAACAAAGCTTCAGCAGCCAAGGAGATGAATCTTCCATGGGCTCCTTCTGCTCTGAGAGTGTTACAACCTCGACCTGGGTGACAGAACAGGTAAGTGTGTGGACACAGCCCACTTTGGCCCAGTAATCCCAGTGGCAAACTGCACCTCAACTGCAAACTTGGCTGTGACAGCAGGACAGGCAGTGGCAAGAGAAACTCTGCGAGAATTAAACATCTCTCCCATGAAAAAAAGACTCAGAGAACTGGGGCTGTTTAGCTTTGAGAAAAGATGGCTGAGAGGGGATCTTAGTAATGTCTACAAACATCTGATGTGTGGGGGTGTTAAAAGGGAGGGGCCAATCTCCTTTTGGTGGTGCCCAGTAATAGGACAAGGAATAATGGGTTTAAGCTAGAACATAGGAAGATGATCTCTAGAGGTCCCTTCCAACCCCTAACATTCTATGATTCTATGTAGATAGTATGTCAGGCCACAGGAAGTCTGGCCAAACTTTTAATCAACGATTTACTTGATCTGAATTCTTTTGCAAGGTTTCATCTCTTTTCTAGAGTGAGACAATTTACCAATGGAGCGACTAGAGGGTGCTACAACACATTTGGGTCTTGGGCTCTGACCGCCTGGCATTCAGAAATTCCTGGCATAAATTAACTGTTCAGTTCTGTGATGACCCTGATTTACTTCGCTCAGCATAAGCAGATATTTTGATATAAAAGAGGCAATACTATCTGAGACCTTCCATCTCCAGGTTTTGAAATCCACTGGCATGTTTAATAGCAAAAAAGACAAAAGGCAAAAATAGGCTTGTGCTGATAAAGACTTCCTTGTCACAAATTAAAATTCAGTATAATTAAGCCGACTCACATACATTATATTCCACCCATAAAACTTAATATCACCTAACAATTCCCATCAAATGCAAATTTTGCTCAGTGGTTTATTTGTGCAATTGAGAGATGGGAAGAAAGCACACAAAGCAGTGTGAGCTGAAGGCTGAAGTAAATAGTGTTGTCAGAATATGCAAAACAAGGAAAGAGGAAAAAAAAAAAAAAAAAAAGAAAAGAGAGAGAGAGAGAAGGAAAGGACAAACATTCTCTGGCTGGAAAGTTATTGAGTGCTCAGAGCCAGAGAGGGGTGGAAAGCTTGGAGAGGAATTTCTACACATAACCTACAGCCTCTACCCTATTTCCACTCCCAACATCTCTCCCATTTAACTAACAGATGAAAAATCTTTTGGGGGATAGATGTAGGGTTAGATTTGTGGTTTTAAAGGTCATTGCCTAAAATCAGTGCCATAGTGAGCAGAAAGGAGCTTTGCAGTTGGTCGGCTTCAGCATATCCCACCCTTTGAGGAGCACTGGCAGTGAGGTAATCCCCTAGGAATGTGTGTGCGGTTGGATGGCTGTGAAAAGAGAGTGGTCAGCTACCAAAGCTCTGTGCTGAATATTCACGTCACACACACACAATCATTTTTCTTGTTAAGTATTGAGAAGAATGGGAACATTATAAATGCAGTATCTTTCTTGGCTACAAGTCTTGCTGCTTTAAAAAAATCTGCTCCCTCTCTGCTCCTCCGCTCCACCAGCTGTGCTCCACCTCAATCCTCAAACCAAATCTGCACACACTGAACTTTATAAGACATAAGAAAAACAGGGGGAAATTGACCACAACTGAATGAAAGCTGAACTATAAGAATTAAAAAAAACCTATGTAGCACACTATATATAAGCATTCTAGGGTCACCTGTCTATATGAAAATGACACCTCAATCAACACATAACCCCATGCCACATGCTTGGGTTAAATCCACACCCGCATCCATCTCCGTGTTATATTACTCAAAGCAACTGCTTTCCTCACTGCACACTGATGAGTTATTGCAACCACAGCAGATTAACTTTGCTTTGCCAGTGCCAGGTAGTGTTGGTAGTGCTGGCTGTTGAACGCATCTTTATTTGCCTGAGGCACTCGATTTATTGCAGTTAAAGAAAGAATGAGTGAGGGTGTCCCAGCTCAAAGCACAAGCACATTGTGGAAAGTTTCCCACTCATTTTGGCAAGATTGGCTCAAGCCCTAAGCAATAAAAAAATGCAATACTTCCAGTCAGTTATCTGCTTTTCTGATTATTTGCCAATAAGAACAGACTTTTTTTTTTTTTTTTTTTTCCCAAATCCCCCTACATTAGCATTTGTCTCTCCACTTCCACATATAGGTGATTATCCCACACTTAGAGGGCTCATGCTCATGCAGTTTGCCTGCTCAGAAGCAAGACAACAACATTACACAGAAGTAATTTTTAAATAAATGATACCTAAAAAAGAAGAGAGAATCAGACTAATCACATCCCTCATTTGTAAATTTTTTTTTTTTTTTTCTATTTGCAAAACTATACTGCACATACTTGTACTCACAAGACCACAGTAAGTTTCTAGGTCACTAGAGTCCTGATTATGAAATTATTAGCTTAAACATCATATTTAAATGCAAAGCTCTGTTCTCTTGCAGGAAACAACCAGTTCAAACATATAATTCTTGACCTAACCTAGTATCTTTTAACCAGAAGGAAGGAAGGTGGGCAAAAAGTTGTAAATCCACTTCAGAATCTCAAACTCCCACACAAAATTTGTGTGTAAGCTAAGTCCCAAATGCATTTCCCCAGAAAAATTAAAACTTACTTATAACAAACTTTCTAGAACTAAGCATCAAAAGACTCAAACAGGTGCTCAGTACCAGGGGCCAGAACAGAAATTTATTGCAAATTTTAGCCTTCAACTTTAAAAAATGCATATAGAAATACCCTCACAGCTGTAATTAACTCCAGTACAGAGGTCTTCAACAAAGTGTAGCATTGGGAAAGATCTTGGACAGGGGCTGGTACTGTTGACTTCAAGCTGAGGATTGCCTCTCAGTGTATCACCTATTTGGAAGATACTGACTCTTTACAGATATTAACTGACCAAGCCTGAAAATCCTACTATGTCCCATTAACTCAAACCACTCCACTTTACCAGTGGGAAAAGCGAGACAGAGCCATCAAGGAATTCTCAGCATCCTTCAAAAAATCTGTGACTGTAAAATTCCCTTGATTATTGGGGAATTTAACTCCTATGCAAGGCCATATGTGAAGGCTAGCTCTGAGTACCTCACAACAGGATATGAGTAGCCCACTTCACACAAGGATAACCACTTTTTCATACCAGGTTAATGTAGGTCATTAACTCACATGGACAAAAGGTGCTTTCTGGGTTTTTATAATTATTACCATGACTACAGCAAAGTCTGCTCATGCTTCAGCTTCAGCATGGCTGCCCCACCTGATTTTCCCTATGAAATAGTGGTCATAACTTATAAAATGCCCCAATTACCCCAATTGTTTGGAAGGAGACAATCAGAGGCAGTGGTTAAAAAAAGCACACTACTACCACGTTATTTTCTTTTCAACTCTCTTACACATTTCGTTAGTACCTTCTGCTGTTGGTGAAATGATCCCCCATTAACATTTCAATTTATTATTGCAGTTCCATTAATGGCACCACAAAAGATGGAAATGAGGCCTATAAATGTGCTACAAGTTAAACTCAGGAATCGCGACAGCATCTGCACCTTATGAGTAATGTTTCATTTCAGTACTGTTAGCATTCAAAACAGCACTGATGGATGGCTCTGCAGCATAAGCATCTGGCTTTACAAACAAAACTCCCAATAGCCCAAACAAAAAAATCACCAAAATCCTGGAAGCACATAGGTTAAAATCTCAGCAGTCAACTAGTTTTAATCCCTGCTGCAGCAGATGGGTCAGCTCCATGCAGCTCACTGTCAAAGTGTCTTTGGAGACAAACTTTGTCAGAGAAGGTCACTGAGAAACTATTGTTAAACTTCACAAAGTTCTGCAGGAGGATTGGTCTCCATGTCCTTTGGTCAAAACCCTCCCTCCATGTTCATGTCTACTTAATGCCACCACACCCAGTGCAGAGGGCATGAGAGTCTCTTGATAGTATCTCTGGTCCTCCAGGAAAAATGGCAGGCTATAAATTGAGAACTCCAGTCTTGGGCACTACATCAAGATTCAGTCAAGAAAAATATTTATCTCCAGGTAGCCTTTTAGATCCATCAGGCTCCCACAGTTCCTCTGCTGATGTTTTCTCCAATAAAGAATGAATATCATCCATAGGTCAAGAAACATCCTTATGGTATTACTGCAACTTGCATTTTCAATTATTAATATTTCACTTCTCATCTTACAAACTTTTTCAGAAAATGAGGAAAGCAGCAGCTTGTTCCCCTGGGAACAAAAACACAAAATGCACTATCTCACTGAGCCATGAAAGGAACAGTCCCTTCAGCACAGCGATGTCATATTATGCTAGCAACATTTTTGTTTCTGCATTTTATTTTTCTCTAGTGATTAAAAATGATCGATCCTACCCCACTTTCTGTGCATAGCTGATGGCACTTGGCTTCTGCTAAATGAAATGTGTAGCCACACTTCCACTAGCACTATTATCTTGCAAGGAACAAACTTCTAGTTATTACATTGATTTTATAATTTATTTTCCAGGAAGCTCAGATTTCATGACAGGGACTGGCTTTGTGCTGAGGTCCCACTGCTTTAGTGAGAAGAGAGAACTGCAGTCTGTGCTTCTTTTAACCACTAACAGGATAAATTATCTAAATAAGACAGTTTGCCATGGCAGTCATAGTAAATTCAAAAAAAAATCCAGACACCTTCAGTAAGGGGAAATAAAATGAAAACATAAAAAGCAAACTATTTAATGAGAGCACAGGCTATTTCAATAAATCTCGTTATTTGATAAGCAGACTGCCACTGTCATCCTTTTATCATCTGCAAGAACGCATGATGGATCTTCTGTGTTTGCTTACAATTTCAAACCTTCCCCTTCTGATCAACATTAGCATTTTTGCTCCAGTGCTTCCAACAACAGGGATTGCTAGCAACCAGCCCAGATTCCACCTTTCCGGGAGAGTCGTCACTGACAGCCCAGCCATGGCTCAGTGGCACATACATATGGTACCCAGACTGGGTGGTTCGAGGCTATTTAATGTTCTTCCTCCTCTGAGTCTGACTAAAGGGAAGAAAAATGGCTCTTTTTGAGACTGTAAATACACGAAGCTATAACAAACATTTGATTTTAGCTGCTTGGAAAGAGAATTAGTCTGTGCAATCTGCACTGCCAGCTCTTACAGCAGCTGCTCAAAAGAGGTGGCTTTGGAGAGTTATTAATTCCCATATTAATGGTCAGTCTCCACCTCATTACTGAAATACAGGCTCCCAAATGCATTTCAGTCTCACTTTCCCACATTTCTTTCAATTCTTCCACTATAAACAGATAAAGTCATATTTGGCTGAAAAGGACCTAGGTCCAACGCAGTCTCACAATACTCCATCAGCATAGTATTCAACTACACATTTTTCCTTCTGTAAAAAAACAAATCTAGTTCAATACCAAACAAATAAAACAAACAAACAAAAAAACCCAAACAAAAAAAAAAAAAAGAAAATAATTAAGAATGTACATTAAGTTCCATGGAAACACCTGAAATAGCTACTCTGTGTGTGCACTTTCTGTGCTAAACCAGCTAGCAATCACAGGAGGGAAAGAATCAGATATGATTTTAAAACTAGACTAGTAAAAAAACATTTCACTCTCCATCAGAGCTGATTTGAAAGGATTATTTCTCTGCTACACTGTGAGAGGGCAATGCTGCCAGATGTAATGAATCTAAAAACACTTTATGCAAAACATAAGGCATCATATCAATTAAGGTGTACTTCACATACTGCACGGTCTCTTTCTGTCCCTTTGCTGAGGTTTAGGAACTAAGATCAGGGATACTACTGGAAACTCCAAAACCTCCAGAGATATTTGACTCTGCTTGAATTGAAGCAAAGCAGAAGTTATTCCATCAAAACCAGCTCTTCAGTGCAGACATTCAGGTTATTTATGCAGGCAAAGGGTCTAACTCTACTATTCAAAGACTAGAATATGCTAAAAAGGGCTGTTTCTTCAAGCTCTACCAAATATAAAACATGTGACTGAAATGCAGCCAGAGCTTCACCTCCTCACCTGGAATCTGGGCAGGTTAGGCAGCGAGACACTTGGTATGTCAGTGGGAGAGAGCAGCACTCCCAAAAATCACCTCTTGTCCCCTGTGGGAATGCCCTTCTGAGGAAGGTTCATCTCCTGCCTCCATTACTCAACAACAAAGCTGGATTGTGATAGATCATCCCAATCAGCTGTAGCAAAATAACCTGATATTATGCAAAACCCTGATCCTCCTCCTTTTCTCCCCCAGTGTTTCTGTGCCAGCAGGCACACACTGACCTCTGCAAGGTTATTTAAACTCAGATCCATCTCATCATAACACCCACTCCAAAGCCATGTTCATCTGGACTGAAAGCTGCTGAGGGCACTGAATTCAGTTGTCTAAACTTCTTCAGAAAAGGTGCCCAAAAGATTTAAGATTCACAGACCATCCTGTAATAAAAGGGCTTACATTTTTTTCATCCAGGCTTTGCCTGAACAACAAGCTCTTACAGAAGTTTAATCTGACACAAGACAACTCTACTGCAAAACAACTGAGAAATATAAATTGCTGTAAAAGGCCCTCACCATGGGGTGAATTGCCCTGGATGCAGTGCAAAGACAAGGTTCACACTTCACTGCTTCACTTCCAGTGAATTTTGATGGAGTTTTTGAGAGCTGATAAGCTGCCTGCCTCTTTCATACTTTTAAAGGTGTCAAGGCCTTATACAGAGAGGTGTATGGAAACAGTATCTGATCTAAAGGCAAAAAAAAAAAGAGCTTATTTCCCCTTATCTGGTGAAGAATCCAGTAAGCCTCTTGGACATGTAGTTGAAACCACAGTAAGGGCAGTAAAACCCTTCCAGAAATTGAAGGTTCAGGAAGAGAGCAAGAAATGAGAGGAAACCAAGTTGTTAAATCGAGTATACTTGAGGAGAGCTTTAATCAAAGGCAAGGCATGTCTTTGTCAGCAGGCACTCCAGAGCTCATGAGCTGGAGCTACTTAGGAACTGGAGATTGGGGCTGTTCCTATTCTTGACTCAGCTGGGGCTGCATTTCCACCTTTGGGCACCTTTCTCTTCCCCATCTGCAAAATGGTGATAACTCCTCATGAATAAAATTTAGTAGATGAGAGCAAAGCCTTATTAGGATTAACTTATAGGAGGTCACAATCTCTGCGTTTTCAGGCAGAAAACACCCCAGGGAAATCAGCGAGGGATGTCCCAGCCAAAAGGTTAGAGGACAGAACCCAAAACTGTGGGATAAAGCCTATATAAGGAAGAAGAGATGACCAAGTGTTGTGCCCTTCACATATCTGCAGAGTGGTGCAAAGTAATTCCCAAGTTTATTGTTGCAAAGCTGAGATATATTGCTCCCTTATAAACACAGACATTTCATCAGAGGACATCAAGACAACTTTTGCCTTTGTTTGGCCCTTCATAACTAAATAAGGCATCCTACAAGATAAACAAAATCTTTTCTTCTCTCAGTATCTCCAAAGATTTTGCTTCCACCAGGAGTCAGCCTCTGCAGCAATCTTTTTGCTCTAATCTGGTAAATGCCCTCTCCTCCCTCTTCTGCTCCTTTCCTACCTGGAGAATTCATCTGTTTGCAGAAACTCTTGAAAATAGAAAAAAAAAGAATGATATAGTTGGCTTGCCTGGCCCAGAAATAAAAACAGAAAAGAAAAAGAGAAGAAAAGAGAAGAAAAGAGAAGAAAAGAGAAGAAAAGAGAAGAAAAGAGAAGAGAAGAAAAGAGAAAGAAAAGAAGAGAAGAGAAGAGAAGAGAAGAGAAGAGAAGAGAAGAGAAGAGAAGAGAAGAGAAGAGAAGAGAAGAGAAGAGAAGAGAAGAGAAGAGAAGAGGAAAAGAAAAGGAAAGAAAAAGAAAAGGAAAGAAAAAGAAAAGGAAAGAAAAAGGAAAGGAAAGGAAAGGAAAGGAAAGGAAAGGAAAGGAAAGGAAAGGAAAGGAAAGGAAAGGAAAGGAAAGGAAAGGAAAGGAAAGGAAAGGAAAGGAAAGGAAAGGAAAGGAAAGGAAAGGAAAGGAAAGGAAAGGAAAGGAAAGGAAAGGAAAGGAAAGGAAAGGAAAGGAAAGGAAAGGAAAGGAAAGGAAAGGAAAGGAAAGGAAAGGAAAGGAAAGGAAAGGAAAGAAAAGAAAAGAAAAGAAAAGAAAAGAAAAGAAAAGAAAAGAAAAGAAAAGAAAAGAAAAGAAAAGAAAAGAAAAGAAAAGAAAAGAAAAGAAAAGAAAAGAAAAAAGAGAAAAAAAATTTGTAAAATTTGTAAACCATGTGCCTTGCCCCCAGTGGCTCTGGGACTTGGAACCAAACCAAGACCATGAAAACAGAATATTACTCTTTGTTAACCATAAATAAATAAATAAATGACTACTCACTCTTGCCCTTTGGGATACGTTTCCTAAGGAGGAAGAAATTCCCTGTGGAGTTTATTATGTGTAGATGGGAAGTGTGCCTCCTAGGGAAAAGCAGTGGGGGTAGTTTTTCCCTTGGTGATTTCTTTCCCACCTTTCTGTCACTCCTGTATTCGTTTTGCAAGTCTCCCTCCTCTCCCTTCTGCAATAAGGGAAACTGCACAAAGGAACATGTAGGTAATTCAGCCACTCACAACTACACAGCATCTCCTTTCCTATATAAACGATCAGTGTGTGGCCTGGGTTTCATTTGCAACTGTAAATGAAACAGGCCTACAACTGTGTTCATAATCCTCCTTAATTGAATTTCTGTGACAAAACCCAGACAAAATTATTACCCTCAAGTTAACAGTTTGTGCGAAGTAGCCAAGGGTTCCTGGGAAGCTTTAAAATAAATGCAGAACAAAACTGGATACCACAAAGCAGTTATTTGGTGTTGGTACCATTTGTTTGAATGGGGGGAGGTTTCCCTGGAGGAACAAGGTCATTTTAATATGAGGGACAGCCTAGGAATTCAACAAAGAACCCTAAAAAATGAGAATCAAATAAGCAGCAAAAGAGCTTGGATGTGCACCAGCACATGCTGCTCACATAACAGCTACTGGAAAGAGGTGTTGGGCTGCCGTGGCTTTTCAAAAGGGCAGCATCATTCACAATTTGGTGTGCTGAATTGAGAGTTTCACAAATCCAAAAGGACCTGAAGCAACTGTTTGGCTTGTGTTGAAGTTCACACCCCATTGAAAGCACTGCCTTCTTAAAAGCCTTCCATGTAATCATTTCCTTCAAATCAAACTGCAGTTGTAGAGCAAATATGCAGAGCATTAGTAATTATGTCAGGTTGCTGGTAAAATATCTACTAGACTTATTTTTTTTAATGGGAGAACCACTGTTAAATGGAAGCAGGATGCAAAAAGGGCGCTGCCTTGACTGATACTCCCACTGCTTGTGGAAGATGAGAATTAAAGCCTTTCCTATTTCTGAAATTCAGTGTCTGTTATTCTTTTGGATGATCCAGATGTTTTCTTGAAGGATTGGGCAAAGCTGGTGTGAACAGAGATGTCTGTTTGCAGCAGATAATTGTGTGTGTCATATGCCATGTACTTGGATAGACACCCTATTTTACCCCAAAGTACCATGTTTTAGTCATCACTGTATCAGCTTGTAGCTAAAGCAAACTAGCAAAGCTATTATGGATTGAAGCAGACTCTTCATGCTTCAGTTTACACAGAGCTGATCAGAGCAGGGAAAACCATGTCATTCCAAGGCAATGCCTGCCTGGGCTACGCCCCATATGCTCACAGAAGTTAATAGCCTCTGCAATTTAAGCAGAACACAAGGCTATGAGGGAATGGGGAGGGCTGACGTAATGGAAAGAGTAATCCTGTAGTTCCTCAGCATGCACCCATATCCTGTGTGTTCCCCAGCTCTCTGGCAGGCAGAGAGTTGATGGAAATTTAGGGGCCAGAGAAGGCTGGTGGGGCCTTGTATGAAAATTTCCTTTTATTTAATTATTCAGAATGGGAGTAAAATATTGCTAGAAGTGATTAAATGAGCAGTACAGAGACAAGCAGGCAGAAAGACCTCATTTCTCCAGGCCTCTGCACCACTTGGGGACAGTGTAGCCCTGTCCCCACCCTCACTTGCAAGGCAAAGCTGGCATAATAAAGGACCTTGGAAGAGTTTCCAGGAGACATTTCCTCTCCCGGGGATGCAGTGGGGTAAGGACCAGGTGCTACTGTCTTCCTCAGCATCTCTGCTGCACCAAATGTTTTGGTGGTTGCACTAGCACCTGTTTTTGTGAGACTGCTCATTATCCCTTCGGTCCTGTGCCACTTTAAGTAACTTTTTAAGAACACCTTTTTATAGCTCGTGTGCTCTGTTCTTCTTCAGGCCACAAGTTAAACACATTGAACAACACCAGGGGCAAAGTGAGGCAGAAATACATACATGCATATGCACATTCCTACAACCCATCCACCCCCCAATATACAAACACTATCAGAGCCAGAGATCAATGACTTCAGGAAAATGCATGAGGGGATAAATTCATCACAGAGCTTTGTCACTGGTGGCAAATGAAAGAAAAAGGAACATTTAAAAGGCTGATGAAATGTTTCGAGAAGAAGCAATATATTTTTTATGTACTTTTAAAATCCATTGGCAACGACTTTTCTGGTTAATTAGTTTCATCTTATTACACTAAAAACCTATTTGTAAAATCCAGACATATTCAAGCATAAGTCCAATTTCTTCACCAAAAGCCAATACACCATTTCAAAGAAGAAAATTAAGCAATACAAACCAGTTTCTATTAGTCTGAAAGCACAGCATGTCATACAGGGAAGAGAAATGAAATGGAATTCTTGACTTTTCTAAATTGCACTTCAGAAAAATCGTGTTACTCATTTACCTCCAAACTGTGGCCCCTTTCTTCTCTAGCCCTGCAAAACCAGACTAATATTTTGGCCCAATTGTGCAGTGATTTATAAATCGGCCTTCTGATATCTTCCCCTCTGCTTGTAGTGTTCAACTTCTTCCCCCTTATTAGACCACTCTCCTTCTCATTAAATAGTCCCTCTGTCTCACTTGCCAAAGAGCTGCCAATGGGCCCCTCATTTTACAGAATAGACCTAGATTTACCAACGGGAAAGGGCCTCTAATGTACCATGGACACAGCACAGTGAAGCATGGTAATTTGCCTGTGTTAATGATGCTACCTCACAGTGATCAGGAAAACAAAAATCTTTAATAGCTAAATGACACTCAGTCCTTCTGCAGCCTGTTGAATTTAAAACCAGTGGAAGCAAAACTCAATGTCCTTTAAGAGATGAGCTAAAGGACACCTCAATGTTGGGTTTTTTTCAAATTCTAATCTGTGTGGCATCAGTAAAATGAGTGATTTGGTGCTGGGAGAAGGATAGAAAAAACAATCCAACTGTTTCAAAATGTTTTAGCAGCTTAAAAGCAAGGGATGCTCATGAAAAGAAATTAAGGAATATATATATATTTTTGGACATGCTATACACATGTATGATTCTCAAACCCCCAGTTATTCCACTTTGGTGGGGGGGGGGGGGTTGTGGAAAATACCACTAACAAGTGGGACCAAGGCATAATTACTTATTTTCTTCTTCTTAGGAGAAAAGAGAAAGTCATTACTGTGGGATGGACAGAGGGGCAGTCTGAATGTGCTACTGCTTATTTTTGAGGATGCTCCAATTCAGCAGAGCCCTGAGTTCTTGAGTGCTTAAGCAACCCCAAGCAATGATTTCAACCTCAGTTCTCATCAGAAGCTTTTCACTTCCTCCAGCCCAGTTCCCCAGGCTGCCTGGCTAGGCAAAACAGACTGGTTTGGCAGTCAAAGTCTAGTTGCTCCAAAAAGTCAATCTTCAAATACAGCACACTAAGCTACTCAGTGAGAGAAATTCTGCACTGGTATTTGGCCAAACACAGCAGGCAGAACTGCACTGACTTTGATGACATTGTTTGGTGTGCACCAGAAGAAACCAAGGATCATAAGCAATCATGTGGTGAATGCTTGGTAATCCTTTGGCACTGTTGAAAGTTTGGAGAATAGATTTAAACATAGGTTTATGAAAAAAGGATGAACCAATATTTACAATATTACTCATATAAGAAAAGACTTCTGTGATATTTTCAAGGTCAGAGGGAGTGATCTGTCTGAAGTTGGCCAATTGCAGTTTTGTAATTGATTGCACACCTCACATATTCCTTGTCCAGAACTTTCTGATATAGCTGGGAAAAACAGGAGCAGGACTTGAATTCAAGAGGGCTGTAGGAAGACAGAACTGTTGAGAAATTAGGACCAAACTATTTCAGTGCAGCATTTGTCCAGTCATTCTTCAATTCAGACTGTTCAACACTAAACAAACCTCTATCACCATTAAGTGATGTTGCTGCTGTAGAGTGTTTGGAGTGGTTTTTTTTTTAAAGATTATTCAGTCTAGAGTTCACCAGTTCAGTCTTATGAAATTTTCAGCTTAATTTTCAGAAATTTTCAGAAAAAGTTTGCCAACGCAGGTTGAAAATAATCACCTAAAGACTCTCTAAATACCTTTTTACTCAATCTGGAGCAGCACTCAAGAGGAGTATTAAAATCTTCAAGGCAAATGCCACACTGCATGTTAAAAATTCTCCAAAATGTTGTCTTCTTAAGTCTTTCTTTACTAATGTGCCTGCTTCATCCCCAAAGATGTGCTCAACATTTCCTTTGCAGAAAATGTGGCTGCAGCACTAGCAAGTGGGGCACTGGGAGGAATACAAGCAGTATTTTGATGTCCTTTAAAGACCAATTATTTACTTTAATTTTAATCTTAACATTTTCTGAATAAATAATTTTGACACCTTTCATCTTGAGTTAAGGGGACCTTATCAAGTTGAGACCATAATACCCACCAGCAATTTACCAGCAAAACCATGGGTGACAGTTCAGAGGCCTGATATTTGAGACCTGTCCAGACAATCTCACTCTGAAGACAAGGAACCAAGAAAGGTTCCCAGCTGTGACCCAGCACAAGTACTTCTCCAGTGGGGCATTCAATGTCCCTCACAAGCTTTGCTCCAAGCTGCTTGGCAGTGTGAAATAGGCATGTTGCTAAGAGTAAAATATACCTTCATCCTTGAGACAAAATTCACTTCCACAGTAACACTGACAGAGATGCTCTTCTAGATACTGCACTTCTCAAATTGTCCAGAGCATGAAACCAAGAGAGTTTCCACTGACAGTAATGAATAACCATCCCCTCATCCCACTGAGGCAGGGCAGTACCTCCCCCTCCTTTGGAGCAGCAGAATCAGTGGAAGCAAACACAGAGACAGAGGACAGAGCAAGTACAGAGGGCACAGACACCTTTTACTGAGACCAGGGAGATCCCTGTGCTGCAAAGCCTTGAGCTGCTCAGTGAGCACACCATGAGTGGCCTGATGCCATGGCTACTCCCTCCACTATCTAAAGAAACAGCAGTGCAACAAGGATGTGAACAGAGAGGTCTCTTATAAGACAGTTTCATCTCTTCATGTCTCTCCACATCAAACTGATAGTGTGAATACTACTGCCTATGTACAGGGTTGCTAACACCACTCAGTATGGTGGAGTTGATACGAGGTACTTGTCACAGTAACTTCCATGTAAGATCCATGGTTTTCCCTCTAGATTTTGCCAGGTGAGTTCATAGGAACAATAATTAGATTCATTAATTCTAAAACAGCAGCAGCTCTTTTGCTTGCTGCTTGCCAGGCAGACACAGGCACCAGCACGTGCAGCTATGAAGTGCAAACCACAGTTCCTGTCATCCTTTTTTGTTCTTCACCTTCCTTTTAATGTGCATTTTCCTTGAGCTTTCTCTTTTGATCTCCTTGAGAAAAATGGCCCCCTTTATTGATTAAATTACAAATTCCAGTGGCAGGTGATTGAGTTATATGATAACACCAGATGAAAGCCATCAACTACAATTGAAATAAAAGGAAAAATTAGCACTCTCTTTATTAAAAAACGTTTGGATGTTGAGTAGCTGACTGAATTAAATGGAGATTAAGCAGATTAGAGAGAAATGATCAGGAAAAACAATGAAGAATTCAGAAAAGAGATACCAAAATTAACAGCTTACTAATTCCTCTTAGAAAAAAGATGGGTAAAGTTGAGAGAGAGAAGGTAATTGTTATCTTTTTCAAGCATTCACAACCAGGAATGGCACAAAATCCTGCCTCTTTGTAAGATTCCTCAGACAGTCAATTCCGACACCAAATTACCAAAGGCCAAAAAATACATGACCAGGGCAGCAGCCCCCTTCATTCATTCATTCATTCATTCAGCTTCTAGTAGGCATTTTTAATTAGTGGTATCACAAGCAAAATAAGGTTTTTGGCCTTTGTTCTGTGCCTGGGAACCAACTGCATGCCAGCTCCTGGTAATGTACCCTTGTATTTTATTCACTGCTCATCTATACTAATGAGCTAATTTTTATTTTTGTCTGCTTGTCGCATTTCCTGCGATACTGACAGATGTCTGCAGCTTTCCTCCTGCAGATTAAGTAACCATTACTGAAGTTCTTAAATGTGACAAGAAATAGATAAAGCAAACCATCTAACACAGCAGGATCTACTTTTGAACTGTGTCATCTTCGAGTCACGTCCTTGCAAACTCACTGCAAAGTAGAGTCTAGCAAAGATGAGCTCTAGTGAAACTCTGGAAGAATGTAGACACAGCTGTTAAAGAAGGGGTGCAAACATTATATTATTTACTTACAGCCTCTGCATTACTGAAGTGTCATATTCGAAGTCACGCTCCAAGGAAAATCCTTAGTAACCTGTGGAAACATCAGAAAAAGATTCTTCAGTGGATATTTCTAACTATATCTTCTCTCTAATGGGAAAGAGAATTCAACATCAATTTTTAATCTTATTTTAGAAACAAAATGTAAAGAATATATTACTGAATTTTTAACAGTGTAAAAATTTTCCTTAATGCTCATCAGAAGCTTGATTCAAAACTTGTTTCAGCTGCAATCTTTTCTCTTCGTGTTTGCTTTCTGTAAAAATCCTAGCCTGCAGATTTGCTAGCAGCAAATAACTGTAGAAATAATAAATATTTTAACGTGCTCAATCGACCTAAGAAATTGTGCAGCCCTGCCTGAACTTTTTCCATTCCTCAGTGCTTCACCCTTATGGAAGAGACAAGGAATTGCTCTTGTCCTGGTATCCAAGTGGGAAATCTGCACCAGTGAGAAATGCAGGCTGTGAACACACACCTTATTTCCCACTGTGGTGTTCTGCTGGGGGACATTTTGGTCCCCATCATTTACCCCTGTCAGAGTTCATGACACCTTCCATTCTGTCAGCAGAATTACTCACAAATGCAGTCAGATATGGGTTAGTAAAGACCTATTTAAACAATTCAGGCCAACCCAGGAGCTGCAGATAGACCAAGAGGTGTGAACACAGCCTACATGGTTTGCCCCAGGTCTCAAAGCAAGCTTGGCAGGGCAGGCAGCTAGCATGTTAGCTGTGAGCTCATATCCTCCCTCTTTGAAACACCAAGGGTACTGGTCCCTAAGCAAAGCACAGCATGAACAAATCTGCCCAAGAAACCAACACCTCAAAGGTTATTTTCACCCTTTTGTCTCATTCAAAACTTCCATAGCAGTAAAGGGAAAAAAATGATAATTTATAATGAATTCTGTTTCTTTTCTAATATTTTAACCTTTACTTTCATATTATAGCAGCACCCTAAAGCCTACACTGTTTGAAGGCTTTGTGCTAAGCACTCTGCAGACATTGGCCATCTCTGGCATCAGTCTCTGCTCCCTGGAGCTTACCAGCAAGAGATCAAACAGCTAAATGTGTAGGCAGGGAAAAGACAGAGCCAGCAGAAATCAGAGGACCATTCTGCACAATGGCTTCTGAGCAAAAACCCTACTCAGCCAGTAAGAAGTGATTCACTGTGAAGAGATTCTGACCCTGCTACCTATTATGCTCAACAGATGATACCACTGAAATAATTTATCTAGTTATCTACATGGTTTCCACCAGAGCAATGCCTGAGCTTTCACAAATCAGAAGGGTTTTTCCTCACTGCACTCCTGAGAAGCAGCACATGCTGTTAACTCTGCACCATAGACACAGAATGGAGATACTAAAAAGACAAAATGTTTTTTCCAGGGAAGCTAAAATCAGACCTGTCAAAACCCTATACTATGCCAGAGGGCTAAGGTGACACACTCAGGGATGCACTATCAGTCCTCAGCCACAGGCAAACCTCTCACCACCCTGGTAATTATTCCTTGAACAATGGCTTCTAAATAGTGTGAATCGGGAGAAGGAAAAGTGGAAACTGGAAAGAGAGAAAAAGGAAAATAAAAAAATAATAAAGAAAAAGTAACAATAAATGTAGCAACATCTAAGCAAACTGCAGCAACAGAGAAACTAGTGACCCAGTTCACTGTGAGGAGTGAAGCAACTGTTTTCTGTAAGAAGCCTCATTCATCACATTTCCATAACCCAGAAAATGCTACCACAGACCTTCTTTCAACATTTTAAGACTAGCATGCATATGCACTCTCACATTTCCTTCCTTTTCCTATCACTCTTCCCCTGTGGAAGAAATCATAGGAAAGGGATGAGGATGTGAAAATTTCTGCAGCTGTTCTGCCAGAGCTGAATCCTGAGGGTGGGAAGCCTGAAGGAACTACAAGGGTGACAGAGAACCTGACAAAAGGACTCAGTCTCCACTGTCAATTGTATCTTGCTCTTTAAAATTTTAACAGTGCTTTTTTGGTGGTATGCCAGGAGGCAGTTCAGAGTCCAGCATATAAGACTATAAGAAAACAAGATGTATCTGTTAGCTCAAACCTCCAGGACTGTCAGTCTTCTAAAAAGTAAGCCACTGGCCAGCACAAACTCTCAGCTTTGATGATCAGGATTTTTGGTCTGCAAACTTCCTAACTCTCTAAACATAATAGCTCCCTTCTGGCCAGAGAACAGAGAATTCCCTAAGCTCACCTTTTGATCTGAAAGAAACTGAGCCTTCTCCTGAAATGATTTTTCAGATGTTTGAATTCCCTCTCAAGGTACAGCATGAAAACTTTCCGATCTCTCCATTACAGTAGCAGATAGGCAGGTGGAATAGTCTTAAACTTTCAGGACTCTGAAGTTCATTTCACATCACTTTTAAGAAGAACAGGATGCTCAGGCTCCTGTTGAGGTTAAAAGTTGCAGACCTGTAGTGTGCTCAGTCAAAGCAAGGAAAATCCCAAGCTAGGCAGTCCCTCTGTAGTGCTGTCATCAGTTAAAAAGAAGTAGGGTAATATAAGGAGCACGGTGTAATGGTCAAACTTGTCCCTCCATACACCTTTCCAAATCCATGCTGTCTTAGCCAAAATAAGGGAATTCTACAATTAAAAGAATAAACTGACCATCCTGAGGCAAGGAGCCTGTTGAACTAGTGCCACAGCCAGCTCACAGCCTTTGAAGAGCAACACAAAGTTAGCAGCTCAGCTCGACTGTCACCTTGTCCCTGACTGCTCCCCAGCCCTGGCCAAGCCCTGCTGCCTTCCTCTGCCTGTGTACAAAAAGAGTAGGAAAATGCTCAAAACCATTTGCAAAAAGTCTTCGAGCACTACCTATAAAAAGGCTGCTGATTGCCACAGCAGAGGTGGAGCTGTACCAGAATCACCCCAGGACCTGAATACCTTCTCTTTGGCAATGGGATTTAACCTCTCTTCATCCCCAGGCTAAGGCATTATTACCCTTTTGCATGCTAGAAAAAAAAGCAACACAGAAGATGGATTAAACACCTCACCCAAGGTCCCTCAGGAAATGCACATCTGCACAGCAAACTGATCCCAAAATGCCACAAACCCACTCCACTGCCCTTCCCTCCAGCCCAGCCTAATTCTCTGAATTTCATGATGATTCAAAGCTCTATTTAAAGTCTCTACAGAAATGGGTGTGTGCAGGAAATTAAGGCTGAGACAATATGTTTGAATTTAGAGTCCCAGCTCTAGTTGGGATTCTTCTTGGTAATAGTGAAACACAGAACTGTGGGGTTTTAACCTGAAATGGGGGAAAAAAAGAAAAGAAAAGAAAAAAGCAGTATGTGGCATCCAGGTTATGATGTAAATTCTCAAGAAGATACAGTAGTAATGGCAATGTCTTCTCATTTGAAATTAAGCTGTCTCCTAAACAGTCCAGTGGTGGCCACCTAGCCAAGCACAGCTTTCCCAAACCTGCTGCCTGATTAAATAGCAAGGGCTGCTATGGAACAGGAAAAAATAAATACAGAACACAACTACTAATATCTCTTCACATCTCCCTGTTTAGAGGAAGTGGCCAGGCACAGTTACATGCTGAAATGAAGGGCAACAGGATAGCTGACAAGGTTCAGAGACACACAGACATGGTTTACACTCAAAAACACTCAAACTAAGCTCCTTAGGTAAGCTTTATTATTACAGATGGTATTGCTTGCCCTAGATCTGATGACCAGAATGGGGTTGCTCTCTGTAATCCCTCAGAGGCTGCTTATATATCAGAGAACACTTCTCCTCTGGACACATGTCTCTAAAAGATAATAATGTAAATGGTCCAATGTTTTAACCTTAACAGGCATTTGCTTGGGTTATTGTAGACAAAAATGGGGTCAGGAACTCTGGTCATGAGCCTTAAGTTAGAAAAGTCTCACTCAGCCTGGGTCATCTGGACCACCCTGGCCTTTACAGCTTTGTGCACATAGCTGAGAGCTATGGGCTGGAGTTGCAAAGGTGAAAGCAGGCAACAGTGTTCCTACCCCTGAACAGCTGCACCCCACAGCCACCATACCCCTCCACCTCCTGGACCCCACCAAAGTCATTAGTAAGAAACAGCAACAGCAGTACCGTGATTGCTCTGAAAATAATTTTGAAGGCTTCAACCCCTAAATGCACACAGGAAATGGAATCTGCTGCTATAATGAGCCTTTTCACTCTTCTCAGGCATCTGAGGGATGTCCTTTATAAAACATGAGATAAGAGCAGACTTGCTGTGCAGACTGTGAATCTGTATGGTTCCTTAGATACCAGCAAAATCCCAAAGGCAGGTCTTGGCAACTCATCCCCTTCTTATAAACTCTTTCAGAAAGTCAGAGCTGACTTTGACACAGACATGATGAGAAATGGGGAGCTATCTGTGCCGTTGTAGGGAACATGCCAAACCCTGTGTTAACACCCCCCACCCTGTAAAAATCAAACCAAACCAACAGGCAACAGAAAAACAACCCTCCTGTTTGCTAGTGATTAGGCAGCCAAATTAAAACTGATGAAGTGATTGGATGGGATCCAAAGCTGTTTATCTGCACATAAATCACAGACATGCTTTACTCAGCTGGTATGGATTTACTGAGCTAGGGGAAAGACCTTATTCAGAATGCTGATTATTACAGTGATTAAAATATCAGTGAAGCAAACATTTAGGGTAAAAAGCTGCTAGGGGCTCCTGGAGAAATAATTCAATTAAATATGAATTCAAACAAATTTAAAAAAAATAAAATAAAAGGATGTTTTAATAGAGAGTTGTTTTTTTTCTCAAACCATTATATTCTCAAACCATGATGTTAGAAAAACCAAATTCCAAAGGAGGGCAGAAAGACACAAATTAAATAGCTGGACATAGCAAAGGAGATTAAAAAGGAAGGGTGATACATATTTTATGATTGCAAGGGGAAAAAAAAAAACTAAGAGAGATGTACTGTCAAACCAGACACAGTGTTAATAGCTAAAATATATGGCAATAAGAACTGCTGTTCCCACAGCTATTAATGTAAACTGAAAATTGGGAGCAGGCTGCAGTAAAAGGAAATAAATCACACTTTTTTTTTTTTCCCCCAATTGGAAAATATGTGTAAAATAAATCCCTAACCCAGCATTCACTTGCTTCATCCCAACCCCCCAAGAGCAAGACAGGACTCTTTTCAGCAAGCTACAGCTTCCAGACAAGTGAGAGAAGTGACGATTTCTTCCAATTAATCATGACTAATTTATTTATGTAATTTTTCTACTTAGCAGAATCACTGGCCTGGTGATTATCTCCCTCTCCCCCTTTGAGTTCTGAGAAACTATTTAACATGGGAAGTGGCTAAGGGGGGCAGAGAGGGGAGAGTGTCCTGTAGCCAAGTAACGCATCCCAGCTGGAATTTGGGATGATGTCTTGCAGTTCTGACTCCTTTGGCCAAGTTTCGTACAGGAAACGCGAATGCGCCAAGGGCACGGGGAAACACACTGCAGGCAATAAATAGCACTGCAGCCCATGAACACACTCAGGCCATGGGATCCCATCACAAAACCCTTAGTCACCTGGCAAAGTGTTTCCTCACAAGGGAGCCAATGATTTGCTCAAGGGAAAGGTTCAGCAGCCAAGAAGATCCTCTGGTGAAGCCTCAGAGATGCCGAGTGTGTAGGTGTGGGGGAAGTGAGAATGCAGAGTCTTCCAGAAGAGGCAAATGCTGTTCATATATAAGGTTTATATAGAAATACTGTCTGTCCACAGAAGGTTATGGTGTCACTACTGAGGTATCAGACAAATTGCTGTGATGAACACCACCAGACCTGGAAAGATAACCCACAGGCGTCCCTTTTGGTTCATGCAGTTTTTATCCATATACAACACTCTCTTCCAGCTATGGTAGAGGAATTTATCACCAAGTGGCTGTCAGAAGGGGATCTTTCTAAGACCCTGTTGTCCTCAGCATTGTATTATTTATCCTTTTTTCCCCGTTACCCACAGCACACAGGCAGTGCTGATCCTCTCCTGCTCAGCACACCAGTTAGTTCCCCCCCTGGCCTCACTGGAACAAGCAGGAGGCTTCATATTTAATCAAATCCCCTTAGCTGCCCAGGAAAAAGTTTCTAAAAGTCTTAGATTAAAATTTTGTAATTAATGCATTACAAGTCTGATGGTTACTTTGAAAAGCTATTGGTAGCAAGAATAATTGCATCCAGCATAGAAATAGCTCTATTTTTATGCTGGAGTAAGAGATAACTTGTGAGGCAAGTAGATGACAAACTGCTTGACAAATT
The DNA here is from genome assembly GCA_023637945.1 of Phaethornis superciliosus. Classification (NCBI taxonomy): domain Eukaryota; kingdom Metazoa; phylum Chordata; class Aves; order Apodiformes; family Trochilidae; genus Phaethornis; species Phaethornis superciliosus. The sequence continues at coordinate 27,706,305 of JAJQWJ010000007.1, forward strand.
TGTCTACTACTTTGGAGCCATCAAGATGAAAGGCTTTATATAAATGTTATATGATTTTTTATGTATATATTTTTAAAATGCTTTTACTGGACTGATGATAAAAGCCTAAGCTACAAAGAATTCTTTTCCCCAGTTGAGAAAAGGCAAGCTGATAGACAAATCAGTTCAATCTCTGCCTTTCAAACAACATAAAGCAGTATAACTTTCAGGAGCAACACCTCATCTGTTTTTTTTTTCCAGACTGCCTATCAGGAATCAAGCAGTAAGTAAACATTTGAAAAGTGTTCCTCTGAGAGCAAAGGTTTAGATTTGAGTCACAGGATCCATTGAAAAGAAAAATTGCTTCTGTGCATTGGGACAGTGCCTCCCCTTCTGAAAACTTTATAAAAAGAATAAACAGAGATAATCTTTTTACAAGGTATAGCCCATATGGAAACTCATTATTGATTCTCTTTTTAAAAAAATCAAGATAGTTCAGAAAGTGATAATGGGGTCACTATTAAATACATATATAACACAGAAGATTTTCTATCAACTATAGCCAGTATGGTTAAAAAGCTTTATCATGGTCCAAAGTGAAGCTCCTGTCGAGGAGAACATGAGAGAAACAAAAGAGGGAAGACATAATAAAGCCTTAAATCACTAAGAGTATTTAATGCAGAAGTGGGGTATATATACCCAGAGGTTGTTGATTAAATATTTTAAAGATCCATTATTCTCCTAGTACAAAACACTCACTAGAGTAGCTTCAGCACTGCCACTCCCTGAAGACTGCATTACTGCTTGTTAGCCCCACTCAGTCACTGCTGTGGAGGCACAATTGAATGCTATCATTGTTCCTACTTCACAAAAGCAAAACTGAACCTCCTGAGAAGGTGAGTGATTGGCAAAGGATTTTACAGCAAGTCAGTAGCACAGCTGGGGGAAGGGAGGAGCCCCAATTTATGGGCCAGTCCCTCCCAGACATCCCCATTGCTTGCTCCTGAGAATACCACGGAGCTGGGCACTGTTCTCATTCCTGTCTGTTCCACATACAGCCAGGACTATTAATTTAAGGGTCTCACTCATTAAATATATACATAAATGTATTTGGAAGATCACAGAGGCAGGGCCTGGGATACTGCTTGAAGACAACATTTAGGTCTAGATTCTACTTTCAACAGGTGTGCATTTAAACAAACTCTTTCTTATACTGGAGATGAAAAATTTATTCTAAAAAGCCTTAATTAAATTTACAGCTGCTTGGAAATAGTTTTCCATGGTAGGTGACATTCATCCTGAATTCAGTTTGATTATGAAGTGTGGCAGGCACCTGAGGACAGAGCACAATCCTGCATCACATGCACACTGGGACACCCAGACAGTCACAGAGCAGGACAGAGCACCCTGGGCAGTCACACCAAGCTGCACACTTTTCTTCAACACTGATAAATGTAGGAGATTGGATGAGTCAAAGACTCAGGGGGAGCTTTAGTTCATTACCTTTTGTGACTTTGGCTATTCCGAGAAAAGTTTTAAGGAAGCAAACAATTTTTTTTAGTATATGGCCATGATACTCATTAGCATCTAAAATAATATGACAAGAATTCAAGTAGAGACAGGAAATATTTGCAAACATTTTTGGTCAAAGAAAAAAACAGCATCATTCTGGGCAATGAAGACCAGAGAAATAAAATCCACTGAGCTTGAGCAAAGTTTACTCTTTGCAACTGTTTTTAAACTGGATCAGGAATGCAGCAAGGAGATATGCCCAGGAAATTCCCAACACAATTATCTTCTGACAGTAAAGCTTGATTTGGCAACACTGACATGTCCAGTCTATTGGTTTCACTAGTTTTAGCAAAAAAGAGGTGTGAGGAGACCAAGCTTATCTTGGATTCTATCAGCATCTTGCACAGCTCCCTGCCAGCTCACACTGCAGGACACCAGAAACAGCTAACAGGGTTTGTGCTTTTACAGCTCTGGCATGTCCAGGCCAGTAACCCCAAGCTTGCAGCAGCCATGTCATAAACCAAAGTACTTGAAGACAAAGTTGATTTTAAGATCAAACTCACAGGGCTTCTAGGATGTCAATAAGCAGTCAAGCAGCTCTCATTAAGACAACATTCCATGGCCTCTATACTGCCCACAGTACAGGAGGGACTTGCCTGAGGAAGCCTCCAGAGCACAGGGAACACAACTGTTCTTTTTTCCCTAGGGACTATGGCACTTGGTCTCTCTGGCTGTGTATCTTTTTGAAGCACCAGCACTGGGCTGTATGGTCCTGTCCTCCCTTGTTAGGAGACCTATGCTCAGTATACCAACCTGCAAATGAACAGCTAGCTGGGATTTATGGGGCTTACAGAAGAGGCAAATGCAGACTCTGCAAATGGCACCACCTGATCAGCTCCTCAAGCCTCCTTCACAAGCTTCTCTTTCCCAGAGGACTCCCAGGTTGGGAGTTGCCCGTAGGACCAATACTGCCACTTCCCCTGAAACAACTTTGTGTGGACCCCTCCCTCTTTGCAGACAGTCTGCAAATGCATCTCCAGGATGGGACGAGATCAGTTCTCTTTTCAAACTGTGTTGGGTTCATTATTCTATAAAACCAAAGAGAAATTTCATATTTCTGTCAAAATAAAAAATTCGTTTTCCATAGGGAAAACGAAATTTAAAATTATTTTCTCTTTTCCAAACAGAAGCTCCAGCCTCTCCAAAATAGAAACTTTTCCTAGTTTCAGGGAGCACAAACTGGGCACAATCTCTAAACAGTGTCTTCTTATAATACTACAGTGGAAAAGCAGTGTTACAAAGCTAACCTCTTGCAATGCTCCTTTATTTAGAGTCTGGGATATATTTTAGAACCAAGTTAATCCACTTCCCTTCACTGTTCCCCTGCCCATGCTGCATCACATGGACCTATACTGAGTGATTGTGAAGTAGCAGATATTTGTGTAACAATGACTGCTGGCTAAGCACATCAAGTTTGGTTTGGATTTGAACTTGTAATAACTAGGGTCTGAATGTGACCTAGCTTTTTAGTTTAACTGTGTTTCCCGTGCCTACTAAACAGCATCTGCAAAAGTTACATCAGTTGCCTGCACTGCAGCAGACACACATTTTTTTTGTAGCCAAAACCTACCTGTTTCACACAGAGTCTGAAATACAAGGTCCTTGTTTCCCAGCAAAGTCAAGGGAGAAAGTCCCATTGAGTCTGATGACAGAAGTGCTAAGAGAGCCCTGAGGCACTTGGAAAACCCTACATCTAACATCTGTCATTCTTTGCCTTGTCCAAAATCACAAATAGGCTGTGGCAGCCTTGGAAACAGAGGCCAGCTCATCCAGCTCCCAGATTTGTGCTTTAACTAGTTGACACATCCTCTCATCACTGGGGCAGGAGAAACAGAATGATCAGAGACCAAAACTCCTCAAGCTAAGCAATTTGGAAACATCATGTTTCAGCACAATAGAGACATGTGTCATTCCATCACTAACTCACCAGCCCAGAGGCCAAGTCCAAGACAAATGTCCCGGCAGCAGTCCAAGGCTGTAGTCCCAGAAGGTAAACCCGTCAAGAATTAATGATATAAATGCTGAATCTCAGAGGCAGTCCCACTTCAGTCTTCTCTGAAGCCCTTGGACTCTGCAAACTTCCTTCTCTGGCATGCCTCTTTGGCCTTCTATTTTTCTCATAAGCTTGTCTGCAGATGATTCATCTTAAAAAAAAAAAAATATTTTTTCCCTTTGTTAATAAAGAAGTGTGCCTGAATTTGGGCCATACATTAATGATGTAATAAAGTCCTCTATGAGAAAGGCTCTCTCTACTTTTCTCAGGTCCTTCCTCTTCCCTGAGTATATAACTAGCATCTTGATATAGTAGCCTTCATGGTCAGAATCACCTCCCCTTCTCCCTTCTCACATCATTTTTTTGAAACAACTTAAATGATCCCATTCCTGGTGCCTGAGCTTTGAGTCTATCTGATAAAGTCATCATCTCTAAAGCCCCTACTTTTCATTCATCACTGACCAGGACACAGAATCCCTATTCAGTGTAAACGTGACTCAGATGATTTTTTCCAAAGGCTGCTTGTTTACTTTCTGTTAGAGACTAAATAAGTAAATATTAGTTGGTATGCTAGAATTACACTAAGCCCAAGGAAAATGAGGGCTCCAGATCACTAGATACAGCATAAACATATGGTAGAAAGTTTATAATCATCCCCAAGACTACAGAGGCATCTTGTGAGGCAGCCAGGAAAGAAAATTAAGTCAATTTTCTGATTTCCAGTGTAGAGTCTCAAACATAAAGCCATCTTTCCTCTATATGTCTGTTCTCAAAATATATTTGCTTTCTGAGTCACTGCCTAGCTAGCAAACATCTAAAGTTAGCAGTTATCCATCTCCAATATCCACTCAGTTGTAATTTTAATTGCAATTGGTTTCCTAAGTTGTCTTATCTTCTCACACTAATTTTTGCTGAAAATATACCTCCCGTTGTTGAAAAGGCTCCATTCTAATCAAAATATGCTGTTCTCTCCACATGTTTGGCACCACATTTAAAAATCAAAGTGCCAAATTCCTCTGTGAACTGCTCAGATGCAGCACTTATATATTCCTATCAAACGCAGAAAGAAGCCAAACTTAGACCATAAATAAACTGATACATGAAAACATGGCAGTGTTTCTCTGGCTAGAGGAAAAGAGAGATTTACTTAATTCTTTGTGGCTGTATTACAAAACAAGCAATTATAAATCTCCTCAGATTATTCTAAACAATACAAGTAAACTTAACAAAATGAGATACACATGCCAGCATCATAAACGCTTTTCCAAACAGAATTGTTAGGCACAGCTACAGCACTGCTTCAGGTCAGCCCAGTCCAGTAGTAATTACAAGTGTTAAGAACATACAAAGTGAAGACCAGACTCAGACCAAAACACAACCCCTTCCACCTGTACAGAAAATAAAGTTCAAAGAACATCCAAGAATTAGTGAACAAAACTTTTCAGAGATGTAATGTAATCTCCCAGCCTGCCCTATATGCAGAGCAAATGCTGGCTCAGTCAGCAAGCTGAAGAGGAATGGCATGAAGGATGGAGAATCTGCCAGACTCCGACAAGCTCAGATAAAATAAAGAGAAACAGTTATAAAGAAAGACTTGTTTTCCCTGGGTGATGAACTACTCTGTTCAACTACAGACCCAGAGCAGAGACAGAAATTAGTCTAACCAAAAAAAAAAAAGAAAAGCGGCTGACACCTACTCAAAGGAGGGAAGATATTAGAAATAAGTACTAAGTTTATCAACATAGGAAAGAGCTCTCTCATCCCACAAAGTTTCTCATGTTTTACATGGGAATAAAAATAAGACATTTTTCAGGGAAAGACCATCTGGCATCTCTACCTCAAGGAACAACCCAATGCCCCAGCATAAAAGACTCAAGTTTAAATCTCCTTGCTGCCCAGTCTAACTATTCCCTCTTAATATTTATCTTTCACTTCTCAGCTAAAAGTCCAAGCCACAAAGTTACTGACTATTCATTAAGATGCATACGTATCTGTATCTTAAATATTGATCTCCAACTACTAGTACATTCCCACACAATTCTGGTTTCTAATAACAGGACACCAGGCTGCCTAAGGTATCTAAAACATCCCAACAAACTCTGAAACATCTGTGCTTTCATGAGGAGTGTCTGCACAAAGGCACATTTTAATGCTAATCACACTTTCTGCAACTCCATACTTCCTTTGCTTACTGCAAATACACACATTTGTGGGCATTAATAGGAGCATCTAGGCCCATTATTCAGAGAAATGAAAGCAAGAAGGAACAAACAGATCATTTTCTCTGACCTCCTGCTGACAACTCAGCTTCCCCAGTTACACAGCTGAGTTCAGTAAGTACTACATATTAGCTGATGAACACTGGTAATGTGCTTCATAGGTCCAAAAAAAAATTACCATGGAACACACAGGGAGCATTACCTTTCCTAGGATCCTGGAACAACTCTGCTAGTATAGATTTTATGGTTTATTATGCAACAACATAAATGACTCTTATGAGAGATGGATTAAATCTATGATTGTCTTTTCCTGACCCCAGCCAAAAGATTGACTTATTTCAGAAAAATGGCTTGCAGTTTTGCTTGATAAATTTGCATCTATTTTTCTCTGCCTGCTCATATCTTTACTGACAATGCAACTACTGCCATTGCTTTCATTGATCATTACAAAAAATTCATTACTAATTTTCAACTCATCTTCTAAGAGTAGAGATCTGAGAGCAACTGGGACAAGAAGATCTCCAAGCACCTTACAAACTTATGACTGGAACAGAATCTTTGAAACCAAGACTTAGAAGAAGGTAGCAGCTAAGGAGGTGTGTTGGAAATAAGCTGTAGAATCAGAAAACAAAATTGAGTAGATTGAAAAAAATTCATTAATTTCTTCTGTAGAGGAAACAATGTCCACACCAAGTAGAGAGCTAAGTATTAGTGTGTTTGCACCATGGAAAAAATCTTGACTATGCTTCCATCTGAAACTTTCTGGTAGCTGGAAACTGATAATTTTCATTTTTTCCAATGAAAATCTCAAATCTTTAAGAAAGGTTTCTATAAAAGTAATGTTTCTACAGGAATAAATCAATTTTCCAACAAGCTCTCCAACATACACATCTATAGTAACATGTAACAACCAATGCTAGCATTCAGGCTGACTTGTTTCCCTCACAAAAAGCAACACTACTTTATTTTACTTTGGGACACCACCCAATTTAATATTAGATAAATTATAGAATGAAATTTACTGTCCTCTCCACTTCCATTGCTGCTTGTGGAGACCAATGCCTTATGATTTTATGTATCTTTCAGTGTGCATTTAGATCATCAGCAAGCTCTGCCCATCAGATTATTCAATTAACTTTCCAAACGACATGAGATCACAGTTGTACATTCACTTCCTGATCATTATCAAGGTCCTGGAAAAATTGCATTAATTTTTGAGCAGCTCAAATCTTTATGAGAATCCTGTTACTTATCAGCTGTGTTGGATAATATGAGGCATTTTCATGCACTGAATGCCTGAATGCCATAATTTCATTTCATTTTCAGACACTGCAAACCCCACAAGTTGGAGATCATTAGTTGGCATCCCTATGAAACCTCATGAATTAAGATACTCTGTGCTCATCAATATATTTAAAATAAATCAAGAAATATCAACTGCTTATCTGAGCCACAAAGGCATAACAATTTTTCTTAGTTGCTTGTGTTCATTGCATTAGAATCACTGAGTTAAATACTACTGTATACCTTTGTATTGTTCATTAATTCCACTAAATTTACACTGGAAATACATTTGATTCACTTTTACTCAGACGTGAGTAGCAGTAGTATGCATTGATAGTGTGTTTTTCACTACGTCTTCCTGGCATCACAGATACCAGGCTGTTTTCAGACATGCTCCTGATCACTGCAGTACCTAGCAGGAGACCCAGAGCCCATTTGGAGCAGCCAGATCTGTAGGTGGCTAATTAAGTCCAACCATCACATAACAGCCATCAGGTCAGCTCTGCTTCAAGGAAACAGGAATAAAAGAGTAGGATTTTTCAGAGGTACCTCTGGGGTGTCTGGTCTCTGCAACACAGTGAAGAGGTATGTACTCAAGTCCCACACAACTTTGAGAAAATTCCCACCAGCCCTTCTCCAGTATGGTTTGGACCAGAGACAAATGTGAGGCTGCAAATCTCCAGGCAGTCTACAAACCTGAGCTCGTACAACCACAGCATATTTAGCTTTTTATTTCATATTGTGGAGCCACAAAAGAACTGATTTCTTTCTTCACCGTTAGATTTGAAAGAAGGATACTCAACATGTAGTGATGCCACTGTAGTGCTTTTTATTCAAATACAGATTATTAATGCAACTAATGGTCAAGATGCAACAAGGCTGACAAAACACTGCTGGGCACCCTGGTCAAACCCACTGTATCAGGCAGGAAGGATTCTACTCCACATTTGCTGAATTCAGAAACCAGAGTATTTCTGCCTGGTTTGTCATAACGAGCTCATTAAGCAATCAATTTTCCTTTCTGCCTGCCCTTAACCATCCTAAAGTTTAGCCTTATTTCCAATTTGAATTTGCCCTTTACTAAACTGAAGTAATTGTTCTTTGTGTTTCTATTTAGGTTACATGTCATTTCCTTTTTCCGAGTATTAAACGACCCTTAAGATGATCATCCTACCATTAAACATTTCTTTAGATGAAACTGGCTAAATTCATTCCCACCATCCTATCCCCTTTAATATTGTGGTCTTCCTTTGAAGACTGGTTTTTGAAGTTAAAAGCAGGATCTTGGTGCAGGGTACTACTGGTGTGATCTTAGCAACAGCATCATATCACATTTGTAAATTCTCTTATGTTGACAAAGCTGCTTTTCAGCCTTTAAGGCTTATGGGTGATTTTGTTCTTCTCAAACACATCACACTAAAATGAAAGGTATTTTGTTAACTTGCATCAACAAATCCTTCCTTCCCTGACTGCTTCCACTCTGCACCACTCATTCTCAGGACCTGTTTGCTGAAGGCTGTGGTTCAGATCAGACTCTCTGCTTGTGACACCGCAAACATCTGTACATGGAGTTGCCTGTTTGAAAAATCTGTGGGTTCTGAGTGCTGCCTCAAACCTTGTGACAGTCAGTAACCAGGTCCAGTGATATGAGAGGCACTGGATCATGTTGCCAAACAGGGATGAAGTCAATAACCCATATGTTTTCCTGAATCTGAGTCTTGAACTTTGGTGTATGGGATTTATTGTCAAGGCAGGCACCGTCCATCATCAGTAAGGTCAATGCAGCTGTGAGTTTTAACTGAATAACTTCTCCCTTCATCTGTATATTTTTTAAACTTAGTTGTATTCTTTCACACACATACTACCTTCTCACTTTTCACATGCAATTTGACACAGTCATTTCCTCAGTTGGGATCTTCTCCTGTATGTCTTTCTCTGGATCTGGACCAAAACCCACCTTTTGTTACAGAAAACTGCTGGGTTACGATCCATTTTTCATTGTTCCTCTGTGAACAAAGGCAGTAAATGCTGAGGAGGGCTGATTTTGAAGTGAATCAAGAAAGTTAATGAATGTGGAAACCAGGGCACAAAAGCCATTTTGGAAAGACATTTCTGAGCTACCTTAGTATAGGATCAGCCTGCCATATTTCAAAATAGCACCAGTTGACAGAAGCAATAAAACCTGCCTGATCACTTTAAGCAAAGGCATCCCTCACAGCTGCTTTCTGCACACATGCACGTGCACTCATGCAAACACAGATCCTTCTTCACCAGTAGGACCAAATCTTTGAAATTTCTTCCACAATGAATTTGCAAATAGCTTATAACACACATGGAGACCCACCTAGAAGACCGTCTTACAGTACACATATTCTGCCCTCTGAAGGTGCTCATTTCCGAGGTTTTTAAAAAAACAAATATGTAAATAGATATAATCTGAATATCTAGGTATCTATACATGTGCATGTATATGTACACAGACACTTATTTGTTTATAATTTTGAGCCCAAACACCCCCAGAGAAAAAAAAACATTGGAAACCATTCTTTCAGTGGGGCTGTGGCAGCATGGTGAAAATCTCTCTACTCTTAATTAGTCAAAAGCTCTTGAAGTCATGGCAATATAAACTGCCAGAAGTAGAAACCTATTGAAAATAAGAAATGTGCTTTAGAAAAACAGCAGGGAATAAGTACAAGATGGCCCAGTGTTACTTGGCTTAACAAAGTTTTACTTTCCGTGGATCAGCAGCAGAGCTTGTAGTGTTCCTCCCTTACTTTTAATGAAACTTTGTCACAGAATCGCCCCTATATTATAACCTGGGACTAATGAAAACAATGCAACAGCCTATATATTTTCCTGATTATATTTTCTAGAGCCAGTTTTACACAGGACATTTATAAGTCACTCACCACAAAGCAGAAGAGAACTATTTCCATCCCTCTACAAAGAAGCAAAATGCCTCTAAGCCAAACAAAAAGCAAAAAAAAAAAAAGCAGCAACTCCATTTCCTGCATTGTACACAGCTGTGTGACACCAGCAGTGACTTTTATGATACCATATGCCCTGCTGAATGGTGTTCCACTCAGCTGGCAGCCTTATTGGAAGGCTAATAAAGAGGCTGATCTTTAGCTAAAGCGTTACAAAGGAGATGCCATTTCAACCTGCAGGGAGAACAGGGAGGGAAAGTGGCGGGGGGGTGACAGGGGAGAGGGCGGTGGGGGAGTGGGAAGCAGGCAGGAGAAATCTCTGCTGAGGGCACTGTGTTGGCATGTCAAAATTTGCAAAGCAGGGATGAGAGGCCTTTCATGGGCTTTCACTAAGACGTGGGGCAGGCAGAGCCAGGACTTGTGCCAAACCCCCTGCAAAGTTCTTTCCTCAGAGCCACACAGCGTACTCAAAGCTTGTGTCCCGGTCTGAGGAGAACAGAAAACAATGCCCCAGCTCTCATCTGCTCCTGTATTTGACTCTACTTATAACTCTGATGGACTGTGTTGAAATTAAGAAGGTGAGAGGAGGCAGCCAGCTTGGCAGGGCTTGCTTTCCCTCCAGGATGTGAATGGAAGGTCTCCAATGCAATCTACCTCTTAAACACAGATGTTGAGAGCAGGAGCTGTACTGCCTCTGAGAGATGGGGCTGGGCCACCACAGGCAGTGAAGAGCCTCCAGAGAAGACAGGAATCTTCACCTGCCCTTTCTACCTCTGCTAGGAAAGCAGAAATCAAAGCTTGTTTTTATCGAAGTACACCTTCTCTTCCCGTCTGTACCCATTTCTGGAGCCTCAGCTCAGCAGCCTTCTTCCAGACTCCCAGGAAACTCTTTCCAGCACACCCTGTCCAAAACTCCTCCCTCCCTGTTTTCCCCTCCCAGACACACACACACTCAAATCCCATGGAGGTAAACAAGTGATAAGACTTTGTGATTAAGTCTACTGACCTCAGAAGGAATTTTCCTTAACCAAAATTAAGCCTGGAAGGATTCTCATAGAAGAGGTTCAGGAACATGATTTGTGGAGGTCTGTCTGACCCAAACCATTCTGTGAATTTACATCCTGCTCTGCTCCCTCAGTCACTTTGGCAGATTACCCTGGAGGGCACTGGAGGTGGCACTCAGACAAGCCATCAGCTCGCAGCCTAACAAATTATTGATTCTCTCCTCACTTTGCAGCAGACAACAACAAACTGTTAAATGCACTGCATCCTTCAGTATCCCCCTCTGGAGAAAGACCCGTTTGTAACATTGGCACTGAGGGGGTATTTCCATCTCCCAGGGCATGATGGGTGGATGGAGCTTCTGCAGTTTGTTCTTCTGCCTTCAACCAAAGGATTGGTGGCCAGGGGAGCTTTTTGTACTGACTGTGACTTTCAAAGCCACATTCAGATGCAGTGAGACATAGATACAAACATTGGAGTGTGCATATCTAAAACTGATTGAATTTGGAACGCAGAAGGTGTCTAGCAGGAAACTGTTTTCCCCAGTTATTACATTATGAAGAGGCAAACACATGGGGCAGGCACTTAATGAGCTCCAGATTGCAGGATATGAAAAGATCCTGACACTGGCTAAGAGAAACAAAATGTTCAAAATTATCTGGATACATCGAAGCACTTCATCACTAACCAGACAATACTACATTGAGTGTTAGTTGTGCAAAATTCCTGTTATTTCTCTGAAACTCATAGCAATGTGTCCCAAGCTTTCCTCTTGGCCTCCTGCCTTCTCCTCTGCCCCTAGATATGGGTTCTCCCTTAACCCACTGCTCCAGAGGGCTAAGACCTCTCCTGCTGATGGTATCTCACCACTGCAGTTCTGAAATGATGAAACCAGCATCCAGCAGCCAAAAATGCTGGAGACTCATTACAAGACTCATGTAAGAGCAGCACAAGGAGCAGCATCTACTTCTGCCTCTCTGCTTGTAGTCATGGGAGCAGCTCTGCCTTGTGTCAGGGGTTAGAAATGAGGACATTCGATGGAATCCATCACAAACTTCCTCCTCGGGGTACACAGGACAGACCCAGGAGCTGCAGCTCACAATCTTTCATAACATCTTGTATGCAGTGCCTCCCACTGCTTTACACTATCTCACATTAGGACCACAAGGGTTCCCTTGGGCAAATTCTACAGATAAATCCAGTAGCCTATCTATTCTGCATTGAAATGCTTCCTCTGCACCTGAAATCAATAGTTTTCATGCAAATTTTTACTGCATGTGATGTATTGATTCTAAACATTTATTCAGCTGACACATCTAAATACTTCTGAAAATGACATTATGACTTATCAGGTCAATGATCTATAATTTTATTTCTCCCTAAACACATACTGATAAACAGCACTAAAAACTTTGTTAAGGTTATTGTGTGAAACTCCTACACCATTTCTAAGTGTATTTTTTGCAAATGCAATTATTTTCAGAAACATTAAATTGTAAAAAATTTACTTTTTCTTTAGCTACTCCTTTTCTGATTAAGACTGATATAAGAAAGATTTCAAATGTGGAAGAAATACTCTGTACCACAAATACTTTTTATTGTCCATGTGTATTGTAGTATGTCCCAATTTCAAGAGTCTGCTTTGCTTTAGATAACGTTGCCAAGTTACTAAAAAAAAAAAAAAAACAACAAAAAAAAAACTCAGCCATGGGCTATTTGCATCCCAGGGTCATAATAATAATAATAATAATAATGTATCCTGGTGACAGTGAAACATCAAGATGTAAACAATAAAGGGACAGAAGAATGTTGACCCAAGTGGCAAAGTCTAAAAAGCCTGAAGTTCCAAAACAACATGGTATTTAGATCATTGGATACAATACCAGTATAGGTACTCGCAGAACTAGGTGCCAATTCTAGCATTTCTCAGATGAATTTGCAAATTGAGTTCATATGTTGGTCTCACAGCTGAATGGAGACATCTAACAAATGCAGATCCATACACACTGAAGAGGCTGAAATAATCACTCGTAGCCCCAAGGCAGAGAAATAGGAGAACATTTGTTTTCAATATTTCAATTGATTAATGCTACAGGATAGCTCATCATTAATACAAACATACATAATAACAGGGAAAGGACAGCACTGAGACAGATATCTATCCTGGCTGGATGGTTTTGCAGCCTTAAAATACACTGGATACAAATAAAATATGAGCCACCATTAGCTGCAGCAATGTTTTAGGTGATGGACTGACAGTAAGACAAGGTAGATCCATGTGTATTTTTTATTAGACTAATATATAAGATGTTACACAGCAGCCTGATGGCCAAAAAAGTCTTCTGGAGGCTGGCAGCAGAAAGAACATTTCTGGCCCAAAAGAATCTCACCATTTCAACCCAACACAAAGCCTCCACCTCTCCATTTTATCTCAAGTAGCAGAAAATATTTTTCACAGCCTGTTTACAACAAACAGTCCCAGTGACAACTTGCACAAACCCCGAGGGCCCAACAGAACAGTCTGTACCACTTAAGTGCTCTGTTTGCTTTTTGCACCCTTTCTCTCTATCCAGGATTCCAGGATATTTATAGACCACAATCACTGGGACGTTCTTGGCCCAATCATGGTGACTTGGAAAGCTGGACAAAAAGTACAGTCACGAAAGGAGCAATTCTCTGTGAAAACACACCAATACTTCCACCTGTCACTAGCACTTGGGTGTCCCTGGAACTGATCATTACAGGTCTCTTAGGATTACAGTGCAACTTCTGTAAGGAAAAATAGTCTTGTGAAAGTGTTTCTCAGAGACAGCCAAAAGGGGATTTGGCCAGGAGTGCCTTCCATGTCTCTTTTGATAACGTTTCTATACAAATGCAAGAGCCACTTAGCAGTTACTTGTTTCCAAGCTAAAAACCAGGGGTTGGCTGAGTTAAAAAGCTGGACTCTGAAATTAGGGACTACAATAAATTGGATCTTGCCTAGGCAAGCATAGAACCCAAAAAGAAATGCAGCTTTCTCTTGTACACATAATATCAAGAAACATGTGAAGCACACAGAGAGTTTAAGTGACCTGAACACCAGGATCAGAAACTCAACTGTGATCTCCTCTGTTTGCAAATCACCTTCTGCACCAGACCATGGGCTGGATATTTCAAGCTGCTATGAAACACATGAATATTGAGATTGGGTTCTCAGCAGGACCAAGACAGAAGTGGTCAGAAGATCTTCGGAAGCTTTATTCCTTAAGCCAAAAAACCACAAACAAACAAACAAAAAAAAAACCCAACAACTTGAGAAATCATATCAATTTTGCTGAAATTTTGAGTGAAAAGAAAAAAGGGAAGACAACTGAAAAACTTCTGAAAATGGGAAAATCAGACATGGAAAACTTTGAAAAGCATAAAATACTCTAAAATAACGTTTTGCTCCTGTATATTTTCTATTATGCATTTGAAAACAAACATTTGTCAAACCAAAGCTTTTCTGTGAGCCCCAAACAAAGCTTTTCGCTCCTCAGAATTTCCTTCTAAGTTTTGAAGTTTTCTGGGTTTGCTCCTACTCAGAATAAGTGCAGATACTAAAATCTTACATAGAACAAAGCTTTTGTCCATCCCACAACTTACACCTGAAACTCCATCTCTATCTATAGGGACAACATACCTAAGCACTTAACAAAAACTCTGTTCTGTGCCTCATGGTATTGCAAGGCATCTAAATACATATTTTTAATGCAAATTCAGCTAGTCAGCAAGGAATGAAGCCAGGTAGCCATGAAGCATACACCAAACTGCATTTCCAGACAAAGTCACTTAGAAGCATAAGGCTATGAATAATCTGAGCACAACTTTACCCCCAAAAGAGGAAAAATAATAAAGGCAAAGGAGAAAGGGGAGGAATTCAAACAAGCAGCATCCCTATGGTAAGTACCCTGCTGAAGCATTGCTGTAGTGCAGCAGGGCTGTGGCAGGCGATAACATTGTTTCCCCAGAGGAACCTTTAGGTTTATGACAAATCAGGGATGATGCTCAACAGCTATTTGATGAGCTCCACAACAGCTGCTGAGGTCTGCGTGCCACTGCAACACAGCTGGAAATGCACAGTGCTGCAGCATTAACTGGATAATAACTCTGGGCTTGCCAAGCACTGAGTATCACTAACTTTCTCTGATGAGTTATTTGTGTCCATAATCAGCTGTAAAACTCTTTAGGGGAGATGTTCCCTGAAAAGAAGAATTTATCTGAAAAGGAACCCACTGTTGTTAATAAAGATGTCTGACCTCAAAGCCTCAACAAATCAGACTCAAACCCATGGAGTGGTCTTAAAGCAGTTAAATGTTTTCCCAGTGATGAAAATTTAAGGAGTTTTTAAAAGAGAGAAAAAATGGCAAATGCAGGAAACGGTAAACCTTTGTCTATCAGAAAAGGACATTTGCTGCAGAAGCAGAAGAACTACCACATGCCCATCACAGTGTGATCAGGGCTAAAATTTTTTACATTATTGGAGAGCCATTTTTGACTTGGAAAAAAATCCCAATAGTGCAATCACTTACACTTTGATTGTAAGACATCATCTGCTCTGAGCAAAGGCTAACACAGGCTTTTCCAGTGAGCAGAACCCAGGGAACAAATGGTGGCACAGGCAGTTCCAGTTCCTTCAGTCCTGCCAGAGAAAAACTGTATCGACTTAACTACAATTAAACATTAAACAAACATCAGGCTGTGTGCAGTTACCCTGCATGGAAAACAAGGGGCAGAACAAGGCTTGCTGCTTCCCCTTGCTCTGCCATGGTGAAATGAGTCAGAGTGGGAGGAAATACTGCCTAGAGCCCAGTGGGGGTCTAGACTCTTCTCCCTCTTGCACAGGGATGGGTCAAGTCAGCCTAGTTCTTCTAGCTTGGCTTTTTTGTGTATAGTACAAGAAAGTTCCTGGCACAGCTCTCAGCCAAAAAAATCTCTCCTTTCATTGAACGATGGCTCTGGCCAGTTCTGGGAGCTTCTCTCAGCTGGTGGTGGAACAGCATCGCAGTTGTCATCATCATTCCTGGAACTGGGATGCTCTGCAGCTGCTCTGTTCTTGGTGAGCCCGTGAATTACTGCTCACAAAGAAGCAACCAGGGAGGGTATGGCAGGTGAGGGAGCTCTGTGGAAAGAAGGCAGGGGGCACATTCCTGTCTTTGCCCAATAAATGAAAGACCGACCCTCAGTCCAGACTTAGTCATTCACACATTGCCACACTGACCAGTCTTTTCTCATCCCACACATGCTAAAGGCATCTGTCTAGAAGAATGTAAATTAAATAAGAATCATTGCCTTCTCCTTCATTATACTAATGTTGAGAACATGAAAAGGGGAGGGGGGGAAACAGCAGAATCCTAATCTGATTTATATCAAATGCCATTTGTGTTTTTCACTGGCTGCCTCAGGGGGAGGAAATCCACAGAATGAATATGGGAGGTCTTTATCATCACCAAAGGAACAGAAACACAAGAAAAGAGCAGATGGGAGAGGATGAAAAGAGGGAAAGTATTTCAGAAAAATGGAGTTTATAGGTGCTGTTTCTTAGGCATCTCACAGGTTCCCACTGAGCAGGTATGCTGAGGGAAGAGAGGAGGTTTCTGCAGCCAACATCAAGACTTGTGATTTGCTTCCAGAGGTTTCTGCTGCTCTGTGGCTGAGTCCTGTGTACTTCTCTCTAACAGCCTTTTAGGCACAATGGCAAGGCTCTCCTTTTAGCATCACTGGTTTTGCCAGACTCATTTAAATGGACCCCAGCATGTTTGACATGCCTAGCCTTTTTCTGGGGGTAGGGACAGAGCTCACACAGACCATGAAGACAAAGGGCAACCTCTATAGATTGCTGCTCACATGGTTGTATGAGTGAGCAACTGCAAGAAGCCTGGCACAAGCCCCCCCCCCAACATGAGCTACGGTGCTGAGGAGAGGTGTATCACCCTTTGTCTCCATGGACAACCTGATAACCACTGCACAGACCCCAAATTCCTCTGACTCTTTTCATGTGACACCCCAGACAGACCACACTGAGCCCACGTGAAGAAAGTGGCAATCAAGCAGAACACCACATCCAGCCTGGTTGTACTGTCTCACCGAGCAGCCTCAGTGGTAATCAGGACTGATATTCCCTTGTACATGATGACCAATCAGGAGAAACCATCGTTTTCAACTCTCAGTTTTACCCCGAGTCTCACACTGTCTGGTCATTTCTTGTTCCTATAGTTACACAGAAATCAGTGCTGCTCCTGTTTCCTGAAGGGACCCAATGCAATCTGACTGCCTCCCTAATAACTTGGGAGCTCACAAACTAGTTTCAATCCAGACCAGAGAAAAGTGGAGGTTTCCGGGATAAGTAAGTTCTTACAAACTTCATGAACACGAGCTGTGGAGAGGATATTGATCTAGCAGCTCCAGGAAAGACTGAACTGTGAGCTTGTGCCTTATTAAACCAAACCACATAGGAAATAGCCTTATATATGAGACCTAACAACATTCATCAGGGTCTACAACCAACCACAAGACATGAATCTGCAGGAAACAAGGCTTAACTTCTTCCAATATTCATTCGGAGATGCAGAGAGACGACTAAAAATGATACCAATAAAAGATTATCCCATCCCTATAAAATGTGTAAGTCAAAAAGAAAAGAAACTCTAGTAATTTTTTCAGTTTCAGGCTCTGTAAGACAAATCAAACCTCTGCAGGCCTGATCTCACAAGCTCTGAAAACCAGTCTGGCAACATGACACTTGGTTCAACCTCTGCAGCTTAACTGTAGTTAAAACATCAGACATGAGTCCAAACCAGCGTAGACACAGCTCTGCCTAGGCTACAGAAAGCAAATCCAATAAAACCAAACCATCCAGTTAAACTGCAGAGAAACTTTCTCCCTCTAATGTAAAATTTAAAAAGGATCGTTTAATTAATAATCATGAAAAACAATGATTTTTCCAAAAGCTATTCTACTTCCCATTATTAATTCAGCTTCTCTGAACTGCTGAAGAGATGTGGAAAGGAATGGCAAACCTCCTGTCATAGGAGTGTCACATCAAGATGGTGCTATTGTAGAGCACTACAGCACTGTCTGCCCCCTCACTAAATCTGCCTCGGGGCCATGCAATTGGGATTCAGCCAGAACCATCACTGCAGCCCCACAACAGTGATAACGCTGGCATTTCTGGTACTGCTTTAAGTAACACGGTTTAAAATGCTGGTATTTCAGGCTTCCTGAGCAGATCTATCATTCAGGTCCCATTTAGGCTGTCACTGATGGAAGAGGCACCCTCAGGGAATTAAGAGCTCTGAAAATACCTCCATGCAGACAGGGCCAGCAAGGCCTCCTCCTCATGGTGATTTACTTCAGTGCAGCAATGAAAATTCCTGTCTGAAACCAAGTGCCTGACTGCAAACTTACCACAGCTCCGGGGCTAGTGGAGTCAAAAGGTCACAGTATTTATTTGTTGCTCGTCCAAGATCACTTTCCCATGAACTTGATGGATTCTCAAATGCCTTCTATTGCACAGAAGACTGTGATTAATCTGAGTCTTGGTTCAGTTTGGGCCCAGCAGTGTTTTCTTCGAAAAACTTACTCTTAAATTCACTCCTCAGATTCTTAGCAGCTTTAAAACTGAACTCTAAGTTTTAAACTAAAATATATAAAGGTCATCTTTTTCTAAGCAAGTATAATAATTGCAGAAAATAAATTATTCTAGTTCTTAATGTAATACTTTGCCCAGCAGAGGAAGAATTCCACACTCAGGATCTTCAGCTGCTCTTTTTTCCTCTCTGTGTTAAGACACAGTGGAAGTCAGTTCTGCTCCCAGCCCTGCTATTTACTTCTTGTGCTGTTCCACGTAAAACTTGAATTTCATGTATGTAAAAGCACTTCTCTCTGTCTCCAAAGCACAGTGTTATTTAATTTTTTATATAATATAATAGAACATGGTGATGTTATACAGTCTCTCATAACTTTCTCGTCTTTATAAAGCTGCAGTTGCTGGACTCATGTTGTTACATGAAATTCTCATTGCAACAACAACTAAAACCTTCTAGTGCTCAGGGTAAGGAAGAGGAGATGGCAAAGTGACTAACTGTAGGTTCAAAACCCATCTGAGCCCTAGCTAATCATCTTACAGCAATTCAAGGCATCACCCACCATTCCCTGCCTAAACCATTTGCCAGAGCTTGAAGCCATGGGCAACAGTGGATCATGTGTCTGTAGCAAAGCACAACAGCTTACAGCCAAAAGCTCAGTTCATGTGCATCATCCTCACTGCTTTGAGGTGAAAGATGTATTTTGCACAGGAGACTATTCTGCTGTGGAACAGGGACCCCAACATCAGCAAGGCAGACAGCTGGGGCCATGTTTCCAGCCCCAGGTTTGCATCCCTCAGTTCAAAGCCCAGCATTTCAAGCAAGATGTTTTGGTAGCAGTAATGTTACCATGGGATCCAGGTCAGGTGTTCCTCCCTGCCTGGTCACCCCTGTAATCCAAGTTCTCTTGTGTCTTCATTAGTCTCACCCTGGCCTTCCAACATACCTCTTCCAAATCTCCTGATATCCCCCCATCACAACATGTCACCACATCCCCAGACAGGACTCTCACTTTCTCCCCACATACCCTCACTAGCAGCTGGATGTTTGTCCAGCTGAATGCCCACTTGTCAGGCAGCAGTCAGCCACTGCAGGCCCAAGGTGAATGCTTCTCCATGGGGGCATTGATTTGGCTCCCTGTCCTCCATCATCCATAGTATCTTCTTTTCTTCCTTTTCATGGGAAAATCTGTGCATCTGGAGCCCTTGACAGCAATGATGCAGTGTGTTTCCAATTGCTCTGCAAAAGGAGCAAGGGGATAGAGAATTTGCTACACATAACCTAACTGCACTTTAAACTCACCACCTTTGGGCTTTACCCCTGCCAAATACAACACTTAACATACAGCCCTGGGATTGCCTTTCCACCCTGAACACTCATCAAAATTAATAAAGCATGAGGTCTTATATGCTAAACTGGGCACAGTCCCGGTGGGAAAACAGTCGTCCCAGAAGTCTCAAGCCTGGCAGGAAACTTCAGCTTTCCAAGAGCCTGAAGTTGTGTGGGACAAGTTAAATGGTGCTACTCAGCAACAGTTTCCCAGAGAAATACAGGGAGGGCCACAACAAGGCCAACAAAGACTAAAAATATCCCAGAGTTTAGCCCACGCTCCACATACTGCTTTGTTTAATGTGCCATAATTAAGGCTTTTTGTACACACAGAGTGATGTACGAAGTGCAACACCATCACACAACCAGGAACAGCAATACCTAAGAGACACAGAGACAAGGGGACAGTGGAGCTTCTGAGAACTGAAGATGAACTGGAGTTTGAAGAGCAAATTGAGAGGAATACCTTGGGAGGAGAGGGTCTGCTCAAGGGGTGATGGAAAGATGGAGTAAAAATTCATCTGCTTAGCTGAAGCCCAGCAATTTGGTGACTGTAGTTGCTGCCAACATTTGAATTTCTCTGATTTATGCCTACAAACTTATTTGAGACTGCAAAGCATCTGTTTAAAGCAAGCTCTAATTTGAGAGATTTTTCCCTTTGATAATATGATGGCATCATTTTCCAAAGTGCTAAAAAACAGACAAAAATCAAGAGCTGAGGTGCTGCAAGATTTGACATTTTTCATGTAGCAGCAAGCCAGTCTGACACTCTTTCATGTATCCCAGCATGCTGTTACTATGTGAAGTTCTAATGCCATGGATAATAGTTAAGAGGAGGACAGTTACGTTTTTGAAGCCAAGAAGAAATAAAAAAACCCTTGAAGTGCCTTTATTAAACAAACATTATTGAAACCTCTCCTTTTGGTCCTTGAATTCCCATCGGGCAGACACCATACCCTTCACGTAACCCCTGGCTGCTGATTAATGAAACTTGGCAAAGGGCAGCAAAGCCATGCCAAAGGCAGTACAAAATCCCATGTTTCCACAAATCCCAGAAGTGAAAATGCACAGACAACAACAGCACCTCCCAATCATTACCTGGCTTCACTGAGCCACAGGTTTCAGATAAGAGCTCTCAAATAGGCTATGTTTTTCCTTCTGTGTTCCTGACAATGACTCCCCATTCAAAGCAATCACAGCCATCTCCCGTGTACAATTATTGCCTTTTTACAGTCTTACCTTGTCTACCTCCTCACTGCAGACCACAGCAGTCAGACACTACGTGCACCCGCAGTAACTTTTCATGTAGCTGCCTGAATTTCTGGCTCCTGTAGGAAACCTGCTGTCTGCAAAGTTAACAGGCATGAAAACACTGGATACAATTCTCACCTAAGCTAAAACCGAGCTTTTTGGATCATTAGTGTTCATAGCACCTAATCAGGCTACTGCTAGAATCACTAACCCTTTATGTGCTGCAGATGGTGGCTTCAGCTGTGAATGCCGAACATCCGGACTTGGTGGGTGTTCATGTTCTACATCACATCTCAGTTTTCCTGCTTTGTTTCAGTTATGGTTAAAATATAATAACCTATATGCTATGTAATCAGAGAATCTGTGCTCTGGATGGCTCCCAAATTAAAGCAGCACTCTTTCCAGTGTCCAGACACCCCTCACCAGCAAGATTCAAAAGATAACATACAGCCAGGAGCAGCAAACCAGCAACTTGGAACCAGTGGTACACACAGACAGGTCAGAGCAACACAACTACAGCAACAATCAGAAATACCCAGGGTGACCTGAAGCAGGCCAGCCCATGTTCCCAGGTCTCTCCCAGAACAAGGAGAATGCTTGTACAGCCACTGCACACCAATGCTGGAGTTACCCCAAGCATCTCTTCCACAGCAGAGCTGAGAGGCAGGAAGGTGTCAGGGAGGGAGAGTAACACGCTGCCTGCAGCCTAGGGCAGAGCTGCTCCTGGGTTAGCAAACTGGTGCTGGGTCCAGAGAATCAAAGCCCAGGAAAGAACAGCCATGCCTCATCACCTGGCCAGTCAGGAACATCAAGATGGGTTTGCAAACACCATGACAAAAGAGTCCTAAAAATCACACAGGTGGGTTTCCCACCCTGTGCAATGACACCAAGCTTCATATCAGTACTGGAGTGTGATGGGAAATAGCTTCCTGGCTGTCTTACAGAACTTTACTTTTATACTGTTTGGCTGTTTGCAAACAGGAAGACTTTCAAAGAGGAATCTCAAATGCAAGTAATTGATTTTTTTAGTCCGCTAAAAGAGGTATTTCACAAAACGTATCCTATGTGTCCTGCATGACAACCTGTACCATGCATCACAGTAAAACCATGCTTCTCCCAACCCCATGCCTGCTAGTCCTCACTAAAAGTCTGTAAAATGTCCACTCCTGGTGGCATATTGTAGAGGGCAGGTGGTGTGCATGCACCAGGGCAGCAGAAGCCCTGTCAAAGAACTTGCAAATCCACGTCTGTAGGCACCAATGCAAAAATCCCAACCCCAATACTGATTTTTATTTCCTCCTGGGATCCTAGTTAAGTGACTGTGTTCCAGCTTTCCTAGCCATGCAAGAGCCTAGTCCTTGGAGATGTTAATCCCTGGAGATTAGCTGTTAAAGCTAATCTGTAAAGCTGTTAGGAGGAGAAAAATAAAGTATTTCCCTTGTGGTTGCATCGCTGTCCTTGTGGAAGAGTCTTGGGCTTCTCAACAGAAATGCAACTAATGACTTCTGGAGCACTGTAACCATGTTCTACAGAAGGAATCCAAAGAATATATTTAAGAATGAAGGGCTTCTGGGAGTATGTGGGCCAGCACCCACAATGCTGATGTTGGGAGCTTGTGATCTGCTCAACTATACAAGATGATTTAGAAGACTCCTAACTCCATTTTGCTGTATAGAAGATAAACCAAACCAAACCAAACCAAACCAAAAAGAAAACTGAAAAGTAAAAATGCAGAGAGAAAATATCAGACAGGGACCTGTGATGTGTTCATTGCCTAGGAAGGATAGGGCAAGAGGCAAAATAATATACCAAGTATGAAAACCAGAGAAAGTAAGGTGATAAGAAATGCTTAATATATCTGTAAGAGAGCAGTAACTCCTCTGTGATGAGGTCTGAGAGAATTAATTCTACATGAAAGTGGAGAGAAGGTACTGCAGAAAGGGCTGATATGACATTTTCAGACTGTTCAGGTGGAAGTGCTAATGAAGCATACATTGTTAATTACTGCTGAGCTATCCCCACACCACGCTAGGGTGCAGGATCACAGAGCTGGAGCAGATGGGTTCATTGACCATCTCATCACAAGTCAGGAGTGGAGAGCAGCAAATTTAGGGGGCTCATAGGGCAGGTGGTAGAAAAGGCTCTGGGGCTGAGTGATGGAGAGAGAAAGAAGGCATTGTAAGGTGCTTGGAGGAGGTGATGAGATGCCAAGCCTCTTCTTGTGGAGATTCACACTGCCCTTGCCAGGATGGCTCCATATACCACCTCTGCACTGGGCTAAAAAGTAACAGGTCCAGGTGCCACATCCAGGAACAGTGACACAAACCCATGTGTCTCTGCTGCCTCATGTTCAGCACATGGGCACAGCAGGAAGCTGGCTGCACAGCACCCCACAGAGAGAGCTCCAAGTGACTACACATTGGGAAACACTGATCACTCAGACAGCAGGATAACAATATATGGCACACACGGAATACCTGTGATTACCAAAGCACTTTGTAAGTATGAACACAACCTCTCTCTGTCACTAGGAGACAAATTAATATTTGTCCTCATTATACAGGAAGGAACTGAGACACAGAAAGGTTATGTGATTTGTTCTACACAGCAAAAGTGAACAGCAGAACACAGAAGATGATGACTGACAAGCAGTTTGATGATGATTTTCCTCCACACTCTCTCTTCTTTCCCCACTATTGGTTTTGCCAGCCAGCAATGCACTCATACTGGCAGCTATGGGGAGAATGTGGAGCACACAAATTTGGGACTGGGCATTCATATTGGTAACAAAACTATCCAGCATTGTGATAGCAACCTGTAGCTTCTGAGAAGCAAAAACTTTTGACACAGTACTGCGTATTTTAGAGCTAGTCCCTGGATATTAGGAACCATGAAAAGACATTTGGAGAGGACAACTTATTGAGAACACACACATCAAAGAACAGCAAATTCCAGCCAGTGTCAGACTCAGCAGATACACAGCATGGGTAGGAATCCCAGTCCAGGCTGATTTTTCAAAAATTCCCACCAAAATCAGAAAAGAGTCAGAAATACAGAGTGGGCTTGCTGCTAGCTGATACATATGAACCGGCAGCTTGAGATAATTCAGTTCCTGGCTGACGTTATGCTTAGGGGATATTTTCAAATCAGGGTAAAAAAGAGAACAAAAATATTTCCTCCACAGATCTCAACGTCTCTCCCTTCCTGTAACACTTTCATTATGCTTGCCAGATTGGAAAATGCTTCTGGCCAAAATGTCCCCCCACCAGGAACCAAACAGCAAATGAGCTCTCTGCTAATAGCTAGCACCTTATAATAGGGAAAGGAGTTATTTCACTTGCAGTCCATGGTGGTATCTCTGAAGGACCTGGAGAACAATGAATTCAGAAGGTGAACTGAGAAACCCTACGTACTGGTTAGAACATCTGACATCTCTGCTGAGCATTAGCCTTGCTGTGGGCTAACATCAGGTGTCCCATTCACCTTGGCTTTGCAGCTTGTGAATACACTAACCCTGTGGTGCCCACCAGCAGCTTTTTAGCTGCACTCATAACTAGTTCAAACGCAGACTCCATGCTGAGCTGGTTACATTACCATCACTGCAGCAGGTATGATCATAAGTCACTGCTGTAGGGTAAGTGAGCTGATAAAGGTTGTTAACTTCTCACCCTGAAACCTCACAACATGCCCAATCCAGCCTCATCTCACAGCAGAATGGTCATTCCTTTGCAGAGCTTGTCTCTTCTCCCATCTCTGAATTAGGCTTGGTTCCCCCTCCAGCTCCCCAAGGGATGCTGTATGTATTTCATGGCCTTCAGCCACATGAGAGTTTAGACTGCCCAGAACTTGTAGGGTCAGGAATCTTGGCCATCTCTACACTCAGCTAATGAAAAGGAAAGGAGCAGTGCTAGATCTTGAGGCAGCTGCAGAGCTCTGGAAGGGAACTGCACAGAAGCACAGCTGCTCCTTCCCCAGGTGACAGTGGCAGCAGGCAGGGACCTGCAGCCCCCTTAGGAGGCTGCCCACAAATCGCTGCCCATTTTGACCCTCTCACATCTCTTATCCTGTTTGCATTGGTATAACTAACTGCAGAAAGCAAGCAGCAAAACAAGGTCCCACCCCAAAAGATAATAAAGTTTTCAGTGAAAAAAAGCTGCAAAAATGTCAGGGTGTGTATTAGGGGACAGACAAGCACACACATGGGTGAATACTATCTTAAAAGTCAGCATTTGCAAACCCAGTGTTGCTGAGCTTACTTGGTTGCTGTCTCTCCTCTTCCACTCACGCACTTGCTGGGAGAGCCTGACCACCTGAAATCAGTTCAATTCCCAAGAAACATCAGTTTTGTAATCATTTGTGCAAGTCAGGTAGAGGCTTACAGTGCTGGACAGGATGAACTCCCAGAGCACCTGTGAAGCCAAAATCATTCAACCCTCATGTCGAAAGCAACCTCCAGAAAATTCACACATATTTCCCCTGCTGAAAACCAGCCCCTATCACCAGGGTCCCACAGGGCAGCTGCTCCAGTCTCCACCACTCCCCGTGGTCAGCCAAAAAAGAGGTGGAAACCTCAGGGAAATACCAGCGAGACAGCTCAGAGCATGGAGGCAGCCCCGTGGAAATCGGCAGGGAAGGAGGTCTGCAGCTGCCAGGGAGGTTTTGCTATACATGGTCCCCAGGGCAGGGGTAGAGGCTGTGGGAAGCACAATCCTGAGGGCTGGCTTGGGAGGAAAGGAAAGTTCCTTGGTGGTTAATGTGTCTCCAAGCAGTGCAAAATCCACCTCCCTCCACGGGCTAAAGGTGAAACGTGGCTCCACGTGGCTCTCCCGCATGGCGGTCAGAACGCTGCCTCAGCACGGACACTTCGACCTCTCCTCTGAGCATATGAAAACCATTGCTCCTTATCGGCTCCCCTCCCCTGGAAACCTCCCACTATCCCATGCTGGGGATTTAGGAAGAGGTCAGGGAGGGAGAGTTTTGCACGCTGAATCATTCTCAGACAAATCGTTTCCTTATTATACATGGCAGCCTCCCACGGCTGGACTGCCAGAGGGCTCTCTGAAATCCTATTAGGTGCCTTTCCCTCGCTTCTCTTTATCCCCTCCATCATCCTTCTCTCACTTGAAACATTATAGCTTGCAGTCCCAACGGAGACAGTCCGGGGGGTCACAAATACACAACAGTCCAAGGGGCCCGAAGAAAGGAGCAGCATGAGGGCCTGGTTTAAATGCTCCAGGCTCAGAAACTCTCACCCTGCTCTCTGCATGGGGCAGCCATGTTCCCAGCTCGGGCTCCCAGCTCCCAATGGGACTTGCAGTCAGATGTCAGGATCCCACAAGCCAGGATCCCACAAGCCAGGAGCAGAGCTTCTCTCCGGGCCCACAAGGCCATTGCTCTGGCACGCTGCTGACCATCCCTGTAGTTCCTACCACATTCACCCAGACCCTGAGCTTGCTGGGTGCAAATCAGGAGCCACAGAACTGTTTTTTGCAGAGAGCATCAAAGAGGAGTTGGGTAAGAAGCCCCAAGGCTCCGGTTACAGCCTCCGGGCTGGAGCTGAGGTGCACCCAGCCAGCCAGGAGCACGGCGGGATGGGGGTAATTCCCGTCACCAAGCCACACCAATTCCTGTTGGGGATGAGTTGTGCTGGATGGGCTGGGTGCCTGTGCCTCCTGCTGGAGCTCTGTGAGGACAGGCCTGGCCATGGAGGAGCACAAGGCCTTGCAGGCCCCTCCATGAGGCCTGGAGAGATGAACAAAACACCAGGACTCCAGGCGGGAGGTTCCTGATGTCAGGAGAGCTCCTCGATGGAATTAAAGCAGAGTTATGGGGTGCGGCTACAGCTGAATTATTCCTTATGCAGCTTCTTTTTAACACACTATCTTCCCTTGTAAATTGTGCTGCTCAGACCCCACTTGCTGCAGGGACATTGCCAGTCGAGGCTGTGACTGAAGTAATGCCATATCTGTACCAAACACACAAACCCTTCTGAGGTGCCTCAAAACACAGAGAATTTTCAACAGGGCTGGGTCTGACAGGTCACAGCACGTGTTTGGGACACTTCTGGTTTGTTACTCAGGCAGAGAGATTCCCCGGGCAGAAGCAGGGCTGGGGCTGTCACCCAGCAGTACAAAGTCTCCATTTATTCACGCAGAACTGAATAAGGGTTCTCATGGTGCTTCTCTACTCAAATGCCTTGGGGCCACAAGAACCATTAAAGTGTCAGGGAAAACAGAAATCGTCTCTGCACACTCACAATTTCCTAAAAATTGTATCATTAAATCTGGCCACTTGCTATCTCTCTGTGTTGTCATTTCTTTTCTCCTCCTCTCTGTGGCTGCTTTGTCTTGCTGGGGAGCAGCTACGCCGCAGTTTTCTTCTATTTCAGAAATGTTCAGCAGCAGCTTACTGTCAGCCCCACAGCATGATAACAGGTACAGCCACATGTAAGGGTGACCTCACATCACCAGATCATTTAAAATTCAGTCACAGCAGGATTTGTGGCAAAGTATTTCACATTCCAGCTCAGGGGTGATTTGTCCTCTTGGGGACCCACAGCCTCGTGGTGTGGTGTCCAGCATGAGGCTGAACTCAAATGCTGCCCTACAGTTACAAATTCCATCTTAGCCTCTAGATTTCTCTGAACCGTACTAGAGGTGCTGTGAACCTTCCAGGTAAATAAAGCAAGCCCCAGATCTGGGAAATGAAACAAAAACTGCAAGTGGAATTCTATTGCTTTGAAATAGCTCTCTGGACCCACAGGAATTCATACAGCACACACATACTTTCTCCTTCGTTACTCCTCGTGGCTGATGCAGCACTGCACATCAAGGTGCAGAGTCCTCATCTCCTGCACACATCAGCACAACACTGAAACATTTAGCACAACTGTGAGAGCTCTCCTGAGAGATGGAGAGTGCTCCACTCCTGCAGGCACCCACAAGCCACAGCCCTGCTCCCAAACCTATCAATCACCAGCCTTCCATCTTCTGATTTCGTTTGCTCCAAGCGTGAATGAGTTCACAGTGGCCTGGGTTAACATTTTGTTTTTCCTGCAGCCCATGGAGTCCCACTGTCCAGTTACTGCATTACACAAAAGAACAGAGACTGCAATTGCCCTGAACAGCACATACATTAGAGGAGAAAGGAATAGGCTCAGGGGGAGGATTATTCTGCAGCTGCAGTACCAAAAGGGCACAGAGATTTACCAACTTGCTCAGGTTACACAAGCTTAACACAAGCACTCAGTCTATGAGAGAGACAAGAATTCAACCAAAGTCCTCCAAGTCCCATGCTACTGCCTTGTCTGTCCCACCCGTGAAGGAGTGTCATTACCTTCCAAGGGCAGAGCAGGCAAAATGGCAATGATGCTTTGCCTCCTTCCTGCAGCACAAGCAAAATCAGAGTTACAGCATAGCCAGGTGTGAATGAAGACAGAGCACTTAGAACAGCAGTGTCAGGTGGGTAATTTTTTTTGGCAATTAAAGATGTGCTACTTCCAGAGACCTCCCTTCCCCCAGTTACGAGCTACTTCTGCCTCCTGAACTGCCTGGACCACTTCCTCACCCTCTCCCAACAGCAAATCTGGTGTTGTGGAGAGGTGGACACTTGGCTAGCAGAGCTGATTTGCTTTCACTTGCTTTGTTTCTAACTAATGCCTGCATCACCACACATCTGCTTCATGTTTTACAGCAGCTTTAATTTGGAGCAATGCTGAATGCTCAGTACCTGTCTCCTCCTTTGGGTACCACAGTCAGGCTCCAACACTAATTTTTATCCCTAATTGGGCAACTCTGCCACAGCAAATCTGAAAGCACAACAAAAGGAAGTAACCACTGAGACTCTGAATGTATTTTGAAAGAGAGCTCCCATGCAAACCCTTCCCTTAAGTTTCCTTCTCGAGCAGTGGAACAAAAACTAGAAGCTGCATTTGACATTCCTAATTGAGAGGCTATGATGATTTGTGACTATGTCTCTCCTTCAGCAGAATGGATCAGCCTTACTCTTAAAATCACACTTGAAATATCAGATCAACAAAATCAAGTAATAAAACCAGTGAAGAGACTGACCTATGCATCCCTGGGTAACTTCTGTCAGGGCCAAATATTTCAGACAATGACTGCTCTTTTGCTGACAGAATTAAGCTGCCACATCTCCATCTTTCTCAAATTTAAGCCCCACATTAGTATCATATGAACAAGCCTACTCTAAAGTCTAGAAATGAAACAAAGCTTCTAAAGTTTCTGGTTTTATTTCCATCTGGAAATGTAGATAAAGGTTACTACAAGACCAGTGCATGCTCAACATACAATGGTCATAATGTCCCATTTTCAGAATCCTGAAAGTCCTGATAATAAAAATAAACAAGCCAATTTCTCTATGAAGTAGTAAAGAATACTTGACTCAGGAAACAAAGAACTGGAATCCTGTGTTCTCCACTCAGCCTCAGACTATCTTTCTACAGAGAACAGACTGTTTCTAAACAAAACCACTTTCCAAACCTGCCACAACAGACCTGCTTTGGGATTTATAAAATCTCTGGATGAGTCCAATGTTCCTTATACACTTTGGTGGAAATACTATACTGCTTATCACATAGACTGAACTTGAAACTAAGCAAGTTTTTAAACTTTGTTTTGAGACATCAGCTTCATGCAATACCAGGGTTCCAGGCAGACAGATCTGACTGGTTACCACCCTTTGTACAAGCCCAAGCACAGAAGAAATGAGCTTTGATTTAAAACCAGGGAAGCGCACATGGCAGTGAAAATCTGAAATAAACTGAGTAATCAGTGGTTTTTCATATGTCATTGTGTTATTAACTCACAGTTTGGTGTACAGGAGATGGGTTCAGACCAAGTCTAATTCTAGTCCTAACATTGTTTCTTTGGACTGAATTCAGTCTTCTTTTAAGGAGCTGCAGTTTTAATCATCCATCCAAGTATGTCAAGTCTCTGTTTGGCTTTTTATGTGGCTGCAGGCATATGTTAAATAGGATCATAATATTTACTTACCTCACCACAGTGGTGGCATACTTAGTGCACTGACCTGCATTCTAATATGATACAAAAAGATAGTGTTTGAAGTAGTGTCAGGCAATATCTAGAGCCCCTCCCTGTTCAGCTTTTAAGACTCTAAAAATCACATATTTTTGTTATGTTCTCTCTATTTTTTTTCCTGTGCAAAAAAGTAATAAACAAAAGGTAAAGGCATTAGAATCCTAACAGCCTCAATTTCCAATACTGCAAATTCACAGCAGAAGCAGGCTGGAAGGAAGGCAGGTAGTTTCTTTTTCAAAGATTCAAACCAGTTAATAAAGAAAAATGGAATTAAGAACTTCCTCAGTCACAGCTTTGACTAGAAACGGAAGAAACCCAGGAAATTCTCCTTTCCTTGCTCTCTGAGCACCATTTATTATAACTTTTATGTGATTTTTTTAACATAATAAATTAAAAATCAAAAAGACTGATTTCTGGGTTGATGATGATTCTTAAATTAGCTTTTGTTTGCAAAGAGCTTGGAAGATGTAAGTGATTATTGTGGGTGCTACTGACTTTGCTGGGAGAGAACTTCAGCACAGGTGATCCACCAGGGAGCAACAAAACTAAGTGGCTGGTAGTTCTGAAAGGCCATACTCAAGAAGCACCCACAGTGTGCTCTGATTCTGCACATATGGATGGGATAATGGTGGATAATCTACAGACACTATATGACTTCAAGCAGTAAACTTAATGAACATCCACAGTAAGCAGACTCAACTCTCATGCAGCCACTTTTATCCTCGTACTTGCAAGCAATAGTTACCCAGAACACTGCATTACTAGATTTGTTTTCCATGATGGGAGGGAAAAGGATGGGAAATGTGCAGAAAGCACACAGTCATCCAGGCAAAAGTTAAGGCTGCAACTGGATCACCCAAGTCCTCTAAGTCCCAGCTCAACACTGTGAGCATGTAGCTGTGCTCCTTTCCCTGCGTCACACCAGGGAGTTCAAACATACAGGAAGGCTTGGCAGAATCACTGAGTGTTTGAGCTTCATTACTCAATGGCACCAAACCCTACAGGAAAAACAGGCAACTGCCTTCTGCTCAACAAGGAGACAAGCCTTGGGACATGTGACCAAAAGTGTCTTATGCTGCCTGAACTAATCTCTTCCTAAGTGTTCATCCATCCTTTCACCCACCTCCACTCACCACCTGCCACAAAGCTTTTTGCCTAATTTTTAGTATTTCCAGTAAAACATTAACGTTGGAGCACTCAGAACATAAGTCAATCAAGTAGGAACCATTCACACCTCTCCATGCCTTCCCAACTACAAACAACCTTTCCCCAGTGCTCAGTCAACATCCCAAACACTTCTCCCTTCTTCAGGAAACACCTGAGTAAGCAGGTGTGGCTGACAGATTGCTTTCAACTTCAGCAAATCCCCAGACACTGCCCTATCTAACCCTTTTTCCATCCTTGGGTGAAGACAGGATTCATGGGAGACCCAGCAGGCAGTGTGGTGGCTCCAACAAAAGCCTGTGGAGATCAGGGACACTGGTTTCAGCTTCAGATCTGGTTTGTTGACCTGGGATGCATTAGCACAGGTCTGACAGCTTCCACCTACCAAAGAGCACTTTCCACCTAAAGAGCAAGCTCTTGGGAGAGATATCACTGCTGTCTAAATGAGGGAGACATGAGGGCTGTGACTGCATCAGGCTATTTAGGAGCACAGTGCTAGAGTGCAGGGAGGCCAGGAGAGCTGCTAATGCCTTTAGTTTTATCCCTATCCTGGAAAATTCAAGTCTGTCTAAAGCCATCTCCCAGAACGTGTGTGTAGCCTGCCTAATTTAATCGGTCCCTGCTTTCTGACAAACCTTCCTGGGTATTACCAAAAGAAGCATAAATGTCAGAAAGGCTAAGAGCTGCCTCCTAAGTCCAAATAATTTCCATCTGTGACTCTACAGAGTATTTGAACCTAAGGCTATTGAAATGAATGGCTGGTATCAGCCACTCACTGCACATGACCTGTATCACTCTCCCACATTGCTTTGACCTCATCTGAAACCATTTGCAATTTTACTCCTTCCACAGTAGCATGAATTAATGATTGATCATGGACCTTCACCATGAATCTCCAGGCTTCTGTCAGCTGGTGTCACAAACTTAACATTATCTAATTGTAAGTTTTCCCATTTAATTGCAATATACACCTGCTCAATGTCCCTCTGTGTGTGGAAAAGCATCATACTTCATTTAAAAAGCCCTCATTTAAATTCAACAGCTAGCTGCACAGATTTAACCATTAAACTGATTTATGTTGCATAAAAGATCAAACCAGATCGCACCTTGTGGCCAAATAACCATAAAAGGTTTCTGTAAAGATCATTAATTCACCTCCCTGGGCAGTTAGTTTAGCAGTAAATATGACTCAGATGACTTTATCCAGTTAACCTTAATCAATTTGTTATTATGATTAGTCACCCTAAATAATACAAATGTGAAAGGGGAAGGTGCTACAGTTCCGACCCTGGTAATGAACAGTCCAGTGGTGTGTTGACCCTGGATTCCCACACTCCTGGGATAACAGGGATCTGCCCTCCTCCTGTGCCTGAGGGACTGCAGCCAGCGTGTGCCAGGGAAGAGCATCCCAGAGGCTGGGCTTTGCCTGATCCTTTTCAATGGCACACAAGTAAGCAGGTCCTGCCACCATAGCACAAGAAATAGAAGAAGATGAGGGCAGCAGGGGACAGAAGGCAAGGACAGCCCATTCATCCCATGCTAGGAGGAAACCTGGCCCAGCTATCCACATACCAGCTTGAGATCTGGCAAGGTTTTTTTTTTTTGGCAGACCCAGCTCTGTCACAGACTTCCAGGGCGACCTTGGCCAGGGTATTTCATCTTGCTGTATCTCAGCTCCCCAGCTGTTAAGCAGGGATGGAGCTGCTTCCTTTTCTCACAGGAGTGGTCTTAAAGTTTGTGAGGCATTCAAACATCACAGCCCTGGGAACCATAAAAACTCCTTAAGCAGGCAGATCCATCACACTGGATGCTCCCTTCTTCCCTCACCCCTGCACGGCTCCATTGACTTCAACCCATTTACCCTGTCACAGAGGACATGAAATCAGAGTCAGGCCCTTGATCTGGCAAAGGGATTGCCTTTTCCTTGGAGCTGCTGCAATAACCAGCAGAATGTGACCCGGTGGGGGATATAGCAACATAAGTGATCATCAGTACGACAGGAAATAGGCCCATATCTCGGCCACCAGGCATTCACACCTGAGCAAAGCACATTACACCCAAAGCCCAGCACTCCCTATGCAAACTGCTGATATCACCTTACACTTTTTACACCAGTTTTTGAAACAGAGGGAAGCGATGGTGAGATGGGGCTTGAATCTGAATGTAGATCATGGTATAGGTCAGCAGAAAAATCCATGCAGTCAGTGGAGCAATACTGGTGTAAAGAAGAAAACAGGATGCAAGGTGTTTGGGTGTCAGCCCCCCCTGGCCTCCCGAGGGGCAGAGCCTTGCTCCTGTCACAGGGCTGCACTTGGTATGCAGTCAGCACATCAGTAAATCATGAGTCCCATCGTGAAAGGGCTCATTCTGTCCGTGTGCATTTCTCTCTCTGTGTGCTCGCTCTCGCCAGGGCAAGAAAAGCACTTTATCCTTCATTTTTATGCTCAGCCACATGCTTCTCCAACCTTCCCACACTGTGTAAGTAACTGTAAGAATGTGGAATACTGCTTTTTCCAGAATGCCTACATATCCACCACCCAGGAAAAGGTCTCCAAGCCCATACCTACATTCAGCATGAAGTGCTGACATTTTCTCCCAAACCCAGCTCCTTCTTCAGAAGATATTTGATCTGAACAGAAAACAAGGGCACAATCAAAACCAGTCAGTAAGGGCCTTTTAACAGACCCCAGTGAGATTTAATTGAGATTCTCTGTGTTCAATTACTTACAGTCGTTATAACTAAAAAAGTGGCTTGCACATACCTTGCAACATGCAAAGCCACTGATGTGGAACACAGCATGTAAGAAGAGACAATTCATTTGGGAAACTTAGCATACTAATAGAGGCCCCTTCCTTCAATGTCAGTGATCTTTTCCATAAACTTGCCAGGATGGCCATTTGTTCTTGTTTATAAGTGTAGCTTTCCCAAATCCACAAAAATAAGAGTACCAATAAAGTCTGAAAAGAAAATCTGATTAATTTGAAGGAGTGGGGCTTGACTTTGTGCAGCATTTCACATGCTTAAAATTAATCATATACTCAAGGGTCACCAACTTCACTGGCACTTTTGCAAGGGCCTAAGTCATGCCTTGATTTGGGATCTGAAAACTTCAACATTAGAAAGCAAATGAACAGAAGACTTTTAATTTTTATGATTAAAGGCATATCACATCAATCTCGTATCAACAAGGAGACTTTATTTATAGAATATGACATTAAACCTGAATTCCTTTCAAATATTGAGACTACTTTGTTACATTACACATCCAGGTGCTACATGTGATTTTGACAGACAGGCTCATCCAAGAGGTGCCAATTAACAAACATACTCAGAAGCAGAGCGTGACAAAAGTCACAACATCATCAGAGAAGGAATGTGTTTTTTCTCACAGGAGGAAATATCAGTGAGAAAAAAAGTTTGTTCATCTCCTCCAACAATATAGGAATAGTTTCCCTCAATTACTTCATTACTCTTTTACTAATTATAAAGAGGCATCAAAAAGAATTTTAATAACAGGATGAAGAAATTGTTCTGCATTACCTTTATGTTTTGTGTAATACATCTCCATTGTTACTAATGAGTCAGAGAGAGTTAAAACTCAGTGAAAAGGCTGTTGAATTTTTATTGTCATGTTTGCTTTCAAATTCATTGGAGTGCTTAAGCAAGCCGGTGAGTTCCACATTTGGTCCTAATCTGCTCTGAAGGAAGGGGGCCAGCAGCAGGGTGAAACAGGCAGTGTCTGGCACTTCTGCTTATTTTCAGATAGAGTTTAAGGCAGGAGTCCAGACCTGAAGGGTGTTATAAAATACTGATCTTGAATTTCTACAGTACTTTTCTTCTTGGGAAGATATAATGGTGTCTTACACTCTATTCTACACAATTCTACACTGAATTTATTCAGGCTTCATGTATGAGAAGGGGTGAATTTTAGGAGAATTTGGGCTAGAGGTGACCACGGCCACTGCTTAAAGCACACAGTTGCTGTTAAATGGTATGGAGAAGAAAATCCTACATGGCTTCTTACTCTTTTAAATCTGCCAAGAAGTTACCATGCAAAATGGAACTGGCAACTCTTTGCTTCTGAGAACTGCCAAGTGGTAATTAATGATTTCAAATGTCAGAAACTTCATTTAATATCTTTCCTGAAGGACTACTGACACCATGCCTGTCCAAATCAGCAGCTGTAACTCTTTCCTCTGAGTCATCATTTGCCAGCCCTATGTATTTCTTTACACCAGACCTGCTCAAACACCATTTCCCATAAAAGACTTGGCAAAAGCATGATGTGCCTGAGGCTGTGACTGCACTCTGCTGATAGGTGAGGGTTTCTGTCCTACCAGTAACTCATATGACCCAACTTATCCCTCCAGTCATGTCTTTGTAGACCTTACCTGTTGCTGACTCACATCCTGCCAAAGAAGTAATAATCCCCTACCAGAACCAGCTCGAAGAACAAGTTGCTTCCTACCAAGTGTGTACAACCAGAGGACTCCAAACCTCATCTACAGCAAGAGGTACTGAGATGCATGTTTATGCTGCAGAACTCAAAAAGCAAGAAAAGCTTAGCAATTTAGGCCTATTTTTACACCTTTAGTCCACATCTTAATGTTGTAAAAAAATATTTTAGCAATATAGCAATCAATGTGTTTTCAAGTTACTTGGTGCAAGCCCCCTAGATGGTTGGCTTTTCTTTTGATCCCAGTGAACTGCCTTTGAAACTTTCCTGTTTCTAAGAGA
Source organism: Phaethornis superciliosus (assembly GCA_023637945.1). NCBI lineage: Eukaryota > Metazoa > Chordata > Aves > Apodiformes > Trochilidae > Phaethornis > Phaethornis superciliosus. Next base: position 27,742,426 of record JAJQWJ010000007.1, read on the forward strand.
GAAAAAGAACCCATTTTTCTGGGGAACAACTTTAATTTGATGCAACTTTCTTCCTTGTTTTGTTGACCTCAGACAAGGTTAACAGGTTAATTGGAGTTTTTATTGGTATAATATACAGATGCCAATTATAAGGTGTGTGTTAAATTCCTGTGTTCTAGTTAAGTGAGGAAACCAGATCATGTATACCATCCATGCTCTGCTATCCTAGCTAAAGAGAACTTGGAATATCCCAGGTAACAGAAATCAAAACTAGACAATGAAAACAGCAGCAACAGTACAGATCCAGCATGGCCAGCTCAGAGACAAAGCTGAAAAGCTCTGCCTGTTGTGAGCCAGCTCCCCAGCTCTCATGAGGCTGATCTTAGGCTCTCAGTCTCCACACGGATGCTGTCCTGCACATTCACTGCAGGTGAATGAATCCTTCCAGACCCCCAGGGTGTGGGGGCTGCAGCCCCAGGGCTCTGAGCACTTTGCTGGTTTGGACCCAGCCTCAGCATGTTTACAAATCCCAGCTGTGCCAGAGCAGTTGCTGACCCCATGCTCAGTGTGGTGGCTACACCATGGGTCCTCCCATCTCCTGCAGGAAATGTCTTGTGGGCCACACTGCTCATGCCTGTATCATTCTTCTGGCCTAAAGGAATCCACAGAGCTACATGCTAGCTTGAGAAGATTACTAGTGGACTTGGCAGACAAAAAAAATGTGTAGGATTTAACATTTTTATTTTTTATTCAAATCTGGAAACACTTTGCAGATGCAATTAACCTTGTGTAGTCATCCCTTCCCACAGCTTCAAGCAGCTGTGTAACACTCATCCAAATGTCTTATTCCCTCCAAAGCTCCTCTTTAGAGAGTTTTTCTGCCAATTTCCACCCCATACCTCCCTTCAAGTGCTCTTAAAGAAAGGACTTGGGCATGCTGGACTTCAAATGACCCTTGAATGCTGTGCTTACTCTCACAGCAGGATGCATCAACTGCCTTACCAAGCAAGTCTCAAGCAGAGGTAGGTGTACAGCACACAGAAAGACCCTGGGTTTGTCATAGCAGTTACTCCCTCTGCAACATCCAGCCTCTCCCCAGGCACACGTCATCACCCTTTCTCTTCAGTACCACTGGTGTTTGAGGACAGGGATGTGGCACCCCGAGCTTCTTGCCAGCATTGAGATCCCATGGGTAACCAGCTCTGCAGCTGCCCAGAGAAAAGTGTTAACAACACAGGGCACCAAGAGCTTGGTGCTTTTACCAGTCTGGTTTTGAGAAGAACCCAAATGGGGGCCTTAGGGCAGGATTGACTAGAAAGGGAGCAAAACCTTGAAGGAAGACTATGAAGGACCACATAGTTCCAGTGGATTAGATTCTGAAGCATGGATTGGGTCCTGATGATTTTGTCAGCTCTCTACAAACAAGACCTTTCTGATGAACTGATTGGGATGAAAAGAGGTGTTCTGCAAATTGATCTTACCACAGAAGAGTCAGAAAAATGAATGACAAAGACCATACCTGATCCTAGGGAGAAGATTTGACAAGTCAGACTCAGGAGCCAGAAGCTATTTACGATGGCAGCAAAAAAATCAAACTCTCAACTATAGCCTTGGAAGCAACAGGCTTGCCCAGCCAAGCATCATCTCCTAGATAACAATCTAATGAGAATTCTCTCCTCAGCTGCCTCCCTCCCTCCTTTCCTCTGTGTGTGCATCCCTTTGATGTACAGCTGCAAGGGCTGGCCAGGTGCTGCCTGTTTTATGAGTAATATGCTTACAGCTTTATAAAATATTCTAAAGACTTCAGATGAACCCAGGTTCAACATTTTATGTCTGAGTTTCAGCTCCTGATAGGGCAGTTTGCCAGCTGCTGGCTGAGCTTATCTCCCCACTTAATGGCACTGAACCTACCCTTTCAGCTTGCAGGTGCCTGAGTGTAGAAGCTGAGGTGCAGGACAACCCTGCATCTTTCTACAAGAAAAGGCTGGGCAAGGAGCTGGCTTTTAGAGAGGGGGAGGTAACTGAATGTGAATTTTCAGGGGATTCCCTCACTTGCAGTCTCTCTGAACCAAGCCTGCAGGGTTCTGCTTGTGAACTGAAGGCTGCAGGGAGGGAAGGGGTTGGGGATGTTTCATGCTCTGGCTGCTATCTTCTGCACCACCTCATGAGGATTTACTTCTCTGTTTCTCAGCTTCCAAGCGAGGTCAGATTGCTCATCCTGGCTTTGACTCCTCTACACAAGCCCAGCCATGTGCTGTGGAACTGGTTTGGATGATTACTTTCTCTTCATCACGCAAGGACAAAGCTGTTTAAACCTGCCTCCATTCCCCAGAGTAGGTGTCTGGAGTGCACTGCTACACAGACACCCAAGACAGCTCTCAACAAGTTAGGCTGAGCCTTGAGAGCAACATAACCACTTTTTTTTTTGTCACTTGAGAGCAACATAACCACTTTGTCAACCTAATGCAACCTGCTTCCAAAGATTAACCCAAAAAAGCATCACCCTAGTCATCACTGGCTCTGGACTGCTGAACAAGAACCTCCAGGGCTCACAAGGGCATTTCCAAGAAATGATGCTCTGCACCATGTCAGCATACAGTAGCATAGCACCTGCTGCTGCTCACTGCTGAAAACTCCTACCTAAAGGGCTGACAGAGATGTACATGCTATCCCACCCACCCCAACATACACACCCCCAAGAAGACAGGCAGCATCTAGAGACACTAAGTGAGTACAACTCAGAGACAGCAAAAAAAGCCAACAGCCAAACAGTTCAATGTAGTAGGAAGTCATTATAACACACCAAATTGCTCAGTCCTCATGACTGCCTTGCTTGCTGGAGTTACTCTCCTGTGTCCATGCATTCATCTCCCTGGCCCTTGACTCTCAACCAATACCAGCAGCAGAGAAGTGTCTGACTCCAAACCAAGTGGTAGCCCCACAGCACACGTACAAAGGATCAAGAAGCACCCATTCCCCTCTTCCTTTGCATGGGAATCCATGGATGCTGGATTCTATCTATGTTTTTTTTCCTCTCATCACACACACAATGAGCAATTTCCAACATACAGGCTCATACCGCTCCAGTGGAGCATACAATAAAGTAAAGGTAGGCAGCAGGCAGGGGACTATCTGCACACAGCAGCCAATGGTGGGGAAGCTGTTCTCAGCTTACAAAATAGACTCAGACACTTCCAGAAATTCACATCAGATACTCACCCTTTCTGAATGGATAATAAATAGGTCTGACCCAATAATCCAAGTGTTATCTGTGTTCCAACTACCAAATCGTACAATACAGCTACACACCTGATGTAATTTTAATAACATAAGACCACAAAAAGCACTGGAGCACAATGGTGAAAGCAGACAAGGGAACATTGATTTTCAGATTGCATTCCGCTATAAACATCAAACTGCCAGTGGTTTATCTGAAATACAGGCAGACCTAGGGGGAGCAAAGGAGGCTGAAGTTCATGTGTTTAGCCTGAGCAGTGCTTAATGTGCCAACCCAGTGAATCCTGCAGGCAAGCTGCCTCTGCCAGCCATACACAGGTAGTCTGCTTTCAGGATCAATACAACTTCCACTGCAGTTGTACCAATTGTAATAGCTGGATTTTGACAATGTTCATGCACGTGTTAGGCAACACAGGTTCTGCCCACGGGGGGAGAATTTAAAGGTCTTTTAGCACAGATAATGACACCTTATCTTAAGGCTTTGACCACATTCCTCATGCTCATGTAACATAAGTGTTAACACCCTGAATGCCTTCAGCTCTCACTGACTACTTCTTGTCCCTAGAAGCTTCTCAAGAATGGCCTCTGAGGAACTGGGCCATGGGAGGAGGAGGCTCACAGCAAGCTTTTGCTGTCATTACTTGGTTATCAATTGGGTATAAGTTCCCTGACATCAGCTGAATTACCCCTTTTTACAATCAGGAAATCACAAACACAATTTTGTACACTGTACTTTGACTTTATGCAAGTCAGATAAGGGATATGAGTTTCCTTTCAGAAGCTACTTTCTACCTAGTATAGTTGGGAGCACACATCCTATGTGTCTGTCTGTGTTCATAAGGCATTACCCCCTCTCCCCATTCAGAATACATAAGCTTCCAAACCACAACTGAAATGGCACTAATTTTAGACAAAAAAGAGTTAAAATTTTAACTTGCTTCTCAACAGGTAAATTGAACAGACCTGTATTCCTAAATCTAACACTGGCATGAGCTAGGAACTTTTTGATTTATCTTCTGGTTAAGATAAGCTCAAACAATGTAATTTTAAAAGGGCTAAGTTAGGAACATTAAAGAAAGTTATCAGCCCTGAATGCAGCTAAACTTTCCAGGGATGAATTCTCTGTATACTGATGCATTGCATGCTGCATAGGTTCTGGCCTAAGCACCTGCTGCTGACTGTTGTCAAAGGCAGACACCAGGAGAAATAAGGCTTTAGTGTGAAAGGTCTAGTGAATGCCACAGACAAGAACTTCTAAACTCTGATGGCTTTGATAGCTGTCAGCTTTGACACTGTCTCACTGCAGCCAGCAGCCAAATTTCTTTTTTTACTGGCACACTCAACAAACACAAGAGCTCTCCTTCTGTCCAGGACACCAAAATCTGCAGCCAGATCTCAGCTGAAAGTCACTACTTACTTACAGCATAATATTACTGTAATGCTCAGATTTCCCAAGAAATGCAGTGGCCACAGCAAAAAGATGACTGGATTGAGCAGATACAGCCTCCAAGGAGATGACAGTATTGAGGTACTCCCTTGCCACCACAGGAGCCTGTGGAGGACTCTCTACTAATTTCAGTGGCAAGAGGATCATGAAGACAAATGACTCAGTCACCTAGCTGATAAAACCATAATACTGGCAATGCTATCCCATTGGTCCCAACCATAACTTTTCCTAGCTCCTTCAGAAGCTTTTCAAGCACCATTTGGGGCTCAGTGAGCGTTACTTCACCATCACTGCCTCTCTGAAGTGCTAAAGAAACATTTACCAGTATGCAAATACTTACAATTGTGGGTTTACACAAGAAGGGGAGATGCTTCTAGACTGCTGCTTTTTTATTTCAGCAGAAATACAGAGCCGGTCACATTTTAGGAAGTATTTAAGGCCTAATACTTTTCAAAGAACAAGAGGCTCTACAAAATAAATAAAGCAACAGAGTTTGATTCTCCACTGGACACCTCCAATTTCACATCAGTGCAACAGTATCAAACAAAAGGCCAAGAATGATTCATGGTCTGGAAAACAGGCTTTTCTGTGGGTGATTTAGAGAATTCAATCTTGTTAGCTTATCCAAGAGCAGGTTAAGAGGAGATTTGATCACAGACTGTAAGTACCTACACAGTATCTGGTATGTGATCCCAGGCTGCTCTTTAATCTGGCAGACAAAGGTATAACAAGATCAAAGCACTAGAAGGTGAAATTAGACAAGCACACTGCAAAAAGCGGACTTCTTACACTTTATCTATTCCTTCAACTTGCAATGTCATAGATGTCCATTTCTTACGTGCTGCAAGTTTTAATTTCTTACTACCATAGTTACATTCTTGCACGGTCATATATTATTTGATTTAATGCTGGAATTAGAAGATAAAATTCCATCTTCTGTAACTTAACAAAAAATCAGTCTAGTCTTCTGGCTTTAAAAATGAAAAGAAATATGAAATAGCTATATAAACAGTATGAAACAAAGTTGTACAAAAATGCAGTGTAATAATGACACCAAATTGTTTTTTCACATTAGAATATATTTTGCAACAAAAGCAGTGTTTGTTAAGCAAAAAGTAAGACTTTTTTCTCCTTTATCTGTAAGGATTTTGGCTTCCTCGCTTCCTACACTCATACAATTTATTTTGAGGAAAAGTGAGGAGATTTAGGATTTGTTCGTGTGGATTTCTTGTTATTATTTTCTCCCCTACATAATTAATATAAAGGCATCTTCAAAACTCCTACACATGGGAAAAGCACATTCATAACCATAAAGATCTTCAGTCTTTATCCTGGAATGCAGCTGACCTTTCCTTTCTCAGCTGTTACAGTTTCTTACTTCCACAAATGGATATTTACTCTTTTTTCTTTGGTGGTTTGGGGTTTTTTTTTTTGCTTTTTTTTTGGAAATGTTCCATTCACAGTGTGCTAGGGGACTTCACTTAAAGTAACACATGCTACACAGATTAGCAGGCTCTTAAAAATATGCTTGTCTTCTCTTTATGGGCCCAGTCTATTAAAAAGAAGTTAACAGAAAGACACCCATTAGCTTCTGTGGGTATTGGATTGGAGCCTAAATTATTGCTCATGCTGAACATGCACAGTCAGAAAGTATTTCAGAGAACATGTGCTATATACTGCTCTCCAAGTCAAAAGCTGATTTCCCCGACATCCTTTCCAAATTCCAGTGACTAGCTCTGAAGAAGACATCTGCTCTCCTACAGCATCTCTCTAAGGATGGACAAGAATCAGGCATTCTCTGTGTACTCATGGTGGCTTTTTATATCACTTATCCCAGGCTTTAGTGCCTCCCCACATGAACACACAGCTCTTCCATACACCACATTCTCCCCTTCCCATCCTACACTGTTAGCAACTCCTTCCTAGGCCATCAGTGGGAGCAGTTGTTGCAGCTCACAAAGAACAAATTGTTAGTGAACCACAGATTTTGATTCTGTCACATGTTTCTAAGCAGCTGCACCACACCCCATGTACACCCCATATAGACCCTACATCTGTACATATGCACCAAATGCAAGTTCTGAGCTGAGGAGAAATGTCCTAATGGATCAAACAATTGCGTGTGATGCACAAAGTACATGTTACAGACTCCTAAACCTGTCCCTGGCAAGACCATCAGTGGGCTCACCAGCTCATTAAAGAATGCTAATTAGACCCCATCAAGTGACCTGAAACTGCTGAACAGCACTGAGTTATGTAGCTTTCATGGGAAACACCAGAAAGCTAAACCTCTCCAGAGTTGGCTTAGAAAAGATTAGTTTACAGAGGCATCTGTTCCTTGTCAAAAAATTCCTTCGATTTCTTTCTTTCATGTTGTACACAAACAGATCATTATTGGCTTGAAATTGCAGAATCCATTTCTTCCCCTTAAGAAAATCCATGGTAAGTCTTACTGGGTTAAACTAGTAATTTTTAAAAAGTGAAATGAAAACAGGCAGAAACGGGTTTCTGAAGATAAACAGAGGTTTATAAATAGTTTTAGTTTTAAATGGAAGCAGAAGTGCAGGCATAGAGAGTTGAATTTTTCTAAGTAAAACCAGAATTTGAAATCCAGTTGTGTGTGATCTAGACCGCACCACCACTCCCACTTATTCCAGTTACCTCCCCATTTCCCCACCACTGTGATGCTCACTTGTTGCCCTTCTCTTTAATTAGGCAGCCATCCCACAAGCTGTTTATAGCAGCAGTGTCCCATTCACTGCAACAGGGCAGGAGGTCTATCTGTGTGGAACACTTTGCCATCTGTTCAGGGCTGGCTCTGGCTCACATTGCATCTTTCAAAGTGTCCCATATGCTGAAGCTCCACTCCTAACGGAGGCCTCTCAGGCAAGGCAGGATGGGAATTGCTTACATATTGGTACAAAAATTAAAAGTTACAGGTTTTTTTCAGAACCAAGCAGGTTCTTCATTCCTACAGCTCTCCCATTGCTTCCTTCAGATGGTTTTAAAGCTCTCCTGAAGGTGATACACGTCTGTATTTACAATCAGGGAAAAAAACTGATAGCAGAGCCAGAAATAGTACCTTAGCTCCTCAGTCCCAGGCCAGAGCCAAGTACACTAGGATACACTTATTTTCAGGAAGATGGTATGGTTAACTCTCTTATAACTGCTGCATTTGCACTTCTGAACGGGCTGGTTTTATTTTAAATATCTCCTTGCTGGGGGTGGAGAGAGAGATGGTGTGTGTAAAACATGTTAGTATGCATTTCTGATTTGATGTCTGTAATATCCTACATGTCTTATGCTAGAGAGAAAGAAGAAAAAAAGGCTTCAGGATACTATCTGCTTCCACCACACTGCTGAAATGGCAGAGGATAAAGACATGCATGGGGAAGTTGGGAATTTATTCTCAATATGTCCTATCTGTTCCAGTTCTGGTCACATTAACAGCAAGGCCCCTGTGAGTTATCTCTGCAGGGTATGCTCAATGCCAGTTCAGAGAAAGGAAAGCTATTAATCTCCAAATCTTAGAGAAGCTTCCACACCTTACTGATATTAAAAATGCCAGAAACACATCAGAGCTACAGAGTTTAGAGTTAAACTCATCAACACAGAGAGAGGAGAGAGACACCTCTCAAATCTGCACACTTATCAGGTCTCTTTTTTCATGATGGTTTTGATTCAGCCTGTCTCAAAGATGCACTTTTGACCACTGCCACATCTGAGCTCTGCTCTCCTCACAACTTGTGAGCTCTCTGACCCCAATGGCTCAGAGCTGATCAGGGTGACAAGTGACATCTGACAAAGAACAAGAGAGAACATCTCCAGAGCTAAGATATGCCACAGAGGACCCTGGCACATGGAGCTGTGCCCTTACCTGGAATAGTAACACTTAGGTCCACAGATATTAACTGTTTGAATTCAGTCACATTAGTTTTTGAGGAACAGACTGGGCCCAAAGCCACAAAGGAAACCTAGCTAAGGAATATGACCTCTTAATGAGGTGGTGTATTCAGCTGGTCTCTGCAGTCTAGACAAGTGTACAATGATGTGCTCCACTCAAAAAAAACCCCCAAAAAACAAAAAAACAACCAACCAACCAACAAGCCATCAAAAAAACAAACAAAGCCCCCAGTTAATTTAGTAAAATGAGGGGGATCATTCATCAAGAGACAAGAATGCAGTTCACCCCTGAAGGCTAAAGAACTGCTTGCAGAGCCACTGCTTTCCAGGAAAGGAATTAGGGGGTCAGAGCAAACAAGGAACTCAACATGAGCTCCCAGTACAATGGCACCAGCAAAGCCACACATCAACAACAAACAGAGCTGAAGCAGAAAGGTCATTTCACTTGAGCTGAAATGGGAGATACCCCAGCCAGTTCATCTGCATTAAAACAGCAGGGAGTGCTCACACCTCCTGATGAGCAGCTGACCTGAGGGCAGTAACCCCTCACAGCTAGAGCCCAAAGAGAGCACAGGAACACAGACCTGATATTTACAAGCTGGAGAGAATATAGTGAAAATGGTGAAGCCAGCTTTGTGTTTTCTGAAATTTCTCAGGAGGGTGGAAGATGAGAAGCAGCGCTATCCTGGGAATTCTGAGAAATACAAGGGCATGTGCTTCTAACTTTGGCACTTGCAGACTTCTCCTTTCCTCTGCTCCAGCACTTAACACCAGGGATATGCCTAAAAGACCATCTCACAGGACAGGAAAAACCTCTGGAGCACTCTGGGAAGCACACCCCGGTGCTGGGGTGCAACCCTGCACTGACCCCATGCTCCAGCCAGAGCCCCACTGACAAACTGCACCTTCAGAAAGGGACAGAGGCTGCAGCACTCTGTGCAGCAAGTGGTGGCTCTCAGGGATTCAGGGAGCTCTCTGTAGATGCTCAGCCAACAGAGATGTGACCACTAGAGCCCACGCTCCTTACTGGTACAAGAGCTTTCTCACCCAGCACCAAAAGCCTCCAACTTTGCAATAGTTAAAACAAATATAAACACTAACTGTGAAGCAGAAAGACTTAGCAGCTTTCTCTCATCCACAGAGCCATCTCTCTGTGGCCTGGAAAGCCCACAGTGATGGTGCCAAACAAAAAACTGTCAGCACAGCTTGATGTGTGTGCAAGTGCATTCAGGATACACAGACATCCCACCGGGGAGGGCAGGCTAAGCAACCACTGCAGTGTGTGCATGCTAAGTGGAGGCTTTGCAGTGCCACTGAAGACATTGCACAAGGTGTCTGTTTGCACAGACAAACACAATAGTCAGATTCAATTATTCTCTGTGGACAGCTCTGAAACAAAATTCTAAACACTAAACAGTGTTCTAATGAGAGGGTCCCATCCCTGAAGATCTGATAGTTCAATTTAAATAGCAAAAGAAACAGGGACAGTCTTGTCTGCATAATTGGAAAATAAACTGGCATACCAAAACTGTTTGGAATTGCAATATGGTTCCACTTGCCATGTGGTTTTCCTTGTCTTTTTTCTTTGCTTGGCCTTGTTCTGTTGTCTGACAATGCAGGAAGTAAAAAAAAGCTTTTATTGGCAGCCCCCCAACATACCCCATTTCTAAAAATGTTCCACATTAACGAGGGGAAAGCAAGCTTTCTAAAAAAATCCACAAATGTAACTCAGATGATATGGGAGCCCTTGGAGTTTAGAGGAAGCTGAGAATTTAAAATGAAGCTCAGCATCCTGAAAGATGGTCTCTGTGATTCAATACTGCCTCTGCCACTGATACCTGCCTGGTCCCTCAGCCTCTGAGCCCCAGGCCATCACCTTGAAAATGGAGTTCGAAAATGGACTTCATGGTAGGCCTTCAGCAACATAATTTGTACATGTGCTAAATGCTAGTTCTAGAGGGTACTGGTAATTTAGGGCAACCACAACACCACTCTGTGGATCTTGCTCTGGATCCAGCTTTTTTACTAGACTAGCAAGAGCAACATGCCAGCTCAGGCAGCCACTCCCCTGATAGAATAACCCAGCTATAAATCTAGAAATCTGTCCCAAAGTCTCAGGTTGAGGATTCAGTACTTCAGCTTGAACTCATCTTTACTTTAAATCACCAAGGAGGAAAATTCAGCATTTGATTGAAACCACTGACATACAGAGGTCTCCTTACTGGTAGAAGAAATATGATTATCTGCTCTGCTTTTGAGAAGGAAAATGATTGTTCCTGAAGAAGAGATCAGAAATGCCGATGTGCATTTTCTGTATAACTCAGAATTATAATTCATATTTCCAGATGAAAACTAATGACCCTTGCGTTGTGGAAAATGCTCCAGCTGGGATCACTTTTCCTGTGTTTCTTACGCCTTACAGCACAGACACAGAGTAAAATGTCTTCACAGATAGGGGTTTTTTTATATCACGATCCTAGACTTACACAGTGCTGAGACCAGACAGCAATTTACTGACTAAGGCTCTGATCCAGTTTCCATTGAAATCAATGTAAAGGTTTCCTCTGACTTGAATGGCTATTGACTGGATCAATCTTTTTGTCTTCATTGCTAGAACACAGCAATTTCCCCTTATTGTTCTGTGACCTTGCTTTCTCATTAAACTTCACTCAAGGGATTCATAAGGTACAGAATACTGCACGTGGAAGATAACTCTAGAGATTTATTATACCCAGTCATGTCTAAATAAGTGACAAGCAGGTGAATATACTTCTTTTCTAACCGTGCATTCTGCTGCCCATCATGAGAACGTCAAGTTTTACTTTATGCAAGGTCATAATCTTATGATTAATACCCAGATCTCACCCCCTACAAAGTCATGGAAATGTGTGCAATGGGGTAAACTAAGGACGATTTAAACTGGGGTTTGAGGATGTGGGTCTGAATGGGACACTTAAATGTATAAAACAAAAGTCTGGCTGTTTGTGCTCTTCTATTGAACTCTGCTGGGTCACTCAGTCTCTTGCTCTCACACACAAGGGCATCATTGATCCTTTTCATAAACAACCATGATCCACACTAAACACATTCGCCCTTTCAAAAGCTGTGACAGAGACCTGCCCCTCACTTCTCTTGTGGCCAGAAAATTACAGTTTCCAGTCTGAACTTGTTCACAACCAACATATACATAATCTAAACCTGTGCCAGCCTAGTCCTTAAATACGTTTTTTTCTCCTCTGGTATAAACACCCATGATATATTTATGGACACTCGTATCCCCTTTCCACCTCATCTTTGCTGGGCTAAGCGAGCCAGGCTATTTTCTGTTCCCCTCTAATTTGGCTCTTTACTGTTTAGAATATTTTGCACCTTGCAGCACTTGACAGTACTTACAAAGGTTTAGGAAAATTATTCCCTTTTACAGTCAGATTAGGCCATTAACACCTCCTGAATCGCCCTGGGTACAGAATACCACCTGTAATTCCTGCATTTTGGCCATAATTTCAGTTTGAACTAGGGTGCATATTTAATAGGCATGAGAGAAACAAATCCATAATACTCTAATGCATCAAGCCCCAGTTGTGCTCAGGTGCCAAAATGATCAGAGACTCAGTAAAGGACATACAGAGGGTAGAGCAGTAAAAACCAGAGGCCATGAAAAATGCTGCACTCTTTTAACAAATAACATGTTCTATGACACAGTAAGCATCACAAAGTGCTTTCAAAGTTAAACTTGTTATTTGTCCCAACATTTGTAACAAATCCAAGCTTTTCTTTACAGGAAGACTCCTAGAAACAGTTCCACTTAATTTTTATTTCTGTGTATTCCAGGAATGCACAGGGAAGACAACAAGGAAAGGGAAACTGGTTCAAGATAAAGCAAAACTAGCTTTGGGGTTTTGGTTGAACAAAAAAGATATGGAAAATATAATGGCAACATTTAGTTTTATGTTCTATTTTGTCAACAATAACATAACAATAGGTCTTCACACAGCAGAGTTCATCAGCTTGGCTGGCAGATCTTTAGCTGGTGCAGGTCAGCAGCATGCAGAAATGTCATCCCCATCAACATCGAAGGCATTCTCACACTGACCCTTTCCAAAAGAGCTGAGGTACCCTTGGGAGGCTCACACTCCCTTATTCTAATGACTTCAGTCATCTGACTCTAAAGCTCAATCCTACTGTGAAGTGCTTTTTTCAGTTCAGGATTGCTTTGAACCAAGTGGAACTACTTGCAGATGAGGTACTGATTTTGTATGAGCACAACCTATGGCTTAGCTTTAAGAGGTCCTGAGCATCCACAGTTCCCATTAGCTTCTGTCAAGCTCAGAGGCTTCAAAAGCAGAGCCAGCATGCCCTCAGGGCCTGATTTTTCTCCAAACCCAGAAGCGATGAAAACTAAAACATAAGGGTTATCAAAGGAGTGTGTGAAAATGTACTAGATCGTATAGTGTGCATTAAATTAGTACTAAATGGGTACCTATCTAGTGCTCCTTGCAGCTGGCCTGCCAACCAGATGCCAACCAGGACAGCTCTACAATTGGAAAAAGCAGATGGGTTGTGATATTTTTATTACAAAGAACCAAACAAGGTCCTCCTGCTTACAGGTCCATGAACATATGCTTTCCCAGGACTGATGCATTAGGAGCTAAAAAAGGCAATGCACTGGATAGACCTGTGAAGGTCTTCTAGTTTAAAAAAAAGGGATCTGTGAGGACTGGGGTCTTTCTAACACTGGCTGTGTAAATACTGCTGCAATAAGGCACATGAGCATTGTTAAGCCTGAATCTACAGCTTTCCTGTCATGCCTTCATTTTATTTCCAGGAAATCTGCATTTTGCAAGACCATTATTTTTCCCCCAGTTTTATTTGGCTCTATTTTACAGATCTTTGTATTTTCATCCAGATGAGAGAAAGCAGCCCATAAAGTGCTTTAGAAACAGTTTATCCTATGGATTTAGGGTAAAATGTATCTTAAAGGTATGAATGGAACCATTACTTCTACCCCTGCACCTGCTTTTGCAAAGTTTGCAGCCATCATCCAATCTTCAGCCATGAAAACAATGATGCTTTAAGATCTGGCCATTCCTTCTTACTATCAGCCTAATTAAAAGCTTCATTAAATAAACTGTTTCACTTTGTACTGAAACAAATTAGGAATACTTACATGATGAGTCAGCTGAGCAGCAGATAATGAACAGCTGAGGGACAGCAACAACCTAAATCAGTACAGCTGTTTAAAAGGCATGGGCATGACTGTCTTCCAAATTTGCCATATCCTTGTGAAATAGATAAATATGCTAATAGATACAGCCCTCCCACCCCTAGATTTCCTAATTAGAGTGGTGTAATCTTCTGTAGCCATGTGGGATCCAGGACAAACCTGAAGGTAGAAACCCACTTCTCAACCCAGCTCACCCTTTGGGTGTTGGCAGTAGCACCAAGCAGGTTCTCTTTTTTTCCTAAATTCCAGCAAGTTCTACACAAACACTGAAGCTGCACTTTTATCTACAAGCAGCTGTGAGGCTGATTCTATTGTTGTCCATAGAACAAGGGCATTTGGAAAAAACCAACCAAACAAAAAACAACCAACCAACCAACCAAACAAAAAAAAAACAGCTTAGGCAAAGAAATATCACAGAAGTCCAACTAGTTTTATGAATGCTCATGTAGACTTGCTCTGGCACATGCCTCTGCAGAACTGACTCAGACAAGCCTCTCTCTTGCTTAGTGAGCATTTCTGCCATTCACTCAGAATAACAGCTCACCTGTGACTTGTCTACACTACAAGTCTGGCCACCAGAAGGCCAGGGCCATGCAAAACTTTATTGAATTATTCTCAAGCAACTCTAAAACTGAAATTTCTCTGCTTAAAAGTCTACATGGACACTTATTTTCAGTAACAAATTTATCAAGGCTCACATCCTTCTGTGAAGACAAAAACAGAGCTATGTGTGCTCAAAGTAAATGATTTAGCTAAGGGATACAGACCAACAAAGCAGCTACCTCTTCAGCACAAACCACTGATTTATGGACACAGTGGCCTAAGCAATACCTTGTGTTTCCTAAAAGGGTCATCTTGCCCCAACTACCAAAGCAGGAAATATGAGTTGACACTGCACATAAGAATAGATTTTCTTTATGTACATACAGATTCACATCATATCATAAAGATATGATAATCTTTAATACAAAATACACCCCAGAGATGAAGGTGAATAGGAAAGAATCTGAAACAAAACTCCTAGTTATTTCTAATCCAGGAAATAAGACTAAGATTCCTCAATGGGGTTTGGGTTTTCTTTTTGTTTTGCTTTGTTTTACAGAGGAAGAAAATCTGTGCTCCCAGGATGAGGAGATGCTGCATGCCAAATGTCAGCATGGAGCACATTTTTACAGCCAGCTTCTAAACCCGTGAATAAAGAAAAGGGCTTAGTGGAAATACTGAGAGAAGTTTAACCACAATGGGCCAAAGTTAGCCTTGTAGAGGTGCAGGCAACTCCACCGATGCTAATGGACTTACACCAAGGCTAGAGTTGGCCCAATGCCTTTAACTTGGCACAGCTAAAATCTGCAGGCATGATACAGAAAGATCTCAGCCTGAAGGAACCGGATGCTTCCCCCTGAACCTGTTGGGATTCATGTTCATCAGAATGGATTGCATCAGTTCCTTCATAAGAGAGCACCTGCAGATTCACCCATGATCAGCTCTAAAGAAACTCGATGCCAGCTTTTCACAGGGCAGAAATTATGGATTACAGTGCTGGTAGTAAATTGTAAAGCTTGAGGGATAATAATGTGCCCCTCACTGGCAGAAACCTCCGTCAGGCCTCCTTTTCCACACAGCGCTGTGCTTTGTTGTTTTTTAGAGAAAGACCACACAGGCATTTTGACATCCTGTAAATGGAAAGCTGTAGCCGGTTTCTAAATGTGATGAATCCAATCCTGAGGGCCTTAGCTTCAGCAGGGAATGACCGATCAAGCTCAGGGAAAACAACAGTGCATTATCAAATTAATTTCACAGCGCAGATCACGTGAGATTCCCCGGAGTCCCTTCAATGCCAAAACACAATCCGATTGTGTAGATCAGTGGCACAACTGCTGTCATCAAGGGTAAATTAACTGGCCAGACTCATCCCCTGGTGTAACAGCACTTGAATCACTGAGTAGGTCAGTGGGATCCAGCTACAGACTATTTTCATGTGGAATTTAACCAGCGTCAGGTTTTGCCAGCAAGTGAAATTTCCAATCTATGTCTAGATTAGCAGATTCAGTAACACTGCATTAAATCCTGCTCTGGTGAGGAGCTCCACACAGGCATAAATTTTGCCCATATGATGTCCCACTGCTTTGAAGTAAATCATGCTTACTCCAATTTCATTAATGGCATGACAGTGGGTCACAGCAGGCAGGGAAGAGCAAATACCCACACGCAGCCTGACGCAGACTGCAGCTGCAGCACAATCAAATAGAAGGTGATTTAGGCTACAGTCCTGCAAAGAATTCTGCATGGGTACATCTAAAAATTTATTTTTTGAAACATTTGTTGAGAAGCTGCCCTGAGAAAATCAGCTTTATCTTAGCAAACATTGAGGACCTTGAAGAGTGCAGACACTGAAATAGTTCAGCACAGCACAAGATCTTGCAACACTGAGGAAACCAACATGACAGGTACCTAAGGGATTTAACTAAAGCCATTCAGAGTTAAATGTATGGTCTGCTACCATGAAGTGAAAGATGGAAACTTTGACTGCAACTTCTGTAGCTTCATTAAAGCCTAAGTCCCTGCAAATGAGGCAGATGCTCAGCAAGAGCTACACCAGCAGCTTGCAGCCAGTTCTGCATTTCACACATTTTTGATTCATTGGCATGTTCTAATGAAAGGTGATGCTGATTCACAGTTTAAAAAGTTGGTGATACAGAAGAGAGCAGTGATATCATATATGACATCAGAAGTGTGGAACAAGAGGTTTAATAATGCAAAAGGCAAGATCACGTATTTAAAGCTCAGCAGCAATATTGAGGACATCACTGGCTAAAAAGAGGAAGATAAAAGACCTGGGTTGATAACTACATTCATGAGCACCTGAGCCACTAACGGCACAGTTGCTAAAAAGACAAAAGAAGCCACATCATTGTATTAAAACACATTTTTCTGGCAGAGATAGGAAAATCTGAACAGAGAAGTTCTACACTGTACCCAAAGAAGAGGAATTCTAACTTGAGTGGGTCTAGAGAAAAGCTATTCATGATACCAGACACTTTATGAATCTCATGAGGTTAGACTGTTTAGCTTAGTAAAACAAAAGCTTAGAGGGGAGATGATTACTGACTATAAATATATCGGGTATAAAAGAAAGAGCCATCTAGGTTAAAAGAATGTGTTCATACAAGAAAATAAATTATATAAATTATCTCAATAGAATTAGCATACACCTCAGAAAATATCTCTCACTATCAAAAGACTGAGTTTCTTTAAGAGGTTTCCAGTGATAACAATGGAGACAAGCCACCTATGTGCTTTAAAAATAGTTCTTACTAGATGTATTAAGGACTGCACAACATACCACCCTTCCAAAGCAGGGAGCAGAGTCAATATTCTGGAAATGTCATCCCAGTCCCAGACTCTGCATCCTCCAGAGTCCTGCTGAGGAACCAGGGTCCCACTGTGCTTGGCACTATATATGAGCTTAACACAAAATGATGGACTCCTACTATACTGTAGTTCTTCTGAGTCTTGTCATACACGATAGAGTCAAAAGGCTCAATATTAATAAAACAACCTGTCAAAATTTAAGTCAAGATGACAAGATCTGAGGAGAGAAAGACTGGAAGGATTAGCAGCTGAAGAAGAAAAGACTTCAAAAACAGAAGTGTTAATCCAAGGCAAACAAATGTATACAGCAATTACAATCTAAGCAATAGCTAGACAATAAAAAAAGACAGTAAACCTTGAGGTAGTATGTTACCACTTCTCAGAGGAATATAACAACTGGCTTTATGAGCGCTCCTAGACCGTTCCAAGTGGGAAGTAAAGGATGTTAACCTAAATAAAACAACTTCCACAAGATTACAGAGATGAGCAGTTAGAGTGAGAACATCTTATTCCAGCTCAACACCAACTATAACACCACATTTGATGGCAGCCTCCGCTGCACAGAAAAACAGCCTTCAAGGACTAATTTATTATGCTGTGTTCCAGTGATGTACGTAGCCACATCAGCAACCAAACAGCTGCAAAATTAAGCCTTCCCCAACACTTAAAAATTTTTATAGTATATGTATTTGGGGGTGGAATGTGTAATTTGCATGACATATTTAGAAAGCTCTCATAAATTTAGTGATTGATGCTCTAAAACTACTGAGTGAACTTAAGAGTTTTTAAATTGTTAAATTACATTTGTGAATTAACAGAAGCAGGGCACTTCATGTAGAGTTCATTCAGTTCAATTAAGTTCTGCTGTATAATGAAGGGGACAAAATAGCCAGACAAAATGATATTGCAAAAATCTGTGTAGCAACCAATGCAGTTTTCAAAAGAGTAAGAAAACTGGTAGATTTTCTCTATACTTCTGAACCTAAAAGATTTATTAAGGAGGCAAGATATGTACTATTACTGGTAATTATTTCACACTCCATGTGATGAAGTATTTTGTGAACTATCCTCAGGAGACATTCCATCCTGTCCAGCACTACAGTGAGGTCTAAACAGCACTTGTTTAACAGCATCATATAAATGCACAAATACTCTAGGAGAGAAAACAAGGAATACTATAACCAATGAAATGCTATAGAGAATTACATGCAGACACAAATACAGGGTATCTTGAACATTCCTTGTACAGGGAACATATGGAACTCTTCCTCGTGAAGATGAGACTAAATATTGTTGTCTCTTGTTTGGATCAGCTTACTACCTACCACTATGGTAGGAGAGAATCAGTGAAAACATATGATCACCAGTGGCATCAAGGATTAAAAGAGATCAATTGAATTTTTAGGGCAAAAACGACATAATAATTTTTGCTGTGCCTTACTGGCTGGCTGGTGAGCTTACTTTTTACAAATTACCCTATTCAGGGTAATTTAGAAGAGATGAGTTGGTTGATAGGCCAAAAGTGAATATGGATCCATATTGTCCAAACTCATCAATTCTAATTCTTTGTGTGCAGAATTTCCCCCTCTCCTAGTGTAATAGCTGAGTAAAATCAACCAATCAATATATTACTTCTGTTATTTTCCATACTCACTCATCCTCCAGCTGGGACTGCCTTGTTCTATTTGGTGATGTTGCTTAGTGCCTGCTCACATGCAAGCCCAACACACCTTCTGCTCACCATGGCAGCAAGAAAAGATTGCTCCAATTTGCAGTCTGACCAAGACTTAGGGGCCCAAAAGCAAGGGGCAATGAGGTATGACATGGATAAGACAGTTTGGATATCAGAATTAATACTTACCTTAAAGATAATGACTCCAGCAACATCCCACCCTTTGGCAGAGGAACTCAGCAGATGAATCATGACAACCACCCTCAGTTCTGCCCTGAAGCTCTGGTTGTATTGACTTTTATAACTTGTGAGAACCCAGACAATCACACCCCAGGCTGAGATCTGCAAAATGCTAGATGTGTCCTCTTTAAGCCATGACATAACACTGCTTTCCCACACCATCAGCAGAGCTGCTGTTACCATGAATTCCTAGCACCTCTGGTTTCTCTGTACACATGCTGACAGGTGCAACTGCTATGAATCTATGAGCAAACTCTTCACCTTCCAGATGTCCACATTTAGAAGACAAGACCTTCTACACATCCGTCTTTCTCACTTTGCCAGGCACACGAAAGGAAAAGCAAGGGGCAGTGACTGGAGAGCAGATACCACTGCAACACTGGGCTGTGCAGGCAGCAAAGGCAGTTCCTGCAGAAGACACTCATTTCATCAAAAGTGGTTCTGATGGCAATTTACTTTTCCCACAAGAAAAAAAAAAAAGTTTTAGTCGATGTTTTCAACTTGACTTCTACTCACTGCCCTCAGGAAAATCAAGGCCAGATAAATGATTTTCAAAGACAAGACAGTTTCTTTTTTTCAGATTCAGAAAATGATTTTGTCTTGATGAATAATACAGGCTTCATTCGTTTAACTTAACTCAGAGCTACAAAGCACCTCTGCTCTCTCCAGGTAACCAAGGGCACATGCATTTTTTAACAAACCTGTCTCCAAATGAGTTTGCAGGGCAGGCAGTCAAAAAATCCATCTGTAACTTCAATAATGAGATATGGAAACCTCTCCACATGCTGCCTCTTCTGCAGATTCATTTTATTAAGAGCGGTTGCATTGTAAAGTATTTCTTTTGGGGGGGAAGAAAAAAAAGAAAAATAAAAAGGAAGAAGTTATGCAAAACTAGTATCCTTAAATGTGTCACATACTTGCAGAGCTTACAAAAAACCTGAGAATTCTCCAGAAAGTATAGAGAAATATCACTGGTTACTCCACATTACTGAAGCACAGATAACTTAATCAGAAAAAGATACAGTCTCTTCTGAGTTTGCTGGATCTAACATAAAAATTGTCTTGTCATGAACCTTTCTCTCTCATTTCTAATTCTCTCCTTGCATCTACACACCAATTTTTTCCTCCCCACACTCTAACCATTTGTGCTTTTTACATCACATCCCAGATTGTTTCTACATCACTCAACATCTCCACCATTTGGTTCCTGAGCCAGGCAAATGATCCAGCCCCACATCAAAGCAACAAGTAGGAGCAATCAGAAAACTGCACAGGTTTCAGTAATGGAAGACAGCAAGGTACAAGCAAGGTCTTATTGCCAAACAGCAAGGAAAATTAATGAGGCTTTCAAAAGCCCAACTGGCGGTGTTAGTGCGTTAGAAGAATGTAAAAGAGGGGAAAGGACCATCTGCCTGCCAACTATCAGTACTCTCTGGCTGGTGCTAAAACCT
The DNA here is from genome assembly GCA_023637945.1 of Phaethornis superciliosus. Classification (NCBI taxonomy): domain Eukaryota; kingdom Metazoa; phylum Chordata; class Aves; order Apodiformes; family Trochilidae; genus Phaethornis; species Phaethornis superciliosus. The sequence continues at coordinate 27,762,951 of JAJQWJ010000007.1, forward strand.
CCACTGACTGCTGGGCTTGAAAGTCAGGTATTAAAGTTTAAGGGATGTGTTCAAGACTTTTATGAAATGAATGTGATTTACACCAAAATACACAGCCAGTGATGCTTTTTATCCTCTTGCTTAAATGGATTCGCTGGATCCTTGGTGACCAGTAAAATTCCAGGCTTCCTAAAACAGGATTCTTCTTAATTTACAATGAATCGTAAAGCAGAGGTTGGTGTGTATTTCCAGATTGATGCTTGGTCACTGAGCTGACATAAATGAAAATGGTAGCCTAATCATTAAACTGAATTATTATAAGGACAGACTAAAAAGGAGTATTTTCTTCTGAAAACCTCTTGCTCTATGGCCAGATTCAAATCTGACACAGCCAAAAGGAAGGGCTCCTCTACAATTTGGTGGCAGATGAGCCAATTTTAAAGATAAGGCACTGTTTGACATAGTAGTGATTAGTAATTGGTTTCTGAAGGTTTTACAATAGCATCTACGAGTGACATTACCCATAACTCAGAGTTGGGAAGATTGAAGTATCTCAGCTACATTATATATACCAAATATTCCTCACACACACCTCCATACACAATTTGGAGAAAGCCAGCTGTACTTCTCTCCTGCAAAAGCCTCCATTCAGCTGTCCTGACTTACTGTGACTTGCAACATCACTTTCCTAAGGCACTCACAATATGAACACTCACATTAAAAAAGGGGTTACTGGCTTCCCACTGTGTAGACTCATCTTGCTGCAAGACTGTGGAGCCACATTTTCAAAGGTATCCAAAACTACAATTTTATTCAGAGCACAAAAGATGCAGAAGTGGCTTTATCAAAGGACATGCTGGAGTTTGAGCTGAACATTAATTAGTGGCACCAGAAGATGTACACCTCCAGAGCAAAACTTGAAGCAGCATAAACAGCAATTTATAAGAATGAAACTTGCACTTCTCATTGATCACTGACACAACATATGGTAACAAGAGAGCTATCTACAAATACTGGAAAAGTGTAAAAATCTAAAAAGAGTTAGTTGAGTAAAGGGAGAAGAAACTAAGGAGATTTTAGGCTGACTGTTAGACAGAGTTCACTACTAGTGAATGGTTTGCTTTCCCAAGGGAAGCAATAGATGCTCAGTTAGTTAAAGCTAACAGGAGAAAACGCATTTTAGGAAACAATCCCACATGAGCACGGGAAAAACTGATAGATTGTCAGCCCTTTTCCAATTCTAATTACCTTATGATTGACTAAATGTTCTTCTTTGGGTCAAAAGGTTAAAAGACCTCCACCATTTCACCTACTGGTCTCCATAAATATATATTACACAACAGACAGAGGCCACAAGTTCTTCCTGTACAATACATCACCTTGCAATTACTGAAATATAAGGTAGCAAAACCTTTTCATCACAGAGATTTAACTTCCTAAGTGATGGTGATGATTACTTCTGCTTGCACTTTGCAAAACAACAGAGCAGTTGCACCTTGCTCCTCTGAAACTGAGTGTGCCTGGAAGCTATGCTGGGATGAAGGAAACAGGTTGGGATTAAGACCTACTGAGATATATGCAGCAATTCAGGGCTCTGGCTACAAACACTTTGCATTCCTAGCAGCTATAATGCACTTTCGGCTCTGGCTCCAAGCTTGAAGACACCTTGCAGCAGCCACAGACTGGGAGCCCATCACACACTGCATACTGCTGCTGGAAAAAGACATGAAACAAAAAAACGCAGGAAGTGAGTGTCTGACAGGGCAAAAGATGTGCTAAGAGCTGGAAGAGTTGGAAGAAGCCAGCTATTGCAGGTGGACTACAAGGAGAGGGATTTGGAAAAAGGGCCTTTCTCCAGTTGTGGAATACAAAGAAACTTGTTGTCATTCTAGCATTGAAAGCCTCGGTGTGTTGCCAAAGATGAATGAAACAGGGACAGAACAAAGAACAAAAGGAAGAAGTTTTGCAAAGGTTCAACTACAAGCCATGAATTGCCTGTGTTCAAAGGGTGACTTTGAGATTCAGAAGAGAAGCCAAGCATGGGGAGGAAAGGAGCAGAGATTGCATAAGGGCATTTTTTATTGTCCCTGTTTTTTTGAGTCCTATTCTCCCTGAAAGAACAGAATTAATCCTCTGAAAATCCTATTTCTTTTATCTATCACACATCCTTAGAGAGAGAAATTGTCCAGAATGAGCTGGGATCTAGAAATACAAGGAGACAGAACTGGAAAATAACATATGAGCAACTAAGTTTTGCCCTGTCTCCACTTATGGTGGTAGCCAAAAGCCTAAAACTAAACTGCCTGCACCAGCATATTCTGAGTTTAGCCAAGCCAAGGTGAGGCCTGCTAACTAGGAAGAGCTGCAGGGCATGCCAAAGCACCAGATGTTTGTCTGCTGAATGACTAATTGTGCCCTTGCCCTCAGTAAAGTGGCATGAAGAGACACATTCTTGGCTTCATAAACAGCTACTGTTAGCATTCAGTTGGAAATGTCATTAAAAGTCTGTGTATTTCAGCCCAAGGTTGAAGTGGCTGAAAACTCCTCTTTCCCTTACCAGCCCAACCAACCCATCAGGCAGATGTAGAGGATTTCTGGTAAAACACAAACAGCTGTAATCACCGGCTTAGGTATGGTTATGAGGATGAAAGCAAACATCTAAGCATGACAGCCTGCAGGGAACTGGGCAGAGGGAGGGAAGGGAACCGCATCTCAAGCAGGGCTGGGGAGAGCCCTGTCCCTGGGGGGGCAGCAGCCGGGGGTGTGCCTGTTTCTGGCAATGCAGATGGGAACCAGGGAAGGAAGAGAGGTTACAGGGCTAACAGCGAGAGAAAGGTTGGAGCTCAGCCCATTTCCAGCCAAAAGAGCCACATAAATTACCAGCCTGTAAGAGAAGCAATTCGGCTGAGGTTTGCTCTTGCCTGTGGGGAGGTTTCTGACAGAGAACCAGAAGAGACCCGCCCTGCTGCATTCAAGAGGGCAGATACCTGACCCCTAAGGACAAGCTAACACGGCAGCACTTCCCTGCAGCTGGAACCCATGAACTCCGGGCTACAAAACAGCCTTCCCCTCCCTCACCAAAGAGGGCAGCCAAGGCCAGAAGGCTCTTCCAAGAGAAGCAGTGGCACTGAGATGATCCTTTGCAGGCTGATGTCAAGGGAACAGCTACACCCTAGAGATGATTCTGTCCTGCAGGTACCACTCCCCTCCCAGAAGAGGACAAGGATGGGGATCTGCTGTTATACAAGCAAGAGCTGAGCTGATGGGAACAGGGTGCCAAACAAGGACACTCTAGATTTTTAACTATGACTCCCTGTCAGTCTGCCAAAAGTATTAAATAGCAAATCTGCTTGTTTTCAACCATGACCACAGTTCAGTGCAGCCAAGTCAAAACTGTCTGTTGCAGGTGGACAGCATATGAAGCACCACATCCAGCCCCTGGAGAGGGCACCCTGCCCCTAACGCTGTGTATTCCAGCTGTACTGCAACAGATGTGCAGCCCCCAGTCAGCTTAAAATAATACTGGCTTTGATACACTCTCTAGTTTAAAGGTAAAATATGTTATTGGCTCTAACTTCAGTTGTACAACATTGATGTATTCCACCTTCTGCTAAAATACAGTCTTGGTAGCTATCCATGTCTGATGCAGTAATGAAACCAACCTGCTTCCACAGACCACAAGTCACATTAAATGAGAGGAGCTGGGCATACCAGTAGGAGTAAAATGCAAAAACTTCCAAAACAGAAAAGATATGCATGGTCCTCAAGTATAATTGGCTGAGAGTAGAAGAGGGGACAAGCATCTTTAGAAGGCAGCCTGACCCAAAGCTGATGAAAGGAATTTCAAAATACTGTTGTCCTTTTATTTCAGAGATCTTTGGATCAGATCCATTACCAGGAAGCTCATAGCCAACAAATAGGCTTTAAATTCAGGAGGAACAAACACAGTAACTTCTTTAGTAACTTTTAGGCAGGTTGTTCTAAAGAGACTATTTGCCTATTGCATTTCAGTCCACATCAAAGCTGGTACTAAATAATTATGTTGACAGAACTTCAGCAGCAGATGAACCCCTGCGATGTGCACTTGTAGAGGAGAGAATGTAGAACAGCCCACTTCAAAGTCAAGTTTGCTAGGGTATCACAAGAACACAGACCACTAACAAGAGAGCCTTGGCAACCCTTTTTTAATCTCTTAGTCCTGAGAGGAAGCTCAACACTTAAAACTAGTTTGTGAGCCTTAATGCACTGTAGAGGTCTGGCTTTCAATTCAAATGCTGAGGTCTGGAGGATCATAGCCAACAGCAGCCACAGAGTCAGCAGCTTGTTTCCAGTTCATGAACTCCATACACAAGCTGGATTTCTACACCAGGAAGGGAAGGGCTGAAAGGAAATAATTCAAGTTATCATGCCTTTGAGGACTATGGCTTTTTTATAATAGTTTTTCCACCCAGGCTGGCACATGTCACTAGGAGCAAAGCCAACACTACACACAGGGTATGTCAAGTGACTGACTCACTGCTGATCACTGCTTGTTACTGGGAGCACAGGTGTGGAGGAATCTAAGAACAGGAAATCCAAACTTCTGGCATCAAAGGAAATATGGGTAGCTAATGCCAGCTGTTCTGCGTGTAATTTGGGGAATGAAGTGGAAGAGTTAGCAGCAGCTAACTGGTGGGAATCTCATTTTTCTGCAAGCACTGCTCCAGCACAGTAAGTTTCAGAGATAATGCTGCCAGTCTGAACAAGAACATCTTGTTTTTAATAGTACACATCTGTACTTTCTGTTGTTTTGATGAAGGAAAGGGTCATTTCAAACAGATATCACCAAATGGGAGCTGTGCTTCAGGCTGGTTTTTTCCTGTGCATACAACGAATATGCAGAGATGGGAAACCATTTGAAATATAGAGCACTTTTCAGGCAATCCTCTAAAACAACCTCTGATTTATTCTCACAGCTCTAGAAAATGCTGTCTGTCTTCATTTTTTCTTTGGCATTACTAGTTCAACAGAGAAACCTGATACTGACTTCCCATTGTTTGCCCAAGGCAATGAACGAGCTGCTCAGGGATGAGTTTAGAAGTTAAAACTTACTAATTCTCAGGTTTGTACTTAAGCAATCACAGCACAAGTCTCTTTTTCTCAGTCAATTCATGTCCCTTTCTGTTAACATAGACCAAAGCAGGTGACATTTATACAGTATTACTTGACTTCAAGTAATATTAATACTTACAGTTCTGTAGCTGGCCCAGACTGTGTTCTCAGAGCTTTACAAATCCCAGTGACCAAAGCCTCACAGCATCTCTTTGCAAGGGGAGTGAGTAAACATCCATGGAGTGTTTATGGGACATGTTCATTCTCACACAGTAAGCCTGTAACAGGACTTGATGCTGGCCATGGACACCAGGTCATTCCCAGATGTTTCAAGAATACTCTGAGTCATTAACCACTGTTCAGCTCAAGAGCCTATATTGCCCTTCTTTCAGTTGAGTTTCAGCCAGAAATATTCTTCATAACTGTCAGAGAAATGATGTAAAAAGATCCTGTCCAGGGATCTTGAACAACCCCACTGAGGCTGGACACCCACACACAATAATTGTGTAGAGCGAAGGGAGCAGTCAGAAAACTATTGTTTTTGTTTTCTAAACAAATTTTGGGCTGTGTGCAGCATAACATGCATGCCATTTAACCTTTTAACATTGTTAGTTGTAGGTGACAATAAATTCAACAAGGGCACATTTGAAATCAGTCTCACCTAACTGTAAAATCAATGCTACCTGTCACAGCACAGAACAACACTACGGCTCCAGCTGTACTGAACGGTTTCAACTCCGAGCTACACAAAAATACACACAGTGCTCTCTAAGATATTGCAGTCAGGCTAAAACAATTTTCATTAAATGGCTCAAAGAGATTGCTATCTGAAAACAAAGACAAAGCATTTAAACCACAAGGTGCTTGGATTTCAGACAGATTAGCGTGGCTATTTGTGTTACAGAGACAGGGAGAGATGCCACATGAGTGGCACAGCACAAGATGCTACCTACAGAGTAACTCCTCACCCCAGAAGAACTTCTGATCTCAATGAACAAAACAGATTACACATATTCTTGTAGTCATTCACAGAGGAAAGATGAGGCAGAGAGCACTCATCAGACATCCTCTTGGAGTTGCTTTAAACTTCCTGTCCCTGAACCACCTGACCTCTGCATGAGTTAGAACTTCCTGCAAAAAGGAAATTATTGCCCAATAATCCAGGATGTAAATCTAAATTGCAATAGGGATTTCCTGCTAACTCCTGGAGTGGATTCTGTACTATATGGTCAGAACATTTAATTGTGGTGTAGAGGGTTCCACTAAACCACATAAAGGTGCTCTTTAGTTACCATTGCACCTCAAGAAGGAGATGCAACCACTGCACAGGTAGGCACACCTACACTAGCTGATGAGGCACAGGCTGTATTAGTACTACCAACACCCTACATACTTAGAGCTGATGTCAGGTCTTTTAAAATAAAGCCCTTGGAGCTACAACCAAACGGCCCTTGATCTTTAAGAGCTACATTGTGCAGAGAAATAAAACTCTAAACCTGTTAGCTGCTAGAGATGTTTAAGTGACATAGCCATTCCTTCACAGTCCATTGTCTGACCAGGTTCAGCTACATCTAGTAGCTCCAGCGAGGGAAAAAAGAAAACAGCAACTGTAAGAAGAGAGGATTATTTTAAGTCAATATGTGTGTGCATAGTGATGGTTATATGAATTTAACTGATCCAAAGACAAGCAGATGCAAAGATCTGTCCCATTAACATGGTGTCACACAGTGTACAGTTGTCCCTCTCAGCTCTGACCTTCCCAAGACTCTTCCAAATGCCACCTCTGCTGTCCACAGGCACAAAGCAAAGCCAGAAAGAAACAGAGCAAACGTGGCATGCTGCACTCTAACATCAGAAAGGATGTTTTGACTGCTGACTCCACAGTAAATCCTTTCTTTTCAATCAGGATGTGTCCAAACAGTACTCCACTGGCAGACACGGTCTTCTGCTCAGACTCAAGACAGCCATTTACAAACCTTGTTCACCTGCATCCTTAATTGGGACACTCATTTAGCTATGGCCTCTTACTTCTCTTTCCCACACAGGAAACTCCAGTTCAGGAGAGAAAGTACTTTAAACTGGCTAATTAACTCAGCAGGAGAAAGTCAGAACTCAAAATCTACTCTCTCCTATCAGAGACTCCTTACCATACAGTTAGGGAACATGAAGCTCCTGACAACTCTTAACCACTCCTCCCACAGGAAATTTATTTCTCCCATAACTTCTGGGGATTTATTCTTATACAGTCTCAACATAAAACATCCTGGGAAACAGCAACACCCACATATACCCACACCTTCCCAGAGGCAAATGCAGGAACACTAAACCCATGCACATGGCTTTGCTGTTGTACTTGTCCAGATGGAGCTTACATCCTCCTGCATGAGCTGTGAAATGAAGACAAGGATCTGCATCTGTGACTAAATTGTTCTGCTCTGACACAGCAAGGCCAGGCCACAGGACACCTGCAGTCCTCTCTCAGCCCTGCCACTGCACACCCCGGTCCTACACCAGTGGCCAAATCAAAAAATTAAGTGCCTTGCTGGAGAGGCATGGCTGTGAGATCTCCAGTGTTTTTAACTCTCCGTGACTTATATCTCCTTTGAGTTGTCAGGACCCCTGAGACCATGAATGCACAACGAAAAATTAAGGCTGTACCACATTAACCTGTAAAAACATCCATGTCCTCTGCTGTTCTACACGAGTACAAGTGTATACATCTTAGTATAGCTACACCTATTAATACAAGATGGGGATGTTGGGTATGGGGCCCTAATCTCTCTCAGTTATCCTCCTCTAAAATGGAAATAAATAATACCCACACAGCATGGCAAAGCACTTTGTAATCCCCAAATGAAGGGTTCCGTAGGTGTGAAGTATTCATAAGATGTATTTATTTTCAAACTGCAAAAAAGCTTGCTGCTGTGTTCCCTGGCTGTATTTAGCACATATCTCCACTGTGCAGATCTGAAGCAGGCATCAGGGAAAGGAATGCTGTGATAATCAACTCCAAATCCTGCAATCTATTTGTTCTACTAATTAAAAGAATATTTACTTAGGAAGCAGGTTTACACTAGATGAATAGTTTCTAAGAACAAATATGATTTAATTATATGTAGATGCAAGAAGTATACTACATATTAAGTAGATTAATTTATGCTCACTAAAAATACAGACAAAATTGGTGCTTAGCTATTAATTTTCTATGCTGGAGAAAAGCACGGGTAGAAAAGGGTTCAGAGAGTTGTCTGCTTTAGAAGCTTATTTAAAAGTGATCTGCATTTAAAAAAAAACAAAACCAAGCAAACCAAAATAAGTCCTCTGCATAAAATAACTTCATTTACTCACTGCATTTTAAAAGTTAATTATATTCCAGACAAACAGAATAACTTTCATGGAATTGAGTAACCAAGAAAGAAAGAAGTGAAGCACCACAAGCAAGGGATAAATCAAGTTTTTAAAGCATGCAACGTTGTATGAGTGAGGATAAACAGGTTAAAAAAGTGCCACATAGCATAGTTACAAAGAGAGGCTTTGCAGGAGACAAGGCAGAGCAGAGCAGTGCTGAGGAGGGTTTGATGATAGAGGAACCCAGAGCATATTCAGCCCCTCTGTTCCTGCACTCTGCAGTGAACACCCAGCACGGTTTGGCTATAGGAAAGCAAGAGGCAACCTACAACGTGAGAAAAGTCTCTGCCAACAGCTATTTTCTTTAACAAACAAGGCAGATCCCCAGCCTCTGGAAAGTGACAAACACTTGAGCATAAGGGTAAACAGAAGGCCTTGATGGGGATTCAAACAGCAAGATGGCAACATTGAACAGATCCATGGATTAGAGCACACAGCGTGCATTGCTTTAGTTATTGAAAGAGCACATGTAGAAAAGCAACACAATATTTTGGTTTCAAAGTAATCTGTCAGAATTGTTCAATTGCTGACATTGTAGATATTTTTTAAAAATGTCTTTTTAAAGTTACCGTAAGTATTCATAAGGTCCATCAGCAGCATTTGGCCTGGCTTTATGGAAAAAAGTAATTTCCCAGAAAGGGTGGTATTTCAAGGCCCTTCTGCTTTGACATAAAGAATTTATCATATTTGTGCTGTCAATCAAGAAAAAGTAACTGTGACTGCAGGAGTCTCATTCACTGCCTCCCCCAACTAGCTTAGACAAGTGACTTCTCTTTGCTTCAGCTTCTTCCTTGGTAAAAAGGACATTTGTTCACATAGAAATCATAAAGGATTATACAATGGCTTTGACATACTACAGCTGGAAAAGGCACACAATAACATGACAACTTTTTTCTAAATTCTTCCTGTCCTCTACATGTGTTACTAACAATAGCAGAGTAAGACCATTCTAATTGATTCTTGGTTTTCTTCTTACTGCTGCCTTTCATTTTCTGCACAAGCTTCCTCCTTTTCCAATTTCCTTGAAAAACAAGAATTTACTGGCATCCCACCATGCTTCATTGTGCTGGTACCACCTGGTTTCATACCATCCATAAAGTTGGCTTTTCCATTTGATTTTGTGTTTACTTGTAGAAAACATCACTTTTTGCCTAAACATGAAGTTTTTAGGAATCTAGCTGAACTGGAACACAGCTACTCTTTCATCCACTAGTCTGTGGGTAAAAATTCAGAAATTACTATCTTTTAAGCATACCTCCAGTGTGTACCAAGGTTTAGCTACTGATAAGTTCACTTGAACCTGTGTTCACTTGGAAGGGGGAAGTATAACTGATCCTGTTTGAGCTCAGGGAATAGGCTAGATCATGTGTCAAGATCTGGTCCATGAAAGTCTGGCCACCAATATATTAAATTAGTGTCTGTTTATCAGATGCAGTTCAATGTTTCACTACAATGTTTAAAAATCACAGCCTTTAAAAAAATATAAACCAGAAAATTTCGAAGGGAGAAAAAAACCCATAACCTTTGAAATCCTCTGTGAGACAGAGGGGCCAGCACAGTGCGAAATGATTTGTAGCATTTGGGAATTAATAGCAGTCCATTTTAATCAAATAAATTCTGTTGTAGCTGAAACAACACAGATTGCAGACACATTTGCAGCTTTCTGTCTCACAGAGAAGCCAGAGTTTTCAGGGAAAGATCTTCCTACATCAGTCTGCTTTGAAGTCCTTCCTGTAATCATGATAATCTGTTCCAGAAACTGGTCATAATAGAAAACACCATTTCAAAGCAGTTTACAAAGTACATTTCCAAAAATGCTTTCAGTTACACCTCAATTGCAAGTACACCACCGAGCCACTTTTTCATCGGGGAGGGTCGGCTGTGATAAGCACACATTTTTTCTGTCTCCTGCCTTTTAATCATGTCTATCAAGTCCATGTGACTGACAGGCATGTTAGCTCTGCTATTCAAAACAAATAAGAAATGCGTAAATTATACTGCTGCATTTTAAAGAGGTACTGTCAGGTTGAAAACCTGAGGCCAACTCATGCAGCCCTGACTCAGGTAGTGTGCTGATTTCAAAAGCTTGTAGTCCTTGGGTAAGAACTGCAAGACATGAACTTTTTTTTAAACAAAAAATCTGATTTTAACTTACATAAATGGAACTGTTGCTACTGATGTCCATTTGTGCAGGATCAGGCCCTTATCTCTTCTACAAATATCTTAGACCATTAGAACCACAGACATCAGATTATTTCCAAATTTTTATACTATTAATTAAACCCCTGATTCTATCAGGTATCAGTCTGACATAATCTCACTGGTTCAGGTTCTTGTGATAACTTCACTGAAGCACTTCAGTAGTTAATGTGGTCTATTTGCAGAGAAAAGTCTTACCAACCCAAGTAAAAACTTCAGAGGGTTTTTTTTTTGCTTCACCAGTTGAGTCAGCTTAGGAAAGGAAAAAAAAAAAAAAAGCAAGCTTCATTATTTTACTTCGGTTTCTAATCAATTACTTCCACATCTCATGCTCAAACATTTGGGAAGCTTAAAATTCAACAGAAATAGAGATCTTCCACAGCATTTTGTTTTAATTAAATCTGGAAATGCTTCTCTTGGTGCTGGGTTTTACAACAGAACAATCTTACAGACCTTGTTCTGGAGAGTCCCTCTGGAGCAATACAATCCCCATGCAATCCCTTCCCCTGGATACAAACTCATCTTTGATTTTTGGGCTCATGCTACCAGTCTTCAGTCATGCACAGCCACAGCTCTTCAGTGAAGTTGTACTAATGTATCTGTGAATAGAAGTGGGCTCTTGCACTTTTCATGGACGTCTAAGTCCTTTGAGAGCTTTGTAAGTGGATAGCAGAGTAAGCTGCCAGAAAATAAAGAGTTTTCATTAAATGATAACATCTTTCCAAACTAAAATCAGAAACTGTATTACTTATGGGAAGGCTCTAGTCCCCTCAGACCACAAATATCACAGTTAAGGTTAGTGCAGTCCAACCATACACTAGTATAACTTTGGGAAATAGTTTAAGAGTGTTTGCCTTCTGTTAGCAATCAAGAACTCAGGCTGGTAAATTCTTCTCCACAGGTCGTTTCACTGAAATGAAATTTCACTTTATGCATTCATACAGATTGCAAAAGTCAGTTTTATTCTACAGGCTCAGATCTTAACACTTGCAAGAACAGACTGACTTCTTCACCAGAAATTCAGACTGACCTCTGCCCTCAGTTAGTTTGAAGTGTGTCTTTTCTCTTTGCCCACATCACAGTGCTCCTGAGTGAAAAAGAGAGTTTGGTTATGCCCAGGCCAAGTGTGGACAGATGTTTTGACACTTCCCTTCAGAGAGCTCCTCTGTCACAATGCTGCTCTGATTTACAAGTAGTGTGGCTGCTGCAATCCCTACCCTCCTCCCAGCCATCCTCCTCTGCCAGTAAATCCTGGTGCTGCTTTTTATCACTGCACCTACTCCAGTTCTTCACCATGCATGTATGCCACCAGGCTCCTCATGCCATGACCTTCCTATGCCACTATCCCTATTTTCTGCCTTCCAGCTCTACAATGGAAGCTTATGTCTTGCTATCTATCTGCTCAGTTCTGCTCTGCAATGTCTGCAGCTCAGGGAAGCTCAGTGCCTTCAGGAAAATAAGACAAAATGATTGAAAGTACCTTTCTAGAGTTACTGTTCATTACTGTGGGAGGAAGGATTAGATGGGAAAGAACCTCAGGAAGACAAAGTAAAATGTAAGCTAAAAGGTGAAATGCTAGAACCCCAATTCATGTGTTGTCTCACAAGCCAATGTTCTTCATTTGAATAAAGACCAAATGGCTGTAGAACAGACAGCTTCCCTGAAATAGATCATCTGCAAATCTGCCAATGAGTTTTCAATAAAAAATTAAATTTAGATTTATCATTCTTGACACACTTTGTCTTTATGAAACTAGAAATGAAATACAACACTAGGATTATCTGATCCAGTCATCTTAACTAATTTAGAATTTTGGATGCCTTAGCTTATGAACTTTATAGAGAGATTCTTGGCAAAGAAGGATGGCACTGTAACATCAGCCTTCTTAAAATTAACTCACACCAGCTATTCTCAGTAGCACCATCATTATCTGTGAAACTGCTCAAATGAAGAATCAATAAATAAATATGAAAAAAAAAAATTAGGTAAAACCCAAAGTGCTATTAAGATTCCAGGAGCCTAATAAACACATAATTCTATGACGCAAAGCAGTGAATCCTGGATTTGCAAAGCAACCAGAGACAAGGAGGTGTGCAAAGCTCAAGTTGCTTTAATATTTCAAAGACCCATTCGAGGAAACAAGTAGCATTAGCAATTTGATAGTTTGTATTCCTGATGTCCTAAACAAACACAGATGATATCTAGTAAATTACTCTCTTAAGAACCATTTGTTTAAGGGAAGAAAATGTTAAATTTTAAAGACGTTAATCACTTGCTTTTGTTTTAATTCAATTGATAGAGATGCATATCTATGTGTGCATATAAAAATACAAAATACAGGAATGATCCCTGGTTCATCTTCAAAATTTTTGGGACCAATTTTTTATATGTGTTCAGGGTATTATTTTTTTCAAGCTGTAGTCACAGACTTGAATCAAACTACTCAGATGAGTAGAGGATTTGCACTATCAAGTTACTTGCTGGCAATGTTTAGCAAGAAGATAAATGTATAATCTTGTAAGGCACAAGTCTAGGGCTATGATGCAGGAAAACTATAAGATAAAAAAATTTATTCATGGAATTTAAATACATATTTAGAATTAAATACGTGAATAAGCATTTTCAGAGGCTGCAGCCTTGCCTCTGCCACTAGTGCACTCCATGACCTTGAGCAAGTCATATAAAATCAGACTTTTCACAGACCTCAAAGTCTAATTCATACTGATTTCAGTTGCTAGCAACTGTACTTGGCACCTATCTGCATTGTTGTGTTTCCTGATATCTTTAACAGATGAGCACAAAATTGTTCAGTCTATAGTCCTTTTATGCCTCAGTTTCTCTCCTTGATACTTATTACTTCTGACTGCTGAGCATGGCTGTCAAAAGGGAAATAAGGGTAAGTCTTACTATGATATTACTCCATTATCCTCACAAAGCAGGAACTGCAGAATTCTTCATCATTTGTATTACGTGTTAGATGACATGATCCTTCATCAGTGTAGGAACAGCACATAGAGCAGTGCACAGCTCTATTTTGCTCATGTTGAATCAAACTATGAATTTTTATCCTGCTGCAAGACACTAATTATATTCTTTCCCCTGTTGCTTTTTATTTTAAATAGGTGGTTACTAGCTGCAATTACAACTAAAAGCTAAGACTCTTAGACTGGAGAAGCACCTTGGACACAGGCAGAAACTGAGTACCAGCTTTTAGTTTTTATTGAAAATACCCTTCCCATATGGAGTGGACCCCAAAAAGGTCAGAGAGTGAAATATTAAGTGATTTATAAACATAGACTGATTGTCTTGTCCAAACCATGTGTTTGAAAATCTCCTTCTGGCAGACAATCATCTTCGATCAGGAAGAGAGAGCAGAGAAAGGAAGGTACAGCAGGGCAGAGGGATCTGTAAGCACTCTAACAAACTTTTGAGACCTGGCCAATTTCTTCTTCCCTGCATCATATATACAGGCTCTGAAACATCTCTTTCTACATTCTTGATTTTACTATATTATCCTGTCAAACTGAATTATCCAGGGTGAACTTCCTACCCTTTCCTTTCTTGTCTTATTTTTCCCCCCTAATCTTTGATCTATTGTAAATCAGCATTGCAGAAGATAAATTAGCAACCCCTAGCTGAAACAGCAGGCTAAACAACTTCCACGTGGTCAGGAAACACAGCAAAGCAATTAAAACTGCCCAACAGGACATCTGTAGTCAGCATCCTCTTCCCTTAAGAGACTGGCCCCAAAGTGTTCCCAGATGTAGTTCCTAATCTTACCTCTAAGTTGTGCAGATGGTCCCAGCACCTACTTAAAATCTCTTTGAAGTTACTATGTGTGTTGGTTTAGGCTGGAATAGAGTTAAGTTTTTTTTTTTCAAAGTAGCTAGTATGAGGCTATGTTTTGGATTTGTGCTGAAAACACTGTTGATAACTAGAGATGCTTTTGTTACTGCTGAGCAGTGCTTAGGCAGCATCAAGGCCTTTTCTGTTGCTCCCATCACCCCGCCAGCAAGTAGGCTGGGGATGCACAAGAATTTGGGAGTAGCCATAGCTGGGACAGCTGTCCCCAGTTGACCAAAGGGATATTCCATACCATACAACATCACACTCTGCATACAAAGCTGGGGGAAGAAGGAAGAAAGAGGTGATGGTGTTTGTCTTTCCAGGTAAGCACTGCAAATGATGGAGCTCTGCTTTCCAGGAGATGACTGAACACCTGCCCACCAATCACAGAGCCATACATTGGTTTGGGCAGGAAGACATCTTAAATATCACTTAGTTCCAACCAGGGGAAGTACTGAGTTAATTCCTTGTTTTGCTCTGCTTGCACACATGGCTTTTGCTTTACCTGCTACACTATCTTTATCTCAACCCACGAGTTTTTTTCACTTTTGCTATTCAGATTCTCTCCCCCACTGCACCGTGGGGGAGCAAGCAAGCAGCGGGGTAGTGCTGAGCTGGGATGAAAACCCAACACTCTGAACCTCCCCAGCCAGGTAAGCTTATTGGTCCTGATTCTGTTGCAAGAATGAGGATATAGCCAAGGTCTTGTTGGCATTTGTTTCCTGCCCCTTAAGATGCTGGTCAGGATCTTCTCTTTTCTCACATAACCAGTAATAACTCTCATAGCCATATTTTGGAAACACATCATTTGATCTGAGTCAGGACACTTCCATACCCTGCAAGAAATTTTCATTCTGTTATCCCTTCAAATAACGTCAAAGCTATTTTTTCATTTTTACTCTACATCGGTAACCTGCACAAGGTTTGCATTTGAAATGAAAAATACTACTTTTAAAATGACAAACATTGAACACAGGAAATTTGTTACCACTAAGAAAAGCCCTCTCTGTCTACAGAGAAGCATAACTCATTCACTGATACACACACTTGCATTTTCTCCGGGGAGTTTCACAAATTCACATGCACTCCCAGCACTAAATTTACATTTCAGCCTAGGCATTAGTTCTAAAAGCTGTGTAAAATTTTATGTAGTCAGACAGAAGCTGTTCCCTATTGGCTAAATAATAAGCATCTTAGGTGGCTCCAGGGTTTAAAACTATTCCAAAAGGGGTGTGGAAAAAATTATACTGCATAAATTGATTCCAGATCCACCTGTTCCAGGTGCCAGCAAATATATTTAGTTAAAGCCATCTGCTTGTCTTAAAAGGTAACAGTTTTTGAAGATTATGGCATAAGCAATCAAAAAAATATACAAACTTCAGAAGCTGCAAACCCTTAAACTGCAAAGGGCTCATAGATCATCTATGGAGGATGTAGCCTGGCTGTTCTGCAGGACTGCAGACAGAATCCCTGCTTAACAGCTGAGCATACCCAGCATCAGGGCATGTTCTCCAGAGCATGCAAGGTTCAAGGTACTGGAGAATCCATTTGGTATAACCAGATTCTCACGTGCTATTTCCAGTTACAGAGACTGCCTCATGGGTTTTAAGTTATGATTAAACTTTGGAGTGCAGCACAGTATTTGGCAGAGATAGAACTATGGTTCTTCTCTGCAAGTTGCTACGTCTCAGCTGTTCACATGTTGCTGCACAATGGCTAAGTCAAACCTTTGAAACTGGCACTCTGCAATTGATTTAGCTTCCAGCAACAGCCTAACAGGGAGTATGTTATGTACTGAGCCCAGCAAGCCCATAAGCATTTAGGCTGCTCCACAAAGCAGGTGACCCACAGAGGTCAGACCCTGCTCTGCTTTGTGTTTATCGGGTTCTGCTCATGTAGGGTGCTGTTTCCTGGAGATGCATTAACAAGAATGAGGAATGTGTAGCACCTTGTAAGATCAGGCTCCTTCACAGCAGCTTCTGGAAAGAAAATATCCTATTTATCGCTACAAATGACCCTTTACTGAAAAACAATGAAATGAAACAGATTGTTTATAACTTCTCAAGGTGTTTGCAATTGATTTGAGGATTAAGACTAGTAATCAGCATGTTTACTTATGATCTCCTTTAAAGCTCACTAAAAAATAAAGAGACACCAGTCCTTAACCAGCACAGTACTTTGGTATACACTTAATTATAAGCACATTAATAGCCCTGTCACCAATTCAGAGTCATACTCTGTAACTTGGTGACATCCTTCACATGCAAATTACCTTCCAGACTTATTACATGCTGAAACAAAACAAACCCGTTCGGTTTGTAGCTATATATTTGATAACAGGAATACTTCTAGAGCACACTCATTGAAAAAAATCCCTTTGAGTGATTTTGTGTGGACCTTAAAAATGCATGTTTTATGAGTGCTGAAGCAACGGTAACTTTGGGAGTCACAGCACTGTAGTCAAGGAGACCTTGCATACTGAAAGTCACAGTTGTGCTGCTGGAGCTCTGCTGCACTTTGCTCACATGGTCTGAGCATAGGATAAGGAATAACTGCTGTCATGCAGCATTTTTTTGGACAACAATGAGAATAGAGGTGAAATAAATACTGATGCTAACTATGCTTGAATAATCTCCAGAAGCCAGGCAGTGTCCGCACAAGTCACAGGCTCAAACACTTGTCAAAGTCCTGTATTTTGTACTCATTCACACAGCTCCTACTTAAACTAATGCTAATTGCCACCATGGAGAGAGCTGGGATGACTCCTGGTATTGGGCATGCTGGAGGAATCAGCAGCCCTCTGTGTAAACAGAAAAGAAACAATCCCTATAGTAAGACTAACTGACATACTCCCTTCAATAATAATTATTTTTTTCCCTCCTTAAAAAAAAATGTCAACAAAATGATTACAAAGAACTGTTGACTTGATCCTCAGAGTCAACAACACTCAGATTTGGACCCAGCCTGTTGCAAGGCCCAGCAGGGTACTGCTGTAATACTCCATAATTTGTCTCCTGGACTAAATCATAAGGATTCAACCTAAAAATAGTGGCAGTTCACCTTCACAGTATTCAGCCTGTAAAAGGTTAAGTCCATCACTTCAGACTGACTTTGCAATCTCAGCATGACTTGATACTACATCTCTGCTGCACAAAGAGCACCAAGGAATTCCACCCCTAGAGAACCATTCTCATTGCCTCCACCATGATCTGCAGATAATTAAATTTCCCTTTTACAGTTTTACAGCAGAAATGATCTGGTTGGGCACGATCTGAAAAGAGGCAAGGCCAGCTGAAGATGTCACACTGGACTGCACCTTAACTCTGGATCTTGCAGAGCCCCAGCAGTGGAACATGTTCATATTACTATGACGAACTCCTTTTTTCTCACCACTTCTCCTCTCTCTTGGGAGCCATCTGCAGCATTAAGGCAGTGAGCAACAAGTAAGAGACCTGACAGAGCTGGAGTCCTGTGCATGGCTTTCTGATTACAGACCCTCAGTAAAATCACCCATGGTTCCCAGCAAAAAATGAACCAAGAAATGCTAATCTGGTGATTCCAGGCATGTAGATAAATAAAAGGTGAAAAGACTTATAAATGCATTCTAAAACCAGTATTTTGTAAGATGGATCAATATAGTTCTCCAGGCTGGAAACAAATCAGTTTGCAAAGACAGTTAAATTTAGAGAAAAACATTGTTTTTCTTACTACAGAAAAAGTTATAACAGTTCCTTGGAGGACATTTATCTGAGCAGCAATTCAGAGCTAGGGCTTCATCATGCTGCTCCTAAAATCAGAGAAGTAAGAACAGGTTAAGGTTACTGCTGTCAGCCTACTTAAAGTGAACCAAAGTAGTTTTGCAATCAGGCAGTATTGTCCTTATTTCCAAGCTTTCACTGGTCAAACCTGCAAATGGAAGCGATGCAACCATGAAGTAAAACAATGACAGCTTTGATCCTGCATCTTTCAGAAAGTCAATTAACCTCTCTCACACCCTTACAAGGAATCACCTGAAGACAAGCTAAAGGATAACTCTCGAAATTCCCAGATCCCAGTAGATACAACACACAGCAGTACTCCAGGCAGGAGATTGCTTTGTGGTATTGTTTGATACTGCCCCCTTTTGCCAAACAGCAACTCAACAGCCTGGCCTTCACGCAGAAACTTTTCATGGCATCATGTTTTCAGGAAAAGATACTAATGCAGATGGTCGTATTTAATCCTAATAGGACTGCTCACATGATTTTTAATCCTAGCTAAAATAGAAATCCATTGTTCGAGACATGTTTAATATCACAGAGTGAAACTGCTTCTTCAGGAACGTATCCCCTAACAAGGACACATCATGTCTCAGTGAAAGTCAAGCAGGACTGCTATCACTTTCTCCAGTGTAAGAAGCTAAGACCCTAAGCCCTGGGTGTATGCTTCCCCAAGTCAGCCTGGAGAATGCCAGGAAAATAAATGGCAATCGTATCGGACAACCAAAACCATTTTGTTTGGACACTTGTTTGGTCTTACTGCAAAGCAACTAAAATCTCACGGCACCACCTGCATCGAGTTCTGTATCCAGCAACACGCGTTCCGGCTGAACCCATCCCCGTGCCAGGTTTTCAAGGCTGTATAAACTGATCAGGACCACCTTGCTCAAAGTCACTCCCCAAACAGACCTTCACCCCCTACATGTCTCTGTCCAAGCCTTTTGTCTTCTGGGACTGTGCTTTTTCACTCACTGGAGTTTGCACATTTTCTCCTCCCTGGTTGCCCCAGCTCTTTGCGGGAAGGGAGGGAGGGAGGTCAGGGAGGGCAGGCACTGCCACTTCCATCAGCCCAACAGGCTTGGGGACAAACAAAGCAAGTATCTATACTCTGAATGGTGGGATCTCTCCCCACATGACTTCAGGATTAACATGTCTGTGACAGGAGAGGACAAAAACTTCAATCTCTCAGAAGAAAGCAAGCAAAATAGAGAGGGGAAAAAAAAAAAAGTGAGAGAAATTGCTTCCATGTCACTGAAAATGCAAAAGGCATAACATAAATGCAGAGATCTCGTACTATAGCCTGCCTAGTGCAGAGTCTACTCACCATCTTATCAAATATGAAAAGTTTTAGTTCAAAAGGGAGAAAAAAATTTTAAAAAAATGGATGATCCAAGTAGATGTTTAAAAATGAATCCTATATTGAAAAGTCTGGTTAAATATCAGCAGGGTTTTTCCTTTCCCCATTGCTGCCTTCTCTGCAGTTTATGACCAGTTTTCTCCCTTGGGTGCTTACAAATCACACATATAATCAGGAGAGCACTTTCCTGTATGAATATCTTGTTCCAGCTACTCTCACTCCTCCTTTCCTTCTCTCACCAAAGATCTCTACTGATCTCAGACAGCACCAAGAATCAAAGCCCATTATATCTTTTAGCTTAGTTGTTTTCTATTTTGTTTGCAGTGCAGTCGGCTTGGGGTTTCAGCCTACCACTGAGCCCATCCAGAGGCAGAGAGAGCTAACCTCTTGCTGCTCAGGCTATAATTTAGGAAAAGAAGTATTCTCTGTAATGAGAGGGAACACTCGCACAAGAAGAAATGAAACTTTACTATGATCCCAGACCAATATATCCATCCATAAATAGTTCAAGGGAAAAAAAAAAGAAAATTTTAAACCCAACCAAAAATAAAACCAGCAACAAAATAAACACAGAACCTGGCACCTACAGTGTTTGGAGACCTTTTTTAAGGACAGGAAGTTATCTAAGAGTCTAAACTGAGCCAGGAGAGGATAGTGAACCTTTAGGACGTACATATTGCTCTATACTTTTGCTCCAGCTAAAAGCCAGGTTCAGTACCCACTTGGCAAGCACACCTTTTGCCTCTTTCCTCTGAGGCGTGGAACAGGAACCGTGCTCCTGGGCAGCACCGGGGAGCAGATGGGAGTGTTGAAAAACACCGATCTCCAACTTTTGGTGTGGGTGTTGGAGCTGGATCGACAAAGATAGTTTTGGGGAATTCCCACCCTCACCCCCCCAAGTTTCTAACAATACACGGAGCTAAAGAACCGCACAAGGCTCTCTGCTTCCCTCTCCCTCTCCCCTTCGCTTTTGATCTCCATCAGGACGTGAGCTGAAATTTAATGGGCCACCCCTACCACAAAGACGAATTACCATTTGAAAAAAAAAAAAAAAAAATCATTAATATCTCTCCGTCTAGGCTATCCGGCTTCCCCCCCACTGCACCCCCTTCCCTCTCGCCACAGCCCGCTCAGCGGGTTTGGGAAGAGCTGAGAAGGTGGAGGGGGGGAAGAGAGAAAGAGGAAAGAAACCACCTCTGCTGCCACCTCCTAGATAACCTCTTCTCCGGCTACCGGACTGCAGTTACAGCGACAAAAAAAAAATCCCCTTTGGCTCCGCAGCCCGCGGGGGGCAGGAGGACGCGCAGTGAGCGCGGTGCATACACCCCCCCCCCCCCCATCACTCTCTCACGGCTGCCCCCGGCCCCTCCATCACCTCGCGTCGGCCGCCGCAGGGCAGCATCCCGGGGCTCCCCACCTCCCTCCTCGGCATCCCCATCCCAGCGCCTCCCGTTCTCCCCGGCCCCCCGCCAAGTTGGGAAGTTTGCGCGTTCCCCCGCCCCGCAACCTGGCCCCGCCGCCCGCCCTCCGCCCCGCTCCGCTCCGCTGCTCTTACGGGGTGGCCGCCGGACTCCCGGAGCGGCTCTCACCGCCACATCGCGCTCCGGGTGCTGCAGGAGCGGGGACAGCCGCGGCGGGGCTGGGTTCGGATGGGCTGGGCTGGGCACAGGGCGAGCAGGGGAGCGGAGCGGAGCGTTGGCTCTGCCCAGCCCGGCGCTCAGGGGGCTCCCCCTGGGGCCATGCGAGCGGCTCCGGGCAGCGTCCCCGCGTCGCGGCCGGAGTTGTCGGGACCGAAGTCGGGACCGAAGTCCTGCCCTGCGCTCCGCTGTCTCTTCCAGGCGGCTCCTATCAGCACGGCTTCAACTCTTTCCATCGGAGAGCAGGGGGAGGAGGAGGAGGAGGCGGAGGAGGAGGAGGTAGGGAAGGAGGAGGGAGCTAGGGGGCTGGCAGCCCCAACTCTCACTGATGTCAACTAATATATTCAAAGTTCAACAGGGCATTTCTTCCTCAGCGAATCGCCCTCCTTGCCCTCCCCGCTGCTCGCTGCTCCCCGGGCCGGCGGGGCGGTCCCACAAAAGCAGGAGGGGGGCCAGGGGCAGGGGGCTGGCACACTTTTGGGGCGGGCAGGTTCAAGTGCCGCGGGCATGGGGAGGGCTGAGTGTGGGGGAGAGGCAGCAGCCGAGAGCCAGGGTAAGAGCCAGTGCCTGAGCGATGTTTGTGTTTAAACCCACCCCCTTCCCCGCTTGCTGGAAGGGGCAGGGCCGGCAATGTTGGCTGGGGATGGGGATGGGGATGGGAGCGGGGCGCGGAGGAGCCGCCGGGATGGGGCTTGGAGTCTCCCCGCCGATGGACTCCGGGCTGCCGGGCTGCAGGACTCCGGGCTGCCGGGCTGCAGGACTCCGGGCTTCAGGACTGGACTGCCGGGCTGCCGGGCAGACCCCGCGGGATCGGCTGCCGGGAGATGCCGCCCGGGCCAGCTGGGAAGGAGCCGCGGGAGAAGCGCGGTTCCCCTGCCCCGTGCTGAGGCCCCGTCTCCCCGTCACGATTTCCCCCTGCTCGCCGGGGCCCAACGGGGTTGAAATGAACCCGGGGCGGAAAGCGTCAAAGTTTTCTGCCGCCGAAGAGGAGACGGCGGCGAAAAATCCGCGGGCCGGGCGCGTACGGAGGGCCGGGGAGAAGCAGCGCGGCTCCGCGTTACCCGCAGGCACCGCCGCCCCTTCCGCGCCGCTCCGCGCCCCGCAGCCCCGGGGCCGCCCGCAGGGAATCTCCGTGGCGATGGTGGAGGGAGGGATGCGGGGGGGCTGCATCAAAGGGGTTTTTGGCAGCGGGTGCGGTGCCGCTGTGTCCCCGCGGGGATGCACTGGGCATGCAGGCAGCGGCAGCCGCATCCAGCTATAGGGTGATCCCTGCTGCTGCTGAGGGACCAACCTGGCACTGAAGGGATAAAAATACAGCTGGGCTAGGTTAGTGACATTTAAGAAATCGCAAGATAAGAGCTTCAGTTATTTTTCATCTGAATCCCCAGAGAGAATGGCCTGCAGTGATGCCGTTGCATATGTATGTGTATGTATATATATACATATTATATAACTCATATTTTTCTCTTCTGTAAACCGATCCGGTCACTGGTGTTGACAGTCCATTAAAGCTCTATAAACCCAGTGTGATGATGTGATGGCGTTATCCATGCTGTGACAGCCAGCTGTGGTGGCAGTGGGTGTTCTCTCCATTCACATCTCAGAGAACTGACAGCATCGATCCACTGCAATGCCCATTATACAATGTGTGATTATTTGCCTGTTCTTAATTTATCGCTTCTCCCTTTATCTAGTAACTGTATCACTACACCCCTTTATGCTGTAATGTATTTTTAGATACAGCTTGCCTGAAACAGTCAACACATGATTTATACATATAGCATCTTCAATCTGATTGCCATTTGAATACTCACTGGGAAGTTGAGGACAGGTAGTGAGTACAGAATAATTGACATGAAGCTACGTATTCTGCTCAAAACTTGAACTCCAGGTTAAGCCTCTAGTCAGGCACAGCCTGGAGAGCTGAGCAGACTGCCCCTCTTTTCTTTACCTAAAAAAAAAAACAACCTCTACCTGGCTTGTTTTCATAGCATCTTCTTAGGATACTGTGTTAATCTACACATGAATGTAAATAACAGGCAAGCTCCTCCACTTCCCTGACTTGCAGCATTATATATTTCAACTGAGAAAATTTAATTTTAACTAACGATGTTCAGCAGTCTTGGTAGCAGAACACAGACCAAGGCTGCACTGCTGTGCTGGGGCAGTGTTGCTTTCTTTTTCAGTGGTACTGTAGAGTGGATGGTTTGATTATCGAGGTCTCGGATAAAACCTCACCAAATGGCACAACTACTCGTGTAATTTCCACAAGACCTCAGCTCAACCTTTCTTCCTCCTAAGATTTGCAGATGAGGCACTGAGCATTGAAGAGTAAGTTGCATGAGACCCTGAAAAAGAATTTTTTCCAAATGTCTGTCAACATTTAAATATATAATGGTAGCGCTTTTCTATTAAAGAGATTGTCCTAAAATCTTCTAGCATTTTTGTGCTATTTTGCTGTTACCCCCCCCTCCAAAGCTAGCAATACTTCTGGTTGTGTGCGTGCATGCATTGCTCAGAGACCCACAAATAAAGATGCATATAAATTGAAGTCCTGTAATGTTTACTCGGATTCTCAGATTTTGACATTTTAATGCCATTGTACAGCATGGCATTTTTAAAATCACTGACCAGACAGGAAAACTACTCAAATAGTTTTAGTAAAGGGTTTACAATGCAAAGGTGCATAATTCAGATGCTTTGGAAAAGATAAATGCTATGGGAAAAGTCAGTGTTGCATGCAAAGGTATCTGTATCAAACAATTTTTTTTCAATATCCAAATCCTAAGCCTCGCTAAAGAGAAGACATACCAGGGACATACCAGGTTCCTGCTCTGGGTTTGCCACAGACCAAGCTCTCAGCAAGACTCCTCACAGTTGTTCGCAGAGGTGTTGAGCAGCACTTCTGCCCAGAGCCACCTCTGCGGGAAAAACTAGCGACCTGTCCCCTCCCCCCCGCCCCAGAACCGCATGCGGGACCGGTTCTGTGTTCCCTGCCCCTCGTTCCAAGCCAGTGCAAAGTGCAGTTTCTCCAAAGAAAAGCGGTGTTTGGCGGAGCCCTATCCTTCCCTTAGCGCTCTCCCAGCCGCTCGGCCCGGTTCTTACCACTAGGTGCTGCTAGTGCCTCCCGGACCGCCCCTGCGCCGAACCGGCTCCGGCCATCCCCACCGAACTCCCGGCACCGGGCCGCTCTGCCCGCACGGTACCCCCGGGACCGGGCTCAGCCGCTCCGCCGGCGGACCCGACCCAAGCGGCACAGCCGGGAGCGGGATGCGGGGTCCGGCACCGGGAGGTCTGGTACCGCCTCCCCGGGAGCCGGCCTGGGTGCTGCGGGGAGGGGAGGCAAACTCTCTGACCCCAGGGATCAGTGTTGGGCCCAGCCCTGTTTAATATCTTTATTGATGATTTAGATGAGGGGATTGAGTCCACAATTAGCAAATCCACAGATGACACTAAGCTGGGGGGGAGTGTGGATCAGCTGGAAGGCAGGAGGGCTCTGCAGAGGGACCTGGACAGACTGGAGAGTTGGGCTGATTCCAATGGGATGAGGTTCAACACGGCCAAGTGCCGGGTCCTGCACTTTGGGCACAACAACCCCATGGGGAGCTCCAGGCTGGGCACAGAGTGGCTGAGAGCAGCCAGGCAGAGAGGGACCTGGGAGTCTGGATTGACAGGAAGCTGAACAGGAGCCAGCAGTGTGCCCAGGTGGCCAAGAAGGCCAATGGCATCCTGGCCTGGATCAGGAACAGCGTGGCCAGCAGGTCCAGGGAAGGGATTCTGCCCCTGTACTCAGCCCTGGTGAGGCCACAGCTCGAGTCCTGTGTCCAGTTCTGGGCCCCTCAGTTCAGGAAGGAGATTGAGGTCCTGGAGCAGGTCCAAAGGAGGGCAACCAGGCTGGTGAAGGGATCCAGCACAAGTCCTGTGAGGAGAGGCTGAGGGAGCTGGGGGTGTTCAGCCTGGAGAAGAGGAGGCTCAGGGGAGACCTCATCGCTCTCTACAACTCCCTGAAAGGAGGCTGGAGCCAGGGGGGGGTTGGGCTCTTTTCCCAGGCAACTTTCAACAAGACAAGAGGGCATGGACTTAAGTTGTGCCAGGGGAAGTTTGGGTTGGATATTAGAAAGAATTTCTTTACAGAGAGGGTGATCAGACATTGGAATGGGCTGCCCAGGGAAGTAGTGGATTCTCCATTCCTGGAGATATTTAAAAAGAGACTGCATGTGGCACTCAGTGCCATGGGCTGGGAACCGCAGCGGTAGTGGATCAAGGGTTGGACCTGATGATCTGTGAGGTCCATTCCAACCCAGCCCATTCTATGATTCTATGATTCTATGAAACAGCGGAGATCCAAGGTGCTGGGAGGGGGAACAAAACTCAGAGGGATGGGAGGACTTTGGTCTGTAAGGCAGGATAACAGGTACTGACGGGTGCTGCTGTGGACGTGGACCTACAAGTATAGAATGGAGCTCTGCACACCAAGAAGTGATCAAACCTAGGTTTTTTTAAAGTTAGGTCATTCAAAGACAGCACCTCAAGTCACTGCTAGTGTCACATTTTGCAGCCTAGCCAGGGTAGGATATGTTACTCTGCATTTATTTGCACACACAAAAAAATAATCTGCTTATGATGGAACTGGCTGCTCAAACTTGCTTGAACTCGGACTGCTCTGGGCACTCAGATAAGCTTCACTGGTACATGTTTTAGGTGGAGATCTGAAGGAGAATCTTGACTCTGGCTTCATCATCTGGAGGCTAGGTAACAACATTCACCCACGCTTGATCTCTGGACCATGATTCCACTGTAGCAGCAGTCTCATTAGAAAAGCAATTTTACTGTAGATGTCCAGGCCATTTCACACAGACTGGGGGAAGGGGAAAGTGCCCGTGTCTGTGGCAAAAAATTAAGTTTAAATTTAAGGAGGGGCATATATGTTCAGCAAAGCACTTCAGTAATCAGCTTTAGGCTTTTATTTCCCCATAGCACTACAATGGGAAAAGCAGTGTTGCCACAAGCAAAATAGTGCAAATATACACAGCAGAACATCTTTTTGCTGGTACAAGTGACTGACCCAAAGTGGAGCCCAAACTGCCCTTCTAGAAAGTGCAAAGTTTTTTCAAAAGCAGAAAACAAGCATTTCTAAAGACAGTATCAGCAAACACTCAAAAGCAATGGCATTTAGCAATAGTGGCAGTAAGCATTATCCTGAATATTAAGATGTAGGTCTGAAGCCAAATGGCCATTAGCCATAAAATATTTAGGTAAAGGTTTTTTTCTTTAATCTAAAATAGATTTCTAATAGTCTAATAGCTGTGGTTTCCAGACTCGGCCTGGTGGAGACAGTAACATTTTAATTTATACTAAAGAGAAAGCACCAAGTTAAATCCATGACATGAAACAAGACTCAGATGACCTGAAAGCAAGAGAATACAAATGAGCTCCCTAGAGAGAAGAGGCTGTGATGGAACAAATAGAATAATACAGAGGGATGACTTGACACTATCAGCAGAGCAACTGTATTTCACTTCTTTGGAAAGAAATTAAATGAGCTTAAATTGGGACAACTGCTTTATTTTCAGAGAATTACATCTAAAGCCTTTGCTTCCTACAGACAAGTGATATACAATTTTTTGTCTCCCTGAAGCTAGGGAGGCTTCTCCCTGAAGCTACCATTAATTGGCAATTTTCCTATGTCATTCGACATGAAAAAGTCAGCAAATATCATCACATTTAATAGAGGCAGGCCTGAGTATTCCCAGTCTCACAGAAGCAGAAAGTCCCCTGTTTGCAGACAAAGACTCATGAAACAACAGTTGAGTTAACTGTACAATAAACCAGGAGGGAGGGCATGTTAAGCTGAGACACTTGTCATTGCCCAGCAAGGATCCATACTGTGGTAAGATATACAGCACCTAGCGGTCACCTGTTTGTTGGCAAATAAAAAGAGCAGTGAAAAATTAGTTTTTAAAAACACTATTAGAGGTTCAATACTATATCAGTAACAGCTTTTCCCCTGCCCTTAACTCAAACTCTGAGTCTGGAGGCTGTGTGTATAGAAAATTACTTCTGCTGTGAGAATAGCAGTATAAAACCTAGCACTGGAAACCCTTATGTTGCTCCTAGATACATATTATCCGAGGGACTGAAAACTTCCTTAGCAAATACAAATGGGATTTTTTCCCTTGGGGACTGTAGATACCTTTACAATTAGACTTAAGTTTTTATTTAAGGACATGTTGTTTAGCATATCAGATGTCTCACTGAACACTCTGTACAAGAACCAGACTTGAATGGAAAGGGAATTCAGGACTGTTGACAACTTATCTCCTGACTTCATACCCAACCTTAGGCAATTCCATTGAATGACGAGCTAAACACTGCAAGTTCCCATTACAACCTACCCTATTCTAATTTTCCTTTAAACAGCTACTTTAAAACTCTTTACAGGGGCTGACTTATAAAACAAACTCTTACGTCCAGAGAGCTGTGCTCTGCTCAGAAGTCTGGGTCTAAATGTGAGCAGATTTTGAAAGTATTAGTGCTCCTTCCTGCTTACGTGATGACCAATGTCTTGACAATGCAGCTTGCAGTGTCTGGTTAAGAAAATGGAATTCCAAGTGTAGTGGGACTGTGAACATGCTGATAAAACTGAACATCTGTTCAGCACATTGTGATTGTCCCGTAGTATTTGGAATTCATGACCTGGAAAGCCAGTCTGAAGACTTAAAAAGTTCATAACACTCAGTACATATGTCCTTCCATACCTGCATGCTTTTAATTAATTTAACTAAAAAACATAATGTAGCTACTCAGCGTGGGGTGTTCAGATGCTTACAATTCAAATCAAAACTGAATGACTTTCAAACCTCATCCACTTTGACTGAAGGGCTGTTTAAACTAAAAGGTCAGCAGAAAAAAAAATAAACTTTTTTAGACTTCTTACTCAAAGTAGGAACTGCTTTTAAAATCATTTCTTCATCTTTAGGCAGAAACCAATTAGTTTAAATTTCAATCCTCCATTTTAGAGATTTTTCAGACAAGTATTAAAAACAGGGACTTGGAAAAGAAACTGTGTTGTAGCTTCACCCATGATGGTTGTGACTGAGTGACAAAGTCTTTCCTCTCTTAAGAAATAGGCCCATTGAAAATGATCCAGACAGATCTATAATCTTTGAGAAAATGTGGTTTCGAATTGCCAGACAGAGTAGGTACAATTTCACAGGTTGAGACATTTCTCAACAACAAACCTGAAATGTAACCCCAAACCTTACAGCTCTGCTTTCTACTTTAGAAGAATGTAGCTTGGATCTATGTGTTATTCACTTGGCAATGCAATGGAAAGTCCTGCATTAAGGAAACCTCCTTGTGAAATGTAAAGAGCCCTTTCCTCCCTGGTCACTGCCTCATTCATTGGCACAAGGTAGTTTCTTCTCTCTCACATGAAGAGAAAGGTGGTGGAGTTCTGTGATGAAAGGGAACCTTGGGCCCAAACTGAGCTGTCCTGAAAAGACACATTGATATGTGGAATATGAATACTTGTTGTTACTTTATCACCAGTGAGCCTAAGCACCAGGAAGAGTTAGGGCTGTATGTGAGCACCCTTTTTTTGTTAAGGAAAAAAATTGATAAGACAGTTATTTTTTTTCTTGCAGCATCTTAGCAAGAGATTGTGGGATATTGCAAACATTGCAGTAACAGAAAGCTAAGAACTCTGTCACATTAGGCTGTACACTGCACTCCTTCCTAACAGAGAGTGTCTGCTTCCCTTTGCCAGCACAGCCAGGGCTGTCAATAAAGAAAAAGGACTGCAGCAAAGTGGGTTAGTGCACTAAGACAGAAGCTTTCTGCTTTGCATTTTTAGCAATTAAAAACTCATAACTTCTTCTCCAAAGCATTGCATCTCTCCTTCTGCTTGCCCATCAGAACATGCAGTGCTGGCATATCAAATGTAAGGCACAACAGCAAAGCAGTCAAGAGATTCACAGCAACTTCTGAAGGCCAGGAGTGCAGCAGCCCAGGTCAGGGTGGTTGTAGCAGGCAGGGTCACATCCTGAGACACAAGTACCAAGCAGCAGCTGCTGTAATTATTGTGCTCAGATAGGTCCAACCACTTCCTATTTATACATATAATTATATATTAGTGATTATTTTGTATTTCTTCTCCACACAAAGTTGTCCATCAGAATTACCTTTACTAGCTTAAAACATATCTAGATATGTATAATCAAAATACAGTTAGTATATATATTTCTAATTACCATAACATGTGCTGCAAAGTATACTCAGCCTAGTCTAGTGTCCAAAAATATTCCATGAATTCTGGTCAACAATTACCAAGAATTCTATTCCTGGCAGAAAGGCTGAAAATCATCACTTGCTGACTAAGTCAATATGTTACCCTGCTGCTATGCCATATGGCCCTGGATGCTGAGACACAACACAACCTCACTGAGTGACTCTGAAACTGGAGGAGTGGTTGATACACTGGAGAACAAAGTTTCCATTCAGAAGGACTTCAACAAACTGGAGAAACAAGCTAGCAAGGACCACATGGAGTTCAACAAAGGCAAATGAGAAGTTATGCAATAGGGTTAGAAGTGCCCCATGTGCCAGGCCAGGCTAAGGGCTGAGAGAACAATCCCACAGCAGGAATTTGGGGGCTGCAGAACAACAGCTAATGACAACCTGAAGAAACTCTAGAGTAGGGTTGGTAAGACAGTTCAGGGACCACAGCACCTGATGTACAAGGAGAGACTGGGGCAACTGGTTTGGTTAGCCTGGAGTTGAGAAAGCCAAAACTGGATGTAATTACAGTGTTCCACTGCCTTAATCCTTTGGAGAAGAGAGATTTTCCTCAGAGATGCACAGCCAGAGAACAAAAGGCAACAGTCACAAGATGCAACAAGGGAAATACCAATTGGAAATACAGAAAAAAATAATCTCAATGGGACTAGTGTGCCACTAAGACAGGGTCCCAAAGGGTGCCCTTTGATCTCCATCAGTGTAATTTTTCTGAACCTGGCAATGCTTGTAGCAGCCTCAGCTGATTTTGAAATTAACCCTGCTTTGAGCAGAGGGTTCAAGCACAGGCCTCCAGATGTCCCTTCAAATGTAATTTATTTTTTGCTGTTGTTAATCTATGTAAAATCCAGTTCTAACGATACTAAGTATTCCTTTCATCAGCCCTAAAGATGCTTGAGGATTTGCTGGGGATCAACAGAATTGGCTTATTAGAGCAGTGACCTATGTAAATCTCAGCTATGATTTCATTCAGTAGGTAATCAGGTTAAGTGTGATCAATTATTTTATTGCTTATATACTATATTCATCTTGTTGTAACAAGCTGAGATATATGAAGCTTGATTCTCCTCTCTTTTTATTCAAAATAGTGAGATTCAACAGTGATAGGGAAGGAAAAAAGACAGGAAAACTGAAGCTCTTTGCTGGACTGGGTGAAATATTTACATGTTGTGTGAATATGATCACTATCATTATTATACAATAATTTCTACAGTCAGCAGCCCAAACCTCACTAATATTCCTTCCTCATCAAGACACATGGGGTTACTCATACAAGTAAAGGTTTGCAGGCATGCAAATTAATTTGTAGTAAGATGGTTAAAGTTCTAAATCATCTATTAAATTACTTCTATTGTACAAGTTTAACTTCATTTTCCAAGCTAGTCACATGCAACAGAGATGCAGTAATGTAGGTATTCCAGCTGCAGGAGTGATTAGCTGCTGGTGCCTTCTAAAAGTAGATTTGTAAGTCGGATCATTGGGACGATCATTGGTTTGTGTCCTGGCT
The DNA here is from genome assembly GCA_023637945.1 of Phaethornis superciliosus. Taxonomy (NCBI): domain Eukaryota; kingdom Metazoa; phylum Chordata; class Aves; order Apodiformes; family Trochilidae; genus Phaethornis; species Phaethornis superciliosus. The sequence goes on from JAJQWJ010000007.1 coordinate 27,794,028, forward strand.
GTCATGAGACCAGAGAGGTGGAATATTGGCAGAAGATTAGGTTTATTTTTGTATATGTGCTTGAAATATTTAGACAGACTAGGATAGAAATCAGCTTGTAGGGTTATAAGCCCTGATCCAGCAGAGCAAAAAAGTAATGAGCAAGCCCATCTCAGGTGCTCAAGGAACATAAATATCGATTTATCCTTGAACTGTGGCCTGAAATCCCATTAAAGTTCAAGGAATGACAGTGCTATTCAAGTCTTTGCTTAAAGGTAGACATGTGATGACCTGGGCATTTTTACTTGTATTCCCCTGGGTAACAGATAGGGAGCTACCACCAGGTTTGTTAATATTGCAGGCATTTCTGCATCTCCTTGTTTCCACATTGAATAATACTGCTGACAATTTCCATTTTGCCACAGAAGAAAATGAGCATTCCAATATGAATTGTCTTCCTGGGTCTGATTAAATCAGAGAAGTTTTCCATCAGTTTCTGTAGGGTCAGATTGGGTTATAAACATTCATTCTTGTGAATAAATTTATTTGGACCCTTAAGAGGCTTGGGTTGAAATGTAAGAACTTTTGAATAATCTGACTGGGACCAGTCTATAAGAAGTTGGACTGAGATACCAGCCAGTACTTTTCCTTCCCTCAGTAACCTTATCCTTTACTGTTTGTAGATTTACCTGCTAATGCTCATCATGGCTACAGGCTCTGACTCAAGAGCTCTCATTAATCACTGCCTAAGGAAGTCAAACATATCAAATGCTGAGCTGAAGCAGCAGCACTCACTCTGAGCTCTTGTTTGCTCAACAAACGGGGAAAGATTATGGAGCCTAAGTACCAATAGTTTTTTACTGCACAATCCAAAAATTAAATTATGCCACTGAAGGTTCATGAAGTTCAGGGATCACCACTGAAATACACATCCTCTACCCCACTGCAGGTCTCGCATTATTCCCACTTGGAGTTATGCAAAGTTTTTACTTAATGAATCTAAATAACAATTTTAGAATTTGGATTCAGCTCCCAAAATTTGGTAGTGTTTGAAAGCTAGATCTGAGTAATCATATCCTTTGATAAAGCCAGATGTGAAGAGCACCTGAAGGTGATTTTTTATGAAAATTCAGGTTCTCTTTAATCCAGATTTTCCTCTGTAATCCAGTCCTATTTTTCCTCTGAATATCAGGAGGAAGACAGGCAAGGTCTTTGCATTTCAACAATTAGCAGTTCAGTGTGCTGGCAGACAGTTTTGCAGGTTCAGCAGATACAGCAGTTATCAAACAATAATCTATAATCACTACTGTCACAGTGGCAAAGCATCTGTCAGTCTCAGTGCTGTGATGTCTTGGAACTCAGGTCAAGAATTCATTTAAGATTTCCAAATGCTTTTTTTTTTTTTTTTTTTTTCCCAGCTAGACTCCAAAATAGGAGTATCTTGGATATCATATATATCTTTCTGTGTCAGGTATCTCTGGTTACAATGCTGCTATGACCAAACTTACAGAGCTAATGTTAGGAAATGCATGTTAGGAAAACAGTCAGAAAAGGACTGGGACAGTGGAGGGAAAAGCAGGATCCACGAAGGATGTTGCACAGATTGCAGCAATACAGTATTTGAAAATCACCAGGTTCATGCATTCCTGGTTATACTTTCCATGTGGTTTCAGCAAGAGATAGTGCTCTTCACACACAATGCTCAAACTGTGCAGTCATGGATCATGAGGCAGCTGCTGGTTTGCAGCCTTGAAATTTCTGCACTCCCGTGGCAGGTAAAGGGATCCCAATAGCTCTTTAAGTGCTTGGGCATTGTGATAGGTAGAAGAGCTTAAAATATATAAAGAAATATGTTTCTAATTTGTTACCATTTACACAGACGTGTGCTTTACAGGAGAGGCAGAATAAAACTAATGCAACCTTCTTTTTAAAGCTCACCTGGGATTCTTTAAGGTCATAAATTGTAGTCTGTGTTCTTTGAAGATGCACATTTTACTGCTCAGACTGGGAGTGGCAGCAGGCCAGATGGTATGAATGACAGTTTTCTATCCATATTCATATACTGAAACTTTTGCATGGATGTTGTGTAAAGTCTTAAGTGAGTTTCCATGGGATTCCATGCCCTGCTTATTGCTTGCTGTGCTGATACACTGGCACATCCAGAGGTGACTTTTCACATGTCATCAGAAATGCTGTAACACCAGATTGGTTTTGTAAGTACAAGCAGCTACCTAAGTGATAGAAGATTCTTGTCTCCTATGCATGCAAGAATGGAAAGGGAGGATAGAGGAGAGAGAGAACAAAAGGTTGTGAACCAGATAAAAGAGCAGGAAACCTGAATTAATTTGTGGATCCAATAACATTTTTGTCAGTCACTTCTCTTTCCTGAAGGATGGAACCTCACTGATTGAAAGATGCTCAGGTCAGATATGCTTCATTTGTCAGCAGATAAGTTGATGTAGCCCTTGTAAAATCTAAAATCAGATGCCCTTCACACAACACACTTGTTTTCCATGGCTGCACTCAGCCTAGAGTATAGGAATTGTCATATGATATCAATTTAGCAATCTGTTCAGATCAGTATCCTTTCTAACAGTAGATTAGGAGGGCAGTGCCATAATCTCATAGGTATACTTTTTTCTCTGCTTTAAATCTCAAATTAATCTCTTGAGACATAAAATTCTTCTCTGGAGCACACATTTCAAAATCTCTTAAATCTGACATAAATAATGCCAGATCTGGAAAATCTTGCTGTAACATAACCAGCCAAACCCTCCTCAATTTCTTTAAGGTCTTGATCTCAGTGACTTCTGTGACAACATGTTCCACAGCCGAAGTATGTGTTCAGTAAAAATGCTTATTTTCATCAGATGCTTCCTTTTATGGAATTCCCTGATACTTCGATTCATTTCTCATTCACATACAGACCCCTTCAAAGGCTCTGTATGCACTTTTAGTCCAGAATGCCTTGACCAACCCTCTGGCCCTCCCTTATTCCTCCCCTAATTGCCCAAGACCATCCTCCAGCCCAGCCTGGAGCCCTCTATTCCTGCATCAGTGCCAAGTTTCCAGTTCCCCCACAACTATACCCATGGGTCCCTCTGAGCTGGATCCCTTTCTACAAGGGGATCTCCAATGCCTGGAGCTCCAGCTGCCACCCCCTGTTCTGCTCCCTGGCCGGGAGGCCATGTCCTTCTCCCCCCTCCAGAAGCTCTTGCTGCCTCCAGAGACCTACCAGATCTTCTGGCACCCTGACACCCATTCTTTGTGAAACAGCACTCCAAAGCTGCCTTTTTTTTCTCCTCTGCTCAAATATTTTTTACAAAATCCACACAGAAACCTCCAACAAATAAGCACCCCCCCCTTCCACCAGCTGGCAGCCCCCTCAGCACCGCTGGTCATCCTCACCAGGACGTCTCCAATAGCTGCTCTGCCAAGCAGGGATGATCTCCTCAGGACGTGGGGGCTCCAAGGGCTATGTTCAGGCAGTCCCCATCATCCCTTTCAACAACGTCCCAACACATTTCTGTCCCTTCACAACTGATGAAACCTCCTCTGGGTCAGGTGAGGGGTGACAGGGGCCCAGCACCCTCACAGGATGCTCCTGTCACACTCAGGAGGGACAGTCCAAAGTTTCCCCTAACAAAAAGAAAAAAAAAAGGAAAAAAGGAAAAAAAAACCCCAACCAACAAACCCTTTCACAGGTCCTCTAACTCAGTTGTAAATGTAAATATGGAACCCTGAACACTGTGTTCTCCCCATTGTCCCCAAGATGAATGAAGCCTGTGCCTCCAGGCCTTACCTCCTCCTAGGTTACAGCCACTGAAGAGCTCCTGGCGTGGCACCAGGACACAGCTCAGGCCAGATGATGGTCACTCTCCCTTCACCATCACCCAAGTCCTGAGGTAAAGGGAATTCTGGGCAGGCTGAAGGAAGCTCACCCGGCTCACAGTTTTCAGTCAAAAAGCCATTATTCCCTGTGCAGCCCATCAGCCTGGGCCGTGCCTCAGGGCAGCCGCTTCACAGCCTCCCCTGCCCGCAGCTCTGGGCAGCCCGGCCAGCTCGGGGCACCCTCCCACAGGGCCTCTCCAGAGAGTTTTGCTCATCCTTTTTGTCAGTGAGCACAGACAACAGCAGCACCACATTCTTCTCTTAGAAATTTAGCCCTGTTTTGGGTAAACCAGCCAGAGCTATCACTCAGGTAAATGTGAGTGAGGCTGGGCTCTGCATGGGTCACACTCCAAGCAGAGAAGATCCATGGCTTTTGCTCTCCGAGGCCTCGCTTTTGGTCTCAAACGGTGGCACGGCACATCTTCACTGAAGGATTTCATGATGCAAAAAGGCAAAAATAGGTTTATTTTACTCAGGCAACAGGCCTGAGTAAAATTCACAAGAAGTGGATCCTGCTCTTCTCATTTGTGCACTAAAACCATAGTTTTAGAATCTCATCCTTTCTTTTTGGTGGCAGCTCTCTTACTTAAATGTGTGTTTGCTTGTCTGATCTAGTGCATTGTGCTGAGGTTGTCAGCTCATTGGAACTGATCCGGAGCCAGGTTTTGTTCTGTTTTTAAATAATGGTGAAACAGACTCATCTGTGAGCTGTGGATTAAGCATGGATTTGGGCCAATGTACTTGAAATATATTAATGAAAGTTCACTTTGTCCCTGGTGTCTTATCTTAAAGAGTGTTTTAAATATACGGTTTCACTTTTATCTTCTATGGGTTTCATTTGCTTGTAAATACAGGTAATACATCCTGACTTTATTTGCATGTTGATTTTCTGTCTCAGAAAAATAGATAATTAATTAAATAATTAATTGGTGGACAAGAGATAGACTGGTGTTGGAACTATGTCAGATCTAACCTTGGGTCTTCTGTGTTTCTTTATTATGTTGAGGAAAAGAGAAATGAAACAAAGAAATTACAACATTTGAAGCAAGTCATAAATACTTCTCTGAGATAGAGAGTGTTCAGGAAAACTCTTTCCTTTCCAAGAGCATCTTTGTTGTTTGTTTGTTTGGGTTTTTTTTTGGATACAGTGTTGCTCTCAGGTGCAGTGGGGTAGTTTTGAAAAGAGAATGACAAAACAGTGTAGTTTGTATGATAATTAAATGCAGCTGTCTACAACTGCCAGTCAGGACTGAGTTCAAATATCTGAGCAGCAGAAGCACAAACTCCTGACACCTAAACCAAAGGAGAAATTCCTTTGCCTAGAAATGAGTAGCAGGCTATTACAGTCTCTGCAGCCAGCTATAAAAGGGAAACATTCAGTACACTGCAATTATGCCATGCATCATAACCTCTACAGTTATGTGCAGAGTAAATGTAGATTGATCATTATTAACTTCAAATTTTTCTGAAGAACCAGCCTAAGTACCTCACATAATAGAAAATAAACTCATTAGAAGATGATGACATCTGAAAATTGGAAGTCTAGGCTTTTTTTTCCCTTAACTTGGTGTCTCTTCTGTTATTTCCTCTATTGTCTCATTAAAGATTCTTGGTTAGAGCTGCTTGGAAAATGGGCAGTTAAGGAGACATTTTAGATAGAATAGTCTGAAATGGTAGTGAAAAAGAAAAATATTTTGATTCCTAAACATAGCTGCACTGCCTCCTGGGAACTGTAGTCCAGATGTTGCAAATGGTATTCATTGTAGGCTGGGTTCTCTGTCATAAAAAGTAGATCAACATGCTCTCCTCTTCCACTTTATTTGTACTGGGAAGTGGTGCATCACAGCAATCTCATCGCCACAGCACACCAAGGAGCCTAGAAAGAAGAGTATACGACAATCAAAGTAAGTACACAAAAGGTTTCAATAAATTACAAAATTGAAATAACCAGGGTAATATTCCCTGCTTCAGCTGCAATGTTCTGCAGAAAACAGATACCATCAACAGAAAACATTTTTAATTAAAATAGTTCTGTCAAAAGCTTGGTTCTCCACCAAAACCAGACAAGAAATGCACTTTTTCTTTTTTTTTGGTCAGATTTGCTGTTGATAAATTGAGCAGGCACTGCTTCTGCCTGATTCTTTCTCAGCTTCCTGTGGATCAGATTAAATGACAGGAACTACTCCCTCTAATTCTTATACACGAATTGCAGTGCTGAGATGCATTTATGATCATGATCATGCCTTACAGCAGAGATTGCTCCCCCAGAAGCTTAATGAAAAAGACCCTCTTAGAGAGAAAGGAAAGAATTTTTTCTCAGAAAAGGTCTAGAGGAGAAAACAATCTTCTCTAGATTCTAGCACATTATGTTAAGTATCATTTAGCAAACATACAGAAAAAGACATGCCTGACTGCTTTCCTGACATGCAAATTCATGCTCAAATAGGCACTCTGAAGAGAGTGGGGTTTAGTGGGAGGTTGCTGCTTCTGGAGAATTCAGAGGATCCCAGCATATTGTGTGGCTGCCCAGGAAACGGGCATAATATTGAAAATTAAGCAATGATAATGAATGAAATCTGCTGGAAACAGTAGTGTGATCAGAGAAAGAAAGGTAATCCAGCAATTAGAATGCTTGCCTATGGTTTTGCAGACTTCAATTGTCCTGATATACCACAGACTTCCTGCTTCAGTCTCTTAAAGAGATCCTCCAAGGAGTCTAACACCTCCTGATGCTGATTTTGTTAATAACAGAAGTACTTCCAAATGGTTCTGGGCCAAAAATTAGAATGTATATTAGATTCTTTTATAACTTTATATTACTGTAATGCATCTAGATTGGAAGCTCCCTGCATCAATATTTTATTAAATTTGATGGGATGAGTGATTCAAATGTGTGTTAATGACTATTCCTAAAAAGTTAAATAGTGATTTTGGCCAGCTAACAAAACTTTTACTAAAGAAAAACAACATAACAAAAAAATTGTAAGAGGAAGAATCAGATGAAATAGATGGGAAAGCAAAAAGATTCTGAAGAAAGAGCAATAACAGGAACATGGTGCTTATTTGGGTTTTAGCCAAACCCAGCATGATCAGTGAGTCACCCAGGTATTCCTCTACATCCTGGTCTGCTCTGACTTTGATGTTCCAGTAGCACACCAGTGTGTTTCAGCAAGCAGAAGGTGATGTAGGAAACAGCCATTAAAAAATGTCTCACTTCCTTCAGTATATTTCCTTTCACAACCATCTTGATTCCTCTTCAGTCTTTTTTTTTATTTAATGGCTCTTCTGAAGAGCTGAATAGCTGATCCCTATATTATTTTCACAGTAAACAGATGTGAGGTTTATCTAGCACATTCTTTTATACTTTTGTTTCCTTCTTCCTTACCACAAATGATTTTAGTAGTACAATTAGGCTTTTTTGTTTAGATTAATACAGCCCTTCTGCTGCTTTTTATATACAAATCATTGTTACCTTGGGCAGCATAGCATATTTGCCATAAGGAATTGTAATTATTATCTTTTTCATCTATGTTTGTATAGTAACTGACATAATAGAGCCATGCTCCATAATGGTGTCTCTGCAGAGCTATCACAATGTAAATAATTAATAATAACAGTTGTTTAACACTTGAATGGGACTCTGTTGCTTGTAAACAAAGAACATTTATTTTCTCTGCATTGCTTGTTACACAAAACGTAAAGTTACTGCAAAGGAAGGAAGCTGTTTGATTGATACACTTGGTGAAGTCTATAAGGAAACTCAGAACTCAGCAACACGTCAAAAGTGAAAGTTTAAACAGATTCTTAAAATATTTTAAATATCGCATTTATTGTGGGCAAAGAAGTCTGATGTTTATATTTACAAATTCATCTGCCAAAATGCAATCATAAATTTAATAAAAAATTTGTGATATTATCGTCCCCATGATAAAAGAAAAACAATATACAGCTTTAAAAAGAAGGAAATTTAAAAAGACATTACAGGATATAAATACAATTACAATAGCAAAATCTCATCAAAAGTCAGCTGTGCTTTTTCCACACAACATGCTTTAATCAAGGAACATGAGTCAACGTGGCAGAAAAATGAACTGAGTCCCATGTAATCTCACTTGCATATATTGTAGCATTTAAGTTTTAACACAGCAGATAACGAACAGATTTTGATGAAAGATGTGGTTTTTTAGTTCCAGAAGATTTGAGAGCCATGATTTTCCTTTGCATGTCATATCATCCGTCTTTTGGTACAGATGGCTGAATGTTTTGATTTATGTAACATAAATATATACATGTTCCTCACAAAGTAATTATGTCTATATGCCAATTAGAGAAAAGTCCTTGCCCTTAAACTCTTCCTGTAAGCAGACAATATTAAACGAAGACCATTCCCACTTACAAGTTTGGCATTGGTGAATACACAACCAATTGGATATCAGTGTAACTGGGAAAAAAAAGCACAGACCCAAGAGATTTGTGGTAAGGAAGAATCTGAAGATCACACATAGTTGAACATTTCTATTTCTGTCTTTTCTGACCATCCCAAGTCTGAATCAAGAAAAAATGGAAAATACATATTAATAAAATGGCATTGCAATACACTAGCATGAAGTTTTCTCCATCAGATCACCATGGTGCTACCTAATGATAAGTGGGTTCCTCTTCCAGAAAGATAGCAACTAAAAGAGCTTATAGCTTGGAGCTTGTGTTGGAAAGTTTACTGGAAGAACATAAGTATCTGTTAATTCTTCATTTAGACAAATTCACTGAATCCAAGATTGCTTTTGTTCAGAGTAGTCTTCAAGTACAAGAAACCCAAGAAACATCTGGGTTTCTTTGACTTCTGGGGGCCCTGCACACCCTGCAGTCAAACCTCACCTACTCATAGGATCTGCAGCCCAAGTGCAGTAACCCCCTGTTACTTATGGCTCTAATATATATGTAGCCTTCTCCCACAGTGTGGCATGGGTCTGAGATAAACTGTGTGCAAACTGAGAGAAAAGCTTACACATGGGAACTCTCAGTGGAGAAAATCTTGTGCCTGAGGGAGGCAGAAGCTTTTTGCTTCGGTAGAGAGTATTTTGACAGTTCTGGAAACAGATTGTCCAGCAGAAGACTTAGAGCAGGGTCCAGGAATCTGGCTGTAAGAGGTTAAAAATGGGGAATCAGGTTAATTTTTCGCTCACTATAGTGGTAAGACTCCATTTCTAAATTATGCATATGACGTTGCACTTTCTGTCTTTCCATAGTAACATCTCAAACACATGCTCTGTGACTGCTGCCCATGCTAGCTGCCCAGATGTACTGCTTTCATAAACTCAGAGAGCTATGGCACACTTCAAGTCTGCAGCATTTTTCACTGTCAGTCTGTATTTCTTAGGTCACATTTGCTGCATTGGTTTGCACTTTTAGTGCTACCATTTTCTGGTTGTCATTGACAAGCGCCTTCAGCAGGTTCTCAGTTTTTCTGCTGTATAACTGACAGAAAGGAAAAAAAGCATCTGTTTCAGCAATGCTCCTTCTGCAGCACACGTGGGGAAATGAGCTTGAGGTGACCCTGTCAGCCTCAGCTAAACCTCTTTCTATTGCTTTTTACTAGTTCAGTTGGACAATGCCTTATTAGTGTCTCAGTATTGTCCGCCTCTTATATTTCATAGACTTCACTGTCTACACAGATCTAGCTTCAATAGCTGTTTATTACCATGCTATCTTTCCTCTTATTTTTATATATATTTTGCTTTTTTCTGTGTTGCTGCCAAGATGAAACTTTTAAAAAAGTAAACCAAACCCAAATCCTGGTTTATGTCACCCTAATAAGCTCAACTCCATGGTTTTGCCTCGAGGGTCTTCAGCTCATGACATCAAGTCACTCCATAAAATGAAACTGGATTTGATGGTTCATGGATTTTGCTCCAAAAGCCCTGAAATTAAGTTACTTACTGCAGTTGTCTTCATATACATCCTTTGAGCTATCCTAGAGTCATGTTGTAAGATCCTATTGCACCTGCTGAAAACAAAAAAATTATTAAGTCTTGTAGCATATTTCACCAGCAGTTCTCAACGCACTTCACCAGGAAGGAAAAGTATCATTATCTCCATTTTATAGTTCTTTAACACATTTTTTCATGGGCTTGACAGAATGTTTTAGAACACATTCTTTTCTTGTCACTGCTTGTTTCATCCAAAATGTTTTCTTAGACAAACAGGCATCTGTTATTATTTGACAATATTATTTTTTCCACAGTCCTCTTCCATGTTCAGTGCACATGATAAATGGTGCTCAGTCCATGCTATTCATATTTTCATCTACCCTCCATGATCCATATATGCCTGCTGCCTCCTCACTGTGTGCTCCTTGGACTTTTCTTTATGTGAATTATATTCTTTATTGCAGTATGTTGTCATTTTATGTTGTTTGTCATTAAGGAGACTGAGGGCTTCATGCCCGTTGTTAATTTTGTCTTTTTGGTAAATAGTAAGATAAAAGAGGATGCCCTTCCCTTTCACAAAAAGGGAATATAAGGTTGAGTTTCCTATTCTGAGTCTAAGATCTCCTATTTCAGAATAGGCAGCTGTACAGAGGGGTAAGTACTCACTGCTCTGTTCCTGTTGAATTCAGTTTCTCTTATGAGTGCTCAGCATTTCTGCGGATCTGATTAGATACTAAGCTGGATATTCAGAAACAGAGATATGAACGTGCATTAATGATAAGACCATCTTTTTCCTTCCAGTTATCTCCAGCCTTTAATTATGCATCTCCCAGCTATTGCAACAAACAAGTTAAGCAATCTGTGGAAAAGCAAATAATTCTGTAGTTAAAAACTCTATCTCAAAAACCATGTTCAAGGAGGCTAGGGAAGTTTTCTAAGCATTCTTAATCTAGTCTTCTAACTTTTGAGTGAGTTGCTTTGCTCCCTCTAAACAGAGTTTGTGTGTGTGTGAGTTTCTAGATTTTTTTAAAAAGTAATCAAGAAAAACATATTTCTGTTTTGCAGGTTATATCTTTGACATCAGTAAAAATTCAGAATTTCCATCCTTGTAGTTGACACACCAGGGTTAACTCACAGAAATAGCAAACTGCCATCTGTAGATCAGTGTGTTGAGGCACATACTTTAAGAAAGCAGACACATGGCAATCTAATGGCTCTGGGAGAGAGCATGCCTACAGCTTCTTCTGTCCCACTAGCTCCTGTCTTGTTACCTTAAGCTTCATCTATCAATTTTGGAAATTCAGTTGAGTTTTCCTCATTCAACCACTGTTCAGTCCTAGGCTCTGTCCCCAGTATCCCCATGCAATTTCAGACTCCTCATTCACCCATGAGTTCTGCTCATCATCCTTAGATGTATCTTTACACATTCTCTTAAATCTGCCCTTCACACTGGCTCCTGGTCATGTTTCTTTGCTCAGTCTGGTCTCACACAGATTCACTCCAGTTTTCCAGTACTTCTCAGCCTATGTTTTCCCAGAAGGCCACAAACAAAGACTGTGCAAAGACGCTCCCTGTCTGAAATCCAAACTGCTACCTGCGTGTGCAGAGGTCATGGCATTGGCTGTGTATGGCTGGAGACTGGCTGACTCTTCTGCTCACTGTTTTCCCAAAGGCACAGGGAGGCAAGGGGAGGAAAAATGCCATCTGGAGCTCCCCATTACTCTTCTGGATCTCAGGAAAATGTGTTGTCTGGCTGTCCCTAGGAAATACTACAATTTCAGATATTCAGGCTGAATCCCAGAAGGACACAAGCATTTTTTAGCTTCAGCAAACATCTGCCTGATAAGGTTTTTTGAGAAGGCAGGCATGAGGACACCCTTGATAATGAAAATATAGACAGAGACTTACTTGGCTGACAGAGTTCTCTGCTGGTGTTCTTATAATACTGCAAGGATTTAATTATTGTGTGACAGCACTTAGAGACATGAAAAGGTATTACTAAATATCTCAATATCTCTAAGAATTTACTGTTTTCTTAAAGGAAGGTCTCACAGAACAATGAAATCTTACTATGATGGTCCATTCCCAACCTTACTGTCTGGTTTCATAGTGGAAGCTGTTTGCAAGTCTGTTTCACAAGCAGTGGCTGAGTAACCACCTGTCATCAGACTTGCGCATATTTCAAGAGGAGAAAATGAGAAAAATAATGCTTTATAGAGTTATTAAAAAGGCTTTTGACAGGGCTTTGAATTAAAATATAGGTCTATATGGCCCTCCTGAAATGATCAATTCGTTGTTGCAGTGGAGGGAAGAGGCAAGACTGCACACTTCTCAGAGCTCCCTTTGTTCCTATTGAGTTCTACAGAAGCTCAACTCCATACTCAGGGTGAGACCCAGATGCACAGCAGCCTCCTCCCTGTAGAGGAAACCTAAGATGCATACAGAATGTAAGAGTCATGGCTTTGTTTAAAAATGTGCTGGCCTGGCTGACCAGAGGAGCTGGGACATGGGACATGCCATAAAGCATATCAAAAGGTCAATGTAGTCACAGCCTCAGTCACTGGCAATGTTGAGGCTGTGCCATGTGAACAACCAGCTTAAAACCTAAGAGCAAAGTCCTGAACAATACAGTTTGTGGACTGTTCACTGTTTTTTCCCCCTCACTCTTCTTTGCTGATATTTTAGTAATGTCCACTACTGCTCTCCTCTGCCTTTCTTCCCTTTGCATTCTTCCTTTTACCATTTCTGATTTCTTTGTTTTATCTTATGTGTTTTTAATTTCTGCCTCTTTTGTTTCCCTATTGTTTCTTAGCTGTTTCTCCTCCTTCCTTTACTGGCTTTCTCCCTGACAGCTGGGGATTGAACCCAAGCCTGCTGAAGTCAATCCATTACCTTCAAAGAGTTTAGGATCAAGGCCTTATTCCCACTTGCTTCCCTGCTTCTTCTCCAGTCTCTTTTCCCATGCAGTACACTCCATTTCCTTGTTAGTAGATTGATTATTGCAATATGCAGGGAAGAAAGTAGATTTAGAAAGAGAAAATCCTAAGGACCTACTAAATTCCTTACTGAATTGCTAAATTGTCACTCTGACAGCACAACTGCAGAAAGCCAATGGATTTGATCGTATGGTTGGAGGGGTTTTTATGCTGGCTTCACCAAAACACAGCTTTTTTCACATGACTACGAGCAGTGGTCCCTGCAAAGACAAGGTCTTTCAGGAAGAAAATCCATCTCATTAAACTTTGCCCTATTGCATGTAGTATCTAGTAGAATAGTCCTACAAATATTTTGGGCTGTTGATCTCGAGTTCATAAAGGCAGTGCTTCGTCATAGAAAAACTATTTCCAGAAAAAAATGAAAGCCTGAGAAAAAAACCATGCGGACTGGGTATTTTCTAATATTATATAAAGTAATAAAATACCACACAAAGCATCTGTTTAGTGTACATCATGTATTGCCACATATATGTGTGCATGTGTTTGTGTCTATACACATATGTAAAGAAAAAGAAAATTTATAACTATCTATCTATATACAGAGAGGAAAAAGTACTGAATATGTGTAGATTGAATGTATTAAATTTATTCTCACAGGAGAGATGTATCAAAAATATTTTATCAGGACACTGTCTGCAGCCAGTGTTTGCTGACAGTTGAAGAGTAGTGCAATAGTAGTGCATAGCAGTGCAAGTACTGTTTTACACCAAACAGTATTTTAGTCATATATTTATAGTCCTATATTTATATTCAGTCCTATGTTTGGATAAATATTTTGTTTACCCAGATCAGTGGCACAGTAACTTAACTCACAGGAGAAACTCCATCTACTTCTCTGTTACCAGCTGTTAGTGTGAAGCTATCCCTGAACAGCATGGCAGGATCTGTCTTGATGTATGAACCAGCATATTAAAGCCAAACATTTTGCCAGCAAAATAAAGATATATGTTGTTCTAAAATAACCAGCTGGGCCCCTGTTACTATGGTATGTAGATGCCATCACAATCCAAGGCATGCTAGCTAAACTCCACTAATGTACCTATTTCTGATTTACAGGTGGAGACAACAGCCCCTTCCAGATCATATGATGTGTAAATCCTCCTGTAGGAAACTTACAGTTGAGATATGAACTGAATTCAGATTCAAGTCGCAGCCCTCTTCACATGCTCATTGTCTGACTTTTCTGATGAGGTAGTAAACCAGCCAGCAAGTATTTTATAAAGCTTCTGCAAATCATGGGAAAACTGTCTTGACCACAGTAGTTCAGAAACATGGAGTAGTGCAGTCAGTGAACAACAGCTAGACTCCAATGGTTGTTTTAATCTTGTTTAAACTATTCTCTCAGCAGGAAACTGAGAGACATAAATTATCTACTACCTGCCAGCAAGGTGCCCGTACTGCAGAAGGTTTTTATGTTGCTCAGGAACATATTATATTGAGCTTCGAAGAATCACTGAAAGAAATTACAGTGTTATTAACAGTAGGGCCACTTATATGTAAGGGGGCATGCAGACCTCAGACTTAGAGAAAATAATAAAAATTGTAATGGAAAATTTCTAGAAAGAAATATTTGGAAAATATCTGTACTCAACTTTTAAATGATTCCTGCAGTACCAACTGTTTTTTTTTCTCTCATATATAAAAAGCATCTGTCTACCTGTGGTCTAAAAGTACTTTGATTCCAGAATGAAGGAAACAACAACAATAAAGTACAAAAGTAAAATCCCCATGAAAGCACATAGCATGTGTGTATTTTTTCTTTGTGCTGTGCACAAAAAGCCCACAGTCTTCATGGACCTCAGAAATGTAAAGGGGTGTGATGCAGAAAATGAAGGCACTGAGTTATATATGGCTGTACACAGCATCCATGCAGAGCATTGAGGATCAAAGAATTCAGACTTAACTCCATCCCAACTTGCCTCCATGCCATTCCCATTGGCTTTAGTGAGTGAACCAGGTGAACAGTACAGGTGTGCCACAGCTGAATAACAGAGCAGTCTCTTGAGACTCATGATGTATTTCAGTTGTTAACAGATTAGTGTTAAAAAGACTTCATGCAAAACTATGAAACTGGAAAGTTTGACTTAAGAAACAATCCTTTATATAACAGCTGCACTTTGTATCCCTTCTTCTAGTGTGCTAATGATTTTCTGTGGAACTTTTTAGGGGATGTGCATGGATGTGTTGCATCTGCAGCTCTGCTACCAGGTGCTGAGGAGGCAGCAGGAGTGGAAAGCAGCCTTCAGGCTCTCTCCTCTGACAGACATCTGGAGAAAAGCAACATACAGCTGTGCCTCTTCTCTGAGACCACTTCCTCATAGAGTCCTATGGGGGCTCGTGCTGTCTCTTTTCCTGTTCATCATGTGATGAAGAGCTGTAGAAAAGGTCGTGAGGAGCCAAGGGCTACAATACCATGAATCTGTCAATGGCAACCAGCTCATATGTCTCTTTTCAGCTTATGCAATCAGTGCCACAATACAGATGTCACAGAACTTATAGGACGTGAGCCCATAAATCTGAAACTGAACGAAAGAAGGAAAAGATGTTGCTAGAAGGAAGGAGGAGAACTTAACGTCAAGGTACTGAGCAAAGACTGCTTTCATTTTGGGCAAATGTGATGTAGTCTGGGATCCCAGTTTAGGCCACACTCCTCCTGGGTTCAGTATGGCTTGAAAAAGGCTGTTTCTGTCTGCTCTGCTCTGCTGTCATATTTTTGTGGTAAAGGTGACTTATTTGAGCTTTTGAAAGAGGCCTCCAGAGACTTGTTCAGGTTAAAAAGTGAACAAAGAATAAAGCTTGTCAAATAAAGCAGCAACATATAGGAAATGTGGAAGGTATAATTCCTTAGAGGCATACTTACTGGCAGGTCAGTTTTTATATTTTATTCTTGGTAAAAGAGTTGTTTGAATACAGATAGACAAGTAATGATTAGCAGACTCAGTGCCCACTGGAAATGAACATGATCTGAAACTGTCTGGTTTTATAGCCTTGGGCACATCATATAATCTCCTTGCTACTGTTTTCCTAGATATAATCCAGGGGCAGTAATTCTTTCTTGATTCTCAGTGGTGAATTAATGAATGCTTGCACAGTGTTTTGTGGCGCCATATACAAATATTGCATTTACAGAGGAGCAAGCAGCATATGATATTAATGTCAAACAGACACACAGTAAAACTTTAGAGGCTGGATAGTGGCACACTCAGATACAACTATAATGAGTTCATTAGTAATGCACAACTGGATTGATTAAGTAGTTGCCACTTGTTTAGGGCTGGTACTTGATACGGTATTTTGACCCGAGACAGATGCTCACTGATCTTGTCTCTTAGGTTTTGGCAGTGCATGTCATGTCAATACAAATTATTGAGCCAAAGTGAAAGAAAGAAGCTGTAGCTGCCACACAGATATCCTTGCTATATTACTCTGTGTATAAGAATTGAAACTTGCCAAGATGCATTTTTTAATATAACCTTTTGGAGGCACAGTTTGAAATAGCTTGTCGTCTTTTTTTCTTTCTTACTTTTTTTTTTTTTTTTATTCCTTCCTGAGAAAGTTTCCTCCTGACACCATGATAAAAATGTACTCTTGTGACAAAACAGCCATGTCCCAGGCTTTTATCCTTTCTTACCACAACGGCAGCACATCCTGTGTGGTGATGACACAGCACAGAAATTCCAGCACATTGATGTTTCTTTTGTATTGCCTGATACAGGTGACTGTGATGTGAAGCATCAGAAGATATGACAGTTTTCTACACAAAGTCTCAAGGAAGGATTTAAACAGTCTGGGGACTTGGGTATCCAACTGAGATGAGAGGCCTGGACAAGTCAGGGTATCTGTGTGCAGAAGCCTTTCAGGTTCAAGGAAAGGCTGGGGATCTGAAGGTGATCAGCATCTGGAGGAGGTTACCTATTACTGGAAGTTTTGATAGCTTATTTGAAATGGGCTTCAACTGGGGATGTGTGCCTTTTCCTAGCAGGCTGATTATTACAGGTTGGGAAGCTGGCACCAGCAGTGGTGGTGACTAGTGCAGCACAGCCCAGCATCCATCCCAGTGCAATCACTCATGACTGCAGGCACAACATGGCAGTGCATGGACTTTAGGGGTACAGATATTTGACACAGGGTATGTTTCTACTGCAGATTGAAAAGATTCTTACTTTTTCCTTCTCTAAGTTTCTCTCCAGCCATGCATCCTTCCTCATCTGAACTCCTGCTGTTGGCATCTGGGCTGTGCCTCATGTGTACATTCACTGGCATTTTAGAGTGAGCTAAAGATTGCTAACCCCATTTTAAGGCAGGCTAACCTTCTGCAAATGGGAAGCAAGGCATAGCACTGTGAAATGATTTGCTAAAGGTTATCCAGCTGGGACTGAGAAAAGTGTGCCTGAGTTCTGCTGCGAAAGATGCCATGAAAGTGTAAATGTTAATAGTAACAACTTCCTCCATGTGTGTTTCTTCTTTGCAAAATTACATCTCCACCAGGGGACTTGTTAATGTCAACGGCATTCAGTTTTCATGATCACCGCTTGAAGTGATCAGTCAGTTGCATGGATCTACAAATTGCTCCCTTGTAGCCAGCCTCTTAGTCTAATGCTCAGGCGACAGTCAGCTGTAAGGATCAGACTCGAAAAGATGTCTTTGATTTTCCTTTGATGTTTCTGAGCCAAGGAAGAATTTCACACTGCTGCTGGGTGGTAGGTGAAGATTCCTTCTGTTTGTGGGAAGGCAATTATAACATAGCTGACCTGCTTTGACCTTAAGATTACTGGCAGGATATCTGGGATGTCCTTGTGAGGCAGAACTGGCTCAGTGTGCCTAATGAGGGGCAGACACCAATTCGTTCATTTGGCTGCAGCAATCATTCAAATAGCCTGATGATAATGGAGGTCACACATATTGATCCTGGTCAGACTCAATATATTTATTTGCTTGCACTTTGGCATCACTGCACACATGTGGGTTCTCCTTTAGGATTTAAGGATGACAAGTGGGAACAGCTTACAAGGACAACAGGTCCTAGTTTCGAACCCTCTCCTCCAGTTAATTGTCTCCCCTTATTTTTTGTTTCCTTGTTCACCTCTTACTCCAGTTCGAAGACCAGCAGAAGCTTTTACGACCCAGACAAAGCAGCATCAAGAACGAAGTTACTTGCTGAAAGGCTCTCAGGAGTAAGGCACACACTGGGAGACAGCTGGAGGTCCAAAACACTAATCCTAGGGGAGGCAGTGGGATATTAGAGAAGACCTGTAACTTTTTACTTTTTTAACCTTTGTTGAAAAAAACTGGATGAAGATTGCTTTTTAATTGTGATTGCTGGCGGTAGTTTGGAACATTTTGGGGGGATTTTTTTTTGTGTGTGTGTGTGTGTCGCCATGAGCCAGATCTCTGTGGGAGCTGCACTCAGCGGGGGGATGAGCACCCCCCGAACCGGTCCGGACTACAATCCCCGTCATGCCGCCGGGCGGGCGGGCGGTACCAGCGGAGCGCGCCTGCGCCGCCAGACGTGGCAGCAGCCCGCAGCGGCGGGTCCGGAGCGGGTCCGGTTCTGCGGGGATGGCTGTGCCGGGGCAGGGCGCGGGGGCTGCGCGGTGCCGCGGGAGGCTCCCGCCGCCGCCTCTGCTGCTGCTGCTGGGCCTGGCGGTGAGTGGCGGCGGCGGCTGCGCCCGGGGCTGCGGGGGGAAGGCGCGGGGTGTCCCCCGTCCCCGGGCCGGGGCGTTCGGTGCGGCTCGGCCGGCGGAGTTGGGCAAAAGTTGGGAGCGGGACGGGCCCCTCGGGCTGGGCGTGGCGGCTGCCCCAATGCCCGCGCCCGCCGCCGCTCCGGGCGGGCTCGGCACGACGCAGCCCGGCATGGCTGGGATCCGGCAGCTCTGCTCCACGGTGTTTCTCCAGCCCTTAGCTCCTGTGCTGCTTCTTCCCCTCTCTTTCTTTCCTTCTCTTAAAAAAAAAAAAAAACAACCCAAAAACCTGGAGAAAACCCACCCCGGCGTGCGGCTGCGGGCTTCCCGCCGGCTGCCCCGGCCGGCCCCGGGGGCTTGGACCGGCGGGAGCTTCGTTCGTAAGTTTCGTGTGAAAATCGGTACCAGAAGGGTTTCCCTCGGCGGTGTCTGGCGCAGCAAAGCTGCCGCGCTCGGCTTTGCGCACCTGTGCGCGGGGAGGGCCCCTGGGGCATTGCTGCCGCCCCCCCCACCTCATCTCCCCGGGGCAGCCCCACGGCCCCCCGGGCATCCCCCAGATGTGTCTCTCTCCATCTTAGTGAATTCCCGTGGCTCTGGGTATGTTCCATTGAAATGACACAAAGTAGAACGCTCCTTACCTTAGGAGACTCCTAGCCTTGCAGAAATATTTTAAAAGTCCGAATTGTTTTATTTATTTAAGGCACAGAATTTGCATAACTAGCTCAAAAGATTGGTGAAGGTGTACTGTAAAGCACTCCTTTATTTACTTTATAGGCATGAACTACAGTTCTTCCTTCTGCCTGGACAAATAGAGTTAATTAATGAAGATTAATTTTTTTTTTTACACAAGTGTGATCAGAAATTATTTAGAAATGTGTGACCTAAGAGTGCTCGTTTAAATCATACAAATCAAGCGTGGAATTGCTAATTGTCCTGTGATTATTCGGTACTCCTACTAGAATTGCCATTGTGGGACAGAAAGCATTGGCCCTGTCTGATGCAGCCTTTTTGTCCCTGGCCCAGGCCTAGCTATCAGCTTGTTCAGGAGGGAGGAAAAGGAGTGGTATGCATCCTGCACAATTTTTGTTCTGTGCATGATCTAGAATCATAGACCTGTTCTCTGCAGAAGCTCAAGTCAAGCTGAACTCTGCCTAAAATGTTGGAGAGGTCTTAGTGTGGCTTTTATTTTTACCTATGGCTCATCTTTAATGCATGCCATACTTTTCTCAGTGATACTTTTGGCAGTGTATTCCTTGGATTACGTGTAAACTGTGAAGCTACAAGTGAACTGAATTTCCTCTTTATTTAAAATAACTAAATGTGGAGTTATTTGTGGCACTTCCTTCTAGATCCACTGTGATTTTCAGTCCTTATCTTACTGTAACATTGATTTTATGTTAATGTAATATTTTGCTGTGATTTCTTTTTGCAGTTAAAAAAAAAAATTCCCCCACCTTTCTTCATGTCAGTCTGTTGTTCCTAACTATTCCTGTTGCCCTTCTTTGGACCTTTTTTGTTGATGAGCTGGTGTCTTTGAGATAAACAGAGTGGGCCTTCCTTTGCCAGAGAAATTACATGAAGCCATTATAATTTATCCACATTATTCTCTCTTCCCCTTCTTAATTTGCCCTAGCATTTTATTTGCTCTGTGATGCTGCCTGCTGAGCAGATGTCTTCATTGAGCTGTTGATTCAGCTAATTCTTTTCCCTTTGCTATGCACAAGTAGTTTAAATTTTTTCTTCCAATTTGCATTATCTTGCACTTGAAGGTACAGTTTTTCATCTTGAAATATGTAACTTGCTCTATGCTAGGATTAAAAAACTAGCCTAGTGAGTGAGGCTGTTAAATCAGGACATTCTCCGTGTCTAAAGTTAAAGCAAAGGTAATGCCAACTGCTTGGTAGGACACAGGTTAATGAGAACATTGTTTCCTTCTGGCTCTTCCTTTTTTATGTACCCAAATGTGATTTTCTTTTCCTTCCCCCCCCCCCCCCCCTCGGAAGTGCAGATTTCTTGCAGTGCACCTGGGACAGGAGCTAGAGCTGTGCATGCACACTGCTTCTGAAAAACACAAAATAGGACCCAAAATTGGAGGTGGCTTCCGAGAATTGAAATCCTTATCTCTGTAAGATTTCCTGCATTTGTAAAAGAAAAACTACAACGCTGGATGAAAACACTTCAGTATCTTGAAATGGAAGATGTTGTTATCTTCTGCATCACTGTGAATATGTGACACATGTGAGAAAGATACTGCAATGATCTCTGCCTGCTGTAAAGTTTTATTTATTGATTGAGCGTCATAGGAAGCTGTGGTTTAACTTTACAGATGCTTCTCTATTTGGTATGTCAAGTGGTTGACTGCATTTCACTCTGGAAGGACTGAATTTACTGTTGCAGGCTTTGGGAAGGAGTTTCACACTGAGATGGATTTGCATTTCCTCTGATATACTGGGTAGTGTCCTTTCCTTAGCAGAGGCCAGTCACTGCTTCCAGGAGGATTACGCATCTGGGATCAGTTTGCTTTCCAAACACTGATGAATGTTATCTCGGGCCAACATGGCAAAGGTCAGTTTGTCTTTCTGAGTGTTGGCTTAGTGACAGAGAAACTGAGTCAAGAGAATCTGACTGACTTACAACCATTGGTAGGCAGGCTTCTTGACCTGGGGTCATTCAAGCCTGGTACCTTCAAAGAAAGGCTTGAAAGGAACATTTCAGGCTTCCTGCTCCTCAAGTCCTAGTAGCATCATGGGGAATACATCGGTGTGCACTACCATGGGTTTGTGAATCCAGGCCTGTGGGAAGGACTTCGAGGTGGTTCAGTGGTTGTGTTGCAGGTAGCCCTGCAGTGTTGCAGGGGTGGCTTTGCCTCTGGTGAGTTTGAAGGCAGAATGTGGGCACTGCTTCCCCATCCAGCCATGGTTTGTACTTCAGGGGCTGCTTTGGGAAGTGTTTTGCTACAGTCAGAGGGAGTGTGTTGCAGAGGCAGATCCTTTACTTCCACTTCCCCCACTCCATTCCTCTTCAAAATGCAGATTTGTAAAACTGGTGATGTGGGCTGTACTCTGTCTCCTCAGATGCCCTGCCCAAATCAAGCCTTGGCTTTCAGGATTGGTTTTGTTACTCAGCACTGTACCTTACAGATTGATGTTTTGAATCCATTGCCTTTGGTGCCAAAGTGCCTGTTTACTTCAGAGGACCTAGGATGTTGCCACAAGTGTGGTGTAGTGATCAGAAGTGGTGTTGTGTGGGTAATTGGTGATGGAAGGGGCGCTTGTTCTGTTGCTGACCATTTCTGTTCCTGTCTAGTGACACAGTTCCTTGAGTTCCTTGGTTTCCAGGAGGCAATGAGACTCACCTTCCTTCTAGGTTGTGCTTGCAGGTCTTTAAATGGAAAAAATCAGTGCAACTTCAGAACAGAATCACAAACTAGCATTGCTTTAAAATTCTTGATGTAGGCAGAGTCACTTTCAAAGTAAGTTATGGTTTACTTTGATCCTGACACCATTTCAAGCTTGTGCATGGCAAAAAACTGTGATAGCAAAGCAGGTCTTAGGTTTTCACACGTTGATTAGCTGAGAGTAGCTGGTAGCATTGGTGTAGGGACACTGTGATTTGTGTGCTTGTAGAAAACAGATAACAAAGGTAATCTCATTTTGTGGCTCCCTTGATTAGATCCTGTCTTGTCTTTGGGTTTATAATCATACAGTATATTTTCTGAATGTCAGCAAATAGACTTTCCCTTTCCTTACTTTTCAGGAGATGGCAGGAGCATGTGGTTGTGTTCTGCTCTAGGTTCAGCTGTGTTGTGTCTTGCTCTCATGCTGCCTCCCTTTTACCGCTTCCTTTCTGTGTGATTCTTACTCCAACAATTTAAATTAAGCTTTGTGTCCTGTCACCTGGCAGAAAAATGTGAGGATTAATTAGTTAATATTTGTGCATTGCTTTGAAGATAACAAGTACCATATATAGTGTTAAGGATTTTCAGGTGTCATTTTCCACCCTCTCTTCTTCATAAGTTCTATTCGTAGTGGTTTTGTTGTCTTTTTATAGCGTCTCCTATGAGAAGGTGATACTGCTTTAAACTTCTTCAAAACCCAGTTTATAGTGAGGGATTATGTGGCATACGCTTTGATCATGCCCTTAGCTTCTGAACTCATCCAAATGTGCTTTTGCAGAGGTGGTATCTGAAATATTATTTCATCACCAAGTTTGATATATATTCCACCACTGCCTGGCTTGAAGAGAGAGCGAGCTTCACATTCACAACAAGGAGAAAGTTCTTTGTCAGCATTAGTAATTTACCCCATTTCAGTCAGTTGTTAATTAGTAAATAGTTGCTTCACTAAGCATTTGCAAACCAGTGATAAACCATACAATTAATTTGCTGCACAGTGTGCTCAAGAACAATCCTTAGTATAGACTATTATGCCTGTAGCTTAGGTTCCTCAAAACCCACTGTTTAAGAACAATGTGAACAGTGGAGTCTAGTCAAATCTTGACGTCTCCATGGTATTTTTTGCTACCTCTATATTTGGAAAGTGAACATAGCAAGTACCACATTAAGTGGAATGCCTCACTTGTAGCATTCTTCAGCCAAAGTTAAAGAATATTAAGACACTCTGTCAGGATTTTAGTTAACCTTCCTTTGTGAATGAAAGATATGACACTTGCCTCTTGCAGACATGACTTACACGATAAAATGTTTAGTGTTTTTTATTCCCTGATTGGCTAGAGGAGAGACTTAATCGATCTGGATTATAGAGCAAGAATGCATTTTTTCGATAGAGTTCATGGTGAAATGAACAAAAACCAAAAAGCGTCGAGTGGGAGTGTCTGCAAATGTAAATCTTTCAGGAAAAAAACATAGTTTCCTAATGCTGCTAGTCTTCTGATTCAGAAGTTACTGATTTCTTAGTGTGTCTTGGAGTGATCATCTCCTCACCATGCTCTTCTGCTGTATGTGCTGGAGTTGCTGCTCCCCACTGAGCCCATAAATGGCTGTTTTTGTTTGGATCAGATGCTAATAACATTCTGCAGCCTCTGACCACCCAGCTCAGCAGGTTGCAGTATAGGAACCCCTGCAGATGTGATTGCCATAAGATCATGGTGTGATCCCAGCTGGATGGCAGGGGCTATTTCAGCTGTGACTCCTGAAGCCTGAGACCCAAATGCTCCTCTCCCTCATTCACCTAATAAATTCATAGCAGACTTCCTAGAGGTACTTCTGTGTAACAGAGATAACCTGTCTCCTCTCATCTGATGTCATTAAAATATTTTTACAGCTATTTTGGATATTAATCATGAATGATAACAGGGGACTGTCCTACTTATCATTATCCATCTTGGAAGGCATTTATTACAAATGGCTCAGTGATCAAAGCACAGCACAACCCTGAATGTAAATAGCAGCAGAGGGAGGGCTTGTGAGTGAAAAGCAAGCAATTATTGCACAAGGTCAAGAGTGGTTTGTATGATGAACAAGGAGGATAAAACATCTGCAGTCAAACTGTGATTCTTTTATACAAGGGGGCTTTGGATCTGAACCTCTTGTATTTTTGCCTGAGAACAAACTGGGGGGAGAGGAGCAACAGATCTGTTTCTCTGCTGTGCTTGCCTGGAGATGACTTA
Source organism: Phaethornis superciliosus (assembly GCA_023637945.1). Classification (NCBI taxonomy): domain Eukaryota; kingdom Metazoa; phylum Chordata; class Aves; order Apodiformes; family Trochilidae; genus Phaethornis; species Phaethornis superciliosus. Next base: position 27,818,130 of record JAJQWJ010000007.1, read on the forward strand.
GACCTGATATTTTCAGTATGCACATGCTGCCTGCACCCCAGGACCTGGCCATGCCACCGGCTGATCTGCAGGTTTAGAAACCTCCATCACTGCAGTACAGAGATGTTCCTTCAAATCCACCTTCTGAAGTTAAGTGTGTGCTCCACCAGGATTCATTTGGGGAACCAAGTAGGACAGGGAAGGTGAGATACGGTCTTGTTCTTGGTATTTCTTGCCTGTGTTGTGTGTCATCCCTTCCCCATTTTCATGTAGCAGGGGAGACCCTGATTTAGAATATGAACCTAGCACCTTCCTAAAGAAATTAGTTATGAATTATGAAATTAAATTCAGTCATCTCCATTACTGATTGAAATTTTGAGGCCAGTGTGCTCTTCAGCTACATTCCCATAAAATGCTTTGACAGACACAATCAGTTTCAAATTTCAAATCAGTTTCAGGGTTGCTCATTGATCATATTTACAGTGGGTTGAATGCTGGTGTCTCAGAATGAGAATGGCATCAGTGGGCAGTTAAGCAAAGACAGACATCAAAGCCAATGTCCTCCTGAAAACTGTGCTTTTGAAATTGTGGTCAAGTGTGGGACTGTGTCCCTGCCAAGCAGGAGTTGTGCTGGAATCAGTGCTGTTCATCTCAGCCCCAGCCATTCTCTATGAATAATAGTGTGCATATTGTCTACCTAATTACACATGTAAGTGTTAGTGTGCACATAAAAATTGTATGTTGACATATGGATTCAGGCACCTAAGCACTGTTTCAGCTGCATATGGATTTATATTTTTTAATGCATAATTTGTGTCCAGGGAAATATTTTTTCATTCTCTTGAGATGGAAATAGAAGAAATAGGAAATAGCTTTTCTGTCCAACATACAGTGCTATTCCTCTGATAGTTCCTCTCTATTTAATTTTTATTTGTATTTTCTTGATTTTAAAACCATCATCCTTGATTTTTAATAAATAAATAAATACTTTCCAGGCATGCTGCTTATCCTAAGCAAAAGACTGTGCTGTCATGAAGCTTTTGTGGGGAGCAACTCATAAATTGAACTGGGTTCTTTGGGAACAGCAGTTAAGCATTTATCACACTTAATTTGAATAATAAATGTAAAATATGAAAATACATTCCTGTAGCTGCCTGAAGGATATTCCCTTTTTTCATTCTGAAATGAGATTGAGAAGAGTAAAAACTTGAGAAATAAACTCTTTCTCAGGTCCTTGAGGATTTTGAGAAAACACGGCCTGAGGGATGACAACATTTTTCAATAGTATTAGTCCTGGAAGTATAATTAGCAAATAGTTACTTTTCTGTAACTCTCTTTGCCTATGGGTTTCTGAAACCTCATCTGTTTCCTGGGTACCAGTTCTGAGGGAGTGGGTTTTGTGGAACGTCTTGCTACTCTTTTAACACTTGGATATGTCTGGCAGCTCTGCAAGGAATTGTTGGAAAAAGTGTGGAAAAAAGAAAAGGAAAATTAAACCTTTTTGACTGATCAGACTTTGTTCACCATGTTTGCAGGTTTTGCTTTTTAATACATACTTTGATTTGAAGAACACAGGCAGAGCTAGAATGTGGTTTTTGTACATTGGGCTTGAATAGCAGTGCCTCAGCAGTTTTGAATTGGCTGTCTTGAGGGTTTGGGTTCATTTATGTTTTACTTGAGAATACTTCATGCATGTTAGACCAGACACTACAATCATATGACTGATGTGCAACCTATGCCATAAAAAAATTCTGTGAGAATAAATTAAGATTGTGATCTTGAGCTGGGGAAAATCTGCAGACTACAGGCACTGCCCGCTTTGCATTTCATAGTCTGATGTGTGTAATCTGCTTTTATATGAAGGTCTACACCGAAGTTTCTTGAATCCAAGGACACCAGGTGACTGTTGTATTTAATCCTGCTCACTGAACCAGCCATGGATGGGGGCCCATTATGCTGGGCACTGTGCAAACACAGCAGGAAATAAAATAGACCTTTCCTTGGTTTTACTAGCAAGAAATCGTAATATAATGGTCACGGTGCAGGGTTGTCACAGAGGTTGCATGTGTTGGTCCTAATGTGCCTTCTAGTTTAACAGGTACCAAGGTAGGCAGCTTCTTGAGAAAAATGTTTGGAGTCTTTCTTAACTTTTTAGAGGTGGTTGTGAATAGATTTTAAAGCTTTTGAATGCTCAAGTGACAAGAGAGTTTAGCTTATTTCTTATTTATAGAGTCCCATATGTGTGAATGTAGCACTTCCTGACGCATATGAAAAGAAGCTTCATGACCAGGAGGGACTGTCACCTTCCTTGACCTCTTCCTTTTTTAATATGAGCTCATCTCCCTTTGTGCCCTGGATTTAAACAAGAAGCAGTGTGCTTGATCAGGCAGTGCCTGGCTGATGAGCTCTTCTGCAAAATATCTGGAGTAAATTTACCTGAGTCATATCTCACAATTAAAGTCATATAGCACAGCACATGCAAATGAGCCTTTGCTGCTGCTCTGCCTGTGGGCTGTGCAGGATTATGAGCCTGGTCTTCTATGAAGAAGAGTGTGTAACTGCTTTAATAGGATTCTCTTTTCCTATCGTCTTAATTCCGTGTTCTTGCCAGAACTGTTAATGAGGTTGTAGCTACTGGTACAGTCATCACACTGGAGCAGGCAAAGCAGCTTTGTGGCTGGGGCTGGCAGCAGGTGACAGTGACTGCCCAGCATCAGTTGCCTTCAATGCAGCTGGCAGCAAAGGTGAAGGTTCTTTAGGAGGTGTAATGATAAACTGGCCTCTCATTTATTCCTGGCAGGATCTTCATTAATTTCAGCAGGAGAAAGGCTGGAGAGTGTTAACTACTTTGTTCTTATCAGTTTGCAAACACCATGTAGTGCAAATACATACTGGGAGGTGGTGAACTTTTCAGCTCAGTCAATAACTTCTCAGCATTGCTGCAGATGCTTTAGATGTGCTGGCAGAGTGTTTTTGTCCAACTCGGAGCCTTCAGCTTGGAATTTTCGAGTTTTATAACCAGGAAAGGCCACCACATTAATCTTAATTAAAGGGAGGTGATGATTTATTTGGCGGAGCTGACTAGTGTGCTTGAATGCATAATGCCTTTCCCAGTGGGTTTTGGTATAAACCACAAGATCAGAGAGAGTTGCTGCAGTAAAACTGCAGGAAAATAATGTACTGATTTGATACCCACGGAGGAACTGGGCAAAGTAGCAGTTGGATATATGCAATGTGATGTGTTTTGCCCTCCAAGCACCTGCTGTTCCCCCAGCACAGTGAGTTTTCTGTTAGTGGCAACACCAACAAGGCAGTAGTTAAAGCTGTCACTGTTTCCAGAATCAATTTTTTCAAGAGGTTTATAAGTCTGCCATTATAAGGAAAAGAGAAAAAAGTCACTGAAATGGGCTAAACAGCCTTTTCATCTGGAAAAGACATGAAGTGTACATGTGCTTCCAAGGTATTGGTAGATCTGCACAGATGCTTTAAACAGAGTCCATAATACCATTAAGTGTCATGTTGAAAGTGGCCTTTGTTACTTTTTTTTAGTTCAATTCTTTCTTTTTGGCAGTGAGTTCATAGAGTATAATATCCTAATCTGAGGCTAGTTTTCTAAATGAAGAAAGCTTCTAAAAGCAACCTGTGGTTACACTTTTTCCTGTGGTGTTCAGCCTTATTTTCAATGAAGTTTAGGTTTAGCCTTTTATAGCTCGAAACATTAAGACGGGGATACTTAAAAAAAAAATCAAGTGAATGAAAAAGTTGTAAAAAATACTGAGGATTAAAGAGGTCTTCTCATGAATCAATGTTAGATTAATCCCTTCTGTACAGCCCCTTGATTGTGATGAGTTTTGAGCAGGAATTTGCATGTCTGTGTCATTCCACTTAGTACAACTATATTTGTCTGCTTTGATTGGCAACAACATGTATTTATCTCAGAAAATTCACAAATGGATTCACATGCATCAGTGTAAAGTAGGAAGGCTGAGCTCTGGACACCTGGGTTTAGAAGAATGCAAGTCTCTTGGTCAAATTAAAGCATCAAGGACATTTATGCTGAAGGTAGGGGGCTGAATTGCTTTTTCCTGTCTTACAGCTAGACAACTTGGTCAGCAAGTGGTGGTGGGAATCCGGTGGATTGGGATAACTTGTTCACTCTAAGCCTGTGCAGCCTGTTGTGCTTTTGTATTTTAAGTTACATCTTTAACTTCTACTACCTTTACAATCCTAAGCACATCCTGAGGTTGTTTGAGGATGACTCCCATTTCAGTTCAGCCTCTCACATCTACCCTTTGCATCCTGAAACTCCCCCTCCCATTTCTGCTAGTAATAACTTTTGGCACTTATAAAATGTATTTCATAGGTGCAGTTTTTCTTTCTGTGCCTCAGTGACTTGGTGTTTGCAAATAGATGAATTTTTAATGAAGTGTAGTGCCTCGGGCTGCATGTTCTGACTTGATTGGCTTAGTGCCTTATTTTGAATGCTGCAATCTGTAATACAGAGGATGCAAGAAAAACAGCCTTGCACTTCTCAACATCTCTCCTGGACACATTTTCCAGACCAGTTTGAATGAGGCATGATCAAAATTAGTTCTGTAATTAAGAAAGCATTACAACTCTTCTGTGTGTTAGGCAAATGAACTAAAGCTTTTAACCATGCAATTAAGTCTTATGGTTTTATTGAAAGGTAAATGGAAACCAGACAATTTCTCCAGCTAAGTTTTGCATCCATAATCATTCCATTAGTATGAATCCAGTACAGTGCTGAGAGGAGGCAGCATAGCGTGATGGATAAGTTTATTATTGACAAATATTGCAGTGCAAATGAGCAGTGAAGACCCCAGCTGAGGTTATGGTCATATTTTGATAGAGATTTACATTATGGTAGGATAAGACAGACTTTGCTTTGGAGAGCTCATGATTTTAATAGACGAAAAGGCGCAAGAACAGAAATAAACCCCTGCATTTCTTTGCATAGACACAGAATTGAGATGCAGAGAGATTGAATGCCATGGCTTCCATGTGCCCAGTGGATGCCAAACATCTTGTGGCAAAGGCATCAATGTGTATGTGAGGTACAATATAACAAGTGAGAAATATAAGCCCTGTTCCTCTTTGGGAAGACCAGTGGCAGAGGGTTGTGTTTAGTTCTGTAACGTGGATGCTGAATTTCTTGAAAATTCTGTTTTAATTTCCTTAACCTGTGCAGTGTCAGTGTGAGTTATTTTTAACTTCATGTTTCTCACTGTCTTCTGTGGGATATCAAAGTACTTGATTAAGTTTGCAGAGTATTCTGAGATCTAGGGATGAGAGTGTTCTTGAAGCAGTAATTTGCTGCTTCTCTTGTTGCAGTACATTAAATTTACATAAGAATTGCTATCTGAGTATCTGGATAGGGAAAAAACTTATAAAGGGTGTGGCTTCTTAACCAAGACCATATTTTTTGAATGTTGTGGTTCTGTCATCTTTCCATTTAATGCTTACTGGGAGTGGTATTGGTCTAGGATTAGCAAATCATGTGTATGACTTTTTTTTTTTAAAAAAAAACAAAAAACTTTTGCTGATCAAAATTATATAATAGTAATAGTTTATTTAAGGCAGTCTGTCTCAAGATTCTGGAAAAAGGTCATGGCAATTTAAGATTGTTTCTCAGCATGGAAGATATAACTAATGTTTTTGTCTTCATATTTCTGTAGGCATTGTTGCCAGTGTGCATGTACTCACTGAAGGTGTCTCCACTCATAGAAAAAATAAGTGACCACAAGGATTTTAAGAAGCTTCTCAGGACACGGAATAATGTTCTAGTGCTGTATTCCAAATCTGGTAAGTCCTCCTTTTTTTTTTTTTTTCCCCTCAGCTCACTGTGCACATCAAGGTGTGTGCATTTGAACACTGTAGGTGCGTGGTCAGTTACCTGTCTACATGCTCAGATAGATGACTTGGGCTCTTTGCCTTTCCTTGTTCTCTGTTCAGTGTTGCCTTAACGTGTCTGCAAGGGCTTCTTCAGGACCAGTGTTCTTTGCTCTAATTCAGAGGTTTCTGATTTTTCAAAATTGGAGTCGTCTTTATTTTTTCTTCTCATTGGTCTGTTGCATGGAAAAAAATGTACTTTAGCTTTAACTCCAAAACTGGCTGTTCATAGTAGCTATCAGCCAGAGCTTTCTGCTGTGTTTGTCACAGTGGTTTGCAAGGTTTAATTTCCCGGTGATACTGGAGGGCTTAATGAATAGTTACAGTACTGAAATCAATCAGTCTTTGCTTCTGACATCTTTGGGTGTCCCATGGTCGTCTTCCAACTTTAACAAAATATAAAAATAGAAAATAAACTGCTTGTGTAAGAGGGAGAAATGACTCATTTTATGTCATGCCACCTGTCCCCTTGAATCTCTGCTGTTTTCTCTTGCATTCAGGCTCTCCTTTCTGGCGGTTTACTCTTGTTCTTCCTTGTCTGTTTGCTTTTCCTTTTGCACTGTTCTGTTCCTGCTGTGCCTTTTCTCCTTTATTGCCTTGCATGTTTTGGCATCTTACTTTATGTGACACCATGTAAAATGAAGAAACAATCTGTGAGCTCCATATGCAAGTGCAAAAATGCTTTTGTGGATGTGGAAGTCACTGGACACTGAGAAGTAAAATGTATCACTAAGGTAATTTTCCTTAGTGCTATATTGATTTTTGTTGTAGCTTCCTTTTCCTTCCTGCATTCAAGTAATCCAAGTTGCTGTGTTAGGGAGTTGGATCCTCTGTTTCTGAGCTGTTGCAGTGGTGTTGTTAGAGTTGCTCTGGTTTTATAGTGTGCAAATTGGAGCTGTATGTGGTGACCCAGTATCCTCCTCCTGCCCTCCACCCAGTATCAGGGAATTTTGCAGACAAAATATGCAAGTGCTGGGATAATTAACTGTGTTTCCTAAAGATATGCTTATTCTCAAACAGTTTAATAATATATGTGACTTGATTTTTGAGCGGGGAACTTGGAGCACTCAAATTTGGCAAAAATGGTTTTGTAGTAGCAGGTTCAAAGTGGAAGTCATGAAAGAGTTTCTAACGCTTTTTGCTTTTGAAAGGAGTGCTTTAGATAAAAAAGAAATCTGTATTATTCTGCTTTTTAAAGGGAAAAATTTCTTTTTACGCTTAACATTTTAAGTGGTAGATGCTTTCATTTCTAGAAGCACAACCAGAACACTTCAGCTTTGACACTCATCAAATAAATATTGCCCTATGGACATTGTTCAAAAGCTGTGTTGTGGAGATTTCTTTTTTCTGTTTTTGTTATTTAATTGGTTAGCTTTAGCAGTCTAAAGCATCGCATGTAGATCTGACTATTGGATTATTGTTTCTTCTTCAAACAGCAGCCCTTGCACAATTAGAAATTTCTTGCCTAACAGTCACTCAAAAAGAGGTAAAAAGGGGAAGGGGAAAAAGAAATGGCAATTCAGAAGTGCAGTTCTCATCTCAGGTACACATCTCCCAGCTGTTCTAATATGTTGACCAGCTGGTCATACTGCTGGAATAGAAGCTTTGTTTCTCACTTGAGCAAAATGAGATGAGTATTTCTGGCCCTTGCAGAAAATTCACAGGTTTCTGGAGATGTTTAGGTCACCCTACTGATTAGGTATCCTGCCAGGGCTGCTCAACAAGTGAGTCTTCTGAGACAAGTCTGTCCTATCCTGAATATTAATTTTTAAAGGGTGTTTTGTCAGACTGTTTCACTGTAAGTACATATGAAGAATTCCCTCATGTCTACACCCCTGTGTTGGAGAGAGGTGGCAAGTTGCACATTATCAGTTTGAGGGTTAGGAGAGTTTCTTGACAACTGACTTGTATGGACTGACATCTCTGATGGCATCTGGCCTGAAAAAAGGCTGTCAAATATGATGAGGCTGGTTGTGGCTTAGGAAATCACTGAGATGAAAATTGTGGATTATTTGAGGGGACTATCACTACCCTCTGGTTCTGCTTGTCTACTGAGATGTATACATATGCCTTAACTTTGACAAATGTTGGAGAAAAGATAGTGGTCTATAGAGGCATTTGATCTGACCCAATCTCTTTTTTGTCTTCTCATTTTCAATTAGCTGAGGTAGTTTTGGAGCAGCAGCAGTAGATCTGTGAGAGGCTATGGATTTCTGTTTTCTGTTAGACTTTTGGGGGGCATCTGTTTATACTTGTTTGACCTTTTGTATTTTTCTCTCCTGAGCGTTTGCCCCATTGTCTTCTATTTTTAGTTGTAATATCATTTATGTGATGTTCAGAATGGGTGTTTTTCCAAAATCTGCTCATGTGCCCTGACATTATAAAATTCTCAACTGTGTATTTATAATACAGCCAGTTCTTGGAAGGACCTTTTCTGGGTGCTTTCTGATAGAAGTTTTGAGCTCCTTTTGACTGTGGATTGGGGTATCTCTCAGGCTTGTTATGAGAATAACATTGTTTATTTTTCTGTGTGTGGCAGGGATAGAAGCGAGGCAGAAAGAGATGCTGTATGACTTGCTCTTACAGCTGATTAAGGTTCTAAATGAAGTTGCTCTAATTAGCAGGCAGTGGTATAAACTGGCTGATGTCCAGCCACAGGAAAATTGCAGCGTTAGGATGGAAGCTGTTTTGCAGGAGAGGACACAGTACAGCTCTGTAAATGTAGGTCAGAGACTGTGCCTGGAGGTATGAGTTTCATTGTGTTGTTTAAGGGGGTGGACCCAGCTTCAGCTGCATCCAGCGTTCTTTGTAGTTTCCAGAATATTTTACTGATCCCTGTCATACTGGCTTCTTCAGATTAGACAAAATGTTCATCCAGTGCCTCAGAACAAAGGAATGCACTATTGCATTTTATTTTGTGCAATAATGATGCTGTTGTTGATTTATTTTTATTGTTATTATATTTTGTTTTCCAGCTGCTGCTGCAGAAAGCTCGCTCAGGTTACTGTCCAGTGTGGCCCAGGAGGTGAAAGGACGAGGTACTATAAGCTGGATAGACTGTGGGTATGTGTCACACTGTTTTTTCTCCCTTTTTTCCCTCTCCCCTTTTGGCTGTTACCACTGACTCAGCCTTTTGGATGACACTAAGACTTTTTGGCTGTGACTGAATCCACATCACTCTGTGCAGTTTCTTTATAGCTGTAGGGAGTCTGCATCTTGCCATCCTCTTTCTTTGGACCAGTTGTGGGGGATAATTTTTTTCCCTATGGCTTTTGTCACTTCTTCTCTGACAGCATGTTTTTCAGCCTGAAGCTGGAGACCCCAGCTGGCATTGCCTTTCTTGGGGGACATGCAGCATGGAAACTGACTGCTCAGGCTTTCTGACAGGCTGGGGGAGGAGGAATCCCAAATGTTGTGTCTCAGCTGGAGGACAAGGTGGTTCTACTCCAACAGCAGATGTTTCATGAGCAGTAGGGCTATTTGCTTGGTTTTAAAGTATCCACCCATTTGTGTTTCTCAATAAAATGTGCTTTCTTTTTTAAAAGTCCCTCTGTGTTTGTATAGGTTCATGGCAACTTCGAGCTTGAAGGCAGGGAAAACTTTTTGTACATGGTTGCTTGTGTGGGGAAAAGTGAGCACTTTCTGGTTTGCAGATGTAAAAGCTTCCACTGTGTCCCTCTACAATAACACATTGGCTGTGGGTTTAGATTGCATATGGTAGTGCCTCTCTGCAGCTTTGAGAGCTCTGCCTGCAGGTGGCAAATTCTCCTCCCTGCACTGCTCCTTACCTGTGTGTTTGAGTAGATAGCCATGGTATGAACAAATTGTATGCTGTGCACAAATCTTAAGTCAGCTCTGAAAAATCATATGGTTCCTGTAAAGTTAACTCCATCCATCAAGCAGAGACCTACTATAAATCAGTGGTTAATCAAACTTAATGTGTTTTTGTTGTTGGTTAACCTGTCTTGTACTCCTCCTAACAACAGACAGGGATCTCTCCCTTCATGTCCTCTGCTTCTGCTTTCTTTTTGCATTCTGGTGGGCTCATAAAAATGCACAGACACTTTCATCTCTGCCCAATTGATGGGGACAGTGTTCCAAGCCAGCTGCTGGCAGAAAGGTCTGCTTCTTGGAGGTCAGTGAAGTCTGCAGCTGTTCCCACCTGCTGAAAAGCCACCATATAAATTGTATTGACCATGATGAGGAGAGGGTTGTGTGAAGACCTGGCATACCTCATATACAATCTCATTTTCTAGCAGAAGCACTGATAAACAATTTTTGGTTGTCAGTAATGATGTTTAGTGAATAGTATACTGAGCCAGCTTCTTGGCTTTAATCCCTAATCAGGCCTGTTTGGGACCATGGAGTGGTCATGCTACCTTTTTGTGTCTTCTCTTCCCCCTTTGTTCTAGGCTACCTCTCTGTTGGGGGACTTAAGTGCTTACTCTGTGTGTATGCACGTGGCATGTGTGTACAACTGCTAGAATGATGAGGCTGTTCATCTCACCCTTCAAAATGCGACTATAATAGAGTGAAGCAATAACCATCTCCAGGATTTATTTAGGTCTGTGCTGGGGAAGAAAAGTGTTTAGGACTTCAGTTTGAAATCCAGGAAAGAATTTGGCATTTATTTCAGCAGATCAGTCTCTGTTCCTGAGCTCCCGAGTTTGTAATTGATGGTGATGGGAAGGGAAATGTCTTGTTTGATTTTGCTGTAAAATAAACTTCAATTCATCAAACCCCAGTATGTTCTCCCTTTCCAAATGTTTTCATCTAACCCAAACTTTGTCATGGGAGTTACTTGCAAGAAATGTATTTTGAAGTCTCCTCCAGGTAGTACTTTAATACATTTTCTGGGAAGCTTGGTACTTGCACTGCCTTTCTTTAACCATGGCGGGGAAGTATCTTAAGCTAAGGTTCTGTTTGTTGTGAAAGGTGAGTTAGTCCCAGAGAAAGAAACAGCCTGGTGAAGGTCATGCTGTAAAAGGTAGGGAGACATAGAAGTTTCCTTTTATGCCAGTAATATCTCAATCAGATGACTGCTTACTGAATGACAGGCAGTGGACACGATGCTGTAACATGGCAGTAGTTGTGACTGTTTTGAGGGTCAGGCAATGCTTCCTTTCAGACCAATCATTTGGTGAGAACCTGCAAAAAACATGGTCTGTCTAACTGTAACTGTGTTTTTGTCAAAGATGTCTCTTCTATCCCTCTCTTCTGCAGAGGGATGCCCTAACAGAGCTTGTGAACTTTCCTCACAGGGCAAGGTTAGCTTCAAGACTGGCCTGTAGCAAAGGGGAGCTTTGTGAATGCTAAAATAAACAACAACGAGCCAACAAATACTTTGAGCCTGAACCATGTTTTGTGGTTGATTTGCTAGTTAAAACTTTAAAGCATTCTGCAAACAATCTTGTAGTGTTGAGATAACTTTGAAACAGTTTTTTTCCTTTGCCATTTTTTTGTTTCTGTGTGGCTGCAAACTCCTGCCTTTTTCATTGCAGTGACCATATGAGAGAGGCTGCAGTATAGCTGTCTGTCACCAGTCACAAAAGGACATTTGTAGGGCCTGAACAGATGAATCCTATCAGAGTTGCTTAAGGTATTCTCCCTCTGCACGTATGCTGTGAAAATTATTTGCAAGTCTTCATGCCGAAACAAACAGCGGGCAGATGCAGGGATATTTACAGTACAAGCTCAATTTGTTTTACAAATATTGACAAGAAATGGCTTGTTTGGCAGCAATATTCAGCAGGGAATTTTGGCTTTCATCTTCACATCCTGCTACAGCGGACTTCTTTGCCTTCAGATCCAAGCATTGGCAAGGTTGGCATACAGCCTTGTATGCTGTTGTGGTTTGTGTCTTTGCTTCCCTGTGGTGAAGATGGCAGTCTGTCTTTTTCTTTATTGCTGGTGCTTTTGTTGTTTCTTGTCATTCCCCTTCTTCCCCTCATTTTCAGGAGGAAGCAAGAACATACTGCTCCACTAATGGAAATTATTGTGGATTGCTAATTCTCATCAGTATGTTCTGTATTTCATACAGCAGAGGGGAGTGTGCAGGTTTGCAGCTGGAGGTGGGCTGCCTGAGCTGCTGCTGACTTGAAAACTAGCTCTTTGGCCTCATCTTTTGTGAGGTCTGTGGTAGGAGTCAGGTTAGACTTGAGCTTTCAGTTCCAGGTTGAGTGGTTGCAGTGAGATCTTGGGGGCTTATTATTTCAGCATGATGTGAGGAAATACTTGGTTTCCTGCCGAGACTGTGTGAAGTAGAAGCTGTCACTTAGTTTGTCACTTTTCTGCAGGATAGGAGTTGCCCAGAGTGCCTGGGCTTTGGAGATGTGAGGCTGGGCAGTGCCAGATTACTTCTCCTCCCTACACGTTTGGCCTGGCTCACGTTACCTGCTACGCTGGAACTGGGCCATGCTGAGCTCAACACACCCAGGGAGGCCTCTGTGTGCAGTATTGCAGATAAGGTCCTCATTCATGGGAGATTTCAATCAGTTTGCACAGGCAGATAGACGTCTCCTGCCAGAGATGAAGGGGCAGCATGAGAATTGCTTGCAGCATTGAAGTGGTCAGTGTTTGCTCCTGTGTGCTGAGATAGTGGATGTGGCTCTGAACATAATTAAACATGAAGCTATTTCAATTGTGAATAATAGACCCACAAACAATGTGAGAAAAATATGTTTTATTCTAGCCTTTTTATGTTTTAATTAGGAAGCCTTTGCTGAGGCATTTGGTGTTGAATGAATAGTGGTGTGAGAGATGACAGAATATTGAATTAATAATGCCTCATAAAATGCAGTCTTTTGTGTGATGGCTACTTTTGTTGCTGTTGATTTGAGGACAGTGCTGCCTGCTACAATTTTTTTATTTATTTCCTCCCTGTAATACTTGGTGTTTTATTTCTGACTTGAGGCTACCTGGTAGCAGGGGTAGAGCACAATATTGCAGTCTAGTAAATCTTCAGTGTCCCACAGAGATGGATCAGGCATCTTATGAGCAACTATTTTGAGACTTGTGTTCAGGAAGACACCACATTAATGGACCTGTGACTCCAGCTTCTGTTCCTGACTCTGAGAATAGTTCACTTTTTGTTAATTTGCACTGTTAAAAAAGGTATATCTGTTTTCCAGGCAAATGGGTAAAAATTGCCTGATTCATTAGTCAGTGTTTGTAAAGGGACTGGAGAACTTGGAAAGGAAATTGCTACAGCAGCACAAATAAGTGCTCTTCTTAATGTGTTCAGATGCTATTGGGATGGGCAGGAAAGCAAGCTGAGGACTTGCTATTATTGAATAATATTTAATAGAAGTGTGATAGAAATTTTTGAAAATGGAGATACTTCATAGGGAGTTGAAAGTGTAAGATGTTTGTGAAAAAGAAAGTCACCTTTTGTGTGAAGGGCTGGGATGGCGCTATCTGTAACAGCAGGGTGGGCTGTGGTGGAGATGGTGGGTGTTGCACAGGCAGACAGACAGTGTCCCTGCTGCAGAGCCTCTGCCTCCCACAGTCCCTCATAGAAACTCTTGGCAAATCCTTAGGGTGGCAAGTAAGAGGTACAAAGTGATGTTCTTCAGTAAAGGTGAAATTGCTGCTTGAGTGAAAGACAAAATTTTTGTTTGTCTTTAAAGCAGACAAAAGCTCAGGCCTCAGTTTGTAATCCCCCAAGGTCTGATTTTCAGGAGTAATCAATGTAGAGTTATCTTCTAGAATCATAGAATCAGCTGGGTTGGAAGGGACCTCAGAGATCATCAAGTCCAACCCTTGATCCACTACCACTGTAGTTCCCAGCCCATGGCACTGAGTGCCACATCCAGGCTCTTTTTAAATATCTCCAGGGACGGAGAATCCACTGCTTCCCTGGGCAGCCCATTCCAATGTCTGATCACCCTCTCTGTAAAGAAATTCTTTCTAATATCTAATCTAAACTTCCCCTGGCACAACTTGAGACCATACCCTTTTGTCTTGCTGATAGTTGCCTGGGAAAAAAGACCAACCCCCACCTGGCTACAACCTCCTTTCAGGTAGTTGTAGAGAGCCTTCTAGCCTTCTAGAGTAGCTTTTGTGGTAGATTATTGTTTGGTCAAGGACTGATGTTGCTTGGAAAAGTGTAACTAGTTTTGGTGAAGTAGAAGGGTGAAAGGGTAAAATGGCTTTGTTAAAGAGAAGAGAATGTGTGTTCCAGGTTATAGAATGCATTGTGGTCAGGTGCTGTTTTGATGATTTGGCAGAAGAAGTTGAAGATTGCTCTGTCTATCCCAAATGTGACTTGCTGAACATCCCTGTGTTTTCCTGGTACTGAATTGTGTTGACTGTAACTCCTGCCCTGATGTGAACTGATGTTTTCAGAAAAGTACCATTACTCCCTGCTCGAACTTGCATGGTTCCCTTCACGATGTGTCCCAAACATAAACAAAGCTGTGTGATTTCCATCTGCTGTCATTGCATGTGTGCTTGGCTTTAGCACACCAGACTGTTTGGAAGAGGAAGTGCCATCTGGTTAAAATGTCTGGCTAATTTTTGGTTGGTTTTAATCCCATTTTTTCTACTTTTGTGTGTCATTCTTGTAGTCCCTTTTGAGTGTCCTGTGAATCGTTGTAGTCTCCATCCCTCATAATTACTTGTTATTGTTGCAATCCTGTGATGCTCAGCATAAAGCTAAGAAGAAAATTTGGCTGGTGAAGCACCCCTTTAAAGGCTGTGCATCTAAATATGGGCTGGTTCAGGAGAGGACAGAGTCCAGTGGTTATTTGTCTTTTGTGGGATTTCCCTGAGTTTCTGTGTTTATCCACCTTTTAGATGAAACCCTCCTTCCCAAATTTTTAATTTCCTAATGCATTGATATAGAAAAGCTTTACTCAAACACACAATCATAAATTAATTAGATTAATGCCTTGAAATAGAATGAAGAAATTTCAGAAATAAGGCTGCTGGTGCAGATGACAGTAAGCGTCATTTTGCTTTTTAGTTCTTACCTTTGCTTCTATGAAGCTGAACGGAAGTAGGATTTATTTCAGAGAATAAGTCTACTCATCTTCCTTCCTTGTATTTGAATTTTAAAGCTGATGAAAAGCTTTGAAATTGCAAATAAAAATTACCAGATGTAATGGGGAGAGAAAAAAGGAAGAAGAAAGGAGTGCCGCTCTTGCACTCCTCTCCTCCAAGTAGATTTTCTGTGTCTGGGATTTCTATCTTTTTCTACAGCTGCCTTGAAGGTGAAGGGCAGCAGCAGCTCAGGAGTGGATGGCACATGTTGTTGGATGCCAGCCTGGGAAAGATAGCAGGGGCTCCATTTCCATCAGGTAAAGGGGAGCTGAGCCCAGGTGTCCATCAGGAACACACTTTTTCAACATGGTCCTTGTGTGGATGCAGTTTATAAGGGCAAACTGCAGCCTAGATTTTCAGTGCCTTTCTCCTATCTCTATGGTAATCTATGTGGTTAATGCTAATTCACAATAAAGCCTTTTTATTTTTCTATGAGAGTGACCATGGAGGAAGTGCTATGCCAGTCTGAAAGAGATTCCTTCTTTAAGCTCACTCCCAGTTCCCAACATAAACCCATTTAGTCTGGTTTATTGTATTAACTCAGAAATGCAGAGCACTGTTCTGCTTGGGTGTATGAGCTTGGCTCATGTCTCAGTTCCATCTTAACCATGTGCATTCCATGGGTTTTGCCAAGAATTGCCCATTAACTATGAATCTTCAGTGTTGGTGCTTTTCAGACTGCAATGAAGAGTAAGTGAGCTAAGGTTTGTTGTGAAGTTACCTCCAGTTTCTTGAGTTCAGTTCTTCTTTTAAAACATCCTCTGGCATCCTCTCCAGGCCCCTGCTGCAGCTAAAGGTCATAAAACAGGCACTGGGGGAACAGTATGGTGTGCTGCACTGCCCATGGGTGTTATGTTCAAAACCTGCCTTTGCAGGAATCTTAGATCACTGTGAACTCAAAACCAGACTGGTAGTCTTATGTTCCAGGTTAGGACAATGTTCCCCTGCATCAGGTTGTATGAGTTAGCAAAGGCCCAGATGAGGAAAGCTGCAAAGAGTTTGGGTGTTTGGCATTTCTAGAAGTTCTTGTAAAGCTTTTGGAGGCTGCTGTGAGTGTATTCACCTTATTTCTGTGCAGGTATGTGGGCTGCTGAGTGCTCTTTCTAATTTATATTTCCATGGGAAGTATTGTTCATTGTAAATTCTTGACTTTCTGCAGGGCTGGAGCTTATAATTTTTTCCCTTAATTGCTTTTGCTTGACTATACCTGTTACCTTTTTGTCTTTACTTTCTTTCTGCTCTTTGGATCGCTCTTGCTTGCAGTGAGAATTAATCTCATGGGTTTTAATTTTCAGAAAATACTTCTTTTTAATTTCATTCCTATAGATTCTTGGCCTCTCTAATAGACTAATGGGCACAGATAGTGATTTGTATTGGGTGATGAGTGGTTCTGGGTCTCCGCAGCACTTGGATTATTCTGTTTGCATTCCTGGCACGTTCCAAGGGAGCACTTGGAGCAGAAGGCTGCAATTGCTTTATGGGTCACAGAGAGGCTTCTTGCTGTGTTCTAGGTGGGAAAGCAGACCCTGAATTGAGATGAGACTCTCTAGTCAGTCTACTAATCCTAATCTGTAATTTTTTCCAGCAGCAACAGTTTCCTGGTTTTGGTTTTTATGCTCCTCCATTCCTTAAAAGATTCAAGCTTTTCTCGCGTTGCGTTGTTTGAGCAGCTCATATGTTCCATGCTATGGAGAACTGTTGTTATTTTTACTTCTTTTATAAAATAGTTTCCATCAGTAACCTAGGACGGTGGCAAGATGTGGCTTTGCTTTCAAAGACAAATCTTGTTTTTTAAGCTTCCTGTGCTGATTACTTCTGCATCTGTCTCTCCTGGGCCCTGTTCCTATTTTAGTGACTGCAGGTTCTTAAACCCTACTCAGGAGCATAGAATCAAAGTGCCTGTCTGCATGGAGAGCTGCATATGGGCTTTCTGCTAAGTAGTTGTAAGCCATTATCCAGTGGCTGCTGAGCACTGCTCTTTGGAGAAGTGCTCTTGCAAGCTAGGGGCTGATGGTTTGAGCTAAGATTTTTATATATATATATATATATATAATTTTTTTTTCTTCTATGATTTAAGATCTGTCTCAAGAGTCATACAGAAAGGTCTGTGATCTTTAGAGAATATGGGGAGCCTTACAAATGTGACATACTATCAGCAGTAGTAGTTGTGGCAGCTGCCACCCCAGGCTGGGAGGGAGGACTGAGGATTATGGAGAGGCAATGCCTGCATCTAAGAGTATAATTTTGCAGGGGTCAGTCTGGTTTTATTTGATCAGCAAAGTATGCCAGCTGCCTTAGTGCAAATGGATCATAAAGTCCTTGTTGGAGGGTGGGATTGATGACTGGAAGAGTATAGTCAGATTCCTGTGTTGTCTAATGACAAGAATGACTAATGAATTGCAGTTTTTTAAATTTGGAAACCTTGGAGGAACACATCTAACTGCAATTGACTGTTAATGACTTCCTCTTTCATCTTAGGTTTGCAAGTGCAAATGTGATTTTATTTTTAGGTGGATTAAGGAAATTTCTGGCATTGACACCCCTTTTGTTGCTTTTTTGGGTTACAAGCTCAATTAGTTGTTTGTTAGGATGTCAGCTCCATGCTTTCTCAGGATGTGTATCAGTCTGTTGTCTGGAGAGGGTATTCTCTGACAGGTAGCAGAGGGCATTGCAGAGGCTGCACATTGGCCTGGAAAACCCTGTTTGATAATTCACTTCTGAGGGCTCATCTGAAGGTGCAATTGTGCTTCCATGAAGTTATAATTGGAGTTATTCTCTGTACGATAGTTTTCACCATAACGTAAATGAATGAAAGCAGTTAAACAACAGAGACAATAATGAGAGAGCATTCTATTAACAGAGAACTGCCTTGACTCTGGTACTTTCCAAAGTATTTTTTTCCAGTGATTAGAGCCTTGTTTTGCTTCTGCTCTGCCGTATTACCCTACCCTCAGAGACAGTTCCTCCTCCTTACCTGAACAGTCTCATCTCTTCCAGCTGTTGGAGCTGTGACTGTACAGCCACCAGTGACTGTACAGCCACTTGTAGAACAGAACCTCCACTGTGCTGGGGTCTACAGGCTCAACTGTGAAATGAAGGACTGCAGAAACATAATTCACATGGATTGTTCAGCCCTGTTTCAGATGGAGAGACCTACAGATAGAAGAGAGAAAATTTGTTTACAGATTTTGAGGTCTGTGGTTCACGTGTGGTTTTCTGATATGCTAATGAAGAAATGAAAGAGGTTTTGTGCAGATTTCCTGACCTGGTTACTTAAAGTTGTGCTGTCAGTATTATTACAAATCACTTCCCTAGTTCTTGGAAACACTGTAGGTGTAGATGAAAAAGAAGGCTGGGTCCAGTCTTTGTCACAAAGTGTTAGTAGCTGCCAGCACTGTGGCTCTGAAGTGGCGTGGACACACAACACATCCATGTGCTGCTAATACTTTGCCAGCTGGAGATGTGGACTTTCTTTGGATGGGATTTTTGTCACTTCTTAAGAGAGGATTTGACAGTCATCCTAGATCCTTCATCCCTAGAGGCTGGTGTGGTTGTAGGGCTATTTTCCTTTTTTGATGAGAAGCCAATGGGCAGCATTACATGATAAAGGAAATAATAAGGGAGCTGTAGACAACCTAATTTGTACTGGGGAGAGAGAATGGTGCTGAGGATGTTCAGTATTACCTTGCAGCATTCAATATTTTGAGGATAGTATTTGAATTTGCCCCAAGGAGGATGTTTGGCACTGCCACCTCTAGACAGAGCATCCACCTCTCTTACTCAGGGTCTATATAGCCTGGACTTGTTCTGTTTTCAGAAGCCAATGTGGACTTAGTGCAGCCAAACTCCTGGACTGTAGAGTAGAATAGAATAGAGTGGAGTAGAATAGCATAGAATCTCATCCAATCATCATGATTGGAAAGGACCTTCAAGATCATCAAGTCCAACTTCTAGTCCTATACTGCTGTAACCACTGAATCATCTCCCTAAGCATCACATCTACCCATTTTTTGAACATCCCCAGAGACAGTGTCTGCAACACCTCCCAGGGCAATCTGTTCCAATGCTTCCCCACTCTTTTGGTAGAGAAATTGTTCCTAATATCCAATCTGAACCTCCCCTGGCACAACTTGAGTCCACTTCCTCTTGTCTTCTCGCTGGTCACTAGGGAGAAGAGGCCAACACTCACCTTGCTACACCCTCCTTTCAGGTAGCTGCAGAGAGCAACAAGGTCTCCCCTCAGCTTCCTCTTCTCCAAGCTGAACAGCCCCAGCTCCTTCAGCCTCTCCTGGTAAGACCAGTTCTCCAGGCCCCTGACCAGCCCCGTTGCCCTTCTCTGCACTCTCTCCAGCACCTCAATGTCCTTCCTATACTGTGATGCCCCAAACCTCACACAGTACTCGAGGTGCAGCCTCACTGAGGCTGAGTACAAGGGTAAGATCAACTCCCTGACCCTGCTGCTCACAACAGCTCCTGATGTAGGTCAGTCTGCCACTGGCCGCCTTGGCACTTTTTTATTCCTCCTGTCTGGCTTCACCCTCTCTTATTTTTTTCTTTCTTTTTACTTTGAGCTGCCAAAGGCTTTCTCTGGGTTGCCCATACCACCGGGAGCTGCCATCACTGACTCTCACTGCTTCTCTGCCCTCATGGCCACAAGCTTACAGCTGCCACACGGGCAGCCCCTCACAGAGCATCCTGTGCCGCTCCTCAGGAGCACCTGTGGCAAAGCCCCTGCAGGCACTGACATTGCTGCTGGCAGGCCAAAGGAGCTCAGATCTGCTCTGTTAAGTCCCTCACCCTCCTCCTGCCCCTGGTAGCAGCTGGTGGGCTGTGCAAACTGATTATTTGTGTATGCTAATGCTGACAAGGGACACCGAGAGGTTTGCAGGGATTGCTTCTCTCAGGCTTCCTGCCAGTTCCATCATAAACCAGAACAACAGAAATGTCTCCCTGTAGAGGAGAGAGGGATGTGAAGGGGTGAGCTACACCTGTGATGGACATTGTCTTTGTTATTTAGGCTTCCTGCTTAGTTAGGTCAACTTGGATCTTTTATTTTAGTGTTTGTTTTTAACAATTTGCTGTATGCTCTTCACAACAGAGCATTTTGGGACCCTGGTTTAGTTCTGTGGGAAAGGAGGGCATGGGAGTGGAAGGAAGCTGTGCCATCGTGTCACTTAAAGTTTGGCCTTATTACCATATAAAAAGCTGCTGGTATTGCGGATAGGTTGAAGTTTTTGGTGATTCTCCACAGAGATAAAGTGAAATGATTAGTAGTACTGGCTGCAGACAAAGCATGGGTCCCTTCAGCAGTAACATAGGGGCCTGCAAAGGTTTGAATAGCTTTGCACAAGGCAGTTAAGGATGGCTGCTGGGCTCATGTTACTGACTTCATCTTCAAACTGGCTTTTCCTTAGACTGCAACGTTGTCTGGAGAGTCTTGGCCTGGGTGGTAGAGTGCTAATTTCTGAGGTGGTTTCTGTCTTTTTAGGTTTTGGTATTCTGTTGTATTTTTCCTTTTTTTTTTTTTTGTTTGGTTGGTTGGGTTGGGTTTTTTTTGTTGTTGTTTTTTTGTTTTTTCCTTCCCTCCTCTTTTTTTTTTTTCTTTTACCAGTTTTTATAACAAACATTTAGACTGTCTCTTCAAGTGGTATAATTAAATTGCAACAACTGGAGTCCTAATTACCCTCTCCCATGTGAGAGTTGAGGAGCTCATCTTCAGAGAGAGGCTGTTGGCTGAGGTTCAAAACAGACAAATCTCAGAGCAAAGACTGTATCTGTGTTGATGTTTACTCTTATTAAGGATAATGGTCATTACCAAGTGATATAAGAGGAGGTTATTTTTGTCTGGCTGTAAGTGAAAGCCAAAGGAAAATCGGAACAGGTTCATCTCTGCTGTTTCTGCTCATCTCATGTTCTGTTTTTTCCAAAGAATCATTATAAAAGCATCTGAGTTGGTAGGTCTGGCTTGTGCAAAAACTCTGCACTGATGCATGAAAAAAATTACTGGTAGATATTTAGACACTTCTTATTCTGGGAATTTGCTCCTCTTCCATCCCTTGCATCAGTGCAGATGGTTTGCAGAAACAGACAGCTCTCAATGCTGTGGTGCAGAGAATTCACCCACTAGAAGTAAGATACATACTGCTTGCTTTCTTGTCATAATGGTTGTGCATTCAAGCAGCTATGTGAATCTCTTAACTGGAGCAATTGTGAAAATAGGGTGGGCTTAGATCCTATTCCCTTCCAGTGAAACAGCTGTTCTTTCTTTTTTATACCTGTTTTGGTCCTTTGCTGATGCTGAAACAATTGTCTGCACATTTTGGGGTTTGACAGACCCCATTGCTGTAGGTAGGCTTCAGCATTACACTTATTCATGTCAACCACCTAACATTTTTCTTGGCAAGGGCAAGATAACCACAAATATATGTGTATCCTGGAAACACCTGGGAGTGTCTAAAAGAACATTTACAAATGTTGACTCTGGTATGGGCTGATTTTAGTTAGCTGTCTGGCAGTCAGCTCCAGCAGGGCCACAGGGCTTCTCCATGCCTAGGATAATCTAGGTGGGTGCTGAAACTGGTGTGTCCACCTGAGATTCCCTGACTGTGGAGCTGCTCAGGTTTAGCCCGTGGCACTGTTGGAGGACTGCAGGTGAGAGAAGACAGGATGTTCCTGGTCCCTGGGTTTGATGTGGCTGCAGACTTCCCGCACAAACCCCATGTGGCAAACCACCTTCTAGGCAAAAGTCCAAATCCAGGCTCTTTGTTTTGTAATCTGGTTTTGTTACAAGGAGAAATGTCCATGTTATTCAATCAACAGATGACATGCTTTAGCTCCACCTTCCACTGCAGTCTGGGGAAAAACCAAGGTGTGGCAGACAACACTAAAATAGCTGTCATCTTAGGCTCAGATCTCCAGCCTCTTCATGAAGCAAAGAAAGCATTTATGAATTAAAATAACTAGCTTTAGCTATGATCTGAAAATGCAGAACCTACCTGATTCTGGTAAGACTCTTCAGACGAACGTGCTTTTACACAGTTTGGATTACTGGTGCTTCTTCCTGGTGAGGTAGCCGCATGCTTTGTTAGTTCCTTAAAGTGTTCGTTTCTGTCTTCAGCATAATATTCTGGTTTTGATGCATGTGTACAGAGCACCCCCTCCTCATTTCCATCTCCAATAAGC
The DNA here is from genome assembly GCA_023637945.1 of Phaethornis superciliosus. Lineage (NCBI taxonomy): Eukaryota > Metazoa > Chordata > Aves > Apodiformes > Trochilidae > Phaethornis > Phaethornis superciliosus. The sequence goes on from JAJQWJ010000007.1 coordinate 27,840,243, forward strand.
ATTTGGGAAATTTCCACAAAGGCACGCTCTCATCTGCAGCACACTGTGAACTTACTGTTTGTTGTTCCTCACATTTGCAGAAAGGCATCTGGAGAACATTGGGAGAATTAACACCAGTGCTGGCAGCAGCACTTAATTTGGTGGGGCTCTTGCAACCCTTACATCTCAGTGTCTCTAATGTGTCTCTAATCAGTTTAAACTTGATGGGTTTTCAATGTTTTCATTTTCTAAATTGATTTATCTGCCTAAAAGGTACAAGTTGTCCTCTTCTGGGAAAAAAGCTTCCAAGCTTTTTAATCTTGCTGTTTGTCAATGCAAAGAATAGTCATGTCAATGTGAATCAGCCTCTTTTCTTTGTATTTCTGCTGTTTCATTCATCTCCCCAGGTCTTTGACTGACTTAAGGTATACTTCAGTTTGAAGTATCCTTAAAGCTTCACTTATACATTTTTTAGGATGTCAGTTAGGTCACATCTGTCTAAGAGAATGTATACAAAGTTTTCTCCCATGACCCTTCTTTCTTCTTCAGCTCAGCCTGATTTGGTGCTGGAAATTATTCACTCTCTTCAGCGTGAAAATTATCTCCAGCAGGTCTGTGTGCTCGTACATGCCACCTTATGGCAGAGTGTCCTTACCTCCCGTTGCCAGATGTGACTCCAGAACACATTAATCATGCTTACAGTGAATGAAGTTGCCGGGCTTGGGGCTCCAAAAGTTGAATTGGTTTCTGCAGAACCTTTTTAAGGCTAGCCAGCTGTCATCTGGGCTTGAAGATACCATGAAGATGTTTCTTTCTGGTTTTGAGTTATAAAAGCTGACCTGCCATTTCTCTTTGAATTTTTCATAAACAGAGCTTTTTGACTGTCACTCCAACAGTAACATGGTGGTCTTGAAAATTTTACTAGCAAAATTTAGGGTTAATTCCATGGACGGAAGATATGCTAAGGACATGCTAGAATGAATGGTCTCCTTTCCCATTGGTTAGAGCCTTTCTTTGGAATGTGGTTTTAACACAGTTCACTGTGTTCTGATGATGCAAACAGAGAAATCAGATTGGCTAGTGTCCCTTTTCACAATGCTTGTCCCATAAACTTTGCTGAACATCTTCCAAATTGCTGTTAGTTACAACTGATAGATGATGGGGAGCAAAGCAATGAATTTGCAGAACTGAATGCATTTGACTTCCTTTCTTATAACCATTTTTCTTCCGATGTGTTTTTTGCAGTGACACTGAAAGCCGAAAATTATGCAAGAAGATGAAAGTAGATCCCAATTCAAAAGAGAAAGGAGTGGAATTACTCCATTATAAGTGAGTGCTGGGCTGGGATTTGTGGTTCTTAATTGCTGATGCCCCTGTTAGGACCATTCATTCTCCTTGAACCTCCATACTGCTGCAGCATGAAAATTTATTTTTTATCCTTTGACATGTGAAAATTGATTGCTGTTCCTTCAGTTTGCAAGCATCTGTTGTGACAGAAGTTGAGATAAATTTATTCTGCTGTTGAATAGAGTACACTAAAAGCATGAGTTGGGTCTGGGAAAGATGCCCAGTGGACTAAAACTACCCACTGCACAGGGCTGATGCCTGAGGTTTGAGCTCTCTTCTACTTTCATATGCCTGCAGGCATGTGCCTTGGGCTGGCCACTTCAGCTCTCTGTGCTTGCTTTTCTGACTTGTGGTAGTACTTGTGGTAGTAAAGTAAGTGGAGAAAAGCTAGTGTAGTGAGACAGCAAGTGAGATTTTCTTCTTGGAAATAATGGAAGTGGGAGTCTCTTAAATTTAAGAGACACCGAACTGCTGCATCTGCATCTCTGAAGATCATGCTGTAGTAAAAATTCTTGTTAAACTGTCAGGGAGGAAATGATTTAATATGAACCTGTTTGCTTTGTACTCTATTATGCACCCTTCCTTTTTCCTCCCTTTTTTCCCCCCCTCTTAATTTCAATACTGTAAATTCTACGTAGTTCAGTGGTTTCAGCAAGATAATTTTTTTTTTGTTAGTGAGAAGTGAGAGAGAGCAGTTAAATTATTTCCAGCAGCCTTACTGTAAGTTAACACTATTCCCCACTCCTTGTTCAACAGAGATGGTGCATTTCATACTGAATATAACAGAGCGGTCACATTGAAGGTAAATTTAAATATTTGATTATTATTCTTTTGTTTTTGCTAGATATGGGGGAGACATTTGTGGATTAAAAACAGGTGTTGGTACTTTTTCATGCTGAAGGCATGAGAGGGAGGTGGTTAATCTTCAGCAACAGCTGTCAGAATGACCTAAAGGTTTTGTGTGCATACATGTCTGCTAACCACAGATCCAGGAAAGCTGTGTATTATTCAGAAGATTGAACCCATATTTAACTGTAATGTCACTTGTAAGTTAAATTGTCCACTGTTAACAAATAGGGATTCTCTTGTTTTTGTTACAAGGTGCTGTTAATGTCAATATAACTAGATGTATTAGCTGATGCTGCATTTTAATAAGGAGCTATCTGAGCTTTTTAGGTTGTGTGTTTATAAACTTTTAAAAAGAGGTGAGTGGCCTTACCTTTTATCAGATTGTGGGACCAAAATTCCTATAGATGTGTCCTGATTGCAGCAGGGGTAAAACAACCTTCTTCTCTTGCAAACCTTAACACAAAGCAACATAAACATCCTGTGAGGGCAATGGGAGGAAGATGACTTGAAATGTGAAACAAATGTGCAGATCCTGATGATTGTGGAAACCGTGGACTAAAAGCACATTAAGCAGGACAAAAGCATGGAGCCTTCCTCTGCAAAGCCCTGGTGAAGTACAGATTACTTCTGTACAGCTCTGAGACCCAGGTCCCATTTCTCTTCCTCCTCCAGCAAACCCAGCTCTGTGCCATCATTGGTCTTGTGGAGGTTTGCTAACACCACCTCAAGCTGACATCATTGCATTCACTTCCTCTTTCTGGATTGTTCAGTGGTTTGGCCTGGGATGGAGGAATGGCTCTGTGATGGAGAGATGCTACATGAACCTGCATCTGCCAGAGTAGCCATTTGTGAGAGTGCTACCTCTGGACTCTCCTTTTACAGACAGAGTTCCATTCAGCCTGCACTTCACTTGGTGTCATCCTGCAGAATTTGCCTCTTGTGTATCTTCCTGTCTCCTGCAGCAGAAATCTTCCCAGGCATTTGAAAGGGCAGTGTTAGATATTCATCCTCATCAGCAAGTGCTTGAGCCTCCTTCCGTGCTTAGTGAGGAAATGCACCTGCTGAATGTTTTGTCCTCTTGGTGGGTGGTGGGGTAAGGGAGACTTATTAATCACCCAAATTTGGGTGCTTTGAACACTGTGTGAAATGTCTTTCCTGCCCTTCATGAAGTGCTGCAACTAGGAATTAGTACTGTAACTGTGCTTTTCAGATCAGATCAACTGGAAAGCACCTGCAGAGCCCCAGGGAGTGTTGAGCTGAGAAGCAATCATAACACAACAGGAACCATACTGTGTATTCCTTCATGTGCTGTTTTATGATGAGCTTTCCCCCCTTTCTTCTTGCCCTGCCTTCTGGGGAGAAGGAACCAGCATTCTGTGAACAGGAATGTGTGATTCTAGTGTGGGTTGAAGAGGGGTTTTGAAGCTCCCCCCCCCGGGATCTCTCATCTTTATTGATTGAACTGTCTCCGTGAAACCAGCTGCTAGTGATTTACAGGTTGGACAGTGCATCAGAGCTTTGCAGTGGTCAATGTGCCAGAATATCTGCCAGAATAAATTCTGTATTTCTCCCTCTATACCATTTCTTTTCCCTATTTGTTTTTTTTTTGTTTTGGTTTGTTTTTTTCTTTCCTGCTGAGGCAATGACCTTTCTTTCTCTCAGCTGTGTTTGTCAGGAATCTCACAGTACATTATGGACAGCAAGCAGCAGAGCAACACAATTATGTAGGGTATCATACCCATTTTACATACTGGTGGACACACTGAGGAAGAGAGAGATTAAAGGATTTGTTTCACATCATTCGTGAAGCTTGAGGCAATAAAACTCAGATTTTCTTTCCAGGCATCCAGTAGTCATATTAATATATGAATGACATTTTGGGGAACAATGGACTCAGCTCTGAAGAACTATAAAAGGATTCTTCTGAAGTTATCAGCAATTTCATAGATGTGGCTGATCCAGCTGATAGTGTACTTGGGTTTTTAAGAAAAGCTTTTAATTTCTTAAAGTAACTAAATACTTACATAATTAGCAGAGATGTCCTTGTGGGTTTTCTGTTAGAAAAAGTGAGGAATAAAAGATAGCTCAGTGTTTACATTGAGAGGAAGTTAGCAGTCAGAACCTCCTGATGCTGAGACCTGTGTTAGGATCTGAGCTGCTTGGGGTATCTGGCAGGGAGATGGACTGCAAGATATCAAAGTTTGGTGGTGCAGAATTATTAAGAATAGTTGAAAAAAAAGTTTTCCAACTCTTTGCAGAAAGTCTTAGGTTCTCACAAGGCTTGTCAGTGGCTTGTCACTGTCATAAGCCAAGTGGCTTGTCAGTATGAAAGTAGGAACTTGGAACTATGCTGGAGTTGTGCAGGCTATTATAATGAATTTGAAGTACCAGTCAGGACAGCATTTGACTTGAAAATATTGGCCCTGTGCTTTAACAGTATATAAAATGCAAATAATTAAGAAAGGAACAAAAAATGGAAGTGAAAGTGTTATCCCACCACCTGTGTCCAATGGGTTCCTTCATCTTGTGTCTTGTATGTGATTCTGATTGCCCCATCAAGTGCAAGGTGTAGAGGTTCTGCAGAAGGGCAGTGAGGATGATCAGAGGCACAGATGGCTTGGACCTGAAAAAAGGACAACTGAAGGAGATTGATAGATATTTGTGTAATTGTGAGTAGCTTGAAAAGGGGAATGATTACCTATTTTTCTTTCTCTAAATTTGTGTGCAAACAGTGACATTTTGGGACAGCTGATTTGAAACAAATAACTGCAATGTTTAAAAAATGTAATCAAACTTGTTGCTACACATTATGAAAGCTGAGAATTTAAGAGTCTTAAAAACAGTTTTAGCCATAAAGGATGGATCCATTGATAGTTAGCAAAACAGAGATCCAAAACCAACAGCTGGTGCAAAGTCCATAAACTTAATTACTTTTTGCCAGAAAAGAAGAGTATATACCAGTCTATGCTATATAAAGAATGTTAGTCGGTATCTGTAGTCAGTTGTTGCTGGAGCCCTAAGCTTAGATGAGGCTTTGATCTTAACTGATATGTCTGTTCATATGTTACTTTAGCCATGCCATGTTCTAATCCTCAGTAGTGCCTTAAGGCTGGTATCCAGACTGTTCATTACATGTTGAAGCCTTTTCTGGAGGATGAAGTACAGGAAGACTTTTAAGAGTCTCTAAAATAGGGAAAACTTAAAGTACAGATCTGCTCAGTACTAGCAAGGGAAATAGACTAACACAATAAATTGGTCCTGCTCTAAACTCTGAATCCTTTTCAAGGATTTTTTTAAGGAGTATGTGTGTGAAATCAAGCAAAGTGGTTTTATTAGTATTTCTATTGCATCATGCTTCAAAGGAGTTAAAGGTACAGTGATATGTTTCTGTGTACATATATATATTTTTCAGGTTAAAACCTAGGTTCATATATGACCGCTAGCTATTGTGCTGTTAAAAATCACTTGCTTTTAACAGCATAGGCTGGATGAAGCTGTCCTGTATTATTCTGAACTGTATAAGATTCAAAGTTGTCACAAGGGTTCAAGAAGCAGGTTGCAGCCCAGAATGGCTGTGGTGGTGCTGCATGGTCAAGTGGGTGCTGACCATGTCATGGTAGGACAGGAGCCTAGCTGATTCTTCAACATCTTGCTCTGATCTCTAACCCAGCAACCTGAGGACCACTGTTTTTCTGTGATTAGAACGTGTGATGCTTTGTTTGGGGGTTTCTTTCCTATTTAAATGTACACAGGAAGTTCTCTTCAGTGCATGAAGTAATGGCTGGAAGGCAACATATGCTCTGCTCCTGCCAGAAGACATTACATGTCTATTTTTTTTTTCAGTCTTGGCTGAGAGGGAGAAGCTCTATGAGTTAAATCTCTTTAATCCCCCATCTTCTAACTGCATCTGTTTCTACATGACTGAACTCAGCACACAGAAATCCTTGAAACTGGCAGAGTCAATCGTGCTCATTAGCCATTTAAAATGTTGACCCCTCTCTCCTCCCTCCAGTGTGCAGTTGAGGTCTGTGCAGACTGAGAGTGAGCAGAACTTGCTGAAGCTTTCCTAAGTGTACAGCATCTCTGCTGTTCTGTCCTCTTTTCTCCTTTCCCATATATTATTCAATCATCTTAGAGAATCATTTGGGATGTTAGTGCCTCTGGTTTTAGAGCTTTTTACAGTTGTAACTCCATTATAAATGACTTGACTTTTTTTCCCTAGCTAGCTCCTTCCTCTGCTAATGCCATACTTAAACATGCTTCTTCTACTTTAAGTGTTTGTACTCCCAAAACTATTACCTCACCCCCTAGGTCTTGTTACCACGTACATTAAATGCTTTGCGTGCTGTGTAGTGACTAATATATGCTGCCTCTTGTGATAAGACAAATCTCTTCAATGTTAGATGTACAAGTAGATGGAAACATAAATGCAATAAATGGATCCTGCCGTAAGCTCTGAATCCTCCCGAGCCTTGCAGTACCAACTGAGATGCAGGAAAATGAGCTGCACTAACTGTTGATAAACTATTGGCATGTTGTACCAGAGCAGCCTTAACAAAGGCAGAGGTGGCAAAAGTGTCTCTGAGACTGTTTCAGTGGCATGTGTCACCAGGTGTGCTGCTAACCTGCTCTTGAGAGGGGGGAGTACAAACTTAGGCTTATAGATGAATGCTCTTGGTGTATGTTGGTGTATACTCAGCTATGCTCTTCAGTCATGAGCAGCTTTGGCAAAATAGCCCATGGGTTAAAAAATGCTTTCATGAAGCTTTTCTGTGCTCGAAGTTCACTCAGTGCTGTGGCAGCATCAGCCAGTCACTGGAGGGAGCTCCTCAGGGACCTCACTACATCACTGGTATGGCAGAGGTCCTGCCTGGGAGTGGACGTGTACCTTCAACCAGTGTTTCAGAGAAAGAAATGAGGTCAGTCTGAGTGATGAATGAACACAGTGCCAAGTATTTTGTTTCCTAGAGCACAGAAATCTGTGGATAATAGTGATTAAGCCTGTGTTTCCATGTACAGCTGGAAATGAGGGGCAGTGCAACTCTGCTGGAACCCACAAAGAGCATCTCATTGACTTCAGAGGGCTGGCGGAAATCAGCTCTCAGGCTGAAATCAGAACTGTCAGAGAGTATTTCCTTATGATACAGAAAATATCTGTGGTCTGCTGAAACAGATGGTTGGTTGTCAGTCGGGTAAAGCAATTATAAACTATGTGTGCATGTGTATTTAGCTTGTTCAGTATAGAAGCACAGAATCATAGACTCTCGTATTTCCCACTCCTCTTATCATGTTTGTTTCTTACTCTCCTACTTACAAATTCATTGAGTGCTGTTTCTGAGTGTATGGGTCATAGAGAGAACTGTTGGTGGATTATTCTTCTTTTGACAGAATAAGCAGTTTGATCTCTATGTGTGGAGTTCATTGCTTTTGCTCCTAGTGAGTATTAGTATGCTCTTCAAATAGTCCTGTTGGATTCAGAGGTTATTCTGATATGCTGTGAAGGGCATGGGAAGCTAACCTCTGTCTAAAGAGAAATCTTTCCTGCAAAGCCAGGGAGTAGCTGTGGAAGTATTGCAGACGTAATACCATAGAAAAAGCTCTCTGAAGGATCCTTAGTGCTTATGTCTGTGTGCTGGTCTACTTACACACTGTTTTCCCCATTTTTGCAGAGGAAACAGGAACTGGTAAGTTGAGATATTAGTTACGAGAAAGGTACACATCCATGTATCACGTGGGTCTGCAATAGGAGGTTTGTGTTCATCTGCATTAGAGCACAGAAGTATATAAGCAGAAAAGCAAAAGCTTTATTTGGATGGGGTTTGCACAACAACATTGAATTGTGATTGGATGTCTCATGGTTTCCATTATTTTTCCTTAACAAGCTTTTTTTCCCTTTTTATTGCAGTCTATGGTAGCCTTTCTCAAGGATCCAGAAGGTGCTCCACTGTGGGAGGAAGATCCTGAAGCCAAAGATGTTGTGCATGTTGACAGTGAAAAGGTACCTAGGCTGGTTAGATGTTTTATAAATGTATGGGTTGAAGAGAATGTGTATGTTTGTGTTACATCTTAATGAGGCACCATCTTTTGCTTTTGTTGAAAGGGAAGTTTAACAAAACCAGACTGTTTTAAGTGACTTGACAAAGTTTGTGGTATCTATAAAAGTCTCCTGCTTCTTGCCTTCCTCTCCCCTACATGTGGTCATGGTATTGCTCTACCAGATACACAACAAAAACCAAAAGCATTTTGAATGGTGTGGTGGAAGACATCTGTTTGTCTGAGGAAAATATAGCAGCTTGCAAGACGCAGTCACTGCAGGATGCAAGTAGGAGGTAAAACAGTGCTCTTGAAATGGCAGAATTTCTTTAAACATTGGGTTCTCTTCTGTGCCTGGAGTTCTCTCGGGAAGTCTGGAGCAGGAAGAAACAGAGGTCCAGATCATGAGTGATTTAACCTTTTACCATAACTATCCTTTTGGTGATAGGTGGGAAAGCAAAAAATATGATGAAACTACCTTAAAAAGCCCGTTCCACCACAAAGCTACTCATTACAGTCTCTCTACTATAATCAGCTTGGTCTTTTGTATTAGTTTTCTAGTCTGTAGATTTTTTCCAAAACTTTAATTGATTGGACTCTAGCTGATATTTTGTAAAGGGCCTTTGCAATTTTCTAGCTTTCATCTTTAATATTGGAAACTTTTATTATGACACTCAGTTTTTGTAGGAAGATTATTTTAATGTTCACCCTCTGTACTCTATTAAAGGCCTTCTAAGGGTTGCATTCAATTTGAAAATTTCACTTGGTTTCTCTGTCATGTAGGTATTGAAAAACATATTTTCATGGTTTCTCATAGCTCTGACAAGGTTTTGTAGTGTGGAAGCTGAACTTGGTTTATTAATGGATCTGACTTTTTGAATTATAGTATGGCTTTTTGTTTGAATCAGTGAAGAAATGTTTCCAGTCAGAGGTTCTGCTGTGGTATTCAAGCAAGCCATGCAGCTTCCACATTTCAACAGTAAAGATATTGGTCTAGGATATTTATCACTTATCCAAATCTATAATGAATTTTACCATCCTCTTTCAAGTTAAAATTGGGCAAGGAGAAGAAACTCAAGAAGTCTTGTCTGTTGGGAAAGATGACCCCTCTTCCCTCAGAGATGAGTCTATATTCCATGAATACATATATTAAATGTTTAAAGTTGTAACACAAATAATAAGAGGAGGTGTCCTTGAGTATAGGTCTGTTTTTATTTTCTTTGGTTCATTTACTAGGAATTGAGAAGGCTTCTGAAGAAGGAGGACAAACCCCTTCTGATGATGTTCTATGCCCCATGTGAGTAACCCAGGATGTCCTGTCACCTCTGTCTCCTATCTCCACTGAGAGATGTCCAAGTCTGAGTAGAAGCTTCACCCGTGCTTCACTAATACCATCTCATCCCATCTTTATCATTCAACTCTGTGTGTTGCTCTGCCTGTTTGTCCTCAGTTTCCCCCTAATTGTGCATCACTTGTATCCTAGTCTTGCCTCTTTCTGGCCTGATGATGGCTCTCGTTCATTGTTCATTTAAGCAGTTGTTTTCTGTAATTTCTTTACCCATTGTCCTTTCTAGCTTTGTGCTGTACAAGACAAACACTGTGTGCTGAGTGTGTAAGTATTAATGCATCTGTCTGAGAGTACACCTGGCCCTGGCCTGCATGGAGCTGTAAGTGCAAACTGGTATTGCACATGCTTTTACTTTTGCAGTTTGGACCATAGCATAGGACGAGTTGGTTCCACACAAGCAAAAGGTCTCCAGAGGAGACCATGCAGTTGAAAAAAATCCAATGTATTTGTTCTTCCTATACAGCAGGCATAGGGAACAGTGCAGTGGTCAAGAATAGGAATATCTTTCCTTCACCCAGGAGGCACCATGGCTGTTCCTACCCACATGGGCAGGAATAACTTAAATACAAGTGGAATGAGGTGGGGACAATGACAGGAAAGAAGTATAAGAGCACTTTGGAGAAATTGCATTTCTTTTGTGAACTTGACCTTGTAATGCTGCTGTCTTGTCATTGCATAGGCTGCTTGTTTCTTAATTTTGTAGATTCACATCTTTTTTTGTGTTTCCTGGTGATGAATATGTGAGAGGCTTTCCAGCTCTCCAAAGTGAGAGCACTGCAGTTGTTGCTCAGCTGGAGAACAGGGCAGCCATGAGAAAGGAAAGGGCTAAGCTTAGAAAAGCCTTCCAGCACTGCCCTGATAGGGAAATTGATGTTAGGTACCACTAGCAATTTGCTGGCTGATTTCCTTTAAAACTGTAACCCAATGCATCTTTATCTGGTGTTTCTCAGGGTATTTTCTCTCATAATTACTGCCTCAAATGCCATTCTGCCTTTTTAGTCGCATCTGAAGACTGCTGAGAAGACCAGAATTGCCAAAGACCTAATTTGATGCATAAGAGTGTTTTTTTCCTTTAATGAAATTAGTTCCAGCTCCATTCCTTCAGACTCTGGAGCAGGATGGTCCTGTGTGGCTTAGCATGGCCTCTGCATCAGCTGGAGATGATGCTCCTGATCTGCCAGTAAATCGTCCCTTCAGGGAGAGTTCAGCTGCAGAGTGCTTTCAGCTTACCTGTATCATGAATAATTGTTTTCCACAACTGAGTCTTCCTGAAATGTGCCTTATCTAACCCTTTGTTGTCTTTGAACCATACCCCCAGAAACCCTCCTCCTTCCAGTTTCTTTTGAAGTAGCAAAACACCTGCTAGTCTTCAGTGCTGTAATACTTTTGCTGTTTTCTAAACTGCTGTGAAGGAAGCCTACTAATAAGGTTTTGGGTTTTTTTTCTCCCCTCTGATTCTGCAATTCTTAACTCCCTCATCTTTTGTTTAAGACACAAGACCTTCTGACTGGGTTCTTGACCAATTTTTCTTTTTGTACTCCTTATGCTGGAGACAGAATGCATCCAGCATTTGCATTAAAGTACTGGCTTTGGGCAGCTGAAATTTCTGCTTACATACAGGTGTTAACTGTCATAACTGGGAGCAGCAAATCAAGGCAGGTCACTAAAGGAAATTCTGCTTTTCTTTACTTGGAAGGGGTGACTCGGAGGTCTTTGGCATGAGAGTACACCAGAGGCTTTCTATGGGAAGCTATGGAGAAGACAGCTGCATTATTTCTCTGATTTTTGGAAGCAGGGGCTTTGGATTCATTGTGTCAGATTCATAGGAAATGGGATCTTTCATTACCTACCAGTGCAGAGGGAGATGAAAGTGGCTACAAACTTTAAATGTAGTTTCTTTACTATTTCAGGAATGCTTGATCTGGGTAAAATGGCTCAGACCAAAGGCACGCTTTCCTGAGAAGATATTACCTGCCATTTGGAGACCATTCAGTGTACTTTTGGACCTGTATTATTAAGTCAGACAGCTCTAAGGATGAAAAATTAGGTATTCTTAGAGGCATTCAGATTTATTCTGTAGTTAACTCTGTCAAAGAAGACTCCTGCAGGAAGAGGTCTGGATCTGGCAACAAAAACGAGCTATTTGTAGCATATATGTAACATCATTAGAAACAGGGCATTAAAAATGGAGATGTTAACTAGTGGAAAAAATAATAAATGTTTCATTAATCTCCTCCTTTTGAAGAAGAAAGAAGAAAAATAGTTCTTCAAGGTTATCCTTTTATGTGGCTTGGTGTCCTGACCAGTGTAACCCAGAAATGGATCCACAGGAGGGATTGTACTGAAGTGGGCTTGAGAGCAGTGAGTTTCAGGCAGCAGCAGAGCTGGACATGGAAGAACTATGGAGGTGAAGGCTGGGTGGAGGAGGCTGGCATGTTCCTGTACTCCAGAAAAGTGTCTAGGGAGTGGTAGGAGATGGAAGAGGGGAAGAGAAGGGAGCTGGGGGAGTTCTGGGCCTGAGGCTGTTGAAGAGAGAAGAAACAGAAGATTCAGAAAATGGTATTAGCAACTTGAATCTTTTGATGTCTGCCCAGTGGTTTGGATGAAACTGCAGGACCTCAATTGGCCTTACTTGAGTGGTCCATGCCCACCAAGAAATGGTCATTTTGACCAGCACTAATTTAACAGCCTCACTGGCAACTTGAACAGAGAGATTGATCAAAGGTGGAAAGACTACAGAAATTAAGATCTCTCCTTCCTCTGGTTAAAGGATGTTCTTCCCAGGCATGCTGATGTGATTCTAAACCACTGGCTGCAATATCTGTTCCTTCTTTATGGAAGATATTTTAAAAACTCTTGTGTCATCACCAGAATAGAAATGTTGACTATTGTGCCATGGTGTTTCCCCAAGAAGTGTCTGAAGTGCTTGGCTACAATTTCCTGTATTTCATGCCGTCTTATCCTGCCCTTTCCCATGTGCATGCATATATTTATTTATCTTGGCAGGAGTGAAACCTGATGCTCACAAGGGGGTTTAGTACTAATATACTTAGCACTCTGGAGCATCATCAAACCACTCTTAGCACACTATACATTGGTAGTCTTCCTCAGTTGCTCTCTGGGTTTTCTCAGCAATTGGTTATTGCACCTTACAAAGGCTCTTGCTTCTTCTGAGTAGTGTCTTCTCAATTAACAGAGCACTGTTTAACTTTTGATGTCTGTTTAATGTGTTTAGGAAATGTCTCAAATGAATTTCAAAGACTTGTTAAGATGGGATGAATCTGAAGTACTTCCCCTCCCTCCCTTAAAGACCAGACATGCACAAAGCTTTTTGTTTGGGTTCACAAGCATGACATCTTCCATTGACTTTTGAAATGTGAGTTTCATCTTAAGCTCCCCTCTGGGTTCAGCTCAGAGCATGAGGAATATAAGATGGATTCTTTCTAAAATTGGGATGAGAAATGAGTATGAAAATGAATAGCATAAAAAACATGCACAAATAGTATGTAACAAAGTAACATTCTTAGAAGCTAATAATCTAATAAATATTAAGTGAAATAGAGGAGTTTTGTTTTAAAATATAGAATTTATATATTTTGTATATATAATTTACATTGAATATTAAAAAATGTAGCTTCACATGCTTTGAAACAAAGATCCTATGGAACAGTCAGAGTGGAATTGTTGACATGGTACTTACACAGTTTCTTTTTTATCAGGGTGTGGTGTTTGTAAGAGAATGATGCCATCTTACCAGCAGGCAGCAACAGAACTGAAGGGTAAATATGTAAGTGAGAAGATAAGATTTGTATACAATTTTTTAAAAATCCTTCTGACACTTTGGGTTTTTTGAGTATTTAAAACCTCTTGCACTTTTCAAAGTGGGGAATTTTAAGAAGTCAAAACAAAACAGAAATTAACAATTCTGTTCTTGATCTGTTCTGGATACTCTCTCTTGATTTTTATTTTTAAGCCTTTGGAGAATTATATGTTAACTCACTTGTCCTTTGGATCTCATGTAATTCTTGCCATGGAAAAAACAGGCTCTGACACTATGTAGTTTTATGTTTTGCTTCTAATTTGTGAGTTTGTAGTTCTGTTGAGCTCTTGTTTTGAAAGATGAAGTGTTTGCCACAATGATTTTAATCATCTTTTTGGCCTTCTTGATCACTGAGGGATCAAGAATGATTGCCTTTATGATGATGATTAATCCATTTTTTAAGTGGAGATTCACAGTGTCATGTAAGGGGATATCCCTGCATTAGTTTCTGACTGTCCTCCAAGGCACTAACCATAAGCACTAATTAAGTCTTGTCAATTTACTGTAGCTCTGTCAACAAAGTTAACATTCATACCAGATTGAAATGAAAAAAAGTTTTAACCTTAATAAAATCTATCAACAGGATCACAGTTATTTAATTACCTGTTTGCACTTGTAAAGGGTATAGATCTCTCTAAGCAAGTTGAATACCCTTCTAAAGTCAAAGTTTTATGATGTGGTATGTATAATTTATATGATCCCAATAATTCATGAGTGACAGAGAAATAGGTTTGTTATTTCATAGTTACCTAAATTAGGTCTGATCCTACCTGTTGGATCTTTCCCTGTTTACAGTTTTCCTTTAGGGGTAGAGATCAAGCACTTCAGTTCATCACTAGGATGGCTCTGGCCAGAAATTCTCATAAGCACTGAGTGCTGTCAGACTCCTCCAAGTTTTCCCAATTAGTTTGTTTTTCAAAACTGCTTTCTCTAAATCCTTGTTTGCTAGGGGCTGAAATAAGTGGGAGTGGTTCAGATTTATTTAGGACACTACAACTCTTGAAGATATTTGAGAGCATGTTTGTCCAGCCAAGCAGCACTTTAATACCATCTGCCCTTGGTGGAGCTGGTGCCCCTGTATCAGGGAAGGCATTCCCATCCTGCCTGGAATTGTGAGGGGTGGGGTGGGCAGGGATTGGGAGTGTAAGACTGACCTACAGAGGTAATGCCAGGGAGGAGGCATGCTGCAGAGCACCATGTTCACCTGCAATTATCCTTTGCTTGTCCATGTGCAGCTCATTTTATTACATTTAGACTGGAGAATTTAAACTCCAAACCTATTCTAGTTTGATTATTTCCATCCTCAGTTGGAAATGGTTTCTGTAGACCCAGGCTAATCCTGCAGAGCTGAGTGACAGCACTGTGGCACACTAGTGCCTGTGCTGGATGCAACTCAGGTCAGGGATGCTTTTTGCCCTGGAGCATTTTTATTTCACATGAAGGTCCACTTATGCCCCTGCCACCTATGTCTTTCACAAAAATTAGTCTGTTTGTCTGAATTTGATCTAGTTATATTCCTGAGTGGGATGTGTACAGAGTTTGCCATTTCTGAAGTTAACTGCGCTGTACCCATCATGGATTATCCATGGGGTATCTTAGAGTGATGCTGACCTCCAGATCAAGCTTTGCTGGGGAGTTTTTGATTAGTTTGGATGAGCTGAATGTTTGGCCTTTTGATCTGACCTGTCATTAGCTGTCAGGATGTGCCAGGCTCAAAAGCAAAGATTACTGTTATATAGCAGGTAAACAAAGTATTGAACTGCCTGTTTAATAGGTCATAAAATTGAAAAGGTGAACTGTGCCCATCGTGGGTTGCTGTGTTCTCTTTGGTTATTTCTTGGCCCAGTACCATTACTGAGAGGAAATCAGGGTGGTATTTTCATTTTTGTATTTGGTTTAGACCCATTAAACTCAGCACAGAAGGAATAAAGGGACTCTTAGTCAGAAAAGGATGGCTTATCTTATCCTTGGCACAAGAGATTCCCATGGTTTGAGTTTGGTGGGTTCTGGCAGGTGGCTGTCACTGATGTGCTGTGGCCCTGGTGCAGGGAGGAACTGGTGGTCAGCAAAGCACTTCAGCATCTCCTTGATGCCCATGGACCTCATGAGGGTGCCAGAGTGCTTGAGTGTATGCTTAAGTGCTTTCCTCCTCTGGTGCTGGTCTTTTTGGTGAAAACATGAGACTTCAAAAGCATCAAGTTCATTCGTTTATTCCACATACCAAATAAAGGAAGCCTTTATTTAATCCGTTTGCTAAACTTGGCTCTGGAAAGGCATCAGGTAGTGGTGTGAGGTACCATTTTTGGAGCAATCCCTTCAAGGAAACTGTGAAGTGGGAGAGGTGTCACAATAAAACAGGAATGGTCAGAAGCCCAGAAGACATGACCACTTGGGAGAGGTTTAGAATTGATATAAGTTATAGTTAGCTTGGTGGAGAGCAGGTAAGTGTTGAATTATGTCAAATGTTAGTGCAGAGGTGAAAGGAGTAAACTGATCTTCATGTCTGCTGTGGCTATTACAAGAGGTAATGGATTGAAATTGAAGTCAGGGTCATTCAGTCATTTGCTAAAAGCAAATTAACTAAACATCTGGTAGGAGCAGCTTAGGTACAGAGAGGATCCTGGCTTTGGTTAGTAGATGTATTTTGATGGTCCTTGACAGGCAGATATTACATAATTCTGTAATTATAGGCCAGCCAAAGCTGTTACTTTTGTCATTAAAAATGAATCCAATTTTAATAGGCTTTTTGCTAATTGTATTTGATGTGATGTACGTACACCAGAATGAATCCAGGTTATTGACTTACATCAGTCAGGGCAGGCTGGGTAAAATTGTAGTGGAGTATCTAAAATGGCTGGAAATGCCCATTTAAAGCCTAGAAAATCCTCTGTAAGTTCACAGCAAATGTGAAATGGGGTAGACTGTTGTTTATGAGGGAATTAGTTAACAAGCTTGGTTCTCACTTTATGAAGAAACTACTGTGTATTGATCCCATTGCATTTAGCAACCCTTAACTGGTGACAGAGAGGATAAGGGAAAGGGAGAATTGGGTCTAGATAATCTCATTAAGTCAGTCAATCTGCTTGTTGGAACTACAACGAAAATTTGAAATAAGAGACTTGGCTAGCAAGTATAAACCCTATTTCTGTACTCTTAATTAGCTTTCCTTTATGCTTTCTCAGGATAGGGGAGAGGAAACAAACTATCTTTCTGTGACTTTCCAGCACCTTCTTAGAAAACGTTGACCTTCAATGAGGATTTTCTGCTTTAAGATTTATTTCATGCTAGCTCTGAGCACATTTGTTTGGTCTGTGCAGTCTGCTGCAGTCAGGAACTTGGTATTCAATTCTGATGTGGTATTTCAGCTGGAAGGAGAAAATCCTGGTTTTGGAGGGGAAAGGAGGAGCAGTTTGGATTGAGACCTTGCTGCTAAAATGATTTAAGCTGTCAGTGCCATAAACTGAGTTAATCATAAAGTGGTGTCTCAGCAACTCACTAGTTGAAGGCTTGATAGCAGAATAACCCCCACAGAAACTCGGAGGCGGTGCCATCTTCAAATTTTCCCTTGAGAAATTCTTTCAAGTCACTTGATCAAGGCACATGGAATAAGCTGTAGGAACCCTGAGCCTGAAGCTTGGGGTGAAGGCCTCTGGAGGGTGAGGTTGTGTTAGGATAGAGGTAAGGAGAGGCTTTTCACTTTTTCATTTACAAAATCACCCTATTTCTGTGCCCCTCTTTTGATATCTGTAGGACCAAGTTCATTCCTAACTCTCACTTTACTCTACCAGTCAGGTAATTTAACATATTTAAAGCAGATACATGCCATGTAGTATTTCCTGGGCTTATGGAAACAGGGCACATTCATATTAATATAACGCTGTGCCATTTGTTAATTACGTTTTTGGACTGGGATAACTCCAGCACTTGGTGAGTTGGAGCTTCTAGCAGCTCATGTCATTGCTGGAGTGGAAACCAGAGAGCTAAGGGTGGAGCTTCATGCATTTTAGCTAACGTTTGGCTGTGAAGTAAGCCAGCTACTTGCAGAAGAAGGAAAAAAAATTAGTCTTATAGCTTAACATCCAAATATGCAAGGGAGCATGAGTAGTGTAACTATGAGAATTACATTTAGGTATTTCTCTTAGTGGGTGAATAAAAAGAAATGTAGATACTTCCAGAGCAAGGAGAAGATGACAAGCTGATTGGTGTGTGATTTCTGTGGGCTAGATTCAAATATTGCTCTCTTCTTCTTCGCACAAAATCAGAAGAACATTGACTTTTACAGAGATCCCCTCACTTTACAGCATCTTAACTCTTTTAAAAAAGTTGTAATGTTCCTACTTTATTGTATGAATCAATACAATTGTGGTCTGTTTTTTTCAGGTTCTTGCAGGGATGAATGTTTACTCTGCTGAATTTGAGAGGATAAAGGAAGAATACAGTGTCCGGGGATATCCTACAATCTGCTATTTTGAGTCAGTTATGCTTTGCTGCTACTTTAGAAATCATACACTGAACTATAATTGCATGTTCTAATCTTTCAGGGAAAGGACTAAACCTTGTTTTGTTGCTTTAACAGGAAAGGAAAGTTCCTGTTCCACTTTGAGAACTACGGTGCTACCGCGGCAGATATAGCAGAGTGGCTGAAAAAGTAAGGCATTGAACTTCATGCACTCCACATTCTGAGTACTGTTTAGGAACAGTCATCTCTCTCCCTCATTCCCTCTGCTCAGAAGAGCAAACAAAACTATCCTGCTGAGGTTGGCTAAACCAGAGAGACTTCTTAATCTTTGTTTTTTAGTGTGCATGCCTTGAATGTTACAATTGCATTTCATCTGTAATAGGAGGCTGCAGATCAAAATAAATGCAGATACATAGATCTCGGCTTTGTTAAAAATGCCAACTTAAATTTTCAGTGAACTTAATACCTCGCAAAAGGTCTTGACTGTTTTTTTTTTTTTTTAAATGTATATGCTGAGTGCACAGTTCTCATTGGTTCTTCAGCCTTTAGCTGGAGCCTTTAGAATGTCTTGCAGAAACAAACAGGAGATCAAGGCACCCTGGATTGCTCGTCATTTTAAGTCTGTGTTTCCTGACATGACATGAAAAGATACTGAAAGCATCTTGTTCCACCTAAAGAGAGCTATTTTCAGTCATAAACTGGGGGCTGAACAAGCCTGTAGGACCATCACTTGAGAAAGAGAGAGACAGAAAAGTGTGAGCATGTTTATAGGTGATCATGAGCTGGTGAAAATCAGCACATTGGCAGTGAAGCTGATAGAGCAGCTGAGGAGCTGAGGTAATCTGGTGATGGAGAAAGGTTGTTAGCTCTTGGGAATTGTATCATCTTTGCAACTCTGCCTTGTTTGCTGCAGCCAAGGAAATACTCTTGATATGAAGCTAATAAAAGGAAACAAATGCTTGGGAAGGAACAGACAGTTGTGATAATATGGTTTAGGGAAACTATCTCAGAATAGATGTGTATTACTGTATTAGTGAGGCTATGCTGGAGACATAGGTATGGTTGCAGGCAACCCAGGGTCTTCAGCAGTGGTAGTCTTCAGCAGGTGCTGAAGGTGAGAACCCACGAATGAAGTGACAGTAGCATCTCTGTTACCAACAAGAGATACAAACACTG
Organism: Phaethornis superciliosus; assembly: GCA_023637945.1. Lineage (NCBI taxonomy): Eukaryota > Metazoa > Chordata > Aves > Apodiformes > Trochilidae > Phaethornis > Phaethornis superciliosus. Next base: position 27,859,254 of record JAJQWJ010000007.1, read on the forward strand.
CAAGCAAATACTGCCTGGTGGATTAAAGAGGAGAAATTTAGCAATAGTCTTTAAGCCTCATTTAGTCCATTAAGCCTTCAGATAGGAGTGATCAAGGTGGCAACTTCAGCAGTGCTGAGATGATCAGCCCTTGGAGCAAGGATATGCCTTCATTGCCTGCACTTTATTATTCTTTTCAGTTTTGCAAGGATGTGGTTATCTCTTGGCTACCACATGTGAAACATTACGTATTTGAGGTGGGTTTTTTCCCCTGCCTGCCCACATAATATCCAGATAATCCCTGTAATATGCAGTGCCTTTATATCAGTGCTGTGACAGCAAGTGAACACAGCTACTGGAGGCAAAGCAGAACAGCTGCAAGCTCTTTCCAATGATAATCTCTGCTAACAAGGCACTGTGGGCTTTGGCTGGTATTTCAGCAGTCCAGAGCTAAAGACAGCTGTTTGCCTTTACTTAGTGTTAGTGCATGCTTGTTGGTTTCCCCAAAAATGATCTGAGCAGTAGCCTACTTGCCCCTGTTTTGTATAACAAGTACAACTTTTAAGGAAACCATGGTGAGAAATTATGCATACTTTAATTTTGCCTGTAATTGGTGTTGCAATTAAAACCATAGATGGGGTAGATCTGCTACATGCATAATATGATATTACTCTGAGGAATCTGCAATACAAGTAGTCAAATGGTAAGGCAAGGGCTTTAGGAAATCCAAAGAGTGTAATTAGATAGCTGGAGGGCATATAGACTAAAATTTCAAGCAGTAGATTATTAAAATAGTGTCAGGAAGTCACTCAAATTCAAGACATTGCTCTGTGGAGCAGGGACCCAGCTGTGCCAGGGTGTACATGGCAGCCGGTGGTGAGGAAAGCCAATGTGTGTTTATACTGTGCATGTGTGTGCTGTCATCATAGATTCTCAAAAGAGAACCCAGGAAGACACTGAGCCATATGAAATGACCTATTTTTTGTGTACACTAGGTACACACTGCAGAAAACCAATTGTTTCTTTTCCTTCTTCTCTGTCTTTTCCCTCTAAATGTTACTGGTAATATGCTGAAAGTGGTTGATCTATGCTGATATTTTTCAGGAGAGGAAGGCATGATATAACTTAATGAAGGTTAGAATTATTTAAATGCTAGTTTGGAGGGCTCCAACACTTTTTCTTACACTACTTAATGAAGGTGCTTCTTTTTTATGCTGAAATGTGCTAAAGCATCAGTCTTATGGATCCTTAACCTCTCCTAATCTTCCTAAAAGGCCCTGGCTCTGCCTTACAGAGTTTCAGATCTTTTTGTGAGGCAGTGAGAGAAATGAAGGCAAGCTGGACAGCTTGCTGCTTTCAATAGCTGCTTAGTTAGTCTTGCTGGTTTTATGGAGTCCTCTTGGGCCCTTTCTTAGCACCAGCTTCTCAGCTAAATCAAGAACTTGTTCGCTGTTCTTAATTGAATTAGCTCTTGATAACTCTTCCAGACTTAAGTCATTCCATTTTTGCTCTTCAGGCATTGGATGTGCCTTTTCTTAGTTTTAAATGACATTTTAGATTTTGCTTGTTTCTTCTTCCAGGCCTTGAGGTGCTGCTTACCAGCTTCTGTGTAGGCTTACTAGCATGCACAGCATTTTAAATTGGGCCATTTAAATAAGGATCTTGTGGCCTGCTTTACTAATTCCTTACTGAAATAGGTCATGCCAGGCACCATTTAACACATTCTTGCAGTGTTTTGTAGACACTGTGTTCATTTTCATCATGCTCTACCTATTCAACCTTGGGTTCAGATTCCAAGTTTGCTACCATGTCTTAGAGCAGTCTCTTTGGCTCTGATTCATCAAAGATGGATAAACTTGTGCATGGTGAGGACGGTAGAACTCTTAGCTTTTAGGTTAAGTATGCAGTTGAGCAGCTTTGCTGAATTAGGACTACAGCCCCACTGCTGAATGAGGACTTAATTGTGCTTCCCAGGTCACTTGGGAAGGGGTTGCTTGGGGTAAAACTGTATATTCCTGAAATGCTCTGTGTAGCTGGCTGATGGTCCCAATGTGGCACCTCCTTATTTCACTGTCTGCTCTCATCATGCTGTCAGTATTCAAGGTTCTTGGTTACATTGGCTGTTTCTGCTTGCTATTTCTTCCTTTCATTTGCAGTGGCTACTGAGAACTACAAAGTGTGAGTGTTGTGAGAAACAGGGCATTCTGCTAAGGAGGGTAAAAAAGCAACAGAAAATGCATCAGGAATCTTTAATGTAATAATCAAGGAGTCTGGTTGTCTCCTTGCTCCATCCACTTTCATTGCTTCTTGTGGATTTTTTTATTCTTCTTGCAGTTTTATCTGAGTTCCAGTGCTTATGAGTTCTGGGTGGGTACAATTATGGAAGCTGTTCAATAGGGTTACTGTGTCATACATAGATAGACGTCTGCACAGTGTGGTTGCTTGCTGTCCAACTTGTCAAAATGCTTAGCATCAGAGAGCTGCTTTTCAGCCGTGTCTGTTTGTCTTGTAGCCCACAGGCACCTCAGCCACAGGCTCCAGAAACTCCCTGGGCGGATGAAGAAAATGTAGTTTATCACCTCACTGATGAGGACTTCGACAAGTTTATAAAAGATCATTCATCTGTGCTAGTGATGTTCCATGCACCATGTGAGTTTTTTTTTCTATTCTGTACCTTAAGCCAAATGCTTGCTAACAAAACCAATGGTGATTTTCTGTGGAGGTTTCACAAACTCGTGAACTGAAAAGTCCAGGCTTTTCTTATTTGTGATGATAGTTAAACACAAGGCATGAAATGTTTGTGAAGATGCTGACTCCAGGTTTACGATGGAGATGTGCTGCTGGAAGAGATGCTTTGTAGACTGAGTCAAAGCATAACTGAAGAGGGTAATAATGCTTAAATAGTCTGAACTCATTGTTTTACAGCATGATTTCCCATTTTTAGCTCATCTTCTGTGTTGTTTGCTTTTAAAGCTGAGTGTGGTTGTTGAACAATTCAGTTTGAGAACCATGAACTCCTGATTCCTTTCTCATGACTGTTGATGTGTCATTTTGAGCCTTTTCACTCCCCTGCCAGAGTTTGTTCCATGGCAATGTGATGGTTGTTACATATTTTACTGAAATGTGCTAAAATTTATCTAAGTTCAGAAATTCCCCAGGACTTTCAAAACCTAATGCTGAGCTGGTAGTGATTGAGAAATGCACCGGGCTGGTTTTTTAAATGATTTCACATTTTATCTTGAGCATTAAAATGCAGTGGGTTATCCAGAGAAAGCTGTTCCATGCCATTCTCCTGTACAGTGTTAGGTGGAAGAAGACTTTGTTCATTAGGGTGCAAGTTGTTTCAGCTACCTATGTAACTGGTTCTACCAATTCTTTGTGTGGACAATGCAGGCTCAGATCAGCTATGCTGGATGATCCACAGCTTCTGTCTCCTCTTGGTATTGTGCTGGCAGTTGCATTTAGGCAAGATGTTCATTTTCATGGGCATATATTTGAAGGCTGGGTCTTGGGAGGCAGGCCCCATGCTCACAGCTGAACATCAGATCTTGGCATGAAGGCTGAAATCCTACTTCCCTGTAAGCCAGAAGGAGTTGGCTCCAGAATGCCTTTTTTTAAGAACTGCTAATAAGACTCATTTGAAAAACATACCATAATGGATTTCCTTTGCCTAATGGAATGTCTAGGGATTTGATCTGCCGAAGCAGATGACTGGCTGCTGTTTTGCTGCTGTGTTCACTGGATTATTTGTACTAATTAAAGCGGGACCGGAGATTGACGCCTGGTCTGAAAACAAAAACACAAGTAGCAGAACGGATGAAGCCTGGTTTGCTCAGGAGTTACCCTTTGTTACCCAAATCCTTCCTTCCCCAGATTTCCATACACCCCAGCATGGAAGTGACAGCACGGGCTGCTGCTTCTTGGGAGCTGAACACTCCCTGGTTTGGTAGGACAACTGCCAAGCAGGAATGTGGCTGCTGGATTGCCTTTCTTTCCATCTCCGTGCACAGCAGCTCGGGGTAAGAGACCTCCTAGCCCCAGATTTCTGTCTATTTACAGAGATTCAGTCGTGTTTAAAAGCTTTGCTGATTTTTTAGTTGGGCAAAGGGGTCTAGTCATGTATTTGAAAGGTGGAAAAGAGGGAATAAATCAAGGGCTGGCCCTGCAAACCTTATTCCTTTAGGAACTCTTGACTAAAACTAGATTAGTGTACACAGCCACAATCAGATTTTATAGTAAATTCAAGTTATAAATGTGAACAGGACTGTTCAGTTTTGGGTTTTTTTTTTCATAACTTGTAAACCACAAACAATACAGTTTTGTAGTTGGTAACTGCATTGCGTGACCCATGTGGACAGAAGTACTTCCAGTTAGGTATGTTTTGTACCCAGGGGCATTCTGTGCTAAGTAATTTGGCAATTGCTGTTTTGAAAGTAAATCAAATGCCTGAACCAGCCTGTTGCAATCTTCTGATAACATGTTCCAGCTGCTCAGAACTGGAATGAAAAAATGTTCCTTACCAGAGCATCTCCATTATAAAAGCACCTTGAATATTTGGGGCATTTTATTCTTATTCAGATAGTAGTGATATGCCCATGTGCAGAATCCAACTGGTACAGGTATGGAAGATCTGAGGTCAGAAGAATCCTCTCTGGGCATCCTCAGCAGAGAGTGTAAGGATAGTGAACTAATGACAGACAACTCTTATAAACAGTTATCTCCATGACTTAAAGATCTTCTCCTTGTGCTTCTTAAATGTACTTATGGAGTCACCTTATGAATATTAGGAGATAAATTACTCCAGTGAATACGTGGTAGAAACAGAGGGCATCTGACTTGTTTTAACCTTGGTAGCTTAGAATGAGAAAATTTCTTCTAAAAATTATGTATTAATAAAATAAAATGTTGAAACTGATGTACAAAATAGGCCTAGAACTCAGGGTATACTTCTGTATAATTAAGAATAAGCCAAGGGGATTTCAACATTGGCGTGGAATTAGCAAGTACTTAAAGCTCTGTATCCCCATGCAGCTTACATGTGACTTGGAGTTTTTCTGTCATACTATCAATCTTGTATTCATGAGAAATTCTTTTACTAGAGGGAGAACTATTTCAGTGATACATAGTCAGGTGTCCAACTCATTAATGAGAATACAGTATGAAAAAGATGTGATGGGGAATTGCAAGCTTTTTATCTCCCCCCCTACCCCCCAGTCCCTCCAAGTGGTGCAGATGAAGCTGAATAAAAGTCATCCCTCATAAATACCTGTGAACTTCAGAATTAGTCACTGTTATGAATGTGGCCAAGTTGGGTCTCTGTGTTTTTGGCTACTAATGATCATCCCCCAGGACCACGCTATAATTATTTACAATCAGTTGCACTTACTAGCCCAATTAAAGGTCTCAGCATTTTGTGTTAAGTACAGCCTAGCATAACTAGATTCAACTAGAGCAGCTATGGTGTGATTTAAACACATCAGGAAGGTCTGCAACATACAACTTGCACCTTTTACTATCAGAGACCTTGTAACTTCTCTGAGATAATTTAGCACAATGGATAAACAGAAGATGTGCTGCTTTGAGTTGTTACTGCTGGTCCTGAGACACGTGGGAAAGTGTGGGTGGATAGGATAAGTTCATCCTGCTTTCGTTTTGCTGGTCACTGAGGACACAAAGCAGGATTTTTAACCTTCTCAAACTCCTTTGTCAAAGCCCTTAAGACGACGTTCAATTAATCTGAATATTTAGTGACCCAAGCAGCCAGGAGTCTGAAAGCACTCTCCATCCTTAGCCATCTGCAAAGGTTATGCAGCATTGTGTTCCTTATTTGAGCATTTTGCAGAAATTTTGTAATTGCTGGTGGTGAGCACAGTGTTACCCTGGATACCTCCAGGTTGGAGTTTTGCAGGCTTCTGAAATGTTTTCGTTCCATGTGTTGTTATACCCAGAAACTTCAGTTATGAACTGAGATCCCCTGCACAATACAAAAGAACAAATAAATGGCCTTATTTCCCAAAGGATTTTGAGTTTTGCTTGTATTGATCATATTTGCTAGCATGAGATAGCACAGTTACATTAGCAAGCCTATTTCCAAGTCTGTAACAGACAAAAGGTATTTCTGTGTCACAGCATAAGGACAGGGAGCTGTGCAGTCTGTGAGACTCTTCTGTTTGCAATGAGAATAAAGACTCCATATCTGCACCTGCTGCTTGGTATATAAGGCTACATCTGCTAATTTATTTAGATGCCCAAGATGACAGTTGGGTTCTGAATGTCCCTAGATTTCAGGTTTTCTGCCAGTCAGGTGTTGGTAAATGTTTTAGCGGCACAGGGACTCACTAGGAGTTAAAGTGCTCCTGAATCACTTGAGGACAAGAAGGCCCAGTTTGTGTTTTCAGTTGTCCCCATCAACCTGTTGGCTGATTCAACTGCAATTTTAAAAATTGTTCTCTCCAAAATATTTACCAAATTAGTAAATTGGTTTTATCAAAGGAGTAAAACCATCACAGATTTCCCTTTCCACACTTTCCCCAGCATGTCTCTCCAAAGCAGACTTTGAGACTCTTGCATATGATAAACCTAACCAAGTCCCTGATAAGTCAATTCAGATGCAATTAAAGGGTCTTTAAAATTTAGGATTGAAATTAAAGCCAATTCAGAAATTAGTTTTAAACATGTCTGCTTTTCATGCACAGAAGTTACTTTTCATTATGTTTTGTTAACAAAAATGACATTGCTAACAATTTAAAGTGTACCCATTCTGGCAGCCTCTTGTACAATAACATCCCAGCACCACCATGAGCTGTAGCCTCCCCAGATACATTTGGCAAGTGCAGATCTGAGTAGCTGCTGTTGCTAATGAGTAGAGGTCATCAGTCACCTCTAATTGCTTGGGGCTGCTTTTCCCCTCTGCCGTACCCCATCAGCCATACCAAAGTCTGTGGTCTGGTACTGGTGCAGAGGTAAAAGAAAGGAATAAGGCACTCTGATTGTACTTCTAGTTTGAGTGTGCCTTTTTTTTTTTTTTTTTTAAAGGATTCAACTGTTAAAATGTTTAAATGTGTTTCCTGCAACATTTTGGCCTTGTACATGAGATTATATTGTTACTAAACCTGTCTTCTTCCCAGCCCTTCTTCAGAGGCTTTAGCTGTAGTTGCAGGACTTAAGGTTAAAAAATATGTCAGTACTTTTACTGGAATATTGGAGCCATCATGGTTTTCCTCCATTGATAGGAAGGGAAGGCAGCAAAAATGCAGCTGCTTTTTTTTTTTTTTTTTTTTTTCCCTCCTTCCTTCCTTAATTTGTTCTTGGAAACCACTTTGGAGATTCAGCCCTGGTATACCTTTTCTTGCTCTGCCCTAATGGAAGGGGGGCAAAAATAAATCTTGAGATGATAAAAAGCCCAATAGTTTTGATGTGTTGTTGAAATATCTGTGAAATTCCTTTGCTGTCCTCAGATATTTTTTCTCCCTTTATAAAACAGCCTGATAAATTATGCAGTTGGTGCTTTCCAAAGCCAACTATTCAGCTTTGCAGGTTTTTAATTGCACAGGGAGCTGTTTTATCAATTTAGCTTTGAAAAGCAGCTTTTCACACCCTTCCTTCCCTCCTTCCTCTGGTACATTAAAAGCCAAGGTATTAAGCTACTTCGTGGGCTCATTATGCCATAATATGAGAATGCCAACCAGTTAACCCAAGTTGAAGGCCTCCAGCTTCTAACCAAGCAGCAGACTTGGATCTCTCCCTGCCAGAGCCATCATTGGTTTCTGTGATGTCATGTGATGACATTAGGATGTAGGAATTCATTGCTCACTTTAAATATAAAGCAAAGCAAATCCAAAATGTGCTCACAAAATTATTTTTTTTTTCCAGGCTGGGTTTTACAGCTATAAATAAATAAGTCTCCCTTTTAGACCCCCAATGGTTCCTTATGAATGCAAGCTACCATTGCAGTGAGTGCTAATTGGTGTATCCATTGGCAGCCTCAACAGAAAGGCCATGAGTTGAAAAGGCTGAAGAATTACCTTCCTGTTCAGCCTGAAAAAATCCCTTTCCTGCACAGGTCAGCAGCAGCCTAACATTCACAGCCTTTGATAAATAAATAAATAAAATCCTCTATTTTTTTCATGTTAATTCATGGGTCAGTCAAGGAATTTTTAAAAATATAAACCAGTGCAATCGCACCAGTTATCAGGAAGCTAGAGGCTTGTGGGTTAACTAAATGACAAACAAGACTGAATGAGATGGATAGAAATATCCTTTAATTTTTATTTGTCCCTGTCATATCTGACATTTGTGATTTTTAGAATAAAATATTGGCTGTGCTGGATGGCTAGACAGCTTTTGGCATCTGCCTTCAGATGTGCAGTCTCTAGGATGAAAACAAGGAGTAGATAGCTGTGAAGGTGTCCTTCTTAGACCTTTGCTAGGATCCCCTTTAATTTACTTGACATTTTCTAGTGGTATCTCTTCACAGGAAATACCATCCTGTCTCTGTTGATGACATCAGTTTAGTTAAGGTGAAAAATACATTTTTATCACCAAAGGTCTACCTTCTGGCCTCAACCAAATTGGGTGTTTCTGCGAATAGCCATGCATGTGGCTGGTGTCTGCATGGAGGGGTCTCAGGTAGCTTCCCAGGAGGAATGTCAGCAGCAGCACTGGTCTGCTCCAGTGTCTCTCCATATCTGCACTCTGTGCTGTTGGTTTCCAGTTCTATAATGTTGCTCAGTCTTTGGCTGAAGATAACTGTGTGTGAGAAGCCCTCTTGAACAGCAGGAGCTGCAGAGAACAGCTTTTACAAAATACACTTTAGCTGTGTGAGGTGGCAGGGAGCTGGAAACCAAAAGCTTGGCAGGATGTAGCCCTTGGTCAAGGGTTTGCTTTAGCTTCCTGAAAGGTCTTTATTAGCCTTGACAATCCAACCTCATGAATGAACTCTGCATTTTAAGTTGAACTTTCTCTATTTGCAATACTTCAGAAACAATTGTGCCTGGTATTTAGTGATGCTGTAGCCAGAGAAGAAAATGAAGGCAAGTGGTTCTTTGCTGCCTTGGCAGCAACCTGAAAAGATTGCTCAAAGTTTGTAGTGTGTACAGCAAGGCTTGTACTTGTGCATTTGGAAACTTCACAGATGCCATATCCATGTGATAGAAATGTGCATACCAGTCCATGGGGTCATAGTCAAGGAGATGCGTGTGTCAAGGTGTTTGCTCTGGGCACAATTCTGTTTCTACTAGACATAGCAAAAATATTTTCCTTCTTAGAGCAATTAGATTTCCCAAAGGAGAACTTGTGGAGCATTGCATAGGTCATAGGCAGTACTGAGCTCTGCTGGGTTTTTTGGTGAAGCAGTGCAGCTGTCAGAATGGGATGTTGCAATGTTGCCCGTATCACTGAAAGATGGAATTGTTGTGCAAGGCCACTGGGATGATGAATTTTGCTGTTTAAGATTTTGGATACATAGGCGAAGAGATCTCCAGAATGGAGGAGCATCACATTTCCTGACTCTTTGCATCCTCTGAGGTGCCTAACTTTAATGTTACCTTAATGCATTTTTAATTGAATGTGTAATAAAATGGTCCCCTAGACGAGCGTAAATTGTGCCAACTTTCTGCTCATTTTGTGTATATACTTTTTAGCTGTGCATTACTGACATGCTGCTGGAACTGACATATTCTTCATACAAATCAGTTAGAAACAGCTAAATTCTGGCTCCTAAATCTGCTTCCACTAAAGTGAGCAAGTTCTGACTGTTGATTTCAGGAATAGGAGAATATAAAAATCTTAATAACTGGCTTCTGCAGTAAAACTTGATAGGATACCTAATGAAAAGGGTGAGGACAGTAATGACTGAGTCCATTGTCTCTTTTGTGTTGCTCTTTTGATACTAGGCACAAAGAGTTTGTATAAGATGATTGCCTTTTTGAAGCAGTTTGTGCTCTTTGAGCAGAATAAAGTCATAAAAGAGAGATGATCCAGTTATAAAAATGATAGCCTTGCCCTGGAGATGCGAAAGTTTAGTTCCTTGCCTTGCTTTGATTTGTCCAATTGTTACCCAGGTTGCCAACTATTTGTCTCTGTTTCCAACCTGTGAGGTGGAGATAACATTTCACCTGGTGTAGGAGTTTTATCTAGTGAGCCACATCCAGACTATGAGATGCTCCAGTGTTGCAAGAAATTGGGGTAGGGAAGATGTTTCATAACTGACTGTTGGCAAAACTTGATTAACCTGAAAGAAGTAGGATGGTGCCTTAAGCATTCCCTGGCTTTTAGCAGACAACCAGGCTTTTGGACCCCAGGTTTAGGCAACTCATTCTGCAAGCAGGAGAGCACACAGCTCAAACAAGAATCAGCTAGGGCTGATGATATGCAGCCTGGTTACAGCCTGCCACCAGGGTTTTATGGGAGGAGCCTTGGCTTACTCTGGTTCAGCTTCATAACAGAAAGAGCAGCAAAACCAGATTTCTGGGACATTTTTGGCTACTTTGCCTTCAGGCTCAATCTTGACTTGCTCTGTGCAATGGTACTAATCTGCAGACATAGCATGTGCTTTACATGGCTGACAGGGCAGCAGTTGTGTGTATCGAGAGCAGTATGCAGAAACAGGAGTGAAGGAAAGAAAGGAGCTGAGCTGTGTTTTGTCAGGTTTGGGAGAGTTGTTTAAAATGCATTATCACTGTATGCTCATCTCTAATAGAGAACAATTAGATTCTCTATTAAAGAAGACATTTGTGAAGGCTGTTCTAATCAGAAAAAACCTTTCCCATGAATGCGTGGCAGGTGTTTTGAAGGGAACATTTATTTCTTTGGGGATTTGCTGCCTCATTTCTTGCTTTACTGTTGAATTCCATATCTCCTAAAACATCCTTACTGACTGACTGAGACTACTGCAAAGGAGTCACCACAGCTGCTGGAGAGTCAAGGGGCAGCTAAGAGGTGACAGCTGAAGGAAGACTTGCCCCAGTGTCCCCTTCTCTGGGTTTCTGTTATAGATATAGTTATTCAGGGTGGTGTTTAAAAGGACCTCTGTAGTTTTAGCTGTAAAAATCCAAAACTGAGTGTGCAGATTAGGTGACTGTCCTCCTGCAGGCTTTACCCCAGTGTACATGTAAACCCTTAACAGTTCTGTGGTAAGTTCTCATAGGAGTGAAGCATAACTTATTTTTATAGGTTAACTTCATTTGCCTGTAATGATGGGCTAACAGTAGGAATTAGCTTTAAGAATTAAGCACTAGGTTTGTATGTGCTGAAATAAATTCATTTCCTTGCCTGGATAAGCTTAATATACAGTGCAGGGTCCTCCTTTGGAAAGAGCCTTACAGCATCTCTGCTACTTGAGTCATTACCAGTAGAATTTTCATTATCAAGTTTATCTTCCTAAATACTTTATGGCTTCAATTTTTATTATCCCGTGAAAGGTAAAGAACTTACTGAAAGGGCAAATAATGAACAGAGAAATCTATAATGAAAGATTGCTTGCCTGCTTTCTCCCCCTTATACCTTTTCAGATAGTGAGTTGGCAAGTGATGCTGCCTTTCTGAGTTACTAATAAATGAATCCATTGCTTTGACACTGAGGTATTGTGTTCATGGTGGAGGTGCATCTTCTGGGATCTTGACTGCTTATGGTTAGCAAGCATCTGAAATAGGTAAATGCATCTCAGGTGGTAAACATTTTGCTCTTATTTTGGACAAAAAGTGAGCATTCTGCTTTGTATCTCTTTCTGGTACTTGACTTTTATGGGTATCATCAGTAATAGCCAATGTCACCATTGCTCATACCTGCCCTATAAACTTAAGTGCTTTCAGATGTACTTTTCTTAGGAAAATATCTTTGCATTACATCCCTTCTTCTGATACTTTATACAAGTTGCATCCTAGGAAATCCTATGCTGTTTTCCTGAGCTGGACATGCAAAGGTATTTCATCTAACCTTTGTTCTCTGGCATTTTCATTGCTAGATCCTAAATATAAAGTCTATAGTGGGGAATGAGTGTGAGGGAAAGCAGTGCAACTTTTCTTCCCTCCTCAAAATGAAATTTTGCTGATCATCTGACAGTGGAGGAGGGGACCTTTTTTTGTATGTGGAATAATTATGGTTTAATTGAGAAGGAAACCCTCTGATGGTATTTTTCATAAACTCTCAACAACTTCACCTTAAGGCAGTGATGCTGTTGTGTTTTCCTTTCACATTTCAATAGGGGAAAATTAATTTTCAACACTTACTCAGGGTCATGTTCCTTCAAGCTGGTGTAGGAAGTGTAATTTATATCTCCCAATGCCAGCTGAACCACCTTTCTTGTCTTCTTTTCCCACTCAGGAGGGATGGTAGGAGGCACTGTCATCTCCCAGCACTGATTTCTACTAGTTGCATTATATATGCTTGACTAAGAGGATATATACATGCAGTATAATCTCCCAATAGCTGGAAGCTGAAGCCAGATTTGGAATGGAAATAAGGGAACCCTGGTATTTTTGTTGTTAGTTTAAATAAAGACAGTGGTTAGCTTAAGGATTGCTCCTGGACATGTACTGAAGGCAGATGCAGGTGTATTTTTCAACTGCTAATTTCAGGAGCCTGACTTAGCCAGGGCTCTTTGAGGTTACAAGCAGAGAGACTGCACTCTGAGGCCAAGATAGAGTAGAAATCTCTCTCCCTTTTTAAATCTCAGGGACCCCTGGGAGGTAGCAGACTGTAGCCTTGGAGAATATTCACTCATTCCCTTGAGCCTTTACATCAAAAGAAGATATGCTTCAGTGTGACCAAAAATGGAAGCAGAAGCATGTGTTATGCCATTCGTCAGAGCTGTCATCTTTTAAATCCCAATGAGGCAGCCTGCAGGACCCACTTGGTGGTTCTCCCCATCTGTGCTGAGCCTTGTCCTGCCGAAGTCTGTAGCTGGCTGAAGGTCTGTTCTGCCAGAGCTGTGAATATGGCATGGATGCAGGCAGGGCAGGATATTTTGTTTAAGCTCTCTTCTCAGTTTGATCTGATTTATCTTATGTAATGCAGTGATCCGACTGTCTTTTTAAAAAATAAATGATCTGAACTTACACTGTAGCTGTCTAAAGCTGTTGTCAATCTTCTGTTGAGTAGTTTCAATGAAGCTGTGGGGGAAACCGTTAGGGCAGCGTAGAAAAGATGGTAAAGAATTGGATTTCAAATGCTTTCACCTTTACAGTGAAGGTCATCAAGCAGGGAGGTGAGGCTTGGATTGCTCAGTGTGCATCCCCCACATACCAGGCAGGTGCCAGTTCATATGGTGTTGGCCTGCTTCCGTGGCCTCATGAAGAGTTCATTGGTATCTGTCTGAATTGTTTGGTCGTGGCCCAGGTGGTGATAACTTTGTTCTTCTCAGTGCCCTGAGGCTTTCTCCCAGGGCCATCTGTGCCTGCTGTGTGTGCTCTGCATCACACATGCATGAGGTGCTTATGTGAGAGGTGATGGATGGAATGGGGTCACTACTGCCTCCGTAAATCATATGCACAGGAGAAGAGGTGGTCAATTTATAGTCATTTTGTGCCCCTACTTCATGCTGAAGAGCTGCTCGAGGCAGGCAGGGACTTTATTCTGTGTGTACATGCTGGGGTTGGGTTTGCTCAGATCGTTGGTTGCACAGATTGACTGTGCTGTGAGTTTGTGGTAGTGCCAGTGAGGTGGTGGTAATGATGGGGATGAGATGCTGCACTGCTCTCCTGTCACTGGGATGAACTCTGCAGCCCATGCAGCCACAGCATTTAGCTGCAACTGCATAAATGTATCATGACTGCAATAATCTGAACTGCTGAAGTATTTTCCTTCTAATTCTACATTTCTAGCTCCTCAGAGTCAGTTGTAGACTGAACTTTCGCAGGCTTTGTCTTTTATAAAGCCCTAAAGCCATTTGCTTGTCACTGATCCCTGGGCAAAATCAAACCTACCAGTAAAAGTGCAGTAGTGAGGTAGGTAGCCTTGATTTGTGTGTTCATGCACGTTTCTAGCTGCTGAACATATAAATTTCTTATCAGATTAGAGATGTTGAAGCTGCACCTTCTGATCTTCTAAGAAAGCATCAAGCCTTGAAACAGCTTTGTTTTTTAAGTAGCTGGAATTTTACCTGGGTGGGCAGTGCTTGTGGTAAGGAGATGGATGGTTTAGTGTGAGTAAATACCCAAAGGGAAAAGGATGCATGATCTCCTGATCCTTCGTAAGATAATTTTGGTTTTTTGGTTGTCTGGGCATTGCCTGATGGTGGTGACCATTATGACTACTATGTAAACATGCAACCAACGTGGCTGCAAATTTATACCTGTTGTTGTGGAAGAAATAGCTGCTTTTGTCATCCTCCATGCCAAATTTGTTGATGATTTCCCATCAGATGTCTGCAATGCAGACAGCTAAATTATGCAAGGGAATCTGCAGCTGTGGTAGCTTATGCTGTCCTACACCAGTGAAAGAATTGTAAGCTGCCTCATGTCAAACCTTAGAGCTTGTCTTTTACATGATGAGTAAGAAATCTTTGCATGTGAGACACTTCCATGGCAGAAGAGGATACATTTGTATATTGTGAGTAGCTGATTAGAGGGCTGGTATATGTATGAATCCTTGCCTTGGCTCCAAGGATTGTCTCTCCCATCCCATGTATATAGGTATGCTTTTATATATACACCTGCATATTCAAAGCTAATAATATAAGGGCTGGCTATTCTGCTGTGTTGAGAAGTCACTGTTCCTTTGGGATTAGGAGTGGAGAAACCAAAGGTGTATCACTAGTTGTTAAACGTTTAGAGAGCAAGGGTGCATCTGAATTTTTTGCATTTTATTTTTCTTTTCGTGAAGTTGGTTGTAATTCCTACATGACTGTAGTCTGAACTTCCAGCGATGTGCTTGCTGAATGCAGGACATATTTTGTGCTTCAAATTTATTTTCTCATCAGGCTAATGGAGGTATTTTTGGTATGCAGCTATTGACAGGTGTAGAGCTGACATGGTCTAATAGCTGGTATGCAATAACAATACTCAAGCAGTCTGTCAATGGCAGAAATGTAATCATTCTTTAAAATCTTTCTTTGCAGTTGGATTTATCTCTAGGTTCTTTATGTCAGAAATTCTTTGTCCACAACTGCCTGGATGTTGGCTTTTATCTCCTGCTTGTCACATACATTTCAGATCCTCAGACAATGTTGTCTTGAAATGAGAGGATGTGACTAAAAGCATGGTATTTATTTATATAGCCATAATAACCTGAAAGAAGCAAAAGAGAGAAACATAGATTTATGTTCTGGGGACAGCAGTCAGCATATGCAGGAGCTCAGCTGGAACTGCCTGACTGTTTTTCTCCCTGGTTTGTCTTTTCTAGGCAAAACTTGTTTTTAACAATAGGAGGAAGTACTTGTGTTAGTTCACTTCTGAAAATACTTTGAGCAACTGTGCTCTGTATTGAATTTTTGCCACGGTGCCAAACAGCCTACTCTAAACAAATACAGATAATTACTCAGGAAAAAGGTACAGAAATTCCATCTCAACGTGAAGAAAAACTTATTTACTATAAGGGTGAAGAAGCACTGGAACAGGCTGCCCAGAGAGGTTGTGGAGTCTGGACATGTTTCTGTGTGACCTGCCCCAGGTGATCCTGCTTTTCCAGAGGGGTTGGACTTGGTGATCTCTGGAGATTCTGTCCAACTCCTTCCCATTCTATGATTTGTTAACCTTCCCTTTGTCCATGTGCTGCTTGCCCTTGCCTGTTAGCATTGCTCAAAGCTCACACGTGGAGTTTGCCTCTGCAGACAGCCATTGTCACACTGCAGGAAGGATGAAGTCCTTTGCCCTGCAGTGGGATTCTGGAGGCAGGTGACTTCTCTGTGCTGGGACAAGGTGAGGACCTGTGATTGCTGTTGTTCTGGGGGTGCAGCTGAGCTCATCTGGGTGGCAGCGACTGCAGTAAAAGGAGGAGCTGTTAATCTGCCTGGCTGTGCAGTGCAAATGAGGAGATTGATTATAAACTGGGAAAACAGAATCCTTGTTCCATTTAGGCATCTGTTTTAAAAATAGTTAGCAAGGGCCTGTGTTGCACCAGATGTCCTAGCAACAGTTTTTGTAAGCTTTGACTTGTTTTTACAATTTTGTTGCACTCCTCCTTTACAGTTACTATATGTGCTCTTCTTCCATTTGAGCCTTGGCCCTTACAGCTCTGTGCAAGAAGAGCAAGATGAAATGTTGAGAGTTCAAAGGAGTTGGCCAGAACTGTTCAGCAGAGACAGGCACTGAACCCAGGACTGGTTTCTGCTGCTGGATGGAAAGTAACTTTGACTTGCACCTCCAGGGGAGCTGCTTCTTTTCTGTGAGAAAAGACCGAGGCTGTGGGAGTCCTCTTGTACAGACACTTACAAGGCTCTTAAGTGTTTCCACCAGCCATGACCCAGAGAGGCTCAGAAGGTGTCAGTGTGTCTGGTAGTCTGCAGGGCATCCTTTTGTTGGTTGTTACCTTTCTCTTCTGATCCAGGATTTAACAGGTTGTTGCTTCCCCTGCTTATTTTTAAAGTTTTACTGTCAGTATACACTTGACACGAGAGTTCATCTTCCTAAGAGCACATCTGTCAGTGATTCCCACTGCAGACCTGTGGGCTTCCTTTCACTGTCCCAGAAGACCTTATGTGGCACATTGAAGCATCTGGCTTGTGGGCATTTAGGGTTGTTATTTTCCCGTTCGTTTTATGAACAGAAAACATCTAAAGCTAGAGGA
Organism: Phaethornis superciliosus; assembly: GCA_023637945.1. Lineage (NCBI taxonomy): Eukaryota > Metazoa > Chordata > Aves > Apodiformes > Trochilidae > Phaethornis > Phaethornis superciliosus. The sequence goes on from JAJQWJ010000007.1 coordinate 27,875,955, forward strand.
GCTTAGTTCAGAGTGATACAGCTGCTGCTGAACAAACTGATGTAACAACCAAAGGAGAGGTAATGACCTTGGAATTAATTTAAATTACTTTTTCATTGGCCTCAAGAATTTAATGTCAATTCTCACAAGATTATTAGGTAGGATAAATAATCATAGGAAGTATAAATTGATTTGTGGTGTGTTGGTCTGACTTCTAATTCATATCTCCCCTTTTCTGCAATGGTAGGTAGAAGAAGACTGTAGCACATAAGAGCAGTATTCTCATAAAGATGGCCAGAGAAGCATCATTTGTCATGGAAGAAACTCTTGAGATTCATTGTTCCTCTTTCAGATTCAATTTAATGTGGTGTCTTTTTTTCCAAACTGACACATAGTGCCTCTGTCAGAGGTAGAACAAAATTGCATGGTAAAGATTTGAGGTCTTTGGTTTACATTTAAATGCCTTTAAAGACCTGATTCTGCTTTCCCTTTATTTTAATCATGAGTTGAGGTAGCTTTGTGACAGTCAGTAGTGCTGTGTCTGTATGATGTTAATGAAAGAGCCTGGAACAGTGACATTTCATAGCCTGAATATCTTTGTCCAAAATATTACTTACATGAATTACAGATGATTTGGATTGTTTTTTATTTCCTGGGAAAAGTATCCCTAGCTTGTTTGTGTTATAGTTTTATCTCTGAATAGTTTTGTGAAAACTCAGGTTATTTGATGCTTTTGGTTGTTCATATCTAATATTAATGATTGTTGAATATAGTGTAGTATAGTGAATATAGTGTTTACTGTATCTAGAGCACAGTATGAAGCTTGCCTTTGCTGGAGGACACCCTTTGTAAAGCCCACCAAGGTGAAGCTACTGCTGCACAAAAGTATTATTTTTGTACAAATTTAAACTAGCTAATTTGGAGATGTTCACAGGTGTCTGATCTGTGTCTTGAGATGCGCTTTATAGAGGAATAGCACAAAATGAATAAAGTTCCCTGCTCCTAGAAAGTGAAATAAATCAACTCAGGCAGGTGTTAAAGGGAACTGTTAGCTCCTTCCACAAAGCCATTTGCCTGCAAGTTTTCTGTGGGTGGCAAATAAATCATATTGCAAGCCACTTTTGTGCTCCTAACCAAGACAAGCAGTGCTGAGAGTAACTCTTCTGTAGCCTTTTCCATATTTTTCCTGAATTCACCTCTGAAACTGTCTCTTCAGGCTCTCAGCTTGGTTGCATGTGTTCCCACCACTGTAAATCCAAAACGAATACACCTCCTGCCAAGATCCCTTCCTTCTGCTGTTCCTACCACACTGGAGAATTGGTTTTGCTCAAAAGGAGGACATGGGTCTTTTTTAATGCTGTGACCACTATACAGGTGACAAATCAGCGTGGACTTTAGCAAGTATTTGAACTGGAGTCCAGTCTGTGATCAATCATTTGGTTATTTGCTGTAATTCTCAGTTGGGATTTGCAATCTTCATTCAGCTGTGTCCATGCAGTGCTATGAACATGTCCTGAAAGCATTTCACAGTGTGCAGCAGTGGTTGGAGCTCTGCTCATGTCCCTGTTTGCTGTGGTGAAGTTACACCTGGATGTCCACTTCTTAGTTGCCAATACCCCTTGACTTGTGTGATACAAAACAAGTTTTTCTGGTCGAGTTCAGGCTTAGGTTTGTGTCTTTTGTGTCTTTTGTGTCTTTTTCTGTCTTTTGGCTTCAGCAGTCATCCCATTAGTGGCAATCAAAGCATCCCAGAGATTCAGAGTCCTTGGTTTATTTTCTTTTGAACAGTGGTGTAAAAATAGCCCCAGCCCTAATGTCAATAATGTCTCAGGAACAGCTTTTAGCTGACGCTCTGCTGAAACAGAATTCTAGCTGTATTTTCTGATGCGACTTTCAAAACCTTAGCAAAGTCTGAGTTTTCAAGTGCCAATTCCAACAATAGCAGCCGAAGAAAGAAAAGCTGGCTGCTGCTGCTGCTGCCAACCAAAGGGAAAAGCACTTTGAGGGTTCATGGGGGAGCACTGGGCTGGGCGAGTGCCACGCGTCTGCATGGGCCTTGTTACAGCCATCTGTCCTGGTGTGCAGGAGCCAGCCCTTGCCCAGGCTGAGGGTCCATCTGGGCTCCCCCTCCCATCCCACAGAACCTGCAGGGAGGCTGTTGCCCTGGTTCCGATGGTGGGGACTGTCCTGTAGGCGCTGAGGTGGGGACTTCGGATCGTGGCAGCAGCCTCACCTGGGCCTGAGGGTTCAGCTTGCTTGAAAGCAGTGGCACCGGCTGAAAGCAGTTTAATTTACACCCGAATAATTTATTTTAAGTCTGCTTTTCTTGCTCATGCATGCATTTCACTTTATTGTAATGTCAGCACTTAGCAGTGGAGTTAACAGCAGATCTCTGGAGGACTTCGCATGAGCACGAAAGCACCATTATCTTAGTTCTACAGGCCCTGCTTATGTGGAGAACATATGTGCTGGTGTAATTACACTGATGTGATTAAATCAGTGCAAATCCTTGCTAGAGGGACATGCTGCACCAATGTAAAGTGGGGCTTATTATCAATGCAGTTTAATTCAGATTACATTGCTCAGTTAAGCTGTGCTAGTATAAGCCTCTGCTTAAAGTCAGGAAGTCACACGAGGGCCTGTGTTGTTTCTTTTTAAGCAGATCAAGATTTGGGAACTGAAATGGGTGAGGTTGTGCCTCACCCAAGAGCACGCTTGATGGGCTTGACAAGTACTGTTTATAGTACTTTCTGGGAGGAAAGAGGCATCAGTGCAAATTCAGGGGTTTTATTATTATTTTCAATAGACTAAATTCTTGTAAACCATAGTGACCACTTTGGAAAAGATCCTAAGCCATACTAAGGCTTTACAAATAAATTAAGTAAAATGTATACTAAATTCTAGTAAACCTCAACCACGTCTCTGGATTTTGATAATAGCTAGATGGGTCAATGAATAACCATAGCGTGTACAACTTAATTGGATTTCTTTTTATTTTTGGCAGGGTGTGGGCACTGTAAGAAAATGAAGCCAGAATATGAGAAGGCTGCAGAGTTTCTCCATGTAGCCAGTGATGTAAGCTAATTTCCTTTATTATATCCTTCAAATAATGAGTAATAAATAACTGGAGTAATAAAAGTGACTTCTCTCCCTGCAACAAATTCAACTGTTCTCATCCTCCCACAGGACCCTTCAAAATGTGCTTCCAAAGTACAGTCGCATCGCTAATGCATGAACCCTGCCAAAGTCTTAGAAAGAACATTCTGTCTTGAACGAAAACAAAATCGAAAAATGTTTATGTAATTCTGCCGTAGGCCTTATACATAATATGATTAAATCCAAAATGGATTTTTTTTTTCCCTTACTTCCATAGAATGTGAAGAAACATACGCTTTTATTTATGAATTAGATATGGAAAAAACAAAGGGGGTTGATCCCTTTTTCCAATACCATGTTTTTATCATTGCACCATTCCATTAGCTTCATCTTAAGTGCTCCATCAGTGTGGCTGGGGAAGAGAGATCCAATAATATAAGTACTCCTTTATTGATTCAGTCTCATGCTGTGTACGCCATGCAAGAAGTAGGATTAGTCACCCCCATGGCTTAAGTATCTTCAGTGGAGACATCTAGAGTCCCTTTGTACTGGTTGAAGAAGAGGGAGGAGATGAGAAAAACAAAGATCAGATAAAACTCGCTCTACAAGTGTCTGTTCTCCCATGACTTTAAAGGTGGTCCCTGAAAGATGCCTCCAAGTTAAGGGAAGGTGAATACATCTTGAAATAAACTCGTCTATAACAATGCTTGTTTCTTCTGGGAGAAACTGGGACTTGTGGGAGGAAATGCCATTCTTGGGAACAGCCCCCAAGTCCACTGTTGCCTGCCAAAGGGGTGTATGTATGTTGCTTGGATTTACAGTTAATGGTCTCTGTTTTAGAGTCCAGGTGTTCTTGCAGCAGTCGATGCTACCGTCAACAAGGCATTGGCAGAAAGATACCACATCTCAGGGTTTCCCACTCTGAAGTATTTTAAGGATGGGGAGGAGAAATACACCCTGCCACACCTCAGAACAAAGAAGAAAATCATCGACTGGCTGCAAAAGTAAGTTTGAGGGTCTGAGGAAGTGTTCAGGTTCCCAATTACTGAAGACTGCTCTGGTGAGGAAGTAAATCTTAAGCCTAGCTTTGTCAGCTGCCTAAATCCCTTGCTAACAAAACCAAATGGAATTCCAGTATTTAAAGCCATACAAATACATATGTTAATTATGGTCTCTAATACACCAAATCCTTTATTTGCTGAAGGGTTTTTCATAGTTGCCCTGGTAATTCTTTCCCAAAATAAATATTTTTCAAATATACCCTAAGCCTCTCGCTGGAGAAAGAATGGCAATGGCTCTGAAAAATAAACAGAACATTTACTGTTTCTTCTTTATACTAAGCAGCAGATTTCACTGTTTGTAACTGAATTTCTGCAGTTGTACTTTTCTCTTTCCAGCATTTCAGAGGCATGGTCTAGAATACCAGCTACAAGGGGCTGCATGAAAGCCAGTGAGACCAACAAAACCAGCACATTTGTCTGCACTTCCCAACTTTTCTTGGGCGGTGTGCTGAAATATATAGAAGTAGGTTTGATGTTTGAAAATAATTTCATTTCAAAGTAGTAAATTGCTGATACGATTCTTTCTTCAATTACTTTGTCATAAGACATGTATTTCTTTTAAGTACTGTAAGCTTAATGTATTTTCTGCATTATTCAAAGGGATAAAAACCTGACAGTGTTTTCTGAAGTTTTAAAATCATTTAACTGTTAAATGCACTTCATGTAAGGAATGTAATTTTAATTTTTTCCTTCTCATTTGGTGGGACGAGGGGGAGGTTGTTTGTGGGTGTTTCACTATTTTTTTGTTTGCTTGTTTGCTTTTGGGTTTTTTTGTGTGTGTGTGGTGGGTTTTTGTTTTTTTTTTTTTCTTTTGAAGTTACATACTTGAGTGCTTCAAGTCATGTAACAAAGTGGCCTTGCAGCATCTTTATAGCATGTTGGGAAGTTTTATCTATGTTTTACGTTTAGACACAGTATTCCTCTGGTCTCCCTGCAAACTCAGGCTCCAGGCTGCTTTTTCAATACTGGATGTTAAGTTACCATCCTAGTTTCAGCAGTTTGCTGGAGGACTTTCAGTGCTATGTAATTTGTATTGAGCAAAGCATTGAGGTTAGCACTTCCTGTACGTATTGACAAGGGGAGTAAGCAATGAGGAGGAGGGAAGGGGTGTTAATCTCTTCTGGATCCTGATGTGCCCCTGGAAGACTTGTCTGCAGCCCTATGTAGTCAGCAGCACAGGGGAAACCTAGACTTCTTGTCTCCTGCCCTTGTCTGCTAGATGCTTTTACAACTAGAGATGCAATAAAGTAACATCCTTGGTGCTCAACTGGGCTAAACTTATCACAGCTCCATGGAAGTTGGAAATAAGGATGCGTTTGGGGCGCAGGATGGAGATGAAGATTTATCTTGTGAAAACCTATCCCAATGAGTGATCTAGTCATAGCTGTGGAAGTTTTAGCTCCAGTCCCCAATCTGTCTATGCTGCCTGTAGTCTGTTTTGCTGCAGTAGGTTATCAAAAGTATCTGGGTAGCTTATTTCAGGTCAGCATGGGGAGGTCTGCGTGAGATGAAGTCACACCTCTGACACTGTGACTGTAATCGATGATAGCTCACACCAACTGTGTTTGTGTGAAATTCAGACCAGCTGTCCCAATGCTTTCACCAACAACTGGCAAATCAGTATCAATGGAAATATGATGAATGTCCACCAAGTGACCTTGAGTAGGACTTTAAAAATGAGTTTTCTCCATTTGGTTTTTAAGTACCAGATAGAACTTAAAGCGGTGCCATTCAAAGTGACAGGAAAGTCTGAAAAGCTAATTTATTACCAAGGTGACATACGAAGGTCTTTATGCTGTGGCACCATTCTGATGATTTTATAAAAGTAATCAGTATTTAAGATACAGCAGGAATGAATTTAATGAGTCTGAGAGAAGTCTGTGAGATGGTGAATAGCACAAGTTTTGTTAGAGGCGCTCTAGTTGTGCGGGATTGCTCTGATCTAGTCAGTATGTGCAGTCATAATTGAAACCTGACATTCTCTTTATCAAGGTAAAATATTCCAGTTCAGTCACCCCCAGTCTTCCAAGTGGAACAATGCTGATTATTGCATCCTGGCTTTAATATCTGAATTCAAGAGAAGGTCATGAAGTTCTTTATAGACGTTTGCATGATAGTGATAAAGAGTATAAAAAGGATGTTTGAATGGAAGATACTGTTCTATATTGGCTGCCTTTTGATTCTACCTGCTTGCTGTTCTTCTCAGTTCATGCCTATGGATGACACAGTGATACAAGAGCAATGTTTTTCCCACTCAGGTGCTAGATGCAATGTAGGAAATCTTTATTTTGCATTCCTACTCATATGCCTGAGTACAGTCACTTAAATTAGATTTTTATTGTGTTACAGAAATTGACTTACATCTTTTTTGTTATTATCTGGTGTTGGAAATATCAAACAAGTTTTTCTCCTGCACAGGCACTTTGAAGGATTGTTCGACCTCATTTCCCTCATAGTTATGGCTAGCATATGATGCCCCATTGCCTGCTTCCAGAAACATTTATAAAACAATCTGATTTCCTTTCTTTTCTAGTCCTGAAGCACCGCCTCCCCCTGAACCTGCATGGGAAGAAAAACAGACTAGTGTTATCCACCTTGCTGGAGAAGACTTCAGGGAGTCCTTGAAAAAGAAGAAGCACACGCTTGTCATGTTTTATGCACCATGTAAGTAAACACCTCAATATGTGGATGGATTTTTATAAACCCTACTATTTATGAAAGACTGAATTATTTGTCTTGCTCTCCCTGGATTTTTAAGGCTAAAGAACTGATTCTGAATATAACTGTGTGGAACCATCATTGGCATAATCATTTGTGTCTTTATAAATAGTAACAAAACATAGTACATTGTTTGTTTAAAGAGTTACTGTGTTATTGCAGACACCAAAGCAGTCAGGGGTAGAAAATCAAAACAGATTTATTTTCTTCTGCTGCATTTTATGGTCCATATAACAAAATGTTATCCTTTATAGTAGCACAATGGACATGGGGAGCCTGACTCATTAGTGCAGCACTTGAGTAGTGAAATCGATAAGAGTGATGTAGGAGGAATCAGTCCCAAGAGACCGAGAACAAATTTTGCTGGAATAAATTTCTGCCTGTAATAAATCTACATTTACATCTCCACTGAGAATAGGAGCATAACTTCCTCCTCCTGGATTGTTTTGCATGCCTCACATGCATAATTTCTTTCTGAAGCTTCTGAGATTATTTCTCGAACTTTAGAGTGAGGCCCTTTATAAATTAGGCAAACGGGGGGACCTATTGTGTTTTCCCAGAGACAGGCAGACTTGGTACAGGTTCTTAAATTTTGAGGGGTCTATCAAAGGGAGAAGATAATCCTGACATTTAATATTGGATTATTAACTCACTTTTCTAGCACCATGACTTGTTTCCCCTACCCCTTGGTGAAAGAAAAAATCTTCCCTATCACATGTCCAGCCCTGCAATTCATGGATTACCTTCAGATAAGCAGTTACTAACTTGTTCCCATTCAACTGGAGGTATTCTTCAGAAAGGGAGAAAAAGCTCAGGTCCTTAATGTTTAATCACACTTTTTTTTTTTTTTTTTAGAGAATTAAATATGAATTTTTGGGCTCTCATGAAGCCTGCTGGATGTGTGAGAGGGGAGGGGTGCAATTCAGAAGGGAGATTTCAGAAGGTTGTAAAAGAAAAGGGAAGGAAACTTAATCCCTTCTCAACTCCAGTTCCCACTACTTATTGACTAAAAATTACCTATGTGCTGGGAATTTTTGATTCATGGATCTCAACAGGTTAAGAGCAAGCTGTAACTTTAAAATCAAATGATTGCACATGAAATGGTTCTCTTTAACCAGCAACTGACTTTCTGTAGGACAGAGAAATTTATTTCCCGCTTGGTTTTTACCTGCATCTTTTTACAGCACTTAAATTCTTGGTCTTTTTTTAAGGCCATGTTTATAGCAGAGGCACCGTGTGATTCTGTCAGGGTTGAGAACGTGAGGCAGCTTGCCTGATGGGTTAATTATGATACTGTTGCTTGCGGGTTGACTTAGATCCTTACACCAGGAGGGGTGAATAAAGATCAGTCTGTCCCTGTCTGTCTGAACAGGCTGTAAAAGCAGTGCTTGTATGATGACAGACTGATGGGTCCTTTGAGGCTGCCCTTCAGACATGTTCTTCTTGCACTATTTTGGATACAGTGCTGCATGAGACCACCTATATACAGGACAGAGAAGTGTTAACTGGAACCAGTTCTGGCTTTCCCGTGATCCCTAAGACAGTCAGCACTGCTGTGGTGGTGTCACTATGTGGGTCATGCACAGTTTTTGATTTGTCAGATTTGTTCTCTAAATGTGAAAGTGTCTACACAAAGCAGAAAGCAGGCACACAAAGGGGAATGCAATGAGCCTGCCTTTGCTGGGTGCAGGGGAAGGTAGCATTTCAAATGGGTTTCCTGGGAAATAATCATCAATACGATAGAATGATAGAAATCATTCTTTTTTTCTGTGGTGATAATGTGCCTCCTGCTAAATTTGATAGATTAGTTTTTATTTACCATTTCCTCAATCTTGAGACCTCTTGGAGCTTACATTGGCAATTAGGCTTAACTTGCTTATTTTAGTGCAGAAGGAACATTGCCAAAATTGCCAGGCACCATTATCTCAAATAATTTTCTTTTTCAATTCACATCCACATCTTAGGTCCATGCAGACTCACAGTATGTTACTTCAGTCACTTGTGACTCTGTGACAGTATTTGTTACTCTTACACATATGCCAAGATATTTTAAGACTGGGGTGTGTGTATACATGCATATAAAAAGTATGTTTATATATAAATATTTATGCTAAGGAATGTATCTCTCATCTGTCACAAGACTTTAAAGCAGAAAATTGAATATTCTGACCCTTATAAAGCTCTCTGCTGGAGTGACAAACCTTTAGGCAAAGGCCACAGCTATATATCTTATGTGCAGATTAAAATGAGATCTGCTTTTCTCTGGCAGTTTCCAGTCCAGATTATTTAATACCTATAGGAGAACCATCAACCTGCTTCTATGCCAATAACTCTAGGCTGTGCTGAGCCATGCTTTAATGGTACTGAACAGTGCTTCACAGTGATTTAGCTCCAGAAGAATGCTACATCCACACAGAAAAGATGGGAAACTCATTACTCCATCATGCTGAATGTGGGTGAAGCATAAAAGCTATTCCTGGTGCCCATGGAATATTTTAAGGACTGAGAATCAGAATCAAAACTCTTGAATTTAATGGGGGTAAAAATGCACTCCTGTGGACTTGACACCTTCAGAGAGGGGTGTTCTTGATTTCACATTCGCATTCCTTCCTGATGACCTCTCTGTGCACTGTCATGACTGATTTGGGGCAGGAAGCAGCAGTATGCACAGTCTAGTTCTGACTTGGGGCAAAAGTGCTAATGCATCTGGGGTGTCCAGTGGGTAGCTCTGTACCCGGTGTGGCCACCACACCACAGCCTGCTGGTGAGAGCTGGCTCTTGTTAGTGGTTCTCAGGCACTTGGAACAAGCTGCTGGCATCTCTGCTACAGCAGCACCTGGCCCAGCTCTGCTCAGGGCCCTTGTGGGGCTCTTGTGGTCCTAAGATGCAATTGTTGTCCCACTCCCTTATCTCTGAGTTAAAAATGCTTAAAATAAGAGGAGGACAATGATACAGTATGCTGAAGTGAAGCGTGATGCTGCAAGTGTAGCTTATCTGAATGTGTTTTATCTGCATTTTTACTTTTATGTGCTCTCTCCATTATCCCAGATAATTGAGATTTGACTTTGCCAATGCATTAAATTTTAACATCCTCCTACTGTAGCACTGAAAACTGTGTAAAGTAGAAGCAGTTGGTTGTGATTTAGTTGTCAGAATTACAAAGGGCAACAAAGTTCCAATAAATAACGTCTTCTCAGTTGGAGATGTTTTTGCTGTATTACTTAAACTGAATTAAGGGGAGAAAATGTGCTTGAAGCTAGGTGAGCACTTTTCAATTAAATACAGAGATTGCAGATAATTCTTCAGTAGTGTATTTTTTTATAACCAAAACTTCTGTCTGGAGAAGCCCTTGTATTCCTACGTAGAAATTCTTGTTGAATCAGTGTAAAGAGCCATACCAAATTAATGCCCATGATATTCTTTAACTAAAACTCACATGGTTCCCTCTTCTGCCTTGTTCATCCCTGGGATTTAATATGACTTTTTGGTATCATAATCTGTGATGTAACCATCAAGTTTTAGCTGTTCTTGGGTGATGTTCCCTCAAACTTATACTAGATCTGTTCTGCTCTTGTAGAATCAATTCAGAGCTGTGGGGATAGACCTGATAGATGGGCATCCTTGATTGTGTTAGGCAGAGCTTCACCAGGAGGTCAAGGGAGCTGATCCTTCTCCTTTACTAAGCACTGGTGAAACACAATTGGATTGCCATGTCCAGTTCTGGCCTCCCCAGGGGCATAAAGAAGACAGTGCCAGACTTGAGTCTACAGTGCCCAGGAACAGGACAAAAGGTAATGGGCACAAATTGAAACACAGGAAATTTTGCTTCAACATAAGAGGAAGTGTGTGTATGGTTTTTTGTTTGGTTGGTTTTTGGTTTTTTTGTGGGGTTTTTGGGTTGTGGTTTGGTTTTTTTTGTTGTTTTTGGTTTTTTTTTTACTGTGGGAGCAGTTGAACATTGGAACAGGTTGACCTCAGAGAATGCAGAATCTCCATCCCACTCAGAATCCAGTGGGACACAGTGCTGGGCAACCTGCTCTAGTTGATTCTGTTTTGAGAAGTTGTTGAACTGGATGAACTCCAAAAGTGCCTTCAAACCATAACAGTGCTGTGTTTCTAGGAATAGTAACATTAGAGTTTTTAATACACAATCCTTTTTTTCTTTGTTTTGGGCTTTGTTTTTGTTTGGTTGGTTTTGTCTGTGTTTTATTTTGTTTTTCAAAGAATTCAGATTTTCTCTGAATTGGAAAGACTTAACAGCTCCTACTGATTCTTGTACAGAAACAGAAGCTGTCCACAAAAATGAGAGACAAACATATGAAAACACTCATACAATTTTTTGGTTCAGATTGCATCTTCCAAAGAGACTGTAAATTAATTTACTGGGTCAGAAACAGGGATTACTTATAATGGACTAGTCATAATAGACAGTTCTGATGGGGGTGAGGGGGTGGTGGCAGCACTTAGGTCAGTGGGACCACTGACCACCACTTGTACTGGAAGGGCAATGCAGTGAGCAAATTAATTTAGTTCCTACTTTTGTAAAGACAGTAGGTAATAGGAGTTTTTAAAAAATACAGACTTTCAGCACCAATGAGAAATAATAGAGGGGAAATGTTCCCTTTTAATGGTTTGTAAGGGCAGCAGTTGCCAATGTTATTAACTTGCCAAATGGCTTCCATTTGTGGGACTCAACAGGGTTCACAGTATGGGTATTTTTTAATAAATACTTTGCTGGGAGCTGATTTCCAGTTCTCTGCTCACCAGTGAAACTTTCACTTCACTGGAAATTATTTTTGTCAACTGGACAAGATTATTTTCTGGTGAAGCCTGACCTGCAGGGGTTACCCAAAGAACACCCAGAAATAAATCATTCTGAGGATGGTTTTAATGAGTTATTTTGGTACTGAGTAAGTGTCTGTGCTGTGACCAGAGGATATGCAATTAAAGGACATCAACCTCCTTGGCTCTTCACATAAATTTCTTGTAGGGTTTTTCTTCCAGGGCTGGAAGAAGTGAATGACAGATGCCTAATCTTTGTTGCACCTCACAAAATCACAGATGATGGTATTTGAGCCATTAAATGGTTGGGTGGTGTTATAAGCTGTTAGTGGGAGATGATGCATGGGTCCTGTCCTTTGGCTTCCAAATCAAGCAGGAATCTCAACATCATCTTTGTTTGATGGATTTTGTCCACAGCTACTGGGCCACCAGTAAGAAATCAGACAGGGATTTCTTCAGCAGTAAGAAATTAGATAGGGAACAAGTGTTTTTCAGTTTTGACTAAGTCATGCCCATCCCTCAGTATTTCCTCAACAGTTCATTAAATGCTGAGCGCTAAAGCAAACTTACTAATTTTACCCACAGGTTGTTATGCTGCTATCTTGGTATGTTCCTTTTCTATGCTTTCACAACAAAAACTGTCCAAATTATGCATTGAGGAATGTACAACAGGAAAACACTTAGCTGAGAGTCCTTGCCAGAGAGGGTTGCACTGTGTGCAGAGTGCTTTGGGTATTAATGCTAACAGCCAGCACCAATCTGCTCCTCCAGCCCTGCTAGCTTGCTCAGGAGACCCAAGCTGTTGTCAAAAAGCTGTTTGAAAGAAAGCAATGATGTTTCCTTTTCATCACTTCCGTTTTATGGAGTAAGCTGGGACAAAGCTGGTTGCACCGTATCTCAGCCTTTGCATAGGAAGGTTTGGTGAGGTAATGCTATGTTCTGGCTAAGTCAGACTGCTGTAACAAAAACACTGCAATTTTGACTGCCCATGAGGTCTTAGCCTTTGGCTACTGGGTATGGGATGACCAGTCTGTGTCTCAGTGCTGAGCAGACCCCAGTGACATAATTCTCTTAGAGAGAATGCACAGAGGGGGCTAAAATACTTTAAAAGGTGACTTAATGGATCTACAAACAGAACAGCAGCACAGGTGAATTCACTGTCCTATGATGACCTCAGACTGGCTCCCACCAAGAGATTTTCCCACCACTTGCAAGCACATCCTGTTAATTTTTCATTAGGAGGCTGTATCAAAGAGCCTGAACAAAATGTGCATGTTTGTAAATGAAGCTTAAGCTATCAAAAAAAAAAAAAATTAAAAATATGCTGAACAGAAAGAATCCATTTCAAGGCAAAAATCCTTGCAGGAAGGATTTTCTGGTTGTTGACTGAAGCATAAGTGAGGTCTGGACCCTCTGATAATGAGGCTTTAAATCCTGCGTGGGCTGGCGCTGCAGAATTTTGATATGTTACCTCTGCTGCTAACTGGTTTCTCTCATGTACTGGCTTGTGCTATCAAGGTGCTTTCCTGTTGGTGTAAATAGTGCTGATGCCACAGAGCCCATTAACAGGCTGGTTTTGATAAAGGATGAATGTACAGAGTGGTCTCTGCGGTCAGGATGTCAGAACCGCTCTTAGCCCCACTGTTTGTGTTGAGGATATTAATTAATTCTGAGAGAACAGTTTTAACTGCCTCAACTTGAAGTTGAGGCACTTCAAGACTGCATGTGGCTGTAATGGAAGGTCCCAGAGATGGCTGTCAGGGAGCTGTGGCATTAAACTTAAATTTGTTGAGGTGATCCAACTCCACACAGCTCTTCACAGACACACAGCTGTGTGTTGGTGCAATGCTACCTGAAGTCAGTGTGGGGCACATTAGAGACATTTAACTACAAATATGCCACCAATCCTTATGCATTGTCATCGAACCCATTTCCAGTAAGACAGTTGCTTTTTCTGGTGATACATCATCATCATCAGAGGTGCTGCTTTTCAGCCTCATTCAATGTTGCCTCCCATGGCATTGTGGCAGACAGCTGCTATGTCAGTGTAGTTTATCATCACATTACCAGTGACATCCACTGGCATGTTAGGTGGCATGATGATTTTGTTTGCTTTTTAACTGTTTGCACTTAAGCAAAGCTGATGCTGACTTGGTTAAACACCATTCCCAGCTTCTTTTGTGCTACATGGGCCAGTGACATGGTTTATCTGCAAAATCCAGGTCTGGTGGAACTGACACTTCAGTTTTGTTCTGCACCTAACTATTGATTTTTTAACTCTTTCTGTCCAGAGGTGTCTTGCTGTACAGCTTCCCATCCTAAAGGACTGCTTGTTACCAAATGCCAAGTGCTGTCATTTGTTTTCTAATTTATTGCAGTCAGTTGTATTCTTGCCTTTTGTAGTGGAGTAAACATTCCAGGAGTTTTGTGCTGAGTCTTTCTCCTCACCTTTGCAACTTGGCCTTTTTGATGATTTTGCTTCTGCTGTTGCAGTTTTTCAAAGAGTATTTTTTTTCATATTCTTCATCTTCTCTGCATACACCCAAAGTGCTACAAAATAAGAGTTCAGATAGCATGGAAAAAACAACAACAAAGCCCACAAGCAGTCTGTGAAATTGGTAGTAGGTTGCCTGTTCTTGTTAAGAGTAGCAAGGCAAGCCCTGTTTGACCTGATGTTTAGCCAAAAACCTTGTGACCTTCTTCAAATCAAAGGACAATTCTCCCTGCATTCAATTACTAGTATCCCATATTTTGGAAATATGGTTATACTATGTGTCAGGTCATGTCATTAAAAGAGCTTTGGTTCCAGATATTCAATTAAAAGGCCCTCCAGTTCTCTACTGATAGAACAAAAGCAAATTAACATTTCAGTAACATCTCCAAATGCCTTTCTCAAGTCTGCCTCTGGATTCAGTGACTTCTGTAGCTACATGAATTGTGTTGGTTTAAGCAGTACACCCATTTTCAGCTCTTATCTGTGCAATTACTGTCTATGGCCTTTATTTCCTTGACTGACCAAGTAATATTCTTGTTTTAATTCTGGTTAATCACTTAGAATTCTTGAAGTGGAAACAGCCTTTGCTTTACTCTGCAGTCTACAAGCCCCAGATTTGCTTTCATAGCTGTGCAGTGTGCTGCTTTCACTTAGAATTGCAGTAATTTAAAAACCAATAACAGAGGGCAGTATCTACCCCTGTTATTTAGACAGTGATGATTTCAAGCAGAGATGGGGAATTGGGAAGTCATTCCCTGCACTGCAGTTTGCTCAGTGAGAGCTCCATCCATCCACATGCTGAGCCCTCTGAGCCCCTGATAGTTTTGGAGCTGGATGAATGGAGTCAGCACCTTGCAGCCCTGCTCCCTCTCAAGCAGGATTGTGAACCCTGAGAGTCACTTAACCTCTTCCTGGCTCCGTTTAACCTTGGGTGTAATGCCAGAGGGAGATAATCATGTCTGTCTTTCTTAGGGCCAATTTCAAGCATAATTAATTGACTAAACAATTAATTAATTAAAGAGTTGGAGATCACCCATTGAGAGGTAATAAAGAAAGCTGGGGGCTGAAGGGGGAGCGAAAGCTTTCTTCGTGCTGAGGAGAGAGCTCAGGGAGCACAAATGCCACGGTCCCAGAAATCACTGGATTTTCAGATCTTCTCTAAGGAGCTGGCCAGGTCTTCACCATGAAAATAGTGACAGTTGAAGTAAGTATATTTGATATGGAAGTACTTCACATTAAAATCTATGTGTGCTTAAACTAACTCTTCGAAAAATTTCATATAAAATACATGCACACTGCTTTTTTACTTTCCAGATTTTACTATGTACAAGATGCTAAAAGAGCACACAGGATTATGCATAATTCTCTACTATTGATGAGCAAGAAGTCCAGTGTAGTGCTTCCTGAAGCCAAACTGCCTGATCTGCATGGATAACACCACTTTGGATGGGATGCTCTGGTTAGGGTCAACAGCAGCTGTTATCCTTGCCTGACCTCTGGGGCTGGCTTGCTGCAGCCCTGGGCTGCTCAGGACAGCAAAGCAGCATCACCTCTGTAGCAGTTTCAGCTCAGCAATGTGAGTCAAAGAAGGCTGCAGTGTGATCAGGTGGAGACCCACTGCTTGAGAGCATCTTCTTTAGAAAACCAATTCTTTTCAGAGTAAAAATTGATAGCGATGGAAAATGTGAGTTTTGTATCTGAATTTGACAGGCTTCAGCACATAGCCAGCTCTGGAGGTTACTTGGCCTTTGGCACCTGGCTTGAGTAGCTCATTATAATGAAAAGTAGACTTGGCTTTTTGCGATTTCTGTCACTTCTTAATCTTTGGGATGTAAGCTATTGACACACAGAGCTTCCTGACTCCCTTTGCCATGGCTTCCTTTTGCACCTTCCAGTCCTATTATTTTTGTTATGGGTCTTCTGAGCCCCCACCAATTTGAACTTACTCTTGATTTGTGGACCCAGAACTGCAAACTGCATTTTGGATGTGCCAGGCATAGAGGCCCTCTCCACACCTACTTAATAGTTTCATTTATATATTCAGTGAAGTTCCTTTTGACAACTCCATAATTTTCTTTCCAAGCTTTATTGCTAGTATTTTTTGGCTTTCTTCTTCTTTCAGTACATTTAAAGCCCTTTATATACTTAAACATCATTATTACCTCTGCTGACTGTAGATACTGCTTTGATGTCCATTTGCTTCCTTTATCTGTTTTGTACAAATTGTTAGCTTTTGATTTATATTCATTAAAAACTGCTTCACCTTTCTTCTAGTGCTATGCTAATACAGCTTCCACTCTTCTAAGGAAACTGAATTAACCTTATACTGCTCATCTGTAGAGAGGTTATATTATATCACTGGGCTTTGTAGTTTCAAATTAAACAAAACATGAAGTAAGCTAAAGGACATTTTTCAAGAAACTTGTGTTTTTTGGAAAGAGAACTTGATTCCTTTAGGCAATTCTGAAAATTTCACAATTTTGTTTTAAATGTTATAAGGTACCTATTGTCCAACCGGGTGCATCTATTTCATGCACTATTCTGGAGACATCTTTATAATTACTAACAATTGCTAACAAACAATGTATTTCTTGTACATTGAAGTTTTAAGAACCTCTGAGTTTTTCTTTTGTTTTGCCATCATCTCTAAACAATTCACTTGGTTGAAAAAAAAAGCTTCTGTCCAATGAAAAATTCTCCTTTTTAATGTAATAGAGATAGGTAGATTATTCACTTGGTTGTTCTATTGCTTTAAAATCCTTTTGCCCTTCTGCATCCTATGAGACTCTGCAGTGATGGGAAATGTTTACAATTCATTATATTATTTCAGTGGATTTATTGGATCACTACCATAACATATGCTTGATTACTCTTATGACTGGGGCAGTCTGCACTTAGTTTTTAACATCAGTTTTGTATCTTTTTTACCTTACCTGACAAATGGGTTTATATTGGTTTTCCCTCATAGTTTGCAGGGTGATATGAACACTTCATAAGATTTTCTGTTTCCCATGTGACAGCTTTTGTGGCGTCATGTTGGAAACCACATCTGGCTCAGCCCTGAGCAGTTCTGTATTTCTTCAGAGTCCTCAAACTAGTATTTTCTTGAGGACAAAGCCAGCGTCTGGGCTGGCTTCTCCAGCACCTTTCTGTGCCCACACCACCACTGATTCATTTATTCTTTCCTCAAAGACATGCAGAGATGGTGCTGTACTATGTGGTTGTTCTTGCTATCAGTAAATTCAATCCCCAGCAAAGTAAATTGGGCTATATATTTTCCATCGCTTCATCTCCCGAAGGACCCACTAGCTTTCCTTTACATGCCTCTCTAATTAGAGATTTAATCTGACTCCCTCTCCAGCACCTTAGTGCTAATGGATCTGAATGAAGCCTGCTTGCTTACTTGATTTCCCTCGTCTGCTGTTCATCAGCCATTCCTCTTGAATTTTTACCCTCAGAAACCATATTTTTCATGTATTAGAAAAGTCGAGAACTACTTGTTTTTCAGGGTGAGGAATGTGATGGTGCCCACTGTGACTGTGCTGCAGTGTGCCTTTCCAACCCTTACCAACTTTGCAACACGAATGGTGGGGAAAAAAAACCCTGTAGAAATTACTGGGTTCGTATAAAGTTGTTAATTTGTAGTGCAAAGGCAAAGAGAATCCCTCGATTGCAGGTGTGTTCTGATATAGATCCCTGGACCTGTGGTTTAAGCAGTCAGCCCTTATACCCTGGCAGGCTTCAGCAGTCAGGCAGAGCAGATATCACCACAGGCTGTGTGTGGGGGGCTCCAGAATGCAAAATTTTGAGCTCAGAGAGGTGGGAACATCTGGCCAGATGTATAGTTTGGAGTGTGGGAATGGAGAATGGCCTTAACACATGCTACCACATGTGCTTTAGATGTTAAGCTCTTGCTCTCCTGCCAGGTGATGCAAGTGTGTTTCTGCTTAGGCAATGAAGTTAGCTTGAGATTTGCAGAAGTGATTAGAGGTTTTGAGCCCCAGTACCGGAATCCTGTGGAAAGGCTGTTTCATGAGCAGATTTCTTTCAGATTTATCAAGTCAGGCACAGGAAATTACTGTTCAGTTCACATCTGCTGTTAACCCTGTTGAGATCGAATTTGACAATGATACAAAAATAAAGAAAGAAAATCAGTAAAGCAAAGCCCTCTGAGGACATTAGAAATCTCTGCTCCCAGAAGTTGTACTTCCAAAGTTTCTCAGTTGAAAACCCACCCATATTATTCAACTAATGATTCAACTTAATGAAACTAAATGAATCTTCCCATTTCTTTAGCCCATAATGACTTACTGTCCAATAAATACTATGAAGAAAAGGCAGGACCATCTGATCCTTGACCCACAATTTCAGATGATCACCAGTTTAATCTCATTCCATTACAGCCCATCTGGAAAATCCTTTGTGAGGAGCCTGCACACTTCCTATCCTCATGTACAGTGCTCAGTACATTTCCTTTCTCTGCACTTTCAAATTTGGAAGATAGTGCTAACACTTAAAATAAATGTGTGATACCGAGAGTGTGAAGAGGGAATGGGGAGAACAAGTTTTCCGTCTGTCAAAATGAAGACATCAACCTCTGCTTTTATTTTTTTTGGCATGTGTGCTTTAAATAGAATGACTGTGTTGGGTGAATTCCAAGTGTTTGTTGCATTTGGCAGTCCTTCTAAGTTGTAACAGATGAAGTTCTGCTATTGCATATGATCTGCTCCTTCCCGCTTTTTTGGTGACTCCTTGAAATTCCTTGGGAATTCAGCATAGCATTGACATCTGTTCCCTGGATGGATGTCCAAGGCTAACAAAATACCTACTGGACTTGGAGTCAGTTCTGCCAAAAGCCATATGGTTGTGTTTTAGTTTTGCAAGCAAAAGAAAGTTTGTTTTAGTTTTGCAGTAAAGAAAGGAGAATGGGCCAAGAGAGAAGTGAGGGGAGGAGGGATTAGTAAATGAAGGTAACTTTTTGTCATTTGTTATATGAGTGGGAAGATGAGACAATCACAGAGTAGAGGAAATAAAAGCTGTGAGCTTAGGTTCTTTTGTCAGTTGTTTTGAATCACACAGTGCTCCCTTCCCTTGTGATGTTCTTGACAGTAATCTCAAAGCATGTTTGATTTTGCCTAACTTTTCCCAAAATGCTATAACGGTCTAGATAATGGGATGCTCTCTTTTTGCCTTACAAGATGTGCATCTTTTCTGGGAACCACACTCCAAGCCCTTCTTGATGCCACCTGTTGAATGCTGTGCAGCAGCCTGTGCACTGGTGACTCAGGTGACAGGGACATGGAGCAGCTGCTGATGCTTCTCTGAACGGTCTCCAGCTAACCAGCCATTGGGGTTTTTTTCTTACCAGCTCTCTGTTGGCCCCTGTAAAATGGCACCTTGTATTTTTAATAGCCATTGGACTTTTCTTTGTCTGAAAGAATATGCTTTTTATTTGTTGATTCATTTTCTGGTTTTCCTAAAGAGTGTGGCTCGTGGAGAAGTTGCATGCTGTAACTTTAGTGGGAGCTTAGACAGAGGTTTTACCAAATGCCCCATCCTCTGCAGATGCAGCATTTTGGAGGTGGGAAACACATATGTTAGAGGGTAATAAGACATAAAGTCTCGTATTTCTCTTGAATTATCTTTTCTTGAGGATTTGAAAGTTGCTGTTTGAAATCTGGATTTTAAGCTCAAAATCATAAGCAGAAAGAGGAATCTGAAAGGGTTAGGTTTTTAGATTTTAGTGTAACAGTTGGAAGTGCTTTCAAGTAAATTACAGGGTGTAAGCATGTAGACTAGAAGGAGTATTCTTGTACTAGGGGTGCCTGATTTTTCTTACTTATTGTCTCTGGAGTTCTTTTTTAATGTTGTATCCAGTTCTTATTTATGTGTGCAGAGAAGTCATAGCAAGTGGAATGAGGCAGTCACCCCACAGTACAGAACATTATCCAGAATGCATCAAGGGATGAGCCTGACCTGGAGGCTTTTTAGTATCAGGCAGAAGGACAGGCAAATGGTGAGAGGGAAAATAGGTTGCTGGAGTGGGCTGATAGAGCATCCTGGAGCCCTAGCTTCCACCATGCAAGCAAATGCTGAACTGGTTAAGAAAGTAGTTTTCAATCTGCAGAGGACATGCACTGTATCCCAATGAAATACAGCTGCCATCAGGATAGACTGCCATTACACTGCCTAAAGAGTTTGAAGCCATTAAGACAGCTACAGAAGTGCCTCAGTTTCCCAGGAAATATCCCATTGACTTTTGAGTATTTTTACTTAACTGCATAGACTCTTCTTTTATTTACACATGTCTGTGTCATTGTAATGTTTTCAAAATCCCTTTCTGAAGAAAACAAATACTCTGAAATTCAAAGCAATGGATGGAAGCAATGAAATTGTCATTTGTGAAGATGAGAGGGGTGTGCAGCAATGTTTCCTTTGAGAAAGGGAGTGTGCAGTATTTATGGACAGCTACTGCTTTTCTTGTCAGCTAAAAGAGTGAGTGTAGTTTGAGAGGTGTACTCCTAGGAGGGCATTTGTTCAGTATTGGCTTTAGAGTAACACAGCCACTTGCTTACCAGTATTTTACAATGATGAACAACAGTAGCATAAGCTGTTGGAGCTTAACATCTGTGTGTGTGTCCAGAAATAATAGCCAGATGAACCCTTTTATCTTTGCTAGCATAATACAAACTTGACAAAAGTGTCCATTCCTTTTTTTATCTGCATCTAAGCAAAAAATAGTATCCCGAGTCTTTTCTTATGAAAAATCCTCTTTATGCTACATTTGAAATAAGTGATTTCTTTTATACACAGGCAGGTATATTCCTTTTCAAAGCCTTATTTAGTATTGATACTTAAAGAGTAGTTTACTTTAATTAAAGGAAATACACATTGCTTCTGAATTAAGAGCTGTCATATGTTCTTGTTCTTGTTCCCTTTCTGTGCCTTCATCTGAAATGTTTGAGTAAATTTAGTGTATGTTTAAGCAAGGAATGAACTAACTTTTTTTTCAGTGCTGGTACAAAAAGTACCACAGCTCATCTCCCACAGAAAGATGCAGCATTCTTGTGTGCTGTGTCTGCAAAGCTTCTTTGGGGTTGCCTGCTTTCTGGTGAACAGGAGGAAGGTCTCCAGGAAAGCGAGCAGCAGTCATCCTAACCTAGAACTGGACATCTGCTCTTCATACGTGTAAGATGTGTGGCCTGATAGAATTGCTTCTCTTCCCCTCTCTTGTGATCCCAATGGCTTGACAGTGACACAGGCAGTGTCTTTGAGACATTCTCCTTGTCTTCAATATGGAGTTTTTCATCCAGCAACTTCCTTTCCACATTCCAGTTGCCTTCTGATCACAGCTGCACCATTTAATTTCTTTGTCCAAATGTATATATGTGACAGCAGCAGTAATAACCCATGTGGTAGTGCCATGAGGAGGTACAGCAGCAGAGAAACATTTTGTTGGTTTGTCTGGTGGTCTTTCAGTACTCTTAAAGGGCAGGTGATGGAGAATATCCCCTCCTGCATCATGGTCACTATACAGGATGTCACTTAACTGAGAGTATAGTTTTCAGCTGCTTGGAGTCAGGGGGATTCACATGCTTAAGTTCATGAAGCTGGCACATGCTCTACAGATGCCCCACTTTTCCCAAAACTGGAGAACTCTTGTCTAGAATTATTGTTAAATTTTCCATTTACTTGCCTTGTGTCTTGAGTTTGTCTCAGTATCTTATTTCCAACTAATACTTATGCTGTTTTTTTCCTTCTTGTTTCAAACAGGGTGTCCCCACTGTAAAAATGCCATTCCACATTTTACAACTGCTGCTGAAGTCTTTAAAGAAGATCGAAAGGTAACTTGATCTCAATTATTTCTGAAATACTTAATGTTTTCCACCACTTGAAATTTAATAGGCTTTACTTATTGATAAAGCTTATAGCCTTCTGGATAAAGCTGCTGTTATACCAAGAGAAATGTGCCTACATCTTAGGGGTTGTATCTTTCTTGGTCAATTTGAGTCACACTTTTAACCTACTCTGTTTTTATATTTTGATGTCTTTTCTGTTTAATTATTTCTCTAAGAATTCTTTTGTATGAAGTGAAACATTCTTTCTCCCTGAGAGATTAATAAAAAATAACTTACGTCATCTCCATCCCCTTCAACTTTTTTCAGCTGTTGGGGTGCATGTTTTGTAACAGTCCTGAAGACCTGAATCACGTAACTAATCTTTGATTGCATGGCATAAATATATTTCTGTAATTTAGCTGCCTTGAGTCCAGAATGTTGGGCCTTTCTAGGACCCTCATGCTTGAAAATGCATCTGATAGCTGAAGTGCACCAGTTAATTTCCTTGCATCAGCTGAACCATTTTAACTGAGTGTGTGTGTGTATCTGGTATTAAAAAAAAAACAACCTGAGCCCACTGGATTTAACCAGATAACTAGCTGGAAACCTCTGTATTATCCTTGAGTGACCAGTATTTCATTTGGATCTCTGAATTTGTTTCAACTTCACTATTGCTTTGTGTTTAGTTGCAGGACAGAAAAATGCTGGCAATTTAATAGAGAAAGTGGTCTCCACAGCTTCCTGGGGAGGTGAAGTGGAAAGAGGGAGATGCTGTTCTCCTGGGGTCTGGTGACAAGACTCATGGGAATGGTTCAAGCCTGTGCCTGGGGAGGTTTTGACTAGACATCTGTTGTTAAGGACAATGCCCTTAACAACATACTTTACCTGTTTATCAGCCCTGAACTGGTCAGGCAGCTGGACTATAAATGATTGTTATAGGTCCTTTCCAATTGAAATAGTCTATTCTATTCCATATTCTGTTCTAAGTGAAGAGGTAATTTTGTAACAGTTACACCCCTATTAATATGCCTACTACATAACAGAAGAATTTGTCCTGTTTTTTGTTCTTGTCCTATCATATTTTCTGTAACTCACAGAAGGTGCATCAGATTGACAAGAAACAAATCATTCTGGTCTAGCTGACTGCATAAAATTAGAAGTCCATGGCTTATGCCATCTGGCACACAGACAATTTAGAGGTGTGCAGCTTTCAGTTCTCTTACGATTGTAAATATGTCTGCTTGGCTGCCCTTTGGATACATGTTTGTTTCCCAAATCTCTGAGAAAGTATCCTTGTTTTCCAATTTTCTGGTAGTTCCCAATGAAGCCTCTCTTTCCTGAACTCATTAAAATTTCAGTCAGAGGAGGAGAAGCAAATGTACCAAACAATGTGAAACTTGCTTATTGGAGCCTCAGGATACATTAACAAGCAACCTGAATCAGGGCACAGTTTATTGGACATGGTGGTGCTGGTAAATGCAGGCGTGTGAAGCTTTTGGTTCAGACTGCAGGTTATGAAAAGACTCCAAGAGCAGAGCAGTGATTGACGGTTGCGACTCTCGACTTCAGTTTAAGGCTGAAGTAGAAAGGTATAAAATGTAATGAGTTGGAACAAGAGAGCCAATTTGGAATATTAAGGCTGGTATAGTTTCAGAGAGGTGTGTAGAGTTAAGGAAAACAATGTTATTCCACCCCAATGACTTATGAAAGTGCCGGGGATCGATTATCTGGAGAGCCCTGTTTGATTGTGTACAGCCGTAATCTGCCAAGGTACTTCTTGCTGCTAGCTTGTGGCCTTGTGGAAAAGAAAATAAATCTGTATAAGACTTCAGAATGGCACATGGCAGTTCCCATAAGGCAGCACTGGGCACATTCCCATGTTTAAAAAAGAGGTGAGCCTTCATATTTTGCTAATTTGTAGTTATATAGGGTTGCAAGCTACTGTAAAACTACTGCTTAAGAGGAAACAGGTATTTTTTCTTTTTTAAAAACAGGGAAAAAATCACTAGTTTTCATTTTGGTCTATAGTAGTGTCTTTTTTACCCCTGAAGAAAGTATTTTTTCACTTTAGCAGAGTATGGTAGCATTTAAACTGTATCTTCTTTTCAACAGGGGTGGTCCTTTGATTAAACATTTAATTCTGCAGAACCTGAAGAACAATAAAAAAACATTCCAATCTTGAATTGATTATAGATGTTATCATAAAAGGTATCCTTTGGGAGACTTTGAGTCTTTACTTTGTAATTTTGAATATAAGCAAAGTTTAAAGCTGTTAAATTTGTGTCTTTGGCTCTGCAGTTTCATTGTAGGGGGGTGGTTTTGGGGCAGAAGCCCCCCCTTCCCCTGGAGCTGTGTGTAATGCTGTGTGCTTTTTCATCATCTGTGCTGCTGGAGTTGGAGTTTAAATACTCTGCTTGGAACATTAGCCCCAAATGTCAGTTCCTGTTGGCCACATCACTGCTGGTGCTTTGAGCAGGAATTCTGAGCCTCCTTGCTTACGTGGGGCAGTTGTGTGGCTACTGCAAAATATGGACCTTTGTGTTACCCATAAACCAGAGACTCTGTCTTTCTATATAGCTTGAGAAATTCAGTGCCAGTGAGACCAGGTCAGTGGAGAGGCTAGTCCAGTGAAACAATTAGCATATTGTTTTCATTTATTTAATAAGTTAAAAAAAAAAAAAAAAAGGCATCTGAAGCCTTCTTGCCTTGGGGCGCTGTGGTCTTCGCATAGAGCTGCCAGGGAAAAGCCTTTGGCCTGTGCTCCATGGCTGAGTTTTGGCAGTGCCCAGTGTGTGTCAGAAAATGCAAATGTGAGGATTGTCACTTTGCTGAACAGATTGAAGAGCAGGATGGCATGTTCACTAACTACTCCAGAAACTCTTGAAAAGGACACCAGCTAAATTTTTTTTTTTAAATCTGCATTCTGCCTTTAGACTGATTGTAAAGTTCATCTTGAAGGAAATGATTTGTGATGCTCAAGCTTGGATTTGCTGAAGGCCACTTGCTGAAGCTCTGGACTCCTCATGGGCAATCAGTAACAAATCTCTGGAACTCTTCCAAAGGGGCGGCTGTTTGACCAGTCCCCTCCATTTCCATTTTCACAGAAGATTGTTCCTGTTCAAGTGCACTGACCCAAATCAGAGCACTGCAACTGGGTTCTACTCAATTTGTACAGGAACAGCTGTGGCAGAGATTGCTGGAAAGGGTGCAGGTAATGGGGTGACTTGAGGTGCTAGTGTGAGGCTGCAAGACAGCAGTGAAACTGCTGAGTTCCCAGTGTGTATTGTGAACCGTGGTTTAAAATCATTATACCAACCAAATCACTGTACAGAGTTATCCAAATGAGCTAATATTTTAGTTTGGCCAAGAATTCGATCCTTGTTTGTTTAAAAAGCATGTGTGGAATTTCTGTTTAATTGGACTCATTAAATATGGTGATGTTAGCTCAGTACATCATGGTGCCTACTAATGAGTCTTCCCTTTGCAAATAGGCCTGCTTTGAGAGCAGCTGATGAATTGCAGCTATGGTAATGCTGCTATGGCACATCAGGGCAGCTAATAATGAATCTTCCATTTGCAAGGCCTTTCACATTGAGAACAGTAGCTGAATTGCAACAAGCTTTAGCAGGCCAGCTCATAACTGCCACTAGGATGCAGAACAATATAAATAGAAACCTATGGAATAATCATAGAGAAGAATGCACATGTCTTATTCATAGGTGCTTTTAAGACACTTGGCAAAAACAGACTTTTTCTTCTAATAATCAGGTAATTGTGATCTGGCATTGACTACACTTTTAAAATGTTGCTTGGAAGCATTCTTTTCCCTGTTGCAAGTTTACTTTTATTTTTTTTAAGCTTATCATATATCATTCCTTCCAGAAATCAATATTCAGTTAGTTATTCATTTCCATTTTCATAACAAAAGTCAATATTAACCCCAGCAGAGATTTATTTCCTTGAATCAATAAACCAGTGTGTGGCAGTACATATTTTAACAGGAGAGCAAGTAGGATTGCAGGGGATATTTTTACTATATCATCATATGGTAACCAGGAGACAAAATTAAAGTTACTTAAGAATAGAAAGCAGGAGTTACCTGGGAAGGTCAAGGAATCCCACTTTCAATTTTTTGTCTATTTGAACCAGTGGATGTCATTGTGTTCCTTACCTGCAAGATGCCTACAGAGCAAAAAGTTGTTTTGTAATTCTGTTGGAAGGGAACTGTGGTTCTTAATGTATGATTAGATGATACTGCTAGTATTTCTCTTTCCTTCTAACAGTTACCTAGTAAAAACAATAATGTACCATCCTTCTGTTACAGTTCAGACACACAGAGATCAGCGGTCACATTTTCAGCATAGCTCCATTTCTGTTTAAATGCTTAAATGAAACATTACAATTTTTTCAACAGCTCGGTGTTCATGATCAGACCACTTCATCTGAACAATATATGATGTTCAATATCCTTTTTTAAAGAGCTCTTCAGAGCTGGTTATACAGAGTTCACGCTCCAACACCATGTGGAGTTAAGTTTGCAACTCTGTAGTTAAGCTCCCATTTCTACAGTGAAAACATGAAACATTGCTGTGGGACTTCCCTTTTCAGATAAAGGCATTTTTGAGACCCAGATGTTGCTAGAGTTGTGTTTAAACTATATGGATTATGGAATAAAGGAGAAATTAATACTAACCTCTTTTTTTTATTATTATTATGCATTATTATGCATATTAACCTCATTTCATTAATTATAAGCTACATACCAGTAGTGTGGAACTACAAATAACATTAAAAAAGGTCCAAGGCACTTCCTCTGGAGTCCGCAGTCTCTGACTGACTGTCTTTTCATTTGATAACTGTTCTGTTCCTGCTACAGCTACTGAACAGGCTGGTGATAAACCTGAATGGCATCGCCTCTGAGAAAGAACTTGTATATAATGATGTATTGTCAACATCAGCAGCGCAGATATAGCACTTAGGATTTTTTCTTCCTGAAGTTTTTTCAGTGGATTTTTTCCTTCTGGTTAGAAGAAATATAGGAAATAACAAGAAATTAAGTTTTACCCCTAACAATTAAGATCTCCATAAAATCAATCTTGTCTTCTGAAAGCTGTTAGGCTGGGTTTTTCCATAACACAAACATACGTGCCTTACACCAGCATTAGAAAAGTCTCTTGCTCTCAGATTTTGAAAGTGAATTTATGAGAAGTGATGCCAAGCATGTTGGCTCCTGGACACATATCAGAGACATCTGTGCTTAATCTTCTGGTTGAATAAAGTTTGTGTTTTTCAAGCAAAGCATATAGGTCTTGCTAACAAATGCTTTCCAATGAACTTCCATGTAACTTATCGCTGGTAGTTGAATACAAAGATTGTTTCTGAGGATAATATTCTCCAGAAGTATTTAACTACATTTTGGTAGAGGCTTTTTAGGTTGGTTTTTTTCCTGACTCACTTTCTTTTAGCAATGCAGAAGAACAGATCACTGCTAAGTAGACTGAGAATGAGGAAAACCTCCCTGCAATGTATCACTGCTCACTTGAACTAGGACTCAAGCAAGCCTTTATTTTCGTGTTATGTACACAATGTACATAAAATGTACATATTTTTATGTACTGAAGCCTTTCAGTATAGTTGTGAAGTAATTCACCATAACTGAAAGCTGCTGTAGGAGACACTTTTGCCAGAAATGAAGGCTAATATTCACGGTCCATGAAAACAAATGTAATGAAGCAAAGAGCATTGGTGCTGCTTGCTGAAATTCTGGTACATCTCAAGAGTTCAGCTGTTTGAAGTTGATAGAACTGAGATTGGAATTGGTCCTTAGTCCAGATGTGTTTTTCTGCAAGTGTTTTTCAGCATTACTTTTCTCTCCTTGCAGTGTGCTATATTTGATCTTCCGTTGTGAGACAGGCAAGGCAATTAGGAGCGTGATGCTATGGTAATGAGTGCATAGAGATGGTAGCAACCTCTATATTTAGGCTGCCTTAACATTTCCACTCTAAAGTAATCACTCAACCTCTCCTAAGTACTCTTACTCAGCTACTGTTGGCAGCAGGCATTTGAAATTCAGCCTCTGATACAGTCTTGGGAATTAGATGTGTCTCTATGAAATTTTGCTCAGGTCTGTATGAATTACAAGGTTTTGAATATTTTCACTTCTCTTCTTTCACTGGCTGTAAAAATAACTAAATGGGAATGTATGTTCTGAGGACCTGGGGTCAAAATGATGTTATGCCAGGAGCAGTGAAGTGAAAATATGAGCTTAGCAGTCATCTGTTTGGAGGCAACAGATAAAGATGTGCTGAACAAGGTTAACCCTGGCTTATAGCCTTGTGCTCTTCCACCATGTCCTCTCTTCACTGGGGCCCATTCTCACAAAAGCCTTTTGTAAGTGAAGTAGGGCTCCTTGCTTCAACCAAAGCCAGTCTAGGTATTTCCAGAGAGGTACAGATAAAGATGTCTTGCGTTCCTTTTAATGTACTAAAAACAAGTTCTCCTAATTTCCAAGACACTAAGAACGTCATCATCAGTCAGAACAGTTTCATGCCTCATACCAGCTACTAAGAGTGCGTTTACCTTCCCCTTTTTCTTGCTCTCCCTATGTGATATTTAGAGTGGTGAGAAAAAAGTGGGTTTATTTTTTCTTCCTGTTTTCAGGAAGCCAGGACTGTGAAATGAAATAAGTGGTTGTCTCCATTGTAAGATTTCCTTTACACAGAAGTAGCCAATTGGGCTCTAAATTTTGGCTGGCTGCTAAAGTCAGGAAGGCATAAATACTTCTTGCAGTGTATTATTCCTAACCTTTCATTTTCACTGGCCCTGAATGAGTAGGAAAAGGAAAAAAACCAAAGTGTGATCATACGTGTTTTTAACAGCTCTCAAGAGTCCTGTTCCTCTAATAGGCTTATTAATGTTTAAAATGGGAAAACAGAGTATTTAAGGTAAGAACACTGTTCACTTTATATAGCGCTTTCCATTTGAAGATAGAAGCAAGTAAGATGTTGCTGAGTATAGTCTTGTCAGGCTTTCAAAGCCAAAACAAAACAAGCAAATTAACTGAAGTTGGCTTTGCCAATCTCTTTAATTACTGCTAGGATAATGGGATCAGGTTTTCTCATTTTGACAGTGTCACCATGAAACTGGAGGGCACTGTGGAATATTAAGTGATCTTTTAATTGACAGTTCAACTTCAACCCTTAAGTCATGCAGGCAAAAGGTATTTTGGTCAGATTGTTTGAAGGAGGCTTGCAGACCGGAAGTTTCAGGTTCAGATTTGACTCCTATGACATTAGCACTTGATAAATTGTAACCTACAGTTGCAAAAATCATTCCTCTAACTTGTTAGGGCTTTTCCATAGCTTGTACTTAGACCTACTTGCTCTTCAGCAAAGGATGTAAGGGGGCTATGGAGGCAAATCTGCCGAAGCAGCAATGCATGGTCAGAGCTAGCACTCCCACTCGCTGCAACAGGCAGAGGGGCCCAGTTGCTCTAAATAGAAGCCTATAAATTCCATTTTGTTTCAACATCAGAAATGTCAAGTGCAGCCCTTCCTCAGTACTTCACAGATACAGGTTTCAAATGACAAAAGCTCTAAACCAGGGTTAGCTGGAGCTGATGCGTGGGGGCTGTGAGGTTGCTCTCCCTGGCTCCGCCTGTGCTGAAGCAGGCAGGGATGGAGGGTGTTGTTCTGCTGCCAGTGGTCTGAGAGCAGGGCAGGGTTTCCTGCTCAGCGTTTGTTTGTGTGACAGTAGCATCTAGAGGTTTCAAAAGGAACTAAAGTCCACTTTGGTACACTTAACACACTGTCCCTCCCTTAAAGGATAGGCTGAAAAGACAGGAAAGGAAATGTAAGCCAAGGCTGAGTGTGCAAGCAAGAAACTTTCTGCTCTGTTTGCACTACTCAGCAGATGGCACTCTGGCCTCTCACCCATCTCTGTTTGACCTTGGGAGAACTGAATGGAGTTTACAAAAACTATTTGGGGTAGAAATCATTAATCTATTAATAGCCTGCATAACCAGTCATGTTTGTCCAAGAACAGAAGAGGTAACTTATCTGAGCATCAGCCATGGTACAGGGAGGAGGTTGGGTTAGGTGGCTTGTTACGGGTATCAAAGACATCCTGTCGCTCTGTTCATCATTTAAAAGTGCAGGAAAACTATTGCAGTGGGACAGAGCTGTGACCACCATGCTTGGATTTCATTGTGGTTTCACTAATGCAGCCCCACTTGGAATCTAACACAGTGCTCAGGAGGCTGGGAAGGTGATTTTCTGCTCTTTGAGCCAAACACACTTGGCAGCTGCATTTGCCAGGTGCTGTGCAAGCATCACAGCATTGAATCAGGAGGGAGAAAACTTCTGCTCTTCCATTCATGTGGCTTGACCTGGTGGTCACTCTCTCATCTTCCTCCACAGCTAAGCCATCAGAAAAGATATTGCATTTTTGGCAGAAAACTTGGGTCTCTCTGTGTGTTAAGTTTAAACTGCAGCAACATAACCATGAAGGGGAGTCTTGCTTTGTCTTCTGCCTCATGCTGATCTCTTGCATTTCAGATTGCCTATGCTGCAGTGGACTGTGCCAAAGAACAGAACCACGACCTGTGTAAGCAGGAGGGGGTTGATGGCTATCCCACCTTCAACTATTACAACTACGGGAAATTTGTGGAAAAATATACTGGAGAGAGAGGGGTAAGTGAAAGCAAGAGAAATCACCTGATACAGGGAGGAAAGTCTCTGCAAATAAAAGTGGCAGGGTACATTTCTATCATGCTGGAAGGACATTTAACTGCTGCTCTTGTTATCTTACATGGATGAGTGTACCACACCCCTGTGCATATCTGCATTAGAAATGTACTTGGTCTATTTTAAGAACAGGAGAAGAGGAAAAGGACTAGATTTGGTAATACTTTGTTGTATATTTTAATCCTGAAGCTGAAGTCTACAAGTGAATTTGGACCGAGTGAGAGCAAAGGGTTTATTGCATGGGCTGCTGCTGGGAGCAGAAATGCCAGAAAATGCAGAACTTATTCTTGTTAGTTCTGGATCTGGATTGTGCACATACTGCAAACGTGTCATGGGTCTTCCAGGCTGCCAGATGGTGACAGACCATTGGTTTTATAGCAGGGACAAAGCTGCCCTTTTGAGACTGTGGGAAACTAAATATCTCATTCTTCCTGAATCAGATTGGCTCCTGGTTCTCAGGATGGAAAAGCCAATTGTGCCATCTACTTCATGGGCTGAAGTTTCAGTCTTTTGTCCTGCTGTGCCCAGCTAGTTATGTGCTGTGAGTACAAGGGGCAGGAATAGCATTAATGCCTTCTGTTGTAGTAGAGTATGTGAAAATAAGGGAGCAATCAAATTACCTGTGTGCATTCTTTGTCATAACCTCTTAGAGGGAGGTTATTCCTCAATAGTGATTCACACTTGAGTCTGCAAGAAAAACTTGGGGTCTTGAAGCCATCCAGTGATTTTGATAAGAGCCTTGCCTGAAAGTTACTGCTGCTATTACAGCTGACTAAATTATAGAGAAGCATGAAGAAAAAAGCCAAATTCTGAGGTTCTTTGTCAGTCAGGATCTTAGGGAAGTCTGCATGGAGCTTTTATCCCACTTTTCTCCAGCATTAGCACCCCAGTAATTACCACTTTACGATGCTGATCCAGGCATTGTTATGGATACCATGTTTAGTTCCAATTGTGGATGTTTTCTTAAAAGTAAAGATGGGTGCAGTAGTCAGACATTAGGTATATTTTCAGCCACAGTTTTTGTATTTCTAGCCTATACTTATAGAAATGATATATGGAAGGAATTTGTGGTGGCTGATAAAAAGCATTTAGCAAGACAGGAGTGCTCTGAGGCCACAGCAGTTGGGAGATGATTATTCCTATGCTAGAAAGTGGACTTGACTAATCCCTTGCATGCAGCCAACCCTTTTTTTTTGGGTAGAATTAAATTACCTAACAGGAACATTGCAAGCTCTGTTGCAGCTGGCAACTGTTTCCCCCTCCACCTCTCCTGGGACCTATGGTCTTCTGTTTGTGCAGCATCAAACTGGGTTTTGTATCTCCTTTTTTATTATCAGCTCTTTGCCACCACATACTGGAGCACTGGCTATGGGCTCCTTCACATCTCCAAGGGAATGACATTTCCAGGCTGGAGAGTTTAGGGTATTTCACCCCAAGCAAGGAAAAGTCAGGACTCTGTATCAGGTGTGCTTAAATGACTTCTAGACACTCAGCATCAAAAATTGGGGTCCTTTCATAGGGACTGTTGATTGCCAGATGTCTCCAAATTATGTCAGTGATTGTCACCTCATTTTTTTCAGTGGAAGAAGAGTGAACGATTTTAGAAAAGTGGGTTTTTTTCGTTCATCCTTCTCAAAAGTTTCCCAGTTGTAATTTTTGGGGGTTTTTGTCTTGGTTTCTTGGGGGGGCGTGGGATGTTTGGGTTTTTTTGGGGGAGGGGACATCTCTGTTTGTTCTCTGTCTTCCCTGTTTATCACCAGTTTTGACTGGTGTACTTTGAGATTGCTTTAAAGTAAAAATGGGTGGTCAGTCACATTGAGTAAGAACAGTGTTACTTGCCCAGACAACTGCACTATTTGTGTACCAGTAGGCAGTGTGTTCAAACACAGGTACTCTTTTGAAATACCTGTGAGTTGTGTCCAGAGGTTTCCTCAGAAAGGAAACAGCTGGCATCCAACAGCCTTAGAAATTAGAAATCACAAGTAGTTGAAATACACAGGTTGGCATGTAGGCATCCAGGTTTGAAATTATTTGACAATAATTTTGATAGCAGTTTGAAAAAAAAAATTAACTCTCTTAATCTGATTATGTGGAAAAGAGCAAGATCATGAGCAAAAATGTTAAAGGATGACAGTGGCAAATGTGTGCATAGCCAACAAAGGATCTACTGACTTCTTTTGGAATAAATACCACAGGAAGCATACAGATGTGGAAAATCTCTGAGCATTTTTGACAAGAGGTGTCCATGGCATTTCTAGGCACAGATTTCTCCTCATCCTGTGTGTTTTGGGACCTTTCTCTCTGTGCCCTATCTTCTCAAAGTTTGAAATGTGTCACTTGTGTGGCTATTTTCCTCCTGCACTGCAGCAGAGCAGCACTGCATCAGAGCACTGCATGATGAGGTAGTGTGGAAGGAGTAACTCTTGCATAGTTTATATTCTGTCATGGGATACAGAAGCTGAAAATGTTCCTGATGCATGTTTTTTGTTTGTTTGTAATACTATGACCCATATTTTTCTTTCTTCAAAACCAGGAGTCTGGATTCACCACCTTCATGCGAACCTTGAGAGAAAGAGACCATGAAAGAGTAGGAAAGAAGAAGGATGAATTGTAGTTCCTGCCTCAGAAGAAGCTTTCCGCTGCACTGTGAATGGTTCCAGGTCTTTCGTTAATGAACCTGAGACTTCACATATTCTCAAGACAGAGACTTTTTTTTTATAAACAGCCATGGCCATTTTGTACAATTTTGAAATAAAATGAAACCACTTGATTTTTAAAATGAAAATAAATTAGAATGTTGCCATAATGTTTTAAAGAAAACTTAGAAGTTTCTCTCATGTTGTGAGACTATGCCCACTGACACTCCTATGCAATATTTTTGTAGTCTGTAGTGTGTCTGTAGGTGATGTTGTTTGATAGGGTGATTTTTTTTTTCCAAATGTATTGCAGTACATGTAAAAAACAGATGGGAGGGGACATATTTTTTGTTTTGTTTTGTTTTTAAACCAGTGAAGGAAAGTGTGACTTGCAAGACACAGTTTTATCCAAATGCAGTTTTACATTCTTGTGAAATAGTTACGTGTTCTTCGGTGATATTTGGGGGAACAATATTAAGGTGCTCAGGGACAAATAAGGTATCTGATTTAATGAAGACATTAACATTGACCAGTCCAGATCTGTTGATTTAATATAAATCTCTCTGGTAGTTTAATCATGACTGTTTACATACCTTTATAGAATGTACTGAGTGAATTAAGCCAAATATCAAAAAAATCAGAGCATGGGTAAAATTAGACTAAAACACTCCTTTTTTGGCATCAATATTGTCAAATGCCTCTAAGTCATGGCAGGAGTGATTACCTTATAGGGGTATACAAGTACTCTTGTAGGGGGTACAGTCTCCCTTGAAATTAAAATTTGGCCATATCAGATACGTGTTGGAAAGTGTCATATTCAACTGTTTTGATAAATGCATAATACTTTTGATAATGCAGTAATGATGTATATTACATGCTTACGTGCCAAAAGTTTATCTACATTTTTATGTGGACTTTTTTTCCTTTTTGCTCTTTGAGAAGTTGCACAAACGAATTCTCTCTGGCAAAATCATCACTGTAAAACCTGCATTAGCAGCAGTTGAAATGTGTTACACACTTGATGCTTAAAAAAAAAAAAAAAAAAAGACATTGATCTGGAGGTACTTATGTCTTCACAGGAGGGGAGAGGGAGGGGCAGGAAGTTGTGACTCACTTTGAACTAAAAATAAATTTTAAAAAAGACAACTATTTTTATCATTAATCAGCCTCATTCAGCTTCTTCCCTGCTGGGTGTACACCCATAGCTGCTGGTGGTTTAGGAAGAGCCAGGGTACCCAGGAAAGGTGTCCACCACCCCTGTGCTGGGGACAGCCCGGACTCCAGGTGTGCTGGGCGGTACCACGCGGTGTTCTGTGGTGTCAGGGTCAGCCTCCATCTGCTTTGGCACTCAGTGGGCAGATGAAACAGCTCTTCTGCAGAGAAAAACTGTGCTACACATCTGAAATCTTCCCCCGGTTCCTCAGTCTGCCAGTGTCATTTTCTTTTGCTTGTTTTCTCCTGGGTGAAGGACATGCAAATGGACAGCCTGGCACTGTGCTGCTCAGGAGGTGATGGCATCTTACTTCCTTTCTCAATAATTTTTTCCCTCTTCTCTCTTGCCCAATTAATGGCACTTTGGTATTCATTAAGCTGCTGAAGCCATTAGTGAGTAATCTGGAATACTGGTAGCCTTGTATGGCAGCCAGCTTGTTAGACACCAATTTGAACAGCAAAGGAGTTGTGCCAAGTATCTTCTCTTATTAGGCACCTGATGAGCCTCTTGACTCAAAAAATCAGCTTCCTGGTAGTACATGATATCCTACTATGAAAGTAGCTTAATTTATTAAGTCTCTTTCTGTTGGGTTTTTTTTTTCCTTTTCTGTTAGCATAGTTCATGTTTGGTTTAGTACTTTTGCAAAAGATCATAGTAATTTTTTTCCACACTATATCACATTAATAGCAAACATTCCAGCCTGTGTTTAAGAAACACTGTATATATATATATATGTGCCATTTGATTTGAAACAGGAATTCTCTTGTGTACCAGCAAACAGTGAAGTATGATCAGTGCAGAACTTACTGCACTTTTAGTTTCTTAGAGTAAAAGCACCAAGCATGAAAGAAAGGCTCCAGAAATGCTTGAGCATTTTTGTCCATAGGCTGTGCCTAAGTTTGTACTACTCACCGAGAAACAAAGACTTCTCAAAACAAAAAAATTTCAAAAATCATAGCTTGCCAGTAGTGACATCATTTGTCGGGATCTCTCTGAATTATAGGCTTTAGTTAATGTTTAGGATAAGACAATTGCACACTGTGCTTCAGACCAGTAATTCCTTACAGCTGGCTACACCATAATAAAATTAAAATTAAGGATTCTCATTTTTCCCTTTAGTCTTTTGTCAGTCACTTCTTGGACATGGGCATTCATTTTTTCTTAGCTAATCATGTGTTAATGCACAAATATAAAATATTTGAGAATAATTTACCTTCTGTTACAGGGTCATGATTCATCTGCTTTATATCCTGAATGGTTTTTGAAAAATAGAGTTTTGAACACCATAAACAATTACATCAAATTGTTGACAAAAGCCTTAGTTACTGTGAACTAGAGTGTGCCATGAGCTTGGAGCTTTGCTTCCGAGGCTGTTTAATTAGGAGACCAGGTCTGGTTCTCAGTTGCACTGTTGTAATTCTGTTGTCTCCAGTAAAGCAGAAGTTTGTGTTTTTATTTGCTAGTGAAGTCTGTTTATGTTTACATTTGCATTAGTCATGTTGAAATAAGTTTTACATTTTTTCCACAAACTGTGAATGAAAAGTATCTTATATGTGAGAGCTTTGTACGTTTAAATATTTGGGCATTTCACACATTCAGACTTTCCAGCCCATTATAGTAGATGCATAGCCCAGGCATTCATAACCACATAGAAATTTCTGCAGTGGTTTAAGTAACCCTGAATCATTTATCAGCAAGAAACTTAACTGCTGATAACAAATGGTTTGCAGTGAGTCAGAGATTCTGTTGTGGCAATTATGGGTTTGGTCTTTTTTCTAGGCATCCTCTACATAGTCAACCCTAAGAAGATAGAGTCTTGTTGAGGAGAGGTAAAACAAGTACCCAGCAGAGAGGCTGCACAAGGATTGTGTGATGACTTTGTTCCTCAGCACTGACTTAAGATATGAATAGGCCACAGGTCTGTGTTTGTGTAGCTGGACCAAGAGATGAAGGGTAGCAGGACTAAGCATTTTGGGCAGACCAGTGGACAGGAAATGGATTCCCCATATAATGAAAGAGGTTGAGATGCTGGATTTGTTTCATCCAACAAAAGGATGGAAAAGGCAGCCTGGACAGAATCCCAGAAGAGTGAATACTCTGGGATATGGGAGATTCAAAACAAGGTCCCAAGATGAGAAAAAGCTCATATCCCAGTCCCCTGCAGCCCTAGACAACAATTTGGCTTCTGATGTAAAGGAGTTGTCAATCTATCTCTAACCTAATAACTACATCCTTATTTGTGCAAATTAGAGCAACTCCTACAGGAGAGAGTGGAGACTTGACTTTCCAATCTGAATCAAGAAAAGCAACTCGGCAAATCTCCATCTCTTTCCTCCCAGTGGAAAAAATGTCTGATAGCCCCATTGACCCCCAAACACATCCTGATTAGTTGCAGTTGGCTTAAATGACCTTGGGAATTTTTCTAAACTCCTACTCAGACCAAATTAGGTCCCTGGATCTTGCTGACTTCAAACTTTCTCAATAGTTACCCACAAAGATAGTTTTATGTTAATGGTCAAAAAAGATTGGAGGGGTAAAGTTTATGTTCTTACAGCATTTAATTTGGCAGTGAAAAAGCAGATGCTACTCCCATCATGAGTAAGCTCTAAGAGAATGCTTCAAGACAGAGATTTGTTTTGAATGGAATTGCTTTATGGGTGATTTTGATTTTAGCAGCTTACTACTTTTCCAGAGAAAAGTCAGGATGTGGTGACTTAGTCTGCACGTCTTATCATAGTCTGTTTTCCTTTCAAAAAATAACAAGCAAAATCACAGTCCATATTCTTGATTGTGCTATATTACCAGAAAGAAATGTTCCCTTTATGGATTTCCGAGAATAGTACTAAATCCCTGCCAACTACATTTTACAAACTGTGAAACAAGCCATTTGCTCAAAACAACACTCAGGGGAATGGGGACTGTTGTCCACGTGCACCTCATTTTAATTTAATAGGGTTACTTTAGTGTGACTGGGTCTGTAACTGTACACTGGGATTGCAGGAGTAAATTCGGAAAATGTAGAGGGGGGAAAATGAGCTTTTATCAGCAGGTGCTGAGCACTGGGGCCAAACACTGGCATTTTCTTTGCCTTTGGCAGCCCAGCATCCCTGAGCGTTCCACAACTCGGCTGGATCCACGGGTGTGCAGCCTTCTGGCTAATCCAGTTGTGTACATAACTGCTCTGTGCTGGAACTGATTTGAAACCAAAATTTCTTCCATTATTTTCTTTGGCTGGTCATGAGAAAATGCTATGCTTTCTCTGTGCCTCCTGCTTTTATTTACCAATTAAGGAAGGAGGATACCTGGGTTTTTTTTACAAAGGAAGACTCCGACAGCCCTGGTATCTGCTGGCAACCAGGACTCCTGGAGTCTCTGACAGACCAGTGATGGTGAAATACCCTGACAAAGCACCCTCGACTGGCTTGGCTTTTGACAAGGTTTTGGCAGGCACCATATGATGCAACGTTGAAAAAAAACTCTGTATCTAAGGCAGCAATTTCCAGACTGTGGTTTCTGAGGAGTTCAAGCTAAACTGTAAACTCTGGCCCAATGTAGCTGGTTTTGGGGTCTGATTAAAAAAAAAAAAAAAAAAAGTCCATCCAAAATTTAGGGAATCTGAGCTCTAATGCTGGCCCATAATTCCATAATTACAGCCTGGAGGCCTTCTGGGTGTTTCCACCTGGCTGTGGAACTTGTTCCTTGGTTTTGAAGATTTCTGCCCCTGTACTGCCCAGAGGACTCTCCACTTCTTGCACGGGGATGATTCTTCTTAAGGAACAGTTATTCTGTGTTTGCTTAGAAAGCATCATAGTCCTAATTATTCTCATTAGCTTCAAGCCCCTAATAAATCATCTTTCCTATTGCTCTTCCATCACTCAGTAATTACCGTTTAGTCAGATTTTGCAGATACTGCTCCTTCCCTCTCTGCAACGTGTGATTCCCTGCAAGCATTCATCACAGGAAAAAAGCTTCTACGTGAACAAAATCTTTTCAAATTAGTCTCTGGTGCCCCAGTTAAGTGGGTGTCTACATCACAGGCATGCAGAAGAGCCTTCTTCATTAATATGTGCAATTCTGCATGAGCTGATTAGCTCTTGCAGCTCATTTGGTAGCAAATGTGTAAATCTGTCACACTCCAAATGCTGAAGATGTGCACAGCTAAATTATGGCGAAGTAAGAAGCTGCAAGAGTTGGGAGTCTTCAGGGGGAAAGAGAGGTGTTTATCCCATGTGTTTAAATGGAGCTGTGAATTTATCTGGAGCATTCGTCACTCCTCTGCTTTGTAATTTTTCTGCTTGCAAATTGAATAATTTTTCCTGTCTTGTTGATGGTCCTTTCAGTACGTGTGGGTGTTTATTGTGCCTAACATTTGTAACAGACACCTGATAGCTAATCTCAGTTCCTATAAACAGCAATAGCCACAACACAATGCAATCTTCCTTGTACAGTCTGTGAAACCAAATTAATCAGTTACTAAATATGTATTATTAATAATCCACTTGTCATCACTTTTCTTCTTTTTTGTTTGCAAAAAGATTGTGAAGAGAGAGAGGGGGAGGGGGATGATATTTTGTGTGCTGCACAATTATGTGCTGCACAATTAAATTAATATAACAGTGTATCTGCCAGCACAGGGGGAGCACTAAAAAGTGTCACCTGTCTATAGGGAGAGGTTCTTCTACCACTGCAAACATTTAAGTGCCCTCTATCTCTTACTCTGGGACCAAACAAGGAACTTTTCCTTAAGAGCTTCTAATTTATGCATGCTTCTGCTCCTCTTCATGCCAAGTAGGTGCAGAGCCAACCCAGCCTCAAGGCCTGGACTCACCAGCTCCAGCACCTTCCATTTTACTTTCTCTTGGTGTGCAGACCCAGCTTGATCTCCAATGAGAGCTGTATTTTGGCATTATCTTCTGGCTATAGAGGTGATGGGGAAAGAGCTTCCAAATTCCCAAAAGTTCAGGCATGGGAAGCTGTCTTTCTCTAAGCTGAACGTAAACTCTCAAGGACACATTTCCAATATTTCCTATAGCATCCCCAGAATGTGCTGAGACTTCTCCAAAACTGTAGGATTTCGTTACCAAGAGAGAAATATCAGGTCTGTGTTTCGGTTGGCCTGCAGTGGGTATGTAGTCCTCCCCACTGTCTGAAGAGTTTTGTTGGTATTTTTTTTTCCCCTTTTCAAGGAGGAACAATCTGCCCTCAAGGCAGACCTTCTGTGACATGGCAGAAGGAGAATGGGGTCACGGGAGAGCTGCCACAGGTATGCAGAGCCTCTATGCTATGGGATACTGCCCAGCTCCTTGCAGGTCCTTTAGGACTTCAGGGTCCATTGCTCCTTCCACCTGCAGGAGACCATAGAAGGACAGCCACGAGACTCCTAACTTTCCTAAAAGCCACCTCTCTGCCAGAGCCTTCTGTAGGTGAGAGAGGAGGACAAAAGGAGGGATTGACTGCAGAAGTCACAGGAGCAGAGTTCACGCTGTAATAAAAGTCACTTTGGTAGAGATACTGCAGTATTGGGTGCATTAAGTATAATTTTGGATGGATGTATAATCTTAATTGTTGTGTATTGTTTGTATTGTAGTCCTAAGATCCAGGTCCTCATTATGCTAGATGCTGTACAAATATATAAGAGACTGTCATGCATGGAAAAGCTTTTATTATGTAAATAGTCAGGTTGGGGAAAAAGAGGTAGTGTTATCTCTGGTTTACAGATGAAGCAGTGAGAGGGGAAAAAATGAGAAAGCGTTTTGCCCAAGGACGTGCAAAGTCTGTGGGTCAGCAGAGGACTTGAAATTCAAGTCTCGATTTAGTTTCTTACCAGCTCTTTCAATTTGTGTACTGCCCACAACATAATTAAAAAATAAGCACAAAGAAGACTATACCTTATGTAATTTATCTCTATCTGGAACCAGTATCATCCAGTACCTCTCTGCCAAATCTTCCCCAATACTTCTCTGTTTCTTCAAATCCTTCTTTCATACCCCATGCCTGTGATCACCTTTATAAGTCAAGCCACTGTACATGTCCTCTGATTTTCTGCAACATTTATAGTGTTCAAGTAAGAGTAACAACCTGTTTGGGAAGAGACTCTGTTCCATGTGGAGTGATGTCTCTCTGAGAGCATTCATATTCCAATCCTTTTACTACCAATATTTAGAATAAAAGAGGATGCATATGCATTTCTGCTAGTGAATATATTGAACAGGCATTCAATAGATTTATAACTGCTTCTCAGCCTTACTTGCTAGTCAAAAATACAAACTGATCTATACCTAATCTACAACTAATCTATACTGAAGACAAATAAAACATGGATTTCACTCAAAAGGCCCAATATATTTTGCTTTTTGTGCACTGATGTTTTATATCAGGCTTAAGAAAAGAATGTGGGATGAGAGAATTTTAGAAGTCATGACAGTCACTGGAAAACAGAGTAAAACGGAATTGGCATTTACTAAGGCTAGATAATAGACTAATTAAATAGCTTTCTTTGATACAGTAATTGAATAGCTAGACAAAGAAGGGAAATCTGACTGTGTGGACTTCAATAAAGTAGCCAATAAAGAGCGTGTATAAAATTGTATTTTATACTTGGAGAAGTCTTAGATTTATAGAGAAACTGCAAGGCATACATGGTGTTAAAAAAAGAGAAACTCGGCTGTTTTGAAAGGGAATTATTCAGAGCTCCTAAGAAGTAAGTGTTGAGGCTAATTATTATTATTTTCAATAAAGACCCATTTGATAAACAGAGGTGTCTGATGATTAAAATGTATCAAAGTCACAAAGTTAGAAGTTATCACCAGTGTAGAGAAAGTTTAGAATATCCCACAGCAAGAACTGAATGTCCTTGAAGAGCAAGGCCACAGAAATAGTAAAAGAGTTAGCAGAAGAAAAAATTCTGCAGGAAACCAGCAATGACACAGAAAGATTTCTAACCCTCTGCCCCAGTGCAGTGTGGGCATGGAAAAGGCAAATGAAACCCTAAAATTCAATAGAAAAGATATTTCCATAAGAGCATGGGAAGCATGAGCATCCTTGTAAAAGACCCCAATGTGATACTGTTTGGACTAAAGCACATGGTTGTGATCAATGATGTTAAGGAGGATTCTTAAAGAAACTGGAATAGAAAAAGGCTGCTAAAATGAGGAGGAGACTGAAGAACCTCTCATGGAAGTGTGTGGGTGAAGCTCATGTGGCCTGGCAGCTGGAGACTGAGGTGTGTTTTGATGAGTCTTTGTAAATAGATCAGGTGGGGGAAATATTAAGGACAGGCAATCTTGGCATATGAGCAAGTGGGTATAAATTGGCCATGAATAATTTAGACTGCCAATTAGGTGTTCTTTATCCACCTGCATAGTGACAGTGTAAAAATTATACAGGACAAAACCATACCTAGTTTTAATATGAAGCTCACAAAATGTATTAAAATGGATCATGTGATCCAATTGCCTGCAGTGCCTGAGGGCTGGATTTGATAGCCCAGGAAGTCCTGCCTGTCCTGTGTCTCAGTGGGTTTCTAATATAGTGAGCTTCCACCTCCATCTTATAATCTTATTAGGTATTACAGTACCTAATAATCCATTCAGTGCTGAGAAACCTTTCTATCCTTCTGAATTAAATTTCAAATAGAACATCCTATCTGTGGATTACAAAGCTAAATGTGTTTTTTCTTACTCAA
This sequence comes from Phaethornis superciliosus, assembly GCA_023637945.1. Classification (NCBI taxonomy): domain Eukaryota; kingdom Metazoa; phylum Chordata; class Aves; order Apodiformes; family Trochilidae; genus Phaethornis; species Phaethornis superciliosus. The sequence continues at coordinate 27,918,200 of JAJQWJ010000007.1, forward strand.
GTAAGTTTGTTGTGGCTATTATCATAAACAAAGACAAAATTTTAGGGACTAAAAGTTCCTTAAAGAAATTACACAGTTTATGGCACAACTGTACCAGCAAATAACGATTTTTTTATTTATTGTAACTGCTTAAATGGCTCCTAATGTAATTTTTGGCCTCATGAAGCGATCAGCTTGGAATGACTTTAGCTTCTATGAAAATATTTAAATACAAACAAAGTCTGCCAATGTGTTCAATTACAGCCATGTAGGGAACTAAAGGGACTGTGTGTACTAGGAGTATATTCATGTGTCTTTCCAGATCAGCTGCTTCTACCAGGGAGGGAATAAAGCGGAAAAGGCCCAAAGAGAGACCATTACTGTTGGAATGGATTGAGATATGATCATCAGAAAAGCTCTTGTGTTATTTCCATAAGCCCAAAATACTGATGGCCCTGTAAATAAAAATGCATTAACAACATGTCACATCTCAGACTAATTGAGATGCAGTGTGAAGATTACTTTTCAGAAATATGATGTTCTTTATGCAGGAGATCATGCTGGGCCTTGCTGCAACAAGAACCATTGGGATAGCTCTGTATTTGGTTCTAACATCTGCATTTATTACCAGTGAGATACTTCTTGTGGCATTACGAGGTGGCTTCAGACTTGTAAAGCCCTTGAGAATTAAACACTATTGTTCCATGAAACAAACTCATCTGCCCAGCACAGGCCCTTATGACTCAATCATCAGAGAAGGCTTTTAAAAGAGAAGCAAGGAAATAAAATGGATATGACGATGATTTTTATAACCTTGCTCCCACTTCTCTTGATGCTGTGCTATCGAGAACAGTTAATTCTGGCAAATATTATCTTAGCTCTTGTGATTATGGACAAAGGTTAAACCTTCTAAGACCAGATGCAATTTTTTGAGAGCGCAGAATTGTTAGAAAGTCACAGGTCCTTAGCCAGTGCCATGATTTCAAGTGCCTGCTTTGGAGATTTAAGCATTTGTGATGAAGCTGGGCTGCACTCAACATAAATTCACTGATTAAACATACCATTTTTTCATGGGAACTGGCATTGACATCCAAGAAACGGGAAGCAATAATGGATTATTAGTCTGGTCTCCAGCTAAAGCCCTGGCTTGGATATTATGTCCAGCTTCAAGCACCAAACTTTAAGAAAGATACAGGAAAAAAGTAGTTCAGGGAAAAGAGCAATAGAGTGATAAAGATGTTTAGTAAACAGAAGGGGGTTTGGTTTTGTTTTTTGAAAACGATGAAAGGCTTTCGTTTTAATTAGCCTAAATTAGAGAAGGCATTTATTTCCCTCAGTAAAAGAGGCTTACAAAGTGGATCAGCAATCTAACATATTCCACAGTTCAATTTGCTGCAAATAAAACTGAAGCTGAATTATCTGAATGACCTTCTGAAGGTCCTTTCAGACCTTTACCTCCGTGCTTCTCCTCTGACTCCATCACTGACGAGCACAACTACCGGCACCTCCTCAGGCTGCATAATTTTCCTTGGAGAAAGTTAATTTAAAAGTCGTGTTTAAACCCAGCAGATAGAGCCTAAAGGCTTTTTCTTCCCTACATTTAGACATCTAAACCCGAGGTGTAGAAAGGTGGCTGGAGATGTCTGCTCCCCTTGCAGTGACTGAGGGATAGCAGCAAAGAGCTGCTTCGCAGCGGGCAATTCCCAGGCTGCTGAACTGGAGTCAGAAAATCCCGTCCCAACTTGTCACGGAATGTTTGCTGGTGGGTGTTGCCTTCACACCTAAAGCAAGCACACGGCTTCATTATCTTTATGTACTCCTGAAAACACACCTCTCTGCCATCTCTGAGGGCACCACAGGGACTTTGAGTCCAGCTCCCTGCAGTCCCTGATGTACCAGTACCTTGTCTCGTTTTCCATCTCCTCACCTCTCCTCCTCCTTTTGAAACACCTACATCCCACCACTGTAGTCTCCCTTTGCACTGACTGGATTGACTTCTTTAGTTTTATCTCTGCCTGTAGCTATCACTAATTTATTCACCGTCTGGTGCCCCTCTGACAATGTTTTACTGCTTGCATGTCTCAGGGGAGTCGATGGGACAAGCAAAAAAACCTATTTTAAGTGTAGCTGGCTTGTTAGCCGTGCAAATTCCTGAATAACAGGTATGATTTAAGTTCACTGTGACAGTTGGGAATGCTGGAGCTGTAACCCCTTTTCTGACTCTGACATTACCTCCCTCGGTGATCTTGTGCAATTTATTTAACCTCTTGGAGCCAGGTTCATCCGAAAGTAAGGAGTATGACATCTCCCCCTGCTTCCCTCCCTGGAATGTGTAAGTCTTAACTAATAGATGTGTATATGATTTTTGAAATCCTGCTTATGTAAATGCAAAATGTTTATTTTTTTCCCCCCGTTTAAGATGTTTACAAGAGGTCAAGAGAATTTTAGGGCTGAAAGTTAAACATTTCAGAAGAACTAGAAAAATTTAAATTACACACATATGCATTTATTAACAACTGTTAGGCAGCCTCTAATTAAGTAATCACTATTTCTCAGCGTTATAGTAGATAAGCTGTTAAATTGTGTAGCAGCTTGTAATACAGTACACTCTGTTTATACAGGATAAGGACTCTCTGGAAATTATTCATATTATTATATTATCTTCCAAATGTGTGTCACGGTTGTGCCCAGTCAGTCAGGAATCAGGTGTTCCCATGCTCAGCTCTACAAAAGCCTCACAGGGAAGAGTTTCTTCCTGACAGGATTTGATACTAACTTGGAGATGCAAAGTTGCTTATTCAAACATACAGACCCTCTGTCCCACACGAGGCAAGACTTGTTCATGGCACATGGTTCCCCAACATGGCAGTTCCCCAACCAGCCTTCCCTGCAAGAAGGATGCTCAGGAAAGTGTCTTTCTCCTCCAGTCTCTGGGATACCACTTTTTTCCTCGCTGCTTTTATGTTCAGAGCAAAACCAGCTCACCAAGCACCTCTTGAGTTGGCCCCTCATCTGCATTTCTCTCCCAGATCTCCATGCCACCCATGTCTCCTGACCCCCACCTCACAACTTCCCTATCTCATTTATAGTCCCCTCTGAAAACAATTTTTCTCCTTTTGTCAATCTTCCCTCCACCTCTGTGACTCAACTTCACTGCCACAGTTAAACGTGCACCCTTTGCTGCAGCCTTGTTTGATGCAGAGAGCTTGGTTCCTCAGCTTGGCTACGCTTTGCTTTAAGAACAGAGAAGAGAGCCTGGAGGCAAAAGGGGAAAATTAATCTCCAGAAATAGCAGCCTACACATGTTGTTCACATCCAAGAGATCATTACCACACCTGGATCCCTGGCATTCACAGACACTGTCTCATACTCCACTGGTACCTGGGGTCTCCAGAGGTGTAAAAAAAAGTTCATGTTGCTTAGAGAAGGCAGACTTGAGGCTGGAGAGTGCTGATGGGTTCAGTGCCATCCTCCTCCATTAGCAAAGCTCAGTAGAGCCCCAAAGTCCAAAGCATGAGGTATATTACTGCTATGCCAAAGCTCTTTGCAATGTTACAAGCACTTGGATAGTGAAGTAGTAACAGATGGAAGAAGAAATTAAAAGGCGTTAGTGAGGAAATAAGCTGCTTTCATTTGAAATTGGAGCCAACAGACTAAAACTGTATGATAAGGTAGGAAAAACACTGAAGTTAAAGAGCAAGACAGGAAGAAAATAGTTCATCTCTGGGTAAAGAATGTAGTTTTAAAATAGGAACCTCACTTTGGGATTAGTAATTAGATTGGACAACTTTTGGTTTTGTGTTGTCATTGATTGGTGAAACATGACCAGTTGTTTTGTCTGGAAATAGGTGAAATGAGTCCAGCAGCTGGTGTCACCTCCCTGCACTTTTTCTGGTGACAATTACATCACCCTTATAAATCCTCCCCCTTGGCAGCCACGTTTTCTTCCCCATCAGAAAACACCTCACACACATCTTGTTATTTAATCAGCACCAAGCACATGGCCAAGTTCTTTACACATCTTTTAAACTTGGAGGAAAGCGGCCAGCTACAGTTAAACGTTATTACACAGGAGAACCCAAAGGGCACAATTACTAAACCTCAGTTCTTCTGCAAATGAGGCCAGTGAAGAATTGGCCAAAGATGTGTGAAGCAGAGAATCGGTAATACCGGGCCTGACACAGTTGGGGCTTCCCGTGTCGGGACACTTCAACCCCTTTGACCTAACCCAGGCTCAGAACACTCCGGCCGGCCTGTCCGCGGGGACAAAGTTCAAAGCACCGGCTGAAAGTTAACGGAGCTGCCCTGTACTGAGCGGTGCGGGAACGAAGGCCCGCATGAAACACCGGGACGCAATGCGAGGTGGGGATGGCACCCCTTTATCCTCAGGGCGCCTGGCACCTCATTTAGCCCCTGAAGGGCGGTACCGGGCCGGCCCAGGGGCCCTGAGGCCTCCTTAAGGCACAGGTACCGCCCCGCAGCGGGCAGGCCCGGTCCCGCCCCGTCACCATGGCGACGCCGCAGCCCCGCCCAACCTTTCCCGCGGACCAATGGCGTCTCCGCGCTCGCATCACGTGACGGGGCGCCCCCTCCCTTCCCCGGGGGGGGGGGGGGGGGGGGGGGGGGACGCGCGGGGCAGACGTGGACATTACCCACAATGCCTGGCGGCCGCCGTGTCCGCGCGCCGGTGCCGCCGCCGTTCCGCCCCGGTGAGACTGGGAGCTCGCGCCCCGCCCCGCGCCGTTGCCAGGCGACGGGACCGGCGCGCGCCCGGGGCCTGCCGGTGTCACACAGGGGGGAAGGGGACGGGAACGGGACCGGGACCGGGGGCGGGACGGGACCGGACGGGACGGGACGGTGCCGGGGCTGCTGCCGCAGGGCCCTGCGTCTGCCCGCTCTCCCCGGGCCGGAGACTCGGTAACCGCCTGCCGTCCTCTTTGGGCTCCAGGCCTGTGGAGAAAGGCGTCCCCCGGGTACCGCCGGGCTCCCGTGGGTCTGCTCCTGCGAAGCGAAGTGATTTGTCAGCGGCTGCTTCGCCCTTCCGGGGGAGCCACCGGGTCGCCTCCGTTTGCTCATCGGCGGAGGTGAGAGAGGGCTCAGCGGCCGCCTCCAGCTTTGTTCCCCAGGTTGGCCGCTGGCGCGGGGTGCAGCGGGCAGGGGCCGGGGCCGGCAGTGGCAGCCGGGGCCTCTTCGTGAGTGTCGCTTGGTAGCAGAAGCCGCTCGTAGCTGGGTCGGTCACTCTCCCGGCTGACCGTGTAGGTACCGGTGTCTTTCCGTGGAGCTTTGCGTCCTGACGCGGTGTGAACCCGGCTGAGGTGGTAACTGCGTCGCCTCTTCCTGCTCTGGGTGCCGTGGGAAACGGTGTAAATGATCCTGTCAAAGCCATCATGTAAGGAGGTGGTAGATAGAAGGGTCAAGTTTCCAAACTATGGGATCCAGCTTGTTCCCTCTCCTCAGTTTTTCATAATCTTGGTTGCATATCATAGAATCATAGAATTGGCTGGGTTGGAAGGGACCTCAGAGATCATCAAGTCCAACCCTTGACCCACTGCTGCGGTTCCCAGCCCATGGCACTGAGTGCCACATCCAGTCTCTTTTTAAATATCTCCAGGGACGGAGAATCCACTACTTCCCTGGGCAGCCCATTCCAATGTCTGACCACCCTCTCCGTGAAGAAATTCTTTCTAATATCCAACCTAAACCTCCCCTGGCACAACTTAAGTCCATGCCCTCTTGTCTTGTTGAAAGTTGCTTGGGAAAAGAGCCCAACCCCCCCCTGGCTCCAGCCTCCTTTCAGGGAGTTGTAGAGAGTGATGAGGTCTCCCCTGAGCCTCCTCTTCTCCAGGCTGAACACCCCCAGCTCCCTCAGCCTCTCCTCATAGGGTCTGTGCTCGAGTCCCTTCACCAGCCTGGTTGCCCTCCTTTGGACCTGCTTCCTCTGCTTTATGGGAAGGATTATATGGGCCAGTGGTTTTGGATTATTTCCTTGTCTGATCATACCTGGTGATATCAAAGTGGCATTGTTTGTTGTGTCCTTCTGTAGCACTTTAGTTTGTAATATGGATTTCTGAAGCATGCTGTAGAGTGGAAAATTCTTAAGACTGCCTTCACAATGCAGCTGTCACAGCCCTTAAAAGTAGGAGCAATAAATTGTGCAACATTATTCTGTACACTTTAAGTAAGAGGAGAAACTGTATCTTCATTCTTTGTCAGGCAGATGTGAAGGTTGCAATGGCTTCCCAACTTTATTTTTTATGAAGGGTTATCATAAGAGTTGGACATTCTGGCAAGAAGTGGCTTAAGTTGGTACTGAAGGCCAGCAGGTGCAAGAGCTTGCCATTGCACTAGGTATCATTATAATCAGGTTTTGTGAAGCTGCACTGTTTTAAAAAAATTAAGTGTCCTGAGCAAGACATCTATACAGGTCACTTTCAAATGTTTGTACACAAAGTTATGAGAAGATGTCAGATAGATATAAAACAACTACTCTCAGGTCATGAGTTGTAAGACCAATTTGCTACAAAAGACTGGAATTTACATCACTTTCTGGTGCTTTTCTAGATGCTGCCTCAAGATCAAGGATCATCATAACATGTGAATAAATAAGGTGATAATTGAATCTGTCTAAAAAAAAAAAATAAATATGGCTAAACAGGCTCTGGTTTCCATCATGTGAGATTTCCCCCTCATGTTAGGAAATAAAATAGAAGCCCCATATGACAACTCCTGTTTGTGAAAACAGTGGAGGTTGGCAGAGGTACAGTAAGTTTGACAGCTGTATCAGAGTGAAGTAACAGAGGGATGATTATTGCAGTTGTCCCCTCTGTCTGTGGCCAGCTTTTGTCCATGTTCCCCATGAGGCCTCCCAGCTCTCCGTTGCAGGGAGGGCTGTAAAGTGTCATGTATGGGGAAATCAATAAAGATGGGCAAAGCAAATGCATAGAGGGAAATGTAAGAATAGTGCAAGTGTGGAGTGAAAATTCCCTGGTGTTAGGCACTTCCATGATGCTGGACCAGCTCTCTTTGTTGGTCATCATTTGGGAGCCAGAATGTACCTGAGCAAAAGGTAGTCTTTTAGTTTTAATAACTCTTGGAGTTTTTCTATGAACTTTTCAACTTTCCTCTTGAACTCACATAATGTTTTAGCATTGGCAGCATCCTGTGATTGGATACTCTTCGGTTCTGGCATAGAATGAGATAGTGAACCCAATCTTCATGGTCTACCTGCAATGGATTTATAGACCTGTCATAGTGGAGGTGCAGTCTTCTGTCATCTTCAGGTGTTTGAAAGATACAAAACTTTTGGAGAAAAACCTATGAGATATGTAGTGATATACTGAATTACTTTGTGCAGTTTGGAATACATGTTTAGAAAAGACATTTAAAAATCATTCTATAAATACTACCCTATCTTTAATGTAGTTTCTTCAGTCTCTACATATGTAAATCCATATGAAATTTGCCACTTGGCTCCTAAGACTTACTGTTTTGAGACTTGAATAAAGTAGCTCTTTCATTTTGATGATTTACTAAGCTTTTCTTATAAATGTATTTTCAAGAAAGGCTGAATGTTTTGTTGCACTATGTGTATTGTACATCGCTTTACATATGTGTGATCTTTCAGCCAAAGTGATTTTATTCTATTAGCTTCATTTTCTAGGTAGCTTTCTGATTCCACTGTTAGGAAGCTAAGGAAAAAATACATATTTTCATTGGATGGCTTTTTCTGATGATGGTAACAAAACCCAAAACCTGACTGACTGGTGATCTTAAGACTGTAAATCAAAACACAGTTTTTCACCTTGTGTTATTTCATAGCTGATTAAGAGAACTGGCAGGTTTTCATGGAGGCTGATGTTGGAGAGCCTGTTTCTGCTACATATACCTAGGAGTCTAAAAGAAAGTAACCTCCTTTTTTCTAGATTTATACCAACATTTACATATATAATAGACATAAAATTTGAAAGAATACCTCTAAAGAGGTCTTTATCCTTTCCTTTGTCTGTTGTCCATGCTGTTAGTGGCTTTTATATTCTTTGTCCTTGGTTGCAGAGTCATAGAATCACAGAGTGGTTTGGGTTGGAATATTGTTTCCCAACCCCTTGCCATGGGCAGGGACACCTCCCACCAGACCATGTAACAATTATTAGATGGAATATTGAAAATTTTACTGCTTTGGAAATAACAGCTATGGTTGTGTTGTGTTCTGTTCCTGAAGTGATCAGGTTTCTTTCAGAGGCAATTATAGATTAATTAAACTTATTGTACGAGATAAATGAAGGGATTCAGCATTAATGACTATGTCACCCCGAGTTAGTCATGTACTGTGCAGATGAATACATATTTTTCTAGCTTATATGGCTGAAGTGGTGGGACTTCCTCAACTTGACCTAAAAAACACATAAACAGATTAGTGTTTCTGTTATTCTAATTTTCTTTTTGGTTTATTAACTCATGAATAATTGCCTCAGGATGTGTTCAGGCCTTTCAAGTAAGCATGCCCTCACAAAAAACCTGATGAATATTGTTAGCCTTTAAATCCATTTATTAACTTTCCTTGTTTTCTTTTCTCATCAGATAGCTCAACATGAACGTTAACCATCAAGATCAAGTAAAAAGTGGAGAGAATAATATTTTTCCTTCTGTGAGCTGCCTACAGGATTCTGAGTTTCTCCTGCAGTGCTGTCCTACTCACAACCTGTTCCTAAAACACAACATGGAGCCATGTTCCCTTCTTCCCATTAGGTGCTAATTAAGCTACTTGCTTCATCAGTGGCAATGCAGATCCATGAAATTGCATTTTGTGCAAGTAAGTTAACAAGGGGAATTTTAAACTTTGTTATCACATCATTGTTCTTATGTTTATATTGATACAGCTCCTGGAAGCCCCTTTCAAGATTGAGTTCCAAGTTGTAGAGGTGGTTATTGTTGGAGAACCATTACAATGTAAAGCTCCTCTGGGTTTTTATCATGCTTTTGAGCTGCTGCCATGGTTATGTGGTTATCAGCATAGTTAACAGGTGCTGTGTGCATTCCATGTGAATTGTCCTGCTGGGAGCTCATGCATGAACTCAAACAGAGATAGGTAAAAGTTTCTAGTACTGCAGGTTTAATTTCTAGGAGGATTCAGTCCAGCAAGCTAATTTAGAGCAAGTCCTAAAGGTGTTTTGTTTTCTCATTTTGTGTCCAGCTGATCAATGCACTTTGTACATTAGGAAATTTTGTAGCAAAGTCCTGCAATAACAAGTGTACCTGCTAGAAGCTCACAGGTACTCAGCATGCTGCAGGCAACAGTGGCTTCTGCTGCTGCTTTGAGTTTGAAGGAGATCTAGAATGCTATACAAGTAAAATCAGAACAGTATTAATTTGGAATTTATTTTGCTAAAGTGATGCATCTCAAAGCCAATTGAGATTGTAGTCAATTAAGTTTGACTGCTGATGAAATTGAGTTTTTTTAAATTGAAAACTACACCATATATTCAGTGTTTTCATTATTATATGACTTTCTCTCTAAGGATTAAGAACCCTTAAAAGCCTGAATATTAATTATAATTCAGTAAGTATCCCGATGAATAATACAGCCTTTGGGTAGTGGGAAATACTGGAGGTGAGAGATCAGGGGAAAACAGCTATTTCCTCTCTTTTTTGAAGAGATAGTGCTATCTTGGGAAAACCTGGATTCCTAATTTTTTAGAGTACAGTACTTCAGCTGCTAGGGGTTGTATGGCCCCCCTAATGTCATAGTTTGAAAGGTGCTGTAAGCATGTCAGTATTGCACACAAAAGCATATTTCAGCTTTATTCAGAAATCTGTTTTCTTTTGCAGTTAGTGACTGTATGGAACTTGAGTAGCATCGTCTGAGGGAGGCAAAAATCTATATTTTTCTTCATCTCTTAAGTGATTGGTGTAGTTTATGGTAGGAGTCAGCAGAGCAGTTGAAGAGTTGAGGAAGTGTTTGCTTTTGGCATCATATAAATTCTAGCACTTCGCCCACCTGCAAGGGGACAAACTTGTGTTCTGATACTTAGCAGATAAATAATACTTCTGTTAATGCTTGTCTTGCCAAACTTTCGGATGTTTTGATTTAACATAAGGTTTGAAGAACTTGAAGGTTGTAAAATCATGTCTTCAGTCTCAAAGACTGTCTAAAGACACTGTACTTTTAACTGCCTTCTATAAGTTTTCTCATTTTGATGAGGAAATGTTTAAATACACAAATTTTCTTTTTAAGTGGCTGTATGCCATGAAGCTTTTATTATTATGCTTTGAAAATTAAGTACAGTAAAAGCATGTAGGTTTTGCAAGAGCTTTTTCAGCCTGCTTGGTATTTGTGTAATACTGATAGACACATTTTGCAGGTTTAAAGAAAATAGAGACCTGGATAAGAAAAACCACATTTCATGTTCAAACAATTCTGTTATGAGTTTTGAGAGGTGTATTACATTCCTTGCTGTTCTGATTCCTTGATTTCCAATGTGATAGCATGTAAGTTGTGTAATTCTCTGTTTGTTAGGCTACTTAAGAATTTACTTAGTAGCATAGTCTCATGAAAGCACATTAATATTGCTTGATCAAGACTTGGATCTCTTTTCCATTTGGCATATCTTTACAGTACACATTTTTCCTCTCCAGCTATTGTTCTTGTTTGTTTAGATTATAATCATCTCACTAAAAAAGAATACTCACAGCTTTTAGGGTGAAAGTGCTACAGGAGTGCTAAGGCTAAGTGATAGTGTTTCAGTTTCCACAGGTATCTCTAGATGAGGATTTATGGCAATTCAGATTAAACCCCATGACATTGGGTGTGCAGCTACAATGTGATTCATGCAGAGTAATAGGTCTCAGTAGCTGAAAGTCCTCCGTGTGATCCATTTGAAGCCTGAGTCCAGTATCTAGCTTGGGAAGTTTGGTTAATCACAGCTGATTCCATTGTTTTGCTTTTATCTTAGTTCCAATTCCTCCTGATTTGTGTTTTGTTACAGGTTGTTGTTAACTCTTTGGCAATGTCTATGATTTTGTCTGCCTCTGTGGTCCGTGTGAGGGATGGACTCCCACTATCTGCATCTACTGATTATGATCAGAGCACAGGAATGCAAGAATGTAGAAAATACTTTAAAATGCTCTCAAAGAAACTTTCTCAGCTTCCTGATAGATGTACTCTGAAAACTGGGCAGTATAATATAAAGTAAGTTCAACTAATATTACTTTGTTTTATCTTTTTAGTCTACACAAATTTAAAAAGTGTATGTGAGTTTCTAGCACTAAGGCTTAGAGCCAACATGGACTAAATTTTTCCAGTCAGTATTTTAAAATTTTTTAATTTTTTTTTTAAACCTCAGCTGTAGTTGGTGTGTAAACTCATCAGCTTAAAAGAAACTTAAAAGAATAAGGTGTAAGGCTTAGTCAAAAGAACTTATATCTTAGTAGTGTAAATTATCTACTACATCACAGAAGTGTGATCTCTACTTAGAGAAGGGTCTAAATGTGATAGGGTGTATGTATTATGAAAGCTGTCCCTTCCTAATTTCATATTTGCCATCTTTTGTCATCCTTGCAGCTATCTGTGGAGAATGTCAAATCCCTTATTCTATGTAGCAGGTTTTTTTCCCCTCACATAGTTTAGAAAGAACCAACTGACACCCTCCCCCCAACCATGAAGATAAGCTTTTTATATTTTTGGGATTCACCAGAGCACATATTCAGCATTTGAGGTGAATGGAAAGCTGTTATGGGACAAGCCTGCTATGTTTCTATATCCCAGAATTATTTGTTATTGTATATTCCATGTATATCATGGTATGAACATATGCAGACACACACACACCTTACATATCTACATAACACATGTGTAACACAGCTTCTCATGTGATAGTGCAGTGAGGTGAATATCATTGGGCTATTCAATGAGAATTAATCCTTTGTTACCCCAGAGCAGTTTTAGCATTTCTGAGTATAGCAAATGAGATCAGACTAGTGAAGCAGTGAACTACCTGGATTTAAATTTGAAATTTTGAATTTGTTGTCTTAATTGCAGCTTTATCAGTTCTCTGGGAGTCAGCTATATGATGTTATGCACTGAAAATTATCCCAATGTTCTGGCTTTCTGCTTCTTGGATGAGCTTCAGAAAGAGTTCATCACTACCTACAATATGATGAAGACAAATACTGCTATCAGACCATACTGCTTTATAGAGTTTGGTAAGCACCTAACTTTTATTTTTTCTTCGTTCTCACACCAAGACAAATGAGTATTTAAGTAGATGTGCAACTAAATGCACATGAAATAAAAATGTCCAGGGCAGGTTATAGCTTATTTCAGGTGGATTTAGAATCTGATTCAACTCCTGTTGGTATCAATAAAGAAACACGCCTGGAGTTCATCTTCTAGTTAATAATACTAGGAGCTGCTTGACTTTATACCTGTTAAAAGTACTTAACATCCAAAGGCATCGAGTCATAAATTTCTGAAGTAAAAGATTGCAGTGTCATTAGCTCTGAGCTGTACTGTAATTTTTGTTCAGTACATGAAAGGGATGGAATTTTGTTTTATGATATAGTGAAGCCTTTAATCTTCTGTCATGGAAGCTCCAAATACAACTAATCTCATATATACCAGATAACATCTGTTCTGGATTCCATTAACATCTGTCACTTTAATAATATGTGTGTTAGGTAGTTATTTTAAATATTCTTACAAAAAGTGTTAGAGCAAAAAGACCTGCAGTTTTGGAAATGTGGGGAAAAATATTCCAGTTGGTTAATTCCTGTCTATAATTTAGTCAGTCCATTTTTAAAAATTTTTGTGTAAGATTGTTGTCTTCCTTATGAAGATATTTATGAATACTGTTTTTTGTGTGCTTTTCCCAACTGTTGATCTAACAGTCTATATCTGTATTAGGTGGTATTAATATTCGTGGCCTATATTTTGCAGGCATGTTTTATAGGCAAGTATGTTCATACCTGAATGAAGGAGTTGGTTTTTTTCATAAGGGTATTTACTAAACTAATGGAAAAGCAACAATAATGCAGTAAATCCATTGCATTAGTGAAAAGTCATTAATTTATTCATAGTTATTACATAATTACATTTCTAGAGATTATTTTTTTTCATTGCACAATTAAATAGCCTATGATATATTTGTTACAAAACCAAAACAGTATTAGAAATTATAAGGTAAATGCAAGCATTTCAAACAATGTATTTGAATTTGTTAAGTATGTAGTAGATTAAGTTGTGTGGTCTTGGATTATTTAATTATCAAAACCCCATAAAGATACACCTTTGTATTTTAATTTTCACACAGATAATTTCATTCAGAGGACCAAGCAGAGATACAACAACACACGTTCTTTGTCAACAAAGATGAATCTTGCTGACATGCAGACAGAAATCAAACTGAGACCACCTTATCAAATTTCTGTGTCAGAACTTGGGTCAGCCAATGGATTTGCACATTTATCTGCGACAGAATATAAGGGTACTGGTAAGATATCTGCAGGTAAGTTTCCGACTTTCGTTTTTGAATCCTTAAATGAGACAGTGACAGGGTAGTAGAACGAGTGTTTCTTTTGTTATTTTTTTTTTCCTTTAAAAAAAGCTTTTTTTCACCCTGATGCTCTTAAACTGTAAAGTTGCCATGACCTTATGTGTGCTTTAGCTTAGATGTTTGTTTTGTCCTCTGCTCAAAGTGTGTATCATCTCAAGACACTCAGAGAGAAAAATGGGTCTATTCTGTGGACTGTTCTGTTAAAGTAAAAAAAAAAGGCTTAATGAAAAAAGGCAAACTAAGATGAGCACTTAAGATGTTCTTCTTTCTTTTCCCGATCTTTCAAAATTTATGACAATTTTTATTATTTTTTCCTAGTAAGACCCAACATTGACATAAACTAAGAGCACTGTGTCATGAGTTAAAGCAGCTGTAGGGAGAAGCATTGCTTTAGGAAGCATCTGTGACAATGAGAGTCCAAAGAACTGTGCTGGCTAAAAGCTGTGCTCTCATTGTGCCTTGTGTACAATGTCAGTAATAGCAATTTTGTATATACTTGCCACACTCATTGAAATAGTCATATTTTAAAACTTTAATTAGTGTCATGTAAGAGGCAAACATGGAATTGTATGGTTGAACTGAGTTAGGGCTATTAAGCATGCCATGAATCAGTTTGATGCCCACCTTTAGATGTTTCCCAGCAGGACAGAGAGCTTAGAACTTGTCAGATCCTTTCACTAACACATGGAATCCACATATGAAACTGACATAATCTGATTTCAGTTTTCAAATATAGTGAAACAAAATCATAAATAGACTAGAAACAAGGGTTGATTTTTAATTGTTTAGTATCTCCTATCTCCTATTTTTTTAATAGGGTTTTTGAAAATATATTAATAGGGTCTCTTTGCCATTGTATTATACTTATATTACCTTAGTTGTGAAGTTTCCATCAGAAGATTGAAAACTACTTTCTATTGAAAATGAAGAACAAACAAAGTTCTGTGGTGCTGTTTATTTAGTTGAAGATCCTGAGAGTTTTAGATGTTATGAGACAATGTATAAATAACTTACCATCTCAGTAGTTCCAGTTTAAGAGTTTAGAGAGATTCTGGAAAATCGATAAAGCAAGTATGTGAAGATGTTTAAATTTGGTGATGAGGGGAATAGTAATAATAAAATAAGCAACATCATACATAACTGTAATAATCTACTGCTACTTTCTTGTGCATATTGTTTGTAAAGGTATGTAATGCTGTGTTATTATTTTTTGACTGATTTTCATTCTTATATTGTTGATAATTTTAATGTTCTAGTATAATTTTTTCTTGTATAGAAGGTTATGGTGGCAACTAGGTAACTCTGAAAATTTTCTATATTCAAACTTCCTGCAACTAGAAAAAGAAAATAAAAGCTAGTGTAAGAGAATTCTGCCTCTGTCAAAATTGGTTGCATTTGCCAAAATTGGTTGTATTTCTGAAGTTATCCGTGTAGTGAAAGATGCAGGTTTTGTCACTTCTGAGTAAAAGCATTGTAAGATCATGTGGCTCTATTATTAAAATGCATAAAGACCACTTCCTTTTTTACAGTAAAGTAAAATTAAACAATAATTGGCAGAGGATCTTGCAAAGTTTTTTCACCTATGAGTCTACAACTTGTCTTAGGGAAGCACTTCTGTTGTACTCCCTTCATTCTGTCATGATCATTTTATTTTGTCTTGACTGTTATTTTTTTCCACTTTCAGTTACTTTTAACTTTCTTCTTCCTCTGAATTCCATAGATGTGTCTGTTCAGTTATCCACTTCCTTCCTTGAATTGCTGTAGAAACTCACCATCAAAGAGCTGTACATAATAAGAGGTTTGCATTTTCCTCCTTCTTCAGCTCTTCAAATTTCAGATGCTATTGAGTAACAGTGCCTTTTAGCATGTCTGCTAGTAGTTCTGCAATTCTTTGGATTCATTGCTTCTCTCTGCCCTTGAGAAGAACTTTGGAGGTTTGCTACCTCCTCAGCTGGCTTGACTTCAAAGTTTCTCCTTTGCTCCCAAGGACAAATTCTCACAAAAAGATATGGTTTACTCAGCATAATTTCCTGCATCTGCTCTCCTGTAAAAGATATGACTTGCTATAAGTGAATTAAGCATGCTAAATCAAGTTGGAGAGCATGCAGAGGTAGGAAATTAGGTAGATGCAAGTCTTGTTTTATTACACAGAATAACAGAATTTGATTTGTTAATTTTGGCTGGGCTGATGAGGCATTGTCTGTTACTTGCTGATACTTGTAATTGGATGTGTGTCCAAGGTGTAGTGTCTAGACCTCTTGCATCAATTGAAAGTTGCACTCCTTTTCCTTTAGCAAAAGTTATGCTGTGTAATGAGAAACAAGGGTAATTATTAGTGCCTGAGAAGCAGAAAGTGTGCAGGTGAGGGATAGAATTTTGCTTTATCAGTGAATGTAGGTGTTGACAGGCATTAGAAATACAGTGACAGCAAGCTGATGTGTGACACTTTAGCTATTTATTTGGTTAAGATAAATTTACTGTTTTCTGAACTTTTTTCCAATAAAAAGTGGTTTTCAAAGTTAATTTTTGCGTGATGGTGTACTAGATTTTTTTTTTTATATTTACTTTTAAAATTATAAGTAGTGCTGTTTCTAATGTGCAAATTTCCTGTTTTTTTTAATATTTACATTTCATTTACATTTTAATATTTACATTACATTTACATATTGATTTTAGTTCAGTATTTTTGCTCTGTTTCATCCTTGGCTTGTGTTGGAGAGTTTCTGATGTGGCAGTTATCATCTCTCTAAGATTTATGGATATACTTATTCAATGTCAGCTGTCCTTTACTCTGCCTTCTCTTATACTCCTCATTCATTTTTGCCTTTTTTTAAAATTTTTATTTAAACATCTCTTGCTGCTTTGATTGTGACACTAAAATTGATTAAGCCCTGCGGAGATTGATGATATCAGTAGCATTACGCAGTGCCCTTTAAAATTTGGGGATTTGTTTTCATATTTTAGTAAAAGTGAAAAATTACTATTTTATGGTCCTTCATAGGCTATCTTGATTTAGTTCAAGGGACTCTCTGCTTTTTCCCCCATGGTTCTCAAAGAGGTGTTTTAAATACTGTTATAACACATGTATTGGGGAAATGGTATTTTCTGAAGAGCTGTGCGATGGAGAACTGTGAACTAATTTTATTCACCAGTTAATGAAATGCAATGACTTTTGCTAAAGAGCAGTCACATATACCTTCAGACTTGACACTCTCTACATTAGGTGGTTTAAAAAACCAAACCTAACCAACCAGTGGGGAATCACTAAAAGAGAATAATTTGATATCAACTGAGTGGTTTCTGGTAGTATTCCTCTAATATGCACTGTGGTTGGAAATGCAGTAAGCTCTGAAAGTTAATATGGGCTATGCTTTCCTGTGACAAACAAACAAACCAACCAACCCTAATTACACTAATAAAACCAGCACAGATGTTGTACCTGAACTAATTTTATGTTTTATATTTAAGTTATAACACACTCATAACTAGACAGCCCTGTCTGCTTATCAATGTGAAATAGCTTTTGTCAGCTTTTCATTTAGGTTCTGTAACCTCATTAATTGTTTGGAAAGCCTTCTTCCTGGATCTATGCAACGCAAACAACTGGGACTGATACCCTACTCTCTATTAATGTTACAGTTCATTAACCAGATTGTTCATAGCTTTTACACTTCACTGATTTGAACAGAATGATTTAAATGGCTCAGTACTCCTGTTGTTTTCCTGGTGTTGCCTAGACTGTTAAGAGTTTTCCATTGTTTTTTTCATACTTGCTTTCTGTTATTAATTATCGAAAGGGATGTTAATAAGGAACATATACAACTTTCATGTGCCTGTGACCCTGGTGAAGCCCAAAATAGTGGGTATGCATGGAATGAAAGTGTGTTTTAATTTGAATGTTTTTTCTAAGCAGTTTCTGGAAGGTTTGTATGAGGTTTCAATATAGACAGTAGCTTAGTTTCCGAGCTGCCTTTTTATTTGTGTTTTTGATAGCACTCACTGGTTGTATTTTTTTGTGGTAGGGGACTGTAATAGCTTTGCCTCAGAGTTCTGTTCAGTGAACAAGCCAAATCAGTCTCAATGGCTCTGCTAATGCATTAATGTTAAAGAAGAGTGGAGGTAATGAGAGGAGCTCTTAAGTGGTGGTGACTTATTAGCTGGCTACCAATTGTAGATTAATTTTGCTAGCAAATACATAATTTGCCATGGATGTCCTGGCATGTTTGAGCAGCTTTCAGTATTGTATTGAATAAACTGAATGTATTGGGTTAAAGACTAAGTATAATAAGACAATTATATATGAGAATTGAAGGAAAATATACTTTTTGTTAAACATTGTGTTGAAATATTCAGAATGTTTCTTCAGAAAAAAAGATTGACACTTTTTGGGTTGCTTCAGTGATCTCTTCTTGAGATAGAAGCCACTGAAAAATAAGATTACTATTTTAATAAATTTCTGAAGACATTGCTTTGACCTCTGATATATTTTTTGATTTTTATATTTCTTTTCTTATTCAGCTCCTCATCAGCGTCTGGAACCTGTGACTCTCCCAGGAATTGTCTCATTTGTACTTAGTCTGCTCTGTGGGGCTTTGAATTTAATTCGAGGCTTTCATGCCATAGAAAGTCTTCTCCAGGTACTGTACGTGTTTATTGAATTTGGGAGTTATGCATCAAAGCAATCATAATAGCACCTTAGAAGATGCTTGCTATATAAACTAAATCTTGCCAGTTTAATTTCCAGAAATATTGTCTGTGAGGTCAGAAGTCAGTTTAGGAAACCTGTATTGCTTGTGATCTTTCTGTACTTTTTGAGTGTGATGCATCATTGGTTGAGGCTCTGAGTTTCAAAAGCAGTAAAAGGTGGGTGGCCATCTCCTTCACTGCATACCTTGCTAGCAGTGGGTATGTGA
The DNA here is from genome assembly GCA_023637945.1 of Phaethornis superciliosus. Taxonomy (NCBI): domain Eukaryota; kingdom Metazoa; phylum Chordata; class Aves; order Apodiformes; family Trochilidae; genus Phaethornis; species Phaethornis superciliosus. Next base: position 27,936,639 of record JAJQWJ010000007.1, read on the forward strand.
ACCTAATGTTCTGTTTTCTAAATTTATGCCAGGATATGAGACATTTAATTTTAATAGATGTTATTTAAAAGCAATTGAGAAAAATTATGAACAATGTTGACAGTCTGGCCATTTTTTTTGAAAGGTCCACTGAGTACACGTCTTCAAGCAGGTTTTTTAAAATTGTTTCTTAGTAATCTTTTTTAAGTTTTTGTTAATTTATTTTTAATAAACCTTAAGTAGGAAGCTTATTTCTCTTGTGTGCTAAAAAGATCAGTATAAGGGAGACTGTCAGGTGATTTCTTCTGAACCCTCCTGCCCTCAAAACAACATCCCCCTCACCAAACAACCTTCTCAACATCTGCTGGTTTGTGTGAACTCTCTGCTCTGACCCTCCCTAAAGCCTTTCAGTTTCTTTGTGTTCAATTTCTTCTACTAGTTGTATTCTCGTTGCTACAATTAAAGTAATAGTGAATAATGATTTCAAGCAATTCAAATGAATATGCTGGTAGTGCTTGCCAGCATGCTTGGAAAGTTCATGTGTATTACCAGAAAAATAAAAGACTGATTTAACATTAAATGGCAATGCTATTGTGGTGGTGGAGGTAGAAACTTAAAACCCTGAAAGAAGTTTTCTGAAAGAAGATGGGAATATCCTGCTTGGCTAATAGATGGTGTTTTTATTCAAACATATATCTGGACTTTATAACTGCAATGCATTTTATACCTAATGTATTTTTTCAGGAAGGAAGGTAAAGAAACTTACATGTATTACAGTTGTCTTACATAATTATTGATACATCTAAAGCTTTAATAAAGCAGTAATTTTTCATGTCTCAACATTTCCTGAAGACTAATGAATCGATGAGCAGGGGTAATGAGACTTTTGCATGCTAGGTCCTTCTTTTGAGTTGTTTCTGGGTTGTTTTTTAAAGAAAAAACAAGGATGAAATACTGAACATACGTCTCTACTTTATCGCTAATTATATTTTTCTCTTATGCACAACTCTCAGTTTAATTATAGGAACGATTTTAAAGTACACTGTAGTACGAATAGTACTGAACAGATTTCTACCACTTGGTGTTATATTTGTAGAACTTGCTTTGTTACCTTTCTGCAGCCGATTTTTTAAAAAAGGAATGCCAATGTTAGATGATTTTTATTCATGATAGGGCAGCCAATTAATTTTATTTTATAAATTATTGCATCTGGAGGTAGTAGATAGTACAGATGGAGGCTATTTTTTCATTTCTGACAAATGAGACACACTAAAAATCCATTAAAGTTTCTCTTAATTTACTTTATTATAATAAAATCCACAAGGTTTAGGATCATAGTCACAACATGATAAAATGTTGTATCACATTAAGTTATAATAATGCCGCATGTTCTAAGTTGATAATAATAACTTGATTAATGAACTACTTCTGAGAAGTCATTCAAAAGCTTGTCTCTGAATTCGTTTTTTCTTTGTATTCAGTGTTTTTATTTGAGTGTTTGCAAAACTGTGTGTAAGTTTTACCTATGATTTAGGAGTGTAATGCATTGTGTAGGTAAATTCTATGTGCAGACATACAAACTTCAGTCAATACTGTACCTGCAAATGCTTCAAGCTAAATGTGCTCTGAACAGAAAAAAATTGTGGTTCTGAATGGACCACCACCACCTCAAAATGAAATGTGCTTTCAAGGGGAAATATGTGCATGAGTACTCATTGTTTTTGTGGGAAAGTTTTTGATCGTTGCAGATGTTTGTTGGAAATGCAGTTAAATGACAGCATATAAATTATTCTGCTCAGCTCTAGAGAAGCTACTACCCATTTGAATAAGAAGGAACTTTTTTGTTTTTCAAGCACATAGTGAAATGATCTATCACTTCAAGTGTTTTTTTCTATGTTTTGCTTAACAAAAAATTAATTTCCCTGTAATGTCTCTCTGGTAAATTCACGTGCTTTTGTTTGTGCTCACCAGTAGTGAGTGCAGAGCTGCTGGTGCGATTCTCTGTGTAGAATTTTACCACACCCTGGTGGCCATTTGGTGTCTTCTGTATCTTGTTTCTGTTTTGTGAAGCTGGAGGAAGGCACTAATCTAGGAAATTAATGTTAAAGGGTAGTTACCAGTATTTAGACTTAAACGTTCAGAGGCATCAGGAGAAGATAAGTGTCCAGTGTTAGAATTAGACTGACTTTAAGGCTTTTTGAAAATCTCAGCATTAGTTGTTTAACATTTTGGTCAGAGTCCAGATGACTGTGGATGCTTCCAGACATAAAAGTAGGCAATGAGTAGTGCTAGCTCCTTTAGTTTAGCATAGAGTAGGAATTAATTTAAATCTTTACGTGATACTGTTTTAGCATACAATAATGAATAATTTTCATACTGTAAGTATCTGGTATTTCCCTGAAACATTGTAAAACATAACCTTTTTCTTTATTTTAACAGAACGAAGGTGAAGATTTCAGCTATGTTATTGCATTTTTTCTTGGAACAGCAGCTTGCTTGTACCAGGTGTGTTCTTTGGCTTCTGCATAACTCATTTAGAAATGTAACTCAGTCATGCATAAATGTCATCATCTTTTCTTAAAATGTCATCATGTTTTCTTAAATGTCACAGATACTTGAATAGAGCAATTACGAAAATAATTTCTGTTCTGTTCTATTTCATTAATTGTAAATGATCTTACAGAGGATTGATAGAAATTCCTGTTTGCTGGCATTTTTCTCCAGTTATTTGATTAAGAAATTTGGTGTGCTTTTCTGTCTGGAACTTAAACTTTCTGAATCTACATGGAAGCTATATAGTTAACTTACAGTAGTAGTTCCACAGTTCAGGTAAATTTAAACATCTGTCTTACTGCTTCTTTGGGAAGATTTGAAGTAAGTATAGTAATATCTAGGCAATAAACCCCACTTTCATCCACTTCCCATCATGGTTTTCTTCTTCTGTCTTGTGTTTCACGTAGCATTTCAAGTCTGTAGGTTTTCCATTTCTGCATCTGAATTTGACTTTCCTATATAATTTGTAGCAAGGTGTTCTGGTGCCCATTCAGTGACACTGCTGTTATGTTTAGCTGTGACTATAATGTCTGTCATGCTCAGTTGCTATTATTACAATTCTTTTGGCTTAATCTGCATGTGGAGTATTCAATTTTTCCTGGTCTCTTTGTGTCAATGTTCAGTACATTGTCAGAATGTAAAAAAAAATTATGTCTCAGGATTTTCCTTTTACATCAGCCTTTCTGTCAGACAACATTTTGTCCAGGACAAAATATATGTGTTATTTGGTTTAAATCTGTTATTTGGCCAGGCCAGTGTTAAACCATGACAAACTGAAATAATAATAGTGTTCCCTTTACATTTTTGCATACAGTATGAAATCTGGATATTTTTAGATTGTTTAAAGAGAAAAGTAACAGTTTTTCCAGTATTGTGGGGGGAATGGCCCATCAGCATCTACCATGTACTTTCCAAATCCAGTATTTAGGATCATTTTTGTACCAAAATAAAATTAAAGCCTTCGGGCACTTTCTTAGCAACATTAAAATATAAACTATGATTTTTAATTGCTTAAGGTGTTTTATATTTGGGATGGGGTTTTTTGAACTTGAAAGTGCCATTTTCAAGTATATTCTGGAATTGTTTTCTTACTATTTTATGGCCTAGTTTACTTATAAAATTGTAGCTGAGTATTGCAACACTGACTAAATAGCAATGCTATAATGCTCAGAGGGTAAAATAGCCACATTTAGGACCTAATAATAATAATAATAATATGTCCAGGAAGTCAAGAAATGCCTGTTTCAGTTTATCTGGAGCTGATGTGTCTAGTGTTCCTTCATGGGATTTAGTCTCTTCTGAAGAAGAAAACTGGTATTGGTTGTTGCCAAAGTGCAAAGTTCTCAAAAAAAGAAAAAAAAATTCTCCTCTGAAGTAGCAGAGGAGCCTTCTACATAAAAACATGTTCAGTAGTTGCTGTGTTAATACTTCCCTTCAACAGAAAAACCTCAGGAATTTCTTAACAGCACTTGTTATAGGAAGGTGTTAAAACCACAGTGTTTTGGCCTTTTTACTGGTGCTTTGCTTTGTTAGTAGCAGATCTTCCAGCATCTCAAACCTAGACTAATTAAAAAATAAGCCCCAGAATTAATATAAACAAGATCTTAAATGAAATTGGTAGTCATTCAACATCCTGTCGCGGTGACATTTTTAAATAGTACTTTTGTTTTTTAAACCTTCAGGTTTATTAGTAATGTTGATGAAGCATATCCTGAGTCTTATTTTGATCTTGGAAGAAGTTACACTTCTTATGTTGTCAGTGGCAATGCTAACACCAGGAAATTACCTGAATTCTTACTTCAGAGATACTAGTACCAATTCATTGCTCTTCTAGATGTGATTTGTAAAGCAGCCATCCCGAGTAGGTTTCATTTGCTCTGTTCAAAATGACCAAGCAGGTTCAGTGGAATCCCATCTAGATTCTGAAACATGCAGATTACTTATCTCTAGTTTTACTTTGCTTTGGAGGAAGGACGTATAAATCTTCCAGATATTGTCAGTACTTGCATCTCTGAAGATAGCTGCATATCTAGCAATCACAAGTAGTTTTTGTTACTTGAGCCACAGTTACAGTGGAAATGCGTACTTTTTAAGAATATGGTTCAGTTTTGAATAGAAAATAAAGTAACCTCAATAAATTGCATTGTTTGGTTGTGAGTGCACATTTCTTTTGCCTTTCTTTGAGGAACAGGGAAAACGAAAAAAATGAAATAGAGTTTCTCTGACTCTGATAAATAGGGTAAATGCCCAAGGAGAACAGAAATGGCATTTAGATAATCTGATGATGAATGCTGTTAAAATATTTGTGTTAGCCTGGTTTTATATCTGCTGTGAACAGATTTGGAATACAGAGTAAGTACAAATGATGTTGTTATCTACCTTGAAACATAGCAAAAGCTTTATTCAGCAGATGGAAATGGCTAGAATCCAGAGGGGGGCAAGCAATTTTTTTCTGGAAGTCAAGTATTCTGAACAATAGCGGAAGTAAAAATAATGTGCACAGAAATTTACTGGATAGCTACATCCTTTTAGGACTGAGGTGAGAGACTTGAGTAGATTTCCAGCTGTGGTATGAAGAAGGCAGAGTGTGAAACTGGGCAGCTATTCCACAGTGCAGAAACTGACCCTTAGAAAGAGGTAGAACTCCATTTGAGTTGTGTATTTCTATCCAATTGTGATCCTTCTTGTGCTGCCTGAAGAAGGACAGTGAGTATATGTGCATCTTTCTGCATCTACCAGTTAGTTCTCTGCATTAACTCTTGCAGTACACTTGGCTAATATCTGGGCGATTGCCTTGTGCTGAATATTCCTGGTATTTTCCCAGTCCTTGCCACTGTTTTGCCTGAAGAAGGCTTGACACTGGCTCTTCTTCCTTCTCCATTCCTTGGGTGGAACAGGGGATAGTTCAACCAGAGATAGCCAAGAACATTCACTTTCCTTTGTCATGAGCCACTTACTTTTGCAGGTTGTAATCAATTATTGTGAGAGAATTACTCTCATACAGGGTTAATGGGAGCAAAATGTAACCTTGTTTTGGTATCAGGTACTTTTCAGCCTTCTGTGACAGTTAAATTCATGTGGTTCTTGAATCTTTGATTTAGAGTGTTACGTGTTTTGGGTTTGCAGTTTTTAAGTGACTGGATAATATTTCTTCAGTGGAAGTTATTTTCCATACAGTAAACTGATTTCTTTTTTCTTCCTGACAGTGTTACCTGTTTGTATACTACACAGGCTGGAGGAATGCCAAATCTTTCCTGACTTTTGGGTTGATTTGCTTGTGTAACATGTATCTGTATGAACTACGCAACCTCTGGCAGCTTTTCTTTCATGTGACTGTGGGAGCATTTTCTACCTTACAAATTCGACTGCGACAACCACAGGGAAAGTCCCCTGATTACAATGTCTGACAAGTCCTGGGACATATAGAGGCAGTCTTGTTCCAACAGATACTTTCTCTCAGGAATGTAAAGCTGTTCTCCAGAAGAAGAAACTGTCTGGATGGGGCTTTTTAATTTGTTCTTTTCTTTTTTTTTTTTTTTTTTTTAATATGTAAAAATACTGGACTAGAGCACGAAAACTGATCTTATCCATGTGGTGAAATATACATAGGGACACCAAGACTGAGGAATTTTTTCTGTTGGCATGAAAAAAGCTTAATTCAAAAGTGTATTAATGGGAAGAATGTACAGAGTATATCTTTGGCATATCGTGCAAGCTCTTAACTTCCAAAGTCAGTTTTGCCTTTGTAAGGCAGTAGGAGATAGGCTAAAAAATAATAATAGTAGTGCTATTGCATATTAGCAAACTACATTTGGAATATATAAGATAAACATTTTTGGAATGTTTTGTTTCACATTGACATATATGTGAATGTTTTCTTAATTAAAATGTAACCTGGAAACTGTTTCTGGGGATCAGCTTTATGATACCTGTGGTCCTCTGTCTAATGTTATAAATGCTTCACCATTTTTTAATTGATGATTTCCTTTGAATTATCCTTTGAAGGTGATCTATGGGTACAGGGTTGCTTTTTATGATTATGCAAAATGTTCTGCTGCTTAAGACAGGATTTTGCACGCTTCCTTTGTTTGAACTCTGAAAGGAAGGTCTAAAGGAAATGATTGGTGAGTACATGAAATGACTGGTACTTGTTGGGCTACTGTTCTTTTTATATACTTTTAGAAATGGATGAATAGTTAGCTCAAACCTGAGATAAAACAACTGGTGATGAGAAAATAATAAATCAGTTTGATTAGCTTAAACAAGAAAAGACCAGGGATTTTGTTTATTCTTCTGGCTTTATGGGTTGGGAGTTTTTCTAGACTTGTGTTTGAGAGAACTGCTGTTTACTCCTGAAGTTTGTGAATCAACTAGCAAAACCAAAACACTTGGAAAATAGAGTGGCAACCTTATAGTTAGCAAATAGCAAATGACCTTCAGTTATACTCTTGTGTTTTGGGGTTTTTTTACAATCATATGACAGTTATTTATGATGTTTCATACTGTACAAATAGGTAGATACAGATAGATTTAAATAATGTAAGGGTTCACTGACATGATGGGGGAAAAAAAATTAAAAAAAGGAAAAAAGCAAGCTTTAATGGCAGGGGGTTGCCATGCTGCTTGTGGTGTTCAGTCTGGGGATTGACAGAGCTTTGTTGTGCAATGATATATTGCTCCAGGCAAATTTCTTTAGGCTCATAATGCCAAGATGTTATGTATTTCAGTAAATTATTTATTGTCAGATTACGACCAAGAAGAAAGGATCTAGATATTTTATTTTCTTTTTAAATAGGTGGTATTAGTCAAGAAAATGATGCATAATACAACCAAGACGACTTAGAGGATGGAATTGTAATCCAGAGTGAATGGGAGCAATACATACCATAATATTCACAATGTGTTTCTCAGACTCTCGTCTGAAATTAAGACCTTGGTGTGCAGCCTCAAAGTTTGGTGTTGATGATGTTTTTTGCAGTTAATTCTTTTCCCTCCTCATTTTGAAAGAGGCAAGAAGAATGCATTAATGAGCACGGTCTGCTTTTGTTTGGGGAAGGAGGAGAAACAGTCTGAAGGACTGGATAGAAGCAGATGAGAATTTGAGGAAATATTTACGCCATGAGTATTTTTTAAATCCATCAGAAGAGAAACCAGTCTTTGTTTAGCACTGAGACATTGGTCGTGTTAGCATTTGGGGCACTTTTCTGAACTCTTGGCACCAGGAAAAGTGAAAAGCAGTCCTTTACCATTTTAAGGCAGTGATTGAAAACTATAGCTAGTCAGCTATAAAGCCAGGTTTTGTCTTGCTGATAAAGTCTAGAAGAGTCCTTATACCTGTCTTTTCACTTCACCTCCATTGATAGGCTGGGAAGCTGTTAGCAATGCCTGGAATACTGCTTAGTTTTTAATTTAGGTTGTTGTGCACATGGAGAACTTTCTGTTGCATCATTTCTTAAGTTTATATGTTGGCAGAGAGTCTTGTTTTCTCTGAGACTCTTCCCCTTCCTGCTGTTCCTAAAGATGCATTTTTAAGGAATGAAAACTTTCTTTGTCATAATGTCTGGAGCCATTATTTCATTCTTGTTATGCTGGCATTAATCTAATTACTGATTAGCAGGTATAATGAGGAAATGTGACTCTCAGTGTCACAGAAGACAGTTGGGGTTTTGTTTGCTTGTTTTTACGATAGTGATAAAAATCCCATTTCACAATGAAAAGTTAATGAGGATGACTGTTCTTCATTACCTGATATTACTAGGTGCTAAAAACATGGCTTTTGAACATATTAATTTAGTTTGACTATATTAGAACTTGATGAAATTTTGTGTGAGATGGGAAACAAGACACACCAGGCGAAGTTGGAACTGCAAATTGGCCAGAAATTCCTGATATTTCCCACTTACTTTTACAAACCATTCAGAGAAATGGTAGGTGCTTCCCTGTTGATTTTACCAGAATCTTGAGTTATTGGAGTGATGAAGATGGAGCTATGAATGATGACTACCCTGTTGAACAACACGCTTTGGTTTGAATTGCACAAGGCCATTCGTAGTCGTTGGATTTGATTTTTCTCCATGTGATTTAGTAGAAGCAGAACTCACTTCATGCTGTATTTATAAAGTGAGCCTCTTTAGGGTTGGCACAGGTCCATCCAACACCCACAATGTCATATTTTTCTTTGAATACCATGTCACTGTTTACATGCCCTGCAGTGCTGCTGTAAGATTAGCCCCCTAACCTGTGTGCTGAGCAGAGCTTAAGAACACACACGACTTGTCAAGCACCACTCAAGGCTTGAAAGCAAACAAGAGCTTCTTCACCTCTTGTACTGAAGCTGCTTGGGGAATGCCATGAGAGCAAGAGAGAAGGATTTTAGGACATTACTGGCTGGGTATGTACACCTGGCTGTGGAGAGCTGGTGCCTGCTTTCAACATGACCTTAACTAGTCTTGACATTAAATTACATTGCAAAGGCAGACCCGGCTCTGTTTTGTCTTCCCCCTGCCCTTTTCAGGATACAGTCTGCATTGCTTTGGTTCTTCAGTCAGCTTATGGGAAGCTCTGTTTCCTAGCAGGAGGTGTGTGCTCTCTGGATCCCTTTACTGTGCTCTGTCCTTGTCCCCACAAGCATGTATATGTGCTGTGCTCCTTGCTGGGCAGGCAGAAAGAAGAGCTAGGATGTATTTTGTTTCAGACCAAATGGGAACAGTCACTGGGAGGACAGGAGAGTGTCAGATGGCAAGAGCAGGAAGTTCTCAGCTATTTTCCCATGGATTGAAACCCTGATTCTCACAGCACAGCAAGGTTGGTGAGGGCTTCAGCCTGGGTTTGCTGGGACTCAAGGTACCCAATGCCAGACCAGGTAAAGGAGCAGAATAACAGAGCTTGGCTGCCCCAGAACAGGTATTTTATGGCATCTCTTGGAACTTTGGCTGCATCGTGCAAGGAGGTTTCCTCTGGAGCCTTCCAAGGGCACCCTGGCAGTGAGAGCAGGAGCAGTGCTAACAGCTCCTGGCTAAGGCTGTGCAGATCTGTTCCCAGTAGATGGCAATAGTTGTTTGTATCTGGAATCCTGTGTTTCTAAAGATCTCTGGGGCCCGCAGCTGACAGGGGAAGCTCTCTCCAGCTGCTCTGCTGTGAGGTTTTGAATTTAAATGGTGGCAGTGCTGTGCTGCACCATCATTGCCTCCCAGCTGGGTGATGCTGGGCACTTCCTCTGCCCATGTAAATCCCACCCAGTGCCTGCCAGAGAACGTACAAAGTATCAAATAGCTCTTCGCTCTCTTGGTTAAAGACTGATTTGATTTTTTTTTTAAAAAGTGCTTCCTGGCTTTTGCATTATGTAGCCATTTTCTCAGTACACTTGTAAAATCCCTTCCAACAAATATCAGATTGTAAGTCATTCAGGTTTTTTTTGGTGCCCATGTACAGTCTCCTGAACTAAAAAAGTCAATTTAAGGCTGGAGTTTTTTTGTTTCTCAGTTACACTTCAGGCTTCCATTAATTGATGTAGTTACACACAGCTTCTACCTATAAAGATTGAAACCATTGCATTGCCTGGCCCTGCTGCCTCCTCCAGGTGTCCTTCAGAGGACAAGTACAAGGGTACCTGGGAATTTCTTTGGCAAAGGTCAGGTACTTTTCAAAATACACCTTTTTTTTTTTTTTTTTTTTTTTTTTTTTTTTAATAGAACAGAAAAATGAATTCTTTTAAAATCTGTTCAGTTATAGCAATGTATTTCACCACATGGCCACAGCAAGGCCTTGTCAGCTCTCCTGAGACTGTTTCAAGGCAAGTGGGTGCACAGAGGGCCCCAGGGGATGTTTTCTGCATAAACAAGGTCTTGAGGCTCTGTGCCTGGGTACTGTGTAGTGCCAGTGTGCCCCAAGCTGACATCCAACCCCTTGCTAGTCAGGAACTGGATGTTCCCATGTGCAAAAGCAGGAGCTCCTAAAAAACTTTAGCCTGCTTTCTTCACTAGCCAGATGCAGCTAAAATAAAACAGAGACACTTTACCAGTGAAACAGTGTTTAATATAGTTAAATTACTTAAATAGATTTCAATTTCCATGGGAAATCATAACTGTATCCATTTTTGCAAGAGCCAGAGTAAAGAGTGTGTGAATACCCCTTGAAATGATCATGACACACTGTCAACAATCACAGCTAGAGATACCGGGGACTTGAAATTTCATTGACAACACAGTTCCATAAGATGAATCAAAAGTTAAGAAGACTGCAGACTCTTGTAAAGCCAAAAGCAAACCTAAAAATTGAGTGGATGTCATGAAGGTAATGAAACTCAGTGAGAGGGTGAAAGGGATGGAAGGATGTAGGCAAGGGATAAAGGAGTAACAGCATGATGCAACTTAAGTATTTTGCAAACCAGGAAAGATGTAAAGGAGCAAAAGTATAGTACAGGGGCAGACTTGGCAGTTTTACAGAAGTCAATATACTATACTTTTTCTGAGATGTTTCCTAGTGGAAGGGGGAGGGAAAGGGGTGATGCCATTTAAGCTCACGTTTAAATGGCTTCATGCTCAGGTTATGTTTAGGATTATGGCAAATTAATTAAGACAGGCCCATGGATTATCACTTTTTCTCATTGTTGAGTAGGAAAAAATAAATCACCACCACCATAGTGCAATCATTAAACTGTTAATATTACAATAATGCTGCCCTGAGAAGACTGGAAAAGAACTTCATTCAATGTCAAAAGATTGGAGTAATTTTTAGTGCTAGCCAAATTCAATATCAAAACTCTCCCCTCATAGAATATAAAAAATATAGCTTTTTTTTTTTTTTAAATTCATTTTGTTTTTAATAAAATACCAAGGGATTTTTCTTTAATAGTTAAAAAAGGTACATAAATGGTAACAGTGAATTATTCATAAACTCCCCACTGGTGATAAAGATGTCCAACGCAATATCAATGGCACTGTATTTCAAGGTTGACTACCTCACATACACATTTGCCATCACAGCCTTTTTTGAACATCACCCAGTTCCTGAAGACTGAAAATCTGTGATTCAGTTTAAAAAAGTGCCAACTACTGGAAAGTCAACATGATGCTGCAGTACATAGTTCCTGGTAACGTCAAATGGCAGTTACAGTATCAGACAACTCTCATATCAGCAGGATACTATGAAGACCACCTATGAAAAATGTTTTTTTTTAAAAAACAAATGTTCAAATGAGCTTATTTTTTTTCTTCTTCTTATAAGAGCTCCTGTTAAGAGTTAGAAGATTTGCTTAGAGCTCTTTATAAAATGTTTGCTACCATCTCAGTAGCTAAAACTCAAAGGTCCTGTTTCCATTTGTTAAGGTGCCACCTTCTCCTTGAATGCTGCATGGAACAACTGTGTGACTACCACGTTTTGGTTTTTTCCTCTTCTTTGGGGTTGTAGATTTTTCTGGATATTCATTTGAAAGTGTGTCTTATTCAGCCTGGAGACTCACCTGTTTGTTGTTGGCTGATTGTATAATGATAATCTGAAAACTGCCAAGTCTGTGTTCAGAATATTATGCACAAAAAATTACACAAAAGTCTATGGGTTATATACACCTTCCACCACACCTTGGTGTCGACAGCCTGCCTTCTGATTTATATATATAATTTACAAAATATAGAATTTGGTATATCTGTTAGATCTCCATGTTTTCAATATTACAAAATAAAAAATAATAATAAAAAACAAAAACAAAAAACAAAATCAAAAACCCCACACAAATTTCAGGGGAATTCCCCCCACACAATGTCTCTTCGTTTACATCTAGTCTTTCCCATGTAAACTGATATATACCAAAGAAGAGCACAGAAGACTTTTTAATAAATATGTTTGTAGAGCCATCTTTCTTTATCTTGATCTTCCCCTTCATCAGATTTGCCAGCCCCTCCCAGAAAAGCAGTCATTTAGCCAGGTAGAAGAAGGGAACTGAGGGGTGATGTCTTTCACACTAAAACCTTACCAATGCCCTTCTAAAAGGCCTTTTTGTGTGCTGCAACAGCGGGTGTCACTTTTGAAAGCCCATTCAAAACAGCTAATAAAAGCACAGTGGTACACTTCAAACAGCTGGCAGTATGGGATGGAAACAAGAAGTGCAAATCCGTTCCAAAGTAATGCTTTGCAGTGAATCATACATTCCTTCAACCAAGTAAATGTTGTGTTGTCAATAAATACTTAAATAGCTTCTTATATCATCCTGTGGTAGCAGCCTTTTTAAAAATTCCAAATGCATGTAGTACACATGTACACATGTAGTACACATCTTTGGTCGATTTAGCACGGCTAGGAACAACTCCAAGGTGGTTTCTTTTGCTTGCCTCTCAGGATGGGTGGCCAAAGAGTTTGCTGATACTAGCTCTAGAGTCATGGTGTGTAATTTCAGCTGTGCTGCATTATCAGCTTCACTGCTTCACATCTCTGATTCACAGTCTTGGGTAATGCAAATTCCATCTTTGAGTGATTCTGCCATGGGTGCTAACTAATTGGAGGCCCTTCATTTAGAAAGTATGTTGTCATTTCTCCTTTGCCTTTGACCTTAATGATGCCTCGATATTCCAGCTGATAGTTGTTGGCTGCTAAAACCTGGTACATGTCTGTGGTCACCTGCAGAATAAAAAAAAGAGTAAGCATATGTTTGTCATGCCTCCCACAGAGTCTTTAGGTTGGCTTTTGGAGTAATCCATGAACAAAATTAAAGTAGGATCAACGATTTTGTTTCTAAGTCAGTCGACTTTTGCACGGTGAGCACTAACTGGTTGGCACAAGTTGCAGAACAATCATAGCCTTTAGAAAGTGAGAAACTACACAAGTAAGGGTACACAACTAGGGGGGAAAACCCACTTTTTTGTCAAGGAGGTCTCAGGATACAAAGATACCAATGTGTCCCATTTTAAAAGGTGCACCTGGCAGGTCAGTCAACTCAGTTGCGTTCATTATATCAGTGAAGCGGTAGTAGGAAAACAGGTTAAACATGTTTAAAAAGGTTAACACATAAAAAGGTTAAACATACTTAAAAAGTTCTCAAAGCCAACTTAGAAATTACACAGTGGATGTTCATTTCAGAAGGAGTCATTTAGATATTTGTTTTTATGATGGAGAAGACAGTGGGCAATGAGAAAGACCAACCAAATATAATCATCCATCCAGTGTTCAAATTCTTTCTGCAGATGCCATTCAAAAATAATCACTTGCTCTGAAAATAACAGAAGTGTAAAGCCCAGATTTCCTGAGATACTTAATTACAATGTATTTTCTCACCCTTTTCCAGGTGGCTTTAAATAGTTCCATTTCTGGCTTCCTATTGCTGTAGCATTGCTGTGCTGATTTGCTTAACTAGAATAGAAATGGTTCACAGACCATCCTGTAGGAAAGTTTAAAGGGTGTTGGATAAATATTGATCCAGTTAACTGACAGTTTAATTGGAAAGAAACAGCCTGGCTTCCCCTCCTGGGTTTTACATCAGGTACTCTATTTTTTACATCCCTTCAGTACCCTCCCAAGGAATGACAATCTGTTACTGTGGACATTGGCTCAGAGCAGGACAGTGGAATTAAATCACTGGAAAGGTCCCTGTCTGAAGGCCAAGGAGATGTTTGATTAAAAGACAGTTTCCATCAACCTGGTTAAACTGTCTTCTTTCTCTGATTATATATCCCCATCCTGCTGAGGCCTGGATCCTCGCTGGCCTCACAACACATAGGCTTCGTGAACAGAGAAGTGAATTACAGGAACACTTCTCTGAATCAAGCCCCTGGAAAAATAAAACAACCTCCAGTTGCTCGTAGCTGAACAGCAAAGTTGGCAGCACGTGTGGGTGAGCAGGGCTGTGCTGACAGTGCTGGTAAGGCACTTGGGGAAGAAAACAGGTCAACATCCAGAGCCAAGGTTGAATGCTTTTCACCAAGTGCTGCAAAGTTGGTGAAGATTAAAAGGCAAAACTTGATGGTACAATTAGCATTCCCCAGTCAGCTTTTCTTTCAGTACTGTGCAAACATATGGCATAAAGGAATAAAATAAAAACAAAATTCTAATTCTAATTAAGTTTCAAAACCCATAAATGGCACAGAGTTGGCAATGTAACTTTTCCAGTTAATGCCTTACCTGAATCCTGTCAGGCACACCAGTGCTGTCCATTCTGCTGGCTACATTCACTGTGTTGCCCCATATGTCATACTGGGGTTTGCGTGCTCCTATCACCCCAGCTACCACAGGACCAATATTGAGGCCTGGAAGGAGAGGAGAAATCACACAATGATCAGATCCATCATGTGTGAACCACATGAAGCTTGAGGCAAGCTATTTTTCAGACAATAAAAAACATTCTGAGGTCCATAGGTTCTAGCTGTGCTTTACCCTGACATGTAAACCTACAGGCAAACTGTGGGGAAAGAATCAGGTAAAATAAAAAAAATTCCATTTTGCCCGTCTGACTGGAAGCACAGGTTTGGATCTGCTCAATTCGGAGCTACTTTCCAGTACCAGCTATGGTACCAGGATAAGGTTTATTAGCCATCTGGCTGCCAAGCTCACTGGGAAGTCAGCACACAGCTGCTGCAATGCAGAGTGCCTGTCAGCCAGCAGCCTGGTGGCCTTCCAGAACAAATACCACAGTTGACATCCTCACATTTCTTCTCCCCTTTTTCTGTCTGTTTTTCTTTCCTGACTTGAAAGACGATTTAGCATCTAAGAATGGCAGAACCCAGGACTGTGGGATGTGGGCAGGGAGCACATCACAGGCAAAATGAAGCCAAGTCAAGCTGTATGAGACCATTCTGTGGTAGGAACTTCTCTGAACCAAGGTCAGCCGCCCATCTACTCTTGGTTCTCCAGGGAGCTTCAGGACTGATGCTGCTACCCTAATGAAACTGCTCTGATGCTTTAGAAAGGCCAAGGTGATCACCTGACACAAGACAATTCATATCACTGTACAGCTAAGGTAACATCTGTGATTTTTACTCTCCATGAAATCCCCAGCTCAGGATGACCACTACCTCTATGTAATCTGTAAACACAGTGACATTACCGATCTTCATCTGGAAGTTGTTGAATGAATGTTCATTAATGTATTTCATTTGGTCCATCAACCTCATGGCAAAATCAGCCAGAGCTTTGATATGTGTCTTCCCTTCCTTGTCATAAGTGGAATCATTGAGGCCTGAGGCAGCCATATATGTGCTGCCAATGGTCTTGATCTTCTCCAGCTGCCGAAACTGGTCTTCACTTATGATCTGTTTCACAAGAGCAAAAGAAGCAAATAAACCTTAACACACATGTATATGCTGGCACTACAAACTCTTGGCCAGAGCCTCCACTACTCAAAGTGTAGGAAGAAATAGATATTTGAATGAATGACAAAGAAATCAAAAGGATTTTAATGTGGGGAAATAAACAAAACAAAACAACTAGAGACCTCTAGAGTGAGAAGTGACTCATGGCACTCATGTGACTCAGGACCCCATAAGCTTCTCTCAGGAGCTCAGGAAAGCCCAACTAAATTAATTGATTCGTTTCTGTCCACCCAGATTTTCTGCAACTTACTTCATCAAAATCGGCGATGATCTCGTTGAGCAGTCTCAGACACTCCACCCCTTCATTGTTGGCCTCCAGCTCCACGTAAAACTCTGAGAAGTTGCTTATGGAGGCAAACATGACAGCCACACACTCACAGGACTGGTAGTACAGTTCATCATTTCGCCGCTCCTGAGCCAAGAAATGGGCTGCCACGTCCTTTGGCAAAATGTTGTGGAGGAGGCGTCTGTTATAGGCCTGCAGCTCCTCCATTTCTTCTTTTTCTTCAGTGGCCTAGTTTAGAAGGGAGAGACAGTGATGTGCTTACTGTTTTGCTAAGTGCTCTGGGGAAAAAAAAGGCTGAAAAGGAACTTGCAGGGAGAACAGAGACAAGGGGAAACTGTGATGAAGGACAGAACCAGACAGATGCAGAAGTTTGAATTTTGATGTTATTCTTTGCCTGCTTTTACATACATGTGTACACACAAAGAAACAGATCATCTTCCATTGCAAATCACAATGTTTTTTTCTGAAACTGGAAACATTTGAATCTGGAAATTAAATTAAACAAGGAAGGACCCTTTAGAATGTGATACCTGTCCATGTCTAGGCAGAACATGGAAAACACTTGGCTCTGCCTGGGGAAACAAATGCTTCAGCCAGCTGAGCCCAGACCTGGAACATACAATCCTTTCCATTGTTTTCCCATTTATAAATGAGGACAACAATGTTTACTTGCTTCCCAAGGAGCTTTAATTAACCAGTGCTACCTCAGAGCCTCCTACTCAAACTACTGAGACCTATTATTAGAATGATGTCCTGACACCCAGAAGGTAAAATTCTCTATGAAACTTGCTGTCCTGTGGTTCCCCAACTATGAGTATTGGGCAAAGCTGAGGCTTGCCCTGCTTGCTTGAGAATCACACACAAAGCCTCAACATCTCTTCTGGGCACAAGTAGTGAAAATATTACCACCAAACCCAGGGCCTGGAGCAGTGTGGCATTATCTACAGTGTGCTGGTTATTTAGTCCTGCTGCTGAGAGGATGATGAAGGTGGATATCAAGCCAGTCCTCATGCTTAAAAAGGAAGTGAAGGAAAATGCAAATGTGACTCTTTCACACCTCTGAACATAGTGAACCAAAGCTCACTGAATTGGCAAACAATCCAGGAGCGAATATGAGCTTCTTACATTTACAAATAATGTTATATGTTTCGGCAACAATGACAGGCTCAGTGGGCCAAAATCATTAACCCTGATCTCCAGATCTATAACCCTTTACGGTGGGGACCATCCAAAGTACATTTACAAGGGAACAAGAGGCTTCACTGAATAACCAGGCTGAGAAGCCCTGTGTATGCAAAGTACCAAAGAGCAGACCACTACTAGTATGTCCAGTTATATGCCAGGTCCAGATTAAATTGGAAGGCATTTTATAACGCTCCTCAACCCTATGGTGAGTAGCTCAGTAGCTCAGTTTGATATTAACACCAATGACCATGTGCATGCCTCTGACAGAGCAGACACCCACTGACCTGAAGCTTCCAGAGGAAATCAAGCCTTGCAGTGGATTCCACTTGCTGGGCATGCAAGTACAGTGCCAGGACAAAGACAGTGATGATGACAGGGGTCACAATCTTGAGCGCAACTCGTGTCATCACTGGAGAGCTGCAGGCAAGGAAAGAGCAGAATTTCCCACTTAGTCTCAGCATGGTGGAATACAGCTTACCCAGGCTCCCCAGTTCCTTTAAGGCTAACCACCCTCTGAAGAAAATGCTTTTTTCCCCTCAGAGGATGGTGACAAAACAGACAAAAATACCTCCAAAAAGCTGAGGACTTTGGCTCATAGGTGCAGGTTTCTAAAGCAGTTTGAAATTGGAAATTGAACCCAACTGCTTAAAGAGGTTTAGCATCAATATAAAAGTAATCTTTTAGAGACTGGCCACACCTGCTTCATCACCACTGTGCTTGGCAAAACTGAAAGTCACACTCTTCAGACTGTATTCAACGTGTCTCCTGCACTTAGTGATTCTCTAATAAGTCACTTCTTAACAGCCTTTCTTTTGTAAGTATTCTATAAGCTGAAAAGAACACTGCTACACATTCCCATACCTTCTGACAAGCAAACAAATAAAGACTGTTAAATGTGAATTACAGCTATAAATTATGAAAATATTTTTATAAAATCTTTGCTTTGTAATTATGAGTAAGCTCTGTGAGATGCTCTCTAAAGCAAGTTGACTTAGAGGGTGCTCTGAGAGTAGCTGTGCTTACAAAAGCACAACACTGAGCCCACTTAGGGCACAGGCACTGGGTTGCACCAGCTCACAGCAATGCACAGTCAAATACCAGACACCAAAACCCATAAAAATATTTCATGCAAAAGTGACTCACCATGATAGCGTTGCATTTGCCGACACACTGGAAAAAACAAAAAACACACAAGCAAAAGGTTAGCAAAGAGTTTGGCTCCTCCCGTCGCTTGTCCTGTACGTCATTCAGCAGCATCTCTGCAATGTGGCACCTCTAACACTGTGTGGGGCTATGGCCCTTTTAAAACAGAAAACTACAAAAAGATGTAGGGAGGGGAGAGGAGGAAAAAAAAAAAGGTGGTGTGAGCTACACAAAAATCTGGAGTGATGGTGCAGCATTGTTATAATGGTGAAAATATCTAAGAAGCATTAAAAGTCAGAGAATCATTTGGGATTTTAATGTTGGATGCTCAGCAAATGCTTGTGCATCCATCAGTGCTTCAGCAGGTCAGTTTGTAAAGCTCAGTTTAAATAAGGTAGCTTTGGGCTAATACCTTGTGAGGGATAGCTCCTCTCTTCTCCATTTATTGTAGCATGGAGATGCATTTAATTCCTTTACCTCTTGCACTACTCCCTTCTGCAAGCTGCCCATCTCTGTTGCTGTGCCTACCCATGGGTATTGCACATGAGTGCACTAAAGAAAACCCTTCTGTGGATTGCTTTTACTGTTCATAATACTGCAAAGCACTCATATAATGAGAACTGCCAGAGAAGATGAAAGTTGTGATTTTCTTATAGTGAGAGGATGGAAAGGAGCTTTCTGTTAGGTAGTAGCTGAGTTCCTGACTGACTGATTGCTTAATGCTGCTGAGTTTCTTCTCAAGTGTGGGTGGAGTGTTAGGTGGCTGAGAACCATGTACATGGGTCCCTAAAATACTAATTAAATGGAAAGAAAGAAATCAGGGGCAAAATTACAGTAGTGTCATTGCTGCAATTACAGCTTTGCAGGCTACTAATGTGATACATCTGTAGCCTGAGAATGTCACAGCTGCCTCAAGAGTTTCAGGACACAGTACTCTGGGACTGGGGAGAACCTCTTGCTCCACACTCAGAAACACAAATAATCAAAATTAAAATAGCTGAGGGAGCCTAAATGGGCATAAAATTAAAAAATAAAAGCATAGTGATTCTCTAAGCTTTTTTGTTCTGGGATATTTTCTGCAGCTCTGAGCATGGAATTTCTTCTGACATGAACTTTGCAAACCACTGTTGTCTTGCTCATGATCTCTTATTACATGGCTTCTTGGCCAGCTCCAGCACTGAACCTGTGTGCTTGGACATGGAGCCAGTTTGGGAACCCTGGGGTCAACAGCTCCCATACTAAAGGTTGGATCTAGTTGGAGGCACTTTGCTCATGAACACAATTCCCCTGTGCCCTTAAATCACCACCTGGGCATGGATGAGTGACTGCTTCCCATTATCACTCTCTCTTACGATGGGAACATGGCAGATCTGAGCCTTTGTCCAGGGGCTGCATCTCCCTGTGGGTGTTATGCTTGCTCTAAAATCATCAACAGAGACTGTGAAAGGCAGTAAACCCAGTATTTAACGTTTTGCACAAGTGAAAATGCCCACTGCCAGCAGTAGTGGTGTAGGCAGCTCCCCCATGGGACAGACCTTGCCAGCAGCAGATGGCTTTTTAATTCCAAATCCCTGGGCAAAGCTCTTTGGGATCCACCATGCAGGAATTCAACTTAGAGGATCATATTGTTTCATCACATCTTTAAAACCAAGGCATGAGTTTTATTGTCTGCACAGGGAAAAGGTGACAGGACAGGAGCTCTGTGCACCCTGTTGCCCTCCACCTGTCTGCACACTGTGGTGTGGCTGTGCTCAGGTCCAGCAGCTCCTGATGTGCTGTAATCAGCTTTTCAGTTGCTTGCATGCTGGGGTGGTTTGCACACAGAAGTGTGAAGTGATATCTGCATCACTTCTAATTAGTCAGGGTACCATAATGGCTGCAGAGCAGACAGGAATTATGTAGCTACAATGGGCACCAAGTTAAAGTTATATGTGGTCATGCTCGATTTGTTGGGTTTTTGTTTTTTTTTTTAATATCAGCTGGACAGTAAGGTAGATGTCTGCACTGTGTGCTACATACTGAGCTCCTATTTCCCACAGCACACAAATGGACTACCAGACATTGGGACAATAAATAGCTGTCCATGGAGCTCACAAGATGAAACAAATACCATTTTGTGAGAGATAATACAGAGTATCATGGAAAGCTATTTCGGGGAAAACACACTAACCTTCTCCACTTTACTACTGACATTTTGATTGTGAAGTGATGTAAATTATGCTTTTAAGTGCTGTAATTTTGCTTAGTGCTTGACTTACAGGAATGAAATTATATTTAGGATACAAAATGCTTTTATTTCTCTGTGTTAGAAAATGCTAAATGGCTTCTGCTGTTGGAATACATAACATCTGTGAAAAAAAGGAGGGAAAGCTCATTTTCCCCATACCTCCACAGAAAACTCCATGGGGTTTCCTACATAATTTCATTTGCTTGAACTAACAAAACAATTTAAGTGATTGCTGCCACTGGCAGTAAAAGCTGTATCTCCATTAATTATTCCTTTGCATGCAGTAATGTTAAAATCATAAAATATTTATGTGAAGGACAGAAGTAACCAGGTACATCTGTCCTGAAGAGGTATAATGACCATCAAGACATTTAGGTAGCTACACAAGCTATTTCATAACACACAAGATAGCACATGGGAATTGTTTCAACCACCTTCCTATCCAAGACAGAGGCAACCACAGCTATCATCATCCTTAACAAATATTTCACCTAAACTGATGGTTTCTGGATCTCTGTTCTTTGCTGCTCTGGACTCTCTATTATTGTGAGCTGCCTTCTTGCCCCAAACTGAAAAACATATTCTAGTTTAGGGTTTTCTCCTCCTGAGTAGAGAAACAGGCTACTTCTCCTGTCAGACAGGCAACTCTCCCTGTTATACATCCTAGCATCATGTTCACCTTTAGGCAACACCACGCTTTTATAGACTCATGTTCAAGGACAGTTGTTGCCTACAAGGGGAAATCACCAACACAAGTAGTTAACAATGCAACTCCCAGTGGGTAATGAAACTTGTGGAGAACAAGTTTCTGGATGTGCCAAATCTCCCTCCCTGTCTTGACCTTCAGGAGAAGGGTAAACATATCAGTGGAAGGAGGTTACCACCATGATGAATGGGTGACCTAGTGATGATAAATTACCTTTTGTAAGTAAAGGGGCAACTGTCCTGCTGGGAACTGTGCTGAGACAGCTGTGATACTGGCTTTTCAAAGGTAGACATATGTCCAACAGCAACTGGCAGGAGATCACCAGCCAAATGTCAACCACCACCATTTCACTACCCCAACATATGTTTGATGTACCAGATGTCCAAACATCCTGGTGGTTAATTATCACATCCCTGAGCCAGCTCAAGTTTGATGTTTTTGTTATTTATTTATTCTTTTTGAGAAGAGACATTTCTAAATTGGGATTGTAATACCAGAAGTGAGAATGACTAATTACATTTCCCCATTTCTGGAAGAAACATAGATCCACTCTGATTCAAGTTAGATTTTCTTATTACTAAATAGTTCATTATTCATGTTCTGAATTAAAAAGATCTTAAAGGGAATGGCATTCTACTCTTCAGAGGTATTGTCAAACCTTCAGTTTACAGCCATGCCTTCTCTGGTATCATGCAGTTCCCCTTCTTGCATCACTGCCTTGGCCCCCCTGTCCACCTCATGCCACACAGAAATCACTGAATGAAAGAAATTAGGTGAAGATGTCAAAACTGAAAGGCACTTACTAGGTGTTAGCTGTAACCAGGAGATCTGCATTGTCAAAAAGGTTGACCCCTGGCACTTCCACAATGAGAACATAGATAAATTCAATGATTAACATAAGGATCAGTTTTCCAATACAGCTGATCTGAAGGAACACAGAGCAGGCCAGAAGACTCAGTAAGACACTGTAGGTAAAGTACTGTATAAAGACAAAAAGGGGAAAAAAAATCAGAATAGAGATGAATGTCAACTGGATAAGTAAAAATGAAACCAAAGGAAACTAAACAGAGAGATAGAAAGGGCCTGGGTGTTATGTACTTGAGCTAACCAGCCTGGGGCTGCCTGTGGGATTCTCTCACAGTACAAGAGATTCAAGTGTTACAAGAGAACTGATGGAGAGGAAAGCACTCATCAGGTGTTATTTGCCTTCCACTCAAGAGGCTTTGGGCTCCAGCTGCATAACAAAGCTTTGATGTAGGTTTGCCATGGACACGGTTACTGAATTAGCAGAAAGCATCATCCAGTTCTGCTGGAATACTTTAAGGTCAAATTCTGGCCTCAAATTTGCATATCTGCACAATACACAGGGCCAAGGGCAATTCACATCACCAGGACAGATATCCACTTGAGGCCAACTGGAAAGTACTGCCCTTGATGAATCCATTGGCAAGATACAGGCTGGACAAATGCCCAACCAATTCCAAACCCCATGATAGTGTTTCCTGCCAGCAGTTGTACATGTGTGGCAGTGGAGCCCTCTGCCACACCTGAGTGGTGGGGCAGCAACTCCTGCCAAACTGAGACCTGAATGTTTACCATGCCAGTGCTTTCAAATGTGACTGCAGACTGTAGGTGCCATTTATGGCTCCTGGGAAATCTAGCAGGTAAAATGAAGAGAAGCATGTTCTCCAGCTCAGAGCCTTCCTGTTACCAAATCTGTGAAGCTTTAAGCTCCAACTATTTCCAGAGAGGTCTATTTCTAGCCAAAAAATATAATGTATCAGATGCCTGAGGTAATCCATCCTTTCACTTAAAAGCAAGCCCTGGTTAAAGTTGAAATACATGTTCTGAGCTCATTTATTAAAAAATAATTAATGGATTATATATTCAATAAGAGAAAATCACTTATACACATTGTAACTTTACTCTTCATTTTCTAGAAAATGGGTAGATATTCCCTGTAGCTGATAAGTAGGATCCCACCATCTCCTAAAAGCACACTGGGAGAAACAGACAACATCCATCCCAGATCCCACACCTGACCTGCAGAGTGCAGGGGAGGGACTCCTCAGTTCTTAGCCCATGGGCTGGCAGGACCTCTCTCAAGGCTGCCATAGCATCCTCAACATGGAAAATGGTTGTTCCTCTTTGCTTAAAATTCCCCTCCGTCCTGAACCAGCACTAGCACTTTTACTTTTGGGTCTTTCTTTCTGCAGAAGAGCCTCTGCAGGGTTCAAAGTCACAATAATGGTGGTCTCAGAAAACTCACTGAACCAGATGGGGATCATATTTCTGTTAGGTTAAATAGGTTCAGTGGGATATCAGGGCTTTCAGTAGCACCTTGAGCATCTGGATGACAACAGATCAGCCATAAATCTGTCAGGTCCCCATAAACCCAGCTGACCTTGTAATAAATTCTGTCTCCATCCTAAACTGATTTTTCCTTTTCAATTTCCAGTATACAACATATGAAATCACCTGTAACCTAAAAAACTCAGAGAAAGGTCTTGAATAGCTATGCAAAAAGATTAATTTTGTCAAAGTATAAAATATATATATGTTTTTTCACCATTAGAAGCATTTTTTGTTTTTTCAGACATGTTGTTCTGAAGTGGTAAGACTTGCATTTGCACATTGAAGCAGTCCACTAACAGGCTGCTAGCTTGCCTGAGCCCAGAACCTACTACAGCTAGTGAAAGAAACAAGCAAAGTTTTTAATCAGGACATAAAACAACAGAAGGAAGGGTTAAATCTATGACTAGACACTGATTTTAAATGAACTGATTTTCAAGTAACACTTGAGCACCCATAAATGCCTGTGACATGATTTGCAGTTCTGCATTCCTTCAAGGAATTAATGGAGAAAGGCCATTTCTCCTGACATAGGCAGGATCCAGAAATCATAAAAGCCTACTGATTATTCAGCCCTGAAGGAACAGTAATGTGGACTCATTATTGCAGTGTGTGTAGTAGCTCCTGTCAGTCCTATAATGTCCATCAGGAGCAACCTTGCTTTCCCCTGAATCACTGAAATTGATCACGCAGACTTTACAGCCCCTTCTCAGCTTAAGATCTTCAACCCTTTTTTTTTTTTTTTTTTTTTTTTTTTCTCCAAACAATACCTCTGGAAAGTTGCAGTTGGGCAAAGGACTGTCACAGAATCCCTGCAGGGTGCCCAGGCTATAGTTGGAAGTCAGGTTGCTGATAAGGCATATGTCCACCCGGTCAGGAGTGATGTTGTATTCTGTAGCCACGCAGCTGGCAAGATCCACAGTGCTGCACATGAACTGAAGAAAATGATGGTATTAAACCCAATGGCATAGACAAGAAGAAAACAAAATAGTTTGCACCAATTAAAAATCCCCTGGAAAATGGCTGCAGCAATGTTCAAAATATGCAAATGAAATCACTGGCTTATGTTTTACTGCATGTGCAATGGTTATGTTTTGTCTCTCCCAAAATAGTCATTAGTAAAATCCAGGATGTGCACTCTGGAAAGCTTGTTTCATGCTCAACTACACATACAACTTGACATCTGAGGGTTCACATGTAAGAAGAGCTGTAGATGTTGCATATACAAATAGACCTGTCTGTGATAAGGTCCTGGTGTTGCTCTATTTCTCTTGATGGGAATTTCTGAGCTAATAACTTTCCCCTGCCATCTGTAAAGCTTCTGCTGTGGGTCCTTCTGCAGGGAAGACTTCAGCAGCAAGGCTCAAAGGCTGATGTGCTACATTATGCTGAGGAGGCAGTAGAGGCCCATTCTGATCTCCTCCATGTGCTGCTTTGTTTGTCCATTTTACTACTTGTTACACTAAGCAGTTCACAAATGCAAAACATCACATGTTAGGTAGGAAAACAAAGCTCTAATTTCTGTGTGGTCACCAGCTCTTTGCAGGTGACAGTGGGGGAAGGTGGTGGAGGTGGAGCTAGTGTCTCCCATTCCAGAACCTCAACAGAGCATAAAATTGTTCCTAAATCTCCACTGTGTAAGGGGAAGCTGAGGCAAGAGTAGTAGTGATCTAATTTTTAGGTTAAGCCTCTCCATGCCTCAGTGAGGCCATAACTGAGAGGAGCAGAAGGCCATGTGAAATCTCTACAGTTGCCTCCAAGCCCAGAACCACCTCTCTCTTTTTTTCCTTCTTTTTTTTTTTTTTTTTTTTTTTTTTTTTTTTTTTTTTTTTTTTTTTTTTTTCTTTCCCCCTCTCAAAAAATAAAATGCATGCAGGGTAGAGAATAGTCAAGTGGCTTCTTTAAAATACATTCAGCCTTCAGGCCATTTGTACAAGCAAGAAACCAGCAGCGTCGGGGTTGACAGAGTACAGTCTGTCTCTTGCTGAGCCTGAGAGCAGCACAGCAGTGTTTGAATGTGAAGCAAAACCACTGTGGTCCCAAAAGTACATCTCAAAGCCAAGTCTTCACAGTCCCTGTTGGGATCACTGCAGTTGGAGCAGGATGTGGCACTGTGCAGAAAACTGGGGCAAAGCCTACGCAACACTCAATTCCCACTTGATCTTGTGGGAATTAAATGATGCATCTGCCTTGTGCTGGCCCTTCATGCAGGGCTACACTTCAGGCTTGGCTTATGTACCTGGAGCAGAAGCATTTAAAGATACAGAAAAGGAGGGCACAAAACAATGCCAGGCATATAGAGTGCTATGGGGATACAGCTCTCAGGCTTGCATTTTTTTCTGTGCCCAAAAAGCAAAAGGGAACTGATATCAAATGCTGTAAGCATTAGGCAGGGTTCCAGTAAAGCCAGTGGTTGTAAGAGTCAGAAGCTGCAGAGCACCAGTAAGAAAACCATGCAGAACCAAGTGAGTCAAAAGGAAATAATACACATACCATGTTGACAAAGGCAGACAGAAAAACCAGGATGATGGCAAAGACTCCAACTAAGGTACTATTGGTCCTGGACTGTACAATCTTCTTAGAAAGAGTCTGGAGTGGAGCTGGGAAAAGCTGCACATGGGGGGGGAAAAAAAAAGACATTAAATACACATGAAAAATCATTGCTTTTACAGAATACAACCTGCATTTGAGCTGCCCACGTCCTTCATTGTGCAGATGCTGCTCAGGGGTTAGGAAGTGGTGATGAGGGATTGCAGCTCTGGGACAAGGGTGAGCAGGAATGTGATGGCCTCGTAGCAGCAGTCCCAGTGAGCTAACCAAATCTACTTAGTCCTTCCTAATGGGAATGATGCTGAGCTGAGATAGCATGGCTGGCAGACCTGCACTTATCCTGTTGTGAGGAGCAAAGCACAAGCCATCTGGAACTGAAACAGCCAGAAGCTTGAGCCTATGAATTAGTGGATCAAAAAATTTAAAAAGCAAAAATCAAACAAAACCCAAACCACTATATCTCTTTGATCTCAAAGGCATATTGCAGCATGTTCTGGTGTCATTTCAGTAACAGATGGTTAAACAGCCCAGGCCAGTCTTGTGGTCTGTCACTCTTGGAGAAATCGGCTGTTCTCCCCTCATCTATGGCACTCAGCATCACAGACACACGGGGCTAAAAGTAAGAGTGGCTGAGGGTGATCACATTGCTCCTCTCGACAGACTGTCCCAGTGATTCACTGCTAGCAGCTTTCTCTGAATTGCTTTCTGGCTGCAGGCTACCAGCCTGCTTCATTTTAGGTGCTCCATTGCCTTCTAGGTAGAAACCAACTCTGGATACAAGTGGAGACTAACCAGGAACCCTTTGGAGCAGAGGCTCTCTCTACAACAGAGAACAACAAACAAATCCTTTCTATTCATCTGGTATCACCATCCTGGCAGCAGCTCAGAGCTGCAAGAGGTGGATACCAGGAAACCTCTGTGTAAGGACAGACCTCAGCCAGGCTGTTGTGTCAGGGCAGGGGGCTCTGCTGAACACTCCCCAAGTTTCTTCCAGAACCCAACTCCCCTTTCCCTCCCAGCACACTGCATAATAACG
Organism: Phaethornis superciliosus; assembly: GCA_023637945.1. Taxonomy (NCBI): domain Eukaryota; kingdom Metazoa; phylum Chordata; class Aves; order Apodiformes; family Trochilidae; genus Phaethornis; species Phaethornis superciliosus. The sequence goes on from JAJQWJ010000007.1 coordinate 27,963,951, forward strand.
AAGCCACTGGAGGGTATTTTTAGAGACACAAAGAAGCAACGCAGCAGCACGGCACTGCAATTTAACTCTGACTAATGTTTCTATTAAAAGTCTTGCTTTTCCCTTTTATTCTTCACTCTTACATCTTCAGAGATGTAACATTTTGTCAGTGCATAATGGCTTCCCACACAGCAGTCCTACAACGTAATTACGAAGTGTTTGAACGGCCAAGGAGCTGAGTAGCTGGTGACTTCTACACAGGGAGAGAGAGATTGACATGGCAAGAGTTTTAAGGAGCTGTTTTCACCTGCACTTGCACAAAACCCCAGCTAACTCCAGGTGAGAGGAGAAGGAAAGGGAAAATCAGGGTTCTGACTTATTTGCACAGCATGAGAATTGACTGAAATTCACTGGCAGCCTATGCAATCCTTCAGGCTCACGCAGCCACTTTAAAACCAAGCAAAACACCTTTTTCTCAGAAATAAACCTTGCTGATATAGAAATCCTTGGCTCTGTTGATTAGCCATGAACCAGAATAGCTCCTTGCCCCACCAAGTCCAGCTGTTTCCATGCAGACACCAGCGCGCAGATCCCGGTGGGAAATACCATGGGGATTTCCTCCCCTCTAACTTTTATAGGATTTGGAGGGAAAAGGAGGGTTTTCACTGCGTTTGAACAGTTTTCTCATTAGATCAGAGCTGGACAGATCTTCCTACCACCCCGTGCTTAGGCCTCAAGGCCAAGCTCCACAAAGGTATGCACGGACTTAACCTCCTCTGTAATCTCTGGGAAATCAAGCACCTAAATAAAACTGAGGCGTACTTTGTTGTGGATCTTGGCCCAAGTTCCTGCTGCCAACAATCCCCCAAAAAGCCTGCCTTTGAAGCAAGCCTGAGATATCAAGCAAAGCTATCAGTGAAAAACACATTCTAACGAAAACATGTTTTCTTTGTATTAATCTTGGTTCTCATTACTCTGCAAACTAGGGAAATTTTTAGGTCAGTAAACAAGTACAGCTGGAAAAAGTCCTGAAGAGGGAACAAATGCCAAAAACCCTAGGAGGTCAGGATTGCAAGAGGGTGTGGCACAGCCATGCTGCACATCTGAAGGACCTCTGCTTGTGAACAACATTCATGGAGGCTCTGTAACACAAGTGATGCTCTCCCCATTACACAGAGGCAGATGGAGACACCAGGAGTACTTGTACCTTGGAGGACTTCTGTGACCAAAATGGAGGCCCTGTCTCAGCTCTGACAATTCAGCTCCACTACAATAATGTTCCCTCAATAAGAACATCAGCAGTTTAACAAAAAAAGAAGAAAAAAGAAAAGATGATTTCCTCTCCTATTCTCCAATAAAATAATTTTTAAAGGAAATAAATAGAATTAAAAAATAAAATAATAAGATTAATGAATAATATTTCTGTATTATATATAATTGCTATATATAAAATATAAACTATTCATAAATAAATATTCTATATAGAAATAAATCTTTATAAAGAAATAAATAAAGAAATAAAATAAAGCAAAACATCAGGATGCTATAAAATTAAATCCATGTACCGTTGCTGCTTAGCCCATTGGTTTGTAATCTCAAATACCATTTACTTCTCTTAATAAGACTCAGGTCTTGCTTGAGAGAACAGCACGAGCAAAGGTCTAATGAAATGGCAGCTCTAAGCCTGCAAATGTATTATAGAGAACAAGGTCTGAAAGCAAGGATGTGACCCATTTGAGCAGCTGAGATTCACATTTGTGTTACCACACATCACTCATTAACCCTCTTAAAATCCCCATGTAAAGAAAAATAACCACAGGGGGAAAAATTGGATTGTCCAGCCAAGTCCAGTCCATTCTAACTGAAATGCATAAATGCTTCTGTAAGACATTATCTCACAGAAGAGAGAGGCCCTGAAAAAATGCAGGTACCGGTGAATACAGAAAGGAAGGTAGGACACTGCTGTACAGGTGAAAGTCTGAACTTAAAAACAGAAAGGACAAATTTTACACTGAAAATGATCCACAACCTCCAGCCATTTGCATGAAAAATATATACTAAATAAAACATGCACTTTGCAATAAAAGCTGATCACAGACAGGAGAGTAATATTTCTCCTTTTTGTCTTCTTAACATATAATGTGGACAAGGAAAGCTGCTTAGATAATTGCTGGTGTGCTGTGAGGTGAAAAAAAAAACTTATGAGGTCTTTAAGTTCTTATTTTTCAATTTGTAATAAAAGCCTTTGAGTCATTTTGAAATACATTAAAGATGTTTCTAGAGTAAAAGACAACATCTTCAGGCAACTTGACGTTGCAAGTCCATTTATGTAATTTATTTCACAGTGATTTATTAACCTAGTAAAAAAGTGCAGTTTTCAGAGGTATTTTTTTACCCTGCTTGAGAAAAAAAATGCTTTCGGAGCACCTAGACACCTCTGGGAGACAAGGAAATAGGTAGGCAAGCTGCACCTATGTAAAGTTACAGAAAAACTTATTTTTTTGTGAAGGATAATTGAAATTTTCCTCATATGGGCTCCTGGGATCATGCAAGAATTTGAATTCCACACAGCAGTGAAGATATCAGAAGTTAAGGATTTTAAAAACACAGACTTGGTAAGCTAGTAGCAAAACAGATGTCTGTCAGTGGAGTATTTGTGAAGGGACACTGGTTCCCATGACCTTAGACTCTATTGGGAAGGAACACCATCTCACAGTGGCCAAGTCTTCATGAAGCATCAAAGTGAAGAACTAGGAGTCTCTTGTTTATTACAGCTGAAGAAACTTGGAAAGCCAAGCTGGTGGGTTGGCAGTTCCAGGATCAGCTTCTAATCCATGGAGAATTTTATAGTGGAAGATAATAATGACAGCAAAAGAAAATAAAACATGATCAAGCTGTCCAGAAAGAGCCTGCTGGCCACTGTCAAAGCCAGAGATGCAGAGGCCAAAAACAGGGAAGGAAATCTCACATGAAAGCTGTAAAGAGGAAGTAAAAAGAGCCACTTTTCATGTAACAGCACAGAAAATGGTCAAACGTGATGCTTATGCTGATATCCTGGGGTGGACACCTGCTTTCTAACTTTCTGTGGAATGAGCCATTGGTATTTAAAACACTTGCTCTCCTATCCCTTATCTGAGTGTGAAGGAAAACAAACAATTTAATCTAAGGGACCTGTAAAAGTGCCTTTCATAAATATATATGTAAAAATGCTTCCTGAAGCAATGTGATGTGGAGTACAGAAGAAAAGTAACACCCTTAACCAAAGTCTGAGTAAACCTATTGCTTAAAAAACTGATGTGAAACACCAAAATCTTTAATGAGAAAAGCAGTCTGCAGCTTCTGGCAGCTGCTGCCATCAGACAGGTAGCTGACAAGCTACAAGTACCTGTGCCCTAAATAAACCATCTCATAATCAGATGTTGTCAGTTGATGTTAATCTGGAACACTCAAAAAGGGGTAATCAAAAAGGTACTGGAGCTAGGCCTGATATTTTCAATATTTGCAACCTATGCACAGAAGGCACTGTCTACACAGAATGTTAGACATGAACACCTTGTGGGTCTGTGTCAACAGACTGAAAACTCACTTTTGGAAATACTAGGAGATTCATATAATCCCATTAAATTCTGATGTTAGTCTGAATTCCCTCTGATGTCTTGTATTCCAGGACCTGTGCACTGAGACAAAGCCAGCCTAAAAACAGGTGCAGGTACCACTGAACAGACCTCTTCTACAGAAATTTGGAAGATCAAGGTAATAAAAGCAAGACTATACATTCACTTAGGGTCACAGGGACTGGAAAATTCAGTGTGCTCTTTAACTGTTAATTGAGGTCACTAATATAATATTAAAACAAAAAGCCCAAACCAAAACCAAAACCTTTGAACAACGACAGAAGAATTGAGTGCTGCTGGTGGTATGTAGCAGCAAGAGAAGGCTGTGAAAGGCAGTGGGTGACAAACAGCTGTGTGCCCTGAAATCTGTCTGGCTGCAAGTCAGCCAGCTCCAGTGCTCTGGCCCTGACACATCCCTTCCCCCAGTATTCCCACAGCATCAGCAGAGCTGGGGTGTTGGTGTGGCTCTGCATGGCTGGCATTGGGATTTTGCTGCCAGTGGCCCTGCAGTATAAGTAGGCTCCAGTACAGCTCTGCACCAAGTTTCCAAGCCTTCTGTGTCTGTGACAAAAAGCTTTTCACAGTGGTGGTTAATTAACTGATAATCATGCAACTGCTGATACTACTTCACACTAGTCCCAAACTAATGACACTCAGTAACATCCTCCATGCAATGAACACACCAGGTATAACCAAGAATCTTTCAGTTCCATTTCCCAGCTCAAGAGACCCAAGTCTGCACTGTTATTGTATTTGCACTGTTATTTTTGACTTGTAAAGCTTATTGCTGGTAAACAAGCAGGACCAATGGGATGCTGCACTTACAAACTAGGCTTCCTTTAAAATTGTCATAAGCCCAAGGGAAGCCCTGTGAGCAGGTTGTTAAATTCAAATATAACCTGAAGCTTCTTTCACTGGGAACAGTTTGTTGCTCTTATTAGAAGAGAAGGCGAAGCCTAATTTTCCAAATCTAACTTTCAAAAACCTAAAAGACATGAAAGGTGCAAGTCTGTCAAGAGCACCCACATTCAAATGTTTAAAATGGCACAGAGAAGATAATTAAAGTGAGGCAAATCACCTGCCTGACATAATCCATTACCCCACTGTTTCTTCTGCTGGAAATATAACTCCACTGAGCTATTCTATTCTAGGCTCCGAAAAGAAAACTGAGCTTGGGCTAAGGATCCTGAATCTGAATGTATTCAGACACTGCTAGACTTGAAGGATCCCCAAAACTGCAAATACAAACAACTGGCATCAACATTTTAATCAGAATGTCTTCAAGTGAGGAAGATGAGCACACCACTCTCCCCAGAGCTCTGGCTGCCAATTTACCACAGACTGCCAAGAAGAATTAATATGTTTTCAGATTCCACAAAACATATTTCTTTGCTGATCAGAACCAGTTACAATAAAGAGTCCAATGAATTTTGAAAGCTCTGTACACTCATCTGACAAAGGCTGATAAACTTCTATATGTTTGTGGCTTTTACTCCTCCCTGTTGCGGGACATTTTTCCTTGAAGATATTCTGCTTCTGATTATCTGCCCAGCCAAACATGCAGATGCAGCAGGGGTCAGCACACAGGCAACTCCACAGGAAGTTTACAAGGAGGAAAAGAATGGCCAGGGTTTCATTCCACACTGGAAAATACATTCTTATTATCAATCTGAGAGTGCCTGCAGGGGACTTAATGCAGATCCACAGAGTGATTACTTCTTGCTGAGCTAAAGAGATGTCAACCCTAACATCTGTTTGCAGCTCATTCTGTCTCATCAAAGACTTTTTCTGTAACCCTTACCACTCAGTGTGGAAAGGATGGCTAACAAAACATGCTCTGTTAGCTGAAGAAACGTATTGCTGATCCAGTTATCTTAAGCAAAAGACTCTACAAAGAAACCACAGTACTCACCTTTACACAGGAGTAAATGACTGAAACAAACACCACTGTGGTCAGGATCAGGAAACAGGTCAGGTAAAAACCCAGCATAAATGTAGAGCTGAAATCAAGGAGAATTTTTTTTAAGAAAATGCATACCACATAAAATAGCTACAGCTCTGCTTTCCAGAATGTTACAGCTGTACAAGTTAGGACACACTACACAGGCTTTCCAATTAGGACAGCAGAAGGATATATTGAGGTGCTTTGAATATCAACAGATACTCTGTCCCATTTCAAATCACTACACTGGATGCAAAGCAGAGAATGCTGCATTTTTTATAGCAATGTCTTTCCTGTAGGGGAGACAGCCAAGGGACTCAGAAATATTTCATGAGTTAGAGGAGTTGACAGAACAATTTGTTATGGTGGGTCAGCCCTGGCTGGCTGCAGGTAGGAGACCCCTAGGAAGGAAAGAGTTCTGAGCACTGCAGTGCAGCCAAGTGGGAACAGTCTTGACTGGAATAACTACCCACCCTTTCCATGCATGGGAACCTCTGTGCTGCAACACTCTGTGTTCTGTCCCTTTCATGGGATGGGAGCAAACCTGGCATGAGGATAGTCAGGGAAAAGAGCCTTAGCTTGGTCAGCTTGGGAGGTTCCTGTTCCTCCCAACTTTGAAGTACAAACAGGGCCCCCGGGCCAACTTTGTACTGTACATCTTCTTGTGTTTTGATCATGAAGATATTCAATAACAATTTCCCAGTGATTACTCTCAGTGAGACAGGGCAGACCCTCTCCAAAAAGTTATCCTTGGTCATAATTTAAAGGAAGTATTCCTGCCTCATGACATTGAGGCCAACCTCCCCAAAGCCAGCTGGTCTCTGTGTTCTCCCATAACTACTCAGATAATTGTCCTAGTTGTTAATTCACTGTTTGAGAAACAGTTTGTGAAATTCATTAAAGCTATTTCTCTTTATCATCATAAACTGTCACTGCCATTTAGTTCCTAATTTCAGATTCAGATTTCATGTTGTGTCTTTCATGAAGCTCTGATGGTGACACATACACTGGAGGTTTCAGTTGCTGATGTTACCTACAATAGAAAACCAAAACTAGGCAATTGAAATACAAGGACCTCCAGTTAAAACACGAAATTTTATTTACTCTTGAATTAATTCTTTTTTTTCAGATACACCAGGCTTCCTAAGGACACTTCAGGACTTAGCAAAACAAACCATCCACCATCCTTATGGGCAGCTTGACATTTACACCATGCTGCCATAAGGAATTGGCTCCCATGTAGTACAAACGAGTCAGGCATATGGTTGCCACAGATCAGAAATTGTCAAGTTGTCATTTAAATGCTAAATTGGGTTTTATGAAGACAGCTTAGTGGCTGCTTAGGGAGCTTGATGAGCAATACAAAGACTGGTAGAGGACTCTGCAGGTGTGAAGTCACAGCAGTAATATTCAGAGATATAAAGTGTAAACCTTCTCTAAATCAATAATTCTCAAAGAACAGTTTTGGCCATAGTTAACAATGTGTTAATTGCTGGGATTTATCTAGTTTCAGTTTTGAGCCTCTTTCAGGTTCAATCCCAGTTTCCCAAAGCGGATCCTGCCTGTTTACACAGTGCACTGGTACTGACGTTAGCTCGCTGATTCAGCCTTCCTGTGAGCAGAAGTGAATGTCCTCTTGCCTAGGAGAGTGAATGACCTCAAACATGAGGCTATGCCTTATTTCTATGACCTTCCAAATATCTGATCTGAACAGCACAAACCAATCTCTACTCTGATAAGATCTGTGGTGTGAACAGAAGTAGAAAGCAGCTGTGATGGCAGATAGTAGTATTGGAGCTCTATTTAAGCAATTTTTTGTCTTGTAATGAAGATGAATTTGGAGCATTTTCAGAGCTTCTGTGATCTTGTTCTTCAGATTAAAAATTACTGACTCCAAATTTATTTCCAACACAGCAGTGCTCCGTGAATGATACATTATTGCTACAAAACCAGAGCACAGGAAATACAACCGGGCTTTAACTTTTAAGAGACTTTTTATAAACTCTTTGAGAAGAAATACCATGTCTGCAGAGCTCACTGCTGGAAAAGATCCTGTGGGTGCCTTTCAGACAAAGCAAAGCACTGCAGTGGTCCAAAAGCACTGAGGAGTTTATGCCACTCTTGCCTGGGGAAGGGAATGACTGCAGCCCCTGAACCTGGAGTGATTTACCCCAAGTGCAGGCAGGGGTAGCTCAGCTCCTCCTGTACCTTCGCCTTGCATCACTACTCTGGGTCCAGAAGAATAAATGCAGGAGGCTTTATTCCTCATCTGTGAAGCAGACCCTGAGATCTCAGTAATCTGAGCAACGTGGTTGTGATGAGTTTTTCGCTTCTCTTTCCCACTGCATTCAAGCTAGAGGACAGCTGAGCCTCATGTTGTGAATGCATCCCAGGCCTTAGTAGGCAATCCTCCCTGCTAGGTGGTATTTTTTTCCACAGGCTTATAAACAGGCTGAATTAAATTTCATAAGGTGGAGGTAAATGGTAGGAGAAATCATGCTGGGAAAACAGAAGTCCTCACGTGCCAGGAAAGAGATTTTAAGCTGCACGGCAAATGAATGAAAACAATAAGCACCACGCATCACTTGAATATGAATTATTTAAGGATTTTTCTCTTCCTCTTGGTGCTCTGAATTCTCAGTTATAAAAAAAAAAAAAAAAAAAATCAATAACACAAGCAAACCAAAAACAAAACAAGGAAAAGTAGGCCAGAACAGAGGAAGGGAGCAGATGGGACCAAAGAGATGAAAAGATACTCACTGTGGCACAATTATGATTTGAACAAAGCAGATGAAGAGGAAGACTAGGGAGGCACAAGCCACGTAGGCTCCAAACCTGTCATCCACCTGCTTGGAGTACTGCATAAACACAAACAGGGTTATGTTAGTAGGAGAAAGCACTGGCTTCCTTCTCTCCACAAAAACTTCCTGGCTTCTGTTTAGGTCTTTGGAAAGCAGTGCTAGTAGGAAACTACTAACATTACAAGCTCCTCTTTTCCCTGGGCAAGCTGTTGGCTTGGACAGATCCAAAGGCCAGGAAACAAACCCACACAGCTAAATGGAGAGAGGAGTCACCATCTGCCCCTTGGATGGGAGGAACAGGAACGGATTAATTGGGACCAGGATTCTAGGTCACCATTGTCAGACAAAAGATTTCTTCCATGGAAGTTTCCTCCAATACAGATGAATGTTGCTAATAAAAAGATCCTGTATTTTGTGCAGATGTCTGGCTTGTTCTAATGATAGCATGAGGATGCTGTGGTTTTCACACAGTTGCTTCTTCCAACTACTTGTCAACATATTGGTCACACAGGAGCTGCATCCAATTCCCAAAGATGCTGTATTTAGCTTGAAGCATGATTCTCACTACAGACAGTCTCAATGTTTGAACCACAAAATAAAAGGTGCTCAGAACAGGTGAACTGCTAATTGCCAGCAGCTTTCAGCTATGAAATTGAAGGGAAGAAAGTGAGGAAATCACATGCTTGAGCTTTTATCCATTCACAAACTGATTCATTGAATAGCTGTAAATCCTGCAAAAGTCTGTGTTTGCAATAGGTTGTAATTCCTGTTGTTCAAAGAATGTTTTTAAAAAAATTGCTAAAATAGTGCAAACTTAGTTAATTACTGAAGCTTTTTCCATTGAATATTGAGTTTGATCTGAAGAACACTGAAGTATTCCAAGGATATGTGCTTAGATTTAAAAAAAGAAAAAAGATTACTTTGACTTTCTTTGGGCAATTAAAAAACAGCAGTTTACATAATACCAATCTGCGTACCTTGGATTTAACTGAATTTAAATTTTCAGCCACCTAGAGCTTGTGTTGTTTCTATTATACAGACACAGAAGTTGAAAAGATCTTTGCCTCACAACAATGTTATCTGAAACAATATCAGGAAGTAATCAGCTATTTGGGAGCCCTATGTCTGTTACTCCTCTTTCTTACGTTTGTGACAGAGAACTCTACTTGTTGCTTCAAATAGGTTTCCAAAAATGACCAGAGTAGGGATTGCATCCCAGCCAACCTTAGTAGCACCTGTGGTGGGCTAAAGGCAGAATGAAGACCTTCCAGAGGTGATTCAGAGTTCAGGCAGGCTGAAGCAGGTTTCCTCAATGATCTGAGGGAGATAAGGGGTGACTACAATCTCAGTTTGGATTCCTCAAGGTCAGAGAAATATTCTGGATTCCCTTTACAGCTCATCACCATATATTCACATGTGTGTCTGACAGAAATGGCTTGGTTTTCCTGCTCAGTGCTCCCTTCAGATAACTGTGGCTTTCGAGGGACATACATAGCAAGGTTTCCATAAGGAAGCACAGATTTTTTAAGATCACAACCTCATCTCCAACACCTAAAACCTAACTTTACCTATAGATTTAAAAGCTTGACTTTACAGGAGCATTAAAACTCACAACAAAGCTTGACTAGCACGTTGCAATGATTTTCAGATGTTACCTTTTTCTCCAAGTCAGGCTCCCTGAATGTTAAGAGGAACTTGCGCACATGCTCAGAGCGTAACCGATCAATACTTCTGGCATCTATGGCACGGCCCAGAAACTCATCCACTTCATCTTCTGGGTTCATACTTTCCTGTGTATTCCTAAGGATGTTATGAAAAGGCAGCATAAGAGGGCAAGATAATTTCTCCCTCTTCACCACATATTATCATTTCACAGTATAACAAACTGGGGCTTACTGATATTTTGCTTGTGACAGCTTCAAGTTGGAAAAAGGATTATAAGCTGAGAGGAAAATAATATTGGTGCTGGAGATCACTACTCCACCTGGGGAAAGGATCTTATTTACTTGTCCTTTTTCTATAGTACATGCATCTGTTTTCTTGCATTGCAGCCTCTTTATCATCTGGTCAGCCAACTCCTTGCACTGGACCTCTGACTTACTCTTCCCTGCACTGCTGTGCTGTTGTAGCTGTTAGTGCCTTAATTAGCAAAATTGTTTATCTAACAAGTTATATTTCTTATTTCACAATAATGATTTCTGTTGAAATATTCCAAACTTGAACTGAATTTTTGAGAAAAATTGCTAACAGAAAGAATACATGCGAAAAAAAAGGCTTGACATCCTTCCCCTTCATGCAGTTATAAAGAGTAAGAAGACTAAAGCAGACAAAATTTTCAGTTTGCAAGGTATTTACTTAACTCAAGGAAAGGTTGCAAAGGACAAATATAGCAAAAGAGAGGTTACAAATTATATTCTGCTTTCTAAATATGTGGAATGAGATTTCTAAATGGCTTGTAATCTTTAGTATCAGCTTGTAACTGATGCTCAGCTAGAACTTCAGAAAAATGAGGCTGATTTTCAAAAACTCTTATAAAAAATAATACTGAAAACTTAATTGCACTGAGGCATTCTGCACTCAGAATGAGGAAACCTGAAGTACTTCTCCAGCCTCTCTAGTTATTTTTAAAACCTAACAGGATTTAATGGCTTGCCTTAAAACTAGCTATAGGCAGAAATTAGCTATAGGCTAATCCTGAAGTGTTGTTTTTCTACTCTGCTTGCATGTTCACCAGTTATCCTCAGGATTTGCTAAGACTTATCCATTGCAATATGCTCCCCACTTGCACTGTGGTATATTCCAGAGGATGACTATTTCTATGTGCAGATCCCATGATGGCACAGCAACTTATGGCTCATGTTGTGTGACCTTCACCTCAGGCTCTCTGGATCAAAAAATCCTGTGGTCTTACAAGCACGATGAAAAGCTAGACTGCTTTATTTTCTCAGTTTTATTTGTGCTGCATAGCAGTGCATAACATATAAACATGTTGCCACTACAGGTACAACTGTGCTGTAGAGCAGAGACTTCTCAAAGAAGCTTAGAAAACAGAATGTGGCTCTGTTTTGAAAGTTAAAGGTCTCTGTCCAAAAAAAGACAAAAACTCTCCAAAAGCTTTCTGCAAAACTGGTCCAGATTTCAAGATCTCTGTACCTCAACTCTGCCACATACTTGTTGCCAGGAAAAAAAATAATTCAGGTCCATCTACTCTTTTCCATTCCAGTTCCCTTTGCCTCAGCCAGCGAATTGAATGTGTCTACACCTCAGCTGGGTGGTGACAACACAATGTTGTCATCTATTTAGTGACCAGATGACAGCCCCAAACGTAGTTTGCTTTAAGGTCTAATCTCTATTTTAGCCTAACTTACTGTCTCAGTAGAAGTGTGAAAAATAGTTTTTCTTTTTGGGCTCTAGAGTTATCTAATTCCCTGAACTTCGTATATCCCACTTTGAAATTAAATGTGGTTTTGCTCCTAGAAAGACAGGACATGTTCCTAGACATACAATTTACTTCTAGGTGTTTCCTTACAGGGACCACATCTGTTTAAGATGATGGTGTTTATTTTATTAAGTCCTCACATTGTCTTCTGGACTCATAAAAACGAGCATGGAAATTTGTATTTACAGAATGTCTTCCAAGATCCTGTGAGTTATTTACATGTTTAGTCATTTTATACCATGTGAGAGAGGTGCAATATGTTCTCCCCTGGAACCAAAGCAAAATTATTGGCTGAGCATCCTGGTGAACCGCAGATTTCAAGCTCTAGTCACTCAGGAAGCCTCATGCAGGAAGACACAAAGTGAAATAGAAACTTCCTGCTCAGGCTTTGGCCTTGGCTGCCTCCAGTTTTGTAATAGGTCCTTTTCTATGCTGCTGAGTGTATCTCTAATACTGCAATAACTTCTATGGTTGCAGATTGTGTAGAAACAATTCAGAAGGTTTTAAATTGCCTTGCTGGGGTAATCTGAGGCAGCCACCTTCATATAGACTGCAGAAAAGCTTGGTTACCTTGTACATACCTAGCTGCTTGGGTGACTTTTGCAGCCAGTTGTATCCAAACTAAATGATTGTAAAGCAAGTTTGGGGACATTTACATAAATATATTTTAGATCAAAATACAAAAATTCTCCTGTGCTAAGGTCTGCCCTGGATGAAGTGTCTGTAAGTCAGAGCTGAGGTACTGCCATAGACTAATGAAATTCATGTGTGGAAATACTTTTTGATATACTGATATTGGGGTGGTGGGAAAGCAAGGGTTTCAGGCTGCTACAAAACTTCCAGAAACACCTCTTCAAACCACTGCTGAGATTTCTCCAAATGCAGCCACCAGAAAATTGTTGCAAGGGATAGAAAGACCATGACCAGAACTTGGAGCAACTTCAGCACTGTGCTTGCAAAGATGAAAGCTAGCAATTAACCCAGAGATGCTGCCTTCAGTGTAGTCCAAAAATGTTCTGCTGATTTAATTATTTTCTGTAAATGAAGATTGTGACCACTATGAAAACTACATGTATGCCATAGTTTTAAATGTTTCACCCCTAGATTAAATAACTAATTCTGCACTTATGCACCTGTCAGGTCCTGCTCCATGAGATGCATGGTGTCAATGTCTTCCTCTACTGCAAGAGGGAATTATTAAGGCTCAGTGTTTCTGCACATGAAGACACTGGGCTGACTGGTTGTTTTACTTATCTCCTTTTAATCAGTATCACCATGAACATCTTCTGCTAGAGATTTTTTTTCCCCCCCCCAATTCTTTGTTCTTGAGCTAAGCAGATTTCTGGATCAAGAGAATCTGAAGCAAGTAAGAGATGCTTTTGTTGCTGAACAGAAATTCTGTGATCTGTATGAGATGGTGTCACACTGAATTAGCATTGTAAATGCACAACTCCTAGCCACTGGCTGTAAGACCCCAAGTACCTTTTATAGCTACAAGACAGAGGAGACACACTGGTCCTTAGAGCAATAGTGGAGATGCACCAGTTAGGTGACTCTTTTGGACCAACACCATGGCAGCTGAACTTGTTTTCTTGCTGAAACCATGAGGAGAGATGCTATTTCATGAGGCATAATTAAAAATCCTGCATTCCTAGGAATTATTTTGTAGTAATCCATTAGCCATGGATGGAGCAAGAAGCCCCTAGAGCCCTTGTAGCCCCAGCAAAATATTCACAAGTGCACAGAGCTCTTGTATATTTGACAAATGTTATGAAAATCAAGTTTGCATTAAAGGGCAAGGGAATTAATTAATATTGACATCTTAGACCTTATAAATTCTCTTTACTTTTAGGAAGTTGCTCTTGATGCTCAAGCACCATAATGTGAATTTTCTCAAAGCTGGGTGCCTAGGGCCCACAGAAGCATTTAGCTCTCACAGCTCACAGAGATCTGCTTAGTCCTGACCAGCAACCTGACAAACATGATAAGGAGCAGCAGCAACATATTTTAGGTCTCAGTCTGTTCTATGGTCTTGTACCTTGCTCTGAGCAAGTTTACAATTAGTGCCATTCAATAGGACTGAATGTGAAATTATTCCAAACACCTTCAGTATAGGACATTTTTCTTATGTGCAGCTACAGAAGTTAAAAAGTGAACATGGTTGGATCTTTTCCTACAAAAGATTTTTTTCAAAACACCACTATTGCTAAACTGGTATTTAAACCAAATTTTTTTTAAAGTTCTATATAGAAAAAAAATAAAATGCTGCTTAAATGTGGCTGTGTTTTAAATCATGAAAAGTTTGAATTGACTTTTCCAAATAATTTATAATTTCTGAGTTCATTTTTATATATAGAAATAAGTAATATGTAATAATGAATAATATAAAATATATGTAAATATGCTCAGAAACTTACTTCAATACATAATACATTTTTCTTATCAGAGATATAACGCTCAGACATACTTTATAGGAAGATTTTGTTCCTGGGAAATTTTCAAAGCAGCAAATAGTGAAGAATACTGGGGGCAGGAGGAAGAGCAGCAAAAGCATTTTAATTGCAAAAGCAAGTTAGAACCACACAAACAAATAAATGCTTTGAGGGCAGCAGCATTTCTGAATGCCCATCAGTCAGTCCCGTGCCCTCGACTGGCTGTCCCTCCAGGAGAAACCTCCAGGGATTCCAGGCATTATTCTTGGCTGCCAGGCATTAATTTTTGTCTTTTTTTAATATGAGAAAAAAAACCCCAAACTGCAAATGTAACTGTATGACAGAACTAAATATGCTTACTTGTCCTTGGGGTCCTCAAAACCCTGAAAGAAAGGAAAAGAACACAAAGATTAGGAAACAGCCTGACCTTGAGAACACAAAATATCCTGAGAACAGCATTTTGAGAGGAGTTTCCAGAGAACTCATTTGTTAGGCATGGATGGAAATCCATGCTGGCCTATGGCAATAATTTGGGCTGCTATGTCATCAAACAGACAGCAGTTCTTGAAAAAAAACATGCCTTCAGGTATAAATATATGGAAGTGAAGATAAAGGAAATGCTTTAGCTGACTGCTGGCACACCTTAATTCGGTGTCTTTTTTTTTTCAGCCCCTGTTACAAATGATAAAATGGACATTATGCTGATATTGAAACTGAGGATATATTTTACTTGAAACAAAACTCAGAATAACATAGGTCAACCACTGTACTCAACACAGCTACACCTCTTCATGTCAGAGGTTGGCTGATGGAGTTGGATGTATCTTGGTATTCATTTCTTCAGAAGGAAACTCAAGGGATCTCCTTCCTTTTGCCCTTGCTGCATTCACACATGAAACATATTTCCTTGAATAAAATTTCAGGATTTATTTATAGTATTTGTGACAGCCAAAGTGTTCACAATTCTGTCAGGGCCATTGCAATTGAGCAAGTGTATCCATTTACAGCCCATCCATAGTTTAACTGGCTAGAAGGCCTCAGAGAAAAATAGAGAGATATAATTTTAGATGTTTAGCATTAACATACCAAGTAGACCAAATTGCATCAAAATGGCCATTTTGCATGGGCTGAGACAAAATCTGCCCTCTGACATCTTGGCTTAAATTTAACTGAAGTCAAGAAAAGTTGTATATTTGACAAGCGGGGTCAAATACTCAGGCACAATGTTTGTACCCTGTGTTCCAAAACATGAACCAAATGTAGCTGGGGTATAGGAAGAACTCCTTTTGTTTTCCTCCCAGAGACCTCAGGAGAAAAACACTCAGAGGACATGAGGATATTCCACTTGCAGCAGCTATTAGGCTGGGGCAGCAAATGGAGATTCACCGTGACTGTAAAAAAGGTAAAATCTTTGGGCAAAATTCTTCCCACAGCTACCTTGTCCAACATCATCAGAAACAAAATCATTGACCAGATACTAAATGAGAACAGATTTTGCCCTTGCAACTACTTAGCAGTGGGTTGATGTTTTGAGAAAGAGAAGTAAAGCCAAGACAAGTCTCCCTGAACAGTATCAGCTTAGCAAGGGGGAAACAGTGGCTTTTATCACTGAGGTCAACAGCCAGGACTGTGATTCATTGAGAGTGCAATTTCCACCTTTACATACTTAGTTTCAGACTTACACTACCATTTAAAATAGAAACTGCAACTCCAACTTCCCTCATCAGAAATTCAAACAAAGAAAGTCTCTCAGAGTCATGTAATAACCACAGGAGATTCATGTGCAGTGGGAAGAAGGAAATACTAACATTGATTCAAAATTAGCATGTCCAGTAATCAAAGAAAAAAAAAAGTTTGATTTCACAGTAAAGAGTGATGAAGTGATCATTCAAGTCTTGTTTATGTGTGTTGTGGAATTTTTTTGCTTTGCTTAATGATTTTATAGTTGTCAGGATTATCTGATTTACTTTTTTATTTATCCTCTAAGCAATGCTACAACACAGTGCCAAACCTGAAAGCTCACTGATTAATCATGGAGACAAAACTCTCACTAATTTGTCTGCTGTCATAGTCTGTCAGGCTGAGAAAAAGGGAACATCAGCTGAACATGAATAGATACCAGCCAAAAAATGATGGTCAGGGAACCAATGAGAAAACAGCCAGTACTTACTTATTAGACTGACATCAAGTTCACATTTTCAAGCTTAGCCACATAGGAACAGGATGACTGACTGCAGTGGGAGAGTCCCCTAAAATGGTCTGAGTTTCAGAGAGCTGCCTAAACATTCATCCTACTGATAAACACAGATCTGATACTCCTGCTTTCTAGGTGTCAAAGTCTAAGGATACAAGCCAACCAGCTCAGGTTACCAAAATACCTCAAAAAGAACATAATTTTAAAAATCCTCAATATTTCAAGCATGGAAAACCACCATGCTTAAACATATAGGCTGTATGTTTAACTGGTCATTTACAGGCAATCACTTGTTCAACATGGAATTTGATTCTCCCCTGCTTCTCTCCCCCAGCAAACCTGTTACAAGAAAAGTATCTAAAAAAACCCCAGAATTAATTGATCTAGCTTTTCTACTTAAAATATTAAATTGTGCTTGAAACCCTGGAAATTATTCATGCTGGTAGCTCAAATTGAATCGGTGTTTCAAAATTAAAAATTAAAAAAGGGCACATTTCAGGTAAAGCAAAAAAGGGAAAGATTATATTTTCTTTCACAGATCTTCATTTAATGAGACTAAATATTTAAAAGTGACTTGAACTTCAATTAGAGAGAATCAGCTTAAAATTAAATGTAGTAGGAACCTCTTTAAGATAATGAAATGATTCACTTCAAACACTCCCATTTCATATTAAAGATTCTTCAAGCAGAATTGCCAAAAATGGAATTGTTATGGAGAATGGTCTGCAGGGTTTTATTTTAGGAAAAAGCCCTCAAACACAGCTTCTTAAAAACTGGTTATTTGTTACAGATCTTTCTTATTTGCACTGAAAGACTGCCAGGATACAGAGCAAATATACTTCTAAGATATGGCTGGGACAAGATTTTCTTCCCTGTCCACTAAAGCACCTGTGTCTCAGTCAAGCATCAAGAAGCCTTTTCAGTGGAAGAAATGATTGCATTCACAGGGTCATGCTGCTCACCCAATTTTTGTCAGAGGGAATTTTTCCCCTGGGTTTTTGTTAGAGTTTTCACCTCCACCTGTTTTGTGGGCATGCTTAGTCCATTGAAAAATTGGCACTTAAATTCTTTCTTACTCCTTGCACTTGGGTACATGTTGGTCTTTCTCCTTCTCCACAGCTGGCCAATAGTTTAGTTTCTTGAGGACTCAGATGCTTTACTCCAATTAAAGCCCTTTGGCTCAGCATAGGGCTGCATGTGTGAATTGCAATGGTCTGTGTTACACACAGATGAACACTCAGGACAATCAGTGCTGCACAAATACATTCTACATGGATTTGCCTTCATTCCTAAAGGATTAAACTACACTAGTAGTCAAATTTCCAAACTCAACCGGGAAAGTGAAATAATGGAGGCTGCTGCTGTGAGCTGTCTATAAAGCTCCTCTCCAGCATCCCTGATCCCACCTGTCTGTGCTGACTGCTGGAGGTTGGGCTGCAGTGGTACCCAGCCTGCTTGGGCATGGAGCAGGTTTTGAGCTGCTCAGCAGTATCCCAAGATTACAGTTTCTGCTCACACAGCTACAGAAATCTGAATGCCCAGGAAAAACAGCTGATAAAAATGAGGTGCCTATCTTTTAGGAGAGAGGGAATAAGAGGGTAGCAAGAGAAACAGCCAATTCCCAGCATCAAGTGTATAAATACCTCCTCGTCTGCTTATGGATTTCTGCCCAGCAGACTGAAGTGGTGCCAATGGCTTTCTAGGTTGCTATGAAGAGAAGGCTGGGAACTGTCAGCAGGGATGAAAATGGCAAAAGTGGTGATGGCTACAAGTATCAGACAGCTAGGAGCTCACAGGAGTTCAAGAATAGCTCCATAATTATGATGATGAAGTAGGTTTTGTTAAAGCCAAGATTCCTTGTCTCTAGGAGGGACCATAAGGCATGAGCCAGGCCTTATGGCAGTGCAGTACTAATGGACTGCTGCATACAGGACCTCATGTAATTTTTATTCAGTTACATTGGAAATATCTCTGCTACTGGAGTTATTCCCCTTCCCCCAGGAGGCTGCATTATTCTGACATCAGATTGCAAATGTAAAGGTAATAGCATTTAATGATTGCTGTGAGATTAAGACAGTTCTTGGTCTGACTTCAGGAAGATTAACCCAAACTTAGTTGAATCAGCTCCCTTAAAGCCACTAGTACCTTTTAAAAAAACAGTCCTTTCATCTTTTCTATATGAGATGCTTAAAAAACCATACATTTTATAGAAGGTCAGGTGGCTCTGAATTTACAAGCATTTACTTTTAATGACTGTCATCAGTGGGAGTAGACGTGAAGGAGGAAGAAAAAGGGAATATTGCATTATTGCATCTGTCTCTAAGGCTTACTATTTCAGGGGGAATATTTTATGAATATCTATTGTGTTAAAAGCTCATATGACTGTCATCTCCCTGCTTGACTTCTAAGTTAACGAAGCCCTTTTCTTTGAAGATTAAAACTGATTCCTTAAATAGAATGATAAAGTGTTTGTCAAAGCCATGACAAGCTGACTGCTATATCATAATGCTTCAAATGAAAAACCATTAAAAATAATAATTCTAGCTCTTAGCTGCAATTAACATATTGTAAATATGCAAAGAAAAGTGGAATAGACTTTACATTCTTTTAACTTTTCATTTTGCTTCAAAAATAAGACAGTAGAGGAGCTGACAAGCTCTGTGACCTTCTTAATGTCAACATGGCCAGGAAGCATGGATTTCACCTTAAAAGCTTTGCTGACAACTCTAACAAAAATTGACAGAGAAACTATTTTTCTTACCCTTTTTTTCATCTCTGTAGTGAAGTTGAAATGAGATTTACATGATAATAATGCAGATATCAGAAGATCTTTAGACTTAGGCCCAAGAGGATTAGAGAAAACATGAGCTTTGTAAGAGGTCAAGACAACTTACAAAGCAAAAGTGTTTCAAAGAGACAGTGACTGAGGAAAATGGAAAAGGAGAGTGACAGGCTGGGAATAGATGAAGTTAAAAACAAATCTGTTGTGGCCTCACCACAAAACTAATTATTCACATCTCTTTTCAGCAGTGTCATCACAGAATCACAGAATCATCTGGGTTGGAAAGGACCTCAGAGATCACCAAGTCCAACCCTTAATCCATTACCACTGTGGTTACCAGACCATGGCACTCAGTGCCACATCAGTCTCTTCTTAAAAACCTCCAGAGAGGGAGAATCCACCACCTCTCTGGGCAGCCCATTCCAATGTCTGATCACCCTCTCTGTAAAGAATCTTTTCCTAATCTCTAACCTAAACCTCCCCTGGCAGAGCGTAAGTCCATGCCCTCTTGTCTTACTGGTAGCTACTTGGGAGAAGAGCCCAACCCCCCCCTGGCTCCAGCCTCCTTTCAGGGAGTTGTAGAGAGCGATGAGGTCTCCCCTGAGCCTCCTCTTCTCCAGGCTGAACACCCCCAGCTCCCTCAGCCTCTCCTCACAGGACTTGTGCTGGATCCCTTCACCAGCCTGGTTGCCCTCCTTTGGACCTGCTCCAGGACCTCAATCTCCTTCCTGAACTGAGGGGCCCAGAACTGGACACAGGACTCGAGCTGTGGCCTCACCAGGGCTGAGTACAGGGGCAGAATCCCTTCCCTGGACCTGCTGGCCACGCTGTTCCTGATCCAGGCCAGGATGCCATTGGCCTTCTTGGCCACCTGGGCACACTGCTGGCTCCTGTTCAGCTTCCTGTCAATCCAGACTCCCAGGTCCCTCTCTGCCTGGCTGCTCTCAGCCACTCTGTGCCCAGCCTGGAGCTCCCCATGGGGTTGTTGTGGCCAAAGTGCAGGACCCGGCACTTGGCCGTGTTGAACCTCATCCCGTTGGAATCAGCCCAACTCTCCAGTCTGTCCAGGTCCCTCTGCAGAGCCCTCCTGCCTTCCACACTCCGCCCCAGCTTAGTGTCATCTGTGGATTTGCTAATTGTGGACTCAATCCCCTCATCTAAATCATCGATGAAGATATTAAACAGAACTGGGCCCAGCACTGATCCCTGGGGGACACCACTGGTGACTGGCCACCAACTGGATACCTTTTGCCTTTGTCCCTGTGGTCAATGAGGCCAGGCTATGAAGACAGATGATGTCAGGTGTAAGAGCACAAACAAAACTGAAGCATTTCAAAGCACTCATCCCAGAAATAACATAATTTCTATACTAGAGTCCAGAAAGAACTGGCACAGAAAATACTAAGCCTGATAGGAAGGATATTTAACAAGCATTTAAGTGCAGAACAACAAACTGGCAGAAAACCAGTTTATGAAACAGATTATATGATGAGTGTGTCTGCTATAGCTGGAACACAGACTAATGAGCACCAAAAAAAAAAAAGCTGAAGTGCTCCCTTTCTGCAGCCTACCCTACTTGATAAATAGACTTTCATTCCTTTGCACTGCTCACAGATGGTGAACTCTACTTTGTTCTACTCAAAATGATTTCATACAGAGCCCCCAGCTTGTAGATGAACAGGGCCAATCCCATTAATTTATTTGTCCATCAGACTTTTATCTGCAGAAGTGGTTTTGAAATAGGTTTTCCCCATTACTTTTAATCAGCTTCTGGATCTGAACTCACAGCTCTGAAAAGTGCAGGTCGCTCAAGCTTCCCATTTTTCTATGAACTCTAAATCCAAAGTCCTTCAGATGATAGGTTGTGTTTTCAAATGAAGTGGTATGTGGTGCTGTCCCTCACTTGTGAACAGTGACCAGAAATTGCAAAACAGAAAAAGACATAAAAATAGATAGTCCTAGAAATGCTCTGAATCAGTTCCTGGCTCCCTAGGCTCTTTCATTTCATCTCTACGCTCCAAATGATGGAAAACACAGCAAAATTCTACAGGAACTGCTGTCAAATAGCGTTTTCATAAGATGCAGACAGACTGAATCCAACTCTAACCAGCATTAATTGGCATTGCCACTGGCAAGAGTTGCTAAAGCTCTCTGAAAACCCAATAAAAAGCTGCTGACCTTCACCCTTTTGTCACTAAGGCTTTTGGTCCCCTTTCAGAAGCTTTGTAAATCATTCTGGTAAGTGTCACAACTCCACCTCTCATATCTACCTGTCCAACACTGCCATGAACATCAGAGGAAATGCTTCTGTGTCTAAAGGGGAATCAATATCTTTATTTCTGTAGGTATGATTTAGTCCCACTCAGAAACTGTCTGACAATTTTTAGTAGTGTCTTGATCCAAATCACCTTTGGATATGACAATGATTTATTCTAGAAATGGGTACTGCATGGTAGAAAAATTATCAGTGCAAGACTTCCAAACAAATATTAACCTAAGTTTCACAAAAGCAGCTGCAGATAACCTGTTGCATCTCACTGGCTCTTCCCCGTCTTTTAAAAAGAACTTAATGAAGGCTGATTACAAGCCCTAATCAACTAGAATAAAAGTTAGGTTTGCAGATGTGAATGCAAAACTGTGTGAAGCTTCTGACAATTTCAGCAATCTATAATGTTTTATATGGCATCTCCTCATTTATATGACATCACACAAAACATGTGAATCAGAAAAATCCTCTTTTCTGAAGCACCAAAACTCTTACATAGCGTAAGTGCAGACTAAGGGTCCTCCCCTTGCTGTTTGTGAGCTATCTAAACAAAACTGGCTCTATAAGACCCAGACAAGACTAACAATTCCCACCCAGGTCTATAGCAATATGTATAGATCGCAGCAGAAAGGACTGCTTGAGGGTTTTTCCCTGTTTATATGTTTAGGGCATTCTGTACACTACAAAAGCAGTGAAAAAATAGTGAGTAATAGTATTCTCTATCAGGAGCCCTTGTCCAGCTCTGCTGATATCAGTGTTGTTATTACCAGATTTAGCAGATAGTTGCTGGAAAAGAGGATAATGGTGACCTCCAGTTAGACAAAACCTATAGAAGGAGGGTGAAACCTTGGTGGCTCATTCATGGACTCAAATCCACTTTGCTTCGATGGGGCTGCACTACCGACTGAGGTAAACTTGCTTTACAGAGTTTTATTTTAATGTTTTAATAATTTCTGAAGTTCAAGCAGTAGAGTTGGCACAGAAACATCTATAGCATCTTTTCCTCTGATGCACCTGTTTCCCAATTTTGATATCTGAGTAACAAGAAAATCTGTTCTAAGGGCAACCTAGAGACACAAAGGGAGGAAGTGAACCATATTTGCCATGCAACATGCAGAGAAATGTTCAATTTAGGAGAGGGTGAATAGGACTAAGAATTATATTTTATGGTTGAATGGCCAGGCATGCAAAGGAGTGTTGTTTCATTGGGAAATAAACACCAAACAATCAAATATCATGTAGAACACTGCAGAGCTCTGAGTAATGCTACAAGGAATCAGGAGTGCCTTCCTGAAAGAAGAGCTTGTTCTTTATTGCACCAGCCATTTTCAGAATGCATTTTTATAACCTTTTCTCACATTCTTAACATCTGCATGCAGTCATTCTTCCTACACAGTGTATAATTCCCTGCTTGATTTTCTTTCAGTTTTTATGTTGTGACTAACATTGATGTCATACATAATTTCACTGCAAATCCAATGCTTCATTAGTTGTACTCAGACTCATGACAGCAGCATGGTCAGGCTGAAATCAGTATTGCAGATCTCCAGAGTTTCCTCTTTCTGTTCCTAAACTTCCTAATGTTAACCTTTCCACCAGCTGAAAAAATAAAAGGAAATCTGCCATGCATCTACAACCAGGCTCACTAATCCTGTTAGCCACTTTTCTCAGATTTGATTATAAGGACTGAAGAGGGACCTGTTCCTGAAGTAAACCTTCCCCAAAGCATCAGTGGAACAAGCTAAGCTGCCCAGTCATACTAACCAATGTGCAATAAGTATAATAGCTGTATGGCAGCCTTAAGATCCAACAGCAGAATTTCCCACAGCTGAGTAGATCTCATGACACGAGTAATGCTTTTTTTTTTGGAACCCAGACAGCATTAGGCTATGTGAAGTCTGGTTGTAGGACCTCAAAAATTATCAACATCCTCTGTGTAGCCCTTATAAAACCTCAGTAGGAGTGCTAAGTTCAGTGCAGGTGCTCCCTCTTATCCATGAAATGGGCAAATGGTCAGAGGGAAACAAGAACAACTGCTGGGATGGAAAGCACAAACTAGGGCACAAACTTGATGAGGGAATGGGAGCTGTAAAGAGACATGGTAATAGTCTTCAAAGACAGATAACTGTAAAACAGAAAAAAATAATCTCTCCTCTATCTACTGTGAATAGCTCAAGCAATACTTTGTTTTGAAATTGAAGTGAGGGAATGCAAAGTGAAACATCAAGAAAAATAATCAAACTGTTGAAAAGGATGCCCAGGGAGAGTGAGGTTTTTAAACAAGGGCAAGATAAACACCTGTCAGAAACACTGTGGGTAGAGCTGGCTCGAGTACAAGGAGGCAGATCAATGCTTCAAAGTTCTGTGCATTATTATCATTATTTTCTGTCCTTACAAACCTTCGTGTATTTGAAGACTTTCGTTCCTAATCAGTCATATCTAATCAGTTTCTAATCCTTTCTAGACTAAACAAACCCAACACTATTGAAACCCTCCCAATCTGTAATTTACTCCACTGGGCTATCTCCAGTTCATCCACAATCTAAAAAGGATTGTAATCCCAAACTGGATTTAGCTTTCCAGATATGACCTTAATAGTGCTCAGCAGGGTAAAAGATACAAGATTGTAAGAAGTCATCTAGAACAGCCCTGTAATTTTGGAAGGTAACAACATTTGCCTTTTGATTGTTGTTTACAACAAGCCTCTTTTAGTCTACAGTCGACTAAGAGACCAAAATTGCTTTTCAAAATACTTTTGTTTTGTTGATGAAAACTGAGACATGAGTATTATTTCCAGAAGTCTAAAATTCATCAATATTTATAAAAGTACTCTGAAATCTATACTGGGAAAAGCAAAGTATTTCTTTGTGGTGTATAAATATTGTTATAGCTATAAATACACCTGTGCTTTCAAATGCTTTCAAGTCTGTTTATTTTTTACCCCTTTGCAATTAAAATCCATCTCAGAGAGACAGTGGGGAAGGCAAGGCTGGTGTACAAAGACCTGGGGGAATGCTGCTCCTTTGCCTACAGCACAAACAGTACAAAAGTCTGCATTTCCAGAGAGATACAGTGACTGGTCCGGCACTGACTGCTTTTGTTTAAGAGACAAGAAAACATGCTATAAAAAGCAATAAAAATAGAAAGCAGCTGTGCTGCTCTTGTGCTGTGCTCTGGCTCTTTTCATACTCTGTACACAGCCACAAAGCTGATGCTGTCCAGGCTCCTTTGCCTGCCCAGGGGTAGCGGGGCAGCCCTCCATCTGCTCCACGCCAGCAGCATCGCCCAGGCCAACACCTCAGGCTCCCAGAGTCACCAGGGGTGCTAGCTCAGAGCAAGGCTCTTTGCCCTCCTACATCATTTGTATTTGACCTTCCTCTGCTGCAAATGTACCATTTTTTAAGGGGCACCCACTGACCCAGCAGCCCAAGTCAACACAGTCCCCAGGACCAGCTTTCTCCAAGCACTGGCTCCACCAGCTAAGGGGAGTCAGGGTCAGCAATTGGCAATGTCAGTGTTCTCTGCTTCTTGTCACTGCACGACATGAAAGGCCACTGCTAAACAATGGGAGGAGAAAAAAAGGGGTTTGGGATGGTCTGGAAAGCAGGATGGTGTATGAGGGAGATGGAGAGGCTGCTGATCAGGAAGGGATGAGCAGGGACAGTTGTAGTCCCAGATGACTTGGGCCCCTTAGCTAGGGTAACGCTTGGAAAATAACTCGAGTTTTCCAGGACATTTTAGACTGCTGCTGCACAGACACATGTAGGATATGCTGTCCTATTGATAAACATATGCAAGTGCCTGAATAAACTCCTGTGTGCTCTGAGGAAGTTAGCCTAGGAGCATGGTGGAAACTCAGCTGGACCCAGGAGAGGTTAAGCTCCAAGATTTAATATGGAGAGAAGCAGGGACCAAAGGCATTCCCATGCTGCTGGCCAGGCTGCCCTCCCACACAAACCCAGACTGCTGATGTGCTCAGACATGGCAGCATGCTCAAATGCCATGCCAAAGGAGGAGGGCAGGAAAAAACCGAGTATATGGCTACCTTTGATACCAATCTGTCTCATCCAGGTCACTGCTAATGTATCCATCCTATGAAAAGGGACACCTACCATGGCCGGCTTTCAAAGGAAAGAAAAACGTCCAAAATAATTCTGTTTTCTATTAAATATAACACTTCCTGCCCAAAAATGCAATTCAGGGAAATATAATATTCTCTTTCAGGGAATTGTAGGA
Source organism: Phaethornis superciliosus (assembly GCA_023637945.1). NCBI lineage: Eukaryota > Metazoa > Chordata > Aves > Apodiformes > Trochilidae > Phaethornis > Phaethornis superciliosus. The sequence continues at coordinate 27,989,636 of JAJQWJ010000007.1, forward strand.
AGTGACATAGAAAAACTGTCTCTTTTCTTTCTGGAAATACGGTTGTCTTCATAATGTAAAACATTCCAAGGTTGTGACAAAAAACTGTGTCCTTTATAACCACCCATATTACTCTCTACACACAAATGTCTTAGTATCTACATATTAATATAATGTAATGGCACATCACTGCAACATTACTTGGCTCCTGAGGACTATCTCACAGTTACCCTTATAAAGACCTATTTTGAAATTACAAGGCCAGGGAGCTCCAGGTTCTAAAGAGAAAAATCATGTTGCAGTGCCTGCCTTTGGCAAGATACTTTGAAAAATCCAGCCTTACATGTCCATCGTTTCCAAGGAAAACCAATACATATATATAAAATTACATGCAAGAGATCTGGGGGGAAAGGTGGGTGATGTGGAACAAAGAGCACATTTTCAAGAGCTTTGAAAGCTGATGCAGCATACCAGGATCAATGACATTCCATCCCAAAGGAGCACTGAAGAAGGCCTTTGTAGTTCTGCTCTCCTTCTGTCTGTATTTTGTATTTCTAAGCAGGCAACTTGCAGACAGTGTGCACGTGTGCAGCTAGCATGCACTGTGCATACATTTAACCACACATAGCATCCATGTGACACAATGTCAGAGATTACAAAGTACTGTGCAAAACTGGGTGCTACAGAGAAATACATGCTTAAATTAGGAGTTAGAGCAGAGAGAAAAGTTGAGACAGGAGATGGAGAAATTGTTCCTGTGATCTAATCAATAAAATGTCCATCTAGCAGATACTAAAATGGTCTCTAGGCCACAGAGAGTAGCATGTTTCATTTTGACCAATGCATCTCAAACATAAAGCAGTGTGAAATACTTTTTTTTTTAAAAAAGATTTTAAAAAAAGTCCCTAAGAACAACAAAAAGTCTAGCTGAAAATAATACATCTGAATCAGGTTTAAATTGATTTTCATGAAATAGCCTGATGCATGTAACATCAGCCTTCAAAAAAAAAGAGCTTAATACAAGAAGCAGTACAGAAGCAGATTCAGTGGAAAAGATTTTCTAAGCTGCTGAATTTATAAGAAGGTAAATATCATTACAGCAATAGGTTCAAGATAAGGAGGGAAAAAAAAATAAAGAGAAGCTATTCCTCCTACGAGTGAGGGGCAGTGAAGTTTTTGGGTCTCAGCTTGATATTTCAATAAATAATTATGTTTTTCCAACTGAACAACCAGCCAGACACGGCAAACTGCAATTAACACCAAGAAGCATAATACCATTTGGCATGCTTATACCTTGTTTCTGAACAGGAGGGTGCAAGAACCCCTTAAAAGCTATTCAAAGAAACTTATAATTATAATTATGTGCTAGTCTGATTAGGCTCTTCTAATAATGTCATGCCTATTGAGCACACTCTATTGAAAAGCCCACATAAAAAATGCACGGTTCCACTGATCTGTGTGCTTATGTCAGAAGCTCTCATTTGAAGATCTCAGAAATGAAAGAAACATTACTATGGAGATTAAGAAGTTTGCTTAACACCACAAAATAATATTATGATTGAAAAATATTAGAACCAACTATTAATAAATGTGCCAGCATTTCCCATTAGAAGACACCATATGCGGTTGCTTATAGCTTTGCCAATATTTTTAATCTGTGGGAGTGAATTTCATGTTTAAAAGTTTTTTGAATACTTTAAAGCTTTGGTGACCTAGAGCAGAACTTTAACTATGGGCAACAAAATGGGCAATAAATACACACTTTTTACTGTGTATGAAGGGTCAAAATTGCGCTAAGGAGGTCATAGAGCAATCTGGTTATGCATGCAATTATAAAGGTGTTAATATTATTACAAATAGCTTTTAGAATAGAAACTCTTTTTCCTTCATCTTTATTGTAGGCAACAATCTAAACTGATGATGTAGGTGTCATCTAAACTTTATGTAAAATAAGCCATAAAAGTGCTCTCAATCCTATTGCTCTGCTAAGTAGCTCTTGTTCATTTTAATTTAGAAGTACTGAAAGGTAAATCATGCAATGAAGATGCCTGCTACCTTAGGCCAATTAATCCACGTACGCAAGAATGTATTCCCAAGAGTTACACATAGTAGTGAGATTTCTGGGGACCTTCTACAAGGTGTGTACCTTATAGAAGGTGAACAGCATCTGCCTGTCATAATGAAAGCAAGAAACATTTGCAGGTGCTGAAGTCTTAATGACCTGGCAAAAATGTATGCCTGGCGCTCTTTGAATGCCTGGGTTACTACGTGATTTTTGTAGATAATCACATCTTCTCACACAGCCTGGATCAGTTTTCAGAACATGGGATAAGTCAGACAAAAGAGCCTTCTTCATGCCATTCAGCCTCCTTTCCCCTCTCAAACCACCTTGTGCCTCATCTCACAATCATGCAACCTCCAGATGTACCGATTATTACTATTTCTGGAGTCAAAGTCAAATTTACCACCCTCATTTGGAAAATACCCTCAGGGCTGCAAAAACCTTCAGACAGAGCAGGGAGAGATATACAGTGCTGTATTAAGAAAATAAATTAATATCCATAAAGCAAAGCATTACCATTCTTTTCATCTCCTTAGAGACCTGGTGAGCTCCAAGATGGTTATAAAAGGGCCGGTCAACACCCCAGTGTGGTGGGTTGTGACTGATGGAATTGGCACGCTGACGGTTCATCTTGGCTATGGTGGCTTTCTCATCTTTCTGAAATAAAAGAGAGAGAAACTCAGAATAATTTTTTTTAGATATTTACAGAGCAGTCATTCTCCAAGCATCTCTCACTTCTGATCTTTCACTCCAGAACTTGGCTTTTTGCCTTGAACTTTATGAAGTGGCTGCTGATCAGAAGCAGTCCCAGTTTACCGTTTCTTCTCATTTTTTGTAGTAGTTGGCTCTAAGTGATATCCACCATTTTACATCTTTGCTTGTTTTAAATAATCACCATAACCTATCTAAGCACAGGGAACATTCCAAAATCAAGACATACATTCTCTTTTTTAGTAAACTGAATCAAAATGAAAAAGTGCAGATAGGAATTCACAGAGGGTCTTGCAAGAGAAACAAGAAAACCCAATCTGGTTGAAGAACAGGAGCCTTGAAGCTCCTTGAAGTTATGGGAATAAAAGACAATCTTCTCTGTAAGAATGAGCAAATAATTTTCTACACTTGCAAGAGCATCTTCCCAAACATGCTAAGGAAAGCATCTAAATCTTGAAAACAACATAATTGTGCATTTGCTGAGGCAAATAGTGTTGCAGAGTGTGACAAATGGTATCCTCTACCCTAATGCTAACAGCAAATTTTATCACTGACACTGAGTTTCCTAAAGTTTAGAGAAAGCCTTTGTTTTTGTTATTGGAGCTGGTTTTGAATCTTGGTTGTAACTGGAGTTTACTGGAAAGTTGGATAGAATATGTCAGAAAGTTTTCATGCAAGGTCAGTGCCAGTTACAAGAGAAGAGAAATGCAGCATGTAAACAGGCAAGAGAGAATTCTGGGGTTAATTACTTGTTTTGAATATATTCTTGAGCTACAAAGACAAGCACGTTTCCACATCAAATGTGTTTTGTGGAAAGTCAGGAGTTCATTGCACAAGATCAAACCGTTCAAACTTCTTTAGTAAAGATAGCACTTGAGGACTGGGAAATTTACCTGTACTGACTGAAAAAGCAGAGAGGTGGCAATTATGAAAGCCTTGCTTAAAAGAGACTAACTGCAGAACTTGAAAATTCAGACAGTAGGGATAGCTATGACTTGGCTGTTTATTACTTGTGAGATTAAGCTTTTTTCAAGGGAATTGCTGCTTCTGTGAGATTACTGAAAAAAATAGACATAATGGTCAATTTAATAAACTCTAGATTTTTGGTTCAAGTGTTGTACGACAATACAGGTAGATCTGCATCTTTTTTTTGCCTGGAGTCTGCCTGCCCTACTTACTTACTTTGATTCCCCACTATTCTCTCCAACTTGTACCTAACAGGAGTTTGCAAAATACCTGGTGTTATTTCCATGGTAACCAGAGAGTTAAATGTCAAGTGTTATGCCTGCCTTAAAATATTCTTTTTTTTACAAAACGTTAAGAAGCCTGATAAAATCCGGTGCTGGGGAAAGCCACCTGATTGACAAGCATGGGAAATCATCATCTCTTTTCTTGCAAAGAAGAGACAGCTATGATGACAACATTTCCCAAGAGACCAACCAGCTCACCATGCAGGCACCAAACATTCCTGGGAATGTAATGCTGCAAGCTTCATGACCAGTAGCTGGGGACATGGTGTCACTTGTGGGGACACACAGCTGGCCCTGTGACAGTAAGCAGACATGGGTCACTGCAGCCCTGGGGCTGCCAGCAAAGATTTTTTTCCACCCAGCCAGGATGACAAGTGTGGGATCTTAAGGAAACTCAGTGAGAGCAAACCTGAGGGAGCTGTCAGCTCCCCAAGATGTTTGCTGGGGAGAACATTATGTGCTCCCACATTGCACACCCCCAGACACCACGTGTCTCCCACGTTGTCTCTTCTCTGCATTGAACCCAGCACAGTTTCATCTGCACCAGCTGAATTTTACATGAGCAATCACGATAGAACCACTGGATAACCTCCAGGAGAGTTGCATTTTAAGTGTTTCTATAAATACACTAATGTGATGCAATGCTGATGTCCGGAATTGAGTTGGTTTGAGTTTTTGTTTTTCAAAAGTCACAGTTCTTTATGGTCTCTGCCATAATTTGTAGCACTTTCTTGTGTTTTTTTTTAGTATTGCAATCTTTTTCATATTTATGCTTCTTTCTTCTATGATGTGATGCCAGAAAACTGATAGGAAATACAGTTTTCTTATCTCCAAGCAATACATATTGTCTTCAATAGTAGAAGACACTGCCAATCCATTTTCTTACATTTTAGTGAAGGGTTTTCAACAAAAAGCAGTAAAAAAAACCCCAGACACTTAAACCAGTCTGGGCATCTATAAAAGTAAAACTATTTGGTCACATAAAAAATGCCTTTATATCAACAGATGTTGATACAGAGACACATAGAGCAGGCTTCCCCCATTGAGTTAGTAAATTTGGTTAGAATTTGAGAAAAGCCTTAATGTAAAGAATCCACACAGATGTAGTAAGCCCCCTCAGCCAGTGACTAACCTTTCACCTGCTGCTAGTGCTGGTGACTCTGAAGAGTCACTGAATTAATGTGAAGGGAATGAAAGACCTGGTTATTGACATGGTTATTGACACATCTGAGTTGAGGTAAGGGCAGGACAAATGGATAAATATATACCTTTGAGGCTGTTTCTAAGCATAAATTTTCCATGGCTATGAGAACTCTGGCAGTATTTCCCCTCACCCCTGTAGAAAGTTTCCATTGGATTGTGAGCTATACTTCATCAATATTTTCAGTCAGATAAAATATTTACAAGCATAGCAGATTCTTGGTTTCCCAGATTACATACTGTGCTGCTATATTATCTTGAGCAACAGAACTTTGTTATTAACATCAATACTTAACAATTTTTTTAAAAAACATGGTATTTTTAAAAGTCGAACAAATTTATTTTTTAAAAATCATTTGTTTACTGAGTGATGATAATAACAAACTCTCAAAATGAAGAATTAGAAGGACCACAGCTCCTCTGTGGAAATTTATGAGGATCTCTCCTCTGTTTCTTCCTAGCTATGAGACACCATTAGGACAACTTGCATAAGGGCAGAACAAGAATGGAAAGAAGAATAAAAAGAAGGAAGAGATGATAACTTATAGACCTACTCATTACAGGTACTCCCCAAAACAGAAGCAGGTGCAAAAGCTTCTGACAGCAATGAGTTTTGTGGACTTAAAGTGGCTAAAATCCAGAATGCTGTTGTGGAAACTTTTCAAATCTTGAGTCACAAAGAGGCTGTAAATCTTATTCCCAGAGGTTTTCTTTTGTTCCCACCACCAGTTCCCACACACTGAGCTACAGTAATGCTACAGGAAAACTGCAGGAATAGCTGGGATTTTCCTATAATTATCAATTACATCAAGAATGCATGTTTTTTCTTTAGTGTTAGATGGGAGTTTCTAAGATATTAATCACTATCAGTGCAAGAATGCAGTGAAATCTGAGCATGGGTCATTTGTTTCAGATTTAGCTACAGATTAGTCTTTAAATTGTCTTGAAGTCCTATCGACATCTGAATGATATTTCTTGCAGTGCTACATGATCCAAACCATTGCCTTCATAAATCTACATGAGTGGAACCCTGCTGAGCTGTGATTAAATTGGTTAAATTGAGGAATCATCACATGAGATTGATTGTATTTTAGGAGAGTCACATGCACAACACTTAAAGGACCATTTTGTTTCTTCAGCTGGATGGAGTTCCAGGACGCTATTTAGAAAAGAATGAGAATTGTTTTTCTAGGAATTACAGCCAAAGTTTTGTAGAGCTGTTTTAAGGCCACCATCAACAAACCTTTCTGAAACTGTTGTGTACATGCTATTGTTAAAAGAAACACCCATGCTTACTGCAATTGAAAGACATTAGAAAAAAATAAACATTTTTTCAATTTGTCGACTTTGTGCACTCAGCACACTGTGTTTATCCAGCAGCATTGCTCATCTCTTGATGGTCACATTTTGTTTCCACTTGTGTTCAAAGAAAAGCTTTTCCTCAGACTTCTAACAGTTTGGAGGACAATAAAACTAACTGTAAACCCAATGGGTTGTTAAAATCCTGTTCACCTTGAGGTCTGTTTCCCAGTCCTCCAAACACATACTATTCAGCCCTTCTCTGAGTAAAGCTTTTATCAATGATTAGAAGTGATAAGAAAAGCAATTATGATGGTTCTACAAGCTAGTGCAGCACCTCATATCAAAGAAAAGCAGAAAGTTGCCAACAACCAGCAAGTGACACACTCCTGTCAGGTACAGAGCTGTGTCTTAGAAATGCTACAGTCTGCATAATTTAATGAGAATTAAACAAATCCACCCTGTTTAAGGATAAAGACATTGCACTGAGTAATTCTGGGTAGTTCACTACAATGCCTTGGGGTTAATTTTGGGAATTAGTAAATATCTGGGTAATATTAGTAATTGTAGCTGCTACTTCACTGTTTATCTGGAAACACAGACTTTCACATAAAGAATGGAGATGGAAAGCCAGTAATGGAGGAAAGGAAAAGATCTCGGAGGATTCCTGTGTTTTGTTCATTCTATGGTATTAATTCCGTTAGAAATACATATCCAAATAAATGAGAAAAATGCTGAAAAAGGAGAGAAGTCACCAAGCTTAAGTCACCTTATGTCATGCAAGGAAAACAGGAACTTAAAAACCTACATTACTCTAGCACTGAAAGAACAGAATATTTCTCTTCAGATAATAACTACTGACACTGTTGAGGCAAAAGGGAAGAGAGATCCTAAGTGCAGGTTTATAAATGGAAAACATGACTAAGCTGGAAGAAAAACTTAAGTGCAATATGTTGAAGTCAGAAGGATAACCTCCATCCCAGATCTGTGCAAAACTGCCAGATGCAATTTCAGTTCTGGTAACAGATACTTTTAATAACCATTTAGTCAGGGATCATGACACAGAACTTGTAGAGCAGCAAATGCTGGGCTTGCATTAACAGCCTTGAGTGCATCCAAGTTTTTCTAAACAGAAGAAAATACAGTAGCTCTCTTTGTTCTTTTTTTTTCCACAGAATATTTGACAGTGCTGTGGTAGAGACTAAGGGCTAAGACAGATGGGGAATACAAAGCTGGGTAAATAGCTGCTTTCCAGTGAAATGGCAAGAGATGGTTTTGAATTAGGAAGTATTAGGCTGGATGAAAGCTAGTTACTCAATGATTAATATCAGGGTAGATTTTGATCACTTTTATTATCACATCTGGCATTAGGTGTAGCAATGAGAGACTTTGCTAATGAGAGAAGCAGAGGTAGTATTTCCAATGTTAAAAAAAAAAAAAGGAGTAAAAAGGAGTACTAACATCTGACATTTGAGGACCCATGCAGTAGAAACAGGACTAGGGACATACAAGTGTACAAAATTTGTATCTTTCACTTGGAGACTACAGATTAAATATCATACACCCAAAATAATGCAGCTATGCAAAAGGCAAAGGCGTCCTTTGATGATCATGAAAATTAAGAGCTTGCTGTGAGAGCTTGTGCTTTTATCTGGTGTGAAAAGACATCATAAGAGTTTGTCTTAGAATAAAAAAAGGCTCAGAGGAAGAGAGAGGATACAATTGCTGTCTGACAGCAGATACCAGACAACCAGAGCAACCAGGCAAGAGGTTTTAGAGCAGCCCAGTGTTAGCACTAATGGGAGCAAACCACTGCAAAAGATTCAACAGTCCTTTATGGTGGAGCCTGCTAATTTCATGACAATAATTCCTTTATATATCTATTAATACTTCCATGTATGTATGTGAGTGTGTTTGTGTATATATAGGTTCACATATAGGCACCCACAAGAGCAGCAGCATCACAAGACAGGGCAAACAAAAGTGAAAGTGGATCTGAAGGTAAAGATGAGGAGAGAGAAACCTGTACAGACTGGATTTAAAAAAAAATGTTGCAGTTTATTCTCTATTTCTATTTCTATAGAAAGAAATTCTTCTGTGTACTGGACAGAAAACAAGGACTACATTTTCAGCTCTAGGGATGTTATTTAAAGGCCAAGTGATCAGAATCTAGTTTTTTTTTCCCCCTATGACCTAACTAAATATATTCTAGTTAGTGGCGTCCTTAAGAAGGAAAAACAGTATTTTTAAAGAAGGAGCTAGTCCAAGTACCTGGAAAGAAAATATTAGATAAATGTTAGTCCCATTTATTCTGGGCCAAAGAAATGGCATGAGCATGATGAAAAAGTCAAATAAACAAAAAAAGTAATGAAATGTAAAGTTATGGCTGCCCATACAGCAACAGAGAGTAGAAAGGATGTGGAACTGATGCTGTTATGTTTTATACATTCATCATAGCTCTTGATATTGGTGGGTTTCAGTGGCTGTGGGATGATGGACCAGGTATTCAGATAATTCTAATCTGCCTGTGTGAATATCTCATGTAGCCACTTATTTGAGTCAGCTACAGATCTGCTCTCAGATCAGTGCAAATCCTGTGCCTCATGTGTGAGGATAGCAGGAACCCAGGCAGGACTCACAGGAACCCATTAGTAGCTTAGGTGAACATTTTATGGCCATTGCTGGAACAGACTAAACTGAAAACCTGGCTAAATACATCACAAGAAGTCATTAAAATCAAGCAGAAACGGAAGGAAAAAGTAAAGCACTAGAGCTTTGCCTAGCATCAGGCAAATTTTCAAGACTGCCTGAGCTGACTATGGGAGAAAGCTTTGTCACTTCTGATCTTTGTATTATGTGAAAATGAGTTTTTAAAGAGGGAGAGAACTTAAAACTATTCATGAAGGGATAGAAAATGGCTTTGGAAGCAAGACAGTTGCAGCAATATGGACAAATCAGGAGCCCCTCAAACTCTAAACATAAACATCTGTGACCTCAGGTAGGAGTTTCTTTATGTTTCAATTTAGTCCAATAATTCCACAAGCCATGTGCATGTCCCAATTTTTATCTGCTCTGAGATGCAGGACATTAGAGCAGCATTATAGTAGTACCTAAAGACTTCACCTAAGGGCTACACCATGTCACAGAGCTGCAATAAATACATAGAAAACAGTGAAAGCATGGGAGGTGTGGGAAACTAATTTTATTTTACTGTGGAGAATCAAGGCACAAAGATACAAGTCCATCAAAGTTTAAGTCTGGAATGGAATCTACATCTCTTCTGAGTCTATATAGTCTTACAGTCAAAGGACTGTCCTGTGTCCAAAAATTAAGTCAAATCCTGAGTGCTCTGTGTCTCTGTTTTTGAGTTTTTTATCTACATCAGCAAGGAGCAAGAATCCTAATCTTAGGTCTTCCACTGCTCTCCAGAGAAACCTTCAGTTCTCCACAAGAACATGCAGAACACTTGGTAAATACATGATTTTAAAAGTCAGTATAGCTTCTTCACCCCAGGAGGTGAGGCCTGACCATAATGTTTTGGTTTATGTTCTTAAATCTAAACAGAAATTGTTCAGGTATAAACATCAGCTGGCCCACTGACAGGAAGTGATGATCAGGAAACAATAATCTTGCATTGCAAGCCCCAATCCTCTTTTGAAGATTGACAATTGTTAATGAGATTTATTTTATGAGCAGAAAGAAACCAAAGCATCGGTTTCTCTCTTTAGCAGATGATAAGGGATTTTCTTGGAGCTTTCTTACACAGTCTCCACTACGGAGCTTTGAGGCTTCTTTTCTCTCAGGAAATGAGGCGATGGCAGCAAAATATTTCTGTATAGTGCTATAGTTATTCAATTCAACCATGGTATTGGAACATGGCACAAACACTAATTCATTTAGTTTCATGGTAGTCACATTTACAGTTGTGGGAAGGCTTAAGCGGTCTTATATTCAGAAATACTTAAAATGTTTTTCAGTTCAGGCCAATCTTTATATGCATGCCCACACTGTAAATAGTGAAGTGGAATCTATAGTGGAGAAATCTTATTGGTTAGGCTCAAGTAAATAAACAAATAAGTCCTTTTCTAATATTAAAGTCTACCATTATTTAAAATAATACAACTAGTAATAACATCAACTTTTTTTTCTATTATTGGCAATGTCACAAAAAGATATATTGGCTGAAGTTCACTTGAGATTGATTTTACTCAAGTTCAAGTCAGTAATGCCCTAGTAGCCTTATTTTGTGCAGCCTGACCCATGTCATAGCAGTTGGCTCATCCCACAGTTAGTGAGCATCCATCATTACAGTGGGCCAGATTTTCCTCTCATCAGAAACACAGGATGAAAAGTAATGATAAGAACTGGTCTAAAATTTATGTTCATGGCAATATGGTGAGCAGGTAGACAAAAGCACCTGTCTGTAACCTGACAAAGATCTTTATGATTTTAATTAATTGCTTTAAGAACTTGTACAAGTATCAAATTTAATTGAAAAAAGACATATACTAACAACATTCTTGAAAACAATTTTGAAAACAAATCAGGACAGTTTCTTTGACAGAACTTCATGCAGCAACCTTATGCAGAATGTGGCTACACTCCCTTCAGTGCATGCAAAGGTTCAGTAACAGCGCTGAGAAACAGGGTTTTTTGCCTTTGAGAGTCATGTAGTCAGCTCATTCATTTCTAAAGGCTGGTGTTCACACTGCTTCAGTGTGTTGGAGACCCTTTAGTTATTCAAAGTGCCTAAAGCTGTGTTGCTTTGTTTAGTCTTACCCGTTTCTGGCTGCACCTCACGATCAGGAAGGTCTCAATACTGTGCTCTTTCAGATAGGCGTTGCGCTCCCCTCCAAAGCCCAGCTCCACCTCGTAGTCTCCATTCAGATAGTTCAGGGTTGCTTTGGTTATGTGGATGCGCCTTGAATGAGACAAAAGACAAGCCAGTTTGGTAGGCTCTGAAGTTACCACCCAGAAAGCCAATCCCTGTCAGTGGCAGGTTCCCAGTACTGGAACAAACAAGCAATAAGCCCCAATTTATTTAGCTATGTCACTACTCTTACAGCTGTAATACCACAGTTTCATCTACTTAAAGGAAGCAGGCCAGGAGGCATCTTAGAAGGTGAGGTGTTCACATTAAGCTTCTTACACATCCATTTATAAGTACTTCTTTAGATATAAAACACTAAGGCTTTTATTCACTTTGCCTTAAAACAGAGCAGATAATTTTTTTTGGCAAACTCAGGCCCTTCGCAGCAGACACATTAATATACTGTATATATATACAGCTATATGTATATATAATATATACTGTATATATATATATATATACTGTAGCATGTATCTTTTTTGTTGTATCATATCAATCACTGTGGTACAAGAATGCACTTGTAAAAGTATCCTATGAAGTACCACAGTCTTATGCCTTTAATCCAGAGCAGAGAGAAGATGGAAAGGCACATGGAAAATTATCTCACAGAGTCAGCAGAATCCTGGGAACAACTTAGTCTTCACTTGGTCCATACAACAGTGAAACAATAATCAATTCTGCTCTTTCACAGGAATGTTTCGAAACAAAAGGCTGGTCTGAATGGTCTCATACAATATCCATTGATAGCTGAGATGCTCTCCAGCACTGCTAGCATATGGTCTGATCTCTTTGTAACCATGACCAGGACCAGCTCTGCTCATGTTCACACAGACCTGCTCATTTCTGCTGTATTTACCAGCTTTGTTTCACAGAGAAGGATTTCAGTCCTTATCACAGAAGGTTACGCCCATCTTGGGGTTTTGTAGGCTTTCTGAGATCACGGTCATGGAGACAAGGAAGAAAAGAACCTTGCTGACATTTTATGTGCTTAAAACATTACACCCACTGGTCATTTCACAGCAGACATACAGACTCTCTGAACCTCTACCTCACATTTGCAAATGTGGCACAAATGTGTATGGTGACACAAAACAAGACATGGATTAACATGACAGCCTTGATAAAGCAACTTACCCAGCTTTGCCCCCTGCTTCCATGTGGTTGGCTAAAGTGACATCATTGGACCACACATCAAACTGCCACTTCCTAAGGCCCAAGACCCCACAGTGAACTCTCCCGCTGTGGATTCCAACTCTCATGTTGACATTTACTCCTGTTACCTCCCGGACTAGTCTGAAAGGAGACATGGGGAAAAAAGCATAAATTAAAAACTCTGTGTTTGCAGTCAGCAGCCCAAACTGGCACCCAGAACACCAAAATCCATTAGGACCCATTAATTACTCATGCATACTTGTGGTGCTGCTCATCCACATCAACAAGTCAACAAAACAAAACCAGGCCAGCTGTACCACTCTTGGATGGCCAGGATGGACAAGCAGAGTACTAATTAGAAAGGGGAACCCTTGGAGTAAATCCACATACTCTGAACTCACGGTCAAGTTGAGAACACATTTAATGAAGTATCTTTGGAGCAGTAGAAGGAATAAAGTGCTGGTCTCCAATTTTCAACCAAAGCTAGACATAACCTGCCAGCACTCAGCCTCATTAAGAATAATAGCATGTTGCAAAGAGAAAAAGGAAATTATTTCAGTGATCTTAATTTGTGTGTATGGCACCAAGCATCAGCTCTTCCACAGATGAAATATGTGTGTGAAATACCCCACTGCAAGTTGGAGCAGCAAAATCAGAGAACCACATCTATTACAGCTATTCCAAACAGGCAGCTACAAATACTCAAGCTCTGATTTTAATGAGGCTTTGGATGCTCTGCTTACTCCTAAAATGACTGCTGGAATACTTGGTGGGTTTTGCCCTTTTAGGGAAATAGCTAACTTCAAGAGCTGTTCACATGGAAAATATACTTAGGAATGTGGGTAGAGGAAAGTCTTGATGAGGCCATCAGAACAACTCTGCTTCTTGTTATTGTTGATCATATCATTCCCAGAATGTCCATGTTTCACAGGCAAATTCAACTACATCAGATTCCTTTGAGTTGTTAGTTCCTAGCAGCATGAAGCTGTATTTTCGACCTATCAGATTTTAGTCTTTTTGCTTTTCAGGTTCATCTAGACCTTTCTAGATAACATCCTGTGCACAGGTAAGTTCTGCCAAGTTCCCAACAGTAACACAGATCTAATATTTATGGCTTTAGTTATTAATTCAAATGACTTATTAAAAGTAGACCAGTACTGGACTGTGGTTTACTCCTCAGTGTAACATGTCCCTTAAAAGTCTGTTCAAGATGACTTCTTGCTGAAACAGCTCCTGCCCACTTACAGTTCCTATCTTATGTTTCACTATTTACTCACTGAAGTAACACTCACTATTTCTATTAGCAAGCAGCAGAGATTCTTTAGCAGGGAAGGGAAGTTCCATATGGGTAAGGTGCCACAGGATTATGAATTGAGAGAGGTCCACTCACAGCACTTGAGAAAGCAATAGAAACTGGGGAAATGAAAATGCAAGCTGCAGCCATAACCTTTGCAAGGATAAAAGCATCTGCAGCATGGGTACAGCACTGGGGAGGGAGAAGATGCTGCATGAGTGCTACAAACCCCACTGCACCCTCTGCCAAGCCATATTACTGACACAAGACCAGGGAACATCTCTGCATAGAGTCACTGATGAGAAGGTGGCTTTCTCCAGACTTTGCAGCAAAAAAAAAGACTTTGGTTATCCTTTATAGACAGATGAAATATCCTGTGTTACCTTCCATTTTTTTAAAGTTCATTTATAGCAGCAATACAGCGATTATAATTCTCTTTTTGACCTGGGGTAACCCTCCCTGCTCTTATTGTGCACAGATTAAATCAACCTATGGGCAGGGCCCAGTGCTGGTGAAGCCTGCAACAAAATGTTAAAGACTGAAGAGCTATTTGTAAACAAACACTGAGTGCACTTCAGCTCCATGCTTATTTCAAGGTAAGGTGGGTTGCAGTTAATCGGTGAGGCTGAGACATCCCAGTGTTACTCAGCCTTGTGGGAATAGCACAGCAATGTGTCAAGGTCACTGGATTTCATTAGGCCAACTACTGCAGAAAGTGAGACTTTCCTGGGCAATAGACAGAGTAACTTCTTTGTAGAGCTGGTGGCTAAGAATTGCTGGTTTTCATGTTTGGCAAGACACTTTGTCACATGCCACTTAACTGTACTTGGTGTGGAAGAAATTACATTCTTTCAAGGGCTACTGGAAACTAATTACTTGCTACTCCTTTTATTTTGTGTTTTGCATACAAACACCAAAAGGAGGCTGGTGCAAAGCAACCAAGTTTAAAACCAGGAAAGTAAAGGGAAGAATTCCTGAGAGTACACACTGTTTACAAAGCAAGGGAATGCTGCTGTGTACTGCTCTTTGAATAGGGTCTCCTGAGTAAAAAGACTGCTTTTCAAAGTAGGTATCAGTGTTATGAAAACAAGGCTGAAAAGACTGGGTTTGTATTCTATGTCCTTGCAAAAATTCAAATGGTAAGGATGTACTGCACCAAACTTAGCAAATGGGTAGCTCTAGCTTTTATCAAGATGAAATGGAAATTCCATCAACCATAGAATCACAGAATGACCAGGGCTGGAAGCGATCTTAGAGATGATCTCGTTCCAACATCCCCTGCATGACCAGGGACATGTCCCACCAGACCAGTTTGCTGAAGGCCCCATCCAACCTGGCCTCAAACACTTCCAGGAAGGAGGCAGCCGCAACTTCTTTGGGCAACCTGTTCCAGCATCTCACCACCCTCGTAGGAAGGAATTTTTTCCTAATTTCTAACCTAAATCTTCCCTCTTCAAGTTTTAAACCATTGCCCCTTGTCCTCTCACTACAAACCCATGCAAAAAGCCCTACCCCAGCTTTCCTGTAGGCCCCCTTTAGATGTTGGAAAACCACTATAAAGTCACTTCAGAGCCTCCTCTTCTTTAGGCTGAACAGCCGGAGAGGAGAGGAGAGGAGAGGAGAGGAGAGGAGAGGAGAGGAGAGGAGAGGAGAGGAGAGGGACAAAAGTCTGTGCAGGAGGGATGGTAGAGATATTAAGGTCAGCTTTTCGCATAGAGACACACAGAGAAGGATAAGTTAACTAGACAAAACGGATCTTAGCAGATGAATTATAAGGTGAGTAAAAAGCTGGTTTAAACATAGTGAAGAGTGACTGAAATTTAATAAAGATATTATTAATCCTGAATTCACATATCTATCATTCACTGGACTCCTCCTTTGGGAATGAGACTTCCAGTAATTACAGTAATCTTTGCCTTTCTCGTCAAGACATTGAGTTCTGATATCTACAGGACTGTAATGGACTCAAGCATCTGTCCTTTTGCTGTCAAAACTTTAAAACCTTATCTACATTTTGTTTTCTTATTGTAGCTAGTCTCCCTTTTTGCTGGCATCTGGTTACTTTGCTACTAGTGCTAGCAAGAACTAACAGGAAAGAGAATCTACTTGCTGCTTGTTCTGAAATTCTCCATGGGGAATACAGTACTTACGAGATGGCTTCTATCATATCCATTCCCATTTCAACACAGCAGTGTGCATGGTCAGCTCTTGCTTCTGGCAGCCCAGAGACACAGTAATAGCAGTCACCCAAAATCTTGATACGTAAACAGTGGTTCTCCTAAAAAAAAAAAACAAAAAAACCCACAAAACAGAGAGAGAAGTATTCAGATTATATTATTGCCTGCAATACCTTGCCTTTTAGGGTAGTGAATGTTTACAGAAAATACAGTGAATCAGCACAGTATATAATTCTTGCAACAGGAAAAAATTCTGAATTATAATAGAAAACTTACAGCTGCTAGCTTATCAAATCTGGCAAAGAGCTCGTTCAGCGTCATGACCAGCTCCTGAGCAGTGCACTGGGAGGCCAGACTTGTGAAACCCTCTATGTCTGCAAAGAGGATGCTTGAGGAAAAAAAAAAAGAAAACAAAAAAGAAAGTGTCAGAAAATTTGTTGCTGATATTTATAGTTCTTGTGTAGTGAAGAACCTTAATCTGCCTAACTCCACACTGATTTACTCTACTGCATTCCCACACTTCTCATTTTTTTTTTTATTTTTTTTTTTTAAGCTTCTAAAGAACTACAGACATGAAACCTCCCATTTGTACCACACCTTCCAGCTGGCTTAGCCCTTGAAACACTACAAACTTTCTGCCAAATGAGAAGCACAACTGTTGCTGTCAGCTGAGGCAAATCCCTGCCAGTGCAACAGGGATTGGTAATTGCTCCCATCTGCCCAGGCTGGATCAGGACAGGCTCACTGAAAGCACTGTGGACTTTTTTAAAGAACAGTTCTTTGAATCACAGTTATCAATAATGATTTTTTTAAACTGGAGAAAGATTCCTTCACATTGGTAACTACAACACTGCAAATACTTGCAATCAAACACAGCCATTGTGTTAAATTTAAAACTAGTCAGGAAAATAAAAACCAGACTACATAGCTCTAAGACAAAATCTATATATGCACACACACATGCAAAATTTGTACATTGGAACATTTATAAAGTAGTTTTCTTCTGTGAAGTTGATCATTTCATCAAGCGGTACTTGAATAGGAAGAGAAATTAAAAATATTAATAACAAACACTTTGGAATTGTTTCTTCTTTGTAAAATAAAACTCCAACATGTTTTAAGCAAATTGCAGATGCTATGTTTTCAGTTAGAATTTGCAATTTTGCCATGTCATCAGACAGAAAGTAAAGACAACAAAAATATTTTTTTGCCAAAAAATCCAGAAACACGTTTAAATTCTGGCATGCTTCTCAGATTTTATTTCTACATTGCAACTCAAATAAATCATCAACCAAACATATTGCGGTAAGTATTTCTTTGTTAGTGAGGCTGAAACTGAAATATACAACAAAAAAGAAAGAGGAATGCAGGGATGTCTAAATCAAAATACACTTTGTCACTTTTTAAACACTTTGGAAAATAAAATGAAAAAAAAGGGTAAATCAAGATTTCACATATTTACAAATAAAAGTAAACCCCCCAGAGAAATACAGATAAAGTCAGCTGAAATCCTAGAGATATCTGTATTGCTGATTAGGTAGCTTAAGTATGTTTTAATACATAACATACAAAGAGGAAATATCTCCATTTTTTGTGGCAGAAAAAAAATATAACTTGTTGAAAACATGTTCTTGTTCTAGCACAGGGCAAACTGCAAATTCCTCATTTGTAGGCATGTTCACAGTCTTTGCTTTGTGCATGTTGTAGCAGCCATGTGTTATAACAGGAGTACAGAGCAATCACTACTCTGATGTTCACATAGCAATAGGCATATCTAAGAACACTACACAAGGTTGTCCTGTACCAGCTCTTCATGCCTGATTAAGGTAACATCTTTGTCTGATGTCCTGTTGCAAAGCCAACATTTACTCCATGAGATGCTTTTCTGGATAAATGGTTTGAGGAAATGAAAAAATTCCAAGAAATACCAGTGGACTATTTTTTTTAGAGGGAAGTAAAGGAAAAAGAACTTTGGTTTTCTCAAAACTAAATTATTCACAAATATTTTTTTCAGATTCAGGTCACTTCTCTAGAACGTGGACAATGGTTTTGGCAAAAAGAGCAAGTGCCTGCTCTGAAACATGCCTTTTGGAATTTATATGAAAAACTACTCAGAACTGGCTACATGTTCAGTCCTTTGCACAAGTCAGTTTTGCACACTTTGGGATTAACATGAACATATCCACCTGCATGATGCACAGCCCATCCGTTTACTCCTCTTTAATGTCATCCACCCAAGTCACATATGTACCTGTCACAGAGTCTGAGCAGATTCCATTACAGCCTGAGACAGCTGTGTGACCTCCTCTTCTGCATAGGTGCTAAGCTGCTGTGCTGTAGGAAGACACTGAGATACATGGGCTGCAGGGAATGGAAAACCTCATCTAGGTATGGAAAGGATCACATGGGAGATGGTAGAGGACAGAGCAGTGCTCTGGGAACTGTTTTAGAGAGGGGAAAGACACATTCATGGCAGGACACTGGAGAAAGAACAGCACATGACCAACAGAGAAAACAGCCCTTGCTAACAAGAACTCATTCCAAACCCATCTGTCCTCCACTCTCAACACAGAGCTCTGAAAGCCACTAAATCATATTTTCCTCCTCCTGCCTAATCTGTTCCCTCCACACAGCCCTGCTAGCACTGCAGCTCCAGTAGCAGAGACAACAAACAGGTTCATCACTCCCAGCCTTCCTAATGGCCCACAAGGGAGGAATGGGGACCTGTGGATGTGCTGCTGTCACTTCTGTTCCTTTTGTTATTAGCCCCAGCAACCCTTACATTCAGCCTTCTCCCTGTAAAACACCCATCCCCCAGAAGCAACTAGCAAAAATGTATATTTCTCTTACAATAACTACCAGTGAACAGCATTTGATCCTCATTCTTTTGTTTAGTTGAAGTTCTTCTTTAAAAATAAAGCCTTCTGTATCTCCATACACACACAACACACATGTAGGGATGTTGCAGGAGCATCTTCCAGTCCTGCCAGTGCACCTTACCCAGACTACAAGCTTTACAGTTTAAAAACACAGCTTCCACACTACTCTTAGGTCCTTGATCCACACTTCAGCCTTTCATGTCAGACGGTCCTTAGCAATGAAAAGATTTCATTGAAGAACAATGGTGATGGGTGCTTGAGAGAAAGGACAAGAACTCAAGCCAACTATTTGTCAGAGGGTCAGATATTTCCTTGCTGGTGGGAGGACAATGCCAGTAATAGGTCTTCCTTGTGCCACAATGTTGGGTAAATGACAGTGGTCAACAAAAGGTCAAATGAAATAATTATTATAGCTATAAAATATCATGAGCTAAGTAAGGCAGTGGTTTAAAAGTACTATTAGCTGAAACTGATTGGAAGGGATTGACCACACAATCTGCAGCCTGGGCATCAGCAACTATTATCAGCCCTGGGTCCCTGTCCCTTTATCTGGAAGGCTACTGCTTTGTGGAAAAAAAAACAGTTTAGCATGTAATTAAAAGGTTGTAATGGCTTCAGAGCTCTCAATACATTTTCCACTCCATCACTGCCTTCAAATTTACTATTTGATTGGGTTTTGTCCAGCAGTAACCAGGGTATGACCTCAAAAAAAGACAAAAAAAGAGGTTTATTTCTGGGAAAGACAGACAAGAAAAGAGGAGTTATCATTAATTTCATAAGTTTAAAAAAAAATTATTTCTGTTTAATTTTGTTTGAAAAGTACCATAAATTGTGTTATAGGGTAAAGGTGAATACTTTCCTATTCTCCTATTTCAGCTCCTATTTCCAGCAAGGACTGGTTCAAGACTTCACAGCTGTACAAGGCAAGCTCAGTTGTGTACCTTTTCCCCTCTGTGGCTTGGGTGCCTTCCAGATCCTGCCATCCTCCCTCCTGCTTAGAGATTAGCCTAATACCTGCCTGCTCTTGCCCAAGCCCCAGGGAGGGGAACAGGAAAGGTGGATGCATGGACTGGAGCATCCCTATGCTGCTGGCTCTTGCTGATTCCAAGAGCCCAGAGCTGATGGGCAGCACAGGGAAGGTTGGGCACACAGCTCTAGGTGCTGCTGCCACCAGGATGCCAGTCTCTGCCTGAGCTTGGCCCATACCAAAACCACCACCATCACTGTGGACTGAGCTCCATGAGCAGGATACCTAGATGCTTTTTGCCCAGTGCTTTACATAGCTACAAAGCCAGAGTGAAAGAAAAGCTAAGATGCAGAGCCAACAGTAGAAAATTCCTGAAGTAGAATTCCCATTTTTTGGTCTGTAATGCATCCACAGAACAGTTAAGATACACGTGGACTGGCAGCTCAGGTACCAGCAGAACCCTCAGTGAAACACCCCAGAGATCAGCAGTGTAAGCCTGCCAGCTTTCACCTGCTGTGCTCGGGTCCATCCTTTTGCACCTTGGGTCCTTCCACAGAGGGCCATTCAAAACCAGCTCCTGTAATTCAGGTGGTCCTTGCTGTGACTGCACTGCTAACATACCCTGAGCCAGAAGCATCACAGGATCTTTCAGACAGCAAAGGAGAAGGTTCTTATCAAGAGAGGGGAGAGATCTTGGCAGAAAACAAAGAATAACGTAAGGAGTAGGAAGAGCTCAGGACAAGGTAGAAAGCAGGAAACACACATGAGACATTTGAAAAACACACACACACCTACAGAAAATTATTTTGAAGTGCAGCCTTAAATGTCTGAAGCTAATAGAGTTATCAAAGGGGGGACATGACACAGCCAGGTTTCCCTGCAAATACAAGATTATTCAAAACACTAAATTAAATCATCAGTACTTCTAATGTAAAAACAAAAAAACCAGTCATGTTCTATTTCAAGATGTGTGTGCCATGCACGCCAGCCACAACATAAATCAAGCAAGGCAAGAAACACAAACCCTATCACCATCACAACGGTAATGCCAGTCATGAATATAAACACCATGTGTTACTGGAAACTGAACACCACAGGCACTGCATGGGAAACAGAACAAAACCCCAGACTTGGTGAGCCTTGACAGCTTCTGGAAACAGCAAAGTGCATCTGACTGCATGTGAATCAAAGCCTTGGTATTTTAGTGCGAGGAATGCTACCTACAAGAGACAAAAAAAGTTAACGTATTGTGATAAAATAATGTTTACTAAATACAAGCTCATTAATTTCCAAGAAAAGGTGTCACAAAAGAAAGCAATTTGCTGTAGAAAAAGTCTGCCCCTGCCAGTGAATTCATTACACAAGTTGTGAGCACAGTGTGTCAGGCACAGTTATTTTGCAATGCCATCCACTGCTACTGGTGTTGCATGCCAGTAAGTCATGTTGTGAATAAGGAAGAAGGATGGGCTGGCATGAAGATGACAAAACTTGGTTGAAGAGTTGGGTCTAACCCTTAACACCAAACTAGGCTTTCACAGAATGCTTCAGGATGGAAGGTATGTCTGGAGGTCACCTTGTCCAGTCCTCCTGATCAAGCAGAGCCACCTAGAATTGGTTATCCAGGGCCACGTTCATACGGCTCTTGAGTATATCCAAAGTGGGAGCATCTCTTGAGCAGTAAATGAGTCAATTTTTGCACTTGGACATCTTTTAAAAGCCAGTTCCCCACCATCACTGGAAGACCAGAAGTTATCATCCAGCTTAAGTGGCATATATAGAGAATTAAGTTAATCTAGAAGTTCCTGGACTAGATATGGCATCAAGATACACCTGGTCTCTCTTTCCTAGCTATAGCCACGTGAGGATGTCATGACAAGGTGGCCTTCTGTGTGTTCTCTCTTCTACCCACCCTATCTACAAAAAGGATCTCAGCTTCCAGAAACACTGAGAACATCTCATAATGCTCTTTCTCTCTTGAATCTAACAGTAGAAATAACAAAAGGACAAACCAAAACAAGCTGAGGACAAGTTCACAGCGGTGACACAGTGACCATGGTCAGCCAGTGTAAAATCCAGGTAAAGCAGCACAAACATGAGGAAGGGCAGGAAAGCACACCTAGGGAGGAGGGTGAAGTGGCCCTCACAGATCATTCTGCTGAGTGACAGCCCAGTGACTGCTCCAGCAGTGGCTGCAAGCTACTTCCAGACTAAATCAGGTCTCAAGAGCATGCCAGCCTTTCTCTCTAGGGATGTCTGTGAGACAAGCTAAGGTCTTAGCCTTAGCAATACAAAAAACGTTCTCCAGAACAGCAGGACATCAGACGGAACAGAGGTTAAAATATTTCCTTTTCCTATAGTCATGGAAAAAAAATCAACAGTAAAAAGATACCCTCTCTTTCCTAAACTTATATGGTCATTTCAGAGAAGATCCGTTTACTTTTGGAAATCACCTTTTGTTTCAAATGAGTCCAGCACTTCTGTGACACATCAGCTGGCACAGCTCCCCCTTGGGAAGAGGGACTGCATGCTCCATCTCAAGATCAGTCATGCTAACTCCCACTTGCTTGAGAGGTTGAGAAGGCACACATGGACACAAATGTTGTGGTAAGACAAGAAACACTTTAGAGAGGAAATACACACAAATCCCCTAGGAAATCAAAAGTCTAGAAAACTGAGCCTTTTCACCTTTTTCTTTATGGCAAAAGGCAGAAATCCTCCTCTCCCTCTTCAAAGCAGCCAGAAATGTAGACCAAACCAATGTCCTGTATTTGAGAAGTTGAATCCATAAGTCCATATCAACTGAAACTGGTGACAGAGTGAAAAGTGACAAAGAAGCAGGAAACCAGATGGCTCTGGATGACATTGGTGGCAATGTGCAGACTGCCATCTGCAGAGCCACTGTATGATGAAAGCAAGGCTCATTGCAAAGATATTAATTACAGAACCCTTCCTTTACTTGATTTTCCCATGTTTGCTCTCAAATGAGTGTTACCAGAGGTTAGAACTGCCTAAGCTCAGGATGAACATCTCCAGCACAATCTCTCAGCATTTGTGGTCAAAGCTCTGTCTGCATCAGCAATGTGCTCCTGGGAATGCCCCATGGAGAGCATCTGACCTTGCTGACACCAAAGAGCTGATGAAAAAAATGGCATCATACTTCCCATCATGGTGAGTGCTCCTCACCTCGGTGGCTGTGGTATTTCACTGACAATGAAGGAAATGAGAAGAAATTAAGATCCTGAGATCACCCACCATAAGGGGAAGACTGCATCAGTTGTATAGGGAAAAGTTTTTCCATGACATTCCTAAGTTTGTAGTTTACAAGTATGAATAGCTAACCCAGTAATGGGTATTTAGTTATAGCTGAGCAGCATCGGTACTCATTGTTTATTTTAAACATTAAAAACTTGCTGCCCCCTCCCTCAAAACATCTTGAGTTAAAAGGTTTTCCTATTTCAGCAGGCTATATTTAACCAGATTGATTCTTCACTGGCAACAGGAGTAATAAATAGCCTTTGGGGAAGAAAACCTACCTGGGGAAGGCAAACCAAACAAAAATACATATGCAGTGGCTACCAGCCAAACTATAGGTGGAACACATTACAGATGTCTTTAAGATGAGTTAAAGGAATTTTATTAGTCCATCATCAGAAGATTAATTAGATGCCGCTGTCTGCTGAATGTCAAAAAGAAATCCAAGTGGCCTAAAGGAGATGTTGTGTTATTAAGAAGGAGAGACTTTGGACCTTTTTTATGTATCTAAGAAGCAACTGATAGAAATGTGAAAATTTTTCCAGTCATGCTGATCAGAGGAAACACCATGTAAGTGAGCAAGATGCCAAATTCATTCCAATCTCAAGGAATGTAGGAAGCCAGAGTTGAAGGTTATACAAGTCCTTTTGCAAAAAGGAACAAAAGAACCATGTGTACTGCTGACTCTGACTGTGTCTCTTTGCTTTGGCTCCAAGCAAGTTCAGACTCACCCGGGTTTGCCTGACCAGTGCAAAAGTGCTGGTAGGTCTACCCAAACTGGAGCTGAACCCAGCCCACACAAATAAATCTCAGATTCATTTGTCCCACAAGGCAGCCTGAAATCCAGAACTGCATATAAAACAAAAAGGAAAAGCCATGTTATTTTCTGGTTTTCAAACTCCAGGCACACTTTTTGCTGTGAGCATTCTTGCAGTCTGTTTCATGACATTAGAGTAACCTCTGATGTTAAAATTCTGCCAAAGACCAACAAGAAGGAAGACAGAGCTAAGAAAACTCTGCAAGAAGGGACTATCCATTACCACCACAGCTGTAGGAGTCTGGTAATATTCTTCTCTGCCCTCTTTCAAGAGAATGGCCTGCAAAAGTGACTGAAGCCATAGAAGCAGCACAATAGGTAAGAGAAATGAAAAAAAACTTAGGGGTAAATAAACCACAACCTGTTGCATAGAGGCTGTGTGCCAGCAATCAATCAGTTGTCAGAGAAGGCAACGATGCAAAACATTTTGGCACAGGTAACCATGTAACATACACATATTTCTCAGGTCAAGGATATGGCAAAGAGATCAAATAAGTTGCATCTAAACAAGTTTGGGAGGCTTTGTGTTCTATACTGCTCAGGTCATTTTCTTTTATGATGAAATAATGAACTCTTCATAGCTGTGCAACTTGCACTCAGTCTGTTCTTCCCTGGTACTGTGGATATTAACTCAAACAGCAGTGTTTTGTACTCCCTACCCAAAAGGCTGCAGTTATTCTGCATGCAGTGTTTATTTCAACCTAACCTTCCTCGCCCTCTCTTCCAGCACACTCTCTTTTTCTGAGTTACTTACTCTCCAATACCTTTAGCTCAGAGTTTTCCTTTTGGAAAGTCACTTCATAATAAAAAACATTAAATTATAACATAAATACCTTAATTTAAAACATTAGAGAGCAACTATGTATTTTTTATAGTAACCTTGTTTTCCCAAGGAGACTAGGTACTAAAATATGCAGACTGTTTCTTGGATAAACTGAGAATATACAAATGATGTGATGTTTTGTACAAACAATTACCATTTGTGTTTTTGAGCCTACTAGATTATTAATACTGAAGTGGAGGTTTTCTGGGAAAATTGCTGGAGAATGGGAACATGAGTCTTACTTCCCTTTTTGGAACAGCCAACATGAGTTGACCAGCTGCCTACTCAAGTCTGTATTTTTAAATGTAATCAAGCAGTTTTAAAATTACACTGATGAAACTATAAAGAGAAATTAATTCAAAGCGTATAGAGAACCTTAGCTGTGCACACCTCCTAATGGTCACTTTTATGAGAAATACAAGTGCAATATCAGCAGAGAAGAACTTTAAAATGAAGACAACCCTTTTCTAATTATTCTGAAAGATAAAATGCCTGTCCAAAGGAAACAGTTCAGTTGAGTGACTGGGGGATCAACTTGCTATTAATTAATTAATAAACAAAGTTAATAATAAATTTAATAATAAAACAAACAATAATTTTGTTGAGAATGGAAGCTGTCTGTAATTTCTGAATTAAATTAAAAGGAAAAAATCCTGCAGGAAATTATCTGGGTATTGTACACTATATTATTATTCCCTACCTGATAAGAACCAGGCCCAAACCAGGACAACCAGTAATGAATAGATATTCTCAGCTCACAGGTAAAGTTCTCCCAGCTTTACAAGGGCTATAATTTAACTTTAAGGGGTTTGTTTCCTTTTTAAGATGTGATCTACCATCACATTGAACTTGCTCAATGGCACTTCAGCTGACCTATGTCTTTGGTTTCCTTTGGTGACTCAGAAAACTTTGGCTGCCATAGAGAAACAATGTAAATATAATGAAATTTGGTAGTCAATATGAACAGTAAAAACATTCCTTCTTAGAAGGCCATTCAGGCGAGCTCATGAAATGAGTATTTCCATATAAAGATCATCCTTGGACAGAGAATATTATATTCTATGCATCTCTTCAATCCCTAACATAACTCATATTCCAAATATTTGGCATATGTCCATTATTTCATAAATAGCAAGCAGTGTTAAATCTACTTTATGGCACTGAGATTATATATT
Organism: Phaethornis superciliosus; assembly: GCA_023637945.1. Classification (NCBI taxonomy): domain Eukaryota; kingdom Metazoa; phylum Chordata; class Aves; order Apodiformes; family Trochilidae; genus Phaethornis; species Phaethornis superciliosus. The sequence goes on from JAJQWJ010000007.1 coordinate 28,015,543, forward strand.
GTAGTATCAGAAAAGATTTACAACACTTTTACACACTTAGAGTCTAATCTTTGGCAGCCTATCATTTGACGCTGTGATCAGTTACTGTGCTGGCTCTTATCAAATTTCTTTCCTTATAAAATAAAATGGACCATTACATCTTTAGTTCCTTAAGCATATGAAGTCTTCAAAGTGGCATTAGGCAGTTGTCATTGGTGCTAGAAAATATCAACAATATATTATTTTGCAGAGACAGCAGTATGGTTTATAAAGCAAATATATAAAGTGGCTCAAGGTCACATGGGAAAACAATGACAAAGCAGGAATATGAATCCCAGCCTCATGAGTCCAGGGAGCATCCACACAAAACCTACTCCTGAGATGCTGGAGCAAGGAGAGTGGCAAGGCAGGTCTGCCCACTGCAAATGTAAGTCTTTTTAACTTTCCACTGAATGAATCTCCCCTGATTTTTAAAATCAGTGGTTTCTTCTCATAATGAAGCAGGCGTATAATTTTATCTTGATTTCAAGAGAATTACTGTAATTGCCACCACCAGAATAATAGATCTGCACAGAGAGAAATGGCTTTTCTCTTGCTTATGCCATTGGAAAATTTAATTTCTTGTTTAGTGCATTAAGATATTTCACTAAGCCATTTGCTTGCTACTCTCAATATTTGCAAAATACAGTCTCCAAATGAAGTTCCTGTAAACGGTAGTTTCCCAGTGAACTAATACCAATAAAATCAACAGAGTTTGACCAGATCTTTTCTATAGCATACAAAGCCACCTTAGAGAACACTTAAAATATGTATTATGGTAATGTGTCTCAGACCATATATAAACAAGAGAAAGTTACAGTGTCAGATCTTTCTATATTCATGTAGAACCAGACCAGCTGATTTCTGCTAACTTTCTATGGCACTGCAGTAGCAACAATTTTGGCTTGAAGAAAAAAAAAAGCCAAACAAAAACCCCTACAAAAACAAAAAAAACCAACCCCCAAACCCTGTGTCCCGTCCCCCTCCTGCCCCCCCCCCCCCCAAAAAAAAAAAAAAAGAAAGCACTTGGCATTTGAAAGGATGAGTTCAGTTTGAGTCAGAGCAGCAGGTGCCACAACTTCCACAACTTCAAAACACTTCTGTATATTCAGATGTTACATATACCATAAAAGTAATCACTATTTCAAGCAAGGAGGGAAACTAGAGACAGAGTTTGTTGGTGTCTCAGAGTTACAATAGACTCTCACAAAGCCACATGAAATGGAATTTAAGTGCCATCTGAAGGCTAGCACAGCTGGCAATAAAATTGTGGCTAATGAATCACAGGATAAACAGGTCAGGACTTTCCCCATAAGGGATTCGGGGAAGCCAGAGCTAAATTCACTTGCAGAGCAGGAAGAATTTTGAACAAACTGCCTCATGTGAACTGTCTTTATAGAGTATCTATATTAACAGCAACACAGTTCCTGTCCTAATCATCTAATCTTAACAGATGCCTTGGATTAGAATAATTTGCTCTTCCAGATAGGAGTAGCCATGACAATAATTCAGTGTTTCTAAAGCAACATATCCATGCTCTCCCTCGGGATGGGCTGTACTGTAAATGCACAAATTATTTTGGTCCAGGATTCCAGCATGAGCAGGGCCTGAGGCTGTCAGGCAGATCCAGAGCAATAGAGAGGGCAGTGGAAGGAAGCGGAGCATGGAAACAAAACAAAAATGATAAAGATCTTTAAAAAAACTGGGATTTGCAAGATGCACACTAAGGTAAATAACAGCTGTGGTATTTGATGTTTGTTTAACTGTTTTTAATGTTTCTGTAGTTCAAATATCAAGAGACAATTCTCTAAGTACCAAGACACTCTCCAAAAGCCTGAAAATGCTTAGCACAGCTATTCCATTTCTTATATTCCACAAGTGACAAACTTTCTAAGGAGCTGGGTTCCAAGAGCCAGTGCAAAGAAAGAGAAAAAAAAAAAAAAAAGCAGCAGCCCACACAGCATCAAATGAGGGTAGGCTCAGTGCTAAACAGCAGATGATTCTTACTGAATAACTGCCCTAGATTTTGCAAACAATACAGGGAACAAAAATAGAAACCCATTTACATATTGCTGTTAATAACTTTATTTATAGTGTCACAGCTAGAGCACAATAACTGCAGCCATGGCTTAACTTGAAAGCCATTCACTGTGGAAGAGTCAGACAGATACTGTTTTCTCAGTCCTTATGCAACTGAAAAAAAAAAAAAAAAATCCTGCTGACAACAGCCAGTCACCAGAATCTTTACAAACAACCAGCAAAAAAGTAAACAGAAGTCAAGGGCAAAAGCAAATCACCCCAGGATCCCACTGGCCTCTTCTTCTCCTGTTTACTTCACCCAGGCTGTTGCTAATCAAGGAGCAAATGAGGCTAAAAAACCCAGCAGGTAAATTTTCACTTCAGTTTAAGCCTCACGATAGAATCTCACAGGAATTTTTTTCAGGGGTTTTCCTGGCTTATTTTGTTTATTTGTTCAGGGTTTTTTGTTGTTGTTTTTGAATTAAAAAATATAGGCAGAGCTCAGAAAAAGTCAGCATCTACAATAAAAAAGGATATCTGTCTACTGGTTAAAAACATCCCTACAATACCTGCACTGCCTGCTACATGACTGTAGCCAAATCTTTGCTGGGAGCCTGTATTCCTGCCAGCTAAAATACCACTGGCCCGTCACAACAGACTGGCACATTTTTAAGGAACAGAAACATACACATAAATTTGTAGCCTTGATTCCCTAGTAATGTGCAAATGCCTGCTATATATAACTAAATGCAGTGAGTGTGCAAGCGACAAAACTCTCTTAAGATTCCACCTTAGAAGTGATAAAAGTGGACCTGGTTTTTCCTTTGGCTCAATCCAGCCTTAACTGGACAATGGGCTATTTTGGACTGGGAATGGTGGTGCCCTCAGGACCTTGTGCTGCAGCTGGTCATTACATATAAAATGCTCAGACTAATTAGAGGCAGAGACAGAACGCACCCCGATCTGCCCTGCTGATTGCAGCATACTCTGTGACACAGAACAGTGGGACTCAAGCTGCTGCTTTGGGGTTTGAGTCTTTCATGTAAAAAATGAAACAGTTAACAAAAGAGAATGAGGACCTATCCCTAGGAGATGTGGCCTCAAATGCCCTCTGGCACATGGGGAAACTGAATTTGGATAACTTGCACCAGCATGTGGGTTGAGTCTATGCTCCTAGATGAGTATGGCATTCTTCATCCCTTGTGTCTCTTCAGATCTTTACTACTCTTTCTTTCACTTTCTGCCACCTGGAATTCTGACTGAATTAATTACTTCTTCTGGATTTTCATTTTAGTGAGGAACAGAAAGATGCCCATTTGGTGTGGCAGAACAGCCAAAATGCTGTGCTGATTCCCCCTCCAGACACAGCCAGCAGACACAAGAAGTCCCCAGGACAAAGGCAGTGTGTGTTTGTGCACACCCCTGGCTTCTTCCTCCTGCACAATTCCTCTGCAGCACAGGCAGGGCAGAGCCTTCAAGGTCTGGTTTTAGGACATTTCTGTAACTGGAGCCGGGCATTTCTGAGCTCTAATCAGCAGTGCTACCAAGTCAAATTAAAGAAATCACTGTCAAACCTCTGTGGGGTCGACTGATAGCACTGGATACTTACACAATACAAGAAGGTATTTTGAGGCAGTGCTCATTATCCAGCAAAATGACTTAGGATTTGTTCAGTTATTAGTAATACAATATATTCTGTGTCTGATATACATGATGGAAAAATAAAAGCTGCGGGATATGACAGACCAACAAACTACAGCTTTTATGATCCTCACTGGAAATGATCCTTGAATCTGCAATAAAAATAAGCTAAAAAGAGATGAAAGAACACACAAAAGACATTTAAATAAGCCAGTGAATACATGGTATTTCAGTGAAATAGATTGACCTAATAAATGCTAATGTAGTCCATATCAGGCTTCTGTATTACCAAAGTGTAGCCCTGGATCGTTCTCAGCAGACATGCCATTTCATAGGGAATGATCAACTATTTATCCTATGCTGTTCTCAGAATCAGAGGTCCCCCCCGAATCACACATTTCATCCTTAAACTTTAGCCTTAAGCTTTTGGTTTTTACAGTTGTTCTCAAATACAATTTTCTCTCTTTTTTTTTCTCATAGCTTTCAGAGAAGATACAATTTTCAATTTACTCCTCCCATCATTACATACTTCCAAGGAAAAGGAGCTCAGCAGGTAAGTCACATCTGCAGTTTCAAGGTTTCCAGGCTTTGCAAGAAATCTGTAATTGCTTGTAATTTCAATAACGAAATTTTGTTCCGTTTACAGATGAAAATGACAGAGTACTGGATCTTAAAAACAGAATATCACCTTTCATTTATACTTTGTAAAACAACTTTATCTCTACGTTAGACCTGCCATCTTAAACTGACCTGCTAAGCACTTTTCTGCAGAAGGGAATATTCTTAAGGAAGAGAAGCAAGGACAGCGTGAGTTTTTCCTCCTTTTTAATTGAAACAAAGTTGAACTATTTAAATCAAAAGGCCTCTTTTTTTCTTGCCTGGAAAGAAAAAGAATCTCACAAAGGGGCTTACAGTAGTTTTGAATGCAATCCAGAACAAAAGGTTCCAAGTGAAACAGAGTAATTATACTTTTATGGATCAACATTTGGCTTCTGTTGAAGCCTGATCTGTGACTAGAATTGCTCAAGTTCCCCTGAGCAGAAGCCAAAGTTTTGTTTGCTTTGTTCTACAGATTGAATCTCATTAGCTCATTCTTTGGAAACAGTCACAGTAGAAAGCAGCAGTGCATTGGTGTGTATGCTCCCAGGAGTGGAGGCTCTCCATCAGGACTGATCTGTCACATCACCTAAAACTGTATGCATTTGTTTTCCATTCTTTCATCTCCTTTCCACTTGTAACTACTAACAACTGCTAAATTTGCTCAATGCTTTAAAAAGTTTTTTGGTCTTTCCTATTTTGTTTTGCATACCTGGCCACCCCACAAATACTTCACCAGCTCTACGACATGGGTCTCTCATCTTCACAGTCTATGATGTTACAAAACATCTCTCCAAATTGCTACTGCATTCAGCACTGATATATGGGTCTGACAGGCCTTGGAGATAACAGAAATTAAATAGTTGTCAGAAGAAGGAGGGTTGTCCTAGTAACGCCCTATTAGCAACACAGTCCCCACAATGAACAAGAAATGGAGCCAGTGCATTATCAGATACTGGAAAAAAATCATGCTTAAAGTAGAAAAAAAACCCCAAACCTAAAACTACCACCACCAACAACTTCAAACAAATGAGCTGACATGGTGGACCAACAAACCATCACTACCAAATCTCTGGTGGAAAAATTCCCCACTGCCTCACACATTCATGTGGGATGACACGTTACAGATGCTCTGCACAGTTACTGATAGGGTTAAAAAAGGCATTTATAGATCATCCTACAATGGAAAAAAGGCAAGGTCACCCATCTATCTGCTTGCCACATAGTGAGGAGATGTCTGCAACAGAGGGCTAGGAGAGAACATTCTGCTGATGGTCACACAGATGCAAGTTTCACAAGCAGTCACTGCAATAGGGTTTTAGGCTTGGGGATCATCTTTGTAGGACTGGAGCTGAGGGAGCTGGTTATAAAACCTGATGATTCTCCTATGCATTTAAAGGGTTCATTTAGGAGTTTGGCTCAAACAGGGACATGGCAACTTGTCAAGAACATCCTTAGAATTTCTCATTGCTGTTAAGAGTCTCAGCTATGTGCCAGACACAGAACAACCACAAAGATCCCCGCTGGCCATGGTATCAGGGAAGAGAATACCGATATTCTGTACCTGGTTTTCTTTTTATAGTTTAGCACACAAATGCTTCTTTCCAATAGTTTTAAAAACTATTTGCAAACTCCCAAGTTCTCAGAATCTATATGGTCTTAAAAATCCTTATTCTACCACTTAAAAACAGTGTGCATCTTTCTAGGGCACTGTAACAGTAACACAAACTGAGACAGAAAATCTGTTTTTCTAAAAAGAGCACTCTTATCATTCCACAAGGTCAATGTCCTGCCGGCTGTGTGTGTGCTGAAATTCATTTATTCTCTTTGGTCTTTTGCCTCCTCTCCTGTTTTTGCAATCCTCTCTTGCTTCTCATTTCTGTTAGCTCTCTTTCTGAAGAAACCTGTTCTTAGCCTTGTTTCCTATAGAAACAACACTGACACAATAATTTTGTCTGTACAGTCAGTACCAGCCTTCCCTAACTTCTTAAACTCTTAGTACCGAACAAAATTAATAAAAAGGAGGTAGTTTAAAAATATACTATGGATTTCAATTATTGGAGGACATAGACTCAAGTTAGCAATGCACTAACCTGAGTCACAGGATACCAGAGCACTCAAATGCTCTTCTCCACTAATTGGTTTCAGCTTTTGTAGCTTTATAATTTATCCAGTGTCAAAATTATATATAAAACAGTAAGAACAGATGCACAAATTAGCAACAATTCTTGAGGGATATAAATATGGAATAATAAAAGAGAAGTTAATCCATCCCCATACAAAACTATACTTCTGTTTACATCTTCTGTAAGAGGGTTTTCAAAAGTTTTGCAAAGTTCAGTGCATTACAGAATAAAAAGTTTAACTGATTTTTCTTTCCAGTCATTATAGTCTAAGGAGGAAGAAAAAAGGTGGGATGATTTTAACACGAACCTCTTCAAACGTTATATAAACTCAATGTTCTTAAAACCACTTTGCATGTTAACTACATGACAAAGTAGTTTGTTAGCTGAAATTTAACCAAGTCTTTAAAAGAGGAAAGCAAGTCTGTACAAGCAAGTCACAAAAGCAAAGTTTTAGTCAGAAAAGACTCAGTTTTCCTTGTCAAGGTTATTCTAGAACAGAAAAGACTGGAGGTAGATTAGTTTAACGAACATAATTTGATGCATTTTTTCACTATAAATTAGATACATTTGTTCTATCAGGCTAGTGAGCACTCAGACTTAAATTTAAAAATAAATTAATTTTTTAAAATGTACTATTGAACAAAGAAGAGAATCTAAACAACCCCGATGAGTTAAAATACTGCTCTGTAAACTTCAAGCACCTTCATTATTCTCTCCAAATTACTGTTCATAGTATTTCATCATTATAACATCTAACACTCTTCAATCCACCACCACTTCATAGACCCTTGTGTAAACTCAGAATAGCAGGGTGTAAATTATACATCACAGACCCTTCCTAATTGCTGACGGCTTGCTGGTGGCTGCAGAACTGCAGTCACCTGGCATGCTGCACTCTTGGGATGTTATCTTTATTACAATACATGTGTTTAAGTAATGCAACTAGTGGGGTGCCTTGCAGCCAGTTATTTATCCATTTTGTTCTTTGGAGGGTACAAGGCTCTCTCATGGCCCTGAAGACACCAGGGGTTCCCAGTAGGAGCCAAGATTACTATATATTTCCTATTCAGAAAGATAGATCTGCAGACAATGAAATAAAATCACTTTAAAAAAAAAAAAAAAAAAAGCCTAAATAAGTTAGAGTTAGAGAACAAGTCAATACTTGTTGTTCTCAAAGGGTGCTGTGCACATGCACAAAAAGGTTGATTTGATGAAACAGATAAATCTGCTCAATCTTTGGCTTAAAAGATTTCAAGACTGAAACATTGACACATACTTATTGAAAAGATGGAGTGATCCTGAGTTGAAGCACTTCCTTTAATATTAACCACCAGACTTACTGCACAGCTGTGGGGTCAGGTGTGACAATAGCTACAAAATAGGGAAATTCTTTTGCATGTGGATTTTAGCTTGAATGCCTTTCTTCAAGACACTGATCTTTCCTCTCAAAAACAACACATAAGCTAGGAAGAACGATGAGCAAAGTAAATCACTGTCACCCATGAGTGAAACCTAGTTCCACGCTTGCTAAAAATTATTGGTAACTTAAGAAAAAATCATTACATTTCATGGAAAATTAAAAAGCCAAGATTCCAAGCAGACATGGATGAAATTCCCACTAGCTGTCTCTTGACAAGGAAATAGAAGAGTTGCCATGTAGGCAAAATTCACTGCTGTCATTTGGGGAAAGAGGGAGGAAGGCTGATTGTTTCCCTCCTACTCACTGTTCTCAGCCTCCAGCCTCGACCAGAAGTTATGGCAATTAAATGCAGTGGGCCTCTGAACCCACATGAAACCCACACAGTTTCCCCCCACCTACCTGTAAAAATAACCTTCTACTGTTTGTAGGCATATGCCTCAAATGAAGAAAAGAAGACAGAGGTCTTCTAAGACTTGATACTGAGAAACAACCAACTGACATTATCACATTTGAGAGGTGATTTGAGCTCATGGACTGGTAGTGAGAGCAGTAGACATGGGTAAAACCTGTTCTTGGGCTTCCTCCTGCTTAATGTTAGTCTTTTTCATCTTCAAACCTAAATCATCAATTTTCATTCTGCCTCCTCCCAAAATGGGGAGAATGCAAGGATGGCAATATATTATACAGTAAATATTAAAAACATTTATTGCTCCTGCTCTTCCCTTGAAATGACAACTTCCACAGAAATTAAAGTTACATAAACCTGGGCTGATACAAGAGATCTGGGGAATCTTTGAAAATATCCATGGAAGAACCCTCCTACTAGCTGCAATCAGAGCTCAGCATTATACTTCTATTTATATTGATGGGTCCTTCAGCACTTGAATACTTGATGTCCTGTGTGCAAGCACAGTGGGAGAAGGGAGGAAAAAATGTTTGCTTAGTTGAAATTTTCACCAATTTTACAGCACACAATTACATAGTACCCTGTGTTTTAAGAACTCAACACACTTCACAAGCAACTAATTAAGCATCAAAAGGCCTATAAGGCAAAGAGGTTACATTCACGGGGTTGATCTGAATATCCTGACACTCAGCTAAATTGCAACTATTTTTAAGGTCATTTTTAAGGGGAGAATTTTTGGTCTTATAATGTAATTAAATCAGAAAAATAGTTTAAAATGTTTTTCATTTTAAAAGGTGAAAGGAAATGGACTGTTTCTTCTCTGCAAATGGTTTAGTTCCAGTTGTCAGGATGTTTAAAAACTTTGAGATCAGGTTAATGTTGTTGAGTACATGATTCACAAGAATTATGTGAAGGGGAGAAGAGAGGAAATTGTCACTTTCACTGTGCTTGGATGCCAGCCCTAAAATAAGCTTCCTGAAACAGTTCATCAAAGGAATTTCAATAACAAAGCCAACCTTGATCCCCTCACAGAGGAATTCAAACCTCCTTTTTATAAGCACAGAGATTACTGTATCTGGCCAAACCTAGATAACATTAAAGCCATTATCATTGCAGTAAGATACTATAAATAGCAATAGTAAGGTAAAACATTTAAAATTCTGCTTGGGAAGCATGAGAGATAAACAAGATTATCTATGCATATTTAAGAGTTTGTCTATCAGACACAATCTCATTCATGATAACGTGAACTGATTTAGTTACATAATTCACCTAGTTGTTTACCCAAAATTACTTTCATAGTCTTGGGAACTCCTTTCCTGATTGCCTTTGACAATAGACTTTATATTTAACACACACATATGTGGGAAAGATCAAATCACGCTCAGAGGTTCTGGATTTGTCAAAGTTAATTCTCATTCACTAAATCAGAATCGGAAATAGTTTCCTTCTGTGTCAAAAGGTTCTGTTCGCTTGCATCAAAAAAGCATGTATTGACCCCAGACTTCATCTTAGTTTCATCATCAACTTAAATTCTTCAGAGGAACATAATCCTGAAACAAATTTTGCTGCTGACAGGAGATTATATTTTCATTGTAGATAATTTTGTCTCTGAACTTTACTTTCCATAAAAGTAAGCAGGAGATTATGAACTCATTCACAGGAAGTCCTGATAAGGCTCAAAAAAGATTTGCTTTTATCCATTCAGGTTAGAAGGACCAGTGTATTTTGCTTTAAACCATCATCTTTGAGAGACACCCCACCCTCTAAGAAAAGCATAAAACAGTAAGAAATATCATGGCAGAACTGCCCCTCAGTAAGTGACTTTTTTTTTTTTTTAAACAACAAAAGGCATGTAACCTTTTTTTAAAAAGAAAAAAATGAAAGTATCTAAAGTGCCTAGTATTTAACACTAAGCAGAACATGGTCATTGAAAGACTCCTCATTTTGAAACAGAAAAAAACTCACCACACAGTAACTTCATGTAACTCTAGAATAACATTTTCTGCTGGCAGGGTGGTTTGAGTTTGTTTTTTAATTAAAATTAGAGGTGGTCCCAAAAGCCCAAACCAAATCATCCCTGAAAATTAAAATATTTAATCTTGTCTGGAACAGAATCTAGTAAACTACTTCTCCCACACAAAATACCAAATTAGGCTGAGAGCATGAGGCTGTGCTCCTGTGCCTCCTCAGTTCAAAGGGCCAAAGTTAAACCCAGGTGGATGGAAAGCTGCAGTGTCAGTGAGGTTCATTATTTCCACATTGATTGTGAAGTCGGTGAGAAACCTCACAATGAAGATCCAGTAAAAGTTAAGATCACAGGCTCCAGGCATTATGATGGCAATCAAACTTTTAAATCAACAGCTTATGAAAATTCCCATCCATTACACTTTAATTTCTAATCAACCTTTTTGACTACTCCAGGGTAGCGGTAAAAGAAAATCACTGGATACAGCTGATGGAGGAGGGAAACCTGTAGCTCTGTGCAGACACAGAGACTTTCCCACTTCTATCAGCTGCAGAGGAAATGCTCCTGCTGACAAACCATCAACAGGAAGCCAGATTCAATGGCAGGGCACAGTACCCTTGCACCGACTTCACATACTTCTCAATTGCCTTGACACAATAACCTTTAGCTCATAAAACCTCAGATCTTATGACATTTTTGAATAGTGACAAAACCAAAACAAAACTGCTTGGAGCATTCTCATCACAAAAGCCTCCCCCTGAGCATTTCCCCATGAAAAGCAAAGAACATGCTTGCTTCTGTTCAGCTTGTTCATTAATCCACATCATTCAGATGCTACCCCCCACCACCAGGGTGTTTCTGTGTGCATGTAAATGCTTAAAAATCATCTGCAGTCATTCCCACTAGAGGTGGTTTCAGTGCACCCAGGCAAGAGGAAAGGCTCCATGCTGAACTCCTAGTGTGAAATGAGTCATTTGTTCCAAATTATGTTTCCTTTTTTCAATATTCGTACTTAGTTATTCATTTCCCTAAAGTACATGAAGATGAGATGTTTCTAAGTTACCTTCTATTTGCTCTCAGTACATACACTATTTTATTTCTTATTTCTTTTTTCCATCCCTTTCCATTGTCTCAGTGGGATTTGATTTAGGACTTCGTAAATACACACAACGAAGTTCATACTTTGAGGAAAGTATCCTATAAGTTGTTTCCCTTTGCAGGAGCTTTTGAGACCTCAGCATCCCTTTGTACTGGAGATAGTCAGCACCTGCACTGGCTTGATTCCTATATGTTCATAAGCATGAGGAATAAAATTAAAATTACTTTTAGGCTGTCAAAGATAATCCATTGTGGAAATGTTCATATTACTCTAACAAACACACAAAATGTGAAAATCAAATGTTTGCAAACTTCTTGTTGGCTACTTATCAGGATGGTCCAAGGAACTGAAAATCAGAAAACTATTTTCTTTTTCTATACTCTGGGTCATGTGTCGTTTTTTGTTGTATCTCTATACCAGCCATTATCTTTGGACTGTTTTTCAATCATTTTTTTTAATCAGAATTCCCTCTCTTATTAGAATTGTTCATTTGTAAATTTAGATTATTACTGTTCTTTTAGATTTTGTTTATTTAATCATATAGTTAAAACAACAAATAAGTATCATCCTAAATAAACAGTCACCTGTACTAAGATTTGACTGTACTAAACAATTTTCAAGCCTGCAAATAATGACATATGGAAACAGATGTGAAAGGCAACAATACCATGCTGACTAGTCTCCTGTCATATCTAATAAATTGCATTCAGTTTGAATGTCAAGCTGACCTTTGAGTATTGAAAAAAAGTAATTTCTCTTCTAAAAGAATTCTGAAACAGCACGTATCACAAGAAATGTACACTTTCTTGAACAAATTCAGTGCTATTAGGGGTAAAAATGAATGTACAGACACAGAACCCAGTCTAATCTTGTAGCACATACTTTGCTGAGTGCATTCTGGATGCCCTCTTTCCCTCACACCTTCATCACCATAAGTATAAGCTTTATTTTTCATCACTGAACCATTATTATCTTTGATAACTGATAATGTTTCTATCTTCAGCATCGCGGTGATCTTTATCTGCTTATTGAGTCACAAACAAAAATATGAAAGTCTGAAGTCCATCCAAGCCAGCACACAGACTTGCTCTGATTTCAGTGAGTTTTGTATCAAACTCTACATTCAACAGTGAGCAGCCTCCTGCCACTTTTGCACTTCTACATTTCCCCTCTCATCTGCCCTCAATGCTTAGGAAACGTCTTCAAATGCTTCAGAATTTCACGTGAATTTCACTGCATCATTTATTGGAGATTATGCAGGGCAGATTTTGTTAGAGGTGTAAGATACCCGCTTTTATTTGTTGAGCACTAAGTATCAGAATATATGACTCACCAAGGTACATAATGCTATGTAAGAGAGGAGGCTGTGCAAGCAGTTCACATGATAACTTCTTGTTGGAAGGGGAGATAGAGAGGGGAAGAAAGGAAGCTCTCTCTCTGTCTATAATCCATGTGTTTCATTAGAAGTATTTTTCATCTGAGAGAGCTGTTACACAGTTCGAGGACCTGGTTTATCAGAGACCTAAGTGATCCCAAAGAGGGCAGGTACAATAGCAGAGGTAAAATGTATCAAGACTAAGTTAGGTTTAACTTTCTAACTGCAGTCCATAAAGCTATCAGGCATTTGAAGTACTGCTTTATTGCCTTTTCACCGGGAAGTAAACAGTGTGAATGGTGATGTTAAGAAGTTCTTGGGGCTGGACTGTCCCCAAAACACAGACTGGCCTTAGCTTGCATGACCAAGGAGCACCACATCACTGAGTGACTGAGAGGTGCCAAGGGCTATCACTAATAGATGCCCTGCTTGTACTTCCAAACTGGCAGAGACTTTTCTAAGTGATCTTAACCTCAACTGGGCTCTGCAGTTCGCCCCAAGGAAAATGTTGCCAGTCTTTAACTTGCATCTCACCAACGCTTATCAGAAGGGTGCTTGCATCTGTCAAAAAATAACTCAACCTATCTTCTTAAAACCACTGAGACTCACTCCAGCAAAGGAGTAAAAAAAAAAAAAAAAAAAAAAAAGTAATCTAAGAAAAGATCAATTAAAGTTGAGTCTCAAAGGATGACACTGCAGGAATGTGTCAATCCTCTGCCCATTCTAAAAAAAAAAAATTAAAAGGTGACACTTTATAGAGTCTTTACACTTATTTTGGATTATGTGTTCCTGTCATCTTTATCCCTGGGTGTTAAATAGCAAGCACCAGGGAGGTCCCTCTACCCCAGCAGCTGTGAGATGGGCTACTGTTCTTACCTGACATTGTCATGCTTCTGGATGTAGATCTTATGAAACATCATATCTTCCTGTTTGGCATTAATGTCAGCTTTCATCTCCATGGCAACATGTCGAGGAAGAACAGAGAGCAGGAGACGCTCCTGTGGAGTCAGACAGATGAACCAATTAAAACACCTGCTGCCCAGTTAACAAACACACTTTGTTCCTTACTGGGGAGAAATGAGTCATCAGTTTGGTGAGAGATGAGTACAACCAACAGAAATGGTCTCCATAAACCCATCAGCTGATCCCCTAACAAGTCATATGCAATTCTGTCCTAGCACCGCAATAAGAGTTCAACGATTTTAGAAGAAAAATTTTGAGTTTTCATCCCAGCTGCACTGGGCTTTTGATTTATGGTTGCTAATTCTTTCAAATGAAGGAGACATGCAACTCTAAAAGCACCCGTGTATTGTTCTTGGAAGGACTCTGACAAATAATCCTGTCTGACTGTGCACACAGTCACTCCTCAACACCATGAAGTCCTCTTCCACATAGTGCCAAATTCCTTCCTTTCCTATCTAATCATCTAAGCACATTCCTGCAGCAGCACAAACCTGTTCTTAGCAGTGAAAAAGTCAATAGGAATGTCCTGATAGAACCAGCATGAAAAGTCAGCCCAACTATAAAGTGCAGTATTACACTTTGAGACTTCAACCTGCTATTATGCATGATTACATTAAGACCTTTAAACCTACTCACTCACCTACAAGAATGTTTAAAATAACCACCTCCATCATCAACAAATCATGGCCATCCACCCTCACATGGTACTTTTATTTACTGATAATACTTTTAGTGTGATTTCCATAACATTATTTTAAAGCTGCATATAGTTTTTCATGCAAGGCAAAAATTAATTACATGACTAAATGATGACTTTCTGGTAATTTTCCTAAAATCTCACACAAAAGCCTGTGCTTGTTATTATTCTAAATTTGGTGCCAATTTCTTGCTGAAGCTATAGAATTTAAATCTGCAGGTAATATATTCCCCAAGGATGTACTTGTGTATTTCAGGGATCACACCTGAGAAATTCTAACTATATATTTTTTTCCCACTCACACCCCTCAAGGTTCAAAGTTTTTGCTATGGTTGACAAAGGTGGAGAGCATCACCTTTGGGATCAGCTCCACTGTGGTCCAACCTGCAAGCAGTGCTCTGGAATAGTTGAAGAATCCTTAAAACTTGTGTCACTCTCATCTTTATTATTTTTCCTTACTTACAGTGAGCAAAGGGAAGAAAAGGGCCTTCCTTCTGGATAAGACAGACACAATACAGCATAAATGGAGGTCCCTAACCTTACTATCAGCTCACTAATTCTCAACACCACAGGGAACAGTAGGGCTCAAACACAGACCTGTCTCAGAAGGACCAGCAGTCCTGTACTTATGGTGTCACTAAACATCTTGCCCATACTAAGTTATAGACACATTTTCTGCTCTCTGATTTCTAGTTTTAACTGGAAGTTGCTCATTTATTCCTTCTTCTAAGGAGAGAGAACTTTGGAGGAAGCAGATGAAGACAAACTCACTGGAAATGTGCTCAGCACTGCCTGGTATTTCTTTTTTTTTTTTTCCTTCCGTGTCTACCTTAAAGAGATTGATTCTTGCCTCTGGTCCCTTGAGGCAAGGTCCCTGAAGGGACAGTAATAACACAGAAGATGGGTTGGAGGGATTTCTATCTCCTCTGCTCAAAACTGCAGCAGTCCTGACAAGATACTTGCTTTTCAAAGTACTCTCACCTTCACTAGCATACTGTGGGTGCTAACAGTCACATACCCAATTTTTTTTATTTTTAAAAGACCATAATTCATGTTCATGCCCTCAGGCTCCTGTCAACTATTAGTCTACTCCTTGAGCACAAAAGCACAACATATTTGTATGCTTCCCAGAGTAACTGGTGTATGTGCTACTGTCATTTGCATATTATAATAGGCATCCTTGAATGTGTGAAAGCTGCTATTTTACGTGTGATTTTACACATCCTCTAAATAACTCGGAGCTTAATGGGAAGTTCAGGGGCACCCACGAGTTTGGAACTCTCCCTGTAGGCGCACAATTGTGGAGGGATGGTTTTTTAAATTTGCTTGCAAAATAGGAACACGTTTAGGGGACTTCGTTTCTCTTACTAGTACTCCAAGAAATTTTTACATAGATTTCTGCATAACTTTTTCTTGAGAGCCCCTGCCCCTACTCTTCCTGACATCATAGGCATTTGCCAGATTAAATCACTGATATTGTCAAGACACTTGGTATCTCCAGCAGATGAATTCATACCACTTCAAACAATCACCAACTGGGGAATTAGACAGACTGATCAAGTGAAACAAATCCATGTAGCACAACATTCCTTCATGTAGGGAGATGAGCCATATTACAGACTTTAACATTACATTTAATCTGCTTCTTGCGAGCATCACAATCACAGAATAACCTCTAAAGCTAACAGGAGCAGGCTGTAACAAGTGCCTTTTCTGTAGCACAAACCATGCTAAAGGGCCTTCAAAATAAGAAAATCACGGTGTTTTATTTCAAATGGAACACAAAAACTAAAGTCTCCACTAGAGTACAATTTTTTTTTGCTATAATGACTGGAAAGCACTGCAGCCCTCACTATAAAATCACTTATTATGCACCAGAGAGGTGACTGCTATAAGCATAATGGGGTAACAGTCTGACCTGATAAAAAAAGCAAGAGCAAATTCATATATAATTCTTTTTTCAAAATAAGTTGCAAGTATAGTTCCACTGAATTATACATTAAACAAATGCATCCTGAGGAGCATTAGTCTCTAGAATAGGCACAGATGAAAAACTGCAATCAGATCTATTCTGTTTACATGCATACCCATAAATACAGGTATATGCAGGTACACATCCCTGTAAGAACTCTGTACTATCCATTTGTCCTCAGGTTTTATGGCACTTATTCTTTACCGTAAGTCAGGAGACAAGAAAGGAAGGAGGGAACAACATTTCAGAGACAAAAGACAAGCAATGCTAGAAGTAAACTGTGCAGTCCTGAAAACCCACCTCTTATTCAAATCCCAAGTATTTGCTTACTACATGTTGTGGAGAACATCTGTTTTGTCATCTAAGAGTATTTTATTCTGGGCAAGTAACCGTGACTACTGTTATGGCTCTGCCCTAGGATATTTCAAGTAATGAAATCACAAGAAGTCTCTCTGCATTTGACACTACATTTTTATTCACTTTCTTGATGATTTTAGGTGCTGGTAGATGTTTAACAGAGGAAAATACACCTTTCTTTCCTGGAGATAATCTGCCTGCCTCTAATAGAGAACAGCACTCAGAAGCATCATCAGACATCTGGAAACAGGCAAGCAAAGAACAGTGTTGGGCTATGCAGTTGTGTTTCCCTCCAACAGTTTGGAGACTGCTTCTAGCAAATATAGGCTGACCTACTCTTATTTGTGCTTGCTGTCAACTCAGCAGTATTGTGATGCATTATGCATAGGGATGCCTCTGAACTGAACCTGGAGATCAATGTCAGTGCTGGCTGTAGCAGCAAATAAGCTTATTAGGAGGTCCCAGCTCCCAGGACACACAGTTACTGCTGGAATTACTGGAGGGTACTTCTAAGTGACTCTCTCTGTCCCATGTTTTTTTTGATGTCCTGGCTTTTTTCTCTACAGGGGGCAGAAAAATGCATTAAGCTAGGGACTTTTTCAGGGCTTTTTTTCACTAACTACTTCCAACACAGAAACTACTAAATCCAGAAGACCACAAAATAAATCCTAAAGCCAGAATAGCACAAGCATTTGAGCCATCCCGCTGAGGTAGTCTCTCAGCAGGGATGACACAGTAATCAATAAGTAAAACAGAGTATTCTCTTGGCTCAGTCCTTTTCTCTATCTCAAGGTGTGGAAGGAGAAGCAGGTGCTGGCTTCATCTTTCCAAGTCTATGTTCATTACAAAGGTAAATGAAGCCTTGAGTATGAATCTTTTTTTTTCATACCTATACTAATAAAATAAAGCATGTGTGTACATCATTTCACGGTAAGGGTTAAACAGTAAGTGTGTCAGCCAGAAGTACCTCATGAAACACTGACAAATGGCAAATCTATGGAGGCATATGTGCTGAGACACAAGGGAAAATTAAGCTATGTTGCCACAGAGATACAAAGACACCCCCGTTGATTCACCCCCCTGACCTCTTCCCTAAACCACTAAACTAAACCTAAACTCTCAGGTATCTCCCTACAGGAGTGGAAGTCCTGTTTCATGATTCATTTCAAACTGGACTAGGCAGACCAGAGGTACTGCAAGGCAAAAGTATCTGTTAGCAAAGGAATAGTCAAGCTGCCCTAATAGATCTTTCATATCTAATTCTGTGGACACAAGGGATTTGTTGCAAGAGAACCCATGGGGGAGCAGATACATTTGGTATCCTTGGTGACTAGGCTGCATACTGCCAGCAACAGGTTTTTTATAGCAAAAACCATCAAAGTCAGTGATGGATCTTACTTTTTGAACAAACAATTCACTTGAGGCCTATAAGGTATACAGAGGTGTGCAAGCAGGTAGGAAGCTTTGGGAAAGGTGGAAAGAGGACCCTTGTTGGAGGTATCAAGGGACACTATGTCCTGTGGCCCAATTTTTACCTTTCCCTTTTGAAACCTGCCCTACAGATACCTGTTGTCAGTGGCTTTGCTGGCAAACACACCACATTTTAACCTTATGAAGAGCGTAAATCTGAAGCTTGTGTGTTGGATGGGTGCAAAAAAAATATGCACTCTCTGCATCCTCTGCAATTTTAAACCACTGAGCATAGACCACAGGGTTTGTTGATGTGTGCAGAGAAATCCATCAGGATACTGGGGAAGAAATATTCCCTTGAGCTCTCTTTCAAACCTTTAAAAATTCTGCCCTCTAGTCTCAGCCTATTCTTGCTTGGATTAGTCAAGAAGAGAGAGGATTGCAAATCTCATCCTATAGGAACAAGTTTGAATGCTAATTCTGCTTTAGCAATTTCATTTTTTTATTTCCCACTATTGGTCTTACCTGCTGCTGGTTTTCCCTCTGAGAATGCAGCCTGGCTTGTATGCATTCCCTAGTTTCCTGGAAAGCCTGTCTTTGAGACACTTCTGCTGGGTAGTGGGTACACACACCTACAATGTTTGTGCAGGAGAAGATGAGAACATTGGAGACCAGCTGCAACAATAAAAAAAAAAAAACAAAAAAACAAAAAACAAAAAAAAACAAAAAACAACAAACCAAAAAAAAAGAGAGAGAGAGAAAAAAACTTGGTTATACTTTGGAAAACTGCCACCAGTAACAAAGCACCAGCCAGAACCCATCCCCTTCCACAGCTCTTTAATCCAAACCATGCTTAAACCTCAAGCTCTTAATTCCAGTGTATTTTACCTCTCCAGTCTTTAAAATATAAAATTTCCATATATGGCCTTAAATACACTTACTTAACACTGTGTATTACTTCACTGGTAAAAAATACAGTTCCATTGGTAATTCTGTAATCTTTCTTTTGGTAATCCAGTCGTGTAGAACTAATGTGACAAAAAAATCTATCTAAAAATGCATCATTGCTCTGTCAGCTAAGACTCACGCAGACAGATATACACAAACATTTTCTTGTTTGTGCACCTATGTATCTGGCCAGAAAATGTATCAAAGATAAATGGAAGCATTATTTTGACAAAATGCTTAAAGCACTGAGAGGAAAATGTTGGTATTCATGAAGTTTAAGAACAACTAAATAGTTTTTTAAAATCTGGTTCCAATTTAAAAATTTATGTTACTAGATAAAAAAAAAGTTCTTTACATTTCTGTGAACATGACTAGAGAAAGAGCTGTTAAGTTGGCAACATATTTGGACTGGACAAGCACAATGGAAAAAAACCACATTGCTCTTCTGCTTCCACGTGGTTATATTTTGTAAGGAAGCTGTCATACAACTTTTGCTGCAGAAGTGCTGCGATCTTTTATTATCCAACTATTTTTTAACAAAAAGGGGCAAAGGGGAGAGAATCCATGCTCAATGGTGTCATTCAGTTCATGCAAAATGTTCAAAACTGCTACTGATGGTATCATGTAAACATTCCCCTTGGCAGAGGTCAGTCACAGTATAACTTTTTGAGAGTTGCACAAATTTGAAAAACCTCTCATCTCTTCTACTGGGAAAGACTATCAGACCTGCAAGATTCCTAAAAATAAGGATCTTGGGTCTTTTCCCTATTGGTTCCAAATATACCCTTTGCCTTTATTACTTTTTTACTGCAGAATATACAAAGTAATTTCCAGAACAGCCCATTCACTGAAACAATGGGGTCAGGCTCTGAAGGGCAGGAGGGGTGCAGGGCACCCCTCAAGCCCTGAGCCCCCAGAGGTGAACAGGACTCCCCAAATCAGCTTGATCACTGTGCAGGAGATAGGAGCTGCCCTCATCCCACACAGACCCAACATCCTGAAGCTTAACAACCTCTCCAAGAAATCCCACTGGGATTACTCTAACTCTTTAACTACATCCACACAATAAGGGCAGCAACACTCACTTTATTAACATCTCTGGCCTTGAAACAGGATTTAAGCAGGGAAAAGATCATCCTTCAGCTCAAAATCAGCAATACCTTAAGCTACAGCCAGCTGATGGATTTCTCTCTGTGGATGGCAGCCAGTAGATGGCAACACTCCAACTTCCCAAGCTGCTGCATCAGTGCTGCTTTTTGGGCCATGGCCTGGCAGAGGGTTCCCACACTTATATATCATGCTACAGGACCATGGCCTGCAGGTTACAGATACCCACTGGTGATTAGCATCAATGCCAGCTATATGTCCTTACAGATAACTGGTTTCCAAGGAGGAAACTATTACCAGCCCCTACAGATTGCTCCTTCCATATAGAGTCCACACTTTGCACAAAGATTGTGCTATTGAAGGCGCAGGTCATACACAAAACTATGAAATAAGCCCTGATCCCAAACTCACACATTCCCTTCACAATTACATTCTCACTCAGCTCTTTCTGAGGCTGGCTGGATCCTGCCAGATCCCAGGCCCTCCATAACCCCCCTCAAGGAGATCACACACCAGACAACTTACACACAGATCCTGCCCAGCTATCCTAACCCAGTGCTGCATCTAGCACGTATTTTGTAGCATTTTTTTGCTGATAATGATAATTTTTTAGGATTAAAATCCTGTTATAGTATTAAAAAAAACACTAGAACTTACTATAATGAAGACAATTTAAAAACTGAACACATATTGTTTTTTTCTAGGCATTACTCTTATTCCTGCTCCATGGATGCACTGATTGTGACAAAAACACTGTTGTCATGATGATGCTTTAAACATCCAAGCTGTACAGTTAAAGGCATATGATTCATCAAGCCCAACATTGTCAGAGGGGAGTGCAAATAACTGCATCAGACTAGACATTATTGATAATGTTTGTGGATCACAAAGACATTTTAGTTTTCTTCACTCACTGATGTCATTTTATACAACCCAAGGGACCTTGAACACTGATTTACAAGACAGGTTCAGATGACCAAGTAGGAGCAAAAACTATAGTGTAATGTAGTTTTTAAATAGAAGGGGACAGACATCTGTATTTATTTTTGTTAAGCATAAGCTCATTTAATTCACAGTGCTGCATCTTTGCAACACCCTGAAACATAAGGGGAGAAATTACAGTGTGATGTTGAAAGTATCAAAGATTGCAGGGCTTTAAAACTGAAGCTCATACTATTTGCAGTAACACGTGAGCAAGAGCATTTTGTTCAGTATCTGTTCACAATGATTTTCTACACAGGTGTTTTAAAACATATTAAAAAAAAAAAAGCTTTTTAATCTCAGTATTTTTTTTCACAGTCTCTGTCCTCTGTCTTAACAAAATAAATTTATATCCTGGTTGCCAAACGGTACTACTTGCTTATCAAGCTTCCTTGCCATTTTGCTATGGTAACCAGCTTCAGTCCCAAGAGGAAAGAGATGATATAGATATTAAAAAACTGATTTCCTAAGCCCCATGGCCTGAAAAGTAAAAACATTATTATGGCAACTATTTCAGACAATCTGTGCTTGAAGAGCTGTTCAAGGTAATGGGAAAATATAGTTGTCTATTTTGTAGTTGATTTCCTTCCCCTGCCTAGCTAGAGATTTAGACTAAGAATCAAAGAATAATAGAATGGTATGGGTTGGAAGGGACACTAAAGATTATCTAGTTCCAACTCCCCTGCCATGGGTAGGGACACCTCCCACCAGACTAGGTTGCTCCCAGCCTCTTCCAGCCTGACCTTGAACACTTCAGGAATGGGGCATCCACATTTTCCCTAGACAACTGGAGCCACTGTCTCAGCATGCTCATAAGTCACATTTCTTCTCATATTAAATCTAAATTCACACTCTTCCAGCTCAAAACCATTACCCTTGTCCTACCACTACATGCCTTCAGTTTTCCTGCGGGACCCCTTCAGGTACTCAAAGGCCACTATAAGGTCTCCTTGGAGCTCTGTTTTCTCCAAGGTGAACAAGCCCAAGTCTCTCAGCCTGTCTTCACAGGAGAGATGCTAAAGTCCTCTGACCATCTTCATGGCCCTCCTCTGGACCTGTTCCAACAGCTTCATGTCCTTCCTGTGCTGGGGGTCCCAGAACTGGACAGAGCATTCCTCCAGGTGAGGTCTCACAAAAGCAGAGCAGAGGGATAGAATCATCTCCCTCGACCTGCTGGCAGACCGGGATGCTGTTGGCTTTCCAGACTACAAGCACACATTGCTGGCTCATGATGAATTTTTAATCAATCAACACCCCCAAGTCTTTTTTCTCAGGACTGCTCTCAATCCATTCTCTGCCCAGCCTGCAGTTGTACTTGGAAATGCTCCAACTCACGTGAAGGACCTTGGCCTTGTTGATCTTCATATGGTTTGCATGGGTCCACCTCTAAAGCCTGTCAAGGTGCTTCTGGATGGCATCCCCTTCTGATTTTGGAATCTAATAATTTATAAAAGAGTATTTCACTTACATATACCTCCTAGCTAAGCTATTAAACTTGCCTGCAGTATTGCCAGGTTTGTGTATTTCATAAAATAGTGTTTACTCTCACAGCATCTGTCTACGGCAGAGATATGCTATTATCCTGATGGTACCGAGGCAGAGTTCTTTAAAGGTAATTCAATACCAAAGGAAAAGCTATGTACTATGAGGAGTTTTCAAAACCCACTGTGACTTCTTAGTTCCCCTGAAATAATAAATCACTCAATGTCAGACAACAAAGCAGACCAAGCAGTTTCTAGTCACTCTGATTTCATTGTGGAGACAGAGCACTGAGAAGCTTTTGTTGAATCTCTCAGAGGAAACTGTTTTCAGTATTTTTTCCCTTGATGACTGAAGGGAAAAAAAAGAGACGGAAACAGTTTAGTTCCACGTGTTCTAGGAGTTATGAAAACCTGGTATTACAAAATCAAACTCGAGAGCTAAATTTGGCCTGATGCTATTGTTACAAAATTGATGTTTTGGGCATTTCAAGCCAGGCTCAGGAAGCATTGATGGATGCTTGATGGCTTGATAACGGGGACAGAGCCTCCAAATCCATCACAAGCAGTAGAAGTATCAGCTTCCATCAGTACTGATACACTTCTACCTGCTGTGTTTCTATTTGGTTATTCCTCAAACACCAGATGCTATTCAATATATAATTAAGAGACAATATTCTTAGTAGGGACAGCGTTGAGATAAATTTTGTTAGCTACCTATCTCTGTCAGAACAAACAAGGCTGACTACTGACATGAGAATGGGGGTCATATTCCTTGGAATATCACTGCTTATAATGAAAATCACAGCTTCTGTTTTTGCTAAGTTACTCTGCTTTGCTGCACATCTCTTGCCAAATCTCAGGTATATTTCTGCTGTGAGATCACAGCACTAGTCTGTTCCCTGATAGTTTCCAACACCACTAAGCAGTGTATTTTTTTTCTATTTGTTCTTCATTTAAATAAAAATATTGGTTTTATATTTTCATAAAGTCACATTTTGAAAACAGTTACATATTACACTTCTACTTTGGGGTAGTAAAACTGTCACAAGAAGAAGCAAAGCACATATATGGAGAGTAAAAAGTAAGAATAAAAATACGATAGACTACAAAAGCTCTGACCCAGACATTTCTATAGCACTTATGCAGATAATCTTGAATTGGAAGTATGGATAAATTCTAAAGAGTGCTGTTTTTTAAACACTTTCCCTGAACAGCAATTGACCCCTTATTGCCTCTTTATATACTACTATCTAATAAAAAAATTGGAGCAGCTACAGAGCCAAAGACATCATGAAAATTAAAACGAAAACCAGTATCAGATGGCTCCTAGATCAAATTACTCATATATTTGTGCTGTATATACATCATCTTTCATTTCCCAGAGCTGCAACTAGCAGAGTACTAACATAGTGAAAACATGTAGATTATGCTAGAAAGATAATTAAACAGTTAAAGTCCTGTGGTGTTATCCCGGTTTTCTTTGCCAGTAAAGAACAGGATAAGTACTACTGGGAAAACTAGAAGTAGCTTTTTTCTTTCAAATGTGACAAGTACTTTTACTGAGTACTTGAAATAACTGCAACAAAAGATTCCATCAATACGCCAGAGTCAAAGAACAAATTTTCTGAAGTTGTTATATGGTGCCTTCACTCTGTGTTCTGCTGCCTCTGTGCAACAACCACTTACTTGGATCTCAAGCAGAACAGATAACTGCTTACAGACACTGTCTCCCAAGGACTTCCTGAAGTGCACTTGATACACACGAGTAGTGCTATCAATGCCAGCTCTGAAAATGCAAATGCTTTGTTCTATCATAGTATAAAATAACAATCCCAAAGAAGCAGAATTTAATAGAGAGTGATGCTCTACAGTAAATCTCTTCAGCTGAAGTTAAGAAAAAAGATTTCTTTGAAGAAATTTCTGAAACTTTTTTGCATATTCCGTCTATTTGGAAAGCCTCCAAGGAAAGAAAAGCTGCCTACGTCAGTTGTTCAACTAAATTCTATATTTAAGGTAAAGTTACTTGCTGAGAATGAAGCAGTGGTATTTTGGCTGGAAACACTAAAAAAACCCTTATGCCACTTGTGAATGTCTCTGAGAATTAGTCAGTAAAAACATTATACTGAAGCTATCCACTCTGTAGATTTCTGAGACCAATACATATTTCCAGCCCCAGTACATGTTGATCTCTTAGATATGATGCTCTATACTTCCAGAGGAAGCCACTAAAGTATTCTGCCCTAGTTAAGTTAATTGTTTCTCTAGAATAATTTTTAAAAATCTAATTTACCTACTAAATACATAGTTGCATATAGAGGTATAATATAAAACACCCCTGATCCAGAGTAAAAAGTTAAGATTTTTATATTTTTCAACTCTTCCAGTTGTTTCAGGGGGCATAAAATTTCTTCTTTCTTAATTTTAGTGCATTTATACACACAGCATTTATGATTTGGGATTTTTTTATAGTTAAAACATTTAAATACCCATTTTATTAAAGAACAAAACATTATCAATATAGATGTATTTTAAGGAACCATTTCAGGAGAAAAAATTGCAGCATCAAATTGATAGATTCTATTTTCCTATTCCTGTCTTATTAATTTTTCTGCAGCAGTTTTAGTGGGATCCTAATTTCTCCGGTTACTAAGCAATAAGGTTAAGAAGAGGAAAATATGCTCTCCTGAGCAAACTTTGGTGTAACACCAGGTAAAAGTATTTCTGTGTCAAAATTTTCTTCTAATTCTATCATGATCCCAGTGAAGCATCCTCTGCAGAGTGGCGCAGACTGGTGGGACAAAGTGCTGCCCTTTGCTAGCAATAAAACTGTCAGGAAGGAGATTCTTGGGTCCTATTGCCTATCCTCACTGAAACTCCATGGTAACCAAGTTTCTGTTCAACTTCACACTTAACATTCTTTACAAGCTATTAACCAGCACTGGATTTCATGCAAGGAAACTTAATGGTGAACTGGATGAAGCAACCTGACAGCCCATGGCTAGGCAGGTGAGACAGCCACGTGGGAAGCTGCTATTTGAGGGAAAACATTCAGTGGCTCTTGGATGTGAGAGTGAGACCCACTGAACCAGGGACATTTCCTCTTTCCCCTGTTAGCAAGTCAAGCCTTGCTTCATTATTTTATATATATATATATATATATATAAAATTGTAACCTTGTAAGTCTTTGCAAGCAGGCTGTCTCCTTAAGAGATGCTTTTGAAGCCTTAAGAGGTGCCACTCCTCATCACGTACACAGCAGCACAGAGAGCTGAGCAAAAGTCACAAATTTGGCCAGTTTCAAATCTGCTGTGGCATCCTCCAGGAGGAACAACATGCTAGAAGTGGAGGACTGGGATTGCTACAGCTCTCAAGAGTAAAACTGTACAGTAGGTTAGAGGGTGCATGGTAGACTGCCAACTCTTCAGCTCACTTAACCTGTCCCTGGGGCAAATGCATGTGTGCCATGAGTGGATTCATCCCCCTGCAGTGCACTTATTTCTGTTCCATATAGGTATCTATGTGTCAAAGACTCCAGGAACCAAACGCAGTCTTTCTGAAACAAAAGCTCTCCAAACAGGACTTCAAACATCAGGTACATCTCTTTGAGGTCATGAAAGTGGATGAAAGCTCCCAGACATTCTGTGACTCACACCTGTCATTTGGTAAATCTTCATGCACAAATTTTGTCAAGGTAATTCCAACAATCGTACAAAATTTGCCCGGGTCCATGATAGCTTAGGCAATTTAGGCAATGACTTTAGTTAAAAAAGTTAAGCAAAGCTCTGATAGTGCAGCAAAATCAGTTGTTCTGAAATGCCTGTGATCACATTTGACTTTGGCTTGTGTTCATGGCAGTGCCACCTGCCCGTGTGCTCCCAGGGCAGGAGGAGCTGTTCAGAAAAGAAGATACAGTAGATGTTATCTTAAAAGGTGTTAATAGAAATCACTGTCACTGAATAGGAGTTAGGTTAAAAAGTCTGGTCATTCTTCCAAGATTCTCCTCAATGCCTCTGAAGCTAAAGGAAGCTGTAACTAGTGAGGAGAAATGTGTTTGATTCATTTTTACATCCTCTTTCCTTTATATCCTTTTCCTTTTTCCCTAACTCAACAAGCTAGTACATGTGCTGGTTTGACCCACGATGGGAGCAAGATTTGTTTACTCTGCTTTTTCAGTTTGGACCATGTTGTGCCTGACAGCCAGTGTTTACCTACACGATCTCAGCAGAAGAGATCCCTGCATCTCATTCTCCACTATCCCAGTTTGTCACAGGCCATGGCTGCCACTACCTCTGCCTTCTCCACCCTCCTGGGTATGGTTGTTCTGCCTTTCCCAGCAGCCCACACGCTGCCAGCAAACACACTTTACAGAAAAGTACATTCCCAAGACCTGTGATTGCTTTCAACAGCTATGAGAAAAAATATCCACACTAAATAAGCAAAATCATGAAGGTCAACATCCCTCTGCTTCTCCCTCATCACAGTGCACCCTGGTCTTTAGGGTTTCTGGGAATATTTCTGGAAGCTTAGATACAGGCTGTGCAACACTCCTTATCTTCCACAGTCATTAAGCACAGGCATCACCTCCAGGTCACTGGGAAAACAAAAATATTTCTCTAGTTATATGAAAGCCTTATTTATCTAGAAAAAATAAAGTTCTCCAGTTGCTCAGCAGGCAGAAATAAGTGCCCTAAATATGCTCTGTAAGATAAAAAAATTGTTATTTCCCAAGCATTTAGAATGTGTGTTTTTGGGAGGTGGTGAGATAGGTTGGGTTTTATTTGTTTGTGTAGGAAGATTTGTAAAATTGGAGAGAATGGAATACAGATGGAGTTTTTGGTTTGATTTAAAGACCTCCTTTCTTCTTCTGTTGCTGGATTTCAAATCAAGCCAGCACAGCTTGACCACAAGCTATGCTCCTTCCTATTAACATCCCTAACCCAACATGTATTTTTAATAAACAAAATTTACCAAGCACCACCAGCCAAGTTTGAACTTTTGAACTGAAGCAGTGGCTTGTACCAGATGAGGTGATGGAGTAGCATTCATAGCAAAGACTGTACTCAACCACCACTAATATACAAGTCAATCTATATATACAAGGATCTGAGTGGATCACAGCTGAATATTTTCCTTTAAAAGCTGATGTGTGGATTTGCCAGCTATTACAGTAAACAATGCTTACTGCTGAAGGTGAGAGGCTGCATAGAAGGTTTGAGATTTGTTATCGTATTTTATGGTTGGGCTGCTTGAGAAGATGAGCACACTGGTATTTAAACAGATTTGGTTTCAACAACACAAAAAACTATCAGGAGGTAAATTCCCAATCAAATTTTAACAGAGCAAAACAGTCAGCTTGAAAGCACATCCCTTGGCCTTCAGCTTCATCATACTGAATTTCAAAGGTGTACAGTAATACAGTAAATATTTTCTAGAGAAGCTCCAAGACTCTTCAGAATTGTTTTTATAAAGACAAGTGTAAGACAACCTAATGACAATGGTTATGAATTATTCTGTTTATAATACATACTACACAAGACAATTTAGTTTGCCTTTCTTCCATGATATACAACTCCTTGCCTTTGGAGCCGCATTACTTCACTCCTCCTATCTTTGATTCCACATTATTTCTACCATAATTCTCATTACTATCCATCCTTGGAATTTTTTCTCAGTTCCCCAGTCTTCTCCACAAATGCAAAATTTCGCAATTCCAGGATCAAAGCAAATAAACATTTTTAAATCAGCAAAGATGAACCTCACTCTTTTCTGATAGCTCAAACAATTTGTTCAGTCTGTTACTAAGTGAGTTGTCACAGAGTATGTTATGAAGCACAGTTTTAATTGCTTTGCAGTATCTGAAGGAAAAAAAAATCAAGATACGGTTTCAAATTATATGTATTGAGAATACTATCCAAATACCATATCACAAGCCTGCATGATTAATTTCTGTAAGCATGATGAAATGGGAGGAAGGTGGTTTCTTGAATCAAGGCATGCTATAGTCAAAGGTTACGATATTAAACCTGCTTTTTCTCGCTGACAAATGTGTAAGTTGACTATACTGAAAATACTGGTGTTGTGATACTGTAAAAATTCAAATGTTTAACAGAAACAAAGAAATCAACCTCACTTTGATGGATATGCACACTTTGGAAGAGTCTTTGAATTCTGAAAATTGAAATAGGCTGGGTCTGCTGAGAAGTGGGCAGGATATAAAGAAAATAAATCCAAATTTCTGTAGCTAGTGGAAAATTTTGAGTCTGTAATTGAGCATGTACTTTTATTTTCCCAAAGATTGTTACCAGAGATTATGCAGCTGAATAGGTTTTCTGAGGTGAACTTAAAATAGATCTAATATCTTAGTTACTCCCCCAAGGGGATACTGTAGACCACAGAGTTAGACTTTGGAAAACAGTGAAATACAAATGTTTAAAGTAACCAAATCTGAGGAAAACAGAAAGAAAGGAATAAGGAGTACTTATTTTAAGAATTTTTTTGTAATATGACAAGACAGAAAAGGACGTAAGAAGCCTCTAAGGACTATGTAGTTCATTCCCCACTTGACTGTTAAAGAATTGTCACATCCAAAAATTGATACAGCATTTACATTGAAGTTTAAAGGGCATTGGATAGCAGTATTTACTTTTTACATATATTATATAAAGTATTTCTCTTAATATATCTCAAAGAGACACTTACTTTTCCTGGAGTGGACAATATTGATCATAAACAAATTAGCTTGCAATCTACTTGCCCTGCCATCAGCATCTGTTGCAATGCTGCTTAAATATTTAGTCATAGCATTAGATTTTTCATTTCCTGTAATACTGTATCTGTGCACTTGGGCCTTGCTTAGTAAGCCTTTCATAAACCAGGACTTGTATTAGGTGGAGATATATAAGTATGCTTCAAAACAAAATGACTTCATGAAAAATACTCAAATGTGGACAATAACTGGGTAAATAATTGTTTAAAAAGGAAAAACAGATGAGAATGGTGTTGCTGTCCACTGAAATCCAGATACAATTATTGCCTTCGCATCTGGGAAATGGGAGCCACATAAAAACAAATACAGACTTTAGCAAGATGTAATAATAATTAAAAAATGGTACAGAGTAGTGTAAAATGTTTGAAATCAGAGATTGGTTCTCTGGCATGTTATCATAATGTGATAGCATTTGTTGGTCTAAATCCAATAGGGAGTTCCTAAGCCTCTTGATAGGATAAAGATACTGGATCCAGTTCTCAACTCTTACTGGTTTAAATCTATCAACTTAAGACAGATATAATGAGAGAAAATTTATAATTCTATTTCTAAGATCTTATCTCATCAAACACTTATTACTTTACAGTCAAAAGCAAATATGAGAGATCCCTACAGAGGCAAAGCAGGGGGTCCTTGACAGATTGCAGTGATAACTGACACATCATCCATCCCAAATGTTCCAACATGCATCCTGCTGCAGAGCTGGTAAAATAACCCTAAACAGAGGAAAAAGTGAAAGTACGTTGAAAGTCATAATTCCAGATAAGCAATGCAAATCCACAAGAATACAGAAACAGAACAGACTAAAATAAAATAATTAAATGGGTCTTTTCTGCTATTGAATTCCTTCATCCGTCGTGGTCCCCAAGGCAGGCTTTAAAGAAGGCTCTTTTGAAAAAGAGTTATCTTTTGAGAACATCAAATACCTTTCCTAAATAAATATTACAAAAGTTTCTCAAAATGGTTCCATCAGAAGTTCCAGAAAATAGACATCTAACTCTTAAAAGACAAACACCAAAACACACTGTATTTTGACTCTGATGTATCTTGTTTTCTAATGAATAAAAAATACTCCAAACCCTATTCCCCTTTAAGAAACTATTTCAGATCCATGTAGCAAACATAAACTGATAAAAACAACTATTTCAACAATCTGATTCTAAGCCACTGAAATAATTCCAGGAGTCACACAGGCATCATGAAGAGTATTGACCATAGTTAATTGTTTCTAATACTTCGTTATTACCAGGATGCTGGCAGAAATTTCTCTCAGGTATTTATCTCTCAGTTTGTTTTTGTTTTTTTCATTCATGTTTAACTGAAAAGTTCACACTGGCTATGCAGTTTTGGGAAAAAGGAAAAGGAGAAGGAGAAGGAGAAGAGAAGAAAAAAGAGAGAGAGAGAGAGAGAAGGGAGAGTGTGGTGGAACCTCAGAAGCAGAAGTCCAAACCAAATGGGACAGAAGAGGGAAACAGATGGAGAAGCAGAGATTAGAACAGAGGGCCAGGACTAGTATGTTATGGTGTTATGGACAGAGAAGGGAAAATATCTGCATTTTCTCTGGAATGATAACATATTTCCTTTTTTATAGAACCTGAAATAAAAAATTTCCCCTCCCTCCCTATTTTTTCTGCTTAAGAATTAGCTTCTGTTTTGGTTTAAAACTATCAACTTAAGACAGATATAATGAGAGAAAATTTATAATTCTATTTCTAAGATTTCTATTTCTAAACTATGTGTGGTTCCTTTATCTGGAAGGTCTGCAGAGTACCAAATTGTCTCTGTTTCTACATGTTGTTAGCAGAAAATATAAATATTAAACACTGTGTTTGTCCTGGGACTGTCTTGAAGAAGGGAACTGAACTGAGGCTGCATTGGCCATCCAAATGCTAAATAACGTTCATTAGCTCACAGGCAATTTTCTGTCATTTTCTAACAAGGCTCAGGAGGCAATGTGTCACATTTCCTAGCATGAGTACCCAACTTCACAGATTCAGTTTGCCCTTACAATACCACTTTGACAGTGTAATATTGCTATATCTGATTATCAGCACTGAACAGATCAGAGAGAACTATCACACAAATGGCTGTTTAATTAGTTCAGAGCAAGCTGTGCTCTTTTCAAAGAGAAAATAGTTGGAAAATCTGTACCAACTTTTATTGGACTTTCAATATGTATTCAATACAAGTGAATATCCAGGACTTGGACGCCATGGTGTGTATATATCTTACCCACCACTTCCTATCAATACAGACAGGTCAGGTGCTAGCATTCAACTCTGTACACATCAGGTCTTACAACAGAAATCAAAATGTTAGAAGGTATCTAGCCACAAGAGTTAAGGAATGGAACCGGAGTCTGAAACCAATAGAAACAAGAAAATAATGTTGGGTGACTACCCATTCCTTTCTTTAATTCAAGGAATGTGAACAAGATGATCTTGTGGGAGAGGGGAAGGGTAGAGAAAGACATTAAGAATACATTGTCCTATGTCCACCATCCTGTCACAAAAGCTGCCAGAAGTAGAAATCAACGTAGCTGAAACTGAATAGTAAAGAAACCTGGTTGATCATGAAGTGTCTTTGAATGCATGACTTCTCAGCTTTGTTCTGGCTTCTCATTTTGAGTGCCAACATCAGCTCCAGCATCAGAGGAACAAGAGATGCACCCAGCAGTACCACCTTCTGCTTAGGGAGGAAAAGGTCATCCCTTGTTCTGAATGCAGTTAGACAGTGTACTCAAGTACACCGATTTTTAAGGCATGTGCAAGCAATCAAAGATCCCTGACAATGAAAACTGTCACATTAACAGCAGGTGCAATTTCCTCAGGGGAGGTGAATAACCCTAGGCAATGGTATCTTAATTTTTCCCTGGCTCTGCAAAGTTGCCTCAGACCAACTACAGTTAAATTCACCCAACAGGTGTTCAGTCAAGCCCCTTTTTAGCAACTCTGTCTGTAACACAGCTTTTTCAAAGAGCCAACACACATTTCTTCATGCTATCTTAAGATTCAAAAGATATGTATTCTACATCTCTCCTTATCTAAATGTGTAAGATTTCTGTTTCTGTCCTCCAGTGTTCCCTGACACCGCGTATATACTAGCAAGGATGAGACAACAAAATACCTGTGGTCCTGCTAAGCTGTTTTCAGTTTCACCATGCCCAACTTTGGAATAGTTGGATATAGGATACATACAGGAAGCAGAGCAAGGAGACAGGCAATGTGGAAACTTACCTTATTCATGAGAAAGGTTCAGGCAAGTGGACTGTGTTTCCAGACTACAGCCTTTATCTGTTCTTAATATATACCATGGACATGTCTCTAATATGTCCTTTCTACTCCCCCAAGGAAGAGGATTGAATTCTTAATTTAGACACTGGTCAGGACAACAAGACAACTATGTCAGGCCTTCTCAAAACAGGGAAAAGAACCTCCAACACTGAGCAGTTCATAATTAAAAGATTTGTTGCCAGTATCTGCTATCATTTTCCCCACAGTATTGTTGCCATATAGGTTTTCAGAGAAACAACAAACATTTGATTAATTTTCTCTCTACCTTTTACTTCATGTAGTCAAGCAGACTGCGGTTAAGACATAAAAAACTTGTACTTTATTCACACATGTACTTTATTCACACGTAACAGAAGTTATTTAATAATTTAACCTACCACCACTAATTTTTACAAATATCATGAGAATTTTTATCTTTCAAAGAAACTATTATGTTTCTGAATGTTATTTTTTTCATATAGTCTCATGCCTCTGATCTATAAGCCCCAGCTACACTGTTTTCTGCCTACTTGTGCATAATTCTAGTCTTTCTCAATTTGTCAAGGCATACAGAAAATGGAGTTAGAGTCCATACTCCAGGATTACAATTCAGCCAGGTTTTTCAGCATTTCTAGGAGACCTTCTGTTCCCTAGATATCATTAGACAAGGTCCTCTTCCATTTTTATTTTGTAAATCAATCCTTCCCCTCTGCCATTTGGCTATTATCTCCCTTTCCTGCTGTATTATACAACCCATTTTTAACTGCCATGCAACACTTGATTTAAAAACATTTCTGTGTTTTCAAGGTATGCACATTAGAAATGTGCCCCAGATCTTGTGCTGCAGAACTCAGTCACTAATCCATTAAAGCATCATGAAGTGACAGAAAAGTCAAATACAAATTCAAGCACAAGATAAAAAACCTTTTCTTTTTTCTCCTAGCCCCAGAGGGAGATCAATTTTTGGCATCTGTGCCCACACACTCCAAGATTTTCAGGTGTATAGCTGTCATCAGTGCATTAAGATGCCTTGACGATGTGGTTTTAGGAGCTGAAACTTTGTATAAAAAGTTCAGTTTTTAAAAGTAGTTAATGAGCTGCTCCTACAGTAAAGTGTATTCTTTGAGTACCCAAAGTCAAATGTAATTCATGTACTTTTCTAAATTTCAGAAAAAATATCTTAGTTCTTCGTCCCCTGCATGTTCTGGCCCAGCAGTATCCTGAGTTTGGGTGAAGACACGGAGATGTATTAGCAAACACAGTGAGGGTCACTGTTCAGCAGTGGAGAGGCTGTTGATTTTATTTCCCACTGGAATCTACTGGGAATAAATGAACTACAGGATTCCAGAAGAACAGCTTGTTCTTCAGGCTTCACTCCGTTCAAACAGGAAAAACATAAGTTATTAAAATACATACAGAGAGCACAAGGAGTGAAAACAGGCTGCGAGGTCTTTTACTCTCCAAATCAAAACCACAAATCCAGAGGAGTGTTGGTCGAAAAACTGCCTTTTCTATTCTTATTGCTTTACTGCTTTTTAGTATTATTCTTATTATCAGAAGTGGCATATCAGTATTGCTGTCCATACTACTCCCCCTCATCACAGTTTCAGAGACTGCTCATATCATGAACCTTTCCCTTCACACCAAGTCCTGTCAGTGGTTCCAGCAAGGAAGCTGATGACTAAATAAATAAAGAGTGGCAGTCCCCTGCAAACAGGCTCACTCTTTTCAAGCCAGCAAGCAAACCACCATGTACTGCTACCTCTGCTAGAGAGGCAAAACTCTAATCCTGATACTTCAGAGAAAGATACTTCAAGAATTCCAGCATTACACCACTCTATAGCTAGAACAACCCACACAAGATTCCTCTAGAATCTCATGACTTCAGTAATGACTCTTCATCATGAAAAGTCTCTTGTTATCCTAAATGCAACATGTAAGCACGTGGAGGAGAGACCACTGATCTTAGGCAGCCTTCTTGGTATTTATCTGCTACGACCTCTTCCCTACCTCCAAACTCTAGATTCAGTTTCTGATTTTACCTGTAGAAAGGATAGAGTTAATTTTGTATCATCAGAAACTGCACTAACAAGTGTTATATGATTGCCTACTTAATCATTAACCTGCCAAATTCAGCATAATAAACCCTTCACCAGTTTAAGGAAATACAAAGGACTTGTCATGGAGAGAATTTTAAGAACATGACAATCATTTATAAAATAAAAAAAGTACAAATGCAACTTTCTACAGCTGGATCCGCAAGAAATAATTTTCCACCCTCACACAGTAAAAGCAACTGCTTCTGCAAGAAGTTTTTCTCTTTGTTTAAATTTCTCAAAACTTTCTGATTTTTCAGTCTTGCAAAGAACTCATCTGAATCACAAAGTCACTTGAAGTGACACTTTAATGCTTTTCAGGAACCAGGCAATAGTCTGGTATCCATTAAGTTTATGATCTCCTTGACTTCTACAAGTCTATCACAACCTAATAAAACTGTGTAAACAGGCATTATGGA
This sequence comes from Phaethornis superciliosus, assembly GCA_023637945.1. Lineage (NCBI taxonomy): Eukaryota > Metazoa > Chordata > Aves > Apodiformes > Trochilidae > Phaethornis > Phaethornis superciliosus. The sequence goes on from JAJQWJ010000007.1 coordinate 28,050,682, forward strand.
TGGAAGACTAACACAGCCACATTATGCCATCTCAAACTTAGACTACCAGCATATCTGCAGAGTCTGCAGAGGCAGTGCACTGCGTATATTGCAATCTAAACTGTAAATAAGTTACTGCTGGCCAATTTCCTAATACAGCATTCAAATGCAAGAGAGAATTCCAAGCTCTCCACAAGAAGTAGGAGGACGGTATTCCAATCACAGTTTGTTCTCCTGAGTTTGGAAACATCTGCACTATGAGATAAAGGACCTTTCATAAGCAGTACCAAGTAAATTAACTTCTCCAAAGTGTAAAGAGAGCCACAGAACAGAAATCCTTAAGTGGTATCACACTGACAAATTAGGGCTATAATTTTGTGGGAGGAATTTCAATGTAACTGTTTTTCCCTCACTCAGTTTCTATTGGTGGTTAGCTCCACTAGGTATAGCTTTCCTAGAAAGAGGACCAGGAGGCCAGAGAGGGTTTTTAAGATTCAGGATCTCCCTGAACAATCATTTCATCCAGGCAAAGAATGCCTGTTCAACATAATCAGAATTGTGTTTTACTGTTATCCTCTGCTGCCACAGGATTTAGCATTGCATTCATGCTGAATCACCTGATAGAAACCGTGACGCTTGGGACCCTGCTGCAGCACCGATGTTCTGAGTATCCCAAATGCTGAGTTTTTCTCAAGACATCATGCCTGTGTCTACATCACAAAAGAGGTCAGTCCTCAGAACTTAAAAAGAGAGGGTGCTCAAGGATGTATCTGAAGGCTTCCTCTTCTCCCTGTTCTGAATAACTGATAAAGTTAGCCCTTTGGGTATTCACAGACAGGAGGGCTTCTGGCTGTGCCCACTAAGTACATCCTTATACAGCCAACAAGTTGAGTCAAGTAAGCAGACAATACTCACAGTGGCGTTGCCTGATAGTGAGGGCTGAGGCTGTCCTTTATCATTCACTCACTTCTTCACTTGCAGTCCCGCTTGATTTATTTGTAGCAGCAATATGTTAATGTTATCTGACAGCTACTATTAAAGTGTCACAAGCATGTGTATGCAATAACACAGATGCTGCAGGGAATCTGCTGCGGGTCACTATCTTCACAGCAGAAGGGAGGGAAAATACCTTATAAATCAGAAATGTTCTACTGCTCTTATTCAGAAGGAAAACTGATAAATAGGAAAAAAATACTAAAGAGGCTGAAAAAACGCAGAAGGCATGGCAACATCAAAACGAATGCCACAGTTTTCCCCACCTGTGTCCTTATAATTAAACAATTCAACAAAACCCAAACTAAAATCAATGCTCTAACGGGTACCATTCCACTCAGGTACTAAATGAGTAATAAAGGTCTGTCAGAATTTCAGGAGTCATAAGGAAAATGTTGTTTTAAGCTTCTTCCTTTACAGCAGTGTACAAGTATGGTGATAAAATGTTGTAAGTTTGGTTAATGACAATTTCAGCCTTCATGACCCTTCAAGTACTTACAGATCTACTCTTATACCACCCTTTAGAGTGAGAAAGATGGTATACTCATGTCTCATATATACAAAGACAGTAAAGAATTTGTCCAAGGTCACAGAAGAAAACAAAGGCAAAGCCATGATTTGCATATGGATTTCTCAAGCACCAGGCTGCCCAGCACTTCAACAGAAGCATTCATCAGCTTCTTCTCAGTCTCAGCCTTTGTGGAAACACCTCTACAGGAAGAACCAAGCAAAATATTTTTGCTAAGTCAGTTGAAGTCTGTAATGTTATAGAATTTGCCTTAACCATGTACTCTATGAACTGTGAGAAGGGAAAGTGATTCCAGGTCTATAACCTACAAAGGGCTGAAAACACTTGATAGCTGTAAAAATCTCAGATAACTTCAGCCATTGTGATCTAAAGAAGGATCTAGAGGACAGGTTCTGTTCCACATGAGAAAGAGCTTTCCATCTGCAAGTATGAGGAGGACATGTAAGAACCTCACTGATCTTTCTTCATGGAGTCAGTGAAACCATAAAGCAATTTGTCCTCAGTATCCTAAGGACTATGGATCAGAATGATTGCGATGATATTCACTGAATTTCAATGCACCAAGTAACATAGTAAAATTCTGTTCTTCTTCAAGGAATGCTGAAGATAGTGTCCAGAATGAGACTGAGCTGTGATATTTATCAGCTTATCTGCCAAATGAGAACAAACCTCTCAGTACTTCTGTCCTAGTAATAGTATTATGTGTCTTCCTTCCCTATTTTAAAAAGTTCTTACTGCAAAACATGGCTTTCTATCACATAAACAAATAGATAAATAAAGAAACGAATTAGTAAAATTCAGACTACTTTCTTGTTGCTTGACTGAGTCGACTGAGTCACTTGATCTGGCCTGCTAATCACAAAATATAGTCACACTGATAATCAGACAGGGTGTGCAAAAGAAAAAAAAAAAAAAAAAAAAAAAAGGTGCTGCTCTATATTTATTGGTATCTGTGCTACCAGTTCAGTGTAGTTTCCTAAAAATTCCACCCTACAGGATCTCCTAAATGTATTGCTGGAAAGATTACTCCATTTTCTCATGTAACAGTATTCTAAATCATGCTTAACAGGACATATGTGTGCAAGAGAATTTTTAAACAACAGTTAGGACAAGCCAAAAGGCTGACTCAAAACATATACCCATGAGACTTGTACCTGTGTCAGCAGTGGTTCCTGCAGAAGTGCAGCAGGGCGGGGAGCAAAGACCCCCTGGAAAAAGCTGAAACGTGGTGCACTTCTCTTAGCCACCACCATCACTGTCCAAGCACCTTTTGCATTGTCAGCAGGAAGGCTGATGCTCCCAGAATCAATGGGGAAACAAGCTGTAACCTATTAACAGCATAATCTACTTTCTCTCATTCCAAGGACAATATGGTTAAAAAAAATGTGGGTCAGATTTGCACAAGTATTTAGGCCAGATGTGCAGATAAGCTGCTAAACTATTTAGACATACATTAAATCACATTAAGTGCCTATCTGCACCTTTTTAAACCAGGCTTCTTTCCCTTTATCAGATTCATAGTAATTTAACAGGAGCTGATTAGAAATTAAGGTCTACAGGGCCAACACATAAAGTTTACTTCAGTTCACTCCAAACCACAAAGCCAGCCACAAACTACTTGTTGCTGTGTGAACAGAGCCAGTGCATGCCAAGAGATGCCAGGCAAGTAAACCAGGAGGTCGGGAGCCTTGTCTTACAGGGGACACAAATCATAAGTCCTGAGCTCTGTGGAGAAACAGAATATGAGGCTGATGATGGGTACATTAGTGTGCTGCAGCCTGCTACACGTCAAGCTGTGCTTTGGTTTTAAGTCACCCTGAGGGGAGAGAAGTAAAAACTAAAAACAAAGGCCAAATAAAACATGCTTTAATTTTCAGTCATTAAAACCCCAGCTGCAAATGTAACTGAAGCATGTTTCTTTTTAAAGAAACAACACAACGCTTTCTCCCTCCAGCCCTGTTGACTTCAAAGGCTTCGAAAGTAACTCAATGCCATGACTGGAGGCAAAGCTGCCATTAAGTGCCAGCTCCTGCAGTCACAGAGATTTTAATGTCCCAAACTCTGTTTTGATTCTTTATCATCAAATGCATTAAAACAATAAAAATAAATAAGAGAAATAAGATAAGATGCAGTTTCTAACATGACTGTCTGAATGCTTGCACATATGAGAAGAGCTGTGATGTAAATGCACACAGTTCCTGGTTGATAGACATAATCTTGCAAATACTTCTAATAAACTCAAATGAGGACCATCTCTCCCCACCCCTGCATGGCCCATCACAAAGGATTTCTTGTGCTCCTATCCCCTCTTTTATTACAGCTCACGCTACCAGTCTTGATCAAGTTCAGCACTTGCAGAAAAAAAGCCTGAACCCTCTTCTGAGGGGACTTCTCCAACATGCACATCGCAATCCCGAGTTTAGGTCAGCAGAGTTCTAATCCACAGCCTAGCACTTCAGCTTCAGAAGAAACCTGAGTTTCTGCATCCATAACACACACATAGATTTGGGAGCTTCCTGAACTCATCTGCAGACATTGGATGATTTGTCCTAGTCCCTGATTTAGTCTTTATGAAACCCTTTCCTGACCTGGCAGCCACAGGCCTGGATCCAGGGGAGCTGGCAATTTTAGATTAAAGGCAAAGGTGGGGACAAGGCACCCGCCACACTGTGCCATGTCAGTACTGCCAGTCCTTTCCTCTTTGAAAAAGCAACCAGCACACAGGTCCCTGGGTGGGCAGTGCTGCACCCAGCCTGAGCACTGTGGGTACATCCATCTGCTCAGCTACAGGACACTAATAGAGGCAAGAGGAAGGGAAGACAGACAAAATAACACCGAAAAAGGGAATGAGCCCCGTGGCTACCACATACTCAGATGAAAGATTGATTCCTTGCTTACAGTGATGATGTTCTGGTACAGACTGAACATGAGCAAGGCATTCCCGAGCTTTTAATTTATTATGGTGTTCCCAAGATGCACAAATATAAAAGTTCCTTTTCAGGCCCTCCTGTCCCTGTACTTAAAAAAAATGTAGCCACTCTGAACCTCCTTGGTGACTGCTGGGTCCTGTGCAGCAAAAGATCAATCCAGACAATAACTCTTCCTTTTTTTCCAATTCTCAGTCATACAGATGAGAACAAGGGGAGAGGAAAAAAACTGTACAACAAATGGCTCAGCTGACTCATGCCTAATAAAATGTCCATTTAAAATGACCAATTAACTATTCTTCAGGTCAAACCAGAATGAGTACAAGTCTGCATATGGAAGTATCTTGCATTAATGCAGATGCTAATCACAAAAGTTTAACTTAAAGAGAAACACGCTCCAGGATGCTTGCTGTTCCTGCCACAGGAATATTCAGGCATTTTGCAATCGTTCAATTATGGTAATAGGGTTAAATAGAGGCCTGAGATCAAACAATCTTGAGGAACAAGGCTGTAATCCAAGCACACTTCTACATGCATGTACACTATTCTTTGGGCAAGAGCTGGAGAAATAAATTGGAGGAGTTAACTGAGAACAAAAACAATAAATACTTTTTTTTTTTTTCCCAGCACAGAAGACTTCAGCCCCATTTCCACCTCAACAGCAGACCTACAGCTACTCACTTAATATCATGTGCCAGAATTTGGTTGTGGATTATTTTCATTTCACAATCCTTCTCATATTTAATCAGGCTGCTCAGAGAACAGTTTGTAATTTCTTACTATGCAGCCTCACAGCATCTAGCACAACGTGGCTCCAGTCCTGGTCCTGGGAAGAATAGCTTAACAACAATTTATTAAAAACACCATGGCCCACCAGTGGCAGCACAGAAAATCTGGAGGAAGGCACAGAATACAGAGTGCACTCACTTTTTCTTACTTAACCCTGCAGTCCTTTCCCTCGGGCAAAGACTATCTTAGTGCCTTCATTGGGAGTTTGGTCAGAATAAACCATTCATTTTTAAGAAAATAAATCAATATACTTGCAGCAACATAAACAACCAATGTTTCTCAACATCTACCTCTAAGACCTCAGGATCCACTCTACTACCCCAAACCCTGATCAACTTGCTGAACCATAATACACAGCCAAGAAAGATACCTTCAGATAGCAACCTGAAGTATTGTTTCTTCCTTCCAGGACAGCTTTGTCTGCCCCAGAGATATATTTTGCTATTGCAAAGAATAAAACCTGATTTTTTTTTTGTTTGTTTGAAAGCAATATGTAAGAATGAAGCAGTGAAAATAATAGACAATGCCTTTTTCTTTAAATCTTTTCAACAAAAAATAGGAAAGCCTGCCTAGAGGTTTCCAGGCCAGCAGAGTTTTCTTGTTTTGTTTGTTTATTTTAACAGAAGTAATTTGGAAATCATGAGAGCAGGACGTACTGGTACCAACTATGTTATCTCAGTGGTGCTGCAATTTCCCATAGCCTGCACTATCTGCAGGACCTCTGTTTATTTCTGGTCATGAATTCTGAAACAATGATAGAACTGAATAAAATCATGCGCCTCAATGAATAGTAGAAGCAGAAATCTTGCATTTGAACAGAACTTCCTGGCTGGTGCCTGTAGAGAAAAAAGCTTGGCATGGGAGATGCCTTAAAAACTCAAGTACTTACTATTCAGAAGTCACACAAAACCTGTACTTCCCTGAACCCAACCTTATCACTACTCTCACACTTTCCTTGCTACCCTCATCTGGGAAATGAGAGGCTGATTTTGCTGAGGGTTTTACTCCCATAAAGCTCATTTTCCCTACACTGAGTGTATCGAGTACATCTACAAATTATTCACAGCAAAACAAGTGAGCTCCATGGTCGATGCAGATGGGCAGAGAAGCCATGCAGGTGCCCAGTTGTGACCCTCCTAAATGCAGCTTATGACCCTTTTATTGCAGGCACGTGAAGGCTAGCTGGCCTCTCTCACTGACCCACAAAACATCATGGAGATGTAGTCTAGTTTCTTCTGCTGAGGCCAGAGAGGCAGCTGGCCCTGAGCAGGACATCCTGAGCCACAGGAAAATGAAACGTCAGGGTACGACCAGCTGAGCCTCCCCCTTCTACAAAAATCACAGCAATGTTGGATTCACCAGCAGCTCTAGTTGTGAACTAACTGCACACCCAAAAACCTGATGGTGAAAGCTCCTCAAGAATTCACTTGGTTTTAAGCTGTAGTAGTGAAATCTGCATTTCCCCAGATCAGGGAAGGCAAAATGTGTGGGGATCATTACCCAAGCCTAGCATAAAGCAAGTTCTTAGTGGTACCATGCAGAGCTTGCAGTGTAATTTCCCTCCAGACTACTCTAAACTTGAAATAGGGGCTTTTCCAAACCTGTTGCTTCTCTGATTTCATAACAAATTAGCTCCATGCAGCATTACAAAAACTGCTTTTCTGTCAGCCTTGCAGGCTTAATTCGGGGTCTGGGAAGCAGAGGGCTCTTCCCTTCTCGCACACTGTCAACAGCCATACAAGGTTTTGAATACTGAGTTCCACCCACGCTTGTCCTTGTGCAACCCCAGTACAACCCCTTTCACAAGGTTGGACAGGTGTAAAATGACAGAACTTGACCCAAAACAGTGCTGAAAACACAATGCTGAAACGAACAAACAAAAAAAGGTGTTGATCCAACAGTGCATATTAGATGTGAATCAATGAAGAGTTTTCAGGTTGTTTGTTTGGTTTATTTTTCTTAAGAAAAAGAACATCAGTGCCTCAAATCAGAATGAAGATAACTGAAGGAAAGGGGTAGGAGGAAAGAGTATTGCTGCCAACAGTCAGTGGAATACTACTATTTTCATGGAGCATGTGTTCCCTTTAAAAGTGGATTGATAAGCTAGTGTGACAGCCATCCTGCTACTCAAACACTGTGACAATGAAAAATAGACGGCAAGAAACTGGGACCATGGTGTTGCAGGCAATCTTTCACATATTTATGAAGGTGACTCTTGAATCTAATTATCTTCTTTTCATCTCTACTACAGAGATCTCTCACTGTTCATAAATACTATACATCAAACAAGCACAGAAACATCTGTTGGGTGCCTGTGCTAGCTGGGGTAATAGGCAAACAGAAGCAAAGCCCCTATATTCAAATAATCCAAGTGAGACTTGGATTTAGTTGCATATACTAATTGAAAAAATTGCCCCAAAGCTGCAGTAGTCCTAAATATGCTGAGTATGCATGCAAGCAAACACGCTGTCATGATGCTGACAAATGATGAATTTCTGTAGTGAATATATACAAGTAAGAGGAAGCTGGGAATATAACATGTGCTCTGTACAAATCTAATCTCTGCTAATATTCCTTGGATTCTATCTGTTGGCAAACTGTCTGTCACTGAGTGACAATTTGGTATAAATTTCTGTTTGTGACTGAAGGACCAAGGAACATTAGCTGAAGGGCAGATATTTGAGTAAGGGCCAGCAAAGCCTATCCTAAAATAATGTTGTTTGAAGAGATAAAAGCAATACTCTACTCTTCACCTCAAATTTACTCACAGCCAGCTGTTTTTTTGGTTTGAACACTGACCTCTGTTTAACTCAGTCTTGTCCTTTTCCCAGCTGCATCATATGAAACAGGGTAAACAACCATATTTTACAGTACTCTCCATTAGTTTTTGGGTTTCTTTAAAAAAGAAGAATCTTCTCTCTTTTAATTTTCCTACGTGAGAAAGACTGTCTATTCTTTTGTTAACCCCCAAATCCCTTCTTCTTACACATCTAGTTCTAGGTAATTAATTCCCAAGCGTGGCTAATCAGGCCTGTATGCAATATCCCCAGCACTGCAAGCTCTCACTCCCAGAGACAGAGCTACTAATCTGCTCTCAAATTGGGAGCACTTCACTGAATGCATCCCAGGGTTGTACTTGTCTCTCACAGCTGCATCACTACAGCAGCTTAGTCATTCCTGGACTGAGTCATGCACTGTGGTCTTTCTCCTTTTCTGTCATTCCCAACTGATGAAGGCTAAGTGCAGAGCTGATATTAAATCCAACATGATTTAAAACCTATCAACCAGTAAGACTCTACCTCTGAGAAGAAAGAGTGCACAAGTGTAAAACAAGATTTAAGTTCATGGTTTATTTGACATCATGGTTTCAATTGACATCACAACTGAAACGACCCAAGGTAGCATCCTGACAGGTCACTAGGATGAGTCTGCTTTCTCAAATACTCATCTATTCTTTCTGTTCTTCAGACCTACGACCTCCTTCTCCAATCTAATGCATTCATTATAAGTCCCTGCAATTTAATTTACCCCTGTTTTCACATCTTAGGATTTCTTTACTCATTTGCACCCTTCCCTCCATTTGAGCATGCTTAAAAATTGTTTACACTTAGATGTAGCAATTGAAAGCATCACTTCTCCATATCTCTTAGCAATGCTCCTTTCACCTTTTCTGCTGTTCTCCCTCTCCCCTGCTGCTCAGCAGTACTGTCCTGAGGCAAAACAGTTATTCACCTTTAACATATTCCTAGGTGGTCTTTACCTTAAACTTAGCCTTGGCAGCTGCTGTTCTTTCCTTGCTCTATTTTTACCTTTGTAAATATGTACAGACAGGCAAAATAAGAAGTGCTGCAATTACACAAGTAGTTAAATGGCATAGTACAATGAGAAAAATCAAAGTTTGTAACATTTTGGAGCCTCATCTACTGTAATCCAGCACAGACTTGAACTGAAAAGCAGAATGCTGTGCCAGAGACAGGTGAGTTATTGCTCACAGCTCTGCTACAAGCACAGTGTCATTCCTAGGAAATAACAGGGTGCAAATAGTGTCCTTGCATTGTGTGCAGTTAAAAATCACTGGCGTATGGTTCACCTCGTGGTTTTGATTATTGCTCAGGTCCACTTTTTTCTGCTTCTGTAATGTCAATTCTAGGAAATAATAACAAATTATTCACACTAACAAACCTTGAAACAATCACAGAGCACAGACACAGAATCTTTTGGCATTGTCTCTAGAATTAAATATTTACTGGACAAAATTCTATTCTGTGGACTTAGCCAAAATGAGAAAGAGGCATGTGAAGCCAGACTTTTCCAAAGCAAACATAAAACCTCACAGACATAATGCCATATATCCCCAGCTGAGAGATCACAGAAACCTGGCTGCCTCAGAGATCATTCATCTGAAAGGAAAAACTAGAGTGGACTGGTAGGCTGGGAGGCACATCAGAAAGCCATCTCGTTAGTGGTGTGCCAAGGAATAGCTCAACTGACCCTGCTCCTTGCTCCTTTTGCTCTAGTAAATAGTGTTTCCTGCTCCACTGAGGCAGAACTCAAGCAAAAGTTTACATTGTTGTATGATTGAGGTAAGGTTTAAAAATACCCTGTTGGAGATTCTACTCTACCTGTGATGAGTTTGTGATTGCCAACATGCTCTGAAACCAACAGCTTACTTTTGTATCACCTTCCTTCTCTCCTAGCAACCCTTTCCAATCAAGTAATGCTAACTCATCTTGGAAATCAATCAACTTCTATTATGTTTACATGCAATAGACCGCCATGACTCATTTACATATACAGCCCTTGAGTTCAAAACACTGGTTTAAAACAGGCCAGAGGTTATGATGATCATGTTTACACAAGAAATATAAAATGCCAAACTCTCAAAATATGTCAATATTTATTCAACATAAATCCATCCCCAAAAACTGAAGCAAAAACTTAATGAAACATTAGAACTGAGGCAGTCAAATCAGTCAAAACTAAATAATCCATGGATGAAGCATAAAAAAATGCTGAATATCAAAGAGAGAGTTGTCCCAGAAAATTGGGTGACTTCACAACAAGCAATAAGGCATGTGAAATGAAAGCTTTCATGTTATATGCAAGATAGCAAGACCAAAGAGGAAGGGTGATAGTTTGCCTTTGTGTCAGGAGAGAGAAGTAAAGTACAAACCTGCATAACAAAAGGAAAAAAGGCTACCTATATGCGGAAAAAACAGCTCTACCAGTATGCAACATGTTTTGTGTTCTAAGGACAAAAAATTAAACTAGATGGCCAAGCATCATGGCTATGGCAAGATGAACTATATTTCTACAAAAGTGGAAACTTTTATAGAAACAACCTTTTTAACTGCCACTCCTTCTCGAAAAATGCATTTTTTCTAACACCATTGGAGAAAAATGGAGCTGATTTCCTCATCATTAAGTACTTTTTCTGAGATATGCTGCTCTGCTCTATGCAATGAAAGCTTGGATATATTTCAGTGGGAGTTAGCAAGCAAAGCTTGAACACAAATGTCAGGAAGGAACTCCATGTTCTTTCTACCTAATCTTATTTTTCCCTGTCAAGTCATCTGGGGCATTCCTGTTGGAACCCTGGAGTCCATGGGAGTTTTAGGTAATCCATATCTCAAATTAAACACTGCACAAACAAGGCTGCCACATTTGAAAGTTAAAGTCCTTGCCTCTTTGCTCAAGTTCCAATCTGTATAATGTGGGATGATAGAAAATGAGCCTGAAGGAAAATGAGCCTGGGGGGATAAGACTGTTTTACAACATCAGTTATTCTCATGGTCATTCTCTGCTGTTACCTTTTTAATTTATCTACAAGAGTCTTCTAAAAGCTTTGTCTTTACATTACAAAGTTATTTTTTTTTTACTTCTGATCTCATGCCTGGTTTCTCTTTCTAAAATTGTTAGGGTCTTCAATATTTGCACTGATGCAAACATGACTTTTAGTACCAAGAGTTTGCAGCACTCAATACAAAATTAATGGTTTTTAAACTCTTACTTAAAGAATACATGCAGAATAGAATGAATTCTCAATTTTTCATTGCTTAGTTTCCTGCTTAGTATTCAAGTTTGTCCAGTTTGGGAGCTAAAGTCTATAAAGAACTGATTAACAATGAAAGGCAGTTTGATTTTGTGTCATATCAGATATGAAACTGATTGGGATAGAAGTATACATAAACAACACAGAAGTCAAACTAGTATCCAGTCATTGATCATGGATGGTAACTGATACAGTAGGAGGTGCAAGAAACCCTTCAGAGTAGAATTAGGTGATAAAGTGCATACAGAAGAAAGCATCTTCCTAACCTCTATCACTCACCGTAAATTATGGTCTGAAGCATAGTTTTTTCTCTGTAAAAAAAAAAGAGGGAACCTACCTGGGGACATGTTCCAAACCTTGGGTAGGCATTATTTTGTACAGTTCTCATCCCTTGTCTACAAAGGGATGCAGCACAAGTAGAATGAGATCAGTGACAGAGGATGCCTACTAGAAATAATGGGAAATATTATTTGCTGTCCTCTTCCTTATAATTCTGACATATGTTCTGCTAGATCACTATGACACATTGAGAAGACATGTTCATTCAGCTTCCCACAGTGGAAGCTGTGGGAATAAATATTTTTATTCCCAAAAATATTTTTCCACCCACAAACAATGGCTGTTAATTTAAAATCCACGACACACACAAATCAGTCTTATTCTGTGCCTAGCTTGAGAAAAAAAAGCATTTCTTGTGCCATCATGGCCATTCACCTCATATTGCCCTAGTCTTCCTTAATCTTCATTAAACCTCCACAATATTCTACATATTCAACTGCCACCTCTCCATCACATCCTTCCTCCCAATTATATGCATAGTATCCATGGATCATAATTTCATTGAAATTCCAGCCCTTCACTTACTTTGTAAAAAAAGTAAGTACTCCACAACTTTTGTTTCTTGGAAGCATGGTCAATGTAATCCCACCATCTGGAACAGCATCAACTCAGAAAAGAGGATAATAATGGTAGTGAGAAAAGTTTTCAAGAACATTCTGACCTAGAGGACTCCCCACATGTTATACAGTTACTGACTTCAGAGAAATACAGAACAATGATGTTTGCAATCCAATATTTAAGAAAACCTCATGCCTTCTGGCATCAGGGCCAGCTAGGTGATGAAAACTTTACTTATCTCCCCAGTCACTGCAGATATCTAAAGCATAAAGGAAACCCAGGCTTTTGACTTCCCAATAGCCTTTGCTATTGGTGGAGTTGGTGATGAGTTGGATGCTAAGATGGATACGTATTTGGTGAGGGGCTAAACTGTTTTACACTCCACATGAGTGGTGAAAATACATAGTAGTATTTCTTCAGTGAAAAATATATTATGCTGAGCTTTCCACAACAATTCTGTCAGATACTGATCTCAGGTGTTAGGCTGACCTGGTAACAAAAACCTAGGACAGTCTTCCCTTTTTCTCCCACACTGGGGAACCCAAAATTTTCCTACAAGCTATTTCATGACAATGTGGAAAACTTAGACTACTCCTTTTATAGTCTTTATTCCCAAGAGTTGGCTTTGGGTCCAACAGCACTATTTGTGCCCAGCTACCTGCTGGCCACTTTTCCAGCACATAGTACTTCCCCAGGTCACAGCAGGGATGGATGAAAGTGAACATCTTAAAATTCTCTTTGCAATACAAATGACAGCTGCCATTCCTCCTGAGGATGTAAGTTTTTTAGACATGGTATTTCTGTCATCTCTTTTAAATTCACATGTCAGTTGATTTTTTTTCCTCCCAATAAATTTTCAGTTATACTCTGAAGCTTTTCATTTCAGAGCTGGGTTCAACAATAAAAACTGCAAGTGCCTGTCTGCTTTTGCTTTGCTGCTTAAGTGGTAACATCTCAAATTACACTGGATTGATGGGTTCTAAAAGCCTTTTCCTTACAAAATGAAAGTATGATACATTACATTGGTTTTTGAGCCTGGTTTTTAACCACAGGGTGTTTTGCACACATTCTAGAGCTTTACATCTCCTAAGAAATCATGAGAGCCTTCAGTCTTGCAGCTGTTCTTTGTGAGGTCTGGATCATGATACATGTTTTGGTCTCCAATGAAAGATGATCTGAACAGTTTTTTCTTTGATTGTTTTGCCAATACACAGTACGGGTCATAATTTGGATAAAAATCTGAAACTAAGCTATTCTATGAAGTTTGAGCAAGTGCCCAATTCTGTACAAAATCTGTTTTTAACCTATAACTAATAATCTGTTAGATCTATATAATTTGTCCTTCTTCAATACTCTTCATGTTACCTGTGCGCCAAGATGCACCACAAAGGATGCCCCTTCTTCAATTGCTCTCAGTTTAGAGAGAGTTCAGACAGTGAGTGGCACATGACAGAGCATCCAACAGTTGCAGCTTTCTCTAAAATGATAACCAATTGCTTAAATTAAGCTGCAGACTGGAATTTGATAGATGCCAGAAAAAGGCTACAAATAGAGAGATGCAAGTAATGGAAAGGATGGAAATTACATTTCCTCACCTCTTCAGTGGCAGCACTGATAGGCACTTTTACAATTGATCTCTCTTCAGAGTAGCAAGACTTAGGCTTAAGTTTCTGTCAATATTAAGTCAACCAACTTAGGAAGTGTTGCTTTTTGGATTTATATATTCCAGTTTGAGACACCTCAAGAATGACATTGCAAAAATGTTCTGATGATCAAAAAAATCAAGGTCCAAATTATTGGACCGAGCATGAAAAATGCACTGAAAACAATTCAGAGACAATTTCTGAAAGAATCACCTCACCTCATTAAGAATAAACAAAACCACAACATTACAGGACTCTTTGAGACAGTATTTTATAGTTATTAATATTAATAAATGTGGGACTAATAAAACACAGCATAAATGGTAAAAAACATAGGGGGTGCAATTTTTACTAGTTTTCTTCTATTCCGGCTCTTTTTGCTTCATTGTTCCCACTCTAATTCCAGCTTCATCTGATTCAATTTGAATGAGATCACCTTGTCAAATCACAACACACCTAAGCCTTAGATTTAGCTTAAAGATTTTTTTTCATGAAGGCAAGAAGCTATATCAACCATTTGCAAAGCTATGAGCAGTTTCTTTGCTGTGTCGCAGTGGCCACAGGCAGCCAACCTTTAAATAAGAAAAGACTAATGTTTTACTATGTTCCCTATAACAGCTACAGCAAAATTGTAATGTTTAAAATAGCATTTAAATTAAGAAAATATTTATTCCTCCTTTATCTATGTGATATGTCCACATCCTTTTTAAGCACATCATGATGTAAGTTGACATGTATGTCAACACATAAAAAGCGAGGAAATGAAGTAAAACATTAATAGAACAGAAACTCTGGTACAGGTATATAAACAGGAATATGGTCTTCATGACACATACAGCAGTGCTATTATTCTACCAGCATTTGTTGTTCATTGATCCAACAGGAGAACAAGGATGATTATAGGGATAGAGAACACATACTGTAAGAAGCCATACAGTTGCTTGATTTAGAAAAGGGAAGCAAGAGCGACATGATAAGATATTCTTCAATATATGAAAGGCTACTGCAAAAATGCAAGTAAAATCTCCTGTTCATGTCACTGTTAGCAAGGACATGAAGTTAATTGAAAAAACAGATTATGCTCAACATCAGCTTTTCTTTTCTTTTTCTATTTTTTTTTTTTTAAGGAACAACCACAACTTAGTAAAGGTGAAGGTAACGAAGCAGTGAATTAGATTGTCTAGAGAAGCTGTGAAATCTCAGACTCCAGAGATGTTACATAATTATTTAGTCAAGTCAAAAATTACATGAGCAGATACTTGATCCTTTCAATTTATTTTTTAATTATTATCTTATGAGCATGACTTTTCAAATGGCACACTTTCTCATAAATATGTGCATGAATTAGTATGTCTCAGGATTATACATTTCATTTGACTTATGCTAGGAGAATGAAACAGACCAATTGAATGCTCAAATCTTTTATTTATTAGAAACACTTATTTCCCAATGAAGAGAAAAAAGCACTCTTGCTTATGTAACTATGGAATTCAACAGTGTTCCCAAAGAGCCCAACACTCTCTCCAATTTCAATGAGTTAGAAGTAATTATAAACATCATCTATATAAACTTTTTAAAACACAAGAAAAACCAGCAGAACAATCCCTTGCTTAAGAAGAAAAAAGCACCCTTGTACTTTGCCAGCAAAGGTTGGCATGGATGACGAGTTCTTGCTTTATGAGAGAGAGCAACATAGTAGCTCCTTATGATGTGCTTGTTTTCTTAACTACATTAATAAAAATGAATTTGATTCCATCTGCTTTATTGGTGACTATTTTACCTTTACTATGGAGTTACTACAAAAATGAATTACACAGACATAATGCCTGTGAAACAATAAGACACATGCAAAGTAAGAATACTCTTCTAGGTTAAACGTTCAGGCTGTTTTTCATGTGCTAGTTTCACATTATAGTGAAAAACATGCTCATCTTCCTAACCACATAATTTATAATCCAGGTTTTGTTCACTGTTAAAATGTAGTCTCTTCAGTCTTGATAGGCCAGAAGCCATTTATCTGCTTAAAGCAATTTCAGTCCTGCAATTTGGGTTCTGACAGGGCTCTGCTTCACCAAGATCTTCGTATTTAATCAAAGAACATTTTAAATGAGAATTTTATACCAGTAGGGTATAAAGACAGAGCTATTGATAAGGAAACCCATCTACCTTTCAAGTGATAAGTGCTCCCTTTCTATAAAAGTCATAGAAAAGACTTATATAAATCAATGGTTCACTCTCATCTAGAAGCCTGTGCCCCCAGATATTCCCACCATTAAAAAACAGTGAAGAACTGAAAAGGATTCAGAAAGAGATGACAGTGGTCAAGGGTATGAGAGATGGGTGTATCAGAAAATAACTGTCAGAATGGGTATCAGAATCCTCTATTCTCTCTCATAAATCAAGTTCAAAGAGTTATTTAAAAGTTAACCAGGTCCTTAGTAAAGCTTACATAATTGCAAATGTGTAAATGCACTGAAGCCAAAGTCTGATCAACGTTTAAGGAAAAATTGGATTGATCCCTGGACAGTGGTGTCCAGGGAGGTGTCAAGAAACAGAGTTTAGTAAGGGTGAGCAGTAGAGGAGTTATGTGTCTAACACTTCAGAGTTTGTTTTAACCTCCAAGTCATTGGCTTTAGAAGAGGACCTTCCTTGGACAGATTAACTGCTTCTGGGTTCTGTAACTTGACCTCAGAAGTAGCTGTGACTGGCTACTGTCAAACAGTCTGCAGATGTAATGCCATATGCTGCTTCCTATGCTTTGTTTCCAGAAACAGTGCCATGGAGATGTCCTGAAAATGCCCACTTACTTGCATTTTTCATCAAAGAAGAAAGTCTTTGATGACTTTGAGAAATTTCTTCAAAAAGAAAGCTAAATCATTAACATTTGAGTAAACTTGTGGTTTAAAATCAATGCAACATTACAATAATCAAATGTTACTCATATTATTTAACCATTAAACAGAAAGTTAAGAAGCTGAAGTTGTAATAACATCTCTGTTGTAG
Source organism: Phaethornis superciliosus (assembly GCA_023637945.1). Lineage (NCBI taxonomy): Eukaryota > Metazoa > Chordata > Aves > Apodiformes > Trochilidae > Phaethornis > Phaethornis superciliosus. The sequence continues at coordinate 28,067,494 of JAJQWJ010000007.1, forward strand.
AGTGGAGTACAGATGACAAATGACTTAGTCCATTCTACTTTGTGAATGTGTGCTAAATGGTGTTATAAAATGTTTGGCCACCAACCTAAAAACTATTAAACTCTGAGCATTTATTTCAATGTGGGATACTCAGCTACGTTCAAAACACACTCTTTCCATGAATTTCAAGTTGCCTTGTGCTTTGCAGTGCAACTGAATGCCACAATTTTAGACTTTCCACTGGTAAGGAGCTACTATACATACCATACCCTCCCTTGTTTCCATACAGCAGATTGCTACACTCTGCAGTGGAAAGGGTCTTTGAAAGGAAAGAAATTTTAACTGCCTCAAATTTATCTGTTTATCAAAGAGGGATGCTACTTCCTTCCTTTAAAGAGAAAACGAAGGGTAGTCTTAATTATTAATATTCCTAACACACAAACTCTTTTCCTCTCAGGTACAATACTGACACTGAAAAAGCAATGCAAGATGTTAACACTGCAGTAATAAAACCAAGAAAGCATTTCACAATAGCAAAGTGCCTTTATCCCAAAGGCTTTACAAAGATACCAGTACAGGAATTGCTGCTCTCTGAAATGCAATACACATAACATTCAAAGTGATGCCAATAGATGAACCTGTTGGAAAAGGCCAAGGCAACTCAACTACACACAGGATAGCAGAGAGGAGGAATTTAAAATCATCACCTCTAAGGGAAATTCCAGTGGAAAAATAGGCAGGTTCAATGCAGCCTGGTACTTAACCAGGTCTAACATCTCCCATTACACAGTTTTATGAATACATATACATTGTCTATTCCACATGCACTGCAGCTACCATTTTTCAATCTGTTATGAAATACACTGGTCTCATATTTAAATGGACTAGGAGAGAAAGAAACCCTATCCTCTTTGAAGGTTGGAAAAAAGTTACCTGGGACAAAATAAAGCATTCCACAAACTCCTGTGGATGGTAACTGGCCTTTCAAAAGTCATTGACTACTGCTATGATTGACAAGCTTTCAAACAGAAAAATGCCAGATGGAAAATTTTCCAAGCATCAGTATTTCAAAGGATTGGAACATCATCTTCAGTTGTAAAACACATCCCTCTAAAACTTTTCTGCATGGCTTTTTTGTTAGGTTTACTCAGATTGTAATGATGAGCTGGAAGAAAGAGAGAGGAGACAGAAAAGCACAAGTGGCTCCTGTCTTACCAGCAGACCCCTAAAAGAGCTCTCAGCTCACTAGAAAAGCCCTGGAAGAGAACCCTTTCCTCAGGCTGATCATCCTGGAGAACTCACATCTCTGCAGCCTGTCCATATGATACCGGCTGGATGAGATTTAGTTTGCAAACCTTTAACCTGTGAACAAATGGAGGCTGGCTGAATCATTAAATTTTGTTTTTCATGAGAAGCAAGTGTCAGAGTAGAAAATAGCTATAAGAAAGGTAAGAGCCCTGAAGTGCAGTGGTCTCACCCTTCCTACACAATATCCATCATCAAAGGGCTTAGAAATGCAAAGTGGAACTTCATACAGTGTTTCATACCACTCTCAGTAAGGCACTGGTTAGGTCCCATCTCTCAAAGCCACTCAGGTTAAACTGTATTTATTACTAATTCAGGCTGAACAGTGCAATAGTATTAACTCCAGCATGAAATACCACAAGCAGCAGATGTCCAGAAACAACTGTTTTCCTACAAGTAGACAAATTGATGTGTTGAATTCTTGAGCGGCATCAAAAGGACACCAAACTTCACCCAGAGACCCAGCAGAGAACAAAGCAAAGCAAAGCAAACTGCTGTGAGATGCTGAACTTCCTTATAGGGGCAAAAAATGTCTCAGAAAGTCAAATGAAGTCAAGTTTATGTCCTAGATTGGAGGAGGAGCATATCAATAGATTGAAATTGCTTATTTTATTGAACTTTGTGTAAATAAAGATAGGCTTATGTAAGTACATCATTGTTCATAAAAAAGTTCTCAGTCAATTAAGTAAAAATATTTGAATTACTGCTCTGAGTAGGTGCTTCCTACATATACTGATTTCAAGCCCTTTTCTCTAAAACAAGAGGTACCAGCTTTACAAAAGGTGGGAATGAAAGCCTGAAGAATTAAATTATTATCTTTATTTATAGCAATGTGCTAAACTCCCATTTCTTTCCAGCTGCCATACATAGCTTTCCCATAAAAGGAAACTACTTTGGCTAACTTGAACTCAGAAGTAAAAAAAAATCTTTCCTACCCTGACCTGAGAAGTACCTGCAGCAAAACTCTGTAAGAGTGGCAGATACCCCACAAATTTCAGGATGAGACCTAACATTTTCCCAATGATGGGACACCAGCATCGTGGGCTGAGCTACAAAAAAAAAAAAGTTTTCAACCAACAGAACTTGGTTGAAGGGGCTGCTTTTACAAAACCACTCTGGGATTACCACCACCCATGCAGAGCCTAATTGCATCCAGGAGACTCCAACACAGAGAGCGACAGGATTCACTAGATCTTCAGCCTCTCTAACAAAGTCAGGACTGATTAACCTTACTGATATTCTGTACCTGTGTGCCAGAGGAGACCCAGGTTTCTGAGCTGTGCTCAGCTTAACCAGTTTGAAACAAGGTGAGCAGAAAGCCCTATTAGTGCTGAGCTAGGAGACATCAGAAAGTGCTCCTTGTTTTATACTTAGAGGTGCATGGGATGAAGGACAAGGTTCCTTCCCAATTTTGTATTATTCCCAATTTTGCTATACTGTCATCTTGGACACTTCAATGTGCTCCTATTTATCATGCTATTCAATTACAGAATCATAGAATCGGTTGGGTTGGAAGGGACCTCAGAGATCATCAAGTCCAACCCTTGACCCACTACCACTGTGGTTCCCAGCCCATGGCACTGAGTGCCACATCCAGTCTCTTTTTAAATATCTCCAGGGACGGAGAATCCACTACTTCCCTGGGCAGCCCATTCCAATGTCTGATCACCCTCTCTGGAAAGAAATTCTTTCTAATATCCAACCTAAACCTCCCCTGGCACAACTTGAGACCATGCCCTCTTGTCCTATAGACAGCAGGGAAAAAAAACCCAACCCCCCCCTGGCTCCAGCCTCCTTTCAGGGAGTTGTAGAGAGCGATGAGGTCTCCCCTGAGCCTCCTCTTCTCCAGGCTGAACACCCCCAGCTCCCTCAGCCTCTCCTCACAGGACTTGTGCTGGATCCCTTCACCAGCCTGGTTGCCCTCCTTTGGACCTGCTCCAGGACCTCAATCTCCTTCCTGAACTGAGGGGCCCAGAACTGGACACAGGACTCGAGCTGTGGCCTCACCAGGGCTGAGTACAGGGGCAGAATCCCTTCCCTGGACCTGCTGGCCACGCTGTTCCTGATCCAGGCCAGGATGCCATTGGCCTTCTTGGCCACCTGGGCACACTGCTGGCTCCTGTTCAGCTTCCTGTCAATCCAGACTCCCAGGTCCCTCTCTGCCTGGCTGCTCTCAGCCACTCTGTGCCCAGCCTGGAGCTCCCCATGGGGTTGTTGTGGCCAAAGTGCAGGACCCGGCACTTGGCCGTGTTGAACCTCATCCCAATGGAATCAGCCCAACTCTCCAGTCTGTCCAGGTCCCTCTGCAGAGCCCTCCTGCCTTCTAGCTGATCCACACTCCCCCCCAGCTTAGTGTCATCTGCAAATTTGCTGATGATAATAAAATTAAATTAAATTAAATTAAATAATCCTCATGTCCCATAGAGAATGGCACATCCTTCAAGATGATAGGAAACCCAGCAGGTAGTAAGCACTACTGGCAAAGTTCTCTACAGTCACAGGCTGCTGGTACATTCATTACTTGAGCTACTAGTTAACTATTTTCATGTTTCTGCCCTCACAAAACCAAGTATTTGCCCAAATATAATTCCAGTGTGTCTTTTCCACAGCTGTCCTGTGAGCAAAGAAAACATTTTTCTGCTCAGGATTGCTTTGCTTTGGCAGGGAAATGATGCAGAGTACTGTTCCTGCTCTGAAACCATCACACACCACCATCTTCTCCTCCTTTCCAGCAACAAGTGAGATGTTGTTCAAGCATTGGCTGAACAGGCCAGCTCCATGCACCAGGCATCACTGCCATATACCAGCTACAAACAATTTATATATTTCCCTTCAAATGCTTTCTGGAAACAATATCTGGTACCAACCCTCTCAGAAATTACAGCACAGTATTTTAACTTACATTCAGAGGTAAGACACAAAACAAACATTATATATCAGTGGCACCAGTATCTCAGTTAATACATGAGACTGCTCTTGAGTTAGATTTCCTTCAACAAGACACTCATTTGATTTACTGGAGCTCCTCTTTTTGAGAACTATGCTAAAGGAAAACTAGTTTGAAAAAAGCATGTATTGTGTGTGAAATATGGCCACGAAGAGCAGGAAAGAAACTATGGAAGAATATCCTCAAGCTAAATGTTAAAGAAAAAATAAACCTGTGCTTTTTATTTATTTACAATGACGCCATGTGGTTCAGAAAAGATAGATGTCTCCCACATTCACAGCCATAAAATAAATATAAATAAGCAGTACACCTGGTAGCTAAAGTTATTGATTGTATAATTCCTGTGGGACAATAAATATAAAGGAATTGAATTAGGTCCTTTAAAAATACAGACCACTTTGTTCCTTTAAATTCAGCACAGTGGATAGAAATACAAGCTTTTGATTTCAGTTTAATACTCACTCAACAGAAGCCTGAATTTTCTATCAAAAAGTACAGTAAGAGAAGTGAAAGCTTCCTCCTGGAAAGCACTGCTAAAGGAAGAGACAGAACCTCTTAATTAAGGTTGTCTTGTATTTGTCTCCTTAAAACAGACATGATCAATAGGCTCAGAATAAAATTGATTGCTGCAGCTCATTTCATTAGGTGAAGCAAATGTCTCCATAGAGATTAAGCATGTCTTTAATATCCGAAGGTGGTAACATCTGTCTGACTGAAATTGTGAGCTCTCTGGTACAAGGTTAAAAAAAAAAACAAACACCACCACACCACCAACCCACAACCAGATTAGTAGTAGCTGCATAAATCTTACTGTTCTCTCCCCCACTCCAAATCACCAAACCCCATATTACAGAAATTATCCTTAGGGCTCTTATCTAATTGACCCTCTGTACCAGCACTAAATGTCACATCCTTCCCTAGCAACAGCTGCTAGACTGAGCAAGGTCTTCTCTGTCATGCATATTTCTGCACAGCGGTCATCCAGGAGCTCCAGCAAGAAAGCAGTTGGGAGGACAGGGGAAATGGTCTCCTGTGCCACCAAGACAGGAAAGCCAGGGAAGCTGCAAGCTGGAGGAGTGCTGGGGGGAGCATCTGCAGAGCAGCATTTGGTAGCAAAGGAACCCGGCCAGAGGAAGACAAATGGCAAGGTGAGATGCTGAGTAAATGGCTGAGCATGGATTTACTGCAATTACTGCTATGAGCGTGCCCTCTCTGCTTCTCCTTTCTTCTCAACAGGCAAGCCTCTGCTTTAAATGTAAGGCAGCCATATGGTAAGTAACAAACCAATGCAAAGTGATGAAGCAGGGATGGATGGATGCATGGATGGATGGAAAGAACACAGCCTCATTGCAGATGAGGAGTCTGGCTTGACAAGCTTTGCAGTTGGTTCCTGTTTCCAAAACTAGTTCCTTATTACTCTTCTGCTTTCACCAACCAACTCACCTGCACAAGCAGGAAAGTAAAATTCAGAAGACAAGACATGTCTGCAGTGTGGGAGGTGTTTTGCAGCAGTATAGAGGACTGACAGAGGATCTGAAGCCCTGAGAAGCCAATCCCACCATTGTTTCATATTTTCATTATGGGTAAGGTAAATAAAAATGCTTCTTGGAAGCCAAAACATTGGAAGAAATTAGAATGAAAATCAGCCAAGCCAGTATTACCCCTTCATCCTGCATCTTTGCTGAGGTGAGAATTATAGGATGCAAGCTACCTGGAACAGCATAACACAATTTTCTGCCTGAAAGAGCCTCGAGTTGAAGGATTACTCTGATCCTAGGCCCAGACCCTGCTAGAGCTTCCACACGAAGAGACATAAAATGTTCCCTCACCTCTGTTTAAGGAATTGTTTTCATTGTAACTACACTTACACCATCTGTCTGAGTTGCCTAAACATTACCATGTGTGCAGTTTGTGCTACCCTCTCTGTACAGATATTTACATAGCGTTGCACAATACACTTGCCGAAAGACATATGATAACATAATCCTGATGAGGCAGCTGCAGGAAAAAACTGAGGAGAGGCATTTGGACTTGGCATGACTTGGGATATTTAGCACATCAGTAAAACATTCTGATCAATGGCCCCAAAACACATCCATGTATGCTGGGAAGGTAGGGGCCTAGGAAACAACATTCCTACTTCCTCTGCGCCTCCTAAATTTTCCATTTCTGCTGTTGCCAAATAAAAGTTTAAGTCCTGAAAAAGTTCACTAAAAGGTCTTAGACTCTACATTCTATGAGGAGCTGAGAACCTGCCAGTGAAGTCTGATACAAATGCTGGGAAAAAAACCCGCTGTAAATAACTAATTTTTTATATGGTGCCTTTCCTAAGTAAGGCTTGTGAGCATTTAATTCTGTTTATGAAGCTTCCCTTTCCACCTCAGTTTGGGGCAATATCAGGGAAGAGAGTTGTCTGCAGTGATGCAGCTGGCCAACACCAAAACCAGACATAAAATCCAGGTAGCCTACATTCCAGTCTAGTCCACTGCTCATTATGACACAACATAAGGAACACTTTACATTTTCAACAAAAATTTATCTGTGGTTTTCAGTTTTACTCCAAAGCTTCAGCACCAAGCTGCAGGGAGGCATCCTCCTACTCTGTCTGATAACATACAGCTCTGTCCAATACTTGACAAATGTTTACTAAAAGAATCCTGTAATATGATACAACTTACAAAATAGGGCAGTTTTACAGAAAATATGATAACCTGGTTTTTTAAAACAAAACAAAACAAAACACAACGCAACACACAACAAACCAAACTGACCAACCAATTAACCAAAAAAGCTTAAGCAAAGACATAACACATAAAGGGATTTTATACTTTCCAGAGCAAAGTCTCCAGTCAGCAGCCAAGGCTGCACTGTCATCTTTTCAGAAGCAAATTATTGTTGTTATAAAAAAGAATATATTACTTTTGTGTGAAACTTTGGCAAAGAAGAGAACTAGAAAATTAGGGCCGTGGAAAACTGGGCTGAGAATAAGCCAAAACTTTGTGCACGATAGTTAAGAGTCTTTCATGAAAAAAAGGTGGAAGACTTATAAGAATTAACTGGAAGTATTACAAAATCAGCACTCTTCTCATGCCTCATTCTTTTAAAGCCAGTTTTCTCTATTTGCTTTTGACACAGAAATGAAATTAATCCCATAAACAACTCTGAAAAACTCCAACCTTCTAGCTGAGCATTTAAGCATGCAGTTATGTGACAGGTCTCTCTGCTTGCATATGCAATCTGCCCATGTTCCCACACTATTTCAATACCCCATATTCCACTTTTCCTGTGCTCCAGTCGATGGAAACAAAACAAAACAACCACCCTTTCAGCAAAGAGTAAACTTTCTCCAGAAGCTTACACGGAAGGTAATGAAGACATAAATGTCTGAAAATTTTCTAAACCTGCCCTTAGACATCTCAACACTTAAGTTCCCTCTGAAAAGGTTCTTCAATAGGTCAGATGCACTGTGAAAGGCCCTAAAACCAAGATCAAGGTGCAGGCAAAAAACCAAACTGTACTTAAGCAAGACCCACACGGTGGGCATGGAGAGATTAAGAGGGACACTAAGCACTATCCAACAGTTCCTGGGGCTGAGGTTTGCATCTCCATGGTCTCAGACCCAAGAGAAATTTATGACAAATGTTCTGGGTCGGTAATGATTTCCATTACTGGTCAGCCTTGTCTAAACAAACCAGATGAGGCATGTTGAGGAAGGGTGTTAGCTAAGGCTTTAAACACTACTTAACACCTGGTTTAGGTAAAAGATTTAGCTAAAGCAGTTGGCAAACACCAATCTATTTCCTAGTCTGGAGAGCAGCAAATAAGCTGTTTTGCTCAGAGTTTTACTCTGGTGGTTGATGATGATATTTTCCTTTAAACAGTTCCTCAAATGGAGCAGCTTATGATGTGCATGAGGAACATTTTCCTCAGGTGTGGCAGGGCTACACTACAGTGTCAGTGGGCACATCCATGCTGTCCCTGTTCCCCCTACCCACCCAAAAACGAAGGTATAGGCTGCTACAGAGGTGGGATGAATTAAGTCCATCCTCAAAGAAAAAGCAATGCTTGAAAATTGAGGAAATTTGTTTTATTAAACAGATACAGGAGAAAAAGCAGCCTTTAGACAAGCAAGCTGCTGTTCTTCACTTCTTCTGTCTCTGCAGTGAGACTATCCCAGCTCCAGAGAAATGTCATCTTCTGCTGAGGACATGAATTGCCCTACTGGTACCTGCTTCTTACCATTGTGTAGATGACTATGTAGAAGTGCTGCCAAGACTGAAACAACTTTGGGTATCTACAGTTTGCAGTATCTATACTTAAAATGAATTTCAAACTCTTGCTTACAATGGGACTCGCTTTGGTTTAAAAACTGCAGGAGATTACAATAGAGGAGATTGTTTTAGTGTAATTCTGATTTACAGGGAAGAAGCTTCTGAGGATTCAGAAGGGGAAGACAACTGATGCTGATCTCCCCTGAATGTGGGGGGAAGCAGTAAAAGCAACAGAATGAAAATGATGGACTGAAAAAGGCTTCAGTAAATTCAAAGACCCATCTGGCTGGGCTCCTGGAATAGAAACTTCAATAGAAACTGAAAAGCTGCCAGAGGGAAAGGCTTGAAGCAGGGCAGTAGACAAGGAGGCATTAGCTGTTTAGAAATCATAACTTTTGAAAATCCAACATGAAAACAACGTTGTGGCAAAGAATAAATGTAACAGCAGAGCTCCCCTTTGTTCTTGTGGCAAAGAATAAATGTAACAGCAGAGCTCCCCTGTGATAAAATCAAAACCTACATCACAAGAAGAGCATCACAAGTACAGAGGGACATGAAAGATGAATAAAGAATACTCTATACATATGTCAGAAGGAAGGTATAGCCTAAGGTACTAAGGTACTGCTTAATAAGGAAGGAGAGAAAATGATTCATGGCTGAGAGACCAAAGTAATCCACGCTTTCATTGCTCCATGTCTTCCCCAAAATAATGTTAGCTATGACCAGAAACGCCACATCATTCTAAAAATGGGTCAAAGCCACACACTAGAATAAGGAAAAAAGTAGCTAAAAATGTAGTTTTAGTAGTTCACTAGACAGTTTATATACAGTTGAACCCCACAGGTCTGGTGAAATCCAGGACTGAATTAAATAAAAAGAACACAAACCTTTGAACCTCTGCCAATCATCTTCAAGAATCTTCCATGAACATTAAAGACTAAGCATAACGGGAAAGAAAAATGTTACAATTTTCTCTAGGAAATGAAGGCACTGAGGAATAATTATCAGAAGTAGAAAGATCTGGAAAGATCTAGAGTAGTTTGGAAAAAGGAAAATGAGAGGAGTGCAATGACTCGATATAAGTTAGAGATATTTTAAAAGACAGCAATTAACTGTTCTTCACATTTTGCAAAGTAAAAGATGAGTAGTTATCTCGATTCGCAGAAGAGGAGATTTATTTAGGTCAAACTCTAGGGAATTTTTCCCCAGTGATGGATGGTTAAGGATGAGAACATGTACCAGAGCTACTTGCGAAACTGCCCTTACCAAAGATGCTCACAAATAAGAAAATAGCTAGCAGGAATGCCTTGGGATATTCACTTGTGACACAGAAAAAGGGAAGGAGTAATGAAAAACAAAGCTACATAGTTTCTTGAAGTCCCCTTCATGTTTATATTACATTCTGTGATTCCCTAGGGCTTCATGAACAAACTGGAAGTGATACTGGGAGGGAAGGGAAAAAAAAAAGAAGACAGCAAAAAGCAAAGCCAGCATCCAGGCTGCTGCTTGTCTCCCAACTTCTGGTTGTTTCAGGAAAGCTAAAATGACTTTTTAGAAGGATTCAGAAGAATACAGTCTTTTGTTTTGGACAGTATCAGCACGACCTGAGTTGTGCTGTAGGTGCTCTGAATTACCTCCAGAAAAGCCTTGCACTTGGGTCATTAGGCTGGGAAAGCCTTCACAGCTAAATCAACCCTCATGAGTACTACACTCTTGGCTCTTGATAACAGTGACACATCTTAGAAAAATCTTAACTACTTTACTTGAAAAAACAAGCCAAATCCTGCTTGCAATGCAAAGTAAGGTATGCAACCCATATTGGACATGGACTGCATACAGCAAAACAAAGTTTACTTTCTCTAAGCTGTCAGCAGCTTACAGACCCTTGCAATAATCAACTAGTAGAGTTGGGGACAGATTTCCTTTGGCTGAGCATCACTGAAGTAACAGGCAATGGTGCAAAGAAGAAAATTTGCACAATCATTGCTACCAGCAGTTGCTGTGTCATAGTTTCTGTGACATAGCAGTTTCTGTGTTTCAACCTTTAGAGCAACCAAACAGAAACTCATTTTGCCAGAGGAATGACTTGCAAAATACATTCCAAGATAGCCTTTGATCATTCACTAAAGTGCCTGTTCTGTCAAGGATTTTCATAGGCCATCCTCCACTTGCCTAACAGCTCTTTTAGTTGATAACCATGGAAGCAAAGACTGCCTTATAACCCTTGCACACAAAGGGCAGAGAAAGACAAAATTAACCATGCAGCTTGTGAAACATAGGGACTTACCACAGAATAACTCAATTGATAGAGATACATTTTGGGTTTTTTTTTAAAAAAGGAAAGGAATGTGGATGCTTTGTTTGTTTGGATGTAACCTGGAACAAATGGTATAGAAATCAAGACAAACAGCTACCAGAGCTAGATGCAACAACTTAACCAGCAGGAATAAAGCATTGTACATCAGATAAACATGAGCTTGCCTGTCACATGATTTTCAGTTTCTACAGGCCTGTCAGTATATCAGTGCCCTGAGGTAAAATGGCACCCACCTACAGAAATACAACTAGGAAATCAGAAAAGTTTACACTTAAATTCAGCTCTTAAACCTCGATAGGCATGTTTTAGCTTTTAAAAGTATGACATTTCCAGAGGAGGTGAATGATGCAATGAAACAGGACAGGCTATCAGATGGAGATGTGCTTTTTATTATTATCAGCTAGACAACAAAGTTTACTGACATACTATCTGGATGATGGATCACTCTAAAGTGAACCATTTTTAATTTCCCTTCCCAAAATAAGAATGTCACCACAGTGAAGAAACATTTTGCCTTTACTTTGTGTGTAATTAAAAAGGACAAATGCTTTCACAAGGGCAGGTTCCTATAACAGAAGGAGGCACACATATGCCAGTGAGCAAGGTTTCTTGTGTCTGAGTGAAGAACAACACTGCCTACACCACCAGCTGTTTCTTGCTCTTCAAAGTCAGGGATCATCTTTAGTCTGCCAAGGACTAGTAAATGTTTCTAATCATAGCTAAAAAACCCACCCTAATATGGGGGGGGGAAACACACCTTTGGCTGCTACAACATTTATATTAGTTATACCCCTTACAATGCTGGAGAAGCACGATCCAGAGAAATGGTGAAACTGGCTCAGCAAGAACTGCTGCCAGATTGAGAGGCTGACACAAAGGTGTTTTTGAGTGAGCAATTGAAATGAGGCCTCCAATAGCTCTTTTGCTACTCATGAAATTAATAAGGCATAGAAACAAAAATCTTAAGGAAGTTCAGCTTCAGGATTGCTGATGTAGAAAGAAGAACACATTCCTGATGACTGAGGCTTTGGTAAATTTAATGCTGATCATGTATTGTAAATACTCTTCTATGAAACCACACAGCTACAACAGTGTGGTGAATTCAAGCCACATGCCAAGTTTGGTTTGCATGCAGATAGAACATCAAGCTACAAGTAAATCTGCTTTGTGTTCCCTTTCTTCTAACTATACTTACTGTAAAACACAATGAACTGAAAGAAAACTTGGTTGTAGGCTGACTTGAGATCTGTATCTCATTTTGGATCACTTAAGATGCATCCCTGGGTTTTAGCTCTGCCACTCTACAGCTATTACAACAGACATTCATTTTACTTCCATTGCCATCAGCGGCCCTGCATATTCCTAAAGTTGTCCTGAAACACAAATGCTTTGGAAAACTTCCTGAGGAAGCTCTCAAGTATGTGGTTTGGCTAAAATTAAAAGAGGGAATTATAAGCATATACCTTACAAAACAGCATAAGAGAATCCTTAAATTAACCCATGCAGAAAACTAAAAGCTGTCAAAGCAAAGAATCAAAACCCCTCAAGAAACCCCCTTTCTGCAACAGAAGTTTACATTGGCTCCTACCCAGCTATACCATTATTTTATCTGTAGTATAATATTATCTTGAAGAAACACCTAGCAATCACTGAGCTCACACTATATTTTCTTGAGCAATCCAGTTTTGACAGTTCTCACACAACGTACAAAACCCAACTGCAGATATTATGGGGGGACACGAAGCATTAAAGAAAACTCTCAATGCCATTCAGAAGGATGACACCCTAAAAGCAACACCTACAGGCCATTTCATATTCTAAAATCCGTGCTAAAAGTGCCTTGGGAGAAGCTGATAAATTCTTTTGTATGGTCTAAGCTTAGACTCCACAAACATCATTGTAGGATCCACTGAGGCCAGCCTTCTGTACCTGATCTAGAAAGTTCACCAGTACAAAATCAGTCCACATCACCTTTCTTTCATCAGGCAGCAAGAACACACGTACCATATCAGCATTGCCACGGTGGTTTTGATATGAAAGTATCTAAGTATTAAACACTAAGTATTAAAGTATCTAAGACTTAAATCCAGATTTCCTTTATCAATCGCAATCTCTAGAAAAGTTGAATTTCTAAGAAAACTTTTATATATGCTTTCTGTCCTCAAATGATTGACAAGCAGTTTACACACATCTAATCTCAGAGAAGTCCTAAGTTTACATCAATATAATTCCTATTTCACAGCTGAATATAAAAAAAATGCACAGCCCAGTGAAGAACTTGTCATTTACCCAAATCTGCCAGTTTTGAGTGCCATACCTTAACCTTCGAGTCATGCCATTGAGAGATACAGAAGCTCACTAGTTGTAAAGATCTTTTACTTTGTGTTTCCAAAATAAATGATTGCTTCTGAGAGCTTTCTGTGCATTGCCTAAGATCAGGAAAAAAAATTATATGTGAGGCTACAAACAAAGTCTAAACAAGGATATTTTCAGCTAGTTGCTTCACTCACAAGACATATTGCTCATTTTTGCAAAAAAAAACATGTGACCTGAAGAAGACAAATTTCTAACATAGTGCAGAGCAATGCATTAGCAGAGTATTCTCTTCTCCTAAGTTTGAAAAAGTTGATTTTACCAGCAATGTTGCTCATACATGGCCCTCCATCAATTTAATCTCAAACAATTGCCAGGTCTTTGCAGCTCAGTTTGGTGGAAAACAGCTGCAAAAAGTTTCTGAAACTGGCATTTAAAAACCACCACCTACAAACTTATGTTCCTCCTAAATGCACCCTTCTCCTGGAAGTCACACCACTCACCCACAAGCTAACAAGGTGACACAACTGAGATGTCCCATGTCCCCCATGCCAAGCAAGGGAGCATTATTTCTAGAAAAAGAGCTTCACCCAAGCAGTTTGCAGTGCTCAAAGGAAGCTGCTTAGAGCCCTGAGAGAAAAGTGCAGTCCCATCTCATAAACTTATCCTGCTTCTGCACCACCACAGTGGTTCTGGGTCACATCCACCTTCCCCCAAAAGATGCATCTGCACGTAGATCAACAGAGACAAACTCGCACAGTACCAGAGGAGCCACAGACAACACAATGAACAACATTCCTTTAAAGCTTTCCAGGAATGCACAAGAGAGGTTTATGCTTACTCTGTTGGAAGTTGTGCTGCAAACAGGGCTTTCACGTGACTGTCCAATGTCCCAGGGAAAAATATTTTCCCTTCTAGCAGATGTCGCAGGACGAGATTAAGAGTAAGGATACCACCATGTTCCTCCAATGCTCAGTGGAAGTTGGCTTCAAAGAAGTTTCCTGTACCTGGGTTCTTGTAATACCCTGACTGTATTGCCAGAAGGTGACTGGGTAGTGAGGAGACACAGGGACCTCATTGCATCAGATAATTGTGTCTTGTGAATGCAGGGATTGCTTAGAGGCTGACTGTGACTGAGGAACCTTCAATTACTACTGTATTTCCCACCTCAGAGGATCTGGTTATGTGAACTAAACTAAGTGTGAAGGAGCTGGGGGGGAGCTCTGAGCAGAGCCCCAGATCCTGCTCCTCAACATCTCCTTCCCTCCTTAGGCCATGCCTCATGCTAGGTAAACATGATAGCCTTATTTTCAATAATAATAATAATTTTCAACGCCTTAAAACTCTGTATAAAGAAAAGCACACATGAGCATGGACACTTGGAATGTTAGCTGAAGGATAACAGCCAAATTTTGGTATGCAAGAAGGGGCTGATTTACACACCTACAAGTAACCTCTTGTGTCCTTCTCTTACTGTGGTACCCCCATTCCTCTGCCCCCTGGCAAGGAAGGAGCTGTCAGGGCTGGTTCACAGCAATGGCCACTGGGCTACCACTTATCTTCAGGCTGGACCACCAACTGCTGCTTTTGGTCCCAAGCTTTGCTGACCTTAGTCCAAGCAGGGTATGAATCCGGGTCACCTTCCTCTATTCTGGTGCTGTTTTACACAGCTTCTGGAAGTTTTGTAACCTTTGAGACTTCTGTATTGTCAAATGTTGTGGAAAACCAGGAAGGTGGTTTAAATCTATCCTGGCAAGGGAGCCGGGTGAATTCACAGACAGTGTGACCACACTGCTTCATTTACTTGGAAAATCAGGCTGAAAATCCCAAGTATAAACAGAACAGCTTGTCAACATTCTTCCTGGTTTCTAGGATTTACTTCAAGGAGTGAGGAGGAGCTCTGGGAGCTGGCCTGGTGCCTCCCCAGTCCTGCACGCAGGGCTCTGGCTGAGGGTAAATGCATCATCTTCTCTCACTAGCAGTACAGAGGCTGCTGGTGGCAAGGAGAGGAGGTCACCTCCTCCTTGGCCTGTCCCAAAACAGAGGGCTCTGTGTCCCAGAGGAGACTGCATTAGTCAGAAAGCAAGCCTACACAGAGAGGGAGCTGGCCAGGCCCCTCCTGAGGTACAAAAGCACATCCCTTCAGACCCAAACCCCACAATGTTCTCTCCAAACAGCCAGGGATTTGGGTTTTTTCCTCTATACATAAATAATTCACTTTCCCTTTTTAAGAATGAAATTCAGAACAAAAACCATTGATATCTCATGATCCAACATGCACAGAGGACTTTCCAGTTTTGGTTTCTCCAGATCCTCAAGATCACCTCTGCAGGGTTGCATCCTCTTTGCACTTGCTCACTCTCATCAGAAAAAGGTAAAAAGAAACTCCCCAGACCCAGGTGAGACTTGCAGTCCAGAGGATACTATGTACAAGGCACAACACTGATTTCTCTCTAATAGTACACAGATATACTAGAAAAACCTCAAAATTAACTCAGAGTGAAGTTCTGGGGATTCACAGACTTTAGAGAAATGCAGATATGCTTGCAGGGCTTCATTTGCTGTTGAAGCATATGCAATCTTGGATCCCCAAACTGTAAGTGTTTTACTAGCGTACAACTGGCAAAACCACTCAGCCCCTTTTGCAAAAATTTCCACTCCGCCCATGATGTTCCAGTTGGGTGTTCTACTGTCATCTTTGTGAATAATTTCATGTAATTCACTTGGGCAGATATCTTCCCTACAACTCTGCAGCTAGGATTGAAGTACCTGACCATTACTCATTTTCACACCACAACTCAGTCACATTTCATCCCATTAACTTTCCCCTTCAGTGCCCAACAGTGCTGCTCTGATGACACTTTTCTATGCGTTGAATTATAATACACAGGAATATGTGTAAGTGGCCCCAGAGCAGCAGCTAACCATCTTTGGATCCAGTGCAACCTCCTTCACAGCAGAAGATTTTGGTGAAGCCTCTCTTAAGGACCTTCTCCCATACTGTAATCAAGAGAGCATATCTCCTCCTGAACCGTGATGTTATCAGTCTTTTGTCTTCCTAATATGATGAACATGATGAAAAGCTGTGAATCCATCCTGGACAATAAAAGCACAGATATTAAAGCATGTTCAGTGCTTCAATAAGCAGGACTGGGAGCATATTTAATCTTTTTGCAATAGCAGCATTTTTCTACTTCCTAATTTATTTTGGCTCAGAGGAAATACGTGACGGTCAGCTCAGCATGCACAATTAAATCTTGGCCTAGCAATCACAGAAAAAGCAGTCAACAAAAGCTAAAGAATTTCTTTCATCTTTTGGTTTTTATTTTAAGAAATGCATATCTACTCTGAGTTTTAGATTGGAAAGCTTTTGATCTTTCAGTGCAGTGGAAAGGAAACCTCTGCTTGAAGTTTGCAGCTAATGCTCCGCTTGCAGAGAGCAAACTTTCCTTATCAGAGCAGGCACAGGACAGGAGGACCTATCTTTGACAACGATTTGTAGCAGTGGCCTGGAATACATATGTGTTATTACCTGCCCTGAACTGTGGCACAGTGGTGCAATATGCTTCTACTAAGTGGCCACATTCTTTTTCAGACATGGGTGAAATGATTCATCTTCTATATATAGACCTGTCAAAGTACAACATGATGCTGATTTTTTCCTTGCAGTTGTTCTCAATACATGCTTTTCCATTTCACATTATTATGACTCTGAAGGGGTATTTTGAATATATATCAGACTGAAATAAAAGTGAGCTGTGCCATACCTCACAAATGTAGATTATAAAAGTTTCTCATCTTCGCTGTAATTTCTTGGTGATTCAGAAAAAATCTATTGAGAGCATTCCAAGACAAATAATTTCTTCTACCAGTTTGTAAAATCGAGTTTAGTTGTTCAAGGATTGCAGGATTTGAAAAGATTTCATCCATGCTTATATGTAGTAATACATCAGAATATAATGGATTTTAGTCAACAAGGTAAATCTCTTTTGTGTATTCTCCACTTGTCTGTAAGCCATCTGCAGCTGGGAAGTCTCATTGTAACAGGTCCATTAATGAGATCAATACAAGTTATACACACAAGGGATTAGCTGCCTCGGATGCTATTGAAAAACACTTGGGTTCAGCAAACTGTTTTGGTTCTCATGTGCAGTTATGCCTAACTATGCCCCTCCTTTCCTTCTTTCACAATCCAAAACCTGGAAATGAAAGCATTCCCGTTTTTCTCCAATATCAACTTTCACACACACAAAAAATCATACAATAAATAGAGTCAGAGGTTCTAAATTTATCTTCAGTGGATCCTTTGAGAACAACGAGGGGTAGGTAAAAGGGAAGGTTCTCTGCCAGATATTTCCTCTCCTGCATTTATTAACTAACTTTTTTCCTGCTTTTCTTCTCTCAGGTTAAGTATGCATTTATCAGTTTTAGTTTTGGTTCCTGAGCAAGCCCAGCTGCAGTCGCTGTCACTGTGTATCAACAGCACTTAATGGTTCTCTTGTACCCTCTACTCCTACCCAAGAAGTTGTAACTTTTATTTCTGGATAGTAATAGGGACAAGAGAAGAAATAAATTAATAGACAGCAACAGTAATTTTAAAGACACTCCCACCACCAGTGTGAAGAAGCAGAAGGACAATAAACACAGAGCTGCACAACACAAGCTGCTTGTTTCTCTGGGGAAGGAAAAAAATCATCAAAACCATGTGCATTTTCCATGGAAGAAAGAGTGCCTTTCTGCTTGTGTCTGAGCTCACATTACAGATACAACTTGACACAGTGCTGCAGTTATTTATCACACTGTTTAAAGATATCTCTTAATAAAAACTATAATCACATACAGAACCACAAATCCACCAGACTATGAAAGCTAATATTTACTCAACACTAAATACCTAATGGCAATGCAAGCCTCTGAGGATCCAAATATGGTTACTGCTTTACTACTTGGAAAGCCAGAGCTCCAGAGAAAATTGATTATTTGGATTTTTTTTACCAAGCTATTTAGCCTTTACATTTTCCATCAAACAGTCAGTGACAGTGCATAAGTTTTCCATTTCCAGAAATACTGCACTTCAAATGCCAGTGAAATGGATTTTCATCTTTTCATTTAGTTTTACATTGGTTTAGCACAGATACAGACATGGAAATGAAAAGGGAGTGATGAAAAATGCAACCCTTGAGATGAGTCCTGCCTGTGCACCAGGAGGTAAGGAAGGAGCTGAAGGAAAGTGGTCCCTGGCTGCACCCTTTGTCCTCCTTCACCCTGAGTTTCTGCCCCTGTGGTATTTTCTACCTTGCCTTTTTGATGGACAGCTTGAAGAAGCCTCCATCTACTTTTCATTTATTTATTTTGGTAATTTACATGGCCATGCTCTGGCCCTATATATGCCAGGTAAGCTTTAATTACTTTTAAAAACTCTAGGGTTAACTATAATCTTTATTGCTGAGATAGAAGTGTTACTGAGAGATGGTTTTTCTCTCTGACCAGTTTCTATATGGCTACAGACACATAAGCACAGTGCAGATGCAAGAACTATGTAGAAAGTCCCAAACTAGCTTCAATATCAGGAAAAGTACAAGCAGATCAGTGTGGTTATTTGCTTGAGCCAAAGGCTCATTTTCTTCTCATCACTTGGCATAGCTTTGTACAGCAGTGGCAAAACCTGAATTTGAAGAAACTGCTATTTATTTAAAGCAGGCAACAACCAAGGCAAAGATCTTCAGTTTTTTAGAACTTAATCAGTTCCTCCCATTATGCAAGGATAAACACTATAAACAGCAGAAAGGAAGACAGCTGCTTTGGGATGCTGGGAAATAAAATGCAAGTAAATACAATGGTCTGTACTTGGATAAAACCCACTGAGTTTGTGCACCCACAGTTATGTGATCTTAAGTACCCATTACTACTTAGGAAAGAAATCTTGAAATCATAACATCAAGTTGTCTGAAAGTGTCAGCTTTAATGCTCCAGGCTTGTAAAAGGGAAAAACAATGTCAGGGATGATTACAAAAGAAGCAGAGGACATAATGTCTCTGTACATAAACTGAAGTTCTGCCCACATCTTCAATACTGTGAACAATTCTGAAATAGATTTGAGATAATTAGAAAAAGAAAGGGAGAAGGAAGATATAAATAGCAAAGGTACAAAACTGTTTCTTTACAAGAAGAGATTATCCAGACAAGAACTTTTCATCTGACAAGAGAAATTGTGGAGAATATGATTATGGTCTAATATGTAGGGTCTAATATAATGGCATGCAGTTATTAAGTGGGGACAACTGTTTTCATGATGCAAGTAATAGGGGGCACCAAATGAAATTACCAGACAGATTAAAACAAGAGGGGCCAATTTTTATCTTTTCTTTTATTAGACACTACATAATTAAGTCGCGGAACTTATTGCCAAAGGAAGTTTTGAAAGCAAAAAATGTAAATAAAGTAAAAGAAAAACAATTAGAGAAGCTCATAGAAGAAAAGTCCATCACAGGCTATTAAACACAATGCTGCAGATACAACCTGTGGCTCAAGCAGTCCAAGCAACCAACTGCCAGAAGCCAGGAATGGAAGGAATGCTGCTGCTCTACCCCAGCCAGTAGCAGATGTTTTGGGAAAGGACAGTAAAAGACTGAGCAATGGTCTAAGTCAGGACACTGGGGTAGATGGGTCTTTCCTCTGGCCCAGTATAGCTGTTTTGATGATCTTCTGAAAGGAACTAATTTGTCTTTGAGAATGTGATATTTACTAATATCCAAATTTAATTCCTTCCCTGTAATAAGAAGGAGCAAACAAAAATTGCCAGAAATTTCCGGTAATTGCTACATGACTCAAAAGCCACTCAGCTAAAATAACTTGAAAGTTTGTGTCCATGAAAGAGTTTTGTATGACTCTACAATAATGCTTCTAAAACAATGTTTAAATGCACAAGAAAAATATTTTGTTAAATTAACATGAGTTACTGCTTGGAAGGAGAGATGTACAAAAGCAACAAAAGGCCTCAACTTCTCTCACATACATCAGTACAAACTATAGATCAGCAGTGCCATAGAATGGCAGGATCACCTCATAAAAGCTTCTAAAGACATACGAGATAGCTTCAACAATACAAATTAACATTTTTTCTTTCAGGTTTCTCTAAGAGCAGCGTGAATTTGCAGAAAAATCAGTTAGTGAAATGACACCTAAACAGTAACTCAAGGCTATGCAGAAATGCTTATGCACAAGGTTATACAAATCACTGTAAACTTCTTCAGCTCTTCTGTTTCTGTTTAAATATTTCCCAAGCATAGTTTTAGCATAGAGAGTTATTCAGCTGGCTAAGGAACAACAAAAAACAATTTTTAAGTGAGATTTGTTCCTTTTCTACATTTTCAAAAAGCAGGAAAGATTAGATTTGGGTAGGTGGGCAGAATTGAAGTGAGAATGTTTTGCACTTGAGTTTTCATTTTTTAAGTGTTCACTTCTTTTAGACACTACTCCCAAGACAGACTGGAGAGGGTTCTGTTCTAATATGTTCCACAAAACATTTGTGCAGGAAGAATGTATACGAAGTAAAATGTAACATCGCCATGAGAGTATAGCTCTTAAATTCAAGATACTTATTCAAAAGAATTAACATTGTTGAAAAACATGAAAACAAAAGAATTAACAAGCCAATCCCTAAAAGAAGCTGTAATACATGTGACAGCTTTACTTAAAATTAATCTTGACCAGTATTACACTGAAAGTTCTCACAATATAAATGTGGTCTCAGGAAAGTGATGGAGGAAGATGAAGGTAGAAAGGAACAGGAGACTACAATGAACATACCCACAAGGTAACGTCTCCATTGGAAAAGATGCCAGGGAATATGCTGCATACCCCACAGCTGCACATCTAAAGACACTTCTGTTGCTAAAGTCCTCAGTGCCCACAAAGCATCACGTGGTTTCTGGCAGAATCTTCACAGATAAGGGAGACCAGATTATCCTTCCTCCTCTTCATGTTGAAAAATCTCTGCAGCCAGATCAATATGATCCAAACATAAAGAGCCCTTAATGTTGAAAAAGTTGTAGTAGGGACCATAGGAAAGGCACACATTTATCTTCCACTCTGGCTCTGGGTAAACCAGCTTTCAGTTACAGCAACACATCTTCCTGCAGAAACAATCTCCCATCTACCACAATTAATGCAATCCAGAATCCTAAAACAACTACTTTAAACAGTTCATCCTCTTCTCTTGCAAGGACATACAGAAGCAAGCTTGCATGCACACACAGGCACAGTCTGACAACAGCCTGACTCTTCTGCTTTTCCTCTAGGACAGGTGTGTGCAAGACAAGGCTGCCCTTTTCCACTTCAACTTTCTCAGGCTTGAAGCTTTTTCAGATATGTGACAGACTAAAATAGATTAAACAAAAGGGATGTTTTAGCATTTTGATTCCAATCTGGTCTTTGGAATAGCTGAGGCTGACTCCTTGCTCTGCCTGATACTTTCTTTCAGGTTAGTTGTTTCAATTCTCTCCTTGCCCTAGCTGTGCAGAACACAAACCCAGTATTTTTTTTCTCTTCCAAAGGAGATGAAGGAAAGCATAGCATTTCCTGGGCAAAGATGGAAGCTGCCAGACCCCATCATCCTATTACATAAATTACTGCAGCATTTAGGGTGTGTGGGTTTTGGTGATTTTTGTTAGTTTGCTTGTTTTGGCACCACTGACATACATCAGCCTTCAGATCCTGAGCTGCCAGCCATGCCCCTAAAAGCAGCATGGCCAAAGAGCTGGGAATGATGCACATTGACAAAGCTGATGAAGAGACCCATGGAAAATAAGAAGCATTTTGAACTACTGGATCCTTGATGCACAAGGAAACCTGAGCCAAAGCTATGCACAACGCAAGGGAAAAGCTCAAGGAAAATGGTTTAGATTTTAACCATCTGACTTCAGCTTAAGGACACCACAACCACAGCTTCTCCAAGGAAATCAAGAGAGTTAAAATGCTAGCTAAGGTAATGGCAGTTTGGTAGGACTTTTTGGCACATACTAAGCTTGTTCTTACAAAGAAGCCTGAAACATAACAAACTGACCATCATCATAAGACTCTGAATTGTTTTCCAAATCTCTATAGAACTAGGGCATATATATATAGATATATATATAATTTACAAGTATTAACTTTTTCACGATACTCACCTGTTAGAGCAAGAATCTGCTTTAAACACGCATCAAGCTTGGAAATACGTGTAGGAGGTAGGAAGGAGAGGTTATCCATGGCACAGGAGGAGCAGTTCATTTAGGGCTGTACATCATACACTTGACTAAGCCAGTTGGTGACAGACAAGACATGGCCCATACTTCCAGTTGTTCATCACAGTAAAACTTTTTCATCATAACAAATTGCATTTGAGTGCATGGACAATTCAAATTCAAAAAGAAGCAGTACTGTAGTGATTTTGTAGCAGATGAGCTATCTATCTACAGACTTGCCAACACTCAAATGATTAAGCAAGAAACAGTCTTCTCCTAGACAATAAAACAGGATTACAATGACTAGAGGGAAATTATCAATAAACAGATGTCAGTATTTAGCACCAACAGTCTATGACCCCTTTAATCTCTGGGCCTCAGAGCACTTTACCAACATTAATTAAGCTTGTGAGATAGCTCTGATACCCATTTTATGGACACAGAGCAATTATGCCTACTGTATGGGCACAGAGCAGTTAAAAAGCATTCAAAGACACAGGTCAAAGAGGAGTTCCAGTACCCAGCCAACAAATCTGTCCAGCAACTCACTCCACTAGTAATATATTTATTGCTAATTTATTAGGTCAGTTCCCATGCTTGGGCAAACCATCTAAAATTTAGAGGATCTGGGATTTCCCACACGTAGAGAGCTAGGAAGTGCAAAGCATTACCCTATAGTATGTAAATCTACACCAATATCTCACTGAATAGCAAGTCTCAGAACAAGAATTTGAACCCTTAAGAAATTGGATTTTACCATAATTGCAGTCAATATCAGCACTTAATGGAGAACACTTAACACTATACAAATAACCATAGCACATTCATTCTCTTCCTAACCTGCAGCCACAAAATGTCATTCAGAGACTCCTAACTAGTCCACACTACTACAAAAGTCAGTTTTGCATGAATGATCGCCAATGCACCATGGCTGTGAGGTGGCAGGAGAGTTACCATAGCATGAGAAATAAGCCTTATTACAAAATTTCTACTGAAACATGACAGTGGCAAGAAGACAAGTTCTGCTCTGTCTGTCAGCTATAGACAGGTGTTCCCCTCTGCTGGACAGGCAAGAGGGAGCAGCAATCAAGGCACAAATGCATGAAATTTTCAGTTGTCACTCACTTGCCCTTGTGATTGTTCCTTCTTTAATAGGAACCGAAGGAATAACTTCTCCAAATTCATACTCCTTGACTTTTTCAGTTTGGGAGATCCCTGGCCATTCAGCCTCTCAGTTATGGATGGAGCTGCATGAATCAGTCTTTCCTTTTTTTGAAAAGGCTGTCACCAAATAATCAAAAATCCTGCCTGATTACTTTTTGTTGTTGTTGTTGTTGAGGTTTAGAGAGTGACTGCTTTATTAATACCAGTAGTTTCAGGTACCCAGACACCTTTTTAAGACTGTCAATGTATAGGTAAAGGCACCACTTCAAAACAAAGCAGAAAATGTAATTTACGTCTCCTCTCATGTTGTTTTTCTTCTCAGACAAACCTGAATGAATCTGGGGATGAGTCCAACAGCTACAACTCAAAAGCTGCATTTTCATCATCTTTTTGAGCT
Organism: Phaethornis superciliosus; assembly: GCA_023637945.1. Lineage (NCBI taxonomy): Eukaryota > Metazoa > Chordata > Aves > Apodiformes > Trochilidae > Phaethornis > Phaethornis superciliosus. The sequence goes on from JAJQWJ010000007.1 coordinate 28,091,411, forward strand.
TGAGAAGTTCACTAACAGTTTCTGCCTGATTTTACCCACCTACTTACATAGGAAGCAAATCAGCATATAATTAGGTGCATGTCATTAAGAGCACCAAGTAGAGATCAGAAGTATCCTAATGCATCATAGCTACCCAAAGTTTTCTCAGAAATCCCTAGACCTGCTTGCAAGCACTGGCTAAACAACAGGATCTTGGGCACGTCTGCAAGTAAGCACAGCATAGAAGGTGTTTTGTGACAGCTTGGAGGGAAGACTAGACACGATTACAGGAGCAAAACATTTGTATTTTGGTTTGTTTGTTTTCATTGCAATTGCATTCCAGGTTGCCTAAGCCAACCAAGCCACTCTTCACACGGGAAGGTAATCTGTTTAACCTGCTTAAATTCTGCAAGTATGTATTCTAACTTCTTTTCTTGTCAACAAATGTATAAATCTATGATATAATACCAGCCAGTTTCTTTCACAGAGGGAAGTCTCAGGAAGGGGCAAGGCTTGATACAACTTTTATCCAGACACAGTGAAAAGCAGCTCAGGAGCCCCTAGAAGCCATCAAACTTACCAATGTCCACAGAAGAGCAGCTGTGAGACCAAAGAGGTGGGTTAAGAAAGGTGACAGAAAACACTGTGATTGGAAGCAAATACGTGTTCTCTTGGAGATCATTCTGTTCTCTCTCTCTCCTCATTTTCCTTTCATCCTCTGATCACCAGTGACAGCTCAGTTGAGCTGGGAAGGACAACTCTGGCCTGGTGACACTGTGCCACAGGGTTTGAAAGCCTTCCTACTGCTCTCATCTGGCACAAGATGCCAAACTTGGGCTACCATTTCCCCCAAATTAGAGAAAGGCAGGGCAGCAGGGAAGCAAAAGGATGTAGAGGCTGGGGGGTGCTTCCAGGATCTTCCTGTGGCCTTGTGGGTGGAGGGATTTTAGTGGATGAAAGCCATTCCCAGCTCTGCTCTATCATCTTCTACACAGATCACACACAAACAAGGGAACAAAAGAGATGTGTTTGTTCCAGTTCTATTAGAAACACAGAGACATTGTTTTTGTGGACAATTTGTTTGCACAGGAAAGCTCAGCTCAATTACAGGAGTAGCAGTCACTGTAAGGTCCTGTAGCTGACTTAAACAGATTAAAAAGTTAAGTTAAAAGTTAAAAAACCCACCTTCAAAACTATGATAAGCAAGGCACAAAGATCATAGACCTTATTTTTAACACCACAGAAAAGTGAACCTAGTTTACTTGGGCAAATACCTGACTTTTCCATGTAAGGTAATAGAAATTACGAGATAAGGGTTCCCATAGATTACTTTGCAGTCATAAGCAGCAGCACCCACATTGAATACTCATCCTGCTTTGAAACAGGACTTGCACTAATTTTTCCAAAGTTTTGTTCATGTACAAATAACATCCACTGCCTTTGTTTTGCCTATCTTTTGGCTGAATCTCTTGATGACATATTATATATGCATGTCTTACATTGTCAGACATTTTTTTTACATTCCAGACTTTCCAGATAAAAATACCAAAAATCTAGAAAAACAAGCACAAACAATTTTAAAGAAGTTGATAGAGCTCTATTCATTTATGAAGAAAAAGCAGTCAAATCCGTGCTACATAAGCATGTGTCAGAAGGCCAAGATACAATTATCTCATTGGTGGTTTAAATATAGCTTTTGCTAGAGAGTTCATCTTCACCCATATTGTGAATTGGGTTAATATTTCAGTATGCCAAGTGGCAATTTGTTCCCTTAACATGAATGGCTTTTGTAACATCAGCTGCAGCTTCACAATATTAACATCTACCCTTTAGAACTCTGAAAATTGAATTATTTGCCCTAACTTGAACAACCGCTTCATTCTCAAATCAAGCACGGAATATTAGCCCTAAATTATTCTACGTTAGAGTAAGTAGGAGCTGTCTGAATCAGAGATTAAGTTAGTATTTACTCCACTAAAAAATTAAGCATCTGTTTAGACAGAATCTGTGACAGGTGTTACCTACGAGAGCGAGAAGTGCTGAGCTGTGAATGCGTAAAATTTTGCAAAGGGACTGCTCAGCTAAAAATGCATTGGCTCAGCCCACACAGGATATAGCAAAGTATGTATTTATTTAAATTGCAAAATTACTGGTGGACTAGTTGGCAGGTCCTTCCACATACGCAACAGAAAATGACAGAGTATGGATAGACTCCAGCCCGTGTCACTCACTCTGCAGGATAATGGTTGCACCTTCTTTAGTAGTTTACAGGGGAAAAGATCTTCCACATCAACAACTCCCACTCACCACAAACATGCTGCCAGACACTTCATAGTCACTAGGCTGACCACAAAGAAAAAACATACCACGAACCTTCGAATTTTAAATTTCTTTGTAGGAAAGAGAAAGGAGGAAAGTGGCTGTTTTCTAGTTGCTCTAGAAACACTTGGCATCCACTGGTGAAAGCAGCTAAGCCTGCATTTCTGACAAGGCAACTTCAAAACAAACTTTTACCAATTTCAGTGAAATTTCCATGATACAAAAAAAACTGTACAAAGCAACTATGGACCCAGAAAAAAAAAATTCCACGTCACACAAATCTTTAGATTTCATCATTCCTGTGGAGCATGGAGGAAAAGAAGATCTTCTCTGAAGCATGAACTTAACACTTTTCCCCAATTTGAGTATTTCTGACCTTTAATAGAGGAAGAGCCTTCCTCTGCAGGAGACAGTGAAGGTATTCCAGGCATGCAGTGGAGCTACCTGTACATTTTACATCATGTCTCGTCTTCCCTATTTAACAATCCAATATTTCCAGTATGACCAGGCTCTATGTGAATTGTAGGGTGTAGAAGTACTACCATCTCCCAGTCAGAAGGACTGGTTGTGTACCAGCTTCCTTCAAGACAGAAGCAGTTGCACATCTTGTGTCAACACACTGTGGCTGCCATTCCTGGTCTGGATGAATTAGGATTATCTGAGTTATTCTGTTTTCCAAGCCACCTTCATCTGGGAAGAAGAGGAAGCAATTCTGCCCAAAGCTGACTGATAACATGAGGCCAACTGACTGCAAAGCAGCAATGAAAGCAACCTTCAAGGATTACTATAATTGAAGTGAAACTCTTCAATCAGCCCTGCCTCCTTAGACAACACTTCACCCTTCTTTTGTTCTCTCCTGCCCAACTTGTTGTGACTATAGGTAAATATATATTTACACAAAGTAAATAGTAAGCTAGCAATAGTATGCCCTCAACATAATTTAATAACACCTAATTTATCTTTAGAGTTGGAGTAATTGCCAGAAATAAAATCTGATTTAAATATTATGGTTTATTTAAGACTTTCTTTATTCAAAATGTAGTGCTCTATTTACAAGCTAATTGGAAGATTTTATAGTGTTTAAAGAAAATCAATTCACATTAGCAAACCATCAACAAGTCCTGTGCATTCCCTATAAGACATGTAACAGAAGCTGGCAGCAGCATTCGTCTGTCTTCATTGTCAGCATAGTTAGGAAATTATTACTTCAGCACAGTACTCAAGCACAGAAGAACCAGATCTAACCTAGGAAAACTGAAACAACTGAAAGAAACAGATAGAATAGAAAAGAATCTTCCCTACTCCTCAGAATATGCATATATTCAATAAAAATTTCAAAGTTATAATTTCTGTCTTTCTTTTTGTATGCTGAGCAATAGAGCAAATTAACGTAAGATACTGACAGCTCTATAAAATAAATTCCCTTGTCCATCACAAGCAGTGGCAGATTTAAAGTCTCCCCTAGGCTAGCTCGACCTTGCAACTGACAGTGAACACATTGTAAATCTGTTATTCCTTTTAGGTCTTGGGAAAGCATGTTTTTAATCCATTGACCTTGGAAACCCATTAGGAATGTGGCACATCCATGACAGTGGGAAGCCTAGTTTCTAACCTTTCTGTAAGGCATCTTTGGGTTTGATGTTCCCATCTGCAGCCATCTAAACCCACCACATATAAAACCAGACTGGCTGCTGCCCATTTTCCAACCTATTGCCTAGCATCCACAGCTCTCCACTTTGGGTTAGACTTGATGTTTGCAGAGTCTAGCAATGGAGTCCTGATTGTAAAAGGTGAGTTATCCTGATGTAGGTGCAGATATTTGGGTATCATTCTTGCCTCTTACTCTGGCTACGATGCCAAAAGGCCAAAAGAGCAGGCACCTGGAGTCCAGGTCCATCCCTCCTTTGGGTTATAGACCTCAGCATGCACAGTCCCTGCTTGCAGCAAAGTTACACCTAACTGCTCCCTAATTAAAATCACACACTTACAGTAACTTGAAATGATAGACCACAGCACTGTAGCTGCAAATCATCTGCAGTGTGCTGTAATTTTCGTGTGTCTGTTTTCAACACAACCTGCGGCTGCGTAACAGCACAACTTTGTATCTGTGGGAGGAGGTGTGGGTGGATGGATGACAGGTGCAGTAAAATAAATCCACAAACTAAGCAGTGATGAGGTTACCCATAAATAAAAAAGGTCTTCAGGTAGATGTGTTTCTCAAGAGCAATGGCAATCAATCAGCTGTAGACAGATGACCTGAAAATGTCCCTTGTGTTCCATTTCATGTATACTTCTCCCAATATTTTTCTTAGCCTATATTCAGAAAATTAAGAGCTTAAATCCACTATCCCAAGGCCATTAAGCTATCCAGTGAGCAAATAAACAGTGCAAATTCAAGGGATAGCGCTACCTACAGGGCCTCTAGACAGTAAGATCTGTGGGCACACCTGCACACAAAAATCAAATTGGAGTTAAGATTTAAGAATTACCTATCACAGGCTGAGACATAATTGCATTATCAATTGTTATGGTTATCTCTTGTCATCTATTACACCATGCTTTGTAGTGGAAAAACAGTGGAAAACCATGAACAGTAGAATATGGACTACCAGGCATCAGGCTTCTCATGCCAGGGAATGCTGTCTCTTTCATTTGCTTTTCCAGTTCTCTTTTATGTTCTTTTTGGTTAATTCAATTTCAGTATTTACAGGGTCACTCTCCCTTGAAAGGTTTATCTACGTGCTGGGCCATTGTTAAACCATGACACTACAGAAAGTCTTTATTCTAGAATGAAGCACAGCTTTAAAGTCCAATACCCATTTCAGAATATGAAATTAAAAAATTCCAATATCCATTTCAGAATATGAAATTAAAAAATTACTCTGGCAAAGTAGTTTATTTTGCAACAACTACTTTGGTCAGCTTCTCCTTGCAGAAAAGCTTGTTGAGGTTTTACAGGAAAGAAAAAGATAAAGGAAAGCATCTCTTCCTTCCCCTGCCAGAATAGATTTCTTTAAACTCTACCTCAAATTCAAGTGTGTCAAAAACTTCAGCTGCAGAGAGACATCAGCTCTTCGAATCTGCTTGTTGAAATGAAAAGTATCACCATCCACAGCTACTTGTCACCAGGCCCTTCCTAGCTATCACAGGAGAAGAACCTGTGCAGATGTGGCAGTGGGTACCCTTGTCTTCCCTCACCCAGATGTTCTCTATACTCTCCATGATGGCACAGGGGTGGGAAAAGTCCAGCACATTGCCTTCAAACAGTTTGCACGTGACTAGCAGCATATGTAGTTCAGTTTGAAGACCACTAACACAGCTTTAGAGAGCTTCAGGGGTTGCAGCCGTGTGTTCCCTGAGGATGCAGTCCCCAGTCCCCAGGCAGATGAACTGTGTGGGCAGAGCAGTGCTGTCCCCAGACTCCAGCCTGTCTCAGCCTGCTGCAGCCCTGTGAGCACAGGCAGTGGATCAGGTACTTCCCATCCACAGATGGTACTGCACATATCCTGCTCCCAAAGCAGCATCAAACCCCAGAATATCAAGTCAGTAAATGCAAAAACCAATCATGACAGAATTTTTTTGCTTCCTACAAGTCCTTCCCCTGTACACTAAGTCACATGGCCCTCTTCATAAATCAAACAATTTAGCTTTCCTGACAACACACTGGCCATTTGTCCCACCTGCATTATGATCCCCTTTAAGTGGAGATAGTATTTTGCATTTTTTATTTCCTTCCAAACATCCACTGAAGCCTGATGAAATCCCAGTCCTACTCCTCCTCAGCAGACAGAAGGGATGTCTCTCATGACCTTGCCCCATGCTAATATGCAGCACTGCTTCATTTCCCTTTTATGGCCTCTCTGCTTATTTCTGATGATGGTAATTGTAGTTTGTATCAAATCACAGCTAGATTGGTATCTTGTAATGTTTACAGTTTCCCATAATGTATATTTTGAAAATGCTAATAAAAATCATTTTTGAAGAGAGAATGGAATGACATTCAAACTGCTCACAGAGTGTGAAGAACAAAAATACCATATTCTCCAGATTAGCCGTGGGTCTTATTATCCTTTTATTATTATTGAACAGCATTGTAACAGGTTCTCATGGGATAATACCCTTCTGAGCCTTCAAAAATTCTCAACCCACTGTTGAGATTTGAATTTTTATGGAGTGTGGGCTTTGAACCTATCCCTGATACCCAGTGTGATCACTGGTTGCACAGGGAAAGATTGATTTCCTTAAAAACTGGAAGGGTGTTTTCAAGAAGCAACATGCTGCACATTCATCATGTGCACTCGACACAGAAGCATGTCCAGGGGATGCAACTGACCCCTGGGAAGAAGGAAAAATATAGCTGTGGACACACAGTACCTGGATCCTGTACTCTGCTGCCATTGAAAGGAATGCCTTGCATGAAGGCATGAGATTTATCACATTGTTCTTTGCATGCAGCTCAAGAATCATTTCTCGGTCTAAATTAATAAATACCTACTGTATCAGTGCTCTGCAAGGAAACTAGAGGATGGTTCTATATTGTCTTTCTCATTACAGATTTGCTGAAGCTTATCCCATGAATACTATTCCAGCTCTCAAATGGAAAAAAAAACCCCACACCCTGTGTCAGAGAAGAATACTTTGATTTCTCACATGCACTTAAACACTAAGTTAATTAAATAGTAAAAAGTCAAACAAGGCATTTTAAAGCTGGTAACACAAGATGAACTCCTGTCTTTTCTGTGCACAGGATCAGTTTTTGAAATTATGTACTCTCTAGCTGCTATCACAGATAAGACTTTTTCAACATTTTTGGACAGAAAATGATGTAATTTTGCAGCATTATGCATTATTATGTGGGTGAAATAAGGGCAAGATTTCATTCTATATCCAGAAAGATGAGTGGTTCAGAATTTAGAGCCTAAGAACAGCACAGATTAAAGGGACTTCATGTTACTGCTGGCACTCCTGCTTGTGCTCTCCTTTAGAGGCTTTGACCTTGGGGTCTTTCTGAATCTTGCAAGGATGTCCTATGGGCCACTGAACCATCCAGAGCCTATAACTGCATTAGGGATTAGAGATGTGCCTAATCACATCAGTCCTGCCTACAAAATCAATGCCTTCTCAAGCTTCTATGCTGGAGGGATCCTTCTGCAGCCACAAAAGGAGCGAGGGCATCTGCAGCTCTCCATAGCAGTTTGAGCTGGGAGCAGTGTCAAATGGGAAGGATTTCATCCAAAAGAGCCAACAAAATTACACTTACAGTGCAGTGTTCAGACTCATCCAATCTGCCATTCCAAGAACAACATGAAGCTATAATTAAAATCTATTATAATTCTTCATGAGGGAATATAGTCACACCTGTCTATGCAAATCTGATAACATATATGCAAGCTGCATATACACAAGCATAAGCTTTTCTGGGCTACATAGTTAATGCAATTTATTGTGTATCTTGAGATGGGCAGGTGTTCAGTTCTTATTCTGATTAATACAGAACATGGACACCCTGAAATCAGCAGGTTTCCCAGCCCATGAAGCCCAAACTAGTTGTCACAAGAACCTGGAGATTGCACATTCAGCAAAACAAGAAAAGACCAAAAAAGTTATGGCTAAATAGAGACAGGCAACTAGAACTGGCACACGTGGATGCACTTCACTGTCAGCAAAGTTTGTGCTTTAATACTGTCTGCCATCTGTCTTTGGAGAGAAATAAAAGCAAAGCCCTCCAACAACAGCCATATACTCCTGTGTCTGCAAGTACTCCTAATGAAGTAGAAAGAGATTTTCATAACAGCTTTCAGAGATATCTGCTAGGACTGAGGTGGCTCTGCAACTCACAAGCATCATTGAAATAAAGAATCCCACTACAAATAAGGCACTGGACTGGGCACTGAACAACTACTATTGAATATTAGCTTTGCTTACACCTCCAAACAAATCACTTCATACTCTGCCTATTGTACTCTCCCTTCTCTATTTTAAGTATAAATATGCCAGAACATCCACAGATTCAGTCTTCTGACAGAAGATACAAAGCCCAGATTTCAGTTATGGCCTTGAGGCACAACCACATGGTGTTTACAAATCATCCTTTAAGCACAACACTGATAGCTTCTACTGCACTGACTCCTTAACAAGGCTTCCATAATCCTAGAAAAGTTTACCTGTCCAAAGTTGTTACCATCTTTGAGTAATTTTAGATTAATGAACTGTTGTCTATCAATCTTTGCTATCTTAGCTAGCTGAAAGACTTGAAATTAAAAAGATTGCTATTAAGGATTTAATTCTGACTAGAAATGAATCTCACAAAGTTTACTCCAAGTACTCTTGAGGCTTCTCTAAGTGCAATTAATTATTTTTAATACCATTTAAAAAGCTCTAGACATCATCTAGCCAAACAAAATTTACTTATTAAAGTTTTAAATACAAGTTTTTTCCTGATTTTCAAACAATTTCAACTCCAATTCTTTACCTAAAGTGTAACCATTAACTTACATGCAACACATAATCACTGGGGTTTGCCCACTCTGGGATAAGTGTGTTTAAACATATTACTAGAGCAGCTACTTGTTGAAAGTCAAATTTGTCAAAGATATCAAACAGCATTTTGTAAACAAATAAAAAGACCACAGCTTTCAGCTCCAAAAGTCACAATCATCTCTTGAAATAGGCATTTATGAGAGAGATAAAAGGGTTTACTAAGTGTTCAAAACTTCTTTTGATAACAAACCTGACTGATGATGTTTGACCTTAATCATGTCATGGACTGATTAAAAAATGAAAGCATTTCAAAGACCATTTAAAAATCACAGATACATGAGAAACCATAGAAGTTTCTGCTGTGGGACCTTTCTATTTGACATCCAGAAAGCTGTAATTTTCCATCCTCATTTGAAGTGGCACGCAGCTACAATATTCTTAATAGCTGAATACACTAAGTCTATCTTACTCAAGAGACATAAAACTGAGCAAGGTGCAAAAAATCCAAATAGGCTCCAAAAATTTTTCTGAACAATACGTAGAGCTTTTAGAACATGTGATTTCAGATTGTTTTGGTATCAAAAAAATTAACTCCAAAAATCACTGTAAGTAGTTACCCCTATGTAAATTATGCGGTTTAAACCAGGAAGCAATGTATACTTAAAATATATTGATTCCTCTAGAGGCTCATTCAGGTAGTTTAAATTCCAGCCAAATCTGTAGGTCAACAAAATAGGACTGATACAGTTTTTGCAGAATTAAAAATTGCTTCAAGGTATTAGAGATCAAAATTAATATGTCCTAAAATACATAGTAGGCTTTCTAAAGACCTGTGAAATCTGGACTGTTTATTTTCATGCAGGATGCATTTTTCAGTAAAATGTTAAATTCTTGCTCAGTGGTTTGAGGTTTGAAAGGAGATATATTGATTAATCTTTTACTTATTTAGGAAATATTTATCTGAATGTACCTAAAAAGCTTAGAAGGTACTTCTTCATTTTACAAACTTGAATAAAGAACATCATGATACAAGATCAAAGCTAGCTACACCCAGTTTTGAGAGCCCTCTCTTCATCTGGTGCTCTGATTACTCTCTTCCTTCATCTCTTTTCTTAGTTTCCCCATTTCTCTACACTAAGCTTAGTATCTGCTTACCCCATCTTAAAATGTCCTTTTTGTGTTGGTTCCTCTTTCTCCATAACCTTTTCTTCTTTCTTTGTCATCTTCCTCAGTCAGCAGTACCAGGGCATAAGATCTTTCCTTGGCTTGAGAAGCACAGCTGACTGAAAAGCTGCTAAAAACTGAGAGCCTTGTAGGACCTGAAAATCACAATATCAATACATTTCTATCCAGATGGAGTTTCAGACAGTAATGATGCACAATGCTGGAAGTAGATTCTAATACAACATTTTTCCCTTGTGGAAGGATGGAGCAATAATGATGGAGCTTGAATCCCTCCACTTCTATTCCTCTTTAAAACTGCTCAGTTACCACTGAGCATTGCTTTTAGATGTGGCTCTAAACAGGGCTGTTTTAACCTAGTATCATTCTTGGAGGCTAACCACTCTTCTCTGGACTCCTTTAGTCTGACAAAGTTCATTTTTCCTAAGCACGTTCTGGGACTCATCACTGGGTAAAAATAGTAATTCTGAGGAGCATTTTTTCCTGCTTGTTCATTTCCCGATAGTGTTGCTGGTGAAGTGAAACATGTGCTCAGAAAGAATTCCCTGTTAAAGAAGCTCCCAACAGCTGATCAGTTCAAAGCAGACTTGGTATTCATTCTTCTGACATAGTGTTGCCCCTGCTTTGAGCAGTCAGGCAGTTTCTTTATCAGAAGGTGTACGAAACATCTGTACAGCAAGGCAAAACCACTCCTGACGGTTCATTATTTTGATAGCTTCCCAGGCTAAATTAACTGCTTTGTCACCATATTAATTTTGACTGCCCCACAGATTAAAACTAGCAATAATTACTCCTCATCCCTCCGGTACTTTTCATGGCAGTGGAGTGTTTGTTCCCACACTTTATCTTCATGACATGTTGTTATGGCACTTCTGATGCAAACAGCTGGTCAGTTTTTATGATGGGTGTATTACCATTTGCTGTTACTGCGCAATCTGTAATACAGTTGATTGCCTTCTCTCCTCCCATTAACAGAGATCTACCCATCACACAGCCCACATAAACTTTCCATTAGAAGCACTTCTGCAAAACTTAGATGATAAAGCATCATGACCTAAGTCAGATTAAGAAAATAAGAAACATATAAGATGCAAGACCTTATCTGAATAATACATTTAGCCAGATGTTATATGACCTAATTTTCAGGGATCCTTAATACCACCCACAGGTGAAATGTGAATCAGTGTTTTGTAGGGAAGCCATTACCAGGCCAGGATCTTACTGTACACTGCAGGATTATAAAACAACAGTGTCTAACTGAAGTAAATTAGAGCTCAATATATATGGCTATATCACTAACGGAGGAGAGGTAAGTAGGCAACAGGGATCCAAGTAATGACAGGATGCTCCAGTACTTGCTAAAGTTAAAGCTTACTAAATTGTTTCTGATTTCAAAACAGCTACAGTATTTTGAAGACTCACATGGCAAAGTGCAGAGAGCTCCCTCACCTTGAATGCTGGTCCTAGGAGCCAGCAGTCACCATCCACACCTGCAGTCACCATCCTGCACCATCCTGCACCATCCTAACACTGCAGAGGAATGGAATCCAAGTAAGGGATTTGCCAGGTGCAAGAAAGTGAAGGCAGAGAAACATGGGTAAGCAAATGGTGAATTCATGGAGAACAGCCTCACTGTGTCCTGCACAGCTCACCAAGGCAGCCTAAAAGGTTTATTTGAAGCCAAGCCTGCCTAACTAGCTGGGTATCCTTTCTACCATGGCAAGTATTTGAATTGCCATTTCTGAGTCTACTCTGGAGCTTCCCGTGCTCTTAACACTGGGTCACCAGTTCATATTATAACAGCTGAGTCAAGGAGGTGAGAACAACTACAACACATAGCACTGTTCTGTGGATCAATAACTCATTCAGGTAATGAATGAAATAGCACAGCAGGACACGGGTTGACAGCCCCAGTGCAAGCCACAGAAAAGGATGCTTTTAGCATAGATTAACTAAAAGGATGAGTTCGACTGAACTCCACTGACATAAGCAGAGATGTATTAAATGAGAGTCTGGTTGAGTACACTGAACAGTTATTTTCTGCACAAAATTGCAAATTATCAACCCAGAGACCTACAGGAGCTCAAAAAAATCTCAGATTTCAACTTTCTTCCCATGTTTCCAATCTTGAAATTTCATAGGCAAAGGTCAGCAAGAAAACTTATTAAAAAGTAGCAAATGTCTTTTGCATTTTGGAATTTCCATTGAAACCTTTAATTTGTTGCACAGCACAATATGTTATTTAAATGCATGAAACTCATGAGAAACTGCACTTTGTCAAGAGAAATGGATAGGTTTGTATTACTGTTGGCAACACACTTAATACAAACCATGCCTTACACTTTCCTTCAAATGTGTTTATCCTACATTTTCCTCTGGAAGAAGATGACCCCACAACATGGAAAAAGGCTACCAAATACCAGTAAGGGGTTTAGGGCTGCCTCATGCAGCAGAATTGCCCAGTACAATTTCTTTTTGCAGACAAGCTGCAGGACAGCTCAGACAGCTCTGACATTTGTCTGGTGGCCTATTTCTCCCTGGTAATTTGTCCATTAAAAAACCTGGCATTCTTATTAGCAAGGCTGGCCAAGGGTGTGTGGGTGTGGAAACTGAACCTACAGGGCTCAATTGTTCCAGGTCAAGGTGAGCACATGCTGGGTCACAGATAACCTGCAGACAATCTCCTTGCTCCAGTCTGTCCTGTTCATGCTGTGTAGAGTTACACTTCACTTGCCAGAGGGTCACAAATATTAAGAAAAAGCTATAAATATAAATTACAGCTACAGCTGCCAAGTACTGAAAAAAAAAAAAAAGTTTTGCATAGCTGTTAGTGATAATTGTGCAATGCTGTCAAATTGTATCAGAAACCAATTATCACACACCCCCCCAAAAAGTACCCTGTTCCACCTAATTTTTTTTAAACAGCATGAAGAAAAAGCAGCTTCCAAAGAAACCCTTACTTTTGCACATTCAGGAATATCAGGGATTATCAGTTTGCTCTCCTATCATATGCACTAGACACAAGGTGGATGTTATGAACCTTGTGCCTGGAAGAGAGCTCTGTAGTGATCTACTGATGGGCTGGCATCCTTTTTATCCCTCCTTAATTTATCTTTCTTCCTCATCCATCTAACTATAACTCAAGAGAAAGGATGCAACCCCACCAGTAGATGACTACAGAGATGTTTTTCAGGACTCTTTCCTTCTTGCAAAAGGTGACGTTTTAAAATTCATTCCTCTTGATCTAATTCTGTTCCAATGCAGATAAAAGGCAAAGCTCCCACGTGGCAGCAGAGCAGGGACTAAACTGAGTATTTCTAAAACACAGTTCCATAAATGCAAATCTGACCTCTTTAATATTGCTCTCTTGCAGTCACCTGTGGATCATAACAACATATCAATACTCTTTTTTGTGTGCCAAGAGACATAACCAACATCAGGAACTTTCCCTGTCTAATACATCATCATCACAATGAGATCATTCATGGCCTGAGGGATTCACTATCTAAATATGCAAAAGCAAAAAAGGCAAATTCAGATTTCAAGAAAATCAAGCTTTAAAGACCTCAAGCTGGGGCAATTGGGGCTATTTATATGGATATACAGATCTGTATGGGATTTCTCAATGCCCTGTCTCACCTACACAGGCTCAGCTCAGCTACGCTCCCAAAACTGCAGGCACAGATAATACAACACAAGGAAGAAAACAGTAAAAAATCCCAACCACTTAGCTTCTTTGGTGGCAAAAGCAAGAGGATCCTAACGAAAAAAAACAGCATCAAGAAAGGAGGTTTATAGGGGGACAGTTTTTTTAGCATTCAAAGTCTTCAAAGGATAGTGTAGCAAAAGAGGACAGAGTTGACATCAAGTTCAACATCAAGTCCACTGTTGAAATTAATAACATAAATCTACGGAATTTATACCCAAGAGACTTTGTGCCTTTCTTTGCAATGATATGCTAGTCCATTCCTCAGATGCTTTTTCCTGCTCAGGAGTGTCCTTTCCTAAGCAATAAATCCAGTGGGCCTGTGTACTGGCAGACTCTCCAGTTTAATATGTTTCCAGAGACAGCCATATTTCTGGCTTGTTTTCCTGCTGTCAACATTCTTGTGCCTTCAAGGAAGCCTTCGTGAACATGATGTTAGAAATAGCTTTTGAAACAGCTTCCCCAGGTAAAAAGTGGGAAATATACACAGAGCCAGACACTGGACAGCCACTCCCCAACCCTCCCAAGACAAAACAGAGACTAAAGAAGTTCTGCTGCACTGATTACACTGTCAAGTGAGACAGAGTCCGTTATAAGACTTTCTCTGTAACAGGATATTAATCTCAGATTTCTCTAGATCAGGTGAATTGTACATTGAAAAAAATGCCAGTAGAGAAAGCTGAATACTTCTTCTTTATCCTTTGAGTCTTACATCTTATGCATGTAAACGGAATAAAGCATATATATCTATTTCTATATATATTATCTAGATAGAAGGTGTGTATCTTCTATCATAGCAACATAAATTTTACTAATTACAAACTGTCTCATGGAATAGTATATTCCTTTGCATTTTTGTCTATCAAAGTTTAAATCATTGACTATTCTGATCCCTCTGATAACAAGTTCCCTGTCTCATTTTGATAAAAATAGCCCCATACAACTTCACACCCTGTTACATGTTTACACACAGTGACTAAATGGTCCAAGGGGCTCTCAGGAACTATTCAGTTCTTGCAGATTCTCCACAAGCACTTGGAACACATATTTTCAGCTTATAGATGTATATAGGAAAGATTAATAGAAAACCCAGTGCCTCAAGCTTCATTGAAGTACAGTAATAATTACAGTTATTTGCTTCTCCAGATAAAAGAGTAGCACCAATTAAAGATGGCTGCCTTCTACTTTCCCATCACTTCAGTCCCTTTCATCCTACTGGCTTGTTTTGTTCATAAAGAAGATACCAGCTAAAACTGCCTATGCACAGAAGATGCTGCATTTGCTGAAAGAACGTGTACTTTGCCTTACTTCTCTACAAACAGCCTTCAACAACTCTAAATCTGATGGAGACAGGAAAAACCAATGGAAAGTAACATACAAAACATGTAGCAGAGTGAACCAGAGATCACTGCAGATTGTATTAACAGTTCTCTGCATCACATATTCTATCACTGTAATGCTGCATGCATGCTCGTAATGGCTCACAACTACAGTTTACTAAACCAAAAAACAGATAGATTATCTACAGCGTTGGCTGTTGATGGTCTGTATGGCAGCAACTAGATCTTAAGTCACTTCCAAGCAAATCCACTTGACTTCATAACTTCAATGTCATTGGTAAGAGGAGCACTCAGACACCCTCTTTGCCAGAGCAGTTAAAATTTTCATCTTCTAAACCTCTGTCCTGAGAGGTAAGTAAAACCTCCAGCAGAATATGCAGCTGATCAGCTCAGGGAAGTCTGCTGTACTTCTCCACTCAAATGGGAGTCATCCTGTGGAAATAACTTCCCTATTGTACAGCCATTCCATTTCACAGCCTTCCATCACAAACAATGCAGTACCATTTTGGCTTTCTTGTAAAAAAAAGAGAAATAAGAACTAACTGCACGACAGCATATTCTTTCTTTATAAGCTACTCTTTTTAACACTACAGTACAGAAAACTTAGGAGAGAGCAGCACACAATGGGATAACACAGATCAGAATCAGGATACAGGGATTGGGGAAAAACCTATAGCATCAGACACATAATTCCATATTAACTGATAACAGAGTAAGCTTTTCTGCCTACCAGTCTTTATCCCACCTCTATATTGAGAATTACAGTGAAGCATATGCTCCCAGTACCATAACCACCGCCAGAGATCTTTTAAGCTTTACCATATAAAAAGTCCGAGACAAATCAGTGACTCTCAAATTTACCACAGTGAATAACTCCCCTAACAGGACCAGTCCTGTTTTATGGCTTATGAGCAAGTATCAGGATGGCCTGTTCACCAAAGCACAGGAAACCTATTAAAATATGTTCCTGGTTTTTCATACCGTAATTTTGACCTTTTCATTTTCCAATTATTTCTCTCAGTAACTGAAAAGATTTGTTTTACGATACTATAATTTAGGGGGCCCTGACAGGAGTGCACAGTACCTTTCAGCATTGCTGCCAAACAACTTGAGTTAAAGCAATAAATCAAGTAATAACTGTCCTCTGCTGATAAGCAGAATTACCAGCAACACATGTTTTATAGCTTAAGGATACTGTTTATTTGTATAATTTAAGTCCTACCATCACCTGGATGAAACACACACGATATAATCATGAAGCAGCAAGGGTGCGTTGCACAAGCACCACTAATAGTTTTAACTTTATTGCTGTCCTTCCTATTGTGATCTGGAAGAATTTTGCTAGTTAGAAATTCAAGCAATGGTATATTTTGTTCAAATTAAAATGAGGTAGAAGAGCAGTTACACTATTCGTCAGTACATAGCCTACTCTTTCAGGAAAGTTATTTTTGCTTCAGCTTCCTGAACTTGAAAAAGCAAATACTTTATTATAAAGTGACAAAAGGGCAATGTAGTGTCCTTGACACCTCTGTAAGCCTAATGTTAAGGTCCAGTCCTGCACCTGCTTTCTCCTGTACAGTTGTTTGTACTTCATGTCACCTGTGCCTTTTGCAATGTCCCATTTTCAGCATAAAGGATGAGGGAGAAATGCATCAGCAGCTGTCTGCATACTACTATGACAGGATGCATCTTGTGTGCAGAATGAAGGGGCTGCCATTGATTTGTATGATATCATAAAATACTTAGTATACTCCAATATGCAGTGGGCATATCCTTTGACCTGCTCTGAGGTAAGCACAGACAGCCTGGAAGGAACTGCTACAGAGAAGCTTTGCAAAAAGAAAGTCCTCACACTGTCCTCAGTGCCTCACAAGCCTGACTTGCTCCTTTCCTTTGGCTAACCTGTTTCTGGAGTGCCAGGTATCCTTGGGAAAGGAATAGTTCTTCTCTCAAGTGGGGCTGCATCCCCTCCTTAAAAGATGCAACACTTTTTCATCAGCTTTAACCATGTGGGGTTTGTGATTTCTCACCTCACCCAGAAGACACACTTAACTCAGATACAGACAGAGAAGTGCCAGATTGTGTCTGACCTGGCAGAGATGAGCCCATGGGCCAGCAGCAGGTAGGAAAACAAAGCTTTCCTGAGTACATGGACTTTGATGTGTCCACCACCTCCGGTCTCTCATCTCCATCTCACAAGACGCATATTGGACAGGGAATAATGGTAAGAACTGACCAACCCTCGTCAAAGCTGGAAGGGCTCTAAATTCACATCTGGAAAGGTTTCTGTTCTACTAGAAGATGAATACAGGCTTGACCATAAAGGGATTATTTTAGCATCAAAAAAGTGTTGCAAGAAGGGGTCCAGATTTTTATTTGCTGCTTATGAGGACATTTATTTCAATCTCTACATTCACAGCAGGGAGATTTTGCAGCAAAAGGCATGCTATTTTGGTGCCAGAAAGTTAATTTTTCTTCTTCCCAGTGAAACATATTTTTCATCCTGCCACTTTCATAGTACAGAAATGTGCAATAGAGAAGGCCTGAAGATCTAGTGAAATTCCATAGGACTAAAAGTGACACAGTCTCTCCCCATGAACTGAGGTACATGTACCTCTGTAACTGCCTAGGAGGTCTCCCTAATATTTTGCCACCACAGAAAATGAAACACTGTAATGAATTTCTAAGCCATTCTAATTAATTTCTAAGGCATTATTTTATCCAGAGAGAGTAGAAGCACTATAGACAGAAGGGAAAAGATTAAACCATTCATAGAAAAATTGTTTTGTGGAAAAAACCCGAATGTTGAAACAGTGAAAGCCATGCAGTCGAACAGCAGAAGAGAGATCAAGAATCTCAAATATAACTTTGATATGCTGCAGCGCTTTATTTATCCATGCCTGGGTCTACCCTCACCAGTAAAACCAGGATTAAATCTTTTTTTGCAGAACTGTTAAAAATGCATAACCATTTACCATCTGTTCAACATCCTACTTACCTAGTCTTGACACGAGACACCTTTCTCCTAGTTCTCAGAGTAAGAAGCAGAGTTGCAACAGCTGTTGAAGATTCTGCCTCTCTCTGAAAGGTACCATCTTTAAAAATTATATTAGCTCTTTAGGAAATCAACTCCAATGAGCTGGCCTGGCAGGCTGCTTGGAACAGAATATAAATTTAGTTTTGGAGAAATAAAGGCATCAAGGAGGGAGGTGATATTTTGATTTTAAAAATGCTCGTGAAATCAGGGCAAGAAAACAAAGCTACACATTTGTCTGACATTTTTTTGTTGACTCAAGGACAATTTTTTTGACTCAGAACTCTGAATTCTGACACCACCTTGTTACAAAAGAAACATTTTCAGCCATGTTATTTTTCTACAGGGATTTGACTCATTCTTCCAAACTTTAATTTAGAATCAATTGTTTGCTGTGTTATTTTCATACATAAAAGTCAGCACTGGCTCTTATTATCCCACAGGGATTTTTAAAAACCTAGAATAAAGTTGTGGAATAAGTAGCTCCTTTTTTTAGGAAAAGGACAAAGGGGAGGAGGAGAAACACAAAACCACCTTCAATTGATCAAATCCCTTAGTTAGCCAAACATCCTAATGCCTTTCTTTTTGTTTCAAAGAGCAATTCTCTAAGCCACTAGGGGTTGCAAGTTCATGCAACTCAAAGGCTAATAAACCCATTTGACTGTCATTTCTGAGTGGGTGGAAGCTCTCTTCTGAATCAAGTTGGAAGTGAAGTCACCCACACGTTGCCATACGTCATAAAGATCATAGGGCAAATGCCCACCTGCCAACAGTGAGTGGGGAGAGAAGGGGAGAAATAGAGAGAAAAAAAAAAACCACAGGTTTTCCAAAATGTGCAATTTTGACACTATGCTGAAGACAAACATTAAATTGTGTTTTATTCATCTGTAAACCTACTGGGCTTTGGACAAATAGATTTTTCATAAAGTTTTTTCTCCACCTCTCAAATAGGCCTCACAGCTACACACAGACTTACAATAAAACAGTCCCACAAATTCACCAAGATCAGTATTATGCCTTTTAAGAGCTGTCTCAAACAAGGTTTTGATCCATGAATCAAAATCTTGCATGAAAAAAACGTGGAGATAACACTGCTTAGCAAATCAACCATGTTCTCCCAGGTGCTCACATGATCAGCTTCTTATCATGCTGAGAAACACAAACTGTCTGGAAGCCCACAGACAGCTGAAGTAACAACACTACACCTATTTGCAGAACTGATAAGGCAGGTGACATCTTCCACAAGTGGGGTGCAGAATATGCAATTAAACTTACTTTAAAAACCCACAAAACACCACCACAAAACTGCATATGAACTTTCCTGGACATGTAGTTATTTCCCCTCTGCACTAATGATCTCAACCATGAGAAGTGTCATAGAATCACAGAATGGTTTGGGGTGGAAAGGACCTTAAAGATCATCTAGTTCCAATGCCCTTGCCATGGGCAGGGACACATTCCACTAGACCAGGTTGCTCCAAGCCCCATCCAACCTGGCCTTGAATGATGAGGCATCCACATCTTCCTTGGGCAACCTGTGCTGGTGTCTCAGCACCCACACACTGAAGAATTTCTTCCTCATATCTAATCTAACTCCACCTTCTTTCACTTTGAAACCCTTACCCCTTGTCCTACCACCACATGCCCTTGTAAAAAGTCCTTCCCCAGCTTTACTGTAGCCCCTTCAGGGACTGAAAGGCCACTACTAGGTCTCCCCAGAGCTTTCACTACTCCAGGATAAACAACCCCAGCTCCCAGCCTATCTTCACAGGAGAGGTGCTTCAGCCCTCTCATTGTCTTTGTTGCCTTCCTCTGGACTCACTCCAACAGCTTTATGTCCTTCCTGTTCTGGGGCCCCAGACCTGGACACAGTACACCAGGTAGGGTGTCATGAGAGCAGATGGAAAGAATCACCTTCCTTGACCTGCTGGCCACCCTTCTTTTGATGCAGACCAGGATGCAGTTGGCTTTCTGGGCTGTAGATGCATACTGCTGGATCATATTGAGCTTCTCATCAACCAACACCCCCAGGTCCTTCTTCTCCTCAGAACTGCTCACCATACTCCGCCAAACCTGCAGTTGTACTGAGAATTACCCCAATGCAGAACTTCGTACTTGGACTTGTTGAACTTCACATGGTTTGCATGGGCTCACTAAAGCCTCTCAAGGTGCCTCTGAATGGCATCCCTTCCCTCCAGCATGTTGAGTGAACCACACACCTTGGTAGCACTGGCAAGCTTCCTCTCAACCATGAGTGCACTATGGAATAAACTGAAAATTTGGGTTTAATTTAGGTCTTGTGCCTGGCCCGGTAGCTCCTGGCTGTCTTGCTATCCTGGAAGGACAGTCCTGGCATGCTTTTTTACTAGAAGGCCCCATTCTACTTTGAAGCCCAGCTTGCACAACAAAAGACTGAAAATCTCAAGTGGTTTCAAGGAAAAGTTACTGGGATGATCTGATATGAATACAGATCAGGAGGACCTCATTTACACAGAGTAACGAAAGCAAGATGGGGAGGCAATTATTCATATGCAGAAAAGAGAACTGATGCCACTGAGCTCTTAGTCATGCAGATAAAGGCAGAATTTGATCAGAATGTTTTCCATTGAAAAATTCCAGTGACTGGAATTACAGAAAAAAGATATTCAAGCTAGAAACACATCTTTTTACCACACAGGTAATTCCTTATTGTGAAGGCTTACAGAGGACAATAATTAGCATTCTTTTAGGATCTGCTTTAATCAAGACTGAATATTTTTCATACAGATCCTTTAATTCATCAGCACAAGGCTCAGCTTAAAGCAAGAATTAGTTGATGGAGTCACACAATGTGTCACATAAGAGGTAAATCTGTTCTGAACAGAACCATCACAAACTATAAATCAGTCTTTGCAGATCTTTCCCAGCTTGGACTATGAACCAGCTGAATCCAAGTTACTTTGCATGGATATTCAAACAAGCTGGTATCTTCCTTGGGCACATTTCCTTCATTGTGGAGGAGATGGGTACTGAGCAAGGCTGGATGCTGGCACAGGAAGGGAAACCAGCCCATCCTGCCTTGTAAAGAGGTGAGGTGGTGGAACTGGACACAAGGTTCTTCTTGCATAGAGCCCTTACAGCTTCTCCACGACCACCCCCAGAGCAACTCACAGTTCTCTTTCCCTGCTGCAGTACCCTAAACTCTAAATCTGGTTATATGAGCACAAAGTGATGTGGGTTTCTAGATATTCCCCATTTTATAGATGAAAAATTTCACATTTTCTTCTTACCACAATCCCTCACTAAGCATGGCCACAGCACCCAATAGAAGGCCAAATGGAGGAGTCTTTTGGTTTTGAAGGTAAAGGCAATGGCCTCTATATTACCAACATCCTGTAGTCAGAACAATGTCTAAAATTTGTACCTGGATGCCAAATAGTACCTGACAAATTCACATGAACAAAAACCACAGATTTGAAGTCCTTGAGCACTAGAACAAGGATGTATTTTTGTTTATGTTGTACAGCTGATTTCTTACATTTACAGGATATACCATAACTAGGGCAATGTAGCTTGCTCAAAAAAGTGACGAAAAAATTGTAGCAACTAAAAGATACTTATTTCTAAATACTAGATAGACTGTACATATCCATGCTATAAGCTTGTGCCTTGTTCCTTTTATCAGCAGTCATTCAGAATACACTAAACAGAAGTAACCTTGCTGCTGACATATAATGCACTACTCTTAAAACTTCCTACAATAAAAGCTTTACACCACACTGTCATTAATTTATTTCTCTCAAATTTTATTAACTTCAGGATGCTTTTAACTCCTTTGAAATTGCAAAAGCTGGCTGAGAGCCAGCCACAGTGACACTTAAATTAATTTAAAAGATCCCTGAATGCCGAAATACAGAGCAATACACATCAAAAACTAAGGCAAAATGTCAGTGTATTTTAGATTTTGACTTTTTAAATTAGCCATGATCTTCTCTCTCTGAAAACTTCAATGGAATTGTTACATATAACAGGTTTCCCATTAAAACTTCAAGAGACATAGTCATTAAAAACTCTAGAGAAAAAAACAACTAGCTCATTCAGCATAAGAACATTGCATTTGAAAACCTCTCATGCTTAAACAATATAATTTGGTGGGTCCCCCTAATACATTAGAATACACATTGTTTTCTAAAGCGTGCACATTGAGAAAATAAATGCCTTTGTGTGAACCAGGAGAGGACAGGACTGTAGCTGTGAAGAACTGGAGAGGCAGTCAACAAGGTGTGACAAAGACTATTGCACATAGGCCCTAATGAAAGGCTGTTGTCTAGGTTATTATGAAGATGAAAATTCAAGTGAGGCCAACTTGAGGGCAATGTGACTTGACAATATGTAACAGAGCTCACAAATGGAGAGTCAGAAGGTTTAGTCTTTCTTCCCCCTGCTGCTCTTCAGTCAAAAACAACACAGAAGTAATAGGATTTCTCCAAGCCCCAGCTCTTACAAATGGAAGTCAGAAAAAAAGCATCTCAAGAATGTCTTTTTTTTTTCCCTTATGTGACACAAGTGACTCACACTGGTACCAATGATGCAAGGCTGAGCCACTTCCACAGCTTGTAGAGCATGTGAAAGCACATCTACCAGTACTTGCGTAGAAATGCTGCTTCTTGCACTCTGATTTCAGGACATCTCTGCTGAGTTCTGGCAAGGCACTCAAGAGGAGAATACAATTGTGTGACAGAGAGAGAGTGAGACTGAATTTTGCTAGGGATCGCACCAGGGAAACATTGCTATGAAGCTCCCTATTGACAGATACAAAACAGGCAATTCCCTGAGTACTGGAACTAAGGAAGTTTTGTATCCCGCCAATCTGTATCAGGGTCAGGGATGTCTCACAGCACAAGCTTTGAGCAAAGCTTATCCCCCAGATGGGACCATGTTGCAGGGCTCTGCCCTGGGTAGATTCTCTAGTGCCCATAGGAAGAAGCTGATGTGTAATAACACAGTCACCCCTGGGGCCTCTACCAGTCCATAAAACTTGGCTGTAATTGGACAACATGTTCAAAAAAAGGAGGTGAAAAGAAGAGGGAAGGAAAATGTATGCAGAAGCAGCTTCATCTTGTATGCTTGTTTCCTATGGAAACATGGCTAAACCCAATGCATCACAAAATGAACACTCAGTTTAGTGCCAGTTCTGTTTCACAGCACAAGATGACAGGAAAACCTTAAACAGCATAATGTATTTGTTCTTCACTGTCTCAAGCAGGAACCTGTGTAGTAATTGCACTGATTTCTTTTTCATTGTGTATAATGGCAGTGCAATGGGGAGAAAAGGAGAGAGAATGGATGTTACCAGGTTTTGAACACATGCTAAGCATAGAGATACCCCATCACTGAAACACTGCTAAAGAGCCAAATTGATGATGTCTGTTGGGATGATCTAACTGTATGGCCTGGGCATTTTTATTATTTCTCCTGCACAGTAGTCATATAGCTTGTTCCTCTGTGATGATGGTTCACATATAAAAGCAATGCATAGTGTACAACAGAAGAGGGGGGAAAAGAAAATATATGGAGATCTGCATGTTTAAGCTTGCCAACTGTTGACATTTACCTACATATACAGTACTTGGAACTATGAAAACACAGGTAAAGCTCAAAACACCTTTGTATTTCCACTCCAACTCCCTCCTCTGTAAAGTGCCTCCTCTGAAGTTTCTGTCCCTCAACACACAATTCTTAGCACACAAAAAGAAAGGCTGCTCTGTCACTACTAGAAGGGTAATCATGACTTCCATTCAGCCAAATGCTAGGAGCCAGATACGAGGCAATGAAACATCATCCTTCTTTCTCTTCCAAACTTCACCAAACCTAGTTGAGTTGCAAGCATAATGTTTTCACTGCAAAACATTGTGATGCCTCCCTACAGTGAAACCTGCAATCACATTTGCAGAAGTACTCCCACTTCTTCATTAAGGACTTCATGGGCAGGAGATGACCAGCCTTCTAGTTGCTGGTCTAAACAAACATTGTCAAGATGCACAGACCATAGGCTATTCCTAATTTATTCTATTTTTTTACCAGGATCTGTATAGATTTTTCAATTGTTAGGTTTCCATTTAGTCAGAAGAAAAAACAACACAAAACAAAGACCTGCACAAACATCATTTACTTGCTGAGCAAAACACATTTTTAAGAGCAATCCACCCACTCATCTGGTACCAGAGAAGTCATCTGTAAACCAAGGCCAAGCTCTGAATTGCAGCCACTGAGAACTGATAACAATGAGTAGGGATAGTCTGTGACAAGAGTAGGACAAATTTCTACTAAAAACCTCTGGATGTAGAAGACAAGCAAGAGGTGATTCTAAAATGAATTTATCATACCAATAGTAACCTTTTTCCTCAGGGTGATTCTGAGACAAACTACAGGTCCGTTACTAGCACATGTTCTGAAACACAAAGCCCAAGTTTCCATGTCATCTAACAGGAAGGTGTCTTCAGTCTCTGGTGACACTTACTCACTACCTCACACCACCCACACCACTGCTCGAAAGGACTCAGCTCTGCAGTGAAGTAGGTTTTCCCCCAGGCATGGATGGAAACAAGCCAAGGTGCTAAACATTTAACGGAAGAGAACTGCAAAAATCTCCATTGAGGTTGCATACTGCCAGTGTTCTGCTCAGAGAACTGCTCTGGAGTTCTCAGAGCCCACCAGCTCTTGCTCACGTGCCAACTCACACCTGGAAGTCAAATGGCATGTCAGCTTCTGCCACTTCTGATCCTCCCCATGTAATGTTAAGGAATAGGTTATTCCAGACCACCTTCAATCCCCTCAGGAGCTCTCCATCATCATGAAGCTGTGAAGTCAAGTAAGTAATCACTAGCTGGGATTTCCTTTATCTGACCTTTTTAACATTAAAGAAGACCACCATGTTTGATAAGCCCTTAACGTTGTCTCAGGAAGCTCAGAAAACAGGACCAGATGTTCAGGCTTCTGGCACAGTTATTTATGGGGACTGGATATCTCAGAAAGTTGGCACTCCAGACCATAACAGGAATTCACCTACATCCCACTGACAGTAGGTATTTTGCACATTAATGTATGCAAGTCCCCACTTCTCCCCAGCATACAGGTGTTCAAATGAGTGCTGAGCCCTAAATGTCTTCATGTAGACAGACACTGAATATGAGGCTAAGGAGATGCCTGACTGAGCAGAGCTCACCCTCAGGACTTTTTTTGGTGTGGGTGATGAGTAAGGAAGAGGTAGGGTCATGTTGTCTCTTCTCAGCTTTAATTAACAGTTTGGAGTATTCAGCCATAAAAATAAAGGATGGTCTTCTCAGTAACGGAACATTTACATTTATTGTACCCACCTCCCTACACTATCAGGCTGATCTGGACAAAGGCACCCCCAAAGTGCAGCTGGAAAGTAAATACCATGGGAGCAGAAGTAGAATATGACACCACAGCCCCATAGATAAAAAACTCTCATAGAAGCAAGCAAGCTAGATGCAGGGGGTCCTTCCTGAAAACATAAAGCATCTGAAATACCTGGAATTACATCTAGGTTCACCCAGCTGTCTTCTCAAGGAATGTGGCTATTTCAATATCACAGGCTGTTGAAAAATCAGGACTGAAGTATGCAGTTCTGATGAATGATGGCAATAAACTAACATGATGAATCCTTTTTAAGGCAGTACTCTTCTGTAGTGCTATGGATCTTTACATTACTTTAATGAGATGCCAAGATAAAAAAATCACTCCAAAACCATTACACTGAATACTATTTTCTCCTCTCTCCCCTGCTTCAATTTATATTTGTCTCACAATTTTGCCAGTGAAAATCTTCTTATTTGATAATCTCTTTAAAACCTGAAACAATTTTAGAAATCTGAGTCAAATGGATGTTGAATTTTGACAAGCTTTTGAAAGAAAGTTATACATAAGAGATCCAAAATGCTTGCCTCAAATATTTTGATTTTGAAAAGATTTGGTCTGTAAAAAACAATCTAGATTTTCTTTAGATTTTTTAGCATGTCTGTATTACCTCAGAGACAGCTGTTCCCCCCTTGTTAGTAGTAGCAGAAGCAAAGGGACAAATAAGTCTTGGTGCAAGCATTATGACAGATGATTTGCACTGCGTGATAAGCTGTTCTGGTGATTTACACAGCATCTTGCCACAGTTGCTCAGTGAAATGAATCTCTAAGACCAAGTGCATCACTAAAAGCACCTTATGGCTCTGAGCTTGGCACCTGTACATAAGGAGTCCACATAGCTGAGAGACTAAGAAAGCATAAAATCACCTAGAGCATGTGATAGAGCATCAGTAGTGATGTCATGTCTGGCTGTTTAACATGCAAGCAGCATCTCCGGAGTTTCTGGTTGAGATACATAGGGAAGTTTATGAAATGCCATTTGCAATGAGCATTAAGTTTCCAAAAGCCAAACAGACAAATCCCAGAATCCACACGTAAATAAATGGATATATTTTAATAATGCATGTGCAAAAAGGAAGAAATGTGTGAAGACTATCATGACTTCCCCAAACGATAGCTACACACGCAGTGTACCTTTCAATGGACTGTAGGAGTCATCAGGGCATAGGAACTGCAGGAAGACTGATAAGAGCATCAAAAGGAGGCTCTCACCATTTGCATTAATGTAATTCGTTGTAGCATAGGGATGTGGAGAGAAGACAATGATGGCAGTAGTTTGTTATGTTCACTCATTGCTGTTCCTTCTCCTCCCACCATTAGAACAAACATACACATAATGCAAAGCAAAATTATATCCCCTGAATTTAGTCTACAAGGCCCAGCAGACAATTTCTGTTTAGTATGTTGTCTTTCAGCATGCAGCACAATGCAGTATCAGAAGCTTAGGATAGCAATTAACAGCATGGACTCATTACAAAGATTGATTACCAATTATGCCATCAGCACTGAGCTCTACTTTTTCCAAAAATGAAACATTTATTTTCTAGCAAGGGAAATGTAGCTATTTCTGTGGCAGAGTTCTGATGAAGTATCCTGTTTGTAAACAGGGACAGAACATGTATGGTTTGTTTAAATCCAGGACTGGATAAAGTCATTCAGGCTTTGCTGGAAGGACATATTCTCCTGCTATCTGGGACAGCTCCTGCATTCTGTCAAGACACGGAAGGGATGACAAAGTGGTTTGGCGGCCATTGTGTCAGAAGCAACAAGAAAAAAATAGCACAGTTTAGGAACAAGAGAACAAATGCACACCATTTCCACCCCTGTGACCTGTTCCTCACAAAAGGAGAGAAAGTGCTGTTATCAGGAAGACACTAGAAGGGACCTTGGAAAAAGAGTGCTGCTCATGCTTAGCTGGCTGGTGGAGATCATTCTGTCCTAATTTGAAGTGTTCAGTTTAACTTGTAAATTCTGAGAGCGCAGCAAGGAATTCCTAAAAAACAAAGCATAATAACTGATAATGCACGAAAGAGTGAGGAAGGGTCTTTAGCTTTACAAATGGAAAAGCTGGGTGTACTTAAGGATAACATTCATCCCTTATGCTTTCATTGACCTTGCAGCAAGGACTAGAGTTGATGTTTTTTCTGGATTTCAAAAGCAAGTGTAAGTACTTGCATGTGCAACACCTTGCTACACCACAGCATGGGACAAAGACCTCAGTCTGCCCATGCTGGCAGCTCAGGGGTTCCATTTATTGCATTCCTCACCCTTACAAAATGACAAATTATTAGGAAATAATATCTGATCATACACTGAAATTAAGAAAGCCAAAGAAATTACCTACCCTAATTAAATCTTATGATCAGATCTATTTCAAAAGTGAAGGTTGTTTTTTTACCCAGCTTGCCTAACTCATTCATTCTTCAACAACCTCTGTTTTGCAAGTCAAAATGCCTTGAATAAAACTTAGTCAGAACCCATACTATTTAGCAAGATGCTATTTAGCAGTTGTTCTTGCCCTGATAGGCAAGAAGATACAGCTCTTCAACAAGGTCCTTGCAGCTATCTTTTTTTTTCTCCTTCACATTACTTAATTCTGGATGTAAAACATGGAGAAATAATTACTTTCCCAGTAACTGAAACCAAAAAAGCAAAAGGGGTCTTACCAACTCCATCTAAATAAATTCAGCACTAGCAATGAGTTATTGATCCAGAAACGGATATCCCTTTCCACCAAGTGGGATTTATACTCCAACTTGAAAAACAGCTCCTGCTAATGGAACAACGCCTCTGCTTCAGAAAGGTTTTATATGGAGATGAACTTTACTGATCACTACTCAAGCATGAAAGTTCAACTATTACATCTATCAAAATTGTTTAAGAGACTCCTATAAGAAGGTCCTGATTCCCTATCCAGAGAAAAACAAGACCTAAATGCAAGGGGGAATCCAGCATTCTAAAAGAAGCTGCATTTGTTGACAAAATCACTTCCAAAGTTAAAATCTAGGAGATGGAAACTTTGTCCACGCATGAAAGATCTGAATGTCTTGGTGATGGTAGTGGGAAACACTAGAAAGAGTCTGCACTCTTTCCAAGTAGCCTGAATTCTCCGGGGGGGGGGGAGGAGAAGAAAACAAACTTGTCTTATTTGTCTTGGTGATAAAAGGTAAAGAAAGAAAGAGACATTCAGGAAAACACACTAAAATAAACATGTAAAAGCCCTAGCTTTACTGGTGTGGTTAGAACTCAGAGATGGTTTATTCAGACTCCACTAATACAACACATTGTAAAGTATCTTAATATGGAGGGGCTAGAGAGCAACTAATAGCTGCAATACACACCTGAATCCAGAAATGACAGACTGTTTCCAGCTCTGCCACTGACTGGAAGCACAAAAAAGTCTTGAGTGCCAGGGCAGCATCATTATGACAGCACCCATATAAGTTACACATTATTTTATGCTTTAAAACGTAAGTTGTTTTTTTTTTTTGTATATTTTGAGGAACGATGCTAGCCTTTCTTCCTGCTTTTTTCCCAGAAAGCACCATCTGGTTTTCCCTGCCCAATAAACAGAACTTAAGTCTTGCACTGTGCATCCTTTATAAAGCAGGTGCACAAATAGACCACATTAAGGATTAAAAGAGAATGAAATAATCCAGCCTCATCCCTCACTCCTCCCCCCCTTCTCCCCCCCCACCAAAATCTAGTTTTGTTCAAATGAAACATACCCCAGATTCCTAATCTAAATAGCCAGGAAAGCAATATAGCAAAATTTTGTGGAAATAGGGATAAAATCAGTTTTCTTCTTTATCTCACTGAGTCACCATCTTCTTCACAGGTTTCTTTTAAGCTCACTTCCAGTTCAGTCACTATCCTAGTAAGTTCTTCCTCACACTTCACCAGTGCAGTACTTTCTCCCTTTTTCACTTAAAGTCACGATCCACAGCTTTTAGGACCTCAGTATGAGCAATTTAGTTTCATTATTGCCATCAGTCTTCTGTGTGACTTGTTATCTGCTAAAAAGTTGTCGAAACCCTCTAGCAGCCATCACAAGAAAAGAAACTTTCAGGTGCAGCAAATGTCTGAACAACTACGAATGGCAAAGTTAAAAGCTTATTTCTTTCCAGGCAACTGCAACACATTCAACCATCAAAAATTGTATGAAGTAAGGAAAGGCAAGGCATCCTAATGCTGATTCCTTTTCTTCTTTGCATAGCTCACTCCAGCCTTTCCCTGGGAGAAGGGAAGGCAGCTATTAATTATGGCACAAAAGCAAAAAACCTGGAAAAGTTCCTTGGATTGGTCAACAGGGAAGAAAAAAAGGTAATACCCACCTACTGTGTCCTTCTGCTCCTGTCTAGTGGTGCCTATTCCACAGGTACAACTTGTCCAAGCAAACCTTACAGTTCAAGCAGAAAAGCTTCATGGGTTTTGGGACAGCACATCAAACCTATCAGACTTGGGCTCCAAGTTGTGACCTGCACTGGAGTTTGACCTGGGTGAACACACAACCAAAAAATCTCAGCTTTGTCACCAACTGCTGAACAACCCTAGGCTATAGAGAGAGCTACATTAAGATCAGTCATAGCCAATTTAACAGAAGCAGCAATGATAGATTACATCAGGTTTAACTGCTCCCAGCTGTAGACTACTTCTGCCAAGCTGAAACAGTTTATGCTGGCACTCAGTACTGATTACCAATGTCCTAATGAAATGTTTTATAGATGTTTCCAGTATAACTCATTTTCAAGGTGCAGACAAGAGATATAGGACAAAAGGAATACCACTTTCCTCTTTTACACAAAGAAGAAACAGGAACAATTTTAACACAACAGCATAATACTGAATGTTAAGGGCTCAGAGAAATAACTTTAAATTACCTGCAGAAGCTTGTCCTCAAATTTTTACAGTCTGGACAAAAATCTGACAGATACAAGCACTAGGGGAACCAGTGACCCACACAGAAATCCCTCCAATATCTTCATTGCAGCTTCCTCAAAGGTAATTTTACCACTAAAACACAGACATTATTAACAGACAATGTCTCTAAGGACACCACTCTGAGATAAGAGTAAGACTAGTGCCTACTTACAGTTTATGGAGTCACTGTACTGGGCACAGTGTGAGACATAATAAATGAGCCTACATACAGTTTTTAAAACAGGAATTGAGCTGCTCTTGACCTATTGAATTTTCACCACTAAATTCATGTTAAGTATGATTAAAACAATCGACAGATACAACCACTACTTAAGCATTCTTCACCGAGGGCAGCACGTGGAAGTCTGGTAAAAAGCAAGTAAATGCACCCATGAGCACTGGAGTTGGAGTTTGCAATTCAAGCTCTTTTCTTCTGTGTGGCTGAAGAAGAGCAATACCAGGTGATAAACAGGTTTCAGATACTGGTTTTATGCAAACCCTTTGGAGCCAGGAAACGGCTTGCTGGGAGCTCAGTCACACTCACAGAGCTGTGTCTGGCTTTTTGTTCTCAGGTACCAGCCCTGCAAACACTCAAAGGGGAGTCTTAGTATGTGCCAGCTCCCTACAGAAATTAACCAGCAGTTCCATAAGCAGGGGCATCAAACATGCTTTCCTACAGATTTATGATTTGGTTCTCTGAGACTAACTGAAGTTGTCAGTTCAAGGTGGGCTTTTTTTTCAGTTGTTGGGGTATTTATAACACCTTTTTCTCCCTGGAGGATTCTCCAAAAATGGCAGAAGTTAATCTTTCATGTGTAACCATCTGTCCAAACAGGCATTAATGCATGAGGCATCTTGTCCTTCACTTGCCTAAGGTAATGAGACTTTATCTCAAGTTCATACTCTATCATATATGGTTGAAAATAATCAACAGATATGAAAGTTACCATGAAGAAGGAGAGAATAGAGAAGGATCATTTGAGCCTTATTTTCTTTGGAAACAAAATAGCACAAACCAATTCATATTAACATTTTATACTTTAGATCACCTCCATCTCTGTAATCTGAATCCTCTGAATCCCAAGAACATCCTTTAATATAGCCCTAGAAATCTGTGTTGTGTTGCATTTTTGTCAACATCTTGTTTCAAATATGTTAATTAGTGTGGAAACAATTGAAATAAAATTAATTTACCCATCTGTATTTGTTGTTCAAACTTGCTCCAACTGCTGACAAATACAAAGTCAGCATGTAAAAATGCTATTTTTAGCTTGTCATATAAGGTGTGAAGAATTAAATGACAATTAACTGATTTCTCCTGTCCCTACTGAATTTATGACCTTAAGGGTCAAACTATCAGAAAGGGTGACTGTCACTGATTGTTAACAGTAATTGCTTATAAAAGCCCATTTGGTGATGCTTATATTGCTTTACTTAGGCATGTTGTCCAAACCAAATGTAAACTAAAAGAAAATTCCAACTGTTTACAAAGCCAAACAACTTGGAACTTTACAAAACCCAAAAGTTAAAGCCCAAATGCCTCTAATGTTTATTACAATTGTATTTCTCTGTCTATTGGGGCAGCTTGTTTGAGGTCCCCTCTCTTATGAGATGCAAAATCTGTTGGGTCAGCCAGACACTAGCCTGGTAGGGTGACATGGGGAAGGAATGGGGTACCAGAAGAGCTCTGTAACCTGCAGGTCACCTCACTTCCCAACAGAAAGCTGCTCTGGCCAAGCTTGACTTCAAATCTCTGCTCCTTGTCTGCGACAAGATTGTCAGTGACTACAAGTTAGGATTTTATTTCTAGCCTTATGGACAGAAATCGTAGCACAGGAGAAATTGTGCATTTCTGTGACAGCTCAGGTTCAAGAAGAGACTTGCTGTGTCACTCCTAGAGCTGGCAGGCTTACAGTTCTTCCTGGGGTTCTGTCATCTACACATCTTTTAGGTATATCTCTTCTGTTAAACACTGAGTAGAAGCAGAGCCAGAAAAAAACGTACCTACAAAATCTCACTCAGTGCATCCTTTCATTAGGCATCAGCAAATCCTTTACAACTGCATTAGGATATGCAATTATTTTTGTCTCTCCTTCTCGACCACTGATTAGGAAAACACTATAGGTGCCATTTGCTTCTGAGATTGTTTTATGAGCCAGTTAAAAACCAACCTACATGATGCAGAGTATTATTATTACTGTTGATACAATTTCACTTACTATGGTTGCAGAGGAAAATGTGACTGGTTGGATGCCATTTGTTCTCAGAAAAGCCACTTTGGCTGTTACTCATCTCTGTGCTATGTCCTAGCTACTTGCACATTGCTCTATTATTTCTTTCAGATTTTTCCAGGAACTGAAGGGAAGCTTGATGCATCTACAATTCCCCAACTCTTCTCTCATGTCCCTTTTTTAAAAAGGCAGGCATTATGTAGGATACTTTACATTCTTCCACTACCTCAATGAACTCTCAAATATAGTAAGTATAGTAACAGAAGGGTTTCAACCACTTTCATAAGTGTCCTAGAAGGCCTTCTGAGAGCAAATGGGGCTTTTAAGAAAATAGCTCCTAACAATACAGGAGAAGCATCAATGCTCCAGTACCTGCTGCACAGGTGGTCAAACCTAGAAAGTTTTCTAGCAGTTTCCTCAATTTCTTCTTTTATCACATGAGAGGGTCACCAAAGGTCTGAATGTAACACAGAATCACACAGTTGTTTCTGAAACAAAAATTGAAAATCCAATAGCCTGGAATAAAAGTCTTGTTAACATCCTGATGTGGTTGGTATATTTAGCTCTACCACTCCCATGAGAAGCACTGCAACTTCCCTAATGGTGATGAAACTACATGAGTACACTTAAAACATTTTATTGTACAAAACCACAAGTCTTTCTGTGAAAGATAATGTATACTTACACAATTGAGTATAACCTAAGAGCAATGTTGATATAAGCCATCATCATACTACAAAATAAATACTCAGCTGCTAGAAATCCCATCTGTAAGCCAAGCCTAACATGCCTCACAGTCAAAAGCAACATATAAATTATTTAAGTGGCTTGCTTTTTCTTTTAAATGTGGCTGTAGTCTCCAACAATTTTCATAACACATCAATTTAAAATGGATATTTACATTCTGCGTCCAATTTCATATCTATAAAAGAACAAAATAAAACTCCTGAAACTGATTTCAATGATGTATTTGCAGAAAATTCACACCTAATCTTGCTGTCAGAAGAACAGCAATTTGGCAACTGTAATATTTAAGAACTCCTCCTACCTCAGCAGAGGAAGTTTAAAAATGTTTATCTCAAAGAGTTCATGTAGTTCTGTACATCCATTCTGGCGCTTGTCCTAGGGGGTAGAATTAGGAAAAGAGGAAAATCTGAACTGTTTTGCACATGACTTACCCTGGGCTCATCTATAACACCTTGGGCTGACAGCAACCTAGCTGGTTTCCCTGGTAACTAGAAATACCTAAACAACAATCAAAGTTTGATGAAAACTACCTGGCACAAAACTATCTGCACAAACAGGAAGCTATTTTGAAAGACTATCAAAAAGTTATCAAGGAGATTTCAGTATTGAAAGAAAACTGATTCTGCTCTATGGAGATGTATGTAGGAGATGCCAGCCTCATCAAAGGTCCAAAAGGTCAGCCACCTTTGGCAGAGATGATTACGGACAGGACAATTAAGATAGACCTACATCCACATGCAACCATTAAGAGAGAGAGACAAAACCAGGAGCTCTAAAATGTGAAGTGGCACCTACAGTAATCAGCAGAGTTCCAAATTTCTATCTCCATTCCAGTGTACCACTCCTTTGGGAAAACTAATGCACCTTGGAAACAGAGAGTGGGAACTGACAACAGGAACTATTCTGCTCTGCTGACTAGCCCAATTTCCTACACTGGAAAGATTCCTAATGCTTTCAAGAGGGAACTAGATCCCATTTGCTTAATGCATCTCTGTAAGTCTGAAATAACTTCCTCAGACCATGAAGATGCACACTGGTTGAAGAGAGTGAAAGCTGTTGCATATGCCCTGTCTGTGGAAAGCTTTTTGCAGGTTAATCAGTTTCAGGTAACTTTAATACATAGCCTCACATCTGTCTATGCCCTATACAAAGACATTCAGATCAGCCTTTATACATATTGAAAAGGCTTCTTCTGATGTCTGACTATTAGATTAGATATATCAGAAACTGTACTGATACCATGGACTCCCATCCATTTATGTTTTTTATGTTGATCAAACTTAGTCTTTATTTTCAGGTGTATCTTTCTACCACTAACAAAGGGAGCTGAGCCCTTCATTGTTCATGAACAGAATTCAGAAAATCATTTTTTTGACATAGCAGATAAGGAGAGGAGAAAAAAAAATAATCTGAATAGTATAGTTTGTACTAATTGGGGTTTTATCTTTCTCCTATGAGGCTAAGAATGGACAAGCCATCCTGTAAACCAGAAGGATCTGGAGGTACTTCCCTATCCCTTCACTGACTGTGATGAAGTATAGGCAGAAATCATTTCTTCAAGGATTGTAGCCTCCAGATCCTGAAGTGCAATGCTGGGGTTGGTGGCAATATCTGAACACCTAATAGCAGAGTGGTAAAAAGGTACAAGTAACCAACACTAAAGAATTGCTAAATAAGCGATACTGAGAACTTATAAAGAAAACTGCCACTCCACCTTTTACCAGAGCATCTGGGAATACTTTTCAATTCATTCACTCTTTAAGGCAAATTGTCAGTGTCCCAAATATATCAATATTGTTCTTTGATTACAAATATGGAAAATAAAGTGTAATTACAGAAAATAAAGATTTTAAGAGGGAAGGAACCCAAGTCAATGTGATGTTCAAAGATGGAAGGGATGCACCCGATTTCCCTCTTGGCTCTCAGAAAAGCAAATCTACTGAAAGGGAGCTACATAGGCTTCACCAAACCCTGAGAGTGGTTATAAAAAAACCTCAAAACTTTAGAAAATTCCCATGCAGTAAGAGTTACCAAAATGCATCTAATTTTTTTTAAAAAGTTAATACTACCTCAAATATTAAAGTAAGAGCACTGGCACAAGAAGGAAATATTGTACAGCATACTCCATTGGAGCATGGACTTTTCAACTTCTTTTACAATGGAAGACTAATTGAAGAAGGAAATGTTTAACAGAGAGACAAAATGCAAAAATTTTGGAGTAAAATGCAAAACAAAAGCAAATTAGATATACAAAGAAAGCAACCGATTACAAGAGCATTTTTTGTTTACTTCAAAATAAATATTTTTAAAAGCTACTTTATTTTCTAAACATTCCAACATTACTCCATGTCTAAAAGTACTGCTCTCCTGACACACAACTTTCATGTTTAACATCACTTGTAAAAGCTAAACAAGTTAATGGAAGGTAAACAGCTTTAATTGCAGCTTTCAAGCACATGTTCAGAGACTCTCATCAGCTCTGGTATTATTTCACTAGTACTGTGCCATTAACTGAGGAACAGGTGTGCTGGTATCAGCTACCAGAGCAGCCAAGCTACCTTTTACAGGATGCCAACATTTTACATTCTTCTAAGTTCATACTTTTCTAAGCTAAACAGAACCATTACCACCACTGACAGCATAAGATATAATGGACTCAGCTCCCAAATGAAGTTAGGACTTGCTACTTTTCACTAGTAGAAAAAAAGATTTTATAAGCTATCTCATTTTACAGACAGGGATCCCAGAGCAATGATGCACCCAATGTAAACTAGTGGCTTAGTGACAGCCACCATGAGAGACAGGACCTCAACCCACATCCCTGTCCAAAACCACAGTTCCTCTTTCCAGGTCTGCAAACCAAAACTATTTAAATAAAAACTCCAGTGTCTTTCCTACTCCTATGGAGTAGAAGCAAACCAAATAATGCACAAAGATGATGCCTAGAGGTATCAGAAACTTGCACTGTGACAGGAAAGACAAAAGCAGCAAAGGTTCACACTGAAAATAGAGAAGGTGATTTCCACTAACCAAAACCTTCTAGTTACAGGGAAGGAGTCAGAGCTGCTGGAAGTCAGAACATCTAAAATAGTGATGGGACACAGCAAAGACACTCCCTTCTTGTATGCAGCAATAGCTTGGCAAAGAGACAGAAGCTGAAAGAATCATCCAGTCACTTGGAAGGAAGGGTTGATAAAAACAGCAGAGAAGTGAGGCAAAAAGTTAACAGAATCAACAGAGCAAGTGGTGGCAACTGGCAAGAAAACAACATAGGATTTGTCAGCAGAGATGGAGAAGGTGGTTGGTGGTTGCAGCTGAAAAGCCAAAGACTACAAAGTTTGTTTCTTTGTGGTGATGACCTGGCTTGGTGACGACACCAGCTCAAGTAGCCAACCACCACAGTTGCTTAAACAAGCAAGACACCCTGTGGAGTGGCACTGGGCTTGATGGAGTAATCCCTGGGATTA
The DNA here is from genome assembly GCA_023637945.1 of Phaethornis superciliosus. Classification (NCBI taxonomy): domain Eukaryota; kingdom Metazoa; phylum Chordata; class Aves; order Apodiformes; family Trochilidae; genus Phaethornis; species Phaethornis superciliosus. Next base: position 28,128,235 of record JAJQWJ010000007.1, read on the forward strand.
CCCAGCCCTTCATTACCACTGTGAGCTGAAGGCTTTGTCTCCCTGAGGCCCAGGGAACTGAAGTCAGAACAAGCCATTCCCTTTCTGTCTACTGACACATGTCTCTGGGTAGAGATAACTCAAGTGGGGGCTGCTCTGCAGGAATCTCCAAGGAGAGCCATCCAAGAGGGCTGGGATACACAGCAGGGGGAGGGGTGCTCAGCCAGCTAAGCAATGGCCTTTCTTTCCTAATTACACTTTTTTTGCCAAGATGTAATCAGTTTTCCTGCTTCATCTTCTGTTTGACAGCCTGCTCATCTCAGTTACCACCCTGCATGCTGATCTGGCAGGATCTCCTCTCCATCTCTTCCTGACACATGAGTATTTTTATTTAAAGCCCTTATAGACTAGATAGACTTCACTGAATCAGCAAATCTACTATGATTCCTACTTCTATAACTACCTTATATTTGGGTATAAAAATACATCCATCCCTTCTTCCCACACCTACACAAAGGATTGCATTCCAGCTATGCAGGGAATAGAAGCTGTAAATACCTATTAACAGCATTATCCCAGACTCTCTGAAGTCAATCAGCTATTAAGTTAAACAGTCACTGCAGCAGGACTCAAGTATTTAACTATTAACTAACTGAAATGAGACAACTGTTTTAATGCAGGGTTGTTCTATGTACAGGTTAATAGCAGGTGAGCTGCTGCAGCACCTAAAGTAAGAGATCATTCCAATGGTAATGGACTCGCCCCATCCTGGAGTCCTGAAGGAGATCTCACTTTCTCAGTGATGTAGTATGTGCATCTGGTGCCAAGGGAAAAGGGAGTGCCCTCTCCTGCCACTCCAGCTTTGTAATAGAAACTTGGGGCACTCCCCTCTAGAAAAGCATTTCCATAGTGCTCAAAATTGACACTTGTTTTTTGTTGCCCTGTAAAGAGGTATGGATATAAACTCTAGGGATATAAACTAAGGCTACTCATTTTCTCTCTGCATCTGCTCTTTGTAGGAGCAGCGCTGGTTTGCTCCTGCCATAGTAAATTTCCCCCCTAAATTTGGTAGCCAACAGCACAGACATCCCAAGGAGCCTTTTGGTTTCTAGCCTCTATCAACACACATTTTAGACTGCCAATTCTTTAAGGCTGTTTTAGTTCAAGTAATTCACCTTGGAAAGATCAAGCACCAAAGTCATTCAGAGTTGACTATGCGCCTCCATAGATTGGCAGGCTTTTATAAAAACAGGGGGAAGATCAATGAAAGTGGTTATGGTGGGCTTCTAAATTCATGGTTATGAGGGAAAAGCTACAGATAAAGAGAACCATAATTCAGTTGCCCTTCTCTAGAGGTTCTTTGTTCCATCATAGCCATGAAAAACAAAACTGTGCATTCCTGCAGCCAGAGCCCTGGACAGGTGGGTTGGTATTGCAGCAGCTCCCTGATTCACAACTCTGCCTCCTTCAGAAACAATGGAAAAGATATCTCAAACATTCAAAAGGATTTTCTCTCTCTAGTTTCTCCCTCTTCAACTGAGACTGTCCCTGGAGTTGGGGCCAGACATACTTTAGGTGCCTCCACTTCATCAGCCTCTTGGACAAATTTCCTCCTACAATGAATGAATTATTGAATTATTTCTCACTCCCAGACCACTGACAGACACATCCCCAGGGACTGTCTTGCATGATACAAAAATCTGAAAGGTGCATTTATCTTTGCTACCTTGCCAGTTCTCAGGGCCACATGTTATTAACAGAAATGATAAAGCTGAAGGGGAGGGGGAAAGATCTTGCCCAGCCTCACCTGCAAAACAAATGTATCGTGCCCCAAAGCAGCCTCTGCTGGAATTTCTATGCTTGTACCAGTGCAGCAGGTGTGTTCCTATCTGGTGATGTTTGATTATCTCACTCCAAGGATTTTTAAAGCCCATGGGAGCTAGAGTTTAACCCACTTATGACCACTCCTACTGTGAGCTCTCTTTTTCAGAAATCTAAGTCTGAACATTTTGGTGGGTCTAAAATAGCTATCAACTGACTTGAATGAAGCAGGGCTGGTTTGGGTAGTGTTCCTGGCAGCATTAGGTGAGAAGGCATAGGTTTGCATTTGTACTTTCGACTTCTCTGTTGCAGGCATGATGTTGCAGGAACTGTGCAGATCGTTGTGTGCAGATAAGCCCAAACAGCTTCATTCTTCCAGGCCCCACTGCTTCTCCTTAAAGGGGAATTCTCAAACTCTTTTACTCTAAACCTTCCCACCTGCTGGAAGGCTGTTTCTCACCAGAGGGCATGCATTTTCTTGGATACATAATTTCCCAGGTATTCTTGATGATGGCAACCTCCTGCCTAGGATTCAGATGGATTTCTTTCAGCTCCTAGAACCATATGCTGTGAATATATGGTAAGATAGCAAATTGGAATACAAAGGCATGAAGTGTGACAGTTCCTGCCCTGAAATATAACTTAGAGATTGGAGTGAGACACCACACAATGATAAAGTCACCCTGGAGATTAAAACGGAACCCACGTAGCATCAGCCAAAAAAAAATCAAAGCAGACTGAATAGACCAAGCGGTTAGCACTGCAAATGCCAGAACTCACACAGGCTGGTTTCCTCCACCCTTGTGTCTTGTGGCTGACCCACCTGCTCCAGCTGAAGCTTTTCTGTGGTTTTGGCACTTACAGAAGTCTTGCCTGAGTTGATGCCCCAGCCTTTGTTCAGGGGAGCACTGACACCGCAGCCTTTTGCCTCCAACTGGGTGCTCCCCCTGACTGCTGGGGTGAGAGTCCCCACGTTCACACCAAAGCCCTTGAGGGTAGCTGGCACAGGGCACCATCTGAGGGGGGGAAGGGAAAGGCATTTTTCAAATAAATATTCCAAACAGTCTGATGTGAGCGCCATAGCCTGAGTTAACTTTAGATTTCAAGTGGAAGAGCTGCTGGCAACTTGCCCAGATTCCCTGGCCTGCTGCCTGCCAAGTCCTCAGAGACTATTTTTATCATTATTTATTTATTAAATTTAACTGTCTTGGGGCTGGACCGCAGACAGATGGAATCTAAAAATGCAGACACTCAACGGAAAGCTAGTTGGGAGGTAGGGGGAGAGGTTAATTATAATATCTGGTCCTATCCCACTGAAGAGCAAAAAAACTTCTTAGAGAGTTTGTGGCTTAGCAGGCTTAAATTCTTGCAATTCTTCTAAGCACCACGTGTCCTAGAAAGAGATGGTGCTGGCTTACCTGGCAGGTACACATGCCATTTCCATACAGACTGGAAGATGGGCAACAGCTTATGAATTTGGAGAAAGGTCATGGACTAGAAAGAGCTCAAAAATGATGCCATGAAAGCTGGCAATCCACTGCGATTACAGGGAGAGATCACTTTAAGGAGTAACCTGAATCAGTAACTGATTCTTCACTACAAATTTGTTTCATCTGCTGGGATCCTCTACAAGAAGGGACTCTGCACTTTTTCTCTGGCTGCCCGAGACCACTAAATTATACTGCACAGGGTGCCTGTAACTATGCACTCAGTCCAGCTTCTGCTCCTAGATCCCTAGTGTTTTGCTCGTGCATTACAGATCTAAAGAGAATTCCTTTCCATCTTCCCCAACCTGAGCTGGAACAAAGCCAAAGGGACTATATATCCCATTTTAACGCCCAAACCACACTATGCTATTTGGAGAATGCAAAGCCAGCCAAAGCCACAGACAATATGGATTGTCCCAAAATACATTTCCAGATGGATCGCAATTAAATACAGAACACCTACAAAAAGTTTTCCATCTTCAAAAGGAACCAGTGCATCTGATGTACCTGAAAACCAGGTCTGGGTATGGGACAATATGGCAAGTGAGACTAATTCTTTCTACAACAGAAATACTTCAAACTCAGATGAATGCTTTCCACCCACAAACCATAAAGTGATTTTTTTTAAAAGCAAGCACTATTCTGGTTTCACTGAGAATAGCAGAAGCAAGGCATGTAAAGCACACGCTCAGGGTCACACAATACAATATAGTATTGTCAGCTCTTTGACCTTGCTTTTCCAGTGCTTACCTTGCCCTATTGTGCTGCCTGGACAATGTGTTGATAGACAACAGGCTTTTTATTCAACAGAGTCCTGTAAATCACAGCTATCATTCTGCCCACATCATGCCTAGGTTTAACTGAATCAGGAGCTGGTAGCTGTTGCTAGCACAACACCGATGGAGGAAACCTCAGTGTATTCACACAGTAACAGCACAAGCCTTGCAAGCATGACACAGCATTGGGAGTGCCACACAGAAATAGATTTGGTTTTGCTGCTAAAGGGCAGCCACTCTTCCACAGCAGTACAGCACGGGTCTCGGTAGTTCAGGTGGCTCACGTGATTCTGCATATCCCCTTGGGAGGGGATACCTTGGGGTTTTTACCTTGGTTTCAATGTGATTTCTGGATGCAACATGAGCCATAGGGAAAATGATGCTTCAGGACACTCTGAAAAAGCCAGGATGTTTGTAAATTATCTGACAAATTTGAGGTCTCACTTCTTAGCACTAATCCAGAGCTGAAAATTGGTTATCATCATCGCTGTGCGATCATGATTTTAGCAACATCTTAAAGACTACATACAAGTATTCCACTGAAGAAAGTTTTATTTGTAGTCCAAGCCTTATAGCCTATGGAGCATGGAGCACAAACTCTTCCTTTCTCTCATTTAGAGTAATATATTAGCAAAGAAGGCCATTTCCATGAGATCTGCATGTATTTCAAGATGTGAATATAGCAGGGCAGGAAAATAAAAAGGACTGTTTGACTGCTAATGAATCACCCTTGTTCAAAGTTTCCTTTGGGGCATTCTGCCATCTCTGTCACTTTGCTCTGCATGCTTTTTTTAGCTTAGCTCTTTCCTGGCTTCATTCACCTGACATACAACTCTCTTCAGGTTATAGGGATATACCTCTGCTTTTGTAATTCTGTATGTCATTACCTGGACAATGGATGAATTTATAGCTATATTTTAAGCTCACTGCAAGGGAAATGATTAAGGGGACAAAAGCATTCTTAAAAATAGCATTTTTCTTTCAAGAGTAGTCATGGTACAGTCAGAACAGCACTTGTATATCACTCCTCTTCAGGAGAACTTTGCTAAACATTAACTAGTTGCTCCTCATATCACTTGTGGCATGGTCTCTATAAACATGCATTAATTTCCTCATGAGTTTAATGAAGATGAGATTGATAAAATTAAATTGAGTTTCCAGAGAGCAGAGGTTAAATTAAATACATGCACAGGGACTTGAGCCCTTTCAAGCCCTATGTCTTGGCCTGTCTGTTAATAGTGGAACTTTTAACTGCTTTCTCCTCTTTTATTCTCATACGCTTCAGGTCAAAGCCTGTTCATTAGATGCATTAAACTAGAAACTATCAGCTCAAGAGCTGCATTCTGGCCGGTTTCACTCATACTAAATTCACACAATTTCACCCATATGAGCACGGACAACTGCTGACCTTTTGCTGCTGGGCAAGACATGCAGAGCAAAAAGGGACTCTGCAGAGCACTCTGCTGTGCCTGCTGAAGATTTCTTGACAAGAGTAGACACTGCAAAACATTCTGCGATGAGAAACTGAAATGGACCTGCTCAGCTGTTGAGCTTGACTCACTCTGGGCCACACAAACATCCGTGTGGCTGAGGCTGAAGTGACACAGCAGCTTCCTGTAACCATGGATCTGTCTACTTCTAACAATTCTGCATGTGCAGGAGGGCACTGGGAAGCTTGTGATCTGCAAAGTTAACTCTGCCCAGTTACATAGGCTCAGAGGCTGGAAGAAGAGGTGGTGGCAAGACAAAAACAGGGCACAGGAGCCTGCCAGCAGTTTGTGTTAGATGGATACAGCCCCTCAGATGGTAAAGCTTGCTAGCGGTCTGTTGTGTTTACAGTTAGGCAGCAGATGGTTCCTTTAAAAAAGAAAAGCTCAAGAACAAAACAGGAGGTAGCTCTACCACCAAATTGTTTGGTAAAAGTTTCCTACAATTTTTCCATTGTCAGTCCCAGCTGAGAGACGTTTGTTATGGAGAAGTCACACGTGCAGCTGAGGACAAGCACGTGTATGCCAGGAAACTCCAGTAAGTGTTATTCCCAACGTAAGATCCATGGCATGACATTCTGGGTCTCATCTTCACTGTACCAGTCTTTCTTTGCTCCTGCCATGCAGCCCCTTGTTCTCTCCTCCTTCCATCCTCTACTTTGAAGGCTCTTTCAACAATTTTGAGCATTACCCACTCAGCCTTTTGCCATATCCCCTCTGCCCCCTTCCAAGTCAGCAGCATGGCTTGGGCATACTTGGCCCATTTTGGTGCCCCACCCATTAGCCAGATCCAAGTCTCTGTGATTCAATGCATCCTACACAGCACACTTATCAGCTAATGAGATTTTGCTCAGCAAGCACCAGATAACACTTCACAATTCATTTTAATTGCAACTTCTTTGTAATGTTTTCTTTTCTTTGAGGAAGAAAAGAAAATTAAAGAATTGATTGGTCTGGTCTTTATTATAATACTGGTACAAATCCAAAGCAATCCTTGCTTTCAAAAGAACAGAAACAAGTTTGGTCTGAAAAATAACAACCCCAAGTGATGTCTCACAGCTGCTTCTCCTCAGCTTCATGCACCATCCTGGTTTCTCTTCCAATCTTCTCCCACCACCACCTCCAACCAGGCTCAAAAACCTTCTCCATCTCACACATGGCACTTGCTGTATCCACAGACAAATGCTCTCCTTCACAGCCCATTTTCCATTTGACCCCAGGGTCCCACAGACCTAATTCAACCATCTCATATAATATCCCACAACTTCTCAATAGTGAGCTACCACTGACATCCCTTGCCATGGATGGCACAGAAGGGTAAGGAGAAGAAAAGAGGCAGGCAGGACTACAAGCACAGAATTGAATAAGAAAGATGTAGCCCAGCCATTAGCATCTGGAAGTGCTTGCCCTCCAACCTTCACAGCACAGGCCATACCCTTCCTCTTCAGGCCATCACACACAGCACTTTTGATAGTAACCTGTCCCCTTTTGTTCTCCCAGCATTCAAATTCTAAGCTGCATTCTCACTGAAAATGTTTCTGTGCTTTAACAAAACTCAGACACCTAGCTTCTGAGTCTACTATATTTTCTTTCATTTCTATCAGAAATCTGCTGCTCAGAGTTTAGTGAAAGGCACTGTGAGATTTCTTTCTGCTCTACCCCACCAATTTCCACTGCTGATGACATAAGAAATCAGCATGCTGTGATATGCAACATTGGTCAGGCAGCTCATGCCTATTCAAGTGCAGCTACAAGCAGAAGCTCAATAAAATGATAGGAAATACAGAAGCCCACAAGCTTATTATTTATTCTGTAGAAGTGACAAGAGGCAAGAGGAGGCATTCACACCATTTACTCAATGAAAAATGCTCTTCAACGAGATTTTAAATGCCTAAATTCAGAAGACCCTTTTGGGAGCTTTTGGATGCCTGAGGCATCCAATGTTGAGTGCCCAGGCACTTCAGGAAAGAGTGGCTCAGGAAAATTTGTTTTAGAGGTTAACCAATCCAAGACAATGCAAGAAGATTTTACCCCTTCCTCAGACCTCTCCTCCCCTCCCTTGTTATTGAAGCTGGGAAGCCAAGGACCTCAGGAAGCAATATGCATTTGTCTTGTGCTGCAAGGTGGATGAGTCAAATGAGCTGTCCCCTGGGTTCACTATGACAAGTATCGAATGCTCCACAACATACCAAAACCCACTTTCATTCACCACCACATTCCCACCATGATTAGGATAGACACTCTCTGTACACACTCATCCAGGAGGATTAGATTGCTGTCCTTTCCACACTCCTCATAAACACCCTGGCATGGTGAGGGATTCTGCTGCCTCAAACAGCTGACCACATGAACAAAACATTGGATCAGACACAGGATCACTGTATTACAGTCTCCTAGACTCAAAGCAAGTGAACACGCATTAACACAGAAAGTAACCTCACTATTCCACATATTTTTCCTTTAGGAAAGTTATTCTGGGCTGAAAAAAACACCAATGTTTTAGGAAAAGTACCCAAGTTCAAACAAAGTCCAGCCAATGTTGTCTATCCCAGAGTTTCATAAACCCCTTCAAGGCAGGTGCTAACACACAGCTGTGAGTGCCACAGAAACCCTGCACGCCAGAACCCGTTCAGAGCCCGGCTGCAGGCAGAGGTGCCCACACGGCTTCCTCGGCTGCCGCTGACAACGCTGTTTTGTTCCTCCATAGAGCTGGTTTGTTTAGAGCCCTCTTTGGAAATTCCATGACGACACACGTGCGAAGCGCCAGCACCGACACGTGTGCTCCTCCAGGATTGTTTTCACCACAGTTAATATTCTACCCCCTAAGACCTCCTCCACCACAGTCTCTTCCATATGTTCATTGCTTCATGAGCAGGGATATATGGTCCCATCCACACACAGTTTCTGTCTGTCTGTCCTTACCCCTACCAGAAGTCACCAAACACTTCTGTGGTAGCTGCTTTTCATGAACTTTGGACCGTGCTCCGAAGGCAGCAGCAATGATGGAGCTTGCACACCCTTTGTGACCTCCATCCACTTGTGTAAATCCCACAAGCCAGTGGTCCTGATGACACAAAGTCATGGCTCTGCAAACGCTTCTCCTATAGAAGTATTTAGCAGTGCAACAGTGTAGGACCTTGGTTAGCAACACTTGAATATTAATACCAGCTAAGAAAAAATCTCCTCATTTCTTCAGCAAAACAGCACTTGACCCATGTTATCTAGAAAGTATCAGCTTGCTTGGTGACCAGTGTAAGCCCTACTTAAAAAGCAAGAAAAAAACTGGCTCACATTTGAATTGTCTCAATAATCATTGGTGCATAAGAAAAAGGCTGCCAAAGTAAGTCCATTAACCCACTGTATCATCTTTAGTGAAGGAATTCTGTAAGGCAATTTTTCTTTAGTAGGGACTAAGGCTGAACTTCTTGCCTACAGCATCCACTCAGTAAAACTGGTTATTCTGTACTCCTGTCCACTGCAATCCTTCTGCATGAAAAAAAAAAAAAAAGAAAAATTTCATAAACTACCAGTTTCCTACTAAGAGACATCCTGGGAGACACTGTAAAGGTATTACTTGTCAGGCACTCAAAAAGACAACTCTAAATGCCATACAAGCAAGGAGACCTGCACCAAAATTTCATGACTAATTGACATGTCCCATCTATACTTCCATGCCTTCCTCTTACTGTCAAAGACTCATAAGGTCTCTTCTAGTATTTTAACCCCTTACTTCTCCTATAAATGCCAAGTATCCCAAGTATGCCAACAAACGTCAAGTTTGTTTTGCCAGAACATTTCCTACCCAGTCTCACTTTAAAATCTTTTGGAACAGTTAATATTCTGCTTAAGAATCACATAATGTAACTCCATATATATGGAGTTTATAGACACACCATCTATACTCCAACATATACACAGTCCAGAGAGCCACCACTGGTAAAAAACACTGCATATCAGCCATATTTTAAGGTTCCTGTCACTCTGATACCTATATCAAATAGGATAATAACAGCAGAATTGCTCTGTAACTTCCCACCAGCACATTCTCTTGCCAGGCGATGCCACTTGCAGTGCAGGTCATCAGAAACCAGCACAATGTTCTGCCGAAAAGAGAAACTGAGTAACAGAGCACATCACAGAGAGATGGTACTGGAGGTCTGTGAGGCCCAACTGCAGCATGTGGGGCATGTCATGGCCTGGTTTGCTGGAAATAGGTTTCATTTACTCTGCAGCACTGGTAGCATGAACAGGCAGGTGGGCCAGGCTGGGCAGCAGAAGAAAGAGGCAGAATGCCAAGGTAAGCCTGAAGCAAATTAAATATCAGAAGGCAGCAGGTTCCTTTGAGACTGCTTGGTTGCTCTTTTGGCAGAAGAGGAAAGTGAGCCATTAAGGAGGTAGAATACACCCGTGTTGACTTCATTTGCAGCACTAATTGCTATGCACGTGCACTAATTGCCCTCACATCAAGTGCAGGGGAGCAGGCACTACTTGAATCCCATGGAGTGGGTGAGGCTTCCAAAGTAATGCTTGTTGGGTCACGCTCCACTTGTACCAAAGCAAAATGGAGGGAACTGGGGCAGTATCCTTTTTAATAAAGTTATCTATTGCAGTTTATTTAGGGATCAAAGAGAAAACCTTCGACCGGATTGTCAGACAAAATATCAACAAAGTTTGGAGTCTTTTACCAAGATGAGTGGGGGTAACAGTCAGCGAAACACGGTTTCAAACCTGTTGTCACTTTGGAGCACAGGGCAGTGGAGATCCCATTCTGCAGCTGCAGGAACCTTTTGCAATTATCTCTCACTTTGCCAGTAAGCAACATGATTTGACTGCTGCCGGTAGCTACCTGCACAAGTAACATGGACCAGAAAAATAAGGACCAGAAACAGGAACACAGAGCTGCACTACCTGGTTGTTGTCTTTAGCAATCTTCAGTTGCATCTGTGTTTGCTCCTAGTTCCTTAGAACTGTATATTTTCACTAGATAATACCCATCCCTCTGATCTGTCATCACAGGTGCATATATGGACCTCTCAGACCATTTTTGTCCAGATAAATGGACTAAACTAACTGCAGCTGAGTTGGGATAAAACCAGGCCTGGAGCAAAAAACAGGTCAGTTCCCGAGTTTGACCATCTCTTTGGCAGGTACGGCTGCCATAGTACACAAGAGCAAAACACTGGAAAACCAGAGCCTCTGATCAATTACTACATGGGTGAAGAAGAGGAAAATTCACCTCTCAAATGTGCACTGCAGTGTGGCTAGTACAAGACGGATGCCTTTCAGTAATGTGAAGATTGATCAGTGCAAATCAGTCACTATTGTTCTAGACCAGCTGTCTCTTCATAGAGAAAAATCTCAAAGGGAGCTGAAGGCACTTTGCAAGCAGCCAGAGGGAAATAGGTATTTTTAGTGACAGGCAGAATGCAATTATATTCCAACTCATATCTTGTGGTGCTAAATAAAAACTAGACTAGGCAACAAGGATTTCTGATATGGTTTGAACAGAGACAAGAGTCCCATTACATCTGGCTGGGGCAGAGGAAAAAGAAGGTATCCTGACCATTGAGATTCAAGAGTTGCTTAACTCAGCCCAGGAAATCACAGCCCTACCTAAGGCCACTATGCAGAACACAACTTACAGGTCTTTTCCTCTCTATTCAAACTAAATCAGCACTCTCTCTCATTCCATCCAGACCCAAGGCTAAGCTTCCACCAGCAAACCAACAGTACAATGCCACACATTTGAATGGAGCACAATATTTCTTTTTCTCCAATAATCTTCAGCAGAAGGGTTGGCGGGTGAGAAGCTGTCAGCATCTCTACCTGTGAAGACTTCTGTGTGGTGGATATGATCACATTGCCACAGGGCACTGGCAGAATAGTGCATGCAGTATTGCAGAGAGATTAAACAGAGGAAGAGCTGATGGAAACCAAGGGAGCTCCTCCCAGGAAAGACAGAAGAGTGTCACCTGTTGCTTCAGTTTTTAACAACCTGGGGATCCTAGACCTACATATTACAGCATAATGTCACAGCCACAGCTAAGGAATTGGTTTTAGTCTCAGCCCTAAGCAAGATGCCAGGAGCTCTGAAAGCCACCCATGTCTCTGCAGAGTACATCATAAGCACTCACAGCAGTCCCTAGCAGAGAAGTTGTTGTATTGAGGAGACATTTGTGTCCAGGCTCCCAAGAAGCAGCTTTGGTCACGGGACCAAGAGTTGCCTAAGCATGACAGATAAGCTTCTCTCTTGACTCTGTCCCTATCAAAACCTGCACCAGCCCTTGCCAAGGGGTTTGAGCATGTAGCACAGAGGGTGACATTATCTCTTCTTATAGAAAATGGCATATATGGGCAATGCAGCAAGTTAATAACATAAAGTACTGCTGACTTACATGAGCTACAGTCTTACCCTGGAGATATTATGGTAAAGATTGGTCTGTTCAGAAAAGTTCATCAAAATAAATTGAAGAAAATTATTTAAACCTGTGTAAACACTCTTCTTAAGAAGCATGACTTTATTTAGTTTCCATTCCCTCTGGAAGTGAATTAAATTAACCAGGCCCATTTGCATTTAAAATAGAAGAATAAGGTGATTTCAGAAATGGACTATAGTTTCTCTATTCTGGGCTCAATATGGTCACTAATCTACCCAGGGTTACCTTTCCTAGATATCATTACTTGGACAAACCTTTATTGCCTTGACTGCAGAGAGATACTACGTTAGGGAAGCAGGAAAACTAAATCACTGTCTCCTAACTTTCATTAGCAAGGGATGAAAATATTTTCAGGAAATACTTCCTTAAGTATTTGGTCAGAGTCATTTCAACCACAGCTGCAAAAAGCATACACTTTTAAGAGTTTTCCAATGCTACTAAGTTAAACAAGTACACCTATCTCAACAGCTGAGGAATAGGCACTGGAAGGGAAGTCACCTGTGAAAGGACATTTAACCTTCAAGCTTACTGCTCTTACTGCAGTGCTTTCAAGAACTGTACCAGATGTCATATAAATGTACAGTTTGTGACAAATAGAGAACTGCAGGCTCTGAGTGGGAACTAAAGATAGGTGGAACAAGGAAAGTAACAGACAGTTTCAGCTAAAAGAAGACAGAGGTCTAGTCATGGACAACTGTTCTTCACTATCTGTTCCTACCCTGAGCTGTGCTTTGTTCACTTAAAAAACACCCCAACAAAACAAACAGAAAGCACATCAGTAGCTTTGTGACCCCAAAGAGGAAAGAAGGTTTTTTTCAGATGGGCCCATGATTTGTACCTACCACAAACAGCTTCAGCTGACTTGATCTTGTCTTCATAAAGTGGGATGAAGCTGTTGACCTCTGGAGTATTCTTAAACCATATCATCTTCTGGATTTACAGCCTTCAAAGGTTATCAGTGCATTTGTCATACCAAGAGGGTGACACTTGCTTCAGCACACCAACACAAATAAGAACATATAAGCCTGGGCTCTATTCCCTCATTTTCTGGCTTGTCAACAGCCTGGCAAATTTCTCAGATATGATAGAAAACCCCCATATGCACAGCAGCTATTTGTTGGTGTACTGCTAAAGAGTACAGAACAGAAATGGAGCAAAGAAACATGCCATATTAAACATCAGTTAAGAAGGCAAGAACATAATTACCCAGTAAGAAATCCAGGCATGATGTCAGAACCCCCTCACAAACTAACATGACCATCTGTGTTATGTTTGAAGTAAACACCATGACACTGAGCAGGAAAATCCCCCCAGTATGTTCTATCACAGGTGGTATTGTTATAATCCTGTCTTTCTAAGGGAGAGGAAAAAAAAGTACTGGTTCAGTACACCCTCAGTTCAGAGATCACTGCAGATTGCTTTTTCAACTGGCAAGTACTGTGCAATTCAGCATTTAAACTTTTTTCCCCCCCTCTATACCATCTGAACAGAAGAAATCACCAAGTGTAAGAGGAGAACTGTTAAATGGGCTAAGTAGTCTTTACTGGCCTTAAGATCCAGACCACCACACAACAGCAGTTCCCACACTAGTAAACTGCTTCATGTTTAATGGCTTTAAATACTCCAGTTAGCTTTTAGCATGAGTGAGACTGACATTTTAATTACACAGTCTCCCACCACAGTGCAGACTGTCCTCTTTTGCTAATACTGCACTGTTTCTTCCTTTCCCCTATAACATTTCTTGTAATCACCTTCCCCCCAAAAAAAGAAATCCAGGGAACTGTCTGCATTAGCAATGTTTTTTTATGACAGACTCTTGCAAGGAAAGTCATAGCCCTTTCTTTTATTATGTGAGACAGAATGTCTTATATGAGCTGAAAAACATTTAAAGGAAAGAAGAGTTTGTGTAAGTTGCTGCTTCAAGAGATCTGTTTCTAATGTCTGTGGGGAAAAAAAAAAACAAACACAAACCTTTCTTCATTTATATTCCCCCTCTATTGCATCAACACAACCTTTTGTCTACTGTCTGCAAAGATGTACTCTGATACTAGTGGAATGTGTGTGTTAAATTTGTAGAGCAGATTTAAACCCAAACTAAAGCTTTCAAAAGCAAAGTTTCCTGGGAAAAGGAAAGATGGCCCTGCAGTACCACAAGGGCCCAATTAACAGTAAAAAAAATTATAGGTGTTGCATGGATGTGTAAAACTTTCCATGAGGAGAAAAGCAAGTTTAATAGTACATTTGAAAACTCACTCAAACTGCAGAAGCAGCAATCTAACTAGAGGAATTAAAAACAAAACCAGGGCAGGATTGAGGCTACTTTGAAATAAACTCCTCTTCTGGAGAAGAGAAGCCAAAAGTGATGACCATATAGTGTGTTCACTGGATTTACTTGATGCTATTATTACAGACAGTCAGGATAACATTTTAAGCACACAAATGTGATTTATGTTCTGTATGTGTGGGGAAGAGAACAAGAATACATTGCAATTGCATTAGTGACTTATAAACACAAAGAAAAAAGTACATAAAGATATTTTACTTGCAGAACCAAGTGACAGTACAATGACAGTCTGTATAGGAATGCTGTAAGAAAAATCCTACTCAGCATTAGCAAGGTCAGCCTGGCACTAGAATCAGTACTGCTGGGGAGAATTCTCAAATCATGAGGTCTAAATGCATCACTTCTGTGGTGTAAAACCGTGCCTGTCCGAAACCATTCACAAGCTTGGCCAACAACCAGGCTTCTGATGGTAGAAGGGCTTTCTGAATGTTGAAATGCAAGGCTGAAAGCAGGAGGTAAAGGCAGAGCTTTAAATTGTGTTCAATCCATTTCTCCAAGTGTCAGAACAAGACCATCTCATGTTAAATTCTACCACAGATCTGTTCAACAGTGCCACTCCTGTACCTGCCAGTGATGAGGCTGGCAAGTCTCATCACCATCATGAAACATCAAATATAGATTTCCTTGGGAGAGATCCAGCTGCAGGTGCTAAAAATTGTTTTGACTCCTGCCTTGGCCTGACAGCCATTTTATGTATGATCTTATTAAGTGCCAGAAACTTCAAGCTTTCCTATGATAAGGTGAGAACATTTTGGAGTTCAGGAGACAAATATTAAAATCCTTGTCTGTTTCTCACACCCCCTCATAACTAAGTTATCCTTTTTAATATCTTTGGGGTAGTGTTTTTTCATTCACATGAGATTTCCCCTTATGTGCTTACCTGCCCTGAGGACTCCATAATAAGAAATCAAATTAAATTTCTGGCAGCAGCAAAATATGTCTCAAGTAAAGACAAAATAACTTTTTTTTTTTTTTTTTTTTTTTTTTTTTTTAAGTATAATCAATCTCAAAACAAAAATAAGAAAGAACATTACTTGGATGCAAGATATCACAAGTTCAGATCACTAGGCAAGACTTCAGAAGGAGGTAAGGAACTAACACTGAGCATATCCCACATCAAAACACAAGACTCAAAGGAGATTTAGAAAGTCACACAGCACTTAGACAGGAACTCCACCCACTTCCCAGAAGCTGTGAATCTTAACATTCCTTGCACACACTTGGTCACTGTCCTATCCCCCTGGGCCACAAAAAAAATCATGTAGCACATCATGAAATGTTGTAGCAGCTGGAAGGCTCAGAGAAAGCTTTGGTGCACTCTAGCTACCCTTTGCACTGCATTTTCAGGATACATTGCTTCTGCAAGGTGTCATGTAAATTCTGCAATATGAAGCAGAGTGGAAAATAAAGGTTGCTCAAGACTTGAAAAACTTGGAGCCCTGTCTTCTACCTCCCTAAACAAAAGCAGGTATTTTATCTGAACTGAACCCACCTGCACAGGAAAAGATAAAAAGGGGAGAACAGAACTTTTCAAAGCACAGATTTTTGGAAGTCACTACTATCCACAGTGTGGAACACTTTACCACATACGTGGAAGTTGCTGTAAAAATAATATCAATTTTTGCATCTCTATGTTTCAGCTTTGCAGGAGATTTTTGATTGCATCTTCTACCACAACAGAAAGCACATTCTTTTACTTCAATTAGAAGATGAGAATAATATCCAGTATCAAAATACAAAGACAAAATCAGCTATTCCCAAAAGACTATTCCAATTACTGCCATGTCCAAAAAGTTAGTAACTGTCCCTATTTTCTTAAAAGACTGAGAGCGCACTATGGTGCATGACTGAAAGATTAGCTAATCAAACACAAATTGAATGCATTTGGAGAACAGTCTGGTGCCCAAAGTTCACATTCCAGCTGGGCAGAGTCCCAGTTCTCTTCCACCCCAGACCTCAGCAGTGCTGCCCAAGCAACAATGAACTCGGAGCAAAAGGGCATTTAGGAAGTGCTGGAGCCAATTCAAGCTCTGAGAGGGCACAACCAGTTCCAGAGAGACTTTAGCATGAGGATAATCATTATTTTATTTCCACTGACATTCAAGTTTGTAAATTGCCTGAATGTAGTTAATCACAAAAGACTGTGTAAACAAGGTGTCCTGCCTTGGACAGGTCTCTGACAGAGTATAGGAGTCACAGTGCAAACCATCACAGCCAGGACACTGAAGGACAAGTCAATGACTGCTTTGTAAGGTTAGGGCATGGAAAGCTATCCTATGCTTCAAGCATCTTGATGAAACCCAACGTTTTGCTGACATATTTTCACCTCTCTAGAAATAAACAGAACTAGCACACTTTGCCTTTTCAAGCATGTCATTAAAAATGCTTAGGACAAGCTTTTTGCTAGAACTACAGCATATGGCAGAGCAATGCACCTAAAGTATCCCCATCAGGCTTTATCTTCAATTTGCCAAGATCCAAGCCAACTATAAGACCCTGATTGCTACCATAAGGCTAAGAGAAGTGAATCAAACAAGTGAGTGTATGAAGACAATAAACCTATTAAGAGTCCAGAAATTCAGAGAAATTAGAAGCATAGCACTCAGTGTTACATTAACAGTTAATGCTACCAGTGAACATTGCAGTAAAACATCAAGAAAATACAGGGAAGGAGGATAAATCAAGGGGGGTGAGGGGGTGGATATCAGGAAGTAGCAGGATCATAGGGTGATTTAGGAGGTAAGAAAAACAGATGTCTTTGCAAACTCAAGCAACACACTCATTCCCAAGAGATACAAACAATATTCTTATGAAGGACTAATTGATACACAATACATCAGGGATTTCATTAATTACCTCTTTTACAGAATTACACTAGGGAAGGCAACTATCAGTGCAACAGTTACTGAATATTTTAAGTTGCCATTTTTATTTTTTGAACACAAGACTGCAAATCATTAGATTTACCAATCTCAAAGTGCAGCTCAAGGAGATTCTTCAGTTGCTAGCACTGATGGAGCATATCTTACTACATAAGCAGCTCTTCTGATATCAATGTTTATGCAGAACAGGACATTAAGTGCTGTTTGGGGTACATGGTATCCAGCCCTGTGTAGCCAAGTGCCTTAAAATCACAACCTAAATCAACATTACTTGAATTTACTTTCCAGATGGACAAAAGTAAACCAGGCAACAGACATAAGAAAAGTGACATAAAGATCTATCTGCATTAGGTAGGACATCTCTCTGTCTTTATGAATAAAGACCACACAAAGACAACGACAGTGAAGTAAGTGACTTGATCAACGTACTTCTGAGAATCTGTTAGTCTTGAAATTAGTCATCACCTACATATCTGAAGCATGCTGAGGTTGAGATGGAACATACAGTACTCTTTCTCCTGCTATGTGACTTGTTAAGTATCACTTAAATTACATGGAAAAACCATGTTTACGAGATGCTAGCAGATAGCCACAATACTCAAGTTGATATCCTATTACAGTAAGAAGTTGGTTTTAGTCCTGCTGAAGTAATAGTTTACCTAGGAAAATTAAAAAGGGATACTACATGGGTTTTCACATCAACATCATCCAAGAAATGGTTACACTGAAATACTACATTTTCAAGACAGCCACCATGCAGCTGTGGATCAGTCTTGTACCTTTAGCATGGACTGACAAGGAGAAAGGCCAACATACTCACAGTTCTCTGAAACGAAGAATGAGTAATTCTAATGTAACGTTGTTACAATGGAGGCACTTGAAAAGGGGCTGAGCAAGAAGCAGCTCAGCATCAGAAGCCTTGAATTAGAGTGCTATTAACAAGGGCCAGGTGCTGGGGCAGCTGTTCAGAACTATGCTATCAGAGATCCTTTGCAGAAAGTTTGCAGCAGTATTTGGGGAGGAAAGAAATCAGAGCATTTCAGTTCCTTTCGATAAGCTTACTGGCACAAGAAAAGAAAGGAAAGAAAGAAGGAAAACAGAAAGAAAAAGAAAAATTATAGAAAAGAAGGAAAGAAAAGAAGGAAAGAAAAGAAGGAAAGAAAAGAAGGAAAGAAAAGAAGGAAAGAAAAGAAGGAAAGAAAAGAAGGAAAGAAAAGAAGGAAAGAAAAGGAAATATTTATCTTTCCCAGTCTTCTGTTTTCGTGGTACCTTAACAATGACCCACACACAGGGAGTTAATAAACTACAAAGGCTTAATGGTATCCTTGAACAGGGAGCCTCAGAAAGTTACAATAAAACCGGTTTGGATGGGAAACCAGGAGTAAATCTAACCTCAGTCTACTGGTTTGTTTGAGGTTTGTGTATGGCATTTTTATCCCTTACCCCGGTCCCTCACCCACTCCCACACACAATCGCTATCCCTTTTTAAGCCTGATTCAAAGACCAATAAACTCTGTTGTGAAACTCCCTCTCCCTTAGTCCCTAGCCTTACAAAAATGTCAGTGCTTACTCAAGACTCCTCACTGAGAGCAGCTGCTCTGCTCACATGACCTCAGTTAAGCATCTGCAACCCGTACACTCTAAGTTCTTCCCATGTGCCTGAACAAGTTTGTGGATCAGCTGGGTTGTTTCCATCTACCAGAACACAGAATAAAATCTCAGTACCATCTTAGTTGTGAACGCAAGGCAGTTTATTGATAAACAGTATACTTCTTTCTTATTTAAGTATGAGATAACCTCATTCACATGTAAAGTAACCTCATTCTTAATGTGAATCCTGGAGCTGAATGTTTTCAGAGCCGGAAAGTTACTAAAAAACAACCCATGGAAAAGGATGGCTTAAAAGAGATACACTGTATATATAAAGAGAGGAAGACAGCTTGTATACATTGAAACACATTTATAATACGAACTGTCAGCTAACCTACAAGGACACCAACCTGAAGACAAATATAGTCAGCCCCTACCCCACAGATCTAAAAGTGGTCCCTCTAGAATAAATTGATTATAGGCAGACAAAAACCCTACAACCTTTAAGCAATTAAGATTTGTATATGGTGGAGTGTCATACATTTAACGTGCTCAGATTCCAGCAGCAGTCTTTGGATGGAAGTAAATTATTGGACACAAGATTTCCTTTTCTCCTCTGCCTCAGCATTACATAACTTCTGAATATAATGCTATAGCTTGTACTAATTAGCATTTTTTTCTTCCAATCAAGAGTCAGTTCAAGAAGCCAACATCATTGCCTCTACTTGATCAGGTTCAAAGAGGTACCAAGTATTCTTGCTGCTTTTGCTAGGGGTGCTCAGGGCATTCTTCAAAGACCCCAAAGTCCTCTAGGAAGCAAAAAGAAGTCAAAGCCTACTTTCAAATTCCAGCAACCCCGGAATAATTATTTTAAAAATCAGCTCAGTTAAGACTGAACAACCACAACTGCCTTTGATCCTGTCACCTTGCCAACTGAGAAATGGCAGATTATCTTAACCCTTCCATGAAGCCTGACTAGCATAGCCTCAGACCAGACAGTCTGTTGACAGACATGTCCACTAGTGCTAGAAAATTCAGACAATAAAATCATACATCCTCAGCAAAGGAAGCCAACAAGTTGCCTTTCTCCCCAAAGGGACCTACAAGCAAGAAATTCACAGTCTTGAGAAAGAGGAACAGCAATGTTTTTAATAGGCTCCTGAGCCTCAAGAGTCTACACAAGAGTCACCCAGATTTGAATGTTAGCTGATCATAACAAGAACATATGATTTTTTCCTTGCTTGGAAACAACCAGGAGAAGATTAAAAGAAAAAAAAAAAAGCCTACACAGAGAACTTGCTTAAGTGTTACAGTTAAAAATTCCATGAAAAAGAGAGGAAAGGAGATACACGTTCTAATCAGGCTTTCTTCTGTGACTGCTGTGGATATAGAACCACCTGGTCAAGTAGTCACCAATGTATTCACATCCACTCCTGCTCCACAAAACCCAGGCTGATCTGACTGCCAGCATGAGGTCACTGAAAGCAATTTAACCCCCTCCTCACAATTTATCTGGTGTTCGCCTACCTTTGCCCCTGTTAGTTTGAAGGGGGAAAATAGGGCTTGTGTGCACCTCTGGGGCTGAGCACAACAGATTTCCATGGCAACGAGATACAGTCCCAGTGAGAAAGGCCTGTTAATAGCTGAGAGCTGATGTGCTCTGCAGAAGCAGATTTTTCTATCAGCCAGCCAGAGATAGCAGCTCATGTTCATACGCAAAAGTGCAAGGAATCTGATTTTTGGCCTTGTACAACCCCACTGAATCCAGTCAGAGCTACGCCAATGTAGACCACAGCAAGATAGAGGCCATCATCTGAAGTTAGTAGGAAAAATAAATATGCAATACAGAGAGAAATGCAAAACAAAATATGAGTACTCCTGAGACTTTCCTCATTACCTGAACATTTCATGCTAACAGTGTTAGCAAGAAAAGGAAAGCAATTTACTGTGCCATCACCTACTGCCTATGCTTTTACCTTCCACAAGTGCACATATACACACAAACTGAATATCTGACTAATAACCCTGCTGCATTTGGAAAGGGAGTGAGCTATCATTATCCAAAATGCTCCACTGAGGGAGTCAATCATTTGTGATTTAGGCTCTTTTCCATTAAAATACAGTTACCCACACTTTCCAGCATAACAATATTTCATGCACTCATTGTATCCTCCAAACTCAACTTTGGTTATAACAGGCTAAGTCTTCTGGCCATAATCATGATAAGCTTTGCCTTCATATGTAAGCATGCAGTCTCCATACACTGAATTCAATAGGACAAGTCTTGGTTTATTAAGTTTAGAGCATGCACAGACTTTGCAGGACCAGATCCCCAGCAAGGAAGAGCTGAGGCCATTAGCAAACTTTTCCAAGTCAAGCAGAAAAACAGCAACTGTCCTGCTTACAGTGTATGCTCTGCTGGAAATATACAAAAAGCCATTTATATCAAGCATAAGAAAAATATGCCATGTACAGTTTATAAAAACATCTGTTACAAACTAAGAACGAAGCCAGAAACTGTCCAGGTAGGCTTAACTGGGGAGGGGGTGTGGGAGTGGTGCAGAAAATATAGGGGAGGGAGGAAGCATAATTTCATGGGATATTTTGTAAAGCAGAGCAGCAACAGCCCCATCCTACTGAGGTTTTATTTAAACCCCACAACTTTTCCTGTCACTGCAATAGGTGGAACTCAAATTAAGGAGACTCAGGGCAGGCACTGCGAGCACAAGGCTTTATTTTTAATTATGTGACAAAGTTGTAAAGCTATCAAACACTGCATTTTACTAAACAATTCACAGTTACATACAAGTGCCAGGGCTGACTCTGTCACAGCTCTTTCTTGTTCAGAGTACTGCTCATCAGAGAGATGGCAGTTACCACATAGATACGATGTTTTAAGTCAATGGTTTCCCGATTGCCAAGGTGTCTGGTAAGCACATGAGCCCCAAGACTGCTTACTTCTCTTGAAGGCAAGAGTGGCGCCTTGTATTGCCACTGTTTGTACTGATATGGTAATTAAAAATTGCACTGTAATGCATTTGATAATAGACTTATTGTTCCCATGAATTAAACTGCTTCAGTTGAACATGATATCACAGCTAAATAATAATCTGTATTTATACTTTTAACTTTTTTTTTTTTTTTTCCTGACTGCACATGAACTCTGGGAATCTTCACCGCAGATATTTCCAGCACATCTCAGAGCAGACAGCCTCGTGCTTAACCAAAAGCTTTCTCCACATTGCTGTGGAGCACACTCTAATCCCCAAGCAAGCACTGAACTGACACCAAACCCACACTCCAGCCTGACACATGAGGATAACCTCTAGCTGAAAAAAACAGAAAGACTTTCCACACATTTCTCAGTAACACAGCAGCACGCTCAGATACCACTCCACAGATGCACTTAGCACAGAGCTGTTTACCCTAAATACAACTGAAGGGCATTAGCAGGGCAGGCTGACAGCACTGGAGCAGCGGTCACAGGAAACCAGCAAGGCACATTTCCCAAACATTGAGAGCCTTAATAAAAAGGAGCAATGAGGAAACACCACAGCTATAAAAGAAGCAGGCTTACAGGCTAGCCACCACATTGTACAACATCCCGTCCTGTGGCAGGTAACCTTGGAGGTTCAATAGAAAGCCCCAGCAGCCTTCCAGCAGCAGTAGGCCTGTGGGAGTCAGACAACTTGGCTTTCTTTGCCCTTTAATGTGGCGAGCAGGTGGGGGCTGTCGAGTGCATACCTGAAACTGGCCCGGGGCTCACCTACCTGCTTCAGAAGGAACTTATCCTCCGCGTTGATCTTGAGGGAGACAGCCAGGTGGATGGCAGAGAGCACCACCCCGCTGATGACCGCAGCCCTCATCCGCACCGGCAGCAGCGTGTAGATGCTGTAGATAAAGAAGACGGTCCACCAGATGCCCTCCGAGGCACTCCTGGGCCACACCAGCAGAACCCCTACCACTTGCACTGCCAGGATCACCAGGATGACAGAGTAGCATGCCAACCACATATGGTCCTGGTGGAAGTTATTGCGGTTGCACACCATGCAGAGCACCACCATCAGCAGGATGGCCAGAGACAGCACCACGACGTAGGATACCTCATAGTGGCCGTGCGCAGCATGGAAGATCAGCATGACCACACAGACCAGCACCAGCACGGCCATGAGCATGGTGAGGCTGCTCTGGTTGAGTCGGAAGAAGTAGCGCTGATAGAGGCGCTCCAGTTTCTCCGACTGGAACTTCTTGGACCTGAAGATTTGCAACAGACTGCTGCAACAGCTGCCCATGGAGAAGGCCGCCTCTGAGTCCTCCTCGTCCCCGTCCTCCTCCTCCAGCTCCTCAATCTTGGCCTTGATGCGTTTCTCCTCTAACCCCAGCTCGACAGACCGGGGCCGTACCTCCCCCTGCTCTCCCAGCTGTCGGGGGCTGGCATTGTTGGGGGCAGCAGGGGAATCACCACTGGGTGGGTGGCGGGACCGGTGACGTCGGCTGTCGTCACCGTGCTCCTGCCAGGCAGATTTAGACCTAAAGCTCATCATCCTGCAGCCACTCTCCCCACGGCTCCGGTTCACCTGGGGCTCGTAGTCTTCCTCGCTTCTCCACCTGCTCGACATGCGGGAGGCCTTCTTGCCCGAGGACCTGTTGGGAGCCGGCGGGTAGGAGTAGCCATTGGCCCGGGCCTCTGCGTCGCCCCAGGCCGAGCGGTGCTGCTCGGTGGCTGCCCAGGGCGAGGGGCCACCAAAGCCCGGGGGGCTAACGCTGTTGGACCGGGACATGCCCTGAGGGAAGGGGTAGAGGGCAAAGGGATGACCGTCGGGCAGGCACAGAGGGCTCCTCTGCCACTGGGGACAAGCAGATGAGAGAAAACCCCAAAAGACCACGGGGTGAGAAAGGGAAAAAAAGAAAAAAAAAAAAGAAAAAAGAAAAAGAAAAAAAGAAAAAAAAAAAAAAAAAGAAAAAAATTCCAAAACCTGCAAGCCCCGGGAGAAGTCACCGGGTGTCTCCCAGAGCCGGGGTCTCCCCGGCGGGGACCTCAGGACAGAGCGGCGGTGGCGGACGCCATCGTCGGCCCCGGTGCTTTGGCACACCCGAGCGAGCTCGGCACTGCGGGGGCCGGGACGCCCCCGTCTCACGGCAGCTCGCCCTCAACCGGGCCGAGGCGGCCGCAGGGGCTCCGGGGGAGCCGCATCGCAGCGCGCCGCGCCGGCCCGGCACCCGCCGCTCCTGGCCGGGCGCGGGGCGGGCGGGTTGCGGCACCGTCCGCCCCGCGGGGAGGCGGTCCGCTTGGCCGCCCGCTGATCGGCGGGGAGGGTACGGAGGCTCAGAATCGTAGGGCCGCGGCAGCCGGCGGTAGCATCTCCTGCCGGAGGGGCCCTGGGCGCGGCGGGGGTGCTGCCCGCGGCGGGCCGGGATGCGACGGTGGCGGCGCCCCTGCCTTCCCTCACCTCCCAGCGGCGGCGGAGCCCCGGCGGGAAAGCAGAGCCGGCGGCAGCCGCGCTGCTCATGCACACGGCCGCCGCCGCCGCTCCGGCTGCCGCTCCCGCTACACCGCGGTGCCTTCGGGCGGCTGAAGAACCCCTTCCACGGGCACCGGGGGCGGGGGGGGGTAAAGGGAGGAAAAAAAAACAAAACCGCAAATCTGAAGGGAAGGGATTAAAAAAAAAAAAATTAAAAAAATAAAATAAATAAATAAGAGAGGCGGGGGCTCGGCTCTACCCCCTTCCCCCCCCACACTTCCCCGCGCTGTCAGAGGAACGGAGCGGCGGCGCGGGGCAACGGGCGGCAGGAGACCCGCGCGCGTTTGTGTCAGTGAGGGCGGCAGCGGCCCGGCCCGGCCCCGCGCCTCTTTGTACTCCCCATTCAACCGGGCGCCGGCCGCGCCGGCCCCCGACACCGCCCCCCGCCCGCCCCCATTGGCGCGGCCCCCGACGCCGCCTCCCGGCATTGGTCGCTGCCGGCAGCCGGGCCGCCAATGGGCGCGGCCGAGGGGCGGGCAGGCGCGCGGCGGCCGTTAACTCCTTCGTGTCGCCGCGCGCCGCCCCGGCCGTAGGCGCCTCCCGAGGGCGCTCCCTGAGGCGGCGGCAGCGGCAGCGCTGAGGGGACCCCAGGGATCGCCCCTACCCCCGGTACCACCCCGCACAGCGGAGCGGGGGGGGTTTGTCCGTCCTCGCCGTAACGGGAGGCAAGGGGGGAAGTTGTCTCCCTCTTCTGCCTTATCTTTAAGGCTGTGCGCTCTCGTGTAGTAGCTTTCCCCTGAGGATCCAGGGAAAGGGGAGCCGGCTCCTGATCTAGACGACGGAAACGGCACCGGGCACCGGTGGCCAGAACAGAACCCAGAAAGAAGGTACCCAGCCTCGGTACCTATTCCTGGACCTACTGCTAACACACCAGTTAAGGCTTAAATACTAATATAGGCTTTGGGGGTTGGTTTTCAGGTTTGTTTGGTTTGTTGGTTTTTTGTTTGTTTTTTTTTCTTTCAACCACCAAATCTGCAACCAACCTTCTCATCCCACGGTGCTGTGAGAGTCATAGTGCAGGGTATATTCTGTGCCCTGCTTAGCCAGACTGCTCAGAGGGCTGGGGGAGGAGCCCACCGCAGTTTCCAACATATTTCGAACACCAAACCCTGCTCCACAATGTTCTTTCCGCTGATCCGCTCTTTCTGCAGGTAGGAGTTAGACAACATTTAATGATTTACAGTGTTTTGAAGGTACTGATATTATCACTTGATGTTCTGTATCGTGTTTCATTGAAAACAAACTGTCAAATCAGGTAACTGATTAGCTTATATAGCTGAAACTGCCAAATGTCTAGATGTTTGTCCAAATATCAAAAATCCCAGCTCACAAGTTGTCCTTAGTAGCAGTAGTACTCTGAGGCTGTGGATGTCAAGGGACAGGGACAAGATAAGGTTTGTACAGAGGTGGCATTGGTGGATATAGCTGGAAAAAACAGATCACCTTTCAAATGCAAGCCCTAATCACAGCAATTTAGATCGTTCTGCAATTCAACAAAGGTTTGTAAAATCATGCTAACTTTTCAGCAGCTGCTTCCACAGAGCTTCATTTACTTAACAGGAATACAGCATTAAAGATTTTCATCAAAATAAATGCATACAACTATTGCACTTATGCTATTGATGTGGCATTTTCCTGCCAGATTATACATAGTTCAGCTGAGCAAGATTGCCTTCCCAGATCCCTTTCTATGAAGAGACATTTTTATACATAAGTACTATTTTTTTCATATGGAATTTATCTTCTCTTGGGATAACACACAACTCTCTTATTATCCATACACTGGAACAGAACAAAACTTGAGAATTCTGTTGTTGGTTCATCTAGCTGCACAGTGCCTGACTCCACGGATAAAGACAGTGAAACCATTCATGAGTAGTAAATTGGGACAGGTCTTTGTTTTGTACACAAAGTCCCATTTTGGAGATCTTCTGTCCAAATCAGGAGAAAAAGATCTCTTTTTCACAAAAATGAGCAACTGTAAAATCAAGTAAATGAAGAAAGATGACCCACAACTTAATGTTTAAAAATTACTTCTACTTGACAGAAAATTACAAAGTATAAGGCATGTATAAGAACCAGACACCTTCCAGATCCAGTATCAACATCTAACTACACTTAGTTCTGGATATCAACACAGTATTCCTCAAGTAATAGAGCAAATAATTTTAAGGTTCTTATGTTTCCCCCCTGGGGCTGTCAGGTCTTATTTAGTTATTGCATAATGATAGCCTCTGGAAGCCTGAACAGAAGGCAGAATTCTACTGTGCAGTAGATTCTACTGTACTGAACTGTACAGTGAGCTGTAGCCCCTTCTCCAGAAAGCTGATGTATACAGATACCAGAAACCAGTAGTTTCAATTCTAAAATATCATTTGTTTCTTTTCACTGTCATTTTGTTTGACACATCAAAAATTTTGTTTTTCTAATGTTACAGTAATTGATGCTAAAGCTGGTGGGTTTTTAAATAAAAATTCCTTAGCCAGAGGGGGGAAAAAGGCTTTGTCCTTGCAAGAGGAGAAAACAAGAGTTTCTAACTTCAAAAACAGGTAGGTAAATATGAGGTGATGAGTTTAAAGAAAGGTAAATAAGCAGTTAGAAAAGACTCTTCAAGAAATCTGTACCTTGTGAAAACTTACTGTATTAGAAGCAGAGAATAGTGCCACGTAACTGGGCACTTCATGCAATAAGGTCACATAGGGCTATGGGCTATGTCTGTATAGGACAAAAGAGATGTGAGATTGTACACAGACACTAAAAATCTTAAATGCCTACTTTTAGGTGATCGTACTATTGACTGTTGTATCTCAGAACTGTAGTTGAAGAAAGGTAACTAGCAGGATATTGTAATGTTAAGGACACAGATTAAAGAATCATAACATTGTTCTAGTTGCAAAAGATCATCAAGCACAACCATTAACCCAGCACTGCCAAGTCAAGCACTAAGCCATGTTCCTCAGCACCACATTACACATCTTTTAAATTCCTCCAGGGATGGTGACTCAACCACTTCCATGGGCAGCCTGTTAAGAGTGCCTGACAACCCTTTCAGGGAATAAATTTTTCTAAATATGCAATCTAAAGCTCCCCTGTCACAACTTGAGGCCATTTCCTATATTCCTATAGTTATTTACATAGGAGAAGAGACCAACCCCCACCTCACTACACAATCCTTCCAAGGAGTTGTAGAGAACATAAAGGTCTCTACTCAGCCTCCTTTTTTTCAAACTAATCAATCCCAAGTTCCCTCAGCCACTCCTTGTAAGATTTGTGCTCCAGACCCTTCACCTGCCTAATCACCCTTCTTTGGACATGTACCAGCACCTCAATGTCTTTCTTGCAGTGAGATCCCCCAAAACTGAACGCAGTATTCGATATGGCCTCAGTAATGCCAAGTACAGGGGGACAATGCCTTCCCTACTCCTGCTGGCCACACTATTTCTGATACAACCATGATGCTGTTGGGCACACTGTTGGTTCATATTAATCCAGGTGTCAACCAGTACCCCACCCAGCCTTACTAGCTCACCTAAGGAAAACATCAAAGCAGTGTTAGCATGAGTGAAATGTTTGTCCTGAGTGGACTCCTGTAGCCTGTATCAAGCTCAGAACAGAACAATTATGCTTTTGGCACATAAGGTATATAGTTTTAAACTAGTTTAGCAAATACCTTTACATAAGCTGCAGTGAGGCTCAGTCTTAAATTACACTTACAAAACTACAATACTTAGTTAAGGGGGCCAATAGTTAAGATCACAAATGCCTAAAATGGAGGGGTGTGATAGTCCTTGTCATTATAGCACTAAACACACCAGAAATTCATCAACTTCCACTACAAGGAAGCCTAACTTCAGTACACCCGAAAACAAGGTCCAGAGTCAGACAGTTTTGCCCATCAAATTTACACTGAAAAAAAAATAGACTGGAAGAGCCCTAATTATGTAAGGAACCTCAAGAGGGTGCACAGAAAAGTTTTTATTCTGTGCACAAGACTAGCAAAACCTAGGCTCAAACACTGTCATTTTCTGTGCCCACCCCCTTCACTATTCACCCTGACATGAGATTAGTACATGTAGATAGTCTGGAGCTAAGCACAGACACAAGTTGCAGGAATTTCTCTGACTCCTATCCTTCTTTCAGGTCTAGCTAGTGCTTTTCAGTGACTGCATCCCAGTCAGAAACAGGTAAATGGGACAGGAAAAAAAAAATGCAAAAAAATTGCCTATCCTCATGAGAAAACAAGTCTTGAATAAAAATATACAAAACCAGACATTTTTTTTTATTGAAGTTACCCTGAATGACAACTTCAGTGGGCAGGTAACAATGGATTGTACAGTATGCTAATTCTTAAGCACTCACATGCTAGGACTGAAATGATAGTTTATATTTCAAACAACTATCAGTTTAAAATATGCAACCAAGAATAAGTAAACAGTTAAAAATAACTGTACCCACTATGTACTAGTGGGTGCCTCATTGTTTTACACGTTTCCACCAGCAATGTTTCTTCAAAATCTCACAGGAACCTGGAGCACACTGGCCCATAAGAGCTTACTGCTGCAGTTTACTTCTGGTAGGGCTTTGACAATAACTGTTAGCATCCAGTCTCATTAAGTGAGCTAACAAAGTCTACTTTCAATCTCACATCCATTTTCTTGCTGATACAAGAAAACTTTTTCCACTGTTCTAGTCTGCTAACTTCAGAACAGTTAAAGTGCTTTGTTTACTTAATTTAAATTACACCAAAAAGCTGAGTAAGGAAAGACATTTAATACTCAAACCAGTAACTTTCCCAGAAGTAGTTTGTTTATACACAGGAACAGAGAACTAAAACAGAGCACTTAAGCCAGTGCATCCATTTCCCTTTAGCCATGTAATAAACACCTGGTGGAGAATGAAAGGGACTTCATGTCATCAGCACTCCAAAGAAAACACTGCAGCATATCCATTAAGGGCTATTTTTCTGCCTTAAAAAAATCCCCAAACATCAACCCAAACCAACAACTATTGGATATCAAAGGAAAAAAGGAAGAAGGTTTTATCTGTCCTCAACTCCCAAATATTCCTTGGGAAGCACAACAGTAGCTTTGTATCCTCCCATACTGCTCCTCTTTTTCCATCTCATCTTTTCATTGACTGTCATTTAATAGAGAAATTCAACACTCAGTATCTTTTTCATATCTTGTAAGTGAAGAAGTTGTGTTTTACCTGAAGAAACCTTTAACTAGAAGGTGAACTGATTTAATAAAAGCAATGTAGTGTTAAGGCTGACTGGAAGGCCCTCCACTTCCTGTTATCCTCTCCACAACTGAATTTTTTTTATAGGCATGCTAGATGCAGAAGAAACAAAAGGCTGAATTTTAAATGAATATCAACATAATTGATTTGAAAGAAGATACCTGAAACACCTATATTTATATATACATACATATTCTTCCGATTATCACTCAGTTTTTAGAGTGAGATGAACACACTTGTAGCATCCAAGAGGCTCAAATGTAGATTACACAGCAAATATGATTCTTTGAGTTCAAGCATTTGAAGTAGAAAATGAAAGTTATTAATTTAAACTTTTTGTAAGCAATATTTATCTGTTGTGACTATAATATTTAACAGTGCATTTAAATGACAGATGGTTCACAGAAGATTGTCTGAAGCAGGAGTCAAAACAACAGGACAAAATGCAATTTGGTGCTCACAATTCAGTTCAATAAGCCTTTGCAAAATCTCCCACTAATGAATTTCCCAATAGTAACATCCTCATGTAGTGCCAGGTAATCTAACTGCACGGAATTAATTTAATCTACAAAGAGGCAGTTAGTTGTGACACAAGAATTTGTCTAAGTATAACTAGATATGGAAGTGCTTCTAAATATTGTGAATTATGCCTTTATAGTGGAAGACTGAAAAAATATGCACCAACTTAAAACACAAAAAAAATTAAGATACAATATTGACAGTAACATCTCTTGAAGCGAGCATACTAATGAAGAAAACTCAAGTCTGGCAATACTAATGCCCAGCTTATTTGTGAAGACATAAAAAGGGCTTTAGGATCTTTCACATCTGTAAAGGAAAGTATTATTCTGGAAACCAGTAATCAACAGTTTAAAAAGAATTTACATTTTTTCATCCACATTTTTGATTCTAACAAAATCAATGTAACCTTCAGAAACCACCACAGAAGCGTTATGATTCTCTCACTAGAACTTTATAAGTCTTCTGACAATTGTGGAAGACCGTTTTTTAGGAGATGGGAAGCAGAATTTAAAAGCCACTCGGTATTGAATGGAAGTTCCAGGCAGTCAGGTGGCTTGAATCGATAATTCCACCTCTAGAAATGTTCATTCAATACCAAATGAAACCGAATGACACAGATATTCATACCTTCTATCATACTCAGCACACCAACACAGATCCTTCCTCCAGTCATGTCAAGAATTGACCAATGCTTTCTTTAAGATGAACTTTAAATTCTGTTGTGAAATTAATTTGCATACAAACACAAAATCCTTATGCTTTTCAGACTTTTTAAAGTTACGTTAGGTAACTAAAGCTGCTTCCACATATAATGTTTTCAAAATGCAAAGAGGAAATGCAAATAACAAGTAATAGCTATTCTAAGGAACAAATGGAGCTCAGCAGCAGTCTTCACAGCATAACATTTCAAAGAGAAGTTTTTAATTACACAGGAGAGCTAAATCACAGCTATCATGCATAGGACATGTGCCGATGCTGGGCATGAAAACATTATTTCATCCTGTCTGCAATCAAACAATCAAACAACAACAAAAAAAACCAAAACCAAAACTGTAGTTGTGCAATCTTGTAACAGGCATAAGCCTAGAACTATAGGACTCACCCTGCAACTACTACTCAGTTCCTATTAGAGGACTGCAGCCTATTTATGAGCATTAATGGCATCTAGACACAGTATTTAAATCTCTCTCAGGAAGTGTTAAAAGAAGCTAAGAACGTTGCTGTGGTAGCAGACATTCTATTCAGTAAATGAACTCTGAAGTATTCTGTTGCTTTAAGTTAAGCATTCCACTATATTAATAATACTCAATTTTGTTTTTATAGAAAACCATCACCACGTAGAGATAACAGGAGAACAGAGCCCCCATTCTATTAAGGATGCTTCAGGAAGTTGCAAGTTTGAATGTTAACGTAGTGGGTTAATACATTGTTATCAACGCCTCTTTTAAAATGAAAAGCAGAGCATTCTTTACAGTTTCAAGTTGCTTAATTCTTTTGCTTGAACTCAAAAGTTACATATGCCAAAGGAATCTTTTAAATTGCAAGGTACTTACATAAATGAGTAAAAAAACAGCCCTATAATTCACATTTATAAATATCTGCTTTTGTTCCTTACACAGTAACAATACAACGTATTTTGTTCAGAATTATTTTATTTGGATTATAGCAATTAGTATCACTGATCAGAAGGCCAAATCCAGGCAGAGCACAAAATCAATTTCACAAGGCAACAACACCAACTAGTGTTTTAGCATACAAACCATTTCACTGCATTGTCAAGTAGAAATACCTTTCAAACATGCATAAAAATTCTATGCTTAATCTTTCAGAGCTCCAGGTAACACCAGATTCCTAAATATACAAAAAATACATTAAACTTATAATAATCTTAGTGAATCAGACTTATAAAATTACAGTTTTATTCTTCACAACATAGAAAAAAATACAAAAATGACTATTTAGTTTTCACCCAAGTTTCACTAACAAAAAATATACATCAAAATGTATGATTTGATGTATACTCATGAAACTTTAATCTGAAAGGTAGGTTTTAAGATGACATTGCAGATTGGTCCACACAAATGCCAACCTTTCTACCGATAAATTAAAAAAAAAAAAAAAAAAAAAAAAAAAAGAGCCACCTTTGATAGAAACATCACATTGTGAAAAACTACAATTTACCTGCACTGAAACCTGAATCTTACAGTAATTTACAATATGAACATTTCTACAATTCCAGTTGTAAACTATACACTGGTAAGAGCCTTGGTCTTTTTGAGGGTAATGACAAACTTGGACAAAGCTGGCATGGTAGAACATAAAGTATCGTTGACTGAAGCAGTGCACACAAAGCAAAGACTATCAAGCAGAAAAAATGCCTGCTGCATCACTTTGGTGATGCTGATCAAAAACACGCAAGGCAAATAAGTAGTCTGTAGAAGAGCAACCCTCTCAAATATGAGATTTACATAAACCACATTACAATTTCAGTGACATATGAGGGGAAATTTGTTGTCATTTTATGAGAAAAAAATTCCTTATGTGTAACCAAATTCAGTATTAGGGATAAACCCAAACAGTATTAGGGCATTACACACTGTTCTTACTGAAGATCACTTCCCAGTGATTTCCACAGAAGCTAAACTTGCAAAAGCACTGCAAGCTGAAGTACTGGAATTCTTGTACACACTAACTCCATGTTTGTTCTTCAGAATATAATTTCTAAACCAACTTTGCTGATAAGATTTCTTACCATGAGACAAATTGTTTTTTCTTTTAAAGGGAAAAGTAACTTTTCTTTTAAAAGGCTGTAGTTTATTTCCATTTGTGTGGTTAGTATTTTCAATTAAATTAAATATTCCATATTAAAGTTTACTCAATAAGTACATTGGTCAAACAAGCCTTCTCCCTACTGGCTTCCATCTCTGCTTTTCTGTAGTGCCCATAGTATCTAATACAGATCTGTCCTGTATCTTTCCCAAACAACTATAAGCTTGTTTTATATAGAAGTACTACACAGTCATATTTTTATCTGAATCGGACCAACAAATTTGAAAGCAAAGATTTTATTTGGGCATAGAATTCAAATAAAGAAAAGTTCAGGAGATGAGTGTCAGCAATATCCAGTAATATAAGAACATCGGGAAATCAGATATTTTAGATTCTGTCTTTCAGAAATAGTGAAACCAACACCTTTGATAGCAAGTAAAAGCAAAAGGAGATGTTTTGCTCAGAGGTGGAAGCTCACATTTGAACAATGAGTTTAGTTTAACACATTTCTCAGATCACTACAACAAAAGCACGACATAACCTAATGGAGAATTGAAATTGTTGCATCTATGAATGCAAATCCACTTTGAGGTTGTATGTGGCCACAGTGTTTTCAGTTACAGCCAATAACTGTCCCCAGAAGGCTTAAAATGAAAACAAAGATAATTATTGCCTCTTACCCTCTCCCTGCTTACAATAGTCCCATTTGTGCTGAACAGGAAAGGTGTTACAGTGGTACTGAGCACTAGGAAAATTATCAGACTTTCTGATGGAGTCAAAGCAAATTATTGAACAATGCAAAGCTTTCTTTAAAATATAGCTCTGACCAACATAAACCAAAATAAACTGAAAATCCATCTCTCTTCAAGTGCTAGAACAGAGCACCTGTGACTTTACTACTCTCTGGCTATGTTTAGGGAGAGCTACGATGTGTCAAGCACAAGTGGGAGACAGATAGAGGCCATGTGCAGGGGGAGGTGCTGGCAGGCACAGCATGAGACTCATATTGCAGAAGCCATGATAATGGACACACCTCATTTATGCACTAAATCATGATGTTACAAGCAGGAAGCCAGAGAAGCCCTTGTGTTGTCTAGTGGCTCTGACTGGGTGAAGACTGGACTACACAACTATCAATTCCTAACAGAGCAAAGACCATAACCTACATTTCCTTTTGCCTTTACTTGAACATCTGTTCATTTCCCTGCTTTCTTTGTCCCTTCCATTGCCCCCCGATGCCCCCAGTCAATAGTTTGTTCACAAACTGGGGCACTGTTCATGCAGCATTACTGTATACCATCTTGACACAAGGTTTTCTCATTCTTTTATTTTCTGTTTCACATTCCCAAGGAAAAGCTTAGCTTGAGAACCCAGAGAAAGCACCTTGAACTTTCTGTGGTCAAAAAAGCAGCAGACAGAAGGCTTGCCTCATCTGCAAAAGCAGCATGTAACACATGAGATAATCTGCTTTCAAAGTAGAAGGTTATGACTTAGCAGCAGTTCAGAAACTGAGTGCCTGGAACTGCCTGCT
Organism: Phaethornis superciliosus; assembly: GCA_023637945.1. Lineage (NCBI taxonomy): Eukaryota > Metazoa > Chordata > Aves > Apodiformes > Trochilidae > Phaethornis > Phaethornis superciliosus. The sequence continues at coordinate 28,162,620 of JAJQWJ010000007.1, forward strand.
TGGATGTGCCAAAGTGATATGCATTAGTTACTTCAAAAGAGTCAGGTTGAGAAACGAGGCCCTCAAATTATTCCACAGTAGACCAAATAGTCCTCAACACTGAAAGATGAGCACCACTGAGATAGTGGACAGTGATTAGAGATGATAATTTAAAGTCAAAAACACAGAAGTGCACCTGTTTCTGGGTGACCTGCCTCATTATATTGTTTAGAATCATTACTGATATCACTAGAAATATTACAGTTTATTTTTATTTTAAATAGTTAAAGTATCCTGGGACACAATACTTAAAGAAGTTTTAATGTTCGAGATAAAGCATCTGTTTTAACAATTTGAGTAATCATCTTAAACAAGCTCTTCAGAGAACCCAGTTTGGTCAGACACTCTAGTGCTTAAAATCCTAAAAAACCAAATTCTCCTCATTTCCAATAGCTCGTTTCCTATTCTTGTTATCATCACTTTTTAAATACACAACCTACCTTTCTAAACTCAAGCACTTTGCCTGGATTACATTGTCCACTGGAGTCTCTGACAAAATCCTAAAAGTATTCCAGAGCATATTGTTTGCTTTCATAGCAATACATACAGTTTCTGGCATGCAGTCAAGCACTTGAAAAAATAAGGTATCAGTAATATAATCCCAATTCAAGCATTTAGTGGGTGCAACTTTATCACTCATACCGCAACCTTCAGGCATTTATTACTAAATGTAAACCATTTAGCACATCATTTAAGGAAAAGGAAAGGGCTAACTGCCAAGCCAAATAAAGTCTAAAGGTTTTCTGAAGCACTGCAAGCTGAAAACTATTTCAGTGTTTTACATTATGGAATTTCAGTAAAATCATATTTATTGGTTATTTCTGCTATATTATTGGTCTTTTACCTCTGACTTATTTTTTTTCCTGGTATATTCTTTATAAATGTGCTGGGTATTGAAAATCTGCAGCATTTTGATTTTTGAAAAGTTCTGAAAAAAAGCTGGAATTACTCCGACTTCTTGAGTTCTTCGGTGCGGGAAAGTACCTTTCGCCTCTGATGTAGCATATGAAAATACAGCTGAGGAAAGACTGAAGAAAAAACAGATTTAAGCAAATAAAATATGAAGTGAGGCTTGCATGTCAATGTAATAAGCACAGTCACATGCTCAAGGTCACCAATTCTCTATTAAAAGAAAACATGCTTATCTGCTTTCCGGTCAAGTAATCTATTGCCTTCTATTCTTTAAAAAGAATAACTGATATTGTCCCTAGGCTTCAGGTACTATTTATTTTTTTTGCAAGAGTAATCACATTTTTAATTAAATGCAAAGTGCCTTATTTAACTCTGCACAAACAAGCAGGATGACAAAAGCTTCCTGAACTGCACACACCCAATAGGAAGAAAATATTGCAATGAGGAAAAAGACCTTCCAAAAGAACAGTTTCCATATTTGTTTCATCTCTTGTAATTCTAGTATCGCTTTTTCATGATCTATGGAACTTGATATAAACTGGTGCCTCTTTCATCTCTTCTCACTTAATCCTCCATGTAAAGTTTTTTCCTCCTACTTTTCTCCTCCTGTTTCTAAGACTACTTTACACAAAATGATTGCAGAATAACAAAGTAGGGGGATGAAAAAAAAAAATTCATAAACAGCAGAAGCTAAAATAAAACCTTTGCGAACTGTATGAAAATTAAACAAGGTCAGCATCAGTCTAAATCACTTACAAGTGTGAAGTGTTCATGACAAACATTGGCAAAAATCTATTTAATTTGTGTACTAATTTTTCTTTGGGCTTTCTTTATCCTGTATTTCACTTCCTGATTGTTTCCCCCCTATCCTGATTCACTCCATGAGGCTTAAGGAGTGAGTATAGCTGTCCAGAGACAAAAAAATACAGAGCCACGTGGTTTGTCCATTAGAAGTCTAAGTAATGGGGATCTATTTTATTCAAATGATTTAATGTCACCTCTTCTAGCAAGAGGTTGATTTTACCAGACAATACTAGAGACTAAAAGTGCCGTAAATGGTAAGGTGCAACTATCAAGAATGTAGAAAATCAAATTTTAACAAAAGTTTCCGGAGGTTGCTTTCCTTGAGGTACTAATATTTCTAAAATTTCCCAGATCTTCAGTGTGCTCAGAAGGCAGAACTCTCCACAGGAAATTTTTACAAATGAACAGCAAAGCTATGGTAGAATCAATGACTGCAATGAACATTACTTTTCTTGTACCGCAGTAATACCTTCATGTGAAAAGGTATTTCAGACTGCTTGAGTCCAAGTAATTGCTTCCTAATTGTTCCAAGTCCCAATAATAATTTAAAAAAAAAAAAAAAAAACAACAAAAAAACCCCAAAAACCCCACTACATTCACATTACACATCCAGCAAATTTTAAGAGATCACAGAAAATACCTCATTTAAGAGACAGCAATTTTAATGGTGGAAGCAGGCTAAAACTGTTACTTGGCTTATAAACTTTGACCTAGCTACTGCCCAAGAAGCAATCAATACTTGTGGTTATTTTGACTAAATCAAAGGTTATTAGTCTGGCTGCTTGGAGTTAGTGATACCCCCATTTTTGCAGGGGAACAGAGAGAAACAAGTACATGAAAAGTGGGTTTTTTAGGAACAGCTGGAAAAACCTACGGATCTTGATGTCAATATAGTTCACTGAAATGTAGGCACTTTTTACAGAGGCAGCCACACTACTGAAATTTAAATATTTGAATATGGTTTATGATTCTGCATGAAGAACAAGGTTGAAATAATGACAGCTGCAGAGATAGCAAACAGCAGCAACATCATCACTACATTATTCTGCACATTAGACTTTATTGCCACGTTTAAATTCACTAAAGGTTTCAGTGTTCCTATTTCCCATTTCAAAGCAGCAAAGGCAAAACTTCGTTCCATCTATAGAAACATCAACCAGGGGCTATGTTGTCAAGTTAATGCAACAGGATTGCTTCTCTACCCACTAACACAAAAGCAACGTTCTTGTTCCTGATAAAAAAATAGATTTTAGAAAGCCATTTTAAGCATTGTTCCCCTAAAAGTCTGTAAGTGGGGAAAAAAATGTGAAGATGTCAACAACTGCCAAGGCATACAATTATTTAATATTCCCAGTATAACAAAACACGTGTTACTCTTTTGCATATGTTGGTAGAAAGCAAAACCTGCAGTTTTAAGTCTGGCTTTTTTTTTTTTAAGATAATTTTCAAAACTAATTTTGCAAAATTAGTTATGTTAACCTCACAGTTACTAGTTTTACTGATACTGCTTTTAGCATTTAAAAAAGAAGCAACTAACAAACTCATACTTACTTGGAATGTAAGAGATCATAACCAGGATCAGGAATGTATAGTAGTCAAAAGAAAAATTGTACTTGTTAGGTAAACTAATGGAATACAAGCCCGACTGCCTGACAAAGGGCAATGCAGCATATATTGTCAGTAGTTCGCCTGAGACTCCCATTGGATACAATACTATAAACAAAGTGTACCTAAAAAAAAAAATTCATGGAAAGGATTCAAAGTTATGACAAATTGTGACATAGTATTTGTTAAAGGCTCTTATGGATATTCAAATTTAAAATTATCAATTCAGTATTTATTTCCCTTAGCTGTCATTTGATCAGAGTATGGCAAGGTGTGAAGATTATTGCAACATACGTATTCAGATCAGCAATCAGTTTGAATTATTAAGTATTATAATATGAATTATTATTTTAAAATTACCTTTGAGAATCTGAAAACTATTTTCACCCCCCACTATACACTTTGTTACTTTGATTTCTGAATTTTGGTAAAGGCCTTTATGTTACTTAAAATAGGGTCAAACACAGTTGATAGTAATCAGTGAGCTTATAGAGTGTTTCAAGGGTTACTGTCAGTTTCTTTACTGTTACCCCTTACTGTGAAGTGTCAGTTACTTATAAACACAAATACTTTGTAAATGGGACTGAGTTCTGACAAATTACTCCATCTGACAACATATTTTTTTTTAACCTAGAAATTGCCTAGAAAGAAGCTACAAGTTACATTCACAAACCAGGCAATTACCTCAAGGCAGAATCTAACTTTTTTTTCTGTAACTATTTTACAAGATAAATAATCCCCATGAAATCTGTTCTTTAAGGCTATGATTTCTACTCTGCCACCCACCTGGCCCACTTGATGAGATAGGGGAGATGGTTTAACAAGCTAAATGTATAAAAAGAGTAACGGATTATCTCCGTGATTGTCCAGGCCACCACAAACAATAGGACACTATCTTCAGTTTGTACCTGTAAAAAAGGAAAAAATGCTCAATATGAATTCAAGCATTACTAATTACTCTCCAGACCCCAGTAAACCTCAAAGAAATCAACTCCCACAGGTTGCTTTACTGCATCATTTTAGACAACATACTTCAAGAAGGAGCTTAAAAGCAATATTAGTAACAGTAAAAAAACCTTCTAATCATGCTCTGTATTTTTCTAGTTACTTAACAACAACTCTGTTTGGTGATAACATAACTTAAGATCTCTCTATGCAAGGTAAATTAGTTCAAGAAATTCTTGAAATGAGGAGAACAACTCACAACTCTTTCCATACCTATACAGTACCAGCTTCCGTTTCAGTCCTATGATTGCTTCCTAGTGAAGCAAGCAGAAAGGATGCTAACATATTAATCTAACTCTTTTTATTAGGTTTAGAGTTTATATTCTAATCCTAGTCCAGGTTATTTCTGAATAGCAGTACTGTTACTGTTTCTCACTATTTACAGGTGAGAAACTGTGTTCTAATTTTGAGAAGTAGCAAAAGAGCTAGCACTAGGACACAGGCCAGGGAAAGAGAAGAAACAGAAGTTCAGATTCTCTCACCTCAGGTAAGCTTTACAACTACCTGCTTCACTGTTTCTTGCTCCTTTTTCTGCTTTTTGTATCCAGCATAGACCCTCTAATGTCACATTCAAGGCATCTTTATTACTACATTACTTTACACCTCTTAGAGCTTTTATTTCAGACATCCATCACTGAACCACCTTCTACTCCTTTCATATTTTGCAGTTTAATCTTCAAAAGCATGTATTTTAAAATAAATTACTAGATTTATTAGTTTTGGGTGCATAATTATGAGGTTTAAGTTTTACATGGATGAAGTATATGGGATCACATACCCCCACTACAAACTCTTGAGAGCAAATGTGATTTTTATGCAGCCCTCCCCTTCCTTCTCTCCCTTTCAACATTATTCTCACTTGCATAAGTACCTTGAGACCAAATTCAGTGGACTGTGGGAACAAAAAGAGCTCAACCAGAGGGACCTGTATTTTCTTATTTTCCTCTAACTCTTGAAAAAAAGGGAAAAGAATTATCAATGGGTGTGCATACTAGACTCTACTCATCTTGGGCAAAATACAAATTAAAAAAGGAAATAGAAAAGTAGATGGGCAATCAGAAACCTTTTAATAGGAGGAGACTAGTTATGTATTTGCATGTAGAAATGCTCATGAGGCTTACCTACAAAAAGCTTTCTGTTACTGAATACAAAACCCAGAAAGATTTATACAAAAATCTTAGGGTATCCTGGAATGCAGAGCTGCTGCTAATGTGTAGTCTTGTGCATACAGCGTTTCAAGTCACTTTCACTGCATTTTGCAGCAAATGCACCTTGTCCTTTTTCCCACATGAAATTGGTAATTTGCTTTTATAGTCATCTCCTTTACATCATCATAAAATAACAAAATCCAAAATCTCTTCTAAGCCAAATTTTTATGTTGCTACAATAGTTCAGGTCTGCTTGTAAGCAAGACCTGGTTCTCAACCTGGAAAAGTTAACAGCACTTCACATATGAAACTTGAAGAAGCAACATACTTCACAAGCACTCCAGAGCTGCATCTTCTGGTCAAAACAGGAGTAGCAGCTTAGTGAGTTCATCTAAACCTAGGTCACAGACTTCAACCTGTACTTTGAAACCTCACCTCTTTCCCTAACTAGGGATTCAGTAAAACTAGCAAACAAAAATGGGTAGCTTGAAGTAGCACTCAAACACAAGAGCAAAGAAGAGAATGTGAAGCTAACAGTGAATGACAAACATAGTAGAAAATCCGGAAGTTACAATCCAGTTCTATCACAAGGCTTCTATAACACTGCTTTCTCAGGTCCAGTTTCCTGTCTACTTTAATATTTGACCTGTGTTTAGAAATTACTAGCAGTTCAAACTGTTATAAAACACATACACAACCCTGTTAGTCACTTCAGAAAGAATCACCAGTTTAAGGAAGAAAGAATAATAGAAATTAGTGCTAGTTCTCATTCAAAAGTGAGCTATAGAGTTTTCAAATAGTTCCATTCTCTGCAGTAAGGAACAGAAGACTATTATGTATTTTATCATATTTTTACTACATGCCACAATTTATCATTAAAAAGTATGGTTCTTATGCACTAACAGATTTGTCAGAAGTTTGTCACTAATAGAACATCTCTCCTCAAGGTCTGATAATTCTTCAGCACTTCAAATAAAGATGTATAACACATGCATTTTCAACCCCCTGGGAACTGATTTACAAAACAATATTTTAAGAGCCTTTTCATTTCAGCACTGCTTATGCTACATTTGTATCATTCCTCTTCAAAACTGAGGATAAGGAGGCTCATATAACAAATAAACAATACAGACTTAAATCACTAAGCCCAATGCTGCCCTCAGAATTCAATTTCTCTTCCTCTACTTTTCATGCCAGTCTTTGAAGGAGGTGTTAGACAAAGTCTAAGCACATTCTAGGCTGTATTTACAACTTTTTTGTCCAGATGCCTTGGTAAGGGCCAATCATATCATATGGCATGTGTTTCAAACCAATTTATCACTAAGAAGGGTCCTGAATATATTTTAGCTTATGTTCAATACTCTGAATAGCAGACAATGTTAAAATATAAGATAATCCACAGTATTTTAAGATGAGAACATGGAATTGACAAAGATAAACCTGAGATGTTTTTACTGTTCTTATTAATAAAGGGAAATTCTATAAATATTTTCCATGCTAAAGAGTAACACTAGAACAAAATATTGGTAACTCTAACAATGAAACAGCACAACTCCCTCCAGAGCAGTTCTCTGGTACATCAATTTAAAAAATAAAAAAACAAAAAACAAAACAAAAAACCACCACCCAATATTTTCAAAAGCCCCAAAACAAAGCAACTGAGTGTTACTCAAATTTTACATAAATGCTAAGCAGTGATGACTCAGGGTTTTCAGCCACACTTGCTCATTTAAAGTTCTGAACTTTCCAGCACAGATTTATTTTACTACAACATAGTCTTAAATATCATAAATAAAGATGCTCTTCCCTTTTCTTTTCTTTTTTTTTTTTTTTTTTTTTTTTATGTTTGTCAACTCACAACTGTAGATACTGGAGTCTGAATTACTAGCTCATATGCTGTACATGTCATCTTCACACCAACCCTTTGAACTGTCTGTTCTAGAAAGGTTCCTCTAAATATACACTGTACTTATCTGCAACTTATCTGTAATTGTACCACCTGGATACACATTAAATCAGTGCCAACATAATTTTTTTAAATACCCATCAGAACTGGTTTAAATACGCAACAGAACTCTACAAAGGCCTGCCATGATGTCATCAATCACATTGTTCACACAAATTCAAAAAAATAACTGAACTGAAAGGCACTTTCTGTTCTCTTATGCCTATTTTTTTGAAGCCCTTCATGCCAGTCTTCATATTGTCCTTTGTTCAAGAAAAAGTAAAATTCACCAAATCAATTCCATTCTGATGTCATGACAAAATGATTTCAAGTACCATATTACACTCCAGGCCGTCCTCCACTAAACTCACAGCTACAAAAATGGTGGAAGTAAGGGGAATCTCATTGCTACCCAAAGAAGTGTGCAGTGCTTTAACATTTGCCATGCTTTAATATTTATAATAAAATATTTTGAAATTGAATTTAACAACACATCAGCACTGAATTCAACAAAAAGCACAAACATGTTAGTGGCAAGAAGCATGCTTCAAATCACACCATTTATCTAGAAGTGTATCCTGACAGGAAGGAAGGATGCAATCACAGATGTTTCTTCTTTTAACTGCTATTATATATGAACACAGTCTGGGAAAGCAAGATACTGAACGCATTTCACTCAAAAAAATTAGAGAGGAAAACTGCATTTTATTTAGCAAGAACCTCATCATGCAACTCCATAGCTTACAAGTTCCATAAAGCTGTGTGAGAATTTAATCCTGGACTTCACCATGGAGCTCACTTGTGCAGACAGCCCTTTAGAGAAAGTAGAACACTCGTGACACTTTCATTACATCTCCCCAGGTGAGACTGCATGCTCCCTGGCCAGGGGGAAGGGGAACAGTCAGAACACAGTCTCTTAATTGGATTTATTTGCTCTAATTCACAGGTGAAAAACTGATCACAGGATTACTCATCCTTACTATTCTTATGCCCACTTCCTAAGACACAAAGAAGTAAGACATAATACAGTCTCCTGCAAAACTTTAACCAAAAGACCATACAAACATGAGGAAAAAAATGTAGTATTTTTAAAAGAACCCTTGTTAAAAAGCCCTTAATGGAAACTGAATGCTAGGCTGAAGTTGTTACTCACTTTTCCTCCCATTTTGCTGGTTAAGAACGCAGGCACAAGCTTTCAAAACCTAACCCACAATAATTTTACAGAATGCTTTTTGATACCTAACACACAACACATGGAAAAGTTCTATTCCATGCAATCCAACCTTTAACGTTTGCATTACTTCAAAACCCGGAGACAATTCACAAAACCAGATAGATTCTTGCTGTTCTTCATGAATCACCAGGTACCCCAACATCATACAAGTAACAAGAAAAACTACAAGTATATTTCTTTAAAAATATTTTACGAATGTATCCAAAATTTAATGTCTTGGATTTACAGTTTTTCTTGGTTCAAACTCTAGTATTTATATCCAGTGAATTAACAGAGGCTTAGGTACATTTGTGTACTAAAAGTGAAGTTCATACAGAAGACAAGTATTTACAAGGTTTTGAGTTTATTGAGAAAAATATCATTCCTCCACTTTAAAGAGCATGGAACTCAGGCTCCATGTAAACAAGAATCATAAAACCAGAAAGGACTTTTAATTATTAGGAACTACAATGTTACTACAGTAACTTTTGTTACTCTACATGTGGATGGATGCTCTGATAACAGGAGGAAGGAAAAGAAAGCAGCTTCCTTGAAGACTTTGTCATGAGACAGATTCCTTAAGACATTCTCCATGACAAGCCACAAAAGATCTTATGCATATAATGACACTAGATGACCATCACTTATTTCAGAAAGCCATGCTGACCCTGGTATCAAGACCAGTTTCCTTCTCTAATGAGAAGAAAACCAATAAGATTGGCTGAGTAAGGTAAGAGGACAGATGCAATACTGCAAGGTATTGAGATAAAGTGAAAAAGCATGATGGGTATCAATTAAAGCATGTTTAGATTTAAAACAAATGTCAAAAATAATTTTCAAATAAGACTGCTCCCAAAAGATACCACAGAGGTTTGTATGAAGTACAGCATAAATCAGTGGGATAAGCAATTAGAAAAAACATGCAGGACCCAAAACCCCCCTATGACTGCATAGTAAGAGAACTGAATAAAAGAGACAGGAAAGATGATCCTGGAAAGTGATAATGACCATCCAGGCATTGCTGCAGAGTTGAGGGGAAGCTTCCAAATGCCATGGAAAAGAAAGCAAATTGCGTATGAGAGAGGGAGCAGTAAAGATATTTTGCTGTTAATTATGGCACCAGTGAGTCCCAAATTCTGTGTTCAATATTAAACACTGGAACCTCTTTAGTTTTCAGTAAGGGCTGCAAAGTCTATTCAGGAGCTAGTGAGAGAATCAGACCTCAGTGTATTTTACTGTCAAGAAAAGATGATGTCAGACTTATTTTTATTTCTTCTGATCCACAGAAATTCACATAAGTCATTTCACATTGGGTCACAAACAGAAGTAATTTTAAAGAATAAAAGACAGAGATAAACACTTGCTTTTCACCATGGGTCACTTGTTTTTCTACCTATTTTATAGCTTAACTTACCTCTTTTACACTATGTGTTACTGCCCACGTCAGGAAAACCCTTGACATCACTTGGAAAGCAGTCAGAACAACAGAAGAGGGAACAATGCCTGGAAGATATTTTGCAATTAGTAAATATTTCTGCCTATTGGGTTGGGAGGTGGGTAAATAAAACACAGGTAAGCCAAAGTCCAGTCATTTGAAATTTTTGGAAGGAAAGCATTTACATTTTTTTAATTTGACAATATGAAGCCTGTTCTGTGGTGTGTAAAGCCTAAAAAAAATTGGTCTTGCTGCAATTATATCACATTCCTAAACACAAAAAACAGCTGAGTCAGATGTGATAACTGCAATCAAACAGCTCCAGGGATACAGTCTTTCAAATAAAGCCTGATTTATTAAAACAAAGATACTAATTGTTACTGTGACTTAAAAACTAAAGATGATAAAGATGTTTTGCACAGTATACCCCTACAACCAGCAAGTAAAAAGTGTAACTACTTTGAAGAAACACAGGGATAGTCCATGTTCTGATAAAAAAAAATTATAATTCCTTCCCTGAAATACAACTTCAAAAAAAAAGAAAAAAACCCCAAAACATTAAAAAAACAAACAAAAACCCAAAACACCAAACATACAGAACTAAAACAACCAGCCAACCAAACCCCCCACACAGAATAACAAAAACACAGAAACAAACAAAAAAACCCAAGGAATAGGTGATGCAGTGGCAGGTACAGGAAAAAGTTTTGCATTTTCTCAAGGAAGCACATTTCACTGACTTTTCTAAGCAAGCTCTGAGGTGCTGATTCAGCTGCCACAAAAAGGATCCTACATACTCAGGTCTGACAGAGCAGGAATAGTTTTAGACTGCATGGTTACACAAAATTTCTGAACTTCACAGCACAGAGATTAATTTTCTTCCAATGGCACGATGAAGACAAATGGAAAAGCAGCTGCAGCTCCTAATTCCCAATAAAAAGTGCTTCTAAAACTAATGCAAACCACAGCAAGGAAACACAACAGCCACAGAAAGACTTAAAGACCTAATTGGAAAGTGGAAGAGGAAGACAGTAAAATAAAAGCAAAAAACAAGCTTCATTAGAATTATCTTCAGTCAGACTGTCATTGCATTACTCTTCTTTAAGAGTAAAACGTGGGGAAAATCCTAAAAACACAGTTCTCTTGTTTTATCACGTATTTTTTATAATCTAATTTCTGTTGAATAACCTCAGGGCAGAATTTCTGCTCCTCAGACAACACTAAACAGGGTGCTACAAAATCCCATGATCTGTATACCTACTAAAGGCTCACTCCTATAATATAAGGGACTTTTTTTTTAAAATACAACTTAAATCATCCTTTCCTAAGCAAGATAAACCAATGTACTTGCAAAGGAATCTATAAATAAAGGAATCTATAAGCACCCCCAAGTGCTTCCCCTTTCCCATGGAGTTCCCAGCTGAGAACAGGCTACACACACAGCTTACAGGTGGAATCCTCTTATCTCTCCTAACTGATCAGGCTAAATGTATCCAGCTGTGAAAAAAAACACCTTAGTTTATTTGGCTACCAGGAACAATTTCCATGGGCAGTAAAAATAAGTGGAGGGGGGTTGTAAAAAACTGTTAGGGAAAGCAAAAATACAGTTATAATGGTATAAAATATTGCAGCATTCCATTAATGGCTCTCTTCACTAATATTAAATTGCATGACTGAGGATAACATGGACTAAATGGATCCACATCTCAAATCAAGTGAACCAGGATTATCTTTGCACACAGATAGGCCAGCCCTGTCATCTAGTTTGCTGTTCTGCACCAGCCCAAGAGGTGAAACACAGGACTCCCTCCTGCTGTTCAGTGATTTGTGTGGAAAAGACAATTGAAATAATTTTTTACACTCTTTGTTATATTTAGTACCAGCAAACACTGACAGGAAGCACACAATTTTAGCTTAAGAAAACAGTAGAGCATTATAGGTTTAGGATGTTAAAAAAGCATTTCATTTAGAATGTTTTGTTTACCTAGCGTTCTAAGATTTAACTTGTACTTCTTGCAAATAGTTAAATAAGACTGCAAAATTTTTACATTTTATTTTTGACAAATGTTTAAATAGTAAATACGGTATATTGTGGTAAAAATAAAGACAGTAATTGAGATTTAGTAAAATGAAACCAGTACTAGAAGGACTATCTTGGCAGCACAGGCAACTATATGATACATACAAATTACTCCGAGTAGCCTTTACATTTATTTGAGTATATAATAATTAATTTCTTGGAATAATCTGTGCAGTCTACAAATTGTCCTTTGTAAAATCACACTAACAGAGTAACAACTACTCAGGAAGGTCACAACCATTTATCAACCACAGAACCATTTATCAACTACAGAACTAGACTGCCCTCTGCTGACAAATATAGGTTATGATTTTAAGTTTTCAGACTATCACACTTGCTAAAAAAATATAACTTTTGCATAGGAATTCAATAGGAAACTACTTGTACCATAATGACATCTCCAGTATGCTGGCAGATTGTACAAATGTGAACAATAGCAGGCTTGTAGCCACAGTTTCAGGAACCTTAGTGCCATCTTACTCTACAAATAAGAGCTAAAACACTCATATTCAAAATCACAAGACCACCTACATGAGCATAAGACTGGTTCTTTGTGAAAGCTGAATTGTTTAGAAAAAGCAGAGTTAAGAAAAGATATGCAGACAGGCACTGCTCCCTTTTATAGCACACTGGCTTTGATGTTGCAGAGATTGCAACACATCATCTATTCTATGAACAAATCATCCAGAATGCTGAGGCCAAAGTGTTTACTCCTCACAGCAACAAACAAACCAGACAGGACACGATCCTGTCACTCAGACATGAGACTCTTCAAGCTGACTGAACCACGACACTGTGTAAGTGCTCTGGGATCAGCAACAACAACTGAATTCCTGCTACCAAGCTAACAAACCTGTCTCACAGTTAGACAAGAATTGTCAAGTAAAGCCAAGTAATTCTTATTCCCCCAAACAGTTCCATCAAAGCACAGCTGAATCTGGGATCAAGAGTGCTAACCCCTTCCTCATTTTACAATTTTACAATCTATGCTGTAAGGAATTGGGCAAAACCCTATTGATTGAAATGTTATTTTTATTGAAATTTAAATTATTTCTAGAATGAATTTTTTCTTTTTCTTTTTTTTTTTGAGGAAAGACAGCATGGTAGAGAAGATGGGATGCAAAGATGGAGAGTAATAATCTACTATAAAACATTTATAACCTGCTCTAAGATTTGTAGTACTGGAAGGATCAAGAGAAAAGTAGAATATCAAGTAATTGAAAACCTGGTTTGTGTGATGCAAATTGTCAAATTATTTACTAAAACTTGGAATGTACTTCAAGTAAAAACTAGCAAGTTTTGCAAGTATTAAATCTGGAAATTCACGGACCATAAAATTTTTAATGCAAATAGATTGCTAGAATTGGAGTCTTGTATAGAAATATTAAAACCGAAAATTTGCAAGCTTACCAAGTGCACAGTGCAGAATCTAGAACAAAAAGAAAAAAAATCAAATCACTACCATTCCAAATGAAGCAATTCAGAAACACATATAGTTCTATTATAAGAGCTTAACACTCAGTATTTGTATTTCAAAGACTAAGTTTAATATTTAGCTCTGCTGCCCAAGTTAAATAGTACAGTAAGCTCGCTCACCATTTGCTAAAAGGAAAAATACAACATTTGTGTGAGGAGTATTTCTTGTTTGCCTTCAAATTGCTCTATAACTGCTAATGAAAAAGAGCTATCTAGAAAGCAGTGTTCAACAAAGGCTGCCTTATTTCTCCTGGAGAACACATTCATGCAAATATTAATAACTCTACAGAAGAAGAGTACACCTACCTCAAGCAAAGCTCCAGTTTGGAAGAATTTCAGGGGCTTTTCTATTGAGTAGTAAAGGCTGTGGTAGCTACCTTTAGCCAGGTATGCTCGAACTAGACCAACTGCAATTACAAGCCATCTGAAAGACAGAAAAAAGCCTAAGTTAAAAAGCCATTAAGCAGAGTGTAAATACAAAGAAATCCTTAACCTCTCTCTTTCAATATCTGAGAAAGCAACAGATACATGTAACTGTCCAAAAGTTACTTTTTGCATACCTTCTGCAACACTGAAAAATTTTAAATATTTGGATTCTCTGCAAATGTATTGAAATTAAATATTAATTTTAAGACACCTCTCAGCACCAACATGATACCAATATTGTTAATGTCTAAGTTGAATTTCCAGCAAGCCACGTTTAATTTAGTTATATCCTTTCCAAGGTATTAATGACATTTTAAAATAAGATTTGTATGACATTTTGTTTAGTTTAAGCTGGAAACCATTTACTGCTAGTCAAAAATCTCTTAACATACCATAACTTTTAGAACTACGACAGAAATAACTAAGATTCAGAAGACATTCATTTTAATGTTTCAGTTCAAGGTAAACCTTTAGACTTTAGAACAGACCATCCTGCATAACTGATAGCACAATTTTGTGAGAAACAGTTATGGATAAGTAACTGCAAGAAAACTGTGCCTGCTAAATCCTTGAAGGCAGCAATGCCCATCTCTGTCCCAGCTATCCTTTTTAAGAAAAAAAAGTATATCTAGGCCTATCTAAGCAGTGCCTATATAACTGCAACCATCCTCAATGCAATGTGACCTCTTAATCTTGCTGCTTTTCCCTTCAGGTAATTTAGGAAGCAACCCTAAAAACTTTCCCTCCAGTCCTTGCTGATGCAGTAACATCTTTTGCTACCACAGGTCTCGGGAGTTGGTGTTTGCCCACAACCTCAGAAATTTTTCAGTGAAGTCTAGGACAATCCACAAAACTAAGGTGAGCACACTCTGGTCAAACACTTTTTCACTTGAAATTGGCATTTACAGTTAACTTGAGTGTCCCATCACTTGTGGCAACCATGGGGAGAAGAGGCTGGCCAATGAGAAGTGGGAATCCTTGGCTTTGGTTAAAATTAAGCTCACAAACTTTTCATTGACAGGCTCATCCTGACTGTTCTACTACTCTTAATGCCACCTGCCTAAGCTGCTCCTAATGCCACCCTACTTCAGCTCCACCTTCTGAAAACAGAGGTGCTGTTACAAAGTTTGTGCTAACAATCACCAAGCACCACTGCTAACAACAGAGCACCTCAGAGGAAGAGTGTGTGGACACATAAAAAGTCCCCTAACTACGCAGTAGCTCTCTACCCTTCAGAGAAAAATCTGCAGCTTTGGCTTTGCAACAGCAAAGATGAAGAAATTATCTTAATTTGCAGCATATCGGATGCCCCCAAGTACTGCATTATCTTAGGTATTATAAAGCATTTACAAACATTGTCCCAAATGTAACAATTGGTTTAAATACAAGGTGAAGTTCAGATTTTTCAATAACTAACTCTGACATCCAAGTTTGTGTTCATAACCACATTTGTTAATACAACTTAGAAAAATCTACTTCAGTTCTGTCTGGACTTTCCAGAAGATGAGCACCAAAAAAATCAACTGGAGTGGGGAAGAGAAAAGGTGAACGGGAAACATGCTCCCTCTTTTTTCAGTAGGGACAAGTTATTTCAGTTAAAGCTGTCTTGTGAAACCAAAAGACAAATATGTGCCACGTAATTGCAGTTTACAAAGACAGAATCAAATTAGTTTGGTATTTGGACTTTGGCATAGAATAACCCAGTGAAGTGCTATAGTATCAATGACTCTCACTTGCAACACTGACAAATTCTCTTTAAGAATAGTAAATCAGAGAAGGCTGACACAGTCCTGTTTGTATTTGTCAAGTTTCTCTAGTTTTCCTAATTTTCCATGTTTGCTGGGAAACTTTGCTGCACTGAGCAATTTCTCAGCTTGCCTAAGACACCAGCTCTTGGCTGTGCCAAACTGCTCTCACCTGAGAACTGCTTCACCTTAACCAAGCTACAGGTGAATTACATGGCTCCCAGAGAAGCTCCAGCCCCTCACTCATCTCCACCCTCCCTGCCAAACAAATCACTGACTCCAGAAAGACTGTACTTTTCATTCCCAGAAAACACATCTCTCTTTTAATAACACATTTACAGTCCTTCAAACAACATTTAATACAGATCAAAGTATTATTCCATGCACAATTAAAAGCTGTGCCTCCTTTGTGTTAAGATTTAGTACCTCTGTCCTGTTCTCCTTTGTGTTAAGCTGTTAGTACCTCTGTCCTGTTCTCTGTGATTCTTAAATACTTGTTCTATGACAAGAGAAAATGAAATATAGGAGTAAATGAAAGTCAGGAAGGTCAACTGAAATTCGGTGAGAGGTTTAAAAGGGCAGCAAAAGGCACCACTGTCACATGAGATCTAAGCTGTATAATAAATTTTTCCAGCTTTCTCTGACCTAGGCACTAACATCTACCCAGCTGGGTTTATATTTCATTAAATTACCCCTGCCTTGCATGTAAACTTTAGACTCCTACACTCTCTGATTAATCCAAACTAAGACAAGATATAGTGCATACACACTATTATATTTTTTTTACTTTCAGGTGCTCAAACCTGATAAGCAAGCTTCACAATTAGCTAGTCAGTTTAGTTTCCTTTATTTCTCTAAAAAATTACATAAAGATGTTTTCTCATGCAAAGTTTACTGAGTTTCTACATCATCTATAGAAGAGAACAGAGAAAAGCTAAGCACTGAATGCACCTGGAAAGGGAGTAAGTGTTCTTTGACTCTGAACAACCAGCCCCTGAAGACATGGAGAATGAAACTTACACCCTAGGACACTCTGCTCAACACTGGTAACATGAACACTTGCCAGTTCTCAAGCTATTACACTAGAATCTTTTTAAGTGAAACCCTTTTGAAATTCATTGTTTATAACACCATCAGCTACTTCTAACCACAAGTACTGGTCAGTTACAGCACTTGACTAAAATAAGAAACGTAATCACATTTTAAAGCAGCTTATCAAACATTTACAATCAACTCTAACAGCATGCCCTCCTTCCCCACCCCCCAGTATTCACTGATTTCAGTCAACCATGGGTCTTATGAAATTATTTCTATGCTGCATCTACGCCTCCACAATGAGCTTCCTGTGCCAGGTCAGACACAACGACATCACTTCATGCTGTGATGGGACACTAAGTGTTTGAACAAATGAAAGAGAAGATGGAATGCTTTCTACAGCTTAATGCTTTGAACCATGGTCAAAGTAAAAGTGATCATGTACAGCTGAGAACCAGATTCAGGACTGGTTATTCCCTGTTGTGTCATGTTGGTCACTTTACTGGAAGAAAACACCCAAACATGAATGCAATAGTAAGTGTATGCAGCTTTATTTAGGGATCTACAAGTAT
Source organism: Phaethornis superciliosus (assembly GCA_023637945.1). Classification (NCBI taxonomy): domain Eukaryota; kingdom Metazoa; phylum Chordata; class Aves; order Apodiformes; family Trochilidae; genus Phaethornis; species Phaethornis superciliosus. Next base: position 28,180,060 of record JAJQWJ010000007.1, read on the forward strand.
ATATGCTTTTACTTCTCTTTTGCTCTTGCAAAAGCCATAATATTACTGTAAATACATATACTACCCGCACTAAGTATAATATTAGAAACAAGATCTATTACTTTTACAATCAATGTTTTCTTTGGCTAAATCAAGATAAATGCAAATACAGATGTGCTGAGATTTTTCAATTTTTACTTGATCAATTTTAAATAAATCTATTAGCTAAGGCAACTATGATTCTAAAACATTTACTCAATGTTTATTGCATGACAAATGTGTTGTGTGCTTCAGTTGAAAAGCCACCCTGTTCATAAACCAAAACCAAAAAAATTTAAAGAAAAAATAATTTAAATCCCAGGTGCTCTTACAGCATCACTTCATCATCTGGGCACCTCCACATTTTTGATAGTTTCTTCTCACAATTCTTTTTCCAAGGCAGTGCTGAGAAAGTAAGTCTGAGCACTCTCATTGAGACAGGGACAGTAACTATTGCCACCAGCTGTGTGTAAATCTTTCCTTATGAACCACTGAGCTTCTCCCAACCAACTCCTGTAAAACTACCTTATTTTGAAGTCTTTTAAAAAGAACTAAGTAACTAATTGAGCTCAACATTTTATCTTGCTGAATTTCAGAAGTGTCCAGGGGAAGTGCAAAAATCCTCATCCATTTAAAATTGTGTTGACAGAGCAACCTACCCCAAAAGAATGGCAGTGAGTGACAGCAGAGATCTGAACCCTGATCACAGGAGTCCCCTGGTAGTGTCTCAAATTGCAGAAATCATCTTATCAAAAACAGGGACAGAAAAAAGCAGCTCATGTTAAAGCACCATAATCCACATCCTGCCCAATCCTGGAATTTTCTAGGAGGTTTGGTGTCAGGGCACAGTGTCAGTCAGAACAGGTAACGCAATCAAGATTTACCTGACAATGGAAGACCAAATACAGATTTCTGCTATTTATTTATTAATTTCTTAGATGTGGTTTGATTTTTTCTTCTGAGGAAATAAGAATGTCATCTGCTCAGTAACTTGCCTGACATGATAAAACATTAAGGACCTTTAAGGAAACTTTTCATTTATACTACAATTTCACAGGCTTTTTAGATACTTTATAAATGTGAGTGAATTAATGCTCAACAAGCAAGCAAATACTTCTACGATGCGCTCGGAGAGGTTAACTTCTTAAGATTGTGCAGGGACATAAGCTGAACAGACCTCCTGATGGCTTGTACTCTGTTGTATTGCTCATTTCTGAAACAAGAGCTTCATTTTTATCAAGCTGGTGGGTAATTATCATTCCCCTGAGTGAAATACCCCTACAGATCTCACACTGAGGCATAAATCTGCTTACAGTTCCATATCTCAGTAACACACCCATTAGGTAACAGATGCAATGAGCACCTTTCAAGAACTGAACTCTCCCCTCTCAGCTACCTTTGTTCCACATAAGTGTAACTATCTCATAAGCTGAAAAAGCACCAGGTAGCACCAGCTAAGACAGAAATCATGTCCAATTGCTTTATTGAAATAAATTGTACCTATACTAATTCTACAATCATCTTCCCCCAAAATAGGGAGACTGTTCTATGCACCTAACTCCTCACCTGCCAGGATTTATCTAGGGGATAAATAAGATAAAAGGCTCATTCAGGATCCATTTTAAAGGCTCTTTTCTCCTCCCACTCAAATATCCTCACAGTCTTTCAAAAGACCTTATTTTTATCTGGATGCCAGTAAGACTTTAAAGACTCTTCAAAAAAAAAAAAAAAAAAAAAAAGTGCCAAATAAGTCTCCTGTATTTGAATTTGAGCATCCCCAAGTGTTGCCATTTTTATTTTTGTGCCAACCAACACACCCAAACATGCACCCATCTCCTTTTTACTGCACAGGGCAAGAGCAGAGCATCCAGCAGAGCATTTCAGCTTCCCCTAAAGCACACAGCAGCTGAAGGGTTCACAGAGAGATCCCACAGGGCTCTGAAGGGTAACAGCTTTGCCTTCAAAACTACTGCTGGGGAATAATTCCCTGCCTTTATGTCCACCTCTCTGCTGAAAAGCACTGGAGCCCACACCACAGCCACGGTGAGGGGAGAACAGCCATCTCCACAATCACCTGCATGAGAAAATAAGTTGCAGAGCCAATTAACACGTCAATTAGAAAACCCAGCCGCTCCCAGAGAACGTGCACTTGTGCCGTTCTGCTCAATCCGCTCTGGAAGGGGTGAAGAGAAGGCACCGAGGGGCTCAGCCCCGGGAGCTGCTGCGGGGATGGGGTCGGCGAACACCGGAGATGGAATCAACTTTCCCCAGAGCTGGGTCACCCTCACAGCGTGTGATGGAGAGAGCAACGCAATCAAAGCTACTTTAAGTATAAGCACAAGAAACCCCTCTCCAGCAGGAGAAGAGGCAAGAGAGGGGTTTGGTTGTGGTTTTTGAGCATTACGGCAAGTGAGAGGCACGAGTTCTGTGACAGAACCGTGGGACAGCGGGACCGGCAACGCGGCTCCATCCGATACCGGGCGGGCACGGAGCCAGCTGCGTGCACCTGAGGGGACGATGGGGACAGACAAGAGGGCACAGCGACCGAAAACACATGACGGGTCCTGCCAGCCCAGCTTCCCGCGATGCAGAGGAACTCCCCCCCCCCTCGCCGCTCCCCCGGGCAGGAGAGGCGCCGGGACCCGCAGGCACACACGCGTGCGGGCAGGGACACGCACATGGACACGCGTGTCCGCCCACACGCTCCCAACGGCCGCCCCCAGCTCGCAGGCTCCCACGGCTCCCGGTGCCGCCTCCCACGGGACGGGCTTCGCCGAGCCCGGAGGCTCCGGGGGGACCTGGACCGGCAGCCGCCTCCGGCAGAGAGGCCGTGAGAGGAGGCAGCCGCAGCCCCACGGTGCCCGGCCACGCCGCTCCGCCCCGCCGGGTGGAACTCAGCCCTCGCGGGGAAAGTTTCCACAGCGGGAGAGCAGGTGACGGCGGGCGGAGGGACGGCGGCAGCTCCCGCCCCGGGGAGGCGAGCGGGGCATGAGGGGCCGGGAACGCCGAGGGGAGCCTGGGCACAGCCGGGCGACGCGCCCCTGCCAGGGAGACCCCCGTGAACGGCCGCCCCCGGCAGCCCCCGCCCGACCCCTTACCCCGCCGTCATCACCACGTTGTAGATAACGAGGTAGGCCGTGGCCAGGGCCCCCGGGCCCTTCCTCCGCCGCGGCTGTTGGCTGCTGTAGCCGTTATCCGCCCGGCTGCCGCCGCTGCCTGACGCCGCCATGTTGCGGCGCTCCCGCCGACTCCGCCCGTTCTCGGCGTACGGCAGGGCCGAGGGGCGGGGCCTCCCGCCGCCATCTTGGGGGCGGGTGAGGGCTCCACCGCCCTTTTTGTCTTCCCGCCTCCCGGCGTCGGACCGGGTAGAGCCCCGGGATCCGGTCCGCGTATTCCGAACCGCGGCCCAGGGGCGCTCCGGGCCACAGCCAGATCCGCCGATCGGAGCCTGAGACGTGAGCCGAGGCCGGTAGCCAGTTCCTGGGGAATTCCTCTCAAAGCGCAGCGCTGCCCCGGGGGGCTCGGCCGGGCCTGGCGCTCCCCGGCCTGCTGGCAAAGCAGCTTTCCAACTCTTGTTAAACAGGTTACAGAGCCCCTCTGCGGTCTCACTCCTGCAGGAAGAAATAGGTCTGTCGTGTCCTTAGAGAAATTAATGGTGTTAGTTGTCAAAGTACGGTTATTTTAGGAATACTTAGTAGGTTCACTTCGGTAGTTTAATACGCTTCTGAAGCCGAGCACAGCCAGCGCTGTAACTCGTTTTCTGCCATATTTCTATACAGTAGCAAGGACTTGGGTAGAGTTTCTTTCACAGCAACACAAAGCACCTTGTTTGGCAGAGATATAACTAAAACTGCCTTTCCAAAGAGTTGTAATAAAAGGATGAGAATATGTTTATTTTTCCACTACAGAAATCGTGTGGAGTTACTCTTCAGCTTCCAGAACCAAAGGTCAATTTACTTTTCATGCTGGTTATGCTGCAGATCCTTTACCAATGATACAGAATAACAGCATCAGCTTTCCTCCCCAGCAAATTCTGCTTTCATGTAATGCACCTAATAAATTAATGGCATTATGTACTTTTGCAGTCTAGGGCTCAAAGTTCATTTACGAAAATTTCAAGCAGCAATGTATACAACTAAAAAAAATTTCTACTTTTCGTAAGCCTGACCCTCAGAGGAGAGGGCCGTGAAGTCATGCACTGTCTTCCCCGTGAAAGAGAAACATCTACAGAAGTCTTCGTGTGCCACACACAGAATTAGCAAAGGTCTCCATCTACCAAAATAGACACAGGATGCGTGTGTGGTTGCACAGGCCTGTAATGAAATTTCTGCAAATCCAGAAAACAGAGTTGTGAAAAACAGCTGCTGAGCCCAAATGTGCCATGTTCCACAAAAAAAAAAAACCCCAAACCAAAACACAACAACAAAAAACCCCCACCAAAACCAAGAATAATTAAGTGGTTCATTTGGGGCAGTACCAATGTCTTGCATCACCACTGTTCTGGGGAATTGTTTCAGCCTCTTCACGCCTCAGATGTCTCCCTAAAAACATCATACAAGCAAGACGAGTTACAGGAAGAGGTAGTACCCTTTGTTAGACTAATTGGGATGGCTGGCAAAATAGGACAGGACTTCAAGTACATGAAATAGTCTTCTGTGGAAATAGAGTTCTACAAAACAAAAATATCAAGGTCAGATACAGGTTGGAGTAAACTGCTCAGAGTTGAATTAGATACATATGATAGAATTTTTAAACTGGAGGTCACAGTGTCCTGCAGACTAGAAGGGATGTTAATAGGAGGCAGCAGGGAGATGGTAAGTTAGTTACATCCTTGGGGAAAAGAAAAACAGGCAGTTTATAGCCTGTGGGACAGACATTGAAGGACTGGTAAAGGAAGAGAGGGAAGATCTATGCAGGAGCCCCAATATTGAGTCTGTGGGTGTTGGTACCCATTAGGTGTCCCCACAGACACAGCCACCAGATCTGGAGCTGTCAGTGCCTTATGCTTGTGCCTACCTGAATGGAAACCAGAGTCACCAAGTAAAGGTAGGGACAGTCACAGGGCAGGAAAGCACATGCTGATGCAAGGCCTGAAGATTTGCTCAGGAAACATGTTGCTACAAGCAGGATGTTTCTCTCTTTGCTTTAGGGAATTTCTGCCACATTCTGCATGGCCCACTGTCTCCTGGATTGCACGTTAGAAGTCTGCATTAAGGCAGCTCAAGCATGTTTGCTAAATATCTTCGTCCTAACAGCTCACAGGATCTACATTTAGAGGTCGCTGACTTTTTCCTCCTGCTCTTCCAGTCTTTCTGAACTATGTTTCCCCACCACAGGGGAATTCTCAGCTGCAAAAAAAAAAACCCCAGGTGGTGCCCCATCCATATTTCGATTCCTGCTGATGGTGGAGGGTGTGATGAGGCTGGAGGCAGTGGGGGAGCACACGCCTGTACCTAGTGACAGACCCAGCTGTCCCTGAGGGTGTTTGGGCACAGCCTGAGCATGTGCTGAGCAGGCAGGAGAGGTGCAGCAGCAGCACAGAGATGAGGGAGTGTTCCCACCTTGTCCACCCGTGTGCTGAGCAGCTCTCAGGACAGAAGAGGGAAGAGCACTGCCTGACACGCCTGGGCAGCGTGGACCCAGGGACGCCTGCAACAGAGTATACCCAGAGCATGCTTTGTGGTAGTATTTATTTAGGAACCGTGAGCAACTACAGCCGTAGCGTTGCAATTCTGATGGTTTAACAAACTGGGAGAACATTAGCATATTTTTATCAAGGTACAAAATACACCCCGTTGTTGCCTAAAACATTTAAAAAACGTGAGAAAAGCTCTGTATGCTCTAAATCAGATTCAAACCCTTTCTGTATAAGGAATTGTGGCAATATTGTGTTTAGTATAACAAGAGGGTTTTTATCAATTGATTAGGAAAAGACATGCTGGCAATCTGAACTTAGCAATAAAGAATAAAGGAGTTAAAACCCACTGTGTCATCCACACTGGTCAGGCTTTAAATGTAGAAGAGCAAATCATATGAAACACATACACAAATAAGTAATATCAAACAACCTAAGTTTGATATTGTACACACCTGTATTAAAGTATACTGACTACTTAGTGGTGAGGATTTAAGGTAATGTTTTGCTTTTTTTAAAAGAGGTAACCTTTGAAATGCAAATAGTTGTACTTTACACACAAAAAGTGGAAAAGAAAAAGAATTACTTTTGGAATGACACATAGATATAAGACACTGATTCTGGATTATGCATATCACCTTACAGCCTCTGATATTACCTCTGAATAGCAACAACAAAAAATTTAAAAGTGCCAACACTGTGATAGGAAAGCAAAGTTACTAAGTCTGAGTGCATAAACCATTTCTGAGAAAAAAACCTGGGGTTCAGATTTTTTTTTTTTGTTTTGCTTTGTTTTTTTGCATTTTTAAAAAACATAACAGCCTTTCTGGTGCAGGTTTAAGACACAAACAAGACAGTCAAGCTCATAAGGTAGAAATAGGTCCTATATAGCTTAAGATTCTTTGGAAGCTGTTAAATATAAAGGAATTTGTAATCCAGACTACTATTTTTTTGGCTACTCCAAAAATCTGTGGGAGTTTCCAGCCTATCATCAGTTGAAATCTGTTTTGCAATCATCAAATAAATGCAAAATAAACTTTAACTAACCTGGGATTCTGTTCACATGCATGCACATAGAAATCACTGATTGTGCAATAACCTGGTTTTTCTTTTTACAGCAGCATATATAGGAATCGTAAGTCATTATTAGACTGACCAGGACAACAGAAAATATTCTCAGTCTTTGTGTTTTCAGTCTGTTTCTTAAGTAATCACAGCTGTGACAGGTTCTATAAGGGAAAGGGGACAGGGTATGATCAGCTGGTTAAAAACAAGATCAGGAGTATCTCAGGAAACCACCTGGATGTTTAACTTCAGCCAGTGTTACAACAGCACTGACAGTGCACTGAGAAATGGCAGCACATGTGTTTGAAGTTAGAACCATGGCATTCTATTTAAAACAAATGTAAAATTATTCATACCAACATACACATTGCAACGCTGGCTGTGTCAGACCTTCCCTTCTAGAAGATACTGATCAGCTCTTACAGAAGGTACTGCAGCCTGTTTCTTAGGCACGGAGAGATTCACTGCATGTCTGGCAAATGATTCCTTGTAAAGCAGATCTCTGGGAGCTGATGTAGCTCCAGTTTCATCTGAAGAAAGTGATGGTATAGAGGAATGAGCTCAGTAAATAGACTGTTTTTCTTAAAGACATTCAGGATATAACTGTAGACTTTTTTTCCATACATTTGATTTTCAGAATAGACTGGGCAACTTAGTTGATGACTTGTTTAAAGTAAATACAATCATGGTAGCTACTTAAAGTCACCTGCTGGTTTGAATTAATGCCCATAGATAAAGCAAACAGGTATCAACTGATCATGCTGAAGAAACAACCCCCCAAAGACCTACATATCACACAAGGTGCTTTTGATAACTTGGATTTCTGAGCCTTATAAGGAGAGTCTTTAAATATAATTTTTTTTTTTTTGAGCCTTGTTTCATTCTTCCTCCTCCTCATCCTCATCTTCTCCTTCTTTTTCTTCCATTGTTTCCACGAGGAGTTCTGCAGTGCATGTGGCTTCCCCAAGGCTGTTAACAGCTTTGCAGGTGTATTTGGCATCATCGTCCCCACATACTTCAGAAATAGTCAAAGAACAGTTCCCTTCCTCATCATAATCTATCTGGAAGTGCCGGGACTCCTTGACAGGCTGATCATCTTTGTACCACATCACCTCAGGGTCAGGGTAGCCTGCAATAGCAGAGAGAGAACAGCAATTACAATGAACAGCTATTAACTAAGCTGTAATTACTTTAAGGTCTAGTTCCCCATCTGTTCATGGACATGCCCATATGTAGATACACAAATATTTCACTGAATTCTATTTTTAAATAAATGTAGATGATTTGAGGCTTTTTAACTTTACCTTTACCTGAAACAACTTTATTATTAGTAGCAAAAAATTGAAAGCTTGCACTGAGGTAACTCATTAGATTCCATTTTCCACTACTTTTGCAGTCCCTGCATGCAGCTTCTTGTGCATCTGGGACACATGAAAATTCTATGATTCTATGATCAGAGCGGTTCTCTTAGTAGTTTATTTGGGGCTTACCTGATGCTGCAGTCTTTGTGGAACCCACAGTTCTCAACAGTGAGGTTTAGAACTTCAAGGTGTTCTGAGCTACAATTTAATATACTTCTCAGGTTGCTTTGTCATGGCTATTCTGAATCTTCCTCCTCCTATTTTGCTCCTTACACACTAGCTTGTCCTGTACAGGAGTCCAGCACTCTTAATTTCCTATTTGTGTTTGTTACAGTGAGAGAGCCTAAGGAAAGCATTTTGATTATACATCTCAACTGGAGAGTTTCTGAGCGTTTTGTGTAGCAAATGGCTCTGCTGTACTCCAAGCACCCAGAGCAGGGCTGTACAACACATGCAGAACAATCCCTTAAACAGTACTCCCAGCTGCTATAACAAACTGAAGGCTTCTTGTCTCAGCCAAGTTCTGGACTGTGACAAAAGGATGACTTCCCACTGGGCAGGAACCCCAAATACACAGTGAACATTACAGTGATACACTGGAAAGTTTGGGACATCAGCTGTGGTACATCCTTCTGGTTTATTCCATGCAGTACTTAGGCACATGCCCCTCAAGCTGAGGATCAGGTACAATAATCCATCCTCACATCCCCACTGTGAGGTGGGAAACACAGGCAGTGAAAGAGATCAGGAGCATAGACACAAACAAGGAGAAGGTCAGTGAGGCAGTTTCTGAGCCTCATTTTAAGATTAGAAATTGTCTAACTTGGACACATGCAGTATGGTTCCAACTCTTCCTAATTCCCAGCTTGCAGCAGCAGCTGTGATACAGAAGCATCACTCACTGCAAGAGCACTGCTGGCTGTCCTGGCCTTCCCACCATTAGCCTGACCAAGCTCCTGAAGTGCTTGCTCATAAACTCATTCTTTCTGTCTGTGTATTCCAGTCTGACTTTTCTTTCTTGAACTTGTAAATTTAAAACAACAATACAATATTTTCTAGATGTGGTTTTTGTAACCAGTGCAATGATGTTATTGTTACTTCTCATGCAAATAGACTTTTAAGGACTTTTTTGCCTTCAATATGATGAGTGTGGTCTTTCAGTTTATGGTACTAAATTGCATATTGTTTTTACTGGTTTTACCCTCAAAAATCATCTTACTTTTCTCACTTGATATTCTGAATTAGTAATTCACACATGGACTCTTGGAGAATTCTGTTCTATGGCAAGCACAGAACAAGCGCATACAGGTCCAAGTAATTTCTGTTATTGCAACATATTCATGCTGTGACATGCAGATATTGGTAAAGCAAAATGTCACCAGCTCAACAGAACAGAGAAAAATCAAGAAAGATAGACAACATCAGAAGACACAAAAGTGTCAAGGAAGGATGAAAAGAGAGACATATACAGAATCAGAGTACCTTCAATTTTGCAGTCAAATCTAGCAGCACTTCCTTCCACAACCTCCATGTCAAGCATTTTTTTAGTAAAATATGGCTTTACGTGAGGCTTTTCTTCAGCCACTTCTTCAAGGAAAGCATCTGGAGGAGAGTAAAGAGATAGTTAATTATTTTATAGGGCAGGTTCTCAAAATGTGTACTTTAATTTTTAATTCCCATATAATAATGAAAGCATTTGTTATTTCACTTAAATCTGTAAGTGAATGACACAGTGAGGAAGTTAGCTGCTTAGTTCTGTGCCAGTCTTTTGCAGCTGGACAAAGATTCACACCATAAATAGAATGAAATTAACATGCAGGCCACCACGCTACAAATAATCTTTTTTTTTTTTTTTTTTCCGCTTGGATTTGTTATGAACCAAACCTTGACTTTTCCAAGTCAGAGGGGTAATCCATTTCAATCTGTATTTGGCCTGCACTCTGCATGCATATGTCAAAATTACTTGATTTTCAGAAGTGTCAATCATTTGCACCTTTTACAAACCCCAAATTCACACTTCAAATGGGGATGGCAGGGGAGTAATGTAGACCCCTTATTTTTGTTCTTAAATGCCCTTGTGTGAGGAGCATGGTTAATGCAGAGTACATGTCTTGGTTGCAGCAAGTGTTAATACTTTATTGTTTGTTCTCTTGCAAGAGAAAGCAATCCATCACTGTAATCTTTGTATAAACATGCATTCCCAAAGTGCAGCTAATAGATCTGCCTTAATTCTTTGTCTTTAAAAAGAAAAGCATTTACAGCCCATACTTATGCTGGTAAATTCTGAGTAGCAGAAAAATATGAAAACAATGAATTTTTGGTAGATTAAAAAAAAAAAAAAAAAAAAAAAGCCAAAGAGAGCATGCACAGGAATAATCAACTTGATGATTGGTCTTTAGCACTTTGTTAAAAATTTTAGTAAGTGATTCACAGAGAGGTAAAAATATGGTGCAGGAAAACTCCTTACCTTCATTCTCTGCTTTGTCTGCATTTATAGGGCTGGTAGGCGAGCTCCCAGAGGCCTTCCTCCCACTCATACCAGAAATCATTGCCATGGATGACAGTCTTCCTATTGCTCGGACAGCATGGCCTGTTTTCTAAGACATAACATAAAAGATTTCTGATCAGTCCAATCCAACAGGCATGTGATTTTCTGAAACAGTTGTGCTTCGGACAAATTATCTGGGATCTCTGCAAACCTCACTGGAATTGTTGGACAAACTGCTTATATATAGCTCTGTTGTTTTAGGAGAGACAGAGCAGGCTGGTCTGAATGACCAAATTTAGTTGCAGATATAAACTTCCCCTGATGAACTCATACCTAAATGAATGTCTCTGTTAGCTGCGGATAAAAAGCACTGTGCGAGAGGAGGGCCAGGGAAAAAGCCATGAGCCATGTCCTGTTTAACTGGAACTGCACTCTGGTGGCAGGCAGCTCTCACAATAGCCATATGGGCTGGACTGAGTCTCATCAAGGAGAAATAACCACCTACTATGAAATGAATGAGAAAGTCCCATCTGCATGATGGGCTTCTTGACAGGCTTGGGAATCAACCACCTGGATATTAAAATATGCTTAAGCTACATTTCCTCTGGTATGGACACTTGTATTTTTGTACAGCTTGCATGAGCTTGTAAGAAACGTGTACAGTAGAATGTCAGAGGAAATATAAGGTAGATCTACAAATATTAATATTTTGTAGGCTACTCAAAAGGCCGGATCCAGGATTTTTTACATCAACTACACTAACAATCTGAACTATACAACTGACCTCCTGCTACTGTTCCAGCATTAAAAAAAAAAGAAGATACGGAGAGCAAGTATGTCAAAGAAAATTATTAAACCAATATGGCTGTATCCATGAGAAGCTTTGTGCTCCAAGAAGGCAGAACAACTGGCTTAGGTGAATGAAACTACCACAAAATGAGGTATCTTTAGTGAGGGCCAGGCAGATGAGCTGTTCCCTAGCTGTTCAGGTTTGTAAAGGGTAACATAATCCCTCAGCCCTTGATAGCATGGAGTGGGCAGGGAGGAGATGGTTATACCCCCAAAAGAGTAGGAAAAACTATTTGAATTCATACACTTTTTTGTAGCCTGAAATGGAATCATCACCTGTTATATATATGCAGCCATGCATCCTCTTACTGCTTGCCTATAAAACCTAAACCTGCTTTGCTGCATTCATACTCTGGCCATGCTGGAGTTCTCACCAGCAGCAGAAACTGCCTGACATGACATAGTTTTCAAAATCATAAACATTAGAAAAAAGGATAAGTAGCCCGATTCTATGTCCTCTTCATTACCTGCCATTTTCTTCTGGCCATATATTTCTTCATCCTGTCTTTGGAAAGTTTTTTGGCTTCCATGGTTTTGGTGTCTTTTTGCAGCCAAGGATGCTGAAGACATTGAGTACAATTTAAGCGACTCCTGTTTTTATATAGAAAGACTCGTCAGTGTCGCTTTTAAAGATGGTTGAACTTACCTGTTTTAACAGTATTTTACACTTTCTTTTCTGAGAACTGATCTCTCTGTTGCTTAAATTTAGCAACATAGATCACATGGCACTATTTCCCAGCAGTGCTTACTTCTTAAAGTCACTTTCACAATTCTTTTTTTTTTTTTTTTGAGAGAGAAAACTGTGCATTTAAAAGTGTTAATAAAACATTATAAAACAGCATGAGAAGCCATATGTTTCAGGCATGGAACACATACAGCAGAGCCACAATGGCAATGATTCAGCTACCTTATGCTGGCAGAATCTCATCCCAGATCTCCTTTCCTGTGCTTAAAAGAGATTGCCCATTTCTCACCACTTAATACCCTCCTTCCCTGCACTGCTGAACTCTTAACAGAAACGTCCAAATCTATAGTGAAGCCACATCCATTCTTTACTTTGTCCATGGTACACAAATAAATAACCCTCTGTCCACTATCTCATTAGAAGTTAATTTTCTCATTTTCTTTCTTTGGTTTGTTCAGTCTGCTGTACAAAGGGCTTCCAATTTAATTTTTTTTTTTTCCTATGCTCAATTACTAGATTTATGGCAAAGCTGACTACTCACAGGTACAGCACTTAAAAGCAACACAGGGAAAAAAAATTGGCAAAATTGCAACGCATTTGATCAAGACAGAACATGTCATGCAGGAATCTGTGTCACACGGCAGTGAAAAGCAGGCACACTAAACCTCAGGCTGCATCTTGCCCAAGGGAAGGGAAAAGCAGAAGGAGCAGGCCATTAAAAGGAAATGCTCCATTCAGACCCTACACCATAAAATAAAGGAGAAACCTGCAGACAGAGACAGACGAGCACACAGAGCTCCTTATAAAGTATCACCAGGGATGCCTGCCACCACCGAGATTCACAGTGAGGAAACAAGAATGGCAAATTCAGCTAAATGCAAACATAGAAAGTCCAACAGCTTTACTTCATATCTTTCTTTAGTAGGTTGCTGATAAAGTCCTTGGCATCATCAGATATTTCATCAAAAGCTTCATCATCGAAGTCCCACGTTGCTGAGGTGACATTGGCGAGGGTTTCATTGTCATTGTCTCCCATGAAAGGAGAAAGCCCGCTGACCCTGGGGATAGAATAGACAGGCAGACACAAAACTGTGTCAGTTTGCCAATCTGCAAATTACCAGAGCAGCAGATTAAAATAATGTGTGACCCCTCATATGCTCTTCAGATCTTTATCAGTAAAAGCTCCCTTTAAAAAAAAAAAAAAAAAAAAAAGACCCTAACCCTAACTTTTGACTGCAAAACAGGAAGGAAAATTTCTGTTCTTTCTTTCTCTTTTGCCAAGACATTTTAGAATCAGGGGAAAGTGGAGCATACTAGGTTGTTAAATGAGTTCTGCATAAATAATACTGCAATTTTCTCACCAAGTTCAGTTGAATAACACTTTTTTTTTTTCCCGGATGCTTTCAGAGTGACTTTGCTGCCCTTACTGTCGACACAAGTTATTTTATACACTTCATTTCATTTACTCCTGCAGAGAGAGCCCAAGATGCCTCTTGAAATCCAGAGCTACTCTGTAAACAAAACTATCCTGAATTATATCATCAGGTAAAACAGCACCACACCACTGCAGGCTGCAGAGTTACACAGATACATCCAGAAGTAATTTGGGCTTTATGCTCTCAATCAGTCATGATGTTGCTTGAAATGGAAATAATTCTCTTTTATAAACTCCACTGAGCTTCCAAGGTTTTTACTCAATATGATTGATAAATTGCTAGTCAAAAGCAATCATGCTGTCATTTCTGCAGAGTATCTTTCTCTAGTTGAGTGTTGTCCCTTATTACACTGTACCTTTGTGCATCCAGATATTTTTGATTCCTGCATATGTAACCTTATAAATAAAAAATCCAGGTGAAAGTTACTTATTACTTAGAACTACAAGTTAATCAGATTTTTTCCAGGTCTTTTTCCTGGCATGCAATGTACATATTAACCTATTCTTCATTAAAATTTTACAGACTGTATTTGCTTTCTCTGTACAATTGTCTTAAACATTTGCAACAACCGGTTGTATTTCAACAATAGTACTTTAAAAATTATTTTTTAATATGGAAAAATAACTGGAACTGAAAGTAGTAGATGGAAAAACACTGAGATGCTGCTGAATATCACAGAACAGACTGGCAGAAAAAGAGATTGGGGTCAAATAACATGAGCTACTAGAGTAATAATACTAGTACAATCTTCTTAAAATTTATTTTGCCACTTTTTGTTACTTTTAATTACATTCAAAATATGATTTGGAATTTCTTCCTAAGGATTTTATTTCTATAAGCATAGCAGATACTCTTTGAAGCCTCACACAAAGCAGATAATAAATCTTTTACCATTTCTGGAGTTTGTGTGCAGTACAACAGAGTCTACAATCTTAACGTGTATACTTCAGAACTTTTCTAGTAATAATACATGAGAAGAAGATAAAAGCTTTGTTTCTTCTCAGGCAGAAGGAGGTAGAGCAGAAGGTATAAATGGGGCACATTCAAATGCAACAGCGAAGCATGACTTTATAAATGTACAATATACTATAAACCCATTTATGAACATATGATAGGCATGTGTTACAGAAAACTGGAAGATTAACATACTGAAATGCTAACATTAAATAACTTTTCCACCACTGTTCTCTTTCTTTGGCACTTCTTTTACTCCAGCAGACAAGGCTTATGCCTGGCAGCACTGGAGAGTCTCCAGTCTGCTCTCAGGCACATCAGCCATCATGGCCAGGTACATCATGGATGCAAAATCTCTGTCCTAGAATCTGCAAAGCACTCCTGCAAAGCCTTAAACCTACCCCCACTCCAATGTTTTAGCATTTCTATGTATGACAATGCCATCATTCTCTATAATGTTTTAGAAAGTGAAAAAAAAAAATCTAATTCAGGATACATTTCTAAATTCTGGGTTCCAGACGATGATTGCAAAATTGTCTCATTTTTGACTATGTAGCAAATTCAGTAATCTCCCAGCCAATTCAGCAATTGCTAAAAAGGCTCACATTTTATACAAATGGAGGATCTGTGGAGTATTTCTTTAGTTCACTGTCAGTATAAGAGATGTACAGCTTCTCTTCATCCAGGTAAGCTTCCAGAGGACATGTGTGGGCAGTCAGAGCAGTAACAATCCCATTTCTTTTCAATACGTGATCAAAGCATGGCTGAGGTGAACTCTGCATAGTATTACCACAAATAGTATTGTGCACCTCTTGTCTTACTTTAGATAATATTTTGGCCTATTTCCAGAGGTTAAAGCTGCAGTATTGACAGATCTGTTCCACGCTAAAAAGATTGTTACAGGGACATTGCTCCATGTGGAAACACCACTGCTCTACAACTTTCTTTGTTTCGGTTGGCTTCTGTGTTTTTTGGGGTTTTTTTAGGATGGTAAAACAGAATTCTCAGATCAAATCTTAAATGTTGTGGTAGGACTGAGCCATCCTGTGCATTTGTTGTAATTTCCAAACAGCAGTGTAACAGTACCCATTCACACATTTCAGTGAACCTCTGCTTGTCTTTCTGAATGTGCTGTTGCAAGTTTGTAAGGCTAAAATAATTTTCTCTTTCTAACACAGTTTTACACTGTGAATGAGTTGCCTTGTCATGGAAATACTTGAAAGAGCTGGATCCCTTTCTATAGTTAGAAAACAAAACCAGCAACTAGTGTAGATTATAATGAGAATTTTTTGTCTTTAGCACAGTTATAGCTGACCTAAGGCTTGATTGTTCATCTCTTAATAGCCATTTAAAGTAATAATGGCCCAGCAACTCCTTTGACTGATTATGGAAACAATTTCTTTTTGGAATGCTGAAGCTAAGTGATAAAGATGAGCTACCAGCTCCATAAAATGAATACTGAGCTTACCCTGCAAAGTTACTATTAGACAAGCAGCAAGTTGTTTACTGAAAACATTTTTCCAGCTACTTAACCAGGCAGCTTCCTGGCATGTTAAGAACCATTTGTTTAGAAAATCTTTCACAGTTTCCACTTCTAAATAAAGAAGAAGATATTTTATTCCCTGGCAGTTCCTTAACATTTACTGGTCTGTTCTAACAAAACTCTGAGTGCAGATTTAGAAATGTTAAGATCAAAAGGGTCCAATGTGGTTGCTGGTCTCACCTCCTATGTAAGCCCATCTATTTCACTTGGAAGTCTTTGCATAATGCTGCCACTAATCCAGAGAAGATGAGTTTGCTGCATGTCTCAAAAAGCCAGACTGAGAATTCCTCTGCAAGCAGTTCTTGCAGCAGTAACTGGTTTGGGCTGATGGTTAAATAAAACAGTCCCAGGCTGCTCTGTGGAGGACATGCATCCACTGGACAAAATCACCTTTTCCATAGCTGAGGGCTGACTGACTCCTGCACTGGTTGGCACAAGACAGTCCACTGAGCCCATGTGAAGGCAGGCAGCCCATTGCTGAAGCAAGGGTGTTACTCTGTGTTCCCATCCTTGTTTTACATGCTCAGTGGATTAATGAGGAATCACAGTTGGGCAGTACCACTGAACAAATAATTCTTTTTCTTTTCAGCAGTACAGTCATGACATTAAAGTCCCCCAACCTGCTTTACTGAAAGAACAAGGAGTGCTCTCTCCCATTTTTATATTAAAAAGGATCAAATTTTTAATATGACATGAAGCCAAGTATAAGCCTTGTCAAGCATGTCTTGCCTTATCAAAGTCCCAAGTCTGCACACCCAAAAGATACAGTATGTCAAAAGATCTTTCAACCAATCCAAAGTGCTAAACAAGAGAGGAATAACAGCAGTGATGAATAACACAATAGATCAAAAGGAAAGGGAATGTTTGAAGAATCAGGATGTGTGTTATGAGATAGGTGCTGAAGGAAAAAAGCATACAACAAGATCAAATGTGATATTAATAACTGTAAGATATAGCATATGAAAAACTAGTAATTGACAGAGACCAACTGATATATTCACTGCCTGGCAGTTCTTGACAAAGCATGAAGAAGTAATGGGAAGGAAGTGGAAGTCTGAATCAGCCACAGACAGTCAGCCAGTTCCTCCCAGAAACTAGTCAGATTCTATGGTGACAGAAGGAAAAGGTCTATTCACTTTCAATGTGCATAAATGTGCTACTGAAATCCTAGGGTGAAAATTGGTTTAAAATAAAAATAAAATTTAGAAAATTTTTCAGATTACTAAGTACTGGAAATATGGACTATCCAAATGGATCATCAGAAAAGAACCAGAAATAGAAAAACTAAAAAATTCTGCAATGCCCATTATAAATAATGGACTATGAATAAAAGGAATAAAAGAGCTGGAAAGAATTTGTGTTCCTTAGATAAAAGGAAGAATTCTTCATTAGATAAAGAGTACTGTAAATGCAAAAAGAAACACTGAAATAGACATAAATGGAGATGATATACACAAGCTATAATATTTGTGGCCTGTTACTTCAAAGGCAGTAGATCAACTTAAGAATGTAGGACAGTAGTGTGATGTAGAACAGGACAGAGAGCAAGATAAAAGTGGGAGATAAAAAACATGAGGCAGAGGATACAGACAGGGAAATTTAAGGAAGAATGAAGTCTGATGAAGAGACAGGACTGTATAAGTTATCCAGAAAGATAAAAGGACTTAATGTGTAGCTTAGCAATGTGGAAAGGGAACCCATGAGCTGTAGAATGGGATTAAGTCAGTCGAGCCATAAGGAAGACAGATGCAGCATCCCAGCAGGGAGTGTGGTATCTGTACTTAACGCCTGCATAGCAGAAGGCTGGAAGAGATTTGCTGCAGGGTTTTGGAGGAATGCTGTCACTCTGTTTCCTACTTGAGATTACATGCTATCCATTTATTCTTCTGCAGGGAAGACCCTTCACTCACTAAGATCTCTTTAGCAGCTTTTGGTGAAACCTGGTTTGCATTTGCTTTTGCAGAGAGTATAGTGGAAACACAGTCCCTTTCTAGGCAGCTTACAGATTTCTTAACACTAGAATCCTACCTTAAAAGAGGTGTTTTGTCAAGTCGTGCTGTAGCATGCTCCCTGATGCTTCACTTAGGACATATGACAGACTGGAAGCTTTGGGCCATCAGCTGCCTGTAGCTAACCTGCCCTTAAGTCCATTTTCTGCTCAGTGCTCACCTCTTCCTTCATGGCCCCGCTCACGGTGTCAGTGGGAGAGGGGAGAGAAATACTGAGCTACAAGCAGAGGGATGGTATGTGAAACAGCCACCAAGTAAGTCTTACACTTTGTGCGTGAGATTTGGCAGTTCTGTGCTTATGATCAAAACAGGAAAGCAGAGCTACTACTACAGAGAGATGCAGTTCTCAATGAGTTTTATTTGCATTCTGTAATGATGATGCGATGGCCCACTTTGGAGAGCAGGTCCGAGTTGTGAGTCTGCACACAGCTGGGCTTTGAGAAAGTGAGGGCAGATGGGGAGCTGGTCACTCGGGGGTGGAGCAGGAAAGTCCAAGTGATGACTCAGAGGTCTTCCCTAACCTCTAGTACTTTATTCTTGTCTCAAGGAAGGCAAAAGTTGATTATTACTGTTTATCATTACTGTGGCGATAGCTATGTGTCAAAAAGATTTTTGCTGCATTTGGAAAATGTAATTTTCCTCTCATGAAGAGTTAAATGAGCTTAACGACACCTTAGCAAACAAGTAATTTCATAATATATTTCACAAGGCATATTGGGCCACCTGAATCAAGTGTAACACCACCCCAATCCCATCAGCTGAACATTACAGCATCCAATCATCTTGCTTCTGATGGACAGAGAAACTGGGAAGCAGCAGTTCTGCCACTGCCAGCAGACTGGTGTTTGGTGGGACATTTCACCTTTTTTCCATCGATTTCACCTGCTCCATTTGCCTTGTCTGCTTGGGCAGTGACAGTGCTGTCCTGCACATCCCGTAGCGGGGCAGCACTCCTGCCCGCATGCCTCAGGAGCACACAGAGCTGCTGACAACGAGTTTTGCCTCAGTTGTCCCACATGGCACTGCCAATACTGCAAACATAGGAACCCTCACATCTGCTTTGATAACAAACGACAGCAACAGACGTTATCCAGCACCCCAAAATCTGCTGTCACTGGAGCTCAGGCTCTGCTCCTGAGGGTGGCAGAGGCCTCCAGGGGGCAATGCAGCACTGAGGGAACGGGGGGGTCTCCAACCCTGCTCTCTCCATGCTGCCCTTCCAGGGCTCTGTAACTCAGGAGGCCCCAAAAGCTAGAGAAATAAATGAGTTTGTCATCTGAGTGCTGCGTGTGTGGTCTGCGTCACTTGAACTACAGAGTGATCCAAAGGAGCTTTCAAGATCTAGAAAGAAATGCTGAAAGGGAATGGAAAATGAAGGTCCTGTAAATAAACTGGCGGAGCAAAGTGACCTTGACGAGTGTAGTACTCTTCACAGAAGCAGCAGAAGATAACAGAAATATTTGGAGCCTTGGCTGGGAGTAAGAGAGTTGATGTAGTAGCTTCTGCACAGGATGAGAAGGAAAATAATGTTGCTTAGTTTGGAAATGAGAAGACAATGAGAACAAGCATAGGCTGACAAGGCAAAGAGAGTGACAGACTGAGCAAACAGCCGTGCACTGCCAGGTGACAAGGGAGAAGGTTACCAGGGTGGAGGGGACTCTTTAAAGAAGAAAGTAAGGTATTGAGAGAAGATGTTTCCCTCAATATCTGTCAAAGCAGATCAGCCATTTACTTATTATTGAAACCGGGGTAAGGGAGAAAGAACCTTCAAATGGAGCTTCTCTGTTCATGTGTTTATAAGGCATCAAGATGCATAAAGTCACAGTGGAAGAAGATCACCTGATGTTCTAGGCATGGAGATCTTATTCCCATATACATTTCTCCAGACCCACTGAAGGTCTTAATCACATTCTATTGATTCACACATAAAGATTAAATCAAACACTGAAATATGTAACCAAGAGCTGCAGCCAACCATCCTCTAAAATATTTCCATGAGCTCGATCCCCGCTGCTTACAAA
The DNA here is from genome assembly GCA_023637945.1 of Phaethornis superciliosus. Taxonomy (NCBI): domain Eukaryota; kingdom Metazoa; phylum Chordata; class Aves; order Apodiformes; family Trochilidae; genus Phaethornis; species Phaethornis superciliosus. The sequence continues at coordinate 28,200,124 of JAJQWJ010000007.1, forward strand.
ATGTATTTATCCAGTGGTTTGTGCTTAGTAATAAGAAAAAATGCCCTATGAACAGATATGGTAATGATGGGATACTTTCTTCTGTCCTACAAGGGAAACAATCTGAATAAGACCCTAAAACTTCACAAAGATTTTCTATCTTGGGAATAATAATTTAATAGAAATTATCAGTAATTAGTGTTTGCCCAAACATTACTCTTTAACATCTGGAAGGGAAAAATAGTTTAAGTTAATAATAAAATACTGTCATATTGTCGTCTTAAATGAGATGAAGCACTCCTGGTTTATGATCTAAGATTCAGCACTAACTGATTGAATTTCCAGAACTGCTGGTCTTGCAGTTTACCATTTACAACCTTCAGAGAACAGAGAATTTTTATTAAGCATGCTGGAGATGCTAAATAAAATACAAAAGACCTGAAAAATGGAGAAGAATTCATAAGCTGAGGGAAATCTTGTGTGTTCAGCAAGAGTCAGGATTTGTGTTAAGAATAGCAAAGGTACTCACAAAATGTAGCAGATAACTCCTATACTCCACATATCTGTTTCATATCCAATAGGTTCATAGTTTATAACTTCTGGAGCCACAAACTCAGGTGTCCCAAAGAGAACTTTCAGAGAACCTGCATTTTCTGTGAAGAATGAAAGAAGAAATCATAAACTGCTGCATGCAGGTTTTTAAAAACTATTATTCCCCAGTAATGGGAAACCAGTTTTGGACTCATCTTTGTGATTTTGTTAAGGATCCTTATAACAAAAAATAAATTATGCCCAAACAGCTATTTTCTTAGCTGACACATATAAAGCAATAAACAATTATTTATTAACCATCTTCAAGCACACAGCACTGTACAGGAAGTAAGTAGTGAGAAGGTCCCTCTTGCAAGGAGTTTCCACAAGACTGAGTCTAAGAAAGAGGAGAACTTTCAGTCTTTAATTCAGTTTTGGATGTCCTGAAATAAAAAAATGTTTCAGTCTCCATCACTTTAGCAGCTGCACAAGAGGATTTGGGATTCCAGTGTCAGAATTTGAAGCTTTTACAAATTATGTAAGGATTATCAAAGGTCAGGGACCTGCATTTTATGGTAAAGGAAAACCATAGTGATACAATTAGAATAAGAACAAATAAATGTTTTACTCCAACACATTTTTTATAGTTTTAATGGAAAATAAATTCAATACTGGTTTGCACTGCTTCCAGATTTGAAGTGCCACAGGTCAGTGGCAAAACCAGAAAAAAGCAGATGATGTGCATCTCTCAGCTCACTATCTTGCCAATAAAACTGGGGCTGAGCCTGCTCTCAAAGCCAGGCTTGCTCACCAGCATACCTGTGGAGCTCCAAAGAGGTGAAGGGGAACCACAAATGCTTCCTTATCAGCTGCCACTCCAAAATTTTTCTCATCTGGCCTGTAGCACAGGTGTCCTATATTTGGCTCTGTTTAAACACGGTGTGTATGCTTTTAACATTATCTACAACAAAGCTTTTGGTAGCAATGTGAGCTGAAAGAACGAGGTCATGAGACACATTCACCTCCTCTTCATTTTTCTCATGCTGACCCACTGGTATTGCTCTCATGGAAGATACAGTGAGGAAGGTAGAATCACAACCTGTTCAGAACCCAGTATTGCCATCTTATGCTGCCATTGTGCAACTATGAGTGATGTGTCTTAACTTTCAGTCAGGGTGAAACACAACACAAGTCATTTAGATAGAAATTATTAAGCAAATCTTAGTGGGTTCTTTTTCATCAATGCTCATTCTAAATAGGATGGGGAGAAGAAGGAAAGAATAAGCAAGGTCAGCAAGGAAGGGAACTAAAGAATGCATTAGGAACTAGGGAAAATAAAACAATTCCAGTGAAAACTTTTTAGTATATAAGTATAAAAATTTAAGGAAATAAATTGGTTTTGGTTTGAAACAGGCTGGAATTAAGGTTGATAAACTTGTCCTGTTTGCACATGTGCCTGAGCAATCAGTATTTGTCTTAAGTGAGATTCATTGCATTATGTTTATCTTATATGCAAGTGGAACATCAAGATTAGGCACAGTAAAATGACATAGTGAGTAACCTCTGAGAACAGCCCCAGGAAATCACCTAAATCCTCCCATGCAAGTTCACCAGCTTCAAAACCTTGCTGCCAGATGTCTAACCTTTAAAAAGCACATTCACAAGCTGTTCCACAACATCCCCATACTCACATAAACAGAGATTTCTTATGCCAAAAAGTAGATTCCTTTTCCTAATATCCAGTCTAAACTGACTTAGCCTAAAACAAGGGCAATGTGCTCTCTACAGTGGCAAAGAAGAGTGAGAAATTACTCATTGTGCTTTTCAAAGCACAAATGGGATCCCATCTTCCCATTTGCCTTGTTCATTAGGTCAACACCTACATTTTTTTCCAACTGTCCCTTTGAAAAATTACTGAAAATTGCCACAAAGAATCCATTTTTCTAAAAGCTTCATGATGATCCTCCAAGATTCCAGCTCAGATTTTCATATCCAAGTTTGGAGACTTTTCTGTGCACTGTGTAAACTACCATGAGCTGCTGTGTATGCAAAAGGCTGGTGTATGAAATGTGCAGCCCATAGGTCAGAGAAATGTTTTTTTTTAAAAAACATGGCACTTGAGTACAAGCATACAGTGTGAAACATCTGATACAGCATTTTCTGTGTATAAAAGAAAAAATAAATTAAAATAATAAGACCTTTTCTATGTAATAATGTCTTTACCCAGATGTTTACAAGATTATTACAGAAGTAGGATCCGTGTTTGAATACCCCTTAATTGAAATATGACAAGTTAGCTGCAAACTGTTGCAGACACTGTGTATAATCAACTGATTAAAAAAAATAATCTTTACACTACTCAAAAACCATTCTCTTTTCTCCTCAAGAAGTTAATCTTAAACGATTTTCTACAAGTGTTCCTCAGCACACCAAAAAAGGTCAGGAAAATATCCCACTGCAGCTTTGGCATTTCTTGACAGTGCAAGAGAACTAATTAGCTGCAGAAGATGACTGCAGAATGAGCTGATCCTAATTTCTTTAAAACTGATCATAACACTGCATATTTAGAGGCATTAATTTGCACCAGATACAAAAAGAGTAAATCTCAGAAGCTGAAGTGCAAAATCAGGCACTCTTCCCTTCAGCAATCCCTTGGCTGAGTGGTTTCTGCTCAGTCAGGGTCAGGTCCACAGGATGAGGGCTCCAGTCCCACATCTGTAGAGGCCAAAGTCAATTTGACAGCCAATTTCAAAATCATAAGGCTTGAAGGAACACATATGGAGGAACGTGCCCTCAGCGTACCACAGAAGACAAAGACCAAAAAGAGGGTACTTAGTGAAAAGTGGGGTTAGTAATTTTTGTAAGTAAATGAAGCATCAAAAATTGTTTTCTACTTTTGGAAGACTCTCAGACAAAATGTTATGAACGCCTTCATGATTAACACAGAGCTTTTGCTATATGGCCATGGAACAGGGGGGCTCTTTCTCTTCCTAGGGAAATACCACACACACGGAGTGACGCAGAACGAGAAGCTGATGAAAGAAATAGCAAACACCTGTAATGTAACTTTGGAAGAATCAGCAGCTTATTAAGCCAAAAGAATGTACAGCACTGTAAAATCCAAATCAGGGTCAGTCCTAATTGCTCTCATCCTTCCACATCAAGAAAAGTTATTTATAGATTAGAAATGTACTACGTACAGCATGACTGTAGCAGCTCAGAAGCTACTGTCAGCTGTGCAGTAGACATTGATGCCACAAGATCAACAAAAAACCAGAAAAGCTTTTGGAGATGAGCAGGCTACTAAAGCAGAATCTTCCTTTTGCTAAATGTGAGTTTAATTGTGCTTTAAAGTTAAAAAGGTATTTAAAGATATTCCTATATAAAAGCCATTTTGTGGGTATATCATATCACTTGATGAAATTCACTCACTTCAGCAGCACATTACCAGTTTTCAGGCTGACAGCTGGAATGTCACGGAATGAAGTCTTACACTCCTGATAACAAAACCTTCAGCACTGGAACTTAACAGTTCATCTGCTTCCTCAACAATGACAATAACAATAAGTTCATGCTCCCAGAAAACTATTGGCTCCATACTGGGGAAGGAACATAAATGGCATCAACTTCTTTTTTCAATGAATGAAATAAATGCAACATTTCTGAGGTCACAGTGTCCATGTGACCAAGATTCATGTAATACCCTTTTGGAGCTGAACATCATCTAAAAATATGAAAACCAGATCTTTTCTCCTAGTCATTCAACATGCCATTTTTTGGCTTGTTTTGGTAAAATTTGTTTCAGTAAAATTTCATTCTTGGGCATGTGGTAGTCTGTTACTTGAGTGTCAAAAGAAGTAGGATGAGCAGCATGCAGGCAGATAAAATCTGGAAGGTTGTATTTCCAAACTGTACTCTTACAAAAATCATTGTTCTAGGTTTTAATCAGTATTAAATATAATTTGTTTAAAGAAGGAAGGCAAAAGATTACAAATAAGAATCTAGTTGTAGGCCTCTCAGTATAGAGAGTAACAATTCATGAGTTGTCCTGATCAATCTATTGGCAGAAAGAGCCACAAATTTCATTTTACCCAGTATAACAGGCTCATAGAGTATTTTATCTCCTTTTAATTCCTAGTATGATTTTTTTTTCTCTTGTGAAAATAGAAGATAAAAAAAGATGAGTGTGTGATGCTGGTTTTGCCTACAACCAACACAACTGGAAGGCTGCTTTTTAGAGCTGATTTAACACAGAGCAATATGAAGACAAGAACACTTCAGGGTCTTTAGTTTTCAAATTGCAGAGCATGTTGGAAAACTTAGTAAAAAATGAATGATAGGAAGCAGCTGAGAACAACTTAGGAAGAGGAGGAGCTTGTCAATTTGAACTTCTCTTTCCCTCCCACCCCAGGCCCATTGTTTTATTTTTATAAATAATTTTGAACGTGAGCAAAACACATCTCTTTACAGAATTCCTCCCATGATTAATGTGTTCAGCATTATGCTGCTGTTTAAGATACGAAATTATAAAACTAGTGGGGAAGTTTGAATTGAATGTAACTATCCATATTTAAAAGTTTTAAAACTCTGCTTTCACTCCTGCTGTTATAAAAGTTTCAAGGATTTGTAGTATTCCTGTAGATTATTTTTTATGGTTAGAGAGTTAGTGTGTTAAGGTTTCCTGTAGTTTGCTAACATTACTGACTACTGGGTATTTTATCTTGCAGTTTGCAGGGATACTCAACCATAGACACATATAGATAAATTGTATACATTTGACTAAAAACTCCTCTTGAAGGTGAGGTGCCCTACTTTCCCCCATGAATGTCTTATTTTCCCCTTTTCTATTTTTTACTAAAACCAGAACTGTTTATATGAAACAAGTCTATTTACTCTTCATACATGAAAGAATGTAACAGGATATATGAATTTCTGCCTGTCCAACCCTTTTCCCCGTGTCATACTGAAAAAGGCAAAGAAGTCATTACCTAATCTTCTTGCAAGTCCAAAGTCAATGAGTTTGATACTTGTACCAGTCTTGTTGACACACATGATGTTTTCTGGTTTCAAATCCAAGTGAACAATGCCCTGCTTATGGATGTACTCAACTCCTTCTGAAATCTGCTTCATGTATTTAATACACTCTCTTTCTGTCAGTTCAAAGTCTTCATCAATGATTCGTTCAAAGAGTTCTCCTCCAGAAACCCTACAGAAGACAGAATAAAAAGAGGGCTTCTGTAGCTTTTTAATTTTGTGAAAGATCAAGCTATTTACACAAATACAGAGAGTTTAAGCTTGCAATAGTCACTTCAGAATGCAATCTACATTTTGTAATGGCATTTTCCATACAAGGATCACATAGGAAGAATCACCTCATGTATGTGGTATAAACCAATACAATTTTCCCAAGTTGGGACTGTGTAACACTCATACTGTTCTTCCAGGCAGTGGGAATGTATCTGGATTTACATCCTGCCTTCAGGATTCAGCCACCTGCACCTGCCAGTAAGGTGTGTGCCATGTATTCTTCACCCCCCTGATGTAGGTAGGCTCCAGACTGAGCTCATGTTTCTCACCACTTCATTCCCTCCTCTGCTCCTTCACTACACAAGTGCAGATAACAGAATTCAGAAATAAACTAAAATACATGGGGTGGGTCCCAGGAAAAGAAGACAAAACTCCTAGCAGATTAGCAAAAATTTGAGAAGAAGAGAGCCTGACAAAGAAAGGCTGAAGAAGGAAGAATTCAAATGATCTGCTTAATTGGAATGCAAAGCTCAAAGGGTAAATTACTGACCCCAGTGAGCTCAGAGGGAATTTCCTCATTAGCTATGAAAGGACAAGGATATAGCCCACAATGCATTCAGTGATGGTTATTTTTAGCTTTAGCCTACACTACTTGTAGGTCAGTTTCATTTGTATGCTTATTTAAGATGTGAAATAATTGGTCTTTGCAGGATAGAATCTCCTGGATTGAACTGGTTTTGGAACTAAAGTGGTACATTTTTAACCTAAATTTAATAAAGTGGTGAGTGAGTGACCTATGAAAAAGGAGCAAATGGCAAAGAGCAGCTTTGCTTTTAAAAATCTGGTCTAAATTAAACCCTCCATGGTCTTTATATGGCTTAATATTTTGCAGCATTCATGCTTATTGCCAAGTGTAATTGCATGTTTCAGTTACAGAAAAAAAATACACAAATGAAAACTGGCCTTGCAGTGTTTGCACGTTGTCAAGATATATGAATATATTCCTCATGTACTAAACTGAAATTGAAACATCCAGAGTTATGGGCACTTTTATTGCTTTAGCTATAAGATTTTATAAAAAATTATAATCATAAATGCTACTGCAGTTTCCTATTAACATGAATATAGTAAGACTAGACTATGCTTGATGAACTGAGAGGTTACTTTAGACTGTAGCACATTTGTATCATAAATCAAATAATATGGCTCAAGCTGCTGCATAAACAGCTCTGATAAGTTAGAGATCTAGTATCTTGTTACTTCAGTAAGACACTAACCAGCACAGAGGTGTTTATGGAAACATCTGCATGCAAAATTTTTATTACTGGATCAATCTGCTATTCCTAATGATAACCAACCTAGTACTAAAAATTACTAATTGTTATTTGACCATTTAACACAGATAAAAGCAGCTTATTTTTAATACAAGAGGACTTTTTTTGTTTTAAATTAATGCTAAAAATTAATAAATTGATTATAAATCTGAAATCAAACAATGTAAAACAGTGGCATGACAAATAATAAAAGGAGAGACAATGAAGTTCAAAAAATATAAAAAAGATATGGGAATAAAATTAAAAAGAAAAATATAGGATGACTATCAAGAAGAAAATATCGAAAGGTGCTCCACATCTATCGCTCTAAATGGAGTGGTGTGGAGGAGCTGCTCAATTCCAGTCACTGCTAAAATCTGGTTTATAAGAAAATTGATGGCAGATGAGTTTGATTTATTTGAAATCCATGCATTTAGATTCTGAAGGGAATAACAAGAAGAGCTTGGATACTAAGAATTTTTGAAGGCAACTTCTTTGATTGCAAAGAAATATTAGGTTAACAGCTCAATCAGTCAGTGACTATCTATCAAGTTGCCATGCTGGGACTGTGTCACCTGGGTAACGTATGGCAGTACAGAGGATACCAACACACCTAGCAGGAAGGTGTCTCACAAGGATCTCAGTACAGGGAGAGGATGCTACTGCCTGCCAAGAACCCTCCTCCTGTGCCTCCTGATACTATGGAATTTCCAGTGTGGGGGTTCAAAAGCCAGAAAAGGTGGTCATCCCAAACCAAAATCACATCCTAATTAGCCTGGTTGACAAAAATCCTTTCTAATTGGATTGCACTTTTCCATATTTTGAATAAAAATAAAACCTCTTTGCTGGCAGCGGGGAACTAAAGGACTGTAGACCCATATACTATTCAAAACTCTTCATAAATTTCCTTGTTTTCCATTTGGTCTGCCAGCTCCTAATTCCAAGCTAAGTAGGGCACCCTTCCCTTACTGTCATCCACTTGCTCAACTGCTGAATCTAAAAATAAAAACACCTTCTTGCATAAAAGTTCCAAGGTTGCATAATAGAGATCCAGTTTCTGAAGTATACTAGTGCAATAGTAGTTTACACATAATCCAGGCAAATGCCAAGCAAGCAGAAGAGACATTCAGTCTCATTGCTTCTAACAATTTTTATCTTATTCAGCAATTCCAGCCAGCAAAAAATCCTGCTTCTCCTTGTGGCAGACAGCACATGGAGTAGATGTGGCAGTAAAACAGTGACTGATGTAACTTTTTGAGGAAAACATCAACACAGATCAGAATTTCATTTTCTTTCCAGCTACTACTGTCACAAGTATGGGATTCACACCAAGCAGGCGTGTTACCACTGAAGAAAAAATTGATTATTTTATTTTTTAAGTCTGACCATTTCCATCCCATGTTGTGAAGTTTATTTTCTTATAATAAATTCTGGTGCAGGAACTTATTTGGAGCTTTCTTTTCTTTCTGGAAATAATTATTTGCTATCTTTAAATACAAAGGTACCCAAGTCACAGATCTGGGAGATGCTTCACAGCACTTCTGGTGTGATCCTCTTCTGCTGCTTTCCACAGTGGTGTGGCATAAGTAGCCCAGGGTGAACAATTTTTTGGAGGCCAAAAAAGCAACACAGACTGTCTTCAAATTCAGCTTTACTTAACTGTATAAATTTGCACGAAGAGTGCAATGACTTTCAAGTAAAGGAGAAATTCCTTTCTACAACTGTTACACACGGAGAATCAGTGTATTGACAGTAGGGGTGGATCAATTCATGTTTAATTAGGGTTTTTTTGGGAAACAGCGTAACCAATCTTTTTGCATCTATTGATCTGGATTTAGAACATTCACTAGATTTTTCAGACAGCACTCTCTTATTATAAATAAATGTTTTGCAATCAGACTATTTATATTGTTACAGGAAAAAATCCTTTAAAGTCTCTTAAAATACGAAAACTGGATATAGCATATAACGGAAACTGAAGTGATCCAGATACCTCTTGGGTACTATAAATTTGCCTGGATGATTTTTTCATGGAAATTGAAATATTTTTTTAGAATGTAGCTTAGAAGTTTGTGTTCTCAAACATGTCTTTCTCTCCTACTGTCTGCTGTGCACCAACATTCAGTTCTCTGCAGGAGACAGCCTCAACAGTGTTGAAATAGAATTTGACACAAGCTTCTTCATTAGATCTTTAGAAGTGACTAAAGAGAAAAATATTTTTTCTCCCCCATAAATAAGTTTTTAATGCAAGCAGAAATTGCAGCTAACTTTTTTTCTCTCCCTTCCCAAATTGTCAATAAAAGAATGAGCTGCAGAAAACACCACATGTACTTGATTAAAAAGCAAACAAACTAGACAATAAAAACTGTAACACACCTTCACTGATTTTTTAGACATACAACACAAATTCACTTACACAGTTTAAACAAATTGGGTAAATAACTGGAAAAACTTGCAAGATATGAAAACCACCCAGACTCTGCAGATGCTGAAGCTTCTGACAGTCCTATGTCTAGCTAAGTTCTACTTTAGTATTCATAATTATTTTAAACATTATTAGCTTTGTTAATGTGGTCTGCTTTATACTTACATTTCCAAGACCATAACAATGTTGGCTTTTTCTTCAAAGGCATCTACACATTGGACAAGTTTTGGATGATGCAGACAATTCATGATGTTGATTTCATCTCTTATGTTTTCTTTTTCCTTAGCAGAATAGGCTTTGAAAAATTTTCCTGCCCAAACTTTTCCATTCTTCTTTTCAACAAGCCTGAAGACTTGTCCAAATTTCCCCCTGAAAATATATAATTATTTTCATAAAAAGCTTTTGCAATATATGGGCCACCATGAATAACAACATATAACTAAACTGTGCAGTGCAACCACTCTGTTCTGAAATTAAAATGTCCTCATATCAAGTACTGCTCTGTAGTGATTTTGTGCAGAGTAATCTGCAAGAACTTTTATGTGAATACCGTGTTTAGAGATACTCTGCTATTCCAGTCAGCATGTTTTATATAAGAGGGTTGAAAACAACAGCCTCCTGCCAGGGTTTAATTCATGCAACTCAAGTTTTTCTCCACACAGCTTTCTATAGTTCAGAAGGGGCAGCAGATAGGTGACATCTCAGGTACAGAATACAGGATACAGGTGATATCAGAATCTGAATGCTAGAAGCTTCAGTACTATTACTTCACATAGCTGTAGATGTCCAGTTCTACTTCTACAATACCCTTATCAAGATCTGCTTATGGCAACACCCAGGATCCCCCAGCCTTCAGCACCTCCAGCACCACAAATTGCTGAAAGATTATCATGGCATGCAATTCACATAACCATAGGTTTGAGCAGTGAGAACCACAGCCAGGCTAATCACTGACCTTCACTAAGCAATACTGTTAAAGCTTTTGGGATTACAACTGCTGCCAACCCAGAGTTTAGCCCGTGGGCAGGATAATCTTGTTACCACTAATGGATATAATGGAAATGCAGGTACACAAGCTGTACTTTTCTTTCAGCTAGCTTTCAGAACACTGAACAACAAAAGAATCTTCTAGCTTTATTAATTTGTGGGATCCACTTTTCTTGCCAGAGACGTATCTAGTACCCATTTCAAATTATTAATAGAAATAAGGGATCTTTCTGCAGTGGAGGCCAACGTATGTTAAAATCTATTTTTACTGCAACAGAGGAGCCCAGCTGGACTGTTGAAAGTACAAGACACTGTCAAAGAATAAATGCACATGATCTTTATAACTGACTGTAGCCATGAAAATTCCGTGTCTTTGAAAGCATAATATATTACTTACGATCCCAGTCTTTCTTCAATATTATAGACATCTGAAACTTTTTGTTCAGTGTTGATAGTAACCGTTCGATATTCGACCTCTGTTTCTTTCCCTTCTACAAATAAGTATTAAGAACCATGATTAAAACCTCTATAAAACATGAATTTAAAACACGTATTTGTATTTTTCCTCATTAAATTATGAACCTCTTACCATCATCAGATAGCTCCACTTCATCCTCTTTAAGTTCTGTGGTGAAAATATAAAGACATGAATAACATTTTATATAGGGTATATAACAGGATTTACATAAGATAGACAAAATATTTCACAGTAACGTGCAAATGGTAAGCCCTATGGCTAGGCAGCAAAAAAGCTGTCAGGGATTTTGTGCATTACCTTCCTAATTAAAATATCTTCACCCCTTCTATGTGACTAATGACTACACAAGCATTATCTGGTCACCATTTCTTTAAAAACAAGTTCATAACTTTTTCAGTACTTGTCTATTATAGCTGACTGTTAGAAAAGTCAGCATGCTGAATCAGTTCAAGATAGTCTAATAAGTAAAAACCACTCAGGACTTATCACAAGTTTATACATGAAAAGATTTCCTGCAAAACATCCAGAAAAAAAAAATTCAGACTCAAGATGATTAGAAAATTTGGACAGCATGCACTTTCCTGAGCATGGCTGAAGTTTGAAATCACTTGAGGTCAAAATGGCACCTTGGTTTTGCAGGCATATTCAAAGGCAGGCAGAGATGTTGGCAAGCCCAGTGATGTAAAACAGAGTAAAAGCTGGCCTGAGTGCCTCGATATTTCTTTTTAATTTTCATAGGCATAAACTGTCAGTAGCACTGGCTTGTGTATTGTTCCCTATGTTGCCTACAGGTATGAGGGGAAGGGAGTTGTAGCTGGAATGTTATATATTACTTAACAGTGCTTGGGTTTGCTCCCAAGACCTATGGCTGTGATCAGTAACTTGAGAAACTGCAAAGGCAGTTGCACAGTGACCTGTGATTCTCCCTTACCTGCTGAAGCTGCACTTTGCCATCACAGAGCACAAACCTAACCAAATAATTTATCCCCACTGTATCAACAGACTTATGCTATGAAACATTGATACAGAACTCTGGGCACTGGTGGATGCTTTAAAGTATAGAGTTATATGTTGCGGATGAGAAAAAAAAAAAAACAAAAGATAAAAGGGAGCAGTCTGAGCAGATAGCTGGGCATCACCTACTCACATCTAACATATAATGCTGTGTCTGTATGCTGGCAGCAAAGCCAATCAAGTCGGCATAATCTGTTACTTATCTCTCTCTCTTTTTTTAATGCCCCAGCACAGACTGGCTGGTTTGCAGCACTTCCAGAGGAGCAGGGAGGGAAGTGAGCCCTCCCCACTCCGGGGTAGCTGTCCTCAGACCTTCCTTAGCTAGAAATCACACTTGCATGGAGAACATCGCATTTTCCTCCCCTTTTAAGGGCTTCATAAAGGAGCTGATCCCAACCACGCTGCCAGTACTTAATATCTGCCAAGTACTCTATAGACAAAGAAGTCAGTTCCTAGTTCTGCTGCAGCACTATATTGAAGCCATGAACCAGAAACATTTTGGTCCACCAGTGGAAACCTAAATTAGATAAATGGAACATATCTGCGCCTGGTAAATGCTGAGTAGCTGTGCTGAAGACTTTCTCAGAAGTTAGTCAATGGTACCAAATTTTCCTCAAACATGGCAATGCCTACTTTAATCTGTTGTGACTTACAGCCTTATTTTAGTAGCTGTTTTCTTTAAATGCAAAGTGGAAAATTAGTGAGAATTTATATTGAGATTGCTAATATGCACTGGACACCTCTGGATGAAAATCAGGAATTGGTCTTTCTGGCAGCAGCAGAAAATTCCCAGTTCCTCAGCTAAGTGTTTACATAGATGGCAGCTTAAATTCCTGACTTTGAGAGGTACTGAACACATGCATTTTTCAATGTCTTTTGTTAAAGCACCAGTTGTATTCACACACTTGAAAAGCCATGCATCAAGAAGCCCACCACCATCTGAGAGCACCAGACAACCCACCCTCCTGCAAACAGACTATATTTTCTTTTCACTTAAAACAACTTTGTTTTGTTTTTCATATGTATCACAATTATTCATATGCATTGTAGCCTTTTTGTATTAAATCTATGTGAGAAAACCCTGCCTTAAAAAGAAAAATAGCTTGTTTGCTTTGATCCATTGCAAGCAGTGCTTGCTCTGTGAAAAAAAAAATGTAGGGAGGAGTCAAGTCTCCAACTTTAGAAGGTGTTCATCCTGCAACCAAAGAAAGAGGGCATTCAAACACAGGAAATTTTATTATGAAAAGCCAACACTGTATAGATTCCTTTAAATTTTACTACCACTCTCATTGCTATTTTCCCTCCTTTCAAGAAAAGCTGCATCTTGAGTTAGATTAGCTTGTAAATCTTTAAAATAGAGCAAAGTAATTTCTCAGAATACATCCAGTTTAGTTAGCACTTGAAAGGAAATATGATTTACTTTTGTTTGGAAATGTCTGTTGAGAGGCTTACACAGTTTTGTGATGCTGCACTACTTTGCTATCATTTTGCCTTGTGGTGGCAATAAAAGAAAACATCACAAAGACTATGTGAGATACTTCACACTCCAAAGGCCTGGATACACAAGTAAGAAGGGTCAGATGCAACACACACTCCATTCTCCAAAAACAGGAAAAATGGCAAAATACATTATTGCTGGTCTGGGCTTTCTGCTGTGTCAAAGTTATCCTGCACAGGAAATAAATGCAGGTGTGCATAAAGATATGCATTCAATATCCATTAAAAACAAACAAAAAATGTATATTTTATGTGTGTTTAAAATTTTGGTGCTAGTTCCCAAGTAATTTCTAAGATGCTCCACCTCTTCCCCTAAATTCTTTGAGAAGATCTTAAGCAAAAAAATAAGAAGCAAAAGATACTGAAAAATATTTTTACAACTACGTGCAACTGTAATCAAAATCCCTAAAAAATATTTTTAACACCCAAATGCTGCAAAACCAACAAAGTAAGTAGGATTGCCTTGAATTCACAAGTGTACTAGGGACAACAGTACTGAAGTGCTCTATTGAGCACAGGAACTATTGCTTAGGTTTGAAAGGCTAATTCAGTTTCTGCTGCATATTCAGTGCTTGGTGAGCAGCAAACACATCTACCTTTTCCATAACCAAATTTGGGATAGTGTTTATGGCTTGTTTTTTAATGGTGTGTCCAGTATAAACTATATTTAACCTCAGGTAAGCCACCAAACATCATTTTCCAACAGGGCATGGTCTGAATGTGTAATTTATGCACAAAAAGTTTAATCTCCCATTCCCTTTGGGCTTGCACCAGACTAGAGGTCTGTCAGACAGCACTCACAGCAAGCCAGAAGTCAAATTCTTGGTTGCTTTCACAAGGCAGGGTTTTGGCATCCCTGAAGCCAAGTTTCCCTGCTGGATTAATGCAAAACTTATATGCTCAAAGACCCACATGAAGTCTGTGGAGGGATTTCAGCACACTTAGAGCCAGCATAAGCATTCATTACACAGAAGCACATGTGAAGGAGTGTGTTGAGCTGCCTGACCTCACTGGGGAACTGTTAAGATATAACCGAATTGAATTTAGATTTTGTTTTTGTTTGTTTTCCACTTAAAAACTAACCTTCTTGTTTCTCTCCAACTTTTACCAGCTCGGATTCATGGCTGGGCTCACTGATGCCATACACATTAGCAGCTCGCACACGGAATTTGTACTCCCGGTCAGCCTGCAGGTCCTGCACGTTGAACGAGGTGCTGCGGCAGGTGGTGAGATCTCTCCATTTGTTATCCACTGAGTTCCAGATCTCCACAGTGTAGGACTGCACTGCACTTCCACCATCGTAAGAGGACCCATACCATGAGAGAGTGAGGGAGGAACTCCGTATGTCTGACGCGCAGGGTGTTCCGGCGGGGGGGTCTGGTTTGTCTGTAAAAAACATATGCAAAGTGTGCGAGATGCTGTCATGAGGGTTAGAGGTAGGAAATTCACTCAGAGTATTGCTGGCTCTAACTAATAGGCTTTTTCTTTCTCTGTTGCTCTGCTTCAGAGGTTTGTACTAGAGGGATAAGGAACAACTGGAGCTAACATAAGATGCCAATCCCACATGGGCCTCGGTATGGGGTGTTCAGTTCCCTGGCATTTTGCTAAGCCTTGCTGAAGCCTAAGGCCCATTACAGCTGTCATTGCTGAAACTACAGTGTCTGAAACCAGTTACAGCTATACCTGCAAGTACTGAAATCAAATCTCCCATGGTAGTGCAAACCACTCCTTGGTGAACTCCTCCTTAGGAGTTTACTCCTGTTAGAGCATCACAGCTCTGGTGACTCTTTTCTCCAGCTCCGTACTTCAGGGACACAATTAATCTGTAACAGTCTCAGGATGTGTCACTCATCCAACTATACCTGGGCAGCAGAGACACTAAAACCAGTTTGTTGGCACAGAAACACAGTCCTTGAAGGGTGGCAAATTTGTCAGCTTACAACTTAGTGAACAACTTCACTTACGTGCACTTTTTGGTAAAAAGGAATCCACCTTAGAATACATAATTTAAATACTGAGGGTTTATTTTTAAATCTTGTACACTGTGGAAATTGCTGGGGAGGTGCAAAACAGGAACTTTTAACTTTTTCCTCAGTTAGAGGCTTGCCCCTGCAGTCGTTTTTGGCATGAATAGAACCAGGTGTGCAGGTGAGCAGCCAACTATGCAAACATCTGACACAATACAAAAGCCTTGCAATTATAGAAATTTTTCAAAATGAAATTTAATGATTTCATAGCTATTGAAATG
Source organism: Phaethornis superciliosus (assembly GCA_023637945.1). Taxonomy (NCBI): domain Eukaryota; kingdom Metazoa; phylum Chordata; class Aves; order Apodiformes; family Trochilidae; genus Phaethornis; species Phaethornis superciliosus. Next base: position 28,215,843 of record JAJQWJ010000007.1, read on the forward strand.
AATGTTTTACTTCAACAGAAAAATATTGACTTTAAAAAAAATACTGATTAAAAAAATAATTATGGAAGTTAAGCACTTCAAAAGACTTTAAAGGGAACAGATATCTTTCTTGGGACTAATCCTCTCAGAAGTAAGATAGCAAAACTTACAAAATAATAATGATGTTGATCTGGATGAATTAGTAGCCAAAGGCTGAATAAAAAGCCAAATGATGGAATAAAATGACAGAAGACGAGAAGAGAAAGACAGAAATATGTGAGAGGGGTTACACTGGACATCGGCTGCTAAAATACTGTCCGATTTTTCTGGTTAAAACTGCTAATGGATGTTATCACTTTCTTCTTAAAGGCAGAACTGGCAAACCAGCCAAAAAATACAGCCAGTTTCTCGTCAGTAAAAACTGGAGAAAACTGCAGTGGACTTTGACCAAAGCCTTCCTGTAGTAGACTGTATCTGTTATCCCTCCATACTGAAATTATCATTCCTAGGAAAATCACTGAGAAGACAGAAGTAGCCCCAGTTTGCCTTAAACATGCCTTTTGTTCTTGGGCAATAGGACCTCTCTGACTGCTGGGGTTTTACTTGCAGTGAGGGAAAGTGAGGTACTCTAATCTGATCAAGACACTGAAATATCAGTTCATTATTTGGAAGCATGCAAGTTCTGTGAGCCAATGATTTTCCTGAAAAAAAAAATAATCTGTAATTCCTTTTATTTCAGTTGTGATGGAAAATCCATCTCCCTCCACAACTTAAGTATATTAGAAGATAAATAAACAGGATTTGTTAGGTATGAGGGAAAAGAATGGGAGGGAGGAAAGGAGATGGGCACCAAGGATTTGCCTCTGCATTCAGGATGAGAATGCCCAGGCAGAAGAAAAAGAGACTGCCAGAGGGTAGGCTATCTTTATTCATATTGGCAACACTTAAAAAACCATTTTACTAGAAGTCATCATTATACAGTACATCTCTTGTTAAACACAAATATCAGAGATCAGATGTCTTTACTGTGAAATGGCTTATTGTCCTGCTTAGATGTCACATTTTACTTACCTCATTTTCTGGCAGAATAAAAGTGACAATTAACAAGCATGAATGTATAGTGTAGATAGCATCAGCTGATTTGCAGAGAAGTTAAATGATCTGCCTGAGATTAGAAAGAGAAATTGTAGCAAAGATGAGAACTGAATCTTCATCTGCTGTGCCCAAACGGTAGCATCCCTCTGGCAACCTGCCACCCACTTGTCCTGCCCCAGCCTCCTCAAAGCTGAAAGTGTGAAGTCAAAGCTCACACCACTCACAATAACAGAACTCTTGTACAATACTAAAGCAGCCACCAGAGAGCTGTTGCACATGGATTGCATGACTTCACTACAATATCCATGCAGACTGTGTAAGGACTAGTGCCTACCTCTGTCCTCTGCAAAATCTGTACAGAAGTATAATATTCATCTGCATGGCTTGTTTTCCTTCAATATAATCATCAATGCATCCTCTCAAGAACTCGGATAAGCAGCAGCTGACTTATCCCAAATCCAAACAGAACAGAGCAGTTGCTGATGGCAAGAGGAAAACCCTTTGATGAAAAAGCTAAGCCAGCAGTCTGTCACCTTACAGAGGCATCTGTTTGGGTTTGTCAAAGTAATACAGATTCTCTGACATCTGCTATGCATACAGCTAAATATACATTATGTGTTTGTTTTTCTAAAAAAAGTGTTAACTTGCTCAAATGCTCTACACTGAATTTTACACTGAAGAAGGATGCTTATGCTTCATCCTCTGAAGACCTCAGTATCTTGTTTCTTACACAGGACATGAAGATAAAGTCTCTTTGTCAGTCAGACTCTCTTTGCTGACTTTCAAACCAATGCTGTTTCCAAATGAAACTCTGGGGGATGATCTATTAGTTGCCTAAGCCACAGTTACCTTAGTGAGCTCTCTCTCCATGACACCTAGATAACTGCAATCCTTTTGGCCTCCATGGTTTACAAAAGCAAGGCTTAGGTTTGTGAGAACTGAAGAGAAAACATTTATGACCAAAAGACATCAGCAGTAAACAACATGCTACAGGCCTTTAGTCTAGTATCGGCCAGCTCTGGGCATATTTTTGCTTTCCTAATAAATTTTGCCAGTAGGCAAAGAAAAAAACCTGCAACCCTGGCTGGACTCTATTGAGCTAGTAAGACTTTTTTGTTTGAAGTCTACCATGTGCCACTGCTTGCAGATCTGCTCAAGGTATAAATAAAGGGGTAGTAGCTGCTGTGGGAGATAATAAACAACAGCCTAATTTTTGCTCTTTCTTAATATGACAGATGTATATATACAATTTTACCATGCTTAAAAATTATTTGATATCAGACGGGATGGTATTATAGAGTTCTGCACATTCACAGAATTTACGGATGGTTTCTCCATCTGAGTCTGCTTTGTTTCATAAGAGTTTATTTATTCTGTGGGGATTTTAAAGACTACCCTTCTTTCATCTGTCTGTATTGAAAGCCTGGATGTCTTGCCAAACTACATTCCCTTCTGAAATATGAAATCTCTATCAGCACAATTAACTGCTTCCAACAAAAACATCCAGTGGGTTGAGGAGGAGTGTGGAAATCAAGCACAATTCTCTGTTTTGTCTTTCTTTTTTTAGTGTTTAGTATAGCATTCATGTCCTTGAGCTGTCCATCTTCAATATTCATTGGCATGTCATGTGCAGTCTTTTACACACACAAACACACTAATACATAGGCTTTGTTGGACCACAACTTTGTTCTTCCTGTTCTGGACCAAGCAAGAGCCATAAGGCAATATGGGAACTAAATGGAAAGGAGAGTATCCAAAAATACGCTGCTCCTTGTGAACATTTTTGTAGGGGAAGCAATTACTTTAAAATACTGAGCTCTAAGCTTAGTTTCACTATTACACACAACAAGAGGACATATATATTCTCCACCACGTGTAACTATATGAAACTAGGGGCACTCCAGTCCTGGATAACTTACAGCATGGATACTACTCCAAAATCAAGACTTAGCTACACTTTATATTATAGATTGTCACAGTCAAATTTTTCCTTTTCACCTTGTTCAGAATCCTGCAAACTCACCTCCTCTGTAGCAGATAATACACAGACTTTTCTAACTAGGATGCATGATCATCTCACATGCTAAATAGTATGACTGGAGAGGCCAAGAAGATAGCAAGACTTTGGACAGTTAAATGTTACGAGGACTCAAGCACAAACCTCCCTATGTAATCTCTTTAGGAACAGAGGAAGTAAGGATGCCCTGAACTGGCTCCCAAAGCCTAGTGGCAGGCAAAGGAGATGGAAGAGCAGATTATTTGTCCTCAAGCTTGCCTCAGGGACTGTTCTACACAGCTCTACTGCTTTCCTCCCTTTGTGCTCCAGTAAACTAGCAATAGATTTGTAAAAAATTACTTCCCACCAAAAGGAGTCATAAACTACCTCAGAGCAAGGAGGTCAGATATCAGTTTTGTCTTTGTGGCATATGTTCCTCAGGGCAGATAGTAAGGTCACGAGCTGGCCTCACATGAAATGTATAAAGCCACATTTCAAACCACACCAGGATTTAAAGCCACATTTCAAACCACACCAGGGTTAAAACGCACACTTCTTTTTTAGTCCCAAATTGAAATCCGCTGCACTCCTTTCTCAGAAATATTTTGGTAAACAGGTTTTGATATACAGCCTGGAGTAACCTTTAGTTAATTTGTATTTGTACACTCTGAGAAGCATAAAGCACATTTAAATTTAAAGCCTTTAAATCATTACTATTTATGATAGAACTTTGACTTGAGACCCTTGTTTTCTTCTTTTTTTTTTTTTTTTTTTTTTTTTTTAATTTTATCTTCCCAGAAATTCTTTCTGATAAGGAAAGGGACTTTCTCTTTTTCTGCATAGGTGGTGAACCCATAGCTCATAATGGACACCCACAGAACATGAAAATGTGCAACCCAGATCTCATGGCTCAGTTCACAGAGCCCACAAAACACAAGCACCATTTCAGGAGACCAAAAAAGGCAGCAATCTCCTTATCTAACTCTGAGCACAGGGAAATGGAAATTGCTCTGCTACTTAATGTGAGGGTCAGGCTGTGCCAAGGCCAAGTGATAGTAGTTGCTGCACACTAAGAGTCTGCAGGGTTCTGGTGGGCTTTGGAGGAGCAATGTTGCGCCAGTAGAAAGCCTCTTAAAATTGAGAAATAACCACAGCCTCTGAAATTTTCTTTTTTCTTTTACAAAGACAACACTGAAGCAATGTCTCTGAAGTAGTTTTCTTTATCTGTTCTCAAAATTGGTTTGGTTTCTTTCTAAATCTAGCGATCATATTACTGTATTATACTATTATTAGCTATTGTGATATTTGTCTGCCAGATAAAGAGCAGACAGAAAGAAACAACTTAACTCCATTCCACAAGCTGTTTAGCCAGAGAAGGTATTTAATATGCTGCAAAGTTGAACACTGTCCATGCTGAGAGCACTGGCAGAGCCTTCGTTTGAAATTCATCAGCAGGAGAAAAGCGAAACCATAAAAGGTCATAACTGAACTCAGCATTATTGCTGACAGGGCTTAGGGTCATGGCAGACCTCTCTGCTTTGCTTGGAAAACTATGCCCTGTAGCTTTTTTTCCAAAGGAGAAGAGTGCTATAAGAAGAGGTATTGTTATCCCTTGATACCCTGTAAAAGCCATTAGGACCCTTCTGGATGTGATTGTACCACAGGTACAATTGATTGTACGCATCAAACTAAACTAGATGAGAATGCCTGAGTTCTTTAGCAAAACAACGCAGGAGAATTTGAAATGAAGTTTTCTCCTAATGGAACAACCTCCCCAGCAAAGCTGAGGACCACATGGACAAGGTTAGTTAGCTCAGGGCAGCAGAGGTTGAAATTTACCCCTCTCCTGCAGTAAGTACTGCAGACTGCTGCTCACCTGCCCTGCGCAGGATCCCTCGCTATGCTGACATCAGAACAAGTCATTTAAAAACTGCCACTGCCACTTTGAGACCTGGGGGTGAAGTAGCTCACAAATTCTGGAGGCCCAGATCAGTGCTTTGTGCTGGTTTTGCCAGCTGGGGTAACTGAGGCATAAAAGAGTAAAATGACCTTGCCCAAGGACGTGCAGGAGAAGGGAGCTGGGAAGGAAAGCAGAGCTCATCACTCCCACGCAAATGCCCTCGGCACAAGAACATCTCCTTCTGCTCCAGGCCTAATGGTACAAACAAATAAATAAAGCATTTTCAGGAGCTCTTTTTCTAAACCATCTGCTCCTGTGCCCGAGTTAATGAGCTATCCTTATTACTCATGTGCTACACGGTAAGCATCTGGTTTGATAGCTGATCAAATTAGAGATCTGATTCCTGTCCACTGAAAGCAGACTCCCTGAGTTTTGGTCCTGGGAACCCCATGTTTGTGGGCAGGGATCATATGAATAATTTCTTAGTGACTAAATCATTCCTAGCATTTAACAGCAGGTAAAAGACAGGAATTTTATTGTAAGAAATATTGCAATTATATTTCCTTCTCTTCATCAGAAGTGAAGCTGAGTTTCTGGAAAGGTAACTGAGCAGGAAGTTCTACTGGAATTTTTCTTAACAGAAATTACATTGAAAATACATGGCCCCTCAAGGGATCAATCTGGATTGCACTGGCACTGATACATAGGGCTACATAAGCTGTTTATGATACATTATTTATTTTGCTGGTGAAAAATTAGTTTTGATACAACTGGAGAGTTTTGTCACCAAACATTACTGGGGAGGTTGGCAGCAGAAGTTAGTATGCTCCTGAGCCACAACAGCAGCACAACAGCAACCTAGGACATCTCTTCCTTAGGAACCACCAGTCTAGTTGCCTTCTAACAATAATACTGGTGATAAAAATCCTCCAGCAATCCAGAGGAATTTGAAAGGCTAAAGGTTAGAGACCAAGTCCACCCACAGATTCTTCAGAAATTCACTGCATTCTCAACCCTATCTGTAAACAGAGTCACATGGGCACTGCAAGATATAATCTGATGCTTCTCAAGAGAAGATGAAGTTTCAGAAGCATGTGTGTTACCAGTCCTGAGCTGCAGTACTGTTTGTATAAGCATCTGTGTTTGTTCTGCTTCACTCTCTGTTACAGATGCCTGCTTGTGCTTTTCCAGAGAGAGCACAGTGTCTGACCACTGCTGGATCCACTGAATCTGAGCAGCAATCTCTGAGCCAGGCTTCTCAGACACTCACAAAAATTGCAGATATTGTCCCTTTGAACTGTTGGTTATGCTGCCACATTTCCTTCTAATTGAGTTTCAGGGAAAAGAACTAATGCTAATATATCACGTGTATATGTAACTTCTTGAACAACAATCAGGGCCTTCATATAAGCAATTAATAATCCTACCATTATATACAATGACTATTGGAGATAGTGGTAATCAGATTGTGTTCTCAAGCTAAACCTGAATGTTCTAATTTTTCTTTGGAAAGATTGCTCATACAGATTCTGCTAAAGGCATACAACTAACAGCTTCCTCACAGAAAATAACTGCTCTATCCCAAGTCAAGGATGGAATTGTAACCTCATGCAGAGGAGCAGGTATTAGTGAATTCATGAATTACATGTGAATTCATGCACAATTCATGTGTGTAAGATGCTGATATATGTGTATGCTGATATGTCCAAAAGTGCATGAGGACACAGTATATGCAAAAAGTAGTTTTGCAATAAAATAATAATTTAAATAATTAGAAGTAACAAAAACAACATAACAAGTAACTTTAGGCCTTCTCTATAATGACATTGCTTGTAGTCTTCTGCATGTATCTATCATGTAGCCCACTAATCACCATGATATATATAGTTTTTTCATATAAGACCACACCAGGAATATTACAAATGCACAGGATTTATAAAAGACAAACAAAATTGATCAAAATCAACCCCCATGTGTTTTTACTTCTGTATCAACAAAAGTAAAAGTTGCCACTTAAATCTGAGGTTTCACCAAACACCGATCATCATAAAATTACCATATACTAGGCACAGAAACATGAAACACTTTGCCCAAAATCATGAAGCAAGCTTGTGGCATAGCTGCAGGAGACACTACTCTCTGCTCCCACATTCTCCTTGTCATTCTTTTGACTGTTATAGTATACAGCTTTAGCCACTATGAAACCCAAGTTCTTTTACCAAAAACATTTACACATTGAGGTATTGCTGTTACATAGCTGAAATTTTCAGAACCAGAAATTTGATAAATTTGCCCATCTAATAGCTGGCCTTACTTTGCTCAAATCAGTCCCATCTCATACTAAGCTCACCATGGGCTCATTTAATAACACTTTGGCACCAGGAGTCCACTTTAATCTGGCACAGTGCCTGCTGTAAATCACCAGCTCAGTCCCACATCATGCCATTTTGATTTTGCAAAAGACACATGTTGCAAAACCTCCCTAGAGAGATTGCTGGGCTAATGAAATTGTTTATTTAAGAGAGCTAATAATAACAACAGAGAAGAGCTCACAGGGATGTTTTGGGACCAGTCAACTCTTTTAAAGAAGGCATTGCTCAACTTGGATGTCTCAGTTTTACTGCAGGTTCCCCAGTGTTAGTGCTTCTGCAGACAAAGTTACACAATTCATGGATGTGAAAATCAAGCCTCTGTTCTTGTGGCTCAGAGCTGTGTGCTCATCACCACCCTGCACAGCCTCTTAGTTAACCAGTGTCCTCTGACTTGATGTCTGCTGTGGGAACTGCACTCAGCTCACCCTGGTGCCTGAGCATAATGGGCATTTTATTCATTCATATGCATCATATTCATTGATATGCATTACAGTAACAAAGGAATAAAAAATCCTTCTAAGTGGGGTTTCTTTCAACATCATCTTTTCCCACGGCCCGACCTGCATCAAATCACATTCTGTTCAAACTCTAAATGTCAGAATCCCTGCTCAGTTCATTGAAGCTTCCAGTTGAAGTCTGAGCCTGACAGGGTCAGCAGTTAAATAAATGTAAGACTTCAGGAATCAAATTTAAAGGAATGCAGAGTAATTTTTTTCCCCCTTAAAGTCAGTATTAAAAATAGTTTATAATAATCATACCCAATGATAGCTTACAGTCTAGGGCTCAGGTTTTATATCAGAGCAGAATAATTTCTGATCCAAATCTTGGAGGATAAGCTCAGTCCTTTGTCCTCTGTCTGGAGGCAAATCAATAATCTTATTTTTTATGAAGAAAAGCCTATGACAACTAAAAGCATAAAATCAAGATATTAAATATCCTTCAGGAGGTCTTTAAACCTTCTGCTTGAAGCTAGATCAGCTATAAGGTCAGATCAGATTGTTCAGATGCTTTTCCAGTTGGAATGTGAATAATTTCAAGGATGGAGACTGTACAACTTTTCTGTGTAGCCTTCTCCCTGGCATGTATGACAGTCCAAAGTTAATTTGGGAAATACTTTTTGGAGTCTTTCACATGAGAAGCTTGCCCAACAGCACAGAGATTTTGCAACCACATGGTTGCAAGGAGTATTAATAAAATAACTTCTTAATTTCCTGATTTATTCCATTTTATGTTATAACAAATGCCTTTTATTTGCTAGAACTCAGAGCAGACAAACCTGCTAGCTACCTTTTTGAGAAACATAGCTCTTGGTTGTCTCAAACACACTCCTCCAGAGAGCAGATGTTCTCTATTTGTATTTTTCCTCAATATAGTGAAGACTCAGTTGTGAGCTGTGGTCAGTCAGCACTGTTTTGAGCACTCAGCCTATAGATAGATGTGCTTTTTACTGGTAAGCTCACAGGGAGGCATCTCACACAGAGTTTAGAACCTCTTGATAAATGACTGAGACAAACAGAGCTGATCTTTGACATCAGGGCTTACTCCACAAGCACTTGCTATGAATGTGGGGTCAGGGCAGGGAGGGCCCTGTACTGAGATTTTGCTGAGTACTTTGGATGGAGCAGAGAAAACAGACAAGTGGGAATTAATTACTAAGATGGGTTTTGGTAGTCTAAGGAATTTCACATTTTGCATATTTAGAGAAGTACAGTTTCCCTATTTTGACTGAAAAAGGCTTTGGAGAAAAGTACCTTCCAACTTGCATGAACACTTAACACCTTTGAAGGTGCAAACTGAGTGAAGGATTTTACCTCGGTAGTGAGATTCTAACCCACTTCCTAGAAGGAAGATGTATTTTCTCCCCAGTTTTTTGAATACCTAGATGGAAAAATTTGGCCTTGCAGCACATGTGGAGGAAACTAGGAATCTTGAAGCTTTGTCATGCCTCTGGCAGTGCTGATATCAGCAAGATGTCTCACTGAAGACTTTGGCAGTTTTACAAGATGGAATTTATTCCTTTCAGTTACAAACAGATAGCTTGTCATCAGCCAAAAAGCATGGCAAACTCCAGCACATTGTAAGGATTCTGCACACAAGTGTTCCAAAAGCATCTCTGGGAATCCCACTGCTCTCTGGCACATTTCTTATGGAAGAACAAAGCAGGAGGCTGAGATGTAGCTTTATAAGGTTATAGAATTCAAAGACTTTCAAACCAATTAACTCCAAAGGATATAAACCAGTGACTTACATAATAATGAGTCAAAGCTCACACAGTGACAAGAGAATAGGAATTGTTGGCCTAGTTCAGCTGAAAAATTTCATCTTGCCCAGTAACCTGCTACAGTTAGCTGCCTGCAGCAGCTGCCTAGGAAAGGGTGAAAAAAAGGGAAATGTAAAGAGCGATGAATCTTCTGCCATTTCTCTAGCTCTTAATCAGCTGTGTGGGGGCTTCAAAGCCCAAAGTTTTACCCAAAACAATGTATGTGAAAGAAAGCTTATTGAAAGAGCAGTTTTTTATTTTTTCACCTAGCTATACTTCCAAACTGCACAACCCAGGAAAGGGTAAGTTGGAAAGGGTAGTCCAATTTATCTTTCCAATATGTGAAAAATACTCATTCTATTTTCTTCTATTCTTCAGTTCCCTGGCATCTTTCACAAATCTACTTGCTATTTAAACTCATACATTCAGTCACCTTTAACCTTTAACAAAAGCCACAGATTAAATTAAATAAATTAATTTAAATGAACAGGAGGCCTCCACTGTCAATACATACAGCAGCAGGCAACTGAGGGGCATTCCCTCTATAGCATTGGATATTGTAAATGAAAGTGTGACCCTACTCACTAAACTTTGCGTGTTAGTCACTGAATTGCTATAATGAATTTCCAGTCCAACCTGGGTTAATGGTATTTTGCCATTGGTTTTAAAGGAGCCAGATTTTCATCTCTGGCCTTATACCAGCATTTCTTTATGTGCTCTCTCTCCCACACAGCTGTTAGGGCAGCAGAGTATGTGCTCACTTAAAATATGTGATTAGGATGCAGTCTTGCTGGTTATACTGGAATTCATTCAAATATCTGAGTAAGCTCTGCCCTCCTCTTCCTTGTGTCACAACTGCTCTGTGGGCCACAGATAAGAGAGCCTAGAAACTCACCCCTCCCACAGGACAATGTTTTAATAAAATGGCCCTTTTTCCTTGTAGAACATCCCTAGAAATCCCTTTGTTTCCCCAGTGTGGTGGGTTCATTATCACTTTCAGAGATGGTTGTTCCAGCTCTAGATTTACTCTGGTACACAAGCTAGCTGGTCCAGTTTTTATCAGCAAGGATACTTCAGCTGGTAGTCAACAAGAATCTGCAGCTGTCCACAGCTTGCAACAAACCTGATGGCCTGAATGTGTCATCTGACAGGGCTGTTTGAAGCTTTAAAATACACATGTGTACAAGCCTGTATATGAAGGGCTCCATATGAAAAACTGCCTTTGTTCACTGCTGTCTGTCACTACAAAATGATAGATAATGTTAGGAATTTCAATTAAAAGGATAAAATCTCCCTCCCCCAAGCAACAGAATGTTTTCAATTTACAGCCTAATAGAAATTAACTCAATCCTTCCTGAAATAACAGTTTTAAACTTTTTAGTCTAGCAAACAGCTGAATGTTGCAAACTTTAAATGGGAAGAAGTAGTATTTAACCAAAGAATGGATACTTGAGCTGTTTTTTTCTTGTAGTGTTTTTTTGTTTGGATAATTTTGTTTGTTTTGTTTGTTTTTAAGGCTGAACTATTTTCTGTCTTCATTGTTTATTAGTAATTGTTCAAAACAAAACACAGCACAGGTCTACTGAACTTGCTTATAGTCCTTTTTACGTCCCAGTACAGATATTTTTGAAAAATCCTAGTTTTTAATTTCAGTCTTCTTATCTTAAGTTAACTTATTTAATTTTTGTATGTATAATCATTGTATGTAAAGCAAATGTAGAGTGATGTATGAAGAATGAGTATATATCTAAAGCATTATTGTGGACTTACCAACAACTGTTAGGTTGACTTGAGCTTGTCTGCTGCCAAGTTTGTTCTCTACGACTAGGGTGTAACATCCACAGTGTTCCTGCTTTGTTGATGATATTGTTAGCTTGCTGCTGTTTTCAGCATTCTCAATTTTAATATATTCATTTTCTTCAATCTGTCAAATTCAAAAGAAAAAATATAAAGATTTTATGGACAAAATGTCTTCATCTCTGAAAGAGCTCAAATTACAGTACAAGCTTATCACATCGAGTGTTATCTGCAAATAAGTCTGTTCCAGCAATGAATAAATGCAGCTGGTAAAGAGTATAAACAACACAAAACATCTAGAAATGCAATGGAACGTTATAAAGGCTCTTGACCTGCAAAGCCAACAGGGAGCATTCACGTTGCTGGGAGTTTTGCTTTCTAACTCCTCTTAAAAAGGCTGAAAGTGCAAACTTAGTAATCAGCTAAAGAAGAAAGTGTGATCTCACATATTCTACAGACCACACTGGAACAAGGGTTTAGCTCTCAATGCCCTAATTCATTTGGCATTCCTCTTGAGAAGCCCAGTGTGCAAATCATCCATATCTGTGACTTCTACCCTCTGGTCTTAACCAGCCTTAGTCTGCACTTCCACAGACTTCAGGGTAACTGTTTCTTGGGTTTGACCAACTGAGGATGAAGTTGCCTGAAATGGAGATGTAATGTCATAGCTGTGCACAGAGACATACAAAGAGCAGACCTAGCATTCCTATAGCACTTTTTATTTTCTGGAGAGGCAAAAAGCAAAACCTCAGATGAACGCCATACCCATTTTATGAACTAGTTTTTAATTGCAAAAAAGCTATCATAGCATAAATGGACAAGAAGACTTAGATTTTAATCAGTATTAGCTTGAGACATGACAGATTATTAAAAACCCTCATAATGCTACACTGCAATTATAGAAGCTGTACACTGTGTTCTCATGAAATAGACAACATAATGTCAATGCCCTTCTTCCTCCCACCACTTCCTTCTTAGATTAGTGACTCTTCCAAATAATTCTCAGAATTTCATAAAAAATGCAGGGTATTTAGTTTGCCTTATCTTGTCTCATATATTCAGAGAATAAGAAATTGCAAGGTTAAGAGCAGGAATTTGCCTGCTTTCTCCTGAACTGAGATAGAACACATGGACTGTGATGTGCCCAAAAGTAACCTGAGATACACGCTCCAACAGTAATTCAAATAGAAAGTTAGCAAATAGGATTATATAGGATTACAACTTCAATTATACTCGAAGTTGTTTCCCCCTTCCCTCCATACTTTGTTCTTCTGACATTCTACACTGGCTTTTATGTTTTGCTTCCTTACAATTAGTAAAAGGGTAATAGTAATTAACAAATCTCTCCTTTGGAACTGGGTCTGTGTTATGCAAAGAAAGCCCTGAGAGGATGCTCAGTGGCTTGCAATTGTGGGGAACAGAAAGCTGGATCCTTGTCTTCCCAAAAGAAAGCCACTGGTTGTAGTTTGGAAGCTCCAACAATTGGCAATGATAAATGATGGACTTTGTTCCTCAGCTAATGGAGAGGCTTTCAAAAGCTTTCCCCATTTTCACTGGGCATAGTTTCAGCATCCTCCTAGCTAGGCTGCCATCAGGTACAATACCCATAGCTCTGTAACATTGTCTTTCTTCAGGCAAAAGGTATTTGTCCAGAATATGCCTGTGAGAGGCCACTGTGGCAATCTTAAACCTGAGGGAATGTGAGGAAAGAACATGGGGAGGACAAGTCCCTCCTGCAGGCTGCATCCCAAGGTGGCAGGGCTGAGATCACAACTCACCACTCACTGGATCTGCTCAAATAACCACTACAAAGAGACCCCAGGAAAGCTGTAAGAACACTCGTGTGATTTTTCACTTTTAGGACCGGGAATAGAACAGACTTGTAATCAACCATATTTATAGAAGAAGAAACCCAAGAATAAAACAGTGTGTGGTGAAGTTTGAGGGAAAACAAAAAAACAAACAAACAAAAAAACCTTGACTCTCCATTGAGTTTAATAAATGAAAGCCTGATGCCCTCACTTGTCCTCCAGGAGTTTTATTAACCTGCCTCAAGTTTTCTTCTTTTCTATCTAATTCCCCTGCCATAACAAACAACTTAAACATTTATATATTATTTTAATGTATGATTTTGCAGACCTTTAGATTGTCTCATAGTGAATAGCTAAAGAAGAAATTATAAAGATGGTAAAAATAACATTTTACAAAGGAAAAAAGGTGTAGAATCACAGATTATGAATCTGATATGGGTATGATGAGCTGTGACTCTCTATTATTATATAGTTTTTATATATAAAAGTGGCTTTAAAATTTATGTAAATAGGATTTTTGTATTCAACAGTGAATGTAGAATTCTGTATAAAGCAGAAACTGTCTTTTGAGGGTACATTTTACCCATGTTTTAAGACAGAATTCAACAAAACAGGACTGAATGTCACTGGATCTTCTGAGACCTATTTTTATAGAAATGAGTAGGCTGCTTTTTAACTCCAGCCTTGAAATGGAAGAATTTTAAGAAAACATGGAAGTTTAAGAAAAAAAACATCCTTTACCCCAAAGAAAGAGGTTATTTGGGGTTAGCAAAGAAAGGCTCTGGAATATTGTCTGCACTAGCAAACTGTTTTGAATTCTTTCAATTAAATGATGACATATCTGGATTTAGAGTCTAAACTTTCTTTAGGAAAGGAGATGGGAGAGGAGATGTTTTTATTTACATTCTATAGAGTGCATAAGGAGTTCAGAATGAAATAAACAAGAAAAGCAGCTACAGGAAATATTTAGATTTTCTCTGTCCTAACAAGGCACTTCATCTTCCAGTTTGTACTTGTGTATTTGGCTATTTGATTTAAAGAGGTTTTATTATTAGCTACAGCAACTGCAGTAGTCATTGCCCTTTTAAACACAGGGCAAAGTGTTCGTTCGTTCGGAAGGAAGGAAGGAAGGAAGGAAGGAAGGAAGGAAGGAAGGAAGGAAGGAAGGAAGGAAGGAATCTTTGATGTTGTTAAAACAGAGCAGAAAAAAAATGTACCTGCTTACGGAATTTCATCCAGGTGCAAGTTATAGGTGCTGTTCCTACTACTTTGGCAAACAGTTCCACTGATTCACCTGCACGGACTTTTCTGTCTTCTGGGAACTGAGTAATCTGAGGAGGGGCCGCTGATGAAAAAAAAAATAAAATATTTCTCTTTAGGTGACTATATGCTTTATTTTTCTTAATATTCAAAACACATATACCTCTCAGCTCAACAGTTTCAGAGCAGCATTTGAAACCCAGATTAGCAGTTATCTGTTGCTTGCAATGAAACAATTATCTCGACACTGTTAATTCTACTGCAGTGAAGCAATAGCAATCCACTCATCAGGAGTTTGTGCATGCAAGACCAAGGTACAGAAACTTTAAGGCCAAAAGTGTTAAGAGCTACCACCAATTCCAAGTAGAAAGCTTATGATATTTTGTGTTGGGTTTTTCAGAAAAACTTCTTTCTTTCTTTTAAACTTTGTATTTCTGAAGAATGGCTCCAGCTAACTTCATACCAGCTTTCCAGTGCTGAGGGGCTCTGCAAACCTGCTCCCTAATGTCATCAACAGTGTTCAGAAAATTTATGGCTCAGCACCTGCCTATGAAGATTCTGGCTTTAGTAGCTGAGTAAACATCACGTAGGACATCTATACGGTAAGGATGGAAATCAACAGCTTTCTCCATCACACTCAATCATCCCATGAGCAATGATGGGTCCTCCATATCTGGATCAGGTATTTCTCCTCCTCTTCCCTCCCACTGCCTGAGCATCAATGGATGGCAGCACATGTCTTTTGCTACAGTGCTTCTTCCTTACTCTGGTTGTGATGCTGAGTGTGCCAGACCACTGGTAGCTTCTAGGAACTGATGCCAGAAATATCATAGCCCACACAACTCCAGCGTAAAGTCCATTCTGTTGATTTACAGGAGCAGCACAATAAAAAATATTTGGAGGAGGTGGAATGGGCAGATTTGAAGACACTTTGACAGAACCAGCAAAAGGCATTACCTAACATTAGAATGGACTCAGTGACAAATGCAACATTTCTGAGCACAGGGCTACTGGGCATAAAATAAAGGATTTAGTTTTTCTTTTCAATACAATTAAAACAAAGTAGGGGCTTCCCCCCCATAGACTTATTCTTTGAAAACTTTTTATTTTGAAATATCTGAAGGAAAGGAGGCTCAGGCATACATTTTAAAAGTTCTGATACACTGAAAATAGGTTCCTAAAAAGGAACATTCTGTGTAACTTTAAATAAAGCTAGTTTCACCTAGGAGGGTGCAAACACATGAACAGGTTACTAGAAAGTCAGTTGTAAAGAAATGTAGAAGCTATCAGCTTCCTGTGGTAGCTACTCATGCTGAGGTGGCATTCTGAGACACTGAAAAATCTTTCACTGAAGGTAATGTGTGTTGTTGCACTACTACTACTACGTATGACATGACATGATATGACATATTGGCATGATGTTGGTATAGTTTATTTGATAATAATTTTTTTCATGATCATAACTTAAATTCTAGCATAATGTAACCTCATGAGCAAGTGTCCTTCCCAGAAGCACAGAGCTTCATACTCATCATTTAATTACATAAAAACAAATTCAGTAGGTGAACAGCAGTACTTAGAAATGTGGTGTCTGTTCTTTAAACTTGTATCGGTTTATTATTTATTCCTTGAGGATGAGACTTGTAAGAAATTACCTGCTTTTGGAGGAGTCTTTGGAGCTGGTTTCTTCTTAACTGTTGCTTCACCTAGTTAAAAAGAAACAAACAAACAAAACCAAAATAAATAAAAAACAAAGTAAAAAGCCCACCAAACCAAACAAAAAAACCCAAACAAACAAACAAACCCCCAAAACAGAACAGAAATTAATTCAAAGGTGACCTTTGGAAGGTCCCAGCTTAACTGCAAAGCCTACATCCATGGTGATGATTTGTTAGCACCTGAAAATCTAGTGTGTTCTTACAGCATATTAAGCTCAAAATGTTAGTTTCTCTATCTAGTGGGGGTGTCCCTGCACATGGCAGGGGGGTTGGAACTAGATGATCTTTAAGGTCCCTTCCAATACTAGCCATTCTATGATTATATAAGAACTTAAAATATATTTTAGAAACACTTATTGATCTGAATGATCCTCATAACAGTCACAGTTGAAGCTGGAACTTTTAAAAGTTTTAAAACTTTAAAAATCAAAGTAGTCTGCTTCTCATCTCCCATACTCAGTCATTCTCCATTCCTTATATAAGTTTAACTGGGGTGAAAACATCAGGGCAAGATTCATGTTATAATGAATTTCTGCTCAAATTTTAGCATAATCAATACTGAATGAGGTCAGTTAAAACCAGAGCAGTTAACACCACATATTACTTCTTACACCACGTGTGAGCTAGCAAAGCAATAGTGATATGCAGATAGGAAACACCAGTATCACTCTTCAGCCTCATCCTCTTCCCTAGGCAGTGACAACTTTGTACTACATTCACAAAAGAAACACTCAAAATAGATTTTGAAACATGGGCACATAAATAGTGGGAAGACAATGTTCTAACAAATTGTGGACATCAGGTAGAAAGAAAATAGAGAAGACAGGTAGGTAGAAAAAAAATTTTAAATATTTTTCAGAAAAGAAAAACTAGAGGACACCCAAGTAAATTATCAGGCAGGAAGCAGAAAAGAAACAGGAAGAAGAAAGAAAAAGGTTTTTAAATATAGCATGCATAAGCTAGGTTCACAGACAAGACAAAAACATAAGCAGGTTCAAAAGGATAAAATAATAGAAGTTAGGCCTAGTGGTGGCCATTAAATGTAACAGTCCAGATGCCTTCAAACTGCTAAATTCCACAAATGGAGAGATTAATTTCTTTTAGAGCACTCTCTTTTTATCTGGCATCCTAAGCATCCTTGTTAGAGCATGACCTCTGCTGTGAAAGGATATTTCCTATTTTCTTTTGCTCGAGGAGGCGGCTGGATTGAAGTAGTCTGGTTTATCAGATATTATTACCTCTAACTGAGGCAGTATCTGCTAAGTGGTTTTGATATCTGGCAGCATATACATAGGTGCCAAGTGACAGCCATAACATTTTCAAAGATTTCAGTTCTTTGTTTCATTGTTTACTTTAGCTCTTTCAAAGTAGCAAGACACAGAGCAGCTAAAAATATCCTAAAAAATCCATCAAACCAATAGAGTCTTTTATTTTAGACCACTTTGCTGCAGCAAACAACCACCTTTGTATGATGCCCAGGGAACACATCATCTGATGCCTCATGATAGGGAGCCATGAGCTGTGTACTCACCATGGAATTCTAACATTAGATCTCAATAATAGACTGATTTTAAGTTTTAGCTTAACTGGAGAAATAACTGATGTGCCATAGGTTGTTAGAATACCAAATGCTTTAATAAATATATAATGATTTAGATGTCAATACCAGCATTTATTCAATTAATTCTGAGGAATATTTCACTATGCACTGAACACAGAAGTTGTTGCCACCTTCTTTTTGAAAACTTTCACAGTAATTATCTTTGAAAGTCTGCTTAGCTTTTCTATAGATAGAGGTAGGATATTCTTGCAGTACTTATGACTGAGTCAAAAAAAGAATAGCTGGATATCTCCCAAGGAAGACTCCCATCTATGGCTGTCAACTCAACAGAAGTAGCTAAATGTTTAGATCTTGTGAGGTATTTATCTTAATATAACTGGACCCCCAGGCCATGAGCTAGGTCTCTTTTTCTACCATGTCTTCCACGTGGGCTTAACCCTGTTTAAATGGGGACCTTCAGCGTGCATTACTGCTCACTAAAAGGACCCATTACTTTTCAGGCCACAGGCAGAGTGACATGGAGGCCTGACTGCTATAGAAAGTGACAGCAAATATATTTCCAGCTTCTCTTTCCTGCCCAAGCTGTATGAGCAACAAGTTGTTTCTTCAAAGCAGCTTTTGTCTTTGTCATTGTATGATCACACACTGAGCTGAAACTCAATTATTTCAGGCTGCAGTCATTGTTGTATGGATCAATCTACTTATCTGATCAAGTGCCAGATGAGAGGACTATGGACTTTGGCCTATTATCTGCTGTTAAACATCCCTATTAGTAATTCATCAGTTATTCATTAGATGCACAATCCTGTGCAAACTAGCTCAGTTATATGATTTTTAAAAGATCTTAATAACTGTGTGTATAAATCCTGTATCTGACCTTAGATTTTCTGTTCTTTTCTAAGCTCATAATGAAATATGATCAGTTGGGTATTTCCTCAACTCTATAGTGGCTTTTAATACTAAGGTAAAGCAATGACACCAATCTGATTACTTCCACACTCCATGAAGCCTGATATGAGCAAAGAGCAACAGTGATGAGGAAGAAGCACTGTTTGTCAAGTGCCATTTTGAGTTACAGATACTGTCTCTATTTTGCTATTTTGGGGAATGTCACTGCAGAGAAACAAGAAGAAAAAGCAAACTCCCTAATCCAACACAATTTTCACACAGCTACCACCTCTTGGCCTGCATTGTGTATTTGCTGTAGTACCTTAGTTACCCAGCAAGGTGCTGGTCAAGTCATCATTCTCTCTGAATGCACACATTTCACTCTGATTCTTAAGCTCTCAAGACTTTTTTCCTCCTGCCTGACAATGTTATTCTCTGCATTTGTGCAATACAAAATGTCTCATGCATATTATCAGGCACCCTGAGTTCATCATAGAAAGGACCCCAATAACATGATTTCTTCATTCATGAAAGTCAGTGACATTCAGTTCATCACTATTAAAGAACAATGTTTCTATACAGGATAGGATGTATGGTGAACCACCAGGGATTACATTTACCCTATAAGTGGAACAAATGTATAGTTTCCCTCCTAGCTCTTGACTAACTAAGGGCTATGCATAAGGCAGTTTAAAAGGCTCTTACCTTAATGAGGATTTCCATAGCAATAAAGCAAAGAACATGAACACATCACCCCATTCAGATAGGGTACTGCTTTCTATATGTAAATACAATTTTTTTGTTTAATTTTTACTTTTTACCCACCAGGACATTACATTCACTTAACTGAGGGTATACAGACTGTCACTGGACTTCATCAAACCATGTAGATTGCAAGGGGGTTGCTGGAAGTTCTGGCTGAATATCCTGTTTTGCAGACACAAATAACCCTGACCAGAAATGAAAAGCAGGGGCAGTGTGGAAGGGGATAAGTACAAGGATGTGGCCTTGGGTTTGTGCAGCTGACTTCTTTGGCAAACGGACTACACTCTGCTGCTCTTAGATCTTCCTTAAGAATACTGGCTCATCTCAGGCATCTTTTGAAACACAAATTTTGTTTCAAAAGCTGCTGGAGACGGTGAAAAAAAAAAAGCCAATAAAATTATCCAAAGTTGACAAGGTCAAAAGATTGTTTTCATTAAAATATTTCAGCCTCTTGGAAATGTTAGTTCAAGTCTGTCTCTGCTGTTGTGATTGTTTTGGGGTTTTTGTTTGTTTTGTTTTTTTTGTTTGCTTGTTTGTTTTTTTAAAGGCAGTTTGTATCTCTTTTGATATTTACATTGAAACAAGCTGAAGCTAAAAAACAGCCTGGAAGAAAAAGGACATAATATTACTTTAAATGTATCTGCCTTCTAGAAACAAATTAATGTAAACATTGCAAGGCTGGTATTTACATAACTTTCCAGGCAGGTTTGCCTATTAGAGAGCTTGTGTCTGGGGGGAAAATAACATAAACTAAAAAAAGGAAAGTTCCCATATAGGCTGGTAGCTGTGGGACATTTGCTTGGGCAATTCTTCACCCTGATGAATTCGTGAGAGCAGATACGTTCAGAAGCCTCTGTCTGTCTTTTCTGTTTCCCTTTTTTGGAATTTTACTAAAAATAGGCATAGCCTTCCTCTGAAATGGCTCTCTGCACAACTTGCAGTTACAGTCTGAAAAAAACATCAGTACTCAAGACAGAATTTCCAGCCAGTGCATAATTCCTTCCTTGAAGGACGTTCTTAAACTGATGTGCACGTCTTCCATAGTGATGGATTTCAGCACCTGGTAAAAAGTCCAATAAATGCCTGAATCCACTGACATCACAAGGCAGATATTTCTCTGCTCTTGTCTGCTTGTGGAATAGTTTTATTTGAGCTCAGGGTGAGAGAAGGGCTAGTAACATACTGTAATACTATAGTCACATGGGAAACCATATTCTCCTCATTCAAAATTTTCAAGATTTCCTCTTCTGAAAGGAAGTAAACTTTTTTTTTCTTTTTTTTTTTTTTTTTTTTTTTTTTTTTTTTTTTTTTTATAAAAAACCATATTCTCCTCATTCAAAATTTTCAAGATTTCCTCTTCTGAAAGGAAGTAAACTTTTTTTTCTTTTTTTTTTTTTCTTTCTTTTTTTTTTTTTTTTCTCTTCCTATAAGAGAAACTGAAAAAAGAATTCACATGTGTAACATGTCAGATTTCACGGTAACAAGAATATTTACAAAGGAGATGGAAAACCCCTATTCAAGTCTCCGTTCCTTCTTCCCCATCTCATTTGAATGCTTCAGACATGTAGGATGTGACATTGTGAAGTCTCTCTCTCCTCTGTGTGAATGAATTGCAGTGTAACCTCCTTCAGACACTTCTGGGGATATATCAAGGTTCACATCAAAGGCAACTGTTGTCTGAAAATCTTCACTACTGACTGCTATGCTGGAAAGCATGGAGTGACTGACACCTACAAACACTGAAAAAGTAAAACACTTGGCCTTGTGTTCAAGGCAATGAATTATTCAGTATTATCCTTGCTTCTGTGACAGACTTCCTTAAGGGCACACTTAATACAGGTATGACTTAGCAAAGACAAGATGAAACAGAAGAATAATGGCTACAACTGTAGTAGAGAAAGGCAGCACATCATTACTTACCAATTTATTAATGCATTCATGAACTTATGCTTATTGCTAGAGAAAAATTACAGTAATAGTGCACTACCACCAGTGGCCTGAACACTTCATCAAGGTTTGAAAGATTAAACAGTTCTGCTTCATTGCTTTGCCAAGGGTAAATTCCTCATACTGTTTCCAAATAATTTTTATTATCTAAATACTATAATATGGAAAGCATATTTGCTTAAATTTGATGACAAACAGAGATTAGAAAACTGAATGCCATACAAATCAGTTATTTGAATTTGTGTTTTTCAGAATGCATTTTCATAGCTTTTTTCATTAAAAACATCTGTCATTCTGTTGCAGCCTCCCATTTTTAGTTTCTAAATCATGCAGATTGTCCTCTAATTGAAAAAAAGTCCGTCCTCCTCCTTCTTAAAATAAAAATAAAAAAACAGGAAATACTCACTCTTGCATTTCAGTCAAGAGAGAGCTAGAACATACTAGCATACTCAGAGCTTCACGTAGAGCACAGAAAGTAACTCAGTATTTTAAAGCAGCTCAGCTGGGGGAAGAAACAATTCCATTGCAGTTTTACAGCACAGTGTCTGAGCAATTTCCACAATTAAGGGAAATCTGAGAAGTGCAGAAGAGACCCAGAATCAAATAGGGTTTACAAACAATCCAGGTTATGTGAATGCCACTAAAGGCTCTGGTGGAAGCAAGGCAACAATGTTAATTATTAAAATACAGATTTAATTTTCTTTTTTCTCATATCCTGCAAAACCAGCTACAATCGGATGTTAAAATGCTGTGGCTAAGTGTGTAGGAACAGCAATCAAAGTAAGGCACTAGTGTGCTTCCCTGTCTGTTAAGCAGGAAAATGCTGTCAGGTCACTTGGACATACAGGAGCTCCACTGATTTCAGTGGGGAAGTTAGGTGTTATGTGCTTTTGCACATTAACTAAACCAATGGGTTTTATAGAGAGCAAACTTGGGTCAATGCTTCTATTACATCTGATCTACAATTTCTAGTCAATGACTTAATTGGGAATTGATGGTGCATGGCATCTCTTCAGTTCAAGGCCATGTTGCAAAGACTGTACTCATTTTTCTCTGCATGAGACAGTCAATAAACATTTCTGTCATTTTCTGTTAACATAGAGCTATGTAGGATGGACTGCCTGAAAAAAAACATGGAAAATACTGTTCTGTGCCAACAGTAGCTCAGAAAATGCCAGTATGGTGTGAGCTGCAAAGTAATCTGGCAGATATTCAAAATGCCTACCTGGCATTAGCTGAACAGTGCTGAACTAGGCATCAAGAAGAGATTTACACAGTAAGCTAGAGTTTCTCCATTACTATCTTTATATGTACAGTAACTGAATTTTCTTCTCATCTGTGGAAGCCACCAAGCTTCAGGATCATCAGGTTAAATCCTTCAGCTAGTTTGGTCGGCCCTGTGCCACAGCTACTTACCCTTGGACCCCAGTCCTGAGGGATGGAGTCAGCACCATTAAGAGTTTAAGAGAAATTGTATCTAGGCTTAAAAAGCAGCTCATGGAAATTTTATTTACATATCCAAAAAGAGGAAGTTTCAGCTTCTCATAGGAAAAAAGATTACATTTTTTTTTTCTTGAAAAAGTTTGGTCAGAGCCTTCCCTGGCAATCTAACTCATGTTGTTCCAACGCATCAGATACTTGCACTCACTCTGCAGAAGGTATCTTGGTTCTGCTTGCAGTAGCCAGAAGTGGAGCAGCATGGACCTTCTGGGAAATTAATGGGATTGAAAGAACTGGCTTGAATAGACTCTGACCCTTAAAAGCATCTCAGACTATCTGAAGGACCAAAGAGAACAGAAGCACCAGTCAACAGAGCACAGTTGCTAGGCAGTGCTCTTATTTCTGCAATTAAAAGAACAGCTCTGACCTGATTATTTATTTCTTTAGTTACTGAGTTCTTCCCTTAGAAGTGGCAGGGTTTATACTGAGGAAAAAACAATCTGACACGAAAGGAAGATTCTGAAAAATTTTATAGTCATCAGTGCTGTATTTCATATTATATGGATAGAATGGAAATCACGCAAAGAGCTTGAGGCGTTTCCTGGTTTAGTTACATATTATCTAAACTGGACATACCAAATTTAATATTTTAATGAAATTTTCTTAAAATGGTGCCTGTAGCCTCAGATTCTCTGACAAGATTGCTTATTGAAGATTAAATAGCAAAATTGTATGCTAACCACTTGGTCAGAAACTCATAATTTTTTCCAAGGTAATTAAAATGCTTAGAATCCCACCCATTTTGGAAAAAAATACATAAAATGACAAGGAGCCCTGTCTGACATATTTATGTTTGTGCCATACTCCTTCAGAGATACCACTGCTCAGACTTGCATTCAAGTATCAACAATACTGAGAAATCAGATCAGATGACAGTGCAGCCCTTCAGAGGATTTGATCTGGACAGTGTCACTGGTGACATTTTATTAACAACTATCAGCAAGAGGATGCATAATTATTTAAACAAAATATGTTTGACAGGAAATCAAACAGATTTTATTTAGTAGCAGGTATAAAAGATTTATATTAGCAAGACACCAAATACTACTCCTGAAGGTGTGTGGAGGAAGTTCTTTTCCTTAAGGTAACTTAGTTTTTAACTGAGCAGAAGGATTTATATTTGTGCCATCAAACTCTGCTGGTTCATCTCTTTAGTGTATGTGTTTTAGATATGAGAACAGCAGGTTTAACAAGTGTATTACACAGATGAGGGTATCTAGGATATCCTGCTAGGTTTTATAGCACTGATTATGACAGGTGATGGTTGCCATTTCTGAATATTTACTGGGAGTACTGCTGTGAATTAGCCCTACAAAAAACAGTGGGCATGTCCTTCCAAATAGTTTAATCCAATGCTTAGATTTAGGAGGGCTTTTTTCTCCAGCATTAAAATTAATTCTTTTTTCAGTAGCAATGATTGGGATGAAGTTTCTTCCTACTATAGTAAAGTTATGTTTCTCTGCTCAGCCCTGAGGAAGTTGAAGAAACAGCATCTAAGTGTTTTAATAGGATTTTCCCTCTAGTACATCTTGAAAAGAAAAAAAAAAATCTTCTTTTTGGGAAAGTCATATTTTATGTAAATTTTTGGGATCTCAGCTTAAAAAATCTGTAGTATTTTGGATGTGACATGCAAACTACACACAAGACTGAGGATCAAGGAAGTTTGATTCTAGGCCTGCAAATAAATGTGTGATCTTGGGTTAATTGTTTAAGCTATGATTTATTCCTGCTTTGGTCCTCAGTGTTACCACATCACAGAATCACAGAATGTCAGGGGTTGGAAGGGACCTCAAGAGATCATTGAGTCCAACCCCCTGCCAGGGCAGGATCTCCTAGTGCAGGTCACACAGGAACATGTCCAGGTGGGTTTTGAATGTCTCCAGGGAAGGAGACTCCACAGCTTCTCTGGGTACCCTGTGCCAGTGCTCTGCCATCCTCAGGGTGAAATTTTTTTTTTTTATGTTTACATGAAAACTCCTTTTCTCCAACTTGCACTCATTATCCCCTAGCCTATCATTGGTCATCATTGATAAGAGCCTGATTCCATCCTCCTGACACTTGCCCTTTACATATTTATAGCATTACTGAGGTTGCCCCTCAGTCTCCCCCAAGCTGAAGAGACCCAGCTCCCTCAGCCTTTCCTCATAAGGGAGATGTTCCACTCCCTTAATCATCTCTGTGGCTCTGCACTGGACTCTTTCAATCAGTTCCCTGTCCTTCTTGAACTGAGGAGCCCAAAACTGGACACAATATTCCAGATATGGCCTCACCTGGGCAGAGTAGAGGGGGAGGAGAACCTCTCTCAACCTACTACCCACACATCTTCTAATACACCCAGGATGCCATTATCCTTCTTGGCCACAAGGACACATTTCTGGATCGTGATCATCCTTGTGTCCACTAGGATCTCCAGGTCCCTTTCCTCTACACAGCTCCCTAATAGGTCAGTCTCCAGCCTATACTTGGAAGTGTGGAATAGGAATGGATTTTCTTTAAAAAGAGTCTGATTTGAAGCAGCTTCTCATTTCAGTAGGAATAGGGTGCCCAAAACCCTTTAGAGCAGATGCTTTCAAAGCTCCCTAGAGAAATGCTCAAGTGATGAGAATTCTTAGCTTAGCACTGCTGCAGGGTTATGTCAAACTAGAAGACCCTTATATTATCTACTGGTTGTTCTGCCATAGCATGAAGTATGCAGTATGATAAATAATGAAAGGTTCCAATTTTCCACTGCCTCTTTTAGTCTTTTATATCTACACAGAAGAAACGTAGCACTTTATTACTCTAACTCGGTAGCATTTCACATCCACCTAGCAAAGATGCAAGTGCCTCAGCCAAAGTCAGTACAGTCTGTGAAGAATGAACCAATTTCAACATTAAAAAATGAGATGTCCTCCTTCCATTCTTCCTTAGGGTTTATTTCACTCAGATGCAAAGCTGTATCTCTTTATTGTTCTCAGAAACATTATTATTTTTCTTGTTATCATTACTGAGTTGCATGCTGTAGACTCATAATTACTACTATATTCTGGTGACAATATGTCATAATTTTCCTAAGCAAAAAGAAATATATCATAATTTTCCTAATTTGCTAGCATGTGAGCAATCTTTCTGCACATAAGGACTACAAGCATCCACTCACAGATACTGTTAAACACTGAACTCAAGAAAGCTGCCTTCATAGTATTTTTCTGAGAGTAAATGCTTATTCTAAACCAGAGTCTAGTTTGTATTGCATTCCAAAGGAGGTAATGCCCAAGCTTTTACTTACTATTGTATTTCTGCAGCTTACAAACCCCAAGCTTCCAGTAATAAAATAACATTTTCAGAATGAGAAGTCAAATGATCTGGGTCAGCAACTAGACTAACAGTGAGATGAATTCTACAGATTGACATACTGGCAACATTCATCCTCTTTCACAAAAGAAAATGTATTGATCTTTTCTTTCAGGAGCTAAAAGTTAATTATTTTCCTGAAGGTTTCAACTAAGACAAAAAACAAGGTTCATTTACAATTTATCTGAAAAGAGAAGAGGTTGACATAGCTTCTAACCATGAACTTTGACTGGCATCTTCTAACAGGAAATATGTAGGAGAAATATTTCTAAAAATGACAGAGTATGATTGCTTCTGTACCCTATGCAGTATATACTGTTGTGACTGAATTCACTGTTCAAAATTCAGAATTTGTTAAATGGGATTAGTAGAAATTTTTGTTCTCTGTTTCTTGCATGTCATTCCCCATGCTCTTCTTGCCATTAGGACTGCTGGTGAGTTGATGTGGCAACAAAGACTAGAAGAGATCAAAGTTAAAAATTTATCTCCTTACTAGACTGGGACATCTTACTTTGCACTCATTAATTCCTAAGCTTCTTTTTGAGAGAAATACGGTAAAGATACACAAATATCTGACTTGTTAAATCCATTCTATTTCAGGTAAGGAAGTTTAAAATCTCTGCATGTGAAAGGGATTTCAGTTTAAATTAAAACTGCGAAGCCTTATTCACAGTCAGTTTTGTATATTTCACCTCTGTCAAATGTACAAATATAACATTTGTTCAGGCAGACAAATGCTCACAGACTTCCAAGAGTGAGGCTGAGATGTTAAAAAATTACCTGTGGAATCCCAGAAGGTAAATCCTTTTAAAATTAAATATGCATTTTTCTAAAGAGCTCGTCCAAAGCCCAGTTGCCTAATGTTCTCTCTGGTTACCTTGTTTTTTTTCAGTAAAACAGGAAAGATGTTTTAAGTATTTTGAAAATAGAGTTTATGAGAATTTAAAGAACTTTAAACACTGATATAATATGCCATGGATCAATTAAAAAAACCATTCGCCATTATGTCAATTTCCAAGAAAATTAACAGCAAGACAAGCAGTGCTTTCAGCAGGATTTGGATCAGGTCATATATCTAGACTTAGCATATTTAGACTTAGTTTCCAACTCAGATTTCCTCCTGGGAAAGCTGCAATTAATAACACTGCTGGGAGGATGAGAAGAAATGTATGCATTTATGTGCACAGAAAACACTATTCAGAGTACTATCCCATGGCGCTTCAAATGGCTTTTAAACTTTCTCTTCCACTGTTCAAGAAAAATTAGTATTATTAATTGCTAAGATTGCTTACAGCATTTGAAATTCAGGTGCTGAGGTGGAGCATGTCAGTGTGACTGTTTCCAGATCCCAAATGACTGGCTGCAGGAAAGTTAAGATGTTCAGCCAGCAACTAAGAAATATCTGTAGCTCAGGGCACAGCTCTCTGCAAGTCAACAGTTCCACAAGCCCAGGTTTTACCCATGATCATCAATCAGGACAACACTGCACTGAGTCTTGATGAAAACGTTCCATTAGAATCATGTCTTTACATCTTCCTTATGAACTCACATGGTGGATCCTAGATAGACAACTTCCGAAGTCCGGTGTTCGATTTAAAGAGATATTTGTGTCCCATGGGCACTTAAATTTCAAAAGTAGTAGTCATAGTGGGAATTTCTAAAATGACATTATTGTACTCTCTTTACCACTTAAAGTTTCCTCATAATCAAATGCAAGTATGCAAAGGAGAACACATGGGAATTTATAGCTGATCTGTTATGTCAGGAAGCAACAAAATCAAGAAAATAATTTAGGCTTAAAACAAGGAATCTAAAATTCACCAAATAAAAATAAAATTAAAAAAAAAAAAAAACAAAGAACCCAATAAAAACCAGATTCTGCTACAGGACATTTCAGTCAAGACCTGTTGCCTACATCTGGCAAGACAGTGTATAGTTTACACAGGACACAACATAACTTGAAGTAAACTACTTGAAGTAAACTACTTCTGTGCTCTTTGGGAGGCAGACAGAAATAAATCCCTTTCATAAACTTACTTCACTAGTATGGAAAACTGAAAATAGAGTGGGCTAGGTCTCAATGCAGAGTTTCAGCACTGACTGAATCTGCAGAAGCAAAAACTCATTTTACATGACTTATGTGCAAGGGTTAAAGAAACAGCACAAGCTTCTGATACTATGTGTGCAAACAGAAGGGAATGACCACAGCATCCCAAGCCACTCTTTTGTTGCCAGTGAAGAGGAAATAATTAAAATCACTGTCACTTACTTTCTGTTGGCAGCACAGGGGGAAGCGTGGTTTTAGGCTTCTTGGTCTTCTTCTCAGCAGGCTTTGAGGCCTTTGCAGATGAGGCATCTGCAATCAAAACAAGTAATAAAATACAAATCCTATTTAAAAATCAGCAGTGAAAAAGCTGCCTATTAACTCCAGTTTGGTTTGGATCTTGTGGCAATGTTAGAGGAAATTGCTGTCCTTTTGGTGTTTAAGATTTTCTGGCCAGACTTGCTGCAGAATGTTACATTCTAAAAGGAAGAGAGAGCAGGGAAGAAGCCCTCTGTGAAACAGAGTACTGTGAAACTGTACCTGAGACAGCAAACAGAGAAGAAACACCTTCTGAGATGAGAGATCTATTTTAACTAAATAGAATACATTACAATTTTGAAAAGGAGCATTTCTTCTGTATGTTTAAATCTTTCCCAGAAAATATTATTAGACACTGGATCATTCCTAAAGAAAAATGCCAAAAGGCCACCACAGGACTCCAGTTTGATGGACTTTGTTTTTCTCAAGACTGTGCAGCTCATACACAGCAACTGCTCAGGACTGTAGGTCCCCTGACATCTGAGAGTCAATATAAGCTCTCTCCATGTGCATCCCATATAAGATAGATACACAGAACAAGAAGGAGCAACTTCTTTTCCAAAAGGTTATCTCAGACAGAGCATATCATATAATACAAATCCTAATGAGCTCTATGTGCTAGTTTGTTTGGTTCCGACATTTCTCTTTGGAAGAAAGATCCCAAATCTGGATTATGATCTCAGCAATAAGTGTATCCATTTATAGCTTTCAAATATTCAGCTTTCAGAGAATATGTGCATGAGATTGCTGTTTGAAATTTGGTTACCAGAGAAAAGAAAATGTAAGTGTTATGGAGCCACCTTTTTCAGCCACCTATTTCTAGGTGTCACTGCATGGAAGCTGGACTCTCTAAGTTTTCTAAAAACTTAACAGGGGAAGACAGAATGTGTTCAAATAATTCAGAGTGGAAGGCTGTGCTACATCTGAATTCAGACACTCAGATCCTACAAATTTATCCCTGAGCTAATTTGACAACTGATGTCAAATACTCCCCCAATCTCACTGGAGTCCATGGGGTCAAAAGGAATATAATGATATTTATGGTTCCTTTTTGAGTCTAAATATCAGTATCTGGGAAGCTGACAGCAGACTGAGTATAAGGGAGCAATGTTAACAGTTGTTTTAGATGACAATTCTAATTTTAAATGAAAAGTTATCCTCTGCCAGCCACAGACATGGGATATCAAAGAGATACTCTCCTAAATAGCTGGAGTTTTCTGTGGTTCCAGTCCTTGAAAAACTCTTCTCAGCCATACAAAGCAGCATGCCAGTAGAGAATGGGAAAGAGCAGGTGAGGCAGCCAGTGTCAAGGTAACAATGTCACCATTCTGATGCCAACTATTACATGAGCAGCTAGGGCTCAAATTATTGCTTTTAAATCCTTCTAGAAGTAGAGTGGGTAGCAAGAGAAAAATATTGATTATTACACAAAGCAGACAGAGCCCTTGACTCAATACTGTCTGTCTGGTCATGCTCCCTTATGGCAGACATTGAATTGACCAAGTCTGAACAAAAAGTGCAGGAGAGAAGAGGGAAGAGTTCTTTTTTTGTGTAGGTGGTTCACAAAGGTTGTTATGGCCATATAAATGGGGAAGAAGGAAGTTCTATGGAAGGGTTTTTGCATTTCCAGCAAGTACTTACCTTCTACCAGCACTTTGCAAGCACATTCAGCTTTTCCTGCTGCATTCTCAGCTATGCATTTGTATTCGCCCCCATCTTCAGGCGTGGCCTTCTCAATGGTAAGTGAACACTGAGTCCCTAATACAAAGGAAGGAGAGAGCAAATGGATGCTATGTTGCAGTTCACAAAAACTTTAGTCATATTAAGGAACAGAACACATCAAATGATCGACTCATTTATTATAGGTGATCTTCACTGCTAGAAAAAGATGTTCTGTCCTCAGGAATTCACTATTAGAATTGGAACCTTATTACTGATAAATAAAATCAAATCACATTGCTAGATAATTGAATCTTATTGCTATTTCCTAGGATATGCAAAGCTGCCCCTACAGCCCTAAAGTGGTTACTGGGTGAGGGTAGAGAAGACCCAGAGAAGAATCTTCACTGCTATTCTTTGCCTTAGAGCAGGGATAATAAGAGGACTTCTGCCAAGAGACCACCCGCAGTATTTGGTTCAGCCTTATCTCTAGCACTCCCATGAGCATCCATGTTTGAAAGCAGAACTTCAACTTAGTGCCCAAGTTTAAAAATGACAGTGAGAGCCATTTTAGTTTTGCTTTAATTGCTCAGAGAACAATTGTATGATACTGTAGAACTTTTGTTAGAATGTCCAATGTATCAGTGGTAATGAAATTTGTCATTGCAAATCAATCTCTTTTCAACCAAAAAAATTTTACTTCATTGGGTTGCATATACAGGATGCGACATAAGCTCTGTAGTAACCAAGGGAAGCTTGGTATGACCCAAGGGAAATACATTTCCTCTTAAAAAATAAAACTCTGTGAACCAAAACAGAAGCTGTTCCCAGTAGCTGGGGGATGAGGAAGGAGAACTGTGGTTTATCTCATTCCTTATGCTCGCTTGCCTTGATTGGAACAATGAAGTACTTTGCTCTCTAGGGAGAATCTGAAGTAAAACACTGCAGACTTTCCCCTTCCAAATATCCCTCATTAAGTGATGTTTAAGTGTGGCCTGACTTTCTCCTTCTACTGGACAGCCTGGCCTGTCTCTTAAACATAGCTTGAGGCACTGTTCACTTCCACCCATTGCTGTTTGTCCAGAGTGCTTTCACAACTCCCTTACTTCAGTGGCAGTAATACCTTCTCCTCTTCCTCCACTTACCTTTCTCACAGTCTCTCCTAATTAATGGCAAAATGGGATAGATTATCTTATTTAGGCATTTCTCCCATGTCCTGAGATGTAAGGATAAATTCCAGCATCTCTTGTTACCTGCCTTTTTTCTATGTGAACTGGAGGTTGCCTTCTTACTTTAAGAGTGCCTGATCCCAGTCCCCCCATCAAGTACATTCCTTGTAATGTGGGAGATGGCACAGGCACAGCTGACACTAGTGCTTCAAAAAGCCTTTGAAAGGCCCTGTAACCCCTTTAACAAAACTTTGTGGCTTTACCTCAGTTTTGACAAGGCAATTATGCTTTGGCATTCAGATTTTCCCTCGTTGTAAAATTGGATCCCATTACAAATTTCAAATGATTCCAAACAAATCTGAGTTGCCCAACACCCATAAAGGTTAGAAAAATATGATTTTTTCCCACTTCCTCACCTCCAAAAAATCAATAAGCTCTAAATGAGAGTTTTCCCTGGACAAACAGTGCAAAGACTATTTCAGAAGAGAAATGACCCCTCACTCACATGTACTTAGTTCAGCTAGCCACAGGGTGAAAAGAAAAGCCACGTGCCTTCCCTGAGGCAACTCATCTTCCTGTGTCTGAGCCAAAAATGTCATGTGCTGCATTTCCATTCCAAATGGAGAAGGGACACTAGAAAAATATTCTTGCAGGAATCTAGCAAAAAAATTCATATCTCCTCTGTTTATGGACACAACTGGAAAGCAACCCAAAGATAAGTTCCAGTCCAAGAATTTGTATGAATCTATATAAGATGATTAGAAAAGATCATACTTTAGAATCTAAAAATAGTATTGTGAAAGCACATAAACTATAGAACAAAACATACATATGAAGAAGATCTCTGGCCACCATACTGCAGGGAAGGAGTTGGGCTTATAATGATAACTGGGTTGTCAAGGGACTGGAACAAGGCAACATTTACTTTAGTTTTTGCTGGAGTTTTCTACCTGCTCAAAAGCCCTTCCACCCCTGCATGTAAATCAGCTCCTTGAAAACTGGAGTGACACAGGGTCAGTCCCCACCACTCATACTGCTGCAGGGCTGTCCATACAGCATGCTCCAGGTACAGAAGTTGTCACCTTATGAGAAACACTTTCTTTTGCAGCATATACAAACAGAAACATCTCACCATAACAATAAGTCATTCCCCACACTTCCACCAAAATCAAGAACCAAATCCTAGGGTTTTCTTACGATGATCCTCAACTTATTATGTGTATTCAGTGCTCTTCTAGTTTTGCTTTTAGAATCTCTCCCTGGCCAAGTTGCATTGCATTGCTGATTGAAGCTGCATTAGGTTTATTCCACTGGAAGCAGAGTCCTCATGAAGTTATTTTCTGAGGAGCAGGGTGAAGGAAATTTGTTTTTTCAAGGCCTGCATCCTTTTTCTCCTGACCTCTGCCTCCTGCACCAATAATACCTGTCCTGTTTCCCTCCACTTCTTCACACTCCCCAGCAACTACACAGGAAGAGCACAGGCAAAATACTCACATGAGCTTGTGGGTACCACATGGTGTTCTGCCCTTGGTGGAGGAGTGAAAGGGAAAAGAGACAATTTGGGTCATTCTCCTTTATTAGCCACTAGTTTTCATGCAACTGTGGCTTACTAGGACTTAGTGTGAAATTTGTGAAAGTAGTCAATGATTAAAAAAATTTATTAGCCAGGCTAAGTCAGGGGTGTAGGGGGTGGCTGAGAGAACACGTCTGTAGAAACCCCATTTTCTTAGGAGACCAAATCCCTGCCCCCCCAACCTCACAAATATGCAAAACTTTATGAGATTTCCTAAGCACAGGAAACTCCCCTATAGGCCTGTGTTCTGTGATGTAGAGCTACAGTCATTTCCTGGGGCTGGAAGGCCAAATGTGGTATTTCCTCTACAAAACCCCATCATGACCTGAAACAGGCTTATTTGCTTGTAACTGCTAGAAATCTCAGACTGGTTGCTGGGTATTCTGAATACTGGCACTTCATAAACCCCAGTCAACTAGAAGAATTTGCTTTCAATTTTTCCTCCCCTCTCTCTACTTTTTGGCTTTTTTTTTTTTTTTTTTTAGGACTCTCCCATGGACAGTCTTTAAAATGCTTGCACAAAGTGCAGGATTGGAGTAAACGTGAGTACTGGGATCTTCCTTTTGGATATCAGTACTGGTGCAGATCTAGAAAAGACCTTCATGGCCACAGAAACAGACAGCATACTGGAGGTTCTGGTATATAAACACAAAGCCTTTCCCTTGCGTTTTGAGCTATTAAAGGATCTTTGGACTTACTCAAAAATAGTGCAAGCCAGTCTAAAATATCTCTAGGCTTCTGCATTCTTTCCATGAAACTCCACAGAAAGTCAGCTTCAGATATAAAACAAATAAACAAACCAACAAAAAAACAGCTCCTGAGTCTAATTCCCTGCCCCAGCATTCAGCTGGACAAACTCCTGACTCCTTTCTGTGATGCAAACTAAAGTCTATGTATTTCTAATTTGTATCTGCTTGGATAAAGAAGTACTATGGAGGATTTAGGCAATACTAATAAATAGTAGGCCATAAGAAATTATTCCCAAGAGCCATAACAGGTTTATTAAGGAAATCATTGGCCCACAGGTGTTAATTTGCTAATAAATCACACACTATCCAGGAAAGTGCAAATATGGGGTAGTGTCACAGTTCTTTAAAAAAAGCAAGTGGGTTGTCCTGGAAAATGTTGACTACAGGTACAATGACAACAGGCAAAGTAGTGAGAAAACTCACATGAGTTTCAGAGAAGAAAAACTGTCAAATTTAATTATTGCTAAAGGAGAGAATTTTAAGGAAAACCACATGAGAAACCTACTTTCATTATTCATGAGATTACACATTTAACTGGGAAATATATCTGTGTAAATATAATTTTCTTAGTCTTTACTGGAATATTTGTGTTATCTCAGGGTATTCTGCTGTTAATTAATGCTATACTACTATATGAGTGACATTCATGTTAGGAAGAGTAAGTATTCTGCCAAAATAGAGATCTCATGAAGAAGACGACCATAGGAAAACATCCCTTGGTATGTTTCTGGTGTATTTCCTAATAATCAGACTAGGACCAAAGTTATTAAATATTTTAATCTGTGATATAGAACTAACCACAACTTAATATTGATAAATTTACAGATGACAGAAAGAATGTTGGAAAGTGAAAGGACAGGAAGAAAGAGAAAGCAGGGCAGCCTCATAAAGCATTTCATTTCCTTGTTAAACTGAATCCTATTCTCTTAAGGAAAATGGGGTTTAATCTAGTGAAATGTAAAGCACCTGTGGGCAGAGGGGATGCACTATCTTCCAAAGATTTAAAGATTTAATACAGAAGT
Source organism: Phaethornis superciliosus (assembly GCA_023637945.1). Taxonomy (NCBI): domain Eukaryota; kingdom Metazoa; phylum Chordata; class Aves; order Apodiformes; family Trochilidae; genus Phaethornis; species Phaethornis superciliosus. The sequence continues at coordinate 28,250,559 of JAJQWJ010000007.1, forward strand.
AGCAAACATGAGCTCCACCGTTGTGAGGTAGGAAGAGCACCAATGACCTCCAGTAAGCACAGCAATAGGAAGGTGACCTCCATCTCACTGGTGCTGATACAGACACATGGCTGTTCCTGTTTTCTGAATGGGATAATAAACCAACAAACAGCAGCAGGAGGGGAAGTGTTAAAAAGAGAAACAAAACAATCCTAAGCCTTCAAAAGGGCTGAATAAAGGGCACTATGGAGAGGAAGTTAGTAAAAGCTCAGACCGTCTTCCTAGCCTTAAACTTTCTGAAGCATCTTTAACCTGCAGAATCCATCTACTTTCAGCAATACGTAGACTTGTGATATTTACACACCAAATTCTTTCTCAAATTTAATTGAAAAGAAATCAAAAGAGTTGTGGCAGATCCTGGATAGACTGCACATCTGATAGGAAGATTTAGGAGTTATGTTAAGTCACAAGAAAGTTGTTAAGGCATTACTGCTAACAAGATTACCAAGTCTTTATGCTGCCAAGACACTTAGGGGAAAAAAAAAAAAAGCAAACTTACACAAAGCTATACAAACTCTGGGCCTTTCCTAAGCTACACTGTCACTGCTACCTGACCCTATATTCAGTAGTTCTTCAATCTATATTGTCACATGATAATAATACAGCCAAGAAAAGCAGACCAGGATGGTTTCAAAATAACAAGTTTGGCAGTTTTGATGCATATTCACTGTGCACCTCAATTCTACAGGTTAGTAAGGATGATGAGTTCTAAATCCTTTTCACTGTCATCTTCTAAAACATTTTTTGTAACCATGCAAAACTTCTTAATCTGGACTTTCTATTCACGAGTCACATGGTAGGACACTAGCACAGGGCACTGCTGTGCCAAATACTATGAAAATGTAAAACAAAATGGTTCCTGCTCTACAGAATTCACTGTATAAGTTTGATCTACTCAGTCCTTACACGTTTAACTCCACTGTAATGGCTGCTACAGCCTTGTTAAAATAATTTTTCTTAAAAGCTTCTCCCTCTAACTTCAAACAAAGAACTCTCATATTAAAATCAACACCTAACTATACACCATCTAACCTACCCCTAAAAAATGCATAACACTTTCACTTATGAATACCACCTTTTGTTTATTTGTTACATTTGCCATTTCTTTTGAGATTTCACAGGTAAAAGAACCTGTAACATCTATCCCAGGAATGTATCCCACACTCTGACAAGTGTTTAAAATAAGAAAAATATAAAATCAAATTATTAATAAAATAAAACTCTCAGGCATGTTTGTAAAAGAAAAATGGTCAAAGAGCTAATTTTGTCATGAAAATGACATGGAGAAACTAGTATTGATGTTCATGGTTTCAAAGAGAAGCATAGTGGTGTTAATAGCTAAAATGCAAAATGAAAGGAATGAGACTAATCTTAGAAATGTTGTGATTGTGGCATTCCTTATAATGCTGCTCAGATTCTGACTTCTAAGTGTTAATGTAAAATTAACCTTGGAATAACTGAATACATTGCAATCCCTAGATGAAGTACTAGAATAGAGCACAAACACTGCATAAATATACCTGAAGATGAAGCGGTTTTTTTGAGCAGGATTTAATTTTTTCTTTGTCAAGACCTTACTAATCACTGATTATTCTGATCCTGGTGTTTGAATTTGACTTTCTCTGGTGGAGAAGTGGAGCTAACACCCCCTCCCTACTTGTGTTCTCTTGTACACTGATGGCTAAACTGCCTTGGACCAGCAATGCAGTGTTAACCTCTCCAGACACAGAGGACACAGGTAAAAAAGATATTTCTAACAGGTAAAGGACCTTACTATCAGCTGGCACTAATGTGGTAAGTTACTTTCAGGGAGTGACAGTTTGTCTATCCTGTGAACCCGTTCCACACAAAAGTGTACTTTTAAATCTGCCCTTCCTGGACAAATATGCCACTTGTTTTATCAGGCAGGCATGTTCCTGAAACCAGATTTTACTTATTTATTAACTATATAATTATATATTATATATTAATTATTTACTTAAAAACTTATTTGACACCAGGAGATCAGCAAGCTACCATCTCTTTTTGTCTTTTGGCAATGAGAGAAAGGGTTAATTTAATTTCCAAAGAGACAAATACATGGCATTCTACACATTTATGTGCTATTTACATTGAACAATTTGTGGGCAGTGGCCCAAACTAAGATGGGCTTGTAGTGTGACATGAAGCAGTTAGACATGTCTCACTCTAGACAGAGAATTTTTTGCTATCCAACTCACTAGAAACAAATGATGTTGTGAGATACCTCTGGAAAATTTTCCATATGTGAGAAACAGCATTCACCTCCAAAACTCACAGCAGCCCACAACCAGTTGGTGAAATAGCTAAGAACAGACTCAGTATACATGCTTCCATAGTGAATTTTGTTACTGAACAGAAGAAGAGCAAGGTCATGCTAAAGAAATAAAAAATGGCTTTGCAAGATCTAAGCCCATTAATGTGAGCTAGGCCCATTTGCTTTGACTTGCTCTCCTTCCTGGCAGATCCAACCTTCTTTCAGCTGAGAATGACTCCAGGGGATTATCTCCAGAGCCCATTAAATGCTGCTCCAAGGTTGGTCAAAGGCACTGCTGCTGGAGGACATGACACCTGCAGGCATGACAAAGCTGCCTTTGCAATGTTTGAGGAAAAAGATGGATTTTGGCATTGGGCTGCTGAGTACTGCAACCAGTTTTATTGTTGCTCTCTGTTTAAATCTGCCTCAAACACTTTCTGTGATACTAATCCATACAGTTTCTCTGTTGAACAGAACTTCCTGATATTCATCATTAATTTGTTGTTTCTCAGTTTCAGTCTGTACCTCTAACGATGCCATCTCCTCCCTTTGTTTTGGTTATTTTCTTTTGGCTGTGTTCCTAATTAGTGAAATAGAGAAAAATCAATCTAAGAAAACTGAAACTTACATAAAGTAAATATTTTGCACACCAAGTTAGTTACTTAACAGCTTGCATGAAAGCATCTCACAGTGGGAGAGCAGCCATACATTGTTTTCCAAGTGCCAAAGCTAGCAGGTACTGCCAAGGAAAAGCCTAAACTGACTATCATGCAATGCAACCCTTCCATGTAGCACAGGATATGTAATAAGGATAAAAAAAAATTGTTCTAATCCTCATTCAGTTCTTTCCATTAAAGGAGAAAACTGCAGCATTTACTTCCCTGTGTAATATTTCTTTCTAAAATCCTCTGCAAATATGTGCAAATGAAAGCATTACTTTGAAGTACCAGGAATTCTGACTAATTCTGACCTAAGCAGGAGAGTTATCTAATAATGCGGGTACAACCAAAACATAAGGACAGTTTCCTCACTCCCTGCGAGAAGCTGTTCTGAAGCAGTGGATTCCTTATCCAGTGGTGATCATTCCTTATTTCAACAGAAAGTACAGCTGAAATGTGACATCCTGACAAAATGCCAGCTCCAGGATGTTGATCAAGAGTGTCACCTAGCTCAGAGAAACTGGATGGGACAAGTCACGTGCTCATTTCAAGGAGGTGGAAGAGCATTTCTGTAGATGCATTTCACCTCACTGTAGACACAAATACACTGGATTTTCAGCTGCACAGCACCATTTCATAAAGAGAGCATGAGTTCAGAGACTGTAACAGTCAATTATTCAGATTATTTCAGTCAAGAAAACAGTATTCTGCAGCACCACAGCACAAAACCAGGGAGTCTTTGAGGCTCCACCATAGATCATAAGCTTTGATATAGAGATGCTGTCTCTCTGATGTACTTTGATAGGAGACATGAAACTTTGAAATGCATTTTTTTTCAATCTGAGCACCTCCAATAAAACCTTTGAAGTCTGGCTTCCTCTGTATGGCTGGTAAAACTGCAGTCTCCCACCTTCCTGATACTCTGGTCCCTTTTACATTGAGGGTATTTCCATCAGTCAACTTTTTCTCCAAAAGCAGAGGTACTGTGTATGATAATTACCCCTGTTCTATACAGTCCCTTCTGGTGAAAATCCTCATGTACTCATAAATAAAGTTTTTATGCTACTTCAGAGACATGCCAGACACAGCACACCTGTTTCCATTTTGCTCTCTCTGTTTGCTTGCTTTGGTATGCCCTTAAGGTACTACACACGTTCCTTTTTTTCCCCCATCCTATCTAAATGTAAAGTTTTTGACTGCATCCACTTGAAAGGATTCATCATGTTTCAGTGCTTGGAACACCACACATCCATTTGGCTCTTATTTAATAAGACTGAAAATGGTTTGAATTAAATGGAGAAAGATTCACAATTAAAAGTGCAGACCCCTCTATCAAGCTGTAATTCTTACTGCAAACATGATTTTTTTTACTACAACTTTCAGGACAGTGTCATTCTCCTTATAATTTCCTCAGTGTTTTACAAAACAAAGATCAAGTAAAGAAGTTGGGGAATTTTATTTTAAGTTTCTTTTTTTTTTTTTTTTTTTTAATACTCTCAGTTATCCTCCCTATTTTGTCACAAGGAAAATCTGTTTAGTCTGAATAAAATATTAACTTTCATACAAAACCCATCTAGTAGGGTTTGATTTTCCAGAATGTGGAATATTAAGAATTCACTCAATTTGACAAAGTAAGTGTTCTCTCTGATGACTTTTACCAGACTCTGTACTGTTTTGAAAGTAGTTTGAAGTTGTCAGGCCATAGAGGTTTAAATATTTCATTGTCTTTAAAGACAACAGAAACATCTGTGGTGGGGCATTAAATACACTGCAAATCAATTCTCACCTCTGATCTTAACTATGTAACTAGAAGATGTACTAATTTCTTTCTTTAACACAACCCCTCTTTAATTTTATGTTTCTTATTGCAATAATAAGCCTGAAATATTAAACATACAGAAGAATAAAATTAGAAATTGTAAACCAGCAATAATATTATCCTGGTTTCAATGTTCTAAATCCTTAAAGTTCAGCTTAAATAAACAACATGTACCAGCTCCTTAAACAGCGTTAGCAATGTAAACAGCTTTTAAAAATGCAAGAAGTTCAACTTTATAAAAATTACATCTGCAGGCTGTAAAAGGAGAATCTGTAAGAAATGTCAAACAATACTATTCCTTGTGTACTTCACAGAAATAACAAGAGAGCTGCATCTGGAAACAATTACTGGCACAGGACTTAAATAAAGTATTGTGTTACTTTTAATGAAGTAAATATTATTAATCAAATGTGCCATCCAGCTGGTTTGTAAGTCAATTAATTTACCTTCTTGGGAGATGACAATGGACTTTGATGATTTGATGGCTTTGCTGTCTAGAGTCCAGGTGACAGATGCAGGGGGATCAGAGGAAATCCGACACTGTAAAACCAATTTTTCACCCTCTAGTACTTGAGCATCCTGAAGCTTCTCTGTAAAAGAGGGTGCTGTTTCTTTGGTTGCTGGTGGTTTGCTTGTTGGTGCTTTGATTTCAGCTTTTTTCCCAATTACTCCACCATCCACCACTGCACACCCATGTTCACAGTTTCTGTCGTTCTTCTCTTCTTTTTTCACTGCTGGTTTGGCAACAGGGGCTTGAGAATTGGGGGTGGCATTCTGGGCTTCAGAATTCGTGCGGGCATTTGATGCTGGGGTGCTAGCACTGCCATTCTCTGCTGGTGGCTTTTTCTTTGAGCCCAGCACAGACCTGAAATCTGTAACAGCTGGTTTAGGTGGTGGTGCCTTTTCTGGCAAGGGGGTTTTTGGGGTGCCTTTCTTGGCCAGCACAGAACGGAAGTCCACCTGCTGAGGACCATGAACTTTCCTTTCCTCCTCTGACAAGGTCTTGGGTTTGACCTGCCGCTGCAGGTTTGCTCGGAAGTCCATTTGCTCGGCTGGGATTTCTTTCAGCTCCTCCTCAGAAAAACTTTTGGTGCTGACTTTCTTGCCTAAAATGTCACGAAAATCAAGTTGCTCAGCTTCCTGCTGCCTCAGACTCTCCTCTGTGTGTTCCCGAGTTTCCACTCGCCTCTTAAGCACACCTCGGACGTCTTCCTGCTCTTCCTCAACCGCTCTGGTTTCACTGCAGTTCTTTTTGAAGCCACTTGTTCTACCAAATGTTAGTTTACCATGATCTCCACCATCTCTTCGCTCTCCAGAGCTGGCTGATTCCCTCCCACTATGATCCAAAAAAGAAAAGAAAGAGAGAGCCAGGAAAGGGGCTGGTTTAAAAATGTCAGGGAACAATCTCAGAGCAGGAACAAAATGTGTTTATAGAAGGGGAGGTTGATTAGAGGAGCACACTCCATTAGTTTATTGCATCAATGATGACTTCAGGAGCCATATAAGGGCACAAACAAAAAAGATCTTCTCTACTCTGGCTTGGTATGATGTGCTTAGCCTGTATGATGAAAACAATTTGTTGGGTCACATTTGGGGATTAGGTTGAACAGCAGCCAGCCTGGGTCTGCAAGGGCAGGGAATTAACGGAGCAAAAAATAGAACCCACCCATGCAAGTCCCTGGGAAACATACTCACTCTCTGAGCATTTCTGCTCTGGAAGCTGAACTCTCCAGCAGCATCAGAGACACCTGGCAGCTGCATTCTCCAACTTGGTTCCTGAAATATTTAAGTAAGTTCAGAAAAGCAGAGATTTCCTCCTCTAAAACTGTAACTTGCCTGAGCTAACTGTGTGTTGCACTAAAGCAGCTCAAACTCCAAGTAGAATCTTCTCCTACACCCAGTATTGTGGTGATTGAGTGGATTTGCACCCCTTACATTTGGACCCAAGATATCTTGAATAGCTTTTACTGATCTGTTGCTGTCTACACTGGGAAAAACATACTTCTTGAACAAAAATCAAAGCAATTTAAAGAAAGAAACAGCTGAAAATAAACAAGCGAAAGGAAAACAAATACAAAAGCTGGAAAACCAAGGCAGAGGAAGGGGCTATTTTGCAAAGTTGAAAATCTTTCCAATTCTGCCTACTGTTTATTTATTCAAACCTAGGCTCTTAACTTTTCTAAAGTTAAGATATTAAAACCAGGGTCTCATTTCCTTCCCTCCCCCCTGGCCCAACCAATCAGCAAAACCCATCTACATGGATTGCTCCAGCCTGTACATGTTTATATTAAAAAACATAAAAGTGTCACCATATATGGTGCTGAGTACTTATTTTTCCTTTTGCAGAGGAATACCATGGATGCCTTCTGAAAAGGGCTCCCATTAAAGAATTCATTTAAAGTAGTCGCCCCCCTCCCTCCCTGCCTCCTTCCCTCCTGCAGACATATATCATTCTTCTACTCCCAAACTGATCTTCTCCACTTAATACAGAAGATGCCAAAAGCAAAATTTAACTCCTCCAGGGCAGCAGATGTGTAACTGTTGCCACCACTCCCCAGAACCACTAATAAAATAACCAGACTTTAACTGATTAAAGGCTAGAGGTATTTTTTATTAGTGAAAAGCCTTTCATCTTTCCCAGTTTAAGTACAAGCTTGTAAATGTACAAGCTCCTAGGTGATTTTTCTTTTTCAAACAAAAAAAATTTCTGCTACTGAAAACATTTCCTGGACATGGACAAAGCACACGTGTTGGGAGAGGAAGGAAAGAGAGGTGAATTTTCCTAGCTGCATTCTCCTTTCAGAAGACTTGCTAGATGAGAACACCTTCCAACCCATTTAGCCCTGAAGTTTAAAAGTCAGGCTCAGAATGCCTTTGTTAGTTTGCCATAAAAATATGGTATGGCCTGTTTTTAAATAGTGCATGGAAATACATTCCTAAATATGGTTCTGCTTAAGTGAATAAACCATAATTTCACCCATTTGCAACTTGCAATGAAGTCACAATTGGCACAATAACATTAGATCATTAATACAGATGCAGCACTGAATTGTATCTTCATAGTAACAATTAGTGCCATCCCCTGTTCAGATGGATTCCTGTTCTTTTCTGTTGAATTTTCTAAAAGAAATAGTGGATCAGCCTAAAATGAAAATCAAGTCTTTAACACAAAGAAGAAATTGGTGGGGCTGACTAATGTAACTGGATTGCAAAGTAAAAGCCCTGCTGGTAGGAACATATTTTTATTTCACCTGAAGACCATCAACTACAAGAAGCCATGGAAATGTTTTCAATGCTTACTGTCCAACCAGTTGGAATATATACAGTAGAAGCTGTGACTGAAGGCAATCAGTAAGGACAGCACTGAAAGTCACAACCAAAATTTCCTTCAATAGGAAGGAGTAGAAAACAACTGAGTACCAAACAGAAGCTGTCCAAATGGCAGGAAAGAATCCAGGTCAATGCAGAAAGCATTTAACTCTGCACTGGAGACCTGCCACTCCATTTGGAAGCAAGAAAAATAGAAAGAAGGAAAGACAAATGGAATTATTAATAGAAATAATAGAACACCACCCCATTTTGACACTATTGAAACTCATGATTTTTTCCCGTTTCTCAGAAGCTTGTAAGAAAAGTAGACACTCTGATACTGCTCCAGAAATTTCTCATTCACCACTGCTCCAGGGCTATTAGCAGGCTGTTGATTTACCAGGAAATCCCTCCTGTAAATTTCCTAGAGCACAATTACTCTTCCTTTAGGGCTTAAAAACCAGTCCAAAGCTGACAAAGTAGAAGAAGCCAGGCAAGGTGAAGTACAGACAATTTACAGCACACAGCAAGTAGAGAGGCACTGAGGCACCACTGCTCAGCCTCTGTCATGACTGTATGGCAAAAATATTTGCCCACAAGAATTGTGTCACCAGTGGGAGAGGTTAAAGTAACAGAGAGAGCACCATCCCAGGAGAGGGATCCAAGGATACTGAATGTGATCCTGAATAATATAACAGCATTTCTCCAGGCCCCATTTTGCAATGCATCTTTCTTTCTGCAATTTTTTCATATATGTAAAGAAGCAAATAAGGAAGGAAAAGTAAAAAGGAAAAGTAAACGTCTCTAAACTTTTTTTTTTTTTTTTTTTTTTTTCCACAGGCCTTGGAAAATGGAGGAGGGAGTAAGTTTTGTTCTTTCTATTTTTAAATCCTTGGGAAACACTGACAAATTATGGCAACAGTGGGACACAGAAGTACCTAGATGGAAAATTTATTCACAAATCATTTTTTAAATCTTAATTATTATTTCTGATTCAAGTGAATAGCTGAAAACTACACCAGTGGATACAAGCCTTCAGTCTGTGTGTGGTTCATCGTATCTTTGTACTAAACTCTAGCTTTCTCAGGGCAAGTCCTGCTTCCAGTGAAGTCAAAGTGAGTTTTGTTACTGATTTTAGAAGCACAGAGAACATAATTTTGTCTTCTGAATAAAGTTGCAGAGTCTAAAACGGTGAACTTAATAACACTGACCCACCTTGGAGTTCACAACATGGAAAAACAGAAACAAGCCAAGAAAAATTAAAGACTGGATGGTTGAGATGCTAAATTCAATCAAGAATAATTCTGGAAACTTTGTAAATATTTTTACATTTACACAATTTAAGAATCTCGGCAAGGCAAGACACACAGGAGCAGTTAGAAAAGATGGAGCTTTGCAGCACACAAGAACTTTAAGTCTCTCATGTCTCTGCTGTTTTGAATCTTGGCAATAACAATACTATTTCTGCAACTTGAAGCTCTCTGTATTGGCATTTTATCAACAAAATCCTAGACAAAGACTGACCTTAATGGCTCTGTAATTGTGGAATTGTAATGGGCATGGATAAAACCTATGTTTTGTAGTTATCTTGTAAGGAAGAGTCTGGAAGTGCTGACTTTTGCAGGATTGCTCTGCAGAATACCCATGCACAGGATTTATCTTTAAAATGTCAAGGAATAATAATAATAATAAAAAACCCCCACCAAAACCAAATAAACGCCCAGCTGCAAAGCCTGAGGCTATTTTAAAAATAGCTCTCTGTCCTATTGTGGGATCAGTTTTCCCTGGAATGGCTTTTATGTTCAAAATATCTTGAAATACTAGTTTCTTGGAAGAATCTACTCAAATATTTTCACTGAACCTTAGATGAGACTTATTGTCTGTGTGTCCCTAGGAAGCACTCTCTGCAGGAGGAACAAAAAAGAATTGTTAGTTACACTGAAAATTCCTACTCATCTACCAAGTGTGAAGCAAGGACTGCAGACAAAATTACATTTTTGAAGAATTAATTGAAAGGGCCAAAGAATTTGATCCATAGCTGTAGCTGGTGCTTCTGTACAGGTAACTGCAAAGCCTCAAGTGAGGTTCTGCAATTCGAGTTAGTTAAATATGGAGGAAGTCCAGACTCCATAAAGCTTTAACCCCAAAGAAAGCAACTAGTCTACTGGATCACAACTTTAGCTGACATAAAGCAGAGCACCTCTGCTAGCTTCAAAGAGGATGGACTGATTTACCTCACTTGAGGGTTTGGCCAAAAGCTTTTTATACCTCAAACACCAATAATTTTATTTGCATTTTACAGCATTGAGTGAGAGAATAGAACAAGAAGGGGTCATGTTTCTTTTTCCTAAAAACAATGTGTTGATAGCAGAAAAGAAGGTTGGCAAACTGTGCTTTCAGAACTGTATTTACTGCTTGGTGTAATGGAAAGTAAGCTTAAAAACACTTTTTATATGAACTGAGTTGCAAAGTATTCAAGTTACCACTCATTTATAAGATGAATGTTTACCTCTGATTTTAAGCAGATTATCAAAATCTCTAAATAAGAGACCAAACTTCTATGGCAGAGGGAGGGGGAGACAAGAGATATACTCAGTGTCTGAGAAGACAAGGGTGAACAGAGCAGATCATTTGTTTAAGGAACTGCAGGAGAATTTCTGAAGTCTCTCATGTTGACTGTCCTGTTATAAAGACAAAGGTTTTGCTCAACAAACACAAGTATCCACCCAATATTTCCAATTTCTTTGGTTACCTCTTCATTTATAATGTACATGCTGACTGAAAAAAAACATGGAAAAGAAATAATGGGATAAAAGAACACCAGAGCTTGCATCACAGGAAGGATGCAAAGGACAAGAGAAGAAAAGTATGCCTGTGATTTTCTCAGCAATTCTCAGTGTTTCTCAGGCTGTAAAATGTTCAAATTTAAGTAGACAAAGTGCAGCAGTGATTCTGTTGTTCTTTTTATATTTATGTAATGCCATTCCTTGAGGCCTAAGCAGTAACAGGGTCAGTGGAACATTATTAGGAAAATTAAAATGAAGAATGCAAGTGCAGAGGAATTAGAGTATGTGTAGGTTTAAAAAAAGGACCAATAAGGATCAAAAGAGGATACGACTACACTCATAAAAGTCAGACGTAGTAGTCTGCTGTATAGTAAAAGGTGAAGCAAACATGTTCCAAATAATGCTGAAGGAAGGAAAGACAGAAAAGTCAACCAGCAGTCACTGGTGGATTACACTGGGCTACCCACTGAAAAGGAGAAGGAAGTAGGAAGAGATAAATAGATCTTTTTTTCAAACCCAAATTCTTATGACCAGTTTTAATTTATGAGTAGCCAACACAAAATTAGAATTGTGGTGGTATTAGAACAGAATTTAGAGATTAAGAATAATGGAAAATAAAATTGGAAAATAATTAACAGTGGTAGAAAATCATGCCTAGACAAAATTAAGGGAGTTGGAGAAGGAACAACTCCCTAAAAGCAGCAATGCAACATGCTTCTAAAATTAATACACGAAAAAGAGCTGCACATTTTACTTGAAAAGAAAATGATCATGTTTTAAAATAGCCCACTGTCAACCTCTCTACAACCTCTTCAGTGAACTCACTTGTAGTTTCTCAGTTATGCCACATTTTTAATGCACTTTGTAGGAGTTTTTGAGAGAAAGATACTGAATGCAACTCCCAGTCTCTCAGGTACTGTTAAGACTCTTTTTGAATGTATAAACAATTCTCAAACAAGTATTCAAGACAAATGTAGGCAGTTCAAAAGTTATTTAGACAAGATTATTTGCTGCTGAAAATTATTTTAGCTCTCTTGTAAACCTGAAGTTATACAGCTCACATTCTGCTCCTTGGATATTACTGAGGCAGTTACTTCTCATTTATTCATAGCATATAAGCAATTGCTTAAAAACTTTCTGTTCCAGACAGTAACTGAAATTTTACAAATAAAAGCAGAGCAAAAAGAAGTACCAGCATTCCCCTTGATCTAATTTCAGCATTTTTTTTTTCTTTATGGATTAAAAAATCCAACATGAATTCACTGGGTTTTGTGGGATCCCTAGCTATTTCTCAAGTAAAAGGATTAGAGAGTAACTGAAAACCCCATGTAATCAGCTGTGTTGTTTACTAGCTACAGCTTTACTTCTCCACCCTCTCAGTTTTTCTTCTCCTCTAATTTTCTGAAATAATTTATTATTTAAGTGTACATTCTGTTATGTTCTACAGTCATGATACTGTTAGGCTTCCACTTGGACAAATATCTTCAGTGATGAATTTGGCCTGGGTAATCAGCAACCACACCTGATCTCTAAGGTCAGCTTGTTCAAGTCAGCCACAAAAAAGTCTTCCACAAAATTTGCTTGGCTCTCCTTTGTTCTTCATGCTTGCTTTCCTTCCATCCCTGAAGTTTTGCTGAAGTATATCATTCTCCTTCAGTGAAACCAACCAGCATACCATAAGAGAAGATGCCCATGTCCAGGGCACACAAACCATAGTATGGAAATGTACCAGTAGAAGGCAGCAATTCTCACAGTTTCTCATGTTTCTGTAGTGACCTCGATGCAATTGAACTGGCATTTTTAATCCTGTCAGAGGCACTGAGTGTTGTAAACACCAGTGACCCACAGAGATAATTAAGTTAGGTACAAAGATGTATGTAGACCCTACAAAAATCAGTATGATGGATGCTCTGGAGGACGTGGGCTGATTGCAAACAAACCAATTGTTCTGAAGGGAGACAGTTCACAATTTATTTCAGAGTAAAAAGAGTGTAAATTTACTGAAGAGCTTATTTGCAAAAATTTCATGTGCATGTAGCTCCATCTACATAAATCACAGAATCAAAGACTCATAGGATGCCAGGTTGGAAGGGATCTGAATGATCATCTGGTCCAACATTTCTAGGTAGGACCATGGTTTTGATGGCATGGCCCAGTACCTTGTCAAGCTGAGTCTTAAAAGTGCTGGGCTATCCACCATTTCCCTGGGGAAATTATTCCAGTGACTGACTTCAAAGTGAAAATTTCTCTTCTGATGTCGTATCAGGATCTCCCCAGGAGTAACTTGTCTCCATTACCCCTTGTCTTTTCCATATGACTTCTTGTAAAAAAAGGAGTCTCCATCTTCTTGGTAGCCACCCTTTAAGTACTGGAACATGCCAATAACGTCTACCTAAACCTTATTTTCTGGAGAATGAACACATCCGTTCTCACAGCCTTTCTTCTTGAAGCAGGCTTCCCAGTCCTTTGATCATCTTTGTGGCTCTTCCCTGGAAGCCTGTATGCATCATTTCTGTATAGCAGGAACTAGAACTGAACACAGTATGCCAGATGTGGCCTGGAATGCATTAGTGATAGGACTTGAAATTAAGAGTTGAAAAACTTCATTATAGGAAATATTGATATCCAGCGGTTATATTTTCTAAAGCACCCTTTTCTGGTGAAAAATAAGAGTCTTGTTCATTTCAAATACTAAAATATAATGAGGTTAGTTTTTGGCTGCCTGTGATAGTCTATATGGAAACATAACTTAGAACTAGACACCTACAGAATCACATGGCCATAATTCAGGCAACACTGTGTGGAAAATAAACTATGACTATAAAAAAGTTAAGTTCATTGTTTAGAGGCCTAATGGGTTAGGTTTATTTAGAAAATGAGTAATTTATGAATAATTTATCTGCAAGCCAGAAGTGGAAAATTTATTTTTAAAATTTTGTAGTAGACTGAAGTATATGAAACAAGAATAATTTTTTTTGTAGCATGAAAAAGTGAAAACGCCATAAATTGGGCAAGTGTAAGATGTACAGAACTGTAATGCTAACACTGCAACACTGGGAAGTGTCTGTCTAAATTGCCCAGGGGACTACTCTGTCTGGACTAAAATCTAGTGCATGGAGCAGATAATTTTCTTCTAGTTTAATGAATTTCACTTTCTATGATGGTTGAATAAATTTTAATAAAGTCATAAATATTAGCCAAGTAAGGCAATACATCTATGCACAGAACATAGCATAGGATTATAACACCTGTTTAAAGATGTGCACTGTTTTCTATAACTGGATAGAGGATATGTAATTATGCCCAATCTTCACCATTTGCTCTGGTACTTTCTACAAAGTACAGATCCAACAAATATGATTCTTCATTTCAAGGACAGTTATTTTATCAGAAGAGAAAAAAAAAAAAAAAACAAAATAAAATTCAAAACAGCTCCTCCAGGTTTTGTAGGAATAACGGGAAATTCAAAGCATCATGGTGCCTCAGTTGAAAAATGTATCAGAAAAAGAAGACTACAAATTGCATGTTAAATTCAGACATTTTAAACATGGCCAGGAAACACTGTCTTCCCTTTAAGGTATGGATCATACTCTTGCAGAAAACCTTCCTGGTCAGGTTGTTCCCAAATGAAGGCATTCTTACAAATAACCAGAGAGATGCCACACATGATAAACAACAGCACCAAAATCAAGAACCTTCCTAAAAACCTGAATTGTTTAGCTTCCTGATTCCACAAAGCTTTGTTTTTCAGGATCCCAAAAGAAAACTCTATACTACTTTGTCCTTCTTTCTCACACTTCTGTGCTTCCTCTTTCCCCTGAGTTTTATTGGTTTTTTATCCCTCAGAAACATTTTCTTCCTTTAGGACCCTACTGGTTTGTACAAATAGGAGGGAAATCTTGTCTTCTTCAGGCAGGCATTTCAACTTGAGAGTAAACATTACTTATTGTTCCAAGGGAACAAACTTTTCATATGGCAAACATACCTGAGCTGAATTTCGTATTGACCTGCATGGCGAGACTGCACATTCCTCAAGATCAGTGTGAAGATGTCTTCATTTTGCAGGATTTCACATGCTGTTCCTGGCATTATTTCTTGCCCATCTTTAAACCAGTGAACAGTGGGGAAAGGATCTCCAGCAATGGCACAGGATATAAGGACATTTTGCCCAGGAGCTGCTGTCACTGATCTGGGTTTGCTAATGAACCAGGGCTGGATGCCATCCTGAGGTTCTGCAATTTACACACACAGTTCACAAATCAGGAGAAAATGCCAAACTTGAATGTAATTAATAAGTTAATTAAGTTCAGGGAAAGGAATCATAGACAAGCAATTTTTTTTTAACATGCATAGTGTAAATTCTTAATCTGAGAGTAAGTCAGGCTTTAATTTTAGAAGTAACTTGTGTGAGTACTAAAATTAATAATTTGCTTGACACTTTAGTGGCTCAATCCAGGCTTATATTAGAACAAAACAAAGGAGCTTTAGAGAGGCCCTAAAAGGAATCCTGAAGATTTGTCCTAAGAGAATAAGGGTAGGAATAACTTTAAGGACAAGCAACAGTACTATGACTGCTGTGCAGTTGAGAGCTTGTGTAATAAATCATCATTAACAATAACATTAAACTGCATTTAATGCAGAAGACTGACCCTGAGACTAGATCTCAGGGGAGCTTAGAGAACAGAGAAAGGCCTAAATTCAGACCAGACAGTGACAATAGACAATAGACCCCCCCCCCCTGGAGGCACAGCTCTCTGAAATGCTGGGCTAACAGTATTCTTACATTAAAAATAGTAAAGGTTTTCCACTGATTTCCAATAATTCTCAGTAATGACTACTGGTAAATGTTGGCATAAAGTAAGATCAGATGAAGTCCTTGTCATGAAGGTAGTGAATACCCAAACACAGGAAGTTGGTAGGTCCTTCAATGTTTACTGTGTGATTTACATCATATGTGGAGACTAAGAGCCATTTTTTTGCTGCTAGTTCTCAAATTACAGAAATCATGTGTTCTTCACCTGCTGACATTATAATGCTAATATTAAAGCCAAGATACTTGGCTCCTAGACAGCCTTTCCAAATAGTCAGAGCTTTAATTAGAAAGAAAAACATCATTAAATGGTTTACATTAAGTCCATAGCTAAGTAAGCCTTATAGTTATAACTTGAAGCTGCATTTAAGAGAAGTTTTCAACTGTCCCGAGGAACAGGACTTGGGAATGCATATTTGAAATAGTAACATAATGTTCCAGAGTGAAAAAGATTTTTTTAAAGTTGCTTCTGCTCAATATCCTTTTTAATCCAGATGCAGAGACTGAGAACTCCTAGCATCCGTCACAACAGACTGCATAAACACTGATGTGCTTTAAATAGACACCCCTCCTGCACATTAGAATTATTTTATTTGAGCATATCCTAAGGAGGAGAAGAACTTTATACCTTGTACTGTCAATGTAGCCTGGGTTTGAGTTTCTCCTAATTCATTCCAGGCTTCACAGGTGTATTTTCCTGTGTCTTCAGGAAATACTTCCTGAATGTACAGGCTGTACTCATTGCCTTTCTTCTCAAAGTGGAAATCTTCTGTCTCCTGGATTTCTTTCCCATTGTGAAGCCAGATAATTTCAGGAGGTGGGTTAGCTGAGAAATAGGAATCGACAAAAATCAGGGACACACATAAAACCCCACTGTATCTTGCTTTAAAAAAAAAGTGAACCAGAATTTTTGTTTTCTGCCATGTGATTCTGCAGTTGCATCTACAAAACATTTATGAATTTCATTAACTCTGTGGGTGCTTTGTAATATGGAATAGTTCTAAGCCTGCCTTATTAGAGTTAAAATACAAATATATAAAGGAAGCTTATACAAAATAGAGAGTGAGAATGGGTTTCAGATCCTACAAAGATGGTTACAAAGGGTTTGATAAGCCTGGTTATCAAAGTTTGTACCAGGACTGTTCTTTTCTGCAGCACTAATCTTACGATAACTAACAGGAATTCAATCTTGTTTGGATCACAGCAAAACCTATTACCAGCCCTCTGACACTTAGTTTATTTAAACAGTAAGACCCAATAATAACAGTATTATTGTTATTGTCATCATCATTATTATTCTAATAAAGAAATCTGATCTTCCACTCAGATCTTCTAATCAGATCAGATTAGAAAATCTTAGCTTTTAATTTTAGAAAATTTATTCTTGTATATATTATTTCCAAATGCAAAGACACCTGTTAAAACAAAAGGACAGTGGAAAAAAGCACATACTTAGCAGCGGAACTTAAAATTTTTAAATAATTATGTTCTATAGCTACACACCTGATACCTCCACAGTCATTATCACTTGACTTCCATCCATTACTCTGAGGTCAGTCAGGCCTTTAAGGAAAATGGGTGCAAAAGTCTTGTTTAACTTGGCAGCTTGTCCACTTTCTGCCTTCTTGCTGCTCTTCTTTTCTGTGAAGTCAAGAAGAGACAAAAGGGGTCTCCTACTGGAATTTTCATGACAAAATTTAACTGACCTGAGTGGTCTTGTTTTAGTTCTCTGAAGGCAAACATCACTGAAACAACCCATATAGCTGTTTTGCCTTGCCAGAAGTCCAAGCAGAAAGGCAAGAAATGGGAACTGCCCTTTCTCCAGAGATCCTCTTCATTTACCATTAACAGATATCACAGAGTGTTACACAGAAATTTGCACTCATTAAAGTGTTGAGGTTCAAAAAAAAACCCCAACCCAATAACTTGTAATCAACAATTCACTGCCTTTAATCAGTGCTGAATTCATGTAAAAACATTACATCATGATTGATGAGTTTAAAGTGGAAACTCACAAGAATACAGGATATGCAGCTTGATATGAAAGTATCAGCTATTTAGATTGTTAGCTGGTCAATATCAAATGGGTGAAAGTTCACCATATTCCTCTCATGCATTACATTTAGACAACTGATAGATGGTTGGGAAAAAAAAACCAAACCACAAAACAAACAGCTTGAAGTTAAACAAAACCAAAAAGCTCCCCCCTGAGGTTAACAACATATATCAAAAAATCAAACTGTTGGATTAGGACTTTTTTTTGTTTGAGGCTGCTCAATCAAATGATGGCTGCTAGTGATGGCTGCTGGAGTTACATTAATCACTCTTAGAAATAAAATCCACAGTGGTCTCCTCTGTCTTGTACTCAGAGGCTATGTAGTAAGATCATTTAACTGCAACCTATACACTACACTAGATAAACTAGACCAGGAAAGATATTTGTGCTCTAAAACCTGAGCAAAGACAGGTCTGAAGCCAAAGTACTGATCATGACCAAATAAAAGAAGTCATAAATATTTATTGGTCACTTGGATACACACTTTGTTTAGCCCTGAGTTCAGACCACTTATGTCTTGCCTTTAAAATGCCAACCCCACTTTTTGTCTATACATGAAAATAACTTCATTTTGCTTATTCCCACCTTCAAAACTTTCAAAGGCATATCAAGATCATCCAAAATAATCTTACAGCAACACAAAGTGCTAGGCTGGAAATAAAATTCATCACCCAGAAAAGCATGGTGATAAGAAAAACTGAAAGCACACAACTTAGCAAGTCCACTGAACCTCCTGAAGGCAAAAAGTTGAGCTGGTCCCACGGTTATTTGAGCTCAATGCAAATTTGGAAGCTGCTGCAAGAGGAAGATTTTTTTCTTTTCCTACTAAACTTTTTCTAGCCAAAATCTTGTCTCACTGGCTTATGTTGTCAGTCTTTTCTTGGCACTGAGCAGTGAGACATTGATGCATGTGAGAATGGAAATCCAGGACCTGAGACCCACTCAGCTCCGTGTACAGAGTTAGGACTCTGAAATGCCTGGTGCACCATCAGGCCACATGGATCAGTCTTTGGGAATCCCATAGTACCTGCTTGTAAGTGGCTCATGCTGTATAGTAAATGGCCATGGAGAAAATATCCTACAGTAATATTGTAAATCCTTTTAGTTGTTTATTTATTACATAGCACCATGTAGTGACTCATTTAACATTTCACAATTTTACCATGAGATAACAGCACCGTACATTTTCAAAGCTTATTTTAATATAAGGGATCCTTCAATTTTATCCTTTACAGATCATTTGGAAAAATGACAATCATTTTGATTTTGGTGCTTGAGAAAAGAAGAGACACGGTTCATTCAAGATTAAGCAAGTAACCCCAGTTCCCATTTACGGTAAAAAGATACATTGTGATTCTACTTCCTTTTGAAAATGCTTGTCTGATTATTTTGCCCAGAAAGCAGTGCAAGGAAGACCATACACAAAAGAAAACAGGCACTGTTTGCAAACACTTTCTTTGCTTCAGAAAGTGTTTGTATTCCCTGGCTGCAGCTGGGTACTAGCTAGTGTCATACATCAGGAGCAAAATTCATGACTTGGACCAGGAAATAAGAGAAAGAGGACACAAATAAGCAAGCTGCTCACAGAACAGGCCAGTGTTAGGACTTGTTTTCCCTCCTCTAAAAACCCTTTCATCACATGAAGTCTTCTGGAGTTCAAATTTCATTTGCTCTTTAGTGACAGTCTGCTTCAGGACCCAAAGAAGGGAGAAAGGAGAAAAAGAAGAAAGCACAGGGAAAGCTCCCAGCTCAGATTCTGCAAGTTGCTGTGCTTCTAGATGAAACAACCTCTTTTGTAACACTGTCGAGTAATTTTGCTGCTGAAATTAAAGGCAATAAAAATATGGCACATCTGGCACGAGAAAGGAAATTTGGAAAATAAGGAAGATTTTCTCTGACATTAGCATAGGGGCATGACTTTCTTACATATCTATGCATCCTCAAGTTTAATGAATGGATGTGTAAAAGCACAGATCTGGTGTCTTCCTGTTACGTTAATGAACTCTCATCTCCGGAAGCCTTTAATAGCTTCCTCAAAACTCTTATTATTATTTTGAAGCAGGGGTAAGTGAACCTCTAAGAATTAAAAGATGACATAGAAGAGTTAACATATGCCAGATGTTAACAACATGGCCACAATGACTACAAAAGTTCTACCTCTGGCAGTTAATTTTCTCTCTCGCTTTCCTGTCCCCAGTCAGTTTCTGAAGCTGCAGTAAGTTCTCCACCAGGTAGATCACCTCTTAGCAATTCATGAGGAAAATCAGAAAGCATAGTGAGGGCTTGATAAAACACAGGTACATTTCAATAATCTGTTTTCAGGCCATATAACTAGGTTATTTTACAGTAGCTTACAGAAGCCACCAATTTTTTTAACCATGGCTGTTGGCTTTCTGCAGATGAAATAATGTAATATAATATAGAAGATGCTATAATTTTCTCAAAGACTGCTTATAGAGCACTGAATTCTCAAAGGCCCTTATAAAATTATGAGGTCAAGAAGTTTAACAACTTTTGTCAGAGCCATGGTCTGGCATAATGCATAAGCCCAGCTGGGGCATTCTCTGGTGAGCAGTGGTCTTTCCTTAATTTCAAAAAGTTTCTGATAAGGTATTACCCAGGCTGATACATCTAGAAGGCCACACAGTGATACTTCTTACATAGTTCCTGTGATTTTTGCCTTTCCACAGACTTTAATATGCATGAATGTTGGGATACAGCAAGTAATAAGATGCATAGATCAGAAGAACACAGCCCGGGAGACTAGAGATAGTAAGCAAAGCATTTAAAGGGTACTTTATATACACACAAATGTTTCCTACAAACCAGAAGTAATATAGATGTTTCCCACGGCATTGCTTTACCCCTAAGGGTTAATTTTTTATTAGAAATCTATGTTTAAAAAACCCAGTGCATTAAATCCACAGAGATTAAGGAGAATTTAAATTCTTCCAGTTTCCTATAAAAATATAGATTCTCACCATATGTGCATAGCAATAGGAAAAGAGATATATAGCCTCTGATACACAAATATTTAAGATCTTACTGTTTTCCTGTGTTCATGTAATCAGTAGTAAGTCAATCAGTCTACACCTGTTTTTCCTTTTTATAAACATGTTTATCTATTAACCTCTATTAATAGAAATTTAAGGTGATAAAAAATGCTTTCCTATTATTTGACTTTTCTCAATCCTGGATTTATAGAGTCCCTACATAAATTTAACCTCCATATATCTGCAGACTGGAAAGTAGAGCAGCAGGAGTCTTAATGTTAGCTGTTGACCTAAGCCAAAATACACTTGAATTTTTTAAAAACTAGAGCTGGATAAGAACTTGATGCTTGAACACAACTTTAATGACTTTATATTGATAAGGAAGGGTGACTTATTGTGTAGAAGGTGTATGTGTAAAGGTGGAAAATTCTTGATGTATTGAGTAGTTAATATACTACAAACCAGTTGTATAGTACACATGCACCAGTTTAACTTCAAGAATGTAACCACAGGAAAAAAGACAAAAAACCATGCACTTGGGGAGAAGGTAAAAAAAAATTAGTAACTGCACTATGGCATTTCCAGTCTTAAATTTGATGTTAAAACTGGAGTGAAGAAAAAAATCCAGATCAGGAGGCAAACTTAAAGATTTCCAAACACTAGAGCTGGGTTTTACCTGGCCTGCAGTCAAATCAATTAACGTTTTATGGACATCATTCTAGTAAATTTTCTTCTTCCTTTGCCTACACAGATGTACTGAAGATTTTTAATGTGAGCTGCAGAATGCTGACATCTCCTGTTCAAATATCAGGTCTTCAGCATGCTTAACACTGCACAGAATCACAAAATAATTTAGTTTAGAAGGGACCTCTGAAGATCATCTAGCCCAGCCCCTGGCTGAAGCTGGGTCAGCTACAGCAGGCAGACAGTTTCAGTGCAACTCAGCCACACAAGCTTAGGGTTACAACTGGTTGCAAGTTAACAACTTGTGAAGAATAGAGAGTTTGCTGCCTTACATTCAGAAGTCTGCAAACAACTTGGAGTGTTTAGTCTTAAAAGAGATTTAGTTATACTGGAGGAATCTGTTTGCCAGAATCATGTGGTTAACTGCCAAATAATGCCTCGTCTGAGCCCCAGGAAAGCACAGCCCTAGCAACATTTACCTTTTATGGTGTTTAAATATCAGTTTGGCCCAGAGGCCAATAAGTCAACAGAGCTGAGCAGAATGCTTAACTCAGAAAGTTCTGTGTGTGAGCAAGCTCAGAAAGAGAAGCAGTAGATTCCATTAAAAGCTCTCAAAGCAAGACTCAGATACACAAAGAGATCTTGATCTTGAAAAGAGTTTCACCTCTCCAAATATTTTCAGGTGTAAATAAATCCAGCTGTTACAAGGTGTCTTGTTAACAATGCTACCAGTTCAAAAAAATAACAGATTCTATACAGTAGAAAATGAATATGAGGACACTCATTTGCCTTTCTTCCTGTGAATTATTTTTGTGTCTCAGGCCTGAAGTGTTGCAGTCAAAATATTTTCTGCAAGTTTTCCAAGAATTCCAAGCTTGATTTATAATGGCACAAAAAAATATGAGGCCTCTATATTTTTGAGACATGTAGGGACATTTCTGCTTTATTAAAGATCTCAGTTGGTATGCCATTTTGCAAACTAGGTCATGAGAACTAGATATTTTACAACCTAGCAGTGTTCTTTACACATCTACCTCATTTATTTCTGCACTTATAATCTGTTTTTGTAAATGGAAGGCAAGTTTTAAATATCCTTGGGAGATGCCTTCACTAAAGAGCTGGGCCAAGCTATAGTCTGGATGTTGTTCCTTGCATTACATGGGAAAACTATTAACCCAAGATTGACAATGCCCTAAGCCTGTATGAGCCAGGGTGGTTAGGGATATACAAAAGAGGCCAAGTTTCACTTTATCCAGTCAGGCAATCTATTTATTTTACTGCAGACTTCTTGTCCAGCCCTATCCTGCAGTTCCATGACTACTCCTTTTTTACAAAGTCTTTTCGTTTACAAAGTCTTTTCGTTATGTGGGATATCACCAGCTCATCAGCATTTTACCCTCTCTTTTTTTTTCTGCAGCCCTAGGCGTTTGAAAGAGATGCCACCCCAGAAATCCCACTATCAAAAGGTTGACTACACAAGTCATGATCTGGGAGAAACAGTCAAAATAAAACAGACTAGACTTTTTCAAGAGGAAGGGACCTATAAACATAATTTGTTTAGCAATATTTGCACAAAAGGACTCTGTTTTGATAAATGCAACTTAATCTGGTAATCATGGAAAGGAAGGTTAGTGAAGTTAGGCTGGAAGTCATAGAAGTAAGATAAGATGGGTGAATTTATAAAATTTTCCTTCAGGAAAGAAAAGGCCAGAAAAGGAATGCAAGGCACAGAAAAGGAAACCAAGTCAATTTTTCTCCAGAGAAAACACGTGTTACATCTCACTTTCTGATACTTTGATACCAATTGTCAATGATTCATTCTGATTAGGGCTTCTTCCCATATTGTAATTGGTCTGCCTCAAATCTACCTGCACAACAGACATTTCTGGAGAGTTTTATAAATTGAGCTAATCCTATGAGATAATTTGATTGCTGACTGTGTTCCCATTAGCTAATCCATATCAGCTGCTCTTGGAACCATTCTCTGGGGAAACATCATGCCCATGCTTTCAAAATTACTCAGGCATATATTCACTTAACAGGTTTTACATGTCTTTTGATGACTTCCACTTTTCAGCTGAAACTTAGAGCGATATAGCATCCAAACTGTGACAGTTTTCCCTTTGCCAGTGCAGGGCCATTCCCAAGACATTATAATAACCATCTGTTTTCATTCTGTCATTCTGGTACACAATGACTTAATGTTCACAGCATTGGACCACTTTGTGGTGGAGAAGAATGTCAGATGTAGGGCTATGGTTTTTTTTCTTCTTTCTTTTCATTTTAAATGAAACAATTTTTTGTCAGCATCTTATCCTTGTTTTTAATTTATATGAAATAGTAATGCAATTCCTGCCATTCAAGTTTTGTTCATTCCGCAAGCACTCGTCCCTGATTTGCATCCAAATTTGGTTCCCATCTTACTGGACATGATTTATACCAAGAGGCTGTCTTTAGAGAACATTGTTTGTATTGATGGCACAAATCCTGTGTCATTAAAACTTTCACACATACTGCTTTTGTCCATTTTCTTGTCTTTAGCTGGCATTGTGCTTAATTTTTGCTCTGAGGGTGATGAAAGAATGCAATTTTTAAAAAGGAAGCTTAGGCTTAGAAGTATTACAGCTGTTAGTGACCCAGAGTGCCAGACTGAGAAAACTGGGACACTCTTGAAAGCATCGGAGTGGAGGTCCTTTGATGCTCAAGGCAGCTTACCTGCTGTTTCAATACAGCAACAAATCCCTTCTCTTTAAGTTAGTGCTCTGACCCAGTACTTACAGAGCCAAGTGGATCCTCAGGCTACTGGTCTGGAATGCCTGTGGGACATTTAACAAGACTAGACTTGTATATTTTGGAAAGTTTTCTACAGTCCCTTATATTTACGGTATGCTTGAAATACAGCAAAATGATTTAAAATAAGCAGTGACTGAAAACCCAGCACAAATATTTCATCACTGTATGCAAGAAATCATACTTCATTTACCTTTAAGCAGAAATATATATCAGAGAAACACAGCTGTAGCCTCTCAAATAAGTTTTCAACGAGAGGCTGCTTATTGTAACGATAACCTTCTTTAAGAGATTAATGTCTAAGAGAGGTCATCCTGAGATAGAAAAAAAAACAACCCACAAACTAAAGACAGCCTCTTGTGACAGGAAGAAGACTCCTACCTGAAAGCCTTCCTTCCCCCTGGTTATTTTTTATGGTCCCACTCACGCCAGATGGAAGAGTGACAGGAATGAAATGAACTGGTTTTCCAGAAAGCATGTCCCTTCACTGCTCTGATGAACTGGTTACAGCAGGGACTCTGACAGGCTTTCAGGTGGCTCTAATCTGCTCGTCCAATGATCAATGAATGGCTGGAGTAATCGGATTGTAAGGGCTCCAGGCTTCCCAACATAGACACTATGCTGGGGAGGCTGCACTGAAAAACCCAACCTGTGAGCAGAAAGTGGTGGGGGAGAGAGGGGAACAGATGTGAAGTCAGGAAAGTGCACAGCTGGCAGGGAAGGAGAAATTAGGTCAATAGCCAATGGGCAGGAACAGCAGTGTTTAGTGACTAGTGTTTGCTCACTAAGGGAGGCAGTATTAGGCCTCCATTTAAAAAAGCAATATGCAGAAGACAAGCATCAGCAAAATGGATGGCTGCAGAGCCTTAAAGCCCAGAAAAATATCCTGTGTGCAAGGCTTTGCTCCTGGTATCACTACCCATACTTCATGCCCTCTCTCTTCAAAACAATCAGTGTGATGATGACTGGGGGGAGGAGGGTGGAGAACTTCTGAGAGCCTGCAGTGGGTCAGATATTTTGTTTGTCATGTACTTCACAACTGCAAG
This sequence comes from Phaethornis superciliosus, assembly GCA_023637945.1. NCBI lineage: Eukaryota > Metazoa > Chordata > Aves > Apodiformes > Trochilidae > Phaethornis > Phaethornis superciliosus. Next base: position 28,275,825 of record JAJQWJ010000007.1, read on the forward strand.
AGAGAAGGACATTCTCCTAGGAGTCAGGCCTTATATAACAAGAACTCTAGCTTGACACCATAGCTAGAGGAGGCTGGAAAAAGCCATTAACTGCCTCTCTTACCTTTAGAGTCTGTTTGCTAAAGAACAAAAGCTTCCTACACATAGAGTTAATTTGCTTTGGCACAGCACTAGATATCATATGTCCCATCCCTCCAGCCTGTGTAGTACACCCAGGTACTGGTGTGAATGTCAACTACTTAAACAGCCCTTTAAAAAATGGTTAAATAGGGCTTTGTATCTTTTCTGCAAGTGGATCTGGGCTATAATTCCTTGTGAGTGATTATTTCAATGATGGAGACAACCATATATCAGAAGGCTTATCTCGGGTATGAGGCAGACCTGAAGAACAGTTACTGAGCCTGGGAGCTGACCTTGCCTTCCAACTACACCACTTACTGCCACTCATTGTCTTGCTTATATGCTCTGAATGTCACACCTATAGCTAAGCACTAACACTGACTCCCTGTATAGGTACACCCAGAGCAAATTAACTTCTCCTCACCTCAGCTCCCTATTTATTAAAAAAATAATTAAGATGTTCAGCCACTCTTATAAAAAATGGATTAATATTAATATTCAAATCCAGTAGCTATCATCATAAGTATATAACCACTGTATATTTCAGATGACCTAAATATACCCTGCATATTCTTTTTAAGAAGCTATTTGTGGGTGGTGGTTTTGGTTTTGTTTTCAATGGGAAGCCTGTTGTATTTAGAAAATGCCTTATATACTTATTTTTATATCACAAAAATGTGTTTTTATATCACAAAACAATATGAAAATTGTAATATTAAATGGGAACAGTAACAAACTGCCTAGCTTGCACCTACAGTAACAGGAGCAATCCTGCCATACACCTGCTGTTTAGCAACGTTTTTAAAAATTGTACATCAGTCCCAAAGCCTCTCAAATTGAGATTTTCCTATGTATGGCAAGTCATGCATAAGTTTAAAGGAAAAAATTCTGACATTTGCAGAGCTGCCATTTCAGGAAATTCTATTGTTTGATATTTGAATAACCGGACTCATGTTTCTAACCTCAGAGATTTTCTTCCATTAGATTAAGTAATTTAGCATTTTACCCAGTGAACTCCACTCATTGGCGAGTTCAGTTAGAAAAAGTTCTCATGGTGATATTTGTTAGGCTGTTTCTTCAAAGTAGTGCTGCTCATTCTCTGGAGTTTATCTCTACCTGTATTTCAGCTGCAAGTAACTGCTGTCACAGGGAAGACAGCTGTCAGGATTCAATTTAGTCTACTTAGTCTTTTACAAGGCCAAAATTAGCTTAACCTTGATTAACTTAGTTTCTTCACAGACTACCTGATGGATCTATCTCAATTTACTCAGCCTTCAGATCTCTTACTTAAGTGATGTTATTTTCTTGTCTTAAATAAGCAGAAGATTTTTTAATTTGAATTTTTAAAGATCATTGCATATCTCATGCCCCATCCATATGAAATGTGGGACTTTTTCAACAGTGCCAAAAGCCTCCCACAAGCAGCTAAGTACCTTCAGTGTTTTTCATGCACACCAAAGGAAGGACTGAGGTTGCTCAGCACTACGAAGGATTTATCCTGCTTAAGAGTAAGAAAGCAAAAGATGATGAGAAATTAATCTGAGACTGATGATTTAAAAGCAATGTTGTGCCACAAAAAGCCTAGCTAGTAGATCAGGGCTTAATTCAAGATATAACGAAAGTACTGGAAAACCCCCCCTGCCTTGTGTCTAACAGGACTTGGAGCAGCAGCCCTGCATGGGGTAAAGGCCCTTTAAAATGTTGTTTTCCACAATGATCCCACAAAAGGAAATTTCCTTTGACAAAAAACAAAGAAACGATCTTCTAAAGGGCAAAGAATTCACAAAAGATATCAGAAAACCTGACACGTGGCCAAGTAACACCTGCAAACTCCCAGCAGGCTTAAGTGTCATTTGGTACTCTAATACAAGGATGAGGCATAGGTTGTGGTAGGTTTTTGGTTTTCTTTCTTTTTTTTTTTTTTTTCCTTTGAACAGTGTGCTACTATCTTTGCTCCAGTATTGGACTTCTCTGAGTTATTTATGAGCTTAATTTAACTTAAGAGGAGGAACTTTTTGCCTTTGAAAAATAAAATTGAGTTTCACTGTTAAGGCTGACAATTCATTCCAGGTAAAGCTGGCACGAGAACCCTGATACATTATAATAACAGTGCCAGAAATGGCAATATTAAGTGAAACATGAACCCAAACAGACTCACATATGCATCCAAGGACAACAGTGGGAAGCTAAAGAAAAGCTGAATTCTGGCACTGGTCTGATACTGGTGATATGCCCAGAACATCCATTCCTTCTTAGATTAAAAACAAATTACTTTCACATACAAAAGGAAAATAATTCTGTAGCAATGAATGAATAAACTGAGCACTGCATGAAACCTGAAAACTTTGAACCATCTTGGAGAGGAGACAAAAAGAAACTGAAGAGAGATGGGTAACAATTCAGAAACATTTTTCTACAGACTTTAAATTAAAAAAAATTTAATGTCTGGTCTGGAGGAGATTTTTGACGTTTTCTCTCTGATTTCCTGCTGTGATCTGTCTGCAAAAGCTGAGCATTCAGAGAAGACTCAGCAGCAGCATCCAGAGTCTCAGAGAACTCTAATGGCAATAAGAATTTGCTAGGGGTCTGAGGGGAAAAAATATTTGATGAGATAAGAAATTTGGAAATCACAATTTTAAATTTGATACTATTTTTGGCAGACAAATCCACACTGATCTGAGCCTTGGGCAAAGTTACTATAATCCTCATAGCAACAGGGACATAATGAGTTTTAGGGAGGAAGTGGAGGGGACAGCTAAAGCTGTAAAAATGTTGAACACATTGATTTCCAGCCTGTCACGCATGTCCTTAATTCCATTCTTGTTCTTCCCCCCATGCTCCATGACTCCCAGAAAGCAGAATGCAATGCAAAACAGATGAATAGTGGCAATGGAGCTTTCTAGCCCCAGAAAAGCTGAAGTACAGGAGGAATCCAGCTCAGTGCAACAGCGACAACGTAGCCTGAAATAGCTCAGCAGAGTACACAAGCCTAGGGAAAGGGAAGGTCACTATTGCTCCCACGTTAGTATTGTATGTCAACCTTAAAATAACTCAGAAATGGTTAGAAAGTGAGGGGCTGTCTTTTTGGTTTCTGTGAACCAGTGAAGAATTAGCAGGTCCCATGTGAAAGACAGCTCCCTTGAGGTGAGTCCTCTTGATTGGCCCTTAGCTAATGCAGATGAAATGCTTCAGAGAAATTATAAATGACAGCTTTTAGAACAGATTAGTTTCAGGCTTATTTTAAATAAATGTTTTTCTACTTTTTTGCCTTTTTTTGGTGGATGGAGGGCCGGAAGGGAAGTACTGTATTTCCAATTCAGTAATCAAGAAATTAATTTACAGGTTTACCAGAATTACTCTGTTTTCATTTTAAGCTTGTCTCAGGTTTTAAGTGGATTCATACAGACAGAATAGGGGCAGACATATCACAGAAGTGCCATGGACACCACAGAACACTGGCAACTGAAGACAAATCTTGGGATGCCAGGGATCAGAGTACATTTCCTACCAAGCTGCATGTAGAAATTTGCAGCAGGTATTATTTGGTCATAGAAAAATGGAATCGTTTCCTTGGCAGCTGTCACTAAGCAGTCTGTTGGACAGGCAGTGCCAAACCACTACAACTTTTCAAAAAAATATTTTGCAGCTGACAAATACCAAATACAGGCTTGATCGTAGAGGGGGGGGGAGCCTGAGGAAGAGGTAGGGTACAGTGTGAAGGCTGATCATCTCCAGACCATAAAACAAAACACCTCACTGTTCAATTTATTAATGGGATTTTGTCATTTTTTGTCTCCATTCTGATCTATGGTCTTTAAGACAGTGTTTGTTCAGATCCTAGTGCAGAATTGTGGCTTTCATGGACAAATTAGGTATGTCAAAACAGCACCAAGGGTATCAAATAATTGGTATTTGAGAGGATGCTCTCAGACTGCAGAGGCAACAGATCACCTTGACTGCTTTCTGCAACCTTCTTCTGGTATTTTCTCTACCAAAATTCTGCTTATTTAGAGATATACTTCTCCCAACTAGCTGATATACACATCTTCGGAATTATCTCTAACAAATCCTGGTAGCAGAACAAGAACATTGGTATTTGCTTCCATAACTGCACATCCTGGCCCTGGTCTCTGTGCCCTGCTTGTCAAGAGAAAGCAGCAGCATCTGCCTGCTCACCATAATACTCTGTCTAATGGGTGATGCTAGAGAAACTGCACTCATTTATTTTTCAGCAGTGGCTGTTGTTTCCTACACTGGTAGACCTCTTCCAAAACTTAGGCTCACTGCTCTGTACCACACCAAGCCCTGCTTGGTAAGATCTGAGTATTAATACCTTCTTCTGAAAGATGCATATTACTTTACATTTCACAGTCCCTAATAACTGAAGTTGCAAAGATCTCCAAGGGGAAGAAAAGGTACCCAGATTAGAAAAAGCATGGAATCCACTTATAGAATCTTCTGCTAAGGATCCAAGATTATTTTTTAAAAGTTTTATAGCTGATATCATTGCAATAATTACAGCATGCTGAGATATTCACCTTTGACTGTCACCTGAGCACTGCAGGATGCCTGTCCTGTGTTGTTTTCAGCCAGACAGGTGTAAATGCCATCATCTTCTGGTAGGGCATCTTGGACAGTCAATTTCGCAACTCCATCTTCAAAAGTGGAATGGGCATACTGGATAGGTTGGTCTGCCAACAGAAAGGAAGAGAATTAACCTGATACATCAGCCACACAAAAGCACTACATGTTTTCAGAGAACAACCAGCATACGAGAGTGCAGCACCATATTTCCACCACTCTCGTGCACACCCACTGCTCTCTAGTGACTTGAAACAGCAGCATCTCAAGCACAAAGCAGAATGTTGTTGTCAGACAAATCTCACCATTAGGATCACTGGTTGTTCCCTGGACTAGCAGTAAGGGAATAAAGCTTTATCTTTGTGTTTTGAGAAGATTCACACAAGAAGTGTCTCATGTGGTCACTGCACAATGAAACACACATTGCCTCCTCTTTGTCTGAAACCAGATAGTAGTGTTACTGTCTAGGTGTGCAAAACCTGCTGGGCATGGAGAAACACTTTAAGTCCTCCATCAAGTACTTTGTAGAGGAAGAAGTTCCAAGAGAGACAGCAAAATCTATGATGGAACCAAGAGGTTGTTCTATTCAGGCAGTCAATCTATACTACGTTATGTATAGTTTTGTAACAGACAATCTGACCTGTGGTGAGGTATTTATTTAAGAAGTTAAGTTTTAGGAAACTGGTTCCTTTAATTGGCTGGTAACACACTTAGATGTTAATGTAGACTGGTTAAAGTTGCCTTGCTGTCGTTCCAGGAACTGTCATCAATCTCAGCCTTCCTTTCTGAAATGCTCCTGCAATCTGTTTTCCTCATATTAAATAGTTTCCACTACTGACTCATCATTGGTTGCTTTCCCATTGTATGCACTGCTAAAGAGGGTCTGATATCTGCTCATAAACATCATGCTGGAAAAAAGAAATCAGGGTCATCTAAGAGAAGAGCGTGAAACTGCAGAGAAATTGTGCAGGACTGAGTCAACTACACTGGTCAGTTAGGAAATCGTGATTGCAGGGAAAGATCAGAATTTATTTCATTGCCCAAATAATTCTAAAAGATTAGGAAATAAAGCAAGAGTTTCTATAAGCCTGCACTATGATCAGGAGAAATTAAATGATGAGACAGATTTTCCTCTTGTCTCCCATTTTCAACACTAGCGAATTCAGAAGGTAGTAATCTATTTATCTACATAAAAATTTTCATTTTAAAACACATACAAGTGCCAACATCAGCTGGCATTAAGTATATGCAATACTTAAAAATGTAATTTAAAATATTGTAGATGATGTTGTTCCTTTAACTTGTCCACCTTCTTCACAGGTCACATACACTTATGACTGGTTCCTTTGAGCTCCCTTTCACTCAGTTACACACAGACTGTTGCAACTTTTAGGTCCAGTCACATATTTTTTGTATGAAGGAATAACAACACATACAAATATGTATGGACAGAGCTAAAGCCCAAGCAAACAAGGCTTTCTGTAAGAGGACCTGGGGCACCGGAATGCTTTCCTGGTCTGATTTTAGAATATCTAACCTGATAGGGATCCTGTCTGGAGCTCAGATATCTAAGTTATTAATGGTGCCTAATAATGCTATGACGATGCCTGTAGCAGAAATATAATGGGGATAAAAGCTGCGTTATCAAAACCAGAACAATGCCTTTTATATTTCTGTTGTAAATAAGTAAATTAATAAGGTAAGTGCTCTATGTGGAAAAATGAAATTTCATCTCCACACCGTGTCCTCAAATTTTAATAGAGCACCCTCTCTCACTCCAGCTCCCAAAAAACCTGTGAATATTTTTTAGCATGATTCACAGAATATTAAATTCACTTGTAGAATAGCCTTTTAATGAGAAACCAGAACACAAACAGAAGTGTATGAGCCCTGAGGAATAAATTGCAGCAAGATTCTAAGTTATGTCCATTGTACTTATATTTTGATCTAATAAAAATACATCTCCCAATAGTGAAATATTCCCTTCTCAAGAGGCAGAACAGTCAAATCCCCATGACAGGTTGGCAGCAGGAACAATAACAAAAAATACCTTACATATTATGCCAGCAGAAAGGAAATTTTCCCCTAGTCCATTTATTAAGAGCTTTCTGGACAGATCAGAAAGCTATCCAAAACCAAACACTAGTCAGAGAATTGTTATGCTAAAGTCATAGTCACATTGTTTTTAAATTCAGCACAAAGAGATTCAATTCAAGTTAGGGAAAAAAACCCGAAAAAACAATCAGACTGCACAGAAAGCAACATGAAAAGGAAGATATTTAAAATACAGTCATATGGGACTTATTCCTGCATTTTAAAAAGAAGTTGCCAATAAAGTATTTAAAGACAGTAAATTGGAGATAAACACTGAAGCACTGTCACAGAGAGCACATGTAAAAAGTTGTTTGGTGAAGCCTGAACTAAACCATAAGAAAATCACTCTCACAGAATTTGTCAGTAAATCAGTAGAAACTCAGATACAAATTTAAAGTAAAGGCCAGAGTTAAATCAATGGGACAGAGAAATATCTTGAAAAAGCTGCAAGAAAAGCTTTAAATCATTAGAACAGGGGAAAAGTATAAGAGAAACACTGAAGAGGGTAGAGCTGTAGAGAAGAATAAGAGCTTAAGTAAAATCTATAGTTTGGTCAGGTGGCTCCTGTGCAATCTCTACTAATACAGAAAAACTACTCATCCTCTCTGATGCTAAGAAATCATGATAGACAATTTATATCATACATAATCTAACTTTTTTCTTGGATAACCTGAAAAGAGGTCAATATATACAATGGCTAGGAAGATGTTTTAAATTTATATTCAGACACAGTGGGTAAAAATGCTCAATATGTAAAGTAATACTTGTATGTACAAGAAGTTATTGTAGGTATCTTAGTTCTTAAGTGGTGTGGATTGTTTGGAGACAGTAGGAAGACAGACTGGAGAGCCTAAGAGTGACTTTTCTGCTTTTTTTCCATTTTTTCATTAGTTTCTCAAAGCAGACTTGTATTCATATTTCTTATGATTTGATAACTACAGCTTTTCATTCATTATTTCATCAAGATATGCATACTTCTCTCACTATTTCTTTCAAAAATTAATTCTAGTTTGTTATCAGCCACCCTTAGAAGACAATTTGCTTTTGGTATTTTCCTGTGAGCTTTACACAGCCCATCCCATATGATTTTTATTTCTCTGGGGTTCTGCAAAAGTTCTCTGTTTTGAACAGTAGTGTGATCACTCTCAGCAGGTTGCTTTTTTCTCTGCTGCAGCCTGTCTGTTGTGAACTTAAAAATCTTTATATTCCAAGCATGGATAGCACATTGTAACACACTTTTTAAAAAAACAATTTGTCTGCATGCATCAAATCATATAGTGTCATTATACTGTTTTCTTCATCTGAACAGCTGATGAAATACTCCATCATGTCATTTTGCCAAAAGCATTGTTATGTCTGCTTAGACTAATATTTCAGGACCAGAAACACAACTTGCTCCTTTATTTGGTAATGAATATAAATATGAGAAGTTTGTAGTATCTAGATGGCTGGCAGACAGGAAGGAAATGTTTGTATTTAAATGGATATAACAATAGTCAATTTGATCCTTAGGAAAAAGAACAACCCTAGGAGCTTACACGGAATTCTCAGCATGAAATTACTGTTTATAATCCTTTTGAATTTGTATCAATATGGTATATACACCATTATGTATATGATCAAATGCAAGACAGAATGAGAGTTGTGTGAAAGTAGTGTCTTTAGAATATGATGCCCCTAATTTTTATTATAATAGTTTCTTGCGCTGCTGTTACTCAGACTCATCACTGCCTTTTGATTTAAGAGCAGATTAATGCACTTGGATTTACTTACAGAATGCTAATGGTTTGAAATTCAGCTATCTCAAAAACAAAACAAAACCAACCAACTAACCAAAAAAAAAAAAAAAAAACCCAAAAAACAAACAAACAAAAAACACCAACAAAAAACCACCTGCTTTTGCCTTCTTGTGTTATTGATCCAATTGTTTGAATGCATATAAACAGACCTGAATGGCTGCAGGCTCATCTGAGATTATTGAGAAGAAAAGTAATTGCAAAATAAACATCTTGAAACACAGCACTGGGTGCCTACAGAAAAATGTTACTTATTGATCTTTAGGGTGTATTTTTCAGTAGACAACAGTTTTCTGGTTAGCAAAGCAGAACATGGTTACACACACAGAGATACTGTATCTATGCCTGATGCACTGCAACACAATGCCATTTGAGGCAGGAAGATGCTCTGTATGCTGAAGACAAGGGGATACAACCACATTGTTCAGTGGCTAAGGGAACCCTTTATGAGGAGGGGTTAGCCTTGGAGAACATGAAGATGACATGACTGACCCATGGGATCAACCCATGGGCTGGAGTTGCTCCTTCTGTGCTGCAAGATAATTTTTGCATTGCAAAGTGGTGATTATATTTATATCTGCAAAGGAGAAACTGCAGAGTAGCCTTCAGAAACAAGTTATTTCCAATGGGAGAGTGTCAGAGCCTTTACTCACATGTTTCTTGTTGTAAATAAAGCAGAGGCCTTTCTATTCTAGACAGGGAACTATTGGGAAGGGGAACAGATCAGGCTGTGGGAACATACCAGTCTCAAGGTCATGGTTCATTTGCCCTGCCACCTTTTTGAGTTATCTCATTTGCCCTGAATAACTAAAGAAAAACAGACATGTTGTACAAATAATTAATTTTAAAACAACCCTGAAAGAAACATCTTGATGGCAAAGTATGCTCTTCTTTGCCTTTAAATCACACGTGCACTCACACACACAAAGATGGATAGTCTGGGAGAGTCTGCAAAAATCAATTGCATTTGAGGTGTAGCAGAGGTGACCAAGGGTTAAGATGAATAAATCTATCCAGCATTTACTAGATACAACTCTAAGTGGAAAGAGCCCTTAGCCAAAGAATGTAGTCCCTGGATCTCTGAAAAAGTTTGGAATCTAAGAAAAACAGTGCTGTTTAGGCCCAATTCTAATATTAAGAGGGGAGTGCTAAGGAAATTGTCATGTTTAGGTGTGTAATCAGGGCAGGGTATGAGATTATACTGCCTGATAATAGTAAAAAATATTTTACTTATTTTTGTGGGGTTTCATTTGTTTTTTTGGTTTGTTTTGTTTGTTTTTTGTTTTGGTTTTTTTGGCAGCTTTGGGCAAATGCTAGAATCTCAAGTAATGTATTTCTATTACAGAAGCAACCAGAAAAAGAAGAGATTTTAAGATCTTGGGGACATAGTTGCTGATACCATTTATGACCTGCCCAGCTGACTGAAGAGTGGAATGCAGCATGGGTTTCCTTCCTACAGTAAATAGTGATATACTGCACTTATTTTCCTTACAGTTTATTATCTCTGCAGGATTACAGTGCCAACGTGTTACACTCAGAGGACAGGCTGGTGCCAAAGGCGTGGGGGTGGCACAGGATTCAGCAGAAAGTAGCAGCCCAGACTTTTGTTGCAGGGCGGTGAAAAGCTGTGCTCAAGAAAACCCGGGGAACCCATCTGCTTACAATCCCGTCACCAGAGACCCCTCCTGGACATAGTGGAAAACTGCACTAAGGCAGAAGCCTTACTCAAGAAAACCACTCTTCGTGCCTATTATATGTGCACACAAAGGGATTTTATTCAAATATTCTAGTGGAAGATATAACAGTGATTTAGAGTGCCTTGTGAAGTATTCACATCCTTGCTATGTAGTGATCAGAGTGGCGTTTGAGACTGTGGATGTGTGTGCATGCATGTACATTCCTTACCATTGAGAAGCCAAGTGAGCTGAGGCACAGGCACTCCTCCTACACAGCACTGCAGCACGAAGTCTTGCCCTTCACTCACAGTGCATCCTTTCAAGACACTGGAAAAGCATGGAGCAACCTCTTGAACTTTAGGCCCTTTAAAAACAAAATGAAAACAGTTCCTTTAATTCAATTTAACAAAATTATCCTTAGCACTTGGTGAGTTTTCCTAAGTATGCTTAGGTGACATGGCTAGGGCTAACAGATTTATTCCATCTAAAACAGCAAGAAAAAACAAACAAACAAACAAACAACAAAAAAACCCCATAGATAATGTTTTATTAGGAAAAAGAAATATTTCTGAGCAATGGACTGGTATATTGTACTATATTAGTAATTGTCTTCTATAATCTACAAGGCAGGTGCTGCCAGCCCTCAAGTTGTATCTTAGGTGGTGGTTTTCTATGCCAAAGGCCACCATTTGCAGCTAACCACTAGAAGTTTATGCAAAATATTACTAGATATCTGAGCACATAGATCAGGAAGGATTATTCTTCTCTCCTCTCATTTGTCTTCTCCCAGGTTTGCCCTGGTTGGCTGTGAAACAAGGTAATTTAAGGATGCAGTTTACAGGTCTCTCGTGAGACAGAGTATCTTGGGATTCCTGGTTTAAACTCAGGCATAGCAAATAGAGAAATGTTGCATAAATATGATCATAGCTCCAGGAAAAAACCTAAAATGAGGTGAAAAAATTGAAATTAAGCACAGGATTTGCTATGAGGGCAATAAATATTTCAACCAGCCCTGTAAGACAGTGCTTAAAATAATTTGTGATTGGGAGGTGTACGTCAAATTACCAGCATGCAATTATCATTGCTTCACTTTTCTTCTTAGTCGTTTTCCTTCACAGGACTGGTCTGTGTGCGCAAAATATTCCAGAGTTGTAGTGCTCTATAAAAATGCTAAGCAACTCCAAAAGAACTACCACAGAACAAAACCAATTAAATATTTGGTGATCTTTATTAAATGCAAGACTTAGCAAAAAAACTCACTGGAAAACAGTCCTCCATACAAACAACAAAAAGTCAGAAGATTCCTACAGACCTAGAAATTCCTAAAGACCTAGAAATTCCTACAGACCTATGAATCTGAATTAACCTTGATGGAGAAGTCATAATAGAAATTCTGTAGTCACTGCCCTCTGACAGCTTAGAAATGTGCAGCCACAGTTTTCAAAGTGCAGCTGAGCTCCCAAGGGATGACTTACTTCTGACATTTAACAACCAGCTGGTGGAAGTTTGGCCTTTGGGATTGAAAGCTGCACAGCTATAAGATCCACTGTCCCCCAGGCTGGCTTTCTTTAACCATAGCCAATGTATTCCATCTTCTTCATACATTTGGACATCTTCTCCAGCTTTAATAAGTTCACCCTCTTTGAACCACTCAACATCTGGTTTTGGCTTTCCTGAAACTAGACAATCAGACATGTGAATTTTTATGAACAGGTATTCCCTTTGGTCTAATTCCCTTATTTCTTTAGTGTAAATTAGGTATAATTTATACATACATAATTATATAAATCTTAATGGTGTTCCAAAACCTCTTGGGCAGTCCATCTTTTAAAATAACAAATATTTATTAACTTGAAAAACTCCAAGAACTTCTATCTGAAAACTGGTCCTCTAAAAGTCACAGGGGAGGGAGGGAGGGAGGGGGGAGGGAGGGAAGGGAAGGCCCCTTCAAACTTCAAATATTCTGTAATTTTGGGTATTTTTTTCCAGGCTAGGTTCCAAGTGTAGGCAAAGCAGGCAGCTTCTTCAGAACTTCTTGAATTACTTATTAAAGCCCACTAGGGACATTTCTGTGTAACTTACAGACACCTTGCCTTTGCAAATATGAGTTTCTGCTTTATGAGTACCTAAGCTGAATGAAAAAATTCACTGGCTTCAATCAGAACTGAATTTCTCCTTAGTCATTGTAGAATATTTTATTTCCCTACCAAACAGGACCATGAATTAGTTAAATCTTGCAAAGTTTTTCAGATGCTCTAATGGAAAATTATCCACGTTCTTTGTACTAATATACCTGAAAAATAAATTATTCAAAAGCTGTAAGGATCTTTGGAATATCTTCTTCCCTCCTCCCCCTCTGGGCTTCTGATATAAATTGTATTCTTTCCTCAGTTGACAAAAACTATCAAGAAAATGAAATAAACTACCATGGTTTTATTGTGATGTCCTTTTTTTTCTCCAGAGACATAAAAAGCAATTTATTTCTCTCTTGTGGGAACCCTATAAAGTGTGAATGTTTGGTTTTGTTTGTCTGTTAAAAAAAAAAAATAAAACCACCAAAAAAACCAGAAAAAAATGCTTCAAAATTATTTTCTCCTCAAATTGTAATAATACAACAAGAAGTGTTCTGAACCTACTCCCTGGATTCAGCATAATGAAGCTCTCGTTACTTTTTTGAGAGGTTAAAATCCAGTCAAATTCTGCAGACCAAGCTCTAAACCTCTCTTTTAATTCTGACTTTATCCTTTCAGCTGTTAGGAAACACTCAGATCAGCATTGGGTTGACCAGTTACTGTTCTGTTAAGTGTACCACCCTATTTCTCTCCTGAACCCTCATATAAAAGGCCCTAAAGCTACCTCCTAGAAAAAGAGGCATTGGTTACATCTGGGGAAACCCCAGATGAGAGAAGGGATGGACACTACAAAATTTTATTGGAAAGATTAATGTGGAAAGAGCTTGAGACTTTGCATTTATTTCCAGAACACTTTAGGAGAAGGACAAATTGCAGTGAAGAAGGAATTGGTTCTCTGCTTCCACACACAGTAGAGGAACCTAAACTCCATGGCTCTAATGACTTTCATCCCTTTACCTTTGCTCTTGAATTTAATCTCCTGGCCTTCGGATGCTTCCAAGCTCTGTGGAGAGCTCTCAAACTGAGGGGGAATTCCAAGAGACTCCCTCTTCTCTTCCATTACAGCCTTCAAGGCTCCCGATCTGTTTTCTGCTTCTCTGCTCCTTGGGCTGCTCTGCCCTGCCAGAGATGAAGTTTGTTGAGCTGACATCAGGGGCTGCACAGTCCTTTTCCTGTCTTCAGCCTGTCTGATGACAGTGGCCTGGGGTTCTGTTTTTGGTTCTGGTTGCAGTTTGACAGTTTTCAGTGTGATGGTGCTTGAAGTTTTCTGTAAGACCTGACATTCCTTTGTTGCTTCTTCAGGTTCTTGAGTAGACATTGCATTTGCTTCTCGGTGCTGCCCCTGCTTACTGTCTTTTACTTCTCTAGTGATGTAAAAGGTCTCCTTCTTTGCTGACACCCTGTCTTTGGTTTCAACCATGAGCTCAGTGCTGCTGGATTTCATGTTTTTAGCAATTCCATTTCTAGTTACCTGTTTGAATTCTGAATTTTCAATGGGTTTAACAGCAAGTGTTGTTGGTTTTGAAGGCATGCTGAAGGAAACAAAAAGTTTAAAAATGTATAACACTGTATAAAGATTAATTATCAGCAGCAATTATATAAATGTAGCAAGAATGTAATTAGCCTTTAGTTTCCCTCACACAGATTAAGAAAAAGTATGAAAGAGATGAAATTAATAGCTTCATAAAATGTGATCAATGCTCAACTCAGGAGTTGATACAAAGCAACTGCTCAGGTTCTAACATGTTTTGTTAGTCAGACACTAATATTGCATGCACATCTTTAGGTAAAGAGAAATTCCATGAGAACCTGGAATGACCACAATGTAACACTTCTTCATACTTCAATGAATTCTGATGACATACAATTATAGCTCAAAACATCACATAAAATAGTTCCCCAAAGAGAAATTAAAATGTAAATTGTGCAGTGAATTTACTATTTCTAATCTTGGTGTCTTGCAATTTAGGTGATTTCAAAAGAGGTCTGACTGAAAAGCACTTGACCTTCATGAAGATGTTTTACGTTGTCACCCAAGAGCACTGCATTCCTGCATTTTCTATTAATGAAGGAAAGCCATTAAAAATATTTTTAAAGAAGCATAATAATTTAACTTTTAAAATATTGATAAAGCCCTAAAATTTGAAGTTTTTTGTTTCTTGTTACTTTACTCATACTTTTGTATATATTTTCAGACAACAGTAAAGGCCACAGACGTACCATGTCTGCTGCTTATGGCAGCAAAGAGCAACCAGCTCAGTGCTCATGTGATGCACGCAGGTTTTTGACTCTAAAAAGGAAGTTTGACTAATTGGTAAACAGTGTAATTTCTCTTCCCATAGTTTTTATTATATTTGGCTTCATGAGAACTGTGAGCATAAAGCCATATAAATTTTGGTTTCCTGAACCAGACCAGAACTCTGTTCTTCATCATGTTGCTACTAGTTCCATCATTTCATAGGAATCTACCAGGACAGCAGAATTTGGAAGCAAGAGAGAATCTCTTTCTAAGTAAACTTAGAAACTTAGAAAATTTTCAAACTTCCAGATACAGACAGAACCAAAGAGATTTATGACTTTGTAAGGAGGGCTCATGCACTAAATGTCAAAATTAATGCACTGCAATTAAACATACTAAGAAAGTATTTCAATAAAAACATACCATGGTGGCTGAGTGTTTGTGTCAGTCTTATCTGGGCCTGCTATTAAAACAAAACAACAAAAACAGAAAAAAACCCACAAAACAGGTAACTTACACATACAATACTGTAAGAAATTCCATAAATTTAAAATATTTTAAGCAAAGAAAATACTTAAGAACCTGCACTCTTCATATTTTCAAGCCACTGAAGTCAAGACTGACTATCACCACACCTGATATTTGATATGGACATGGGCAAGCTGCTCAACTGAAAGAAAAAGAGGTCTTGGCCCATTTTGAGACACTGCCGGATCAACTAAGTTCTCAAGTGCCTTGAGAGCTAAAGGTTCTGTGCACCTCAAAGGCTCCTTGTTGGGGGAGAGAAGTAAGGAAGAGATTCCAACTGGTAGGCAGCTCATCAAATCTTATGGGAACTCCACAGAGCTTGAAAAACTGGAGAAAGACAAACCATCAGTACTACACCTCAGCATGCCCACAGTGAAGATACAGGTGACCTCTGGCTAAAACACAAAACTGAACTTCCAAAACCTGTACCCACCTGTAAGCTTTTACCAACTAATTTGCTGTAGTAGCAAAGATTAGAATGTTTAACATGAATAACACAAAAGTTAATATATATTCTTCATTTTGCAACACTAATAGGAAATTTGGGAACATGGCTGAGCTGGATTGATTTGATAAATAGTTAGGAGGAGAGAGAAACACTTGAAGTACCTACAACATCTCTCTCTTTTCCCCTAGTTAACACTACAGGATGCAGCTTGTTTTCTGCTGGACAGGTCAAAGTTGCATCTATGTTGTTGTCAGCTATAAGACTAGAAACTACAGTAGAAAGACATCTAATAATGAATTTGCTAGAGAATAAGTTTTGCAAGTCATAAACAAAGACTGCATAAAGCTGCTTTCAGAGTCTTTGCCTCAGGGAAAAGACAAAAACATGATGGATGATACAATGATTTCCATGGTGTTTTGCAAGCAAAAATCCACATCTAAATGCTTGGACTTGCTGCACCATTCAGACTGACCAAAAGAATCTATTAACTCACAGAGAAGGTGCAGTGAGAGAGAGAAATAACCTATTGACCTCACTTAAATAAACCTGTCAATAAACAGTAGGAGAAATTCATCACATAAAAATTGAAGCTGAAAAGTAAATGGATAAATGCAGAAGTGGAGCTAAATAACTATTGCTTGACAACAAGACAATACCATGCAGCTCTGCCAATTAAAAGGATGTTTTCCTCCTCCCTCACCACTTTCCAGTATGGGAAGTTGGGGTAAAAATCAAGCTCTTGGAACAAAATTGTCTATATACGAGATTGCATGGATTTAGGAGCAAATGCAGTAATTCTGAGCCACTTGTCTGCTTGCATTTTGCAGCAATTGTTATGACCTGATTTAACTGATAATGAAAGAATTATGTATTGTAGGTTGTGGTTAGGTAAGTCGAATCATCTGATTAGTCAAGTACATTGCAAGAGAGTGCCCTTTTTAGTGACCTGTACTAATCCAAGAAAGAATGCTTGCATTATTCAGAGATGTGGTCAGCATCTGAAGCAAACATATACCACAGCTGACTTTGTGACCCTTGCTCTGCATCATCTCTCAAGACAAATGTACCGTTACGCAACGGAGAGCTCACCACTTCAGGGAGAGCAAATAAGATCAAGTTTCACAATAAGAAGAAGTGAAAAGCTGGGCTTAAGAAAATTATTACAAAGCATTTGGATAGCCTTTTCCCCACTGAAGCAACACAGTGTTTTCAGCTGTAGCATGCTCCAAGATATCGCAGTATCATTTAATGAGAAGCGATGAATATGATGGGGGAAAAGGAATGCTCTTACTGAGTACACAACCAAAAATATTTTCAAGGAATATCAAGGAATATCTGTGGTTTACTTGTGCTCCCTTTTTTTTTTTTTTCCTGTACCTTGAACGGTGAGTTCTGCAGACACAGATGCCTTCCCAGCGCTGTTAACCACTGTGCATGTGTAAATTCCTGCATCATCAAGCTGAGCATTTTGAATTTCCAAGAATTGAATGCCTGTTTTCTCAAACATGTTGAAACGCTCATTTTGCTGCAACTGAATATCACCCTGCAAATATCATGAGACACCATGAGACAGACAGCTATTGGTAACAAAAAGGAAGCAAGAAATCTTTTTGGCAAACCATCAGGCAAAAATGCCTTTCTCTATCTTTTAAAGACAGCCAAGATCTTTAATCAAAGGTTATCCAAGTTCCTTCTATCAATAATACTCAGACAGTATAACCAAAAAACCTGTATCCAAAAATTCTATAATTCCTATCTGCAGGAGGCTTTCTTCCCTGCATTTTGCCACTCACTCATCGCATTTTGGTTTTGGCTTTTCATTATTTGCTATATCCATATTCCTAGAAAAACTCCTTCTCACTGTATGTGGGCTCAAACAAGATTTCTGTTCCTGTTTGTTTCAGGAAGTCAAACTTCACACTTTCAAGCAAAAATTTCTAATCTGGGGAGTAGTTCTCTTCCCTCAATAGCTCCTTTAGTCAGTGTCACTTCAAGGAGTGGAAAAAATTCCTTGTAAGAGGATGTAATCAGTGGCCATCTGGGGGATGGCAGAAGTCACTGGGCATAAATGTTGAGAGGCATTGATGCAACACAACTCCTCTGCTGTGCTACACTGAAGCTCAACCAAAAGGTACAGCTTTGAGACAGGCAAGAACGTGTGCAGTTCTCTCCTCTTTTACATAGATTAGATGACCAGAATGACAATTTTTTCCATTAAATTCTACTAAATAATTGACTAACACCTCATTTGTGAGGAAACCTGTGCTTCTGCATCAGCACTAGCCATTGAAGAGCAGTCCCCTGCTATCAGACCCCACAGCTTTTCTTAATGTAATTTTAGGAAAGGAAAGTGTAATATCTGTGATTTGTAGGGCTTTGGTTGGTAAGACCAAAATACTTAGGAAACACAACAGTGTTTTCAGACACTCTTGTTCCTGAAGTCCCTGTCAACTTACTGCTATCTGGGCAATGTAAGTCCTAATTGAATAAAAAAAGCTAAGTTCATGGCAGGGGCTTAGTGGTGATCAGCAGAAACTTTTGTTCTTCGCCACTTAACAGTTAAGAAAAAGGGAAAGAAAACAACAAAAGGCATAAGGCATACACACAACAAGATTAATCTTATATTCTGAAAATGGAAATTTTATTTGTTTATAAAGTTTCCATGCTATGTGGAAGGTTGTGTGTTGGATCTGCACTAGCCAGATGTGGTCCAGCAGCCATGACAGTTCATTTCCATGATGCTGAAGCAGAGCTGACACCCCTGGGCTAATCTATATTTGTTGTTTACCACACAGCCCTGAACAAAGAGAGTGGAATGACAAATCCTGTTATGCACTGAGTTACACAGCTGGAAAAATGGAGGGAGTCTGGTGGGACTGGCAGCGGGCTGCATTGCAGACTGCCTGGAGAGCCAGCAGGCCCAAAAGAACTGACAGCAGCTGGAGGGAGAAGCTGACTCTAGACGGAGCCACTCAGGGAGTGTTTCCACAGCATGAAGCTGTCTGCTTTCTAAAAGGTACCCAGAATTCTTGTATTACAGACAGCAAGGATAAGTCTGGAATAATACAGACAATGATTTTGGAAGCATTTTCCTACTAGCAGTTTTCTGGGAGGTTTTTTTTGTTGTTCCCCCCTGCTCCCTGCAAAACAAAAAAACAAACCAGAAGAAAATTAAAGCTCTGAAAAAAGCTGGAGGGGAGCAAGATGCCAAAAGACCAGTTAAATATTTCCTCTTCCAAACTAGAAAAAGTAATTTTAATTCTCTAATATACTAATAGCTTCAGTAAATATAGCCTAATTAGTTTAATATTTAATTATCACCTGAAAGCATTCTCCTTATTAACTGAAAAAAAAAAAGAATATCTCGTGTATGCCCAAAGGGGGCACTAAGACTTACATTTTCAATGACTACTTAATAGTCTAATGAATTTTAAATACTGTTAATTTAGAAAGTTTTGGGGTTTTTTTGGGTTTTTTTTTTTGAAATTACAGATGCTCACAATTCCCAAATTTAATGCAGACTTGAAGTTGACAGCTCAGGTCTGTTCTATGTTATGTTAAACACTTGTCTGGTACCACTGTTTTAGCAGAGCTCAGATTGAAACAGATGAACAAAAGCCTTGAATTTATTTTAATTTAAATATTTTACTTAATATTATTTTATTTAATTATTTTAATTTAATTTACAAAAAAATCATGTGTGCCAAAAACCAACCATATTTCTAGTTCCTAAACACTTACTTTTCTTTTCAATTCAATTTTTTTTTTTTTTGCAAATATTGTCATTCCATTGTACAGCTAAATTCAATGTGACACAGAAAAGGCAGTTTATGACTGAGACACTGACAGAACTTGGGAAATACAGCTGTAATTTTCATAGGTATGAGAGACTCCTCTGTAACCACAGTCAACTCATTAAATCCCCGCAGACCTTCTCTGTAAAACAGAGATTATAATAATATTCACATTTCCTACCCTTTGCCTATTTATCTTACCTAGTTAGTGAGGTAAGATCCTTGGGGCAAGGATGTCCTATACTCACTATTTTTACAATGGAACCTGGATCTTGTTTGATGATTTCAGATGACTTTGTAAACCAATATTTTCAACAGAAACACAGATAAGGGAGAATTTTATACTGAGAAGGGATGCTATTCTGTGAGTATATTCAGCACAAAAATGAGGAAGAACGTGTCTCTCCTTGTATGTAAATCCTTAGAGAATTTCCAGTGGCAAATGTATTTTATAATTTCAAGTCACTACATTTCAGAAGAGAAAGAAAACATTAATTTCTTGTCAATGCATACCTTAAACCAAGTTACTTGAGGTTGAGGTCGTCCAGTTATTTTACATGAGAATTTCCCTGTTTGTCCTTCACGCACAACAACTCTATTTGGTTTTGTAGCAAACTTGGGTGGACTTTCTCCCCAGATACTTGGTCTGTGCTCCACAGATGGAACAGTAAGTCTTCCCCTGGAAAGGCAATTGGCAGGTTTTACAGAAGATTTTACCAAGGAACTGCAAGCTGTTATAGTTAGAGCATACTTCAGGAAGTGTTTTAGACCAGTGGTCTGCCAACAAGGATATGAAATTGGTGGTAAGCAAGACTGTAGCTACACAATATACTTTTCAGCCAATAGAAGAAATGGAAAAGCTGGTCATGACTGTTCTTGACTTCTCATGCAACTGCACAGCATGATGCTACTACTAACACCATCATCCAGCATACACATAACTCATGTAACAGATCCTGGGGACAATTTCCTTTGCTTATAAGCAGAGCTGGGCAAACCAAATGGTAGGAAAGACTGCGTGCATTTAGTTTTTCTCATTTCCTGTTTCTCAGTTGCCCCCTATAAGATTATTTGTGCACACTTGTTCCCTCCTCACAGTTCTTTATCATGTCATTTGTTTTGAGATTAAGTGCAATGACACAGTAATTTCTAATCTATGAGCCAGAAGTTTGCTTTCTGCAACATTTCTGACACTTCATGGTAAAAATTTTCTGTTTCGGAAGATTTTCTGTTTGAAATCTCATTCATGGTGCTTAAAAAGCAAAGATGAAAAAGGCACAAAACCAAAGTATACCCATCCTGGGTAAATGTCTGTTTAGTGTAAATGCCCAGCTCTTCTTACATGGGTGGCACAGCTGGAAAACAACATGTGTAATGAAACTAGAATGACATCAGGAACTGCAGTTCAAACCACACAGTTTCAAACCATAAAACATCAAGCAGTATTATATAAAAAAAACAAAACACAAAACCCAAACAAACCACAGCACCCAAAAACCCCACAAAACAGGTGCAACTTCAGATCTGTTCATATCAAAAGCAACACTCACACTCTTTGCTCTGAAGCCCTGGTACAACAAAGAAACACACTAGCAGATGGCAGATGGTGAGGGTTTTGTTTTTTTGTTTTTCTTTTTTAATCTTTAAATTGCAGCAAACTGCACTATTTTCAAGGCCTTCTTTCCATATGGCCTTTTACCACATGCAAGTAAGATGTGTCAGTCTCTCACCATTTCTACCAGGTGGCAGATACTAACAGAGACTGCATCTCCTTAGTCCATGGTGCTGCCAAGACATGTTGGTTGCCATACAGGCAGCTCGAGGTTTCTAAGTAAGAGATGACACCATAATGAAGGAATTACATGGACAAGAGGGAGCAGCAGAAAATCTTGGGAGGGAAGGGTGACTGTAATATGCTAAAACAGAAAACCATGAATCATATAATATCTAATAGCTTTTAATGTCATTTTCACTATACTACTGAAAAAGAGCATAAATGTGTATTAAAGAAGTCTTTTAGTGACTCAGGTGGTGTTTCTATATTTATGTGTCTATACACATATATTAAGGCACTAAAAGAAAACTAACTGCTAGCAAGCCTTCAGCTTTATGGATGTTCCCTAGATATACACAAAATGAAATGTGTATTTCCAAATATACTAAATATATGTATACTAAACCAGTAGTTTTTTCTTTTCCCTCCTCCCTGTTTATGTAAGGCATTAACATACTATAAAATTACTAATACTGAACAGGAGTAAAATGTGAGAATGAAAAATAAGGACTCACTCTAACTCTGTGCAGTGCAGTGGATTAGGATAGTACTTTGGAAAGTCTGAATGGATAAAAATCCCATCAGCAACCTGTAGTCTTTCTTGCTTTGATTATTTAATTTGTAAGCATTTCTGTAGTACACTTGCTACACATTATTAGGTAAAAGCCTTCCTGATTACTCAGTTTCACTTACCATTTTCACATTTATATCAGTTAAATTTAAAATTCAAAGCATACATATACAATATTCATATGAATGATGAAACAAAAATCTTTCAGTTTAACTCTGTATTTGGCTCACTAACATAATCAGAAACATGTATTTTGTGAAGATCCAGGAAACTCAGTCCCAGAGATATAAATCAGAAATAATTCTGCTTTAATTCAAGCTACTGTTGGAAGAATAGGCAAGGAGCTTTTGAAGCAGTGGCATTCATGTAACTGTAAATGCTTACTGAAGTGCAGGAAGTAAATTACAGTAAGTAGACTCTTCTGTGTGAGCTATGTGTGCCAGCATAGCTCATCCCATCAACCCATTTTTGCTAACAGCTACTCCAAACTGGAACAATTCTTTCTTCAAGACTGCAGTTCACCAACTGTGTTGCTTGAAAATACTTATATGTGAGAGAATGCTGACTCCAGTTGCTTTTATTTCTTATTAAAGACTCATAAATCGGTATTTGCCCTGGCTTTGTAAGGAGGCTGTCATGTCATGGGAGATGTGGGGACAGATTTCTGAGTACCAGAGAGCGGAGACCATAAGGTGCAATATGGCATCAGAGGAGGGTACAGTAGTGCAGATACCAGCAGAATGTTCTGCTTTCAGCCAGATTAATCCCCGTCAGTGTAAGGAAGCAGTAGCTGTATCAAGGCTACTGACAGCCTCAACCATTTTACTAACACAGCTGCTCTCATTGTAGCTATTCTGCTTGGGATAAATGAAGATTTGGAGTTAAAGCATTTGAGTTCACAAATGTCAGTGTTTCTTTTCAGATGTTGCTGTAGCTGGCACTGCACTGGCTTCAAGAGCCCAGCCATTCTTATTATCCTCATCTCAAAAGTGTGAGAAATCATGCCAAGCAGTTACTTTATTCCAATGCAATGATGTTCAGAACCAAGTCATTAGCCACCAGGCTTTGCTCTCCTCCATTACCTCTTGATTCTTGCACAGGTGAGAAGCCCTGGGAATGTGCTTCTAATGAAGAATTACTAAGAACTGGATAAGAATGCAACACTTTTTGACTGATCCTCAAAGTGGATCAAAGCTAAAGACAAAATAGAAGAGGCACTTAAAATGGTGAGTTGTGGTTATTCTTTAGAAGGAGTATTTTTAATTGTTTTCCTACAAAAACATATTTAAGTTCTGATAAACAAGATCAAAGCCAATGGACTTCTTACCCAGGGGTTTTGGCACTGGATGGCAGGCTGAATTTCTTCAAGGAGTTCCCTGCAAGTACAAGACAAAAAGACAAGAAGTCAGAAATTTTTTGAGAACATTAGGAATCACAGGTACTAAAGACTATGTAAGTTATTAATTTCTCCACTTTTCAAACATAAAGCAACATCTGCAGTGTCAGGTCTTCGAGTCAGGCTCTTCAGTTTCAAAAACAAGTTTTAGTGGAGTTACGATATAACCCCAGGCCTCAGTAGTAACACCACTGCACATTATTAATGCAAAAATATTTTAATCAAGTGATTGAAGCACCATTTAATTTTTACACTGCAGCATTAATTCCAGTTAAGGCCAAAAAAGAAAAAAGCCCAAAAACCAAAACCAAACAAAAAACCAACAACAAAACAAACAAACAAAAAAACCCCAGTAAAAGAACCCAGAAACCCCCCACAGTTTTGGACTCTGCAAGAGGTCTTACTTGTAGTTTTTTTATTTGTTGTTTTTGTTTTTGAGTCCTGCCCTAGCCCAGACCTTTTTGTAAAATGATTCTTGTAGCTCATCAGGCTTGGTGGTGTGAGAAACAGGGAAAGGCAGACCAAGCTGTGTAAGCTCAGCACCATCTGCTGCACACAGCACTGCTGGGAGCCTTGGCACATGGAAAAAGGGTAAGTGACCTGGGGTAGATCCAAAGTGGCATAATGCAACAGACAGCTCTGATGGCCGTGGAAAAAAAAAAAAAAAAGCTTAGAGCCTTGTAAAAATCTGCTTTACTGTCAGATAGTACAGCCATGCTGTACAGAAAGTCTAGACTGTGTTTCAGTCACTCAGTTTTCCCCATAGCAGTAAGCCCTACATACATATCTCAGCTGAGAAGAAAAAAATCTGCACTTTACTGTCTTGATGCATAGAGGGATTTTTTAGAAAAAATGCCATGCCATTCATAAACTCAGAGAAATTCAGTCTGGGTACTGCCATGAAGTTGCTTTTAAACTGGAGCAAACGCCAGGATAGAAAAACTGATGTAGAAACAGCTTTAAAAGATCCTCTACCCCCATGCAAGTTACCACTCTCAGAAGTGCCACAGTTGAAAACTAGGGGAAAAACAATGTTTTTCATGTTTTTTTTACAACAGAAGGCAGTAACAATCATGGCAGATCTGCATGTATTTCAGTATGTACATTGAGGATATCCGATAGCAATTTTGATTCTGAATAAACCCAAATGCTGATAGTTCTAAGACTGCTATGGATTTTTGCTTTGCTTCAAGAATTCAACACAAAGTTGTGAGCTGAGGATCTTTGACATTTAGCAGGCCTCTGGCATGAGAAAATTGCAAAGAGTACAATTGCTTTCCATCCTTCCCTAGCTTTGTGTGACTCTTCATTTTTTAAATTTGGCATTTTGCAACTATCTAATATGCAGATGTTGTCTTAAAAATTCCTGGTTTGATCTTGGCTGTTTCCCATGTAACATTAAGTATACAATTACAACCAGGCACTCAACTTAGCAAATAGAAGCATGCATGGAGAACTCCAGAAACCCAGTGTCTGAGTGTGCCTATCTGACAGGATGTGAAACAACCAAAATTACCACAGTTTTTACTGCCTGAGAGAAAATGTAAACCTTCCAGGCCTTTTTTTCTGTCCTGACTTGTGGTTTCCAGGAAAATTACAAAGATTTTGGCAAAGCCTTTAAAGCTAGGTCTTTTACTACCTGGGCATCATCAAACACATCTGAAAATGAACACACTTTATCCAGCTATATCCTTGTAGTTCCCTACAAAATGTCTTAAACTGTGAAACGCAATTAATGAATCTTAATCTTGCACTAGCAAGAAAACATGTGCATACACTTGTGATTTTAACCAGACAGTTTAACAAAGCTTGTTCATTTAATTAAACTCTATATTCATTGCAACAACAGCGTAAGTGTCCTCTTACCTTCCACTGTCAGTTCCACAGTCACCTGACGAACCCCACCATCATTTGTGGCCTCACAGGTATATTTTCCACCATCACCTTCTTGTACACTTTTGATCACCAAGCTGAACATCCCCCGAATGCTGCAGTCCACAACATAATGATCTCCCTCTGGGACAGGGTGCCCATTTCTGTACCATGTGATCTGAGGCTCAGGGTAGCCTCTGACCTGGAGAGATGTGAGAGTAGAGAAAGAAGGCAAACATAAGAGATGATGGTATTAGGAAGAAATGTTGGACATTTAGCAATGCAGTGGAAAGTTCTTGAGACAGGAGCTGTTAAACATATACTCTTTGCAAGCCAAATGGCAGGACATAATGAAATGAAAAAATTCTTGGGTAAGTCAAACTGTTAACATCATAAGACTAGCCAGGCAGACAGGTACCTACACACAGAAAAGGTACAGGTTTACCTGCACAAGTACAGTGATGGTGCCAACAAAATGCATGGGTCCCCATTGCTCAGGGACTTCAGGGCAATAGTTCTACCAACCTAAGTATTCAAGACTGCAAGGTATCTAGACAAAAAATTTATAGCATGTTTGCCAAGGATTAGGTATATATTCCATGGATCCATCTAGTGTTCAAATGTGTTGAGAAACAGCAGCTTCTTACAATGAAGAGGCAAGAAATGTAGATTCATAACACATTTTGTCTTTAATATAAGGAGCTGTAATTTGAGGATGTGTCTTTAAGGTTTATTGTCTTTGAAGGCTGCTTTAGTAAGTGTTAAATGTTAGCACACCCCTCCAGTCAGCCTAACAACTCCTGATTACAGTATCTCCCCCTTCTTTCCTGTTTCCCCACTCTCTTCTGACTGATTCTTTGCCTACCTGCCATGAAATAACGAGGCGAATCAGCTGGGATGAGTGAAAGCTGTGGCTGTGTTGGCTCACTAGGAAAAGAGTAATCTTGCATTTTGAACTATATAAAATCTTGGCAACAGAACAGGAAGTCCTTTCAACCTCCAGGTGGGCAAAATATTGATGATCTGTCATGATTTGAAGAAGTCTAGGCTGTGGCTTGCACAAATTCCTCACATCATTTTTAATTCAGTTTCCAATCCACGTTTCAGGTCTGCTTTCTTCTGGTTGCACAGCACTTATTTTGCAAATTACAATCTTTAGCCAACCAACCTGATCCACTCTTAGGTTCTCTTCTTTCAAAACCTTTCATTTTTAATCCAGCCCCACCTCATTCCATCTGTGTTTCTCATCTGTTGGAGCTTAACATACAGCTGTCAGAAGTTTTTCACTTAATTTCTTGGGTATAAGTTCAGACAAATTAATGTTGCCAGTGATGTGGTGTGACCCCTTCTTCTTGGCACTATATTATATATATACAGAGAGGACATGAATGTTTGCCAAAAGCATGAATATGCTGAATAAGATGGAGAAACTTTCCACTCCTGGTACAAGCTTCTGAAATTCTTTCTGAGTCGATCTTTACCTAAGTAAGAGTCATGTCCTGTGAAAAGTACAACGGGGAGTCAACTGATGTTTAAAAATACTGCAGCATCTTTCTGAAGTTCCTAGCAGCAATGCCCTTTCTTTCTTGTGCTGCCTGAAAAACAGAGCTCCCACTACACTGCTCCAGCACTACTCCACTTCAGTGCTTTTCCAGCAGACAAGCTCCCAGAAGTATCTTTCTCAGAATATCTCATGTTAAGAAAAAGGGAATTGTAAAGCATCAATATGAGTTTTTTACAGCAGTGTAACTCATTAGTTGATAATGTGCTTACAGGTACAGAAAATGATTTGTACCACAGAACTGTTTCTTACTATGAACTTGCCAATGCCCTCCCACCTATCTTTTAATTTTAGATTAAGAAACCTACAGGGAGATTAACTGACTTGCCCAAACCCAGAGGATATACTAGAGTTTCTATCTCTTATTTTTGCTTTACTGCATATTAAGAGTTCACTGAAGTTGAAATATTTGAGGCAAAATGGCTTTGAAACTGCAACTTCAAGTAATACAGTACAGTAAAATGAGAGTAGCACTTCCATAAGTGTGAAGCAAGAACCAACTTTTCAGTGCATTGCATCACAACCTCTTTTCTAATATTAGCTTAGCCTCATGTATTTACAGTGGTTGAGATTCTGGCCTAAGTCATCAATTACATGTCACTTGATATGTTTACTATTTTTTCCAATTTACAATAATTCTTTCTGGTGTTTTTTTCAATGCATTGGTTCAACCAAGCTTCAAAGCTCCTAAGCTCCCATCAGTTATCCCAGGGAACTTCAATTGGGGTTGAAACAACAGGAAACACCTTCCTTCCATTTTTCTTTCTGTTTTATTATGTTCTTAAGTCCCTCTTGGGCCACACAAGGCTGTATTTACCTGAACCTTCAAGCTCTCGTAGACCATTATACATGCCCTTCTGGTATCACATGGATGAGCCTCTATTAAGTTTTTTTTTCATTTTTTCCATGTATGTTTATTTTATGCTTGGTATGTCTGGATTATTTTGTTCATCCACACTTCTACAGTAAGGAAACACCATACAGAAAATTACAAACACAGGTGATCAGCATGCCATTTCCTTTAGAAAATCTGAACCATTCCCTTCCTAAACTCTACATTTTTTAATTTCTTTTTTTGTCAAAAATGAAATGATCAGAAAGCAGAAGTTTACAGAATTGCTCTGTTGTAAGGATTTATTTCAGGTTGGAGTTTGGAATGTGTTTCAAACGGAGCCAGCCCTCTCTGAAATAGCTGGTCTTGCCATAAAAGTGTCAGGAACCCTTAAGCAATTCACTGGTTACTATGTTTTGATCCTAATGGATCAATTCCAGAACTGCAGCAGGTTTTATATTCCTCCCTAACCTTTCCAGAGCTCACTAAAAACATCTGCCTTGAATAAATCCACACAAATGAGAGATTTATCTGCTTATTTAATGCCCAGCAGCAGAAGGCTATAACCTTTATTTACAGCTTGGCCTGTGTGACTATTGCCAGTTCCAGCCAGACTACAGCTTTTCTTTACCTCCTCTACAACTCTACAACACTAACAAGTGGAAAATTAAAGCATCAAATAATTGTATTATCACAAACACAAGTTTTGAGGTTTTTTCGGGACCCATCAACTGCTTAGGGTCTTACTGGAGAAGTCTGCTAGGGTAACACAGTCCTTCTGCTCCATGCAACACCACAGAAAGTGGAAAGAACTGAGAGAGAACCTGTTGCCTGTGAAATTTCCAGAGGTAAGATTCAGTTCTGCATCTAGGTCTGGAGGAAGGCTATTGAAAAAGGATGATGTTAGATTCACAAATAAGAGAAATAAGGATAAAAAAATAAAACAAATCTAATGAAGCTATAAACTAAATAATAGTGCTATTAAAAAATGTGCAAACCAGTCCCAAGTGTCACAAACCTGAAGGTGCTCAGTGACCACGCATGCCAAATATATTCAGTGATCCTTCTTCTTGCTCCAAAGTGAATCAAAAATTTTCTAAGACTTGACCTATAAGTGCCAATTTCAAAAAACTACAGGTTTGTCTACTTAAGTGTGTCACTGTTGTCATAGCAGTTTAGTGCAAGGAGATATATTCTTTTAGCTCATGGTTTTAACTTCAAAGTCATACCCTGCTTTGTAATAACTAGTGCTGGCTCCAGCGAGGTTATCAATGAACACAAAAACACAGCACCCAAAGAGTCACCCAGAAGTGATAATAAACCAGGATGTAAGGACATGTAAAACACTGATGGGGTGTGTACTGTGTGAGTCTTGCTCATTTGGACAATAACACATTAAAACTATTGGAAATGATGGCAAATATTATGAGATATTCTAGCATTATGTTCACTATAGTGGCTGAGGCATTCAATGCTGGATGTTAAGGACTAGATAAAATTCCCCTATTGCTGCTCAGTGTCACATTAAGCCAGAAGCAATGAGATTAGGGGAAAAACAGGTATCAAAAGGATGTTTTGGTTTGCAAAATCTCCCTAAATTGAATCATACATAGATAGACACACCAAAA
The DNA here is from genome assembly GCA_023637945.1 of Phaethornis superciliosus. Classification (NCBI taxonomy): domain Eukaryota; kingdom Metazoa; phylum Chordata; class Aves; order Apodiformes; family Trochilidae; genus Phaethornis; species Phaethornis superciliosus. The sequence goes on from JAJQWJ010000007.1 coordinate 28,304,867, forward strand.
GTTGTACTAAGACTGGCAATGACACAACTGCTATGAAGTCACTAATCTAAATAATTCCCCTTATAGAGATGATTTTGTGTTCTGCAATATGAATTCCATTGAGTGAAATTCAACTCAAGAGACAATCCTTCCCTCATGAAGTCAGATATTTAAAACATCCAGATTCTGTTGGTAAATAACATTCAGCTGTGCTGCTATTTCTGCAGAGTACCTTTGCCTCTAATTCCACAAAATCCAGAATTAAAACCTATAAATGTTAAGTATTCAATCACTGAATAAAAGAATCAGTTGTATTTGGGTTGTTAATCTATTTAAGAGAAATTGACGTTGAATTTATAATTTATAGACATAAAAAATTCTCTATTCAACTGATTTATAATTCACACACAATTTAAAATGTATCTTTCAGCCAAGTTTGCACACCTTGCTGCTTTTTGAGGAAGTTTATCCCCTTTGTAGACTATTAAAAATACCAAAGCATGGTAAGTATCATTTAACATCCTAAAATAAGCAGGTATGCTGCTCCTGCATGTGGCATTGCTTTTTGATACCTTGTTCTCAGTGAGAAGAATTTGGTATCATAACTGCCCATTTATATTTAAGACAGAAAAAATACAGAATATAATACTTAGAGAAAATGTATGGAAGTATTTGTTGTTTTAACTAACATATACACTGATAAAGCATTATGCAAAAACAGACTTTTCCACTTGTCATGAGACTTTCAGGGATATCCAGCCCTTGAAGCTACTAAATGTGATGTTCTTAGTCTGTATTTCATTCCATGCAACAAAGAAACATGACTTATTAAAAATGCTGATGATTAGTAGCGTAGCTAGAATGTTTATAGTTTGATTATAATGTCTGAAAACATAAAAAACCAAGAACATTTTAACCAAGTTTTTGTGGCCTGGGTAACAAGTCTTACAAGAAGAATGGAAGTAATGAAAAATTATTTCTAATGCACAAAGATACCTTCAAAGTAGAAGAGAATAAACTGCTTCCCACAAGCAATAGTCTTTTGAGATAACAGGGCCAGTGGGTTGGCAGGTGATGTCTGACAGCAGTGGCCTCCTTTAGAAGACCAGCAGGAGTTTTGATTATTTGGCTGCCTGCCTATCTTAACATTAAGGGATACCAGAGAGTACAGTAACTTTTTGAGAAGGGTTTGTAGCCTATCTTCATTTCCATGCCTGCCCACCTTCAGCTAGAAACCAGTCATTTCTGGAAACTACATCACAGAAAAGGCCACAGAGATCAGAAGTTACAAAAAGATAAAAGAGGACAGTTTCAGTTGTATTTCCCAGATGTTTTCACTGAGGTCCAAAGTGTGCACTTTGGGTGGATAATTAGAAGTCACACCAGGAGTGGACATCAAGGGAGATGCGGAAAACCATTCAGAATATCTGACAAACTTTGATCTTTGTTCTGCTGCCTGTAAACAGCAGTCCAACACAAAAAATATGTAGGGACTTGGCCTAGCAAATACTCACTACTAGCAAGGCACAAACTGCTCTCACCTTTTGCAAAACTTAAGAGTATTGATCCATCAGATTGTGTCAAGAAAGCAGCAGAATAAATGCTATTAAGTAGCACAAGAAATTTTTAAGCATAGTTATACTCAAAGACGTGAAGATATAGGAAAAAACAACATATAGCACTTACACTTGAAATCTGGTAGAAACTGTGTAGTGTACCTCTTCTTCCAATGTCTAGGTATCAGCAAAAATGGAATATTATTCACTTTATTGCAAGTTATATATTAGATGGGCTCATCTGAAGGTCATACAGTTGAAAGCTCTCATGCAGCCCCAAGAGATTCAGTCCAGAGAGTGACAGCTGATTTGAGGATGTGGCTCATCCTAGGTCCTACAAAAAAAGAGGTGTTTTGCATAGTCATCAGACTCTAGCCAGTGTCCTGTTATTTTCCTTGAATGAAGAGACAAGAGTCTTTGGATCTGGACCTTCATCAAAAGACTTGTGAGGGGAACGAAGTACTTGAGAGGAAACTTAGCATAGGAAGCTAAGAATTGGGTACACTGTAAACACATGTTCTGTCCATGTGGACAGAGTTGTGTTCTCTAACAAGAAAAAAAGTCACTTCTTCTTGTAAGAGTTCATGTTGGTGTGAACTCTTAATGTCAGCCTTGGGCAAAAAGTACTACAAAACTGTAGAGACTACAACATGAACATCACAAATATAACCACCACCACCACCCCAAGTGGGTGGTATAATTTTGAATTTGGTTTCGGGTTTGCTTTATTATTGCAGGTGAGAAACATGGTTCTGAACAGAGCAGCTCTTCTGTGAGCCTTGTAACAAAGCTTCTGTTAGGCTCAAGCTGCAGTTTGCTTTAAGGAGAGAACAGCAGATGTTCTTGATAAAGAAAAGTGGACATGATACATTGCTAAGCTCCTTCTGAGGCTTTAAACACACACAAACCATATCTCAAGAATAGCTTATCCATTTTGAAAGCTTGCTTCTAAAACAGAGAACTTGCCTGGCAAAGTTAAGCATGAAAATGTTAAATATTTTTGAGACTTAGCTATGACCTTGCAAACAAAGCAAATAACCTACTTCTTCTACAGAGCAGTCTAGAGTCTAAAATTGCCTCATTTAAAGCAAAACAAGAAAGCACACTAGGACTAAACACAGCTCACTTCAAAGCATTACCTGTTGCACATAGAAGAAACAAAAATGGTATTTCTGTAAACCTTGGGTATGTTTTTATTTAAGTGCTGGACTCTCATACACTACATCTGGTATTTATGCTTCTTGTTCCACATGCACATAGCCTTGTAAATTAGTTATCCAGCCTTAACTGGAACACAACCTGAAGACCTAAGTCTTCATAACTGGTGTGTGCCCTTACCTATTTCTTCTCTCAAATGATATGGAGTGGGAAGAGACTTCAATCAGACTGATGACTTACAAAACAAAAAATCCAGCTCATTTTGACTGCTGAATACAGCTATGTGGGTATGAATGAAAGCCAGTTATTTAGTTCATTTTTCATAGGCGACTAAATCCCCCCCAGTATCATAAACCTGCATGGACCAAGTTGAGATTATAGATTCTGGATCAAATTACAGAATTCAGGTGTGACAAAAAGCTAGAGGAAAACAAAGAGTTAAAAATTTTCACATGAGAGACCATTTCACATCCAGTTTCAGTTTGCTGTCAGGCAATGTACAAAGGTTTCTGCAGGAGCCTGGCAAAAAGTCCATTCATCCTGAAAGTCTGTAATGATCTGATCATGTGGAAGAACAACTTTCTGCCATGCTTCTGTGCATATTTCCTCCCTTTCACCAGTATCAACACTCTAGAATTTTGTAGCAAAAAGCCCAAGTTTACCTTACAAAAAATTCTTTAACTCTGATGAAAACTCATTAGATTTTGCTTCACTAATTCTCAATGCTCCATTTGACTGGAAGCTTGCTTTCCATTCAGATCATAAACCAGTGCTGGCATTACCTGTACACCTGTGTGCTACACATACTTAGTGTAGTGTGTAGCATAGCTCTTTCTAGAAGAAATATACATAAGGGGGTCTAGTGAACTACTAGCACACTTCAGAATTTCTAATTGCCCAAGTAGGAATTCAGGTACCTAAAGAGAAATCATCCACCTGAAAACCATAAAGCAACATGCACACAGAAAATGCATACCCAAGCACAGCCATTATGGCACTCGTGGGCAAAAGATGTTGCAAGAAAGTAAAGGTGCCCAAAACAGTTATGCACTGGAGAATTAATGAAAAGCAGCAAGCTGCTTTGTAAGGGTAACACCATGGACCATACATTTCCATGAAGCATTACAGAAATGATACCAAGAAATCTGGTTTGGATTTTCTATCTGAAAATATCAAGTCAGAAGATGGTCACAAAACCAGATGTACTTCTGCATATTGTGGGGATTTAGAGAACATCCAGAAGTAACACTCTAAAGCCCAAGCAAGTATTAGTACCTTAGTACTATAGGCAGGGCAGGCTTAGGAGGCCTCCCAGACTGCATGCAAGACACTGTTTTAACCTTGTTTTTTGACATTTTACTATGGCTTTCTATTTTTTTTTTCGATTTCACAGAATAGAAATAAACATTCTTTATTCACTTCCATATCAATGATAGTTCTATAAACTTGTTTAAAAACTTTTGTATTGATCAAACTGAAGAACACTTGGTTTTCAATCTGTGCTTGTACTAGAAGCCATAAAACACCTACAAAAATACTTGTCAAATTTTCTGACTTTTTCAGTCTGAGATAAGGACAGATCAGAGCAGCATGTACCATTCAAAATGTGGAACACACAGATTTCTAGATTGATGCAGCAGACTGTTGGAGGATTTTTTCTTCTCAGACTTTTTTTAAACATTTGCTGTTTTTTCTACCTTGAGCTGATTAGTCAGAGAGTTGTTTCAGCCCAGATCTCTTTAGAATACTAATAGCTAATAAAAATTGAAACGGGTATATTTTATTTTTTACTTTATACTAATCAAATGTCATTTGAGATTCTATAGTCCAGGTACTAAAAAGAATTAAACCCTTTTATAGACAGCACCCCAACGATGCTATTTTTGACTGTTTAAAGTATTTCTGCAGTATCTGCAAATTTTGTTATCCCACTATTTTACCCCTGTTTGCAGCTTGCAAAGATACTGAACACTATATATACTACCACACTTGTTTAGGGAAATCAGCATTTATGGTACTCCCAGCAGGGAGTTTATGACCTATCCATGGAAGACATGGTCTACTAACTGAAAAGCAGACAACAGCTGCAGATCAATCTTCTGCCTTTAATCACATTTTTTTCTAAAATTCAGTGTGGAAAGTTCCTAGATGTGTATGGAGTACTTGCTTCATGCTCAGTAACCAGAATATAGCTGTTAGACTAAAGCATTGCTTTCTCAGGTACTATAACATCTGTAAGTCCGTTTGTCCAAAATTGTTTCTCAGATCTCAAGCAGCATTTCAGAATAGCACTGACTGTCAATCTCCTTTATTTAATGTTGACATTCAAACACCAACTCCAATTAATGAAGCTTTTAAGAAAAAGCTTAAGCCCTACTTATGTGTTTTGGAATTATTCACATGCATAGATGTTTTTCATGAATTAGATTTTATTTCATTTAAAGATGAAATTCAAATTTGTTGCATTAAAAAAAAAAACAAAACATTTTTATCAGACAGACCCATAATAACCTGGTGAAATACAGAATATTTAAGGTGAGTTCTACACCTTTCAGTATAGTGGACCTGAAAGGAACATGCTGTACAGGGAAACATATTTCAGTGCAGCTGCAATGTCAATCAACAAGTGAATCAGAGCTTGTAAATCTCTGTTACACTAATAGGGGCATTTCCACACAGGTGTTGCAGTGGTTTTTTGATGGAGCTTTAATAAATCACTCTAGCAGCAGCAACATCTGCCTTTTTACTTTCTCCAAACTGTAGCCAGCTGACCTGTAGCCATGAGGTGCATGAGAAGAGTTTTATGCAAACCACCCATGTAGCTCACCTGGACCTTATTTTCCTGTAAATGCAAGTTGTCCAAACTTAAGATGGGATTATAAGTAGAAAGGATCTCTATCCATCTTTACTATTAGGTTTATATTTAATCACTGTCAATTTTTTCTCTTTTTTGAAGAAAGTTTCTCAAGGTTGGCAATTCAAAAGCAGTCAGATGTTATAAGCCCTGGATAAAGTCCAGAAGGGAGCTTTTGCCCCATTGCTACTCAGATGCTATCCTGGCTTCCTCCTACTTCCTTGTAGCTGTTACACATTTTTAAGTGTTAACCTGGCACACAAAGAGGACTGGGCAAAGTAGTGAAATTCTCACACTTTCTCAAAGGACAAGTGTGCAGCATAATGAGTTATTTTGTGCAGAATAATGAGTTATTTATGAACTGAAGTCACTTTCAGTACCAAACCAGATAGGTGTAATGTGGGAAAGCTTCACTGTCTTCATAGCTGAGGATCTGAGACATGGAGATACTTAGAGACTTGAAAAACTCACACTACAAGGAAATCAGCCTTCCATATTTACTGTTAGAACAAATAGTCTGACTTTATTTCCTCCTTGCCAACAAATTTGCTCTTGCATCAACCAATTTGAAGACTGAACTGAAGTTGCAACACAGAAGGGCAACTGCTTTTCTCACCCTGAATAATCCCTGAAGCCATTAACATCATATTGGCCTTTTGTGTGCAGGTATCAGCATGAGCAGTATTGAGTAAGAGGAAAGTCAGTCCAGACAGAACAGGTCCAGAGTCTTGGCAGCAAAATGAGAAGCATGTAAAGCAGTGTTACAAATGAGAGAATGTTGACCCCCCCACCATAAGAGGATGTGAGATATGCATTAAAATACAACTCTGACAACTCTCAGTAACTTCAATGCCATCATACAGCTCTGCAGAATGGAAGGGTCTGTAGAATGGGCCAAAAAGAGTTCAAAGGCAAGGGCAAGGCACAGGAGCTCTCAACAAAACAAGGAAGATAAACTTTACAGCCCTCTTTTGGCTGAAACTCTCATCAATTTTAATTAAATTTTTCACTGCTTCTGTCTCTCCTTAAAAAAGAAAAAATTTGCAAAGAGAAAGATTTCTTTCCATGGACTTGACTGGTGTTAAGGGCTTTAAAAGTGTTACATTTTATGAGTAGCTATATAGTTTCAAAAGTTTAAAATGCAAAAAAATGCAAAAAAATAGCTGATCTGGGTGTGTGGTTATGGGTCATGTAGGATGATTCAGTAAGAATGTAAATGCATTCCAAAAACAGTTCAACATAATAAAAATAAATTGTTGGGCAACTCTCTCCCCTCTCTCCTCCACGTATAGCTTAGGTTTTAATGCCCGACAAAGATTTTTACTCAGTTGTTATTCCTTCATGTATTAAAACTTGAGAGAGGTAAATAAAGATTGTTTAGAGCAAGAACAAACACTAGGAAGCCTGCTGACAAGTACAGGATGAAATTCACCCTATTTCACTCAGACATTAGCAAAACGTGTATATGTCTCCACTTAGAAGGAAACATGTAAATCCTTCTCTGTTTTATCTCACAGAGCTGATCATAGGATTCAGACACTCTTAACCCCAGCTTGAGACTGGGACATCATCTGGACAAAAATTTCTGTTGATAGCACACCCACAAAAAAAGCAAAACTAAACAGCATCAATAATTTTCAGAGTGAGGATCACTTCAGAACAATAGCATTTGGTGTTTGAACTGTCAGTCACCTCTTAAAGTTGACAATGCACTGTTTCTTTCACTGTAAGTATGATCATAAATCACTAATTACACTTGCAAATAATAATTTTCCCATTCCATATTATTTCTAGAAGGTTGAATATTTTTTTAGTTATTATTTACCACTGCAAAATTTCTGACTTATGAGGTTAAAAATTTATTTATACAACACAGAATACCAGTGGCCCTATCTTCTCGTAGGAGCTACTTTGCTGACCAAAAGAGCTTCATACTTTCATAGCCTCGAGATACTGTTCTTAGGAATTCAGTGTCAGTATACATGATCAACAGGCAAGCAGTCTCTATAAATTTACATAAGCACATTTTCCACTCTGGAAATTATTAATGAAAAAAGAAAATATGTGCTTTCTTTTTGTGCTCAAAATACACTGATACCAGAAAAAAAGTTTAGAGACAATATTCATAACTAAGGACAACAATCCACATCTGGAATGTAAGGTGGTAGCAAAAGCTCTTTGACTGTACATGCCCACACTTTACTGATTTGACTGTATAGTTGTATCTGCATCTAAAGACTGTCTGCTGGTAGTGACAAATGCTGCTGGTAAGGGCAGAGCTCTGGGTAGGTTACAAAAATCCTCAGTCATGTGTAGTGCTACTTGGCAGGGTGGACAAGCACACTGGGCATGAAATGTCATTTGTTCCAAATTTCAGTAAAAAGGAGAACTGATGTGATTCCAAAGAGGTTTAAAAAATGCAAGGTTAGACTGTGAAGCTATGACTATATTAGGCAGCCTGAATATCTAGTATTTCTTACAGCTTTGTTTATTCTCTTATGTGCACCTTCTATGCATTAAGTAATTAAATTCTCCATAGATAAGACTATTGCAAAACATCAGCTCCTCATTAGCAACAGTTATTGTTGTTTTTATCGTATAACAATCTATAAAACGTATAAGGTTTCCAGACTTCAAATATATACTTTTTATAACAGCTTAGCTGTTAGCTTAGTTCAGCTTAGTTTAGCTTGGCTTAGCTGTTTTGAGAGAATTCAGAGTAGCATATACAAACTGCTGTATTTAAATAAAAAATTAAAATAAAGGGTTGAGCAGCAACTGTTTAAAAGAAAAAACCCCAAAGCACTAAGTGAAATACTAAGTATAAATTGATGCGGCTATAAATTTCTAGTCCAACAGATCAGAATAAACATTTACAGACATGCTGAGTTCAAGAGAAATTTTGTGGGCTCACCTCTTCTTTCTAATGCTTTCTCTCAAAACTAATATTCCTGTGATCTTGGTAAGAGCAATGCACACACACAGTCAAAATATAGGTACATTTGTTTAGCTTGTGGATGAAGTGCTTACTGTGCATATACTTTCAATAGAGCTCCACTTAACTGCAGTTGCTGGCATTCTCATTGAGAGATATGAGCAAATCCAAAATTTTCCACTGAACCTCTGAGTGTGTAGTAGTCTCCCTAGCAGATAAATCTTTGTCTACACATCTGTCCATTAGCATATCCCAACAGCTAAACAAGTTTTTTTGTCAAGGCACTGAGAATCTAACTCTGTTGTGTTTTCATGAACTGATGCTCTTAGTCTAACAGCAGTGACCTAGACATTGGTGATGTTTGCACCTATAGAAAATACTAATTTGTTCTTCTGAAATCAGGAGCTGCTTACCTCCAATAAGGACAGGTTCATGCCTAAGGTACTGGATTGGAATTAAAGTTCTATAAGACAGCAGTTCAGTTCTGAATCCAGGGATGCATTTCTGTGGGATCTTGCACAAAACCAATAAATCACACTGTGACTCAGCGCTGCACATGAATGTCAAGGGGGGTAACAATTTCCCCTGTTGTAGCTAGGAAGGTCATCAGAGAAGGGTTTAACTCTTCGTGTGGACTGTGTATGTGTTAAATGCTACCAGCAAATGTAACAGTAGGAATTCAGTTAAATCAGGTGGTTTAAGTAGTACCATGAAATTAGCAAAAATCAATACCATTTACCATTTGTTAATATGTACTTCTAATATCTTATCTTAGTTCTTCTTTAACATAACTTTCTTTGTTTTGAAATACATGTACAGATTGTTGTAATCTTTAAATGAAAGGTTCTTTTAAACATCACACATTGACATACAGTGTGACTTTTAATTACTTTTTAAGTAAGCTCAACTGTTGTTTTAATAATAAAGATCATATTCCATAGTGTACCATTTACTATTGTATTTTGAAAAGGTGCAGAAAAGCAAAGAAAATTCTCAGAGAAAATTTTGGAAAGAAAAATAAAACAATTTATTTTTTCCATGTCACCTCATTCTGCAAATGTATTACAAAGGTCTCTAGATAAGCAATAAAATATGCAAAGCTGACTTGGAATTTCTACCAGTTGTAGCCACAACATTTTCAGAAGACAAAGATTGCTTTGTTCTGTCTGAGTGGAAGTTTACAACAATGCAGTGATTTAGAAAGAATAAAGCCATCTTCAGCACCAGAAAGCCTAGAAAAAGATTTCGGTTTTTTTTTTAATGGAACATTTCCAGTTTTTCACTTCAACATGCAGAGTGCTGTATGTTCACAAAACTCCTCTGAAGGAAAAAGGTGTAAGAGCTTAGACCATCTCTAGAGTCTCACTACAGCATATCCTTAATGTGGGAAGTCTAAACAAGAAGTTACTAATGTGAGAGTTAATAAACATGATTTAACTCCCAAACAATAACCTGACTGTCAAATTTCCTAGAAGAATAAATTCAACCTATTCAGGAAGGTAATTTAAGGCCCTTATACTGGACCAGTGATTTCAGGGATGATCAGTCACTGGAATGCCTTGGTTTTCTGGCTCCTCTTTGTGCAGGGCATTGACACAAAACCTCTGACAGGAGGAGGAATAGCAGTGTCTGCCTCATCAAGCACTCCACCAACATTTCAACATCTCTCCTTTTCCAAAGTTTATGTCCTCCACAGAAGAGAAGAACAGAGATGTGTACTCACTCATTATGCTGAACTATGAACTCAGATGGCTTTTGGCTTAAAGATCATGAGAAAGGCAGTTTTGACCCCAGACACTAAACAATGAACTCTGGCAGCTTAGACACAGAATTGTGTCCTATTGCAGGCACCTGCTGGAAATTCAGTATTCCGGGCATGGATCACCCTTGGCTTCTGGATTGCTTTCCTTTGGGGAGCAGCCAGCCCTTGCTGCTCCCTGTCAGACAGAGTGTTTTGGTTTTTTTTCCCTTCATGAGTGGGTTGAATTGTACAAGATTCACAGCAATGTTATTTTCTGTTCAGCATGCACTTAGATGCTAGGGGGTCCAGATGTTACATGTAAAAAAAGTATGTTGTCTGGTTTTGCCCAGTAGGTCTCCAAACATCATACTGCATCCAGGAGTGAACAGAGACAAATAACAAGTCAAATGCAGAAATTTTTAGCTTTGGAGTCTAGGTGCTAGTGTGAGTGTGGACTGAGTAAAACCTCAATGAGTAATGATGTGTTTTGATTAGAAACCTTCTCCACATGTGGCCTACTGTAAAGATTCTAAACACATCATGCTTGCTGTCTATTAACAACTTTTTTTCTTTTTCACCAGGGTAAAAGCAGAATTATAGCAAAAAATGTGATTCGGTGTCCTTTGGTGTAATTTCAGTCAAACTCTCAGGGATGCATTTCTAGACAGTCCACTGCATACTCTGCTATTTCACATGCTCTCATAGTTACATATGGAACTGAAGCCCTCCCTGACCCTTATGGTTTCATCAGCCAGACAAAGGGAAGGTGCTGGAGGGAAGTTTCAGGCTTGCTTACGTATGGGAGAAGGTAAATACATTGCCAGTTAGCCAAATGCATGTCTGATGCATTTGCCATCCTACCTCTCAGGTGACCTAATACAAGGAAATTTAAAGGTTTTTTAAGCTAGGGACATATTTCTGGAAGGCAGGAAAAGAGAAGCAAACAAAAACCAAAAAACAAACAAGACCACCAGCAACAAATAAAAAAACCAAAACCCAACCAACCAAAACTCAAAAAATCCCAAAACAAATCAAAACTTTCCCCCATTTCATAATTCTCACAACAATGTAGGCTGCTGCAGCATGAGGAAAAGAAAAACCATTGCTCACACTTTTTTCCAGTTACTGGGTCTTTTTATCCTTTAAGTCTGTTATGACTGTGAAAGGACTCAAATGAAAAATCCCCCCCAAAAAACAAATTTAAAACACCATAACAATAAGTTTCACTCATGTTTCATGTACTACTAAGAACATTTATTTAAGTAAGAAATCATAATGCTACATGATGAGTTTTATTGCCAGTGGAATTGACCACAACAAAGACTTAGACCCTGGCTCAGAAGAGTAATGGAGTCTAGCCTGGAAAAAATTATGGTATTTTTCAAATTAAAAGCAGAATTCAAGATTATAATAAGATGTGTTGAAATGTGGGAGATTCATGATTAACCATCACGAGACAAGAAAAATAAGAATTATACTGAGTGCTTCTATCCTGACACACAGATTTAATCTCAAAAAATATCTCTGTTCAGCTATTTCAGATGTTTCCCTTGGGAAACTGCTAGATTTCTCTTCTGCTGCTTTTTCAGTTATTTTTATCTTATCCCTAAATAATGGACTTTATTATTATTCATGGTATTTATTCTATCATTATTTTTGTGAAAGTCTGAAACTCCTTTACACCAAAATGTGAATATTTTTTATGTCCTTTTCCTCTGCAAATTGGTCAATACACGTCAGGAAGTTTTTGTCTGATTTCTATTAAAGGACTATAGAAAAAACAGTAAATCTGAAAATCCCTATAACGAAGAAAATTTTCTTTAAAATCAGCCCTAGGATAAAATAACCCATCCCCATGGCTAAGTCCTTAAACACATTTATCTTCTTCAGATGACACAAAGCCAAACTTTACAGTAATACATCACATTAGTGGCTGATCACAAAGTAGTTGATCTACAATAAACTTTTCAGAGACAACAGTTTGTTGGTTCTCCTAACTTGAACTGGATGCAGGTAGATGCAATTAAATCACACAGAATTTCATTGTCAGGTTTCTTGTCTGATTTTAATTCCTTCCACCTCAAAATAATAATAATTAGAAGCATATTAATGAAAAAATAGGGAGAAAAAGAGCAGTACAAATGCACAGCCTGGCTTCAGCTAAAAAAATGGTGGTGTGTGTAGATACTACCCAAAATAAATAAAGATCCTCTTTAGTACCATATTTACATTAATTGAAGTGTTCTAAAAATCTCTTATTACTGTTTCCATCCTTGAAACAAAAGTTTTTGCTGATCCTTTAAATTCATTTGTTAGTATCAAAACACAAAAGGGCAGGGAGTCAGTCTTGTCTTTGTGCAGAGAACTGTTACCAGCTGGTTACAGACAAAAAACTAAGGTGAGAAACAAGACAGAAAGCAAGCAGAATAATAAATGTGATAGTGGCAAATGACACATTTTTTCCACAGGTTGGGGGTGGGTGGGTTACTAAAACCAGTCTCAGTTATAAAAAAAAAATTTTAAAAGGGTTATCATATGATATCCTATCTTCTCCAGCCATGGCCTCTTTCCAACTTAGAAATTTAGTCTAGGTGGAATTTGAGAATATTCAGTATTGCCTAGGATTTCTGAATGTCTGGCAGCTTGAAGCAGCTCAGCAAAAGTTCTAACCAAACTTTGCTGCCAAATATCCAGAAATCCTGGCTGTTGTCTCAATGAATGCACAGGTCAGTTGCATTGGACTGTGTACTAAGTCCAGGACTTATGAAAATCATCACCCAACACTGCACACAGGCTACTCAAGGAATGATTAAATACTTTTATCTGGAAAGTCCTGAGTATAACTATGATTGCCATAGGTGACAAGGAGAGAGGGAGGAAGTGATTTTTCAAGATAAAGAGAGTGAAAGAATTGGAGCTTACAGACCACCACTCCTCTCTAAAAGCTACAAATTTCTTGAGCAGCAATTTGCATACCTGCAGTTTTTTCCAAAGGGTGTATGTGCAAGGCAGGGAAAATGGGAGCCAACACTTGGCTGATTGTGTCAGCTTATGAAGGGAAGTGTCTTTGAGTAATTCTGGGTGTAGCTGACACTGTGTCAGTGATTTTGACTTAATCCCATTTTAACTACTTTACCAGCAAAACATCCACTCCCACTTTGCCCTTGTCTAAACCTGAAACCCTTTTCAGCCACTGTTTCTATACACCAATAGAGATTTATACAATGAAATAAAACCAAGTAAAATAATGCATGCATTACATATAAGACCATGTAAATGGAGTAAAAAACCCAGCACTGTGGTAAATTGCTATAATGGGAGGCTGATTAAACCAAGGAAGTAAAAAAAGCAATAGATGATCCAAACATAAGAAAAGATGTGCCACAAGCTGTACAAAATCACCTAAAGCGTTTATTTTCCTTTTTTATTTCACTTGCCTATATGCCAATGTGTGCTTTATACAAAATGTTTAACTCCTGAACACAACACATTTTTCCAAGAATGCTCACTGGTACGTGGAAAGAGTAGATAAAATCTCCAGTCAAATCAATAACTTTTTCTATGCTTTGTTCCCAAAAACGTGCTTTAGTATTTCATATGAGGTTTCTGTGAGTATCACAGCAGCTTTAGAGATCAGCACAAGTCCTCCCACAGCCTTCACTTTCATCAGACAACTGTCTCCTGTGAAAACATGGATCTTTCCTGAGTTTCTTCCTCTTATGGCTCAGGACAGGCACCCCCTCCTGAAAGAGCAGACTCAAAACCCCTGGCAGCTTCATGCAGTTAGCTCCTTGGTACATTTTGTAAGAGCAAACATCTCATGCTGACAGCAGAGGATGTTGTGCCATGTCATCACCTCTCATATGGATTTCTCTTATTTCAGATCCTGCCATCTCAAATTTAGATGTACAATATAATTAAGATATGCTTCTGGAGTGCCTGCTGACTGAGATTTGGAACTGCAGTACAGATTGCTTCTTCAAACTCAAAGAAAAGATAACAAAGGTTTTGCCATGTAAAACTGGTATGGGAGTCACAGTAAAAAAATGCTGTTAGATCTCAGTCTTCCTGTTAGCAGGTAGTTGAAAGGATTTACAAATGCTGTAGGAGTGTTTCCCATCAAGACTTGATGTTATCCTACTCTTTATCTCATAACACACCCATAAATGGGTCTCCTCTCCATCTCAGAAGAGAAGTCAGGATCACTGTCAATCTTTCCATTGCCTCTTGTTTCTCATTGCTTGATCACAGTTTATTTTCTTGGGCACAACATTTTAGATTACCTGTGCAACCAGCAGCAGCAAAAGTAGATCAGAACTTGGCAGACTGGTGCACATCCTTTGACTTAACTGATTTGAAAAGGTACAGATAGGGTGTTGCAACAGCGGAGTGGTAGAAGGACAAGCAGAAAGCACATTAAAAAGGGGCAGGATATGGCACTCACCTGGCTTGCCTTAAAATTTACCAGCTGCCTTACTTGGAGGGGGATGAAAGGGGAAGAGTAGAATACTAACTACTCAGAGAGCATCAAACTGAAGTAAATACCCCAGCATCTACTCAAACTATGAACTACAGTCAGTACACGAAATCTATCTCCTTGGGATAAGAATACCAGACCAGGTTTAGTAGGCTGATAACTCAGTTCTGGCAGTGGACCATATATGATGGTTCACACGAAGCAGAAAACCAACACATATTGCACTGCTGACAACTTTTCAATGCTTTATCCAGGGAGAAAAATTCTTTCCTGACCCCTAGGCAATCAGTTTGTGGTCTCTAGCATGACATTTGGCTGTTTCTCTCAAGCAGAGCTGTAGCACAAGTATTCTTTAGGCTTATAAAATTAATGACCATCAATATTTCTCTCAAAAATTATACATGTGTGCAACCAAACCAGTCTGAGTTAACTGTTTTCAGCAATCAAATGCAGAGGTTAATATCACCCTGGCCAAGGTTTGTTAGAAACTGATGGTTCTTTGACCTGTCACTTATTTTATGGCTTGACATTTCAGTGACATTGCCATTAAGAACCAGGAGAGATCAGACTATATTTTTGATGTAGCAACAACCCTGCTGCAGACTATTTTACTGGTCTTGGAACACAATGCTTAAAATAGGGAGGGAAAGATAATGTGGGTCAGTGGTTATGGAACAGTAAAGGGTTTCATTGTTTGTTCTCAGCTTATTCATCAGTTTGCTGCAGAAACCTAAATAATTTCCTATATGCCTGACAGGATCTTTCTGTACAGAGGTTAACACAGAAAAGAGAAACTTGGATGAGCGCACAAACATTCACTGACTCCTCTTTTTTGGAAGTCACAGCACAAAGTCCTGCTGAGGTCTCTCCATCCTGCTGCTCTCTTCACCTACACACATCACCAGGACTCCAGGGTCCCACTGGGTTTTTGGTGGCTGCAGAAAGCCAACCTGCTTTCTAAGATTTTCCCAAGCAGCCATGGCAGAACTGTTCAGTGCTTCTAAATGCAGAAAGGGGAGGATTACCTTGCCATCTTAATAAGCACATGAAAAGGCTCACAAACCAAAGCAAAAGTATAACCTGAGCCTTAACACTAGGATGGGCCAATTCAGGCTGAGAGCAACCCTTAAGCTGGGGGTAGGTGGAAAAGGAGAGGAGTTAGGGCAATATTTGAATTACTGCCAGGTTCTACTATATGGAGATATAACTTCCTCCCTATACAGCTACAGTGGGAACTTAGAGCTGGATTAAAAACCCCAATATTTAGAAGTCAAATTTCTTAAAATGAAGTAGGAGATCTTCTCAAAAAAGATTAAGTTTGAGATTTAAGACTAGATACATTTTTAAGGCATAGAACTTGTAGTTTCTGTAAAAAACAATAAACGGGATACTAAGAAATCAGAAACGCACAAAACTATGCAAAGTTGTAGAAATCTTCTGTGGCCACCCTCTGTCCAACACAAGAAAAGGAAATTTACAAACTTGAAAATTCCAGCAAAAAGTCTTTCTAGGGGCATTTGCCAAGCACTGATGTTAATATATTCTTGACATCCTAGTGAAATTTTTAAAAAAATCACCTCAGCAACTGATTAACAAACAACTGAGGTGTCCATGCAGCAGGCGTTGGACTAGGAAAGGAAACTTTGCCTTAGCCTTACCAAATGGTTCCAATCCTTAGTCAGTGGTACAGGCCAAAATCATGCTCATACACTTGAAAGATGATGAGTTAATTTATTACACTGAGGTCCAATTGAATAAATGATTTGCAGTCAGATATAAACTTGTTGAGATTTTAATATAAAAACCAGGGTTGTAGTAGAAGGAAAAGAAAAAAAATAATTCCTGTTAACAGGCAACTCCAGTTCCTTTCTAACCCAAATTTCTTACATTTATGGGCTATTCCTCAGTTTTTCTGCATTCTCCTTGGTCTTGAATTGCAGTTTCACAACTTATTCTACATGCTGCTGGAAAGAAAAGCAAAAAGTTTGATTCTGGGGCCCTTTTTTCCTTGTTCACTTAATGAGAGTACAGGATCATCACAGTATCAGATTTATATCCTGTCTTGGATTCTCAAAATGTTTGTTCTTTCTGATAAGATGAATTCCACTGCAGATGAACTCTTTGAAGAAAATCTCCTGTCTAGCCATCTTTGAAACTTTTTATTTTTCTTTAGCCTGAGTCTAGTTCAATATTTATACTGTGTGATGAAGAAGCGTATCAGCAACAACCTACCATAACATCACAACCCATCACAACCAATCATAGCATATCATAACAGCCTATTTTCCAGGACAGAAAAATCTAAGCATGTTCAGCAGCTACTTCTATTACTAAGTCATAATAAATTGTTTTAATTAAGATTGTCCTTCTAATCCTGTCCTTCTAAAATTATGGCACATTAAAGCGACAGAAGAAGTAACATTGTACTAACCAGCTGAAGATGGACCAGATGATACAAGCTTTGTAGGCTGCAATCTAGTAGGACTGCAGCTATTAAGCTGTGGTTTCAAACTGTACTTTTACATACCCACTAACCTTGCCTGTGCTACTAGACTAAAAGCACAAACAAAATAATAATTTGAACCCATCAGTTATAAACAACTGAACCAAACACAATTTTAATAGGCCATATTATAATTTGGAAAATATTTTTTCTTGCATAATATGAAAACATACTTTCCTCCATTACTCTCTGTGTCCAATTATTATAATGTAGGTTACCCTTACACACATACCTCCCCCAAGAAATTTAGGGGATGGATTCCAACTTGGGTGGAGTCCAGAAAATTATAACTCATTTGTTGTTATGATATTATAGTGATGAGAAAGATTGGCTGGGTTATGTCTGCAGCTGCATTACATGGTTTTTCTTACCTGTGTTATCTGTGTAAGGTAAACCAAAGCTCCTCCATGACAGCAAGCTGCACTGAACAAAAAACCAGGCAATCTTCCATGCACAGCAAGAGGCTGAAGTGCCAAAGACGTGGCTGTAACTGTAACTTTGGTTAGCCAAACCCTTAAGGCAGGCTAATTGCCACAAACTAATTGCAAATCTCACCTATGTTTCAGAGAAGTTGTGCTCTCAATGTCTGGCACTCAGAAAATAATTTTGAGCAATGAAGAATTTTTTAGCTATACAACACACATAAAATTAGAATATTATAATCCCCATTTTAAGGGTGGAAAACTAAAGTCTTCAGCAATGTTCATATACCAAAAAATGCAGCATTGAAATTTAGATTTTCATTAAATAGGTTTATAGGTTTTATCCAGGACTTCTTCAAAGATTTGTTCCTTCAAAGAACATAAACCTGCCAGTTTAATTAGTACTGAATGCATACTTTCCAAAATACTAAAAAAACCCTCAAACTTTACCCTTCCAACCTTCAATGCAACTTTAAAAAGGAAGTAGATATCCCCGGAAAATTAACACTTTAAAACCATATCTTAACAAAAAACAAAGCAGTAATGGCACTTCAACTTGCAGGTTATTATATTTTACAATTGCTTCCATTTGTCTAATAATAAAAAAGTGTGGAGTGCACTAATCATTGGAAATATCCCACCTGATCTTTTAATTAGGAAATATGAGAAATGTTTCAAAACTCATTTCATTGTACTATTATTTACCAGTTGCTTTGCTTTCTGTAAGAACCAGTGTAAGAAGACATACAGAAGAGTATGAAGTAGCAACATGTTGCCATTTTTCTGCTGTCTGCAACAATGGAAGGTGAAATAACGAGGCAAAAATTAAAAAATAATAATTAAAAAACATTAAAAAAATTAAAAGGTAAAAGCAGTAAAAAGGGAAACCTCAATGGAATCCCAATCTCACACACAGAGTTTCTGACTGGTGCCTTAAAATGACAATAAAAGTAAACTAATTTTTTAAAAAGTCTTTGTAAATGTTTGATAAAAACCTGATTATTGGTTTGAGGATTTTCACTGACATTATCTGCTTCCTATGAAAAATGCCAACTTTTCTTCAAAACGTGAAATCTAAGAACTACTTCTGAGTTTTTGCTTTGTGCTTTAACAATTATATACTCAAAAAATACTCCTGCTGAAAAATCCCAGTTCCCGACCTGCTCTTGCATAAAAAAATAAAATAAATATCAGATGCCCTCTACTGGCCCTCTCTTTAAGTTAGAATTTCAGAAGTAATGAATTTCCCAAATTCCTTCTAGCCCTCACTTCTGTTACAGTAAAGCTGCAGTTTCCTGCCTCTGTCAGACAAATCCTACCACTTCAAAGTTTAAAAATGTGGTCAGTTTGATGATATAGCTGTCAGCATGCAACTAGAGCTTGGTATAGACAGTAGGAAACAGAGACAGCTGAGAGGGGAAATCAACAGCCCATGGAAAAAAAAAAAAATGGGTTAAGGGAGAAGAGTGGGAGAGACCTAGAACAAGGAACATGATTATACCAGGATTGAAGCATCAAAGAAATATGGATGGCAGTAAACACAATTCATGAAGGGAAGGGGAGAATCTGGGATCCACATCCCACTACACAGCTTTTTAAACCCTTTGGGTTAAAAAGTTTCCTTGAACAACCCATCCTTCCTCTGAAAATGCTATTTTTGCTTTCAGGTTAACAAGGTGTCTGGCAAGAGGTGCAGACAGAAAAATGATGCAACACTAATACAGATTCCTTGCTTACTACTTGGAAGAAAATGTATCAGGGTTAGATTTGTCATGAACCTTCACAAACAGGCAGATTTGGGATGCAGGGAGATGAAGATGCAATAGGACAACGTACTCTCCAACTGAGAGATTGCTCTTGAAGCACTGATAGTAAGCCCAGTGCCTAGCATGCTCACCTGGGTTATCCTAAGCACACATTCAGGTTTTGCAACTCTCCTCTTTACTCAGAAACAGACCTGCACAGCTCCCACCTCCTCAAGAGGGTAAACACTGATGCCTTCTCTTTGAGTAAAGTCCTATGTTGCAGATGCACCTTCATTATCTTTGCAGCTTCAGGAAAGGGCAAAACCAAGCAGAGAAGCCCTCTATCATCTCAGTTCCTTACCTTCCCCTCAAATCTTGCAGTGGCTCCCAGCTGCACACGGATGTTCCGAGGAGGAAGAGTAAATGCTGGTGCTTCAGGAGGGACAGGAGAGCTGACTGTCAGGGAGGTTTTGGAGACTCGAGTAGATGTCACCAGTTTCACATCCCCCATGGTGTGGACTGTAAAAGAGAACCAAGTGTTAATAGAGAAGATAGGATGATTAATTACTTGCTTTACAGTAACAGCTGAGAGTCAGATCAGAGCAGATTGTTCTATATGCATGCCAGGTTTGTATACATAGCAGTAGTCTGCAGCCTAAGGTGAGAGGTGGGGTTTTCTGGTGGGGAACTGAACCTCAGGAAGACTGCCTGGTGTGCCTGCAGTGGTGGTCAGGGTCACACTCTTAAGCTGAACTCAGTTTGAATTACAGTCCCGCACTAGAACCTTAAACAAGAAGTGATCCTTTACAACTGCATTAGAAGATAATAACTTTTTTCAGGAGGATATTTTCACAATGTGACTTTGATTTTCCTGGCCTGGAATACACCAAAATCAGTAAGTCTCAAAAGCAGAGCCAGTGTTTAACAAGTACTTATGAAATAAAGAGATGTCTGTTCACACTGGATTTAAGTTGCAAATGGGAATGTGGAAAATCTGATTTTTTGTAACATGCTTTCAAGATCTTAAGAAATATCTGGATATCTCCCACCAAAGTACTGCTAGTACATAACAAATACTTTTGCAGAAATTCCAGGTCTCTACTGCAAATCCTTGTACAGCATGCAGACTAGTATAACAGTATGGAGACCAAATTTAAAAAGGCAATGAAAATGGCATTTCAGAGGCCTCATTACAGATTCTAATTTCAGAGGGGATCGTTCTGACATGCTCCATAAACATATGGAAACACCTTCTCTACATTGAGGAAAAACACCTTAAGAGGGGAGCTCCTCTCATGGAAGTTATTAGCCTAAAAGTTAGATGTTTAATCTGAACTGGAAGTTTTGGCTTCTTCAGCCAATGGAGAGAAAAACACCTTCAGAGAGAGTTTTGTTCTCAGGTGTGGGAGGCACAGTGCCTTCAGCTTCACAGCTTGCCCTTGTCAGGAACTATAGTTTAGAAAGCAAGGCCTTCCAGCTAAATTATGTATGTACACAGATTTTCTAAAAATTCTTGAAATCTCCTTCCTCATTCATAAGACTCAAGAGGACATGGACTTTGGATTTCTTCTAGAATGGTGTTCTGTTAGCATTTCTGTGTATGGACCTGGAAAAACCCAAGAAAAACTTCTCATTTCTAACAAATTAATTACTGAGACTGACACATATATGGAATAAAAATGATTTCCTTAACTACATGCAACTCTTTAAAATACAAGCAGAAAAAAACCCCAAACCAACCAACCAACCAAAAAAAAACCCAAGCCAAAATTATCTTCGCATCTTAATCTATCACAGAACCATATGAAATCATTATTTAATTTAAATAAGAAACTGATTGTTTTCCAGAGATGAGAGAAAATCCAAGACTTGCTTCCTTTCTAAAAATGTACTTAGCACCCTAACAAAGCATGGCAATCTCTCACAGCTATGATCATTACAATGAAGAACCATTTGGCATTTTTCTCATTAAGGAGAAGATTCCAAACTCAATTTTCCATTTAGTGAAAACTGGAGCTTATCCCAGCAGACTTTCCATCAATTACGCAGCTGTAAACTGCTGCATACCCCTCTGCTAACCTGCATCTTTCCATAGCCTATAAATGCTAAAATCCACAAGGTATCACTAGCTGTGAAACTCTGTGAAACTACCAAATCGGTCTGACTGCAATAAAATTTCCAGACCACCAGTAGAGATAATACTGTGCCAGGTATGATACAGAGTCTATAAAAATCTTCAGTCTGAAGACAATGTAATGCATTGATTCTGTAAGATGCCAGTAACAAAACTGTTTCTGCACACATCTGTATCAACTTTGCAACACCAAAACAACAGTAAAAAGCGGATAACCCATAAATTTTGTTTTAAAAACAATATTATAAGAGGACTAAAATTGAAAACAAAGTAAAAAAACAACGACCACCACCCCACCTCAACAGCCAACATCCAGAATCTAATCCAAACTTGATATAACAGTGGAACTCCATTTTGGTCAATAGATGAAAGAAGTAAGAGAAAACTAAATGTACATGTTAACGAAATGCAGATGTTAACAAGACTAATCCATGGGGACAAAATGCTTAAGTATCTGTCCTTAGGTACAGTGCACTGCTTATGCAAGCAGACTTTAAGGAACTTGTTAAGTATGACATCTGCTTACACACAGAACCCTCCACACTGGGGCTACAAATTCACCAACACCTAAACAGAGTATATGCCCTGGAAAACAAAGTGTTCAATATACTCTCATCCTCCAAGCATCACTGGGCTCAGGTATGCCTGAACTGCATTAGCTGAAAAGTCATGAAGAATGAGCTAAACCCCCCACACCATCTTCCCACTGAAAAAAAAAGAAAAAAAGAAAAAAAAGAAAAAACAGAAAGAAAAACGAGGGGGACAGGTAGAAAGAAAAAGTCCTGAACACCTAAGCCACTCCTACTGGTCAAGTTACATTTCCATACCATTTTGGTAAGATGTCAAAAACTGTCAAAAGATCAGTGCCTAATATAGTGAGACTGTAAAGCATATAATAAAGCAATAGTTAGTATTTTCCATAAGCACATCTTGCACATATTTGTTTTTCTAAATCAAGTGTCTAAACAGGGTAAAATTTACAAATTATTATTAGCTCAAATCAGCACAAGAGGTTTTCTAGCAACACAATCATCCACATTCAACCCTGCTCTAATCATCCGCATTCAGCAGTCTGACTTCAATTAGTTGTGGATGCTGAAGAGGCTTCTAGTAAATAATTAGGAAGTAAGTTTTTTTCAGGTTATAGAATGTTTAACAACTATTTTCCTAGCCAAATAAATATTCCACGTTGTGCAGTCTGGTTTTACCACAGAACTACTACGTCCAAATATTTTAAAGAAACAACATTCCTGAAGACAAATCTTTTTCAAACTTGGATTTGATAGGCAGGAATAAAGCAGACACTTAAAACCTATGGAAAGTACCTCCTTATTTTTGTTCTTTTATGTAAGCAACTGCTGCAGAAGGTTTGAAGGATGCTGCATGAATTGGTAACATTTAGTTTCACACACTGGGTGCACCTAGACTGTGCTCTTTAACCAAACCCAACTGTAACTGAAGTTGCAATACAAACACTGTGGTATTAAGCATACAAGAAAACCACCACACAACTGTTGGCTCGAAGGGTAGTGATGTGGTTAGACAGCATTTTTAATCTGGATTTTTTTATTCTTAATCCTTTCTAAAAAGCACATAAAACCTTACAAATTCTCACAGTATGCCCTCTAATCTTTCTAATACCAAAGCAGACTAATGTATTTCTAGCATTTTTTACTGGGAACAAATCTATGTCACTTAATAGTCTGCTCACAAAAATAAACCCAAGAAAGCAAACACTCAAAAATCCAGCTCTTAGTTTTGCTGCTTCTTATTATTTTATATTATTGAATACTTACCATCAGCTTCCTACACAGCCATTAAACTAGACTAATTTTCTTTTTATCAAGTCCTTCCTCCGAAGCAGAAGAATTATTAGTTTCAGAGGGGGCATGTGTATGCACATGAGAGAACAAGCTCTGACAAGTGAGAGGAAAACAGAGCTGCTTGCTGAAAAACCTCTGCTTGGTTTACTGAGACAGCAATTCCAGTCCTAAGCAGCACATTTCTACTTGGTCCAGCTATTCTGTTATTTTAGACAGACTGCCCTCAATAACCTCTGAACCATCTCTGAAATCTGGATAGAACCTTTTGAAGCCTTTAAAAATAGGAGCAAAAAGACAGACAGCCCAGGGGTTGGAGCATTTGTCTGCTGTTTGGGACTCCTGGTTGAATTTCCTGCTCCATAATGGGCTGCCTGCATGACCTCAGGCAAGTCACTAAGCCTCTCTTTTGCCACAGCTCCTCATTTGTAAACTTGGGATTATTGTACTTCCTTACTAGAAAAAAGTGCTGTGAAGATGACTATATTAGAGAGTGGGAATCAGGCTACAGTAAGAGGACCTCATATACAGCATAACTAGCAAAAAGCACAAAACTACCATAAATTTACAGGATGCTGGATCTCATTACAGCTCTCTTATTTTTATAAACAATTCACTCTGTGTGTGTTTCAAAAGGCACTCAATTTACTAGGCAGAATTTATTTCCTTACACAGATCTCTGAATTCAACAGTTTTGCTAAGGACAAAATTTTATCAACTATGCTTCAAAACCATCAGTATTTAAAAGGGATTCTTTAATTTCTAAACCTGCTTGACAGCTTTCTTGTTTTCACACATCTTATTTCCTTTACTACAGGCTCTTTCTTTGTCACAAATACAAACACCTAATTACTCTATTTCTATACAAATCTGTAACTGAACACATTCTCCACAAAGCTACAGAAATTAATTTTTGCAGCCAGATGACCTGTGACTATCTTTCAGCCTTACATTCCAAGACCACATCCTGCCTCCTGACAGCGACCAGCACCCGAGAAGCAGCGTGTAATGAGAACAATCAGCCATGGAAAATCAGCAAAGGGGATGAAGGCGTGTGTAGAGTTAGCAGATGGGAAGCAGTTGGAAGTCAGAATGGGAAGAGAGGGACACATAACCCCACCACTCATAGCCACCCCATTCCAGGCAGCTTCTCCTTTAGACCTTTCCACTTGAGTCGCCTCTGGTAAGGGAATAAGAACAAGACTGTGCTGTTGCAAGTAAGACTAATTTGAACTGGACATGCTATAAACACAAAAGAAATAGATCTTTTATTTCTCTAAGGGAACAATAGGCTAATGTCCTCAAATCATGCTTTTGTGATGTTCAGATCTTGCTGTGCCTGTGCTCTACTATTTGGAGGTCTTGCCAAGTGTTGTGGTCAAGCAGAGGCTCAGAATGAGTCCTGACACTATAGAAGCAAAAAGAGATTTTGCATCAGTGCTGACTTGACTTATGTTTCTTATGTTGTTTCATCCATAAATGATCATCATCATCTCACTTCTTTTCTACATACCTGGATTCTAGAAAAGCCCTTTTGTCATACAGATTTTCATGGCATTTTCTACCCAGATCCCTGGATGTCCTGTCTTTTTCTCAGCTAAATTTGCTGTCGACTATTAGAACACGGCAGAAAGAACATGATCAGATGAGAAATCTTTATGCACAATTCCATAATCCAAAAATTTTGCAAGCTTAAGTTTAGGCAATACCACATGTGTAAAATCCCTGTGTAGATTCCCACATTATGCATTAGCATAACTGTCCCACACAAATGGGAATTACAGATCAACTTGCAATTTGTGCTAAAGCTTAGGCTCACTAAAATAGTAGCTAAAAAACTCTCCATTAATTTACTATTTCTCTTGGGAAAAAGAAATTTTCATGTCAAAGATTTTCCCAGAGGTAAGCAGGTTCTTCAAATCCCATCATTTCAGTTCCTTGCAATTCACACTCAACAAGTCAGCCATGAGACTTTGCAGTAGCATGAATATTGTATACAGAAAAAGTAAAGAACAGGTTCAAAATCTTCTAGGTGCTCTTTTTAAAAAAATACTGTTGCAGCCCCTATGTTTTATTCTTATACAATAATGTTCTGTAGGCTGCTGTGAAGACTAAAACACTGCCAAGCTCCAAAGGCAATGTACACATGTGAGACTGTGACACTTTGAGCTATGAAGTACAGAGTTTTCTGAAATGAGGCTAGGTCATGTTCTTATATAGCATCATGCAGTACCTTCTAGGAGTTCAGGCTACACAGTTTGAGAATAGATGAGAACAAAAGCATTTGGTGGCAGATTTCCCTTAGTCTACTTGCTTGCAACTAAAAGGATAACTGTTTCTATGTACTCTTTCAGGCCTTCTGCAATACTCAGTTCATTAGGTTTTACTGAATATACAGACCACAACAGCAGAAGTGTCCATATGTAACAGTAGCTAAACCAGTGTGACTGAGAATAAACATCATTCATATTCACCTGACAAGCCTCTAAAAGAGTTTAAAAGATATTGATGTACAGCTTGTGTGACACAGTACTGAACTATTTCTAGCACACCAGGCAGAGAGTAAGAAGCCATTCTATTTGAATAAACGAT
Source organism: Phaethornis superciliosus (assembly GCA_023637945.1). NCBI lineage: Eukaryota > Metazoa > Chordata > Aves > Apodiformes > Trochilidae > Phaethornis > Phaethornis superciliosus. The sequence continues at coordinate 28,330,783 of JAJQWJ010000007.1, forward strand.
AAATTTGGAGCTTTTATTATATTTGTGTAAATAATATGGCATGGGTTTTAATCTGAAATGGTTTCCATGGTACAATTACACAGGTGGGTGAGGAATTCCATCCTAATCTTTTATAAAAGAATAACTCAAGATCATACTAAGTGACCTACCTTTATTTAAAGACAGTTTATTAGAGCAAAAGTATGATGAAAGTCTAAACCTCTATTTATATACATTGTATAAGAAAAAAAATATTCCATGTGTTCTTATCAAGGAAAAAGAAAATCATAAGCCCTTTGTATTGTCTGGTGAATAAATCACTAATCAGGATGTGCACTATAAACAGTTGTAACCGTTCTCTAATTTTCTCTACTTAACAGTGCTGTTTAGGGTACTAAAGATACCAGGCCCACTGGATTTGTACAGGTATCTAAATTTACCTACTGTCAGTAGTCATGTTGCTGCAAAAAACCACATCCAACATGAGCCCCAATACACGTCTTTGCACAACTCTATCCTAATGGTTTACTGATATATTACATTAGCTGCAAAGGGTATTTCAGGCACTCACAAGGAGGCTGAAAAAAAAATATGAGCCCAATATGGATGTATATCTTTGATAACATAAACTCTTCTTGATTACAAACAGACATGCTACATTATTCAACTATTCCATAACCACTGAGCATTAAGCTTTAAGAAAAAACATGCCTATTACAAAGCAGATAAACATGTGTCTTAAAAGAATGCAATGACATTTTAAGACTAAAAACCTTGCATGTTTAATTTGAAACATCAGACTAAGATGCAGTAAATTAGAAAAGACCACAAGAAACACAGCTTCTTAACAGCTGTTATCTTAGAAGAAATGGGAGAAACTAAATGTGACATGCATCGGGCAGGTTCAGTACAGCATCCGTACATGAGAATTATTTTAAAGCAGCAAATTGAAGCCAGAGGGAAACCCAGATGGCAAACGGGATGCAAGTTAAGCTTGATCTTGGTGATTCCAAAGAGGCTTCCAGTAGAAGTATGTCGGGAAGAGTAATTCAATCTGACTTCAAAACCTGCCACAATTCTAGTTTACAAGCTAGATTAAATAAAAAATCAAGACAAAAGTTTGGGGTTTTTTTTGTACTAAGCAGCAGGTCACTGTTAAAATTCTACCAATTTTCCTTTAAAGGATTATTTCTAGTACTCAATATATACCAAAATCAAACACCTCAGAGTATAGGAAATGCTTGGACTAAAAAAAAAAAAAAAATCTGTCTGAATTTCATCACTGACAGCTGGCCTTAAAACGGAACAAATTTCTAATCTTTCCTTTTATAGTCCTTAAAGAAGGATTTTCAGGATATGCAGAGCATGCACTTGCAATATCTGAAGAAAGAAAAACCACACCAGTCCTCCTCATCTTATCAACAAACATTTGCACTTAATTTTTATATTATATAATATTAGTGCTTTACAAAGTAAAGGAAATAACCGATTGAAGCTGGTGTTTATGGTAGAAACATGCATACAAAGATCACTCAAAATTCCAGGAGACTTCTGTGTATGGGTATGACCTTGACCAAAGAACATCAGGATCTAGACTAACCTATTCTTGCAGAAAGGAGGAGTTTTTCCAGTGCAGTGCTGCTTTTCAGGACACACGGTGATGCAAGCAGTAGAGAAACATGTAGGGAGATATTTTTGGGGGGTCATCTTCACACTGCAGATGAGAATTTCTGAGCTCTTTCCTCTCACCAGCTCACATGTGTGTGGCATCAGAACAACACAGAACACCTGAGTCTCACCTAGGAACCTCAGCTGCCCGTGGATTTAGGAGAGTTTCAGTGAAATATTTGAAGTAGAGACTCCTGAAACCTTGCCATGTAACCTGTCACTGGCAACCATGTGGAGGTAAAGCATGTCAGAAGTTGACAATAGCACAAAGTTTCAACTTGTAGCTCCAGCTCTGGCTTCAGACCTTAACACTCAAAATACCCAAGCCCAATAATGCTGCTTTGCTAATAGCAGTACTTAGCACTTAATACCTTCCATCCAAGGCCCTTAAAAATAATTTATATGCATTAGCTTTCCCAGCATTGTGAAAGAACAATGATTCAGAAGATTCCATGTATCAGTAATTATAGTATAAGACTATAAAGATGGGAGACAATAAAAAAAAATAAAATCAGGAAAGAACCAGGGACTGAATTTTTAAAATTAGTTTTCTAAAAGGAAAGACAAATATTTCCTATTTATCTTTTTACAGTAATTCTTTTTAGTTGAGAGCAGGTTTCATCAGGTCTTCTGTTAGTGCTAAGTTTAACTCTGGAGCAAGTTAGCATGGAGAAAGTTTTGAAAGGTTTGCCTACCATTTGATTTAAATAAAAAGGTTTATAGAAAATTAATATTTTATGATGTCATAGCAGTAGTAGAACAGTGTGCTAAATCAGCAGTTTACAGTGAAGTTGTCTGTTGGGTTTTGTGTATTTATTTATTTTTTTAGGTTCTACATTTCACAGAGTAACCACAACATTAACTTTACTTGATTCTGATGCTGCAGGTGGCCAATTGTTATTGCTCATTTCCAAGCCAGTAGGATCATAAAATTGCATGAAAGGTGAGTCATGGAAAATTTGTGGTTCGTAAAACACGGAATTTTTAGCCTCTAAATTTTGCTTTGTACTTCAGTTTCAAATACAGCCAGAACTCAAAAAAATAAAGATAGACAAAAGTCTGCCAAGTTCTGTGCCATTTGGGAAAATGAACACATGTACTCTATTGGCTGAGGTGTGTGAACCCTGGGGTAACATTGGAAAGAAACCTATTAACTTCAGCCAGAGATAGACTGGGCCATGGTTAGACATCACTAAATTTCAAGTTATACTGCAAATACCTAATACTAAAGGAATTAGGCTCATTTGTTTGAAATAGCCACTGGTTCTTCATGCTGAGATACTCTGCAAAAGGCCAAATTCTGTGCTGCCTTCCATTCTATGAAGTCCCATCACCTTTCAGCAGAAACCTGGCCCATAAATTCTCCTCCAAGTTTATTTCTTCTTGAAACAGCAGTTTTGTTCATGTATACAAGCCAGTGTACTCCAATAATCACTGGTTATACATCTACCCTTAACAATAGATTTTGCACTGTAAAGGAAGAAGAAACACCACCTTTCTGAAAAAGTTATAACCTAGCTGTGAGATGAGCCTATACAACGACAACATTTTTTTTTCTTTTTTTCCCCCTCCTTAATTAATTAAGAGTTGGGTTTGTTACATAAATGCATGAGATAGCATTCTAAACTTATTGCTGCAAGATGCTCCAGAGTCAGTTCACAGGACTGAAAAGAACATCTGCAATTAGATTGAAGAACAAAATTTTCCACGGTGCTAACAGCTCTCTAAACTTCAGGTTCAAGCAATCTCTACTACAGAGAATGAGTTTATGGTTAGGTCCACAACACCCCAGCCCCACATTATTTGTCTGACATAGGACAGGTTCCTCTGACCTTTTTTCTCTCCATTCATGGAAAGAATGAAGTGAAAGCTTTAAGAGTGCCATCGAAGAGAGCTCTACCACAGATCATCAAGAAGTTAAGGCAGTCTTCAGATGGCAAAATGTGAACTTCCATGTGCATCCTTTGATCTAGAAACTTCTTTTCTACTTTACCTTTACTGTCCAGGTTTTAGCAGTGATGTGACAAAATAAGACCAACTCCTAACACTGAAGCCATCTGTCTGCTCTTGTCACAGCTAGTAAAGGTTCCACATCCAGTGCTGCATGCTATACTCCAAGCCTGAACCAGGTGGAAACTTTGGAAATAAGCAAGGAAAAAGTGGGAATATTGTTATAAATTCTTATATGAAATAATTCCCCAAATGGGCCCCACTAGGTGAAGAAGTTAAGGTGGTAATTATATTTAAACACTTAACAGCTTGCTGCAAAGAGAATGAAAACAAATTTATTCTCAATGTACATGGGAAATAAACTGTGAAGTCATGAGCTTTTAATTGTACCAGGGACAGTTTAGACATTATAGAAAAAGTTTAATAAATAAGCATTGAAGCACTCCTGGAAGAAATTGCCTAAGGGGTCTATGGAGTCTTGGTTGTTGGAAGCCATACAAATGTGTGTCAGGAATGACATGTACAGTTGATTTAGTCTTGGACGTGGGAAAGACTGGATGGCCCTCTGAAGTCCCTTCCAATCCCATGACTCTATGATTCATCTGACAATTGATGTTACATTTGGACTAGGATACAGGACTTTCACATGCTGGAGATGGGCCAGCAAGACAGCTATTACTCTGTGGAGAGCACTATAAATCTGAAATGAAACAACTGTCACAAGGTAAAAAAAAAAAGTCAGCCTATGAAATTCACAACAAAATCAATATATAAATCATTCACATTGCAGAGCTTTGTGAGGAAGGAGACAGAAGGAATCTGGTTTAATCTTACTTAAGCGCCAGTTTGCAAATCTCAGCCAAATGTCCATTTCTGGTAGGAACTGAACACAGCTTTCATTTGAGACTGCAGGGAGTGGGACATGCAGGCAAAGAAATCAATGGCTCGAAATACATTTCCATTTTCAAACATGAAGAAACCAGCCTGTTCCGTTCAAACACCTCACTGCATGAAAGAGCTCTTTTCCATACTTTTTACTGCATTTGTAAATTAGAGTTATAGTAATTAGATCACATCACATTTTTTCATCTGTGTCTTACAAAGCATACGATGCATACTCTCAAAGCTATCAGCTTAAAAGCACACATAAAAGAAGATTCAGATGTGAAACAGTGTTTTGGAGTCTCTTCACATTTCAGTGGGCCTGGTATGAAAGGAAGAATGGTTCAATTCACTCTGAAATCCAAGTCTGTCCTGACTGCTCTGCTTCCAGCTGGGAGACAAGCCCCAAAAGGGCCGATTTTCCTTCTTCTGCATGGAATTTCAAGAGAATGGTGCTTCTCATGAAATCTGGGCCCCATCCAATCCTCAACCCCTCTTTACACACTATATCTGCTTGATAAATTTATCAACATTTACTTTATCAGCAGGGGAAAAAAAAAACAAAAAGATGGTAAGAATAGTAAAATCTTTGTATCATGTGGACAAACCAAACATTTTCCTATTCCTTTTAGAAAGGTGAAAACTGAGCAAGGGGCAGCATTGTGATGTTCTGGTGAAAGTGTTCTATAGGGGCTTGATCCTGTCAGTCAAGTAATGTGTCTATCACATTTGGATTAAGTGGCTTGACTCTCCTCCTGGGCAGCAAAAGATGGGAGGTGAATGCAATTTGATGTCATTGCCAGGCAGAGATGAGCCCCAGCAAGGACAGAAGAGAGGAAAAAAATTGAGGATTGAGATTACAAACAAAGAAGAGAATAAAAAGGAAAAAGCAATCAGAAGGAGATTAAAAAGACAACTCTGACAATGCAGAAAGGCACTGTGAAGGGGGTAAGAGTCTGGTCAGTCACACAGGCAGAGAGAATAAAATGAAGACTGTATGATGAAGACTGTCAAAAGCCAACTACTTTTCAGCTATCCTGGCAGTATAGTTGAGAACCATGACAGCTCCACTGTTGAATTCTACAGTTTTAACTGAATGAACTCCAGGATGTTTTGATTTTTGCCCCTCAAATAAGAACAGACAAATAATCCAAGAATGACTGACGTTCATACAAACTTCTTTTGACTGACTCCCAAAAAGTCAGATTGTTGAAGAATCATTCACCCCCATGCCTTCCTCCCAATTTTTCAAGCTGTGTTGTTTGCAAAGCCAGTCAGTTTTACATTTCTCTCCATCCAAGTGCCTCACTCAATCTGTCTAGTTGCCAGTACAGGGCAATTCTTCTTTATATGAGATCCCATCAACCTCTCTGGATGCCAATACTGAAAATGAAGAGGTCAGAAAGATGCCAATTACCCAAGTGTTTACACAGATGTGAATAAAAATGTGAGACTTTGATATTAAAAACAGACAAAAGCATTCTTCACTTTCTTAAAGAGCAAGCATTAAGGAAGATTTTTTAAAAACACATATGAAAAAAGATTGCAATATTCTTCAAATATTGCTGACATTTCACATCCCATTACCTCTTTTTGTATACTTCTTGTAGATAGAAAAATTGTTCATGTTTTCTCCATTCTCAGTTCCTTTAACATGTAGTTCCTACCAGAGATTTATTCTTTAATTATACATTAAGAGAAACAGCCCTTTCTTTCCCTTAAATTAGCTCACCTCCACCACACTGAGATACTTATACTTCTTAACAGATCAGCATATTGATACCTTGACATTAAAATTTGATCTTTATCTGTCAGACTTATTCTGACAATACATATTAGCCATGGAGGACAGAGGGCAGAACCCAGATACTTTCTGTGTTTTGTTCCTGGTCCCTATTCCTGTTATCCCACTAGTAGTGGGATGTGAGTCGTGTATCTGAGGTGAGCAACAGACAAAAAAACATTGTCCCACCTCAGCTTCCCCGAAGTCTGCAGGAAAGATTGCCAGTGCCTCTAGCTAGACCTCAGGAGGGAACCAGATCCAAGCAACCAGGCAAGCTCTTCATCCACAAGCACTTGCCAGGAAACTACTTCTCAATACAGAGCTTTGCAAACTCTGAAAACCAGTTTAGAAGTGGGTGCACTTTAAACTCTGCAGAGAAGCTCTAAGTCAGATGTGCCTTGGGGTATTCATTTATCAATTAAACTTGGTATGCCTTGGTTCTAGAATGTGTCCATGAACAAAAGATTCTTAATTAACTTGGAAATAATAAAAGCAATGGGAAACCTGGCCTTTGATTAGTATCAATTGGATTTAAAATTCCAAAGAATTTTGTAAACCTTGGGAAAGGGTTTCAGAAAATACCAATGAAGACAATTTCAAGGATAATCTCTATCCAGAACCAGTAAATAGGGAGTGGAAGACATTGCAGAGGTACACAAACAGAAAGTTCATCAGTCTTGCTAAGGAAATTCCTGGAATATTTGTACCTCGTGATACATACCTTGTGATCATGGAATGCTTAGACTTCAGTTTTAAAAAAAGCCTCCAATATCACATGCAGAATAATTTACTGTTGAAAAATGTTGTGAGCACAAACACTCACGGAAAGAAACAAAGCACCTAAATACCTAATTATCTCAAGAAAGAAGAAAAGAGAGGAGAAGAGAAGAGAAGAGAAGAGAAGAGAAGAGAAAAAGGAAGAGACCTAAATTACATCAAAAGGCATCAGAATGAGGATTTTTTTAAACATTAAGTAGTGTTGCTGAGAAATCAAGCTGTGAAGACAAGGGGATAAATATAAAGTAAGTTATGAAAATAAAAACAAATATATAGACTAGATATGTGTATCACTCAACAACTCCAAACCAATGCAACAATATTTTGACAAGTATAAGCAAATCCTAAATCTTTGGTAACCACCTCTAGGATCCACAGCACAGTAAGCTAAGCTGACAGTAAAAGCACCTTTTTGCATAGCAAGTTACAGGTCTGTAATGGAATTCCTACTATGCTACTGCATCAGAATTTTGGTCACCCAACCCCAGCAGTGCATTAGCACACAAGCTCAGGCAAGCAGCATAAGGATGTCACACATTGTAGCTTACAACACAGTAAGACTTCTGTGTCTCAAATATTGTTCTACTTTTTCCTGTAACTGCCATCATTTCACTACTGTTTCCAATGCCCACAGATCCCTTCCGTGCTGACACATTTCCACATTTCCCTGCTAAAAGAATTTCTGCAAAATATTTACTTGTTAATCAAATCACACATCATCCTGTGCTCCTGCTTAGCCAGTTTTTCACAGCATCATACTATTGACTACTGCACTGAAACCACAGCTGTGTTAGCTTTCAGATGTTGTTTTGGGGCTGGTGGTATGGAGTGGTTTTGGTTTGATTTGGTTTGTTGTGGGGTTTACTTCATCATCTAGATCTCTCCCATGCCTCTGTGACACGTCAGTGTCAAACGTGACCTCTGAATAACTCTAATGAAGACATACAGCAACTTCATATATAAAGCAGGTCCCAATTTTATTGCTGTCTATGCCCTCCATGAGGCTCTCATCTGTCCTCCAACAGCAAAACACAAACTGATTTGAGAAGTTCCAAGTTCCTATGTAAACCATCATCTTCTTCCCCTGCATTTCTTCATGGCAGTATTCAATTCATTGGGCTCTGTTAAAAAGCTCATCTGCTGTTTCTTGAGGTTCTGTTTGGTTTGTTTGTGGGGGTTTTTTTGAGGGTGTGAGTGCTTACTTTCAGCTTGGGAGGGTTTTTTCTACTCAATACCTTAATTCCTCACATGGCTGCTGAGATGATCAACTGTTTTCTTCCTGTCTCCTCTGTCCTCCCACAGCAATGACAATGTTCCAACAACATCATCGTCAGATGCATTTTAGATGTAGAGCAGTACAGTGATGTATTCTATGGACATTATTAGTGATGAGTAAAACAATACATGCACAGTTTATGATGCAACAGAATACTTAAAGGTAAAGCACAGAGGCCAGATAAGAAAAGGTATCTAATGCTTTTATGATTACTATTATGTTTCCATAAGGGAATGGAATGTCCTAAGGTGAGGAGATAAATTTTAAGCTGATATAAATCAGTCAGTTTTCCCAGGATCACAAAAGTAAACCAGTTCACACTGGCTAGGGATCTGGTAGCACATCTTCCTGTAAAAACCTTGGCAGCTCAGTGTAAGCCTATTAATCATGAACTACAGTACAACAGACTTCTGTGAGATCTGCAGTCACAATGAACCCACATTATTTATTCTATATCTTATCTAGCAGGAAAAGCCAGCCTCCAGGAATCTGCCTGGCGAGGTACAGGACAATGGATGATTTCTGCCTCTGAGGCAACAGACTCATATTTGGAATTACTAGTTTATCTGAAACCAAAGGTAGAGTAGCTAGCAAGAGATGCTTCTTCAGATTAAGGAGCATGGTCTTGTTTTCCAATACCTGAGTATTTCAAAGCATTTTTCATTGATAATGATAACACTGATAACAGATTACCTTTAAACAGAGTAATCCAGGCAAATTCCACAGAAGATCTATAAATCTGAAGAGAGGATAGGGAGCTCAGACTTCCAGTTTCTGTTTCTAACCTTGAATCCATCTCTCTTTGTGATCTCTTCCTGACTGCATTCTCTCAGAGAACCTCCTGCTTGGTACAAGAACACTGGTAATCTCAGAGGTGGTTATGAGAGTTGGAGAGTTGGTTATTTTAAAACTACATTTGACAACTCTGGGTCAAAACCCTGATGTAAGAAATCAGTAGGGCCTGAGTCTTCAGTTTTTAATCTTTACTATCAGACCACTATGTGCCATACATCTTGACTTTGTATGAGCAGGAGTAACAGCTAAACAGTTTCTACATAAGAAACCATCAGCTAGCAGTTCTTTTAGAACAAACAGAGTGCCAAAATAGATTGCAGGTATTATGCAAATTGTCAAGAGGTACAAATTGAAGCTTAATGCTTTGTCATTAAAGCAAACATCAGAATCCACTCTGAAGCTTTTAAGTGTGGGGTGAGATGAAGTTTTGTTTTGAAGACATTGCAGGCCAAGTGATCTGAGGTAGCATTGTTGCTTATGTGTGGTTCTACAGTGTACATGTGAATGATTCACCCAACGACTGACAAAAACAGCTTTTCCAGTATCCTAGAAAATTACCTAGAAATACTGATGCTTTGCATTAATGTCAAAAACGCAGTCATGAACAGAAAAATAAAAATTACTCTTTCTTGAGCAGTGAGAAGAACAGATAAAATAAAAGCAAGGGCAATTCTTATCGCCAGGAAAGATACCAAAGAACTCACTGCAGCCCTGCTTTCTCTTTTTAAGTTTCTGATAGAGAATAATAGCAAGAACAAATAACAGGATGCAGCAGAATTCAAAATAAGAATCAGTTTGTTGGCTTAACAGACAAGAGTAGCTTTTCCAGCACTAATATCTAAGACCTTGAGATATCTGAAACAATTATTAACCACTTAGTACAGAGAGGCAGTTGCTTCTGTGCTGGAAAAAACAGAGACTACCTGGATTTATTGGTACTATACACGAGGAAAGATCTGGAAGAAAATGTGAAGTTAACTAATTTGTACAGGTTTTTGAGATCACTATTGGATATCCTCAGAATGAAAATTGAACAAAGAAGAAAATCACTCAATTAAAAAAAATGGTTTCTTGCAAGTCTAAAACTTAGGTCAATTTCCTGAAGTTGGCAAACATTTCAGTTACCATTGCCATCCCTAATCACTCCAAGTTTTTTCTTCCAGTATTGGCTTTTCTCTGAATTTGAAACCCAAGCCTAATGCAAACCCACATCAAGCACAAATGGGATAAAACAGATCCATGCTGAGCCTGTATGGGTAAAGCTGCAGAGATTCTTGCTGCTCTAGTCATAATTATAATTTTTCAACTGAAAAACTACTGGTCCAATTCAGCAAGTGACTGCTTTTCTCCTGTGCCACACAAAGCCACAGAAAAATGAAGCTAGCCTTCTGCTAGTTTTTTTAACCATGTTAGCTGGATACAGCAGCACAGAATCTTAGAAGCTTGTAAAATGAATTGAGCAGACAAATGCACTGTAGTTGTTTTTAGTTCAACAGGAGGCTCTAATATTGAATACATATGAAGGAAGAGACATGCTAAATTGAATGAGCCTGGAGGCTTAAAGTGATATTAATTCCTCTTGCATTCAGCCATGTGCACCCAATGATCAAAGGGATTTAGAAGCAAGAAGGGAATAATGGAAATATCAACACTCAGGAATACTGTGTTGCCTCAAGGCAGCACAGGACAGTAACAGATGTCAGGAAAGAAGCAGGGCTATCTCTTCTCACATCCAAAGGAGACAGGAACTACAGTCACACTGGATTTTCATGCATCAATCTCAAATCTTCAAGATGCTTCTACGAAAAGGGGCCAATTGCATTTCTACACTTCTGCTTTATAAACTTAGGAAATTTTTATATTAAATGTCACTAGTTATTGCTAGTTCCTCCTAGTGTGACTTAGAAGAGATGAGAGGAGATCACCAAAACATCACTGTAGAGACTGAAAATTAGCAGGTATCTCTGAAGAGGCAGAGACACCTGTTGAGTAAGCAAGTGTTTGAGCAAGAGCACTTGCCACAGGAAAACAAATCCTTGCTTTAAGTTGGTTAAAAATGCCTTCCCAGATCCAGCATGTGTATTTTGCATTATCCAGAACTTACCATGAACTAATCTAAAAATATTAGCTGACAAAAAAAAAAAACAAAAACCAAATCAAGATTCAGATCAATGTTTAGCCTGAAAGCTCTTCCACAAGCACATCAGACATTTTCAAGTATTAGTTATGGCATGGTATTTTTCTAGCAGTCAGTTTTCTGTCCTGGGGGAAGTTATCCTTGTTAAATGGTGGAGCAGAAAAATAGGAATTGGCTTCCCAAGTTATTTCAAGCAGTGCTATTCCAATCTAGAATACAAACAGAAAATACAGGAAGCAATTGTTTTGGTTTGGTTTTGCTTTGTTTGAGACTTTTTTTCCAGGCTCACACAAAGATAACAATACAAGGATAACTGCTGTGAAAACCCTGATCAAACAAAAAAAAAGTCAATATTATTTTTCTTTAAATATTAATTCTTTGAAACACTATATTTGCAGAGTTCTCCAACATGCACAGTTTTCCTGAAAGTGAAGTAACTCCACTGGCATTGATAGAGTTAACCTAGATTTAGGCCACCATAAGTAGAGTAATCAGGTATGTCCATGTTTTCCTGTTTTCTTCCTGACCTATATTTCTCCTACACTTATGCTGGGGAAGGTGGGGAGGAGAAAAATCACAGAAAACCATATTAGGTGAGAATAGAACTTCCTTGTAGATAGAAGGTCAGCAGGTGCTACCTACAATATTAAATTAAGACAAATTAGGAGACTATCCAGTTGGAAGACCAGGGGGATTCTAGGGGCACCTCTAATTACCCACTTTATTTTTATACAAAGTAGAAGCTCAGACTGCTAGTCTTGAAGTAACACACTGATGAATGATTGAGGATTACCAAGTGGTTATGTCACAGATATCATTTTTTCCTTGCTTTTCTACCTGTTGCTGTGACCAAAGTGCTGATTGTTTCAAGCCAAGGTACATTGTACTGCTACAAGACAGACAAGAAGTAAGAAAGCTGAAGACTCTGGACATGTAGCCATCTCTTCCAAAGGGCTGCCCTTCTTTCTAACAGAGCAGAGCAAGATTATTCCAATTCCTTAAAGATAAAGAAGCAAACAAATATTCTAATGTTTGAGAAGGAAATAAAATACTCAGTAACTAGAAATAATCCAAGTCAGATCTCACTCACAGGCCATTTCTCTGCCAGTTCTGTTCATTGAGTGCTCATCTGGCTAAGGTTTGTCAAAGATTCTACTGTAAACCTTTCAGCATGACAGTAAACAACACTGAAGCTTGCACAGAAAGACTTTTAGCTGAGCTCAATATGACTGCACTTCCTAACCCAACTAATAACAAAAGTAAGTTTTCACAGTATTAGGGCCTCAACTGTTCTTTATGTTCTTGTGGAAAGACAGATAAACTAAACACTGGTATGTTATTTGTTTTTCAATTATACGCCAAACCTTAATTATCTCAAGGAACAGGCCTGATACTGAATAAGGATTTGTGTTTAAATAAGTAGTTGTAACTCATGTAAGGAATCACTTCATACTCAGCTTTAGCATTTAACCCAACTCAACTTAGCACTGGGTTAATACCCACATTCAAGTTCTGCTGAACTGACTTGGAAGGTTCCCCTGATTTAGCAGACTTTTGATCACTCCTTTTGGCAAACTTCAGTTACACTCTTCCAGTCCCTAGAGTGCAAAACATCTATCCAGAAAAGTGGAAAGTATTCTTGCAATAACCGGAGGCTGTTGGAAGAGAATTTGATTAAACACTCTCTCAAAGTATGTTTGCTTTGTTTTTGAAGTAGCAATTGTTTGTTCTTAAATGTTCTTTTTGTCTTTCTGCCCTAGTTTTTAAAAAAGTGCTAGTGATAACTTCTCTGATGACTGTATATATTTTTTTAATATTTTAAGTTTACTTTGGGAAGATCCTGTGATACCTTATAAATCTCCCAGAGAGCAGAAAATTATTTCTGTGGGCTTTCTTTCTGCCAGATTTCCCCATGCTATGTGTATTTTAACTACTACTTTCTTTAGATTGAAGTTCTGTCAGTGTTTTAACCCCACTTTTGCAGAGCTGCTATATCTTATGCATGCAAGATTCAGATCACCTGAACCTAAAATAGTCTGTTCAGGTGATAGCAAATTCCTTCCAACAAGATAAAGATTGTCAGTGTGCAAAATAAGGTAACAACAAGATCCTCAAAAAGAGATGTAGCTTCAGGAATAAAGGTGAATGATGGAAAATACATAAATGACTACTAAGGAGTTTCTAGCCTCTTTAAGCTTTCTGTGCTGTTACAAAGTTGCTTCTTTTCCCATTGTTTGGAGACGATCAAGTTGGTTTTGAACTACTTTTTTTTTTTAATAATTTTAAATTGTGGAAAAAAAAAATCAATGGGAGATGTGTGTTGTTAATTTTAAATAAATGGAATAGATAAATACAAGCCATGTAAAGCAAACCAGTGCTTCCTCTAGATCCAGCCATTTTCCCCCTAAGTCCTAATCCTAGTTATCCCTAAGAACCCTGTTGCAAGCTTCGTTGCTGCACCACTTTGCACACGCATAAAGCTCTTCATTAATTTGATGAATCTCTTTAGATAAGTAATATTAAGTATCCAAACATAGATGGAAATAAAAATGAAGCAACAACCGTGGAACAAGGATACAAAATTTTAGTACAGTTTTCAGTCAGAAAAATCATGATGAAGTCTTCAGGTGCAATATTATTATTGGCATCTGACAAAAATGGAATCCTTTGCAATAGTTTTGCATTTGAGCTAAGGAAGGAGGGAGGAAAGCAAATGCCTTAATGGCAGTGAAGGATTCTGAATTTAAGGGCACAGAAAGCATCACTTTAATGCAGAGTGGGGGCACTGCTGACAGGTTTAAGGCCCAGGAACAGAAATCCAATAAAATCTAAGTAAATAAGCACAGCTAAGTGAGATATTGGCTCCAAGATACTCAGCTCACACAGTGTGAAACTAGTTTGCATTGTTTACAAATACATACAATAAATAATCAGGCAAATCTGTCATTAATTAAAGCACTACGCAAAAAAAATTTACTATGGCTCTTACAGAAAGACATCTGTTAACTTGAACTATCCAGCCCAAAGAGCTTACAGAAACCTTTGCTTGTACATTACTTGGGTTTACCTTTTCTCTCCCTATTTCCTTTTCTGCTCTTACAGGTCACTTTATAGTCATGTTTTACAAATAAACTTGCTTCCCAGCATCAAAGAACATAATAATTTTGGCCCTATGCTTTACCATTACATCAGAGGCTCAACAAACAAAAATTATTTAACCAGAAAAGATTCTAAAGTTTTCAAAATACTTTGGAGACAAAGCTATTCTCCTATAAAGAAAATATATCATTTGTTTGTTCTACTACTTTACATAGTATTTGAAACTAACATGCTGAAAAGACCAACTTTTTCTTGTAGGGAATCTGAGCAACAAAGATAAAGTGTGAGCTAGATTTGCAGTTGTAAACTCTTCCCAGGACAAGCAGTTTTCCTATTAATGGATATTCTGTAATTATCTGCTTTCTGTGGTATGATCTTTCATTTTGATCCCACTGAGGAGATAATCAGCCATGGCATTGTGGCTTCTTTTTGGCTGAGCCAATTGCAGTGCATTCAAGCTAGGTTTTAATTTGTTTTAATTTATTTCACAGAGGTTACTAGCACAAACCAGCAAGGAAAAGCAGAGCATATGAATGGCTTCCACTGCTTTAAATGTGAACAGTCAAGATTAACTCCAGTGCATTAATTTTCCATCCTAACAAATGGTTTCACTTCCAGGCTCAACCCAACTTTCCGAACTGGACTGAATCCACTTGATACCCTGGTTATGCCTGGATCAGCTACTTCAGAGCAAGTACCTCTCATAAATCTCATTCACAGAGACTATCAGAAGGAAAAATAATATATCCAGTAACAGCCCAAAACCACAGCAGTGAATTTTCTGCTAATAAAAGTACTGCATTAACATGCTGGCAACTGCTATATTTTCAGTGCCGAAGACTCCTACAGTCTTCTGGTATCAGGTGCAGTGCCAGCACCTCACTGTGGTTAAGTTGGAAGTGCTTCCTCTCTTAGTGAGGGACCATGCATCCAAGGCAATTTGCAACTGATGAAGATTTGTATATCCCTTTAAACACCCACATTGTAGGAATAAAGTGGAAAAATAAAGCCAAACCCTAACCAAGCTGCTGTTGACAGCCCTGCACCAAGGCACCTCCTTTCTTAAAACAGAAAAAACTATTGACTTAATGTGTTATAGATTCCTACTAGGTAGGGACAGAAAAGATGTGTCATTTGAACTACTGAGTTTCTTCACAATACCAGGAGCCATCTTGACTTCCTTTCGCTCAGTATATTTACTCTGAGAAAGCATAAAACACTAAAGAAAACTGAGACCACAAAAAAATAAGGATTTTACAGCTGTTGGAAAACCAAAATATCTGCATTTGATCCTATAGGAACCATCAGGAGATTGGATCTGTAGTGGAAGTACTGCAGCATCAACAAACAGAAAAATAGATTAAGAAATACCTGCTTGTGACTGGGTTTTTTGCCAGCTCTTGACCCCTCATTTGTGCCAAAACTTGAAAAACACAAATACTAAAATAAAAAACCCCAATATTTTTAAATGCTGGAGAAGTATACTTAAATTTCTGGAATGAAACTCTAACCCAAACAATAAAACCATCTTCTGCTCTTTTGAATCTTGGCTGCCCCATCTATATTAAAATTGTTTCTTTTTGCCTACAATGACATCACCCAGTAATAGGGAAAATGGAAAACCATTGCAGGCTTAATAAAACAGCCCTTTAAAGGGCTAAAGATCCAAACCCCACTGAACTAATGAATTTACAGGAACAGGGCTACTGCCTTCAAGAGTTTTATACAGGTATTATTTGAAGGTCCAGACACGTAAGAACAGTAGAAAATAAGATAACTGAAAATGCAACCACTGACATCCCTTTAGCCAGAATAAGGCTATTCCAGATTGAACTTGTAATCTGAAAAGGGACAAAGAACATTTTTCATCAGTAGTAGAACTTTCAGAAGTTTAAAAATTGGCTAAAAAAATTGGTTTAAAAAATTTTAGTCTGGAATTTTTAAGTTTAATACTTGTAGTTAGTTGCTTCTCCTTTTATATAATAATGTTTATCTAAACTTCTTCAGAGATTTCTGAATTCACTTGAGAAGTAAACATTCGTGAGAGGGGACTGGAAGGATTACTATGCCTTGCATCAGTTTTTTGAGGATGTTTTGAAAGCTCTTTAATGAAGAGATCCTGAATTCTTTCTCTTTAAAGAGATCCTTTAAAGAGATCCTGAATTCTTTCTCTTGCATTGTAGCATCTTTGGGGGAGGAGGCAGGGAAGGAAGGTCCAATCACATCAAATATACCAAACTTTCCTTTAATTGGGATTTAACCAGAGCTGAGCCATGTCTGGCAAAAATATATGCCACTCTGTAAAAAAAAAAAAACCCAAAAAACTGAACCTCTCCTAGTCCCCATGAAATTTTCAGTATCTATAAAAATATTCCCATCTACACTGAGTTCCTCTAATACATATTTTATTTCTTCCCTAAGAAACTGTGTAAGGGAAAGTGTTTCCCACTTGTACCTGCAAGCCTGCCCAGAGGAGAACCTCTCCTCCCTCCTCATTCTCTAATTTCCAAGACCTTCAAAGTTGATAGTGCACTGCCATATCCACAGGTGCCATTTGCCATTGCTCAGTGTCAGTGCTTCAGCCTTTTCTCTTTGCCCTTAGCTGAAACTTAAAGTGGTTTTGGTGCCTTGTTAATGAGCAGACTTGGAATTACTGCACTTTTGGACTGTGCAGTATCATGCTTATTCAGAGCTAACAGGTACAGAATAAAGGTACAGTCCAGCTGGGTCTTTTCCTTTGTAAAAGGTAACTCAGGTTACATTCAAAAGTGATTGCTGAACCCAGAACATTACAGAAAATATAAGGAAGATAACACAAACACAAATGAGACAACCTGCCAAGAGAGTAGACATCATGGCCAGATACAGACTATCCTCTGTAAGTTACTGAGCAGTCTGCAAGCAGAGAAGGGAAGAGCATTATACAGATTTGACAGCAGTTTCATTTGTTATTAAAAAAAAAAAAAAAAAAAAAAAAAGAAAAAGAAAAAGAAAAAGCAGTACGGAATAATCATTCTTCTTTTCAGTCAAGCCTGGTGGTGCTAGGTTTATGATTCTCTACAATGAGGAATAAAATTCACCTCAAGATGTATTTGCATCTAAAGCAGAATTTCAGCCACCAACATCTGCCTTCTAAATTAGGACTCAGCAAAATTTTCAGGGTTACTCTATGTATGTTTGAGATTTTTGAACTCAGATGAAAAAAAAAACCCTTTAAAAAACCTGTTGTACAACCCCTTCTGTCTGGATATTTCTGAGATACACAAAAAGTCAGCAAGAATAGTAGGATGTAGAGACTGACAGCACACATAGAAAAGAATTTGCTACCTCCCTTACATTCCCTAGAATGCCCCAAAACCCATGCATCCTTCTGCATATACTGGTAATTGTGATCAATAAGCCTAAATCCTTCTCCAGTGTGCCCATACTACTCAATTCCTATGGATCTGAGACCAAGGCCATTTCCAAACATAACAAATAAGATGAAGTTTATATCTTTCCCCCAGAACAATCTGTGCATTTTGGAATAAACACAGTCTCAGAAGTAAGGTTACTTGAAATAAATAAAAATAAAAAATAATTAAAAAAAAAAAGAAGTTGTTTATATGAAAAGCAGTAGCACAAGGCAAATTTTTCATTCAGAGATAGAAATACTCTGCTGCTAATCTTGAAAATTTCACCTAAAAAACCTGATTGCTTTTCACCTTTTACTCTCAGACTCAGATGAATACATTCTCAATCAGATGTTTTTATAGGCTTACCTGTAACTGATGCACTGCCAGCTCTCCTTAAAACATTACTCCTACAAGAAGTGATTCACTTTCTGCAATGCCACACGGTTTCATTATCAGTAGCTGACTCCTCAGACAGACTGGGGATAGGGCTTATTTTCCTTTTGTGTTTCCATTTGAGTATGAGCTGAGAAGTGAGGTATTTTAAAAGATTGCCAGTTTTCCCATAGCCCTGACAGAAAGAGACAGCAGGCCTTCATGTGGCTGACACATCTAACAGTAATGCTACCCAGCTGCTCTTCATGGCTCACTTCAGTCAAATTACTATTACTGTTTTTAAAGGTCATGGCTACAGTAGACAAAATAACCCAAATCACCCGCAGTAAGCTTGAGTTTTCATTGAATTTCTCTGTTCACACAAAAAACTAACATAGGTTTCCCTTGATTCTTCTACCCAAATCTCACACTTGAGTGTGTTCTAGGCAGACACACACACTCGTGCTCACTGACTTTGGTCAAAAATGTTATGAGAGAGTTCTCAAAACTGCATAAATGGAATTAAAGCTCAAAAGTCTGTCTCTCTCCTGTGCTTTAAGAGTAGCTATATGCTCCAGTTTTACCCTACCTTACTTGTGCTATAGCACAAACAGAGATTCTATCCTATGGGTCTTTCAACACAATTTGCAGGCAGCCAGGCTGGTGTGACTGTCGTTAAAGCAAGATGATAACAATAGAGATATCAGCTATCAACATCTTGTAGGCCCTAAGGAGGCTCTCTCTTGGCACCAGTCATCAGGATGCTTTATAACAAACACCTGTCCTCAAGAATAAGACAACACAAGTGGCTTCTTAATAGGTCTTCAGGTTGGCTATAAATTGGGACACCAATTGGAAGCTTGAACTGGCAACTGAGAACTTGTACTGAATTCAGAGTTAGAAGAGATTATTCTTATCATGTTTGTCTGAGTTTGGTGGGTCACAGACCAAAGATAATCATGCAAGAATTCCTTCACTTACTAAATATCCTTTTTAGAGTAATCATCAAGCCATTCTAAGATGTCTCTAAAGCCTTATTACTATCTTTTAAGATTAATATTTTGTCATCTTAATTCCATTGACAGTTAAATTCTTTCCGAATTCAACCTCTGTGTCTAATACTACCTAATTCTATCATCAGTAACCTCCTGTGCAGGTAGGTACAATTCTAATGAATTAGAGTCCTGTTTTTATCCTTCTGAAAAGTTAAACAACTTCTTTAGTCTCTGGCTTCAAAGCATTTTTCCAGACAAGGAGTCATTCTTTTATCTCTTTCCTGAATCTTTTCCAGTTCCAGCCTCCTTCTTGAATTGTGGCTACAGGAACTGGATATGGGAAGTGTGCAATAGACTTCCTAGTGTTACAAACATTAATTATCTCCTCCTTGATGTTTCTTTCCCTTCACTACATCTCAGTGAGGGCTTAATGAGATCCCTTGCCTGCAGCATCACAATGACAGAGTTTATTTCCTTGTTTATCCAGTGCTATTTCCAAAACATTTCCAAAGCTGCTTTCTCAGATGAAACGTGCCATTTTCTGTGACCCACAGTCTACTGCCATATACATGATCTAACAAGTGTCTGTCAACAAACATGAATCTGCCTTTACAATGAAATCCACATATTATTTTATTATACATGATCTTCACAAAAAACAAATATTAAACCAAGCAAAAAAAAATTAAAAAAAACCAAACAAAATGCTGTGCCCCACTGAGCCTTGCATGGGGTCAGTAACCCCATAGAATTAAACATTTACCTAGAATCAGAACATGGTGTATACTACAGTCAGGGTGCTTCTAATATGAGAGAATTTTTCATAAGATTTCCATAGAAGCAAAAGTCAGGAGACATTAATGGCTTTGTAGGTGTTATACAGAAACACTGATATGAATGTGTGGATAAAATTAACTATTGAATTTGATGCATTTCTATTGGGTCTTGGAAATAAATACTGGTTTTTTATTGATGTATTAATAAACGAACAAGATTCACCTCTGATGCAGCTGATGCCAATGATGGATTTATTTGGAGCATTTAGCCTGCTAAACACATTAGTACAGGCCCAGCTGATAGAAAAAACATCCCTAGAGAGGTTGGTGCTTTCCCATCCAGAAATACTAAGAAAAAGCTATTGAATGATTTAGGGTTTTTTTCATACATATGATTTACAGAAATCTTCCATTGCTTCATGCTAATAACAGTTAGACAGGTAGCAAATATCACAAACTGGAAAAGAAAGCTTCAGCAGAAGAAAGAGCAAAGATTTTGCTAAAGCTGTTTTCTACTAAAAAGCCCATACATGGAAACCTATTTGGCATCTTCATTGGAGTTGAATTGGCTGAGTAAGATGGAAAGCAGTTCTGTATCTCATTACTGCCTCTACTATCACTAGCTGGAAACTTTGTGAAAACAGGCTCCTTTCACAGTTTAGATACAACTGTGCTGGTGCTGTAGTGTCTGGCTTTCTCTTTCCTTCTCCTTAGAGCAGATACATCTGCACAGAAAGGCTCTTTGTCTTTTCATGGCTTCATCTACCGCTGCTTATTTTCTACCTGATATCTCTATGTACCTGATATCTCCATGTAATATGGGAGACATTTCCTAAGTAACACTTAAAATGTCAGCAAAAGACAGATGAAATGCCACCACACAAACACATCTAATTAAATGCTCCTGACTTAATTTCAGTTTAACTTGGTGTAACATTCATTTTTGATAGCTAAATGCAGATAGATTTAGCTCTCTGAAAGAGCAGTGCAAATCAGTACACAGAAAGAGCAATATCAACAGATACCCAATCTTCAGTCAAGCTGAGAGATCAGTAAGTGCAGAGAAGGAGCAAGATGTGTAAGAAAAACTCTACTTTCATGTCAGGATTACCCTGAAATAAAGGATGACTGGAAAAGAGATCAAAAGCCATGATACATGCTTGACTGCAGTAGAACTATTTCTAAATAGCTGCATTGATAAGGGAGACATAACAGCTACTTTAATGGAACAGGAAAGGTTTCCTTACATATCATACAAGCCTAATCAGGGCAGTATAGTATTCTACAGACATATCCAGGCCAGTTCCAAAGCTAAAATACCAACATGAATGTGCTAATCCATTGGACTAATGATCATTCTTAAGATCTAAGCTAGTTTTTCCAAGTGTTTCTTTGTGTTAGCTGTATCAGCACTGAAAGCAAACTGTGGTCTCAATATTTTACTTTGCTTTTCTAGTTTAGGCAATACAGTTTCCATCCAGGAGCAGAAGAAATCTGTCTTCCATCATTACACTGTTAAGAGCCTAACACTAGGAAGACAACATCATCCACTAGGCAGAACAACAAAGTGCAGGAACTCAAATGCCTGACAACGTTTCTCAATAAAATTGTTTCATTTTTCTCTCTTTTTCTTCTTTTTATCTTTGGCTTTTGGTGCAAAGCATCTGTGTGGCTGTACAGAGACTAGTACAATGGCATCATAAGTCTTTTTTTTTTCAGTAGAACAAAAAATACTTTATCTCCTGTTTCCAGGTTCTCACAGTAGGGTAGGACTCTGTCTCACACTTAAAGCTGTCTGGAAAAAGGAATCCTATATTCAGTTTAGCCCAGAAAAAAACAAAAGCTTAAGTCAGCCACATAGCAGGAAGAACCATAGCCCCTTCACATACTGATTCTTTAGCTACTTGTTTCACAGCTAACACTGGAAATCAGTCTCCCCACCATCCTCTTCTCTCACTAATAAATTAATTTCTCTTATATTCACATACATTCAAAGAGTGCATTTGTTACAATTGTGCCATATGTGTTCAGACAAAACTGTCTCCACTCAGATTGGGCTCTTTAGACACAGTGAGATCAAACAGCTCACAAAATCCTTTGATGGAAATTTAATTCTTTAAAAATATGCACAAGGTAATTGAAAACACATTTTATGATATTTTAGATCATAAACAGTAGATATCTGGCTGGGTTGAACAAATAGCATTAAGCCTTTTTCTTCCTTCTGAAAAAACCACAGTGCTTGGCAGCATAAGGCACTGTTGCATCTTCTGTACCAGCACAGGGAAAGCACTGTTTATAACTAAGAGTTTGTGGTAGGATGCAAATCACACTCCAGCAGAACAAAGCATCTGTAAATATCAGTTATTGTTCATTCAAAGCCATTTTGTCATATTAGCATGTTTTTCCAACATCAAAACACAAGGTCTGGTTTTATTACATTTTTTTTTATACCTCCTTTCCTTTGCACAAGTATTCATGAAAAAGCAAAAGTAGGTATCCTTTGCTCACGACTCCAGCTGTATCATCAATCCTATGCACAGAAGCATAAAAAACTGTAAGATAAATGTTCAGAATATAAAGCATTCTGATTATTAAAACAAATTAATCTTTGCTCAATTGATATTTAAACCTCTTTGTCTTTGCTAGCACTGTGAAACATTAATAAAACAAATCTTTATAGTATATGGGCTTTATAGAACCAGCAGTTACAGAGACAGGCACACTGTTTATTGATTGACTGTCACACACACACACCTGCCAAAATGTTGGTTCCATCACTAGTACTTCATACATTTGCCATATGAATAAGGAAGCTCTGAGCAGCAAATGCCAGGGCAGTCCAAAACTTTACGACTTTATCCTGCCAGACTACTCTAACTTTGCTTCTGTTTGTGCAACAAGGCAGTCTTGTTAGATGTCAGAGATACCACTTCTAAGAACAGAACAACTGAGAACTCCTCATGTTCCTCTGAAAAAGATAGGATGTTAATGGGATGGACATTGAATGAGTCCTCCCTGAATGAGGACTTTGCTGGCAAAACCATTTAAGAAGACAGTACCTTTGTCAGAGTTAAATCACTGCACGGAAAGATGAAGGCCAGTCTAAAGGAGACTAATTTGTAGTCAAAGACAAAAAGTGCAAAATCAGCCTGAACTTACCTGACAGTTACTTAATTCCTCAAAGGAGTTAGGACCCAGCAGTCCGCAGGTGTTCAAAGGCTGTGGGAGAGTCTGCTTCAGACTCTGCCTCAATCACACACCAGCTCTAAGCTTCAGCCTCTCACATGACTTAATGCATGTGAAGGGCAAGGCAAATGTCTCAATGAGCTTAAAAGGTGTTTTAATAGTAAGAGCATAATGAGTCTGTCTCTCCCCATTCTCCAGTCCCTGAGGGAAAAGAGGTGGGGGAAACTGAGAACTGTCTGGGGTTTCCTTCTGTGGCAAAGCCACAGAAAAAATCTGCATCCTCAACACACCAGGAGTCAGGCTTGATTTGAGTGCATACTGCTCTTCATTATCTGCCATATCTTTGACAGACTCTGAGTAACCCAGTCCCTACCAACTGAACCACCTCAGTCCTATAAAGGAAACAGCTGTGATTTTTATTTCCCATAGTTGATGTTTCACTTCATCTCCTTCCAAGTCAGTGGCCCCTGAAAAACTACAGAAGTTGTACTCCTGACCTGGAACAACACAGACCAAGATATGTTTGAAAAGCAGGCCAGGACTGATGTTGTCTTTCACTAAGGTAAAATGCACCGTGCTGCTTGCTTCACCTTCCTCACTGTTTGAGGCACAAATGAGAGAGTAAAGGAATACCTTTGGTGAAACACTGGTACTCACCCACATGCTCTGCCTTCCCCTCTGACTACTCATGTTGGCAGGAGTCTTTTCATTGTGTGAGGTTTACAGAGAAGCCCTTATTTTATAGAAAACGTTTCCCTCACTTCAGAAGCAGCAGTTGATGTGTAAACTAAGGCCTCCTGGCTTGTTCTACTGGAACAGATACAGTGACTGAGACATCTATGCATTTAAATGGTGGGGTATCATCCACATTTTAAGGCAATGCTTTCAGTTTCACAACAAGAATATGAATATAGTGCAAGTCTAAAAGGTTCCACTCTTCCATAAACTCATTTTAAGGTATTCTTCATCATAACCAAGGTTCTGAAAAGTGAAACAATCCCAAAAGACAGTGTAATCTAACAATAACCCAAGCTTTAAAGTGAAAGCAGTGTGAAACTGGAGGAACTGCAATTCATTGAGCAGGGAAGCATCTGTATGTAGGTAAAACCTAGCAGACCAGTGGTAAGGCAAAACTGAATAGGCTGCTTTTTGTTCTGCACCACCCTCCCCGTGTGAAGTGAAAGTACAGGAAAATGAAGTCTTTCCCTCTCACAAGTAAAGACAGAACAATGCAAATCACAGGGCAGCATTGACTTGTTAAACAGTTTCTGCTGGCTCTATTTTAAAGCTCTAAAGACTTTGAAGTGGAGTTGTAAACTCAATTGATTTCAAACAAAAGGCTAATGTAATCCACTTTCAGCACCAGTACCATGCTGGCAGTGAATACATCCTTCTCAGTAATAGAAATTACTTACTGGGGTTTAAAGCAATTCACTGCAGTGTTTTCAAGTCACTTAAGAAGTTGGATAGGAATGATCTTGGCTGAATTCAGCCACAGGGAAACAAAGCCAATCTCTGGACCTGTTTTACTGGGGAGACAGTAAGGCCTTAAAGAACACTGGCATTAACATCTGACACGTTCATGTGCCCTTTTTGTCCCAGACTGCTTCCAGGTGTTGCAGTTTTAAATGTGAAACATTACACTCATCCCTGGAGTGCAGCCATCTCTGAGGTGGGATGGACACCTCTACCTGTGCAAGGTCAGCAGGATCAGTCAGGGCAGTATCAGACATCAGCTGAAATGCCTGGGCAGCTGTCAGATTCAAATACTGCAGTATTGAGTTGGGAGTTTGCAAAAAGTTGCAGGGAGTTTGCAAAAAAACTGGCCAATCTTAAAAAAAAAAAAAAAATTATAACACAATTTGTGAAAATGCACCAATTTAGGACTTTGTGGCAACCAGATCAGAACTCTGCCAATTTGAAAAAGTTCTTGGAGGGAATTGATGAGAAGAATGTCTGACAGACTGAATAGAATTACCAGTTGTAGAGAGTAGGAAAAACAGGAGCAAATGGAACGTAGAACAGGTCAAAGATTTTAAACCTTTCCAATAAGTTTCACAGCATTTGGCCCCTTCCCTTGGAAAGTCCATGTGACACATCAGGCAGAGTAATGACTTCAGACAGAGTATGAGACTAGGCAGATTTTAAGGTGGCCTTGATAAAATTTTACTTATGCACATGAAAGCTGCACTGCCTGTTTCACTGTTTTTGAGTTCCTAAACAAAAGGCAGGACACATTTTAACAAACCCGGTGAGCTGGGATGGAAAAACCTGCAATAGAATTTTTTAAGGCCAGTGCTCAACAATGAACACCCAGACCAATTCAAACCCAGAAGTGATTCAGTCTTCCTGGGATAACTGCAGGCCTGTTCAAGGCCAAATGGATGGAAGACCATTTTGTCCTGCAAATGTATTCTGGACTGCATCAGCTCTTTGACAGTCCAGGTCTCCTGGCAAAAATCTAGTGTGCTATTAATGTCCAAATGGATTTGGACAAGAAGAATCTGCTTCCAAGAAGCTTCTGTAGACTAAAAGGATTTTTCTATTATAAATTCTAAATATTCATATTAATACTGTCATATTATTGACAGTTTTCAATGTCTATCTGCTCCTGGATTCTCCAGAACTGATTTCCACATGACCACAAGAGCTCTTCTTCGTGGATAATGTATCTAGACTGACGTCTTGGAAAGCTTTACTACTTTCCTTTTCTACTTTCATGCCACTTGACTCCACTCCATACAGAAGCACTTCGAGGCCAGCAGTCTTTTCATATAACTCGGATACTAAATTCTTTGTACATAATAGCAATTTGAAAAATATCAATAACAATCTGTAATTAGAGTAATTAAGTCATGTTTGATATAGAGAAAGAAGATTTGTATATGCATCTCAGCCTCTCAGAATGGTTATTTACCAGCTGGATCTGACTTATAATAAAAGCACATATAGTATATTTCTTTCATGTTGTCTAATGCAGATGAGCACAAAACAGTGTTTAAAGGGCATGCCAATTCCTCATGAGACAGACCACATAGCAGCAGCACTCTCCCTCTCCAATTAATAATTTTGTGCTAAATGAAAAACAGAAATTATTCTTTATTTCTGTCAGCAACAAAATAAAATATGCATTTCCCTGTCTCAAACTTCTACTTATCAGGTAGGAAGCACTCTTGGTCTCTTCTCCTTCAAAATAGGTAGGTATCAATCCAAAATCTGTCAAGGAGGCAAACCTTTTTGCTGGCCAATGGTGTCAAAGAATTCAGTAAGCATGAGACTACCAGCAGGCAAGTAAGTGACCAAATCCAGTTGAAATATTATGCCGAAGATCTATTCTCCCTGGCTGTATATTAATTTCATACTTTCTGTTGTTTACTGCTGCTCATCTATAGGTGATATTTCTTTAATTGAACAGATCTGGGCTGCACAGACACACAGAAGCCAGTTGTTGTTAACAGACTGTCCAACAAAATAATTCTCACTTTTATTACATGCCTCCTCGTTTTCCCAGCTGCTTTGATGCACAATGCAACAGTTAAGGTTCACCTTTAAAGTTGTGTCAGTGCCATTTAATTTAACGAATTAGCCATCCATTGAATGACTGAGAGGATTTCACACCTCAAGGTTTATTGTCTCAGGCTGCCTGCCAGCTCAGGTGGTTATGGCTGCAGCAGTTTCTAAACTCTTTGGACGGTTTCTTCACCACTACAAGAGGTGGAAAGGTAGTTTGAAAACTTCTGATCACACAAAATAGAGCACAAGTGTGGAATCTGGTTAGCCCACAAACCTTAGCTGGTCCTTTTCAAGGAAGCCTGCCTCACTCCTTTAGAAGTCCTGTGTTTAAACCACAGTTCTTCAATTTTCCTCAGGACAGTTTTTTTTGACAGGACATCCTTCTTAGGAAGGCACAAAAATTTCCTCAGCTTCCTGAATATGGGCTCTCTGGAGCTGCCTACATTCACACTGTATGCAAACTGTATTTTATATGCATGGCCAGAGAAGAAAGTAGTCATCTCTGCACCCCCAGAGAAGTGTGAGAGTTGGAATATCACGTAAACCACAAAAATAGGCAGTGGGCCAGACACCAGAAAGAAAAGCAATTCTTATTCCTAAGTACTCACTGGTTTCCTATTTATTGTAGTGGGAAGCATCCAAGTTCCCATTCCCAGTCTCTGGGACAAAATATACTGACTTTCTGAGCACACCACTACAGAGGTTAACAAACCAGCTTGCTTCTGCAGCTTCACTGCTCTGGTTCACACACCACTAATGTGACACTGGCATTGACCTGGAATTCACTAGTGGCAGTTACAGAATTAAACAAGCAAAATCCAGAACAACAAAATTTTATGTGCATTTTGCCCATGAGAAACACAATTGTCTGTCCCTTATCAGAAGAGCTTTACAGAAGTAACAGCTTACAGTCTCACTTCCTTCAAATTCAAACACAAAACAGAGCACCACACTGCCATCCCTTCCATGACAAAAGCAGGAAATGCCCCCCACCCATAATTTCAAGGAATACTTAAATCAAAAGTGGACAAACAGGGAGGTTAGGAGCAAAAAAGAGGTATACATCCCAAGTAGGAAAGCAACAACTAAATTAGGTAGATAACAGCAGTAAATAGCTGCAATAAATAAAAGTGGAAGAGGCTTCCAAGTCAATTAAAGCGAGCAAGCTGAAGTGAATGTATAAATGCTGCAGCAGAGACAAAACAGAATTGGAATCAGCACCTCACAAAGCAATTACTCTCCTGAAATTCATGGAGTCACACTGAAGAGGTAACTCAGAGACGTTCCTGGATGATGCTCTGGCAGACAGGGCTCCTACGTGCCTTGATGTATGAAGAGAGAGTAGCACAGAATATATATAAAGATGTAGTTTGAACACTAAGTGGAACATTACCAAAATACCATGCCTGTAAATGAAGTCTAACAGTTAGAGGTGTTGGAAAGCAAGCCATAAAAAAATGCCAGAGTGTCTCATTCTGTATATCCTATCTCCAGTGACCATCAGTAACACTCGCCTCAGGAAAGAACACATAAAAAAACAGTAAGCTTGCAGCAATTCTTTCCCAAATACACCCTCCTGGCTTCTGGCATTCAGCAGTTTATGGACTTGAGAAGCCAGACCACCATGTTTCATAGTTCCTGAGTTTAACCTCTATGAATTTAACCTCTTTCAGAACCCATTTTGACCTTCTTGACATTTTACCACAGCAAGTTCCACAATCAATTGCACATGCCTAGGAGTGAACAAAACAAAACAAACCAACCAACCAACCAAAAAAAAAATTTGCTGAATTTTACTGAGTCCTCCCGTTAGTGAAATGAAGCTATATGTGATTATTCCTTGTTTACCTTCTACACACCATTTCTAGTTCAGCCTCCAACCAAGATTTTTCCAACCTAAAGAGTCCTAGTTTACTGCCTGGTCATTCCATACCTGCAATTTTATGAACCTCTCTATGTCCTTCTCAGTTTTTTTAAGCCTTCTGAATTATAGTCAATATGAGATTTGAAAATGTCAGTGTTTGGTGTATTCTGTATTATAAGACCTAACTTTGTTATTTGCCCCCCCCCCTGAAACTGACAATCTGAAGAAGCCACCCACAGTAATGCCAAAACCACTTGCTCTACATAAGAAGTAAAATTTCTCCATTAACATGTTGCATGGGGGTTCTCAAATCCTCAGTTGTATTTATTACTACAATACCTTTCTGATGGTCAATATATAATTAACTCAGGCACCTTGCTCAGCACCACATCTCCCCAGCGCTCATTCCACTTCAATAAAAAGTTTTTAAAGTAAAAAGTTGTTTTGGTAATAAAGCATACCATGAATTAGTCTCATATCATTCCTAGAACC
The DNA here is from genome assembly GCA_023637945.1 of Phaethornis superciliosus. Lineage (NCBI taxonomy): Eukaryota > Metazoa > Chordata > Aves > Apodiformes > Trochilidae > Phaethornis > Phaethornis superciliosus. The sequence continues at coordinate 28,359,725 of JAJQWJ010000007.1, forward strand.
TATGACATTTGACATAGAACAGAGACAAAAAGCTGCAAAGACCATTCCCTCCATTTTTTAAAAGTCAACCTATAATGAATAGAAACCTGAAGAAATGATATGTGCTCAGCTCTCACTCTCAGCACTCTTGCTTTTCCCCCTCTCCAAGAGCATGATATGGAGACATAAATCAGTAGCCTCAATACTTCACACCACCCCCCCCTCCCACCTCCCAAGTGAACAGAAAAAGATGAAAACCAGCTGCCTTCTAATTTGCTTCTAAGTAAGTGATTCCCACATTTATCAATATTTCCTATAGCCATTTCTGGCACCAACATCTTCCACATCACTTAGAAGTAGATGGGTGATTAAGGATTGAAGGGGAGAACATAAATATAACCCCCACACAAAGAAAAAAACATCACAACCCACTGGTGTCAGGTTTCACAGTAGGACAATTCCTGTACAAGATTATTCATTGTCTTTAATGTGTTTTTTTCCCCCTTGCAACATGACTTCAACTCCTTTTGAACAACCAGTGCAAGCAAAACTAATAGACTTCTTTGGAAGGAGAAGAAAGCTCCTAATTCATTAGTTTTTCAATGGTAACAGAGACAAAGATTGACCAATATTAATCCACTCTTAAAAACCACATAATCATTCAATATTGCCCTCAAAGGGTACTTAGAAGAGTTTGCTTTATTCTTACCCACGGAGTTTCCTGGTTCTGTGCTTGCAACACTGGGCTCTGAAACAACAAATGGCTCACGACACTTCTAAAATAGCAGATCCACAGTTTGAATGCTGCTTGCCTGGATAACAAGTGAGAGAAAATTATTTCCAAAGGCTCTTGAAAGGTAGAACTGTAGTTTTATCCTAGGAATAGAGTATGCACACACACTCCCTCCATAACACAGAGAAGGTCTCTTCCAGCTCCTTGGCAACCAGCTTTGTTTTGTTGACTAGATGGATAGAAAACATTAGGGAAAGAAAAGCACAGCTTGGCAGTCATGCCCTGGACTTGGAAGACATGATTTGAGCCTCTATCAGTTTGTGCAAGAAAGGAAAACTACAGTGACCTCTGTCAAGATACTTCACCTTTCCAAGACAGAATTCCTCATCTCTTTGCATGTGAAAGGATGGGACCTTTATGTTGTTAAGTGGAAACTCCTTAGCCCAGGAGCTGTGCCTGTTAATGCTTGTACAGCAACATGAAAAGTTTAATATTCAGTCTGGAGGGGTCTTGGATCTATCAGGTACCAGCAATACCACTTCCTCCTTCCATGCACCCAACTCCGTGTTCTCTTACTTTGACTCTTCCCTTTTACCTAATTCTAGCAAACACCCAATTAAAGGGGGAGCTGGATCAAGTGAAAGCTGGTAGCATGATTCACTAACTAATCCCAGCTTACCTTTAGGTATAGTTCAGTAATCAGGTGATGTGTTAATATGGAATGTGTTTTCTGTAATACTAAGGATAGCTAAATCATCCTACCAGACATGAGTGAGTTAATAATTTGGTAATAGGATAGTAACATTTAGATGAGTGCACTTGGCCTGCTCAGGTTACAACAGCACATCTAAATGGCAGAAACTGTCCATGTATGAATAACAAGAGGCAAAATCAGACATTCTTCTGACATTCTTCTACTAGAGTGTCAGATGAACTGCCATCCTCAAAGGAACCCCAAACAAGACAGATTAAACTCACAAACTACATCAAGCCAAATTTCTCCTGCATGGTTTTACATTGGATAACTGCATTGTCAGAATCATACTGTAACATTCATCTCCTGTTTGTTAGCAAACATTTTCCAGGTAAGTATAATTTTCTCAGCTTTGTCACATGTGTGTTTATAAAAATCTCATTAGGAGTACTTTGGATTTAAAAAAATATTTGTATTCAGTGTATCTTAATTCAAAGTATTATGGATTATTTAAAGGAATCCAATTCTTATGAAAGGAGTGATCAGCCTTAAAACAAGCATACCAACATGTGCTTGTCATGCTCAGCTTTCTAGTACATTTCTCACATATCCAGATGATTAGGAGCCACCTACAGTGAATTACCCTGACAGTGGAGATGTCTGCATATGCACCAGTAAACTATGAAAACAAGGGTGAAGTCAAGGAGCCCTCCTGGCACAGAGTGCAACAGAGGGTGTATTCAAACCCCAGCTATAGAGCTTGTGACAATAAATCTCCTCAGAGAGACTATGAAATTCTGTGATGCTAGCTGTGCAGGAAGCTAACCTAAATCATCCTGAGTAACTTCTGGCATTACCCATTTAGTAACAGACTTTCATAATAGATTACAGGTGTAATTATATGATTCAACATGTATTTTCTTCACAGAAAAGTGTTTGCCTGCAGCAATCCAAGCTGACATTAACAAAGCACTAACGCAAGCTCTAGAGAAAGAACATGAATTATGCTACATTTGACTCCATTCAAAAATGTAAGCTTACAAGGCAGGCAGAAAGTTCAAGTGCAATTCAATTCCTTCTAGAAAAAAGGAGTTCCAAGAAAAAGATGTGTTGTGGTGAAGAACACAACATGAAATCAGATTACCACTTTTAAAAATATCTGTGATTTCATGATCTTTCAAGTCAGAAAGCACTTTTATGCTCCAAACAGCTGGGCAGATACTCTGCAGCTACCATGAGGAGTTTCAAGAACATGCACTTATAGAATCACAGAATATAGCAGTAGATTAAGACATGTAGGACATTATGATTTCCATGAAAGATCAATAGGCCAAGATTGTTTGTCACATCAGAAGAAAAGAAAAGAAAAAAAAAAAATCACAACCCGAAAAATTACCAAAATTTACCATTGCTTGCTGAGATTCAGGAAAGTTCAGAATAGGTATGAAAGAGTTTTGTAAACTTAAAGTTGAATGAGCTGTCCAAATTTATGAAATATGAACTAGGGCCCCAGACAAGAGGGAGAGGGGAGAGTTCTCCAGGTTTTGGGTCTTTATTTTAGCCAGGGATGAGGATGAAATAAGAAAAGCAAGCAAAGTGATAACATAGTGGTAGAGTGCTAGAACTCCTAGGTGGAAAGGATTGACACATCTCTACCAAAATCCTGCTCAGAGCAGAAATACCATCAACACCCAATCAGATCAGCTGGGATTTTTTCTAGACAAGCATTGGATACCTCTGCAGAGAAGCCACAGCATTTCTAGGTAATCACTTCCAGTGCTGCTCTACCCTCCTGAGTTTCATTGTGAGCCACCCAAGCTGCAACCTGTGGACACTGCCCCTCATTTTTCCATCTGCCACTACTGAGAAAAGCTTGGCTGTTCCATTTCTGTAACCCCCCTTCAAGTAATTGGAGGCTATTTGGCTGACAGCTCAGTAGCAAGACTATATATGAAATCTTTTAAAATCTCCCATGAGTAGGAGGCACTTAACACAAAGATCTTTTTGAAAAGGAAAGAGTGAGGTTGAAGAGTCCAGTTTCCCACAATTTGCAGAACATTTTATTAAAAACAATAGCATAGTATAAAAAAGCATCTTTCATTAAAACCAGAGTTTAGTTAAAAGTGACATATTTCTTCCACGCTATTAAGAATGAAATAACTTTTGACCTTTTGTCTGTGATTCTCAGCTCTCCATTCCTCCCCAGAAGTGAAATAGTAAATTTCAGTGCAAGCTTTTTCACCCTTAAGTAGGGGTGGAAAAGGGATAGAATTTAATGACTATTATCTGCTTTGTTGGCACTCAGAAGTGCTATAATTAAGAGGGGAGAAAAAAAAAACAACCAAACGTGAAATATGTAAAAAACTGACTTCATTAAAAAAATATAAACTGTTTCTGCAAAAACATCCATTTTAAAATTAATTCACTTTCTAATTTATTGTCAGCACAGTCTAAGTTAAATACTCACATTTATGTTATTACAGGACACTGTAATGTCCTAGCTTGTTTCTTTAGCCAAAACAAACACAGTCTAACTAGAATAGTATGTTTCAAGATAGAATGTTCATGCCAAGACACTGCACTTCCACAGATAATTTGCTTTTCTTCCCTCTGCTTCTGAGCACCTTTGGGATATGTCTTCATAAAGAGTTATTGAATAGCAATATGCAGTCAAGTTACTTTAAAGGTAGAATTCTGGGCCAACTAAGCCATTTTGGGAAAAATTTGATCCATTTAACTAACTGAAGCCAAAAGTCATCCCCAGGTATTTCTCCCTAACTGTAAAGGTCAATGGATGCAATGAGTACATACTGCTTTGAATTCAGATTACCTGTGCTCTTAGATGAAAAGAGGCTAATGATCAGATCCAGACTGGGGACAACTCTTACAGCTCCATACAGCCTCTGACACTGAGAAGAACAGTCATGGAAATGATAAGCTGATGTGTCCAAAATATGAAGCTGCTCACATCTGAATGAGAGTTGCCTAACCTTGGCTATTATCATAATAATCAATATTTCTATAACTGCCCCAATCTTTTATGCACTGAAGTCAAGCTGCTAAGGAAGCATCATGTTTTTCTACCCTCTTTGTACATAATTTTATCATCTTATGTTGCTTATTCAGCCTGCATGAAGAAGTTCAAGTTCAAGAACTGCTGAAGCTTTATTTAAATAAAGATTTGTTTTATAACTAAAAGTATCATCATTTAGACAGAGACCTGACTGGTATGCTTTTAATTTTAAAATATCTTCTATAGAGCAATAATTTAAGGTCTTTGTGCTTAGAGTATTCTCAGCTAAGAAAAATCTTCAGAATGGCAATTTTGAAAAGAAAAATGGAAGGAAAAACTCCAGCACCGCAATGTTTGTAACATGAAACACCTTTTATCTAACCAGAGCTTGACCTTTCTTTTCAAAGGTAAAAGCATCAGTTATGAAAAGAAGGTGGTGGTTGGTGAATTTTCAGTGGATATAGGATGATTAAGTCCGTGGACAACAAGAAATACTCAATGTACTGTGCTGCACTCACAGTGACCTCACTTTTAAGTAAATGGTTCAGTTGCACCTTTTTAGTCAAAGGAGAATACCCACAGACATGAAGAAACATACAAATCTGAATCACACACTGGTACAGAGTTGTGATTGCTTCAGGTGAGTATGCAGTGGGGGTGCCTATTTCTTTTACTAAAAAACATTTCAGCGCAGGCTTTAACAGTTACAACAAACCAAAATGAGCAGAGGAGGCAAGGAAAATATAGAATGCAGGATCTGGAGGGAAGCGGTAGCCTGTCAAGGCAGCTATTTGTCTGAGCCCTTGCTCTCCCCTCACCACCTTTTTCCCAAATCCAACTAGTAGGGAAAAAACATCAAACAACCAACAGCCAGTATCCCCACTGGAAGATTGGTGTCTTCCATAGTGTTCAGCTGCAATGTTATTCATCTGCCTCTAAGCCTCTGTTTGAACAATGTCACTATGGAAACAGATCTCTGGTGCCCTGTACCTTATCAGGCTTTCTCTATTTAAATTCTTTTCTTGCTTTTTCAACAAAGGCATTCACTGAACCTCAACTAATCCAAGATTCTGTTAAGGCTGAGGTTTTTGTTGGGGGTTTTTTTGTTGGGTTTTTTTTTCATTTTCTGTTTTTTCCTCTTCACTAACCTGTCTCTTCCAAAAGGTTCTCCCCCACTAATGCCATTTGACAAGTTGTGTTTGACTCGCATGTCTTCAGTTCCTAGCTCAAAAAGTATCATGGTTGTATTTATTGCCAAACATTTTATTTTTTTATTCTTCCCTCCAAGTGACAGTTTTCATTGAAAATTCCATTTATTCAACAGCAGCTTTTTCATTTTGGTTTTAGCTGCTAGGAATCTGCCTGCATCTACATCAGATGTGCCTGAAAGATCTCTCTAGAGAATTCCTAGGCTAGAGGTATAAAGGGCTACATCTTGGTAATACCAAGAGTTTATCAGTTCCAGATGCATTTGGAATCCCAAATCCTGTGTTTACAAATTCCAAATATTAGAATACTTTGAGGGAACAGAGAACAGAAAGAGAGCTGGGAAGCTTCAAGGTTACTTTATGCAAATATGAGGGCTAATCTGGGTTTGCCCTCACTACATCCCAAAGTAGTGGTTTTTCAAACTAAGCAAATCCTGTAACCTCTACAGCACTAAGAGGAGTGCATGCTATAAGCCTCCACCTAAACGAATACAAGCCAAACACTACATAACCTTTGAGGTTTTGTTATACTGCCCATAAGTCTGATATAAAACAAGGCTACAAAACACATCTTTAAAGGAATTTTCTGGGACTTTCCAGTGTGAGGGCAAGCAAAGCCTTACCAGCATGCATGAAAGTTCTGTGAAGAGTTAGATGCAAGTTACAAAACAATTTTGTTTAATTCACTTACTACCTTTGAAATTCTGGGTTGGCTGAGGAAGCAGAAGGTAATGCAACCCAGTAGCCTAAGGCATGCTGTGGCTCTCAGAGTTGCCAAGGTGGATTGGTATAAATAAAAAGACAATTGCAATTAATGAGCTTCACAATGAAGATCTAATCAAAATCTCCTTATGCCTTCCTTTGGGAGAGAGCAACTATATGCATATAGAATCTTTAACAAAAGATAAAAACACAAGAAAGATACAACTCAGGCATGTCCCATTTACACATTTAACTGCAACTACTTCTTGGCTTTCATTAAGCAATCTGATGGAGGCAGGAGCAGCACTATTCACAAGCAATAATAATTGGGGTTCAACTACTATTGCAAATTGAAATAAGATGTACTCTTAGGCAAGTCATTGCAAAGCAGTTTATTTCTTGCTGTTGCTACTGCAAAACTATATTTTTTTACTCCTATCATAATATACCACCTAACATCTTTTGTGAGATGTAAAACATGACACATTGCAGTACTGGATTTAAGTGTCATTTTTCCTGATACTTACACAGATTATTTTGGTTTACTGAGTAACAAGTTTGAGATACAGCCAAAGAGAGGATCTGCATACCTAAACAAACCTTATAAGCTCAAGTCCTTCAATACAAAAAGGTAATCAAATTCCCAGTATTTCTATGTATCTAACTGTGGAACTGCAGCTTTGTTTCCTACTTCCACACAGATTAGGAATTTGCTGTTCTATATATTTCAGCCCATACTCAGGAGAACCAAAGCAAAGCTGATAAGCTTCTTGATCCAAATGTAGCGTTGCCTCCTTGGGGAGGCAATGACAAACACATGGCAAGAGCAACATAATTGATAGACAACATGTTTTTCAGATCACTTCTCAGGTACTTTATGCTAAAATCCACTAACATTTAACTCGACACAGATACTTCTGAAAATTCTATCTACACAAAGCAAAACAAGGTAAAGAGTGAATAATACACATTCCATCTTCATCCCTATTTTTAGTCTTTATTTACTTTTTTTTTATAGGACCTTGGCACTAAATAAGTTACTTTGTGTTACTCCTCACATTCCTCATAAGTCATCTTTGGCAGCTAATACTGTGCATCATCATCAGTTGCCATGGAATGAATAAACACGCTGATGATTTTCAGGGACCTAAAATTCAGGATATAAAATAGAGAACTAGGAAGTACCATGCTAATTCAATTTTCTGCAACAGCTCCCATTTAATGAGGTAGGATCAGGGCATTCCAGGGACCTTGTGCACAAGGCCATTACTGCCTCCAACCTTCTCTTGCATAGATGACAAAGGAGCACAGAGATTTCTCAGCTGTGCTTTTGGAGATGAGCAGCTCTATGGCCAAAGCTGCAGTTTTGCAATCTGATGGGGTTAACTTCCATGGATTTGCCCTGTTGGTTAACTTCTATTTCTCCTGATAGCACATCATAGTATGCTGTACTACAAACAGTTATCATACAAACAAACAGAAAAATCCTCAAACAATTCTGAGTAACAAGGGGCTCAGATAACCAGAGACACTGAAGTCATAGGTGGAATATGAACAATGACCCTATTTAAGATAGAAACTGTAAGAATGCTTTCAATATGGCAGAGGAACAGCTTCCCACTAAGTAAAAGAAGGAAGCCTATTTCCATTTAAAGATCAGAGTATGAAAGAAGTATTTGCTATTGTAAATATGGCTGGACAGGCCCCACTAGACCACTTGGTCTCATTCCTGGTAAAGTACTAGAGCTGGATAATTCTATGTACCATGCTACCCTTTCATTATGGCATGCAGTTCCCTCTGAAATTACTGAAAACTGTGCTTTCATTTCAGAGGGCAGATCCAGGCAATTTGCCTGTAGCCTTATACTACTGAGTACACTTCCCTTTTCCCCCTCCCTGCCCACAACTTTCAGAATTAATCTGGGAACATAAATCTCTATTTCAGATTTCCTTGGTTTGGGCAGACTAAGCCAAGGCACTCCCTGCCCCTCTCAAGTATCTATAGCAATGAAATAATTTGGAGTGCCTTCTCATATAGAAGACACTAGCCAATAACATCAATATGTATTTTCACTTCACATCAATTTGATTTTGAAATCCAAACTAAAGCAAGACTCTGGTTACTTCTCTATTCTTGAAGCTGCTGTGGGTCCTCAGAAGATAACCAAAGTGGTGAAATAAAATTGGAACACTGGTATTCCTCAAAAGCTCTCATGAAAAATTTTAGTGGTGCTTCTACTGGAGACTTTTCACCAGAAAGTTGCTTTTAATTACTGCATAGGAACATTTGGCCAGATATAGGAGACAAATCACACATTAGGGATTTAGAACTATGGCTGAATGAGTTGGCTTTCTCCTGCTATGTCTTGTGTGCATCATTTCAAATTCCTGTAGCATTTTTACTGGTCTGTCTCTAGACAGAAGTAGGTAGGACTCAGTAGTGAAGATGATGGTCAGGTTGCAAACTGAACTAAAGTGAAGTAAATATGCAGAGCTTTACCAGAACTATGAGTTCCTCTGCTATACCCTACTAACAGAGTCTGTAGAAAGCTTAAACCCACCATTAAACTTTTGTCTAAATGGAAGATTCTGCTTCTCTTAATCATCACATTAATTTTATTCTAGACCATGAAAAACAGAATTACAAGCTTGTTGTTAGAAGAAGTACTATATCCAGCTGCCAGTCTTCTTGGAATAAAGATGCATATTGCAAGAACCACATTTTCTGTATGAAATCTCAAAGAATTACTAGCAAGTTGTTTCTAACATTTCAGATTTATAGCATGGCCTGGCTCAAACCACTGCAATTTCAGAGCTTCCTTGCAGCAAAACTGTTATTAAATTTGGAAACCCTGGCCAATTCTTTTACTTCTATAGCAGTTTATTATCTCTCCCTCTCTTCTAATGCTAGAAGTCCAACAATACAATGCTCTCCCTAGGTTCTATGTTAAAATGTGCAATAACAGTTCAGAGCCACAGCATCCACGTTCCAATAAAGCACTTTCTGTTCAAGCCACTGGGGGCATGTGAAGTGCCGAGGTCAGCAGAGCACAGCGTCTGGCTCCAGCTTGATCTCTTCTTGCACTGAGAGACTAACAGATAAGAAAGGAAGAATATCATGTCCTAGCATGTCCAAAGGCAGAATCATGCATTTACATGAGTGTGATGTGTAGAAAAAAATCAAGAGAATTTTCCACCTGATTCTTTATAAGTTATGATGTGCAAAACAGTACTGTATGCACAGAGAACAGCTCATGTAGACACAGTTGAACTGATTTTAAAAGTGACTGTAAAACAGCACAGCTTGTAAATTCTGTAAAATAAGGTAATTTTCAGTTTATTAGGATAGGGACTTCCTACTGAATACAGTTCCTTCCCCTTCAGAGAAATTAAATATTTTTCTAGGTGTGAAAGAACTCTGATCCAAAAGAGAAGCTGATTTTTCTGCCTAACAAGTCTATACTTTATATGTTGATATATGAAAGAAATCCCCTTTCTGAGGAAAAGATCAGAGGTTAATCTTTACTTTAACAATAAAAATAAGAAACCACTTCACAAACCATTTCAGTTTCATGGGTTAAATGGAACCAGCTGTACATGTGGCCATTGTGGAAAAAAAAAAAACACAAAAGAAAAAAACTCAAAACCAAAGCCTAGCATTTCTTGATGAGCAGCACAGAAAGAAGTGATTTCTTGGCAGCACAGACAAGAGAGGATACTACATGGTTGTCACAAAGGGACTGGAGAGGAAGGTTAGAAGAAACAGTTCAGTCATTTATTCTGACCCACTGGATACTGTCAGCAATTCAGTTTAACCCTTTCATACCTGCACTGAGGCTGACAGTGCTTCCTGTGTGAAGCACAAAACACAGGAAGACAATTCCTAAACAGTGCTGTCTCAAGAATTTCTAACAGCTGCTTCCTGCTGCACTGACTGAACTCAGGTCTCTGAATTAGGTCCTGTGAAATCCAGTATTTGCCACAAGAAACACATCTGGGATTATCCCAGAGGTTCCACATGCACAGGATTGAAATGGCAGCTCCCTGCTGAGAGAAGGAGGAGCAGGTATTACAGGACTTTTAAGTCTCTGCAAGAAATATAGATATCATAACCTTTTACTGTATTACTCTATAGACTCCAATAAATCTACAGAATTCAGCTTACCACAAGGCTACTGTTTTTCAGAGTGACTGATCCAATGATTGATATTTATTTGCTGAGACAAGCTCCATTAAAAAAAAAAAAAAAAAAAAAAAAATCCACATTGTTCCCCCTCATCACCACGAAGATGACATCTTGTTGCCAATCTGCCTGCCAGGAAGCCATCTGGGAACAATATCAATACCACAATCTATAGGCATCCCTCCAATACATTAATCAGTTCATTGTAGTTCAATAACTGACAGCATCTTTAAGAACTGGAAAGGATAGAGCTGTGGTAATAAGGCCCAGTCAAGATCAGTCCCCAGGGCCTAGTTAGTTCATCCTCTCCTTTGTTTTGAGTTTTTCCCTTTTTTTTTTTTTTTTTTTTTTTTTTTTTTAAACACACAATATTAGAATTTTTTCCTTCAGTGTCTGGGTTTAAATTTACCACTCCAGAGAACCTCAAAGTGCAACCAAGGCCTCTCAGTGTGACGCACACACACGTAATGGAAAATGTCTCCTGTCTCACTCAAGCAAATACAAGTCTTCTCATACAAGCCAGGAAAGTCACAGACTTCTGCCTTGACAGCACAGTTATCCATATAAACCCTTAAAAGGGCACAGAAAAATTCTGAAGATAATTACATGGGAAGATAATTACAATGTTTTGGAAATTGGGAAAAATAAATTTAAAAATATAAATATATGTTTGTTTTACCTAGAAAGCTACAACGTTTAGTTTATATTGGTTACAAGGTTTCTTTTAACGCAGCAGAAGTACTTTCAGAGGGACACCAGCAGTTCCAGATGCTACAGTTACTTCAGAGAAAGACACACCAAAACCCAGAGGCTGGAATCTGAACCTGCAGAAATCTACATTTGAGTACCTCTCTTCTAAAGCATGAGGAAAGGTTACTAATGAGAAGAAAAAAACATTGATTTGATTTAGTTCTCCTGTCTTTCTCAAATGAAATGAAAATGTGTTTTTCTAGGACATACATTTCACCACAAGCTACTGAGTGTAACACCAACAAAAAGACACATACCTCTGAAAAGCAGGGAGTAAAAGCAAAGGGTCAACAAATCCCCTAGATTAATAGACAAGCAAATCACAACTATTCAGTTTATGAGTTCAGTACAGCCCTCCATCAAAACCCCAACATACCTGTATAAATCACTGCAGAGTATGCAGCTGTTCATTACCTTGGACAAAGCCCATGGGAGGCAGTGACAAGGTCTTCCCAGCACAGCAGCTGGCATAACACAAAGTTCATTGTTGTACTACATAATTCCATAACACAAAAGGAGCAGTCAGCCCTTGTACTGAACTTAAGTTGTGAACAGAACTGTTCACAATAACAGCAACAAGGCCTAGCACAGAACATAAACTCAGGTTTTGTTTTCACAAGTTGAGATTTAATATTTGTCAAGCAGTTTCATGCAGTTCAAAGATTTTAATTTTTCTAGTAAGACTGGGTTTGGTTGGTTGGTTGGTTTGGGGTGTGGTTTTTTTTGCTTGGATTTTTGTTTTGGCTTTTTTTTTTTTTTTTTTTCTTGTTTGTTTAAGTTTCCAGAAGCCTGTCTCATGTAACCCTGGAAAATTTGCAGAATAGTTTTCCTATAAAGCATGTTCAGGTTTTCTAATTTGAAAATTAATCACCCCTTTTGCATCTTGCCATCTGTAAGGGACAAGGTAAAGACAGTCCATGTTGTAAGTTAAGGGTGATTTCTAATCTTGTTTTAATATTTCAGGCTACAAACTTCCAAAAGGTAGGTAATAATAACTTAAAAAAAATTTCTCTTGAGCTGCAGATGGGGTGGAATAGCTGTGGATAGAAGGAATTAACCTCCGAAATCTGTTGTTATATTGAATCTCTCATTTTGGAATAAATTAATATTTTAGCTTTCCACTAAATTATTTACATAATTGAGTTAACTAATCCAGCTGAGTCAGCAGAATTAATAATAATGCAAGCAGAGTGCAAAAATCTTACATTACTCATGGAGAAATGGGCTAAAAAATTCACACAAAATTAATCTCAAGCAATCTTCAAAAATTCTGCACTTTAAGGGTAAGAACTTAAATATTTGATAATACTAGAACAGTCCCATGGGTATTCTTTATATACACACTGTATTTATAGGCGATTTTCCCAAATGTATTTTTTTCCAGTACATTAAGCTAGATCTAGACTAAGCCTACATTATAGGTAATGAAAGTGTGTTTGCTCACAAGTTTCATTCAATGAACTCCTAAACTGGTTTCAGTTAGAATAAGACAGTTTTTCATTCAGTCTTGGAAGATTCCTCTTGCTTACCTTTTTCAGAGCTTAAACGAGTTTTTCCAAGATCCTTTCCCTCTGACACTTCTTTGTAAAGTGGTTTGAAACCTAGTGATGAAAATAGTAAGAACTAAGTAATTGGTCATACCATTTGGAAAAAAAAAATCAAATAGAAATCCAACAAATAATTCACAGTAATGAATGTATTTTATAGTTAGATAATGGAAAATAACATGTTGTTGAAATCAATATCTAAATATCAGACAAGTGAAGTCTGGCTGTAGTAGCTACATTACCCGAATAGTCCAAAGATAAAGTAGAAAATTATATCTAGATGAGAAGAAAAATCCTTCTGAAACCTGGCACTAAAAACAGCTCCACAGCTAATAGCTCCCCAGAAGCTGATGATCACAAAAGATCCTGACAGCCATTGAAGTTTCACTTGATAATATTCCACTCAGAATGGATTAGCCAGATACAAGACTCTCAAAAGTCTTATGTATTGTGAAGTCCATTTCCTCTTTAAGACACAAAATTTTCACTTAAGATAATATCCCTTGCATGTATTACAATGAAGTGATGAGGTACAGCTTTTTACCACAAATGTTATGTCAGCTTTGATGAAGAAATTGCTCTGGACAATTTCACTTTCATTTTTTTTTTAGAGTAACTTTTTAAGTACACAACTCTACTTCATTATTTAGCTCCTCATGATGGGGAACTTCTGCAACTCATCAGAAAAGTCATCACTCAGAGACATCATGTACATTTCTAACAGCTTTCTGGTCCAGACAGACAAGTGGTAGGCTTGAATCCAAGACCTTCAATAACAAAAGCACAGACACATAGCTAGATCTGAGGTAAGACTGGTCCAGAACTCACATGCTAAGTAAAGGCTCAAACAGACCAGCTCTGCAAATTTAGATGTTTCTGTATGCAGCATGCAAGATGGCTCCTATAACAGCAGATTAGATGTGCCACAGAAAAAAACTACCCAAACTCTTCAGTTGTGCTCCTAGTAAAACAAACAAACAAACAAACACACCCCACAGAATTTCTGTGACTGTTTTGGTACAAAGTGAGCACAGCAGGCTTAATGGTAAATATTAGCTTTGACCAGCTAAGCAATATTAATCAACAAAAACTTGTTTGCATATCTTGTTTCAATACTGGATTGCCTTTCCAAGTGCATCTGTAGAGGATAAACTACTATTCTCTGTAGAGAATAAGCTCTTTCAAATGAATGCACATGCTTTATGGACAAACAACAATCTTCTGGTAACTGCACAAAAATTAATCCAAACGCACTTCAGTTCCTATAAACATGTCCACAGAGAGCTCTCATAAAACCTCAGAGTATTCTCCTTCAGGTTTTTCCCATGTCTTCAGAAATGGAAAAGCAAGCCAATCTTCTTCCTGGATGTTGTAAGTGCAGGGAGTTCCAATTTCATTAAATCCTGGGCTAGAAAATGAGTAAGTACAAAGTTTTAATCAACAAAATGCAATATATGTAGTATCTTCACTAGCACTCAGAACAGCTTCATGCCCAGCTTGTGCCTCTCAATTTTAATATGTGGCTTCCACAGAATATTACAATACTACTAGGTGCTAGCTATCAACAACATATGAGGATATGCTGAAGTGCTCAGTATTTGCCCACATGGAAAAGAAGAGGACAATATAATATTATGTTATTCTAGATCCATATACAGTTGCCCAGTGGAAAAAGAGACTTCAAAGCATAGAGTACAATCCAAAACAGAAGGCTATAAAGGCTCCCTGTTAGCTAACACAGAATTGCACTGATACTCAGGGTGACCAAACCAAGCCAGTGCACCAATAGTCAGTTTTAAGAAAGGAAACTATAAGGATGTGGCAAGATAGAAAGAAAACACTGAAAAGGAGCAGTAAAATAGGCAGGCAGCCTCAGGCAGAGTTAGAGAAGTGCTGAGGGGCATAGGTCATCTCTTAGAAAATGGATTGTCTAAGTAAAGACAAGGAAGCTCATAAAACATGACAAGTCAAATATAAACAGGAAATTAAGCAGGCTAAAAGATAAACCAAAGTGTTGCTACACAAAGATTGTTGTGTTAGTAAACAGTTCTTTAAATACATCAACAACAGGAAGGTAGCTAGGACAGTGTTGAAACTGCAGGATGACAAAGGTGTAAAGAGGGGCAGATGGAAATTATAAAGCTGTAGCAGAGAAAAATCAGTGATTTATTTACATTTTGTCAGTCTTTACTGCCAAAATCTTTGGGGAGGTTTCTACACCCACAGCACTCTTTGTTGCAAAATTGGCAGAGGAGTCAGATCAATATGAAGTAAATTCAGGAAGTACTAGACCAATGTTAACAAATCATTGGGACAGAACAATGTTCCCAGAAGTTCTGAAGAAACACAGACACAAATTTGAAGAACCACCAGCCAAGGTGTGTAAGCCAGCATCACCAAGAGCCTCTGGACTGGGCAACTCAGAGATCCTGCCTGCCTACCTCCCAGCTACAGAAAGGGGAACCAGGGAAACAAATTCTTCCAAGTCTGGCTTCATTCACAGCAGAGTGAGCACATCAGAAAGAATAAGAAAGCAAAGGACAGAGCTTGACTTAAGATGGAGAGGATTCAGCAGTGCAGTCCCTAGGATCAGTGCTGGGACTAGTGTTACTCAGCATGTTAATCAGAGACAAAACTAACTGACTGAGATAACAGTTTGCAGGTAAGTTTTCATGTAGATATATTTCAAGAAATTAATCTAGGCAATAGGAGCTCTACCTGTGCCTGCAGAGAAGCTGGACACATCACTGAAAGTTCTCTAAAGTCACAGCCTCAATGTTCAGCAGGAGTCAAGTAAGCCAGCAAAATACAGGGTATCATCAGAAAGAGAGGAAAGGCACCTCTGTCACTTCACTCAGCCTGAGGGCTCCAACAACCTGAGCATTGCAATCTGCTCTCCACCAGCCAAGACAGACATAGAATGTTAAAAGGATGCAGAAAAGTGCAAGTAAATGGAAATGAAGCCTATGCTTTACTTGGAGAAACTAAAAAAAGCTGATACTCCTCAGCTTGGAGAGGAGGTGGCTGAGGGAAGCTATGACCAGGTGTAACACACAACATGAGTCGCTGAATGCAAAAATGTTATTTGCTGGATCCTACAACACTAGAGCAAAGTAGTACTCATTGAAACTAGCAAGAAAGAGATTTAAATAGGAAATATTTTTTTACCCTTCTGGAACTTGCTGTCACACAAGGCTGTGAAGGCAAAGGACGTCCACAAGTTCAAAAAGGGATTAAATGAACTCCTGGACAACAGGTCCAGAAATAGACACTTAAAGGACTAAACGGGTTCATATCCTCTAATATTCTTAGCACAAGTGCTACGGAAACTGGAGAGGTACAGAGAGAAGCAGATCTCAAAAAACAGCTGTTGAAGAATCTGCTGTTAACCTGTTGGAGAAAATGTTTGGCTAACTGTAATGTTGTGTCAGTTTTAGTGTTACTCATTTTTTTAGGTAGACTCGGCATTCCCACAGATCACACAATTTCCTGAGGATAAACAATGATCAAGATTCATCAGGGCTTCAGAAAAGGTCTTCTTGGCCCTGTGACAACCAGACTAGAATTAATTGCATGATTTAATACAGAAATGTTGTTCTAGAGATCTGCTTTCTGCCAGCAGGATGACCACTGTGTCTTAATATATAATATATAATTATAATTATCCACAAAGAATGCAATAAAATATAACCATGGTTGGTATTCTTCCTCCTGTGCAGCTTCTAGACTAATTTTTTTTCTAGACTATTTTACCTGCACTCTAACACCAGCGAAGAGGCAAGGTGATGGAAAGGAACATATTCATTACTTCTCATGGTAGGGGTAGGAGTAAGGCAGAAACGGATGCCAAGAGCAAAAGAATAGGAAATAAACCAATTTAAACCAGGTATAAGTGCCAGAGCTTTGCTTTTAACACCCTTCCCCCTGAAAGCAGCTTTTACATCTGTACACGCAGTACAGACATCCATAAATAATTTTACCAGCCTGGGTAAGCCAAGATTTTAATTTAATTTATAGTTCGATACAAAGTTTCATTTAGGAAGTATTTTTTAAATGAGCTCTGTCTTTGAAGACAGTAAGTTATTTATATCTCAAAAAAAATGTAATCAGCAAAGCTGTATTTCCTGTCTTGTAAGTGAAATATAAGCTTGGACAGAAAAAGATACCTCACAAGAAGTGCAATTACAGACAGTTTGTCTTCAAGACAATAAATCTTTTGTTTTGATGCCCAATTTAGTTCTGTAAACTGTAACTTGTAACTGTCAGTTTTAAATTAAAATATATTTGTTTGTTTCTTGGAGAAAAATTTTTATGCTACAGAGATCAAAAATTTAAAAGGTTTGACAAAGCTGAGTCTCATGTCTGCTTTTGACATAATCTGTCTCAGAACCTTATGCTTGTAATAAAACTGGCTGGAACAGAACTAGCACTGGAAAGATATATAGTGAATTCCACTCACCACAGAATAAATAGCAAGTATGAATAGACATGAAGCACCATGTAGTTTTCTCCTGCTTAATTTGGTGAGAAGTAGAATATGTTGCTACACTTCTCTACACCAGTATCAACCACCATAGACTACTGGTGTGATATGCAGGTATCTGTCACATGTGCAGGGTTCTGCACAGTGTCAATGCACTGATGAACAATAACTGCAAGTTGCAAGCAGGCTACCATCCTTGTCAAGCAAAGTACATTACAATGAAAAACACAAAACAATAAAATGTCAAATACTAAAATGTTTTTACACGTTGTTTACTTTTACCATCTCAGACAAAGCACAAAAGGTAAATAGGTAAAGGGCTTGCAGTTAGAGGATACCACACGAAGTCTAAGGTCAAGATCACGCATATGGAAAAAGGAATAAGGTCCACAATATTTTACCTGGAGAGCAATTTGAACATCTTTGACTTTCTGTCTTTGCTGCTGCCATGCAAATCATTAATTTTTGTAACCCAGTTTTCTGGATGTCACCCTGGTCCAGCCTGAACCCAACCTCCACCTCTGCTCAGACTAACCAGAGAACCAATCCAGTCTCCATACCTCAAAGTCCACAGCTACAGCTTGGAAATACCTTGGAGAAGTAGGTATGACTTTGAGTTTCATATCAGCTAAGAACTACACAAACTGAATGACAACTGAACATGTTTTTGGCCATCTGAGATGAACTAGATAATGGCACCACTTCAGGTAAAACAAAGGAACTTCTGCTGACTGTTTAAAAGCTTTTGAATAAAACTCAAAAAACGCTTTTTAAACAGGCTTTTATGCTGCATGAGATGAGCTTAGTTGTCCATTAAGTAGCCTAGTACCTGTACTCAGGTTGACTTAAGCATGTAACTTGACTAAAATTCCCCAACAGTTGCAATAAATGTTTGGTCCCTCAGGTGAGGCCTTCCCGCGGGACTTCCAGGCCAGCCAGGTCGCCGGGCCACAGCACAGCTCCTGCCTCCTCACCTGCCCCTCAATGTGAGGGGATTCCCTCATGGACATTGACCACCATTCCACAGCTACACCTTTACTGAGGTTTTTCACATAATAATGGTGTAACTGGCACGAGTGACACAGCAGGGTGGGCTGTCAGGAGGCCTCAAGCTGGTTCCAGCCGGTTCCCACCAGCTCTGGCACTGAGGTGGGGTCCAGGGAGGAGAACCCCCCCACATCAGAGCCCAACCCCTGGCACCAGAACATCCCTCAGCCAAAGAAATGCCTGGATACGAAGTGTGAGAGAAATAAAATGGCAGCTGAGGAAATAAAATGGCCCCGTGGTGATGGGGTCAGGGAAGCCCCAAGGGAGGGTGGGTGGCCCATGTCAGGGCAGGGATGGTCCCCAGGGACAGTTTCCCACAGCACTGCTGCAGTTCTGGAACCTGCAGGGAGTGTGCAGCAGGCAGAGACTACAAGGGAAAGGGCTGAACCGGTATTTACATAAGCAACTTCACAATTGTGATAGTCTTGTTCTTTGGCATCTGAATCAGTCATCAGAAGTTTGTATGGATTTGCAAAAAAAAAAAAAAAAACCTCAAAAAAAAAAAAAAAAACCCAAACCACATTAAAGTCTCCAAGTCAATCTTGCTTTGCTAGTGGCACAGAAGTAGCAAGACTGCTGTGGCACATCCCTGAGCAGGGCTGAAGGAAGCAGGGAATGCAAACTCTCTGTCTCCCTGGGTGTGAAGTTCAGACTTCAAAACCCAGCGACCCGCTTCCATTCAAATATGTTCACTCCACTGAGGAGCACGGACATTTTCACAGCAAGACAAAAAACTGCTGTACTGTGGAGAAACAGGAAAATCAGTAGGAAGAAGAAGAAAGAAACGAAAATGAAAAAAACCTCTCACCAATCCTCTGCCCATGAGAAAGATGCACCCAGGCATGCATAGACACACAAGCCAGGATCTCTTCCTAAAAAACACACACAATACATCTTCAGATACTTGCTTTCCTCTAACTGATACGAGTTCAGTCAGAAGTAAATGTTTCCAGCTGGTCTCGAATTACATGCAATGTGAAGTAGTACCATAAAATTCCTCACAACCACCCAAACCATTACTCTTCTATTTTCTTCCATATGGGGTCATCACACCCCCTCTGGAAAGCTTAGAGGCATGATACCACTGCAGGCATCTTCAGAGAGAGACTGACAATAGTGTATTATGAGGCTTGTTGTAACATCCTTTCAATATTCTTAAGGTCCAGTGATTTAGAGAAGAGGGCCTTTTGTGTCTCCTGTCAGTTCCAGGAAGCTCCTGTCACTGGCATGGAGACTGCTTATGGAAAAGAGCTGCTAAATAGACCAGTTAAAAGAATATAGGCCCAGTTTCTCTCCCACATTACTGAAAACCATGAATGCTGCAACTGTGTTGAGGTCAGAGGAACTGCACTGCTCTGATGTTGGGGGTGAGATACCCATACACCAGCTGTTACAATTCAAAGCCAAAACTCCCTCTGCCATGGTCACACCAGCTCTGCCTGAGATACAACCTCTGAAGCCACCACAGCCAGATCATCAGCACTTAAGCAGGAGAAGAATGCGTGTAGGTAAATACCACCAGTCTAACTCATAACAGCACTGGAGTCAATTTATGCTGCTCAAAAAGAAAAGTTTTTTCACCTCCAAAACTGGGCTGGACTTAAACTAGTGGTGCAGAGACCTTGTAACACTTTCAGACATGAAGCATTGAGGTAACACCTTCCTATCCATCCACCACAGAAAAGGGCAGTTTATGATCATGAAAGATCTGAGGTAAGTAACCAGAGTAAAGCAGGCCATTTTTGACAAATTTCTCCTTCTTGTGTATTGTAAACCATGGTCTGTTTATGGCTTTGGTTTTGTAACTTTCCTTTGAGAAAAAAACAAGTGTAAGACTATACAGACGGTGGTTCCTTGACCTAGGCTTTGTGAGTGCTTCTTACAGCACATACCCTCACACTTTTTCTTTTCCCAGTCAGACTGTTAATCCTTGGTTAGGAAAGACAGTCAGCAATTTATTTTATTTTTATCTTTTTAAAATTACACAGATTCCAAATACATGAGATACAATAAAATACTTCAGTATTTACAAACGAGTTGCATCACTAGAAGGAATTAATGGAATGATATATTTATTGTATTAAGATATGAGCAACTTTGTAAGAGTTAACATTACAGAAAACACGATTACACAGCTAAGAAATTTTAAAATTAAAGTCAGGCATCATTAATTGCACTGCATATTTACACAGTAAACTGACTTGTGATTGCCATTTAGTAGATATGGAACTTGACATAATTCCAGGTAAATAAGAACAGCCAACTCACAAAACAGGAATCCTTTCATTATTTGGAACATCCCAGAGTATCTATGCCAGACCAAGTACCACCATGTCTCCCCAGCCACTCAAATCCCAATCCGCTTTGTAAGGGTATTTGCAACTCACTCAGTCCTTGGTCTCTCCATTATCCACTCATCCCTTAATATTTTGCTGAGGTTAACAATCAGAATAGTGATTTTTGCTACTTAGCTGCATACCCCACTGAAAGCTGGATTACAGTGGTTTAGATGGTATATAAGAAATCTCGGGATGAAACTACAGGCTTGGCTGTGAGATTATCTTCCACTACACACTTCTGGTATAATTTTGGGCACATCTTTCTGTTAAGATATCATCCTGATGCTTTGCAAATACCCCAGGTCACAAAGCATCTGAAAAAAAAAAAATAACAGAAGCAGCAATAAAATAACTAAACAAACCAACTCAGGGCAGCAGTTTTAACCTGCTGTGCAACAATTAGAAATAAACTGCAGTGAGTGTGTAAAACAGCACACACCAGCACTCACTTTCCTCAGCCAGGAGGCTTGCAGGTTCAGGCCACCTGTGGACTCTCAGTAATTTACCACATTCCACAAGAAGAAACAGCAAGTGATGCACATTAGTGGCAACTAGAGCATCTCTTCTTTCTCCCACAGGTTATAGCTTCCACTTTTAAACTGAATGTATAGTCTGTTTTAATCCTTTTTCAGTGAAGAAGAAAACTGAAAATATCTCTTGCTGAGACAATTCAGTATCCTATGGCACACCAGCTGCATCACAAACCTTAGGAACACCTTTGGCACCTAGAATCCTATGTATAAAACCACGCTTCAGTCTGAATAATTCATATGCCATCATCTGGCTGTGTTTTAGGCAAGTGAGTAAATTTAATCCGATTAAAGCAGAGGTGATGAGGTCAAGCTGATTCCTGCTGAAGAATTACCAGCAAGTCTGTCTTCAAAACCTAAGACACTGCAACTTGCTGGTCTTATTTTGAGAGCTGACACACTGCAGTGCAGTTTAGCCATGCTCAGACTTGTTACTACACCGTTAAGTATCAAGCAACTGCTTTGTGCCAGCAGCAGCAGAGGAAAGGGATTCAGCAAGAACGCACTTTGTAAAGAACACTGTAATCCTAAACACTTAATTGCCTTTGGCAAGAACTGCTTCCCTGTTGCTCTCTCAGAAGTCGTTTTATCTGCAAACTGATGCTCACTGCTACAGCAGTGAATGGAGTGGGGGAGGAGGACAAACTGGGGAAAGGACTGAGAGAACCACAACTACCAGTCTGTGCAGAATTACCAAAGCAAAATACGTGAAATACCGGTATGTGCAAGGCCTGATCTACAAGTCAGAGGTCCTGAAGAGCTCCCATAGAAGCATCTAGGCTCTTTAACCACCTAAAAAGGCAGGGAAATTTTCTGTAGAGTTGTACACCCGTATTTATACTTTACTACTTGTGTAGTAATAGCCTCACTTTCAGACACTGAGTGAACCCATATAGGTCAGAATATATTTGAAGGTGTAGCCAGAGTTTGTTTCTTTTCCCTGTCTCTGCTCATCATGCAGCATTCACAAATAGTTTACAATATGGTAACCCCAGCTCATTGTTTCCACATAAATAGAAGACTTAAAGGTAAATAACGCACCAAGACTCTTTAATTAAATAAGGAGTTTTGGGGAGGAGTTTCTGCAGACCCTTTTAAATCTTAAAGCCTGCCAACTGGATGAACAAAAGGTAGATTAGGCTCACATGATAAATCCCAGTAAACCTGAAAAGCCTTTGTTAACAAGTCACTAAGGGAATTTTTTTCCCCCTAGAATATCTGCTCACCAGAAACGAGAGTTAAGATTATTAGAGCTGGTTTGGTTTCCAGCAGAACTAAATGGGTATATGCTTCATGGAGCTCTAATCTCCTCTTATCTATAGAGTTCAATTCTCTTTTCATTCCTATCAGACTAGCACCAGTTATTTCTAGCTTTTATATAGGTAGCAGCTGCTAAAACCTCAGAGGCAAAAAAAAGTTTATTAAATTAACCAAGATTCCCAGAAAATTAAACTGGAATTCTAGGGCAGCTTTAATAGTAACAGAAAGAAGAGGTACAAATGTTTTTTTTCTTTTCATTTTGGTATTTATTTCATATAGCTGGTTGCAAATGATCCTTTCAGGTTTCCATTCATAGCCAGTGTTCAGTAGCTTGTTCACAGAACCAAATGACATGTTAGTCTGGCAATTAGTATACTCTTCTGTTTGAAGAGAGGCTTAATGAAGATATTATTAGAGGCAGACCTTGCTGTAGCACAGTCAACAGACCCTTTACAAGTGCTCAGGAAAGATCAAGATCTTAGCAAGACCCATACTGTAAGCATAGACATAGATGACATTTAAAGCTGTGATAAATTTTCTAAAAGTCTGGAGTCCATCCTACCTGGCTCCATCTGGCTTCACTAACAAATCCTTTTCAGCACTACAGATTAATCATATCTTCTCAACATGCAGCACTGAAATCCAGACAGCATATGCAGTCCTAATGTACATCATGGAATCCTTTCCATCAGTGAAGATGACACCATCTGTACAAGACTTGATAAGATCCTGTCTAGAACAACGGATGCCACTGTTGTCATTCAGGCTCAGAAAAAGGTTTTAAAAAGTCTGTTGCAACAGGTGTAGCAACATTTTTCTAGAGCAATGAAAGGACATCTTACCATTCAATGGAGGATCAAACACAAATAATTTAGCATCAAAGAGGGTATTAATCAGACAAGGCTGGGGGAGGAGGGGAGGAAGGGGGGGAAATAATCACTTTTGTTACCTCCTAACTCATATCTGTGGAGTAAAGTTTGAAAAACCTATTGAGTACAGCTCTAAACACAGAAGAAGCAAACAACTGCAGCGTGTTTTGGTATGAACCTGACAAGTTTATGAAGGGGAAGAGTCTTTCTGCAAAACCAGGATGAAACACCCCATGACCCCCTGCACCCCATGCTCAGGCCTGAACCCAAACTACCTGTATGAGTCCAACAAACAGTCTGTGGCTCCCAGTTTTTCAGAGTTTAACAAAAAACTTCATCTATCTCCCTACATGGCTCTCAAATAGAACTTCTGAGCACATTTTCCAGATTTAGACATGCACAACAGCATTTGGTGCAGTTCTGAACTTTATTTACATCTGCATTTTGTTTTAGGAGAACTCTGAAAGTAATTTGTAGCAGCCGGTTTATGGTCCTTCTAATACAGTGTGTTTGGCCTGCGTAAGGATATTGGTATGGATTTTGATTGACTGTAAAAATAGGATCATCGCCCAGAGGAAGTCCTAATTGTCTTAGAAGAGCCAGGGAGAACACAGCAAAAACTGGTGCAAAATCATTAACTTAAGCCAATGACAATATGTAATGGCTGCTTATTTCAGACTTCATAAATTCTCTTGTAGCACTGTACAATCAAGCCAGAACTTTACATATTATTTCTTTTATCCTCCTTTGTACCACCTACCAAGGTAACTAAAGTAATGGATAGGTGTTTGCAACAGCAAAGTATGAGATTTCTAACTTTCTTTGCAGCAGACCTTTTCAGGTTTCCCCACAAGACCAATAAAATTTGGGTCAGTGGTATCAATTGGCATGAGCCTCCCACAGTTATGTAAATCCTATCTGTGATGTGTATTAAGCCAGGCATTTTCTTTCTGCTCATGTCTCTCTACAGAGGTTAAATACCATTAATAAATATATCACACACCAGCACAGGATGTGCTGCCCATCCTTCCAGTGGCTGGTCCTCTGGTGGCAAATATTCTCTTACTACAACTAACAAAGTCACTCCAGTTATTGCTGAAGTTAAAACACTTGTCCTGTAGGGCTGTGATGCAAGGACAAGTGCAACAGGTGAATTACAGAAACATGTTAGAGTGAGCTCTGTGTTACAAAACTGCAGCGTACCTAGTGACTACCTATAGAGGAATCTTATCATTCAAGAAACCAGAAAATACTGTACATATGTGCCAGATGAAAATTAACTATTCATGCCATCTGCCAATTATTAGTAAATATACTTCAAGTTTAAAAAGAGAAGGCTCCTAAAAGGCAGTCTTAGAGCTGAGTTCCAGGAACATCTCAGCAAATATAAAGTTGCACAGGAAGACACATTCTGTATTTAGCAAATAATAATGCAAGTCATTAGGGAAAAAAAAAAAGAGAGAGATGTGCAGGAAGCAGGGGAAGGGAGATAGTTACTCAGCTTGGGATTTAAGTTGTGAGAAGAATTACTCCTTCCCTTACAGCCTGACAGAAGTGATGTTTCCAGCACTCCATGAAGTGGTGGCATAATTTTGAAGGATCTTGGTAGATAACACACTTCCTGCACATCATGCAACTCCATGCTCATTCTACATAGGATCCAGTACTTGGAAACCCTCAGAAGCACAGTATGTGGAATCAGATATTTTTATTTATCCTCTTAACCATTCCCTTTGTAGACAAAATAACACAGGCTTCAAAACACTTCGATTCCACTTCCTGACTCTGGGCCAAGTATTCCTATGAATTTAGTCTGCAGAAGATGGAACTGTGGCTAGAAAATACCTTTAGCCTGCAAGAGAAAGGATTATCTGTCTTTTTTGTCCCTGGTCTCCAGCCCCCACTAGTCTGCCATGTCACCCCCTTCCAGCCTGAGTGCAGAGAGTGGGGACAGGCCAGAGTCCAGATGTGCAAGTGCAGGAAAGAGGATTAAATGGCAAAGAATCCCAAAAAGCATATTGCTCCATGCATGAAGACATCATGCAGAGAAGGGATTTTACCTCCTCCTCCCCACCACCACGTTCATGATTTTAAGAATTCATCTCCTTCCCACACCCTTATGCATTATGTTTAAATGGTACCACCTGGGTTTATCCTTCAGAGACACCTGGTATGTTGTACAACATGGTACAAATTACTTTGAGAACAGCAGAAGTTAAAAATATATATATATATACATTTTGTCTGAAGCGTGAAAGATGTAGATGTACAGTGAAGAAACACTTTGTCATGTGCCTCCACATGTACACACTTATATTTAAAAGGCTCAGAAGCCCAGGGGATGATCATTACAGCCTAACTTACAAACGCTTTTTCTTAGCGAGCCTTTGCTAACCTGCTAACAGAGAACAATAAAATTATAAAAATTATACATAAAATATGACAAGTACTTACTACCCGCTTCGCTTGCTCTCGGATTAATGCACTCTGGGAGGGGAGCCTTAGTTGAGCCTCTCTCTTCCCAGGAGCCCAGCGGACTCCCTTGCAGAGGACGGGATGGGAGCTGGGCTGAGACACCCCCAGGAACCCCAGGAACCCCGCGGCCCCGATGCTCCAAGCCCGGCATGTGCCGGCAGCCGCGCCGCTGGGCTCCCCCGGCCCTCCGGAGCAGCAGCTTTCCCTCCTCCTCCTCCTCCTCCTCCTCCTCCTCCTCCTCTTTCTGCTCCACCCACCCGCCTCCGGAGGATGCCCCGGTACCCCCAGCCCCTACCCGCCCCCGAGCTTCCCTCTGCCTCCCGCCGCGCAGCCCACAAGGAGAGCCACCCCGCCTCCTCCGGCAGCAGCCCACCTGTTTCTCGGGTCGGGTCGGTTCGGTTCGGCCCGGCCGGCAGTCGCTGCGCCCTCCGGGAGCAGGGGAAGAGCTGAGCCCGTGGGGGAAGCGGTGCCCGGCTGCGATACTGCCTGCGGCCGCCTTGAGCTCCTTCCCTGCCCCCCAGCGCGGGCTGGCGGCCGCCTCGGAGCCTTCTTAGGAAGCGGCCAAGGGAGCGGGGGAAGCCCCGGGTTCGGTTCGGAGAGCGGCGGTGACAGGGAGGGACCCAGGAGCCCACCCCACACTGCTCCGAGCCGGCACCTGTGGAGTGGGGTGGTTAGAGATGGAGGAGTGCAGAGAGCTGTGTATGTGGGGGATGTGTGAGGAATGTACGCGGGTGCCTATGGGTGCTGTGAGAGATGTGTAGGGCACAGTGTGAAGTGGTGGGGTGGCTGTATGAAGTACATATGGGGGTTGTAGGCTGTGTGGTTTTGGGGGGGATTCTATGGGGTGCATGTATAGGGAAGCCTGGAGTGGTGTGTTTAAGGGTTTGTATGAGATGTGCATGAAGTATGAGGTCCTGGAGCAGGTCCAAAGGAGGGCAGCCAGGCTGGTGAAGGGATCCAGCACAGACCCTATGAGGAGAGGCTGAGGGAGCTGGGGGTGTTCAGCCTGGAGAAGAGGAGGCTCAGGGGAGACCTCATCGCTCTCTACAACTCCCTGAAAGGAGGCTGGAGCCAGGGGGGGTTGGCCTCTTCTCCCAAGCAACTTTCAACAAGACAAGAGGACATGGTTTTAAGTTGTGCCAGGGGAAGTTTAGGTTGAATATTAGAAAGAATTTCTTCACGGAGAGGGTGGTCAGACATTGGAATGGACTTTCCAGTGAAGTGATGGATTCTCCATCCCTGGAGATATTTAAAAAGAGACTGGATGTGGCACTCAGTGCCATGGTCTAGCAACTGCAGCAGTGGGTCAAGGGTTGGACTTGATGATCTCTGAGGTCCCTTCCAACCCAGACAATTCTATGATTCTATGTATGGGATATATGTATATATGTATGTGGGGTTTGAGGTTGAGTGTATGACTCATAGAGGAAGAGCACAGAGGATGCATGTGAAGGTTTGTCTGGGTCTTGAATGGGATGCCAAAGGGATCTTTTTGCAGAGGTGGGCATATGAGTCTGTACAGAGAGTGTAGGGGTTGGTATGGAGCTGCAGCCCTGACACCCATTGCCCTGAGCCCAGTGAAGGGGCACCCTCTCAGGCACACAGTGGACACAGGGCTGCCCTCTGCCTCACTTACCTCATCCCCAGAACCTGGCTAGGGCTGATGCATGCACATATCTCTCTAAGGATGTCCAAATCTGGGACAGGGGATTTAGTTTAATTAACTGTTAGCAGTTAATTGTCAGAAGTGCTGTAGTGTAGAAGGAAGAGCAAATAAGAGATGCGGACAAACCAAATCCTCTTAAATACTAGAACCTTAGGAACTGCTTTTTACAATGTGGAACTAGAGACCCTGAAAGGGAGAAGGAGGGAAACCCAGGTACATCAAAAAATACTAATGTAAAAATAGATTAACTCTGCAAAGTCCTTATTTATACCATTAAAAAAAACAAACAAATCACTTTTTATCTCAAATGGATTTATAACCAGATCATAAAAGACACACCAAAATCCCAGGTTCTATGGATAAAGCCTTTCCTTTCTTCCTTTCTGTCATCTTGCATCCTTCTGTGATGTGACCAATTTACTGCTGGGTATTTTTAACCAGGGTTCTGAACTGCTACAGAAAAGTGAAAACATGAACTGCTACAGAAAATGAAAGCACAAACTGCAGAAACCTTGCTTCCTCACCAGGCTCTGAAACACGTCTAGGGGTGATGGAGCAAACCACAGTCCAGGCTCTAATTCTTTCTCTCCCCTCACTGTTTCCACTCAACAGCAATCAACTCTGAAAAAGTGTGTCCCAGTTAAGAAAGTCACAACAAACCTGTACTTAGCAACGTCAGGAGTTTGACATTTGCAATAACTCGGTGTTTTTCATTTTGATCCTGAGGTGTATTTTTCAGCCATTGATAGATGTGTTCTGCAACCTGAGCAGCCCGTACAAGGAGGCAGTGGAAGATGCTGCCTTTTCCTGGTACATAATTTGTCTCACTGAGCACAGGCATCTGCAAAGGAGGAGAGCAGTTAACAGTATGAGTCCATGAAAAATTGTAGCAGTCCCTTTTGACCCTTTTATTCTAGATCCAGTAAAACCCAAGTGAACTAGGAGGAACTGCTGCTGTTGTCTTCTTGCAGTGATACTTTTCTTACTCATAGTTCCCCTAGGTTGACTATCTGTTAGGAGAAAGAAGCTTTCACTGTTTTAAAGGCTCTGGAACTTTGAAAAAAGGTAAGTTAGATACTTATATTTTTTTAAAGCCTGAGTCACTGGAATGGAAATCCTAAAGAAAAATTACTTTTTCAGAGGTTCTGCATGCCTCAGTTCTCACTGATTCTGTTAAGCCCCCCTCTTCAGATTTTCTTTTCTAGGAAGTCACAAAGTTTCAAAGAAATTCTAAGAGTTTACATGAAGCCAGGCTGGTTCCTCTACAATGTATGGTGGTGGCACATCCTGGGTTGTACAGATGTCTTTCCCTTTAGTCCAAAACACATGCACACACAGCCCTGATCTCTGCTGAAGTGCATCATTCTCTGTCTATAGTTGATTTTAAAGGGCAGTGCCTGTGCACAGAATCCAACAGCTCCGTACCCACTGGCACATGAGCTGTTGAAAGGAAGGTGCTTATTGCATGAACATTTTCTTTCAGCGGACAAATAGTTATCTGGCATCAGAATACAGAAAGAATGGGAAACCTTATTATGCCTCACAGAGCCTGGCACAAGCTTGCTTTGACCTTGTCCGTGTCACACCTGACCAAAGTCTGTACTGGCAATACCTTTTGGGAAAGAGTTTGCTTCTGAACATTTTTAAGCATTCACTCCAAGAAGATGCTGCTCTTGTACCATGCTTGTGTTTTTCTTTGCTGATTTCTAGCCTAGACTTCATGAAACTCCTCTGTTGTAAGCATTCCCGTGTCTTACCAGCTGGGAATTGCTGCTCTAGACAATCTTGTAATAGCATCACCGTCTCTGCTTTTAATTTAAAATTATTGCTCAGGCCTTAAACACAGGGAACAAGGCTCAGTGTTGCCAGTGAATCCACATCTGCCCTCAGCTGAGAGGGAGGAGTAGGAGACACTTGAGTCAGGATGAAAGCCACTGAGCTCCATGAGGAGAGCAGACAATGCCCCTGCTGGGTTTCAAGAGATTGACTCATTCACATCTGAGTTCACACACTTGCCTCTTTTTTCTTCCTACTTGTTTGTTTCGTTTTGTTGGATGAGTTTTTTTTTTG
This sequence comes from Phaethornis superciliosus, assembly GCA_023637945.1. Taxonomy (NCBI): domain Eukaryota; kingdom Metazoa; phylum Chordata; class Aves; order Apodiformes; family Trochilidae; genus Phaethornis; species Phaethornis superciliosus. Next base: position 28,389,273 of record JAJQWJ010000007.1, read on the forward strand.
ATTGCATAAGCCAGGTCAGGAAGGGAAAAAAAAAATAAACAAAAAAGTGAGGGATCTCGCATCCTAGTAGAAGCCAGGATGATGTAACATTTCATGTCCTGTCACAGTTTCTTCCCGGTGTCTTTGCTGGAACTGTCTTCTAGTTGGGCCTTTGTCCTAATAGCCCTCTAGGTCACTGGAAGTCAATATTGCCACTTCTTTCATTGCTGGTCCTAAATCAGATCAAGCTCAAGATAATGAATGCTCAGATATGACATTTAATGAATGCTGTTGGCTAGAATAATCCTGTGCATTCTTAACTGGCTGCTTGAGGGTTTGGAAGTTGGGGTTTTTTTTGTTTCTTTTTAATTGTAAACATCCTTCACACAGCTGCCTCGGGGACTTGTTTAGGAAACAGCGGATGGCTGTGTTTAAAGGATTTCAACTCATCTTGACCTACATTTAGATTTTTGTAGCTTATGAGCCACGACTGTAACCAGCAAAACCCTCAGAGAGCTTATATAGCTTCTGTAGAGCAAGGCACAGGAAATCTATGAAGGATGATGTTACCCAGCTGAAATGTTTGGAAAAATGAGTTACTGAAGCTGAACTATAAGGTTCAGATAATTATCAGGTGTTTAGGAATACAAGGAGCAGAGGTGCAAAAAGATAACCTCTCCTCTTACTTTGTGCTTTCTTCTGATTCATTCTCTCACTTGTCATCTTTCTGTGAAATCTTTTAGGATCCTTTCAGGCTAAAGTTCAGAAGGTGCAGTTTTCTATCTGCTTTTTTCTCACTTAAACTTCTACTCCAGAAACTGCTTAAGCATAGGGCTTGTTTTAGGTAAGACCCCTTATTAAGCAGGGAACTTCATAGAATCAGATGCTTAGGAATTAACTTGGTTGGGAAGGACACATTCATGCATTTCCCACAGGCAATTCCTTATTTTCTCTTTCTTGTATGTGCGTGCCTGGTTTTGAAGAATATAAGCACTCACTTTGATGGTGAAATGAAGGTTTCAGCCTCTTGAGATTAGAAAATGATCTTCTAAAAGTGAGAGACAATAATATCTTCCCAAATCTACAGGCAGATTAAATTACCGTCCCCTGTCCTGTATCTCTCTTTGCTGACTATGAAGCCTGTAAATTTCATGCTGCAAATATAGAGACTGAGTACCTGAGAAGGGAGGAAGCCAAGAGGTCAGACACAATGAAGTACTAACACTGGTATATAATGTTTAGGCCAGCATCATTTTACTCATGTCAGGAGCAAGAAAAATATATTAGACCTGTCAGCAAAAGACCACATAGGCAATTCATGCATATCTGGTAACATTTGCAGATATCTGGGTCTTTACACATTTAGGTTTGGGTGGAAAAGGAAGCAGGGTTGTAAGCATTTGGCTGCTGGGGAAATTACAGATTTGGAAACTCAGCGCCTGTTTTAGCCTCTACATTTAGAGGCTAGAATAATGTATATGGTAGTGGAATAAAACAGGAAAATCTAGAAACTCACTGATTTTAATAGACACTAAAAAGGACAACTTTTGTTTCAAAGTAAGGAACTATTCAGACAAGCAGACCGAATATTTCATTGGACTGCAAAAACTCTGTGCCATAGTTTTTCTAAAGCTACTGGTGGTGGCTGAGAACTTCCACTTTCATAGATTAAAGCATTAAAAATAATAAATACTTCCAACTGTTACTGAATTAAAGCCATCAGCAGAATTCTATTGTTTTTTGTGCAAGTCAAGTGATGGATAAAGGGAGTGGTTACTGTGTGTTATGCAAAAAGGCATTGAGAAACAGGTACTGACTGAGGCTAGGCTGGCCCTACAAATTAATGGCTCAACATGAGTGTCATAGGAAAACAGCTTTTCCCCTCCCCATCATGCAGTTAGCTTTACTTTTCTTCACATATGTGGAAGAAACAACTTTTTTCCCCTAAGTTCTCACTTCAGCAGAACTAAGTTGAAATTGAAAGTTTCTGAAGTGAATCAGTCCAGAAAAATTCAGAAAATATGCTTATTAACTATTTATACTAGAGCATTCTTATGTTCTGCACAAGTTCTGCTCCAGAACAAGAGAAATCCATTACATGTGCAGTTAAAACCATTCCTACACCAGACCAGCCAGAGACCAGCCAAGATAGCCACAGAGTGTAATTTACTTTTATTACAGCCTTCAGTCTCTAATCTCAATTTCTAAACTAAAGAAAGAAGCACTGGTAATGGCTACATGGCTGCAGCTTGATTACAGAGATGCAGAGTGTTCTTTCTTTTTTTTTTTCCTTTTTTTTTTTTTCTTTTTTTTTTTTCCTTTTCTTTTCTTTTTTTCCCCCTTTTTCTTTCATTTTAAGTACCAAGGTGAAGACTGCTATGTAAATAGTCTTGCCCTTGGGAGTGAAAGGTGTGAACAGTGTAATAGAATTACTGCTCATACAACAAAAAGCCTTTACACTGAAGAAGAAAACATAACTTGAGAAGGTATATTTGAAGGTTGCCTAGTTCATGACAATAAAGCTTTTACTTGACAAAGTTCAGAGTAAGTATCTTCCACAGCTATAGGAGAGCAACATAAAATTTGTCATTAAGAAGTTTTGCCAGGAATTTTTTTTGTCAATTGTCAACAACACAAATGGTGAAAACACAAGAGAATGTTATCTGGAAATGCAACACAAGCCTGACCATGCTGGAGTTCACTTTTGGGATTGCCAACCACCCACAGCAGGAGTTCTACATAAATAGTTCCTCCTCTATATTTCAGAAGCCTGCTCAAAGTACAGTGTAGATTTACCTAGGCTTCTGGATTTATAGCTAGAGCTCTGTTGTAAAGCAGGTGAAAAAAGGCAGCTTGTGGAGTGGAATGCTTCACACAGGATTTCCCAGGCACTTTCAAAACAACTGTATTTGCACATCATCCATATATGCCACATGCATCCTGAGCTACCATGCAGATGTAGCTAGTACATTTTACAGATGTAGGGAGAGAGAAAATTAATGGTTTCTTTACTTGTCCACCTTCCTTCTTTTTTCCTGAGAGAGAAAAACATTTATTCTTTCCAAACATGAGAGAAATCAATCCCACTCTATCAGTGCCCTAGCTGAAAATATTGTCAGCAAATTCTATCTAGACTGAAAACTTTAAGTCCCTGTGGTGTGTCAGATTTCTGGGACTTCAAGCTAAAAAAGAGTTTGAACAGATTAACTAGTTGGGACTTGAAGATAAAGCTGGCTTCTCTGAAAGAAATGTGTTTTACAGAGTGTTAAGTGTGCTTGCTTTCTCTTTTATTCGAAGGAAGTAAACTAGTTTTGTGAAAAGAGCCTTCAATAGGGACTTTGCCTTTTAAAACTGTGGAAGAGTTCCAGCCAGTCTGTAGCATTGGCTTGAACTTTGTTTTTCTCCAAAGCAAGAACCCATTAGTTTTCAGTGGCTTCCACATTTTTTCCTCCTCCTTTTGTAAAATGTGCCAGTGAAGTCAAGTGGGTTGTATTAACATTTTTCCAAACGTTCACACTTAGGACCAAAAAAGGGAATAGTTAATAAACATAACCAGGAATATATTGGAATGTTGATCTTCTGATGATCATAAGAATTTTCAGTCATAAGATCTAATTAAATATCCCAAGTTGGAAAAGCTTCCAGTGACTGTTCAGTCTCCTTGTTATCTGGTCAAATATTTTTAAGTCAGCCTGAATGGCTTCTGTGCCAAAGTGATACATTTAATGTGAATAACACACATGCACGAGAGACTGCATTAAAATTCACCTAGACTAAAAACATTTTGACATCTCGAACTTTATCTGAAATTATTATCCTATCTTTAGGGACAAGGAGTTGACTGGCAATGAAATAGCTCTGAAGTGGTAATCATATGAGTGTTTGTAAACAGTATTTTTAGTATACGGAGAAAACTGTCTGCATGGTCTAGTGTGAGAGTTGCTGCTCTTTGTGAATTTTAATGGAAGGGCATTAAAGAGAAAGAAAGACATCATGTTAGACAGTTTTTCAAAAGTACCATGCAATGCTGTTGTCCAAAAGTAAAAGCATTTTTGCCAAGATTAGATAAAGAAAATAAAAAATGAAGGCCAGAGATAACAAATGACTAATTAACCATGTCTTCTGATCAGGAGAAACAGAATTCTAGTAGCACTCTGACAATCAGAGCTGTTTTGTGTTAGCTGATAAAGAAAAAAAAAATATTTTACGAGACAATCAGTGCCCTAAGGAGCATCTCATCTAAGAAGACAAGCCAGACAAAGAAATATCATTGCTTTAGCATCAGGGAACTGAGGCACAGAATAATTGTCTTGTCTGCAGCCAGTCTGTGGTAGGACAGTAATTGAATGCAGATCTCCTTACCACATGCACATTCTCTATCTATATTCCAACTGGTCAGCTGAAGCAGCCTTTCATTACTGCTCTGTCAACATACCAAGAATTACACAAGACCATGAGCATTTCATATGTTTGCTTCAAATCTACTTCTCCTCCCCCCATAGCATTTAAAAGCATGTAGCCAGTGAGCAAATACTTACCATAGACACAATAAGTTCTCAATCCCAGAGTGGAGGTTGGAAGTTCACAGTCCATCTGGAGGCTGCTCCTCCTGCAAAATTCCCACTGACCATTTTCTAGACTCCAGCTTCCTTTTGCAGGATCAAGCTTTTCAATAAAAGGTCTTTAAAAACATTTCCTGCTTTTCTTCCTACAGGGGGGAGATCAAACTTTGCTTACTTTAGCCCAAGGTCTGCCTTCTGACAACACCTTTCCTCGTGCAGTGAACAGCACTCACCCATCCAAACACAGTCAACAGTATCCTGCAGAGAAATCGTAAGACCATCATAGCACCCCTAAAGGCACTATATTCACCTCTCAGCCCTCCTTAGCACCCCTAAAGGCACTATATTCACCTCTCAGCCCTCCTAGCAATGAGCAGAAGCCAGGAATTGATCCTATTTCTTAGTGTCAGTACAGTCGTTGGAGAAATTAAGCTAGGGAATAACAACAGGAACGTTTTGGGAGAAAAGGAAGTTACAGCCTGGCCACTTATTTAAGCACACTGATTCAGATAAAAGAGGCAATTCACAGTTAGACTCTACTTCTGGGCTGTAATACAAGGACAACACAAGGTGTTCCCTAGCTCCATCTAAAGGAAAGTCTTTCTTTTATAGACCTGTGAAAATACCTTTCCCAGTGGGGCTTCACAGGCCTCCTGCAGTACAAATAATGGATTGCCCCAAGGCAGGCCATTTGTTTTACTAAATACAACCTTCTCCAAAGCATTTGGAGCATTTTTATGTTACGCATTTGTGTGTTTTATTCATACACATCTTAACCTACTGGGCATGAGGGAGGAGAAAGCACTCACAGAACTACATGTGCAGGCTTCCATTTGCTCATAGGAAAAACAAGAAGCAGATTAGAAACATTGGCACAAGAGTAATGATATAAATGACGTTTCAGATGCTTAAAATTAGGAATAGTAATGTTAAGAAGTAAAAGCAATAGAGAACATTTTGGTCCTTCCCTCTCTTTGCTCAAAATCAAGAACTTGCTTGTTCTGGGTGCAGGGCTGAGAACTGTAAGAGTCAAGCTGATCCTTCTTTGCCAGTGCCAAGGAATGAGTAAATTACAACGGGCATGTTCCATATTAGTAGATATGCAATTAATATATCCTTCTGCCATCAGCATCCTACACCAGCAGAGGAGGCAGGTCTAAACTATAATGTAAACAAGTATAATCCTTTACCAAGGCATGAAGACATTACAGACTCTGTGACACTCCTGGAGGCAGCACCCCATGGAGAGGAGGGAGACCGTGTTTAACACTGCCCTCTCCTGACTGATAGGATAAAAAACCCTGGTTACCAACCGGGATCTCCCCCAAGGGCGATGTGTTACATCCCAGAGTGCTCTGAAGATGATGGTGTGGGGCAGGGCGTAGGTGAGCCTACTTTTCAGGATGGATAGAAGAGTAACTAACTACACCCTGAGTAATATTCTCCGTCTAGAAAACTTCCAAAGCAGCATCTGGCTAACAGAAAGGGTCGATGAGCTTCATCTACAACAAAATAACAAAATAACTTGCTCCATGACAATTATACTGCTAACAGTTGCAAAGGACATGATTGCATTTTTAAAGTGATGCCTAGGAAACATCTTTTGGGGGGGCAATGAGCTACTTCACATGCCTGCAAGCCTGGCACACCACAATCATCATATGTACAGATGAATTCTTGCTTCTGCCAATGACCATCCTCAGAGGAAGGATTCCCTTCTCTGCTAGGAGCAGAACTGTGCTCCCCAAAGAGGAGAGTAAATGGGAAGCAGCTCATCACCATGGGTTTACCCTTAAGCCAAGTAAAGTATTACTTCAGAGTGTCCCTGAACTTTTGGTCTGAAAATGGGGAGAGACTGAGCACAAAAAATGAGTGACAGCACAGAGGTGCATACCAAGAAAGAAATGCAACTACTTTTTTCTCAGATCTCTGTCTTTCTGGTCCTACCCCACATGCTCTGTGTAAAATATACCTTATCTGCTTGCACTTGCAGCATTGCTTTTCTAGTAGAGCTCCAGGGGCAGCTTCTTAATACCAGTTAATGCTCTTTCTATCACCCATGCTAGGAAAAATGGCTTTTAAGAATAGCTTAATTGTCTTCTTGCAGCAAAGCATCTGCAGACATCAAAGTTGGCATCTCTTTTCTCTGCAGCCCTGCAGTGAAACATTAGGTATTCCAGTCACCTCTGATCAAAAGAACTACTTTTTTCATGGGCTGCTTTATGCCCTTGTAGTTCCTAAATTTTTGGCAATCAAATCCAAGTAGACTTGTAGGAAACACTGTTTTCACACTGCATTGATGCAGCTTGCTCCAAGCTGTGCCAGCTCTGCAGGCTGCCTGCCCCAGCCTCTGGGGCTGTCCCCAAGCCCAGCATCAGGACAATCTGATCCCTGGCACACTGCAGTGTTGGTTCCTCCTGTACATCACAGGATGCTTTGCTGGTTTTCAGAAGACTAATTCCCTGGGCACTAGACTAGTAAACTTGGGTTACTGTTTATTTATATTTCTTCACTGACTGCAAGTTCAGATTCTAGTTGATGGGTTTTGGTTTGGGTTTTTTGTTTGGTTTGGTTTTATATGTTTGTTTGTTTACTTTTTTTTCCTGAAGAGGGGAAATTGATGAGATCTTGACTTTACGGATTCTTTAATTTCAGACTACATGTGCATTCTTGCAGCAGGATTTCAGGGCATTTATAGCTCTCTCCTGTCTACCTAACTTCTACTGTTCAGGACAGTTGTAGTATCTTAATTATCTTGTTGTTCTCCCACCTCTGTCTCTTTAGCTTGAAATCAGACAATGAGTTCAAAAGTCATTAAGGGGACACAGACAGATACAAGGATCATATAAGCCTCATTTCCTTATTAAACTAAATTAACATTTTGGGTGGTATCTGGTTGTCACTGCTCACAATCTAGACAAAAGACATACACAGGACAGGCAGAGTGTTAGAGCTCAAGTTTATTTTTATCTTTACTCCATTTTCACAGAAAATAAACTTCAACTTCACAATAAAAATAATTTTAAGTAGGTTTGGGTACAGCTTAAGACGATGGTTACAAAAGTAGCAGCTTTTCAATTCTGTGTTCCCAGATTTATTCCAGCATAGGACAATAATGAACAAAAGTCAAGAGTGTCTAAATTCAGTTCTCATTAGATGGATACCCACTGCAGACAGAATTGATTGCCAAGACCATTTTTGATTTTTAGGAGCAATCTCTAAACTGTCTTTTAGGGCTAACCGATCTTCCCACCAGTTCCAGGTGATGAGGAAGAAATCAGATCTTAGACATTAAAAAGTAAAATATAAAATATAAAAGTTGCAAATAGGGGGCTGTGTGGTGGCAGGACAGGAGCAGTAACCTGCAGAAGAATAGCAAACTTAAAATGGAAAAAAAGAAAAAAGAAAAAAAAAAAAGAGGGAGAAAAGCAGACAAAGAAATAGCTTTGAAGTACATTCCAATGTCACAGCTGAAGGACTCCATCATCAGAAAAGAAAAAAAGAACATAGACGGATATTGCTTTCTAAGTGCTCATAAAAAACTGGATGTGCAGTGAGACAGATATAATAAGCTGAATGCTGTGAGTTAATCCATACTTTTTTCGCAAAAGCACTGGAGTTAATACATCCTGGCATTAACCTTGGTAATTACTCTATGCAGGTGCATACATTTGTTATGCTTGTAGGCAGCTTTGATGCTGCTCCAACACAAGCTGTTAGCTGGGAAAGGAAAGCAGCTGCAGGTAGGTATTTTGTACCTGGCATTCATTAAGACATCCAGTGCATATCCCTGCTTGAGGAGATGGAATTCGACTCTGGTGGAAGTGTATACTTTGTGGATTTTGTTTCTGAAGGCCTTCTGATACAGAAAACTGTGAATAATGCTCTGTTATTCCACCATAAGGATTAACAAAATGTTAGAGCCTCTTAAAAAAAATGTTGCGCCTGTGGGATTAGTTTCCCTCTGGTTGCATACATACATAAATATATACATATGTGTATGTGATTGTGTGTGACTGTCTTTAGCACTAAGGAAATATTTAGTCATTAAACAGAGGACTGAGATCTTTCCAGGTTTTGACCTGGAAAAATGGCTGCTAGTTTGCCTCTCTGACCTCCAAAATAGACTTAATATATCCTTGCAATGCACATGTCAACTCTGATTATTATTTTAAAAACAATTGCTTTGAATGAGCTTGAAGTATTTGAAGATTGATGTTTTTGACAGCTCGATGGGCTAAATAGGTCTTTGGTGAACCACAGAAACAAAGGAGCAGAGCAGAAAAAACCAGCAGATTCTTCCAATGAACACTATTTACAAGCTTTTCCCAGAGTTTGTATGTATTAACCACAGCTTGCTTACATCCCCAGACCTCTAATGTCATTCCATCAGGAGGGATGTTTCTACTGGAGTGTTGCAAAATGTTTAACAGAAAGATGAAGAAACAAAACCAGACCCCAGATAAGACAATATTTATTGTGCTAGATCCAGATGCACGATGGTAATATATGGCTGTTTATCAGTATACTTGCTGAAACAAATATGAGTCAGTGTTTCTCCCACATGCAGTAACCTACTTTTACACAAGAAAGCTTTATCTGTGATTTTTGAAATGTACTTTAATAATGTTATGAAGTAGTACTTGGGGAGGCTAAGGTCTAGAAGCATTTCTAGTACATCTTAATTAATTTTAAATCTGATTATTTCCCAGACTACTTATCTTACCAGTAGCACTGATTTAGCACTCCTGCCAGGCTTCCTACCAGCTGTCTTTTTTTTGAACACACATAAGTTGGAAAAAAATGCTTGCTCCAGCTGAAACACTGCATTCATTTCACCCCAAGACCTAATCCAAAAGGCTGGGGTTAGAAATGACAAAAAACCCCTCCAGAATCAAACCCCAAAATAAACTGCAGAAAATCCCTCTCTGCTACAGTTTCATTTTGAACTGGAACTGTTTGGCATCTTTATATGCTGCAAATATTCCTTTTATCCTGGAGTATGAGTTCATTAGTAACATAAATGTGTCTCATGTTAGCTGAAAACTGGAAATTAGAGGTAGCCTATTCTCATCAAAGAGAAATGTTTTCATCGCATCTATGCAGCTCAAGGAATATTTAAATTTCTTTACCACAGACTGACAATGTAATCTGATTTGTTTAGCTTTCTGTAGCTCAGCTTCCCTGCTTTTAAATGAAGTTCTAATAATAACTTATTACACATACTCTTTGCCTATTTGTACTAAACTTTCAGGACTACAAGGTTCACACTTTTTCTCTCTGAGTGTTCCTCATTTTCAAAAAGAGAATCTAGTTTGCAGGCTTCTAGCCTCATAAAAATGGGAATAATTATGTGATTCTATGATTTCACAGTAAGATGACCTTAACTGATAAACAGAGTAATCTAGAGACTCAGGTTGGACTCCTGTCCATCAGTAGCAGCAACCAAGGGCCAAATGCTTTGCACAAATCTTGTCACAAAAGATTTAACAGTTTCTCCATTAGAATAGCCTTTATTCTCTGAGAACATCTAAAAATATTTTGTTATGTGTTTAAAGAACTGAGCATATAACTCTGTGAGTTTATTTGTGGAACTACAGTCTTGAATAAGTTAATCTCATTAAGGTAAATGTAAGGATAGGTAGAAAACAACAATTCATCAAATTGATCTAAAAATACATGCTGAGCAAAAAAACATCAGATTAGTTAGATATCTAAAAGTGCCTAAGTACTAGCAGATTAATTACTGTTAACACACCTGTACCTGAGGCTTTAGGCTTTGCAGCTGCTATGGAAAGCCCATTTCCTCTTTACACACAGCTTTATCCAAGGCATCAGCTTTGTCCAGAACTCATTTGGCTTCAATAAAGCTGAATAACAATGTTTAGCATTTTAATGCAAGTACCATCATCTGCTTTTACTGTGGCTATGCATGTGTGCAGTTTAGAGAGGCAGTAATTTAGAAGGAACAATAGGATTGTGAAATTACATATAGTACCAAAGAAAGCATGCCAGGCTCTTCTATTATCTTGTCTGCCAGTACAGACTATGGAGTATTACTCAAAACTTGAAGACAACATATTAATAGCTGAATGAACTACCAGTTATCACAGCATAAAAATAGCTTCCAAAGCACTCTTTCTCCTCTCATTGAGGCCAAAAGGCTAAAATAATTCTGAAGCAATTACCTACCAGTTTGGGTATTAAGAATTTCTCTTGTTTCATTACAGACTGTATGAGTGCTTACAGAATACAAACTCATGGTTCAACCTGCATAGGAGCACTAGAGTCAGGAAGTTGTCTAAAAGACAGAAAAAAACCTGTGATGCAGAGTCATATTTAACTTTCAAAATACATTTAAAGGGAAGGAAAACAAAACAAAACAAAATAGTTAAATCTTAAATTTACAGTACATTTGTTGCAAAATTTAAAAAATAACACAACACAATAAAAGGAAAACCTCATTTTTAAAAATATAAATTAATAGCTCTAAGATAAAATATTCTTTTCAAGAAGTAGAAAGAAGCTTGAAATCCCCTACTTATTAAAAAAAAAAAGCTTAACAGTTTTGCTAAACAATGTAATGATCAGTACGTGGCAGGGCAACAGAAAATAAAAATGCAAACATAGCAGTCAGAGAAGGTGCAGCTGGGATGTCCCTGCCAAGGGGGCAGCTGATTCCCCATGTGCCTCTGCTCAGACCTGGGCACTTCATCCATCACCACAGGCTGACATCCTGAAAACACATTTGAGGAATGGTGTAGGGGCTGGACTCCCCAGCAAAGGAGGCTACTCATCTCTTTAGGTAAAGTCTGCCTGCTGGAGCAGTCACTAACAATTAATATCTAAATAGTGTCAGGTGATGATAATCTAGATCTTCCTAACGTCAGTGGTTCTCTCTCCACTTTCTATCCCTTGCTCAAGGCCATTATTAGCCTCTGGCTTCTCTAGGTCTTGGAAGGTGATGCCATGAGTCCCCAAAATGACCCTTACAAATTGATGAGAAATGAGTCCATTTCCCAGCATCCCAGATACGCCTTGCATTGCAGGCACCCAAAAGCATTATACCTACATTACTCTTTTAAGTAGATTTGATGTTTCCAAAGAAACAACATACCTCACACCTGCTAGAACTAACTGGAATCCTTTGTAGGACCCTGCATGCATAAGCAGAAAACATATTCATTCTAGCAACAGTTCTTTGAATATAAAACAACAGAGGAGAAGCTAAAAGTACTAGCAAGCTCTCTCTTGTAAGCAAGGGGATCAGGAGAGGTCATCTTGGTACTGATCCCTCAGGGGCAGTGATAATAAAAGAATAATACAGCAATTCTGAATTAACCAACAGATTACATGCATACACGTTGCATAGATGTCAGTGTGGGGATCATCACTGATTCTCCTCTATCTGTAGACAAAATATTTGCTGAGTATTTGCTGCCCTCAGCAAAGGAAGCCAAATAGTACAGAGTTAAATTTGTCTCCTTAACTATTCTGGGACAACCTTTTTAAATTCTTTCCTGCCTCTATATAAAACCACTTTTCATTAAAATCTAGTTCATCTTGTAGAAGTATTCCTAATACTTTCTTGATCAATGGAAGCCTTTGGTAAATGCATGGGGACTGAAACATGAGAATATTGCTATTTATTATCAATTATGCATGAAATGACCTTTATCCTGGCCCAAACCAGGACTATGAAGTAGGGGAAAAAAACAAAACCTCCAAGCTTACTTACAGCATCCCTCCAGCTCTTAGATTCTATGTTAATTAGTGTTAACATTGAATATTTTAACAAATATGGATTCTGATCCTAAAACTGAGATGCAAAGCACCTTCATAGGCTTGGACATACTTAAGCTGATCTCAAGCACACAAACTTTGAGTAGTATTCTTTGTGGAACTTGGCTTGGATATAGAGTGTCCCTGAAAGTCAGGGCCAGTATGTATAACAAACTACCCACAGACATTAGGATGCTATTATGGCAAGAATTTATTTCCTCCAGTGGGTAACCAAGGAAGACTCTTTACCCAGTGAGGGTTTCATTGGAAGCAAGAAGGGAGCAAAATCATGTACAACATGATATTTGCAAGTAAAGAAGTAATGACAGGAATGAAAGGGAGAGGCTTTAGCTATAAGCATAAAGCCACAAAGATTAGAGCAAGAAATGCACACTGCTTCAGAAAATATTCACAGTTTTCTCAATATTAATGGAATGATGTTTCCAGGTTTGATCATCTGTAAGTGCAATAATGCAGAGAAAGGATGCATTCACTGTAATCCTGATTTAATTGTCAATATTTGAAAGAGGTGGATGGAAACAAGACTAGTTAATGTCCCTTTCAACTGTCAGAATAACTCCTTTAGAAACTAAAATCCTGCAAACCCACAAACATGAAATCCATAACAACTAGGCACAATACACAGCCAGACTGTCTAGAGCATAGGCTGAGAATGATCAGCTTCAAGCCTTGGGACCCAAGTTATGAACTTCTTTTAAGCCTGTAATTTTCAAAAGGAGAAGATTTTTGGCTAATTTTTTGAGTCCTGGCTTGCTTTTTAACAAAACCCAGGCACTGTAAAATGACTTTCATTTGCAGTCTTCCTAGGTCTCTGGAAATAGAAAACTTTCAGTACGTTTGGGCTAGGTGGGGTCCTGTTTAAAGGTGAAGAAGCTGCTGCTCAGTTACTTCAGCAGAGGGGATCCAGCTGAAGAAGACAACTGGGGGGAAAATTTCCAGACTTTTATAAGTGGTCTCTGGATTTTAGAAGCAAAATATTTCTCATTGTGTTTTCAGTGGGATGAAGTGACTGATGAAACAGTGTATTTGGAAGATGTGGCCAAATCCCGAGTAACCACTTTCTGTAGCTGGGCTCATTGACTACAGCTTGTGTTGTGCAGCTGGGCAAACCAGCTATTTAGAAATGCCCAGATCTGTTTGCAAAGGAGGAAAATTAAATCACAACCACATAGCTTTTAGAAACTGCCCCCCTTCTACTGTGATGGGCATGAAATGCAGAAGTCATGCAATATTACACTTGAAGAACCTTAAGCAAGAAGAGGTTAGTTCTGCAAGCACAAGAGTACATCTTATCACTTTTGGAACCTTTGGTGGAAGTTTCTGAGAAGGCTGACAGTATAGATCTAAAAAACATCTCAGTGATTTAAAATATTAATGGTGAACATGTGTTGTAACTGCAGTTAATTAAGAGTTGATAAAAGAATCTGAGCGTAAACAATTACACACTCCCTAGAATATTTCCTGAGTGGCACTAACAATAGCAGCTCTTCCGTACATGGCCTGGGACAGTCTGCAAGAGCAGTGTCTGAGGCTCCTCAGTGGGTTTGTGGTGATTCCTGCTCTTGTTTCCATAGCCAGCTGCTAGGAGAGAGGCTCTGCTGGAGTGAACGTGCCCTGAGCCTGCCTCTTGGAGCTTTCTCAGGGGAAGATCTTCACCACTTTGTAAGGATAAGGGTCAGGCTGTGAGATGGGAGGGATAAAAGTGGAGTAAAAATGGTGATGACACAGCAGGGATAGTTTAGATTGTGTTCACATAATATGGTGAATGAAGGGCGGGGCTGTGACAACTCTGCCCATGTGGCTGCTGCTGGCTGTGGTCTCAGGTGACATTGCAGTTGACATTGTGGTTGACATTGCTGCCTACACTTGCAGAGGGTCGGCAGGTGTTTGTGATTCCTTGAGGTGGGGCATCTCAGCATCTTCTTACCTGTATAACAGTGGATGCAGAACCTTCTTCAGGATTGCTCCCAGGATGAATTCAACTAGGAAGCTTCAACAGGCAAATGCCTGTATTTGCTGAGTGCATGATACATTGAGCAAATAAGATCAAGGGACAACAGATAGTCTTTGTTGAATAAAATTAAGTTCTTTTGAAAGATCTAACTTCAAAATCTGATCTGAGCTTCCTGTCATTCCTCAGTCAATGGCTGCTATAAAAGTATGCAGCTAAATTTTGGCTTCACTACTTACAGGAAGGCTTCACCACCCTCTCACACAAATCATGGTTTAAAGCTGGACAAGGTAGCAACCTTCCTGTGTGCTTGGTATTACAGAGAGAGGGTGAAAACCCTACATTTCAAGCCCAGGGCCAGCATGAGACATAAAAATGCCATGGTGAAAAATTCTTAGAACGGAAACACAAAATTTGGTTGGAGGCAACACTAATGCTGGAGAGAGCCCAGTATAGTGGTGAACAGCTGCATCTCTATAGATCAGAAGGAAAAGGGGATGAAGTTTGAGGGAATGTATGGGAACATCTGCACCAAGCAATACTACTGTGTTGTCTGTCTGAAGTCTTGGGGGAAAGAGCAGAATTTCTGTCCCTGTTTCAGTTGTGTTTCTTGGAAAGGGGATGCTGGGACAATGGTGATGTTGGGATGATCTTAGTTCCGAGACTAACTAAGAAGTAGAACTGTGTATTCCCTAGGGGAATCAAGAGAACCTGAAACTAATGTTAAAGCTATTTATATTCTAGATTATGCCAAGAAAAATATTTTACACTTAGCTTAATATCATAATTGCAAGTCCAAAACCATCACTGCTAGCTTCTAAATACAGAATAAAATCTGGGAGGAGGCAGTAAGAAAATATATGTTTTGGCTGTATAATTGCAGCAGAGAACTAGCCAGAATTCATCATGGGCTTGGATAAAAACAGGAGTCTTAAAAGAAATAATACCTATAAGTAATCTTTAGACATGCACATGCCTAAAGGGCCTATAAACCACATAATGTTAACTGTAGGACAGACAGCCTACACTTCAGCTAGTTTAAGCTGCTCTTTTTCTGTTCAGTAAAGCATCATTTTTACACTGGCTTTGGAGCACCATGTAAAAACTTCTATGGCGGACATTCACATGCACGCAAAAAGGAGAGTTTCAGCATGTTGCATTACTGGTGGTTCCTCTTCATGACTGGAATGTTGTTGTGTGGCTGTGCATTGTGACTGAAATCCTGTGTGAGGACAAAAGAAGAGTACAACTGGAGAAGCTATGGGATAACATTCTCTCCACTCTCTGTCCTGCTGAACAGAGTATGTCTGCAAAAGCATCTGTTTTTCTGTTCAGATAAAGTGAATACAAAGATCTTTAAAGACTGCAAAAAAGTCCATTTTCACATACCAACATTTGCACAGATTAAAAGAAATCAGGAAAAAAAAAAGAGAAAACAATTTTCTTCTCTACCAAAAAAAAATTCTCAAGTATTACAGTATGTGTGTGTATATACCATATGTGTAAAAGTGTGCACATTAAAAAAAAAAAAAAAAAAAAAAAAAAAAAAAAAAAAAGCAGCATCAATTATTCTTATTCTTGAAGCCAGACCTGAAACAAATGCAATGCTAACTACTGAAGGCTGGGGTAAAGGACAGGTTTGGGCTCCTGTCTGGTTATATGTGAGATTGTAAGAACAGTAATGGAAGTTTCTCTCATTATTAATTTCACCTTAAAGGCAGTTAAAATAAAGCAGGCTTAGCAATAAGATCTCATTTTCTATTTGTTTGACTTCCCTGTACCTAAGGCTTGGCAGGCAAAATCCCTGACTCACTCACATAGCTAAGGACTGCTGAATATCCCTGAATCTATCCGAAGGAAAATTGACACTAGGATTTTGTTGTGCTAATAAATTACTGAAGGAATTCCTTGAACTTTGGGACAGACACTATTTTCATTAAACTTGATCAAGAACCACTTGAGATACCCTGCCTGTATTTAATTGGAAACAGGTCATTAGTGTAGGCAGTCTGATTTACCTGGGATGGTGTAGTGCTAAATCTGTGTTTGAACTGAATTGTTCATCATACCCACTTTAATACTCCAGAGATGATGTGACATTTCCAATTCTTCTGGTAGGGCTTGGTTCTGGTATGGTGGTAGGTGTGCAGACTGTCCTGCCTGGCTTGTTCAAACTTGAATATTTGCCTTATTTGGGGAAATCCCTGAACTTACTAAACCTAAGACTTTTTTATTATTTTTTTTCCTTAATCTGTTTTTCTGATCTAACCAGTCAGATTTGAACCAGGGAAGTATTTCTTTTCCTTCTAAGGAAAAAAAATCACCCTTGTTAAGGATGCCTGCATAAGTCAACGACTTAAGAAAGGTACTTGAGGTATCAGTAGCAATCATCACCATTTTGCGAAATGCTCCCTGAGCTGTAAACTCTTCCTACCAAAGAGAGCTGAATGATGCTGCCACTTGACCCCAGCTGGTGTCCCAGGGCATTTATTTACACACAGATACAGCACTGGCTTCACGTCTGCAAGGCACCTTTGCTCCTTACAGTCCTTGACTGACTTGGACACCATAGCAAGGGAGCAGCCCTTTGTGTCTGCAGGGAACCAACACCATCCCCAGTTCTTCGATTAAGACACTGGATTATAACCACTCAGTGCCTAAGACATCAGAGCAGGGAATTATATACTGCTTGACCTCAGGAATCCTGGCTTCTGAAGTACTGCCCCATCTCTTCCCCTTTCCATAACGAAAAGGGTTCATAAAAGGCAAATTACCTTTAAGAGCTTGATGAAGTGTTGTAAGAGCTCCTTTCCTTTCCACATCACCAGAAAGTCCAGATGTCAGCTTCACAGAAAATGTTTTGTACAAATGAAACTCCTGCATCTTCTCTCCGTGGCTACAAGAAAAACCTAGGGGAGTCTACATGATCACTGACATGGCAGCTGCTGAGCTGATCCTTTTAAGTATGGACCACAGGCCAGAAGAGATTCCATGCTGAATTTACATATTTCTTCTATTCCCTGTATTTGGAGGCTGATACAATGAGGGCCACAACCTGAAACCAGCTTTGCTAGACAAGTTGGAGAGTTTTGCTGAACACTTGTTTAGCTGAATGATCAATTACCTGAGATACAAACTCCTCAGCCCAAACAGTGGTTTTCACAACTTGGCATCATACAGGTCAATTCCAAGTGTTTGTAAATACTAAAAAAACACTATAACTTATTGTATAACTACTTACAATATAAAACTCCTTTTTTCCCTATGACCACAGCAAAACAGCAGGTGTGGAAGACCAGGCTTTCAGACAGAGATGGTTCCTGTTTGAACTGTCTCTGCTATCCAATGGCAGTATACACTATTCAAATATCACCTCCCAGCTACAGAAACTGAAGCACCACAGCTGGTTACCTCCATCTGATTCTTCAGCCAGGTTCACGCTTTTCTGAGACAACATATCTACCTGAATTTCAATACTGCCTTTTTTTGCTTAGAAACAACAGCAAAATTCCATGTGCAACACAAAACTGACTTGCACTGTTGACACTACAGCCCAACTCATTATTGTATTTTCTTGCTTCTTCCAACCTATACTGAAGCATCCTTAACAAACTTGGAACAGAAATGGAGCTTGAATTCAGTCACAAATAAACAAATACACAGATTCCTCTACTTGTCATGATTGTTCTTTGTGGTAGGGATATGTCCAAAACCAGAAGTCAATTGAAAATTGTATTGCTCTTATTGGGGTGGTTGGCATGAGTCCTGGATTTATGCAGGTAAAAATTCAGCCCTGCTTCCAAATAGAAGAGTAGCATTCAGCAAGTGCAATCAGGGCTGGTGGGGAAACAACGTTTGGTGCTGGGATCTAGCCAGGTATCTCAGTCATATAGAATTGAAAAGTTCTTAAAAGTTAGTGCAGAGAGGAACAGATCCAAGACAGATAAAGGCCTGAGGATGAATTGTAATAACTCCCAATTTATTCAACAAGCACTTATTAGATCCTGGAGAATAGCAGCAGTATGAGCCACTCCAATGTTCCAGGCTTTGTGGTTGACTAAGGTCATGTCTTTGGTCCAGTGATTTCTACATTGTTACTGAGGTTATGAGAAAAAAAAAAATGTTTTGGGCATCAAAGGTAACTATTTCTTTCTACTCAGTCACCTAGGATAGGTGCTATGTACTTCTGAGAATGTGCCAGTTGGAGTGGTCAAATTGTGAAGACTCAAGGATTTCCTTTTTTTTCTGCAGGTATTATTTATAACACACCACATTAAAAGAAAAGTTTGTAAGAGATGCTATCAATATCTGTTTTCTGTTGGGCCTTACTGAGCACTTGACCTATGCTGACTTCGTTTCAGTGTCCTTACCTTGAGTTGAATGCTGAAAGACCTTCATACCTTTTATCTTCATGCCTTTTGCTTCCATGACAGTACACATTCATAATGCCTGTGCATCAGAAATCTTAATTTCATTTCAAGTTGCTATAGCACTGACTGACATAGCCAAGTACAACACAAAGAACTGTACTAAAAAGACTCCTTCCTATTTCCTCTTATCTTCTCCTCCTAAGAGAAGGATACATGTTATAAACTTGCTCATATCTTATATTTTCCATTAATCATGCTTTGGGAGAACTAACTTCATAAAGATGAAAAGGACACAACTGAGAGGGTGCAACATCTTCCTGTTGAGATAAAAGTGAACACAGATGCTCTCAGTGCACACACTCAAGATGCTTGGGCATCAGGTGCTTTATGCAGTGTGCAACTAGCTTTGGCCAGGACAAATACCAAATGGAGTAAGAATCCTAGATGCAGGAAGAAAAGTAAGTTAGTTTATCTACAAATGAATATTCTTTCAAATTTTCTCAGCCTTTTTGTGAGTTTAAAAGACTAAAATTTATTGTAGCTTGTCTTTAATCCATACCATAATCATTAAATCTTGCTTTGCTTCTACACTGAATCTGCTTGTAAATATTTAATTGTATCATGTTCACGTTCATACCATCAACCTTATTTTGAATCTGAACACAAACAATGTGGAGAGTAGTAAGAAATCCAGGCCAAGCCTTAAAAGCATTCTAAATCACTGAAGTCACTATTTAGTCTAAATTTCCTTTTTTGAAGCAGGAGTGCCAGTTGGCACCTTCTGTAGTACATGTTGTCTTCATACCTTTTTATTGCTCCATTACCAGTAACTGAAATAATCACAGAAGTGCTCCACAGTATGAGATATGGATAGTGTCCTAACTTTGGAAACTGTTCATTCAAGCAGCTATCCATGGAAAGAAATAAAATTCTTTGAAGTAGTAAAACTTGAGACTTTTGTCCTACATTGAAACTTAAAGGCTCAGCACCAAGAAGCACAATGTTTTCTAGGAAAAAAGCCACAAGCAACACTGCAGAAGAAGCTGTCTTAAAGTCAGGTCCTTAGCCTGCTGTCCCATATCCAAAGACGCTTTCCATGAAAAAACATGAGTCATGAAAAACAGCATTCAAGCACTGCTAAGTATGCAAAAGAAACACAGAGGTAGCAATAACACCACATTCTTGGTCCTGTAACTTAAAAACCTGCCTATTCCTGATGCTGAGATATGGAAAATCCTGTCAAGGAGAACAACAGGCTGGTATCATTCCCCCCTTCACTCCCAGTCCTGTGGGAGCCAATTTGGGAGACTCAGGTCAGACTCTATTTATGCCCAACAGATGTCTGACACCTCCACAACTGTGGAATTTCCATGATTTCCTCACACTGTGTATTCGAAGCTTCACTAACTGTACTGGTTTGCTGACTTCCACTAATGCCTAATTTGTGTCCCTTGTGTCAGCTGATGGGTGTTACTGCTCCTGTTTCCCAGCATTAAGCTGCTCTGTGTTTATCCACTGGTACTATAGTCTCTTCAATTTCAGACATCTGTAAGAAAATGTGACTTAAAATAGAAATGTAGAAAAGAATAGAGCTGTGATATGCTTTATTTTTTCTTGCTCTCATCTGGAATCTCTACTTCATTGACTTCCTTAACGTACAACGCTCAAAACTGAAAATTGAGTTTTCCCAGTTATGAGAGAAAAAGGATTACTTCCTGTATTTTATAGGATCTACCATATACTGCATTTCCCATTCGATGGCTGTATGACCCTAACTTACCAATTGTAATTCTCAAAGTTCCTGCAAAGCTGCTCTGCTGGTAGCTTTTCCCTGGTCTCTACCTGTGGAACCTCTTGACCATGTATGGTACCTGCAACTGTTCTCCAGGGAAGAAGAAAAAAACTCAAAAACCAAAACCAAACAAGGACATTTTAAATTTAGCCTTCAATTTAGCCTTCTGCACCTGTTCTGTTCATCTTGCAGAGTACTTTCTAAGTTCAAGCAGCTCCACTTCCACTAGTTAAACTCCCACTTATTGATTAAATTGGATTAAGCAGCAATGCAGATGAATAACAAGTCCTGCCCACCTGTTTCTTTAATATTGACACTACCATTTGCACACCTTCACAGTGAACCAGAACAAAGAACTGCTTTAGATATACAGTCATAATCAAGGAAAATAACTGTACCCAATTTTAAAAGTTGAATGATAATGAAATCAAAATTTCTCTTATCATGACTGTAACTCATTTTGAAAGCATCTCTCAATGTTCTTCTTCCTACTTCAAAAAAGCACTCAAAACCCCCATGCAATTGTATTTTATAATTTAATAAAAACCCCTGTATTACTAGCAGCACACTGGTTTCTTAAACAGTTATCATCAAGTGCTGTTCTAAGAATTAATTTTGCAATTAAAAAGTATTAACCTAAATCATAATTTAAAAGCAGCATTTATAGCAGTTATTTCAACTTGTAAACATCAAGGAAAGCAGCACCATAGCTTAAATAGGAACCAATCCCATCCATAATTAAAACAGCTAGGAACAAGTCATTTCATACCAAAGCCACATATATTTGTATCAGTACCATACTTATTAACATACTTTAGAAAAAATTAAACAATCCCACTTGTTCCCTGCTATTCATCGTTTCATAATGCTATTCTGTAGAGTTCTTTGTAACCTAGCTATGTTGGCATCCAAGGCTGCTAAGCTGTTCTTAAAGTCCTCTTCATCTCGGGAAGTAAATGTTGAGAAAGAGGATGCACTCCATTCAGACTTCCCCGATATATCATCAAATGAAATGAAACTAAAGTCAGCTATTCCACTGCCTTTTTTTTGAGAAACCTCTTTTGGAAACTCTGCTGGTACAGGAGGGTAGGTAACAGTCTGAGGTTGGTCTCGTTTGTCTGTGAAGTCTTTTGCAGCTCTATTTGGAGTCGTTTTTGGACTCATTTGGACTTTGTCTCCTTCTGGCTTCACTTTATCCCCTGTAATATCAAGTGTGTTTTCCACGGTGACTTTCACACTGTACCCAGCATTTAATTTATCCATAACAACTGGATCCTTTGCAATCTCACAGTCATTCTGCTGCACAGAGTTTGAGAGCTCACAGTGGTATTCCAGCATTTTACAAGCTCCTCTACTTTGGGGTAGCACACTGGTTCTTTCAGAGACTGGTATCTGCTTTTTCACAGCACTGCTAGTCAAAGGCATATAAAGAGTCTCATCCAACTTGGTTTGCTCATCTAGTAAAGTCCCAGAATCACTGCCTGTTTCTGCATCTTGCTTCAGTGAGGTTAGTAGTTTGGGAGTTGATGTTACTTCTCCTGAGAATACCCTGTCTGTTTTACCTCCTTCAGCAGCCAGCTTTTCATGGGTTACATTTTGCATTTCTAATTCTCTGCTTTTAGTTGACAACTGAAGCTCTGTATCTGTCAAAATATGATCCATTTCTAATTTTTTAAGGTAAGTCATTACTGAAGTATTCCCAGGATACGGATCTGGTTGCATCTGCTTTTCATGGTCTTCCAAAAGAGACTTCGAGAGACTTTTTTCAGGTTTGTGTCTAATGTTGTCTACTGTGAGGTCAGACAGAAGCTTGGCCATGCTGCCCTGCAAGTTTCTGTTAAGATATGATCAATTAATCAGATTAACTCTCTTTTTTAGCAATATTAAAAAAACCCAACAACATAGGTTTATCAATCAGTATCAATATCAATAGATTTATTATTTATTCTGCAGCAGTTACAATTCTCCTTCAACATCTTGTCATAAAATGTAGCAGAACTGTGAACCAATTCCACCTTTCCTGAATTTTAATTCAGCTTGGAGAAATGTGACTATAAAAATCTGAATTAGCAAAAGCAATTTAAAATTCAAAGATTATTCCTAATTTACCTGATTTGAATACTACAAAATAAAGTGACAGCAAGAAACTCTTATAAAGAATAGTTATCAAAATCAGTAAGAATTTTTTTCAGTAAAAGAAATAATTCTCATTTTCTGCTTGCTACATCAAAAGAAATGAACATTTAAATTCATACACATATAGCACATACATATATACTTGTAATAAAACATCATTCTACTACCATCTGGTGGTCATTATAGTAGTCAGTGTGTAATGTGTCTAAATTTTTACTGAAGAATCTAAAGCACTGATTACAAATGCTCTGCCATTCCAATCAGTATCATTTAAAAAGAAGGCAAACAACAGCTTGACTTTTGTGCACATCATGTCCAAACAAGTTCTATGTCTATACATACCATTTTGCATGTGCAAAGAGCTATTTAAGTGTGCCAGTTTGCCACAATATTCATAAAAGACCATGGTGAAATAAATTCACCAGTAGTTCTAAAAAAAAATTTGAGTAATAGCAACTTCATTCAGTGGTTCAAGAACTCCCACCCTTACTCATAATTAATATCTGACCATAACATACTTCACATGTATGTACAATTAAAAAAAGGACTCCTTGTTCCCACAGGTTAAGAGGTAGTTTCCAAATTCCATAGCTTCCAGGGAAATTATCAGTATGTTTTCAGGTCCAGGCCCTTCCCATGGAGCTTCTTATTAGCAGTTCTGGTATTAAGAATGAAAACTTTGCACACATTCACTTGGCAACAGAATTACAACAAGAGCCTGACAGCTCTTGTAACTAAACCTATAGTGCTGCTGTAGCAAAAATAACTACAAAAAGACCTTTTAGCCTACATGGCCACCTACCACCAGATACTAACATCACAGTAACTCAAAGTAGGGGTCAGGCAAAAAAAAGAAAAAAAAAAGCTCAGCCAATAGTACCTGGTTAACTCCCGCAGTCTGTTAACTTCAGCATCACGCTGACGCAACGTTATGCCCAAAATCTTGTTTTCTTTCTCTGAAGCTTCCAGCTTAAACTGAAGGCTTTTCACATTTGATAATGCCTCTTCCACTTCTAAAATGCCAAGAAGAATTTGCCTTTTTATTTCTCTTAAGATTTAAAACACTAGATGAAGAATAAACAAAATCAAAACACATACCAATCTTGAGCTTGGTGGAATGAATGTCATAATGCTGTTTGTTTTCAAGCAATTCTTCTTCTTTACTTTGAATATCTTTTGCAAGATGTTTATTTTCTTCTTTCTGGCTTTCTATTATTTTAAGTAGTTCTTCATTTTTAGCTTGCAGTGACTCAAGGCCTTTCAGTGATTCTTGCAATTGACTCTGGAGCATCCTATTCAAGGACTGCAAAGAAACTACTACAGAAGGTAAAACAAAAAATGTTTCATGTGGTACAGTTTGAACTTCTAAATCAAACTCATTTTAAAAATAATTTTAGTAATATGAATTTTGCTTACAGAAAGAAGACGGTTGTTATTTTGCAGTAGTAAGATAAAAATTCAAGCTTTCTTAATCATCTAATGTGTCATCTTCATTTTAAGAAGCACAAAAGGAAAAACCATCTGCTTGGCAGCTGTGGAGCTCAGTTTCACTATGTGGACTCTAAACAGGCACAACAATCTGTGCAATTGCAGGTGCATGATTCAACCCACAACACTAAGTACAGCTGCCCTAAAGCCACAGTATGTACTGTTATTTTTTATTTCCATATCTAAATATGCATGTATATAAATTTAAACAAAGTTTTATAAAAAATGCCCCTAGCAAGCATCATACACTTAATATTTACATTCATAGCTGCAGCTCTGTCCAGGTGTCTTCTCATTTCTTTCTTGATCCCCAAGTTGCTGATTTAATATTCTTAGTCTCCTAATGGTGAATAGTGAAAAAGTACAAATTCAGAAAGTTCAAAACTATTTTAGATTAGTTTGGGAAGAAGTTGCTACTGAGCATTAAATGTCACAGAATGTTTTAAAAATATAAAAGTTTTAATAATGCATTTTTCTTACATTACTGTATTTCTTTGACACAAAAGACTATTTGCAAGTTCTGGA
Organism: Phaethornis superciliosus; assembly: GCA_023637945.1. NCBI lineage: Eukaryota > Metazoa > Chordata > Aves > Apodiformes > Trochilidae > Phaethornis > Phaethornis superciliosus. Next base: position 28,413,879 of record JAJQWJ010000007.1, read on the forward strand.
AAATATATTTAACAGAATCACAAAATTGTTGCAGTTGGAAAAGACCTCTAAGATCACTGTGTCCGACCATCAACATTTCCCACAAATGAAATACATATATCAATATCTGTATCCCCCTCTAAAGCCTGTCCCGAAGTGCCTCATCTACACAGCTTTTTAAATACTTCCAGGGATGATGCTTCCACCACCTCCTTGGGCAGCCCATTCCAATGCCCAGCTACTTTCTCAGTAAAGAAATTCTTCCTCAGATCCAGTCTAAACCTCCCTTGGTGGAAGTTCAGGCCAGTTCCTCTAGTCCTATCACTGGTCATTTGAGAGAAGAGGCCAGCACCCCCCTCCCTACAACCTCCTTTCAGAGAGCTGTAAAGAACAACATTCCTCAGCCTCCTCTTCTCCAAACTAAACATTCCCAGTTCCCTCAGCCTCTTCTCATAGGGCTTGTGCTCCAGACACTTCACCAGCTTGGTTCCCTTTTTTCCAGCAGCTCAATGTCTTTCTTGTAACAAGGGGCCCAGAACTGAACACAGCACTCGAGGTCTGGTCTTGCCAATTTCATTCTGTTCTGAATGAAGCAAAGTGCTACCAAGTTATGTATTTAAGAGCTCCTCTGAAATGAAAGCCATTTTTGCTCTCATTCTTTTTTTTATACAAAAAGAATATAAGCAGGCTAACTATCTTGATATCAGTTTTCAGAGAATATGACACATCAGTACCACTTTGACAAAGGTCTAATGACAGTGATACTAAAACACCACTATGATCAGCTCTGTGTGTTAATTACCAATTTTTCAACTGCACAGCCTTACCAACACACTTTCTGATATACAAATACTGCGCAGACAAGAATGGAAGCACCATCACACACTGTAACAATGCTACAATATGCAGTTTCAAACAGTTCAAGATGTTTTAAAGGCATTTGAAGCAAATACAGCACCACTGATGAGTTACCAACCTACGCAGCTGGACATTTTCACTTCTGAGAGGCTGTAAAGCCAGTGCTATTTCAGTCTGTATACTTGTACTTCCCACTACTGCCGGGAGCAGTGATATGCAGTCTTCTAGTTCATTCATCAGCCTTAACATTTCTGAATCATCTGCAAGAGGTAAGGAGAAAAAAGGCCCCATAAACATATAATAAACCTGCCACGACAGTCACACACACACACACATATATATATGAGATTCTACAAAGTGATATAACAATACCTACTTTGTTTTCAAGAAAATCTCATCTTTATTTTGATTACTTATTTACAATTCTTAAGCTTGACTATGGAAACTATACTCTAGGTTCCTGGTAAATCACAAGCCATCATCTCTCCAACCAACCTTGGTGGGATTGCTACTGCAATCCATCTAAACTGGTCCCTTTCTCAGGGGAAACACTGTATATTAAATGAGAATAAACTTTATTCTAGCTGTTAAAATACCCAAAAAAATAATTTAACACTTACAAGCTATTAACTTGATGAAAATCACTCTGAGATGTCATGTGACATCTGACAACTACAACTTCCAGAACTGAAGCACTCCCTCATTTAATGCAGCTCTTATGTTTATTTGTAGGTAATCACTCTACTGCACGATGAAAATGTCCTCACCTCGATCTGTTATCAGTGCCCTCAGCTCTCCCAAAAGATATTTTAGAGTCTTAATTTTATGGGCTGTTTTTTCTGGACTTTCTTTTCTAGATTTTAGAACATTCTTCACAGAACTTGTCCAACAGCTTTTGTCTCTCACTGGGGCTGTATCAAGTACATTCAATTCATCTTCTTCACTGACTGTGCCCTCACTGTGATCTTCAGAAGTGTCATCTTCCTTGCTACTTGAAGCATGGTGTTTTGCTGCACAATGATGGTGCTTCTGTTCACTCCTGGCATTCATGGTTTCATGTGACTGTAACAGGGCAAGGTAAGCTTGTATGCATCTTATCAAATCTGCTTCTTTCACCTGTTGCTCATGGCTTGGGGTCATGTCTCTGCCAGAAGATGCTGGGGTGAATGTTGCCACTGTAGAATTACCCAATGCACCTGATGCTACACTAGGAAAAGCCATGGCAGGCTCTATTTGTACAGCAGTGGCAGAAGCAGCAGACACTGGGCAAAACACAGGTCCTCCCATCACTGGCACACCTTCGTTGCCACCATCTACAGGAACACCCTGTGTAAAGAATATTCACATTGAACAAAAAATTAAAGTGGATTTTTTTATCCTGTTAAAAAAACCTGCCAAATGTAAAAGCAACTACCACTCATTGATTGCATAATTTTTCAGTTTATTAAGGAGTATTTAAAACATAAATCCTGGTTTAGCATGCATTTCTGTTAAATGCTACTGGCAATAAAAGAACACAGCTCTTCAGTTTTTCTGTAAAGAAAAAACCTTGGCAGTGTTTTGGTTTGAGTTTTCTGCTTTATGAACACTCATTCCTTGGAATTAGACCAGAATAGGGAAGAAAAAAAAAAAGACAACACTGTTACCTGTAAATATTTTAAGCAGATGAATTCTTTATGTTCAAGGACAGCACTAACTATACACAGACTGCCTCCAGATGGAAGCTAAGTCTACAGTCTCTTACAGTTTCAAGGTGCAAGCCCTTTACTAAATCTACCAAGGTGGCAGCTGGTACCCTCCATTAATTCTATTCTATACCTTAAAATACACAGGTATTTCAAAAAGTGGCTCTAATATGCAGCACCTGAAGAAATAATCAACTTGATAACTAGCACAGAAAAGATGAAATATGGTTTCTTTTATCAGGATTTGTTAATGATCCTAATGTAAGCTACTGAGAATGTAGTTTTTAACAGGAAAAAATAAAGCCCTGCACCTTCCATGTTAGTTGCCCATTACACAATTCACTGTGCAGAAATAAGCAGACAGTTGAAATGCCTCTGATTTCACTTTTTGGTGTCTATATAAATTTATTTTAGAGAACAGATTTTTTTCTAATTTTTTATTCTGTTCATCACTATAGGTTGAAATATATACACTATTTTCTTTAAGAAGAATTATTACATAAACCTAATACACTTAAATAAATGCATAAAAAAATAGCCAGTGCTAATTTAAAATGTTTATTAATAGTCAGAATCAAACCTTTACTTACTAACTGAGTAGATAAGGGATTAGCTGCATACTGCGGGGCTGATGTGGAGGAAGGCAATCGATAACTAAAAGCTGTAACATTTTGACACCCTAAAAGAAAACAACACTCATATATCAGGACAATTTGGGCCAAAATTCATACAGTAAAACAATAGGCTTTACATTAATAGTTCTACTAACCATGATTTGAGGTAGGAAAATGAGTTACAGCAGGAATTTGGTTACTGCTCTGTGGTGGCTGGCCAGTTATCAGAGACATCTGAGTCTGCACATGCTCACACACTTTCTGATGCATCACAGGAGAGTGCTGACTGCAAGGCACATGAACTGGTTGAACCATCTGATTCTGTGCTGAACTGGGAAGTTCCCTCTCAGTAGGTGTGGTGGATGAGGCAGGTTTCCTGTGTGATATTTGCACTATGGAGAAAGAAAGAACAAAAAGCCCAGCTGAGGTTGTCTGTTTTCTCAATCTACACAAATATATTCTGTTGTGAAGCATAGTCTGGCAAAGCCCCTTGAAAAAGAAAACCAAAAAACCCTATGGCTTGCAATTCCAGTCTGGTTTTCAATCAGCAGCAAATTAATCTATAATTATTTTCTATCAGACAGAGCAACCCATTTGGACAGACTGCTGTCCAAGAAAGCACAGAGATTCAATCCAGAAGACCAGTTCCAAAATGCAATTCTTCAATCTCTGCTCAGGTGCTTCCTAAGCATTTGTCTGTTCAATATAAAAACCTAATTTTCTTATGTTGGGTATAATTAAAACTGTATTTTTATATGCTGGAAAGATACCAGCTATGTGGTCACCTTCTACAATTCACAAGTTAGGCATTCTGCTACACACCTAGCCTATAGGCCTGCTTGTCTACTGAATTAAAAATGAAACAAAAGAAACAGAGTGGAGAGAGGGAGAAACACTGTGAAATATTTCAACTGAGTGCAACTCAGCTTAGAGCACTCCATTTACCTTTCTATTCAATTCCTCTGGCCACTAAACCATTTGAGTTTTTACTATTTATTCCAATGCTTTCCTATTTCCAGAAACTGATCTGTGAGAAAAGCCTGGCTGGACAGGACAGTTTACATCTATGTATGCTAAACAGCACTGTAATGCTTCACTGTTCAAGAGAAATGGGGCATGGGTATTACCATTCTCCACACTTCCTATCACCTAAACCTAATGTCAGCACACCTAAAAGCATTAAACTTCCTTGTACATCAAGCTCAAGCTTTTGTCAATTTTAGTAACTGTTTAGTAAATATTTAAGGCCTTTTTAAAAGGCAATGAGTTATGTCTACATCCTTTTGTGGACTGAGTATGGGATCAACCTATAACAACAATTTTCTGAAGCCTTATCATATCTCAGTAAGTTGAGGAGTCTCCCAATCTTGTTTGAGAATAAAAGCTCCAGAGAGCTTGCTTACCAATTTCTTTTCGGATGTGGGCAGGAGTAGTGGTTTTTTTCACCCCTTTCTTCTTGGGAGCATTTCCTTTGGTTAGCAAAGGCTTGGAAGTAATTTTAACCGAAGCTGATTTCCCAGGGTGTTTATGGATGGTCTCCCTTCCTAGTATTAGTCAAAAGAAAGACTAGTCAACAAAATAAATAAAAATTCTTGCAAAAACTAAACCTCTAAATTAAATTTTCAGTAGGTACAACCTGTGGTTTCATTTTGTAAGATATTCTTCAGTAAAGCTGCACAATGTCCAAGTCCATTTTGAACACCATCAACCTGCACAAAGAACACTGCAGTCAGAAAATTAATATAAGTTTTCTTTCAGTAAATCAAGATCCTATTTTAGTGGTGAGTGTTCTCCACTCTGCTACCTGAATAACAACTGACAGATAGCAGAACTATATCATTTTCCATGTATTGCTTTGTAATTACCTCAAAGTTTGCATGCATGCAAATTTTGCAAAAAAATCCTAAATTATATTCTTGCATACACATCCATGTGCTGGATTTTATATTGTGGCAATTGTGTGTGTGTGGTTTTTATTCTTATTTGCATGTACAGTTAAGCTATTATCCACAGGCTACTTGTATTTTGGAGAGATCTGACTGAGCACCAAACAGAAAACAGTGCTGCAGAACTGACTCCATACAACTCACACTTTTCAGCACAGAACCTAACAAATGCAGCCAGACTCCTGCCAGGGACAGCTCTAGTCCACAAACAGCAGAGTTGTGTTTGTAAAATATATTCTATGCTTTAATGACACCTGTCAAAACCAAACTCATTACACACAAAGCCAATCTGCACATATGTGCAAGATGCAGTACAGACACAGCTAGATTCCAGGAGCTAGTTCTAGTCCAAATGCAGCATTATCTAAGTTAAATTGTCTTTCTACTATTACTTAAAGCAGTACAATTTTCTTTCTCTGCAGATAACAGAGATAACTGTAGTAAAAAGTAATTTAATTACCTGATTGTCAGAGTCAGTTGAATTAACATGGTATCCAGACACCACATCCACATTACATCCTTTTCTAAAGGCAAACCTGAAAGGGTCAAATTCAGTGTTTATACTACCTGCTTAACATGAAAAGTAAAAAGCTCACTTTTATTCAATAAAAGCAAACTAAAACAAATTAATTTTATCAAGAAACAAAATATCTTCCTCTTTCTGAAAACTCTGCATTGATGCAACCAACATGCAGAAAGAATCTTGTGTTTCTACTGTGAAAATTTATTATCAGTTTGTGTCGATTTAGAACCTGTCTGTTTGAAGCTTTTCAGCTAGAAATGTTTTGTCATATATACAAAGAATTTTTGTCTACTTGTGAGGTATGACAAGCATGAGGTTCCCAAATGCTCATGTACACACTCAGCCTTAGATAGTATTCATAAGTGAAAAAACTTACTGTTTTCTTCCATTTGTAAATTTAGCTGCTCCCGTTAGCCTCCCAGAAGACAGTGCCTGTTGGTTACAGAAATACACTTTGATTTTCATGAAGTACTTTCACACCATGAGTGAAGACTACCATTGCCAGCTAAATCCGAGAGCTGCCACTGAGTCTCATCAACCAAAAGTAATTTACAGCCCTCAGAACAAGGCAGAGGGGGGAGGGGGGGGCACCAGCAGGGTCTGAACCTTGCAAATTTCGTTTCGCAAAACATTCCTTTACAGCGTGAAGCTTCACTAATTTCCGCAAGGTTCTACAGCTACAGTAATTCACTCAATGCCAGCGTCCGGGGCTGACAGAGAAACACTCCAGACACCACAGGTACATTGCAGACACCAAGATCCATAGACAGACCTGAACTGTGGTGGTTGGAGAGCAGCCAGGCAGAGAGGGACCTGGGAGTCTGGATTGACAGGAAGCTGAACAGGAGCCAGCAGTGTGCCCAGGTGGCCAAGAAGGCCAATGGCATCCTGGCCTGGATCGGGAACAGCGTGGCCAGCAGGTCCAGGGAAGGGATTCTGCCCCTGTACTCAGCCCTGGTGAGGCCACAGCTCGAGTCCTGTGTCCAGTTCTGGGCCCCTCAGTTCAGGAAGGAGATTGAGGTCCTGGAGCAGGTCCAAAGGAGGGCAACCAGGCTGGTGAAGGGATCCAGCACAAGTCCTGTGAGGAGAGGCTGAGGGAGCTGGGGGTGTTCAGCCTGGAGAAGAGGAGGCTCAGGGGAGACCTCATCGCTCTCTACAACTCCCTGAAAGGAGGCTGGAGCCAGGGGGGGGTTGGGCTCTTTTCCCAGATGACTTTCAACAAGACAAGAGGGCATGGACTTAAGTTGTGCCAGGGGAGATTTAGGTTGGATATTAGAAAGAATTTCTTCACGGAGAGGGTGATCAGACATTGGAATGGTCTGCCCGGTGAGGTGGTGGATTCTCCGTCCCTGGAGACATTAAAAAAAAGACTGGATGTGGCACTCAGTGCCATGGTCTAGCAACTGCTCCGGTGGGTCAAGGGTTGGACTTGATCTCTGAGGTCCCTTCCAACCCGGCTAATTCTATGATTCTATGATTCTAAGATAAACTAAAGCAGCTGCTGAAGCCACGGCTACACCCAGGTGGAAAAGCCTTAGTACGGAAAGCTTGCTGGGGTGTTCCTTACCGACACACACCCGCTGAGCCCATACCGTACTGCTGGGCCGAACCGGGGGAAAGCAAAGTGCCGGAATGCCGGATTCCCCTCAGGTGCTGTTGCTCCGGACCGGGCAGGGACGATCCCGCCCTCTCACCGCTCACACCAGGGCTCTCATGAGGCCCTTGCAGAGAGGGCTGAGACCTCTTTTGGGTGGAAAAGCCCCGAAAGCCGCGCTCCCCAAGCCTCCCTCCCCACACGCACCTTGCAGGGCCGCGTCGCCCCAGGCCTGGCCATGGCCATAGCTCCGGATCCTGACCCAGACCCAGACCCAGACCCGAACCCGGTTCCGGCCCCTCCGGCGGGGCGCGCTTCCCGCACCGCCCAACCCGGCGTCTGATTGGCTGGGGACAGTCTGGCCGTTACGGAGGGGCGGAGCTAACGGCCGCAGGGCGGGCGCCAGGGGGAAGGAGAAGGCGAGGAGTTGCGGAGAGCGTCCGGGGATTGGCGGAGAAAGGGAGCGAGCAGCCAATCGGAGGAGAGAAGAGAAATGGGCGGGGCTTAGGCGGGCATAAAGAGGGCGGTGAGGCGGGGTGAGCGTGCGCCTTCCCCTCATTCTTGTCCGGAGCTTTAGTTCTCTCATCCCTTCCCTTCCTCAGCGCTGCCTTCTCCCTTCCCCTCAGCGCTGCCTTCTCCCTTCCCCTCAGCGCTGCCTTCTCCCTTCCCCTCAGCCCTGCCTTCTCCCTTCCCCTCAGCGCCGCCCTCTCCCTTCCCCTCAGCGCCGCCCTCTCCCTTCCCCTCAGCGCTGCCCCTTCCTCGGAGGGCAGTGCGGTCATGCCTGGGTCACGGCATTTGCTTCTCTACGTAATAAGACAAAAATCACCTCACATACCTGGGTCTCTCCGCTCACGGCGTACTCACTGCTGCCTTAGTGAACCTTTGGCAGCTGCAAGAGCTGTGGGGCAGGGGCTCTGTGCACCCCTTGAATACTTGAAAAAAAGGGGCCTTGCAGATGGATGAGCCACCCTGAAAAGATAATCGGGACATGGGAGTGGGGGAATGTTAATAAAACAGCCCCATGGCTTCTGCTGGCTTGTGCAGTCCCGGCCCTGCAAGTTCTCAGGGACACAAAAGGTAAAAGGAAGCTGGTAGGAAGTCAAAGGGAACAGCTAAAACCATCGAGTTCTTTGTTGCTCACCTTGGATTCAGCTAGTGGTAAATCTTTTCTAGCAGTCCCTGGAATAACCCGTGCACATGGACTGGAACAGACAGTGCCTCAGGTTCCACACACAGAGGCATATTAGTATTCTGCATAGCTGCACTTACTAGTTGAATAAATCTTCTGAAAACATAGCATTGAAAGCAATTACATTTACTCAGGCTGAAAATGTGCTTATGTTGCTATGTTATTAACAGTACTATAGTAGAAGTGCATATAAATAATCAACATCTGTGCTCTCCCAGTGAGTAAATTGCATTGTGATCAGGTATTTTTTTAAAAACTATATTGTGAATATTTTTATCATCTTGTAAAAAAAGAAAAAAGTTTCAATTTTTAGCTGAAAAATTTAACATCACAGTAATAGGAGAGCAACTGAAGGAAGGAATATAAACTAGAAAAATGGAAGAAAATTAAAAGTGCTCAAAAAGATGTCTGACAACTACCAAACCAATCCCAGAAACACTGGTATAGTTTTTTCTTAAGGTGGTTTATGGAAATTTATGGATATATTGAATTGATAGATGAGTGCATAAATTTAAATAATGAAGGAAGAATTATCCCAAATTGTTTAGCAACAAGTAACATACATAAAAAACCTCGATCTCCTCCCAAACCATAATCCTATCCTTTGATTCGATGTATTTGAAGACACAGACACTTCATTTTTTCATCAAAAAGGAGCAATACCTAAGGCTAGCATGTTCTGTTCTGGTCAGTCATTTTGAAATGATGGATGAAAAAGCACTATTGTCATAGAAATAATTTTTAAGAATGCAATTGTAAAGATGAAAAATTGTGTAAAGAATTCAAATTCTTTTGAGGTCACAGATCTCCAGTCAGTCTGTAAAGAAAAGTATGAAGTGCCATGGCACTTGTGATAAATCTACAAGAGTTAGCAGCCACGTATTCTGAGCATAGAGTTATTTATTAGAAGAATTAGATATTTTTAATGACACTGGCCTTCTTGATTGAAACAATTTGGGAAATCACTGATTATCTCTGGACCTGTCTGATTGTTACAGTAAAATGTTGATTAAAACAGCTTATTAGTTGTCTTACAAACTGAAGTGCTTTAATGTTGTGTGCTGCATTCATATACAATATTATTATTTGCACTCATGATCAATCTGTGTTTCAGATTGATCAGAGAGAATAATAAATTCCATTTCATTTCATTGCATTTAATTAGATCAATTTAATCTTTTATTCATGTTTGACACATAACTAACATTACTCAAACATGAGTTTGGATGTAGGTTTGCTAAGGCCAGGTGTGCCAAGCCTTTGGGAAAACAAGCTGTGGCAATCTTCCAGGTTCCAGCACTTTTTAGTGTAGAAACAATACTAAGGGCAATTAAAAAAAAAAAAAAAAGAAAAAAGAAACATATATAAAAGTGTAATTATAAGTAATGTTGTCCTGAATAGATGAATGGAACTTCTTGGATTTTCATGATTTATCTCAAATTTGAGATTTTTGTCACATCTGAAGAATTGGTTCATATAAGAGACAGGAACTATATTGTTGATAATGAGAAAGAAGAATAAATTATTTTCACAACACTGTACAATGGTGTCCAAGTAGTGAAACACAACAAAGTGTGAAGTGGGCTACAATAGTTGAACCGAGGTCATTGTGCACTGGGAAAAACTTGTTACAATCTAACTGAATATTAACTCTCCTGTGACAGAACATGCTCTCTCTAACAGTGGGTGACAAATTTGACACAAAGAATACAGGCAGGATCAGTGTAATACAGGACAGATGATACAGGGAGGAAAAGACCCTGATCATTAACTTGGGAAAAGCTGCCTGAATTATAAATATTTAAAACATACAAGTGGCTGCATTTGCAATCTTAGTGGTAGGTGCTGTCCATGTTGCATGAAGCACTACTGAATATAGCAAAAATCTAATTCATGCCCCAAATAATTTACAGTTTAAGTTGGTGAAACAGCAAACTGTATACCAGAGTGGCTATACTTAGAAATGACAAAGAAATACACAGCTTTCAGGTACCAAAAATTTTTGAGATTCTCAGATAAACTAAAACAAAGGTCTTCTGTTTCAGGGAGGAGAGAAAGCAAACAAAATGAAGCTCACAAGTACAAGAGAAGACATTTGTCAAACAATCCAGTTTCATCAGAAAAATGGGCTTTTGCAGTATCTACCTAGGAAAAAAACAAGCCATGTTTTCATTCATTGTAAGTTCTGAAAGTTTCCTGCTAGCAAGTTCCAATAATCTAATTAAGTGCTAACATAGGCATGATCAAGCACTAGCATCAACTCCTAGTAAGCTTTCCTCTTAATGGGTTACAACCAAAAAGATATGTGCACTTTTTGGGGAGTACTTTTTTAGGGAGTACGTTAGGAGCTTTTCTGAGACAAGAAGACAAGAATATAAATGATAACTGGTTGTTGCTTAAGACTATTTTAGTAGATGCCTGGGCTTCCATGAACCTACAACTAAGAAATAAAACTATGACTTTGTAAGCAAAAAAGAATGAACAAGGTTTTTTTGTTTTTCTATGTATATTTCAATCTATAAATAGTAAGCAGAAACAGGAGAAGATGAAACATAATAAATATGTACTTAAGAATATTTCATTTGTCAAAGACAGCCTTAAGGGATGTCTTGATCACATTCAAAAATGCTATTGGAGGAAGCACAGATTTAGTAGACAACTTTTCAGTTTGATAGATAAAGATATAGTGAGGAGAGTGAGGTGGATATTAGGCATCCTAGAATTCTGATGCTATTTTTAAAAAGGTTTGAAATAATCTACAGAGTGTTCTACCCAATTTTCAATGTCTCAGTCAGAGATATGCTTCAGTTCAGTCCTTTGTGACTTGGATTGAAAACTGCAACAGGACTTGCTGCGTGGAAGACCCATAATCTGTGGTTCAAAAGGCCTGTCATCAAATTTTGATTTGGTGATGTGTTTGGAATGAATGGTTACATAAGCCATGAATTTATTCTCCCTAGTATGTAAATATAGTGGGGAAAAGTCAAAAGAACTTAGCTTTGGCCTTTCTGCCCACATTTTAAGTGAAGTAATTTATGGAAAGCAGATTAAATGCTCTTCACCTCGAGACTCCTCACAAGGAAAAGACCATAATAGTATTAAGTTATGACTTGTAAAAATCATCACTAAGATCAGAGCTCTTCTGACTTGTTTGAGCTGCTGACAGTTGAAATAGCAACACTGTTTTCAGAAAACTTGGGACAAACTGCACGAAGTACTCGTAGCTGAATTTTGAGATCCACAAGATGGCGCCACGTGAACATAACATTGTAAGAACTGCTTCTAAACCAAAAAAAAACCCCAAAAAACAAAACAAAACAAAACAAAAAAACCAAAAAACAAAAAACCCAAAACAAAACAACAACAAAAAAAACCCAAACAAAAAAAGACTTCATTCCCTTAAGATGATCTATGCACATTTTTGCTTAAGTAACATTAGGACAATTCCACTGCTTTTGCATAGAGTGTTTATCAAAACTTGTCTTTTCAAGTAATCCTTCTGACAGGAATAATGTTTTATTAGTGAAAGTGCATGTATGAAGATAGTAACTTTTGCCTAAAACTTAATGGTACTTTTTATTGCTTTACTAAATATAACATCTATTGTGTTATATTTTTAAAGTGTCCTTTAAAAATGCATAAGCTATTTTCACAGTAAGTTTAATAGCAGATCTAGAATCTGATGGCTTTAGAGGAAGAAAAATCTCTAGCAACAGATGAAGTCTCAAAACTTTTCTCATTTTCATTCTAAATTAGAAAACGAAGTTAAACAAGAGAAGATCAGCACATAAGTCTAAAGAGAATTGATTATAATTGGAGTGTTTGTCCAAAGTTCCTCTGAGAGAGGTTTGGATTTAGTACTGATGATAGTATGGAAGAAAAGGGTCAATGAATTTTGTACCACCAAGGTTAAACCTTGTAACTCATGGTGTTTGAGGAGCAGAATCAAAGATAAGCAAGTTATAATTTCTGAGAGACTTTTAAAATTATATACTTCTTTTGCAAAGAGCCAATAGAGCTTTGTTCACAATTTTCTGCTTGAAGCTTTAACTTCCATTTGAGCTGTACCAGATCATTCAGATGATCTCAGGACGTCCCTTCTGCGCTAAATGATTCTGTGATTCTCATTCAGAACTTTTTTCTTCTGTTTCTTTTTCTTCAATGACACTCTTGATTACCTTGTCAGTGTGTTAATGTCTGCTCAACACTACTGTTTGGGATCAGGGAGAGGAGTCCTTTCCTAAGATCTGCAGGTGAATCAATCACACCATTACATCTAACTAGTCATGTCAGCTTAGTAACTTGGTTGTCTTCCACTGCTAATAGAAAAACACAAATTCATTTTCCTTTCTCTCTTACACGTCTAAAAGAATTGAAGAAACACATTTAAGTGCTGCCAGAAGTATCTAGATACTTCTCTGAATCTTCAGTGAAACCTGTGACTATAATTGCTCGGTTGTCAGCATGAGCTGATAGGCTTCCACATTTTGGGTTCTTGAGGTTGTGCAAGAACACTGCAATCTGTTTCCCATACAAATTGACTACCAGTTGCCATTAAATCCAAAACCACTACCTGCCCTTTGGTTTTCTTAGTAACTTAAAACACGTGTTATGGTACTAAGTTTTCCTCATATTCTTGGGTTTCTTTGACAGAGATTGTCTGAGTATTAGCAAGTGGTGAAAAGATGCCTATCCATTTCCTTTGACACAATAAAGTTTGCTCCAGTCATCTAAAGTCACTACACAAAATCAGAGTGAGTGAAGAATAGCAAGACAGAGCCAGGATATCTTTCATCAATCATAGGTGCTGAGTGACACAGGAAATAAAGGAAATCTTTTGGGTTTACCCTTATAGATACAGCAGAGCATTACAGAGACAGATTTAGCAAATTGTTATATGCAGCTTACAACCTTTGTCCCTGTCTCTCCAGCTGTCTTCCCTAGTGCTCAATCTGTTGCAAATTATCTGGAAAGGAAAAAGCTGGAAAAGAGCCTACTACAAATATTGTAGCCTCATTACTCCCTGAAAGAATATAGTTAAAGTCATTCCCTTTTTCCTAAAAAAGATTTCTTCCTGACTAAAACTAAAGCTGGGTTAGTGGTTAGCTGGTTAAAGCATGTGATTACTCAGTCTCCTATTTCAACATAAACATTAACTGAAAATCACAATGTACAGCATATTCATCCAAGACAACATGAAAGTATGAATAAACATACAACTCAGATCAGTTTATATGCCAGGGCTAAAAACTTATGCCATTCAATTTCTTCAGTAAAGCAGAACTCCCAAATGAGTCTTCTGGGAGATGCAGTGTGTCCAACCTGTGAGCCAGTCCACCTAATGCCTTGTAGCTCTCCCTTCCATCAAGAGGTAAGGACAAATGAGAAATACATCACAGGATGTGATTCTATTTTGCCTGCATTTAGAGGAAGAGAAAGTTTTCTGTAATCCAGTATGAGCCTTAAATACTTGAATTGGTCTTGACCTGGGCTTTTGTTTTTGAAGTGTGCAGTGACAATTAGGGGCTAGGGAGCATCAGTGAGATCAGAAATTACCTGGACTCCTGAAGCACATGTTTGGTGGGTACAACTAAGAAAGATTCCAGCAAAATCACTCCATAAATAAAATGAGAGTAAGAAGTGAAGCACACAGTGATTACAAGTTATAAAAATAGCAGTAAAATTAACAGTGTGAGTACAGGAAATAATTTCTTCTGTGAAATCTGGAAGGATGTTAATATTACAGAAGTGTGGCCTGAGTTGAATTTTAAATTTGTTGGTGGACATTCATTCATGTGTATTCCTTCTTTGGTAACAGTTCTATGACTTGGGTGAGCAAGTGATCTGAACATGAACATCTTCAGGGCCAAAGGAAGTACAGCTGAAGAAATAATCTACTTTCTACTATATAGAAACAGCTAATATATTAGTATTTACCATCCATAATATTTACATTAACCATACAGAGTATTTATGAACACAGAGGTGTAAGCAGAGCAGATTAGCCAAACTAAAAATGTAGTCAGCATAATAATATTACCAGAATAATAAATATTACAATAAATATTATAATTAAAAAGTCTATGATTGTAAATTATCAATGTCTTATATATGTGCCCCAGAAGTGGGGAAGGTATTTCTTGCTGTGTGATCCAGGACTAAAGAGGTCTGATGTGATGTCTTTCCATTCTATCCTAGGCACCCTTCCTGTTGTCTCAGGGAACACCACCATAGGACACAGACATAGTAATTCAGGCCCATATGTCATCAAACTTAAGATGTCAAAATAAATAAGGCAAGACTAAATAAAGATCATCTGATCTCTCCTGTTGCCCCAAGACTGGTTTAGAGTTGTCTGTGCCCATCCTGGATGGAGTTTGTCTATACTGTTCATGGAGACCTCTATCCTTTTCATGTGACATTCTATTAGCCACAGCTTTCAGGACATCAGTGGCCTAAATGACCCTGACCAGCCTCCCCTGGAATAACCTGCTTGGGCACAAAACCCTTATTTCAACCCAGCCCAGGGCATCAGCCCCTCCAGCAGCAATGCCAAAGGCTGTAGCTCCACCCAAGTCCTACTTTGCTTGGCCATGAGCCCTCCTGATCCCAGTCTTCTGGCTGACTCCTTGGAGCCTGGACCTGCCTCATCACCAAGGACTTGTCTGATGACCTGGGCTCAGAGCTGCCATCCCTGACCTGATTCCTTGCTGGGGCAGTGGGATAGGCCCTGGCTGGTGGGTCTCTGCCCTGTGGCATTTCCCATAGTTCCTGCCTTTCCCACCCTGTGGGAGCAGGGCCCTTGCTGTACTCTGGTGCTACCATCTCCCTGAGCAACGTGTTGCACTGCTTCCCCAAAAAGCAGTTAGTCCTGGTCCCATCTTAAATCTCTGTTGCATCTTAATCTACTATTTTATTTTCCATTCTCCATGACCTTGAAGAGCATCACTTCCCTTTCTTCTTCACAATAGTGTTTTGAAGATTTGAAGAAAATTTCCATGTCACCTTTAATATTCTCTTTCCTATGGGAAACAACCTGAAATTGCTTAATCCTGTCTGTAAAATGTGTTTCATGAAATTTTAGTTATTCTCATCTGAAGTCTTCAGCTGATACACATCTTTCTTGAAATATGATGCCCAAAACTGGACAAAACACTCCAGCTGAGACCTTACCAGTGCAAAGAATAACAGAAGGATTACATCATCTGTCTATAAATTCTACTCCTGTTTATAATACTCAGTAAAGTGTTTTTCTTGTTGCAACAGTTATGTTGTTAGCTAATGTTGAACATGAATTTCACAATAGTACTCAAAATTTTCTGCAACAGAAAATTTCTTTCCTCCTTATTTATATATGAGTTGTTCCTTATGTTGTGTGTACTTTTGCTGCATCCTGACTCACTGTAAAAATTTGCACATTCCCTTATTTCATTTGCTATCTTCTTTCCATGAGATTTCTCTACTTTTTAAAATATGCTAAGAGAATTTTTAATCTAGGTTTCATCCCCCGTGTCCTTGGGATTAGAACCTGCTCCCTTTAATCTACCCACATGTAGCTGCCTCTATCTACTTACCATATCAAATGTACAGAAATTTCAATTGTAATTTTGATTCAATGTTGACACTATAGTATGATGAGTGAGTTTTGTCAGAGGATGTTTTAAGAAAAATTTGGTGTGTCACATCTGGCATAATTCTTGGTTCTGCCAATTTAGGCTTGCTGCTGCAGTGGATTGGCTTCAGAACATGTCAGTGAGGTGATGGAGAAACAGATTCATAACAAACCTTGCAATTAATTGTACATGCTGTGCTTATGTAATTTTTACTTATTATTGAATATTATTTTTTCCAATTTGAGGAATTCTCTGATATTAAAAAAAGTGCTAAAATCTTCCACCTGAAAAATTATGATCTTTACTTAAATGGCATTTCCTATTTTTCTGGTGAATTAGATAAAACATGGGCCTGATGCTACAATTCATTTTAAATGGAGGCTCAGTGGGGCCAGATATGCAGCTGATGTAAATAACTACAACTCCTTTTACCCTAGCTAGGAGGCTGACCTATATTCCCAGTTTAGCTCCCGGGACTTTTCTGAATCTGATCTTATCAGAGGTCTAAGTATTTTTTTCTCTTTTTAGACCCTGTCCTAAAGCATCTGAAATAATCAGGAAACTTCCTATTTACATAAAAGTAACCTTGGGATTTTTTCTTTAAAAAACAAACAATAGCACTGAAAATGCATTGTTATCTATTCCGTGAAAGAATCTAGGATATGACTGAAAATAAGCAAGTCTCAGATATGACTCTTTAGGCCTGAGACTACATCAAAGGATGCAAATGACAGCCTGGAAGCAAAATGTTGTCTTCATCTTAAATTATTCAGTATAAGTAATGAGCATTAAATCATCAATATGGCCACCTTCATCTTAGTTATTTTATCTGAGAAAAACAATTATTGATTAAAAGTAGACCTTAGTCAATGAAAAGCAATTATGTTCTAAAAGAGGTTTCTCCTAACCTGTTTCATATGATATGAACCATGCTTCAATTTTTCTCATCTAGATACAACAGAGTCTTTACTCGGAAAGTCTACTTTTGATCTCTGTTTTCATTTTAATATTTCTCTGCTAAAGTTCTCAACCAATCATTTTTACTTCTACTTTTGGAACTGCCATGTAAATCCTTCAGTGATACCCTCCTCATAATATTTCCATAAACTTTTTGGCAAATATTTACAAAACCTTTCTTAGGACCTGTGTCATACCTCTTTTATGGAAGAAAGATTGTAATTAAATCACCTAAAAATCACTGCCTCCCATTTTTCACAGCCTTGTATGGGAAGTGACTGGACATCTTTTTCTATCTCATGACTGTTGGTTGTCTTATGAGACATAAATTCTGTCATCTCTTCCTAGTGAACATATTAGCATAATTTATGACTCCCACAGTTGAGAAGACTGAAATATGAAGACTTGGAAACAGATTTTCCTTTTTTCTCAGTCATATTACTGCTGAGGGACGTTGCTTGGCTTAGGCCAGAGAAGTTTGAACTCTTGGCATCTGTGCTTCTCCACATGGAGAGACTTAGAGCAGCTATATAGGAGAATTTCTCTAAGGTAGGTGCTACATCCTCTGCCCTTCTCCAGCAGCTTAAATTGCCAGTACTGACTTTAAACTCAGATGTGCTGCAATGTTTGTTTTATCATGGGTCTGGCTGTCTTGTGAGTTCTGTGAGTCCTGCCTCATGTGGATGAGGTCTCCTTCTCAGGGCTGAATTAGGCTAAGGTGACTTGTTATCGTGGGCATACAGAGTATGACCTGAAATCCAGAGATTTCTGGTTTCAAGGGATCAAAGGGCTTAGGAAAAGAGCTTGCAAGTGTATTTCTCAGCAAGGATATGAACCCGTGTGTGATTGTCTGAGGGGACAGCAGAACAACATGAACCAAATGATCAACTGGGTTGTCAGCTTCTGGAATTGTATATTTAAGTTAGGACCTGTTTTATATCAAAATACATATTCCAAATACTTGTGTATCCCTCAAATCCCCTGTTTAAAATCATTATCAAATCTTGATTAAACTCAAGTGAAGTTATTTTAGGCAGACAGCCTAAAAGCCATTACTCCAGTAGGTCATTAGAGCTACAAAATGTAAAATCTTTCCAAGGGAAGGCAGGGTCATGGTAAAGTCTGGTTCCTGCCCATTTACCCTGAAAAAATACATAGTCTTATTCTTAAACCAACAAACACAGATGCTACAAGTAGTTCCCAAAGATTATTTATTGCCTCTGTAAATTGTTTGGATGCTTCAGTCAAAAAATTTGAAATGGAGAGCACCTTATAGGATGAGGAATTAAGGAGTTCTGTACATACCCTCTGAACTGTGTTTTGTCAGTATATAACACAATATATGAAGTTATTGATGTAAATACCTAGCAAAAGAGAAATGTAAATAAGAATTGTACTAATCTGAAAAAGGGATCACACATTAAGTAGAGCAGAACACCTGCAAAAATTGAACATTTTGATAATTATTGGAGTTGAAAAACTTAAAAGTTTTTAAAGCAGAATATTATCATTCGTGTAATCTTCCTTCAAGGTTATGGTGCTTTTTTTCAGGTGACAGGAACTGTGCTGTATGTAAACAACAGAGAGGTTTTTCTAGTGATGAATCCTAAATAACTTCCAGGGAAAGCTAGCTGTACTTCTTTATGTGGTTTTAGTGTACAGATGAAATAGAAATGGTTATTTTATTTCTATATACAAGGTTTTTTCCCCTTCTTTATGCTTTTGTCTAAAATTGCTTCTTGGCATACCTTTCAAGGTCAGGAAGTTCAGAGGAGATAACCTGCTGCTTGCAGAAGTGAACAACCTAAATATAAAACTCTGTCTTTTCAAGCAGTTCTTTTTTCCACAGATATGAGAAACTAAATAAAGTTGCTGAATTGTTGTTCACCTGAGCATCCTGATCATTTGGCTTTAGCTGGCTGAAGTCTGCATGGAACTGGTTGTGGGCTTGCTGAGGATCCTGACTGGAGTTCTCTCCTCTATCTAACTGTTTGAAGTTGTGAATAGGCTTTATATGTCCCAGAGAGATTTGTTGCTAACCAATTAGCACTAATAATACTACTTTTTCTTTCCTCTTGATGTCAGAGTAGGCTTTTGTACTTGAATGTGGTGGGAAGAGGATGGACATCTTAATTACTGAGGGCTGCATCTTGCTGCCTTGCAGGAAACTGTGGGAGGAATAAAAAAAAAGAGCAAAGCTACACCACCAGAGAAAAAAGTAGAAAGCAAACTTCTCCTTCACACCACTAACACTTTTAAACAAACTGCAGGAGGCACTGGCCTCAGCAGCAGTTGGACTGTGTTCTCTTCAGGCTCATGCAGCACTTCTTAAATAAAAGGCCATAGGAGCTTGGTATGAACTAAAACCAGAAGACTTGTTTTGTCTTCTTTGTAGACTCCCTATTACACCTGGGAATTGAAAATATATCTCTGGGCTTCCTCACCTTCAGGTTTCTCAGAAACCATGTGAGAGTGATCAGAAAGTATTCACCCTGACTGCATATAACTATTTTTTTATATCTAGATGTACACATTTCTAAACTTACTGCTATCTAAACTGGCTTTAACAGGCAGGTAATTTTAAATCATGCTTTGTGTTCTATAATAAGGTAGATTATAACAACACCACCATCACTTTTCATTCTGTTTTCCCTTTAAGACATATTGTGATATAGCATTGCCTCAAGGTTGAAAAAAACCCACAGCAATAATCTGTAAGTATTGGACAAACTGTCAAGGGAGCTTAATAGCATTCATATCACTGCACAAATGCAATAGAGCATGGGAGCAGTAACTTTTTTTCTGTAGACTGCTAAGAGCAGAAACAAAGCTTATGGAGAATGAATGAAATCAATCTGAGAAACTACAAATATAGACATTTATTCCATTTAGAAAGTTAAATTAAACAATTTTTATCCATATTTGCTTAAATAATCCACATGCAATTTGTAATAATTTATAGTTATATTTTATTATTATTTGCCATTATTTCTTAGTATGTAGAATAGATTATAAACCTTGTTTAATAGGAATGTATTTAAATCATCTACAGAGAAATGTGAATTCTCCATTTGTCATAGAACAGTGATTTTATGAGAAAAAGAAAAGGTTAATAATGATGAGCAGATCAAGGTGTGCAAAGGAAGCATCTCTCAGAAAGCTGCTGTGTGGAAACTGTTGCCACTCACCAAAGTCAGTCAGCAGGAGGTTGCTATGGACATGCACATTGTTTGTGCTAGGAAAACTCTGTCTATGCTCCTTACTCCCCCAGTTTTCTCCTGGTGGATCCCCCCTTCTTTAATCCCTGTTTTGATAGGAAGGTGACCACAGAAGAGAGGCTAAACACTCCTTCATGGGTTGGAGCACTGGGATCATTTGACAGAAACAAAATAAAAGTAAACTGCCTGGGCAGTGGTGGCATGCTGTGTTTGTATCCTGTCTCTTGGAAAGAACAAATAGTCTGTGGAGATATGGGAGAAAGACAACACAGAGGAGCTTGCTGGTTTTGCATCACCATATCCTTAAAGAGAAAGGGGAGAACTGAATGCTTGATTTTTTCTTATTTGTATCCATAGCCAAGGGAAACAATAGCCTTGTACATACAGCCATGCATATATTGTGTGCTCTTGAACCTTAACAGGTTGCAACTGGATACTGAACACACGTTTGAAACTGAGATGTTTCCATTTTCATTCCAAGAATACATCTTTCAGCAAGCCTGGGAGGTATAAATCAGTTATTTACCATAAATTTCCTGCTTGATCTTGTTTTTTTGACATCCAATCTGTCAGCCCAATGGCAGCAAAATTCATTGGGCTGTCTCCTTCATGTCTCCTTTCATTCCCTAATTCTTTGGTACAGGTGGGATGACACAGGGATGGCATGTAGCCATGGCTGAAGTGAGGTGTGCTCTCACTCATCGTAAATGCCCTTCCTAGCTACCAGCTGCATCACTGGCTGCTCTGATACTTGTCAGGAAATGAAAAAATTGAGTTATGGCCTACTTGCTGGATTTTCTTATTTCATGTCCCCTAGGCTTACCTGAGTGGCAGTAGGGAGCCTATTTATCACAGTTTATTTGGATCCCATTAGTCATTCCTCCCCCCCAGTTCTCCTGAAAATTCTCTGCTTCATAGCAAAACAGACACTAAAGCAGTCAGAGTGAGCAGTTTGCTCTCTCCCCTCTCTATGACCTGGCCAGCATCCAGCAGAGAAGTTGCCACCCACCTGCAGCAGGGCAGGGACACTGGTTCAGACAGCTTCAGCTGTACCCTGAAGCTCCTTCCCAGCGAGCTGGGTAGGAGGCAGAAGAGGTATTGTGCCAGCTACAATGATAATCTGATCCTACCCAAAGCTTCCTTGTTTTCAGCTCACCATCAAATAGACATTCTTCTTAATTCAGATTGGCACCACTGGGATTCCAAGCCAGCAGCAAGGTGAAGGCATCTTGACATGTGTTGTGTAAACACAGGTTTCCTTTCTGACCTTGGCTTTGGAAGTTGGGGAGCAAAGAACGGAGGTCAACGTCAGGGGCAGGAAGGAAATTCAGTGGATAAGCTGTGGATAAAAGATGACAATCTCGATCTTCACACCAGTTTTGTACGTCCACCTTACACTGGCAACTGCTCCTTGTCATTCAGTCTTCCCTTTCTTCTGCCCTCTGTGGAGTCCTCACCGCCCTTATCTATATTGCCCTATCTCAGGGAGGAGACTGCAGTTTCCTACTGCACCTGCCCAGGTGTTCCCAGGCACAGAAAAGAGCAAAACAGCCCACTGCAACATTCTTCTATAGAAAGGTCTGTGTGTGTGATGGTGCTACACTGCAGAGTTACAAGGTTATATGGCAGCATCGGGGAGCATATTCCTGGGAAGAAATTTACTTTGAGGACATCTGTGGACCATATCTCATCCCCTAAAATAATCCAGATGCTTAGCCACCAAAGTCTGCACTATTATTTCTTCTTGGGCTATTTGGAACACGACTGGGATGTGCCAGAGCCCAAACCAGGCAGTGAAGCCTCCCCAGCCCCTGACACAACTGGTAGGAGCACTGCCATGCACTGAGCCACAGCAGGTGAAAATATATTGGTCTTTAAAAAATCATCTCCGTGCCCATGTGGTATCAGTCTGGATGTATTTAATCTGGTTGCCTTCCCCCACGTTAAGAGACCATTTACTGACAGCACTGCAGTAGTGCCAAGGCACTGTTGATCCTCTGGTGTCAGAAGTTCAGTAAGTACAACAAAGGAGGCCTGACCACTGTAGGAAGAACTCAGACATCCACCTATGTTTTCTCTTTCACAGAGGTTTAAGCTAAAATTATTCCTCTCATATTTTCCACAGTTTTTAGTGCAAACAAGAAGTATTACTTCGGTGGTGGTGTTTTGCTGCAGCTTGTTATGTCACAGGAGTTCAGTCGTGAAGTCAGTGGTAGATGATAATGATATCCAGTTGCTGTTGACTCTAGGTTTTAGAGCAATCAGTCAGATCCATGATTAATAATTAAGAAAAGTAATAGCAGAACTTCCACACTATTAAAAAAAAGAAAAAGAGGCTGTTTAAAATGTTGCTAAATACATAATCTTTTTGAGACCGGTATCTTGATTTTAGACACAAAGTATGAGCCAGAAAGCCTGGGAAGGTGGTGCTCAGAGACTGTGAGGAATGTGGGGCAGGTGAATTTGCTGAAGCTCTTCCTTGACACAGCTCAGCAACTGAGAGTTGCTGTGAAATTTCTCCAAGGCTTCCAAGCAGGTTAGAGGTGCTGCTGCAATTACCTTAGAGGGCTTACTTCTTGATGGAAAATATAAAAAGATTTCTCACATATATCTGAGCCTTTTTGTAAACCTGATAAGGTCCAGCCATCCACTGAGGAGGGGTTGATGATGGTTTATGATGAGGTCTGTCTGAGCTCTCCCATGTGCAGAAACCTTACTGCAAAGAGCACCTTGAAACTGGCCCACCAAAGTACATGTGCTGAACGAGGAATCTCATGGACAGATGTCTTTGTGCAACTCGGGAGAGCTAAAGGAATTTAAAGAGGGGTAAAACCAAGGCAAGAGAGGGTGAAAACAGCTATATTTTCTTTGCTAAAAATTTTACAGTTCTTTTTCTCTCCTTGCCATGTCTTTGATAAAGTTAATTTACCTTTTAAAGCCATGATCTCTTCTGTTTTAACTGGGAACTTGCTGGTTAAGAAGAATCTTTAATAAATCTAGGATAGCTTTGTTGCTAGTAGGTTGGGGGGAACCCGAGTCTGAGGAACCCAGTCTACTTTCCTTCTCTGGTACAAAATGCTTTCAGCTGCTTTTTTTATCCACATCAGTCATAATCTTGAAAAGAAACATGAAGGTGAGGTAAATTCCTCTTCTGCCTTTGTAAATCCCAATGCGAGATTACACCCAGTGTTCTGGATGCTTCACACTGCTAAATCTGTGAGCATCCCCCCCCACGCAAGCTGCATGACAAAGGCCATTGGCAAACTTTACATTCCTGACTCTCATTCTCCCATAGTGCAACCAAGTCCCCAGCCCACCAACAGAAATCTGCCAGTTTGGATAAACACCTCCCAGCTTGGTCTGCATTAACTATTTGGGTGGTTTTTGGTAGCACTAATATCAAGCCCAGAGTGTTACAAAGGGCAGTTCATAATGAAAAATGCACACGCTGTGTGTACATCTACATTGAATTTTAGTTAATATCTACATTAGCAAAAAATCCGAAGGAACTAAACTTTGGGTTGGCTTTTAATGCCTTTTAAATCCCTCTGTCCTTTACCATGTAACTAGAACCCCAATAATGCTGCATCGGTATACTGCAAAGTGGAAAATGCCAACTCCATTTAAATATAATCCATACTAAAAATCAGACAATAAGATTAAAGCTGATGGGATTGACTTCTGGGCTTTATCAGGCTCTAGGAAAAAAATTTACATTTTCAGCTGAAAAGAAACTGGGAAGCCAGAGCACAAAGATAAAGAAAGATGAAAGCAGCTGAGAAAGAAGAGGAGGAGAAGGTGAATGAGGGAAAAGAGGGGGAGGAATTATGAAAGGGTCAGGTCTTACTAGGTAGACAAAAAAAGGATGAAACGAGAGGAAGCCAAGTACTAGAAGAAAGAATTATAATTTCCAGCAGCTGGGGAGAAGGCTAGAAGAGAGGAGTCTGTATGGTTTGAAAAGGTAACAAAAAGGTACTAAATCAAAAATTCTAGTAAAACAGAACTTGTGTGGGAAACAGCACGGAAGAGCAAAGAGAAGTGGCTGCTAAATGGAGAAGGGTACTGTCATTTTACTAAGGCATGGTGGCATAAAAATAGTAATAGCTTTGGCTTCAACTGTTCCGTGAGAGGCATTGGAAATCCTTTTGCAGTGGTACAAAGAGAAATATAATTTCAATATTATGTTCAGCTGAGACTCTTCAGCAAACTGGTGGAAGCAATTAGCACAGCTGATTGGTTTAGCATGCTTTGAATACTGGTCTGCTGGACCACTTTTTGCTTAACATTATATTTAGAAACATTTCTTTCAAATCAGTAAGCCACGAATCAAGAAATTAATGAGAAACTCCTGGTAAATATAATCCTTCTTTAAGGACTTCAGCTGAGTGATAGGGGCAGAATGATGATTTTCAGGAGAGAATAGGCTGTCCTTCAGGAATTTAATCAGGTAGGAATGGAACCAGTGACTTTTCCCATTTTTTGACTGTTTTTCTCTGTATCAACTTTTGTTGCAGTCTTTTTCTGTAGGTAGAGGAGAGACTTGTGCTTTTTATCATGGGGTACTGAAGCAGAATCCACAATTTCTTTATTTTTCTTGCATATATATATATGCTGAAAATGGCAAACAAAACCTCTTTCTATGTGTAAGTTTTTTTTTGCTTACAACTTTTTTTTTTCCTACTGTATTTTGTAGAGCTATTTCTTCATTCTCTACTATGTGCCAATCTTTCATGATGTATTAGCCTCATATTGTCTCTGCAAATCACCAAGATTTTTAGCACCTGTTCTAGATTTGGTCCAAACCAAGAACATGACAGAGAAAAATAGGGCTGTCCTCCCTCTGATTTCTATGATGAAAGTAGAAAAAAATCAGGAAAAAAAAAGGCATAAGATATTTTCTCTAGTTAAATGAATGAAGGTACCAAGAGGGAAAAATATAATTTAAAAAATACCTTTAAAAGTAATTTCAAAATAACCTTTTTTCACTAAATCATAACGACTGATGAGATTCCAGCCTGTTTTAAATAAAATTAATAACAATATTAATATTTGCAATTTTAGTGTCATTAATGTAAATGTCAGAATATTTCCAATTCACCTTCCTTCCCCACAGTGTTTTGTCCACTGACTAAGAGAATATATGAGGGATGATACATTGGCAGAGAAATACTGAGTCACATCAATTTCAGTCACAAAATATTGAAAATTTGGTAGGATAAATTACCTGCCATCTGGGCTGCAGAAAAGTCCTAGAGGTGGTAAAAAGTTGGTGGTATTGTTGATTTTTGACCAAGATTCTTTGGCACCTCCACAGGACTTTCTTCTAAGGGTGTAGCTGGGCTTTGAACATAACCACATAACCCAGTGTAATGAAACGGGAAGAGAATGTGCCTTATGGGAAAACCTATTTGCTCTTGATACTTAAAAGAAAACTGATTAAATTAGGAAAAAGATGGTGGAGACTCTTGTACAAATCTTGAAAGGGAGATGAAAATAATAATTTGACTACATGTACTTTTATAAAACCTTGTATTGCTCTGATGGTAAATATGGGCAATAAAATGGGAGGACTTTATGTGCATGTGCAGGAGGTGTTATTTCCCTTCAGTGATGACTCTAAATGATTTTTAGCTTGTGAGCATTTCAGCAGATTAATTTGTAGAAGATTTGTGCAAGTGTGTGTGCATGTAGTAAAAAAGAAGCTGAAGACAACAGTATCACAAAAATCACTGTTATTCACTATCACCAAAAGAATAGGAATATAAAATACTTAATAGACATACATTATCAGACTTAAAAAAAAAAATTAAAAAAAAAAAAGATTATTGCCTTGCAAGAACCTGTAGATACAGAAACTTGTCAAATGTTCCAGTGAGCTACTGCATGCTGTAGCAAGTTTCTACATCATGTTAAGATGGGCATGTGGCAACAGAGCCTGATCATGAAAAATCCAAGTTTTCTTGCCACATTCTGCCAGGAGGGAGCAGAGCAAATGGAAATGGCAACAAAATGGAAGTGCTCTCTTAAGAGTAATCTGGGGTTCATGTCTGCTGCTTACAGGCATCAATGACCTCTTTGGTGCTGTCATCTTCTCGTGACCAGGGCTTATGCCTGGAATGTTATCCACAGATTTTGTATACTGTGCATGACAGCCTTTAAGTGGGACATTCTGTTTTCAGCTCCCTTGTTCTACAATATGTCCTTCTGAAGTTTAGGTGTCCCTGCTGTCTCTCATTTTACCCAGGGTGACTCATTTCATAGTTTCAAAACTAGAGTTCAGCAGCAGAGTTTCTTGCACTACCATTCTGGAGGAGGAAAGCTGTTCTGGGACAATGAGATGATTGGGGCTTGAGTGCCAGTGTATTTCCCAAATTAGCCATAGGTCTCATTTTAGCAAGTGGCATTGTAACATTAATTTAGAATTACTTCATTCTTACCATGTTATTTTAATGTATTTAAGGTTCATAAAGACTCTAGAGCTTCTCTTTGATGAGCAAGAAGAAATGCCAAATGACTGCAAACTTAGTAGTGAAAACAAAATAAACCCATGCCTTTTTGTGACTTTGAAGGGTATTGTGATGAAATTCTTTACTCACTTAGGTACTTAAAAGAAATCCTTTAAATCCATAAATCCAGACTTCTACCTTTGCCCAAACAAGATTAGAGTTTTGTATTAAATTTAAATTGTTGTTCCCAGGAAGTGAGACTAGGTCATGAAATGGGGTGTGGGGGAAGAGGTAGGCTAGGGTGGTGCCTGGGGTGCCTCAGGGTGCTGTGGGAGGTGGAGGCAGCTGTGGGAGAGGAGGCCTGGGGTGCTCTGGTGTGGAGCTGTGTGGTGGGGGACAGAAAGGCTGCCCCAGTGGGGAAAGTCCTTTTCTTGGAAGATGAAGTGCTCAAATGGGCACAAATCAGGGGTCCTGCCTCAGGTGATCCCTGCTGGCAGAGAAACGTTAACAAAACCAACTTGTGCTTAAAAGCAAGGACACAGAAATTTTAGCAATTGCCTTCAATTGCTAACAAGTCTAACATTGATACTTAAATACCAGACAAATCTGGTTATGTAGCAGTTGTTTGCCAGTTAGGAAGGCTACTAAATCACAGCTTTGATTTAAAAAAAGAGCTGGTGTATTTGAACACAGTGAACCTAGAGAATCATGTAATCATGTAGTTACAGAGCTCAGCCCTTCTTTTGTCTGCCCTGTGCAATTTGTCACTTCTGCTTTTGGACATTTGCAAACGAGGGCCTGATTGCTCTGCTGGCACTGGAAAGACAATCAAACACGAACGTGCCTGCACAAAGCCTCTTTATGTGGGTCTCTTCTCACAGGTCTGAGACATGGTCCTCCCTTTGCCTATTCACACTGGCAAAAGGAGCAGTGTCTTCTATTCTGTAAAGTTTCTATTGCTGTGCAAAGAACAATGTCATGACCATGGGTGGAAAAGACTTGGCAGTAAAAATTGGAAGAAAACTACTGTTGATTGAAATAAAAATAATAAAAAAAATAATGCTACTGTTGTTGGGAGTAATTAGTCAAGCTGCAGCAGGAACCTGCTTTTTTTTCATCTTTCTTACAGCAAATAGAGGCATTTGTTGTAAAGACAAGTTGTCAGTATCCTAGCTCAGCCCACACTGTGTCATCACCATGTATCATCTATCTGTGGGAAAGCTCTGAAAACAAGGAATCTGCATATTCACCCTTTATGTACAGTCTACATCAATTTTTTAAAGGACTATCTCCTCAAGAAAAAGTGAGTGAAGCAAGTTGTATACCAATGAGAGAGAAACCCTTTAGTGATGAAATCAGATTAGTTAATTTAGTTGTAGCCAGGGTCCATGAAAGGTGAATGAAAAGGCAAGCTTTGTATCAATTTGAGAGGAGTATGAAGCCAGGAGAAGGGGTAACCTTACTAAGGCATATATAGCATCTCTGAATTCAAACAGCAGTTGTGACACTTAAATTGGGGTCTTGACTTTGGATATACATTTGACATGGAGATTGTTTATCTGCCTTCTCTGTGTCTGGAAATCTTTTCAGATTATTATTTAAGAACTACTTCTGAGTGATGAAAGGATACCAGCTTCTCCCCAGCCTGCTGCTAAGCTGACAATAAACATAGATTTTGGTCTTGCCATTAGCATTACAGTGTTTTAGCTGTGATAATCCAGCCTTAAGCTATAAACAAGCCACATGGCATAGCAAAACGTGCTACATTTTATGAAGTCAGATGGTATTCCTGGGGAAAAGAGACATATTTTTGGGAACATAAACCAAAGACCTGAAGGAAAGCCTCATGGAGCCAAAAGCATATCTGGTGTTTCCCAATTATATCTACTGAACTACCAAAATATATTGCTTGTCTTTGCAGACCATGTCTCTCTTTGTGATAGCAATGTGACTTAAGATAAAGGATCTTTGCATTTTATCCTGTTTAGTTCTGCTCATCCTCTGTGATGTGGAGGATGTGGAGCAGCTGGTGCAGCCCCCCTTTAATCTACCATGGGAGAAATGTCAGGTGAGCTAATAAATTGTGGTGGGAGAGAAAGAGAGGCTTTACTAAGAGCTTACTTTTTTTTCTAGTTGTTCTGTCCCTTGTGACCCAACATAGAGCAAGGGCTGGAATGACTGTGAGGTTTTGGTAAAAGCCTGAGGCAGGAGGAACCTTAAGGTAATGAAAAGTCACCTTGGCATTAAGGCTCACTTTTGTTTTTTCTTGCTTTTAGATAGGGAAAGTAGAAAATAAGGTCTGTGTAAAGAAGGAATTTTATCTTTCCTCCTTGTATATAAATATGGGTTTTTTTATTATCATTTACTTGAAATAAATGGCTTTTGTTAATTCAGTCAGTGGTTAAACATCTAGAATTTTCAAGGCTGTTAAGATGATAATCCTTGTGTCTTCAGCACACCTGAATCCCAAATCTTTCTGGCCACATTATGAAGAGAGTTTAGAAGTAGGAGTTTTGGAAATATTTTGAAAATTCCCCAAGTCTTTCATTCACACCCAAAATCCCTGTATTCTCTGCAGATGCTTTTTATTTTAGTATGGTCTGAAATATACAACTTTCCCTTTTATTTTAATTTTTGCCTTCTTCCTCAATGGCTTATTTCCTTCCTCATCTAGAATAAAAAATCTGGGCGGAGGAAAAAATGTGTAATTGAATGTGCTCATTAATCCCAATGATTCTAATTATACACTAGGCAGGATAATTGTAGTTTGAACTCAAAGCTGGCTGTACAGGTCTCATTGAATTTTAAAATTTGTTTCTGACAAATGGTTTTAATTAGATTCAAGTGATGGTGCTGCTATTTTGTGTGTGTAATCTTCATAAGCTATTTGTCTGTGAGGACTAAAAAGAAAAAAAAATAGAATGTTTTTGAACTTTAAAAGATGGGTTTTATCCCTAGGAAAGCTGTCCTAAGAGTGGTCAGTGACACACTTTAAATATGCAGCCTTGATGTTATTCTTCGTCATGATAATGTAAAATTCAGAGATCCTTAGAAGCCATATTGAACTTGTGTCCTTTTTTAGGAGCTCTGAAACCTTGAGCTAATGATTCACATTTGTATATTTTAAACTAATGCAGATTTATAGGACTACAATCACAAAGAGCCATATGCTGCTTTAAGCAGCAGAGCAAGGAGTGAATAAAACATTTGAAACACTCCCCAAAGCACCTGACATGTGCTTGCACAAAAGAAAAAATTCTGTTTCTAAAAGTCCCGTTATGATTTCAGACCCCTAAAGGCTGCACAGTGCAAAGATCTTATCTGCAGCCCAGTGAAATTGGTAAGGATATTTTGATTGGTGACAAAATGAGGAATGATTTTTAAGGTGGGGTGGAGAGTGTGTTGTACCAAATTGGCTGAGGAGCCTTAAAGTTAGTGGGAAATGGAAGTTATCTTATTCCTCCCTATAAAGAAATATTTGAGAATAAAAAGGCATTTAACTTTCAAATTGCTCTCTAAAGAGCTGGGAAACTTGGAGGTGTATGAATCTTTGTTCTGTGCCTCTCAGGGATCTTTGCCAAAACCCATGCTGCCAGCCAGGTCCAGGGGTGATGTTCCCATTCCTGCCTGCCCTTGGCTCCTCCTCTGCTGGACTCTCCCTGCTGCTGATTGCTTTGAGCCATAGAATGGACCAGGATAAAGGAAAAGCAATTTAAAATTGCCTACCAGCAGGAATTGTTTACTAAGAATCTAGCAGCTACATTCTATTTCTCTATTACTATAATACTGCAGAAAAAGATGGAAGAGGCTTTCTTCTTAAAGTACAAATCTCTTGTTGCAAAAGAATAAAGTCTCAGAAAAGAGCAATTTGGTGTGGTGGCAACTTTCTATCCTCTTTTCAATAGCAATCTATTTTTAGATGGTATGGATAAAATTATGTTTAGCCTTTTTGGTCTTTGATAGAGGATTAGAGTTTGTTTGAAGACTTTCTGTGTAATCCTGGCACCTCAGCAATGAGTTCTTTTTGTTCCTGAGCTGAGAAATAAGGCAGTTCTAGTACTCGAAGCCCATGTGTTATTCAATAATCTGCTTTCCCATGCACGTAGAATTCAGCCTAGAAAATCTCCTCATGAATCACTGTCTTGTTTATTTTCCATTCTCCCCGATTAATTCCCTGAATTCCTCAGTGCCCATGTTCAGAATGGGAGGCTGTTCAGAAAGTCAAAATACTTCTCACAGGATACTTACTATTTCTGTTTTACATTTGCCACAAAAGAGTGAGAACAGTGGCAGAAATGTTTGCTTGTGTGTTTATTTTTTAAGGTAATGGATGCAACTATCCATCTAATGCTACAGCTAGCCTACAGCTGACTACTATAGAATTAAAACCTACAGATACCTTGCTGGTCTTCTGTGCATTAAGAAAAAAATCATCTTATTTCATTGGATAGTGTTTCCATTGAATTGCTACGGAACATAACAATTTAATAACTTAGTTATGCCATTCTGAAGACATGTTTGGTGGTTTTTGGGGTTGGTTGGTTGGTTTTGGTTTTTTGTTTTTGTTTTTTTTTTTTATTGTGAGCTGAATTATTTGGGTTGTATCACCTGTAATAAGAAATAATGAATATTCACAGTAGAGGGAGCAATAGCACCATTGCTGCTCTATTTCTCTCCAGCTGTCAGTTGTGTTAAAGCTTTATATAGAAGATATGCAGAAAAACAACAATTGTCTAGATGAAAGATGTGGTCTTTTCTGTAGTAAAGCTTCCCTCATGATTCACATTAACTATAGAATAATGCTTTATTTTGTAAGAAGCAGAGAATTTTACTTAGGGAATTCTCTTGCAGCTGGATGAGCTGAACAGCAATACAGTTTCTACTTGAAAGAGATTTCCTTTTTCAATTGCTACGTTAAGACTATGCTTTTTCAGGAATTTTAAATTAATATCAGTGTATTTGGCACCTTTCTTTCGAGGCTTGCAGAGTGGTTTAAAACCTTTGTGAATATTTGTTCTACATGTGGTTAACAAAACCCTTCTGGTGTTGCTATGGAAATTGTAAGGTTACAGTATGCACGAGCTGGATCCTCTGCACAGTCTAATGGGAGTGGGAGAGGTGACAGCAGTTCAGCATCTCTTTGTTCAGCCTCACAACCCTTAAGCAGGAGGTAGTCAGAAAAATTAGGAAATTATTTGGGAAGAGGCCTCTGAATATAGGATGTGTCTTAAGAGTTCTATTCAGTACAATGTCCCTTACAGGCTCTTTGTAATAGATACATCAGCCTTCCCAGATTGGAATTTAACTGCAGGTCAAATAAAAATCTATGTCATTACTGGGCAACCCATTTTCACTAATCTTTTGAGAAAAAATTCTGTAGAGTGCAACATATTTCTCTACATGAAAAAGCCTCTTGAAAAGGGGAAGAAGGAGATGTTTGGCACTGATGTGTCAGCTGAAGATTTTGTGGGAGACTGCAGAGGCTGCACATCAGTGTAGGGCTGGAGCTGGTGCCTCTGCAGCTGCACAGGTCTGGATGTTGCATCTTAAAACAGAAGTGTGCCTAAGTGCTGAATAGCAGCTTCTGAACCATATTCAGTGCAATTACAAGAAGGATGTTTCTGCTCTGTGGGTTGGGATTTCTGAACAGATTGGCTGTGGTAGCTTTTTAGGGAAGAGATGGGAAACATCCTGGGAAGTAGTTCAAGCTGGAGGATTAATCTTGAGTGAAAATGGAAGGGTGAGGAGTTTGGAGTGAGAGAAATAAATAAAGAAATTTGGATTCTTCTGTCATAAAATGGAAGGAAAAAAAGTAAGTAGGCAGATTTGTGACAGATGAATCAAAAATTAGCCTTCAGCATCAGTTTTTCTATGGGGAAATTTTTAATTTTGGAAGACTATTTTTCCTTCTAATTTAATACTTAGATTGAAACTTCCTAGCAAAATCTGCTGTTCAGGCTGCAAACTCTTCCAAAACAGGGACTGTCTGGACACACAGTCTAGATAGTACATGACAAGCTATAGTTTTGTTCTATATTGGTCTCCAGATATTATAGTAAAAATGAGACATTATAAGCTAAAAAAAAAAAAAAAGGATTAGAGCTTTTCTCTGGTGGTCACTGACAGTGAATAAACATTGATCTCCAGAATGCTGTCTTTATGAAGCGGCTCTTCTTACCAGAAATGCACTCTATAATCTTTTTGGAAAGTGATTAGAGGAGGGGGGAAAAAAAAGAAAAAAGGCTCACGGCTCAGATGATCCTCCTGGCATTCAAGGTGAATTGTCAAAACATTGTCATTTATTGTAACTGGCTCATTAAAAAAAGCTGAATCACGAATGCGTAAATGGTTCTCGTTCCTAACATGTTTTAAATGGAATGCCACTGATTTCGTTTTATTAGATTTGGACATCATCCTGTCTTTGCAGAATCGTGTAGTATCACATTCATTTCCTCTTGAAAAGTTGTCCATCAACAATGAGCATCTTCCTTTCATTTCACTGTGATAATCCAGCATTGCCTCCATACATGGACAGTAACATTTCATTTTGATATCATAACATCATCCTGGTAGAATCATGGAAACACTGTTTTGCCTCCATAATCTTATTGTAATTACATCATAATGTCTTGTGGAAAATTAGTATTACAATGATATCTTACAAAAAGTACACGTGATGTGCACATCGCAGTCTATGCTGTAGCATTTATTAGGATGCACTAGAGTTTGTTTGTGGATCTCCAAAGAGTTTGTAATAAATATTTACACACTTAGTGTTTGGGTGCATTTCAGCAAAAACCCTTCACCTTCCTACTTTGTCAGAAGTAATTGCCTTTTTCTGTGTTAACTCAAAAAAATTGACTTATTAAAGTTAATTTTAACCTAGAGAATGACCTCAAGGTTGACAATTCATGAACAAATTAACTCTCCACTTTTCTTTAGCACTTCTTGAGCATCTTGGAACACTACAAACTGGAACAAGGGCGCCTTGCTACTGCTGTGAGGCAAATAAATATCACTGTAACCATTTTGCAGAAGTATAAAAAGAAAGGCAAAGAACTGTGAATTGTTTGAGGTCATTTTGCAAATCCATAATAGAATTGTTACAAGATCCAGAGATTCCTAAGAATGTGTGTGTATGCAAACACACACTATCACTTATATACATGCAAATCAAATGGAGACTTCATGTCTGAAGATACGATAGTATTTGAAATCTTATAAATGGCAAAATAACTTTAAGGAAAAAAAAATCCACATCTATGTGTTCATGTTGAGGATGTTCCTCCTGACTGAAGCTACTCTCTCCCTTGTGGACAGTGTAACTGGAAGGCAGAGAAGGGCACAGGGGGAAATTCTGGGCCATCAAGCCCTTTCACCTACTGCTGACAGCTGTATCATACAGTTGAGTTTTACTGATCAGCACCCAAATTCATACGTTTTTAAATACTTTGTCCTTCATTAACATAATATAGAAGATGGGAAAATGAAATATCTAAAAACATGGCTATAAAACTGCCAGTTGCAGAGAAACAAAGCTTTTCCCTAAAGAATCAGAAACTACAAATAAGTCAAACCCTGAAGTTCTTCTGTTTGGTATCTGGAAGAAGACCAATGGCAATTCTACCTTAGCCAAGAGTGTTTCCAAAATGAATAAGGAAGTGCCACACCTGGAGCTTGAACTGTCTTTCTGTTGAATTCTATGAAAATTATAGGGGACTATGAAGAAGTGTGTGTCTTGGGTTGAGAGGGCGGACAGAAAGCAATGTCTGTTGCGTAGGCTCAGCTGGAGGTTTTGAAATATTTTTGTGGATCAATTTCTTGGAGGCTGCAGAAAACTTTTCCCGATGGAGACTTTGGAGTCAGTTCCTGGTAGCTGAAAGTTCACAGCAGATTCTGAGACAGTAGCTCCTCTGCCTGATGTTAGTGTCTAAAAATGTTCCTATTACGGAGAGAGCTATAGCAGGAAAAAGGCAGCTCCATGCCTTGATGAAGTATAGCAGATGTAGTTATTTCTTTAGCAATGTTTTAAATTATTTTCAGGGTCTTTGGTAGTCAACTACTACATATCTGTAATGGAAGTGGAGTACTAGACCCTACCAGGCTCTTGGCAAAACCCCAGCATGGTGATGCTTGCTTTCCCTCTTCTTTTTCTTCTCACTTATCTCCCTGCCCCTACCTCAGTTTGCAGGAGGTGGTAGGAGCCCCTACATGGAAGGAGAACATGTCAGTGAGATATCAGGCTTATGGTGCTCTTTCCAGGTACAAAAGAGGACTAAAGCAAATTCAGGCACTGCTGATGCTGTGGGGATTTGCACTTGAGAGGATGGAAGCATCAGGCTCTATTTCAAGTGTGAGCTGTTTTGCTTGCATACCATAAACCACAGAAAATGTGATTGGACCTGGAACAAAAAACCATTGAGTCCCTGGTGAGGATGGGAAGTCTATTTAACTTTTGTTGTCTTAGAGACATATGTTAGAGTATTTTTGTAATGCTTTCATGGTTGTGTTTCTTGAACTGCTAAATATATCACATCAAAATCCAATCCAGTCCTAAGAATACACTTTGTAGTGCAGACATTACACCTTCCAGTGCAGTTCAGGATGATCTAGAAGGCTGAATGAATAATGTGGTGGTGAAACCAAGCAAGAAAATATGGACAACTGGAAGGATGTCTGTAAGGGTTTAAAAAACTGATGATTGGGCAATACAGTGGCAAAGGAAATTCAGTGAATATTAAGACAGTGCAGTGGGAGAAATAATCTAAGCTACTCATGAAGAATTCTGATTCAGCTGCAACTTCTCAAGTGTAAGATCTTGGTGTTATTATGGGTAGTGTATGGTCTAGTAACATGCAACACGAAGTAGAGGGGAAGATCCTGGAATGCATTAGTATAGGGTGGAGGGACAGTTTTCTCGATACCCTTTACTAAAAACATATATAATGCAAGAAATGTTGACTGTAGTTCAAGTAGGAGAAATTGCTCTTAACTAAACTTCCTAATCTTAGTTCTAGTTTCACAATCTAAATGGATGATGATTTGTTCTCATGGTAGTATTTGAGCCTGGAATTTTCAGCAATAAAAACATCTTATGTTGATCAGACTGAAAAGGATTTTCATGAAATCTGGTCTCTTTGATGTCAGAGGGGCTTTTGCTTTTAATTTCACCAATCTTGGGATTTTACTCCACTTCCACAGTTAAAGTCAATTGTAGAGTTAAGATGTTTATATACACTACTGACTAAAGCTGAATGCTGCTGTTGTACAACTTTTGCAGATACAAGGCACAGGAACCTCCATAGTCTAATAAGTTAGGCAAAGTAAGAGCCATTGGTAAATAATGAGAAATATCGAACAGAGAAATTTAATCTGCATTGCCAAAATGAATTTTAATTTGGTTCCTCACACTTTAATGTATGTATACATATATATACATATAAAGAAGCACATGTGAAATTCTCCTTTTCATCAACTGGGGGAGAATCAGCCCAAACATGCATACATATTTGTACACATGTACAAAGAGGGAGCAGGAAGGATGGCCTTGGCAAGATATTAAAATAAAAAGATTAAAATGCCACTACATATAAACAAATATGAATTCATGGATTTCAAATTATGTTTGACTGAATTTTAATAATGACTGCACTGTTTACTTCTGTTGCCTAGGAAAGCTGCGTACGTTTACAATATTGACATTTGATTCTTAAATTCATTTGTCATGTTGTGCTGATCCATTTTATAATTGATGAAGGGTTTATTTTTGATATACAAGCTTCTCCTGGCAGAATTTCCAATTGGATATTATTTAGCACTTGCAGAACATCAGACTTGGAGCAGGGGTGGCTGGTTTTTGGGAGTCACTCCTGTGAGCAAATGGAGACCAACGTGGCTGTGGCCCAGACTGTGCCTGCAGTGCCAGCTGGGAGGAGTAAACAGAAGCTGGAGAAAGAAAGTATGTTTTCTGGGCTCCAGAATATCCTGCTTGAGCTCCATACCACCCACTATAAATGGGAATGTGGAATTCAATTCTGTGTAAAGGATCTGCCAAAGCTTCTCATAGGAGTGAAATTCACCCTGAAGTAGCATGTCATTCAGCTGTAGATCTAAGACAATTCCACTAAACCATAATGAATTTAGCCTGTCCCTGAAGGTAAGAATACACTATAGCCCTGTTGCATATAGGTTAATTATTATTTAGAGAGGTAATTGTTCCCTGGAAGGTCTCAGTTCACAGCACAAAGAAACCTTGGATTTGCATCTAAGAATAGTTACTCCTAATATTTGTTTCTACCTGATATGTATTTGTTGTTCTGGTTTTGGCATTGGAGTAAAAGTATTTTTTCTTTGGCTACATACCAGACTGAATACTGCTGGACATGTACTGCATGTACCAGGTTCAGTTTTTCCAGTAGCCATAGCAGCTCGAGCTGCACAGGCATCCTGTATTTGTTTCAGTTTCAGGATACTTGGCTTGTCTTTAACCACGAACCATTTAAAACAAATGTTTCTGAAACAAAAAACCCCAAACACTTTCAGATAGTCAAGATGTCAAATTTCAAAAGAAAAACATTCTGAATTCTTTCTTACTATTTCTAGCAGAACTCTTTTAGTAAGTCTTACCAAAAAAATGTGTGTTACAGCAAATTTATTAGATGTTAAAAACTGGTATTAGCCCAGTTCTTCCTTGCACTGAAACAAGAAACGTTGCCCAGCCTTCTCTTTCTGAGTGTTTGTTTAGTATCCTGAGCTCCCTGCTGTTGCCCCAGACAGCTCTACCCATGGAATGAAGTCCTGATGAAATAAATTTTGCTTTATCTAATCACTGACAAGACAGTGTATGAAGACTTTGTAGACTTCTGTCTGTGTTATACACCAGGTCCTCTGGTAGAAAACCCTGTTCTACTTGGACCAAAAAGGCTTGGTCAAAAAATGCTGTATCTTGGTAGACAAATGTCACGTGGCCTATAGCTCAGACTTCTTGCAGCTCTGGAGAATGAGGTTTCTAGTGATGTCTGTGAAATAAAGTACACTAACATAGCATTGCATGGGTTTGGCCTCTTCCAGATGTTCACCAGAGTACACGGAAGAGATGTCGTGATATAGTCAAAGGAAGGAAGATCACTGATGCTTGTGTACAGTTTCTACATGTGACATATCAGTCATCGTGATACAGAGAGCTTCCTTTTAGCAAATATCAGTGTTTCTAAACAGATCCAGATGACCACTGAAGGTTTACTCTTTGAAGGAAGGGAGTGCTTCAGCTCCAGCAGCTGTAAGAAATTATGTTTTCCAAGATATTCAGAATCATGTGTGGTCCTTAAGAATTTATAGCACAGATTCCCTGAAGGGTAATTTTGATACCAGCCTCTACCAGACTGACAGATGGGGCTATAGAAATATCTATCTTGAAGGCAGATCTTCTACTGCAGAAAGTATGTCAGCCTTACCTGCTGTCATATAAGTGACCTCCATCTCACAGCAAGTGTCACAGTAGCTAGGAACAATATTGTTTTGAAAACAATATATTCAGATATATTCTCGCTCATTTTGCAGAACTTTATCACCTGTGACATCTCATCTGGTTCCAAATTTTATCTCCTTCTAAGCTCTCAACACACCAAATCTTCACTTCTGGATGAATCACAGTCCCATCAGCACAGGAACCAAAAATACACATATCACCGTGGAAATTTGTACTGAAAAACTAAATTATACAGAGGCTTTGGACTTCTCTGTGGTACTGAGGTTCTTCCTTGAATGTTCTGCTACTAAAGCATCTCTTGCAAGGTGAAAATCATTCAGATCTGCAGCTGTTGGAACTGACACAAACCATCAGGAATCTCCAATATACGGTACACACATTTTCATCCCTGTCTGTCTGCATCTCCGTGTGAACCGTGGGAATCAATCCCCAACATTTTAATCTATGAAAAGTGTTAAGATACCCTGAGAAAGATGTGGTGGCAGTAGAGACCTACTTTTAAAGCTCAGAGCTAAACTGAGCTTTGAGCTGTGTGAGATCTGAAGCGAGGACTGGAATCCTTATGGAGTGGAAGGTTGGCCCTCAGCCCAGGGGGGTTGGAAAGCACAGGGACTTGGCTGGTTGGACAGATCTTCCTCCTTGCTTAGTTACCAGTCTTTGGTTGTGGTCATATGTGCTTCTCTTGTAGTTCCAGTATCCCCACACTTTCCTTCCTTCACACTTCTCTGTAGCAAGCTATATTGGGAGGAAGCTGGAGCTATTCTTCATCCTTGTGAATCTCTGTTTATAGGCAGCAGAAGAAGGAGATCTGCTATTGGGTGGAAAAGAAAAAGCCAAAAGGACAATATTTGAAGGAGAACATCTGGAAACTCTCCAGCCATAAACTTAAGACAGGCTGAAAAGATATCTGGGGAAGGTAGCAGAAGAGATTTGCTCAGGAAGACTCTTAAAGCTCTCTGGAGAGAAGTAGGTTTTGGAAAGCAGGGAGACATGGAATAACTGACCCCTGCTCCTGGTGTCAGGAGGAGCTACAGCTGCCCCTGAGGTTTTGTGGAAAGAACAACTGTGTGTGCTTGCATAAGTACAGGTGAAAACACAAAGTCCCTGGACAACTCTGGTGCATCAGATTTGGCCTCAGTAAGGTGCTGATTACTGCTTTCACTAAGGCTAATACTGTTGTTAAAAAAAACCATAATACACACCTCCATGAAAAAAAAACATCTTTTGACAGTTCATGTGAGGCTCTGCAGATAAGACCCACATTAGTTGCATGAGTGGAACTGTGTTGTTCACTTAAAACCAAAAGATTTATTTGATTAATCTGATTCATTTAAGTAATTCAGGAAAAGACACTCTGGTTACTGGGAAGAATCTGTCAGATCCATTGCACATTTTCAGCATTTCAGATACTGTAAAGCACTAAGCACAATAAACACCTGCCAGCTATAGGGTCCATAAAGATTGCTGACAGGATTTATAAGGACTGTGTAGTGTAGTTGGTAGTAGGGACATCTAAGGGAGTTTGAAATATTGTCAAAGGTAATACCACCTGATTCAATAAGAATGCATGAATTATTTGATGTCCTAAGGCTACTTTTAATGTGCTGGCTGATTAATTTTAGTTTTACTGTGGCTTATTAGGAGAAAAAAAAAATTTAAACACTTGAATGAATTTAAAGATTAAATAATATTTTTTTTCTAGCTGATACTGGTTTTGCTGTTGCATGCAACATCACTACTTTTATTTCAGGGGGAAACTTCTTCCTAACACTAATTTATACTGGTGAAATGGAAAACAGGTTAGTATTTATGTCCAATCATGTGTGAAATTAGTATCCTACAAGTGCACTGAAATGAATGCCTGTGGTAATAAAGCAGTAGTCACTGTTTAATTTTAATGCCTGCTTCACCTGAAAATTAGTTTTCTGAATAGCTACTATGTACATTTACATTCTTCCCAAAACACTTCAATATTTAATACTCCCTTTTTCTGATCTAGTCCTGTAACACTTTCTCCACTGGACAGAACTTGCCTGGCAGGTTGCATGGAATTTAGGAGCTCCTGGTAAATAAATGCTGCTCGGTATCACTAAGAGTCTGGCAAAATTGGAGAATCGGGATTAAATATTTGCAGGAAACTTAGAATAAAATGTTCCAGCTTAACAGTGCTTAAGACTGATGTTCTCTATGTACATAAAAGTACAACCAACAACTTGCCCAATGCCAGCTTCTCTTTTCTACCCTTCTGTAGTTAATGGAGCCTGGCTCAGGATCCCACCTTTGTGATTAGCCTTTTTTGTTTGTTTGTTTGGGGTTTGTTTGTTTGGGTTTTTTTGTTTCTGCTTTTTTTTTTTTTTTTGGGGGGGGTGGGGTGGTTTTTTTTGTTAATTAGCAGAACCTGTGATCCATTAGCAATAGCAACTTACTTACCAAATCTATCCACATAGTTACCAGGGAGAAAAAGACTGACTTTTTCCATGTTTAAGTCTGTAAACTTAGAGAAGCCCTGTGTCTTCTTGGATGCATCAGCTGTTCTGCTTGCTGTTAATTCAGTTGAAGCTTCTGGAGCCAGAGTAGCAAGTGAAGTTCTGTACCTTATGGAAGAGGCACATTTGCTTGCAGAAGCTAGCAAATGTCTCCATTGCCACAGCGATAAAGCTACTCTATAGTTACTTTTTTCTGATGTTTCTAGAGAGAAGCAATTATTGCTCAGCTTTCTGCCCAGGTTTAGGGAATTAGAACTAATGTTGACTCTGGACATAGGAGACTAGATGGCAGCTGAGTAGACATTCCCACTTAAGCTTTAATCTAGATGGGGAGAGCAACAATAATAAGGATGATGCTGGGACAAGGGCTTTGCCATAGCATTAGAACTTGCTCTATGCCTGTTGTTCTACATTTGAGCAGAGGGTAGAGCTAACCTACACATATAAATGTATATATGGGCACTACAAAGCCAACCTTGATGTGCATGCTGAACTCTACTGAGTGCAGAAATAATCTTTGGCAAATATGTGGGCACTTGAGTGTAAGCATATGAAGTATGCCTTCTGCCTCTTCCATCCTGCCCTAGAGGTGTCTGTGCACACCGTGTTTCTGGAGAGCTGCAGCTCTTCCCTTGCAGCATTCCTGATAGTCTAGAATATGGATGGAAACTTTTACCCCTGTACCTGGTCTCATTTAAGAGTGTAGTAGTTTCAACTTTAATACCTAGACATAGGGCTGAAAAGGTCTCTGGGTGTGAGAAATTCTTCTCACATACCCCAGAATGTAGCTGCAAATAACTTGTTAACAAGGCAGCCTTAGGTGCTTTTAAGACTTATATTTTCCTGCTCTGCTATTCATAATTTCTCTTTGATCCTACCTATTAACACTCTGTATTTAGATGTTGCTGTGACACTGTAAGGGAGGAACTTTCTGCACAATTAATGGTCTCTGTAGCACCTTGCAGACTGCAGCTGAGCCTGGAAGGATGGCTTTTCTCCCTGTCTCTTTCTGAATGAGAACCCTTGGCAGGTGTATTGTGTTTTCCAGCCCTTCTGATCCTTTGTGCAGGACACCCACATCACATGTGCTTTTTCAGAGCATTGTGCTGTTTCCAGCAGTGCAACTGTCCTAGAGCCTTTAAATATGTTTCTTTTGGCTCAAATCTGCTTTCTTAGAAGAGGAATTTTACTGATTTCTTGTTCATATTCTTCTCCCTCCTCCCATCCTATAGTTGACAAGCTTATGAGATTTAGTGAAAAAAAGTCTCATCTCACATGCCACCTATTGCCACCCCAGTGGAAAACCTGACTGCAGCAGGGGCCTTAAATCAAAAGCCTGTGTGACAGTTTCTCATCTTTGAGCACCTTTAGGGGCTGTCACAAATAAAAACATTCATACCTATTTAAACTAAGTTGTTTGGTATTGATTGAGGTATTTGTCAAGTAGAGCCATGCAAAAGATTAAAGAAGCATCTGTCAGTGAAGCTGGTCTAGTTTGGCTTATGTGACTCTACAGGCTTGGTTTTTCAAGGAGACTGTAGGTGTCTTCAGCATTTTATCTGAAAAGTGAATTATACAGTGCAGAAAGTATTTCATATTATATTTAACAGCACTTCTTTGAACAACAAAAACTATGAACTTGGTGTTGAGACTTGCACTAAAGCTATGATGGCTCCTAGTTATTAATGATATTTTACAGTGACAGCCCTGTTCTTGTAATGTTGATAAAAATAGTAGCTCACTTGATGTCTGAGGTTGCACTAAAATTTAGTGATATCTGAATGTGGTATCTCCCTGTCCTGTGCTGCCAGGGGATGTACATAGGAGAGGGGTGTGCAAAATGTGACAGCAGGACTGTTGTTTCAATGATAGTGCCATGAAAACAATTAATATATTGTGCAGGGCTTCCCTGGTCAGTGGACTTGCAAGAATGAAAGAACAAAACATGGAAAGCCAAAAAAGATGCATGGCTAAGTTTTGATATACTTTAATAAAACTGG
This sequence comes from Phaethornis superciliosus, assembly GCA_023637945.1. Lineage (NCBI taxonomy): Eukaryota > Metazoa > Chordata > Aves > Apodiformes > Trochilidae > Phaethornis > Phaethornis superciliosus. The sequence goes on from JAJQWJ010000007.1 coordinate 28,456,475, forward strand.
ATTTTAAAAAAACCCAAACACCTATTTTTTAAACAGTGGAAATTCCCATTTGTTTTATGGTAGGAGAGATCTGGGATCATCTATGTTCTAATGAAGTTGTTCTGTGAAGAAAATAAAAATACTTGGATTTCAGAAGATATCGGTATTATATATGGTTAAATATAAATACCCTAACTGGTTTACTCTTTAACCAGTATGCAATGTTGGGATAAGGATGGCAGGTTACTTAATGAACTGGTCACACTCCCTCAGCATTTTCTGAAACAAGACTTATTGCAGGTTATATAAAGGTGTTTCCTGTAGCTTATGTGATTTCTACAATTGATGCTGTAGGACACACCTGCAGGGTTGATAAGGAAAGAGAAATATAAATTTTTCTGTCATTGACAATGCTAATTTTCTCTCTGGATGACGCATCCCTGCTGATGGCTAACTCCTGTCTAGCTTCTAAGGATGCTCCTGAAGGAAGAATGCTTTGACTCTAAAACCTACCAGATTCTATAAATTCCTGGGCAGATTCAAAGAGGTACATGAGGAAGCTGCATTCTTCCCAGCTACCAAGCCCACACTCACAAATCAACCTGTACATAAGAGTCTGGGGGACACTGAGGGTCAGGAGGGAGTCTGGGTCGCTGGTAGTGAATATTCAGAGGTGAGATTTAAAATTATGCAGCTTGCATCATCTTTCAAGATGGAAGGCTCCTCTGTATCGTGGTGTGACATGGAAAAAGGGGTGGTAGGTCACTGGTGAGAGTCCAGTCCTTGAAAGACTGACTGTAACCAGGTGCTTGTCCTGTGGTAATGCCCTACTGCTGGTGTTCCTGATGAGGTGGTCCTGGCATTCTGGTTGTCTTGAGGAGATGAGCTCAGCAGCCCCACGGAGGTCTGTAATGAGATTTGGCAGCCTGGGCATAGTTTTTGTGTTGCTATTTTCTGCAGATAGTTGTGAAATGACCCTTTTTATCCATGAACATAAAAAGGTAAATGGTTTCAGTTATAACCAGCTGGTGTTAGGCTTGGGAAATGGAGAGTGTATCAGAGATCAGAAGGGAGCAAATAAGGCAACCAGAGGAAAACTGAATGTTAGCTAGATTTCTATAGGATGCTTGCTCCTCCTCCTGCAGTCCCCAAGCAAGATACATGATTTGCTTCTCATTTCTGTTTCAATTCCAGCAGTGAACTGGAATCCAGTCAGAGATGTGACTGGAATTTCTGTTCTCAGCCTGCCTGGTCAATGCCATTTTGACAATTAAGTTTCTGCAGGGAAAGTTTTTCAGCCTTTTTGTCAAGTGTAGCCAGTGTGAATACATCCAGATCCAGCCTTCCTCTGTGCTTCATTGAGAAGAGATCAGATGGAGGAAACCCATGTTCCTCTGTTGTCTAAAATATTCTGGGCTGGAACAGGAAAGGTTCCATGAGCCTCAGCTGGTAAACTACCTGACAGATAAAGATCTGATCCAAACAGTGTCACAAGCAGTTAGCTCCAACATTTCTGCTATTTGGAGTATTTCCTTTCTTGAGGTGCACTAGACTGATGTTCAGCTCTTTTGACTTGGGAGTCCCTCTGTGGTCAATAAGTTCCTAGAAATGTTTTATTCTCATCTCCTACAGCTCCCTTAACAGAATGGTAATGTGGCATTACTACAGGATAAGGACACTGAGGGCATGGGGACATGCTGGCCAAAAGATTCTTGGTCTTGAGAGCGGGAACTGCTGCTTTGCAGCAGGGATGGGTTATCCAAGAATAATACATCCAGAGAGGTGATTACTCCAACAGTTGCTTTTTCATTTTTTTCATGGTAGAGGTAGCAAAGCCAGGCAAGTGTGAAGTGTGAGAGTAACACTCCTGGTTTACAGAAATCTTTTGAATAAGTGGAACAGCAACATTTCTTCTTGAGCAGGCTGCTAGTTTTAGAGCTGTCGTGCAATTACAGAAGAATGAGGAGCTGGTGAGACTTCAAATAAGTGAAGAGAAGAAAGGAAAGTGCCCAAATGGCAAACATCTGTCTTTTTGCCTATCTCTGCCTGTCTGTGCTTGAAATCTTGATAGCTGAGCTCAGTGAATAATATTTAACACAGCTACTAACAAAGTACAAGCAAGTATTCCTTGCAGCATTCCTTTTGAGACAGCAATTACTGTCCCAAATCACAAATATTGAAGTTATAGCAGAGATATAACAATCATTTAGCTACTTAAAGCTATGTCTGAGCTGGGACCAGGGTCTCGGCTTTTCAAACTCCCTTTTTGGCAAACTCCTTTTAGGCTCTCTAGTCATGTAGGGCTGTAGAGACTAAAACACGAAGGCATACCTGCAACAACACGCCGGTTCACTGACTCTTCCCAAAGGAATCGTGCCCCACAGCCCATGAACAACAACAAAAAAACCCCCAAAACAAAGAAACGCTTTTTCCTGTCACCACCCCGGCGTTCACTTTCTCTCCAGGGGTCCCTGCCCAGCTGACACCCAGCTCCGCGCCGTGCCCCCGCGGTTATTGATCCGAGGGAGCCATGGCAGCGGTGCAGGGCGCTGATCCCCGGCCATACCGCTGCGGAGCGCACGGGGGTTGGAAATAAAAAAAATCCTCCCACCCCCCCCCCCCCCCAAGCCGCCCCGTCCCCCTTGGGCGCGCTGGGTTGATTCCTGCCCGCACCTGTGCCCGGCCCGCCCCGCCGCGCTGCTGCGCGGAGCGGCCGCGCCCGCGGAGGGGCTGCCCCGGCGGCGGGGGGCGCCGCAGCGGGCTGGGCCCGGCTCAGGAAGTGCCGGTAGGGAAGGAGCGGGGGCGGCTGCCGGGGGCCGGGCCGGGCTGGGCTGTCAGAGCGTCGAGGGGCAGTGGCGGCGGCGGGGGGGAGCGGAGCAGGTCGGAACAATAGCGGGCGGAGGGGAGGGGGCCGGCGGCAGCGGCAGCGGCGGGGCTCGGCAGCGGCACCCGGCAGCGGCACCCCGCCCCGGGCCGCACCGCACCGCCCAGCGCAGCTCAGCGCAGCCCAGCTCAGCCCGGGGGCAGCGCAGCCCAGCCCCGGGGCAGCCGCCCCGCAGGCACCGCGGAAGGGATGATCCGGGCGGTGCTCTGTTGGGCTCGCTGCTAAACGCGCCTCCATCCCTCCCTCCCTCCCTCCGTCCTTTACTCCCTCCCTCCTTCTTTCTTTCTCTCTCTCTCTCTCGGCTCTCCTCCTTCCTAACTCACTGGATATTACCAGCCGCCGGGCTCGCCGCCGCCTCTCCCCTAGCCATGAATCCCGCCGAAGGGGCGGCGGAGGAAGGCGCTGTCCCTGATTCCGAGGTGGATGCTTTCTTCCGAACAGGTAAGGGAAGCCGCGGGGAAGACACCGGGGCAGCGCCGGGCCCTGCCTCTGCCGCGGGATGCGGGGCTGGCGGCGGCGGCGCGGGGAGGGGAGAGGAGAGGAGAGGAAAGGAGGGCAATGGAGGGGGTCCCCGCCAGCCTCCTCGCTTTGCCCCCTGAAGCCCTTCTGCTCCTCCGTGCCCCGGTCCCTCTCCCGCCCCCGGGAGGATGCTACCACGGGGCTGCGCTCTCGCCGCCGGCAGCCTCGGGAGGGGACCGGCCGGGCACCCGCTCCAGGCAGGCACAAAAGCCCCGCGGGGATGCTCGGGGAGAGCCGCCGCCTTGTCGTCCCCGCGGGAGGCCCCCGCCCGGGTACTGGCCGGGATTCGGAAGCGGTGCCGGTTGCCAGCCCTGCCCGCTCCGCCCGGGCGAAGCGCCGGGCACTTCCCCCCCGAGGGCAAGGGCGACCCGGGCAGCCCCGCTGCGGGCCCAGGGTGCTGAGCTGAGGGGGACCGGCTGGCAGAGTGTCTCCGAGCTGGGTGAGAGCCATGAGATTCGCTCTCCGGTTTCAGAGGATGCTGAAGTGGAGAGGAAGGATAGCTGGGAAATAGAGGGAGAGAGCGTGGTGTGGGGCCTTTGCTAATGAGGCAGTGGTTAATTAAATTCTCCAGCAATGGGTCTGTGCTGGGGTCCCACTGCACTGCCGGTTCATGAAGTGGTGTTTGTGTGGGAGGCCTCAGCTCTGAAACGTGGCTTTGCACAGGATCAGCATCTGAACTGAAACAACTTCTCTTGTGCCCCCCACCCCTTTCTATAGAAAAAAATCTGAAAGAATTATGGGCTCCTTGGAAGATTTTTAATTAAAAATTGTGAAGGATTAAATGCTTGTTTCATAAGGGGATTGACCCTTTTAGGCTTAGGACTGACACTTACTGCCACAGCTGTTTGTCAAGACTTTGCTTTTCAGCTGTTTCCCTCCTTCTACCTGCTCATTAGCTACACGCGGTGCTTTGAGCTCCTGTTGCAAGAAAACCAATTATGTAATCATCAAAACTTTAAAGAAGTAAAATCCTGCAGGCCAGCAGCTCCCTGCAATGGTAGACTGCACCCCATTTATGTGAAAACCCTTTGATCTAGAGGATCACTGTAGTAAGGTCTGGCTGTGTACATCTTGTGATCCACAAGCCATTAAGCCATAGAATATTTGCCTGTTGATAGCCTACCTGGTTACAAGCTAATTTCTTAAGTCTTAACAATGACAGATTTGTTTAGAAAAAGAAAAATAATCCACCAATTTTCCTTATAAAAGGAAGCTGTTAATTAAGGTTCCTCTTACCTTTCCTCTCTCTCCTTCACCGAAAGCTGAATAATTTCTCTGTAACACTCAACATAAGCAAATTAGCAGAATTGAATTTAGAGTCAAGTTTGGCTGTCTTATATGAAAGAGATATTCTGAAGTTAAGAAAAAGCACAGGATGCCACGTGCCTAGATATTTCTCCCAGTCTGCCTCCTTTACATGAAATTTCACCTGTGGATCCATGAATACACTTGTCACCTGCCTTAGATAATTAACCTGGAGATTTTGGTATGTCTCCCAACAGTTCTGCTTCTTGAGGAAACAAAATCACAGGAATCTGGGCTTGGAAGAGATGCCTAGGCCACATCCTTGCACTTTATACCATTGCTGATACTTGTCTCATTTGTCTTAGGCTTCATTGAAGGAGGTGGCAAAGTTCTTGTTTCTGTGCTGTTAGATAGAACCTTCTGCCCAAAAAGATGACCTGAGAAAAACCTTAACTATTAATAATTAAGTTTGATTGTCAGCTGTTACAATGGCCAGGGAACATCAGTGAGAAGTGAGGAAAAAGCCTGAAAAGCAGGGATGACTCCTGTGAAGTGCATTGCTGGTTTCCGATGGTGTTTGTGCACTGTTCACTTCTGGGATTTGTGCACTGCTGGTGTGCCTGTCTGCAGCTGGTTTTAATGGATGCAGAGAGAACAGCTGATGGGGGCTTGGGAGAACAACTCTAGATAGGATTCAACTGACTCACCCACTCCTCTCTTTGGCTTTTGATGACAATCTTGCCTGAGTTAGCACTGTGAGATGGAGTGCTTTGTACTAGCTGCAGAACCCGATGTTGGCTTAGCATCTTTCCCCTTGTGACTTTAGCACTTTAAAAAAAAATTATTCTCTCCAGACTTGTATTCTGGACTTGAAAAGCACAGCCACTGTGGCTTCTGTGCCTTCATACATTCACATCAAATAACCAAGTGAAGCTGTGTGGTTTAGGATTAGCTGCTCCAGCACTAAACTGCCTCAACTCTTCCCAGATTCATAACTACTTCACGGAAAAACATGAACTCATTATTATCAGTGGGGAAAAAAAAAAAAAAAAAATGGAGTCCAAACAACTAATATCTCACTCAGAGGCTTTTAGCAGCCGGCCAGGGTTTGAGCTGAGCCGAGGGGATCGATAGCTGCTCCCTGGTACCAGCAGAGGAGGCTGATGCTGGGAATGGCGCCCTGCTCCCAGCAGCTCCCCCAGCAGCACCCAAACACTGGGAGGTAGCAGTCCCTTATCAGCGATGACAACTGAGATAGCAGCTCTCGGAGTTGTATCGAGAAAGTAAAACTGAAGGAATTAACACGAGGTAGTAAAAGAGGGTCTGTTCAGGTGCTTACACTGATGAGGACTAGGAATTACTTTAACAAAAGGGTGGATTTACCACCTGTGTGGTTGATGCTGGCAGTCAGACAGAGCCTCCTGGAGACAGGCAGGGTAAGGGACCAGTGTAATTTTCACCATCAGATAGACCCAGAGAGTAATTCATTCTTCCTTTAGAGAATCACTTCCATGTAATTAGGATAAAAATTAACAGGCAGAGGGACTTTAAGGGCAGAAATTACTATTGCTGTCTCCCCAGCTCTGATTTCTGGGATAACACCAGCTGCTGAATTGAGGCAGTAATTTCTGCATGATGTCTACCACTTCTATTTGAGCTCCTGTTTGAGTCGGAAACTAAATCTGTGCCTAGGTATGCCTTATTGAGTTTCCTGTGTCTAATTTGGTGACAGATAATAAAATATGAGCCGGTTCTCTGGAACTCTCTGTAGTCTATATTAAACATATACGAGACTTTTATATTTCATGGAACGGAATCCAAATACTTGTTGTTTCAAACATAAAGTTAGTAACAATAGTAATAGGAACATAAAGTGTACAAATGCCAGATATCACTCGGCTATAGACACAGAGAAAGCTTTACCTTTGTGCCTCAGCTTCAAGAATTTCTACAGTGTGTTTTGAAAGCAGAGGTGAAGCATACAAGGAAATTCTCCACCAAAATTTTAAATATTTATAGAGGTCAGTGACAGAACAATTTAGTAAAGTACCAATTACTGACAAGGATAATCATCAATATTTCTTATCCACTAGCAGGTACAGTTTTATTTTCTAATTTACTTTTCTGGCATTGAAGTATAACATTGATTCGGTGTAATATGAAGATGCCAGCTTTGTCATCAATACTTCCTGTGAGTGAGCTGAAAATTGATATTGTTCCATCTCCTTTGACTGCAATGAATTAATCTGTTTGCTTTCTGCTTTCCACGAGTTGGTTATACTTCCAGCATTGTTCATTTGTGCACGAGTGACTGGCAGCTCTGCTACTAAATAACTTTAAAACAATTGGCAGTGACCAGGCTGTTTGATCAATAGACGTGCTTGAAATGATGTCTGCAGAGAAGTGCTCCTCGAGGTTGATGGAATCAAGTGTCTCTTCATAGAGCAGATAAATTGAATCAATCAAGTTGTCACTGGGGGGTGAGGTGTCTGTGTGATGCCTGGGTTCCTCACCTTGAGATTTTACAAGACCTGGCCTGGTAATGTATGCTAATAAAGGAGGCTCTGTCAGATTGTGCCTACCACTTGGAAAGCTCCTCTGTTAAGGTGATGCTATTAATTAAAATCTATTCTGCTCTCTGGAGGCTTTGACCTCTGACCCTGTCAGGAATATGAGTTTTGTTCCTTTCTTTCCTTCTTGTCTAATGTAGGTGTTTTTTCATGTGATTTACATGAGGGAGGAGGATGATGGTTATCCCACTACATGTGGGGGCTTGGATCCTCCCAGCCTCTGTCACTGGGTAAACCACTGTATGGAGAAAGCCTTGTGGCTCTACCATCTTCTGTGTCCCATATTCTTCTCCTCAGGACTCTCAGAGGGAACTCTGCTAGTCTGGGAATTGTCATGTAGACATGGCAAAGGATATATAGGTGAACTGGTGGGAATGACTGTCTTCTTCCTACTGTTGCCCTGTGGATGCTGCTCAGAAATGGGGCAGACCCTGCTGGTATGTGGGGTCCTATCACAAAACGGAAGGATCTCTTTTTGTCTGATCCTGGAAGGAAGCAATTTAAATTGGTGATTTATGTTCAGAAAATAATTTATCTCCTATATGCCTTCCTTTCTCTTCACTTAGAAGTACATACAGAGCAACAAGGGTGACATCTGATAGTAATTTACAATGTTTCTTCTGGATGAGATTGCATTGTGTTATAGAGCACTAGGAAGATACTTATTCTATTTGATAACTGACTAACAAGTCAGTTAATGCAGAACAGAATTGCTTCCAGAGGAAGAGGCCTTTCACACCCAGCTTCTGTTCAGAGCTTGTATGTACTGAAGTTCACAATCACTGATTTCCAGGATAGAGTGCAAGAGGGAACTTAAATGTATAGCACTGGCACCAGGGAAGCGCCCAGGTGATGCAATGAAGCTCACTATGGCATATGAAGAAGTTATTGGGCAGGAAACCTGTTGCCTAGGCTGTGTTTTAGGGTTGAAACTCTGAAAGAAGAAAAGTGCTATCCCAAAGTCATCAAAGATGTGCCCTGTACAACCCTTCTTGTACTTGTGCATGTGGCCTTAGGTGGCCATGAGTCTCTTAAGATGCTGAGCTGCATGGTTAGGGACAGATATATTTCCCTCACATGCCTCCCATTTTATCAAGTCCCACATTGCTAACCTGATGTGGAAACACTACTGTTTAAAAATGGGAGCAACTTGGATGGGTTTGATGATTGGGTTTCTTGATTTTTTTTTTAATTTAATTTCCAAGCACACCCATGTATTTAGAGCCTGCTGGAGACTTCTCCATCCAGGCAGGTGCTCTGGGCCTCTTTGAAGGCTGGGAATGAAGTATTCTGTTGTTTCAGCTGCTGTGACCTTACAGTCCCTAGGAAGGTTGATTATGGATGTATAGTGCCTTTACTGCTCCATGGCAACATGTACTGTACAGTACCCAGTGGTGTATTAAGTACTTCATAGTTATATCAAAGAAAATACTTATGGAGTATTAGGCCTTATAAACCCACAGTGCTCTGCATTTTATGGCTGGAACTTAAAATAAGTCATGAAACAACTTAGTGGTATTTGTGCTTTTGTTTGATTTGGACTGGTGTCATTGCTTTTAATTTTTTTCCTTGTATAAACAACTCCTACTTTACAGCCTTGCATGGCACACGTACCCTGTGTTTGACTGAAGGGACTCTGTCACTGGGGTAATTTTGCCTCGTTGATCTGGCAAGAGTAACAGTGAATATTCCAGTGTACATGTTGCAAAAAAAAGATGGATATGAAAAGAGAAGACAAATATGATTGTCTGAATAGAGAACTCTAGAGTGCTGAGTGGTGTAAAAGAAAAAAGTCATAATATTCGAATTATTTTTTTCTTCTCAGTTCTGGGACAGATTGTGTTACTGTTGTGCAGGTCCAGAGGATCTCAGAGGAATTGTTTTGAGAGTTTTCATAGATATAACTGAAAGCAGAAGTTGAGCCAGGATCCACAATGGCAACTGTAAAATCTAGATTCAAGTCAGTCATCTATGTGATATGTTGACTGCCATGTGTTGGAATGGGATTTTGAGCATTTTATTCTAAGAATGGAATAATTTTGCAGCAAAATTTTTAAGTTTTCATGTTATATTTTAGATTTTAGATCCATTCGGAATGAGCTCAGTATTTGAATCCAAGGCAAAGATTTTCCTCTAAGTAATTGTGGAAGTCATTACCTTTGTGACTACTGTGGAATAATGTTAGCTTCAGTAGCTTTTCATTTATTTTATTTTGAACAATGAAGATTCAAAATGGTATATTAAAATTATGTATGTTCAGTGCTTGAGTGTGAAGTACCACACCAAACAATTACTGAAGTTTAAATAATTCCTGCTTCCTAATGAAGGGCTTAGGAGATAATTCTGTTTCTAGTTTTAAATATAAATATTAAATTTTTGAGCTCATTTTCATTAACTAGTGCCTAGAATAACTTGTGGTTTATTTGGGTTCTTTTTCCTGTATCAGCATGTGCGGCTTTGTTACTAAAATCTAGGAGTGTTTTCTGTTTCTTCCAATTACACAATATAATGACTGAAAACATAAGTACATGGGCCTAATTTGTCACATTCCCACTTCAGAGCAACAAATTGACTTTAAAACTAAAGATGAAAATAAAGATGAAAATTCCTTTTTTTTTTTTTTTTTTTTTTTTTTTGTAACGTTAATTATATATGAACCAGCATTTCAGTTTCACTGATGGAACAAAACTACCATAATTAGGCAGACTGTGGTTTTTAGTGTAAGTAGTGTAAGGTCACATCATGCTTAGCTGAGAATAATAAGAGGAAATGATCTTCAATTTAACATCTTGGTGACTGGCAGACCAGCTGCTCTGGTCATTTCTGTTAGTGAAGTGGCCTTGGGAAAATGAGCGGGTAGGTTGTTTGTGAGAGAAATTAAATTAACCTCATTGAATAATTGGTACCCATGCAGACTCAGTTGAGGTTTCAGATTTTTTTAAACAATTTTTGTCTTTGATTTGGGTTGTTTTCTTTTTTTGTGTGTGTAATATGCTGTGCTGAAGAGGCAAGAGACATGCTTTGCTTTTAAAATAATAAAAAAAAATCATTACAAGGCAAGTTTAGCTCCAAGATGTTGCTCTCTTCTGGGGATTGTCAGGCGTTCTTTGCAAGGTGAGAGCTCGGTAAAGCAGTAAAGGCAGCAGGTCAGGCATGCTCTAATGCTGCCAGGACATGAAGAGTGGTTTGTTACCTGAAATTAGAATCTAGAGTGAAAAGAGCTTTGTAAAGGTTCCCTGGTAATATCAGTGCTGCTGGCGCAGTTCCTGACTCCTGGAGAGTGCCCTGGCACTCCCGCTGTTTTAATGGCAACTGGCAGCCCCCATTGGGAGCAGCATCGTCAGCTGGAAACAATAGTGTCTGATTCTTGTTTGTCAGCCGGGACAATGGCCCTGCTGATGGGCTGCAGCGGAGGAGAGCCGGCTCCCTTTGTATGGCAGTGCAGGCATGGCAGATGGCTAATTGGACATGATAAACCACGGGAGCAATGGGGGAGAAAAAGGAGATCTACAGGGATTAGTGGCTTCTATCCCCCACGTGAGGGAAAAAAAAAAAATCTTTAAAACACATATTATCAACTTTAGCTCTTCGCTGTGAATATGTCATTCGGAAACGAAGAAATGAGCACCCTAACTATAGTCTTTCCTTAGCTGATGTGAAGTCCACTTTATTAGCTGGGAGCAAATCATATTGCTGTATGGCAAGGTAGAAAAATGCGTGGCCCCCAGAGATGCTGGCGTGGCACTTAGGAAAATTAGCAGTGCATATATTTCACCAGTCTTGTAAGTGAATGTCAAACAGTTGTGCCAAACAGCATCCAAGCTGAAAACAAAATGCTTTGCAGAAGTGCTTTTCAGGAATGGAAAGTTACTGTCCGAGTTTGTCTTGATACAAATGGAAGTCCATCAGCTTTGGAGCACTGAAAAGCTAAGCTGAGTAACAAAGGCAGAATTTACTTATTTAACTGTATTTTTTTAGACTTGCTAGAGAATACACAATGTAACCAAAGCCTTGGCTTGCACAAGCAAACTCGCTTATTTCAAATGGTTTAGTGAAAAATGGAATGGAAGCCTCAGCAATCAAAAGAGTGGAAACCTTTCTGATGAAGAAAGGCTGAGTTGGCATTGTTCAGGCTAGAGAAGAAAAGGCTCTGGGGAGACCTTATTGTGGTCTTTCAGTACTTAGAAGAGGCTTATAAGAAAGACGTGGACAGACTTTAGTGTGGCCCATAGTGACAGGGCAAGGTGGAATGGCTTTGAACTAAAAGAGCCTAGATTCAGACTAGGTATAAGGAAGATTTTTTTGTAATATGAGGGTGGTGAAGCACTGGCACAAGTTTGCCAGAGAGGTGGTTGAAACCCCATCCCTGAAAATATTAAAGATCAGGTTGGACGGAGCTCTGAGTAACCTGATTGAGATGATGATGTCCCTGTTTATTGCAGGAGGGTTGAACTAAAGGTCCCTTCCAACCCAAACTATGCTGTGTTTCTAGCGAATGTGTCAATTCCAGGTATTTTTGGTATGAGATGTGCAAGCTTAGCTCATGGCTTTGGTGGCTGCAGGCTGTCAGCTCAAGGCTGTAGCAGCAGGCAGTTCATCCCACTGCATGCATTTTAATTCCTTTGTAGCTCTTCACTAGTTAAACAGCAAGAGAAAGCACACCACAACTTTGGGAGTAAATCCACAATTTTTGTTCACTTTCCCTCAGTCCACTGATGAGAAGTAAGAAGCAAAGCTGAAGTGGGAGTCCTGCGCATCGGCAGCTGCTGCCTTGATCAGCAGCCATTGCTGGCTTTAATTCCCTATTTTGTAAAATGGTATCAAGTGCCTAGAATACTTTGCTATTTTAGTGTTTCTCATAATAATAATGTTATGGCATATAACAGATACTTTTAAATTGTAGTAAAAATAAATCTGTAAGAGGTTAAAAATAATAGCTTTCAAGAAATATGCAGTACTCTGTGGAAGCAGATTTATTTTCTGTGGAAATGTCTGGACTGTGTTTCTCTTCCACTGTTTACTACTGTCTTTTCCCACGGGACAAGTTTAGTGGAAACTCCAGATGAAAAGTTTCAGTGGTTTGCCCTTGGTTTCAGTAAAGTACTGTACCTGTCAGTCTGTCGAGCTTTTGCAGCTATAGGTGCAGGAGACTATTCAAAGAATAGTTACTGTCTGCAGGAAAACTTCCAATAGGGTTACCTAGGACCTACAATATTGTCATTGTGTTATGATGGTCCTCTACCAGAGTTTATTATTTGTATTGTCTCAGTCACTGATTAGTTCATTCTGAAGCAGATGCTGTGTGAACAGTGAACAAAAAGATAATCCCAGCCCTCAAGTACTTATGATAAAAGCTGTCCAGTGGATTGTGAATTAATTTAACTGAAGTTGTCTTTGTCTTTGCTTTTAAACACATCTGAAGCACAAGCCAGAGGAATTACAGAGTCTATCACTGGGTATGGAGCAGAGGGAATGGCTGAGAATAAGTTGGAAAAATAGAAAAATAGGGGAGATCTGAAAAGACTGTAGGGAAACATTAAAAAATTCTGGCAGAATGGAGCAGTTATCTAGCAACTTCAGAGCTGGAGGGCACTTGGCTGAGAAAAGGATTGCAGCCTGCATCCTCTGTGGAAGGGAAGCAGGTGATGTCAGTGTGGGAAAGGTCAGAAACCAAAGGAAATGACATAAATGAGACAATAAGAAATTTGATTTGAGTCGTAGCTTTTGGGATGAAAAGCCAAAGGTAGGTTTTCTGACATACTAGAGAAGAAAATTGGCAGACTTTGGCTGGGTTCATAGTTACAGGAGGGAAGAGGCCAAGCCTGTGCACGTACCATGCTCAGAACGGGGAAGGCAGCCATAGGAGGTACTGCAAAGCACAGGAAGGATAGCAAGGCTTTTTCTTTTAGGAAATCCCCCTCACCACTGAAGACATCATTATCACACTGCAACCTCTTAATGGTGACTCCACTTTTCTAGCTTTGATGCTGCAGAGAGAAGGCATTTGCCTATGAAGTAGACACACAGCCAAAATCTTTGAGTGTTCTGCTTCACGTTTAATGCCTCTTGTTCTCAGAAATATGTAAAGAAGAGCCAGTCTCCTTGCATCTGACTTCCACTGTGTTTGCAGCAATTTAACTTTACTGCTCTACTTTTCTGTGATGAGACAGCTCAAGAGTGATTCTAATAGAGTCAGTCTGAAGCATTCAGATAAATGTAGTCTGAAGGAGCAAGTCAGGCCCGACGGGTAAATAGTAATGATCTTGTGAGCTTGGAGGACTTAGATCTATGGTGTGTGAATCTCCTGCTAGTAGCTTGTTCCTATCCAACTCAATCCTGCTCCAAAGTTAGCTGGGGTGTTAAATAGGTTAGCTGTCTATTACAGATTCCTGTTAGTCTGTAATCTGTCTGCTGCTTCAAGTTATTTACCCAATTCCTGATGAGGCTGTCTTGAACCATTTGAAGCCAGGAGAAAGTTGTTAACACCAGCTTGGTTTAAAACACCTCTGGTGCTAAAACTGAACAGAAGGAATACCCTGTTGGTTAGGTAAGTTCAGATCAATTAAAACTGATCTGTAGGCTAACGGAAGTTTGTAAAAATCGTAGAATAGAATCATAGAAATGTCATACGATAAATGACATATCCCAGCATGTAAGCCCTTATGATGGAAAAAAGGTTTGTTGCTTTGTTCTTTTAAAAAAAAAAGAGAAAACCTGCTTGTTTACATCATTGTGTTGTGCAGGAAGGTAGAACTGTCACCTTGGACTTGACTGTTGTGACTGGCATTGATTTTGGCTCTTGATCCAACCTCACCTCTACCGTGCTGTTTGTGCTGGGAGCCTTACGATGCTCATCTGCAATAGTTCAAAACCAATGGCTGATAGACTGTCACTTGGGCAGTCAAATAACAGATTTCTACAGCTTCCACTTGAGAAACCAGGTATTTCTGGAGATGTGCAGGCTGAACAATTACTGCACAGCCTGGTTCAGCCATCCTCAGCTCCCTTTGGTGTGGAGTAGTAACAGAGATAATAATATCTAGAAATGATACACAAAATTAATGCATCATTTTGGAACACTTAAATGGTCACAATCTCTAAGTAGAATAAGGAAATCTAATCAAACCCATCTATAAAAGGGGAGTAATTGGGCACAAAGCTGTAGCAAGTGGTTTTCTGAGGTTGTATGGACTTCCTGTGTTCATGAAACACCCATGTCCTGGTGGTGGAGCAAACCTCAACAAACGCTGTGTGGCTTTACCTTATTTGCAGGGCACAGGCCAGGAAAAACACACCAATCCCATTTTACTGTGGGATTTTTCAAAAGTCAGGGCTGAGGTGACAGGTGAAATGAGAGAGATGTGCAAACACTCAGCTTTTCTTAACCCACTGGCTATAGGTGCCTATGGATGCAGGTGACCTACTTCAGACAGGTTGTACATCTTGGCCTTAGTCCTGGAAATGGGATTAACGCCCCTTGTCTGTGTCCACACTAGCCAGTCAAACAGTATAAAGATTTTTATTACACTGACCCTATTTTTAAATATACATAGATCAGAGCCACATCTGGTATAAAAAAAGTGGCCCAATGCCAGTGGCAGCAGAGGAGCTACAGTAATTTACACAGGAGGAAATTTTGGCCTGTGTTCAGCTGACAGACTCATGGGGATGGGGCCAAGGAGGACTGGTAGCAGAATAAGGATATTTCTAATTTAATGTGTTCAGACATCCAGATGAATTTGCTCATCACTGTGTTACCTGAATGCTGACAAAATGAGGCACTTGGGCTCTGAGTCTGTTCTGCTCAGTCTTTGGTAGGTTCCCCTGTGCCTTTTTTGTAATGAGCATGCTGCTGGGAAAGTTAGCTCTATTAAATGCTAAATGTAAGAGAGATTTAATGACATGCTATGAAAAAGTTCCACCTACCTAAAAGTGCTTTGCTTTCTAGCCCAGGTTTGCTAATATATTCCATATTTCAGGAAGATATTTTCATGAAAGAATGCTGTTAGGAGCCATTTACTGTTCTGATCCTGCTTTTGTTCTCAAGTGATAGAGTCCCTTGTGCTGCAGAGCCAACTGCTGTGCCACGAAGTTTATGCTGTGGATGCCTCCCATGGGTATGTTAGGTACCCAGGACATGGGAAGGTACCTCCTGACTGATTCCATACAGCAGAGTTTAATGGAGCTATAACCATAGTATATTGTTTCCTTTTCTCGGTCTCATTTTTCCTCATAGTTTTTCCTCTTGGAATATATATAGCAAATGTAAAACTTGTGTGTTGCTATTCCAAATGGAGCCATTTACTTAATGTGACATTGCCTAAGGTAGACTAAATACCCATGGCCTTATGAAGAGGGCTGAACTGATTACACATACCACCCATATTTACCACTAATCTTCCCTGTATAGCACGTGAATGAGAGAACTGCAGAGCTGTAATTAAGTGCTCCAAAGAGCAATTTTCTCATGGACAAGAAATAGAAGGTCATGTTGCCTCTTCATATAGGAAAATATATAAAAAGGAAAGTTTCTTCTTTGGAAGTTATCTTTGTATTTCTTTTCTTTGGAGGCAGAAGCTGTGTGGGGTGAAGCATGGGCAGTGGTCACCAGTGTGTGCACTGCAGAGATTGGCCCGGGAGCTCTCTCTCCCTGCAAATGCCCCTCCATTTCTCCCCAGTCCTGAGCAGGGCCCTTAATTTTTGCAGGCTGCAGCTCCCCAGCAAAGGCTCATATGTCCCTGGAAGATTTCAGGAGCAAATCTTCTTCATGGCTCTGTTTTCTAGATGCCCGCAATTCTGCCTTGTTGAACCGAACAAGAGAGCACTACCTGGGGAGTCTCTTGCTCCTTTTCCTGTTGTCCTGCTCCTGAGATGTGCAGTGCCCTCTGCACACAAAGTAGCTGAATGCCAAAGAGACAAGACAGAAACTTTATAAACTGGACTTTAACATCTTGAAACTGATAAGATAGCATGGAGGGCAAACTTGGGGTGCCTAAGTAGCTGGCATGTAAAGTGCACATGTGAAAAAGCAGGACTAAGCTCCTTTTTTTAATTATTTTTTCTTTCTTTTTTTCTTCATTTAACAGCTGCAGCTACTGACTCCTGAAGGGATCTCCTCTCCTGGCTCCCTTTTTCCTTTTCCAATCTATGTATCCGTTTTCTCTGAGATGAGGGCTGTTCCAGGAACTGAATTAAAATTTCCCTAGTCATTACTTTTCCTTTTGGTGTGCAGACACCCTGCAAACAGTGGCTTGGGCAGCAGCCTGAACCAGTTAGGCTGCAGGGGAAGCCAAGTGTAGCAATCTATTTTTAAAAAGTTATTTTGATGAATTGGATTTTTTGACCTGATTTGAACTGGTCTTGGGCACCCACATGTGCTGCTGCAGCCTGAACCCACAGGAGCATCAGTGTTTGCTGTTTTGGCATTGCAATCCTATCTGCTTTCTGTATCAGACAGCAACAAAGTATTCTCTCCATCCTCAGTCGTGGTTGTCCTGTGTGTTTATAGTGGAGAGTTTCAGATCTATGCTGGAGAATGCAAAACTATGCTTGTCATATTGCAGTTTCTTGGGTGCCCTGTTTCTCTTCAAGCAGTGGCAGTCTGGAGTTGGGTCTTTCATCTTTTATGAAACATTATTAGGTTTTCTATTTTGTCTATCTGTAAAAAATTATTTTAAAATCCTTCATGACAAAATTGTTCATGCAGCAGTTTATGTAAGTTTCTTCCTTAACTTTCTGTTGAGTTAGGGGATCTGGATTTGTTGACTGACAAGTGGCTGAAGATGAGCAGGCAGTGTGCCCAGGTGGCCAAGAAGGCCAGCACCATCCTGGCCTGCATCAGGAACAGTGTGACCAGCAGGACCAAGGAGGTGGTCCTGCCCCTGTACCTGGCCTTGGTGAGGCTGTGTGTGGTTTGAGACATCACAGTATAGCAAGGAGCTGGAGAGGGTGCAGAGAAGGGCAACGAAGCTGGTTAGGGGTCTGGAGAACTGGTCTTACCAGGAGAGACTGAGGGAAGTGGGGCTGTTCAGCTTGGAGAAGAGGAGGCTGAGAGGAAACCTCATTGATCTCTACAACTGCCTGAAAGGAGTGAGACAAATGTTGGCTTCTTCTCCCTGGTGACCAGCAGCAGAACAAAAGGAAATTAAGTCAAGCTCCACCAGGGGAGGTTTGAGTTGGATATTAGAAAAAAATTCTTCACAGAAAGTGTGATTAAACATTGGTACAGGCTGCCCAGGGAGGTGGTGGAAGCACCATCCTTGGAGATGTGCAAAACATAGGTAGATGAGGTGCTACAGGAAATGATTTCAGGTTAGGGGTTGTAGGGTAGATGGTTGGACTGGATGATTTTGGAGATTTTTTCCAGCCTTGATGGTTCTGTGATTCTATGATACAGGTACCATGTAGGACCTTAAAGCACCAGAGTTACAAAGGCCCACATCTCCCAGCTACAGAAGTGGAACTGGAGCAGCCACCAGCTGTGACAACATCAGTCTCTGTGTGATGCCTCATCTGCACGCATCCTCACACAGCTCCTCTTAATGTTGGTGGCACAGGAGCTTTAGAGTAGGACTTGCCACACCCTGGCCTGGGCTCGTACCTCCTTATAGGAGGCATTCAGCATGTAGGAGTGAATATAATTCTTGTATTCAGTCTCTTGAAACCGTCTCAGTATTTTTATTGTGTAATGCTACACAATATTTCTATTGTGCTGAAGTGACTGGAGTTTATTCTCCATCCAGAAACAAACAGGAAAGCTGTAATGGATTATATTGGATCAAGTATTGATGCTCATAAAGCTGTCTGCTTTGGGGTGACACTTTTACACATGCATAAGTAAATTAATGGGGTAGTTCAGAAGTTTAGAACTTGTCATGGAGGTGTTCATCATACTGTAGTCCTGCTGGGACTCTTCTGCGAAATGGGAATTTTAGATAGAAAACCTCTATGGAGAAGTAGGTGCTGATGGCTCTGTTGTTGGCACCCTTCCATTTGAGCCCCTGAGAGGCACTTGGATATTAAAAGTGCACTTTGTTTTGAAGTTCAGACTTGAGGCTCACAGTTTTTAAAGCTGTTGGTGCAACTAAGGAACACCCCCTGAGCAATTTCTGGAATGGAAGGCTGCAATCCTAATATCCTGACCAGATTTCTCTTGGGATAGATATATTCTTCTCTTGCTTTTCTAAATTTCTACTCTTGAGTGTATGCTTTGCAACACTGGTTTTCATGAGTAGTTGCTAAATTTGACTGTACAAATTGCTGCATTTTATTTTTGACAGGTAATTTTTATCTGTGACTTTCCCATGGGCCTTGAGGGTAAAGACCCTGTTATTCTTAGGACCTCCACTGTCTTTGCCTAACTTCTCTTGCTTTAGCGAGGTAAAACCAACACAACCTTTGGCAGCTTAGTGTCAGGAACAGCACACACGGACACCATGTCCAGGCACCCCATCCTTCCCGGCTCCTATTGAAGCTGTCCGGGAACACACGGGCTTCCCCTGCGTCACACCCCTCCCCATGTGGCTGTAGGAAACCTCCTCTGATCTTCAGCTCTTCCTGTCCAGCTGTGCATGGGTCCAGCTCATTGTTTAAGGTGGCAAAGTGCAGCCCGAGAGGGGCTGTAAAATGTGAAATGATGTTATTGTTGTTAAAGAAGTTTATAAGCTGTGAAACACCGGTCAGGCAGAGCTTTCCTATTTCCAGTGCTTGGTAAGAGGCTTGTGAGTGAACACGTGTGGGATGCAAAGAAGGGGAAAGGCAGGCTCTCCTTGTCACCAGTGTCCCAAATCAATAGGGGATCCTTCTGGTGCTGGCTGGAGCAGAGTTCCCAATATCTCATCTCTCTTCTGCTTTTTAGTGTGTAGTGTTCATACAGGGTTAAATTATGGTGCAGCAGCAGAATTGCAAGCTTTTCTGACAGAAGCTTGTGAGCTGCTGCATCTGTAGCTTTCCTGAAGTCCTTAGGTAAAGCCTGGAATGCTTTTTATACCAGACAGCTTGATATTTCTAATGGCTTACTCTGCTGGTTTCAGTGTGTCTAGGTGCAGCCAGAAATTTTCATCCTGAAATTGTAGGTATCCCCAGGTTATACTTAGAAGTGGCAATGTTGCAATAGAAATGCCTTGGCAGCAAGGCTGTGATGCAGGAATAAGTGCTGCATCCCCAAATTTGAAACAGGTGTGCCTTTTTTGGTGGGAACCATAATTTGGATACAGCATCCTTGACTA
Source organism: Phaethornis superciliosus (assembly GCA_023637945.1). Lineage (NCBI taxonomy): Eukaryota > Metazoa > Chordata > Aves > Apodiformes > Trochilidae > Phaethornis > Phaethornis superciliosus. Next base: position 28,475,899 of record JAJQWJ010000007.1, read on the forward strand.
GCCTTCTAATTGTATGCATCTCATAATTTCTAGTCTACATCAGTCTGTGTCTTTAGCTATTCTTGTTCATCTTAAATATCAGTTCTCCGCTTACGGTGAAAACAGATCCACTGCAGAACAAGGGTTTTTAAATTTTTTTTTTTCTCATTGGAGTAATCCCGAGAGAGAAGATTGCTGCTGTGAAAAGCAAAGCCCATGGTTTGGTTGTTCTGTGTTCCTCTTATTGTCATTAAAGCTCTTTGTTAGTCCATGAGCAGTCCACATCATCACTGGCTTTCCCTGCTGCTGGAGCCTGCAGTGAGACCATAATCCTGTGTTTGCCTTCACAGTGTCTTCCTGTATAGTGTGATTTTACAAATCTAATATTGTGCTTTCTCTGCAGGAACAATAGCAACAGCAAGATAGGCTGCAAATAGCAATGTTAGCAGAAGTAGGCGAGTATCCCATCATCTGACAGTGCTGGCCAAACAGAAAGCTAATTTTCACCTTGTAGTACCAAGGCTGTAGATAAGTTAGTGAATAATGTAAAATTCTGGAGTTGAATCTCCTGATTTTGCTGTGGTGTACTGTGCCTCAGTTTCCCTCTGAGAACTGGGTACTTGGCTGTGGATGGAAAGCCTTATAAAATGATAGCACTTAAAGCTCTGCATGTAACAGTTGTAACATAGAGCACTCATCATTTCCACTTTATAAATGTGAGGAACTGAGGCAGAAAATGGTTTGCCAAAAGCTATTGATGTAGTTGGGGCAAGAGTCCTTATTAGACCTCTGGAGCTGGTGGCTGCCTGGCCAGCCTGCAGGTTTTGTGCTGCTCATCCCCCTCCTGCCCCTGCCTGTCAGTACTGCAGTGCTGGTTTGGTGTGTGGAACAGATTCAGGCTGGTTCCTTTCACTGTTCCTGCTGAGTGAACTGGAAGAGTAATAAACGAGATTGTTTAAAACTGGGAAAAGTTTTAGAGTGCACCTTTTTTTTTTTTTTTTTTTTTTTTTTTTTTTTTTTTTTTAACAAGCATACGTTAATAGCACAAAGTATATGGGACAGCATTGCCCTAATTAGATTTCTGTCAAAATTAACAGCCCTTGAGTTCAACAGGAACAGATTTAGGCCAGTGCATTGTCTTTGAAAAATTCACAGGACTTTTTGCCCTCTGGTTTTGAATATGAACTGACACTTCAGTGTCAGGGAACCTCATCTGAGCAGATCTTTCTTCTTCATCTAAAATGTTCTCCCTCTTTAAAAGACAACTTCTAAGTGTAATTTGAATCCTTCTTATTTTAGGGTGTATATTTAGTATCCAGCTGATTTTTTCCCTCTAAAGAGCTTGGATAGCAAGTCCATTAAGAAATCTCAGTGTTGCCAAACCATTTTAAGGCATTTGGAACTTCAATTACCTGCTGAACTCTTAGAAAATAATTTGGTAACAAAAGTAGTGAATATATTCTGCAGTGTTTAAGGAATGCTTACAGAGATAAAATGGTTCTGGCTGTATGTCAGATAAATACTTTTATGCTGAAGCATATGTGCAACCAGTTTTTCTCCTTTTTTTTGAATGAATCCTAAGAGTGTAATCCTTCAGAATACTGCCAAATTTTTAGATTACTAGATCTTGTTCTTAAATTAAGAAAATAATTTAGTATTTTCACCTAAGAAACATCTTTCATCTCTGGATCTTGATCTATTTTACAAAGCCAAGCATGTTCAGTTTAATGAAAATTCTGTGAAAGAAGAAGACACCATTCCCCGTCATACATTTGTTAGCCAGCAGCAGAACATAATATGGTTCTCGTGTCAGGTTGATAGTAGAGATTGCTTGAGATCATATGGGATCAGATGCCTAGGTAAGCCACTTGAGGAACAGATTCTTGGAGTTTTGCTATTTTTGACACTGCCTCAGACGTGATCCTGGACACAGGTCTGATGCCTCTTTCAGGTGAACAAAAGATGAGAGCAGAATTGTGTCTCTACAACTCTGACATGCAGATTACATTTGCATGGGTCCCTTGGCAAGTTCTGTCTGTGCCTGGGAAGCCAAGCAAGGGCTCCTGTGTGTGAGTGGCCAGAACAGGGGGAGAGAAAGAGCTGAACAGTCTTGCTACTGTACAGGTAACAGATGGTGTTTTGCTTAGGGGAGCAAAGCTTCCCAGCTCTTCCAGTGTGCTCCCATTTCACAATTCATCTTCCTGCAGTTGGGCTTGACTGAAACAAATAGACACTTAGCTCCAGCTCAAGAGGTGATAGAAAGAATGCCCTGTACTTTAAGATGTCTGTCTGTGTGTGTCCATGTAGTATTAACAAGCCAATCCTAGTTACACGAGTAGTTTAGTTGAAAAATGAAGACCATTAGTACCACCATTTTTTTAATTGTGATAATGGAATCTGAAGCCCAGTGGTGTTTTCTGTCAACCAAACCCTAACTTCTTATACTACATAGTTAGTCTGTGACACTGAATGCAAACTCATATGCCATTTTTTCCCTGAACTGTATCTACAGCTGTGACCAGATGTGCTGCTTGGCTTGCAGCTGAGCTGGATTCAAAGCCTCTGAACCCAAGCCAGTCTGAAAGTGGTTGGGCACAGTCCCCACTGCTGCAGGGTCAGTATCTGCAGGCATAGCTGCACGTGTATTCCTTCTCTAACCCAAATCAATCAAAATTATCTGGGTTAGAGAAAAACCCTCTGTGCTTTTAAATAGTAAGGCAACCTGGATCATTTTGACACAACCGGGTTAGGGAGTGACTGCATACAGATAGAGTGACAGATTGGAGGGGGTGGTAACCCAGCTCTTCTCCAGCTGAGCCATGAGTTGGACCACAGGCCGAGTAACACTAATTGAGGGTGCATTCTGCAAGCTGCTGTGACTTCTGTTCTATACAATAGTCTTGTTTTTTAGAAAATAATGAAATAGTCTGGTAATCTAAGTCTAGATATGCAGCTGATGCTTCTCAGCTTTGGCCTATGAGTATGAGTTTGCAGTCTAGTGCTGTCTGTAGTAGATGTTTTTGTTCCTTCCTGCCTAAGCGCCTGGTAGTGGATATTTTTTTCCCCTACAGGCAATTCAGAGCAACTTCAAGGTCCACCTAAACTGCATGTGTTTTCATGGGCTGTAAAGAAGCTGCAACCCAGGCAATATTTTGCAGTGACTTCCAGATGTTTCTGCATGCAGCTTACATATATGTGGTCTTGACATGAGAGATGCTCTGTGTGTTTTCACACTCTTCTAAACCTGCTGATAAGGGTCAGATATAGCAAGGCTTTCTGGAAAAAACTGAATGAAAATGTTCAAGATTTTAGTTTACAGAGTAAACTTGTTAGTATAAAAATCCCTGTAATGCTACCTTGGGCAAGTTTGTAAGTGTGTGTGTTTGACATTTGACTTGACAATAACCTCATTGATTTATGTTGTGCCAAGACTTGATTACTTTGGTTTAACATCACTGTGCATAAGAGCAGAGTTGGCCCATTGATAGGATGAATACTTTTTCTTTCCCCTCAGGGAGCCTGTTGGCAGTGGTTATGCAGGTCAGGTCCACATGCTGTGACCTCTCTATGTGACAAGCCTCCACTCTCACTTGTCAGTACACATTTCTGAGATACCCTCAGCTATAAGAAGGCATCTTCTCAGTCACACTCAGTTACACACAGTCTTCTTCTTCCCCTAGCACACACTGAATGCTGTGATCAAGCTCCCATCAGTACATATTCGAGCTAACACAGGACCGCCTCATGTTGATACTGGAAGCAACAGCTGAGGAAACCTATTTTGGTGTGTAGGTTCATACAGGAGAGTTGAGCATCTGTATAAATAAATGGAGGAAGTCACACTACAGTGAGATATATGGTCCATGGTGGTGAGGAGAGATGCCAAGGCCATTGGACTTGGTGCCTCCTGATGGCCAAGGTCCATCTCATTGGAATAGGACTCATTCAGTAGTTCTATTTGGTGCATACTGCAGGTGTGTTAGTGATGGTGTGTTACAGCTTCATGCCTTCTACCCCTGGAGCTGATGACAGCCAAGGAGAAATGACTTTTCTGTGTTGGTGTTTATTTCCAAATGTATTCACAGTGTGACTTGGTGTTTCCCAAGCTCTGACTTTCTGAGCTGAAGCCTTGTCTTCTTCTTGTTTTAGCTCTCTTGACATTTACCTCTAACAAATGGACCTAGGTGTTGCAGTATGTCTTTTCTGGGTCACCAAGTGCATTATGTGCTTGTCCTTCGCAGAAGAAATACAATATCTTTCATTTCAGCCCACTGGCTTGTTTAAGTTGGTTTTAATTTTGTTGTAGTTGTTCAAACCCAGTGATTTTGTCGATAGGCATTATTCATATGGGGAGAAATAAATTGATTCATACTTGAAGCACACTGCCTCACACACACACTCACAGAGGATTGTAGCATGAGACAAAAGCATGAGCACAACCCAAAGGGCTGCTGCTGCTGCTCTGCAGCCTTTGGGCTCATTTACACCTGTGGGGATGGGATGCAAAATCCCAGGGCAGTGCTTAGACACCAGGGGGGCTGAGCAGTCCCAGAGAGGAGTCTGGCATCAGCTGGTTGCATTTGGCAAATCTACAATTTCTCCTGTGTTATGAGCATGTGCTCCCAGTCCTCCTGCAGAGACAAGTCCATATGCAGCCTACAGGCTGTCTTCAGCATATTGGAAACCTCTGTGCATGAATGTTTTATCTGTATTTCTGTAAATGAGCCTGATTGACGCAGAAACACAGGAAAAGCTGCATCCCAGATGCTCTTGCTATGATTTAGTTGTGTTTTCTGGGAATACTTGGCATTCGTAGTACTGTCTGGTCTCCTTCAAATCATTTACCTGCCTGGAGGCCAGGTCTCTGTGAGCTCATGGCTGAAGCTGGAATTGGCTACCTCCAACCTTAACACTCCTTTGCTGCAACAACTGTCTTTGATTTGTAGAAATTCTGTCCAATTTCATGGTTTTCAAGCTGTTTCACTTACCATTTCTTATGCTTTTTCCATGCTGTCTCTGCGGTGTAATGGTCTCCACATCATCTCACCCTGAAAATTTTGGTAGTAACAATAAAAAATCTCCATGTTTACTCATAGTTGCAGGAGAGACCTCTTCACCTTCTAGCTGAAAAAAGAAAATCAGACGATTTGACATGTTTGACAAAACTCTAATAATTGGAAAAAATTGTTTCAAAAATTCTCAGAAAGTTAGAATAGAAATTGTCTGTTCATGAATTGCCTGTGTTTTCCAACAAAAATATTCAGTTTTCTGAGAACAATTGGCACTTCCCTTTGATTATTTTGTTGAGTAAATGTCATATTTCACAGTAAGGAGAAAATTTTTCTGGGAAATCCATGTTCATCTCTTCTTCTCCAACTACTTCATTAAGAATCTTAAAAAACAAACAATCAAACAAACAAAAAAATATTCTACTTTCTTCACTACTAAATTCTCATGCTTTAATATTTATGTTTAAAATGAGGCTGATAGTGTATTAGAAAACAAACAAACAAGCAAGCAAGGAAGCCTGTGACCTGCCTGTGCCAGAGTTAATGGAGCTGTCAGCTCTGTTCGTGCCATGGTGATTGATGGGAACTCTGATGGAGTTGCCTCTTCCCTCTCCATGTCTTGTCTGCATGTTAATGCCTCCAATTGTTGAATAATAATGCACCTTAGTGCAAAATTTTATTTTTTTTTTTTTTGTCTCTGAGCACTGGTAGGACTGGGGTTATGCCTGTGTTTCTCTGAAGTACCCACCATGTTTCTGGACAGAATAATTCATAAGGAAGCATTTTATGTGTAGATGAGTCCCCCCCTGCCTCGTAGGAGCACTGACCAGTGAAACCAGTTACCCTGTTGTACTTCAGTGATTCTGAAGATCTGGTACTAGGGGCAGATGGTGTCTCTATCTTGGTGCAGATGGGGTTGCATGGATGTGTGGGGCCTTGCCTGGCATTTTGATATGGTTTCAGCATGACAGAAACATGGGGTAGAGAGTGTGAGGAGCACAGAATAGGCTGTTGGTGGGCTTCTTGAAGGACTGTCCCCAGGGCAGCTTTCAGGGGACCTCCTGTGTAGAGAGCAGACAGGCAGATCTGCACCCTTGTTATGCTCATATCTGCTCTTGAGCCAATTTGTGAGGACCTGTGTGGACACTACACGTGGAATTCTCCATGATCCCCTTGTGGATTCACTGGCTGAGTTATGCCTTTTATGATGAATGCACTTGGCTTTTATGCTTCAGGTAGAGGCACTCAAACCTGATGTAAGCCTTCAGAAGAGAAGTTTATCACAGTGGATGTGATTCCTTTTGGAAGAATGTTCATAGTGTTTCCAAAAGAGCAGCCCAGAGCTTTTCCTTGTCACAAAGATGCTCCAGAGAAGTTTATTCACTTCTATGTGGGATGAGGTCGGATTCTGTGAAACTCTCTCCCTCATGCAATGGGCTCCCTCTTTGTCCTACTTGATATCACTGTCTCTGATGTAGTTATTTATGGTCAGGTCAGCTCAGCATGTTATTAAATTTGCAAGCCCTTGGTTGCATAATTAGTAAAAATAAATATTTTAAAAGACAAGGGTAGTGATTTAAGCAGCAAAGACAGCTGATAGTCTCAACAGCACCTGCAAAGACTGGAACATATGGAAGGAAGGGGGTTTCAGGTATCTACGACAGCAGTTGAACATGGGATGGTTTCAATGACAGCAGAAAGACCTTAAGATAATTTGGATTAACTTCTGCCTGTATGATTGCAATGTGCAAAGAGGATCACACTAACAAAACATAGTTATTTCCCTGAATCTTCTATTTTTATTTTGTGAATCTGGAGGATTGAAGGGATCCTGGGACACTGCTGTCTGTGTAGGTTACTTGAAAATCAGTAGACGTAAGGATAAGTAATTCTTTAAAGATGGCAATGCCCCTCTCCCTAACTTGAAATAAAATAAAATCCCCTGCTCCCATTGACAAATATCATGGAATATAGCATGAATATATGGTGTGTGTTGGGAAAGAAGCAATGTACCTTATAACTGCAGTCCATTTTCTAGGTATTTGGAAATCATAAAGTATCAGACTTCCAAAAGGACAACAGAGGCTGCAGTTTTCAAGCTCTGCTTCCTCCTGCTCTCCTGAAGTATTTATTCATCAAACTCTGCAAAGTGCTGTTAGCCACCAAGGCAGTTTGGTATTTATCTCCCATGCTTGCTTTGTTTCACTGAGGGGTATGGAGCTTTTATCCCTTCATCAAACTACTCTGGAGGGGTTCAGAATTGCAAATATGCTGGTGCATGGTACAGCTGTCATATTCCTGCTGCTTGAGCAGAAATTTATGGCAAGGAAAGACAGAAACATGTGGTGTTGGGTTCTGAGACTGACAGATTTGCTGCCATGTCCCATAGAAGTTTAGGTGAGATAAAGCTATTTTTATTTTATTTTGTCATGGAGTGCAAAACTTGAGCAGAAATAGGGGTTGTATAACAAGGAAGTGGAGCCTATTGCTGTGAATTTGAAATTTCTTCACTGATTACAAGCGATAAAAAAAATTTAGTAAAGCTCCCCTGAGTGACTCTCAGCCTCCAGCATGCTGGGGATAGTGTCCCAACCCTCACTTGGGACAAGATGAGCAGTGCTTGTCTGCAGTGGGGTTATCACAGCTTTACTGAAATTGTTTTCACGTGTGAATTGTTGTCTTCCTTCCAGCAGCTGTCAAATTCCTGCCTTGGGTAATGTCTCTGAGCAGTCTGATCCTGCTGCAGGAGGCCACCAGAGCCCAGTCCCCCCGAGAGTTGGTTACATGTGGCTAATCACATGGAAAGATGTGCTACACCACATTAAAATGAAGCAATTAGGGGAAAAAACCTGGAAACTGGGTTTTAAGCCAAGATTTTGAATCATTGCTACTAACTACTTACATGTTCTGGGGCTTGCTGGTAGTTCCTATAAGGATGCTTAGAAATTGGAGCTAGTCCATGCTATAACATCTTTTGAGCTGGTTTTTGGTTAGCATTTATATTCTGAGGTTATATATGTGTGATTATTCATGTAAGAAGCTCTTGCCTTAAGCAAACAAAGTAGTGAAATAAAGGTCAGTTTCCTTCTTCTCTTCTGTGCCTTTGCAGTAGGTCTGTATGCCCATAATCTGTCCACTGAATGTGATTTAGGATGTCTAAGAGGAAAAGGATATTTTCCTGTATAATATGAGTGAATTTTTGTCTCTGAAATTAAATGTGAAGAATTAAAAGGAAAAAATCTATTATGTCATTTCCTCTCCCACTTACTATATTTCCTTTGAAAAATGTAATCCATATGACACTTGGATGTTACAGTGAGTTTGTTTTAAAAATCTTACAGGTGATTTCAAATACTTACTACTTCCTTAGTGGAAAATCAGCTTCTAGAGACTTTTTGGCAAATGTATTTTCTTTTCTCTTTGGTTTTGTTTTTCCCTACATCAAGGTCACACATTGCTTGTCTAATTTCTTGTCTAGCTCTTTAGTAAAATAAATGAATCTAGGAAAGCTGCATTTATTTGCTCTCTGTTTTGGGTATTATTCAGCCTTGCTCCTATTTGCATACTTCCAGCTTTCAACTTGTCTACAAATCCTCTTTGTTTCAGTAGAATTGACTGTGTTACACTCCTCTGTGCTTCTTCATATGTTTCAATATTCACACAGCAGGGTTGGTCGGGGTAGCACAGTGTAAAAGCCTGGGCAATTACTGGCCTTGTCCTGGCAGGGTGAATAGAAAAATCAGATAAATACTGGACATTGTGCTCTGGAAAAGCAGCTCTCTGTAGTAGAACAGTAATACCTACACTTGCATAGTTTGCAGAATATGTGGGATATAAATATTTATCCTTGGAGTTTTAGTTTTGCATTTTAAAAAAATAAAATATCCAGACATAAATTTTGGGTGGTTTTTTTTTTTTTTTTTTTTTTTTTTTTGACTTGTCATACTTGGCATGGTCAGAGCTGTAGGGAGTAGATTGAACTGATTGTGGCTTAAAGCAGTAAATAATGTGCTCCATCCCTTAGGCTGGGATGATTCTTTTGGGATTGCTTAGAAGACTTGGCAGTAGTTATACCCTGTCTACCCTGGACATGACTTACATGTGCACATTGGAGTACTTTGACATGAGTGCAGGTTCTACCTTTGTCACATTGCCAGGGTGGCATGAGGTAGTGTTACAAATTGTCTTTTGTAACACTTCATTCTGTAGGAGTTGTGCCAAATGGTTGTTTTTTTTTACCTTTGTCTTGCATCTCTCTCTTTGTCCCAACAGAAAAACTGCTCTGCGTACAGATCTTAAGTAATAGTGTTTTTCTGATACAGATATTCATCCCTTTGGAAAGGAGACCACTCTATTTTGGTCAAAGATAGATGTCCTGAAAAGCTTTGAAAACCTTGGCATTTGCTGCTAGCTTTTTAGTGAATGCATTTCTTAGATGCCTTTGCCCATAGAGGTACCAGAAGTTGAATGTCTGCAATATTGGCTTTTTTTTTTTTAATATATTTTTGTGGTACTTCAGGAAGAATTTCTGATAATGGGAAGACAAACCAAGATGCTTTTTTCCTGCTCATTTCTGTTTATTTAAAACCTGATAATGTGTTGAACATCTTCTAGTGCCTTCAGTTGCGAATCGACATCAGTTCATATTTTGTCTTGGGTGAGGCATTTTGTTCTTACCTTTCTATAGGATAATTTCTACTCTGACTGGAGTATTCCCTCTGCTGTTGCTGAATTTTATGGTTATCTGTCCTTTTCTCCTCTGGACCAACAGGAATTGTTGACATCTGAACACCTTTAAGTACAATATCAAGCCTCATTGCTCCTTTCCCTAGGCCACTGAAGCAAACGTATGCTGGCAGATTTTCTATGTTGCTCTGAGACTTCAGTAACTAATATACTGCCTATCACTAGGCCATTAAAGAAACCCCCAAGTGAGCAAACAAAAACCAAAACCAGCCCTATAGCATACCTAAATTAACCCAATTGTCATAAGCACCAAATACAGCAATTGGTAAGCAACACATAAAGGTGTCGTCTTCTCCATACTGTGAAAGTGAGAATTGATACCAGAGCTGTATGGATGCTTAGGCTAAAAGATTCAGATTGCAGCTCCTAATATTGGACATAGAAATACATTTTGTATGTATATACAAGTTGAGACTGCATTTGGGGAAAGAATAATAACAGAGCTCTCTGGCTTCTTCAAATGAAGTCACTTGTTCAAGAATTTGAAATAAGTGTCTAACCAAGTGTTAGTGTTAACTAACCAAGATGTTGAGTGTACCTTGCAGAGTCTGAGGTAGAGAATGATTTACACTAATGGTTAGCTGGAGCATCCCTACACCCACCATGGGGGTAGGGCTTGTGAAGAGCAGCCTGTGATGGTGTGCTGAGTGTTCATGCAGCACAGAAGATGAGGTAGTTTTGCCTGTTCTGAACAAGCCAAGTAACAGAAATACTTCTGGTCTGATTCATTATCAATGGTATGTTTAAGCTTCCACACCAAATAAGGCTGTGGTAGCAACAAAAGGTCGATTTTCTGTGACTTTTGCTATCCATGGTTGTTGTTAATGCTCAGTTTGGTCATCAGGTGCTATGATAGAGCAGTTTACTTAATGTCTCAGACATGCTGCTTAGAGCATAGTTCAGAGAAAACTGAAGAAGGAAAAATATGTTTTCTCTAAACAGTGCAATTAGGAGCTTAGAATGAGAAGTGTGGCTCTGGCAAGCATTAAATGGTGTGTCTCAGACCATGTTCTGCCCTAGTTTGCTCTTCATGGGTTGGATTCAAAAGGTACTGAGATGTCAATGTTGTGAAAGATTAACCCTTCAATGAAGCAAGAAGCAAAGCCTTTCTAGGTTATTAAAATGTTAGAATCTGGGTTCCTGACACCTCTAGTGTCGCCGTTTTTAGTAATTCTCCTGGTGGTTAATTAGAGCTTTGACACTGCCTTCTGTAAGGTTAGATCATTCTGCAACACAGAGGAGCAGAAAGATCAGCGATTTACTGAACCAGCCAGATCTGCTCCAAACATCAAAAATCCCTTTCCTGTACTTGCCTGATCCTTTCATTGCTGTTCTAGCAGAGATTAAAAACAATTGTGTAGCAGTAGTATTGGAGCCTTTCTCAAATTCACATCTGTCTGCTGATGTATCAAAGCTCTGCGCCCTGGTATCTGCAAGTTTTCCCCAAATTAGAAAGTGTGCACATACAGAGAGGTTTCCCTCTGTCTCTCCCCAGTGCCATCTGGGCTTTATTTCTCTGTGTGTGAAGTGGGGGATTTTATGTGGCTTCCTTGTGTGTAGCCCTGTGAAAGAAGTGGCTTTTGCATCCTGCAATGGAGGCACTGGAGATCACGATCTTAATTTTAATTTATTTTTTTTAAGTTACTTTGTTTTCCCCTTGGGTTTCCATTGCTTCTGATTGAGGGAGCATTGCCTCCTGGAGAAGCAAGGACCTCATTTGCAGTGGTGCAGGGGGTCAGGGTATAATCTGGGGTGAAACCCAAGGCTCCAGCTCAGTGTCCCCTCTTGCTGTGCCATCCCAGTGTGTGCCGGCTCAGATAACTTGCATGGGAAATAAGTGGGGTGCTGTGAGTTACTGCTCCTCAGCATTGCAGCTTGCACCAGGAAAGCAAATGCTCTGCATGTGCCTTGGGCATCACCTCTGCTCAGGACCAGCCTCAGCTGGTGACAAGCTGCACTTTGGACATGGATCTTCCTTGTCTTGAGGATGTGGTGTGAATATTTCGGAGGCTGTTGGGAAGGCAGCTGAAATGTTTGAGCTCTAAGTGTCTGTTTTGTGGTCTGGTGAGCCTAGATCTACTCCAGTTGAGTAGTTCATTCACAGTTGTCCCCCAGCAAAATAGTCTATGACAGTTTACACAAACTGAAGGATTGCTCCTGTATAAAAGTTTGTGTACCAAGTCACAATGTGGCTTTAAACCAACTGAGGACCAAAAAATAGAACTGAATGTTACAAGAGGCCATTCTGTTTATGAAACAAGGGGCAGCCTGTCTGTCTCTCTCATCATATGTACAGTGTTGCCTATGTTCCTGAGGGCCAGAGCTGAGCTACACTTTTTTTTTTTTTCCCAATAAAATTTAATTCACTTTTTTCCAAATTCTTGAATCTGCAGCCACACTTTCTATGAAGAAGAGTATGACCCAAACTTGACTACAACAATTATTCTTGCACACTTTGCAAGGAAACCACATGTGGTCACAAACCTGATCTTACTTGGGATCATTTGAAATCTCACTTCACCCCACACCATCCTGAGCTGTCAGATTTACCTTAAAGCTGGTAAGAGATTTCTTTCACTGGATCTCCTGCTTTGGAAGGAGCTGTATATTTTGCTGTCATGGCTTGATTTTGCTGAAACTGTGACAGAAGTTGGGCTTTCCCCAGGCTCCCCAGAGCAAAGCCAGCCAGCTGTGCCTGCTGCTGTGGGGCTGGCGATGCCCTCCTGGGAGGGTGTGTGGTGCCAGGGCAGCCGGGCATGCAGACTGCTACGGGGCTGAGGATCCTGGCATCACAGGATCTGTGGCTCAGGAGCAGGCTGCCAAGCCACTAGGGCCCCATTTTTCTTTTGGAAGAAAACCAGGGTTTTAAGTACTAAAATCCTGCATTAGGCAATAGCCTTCCTCTTCCCTGCTGTAGTTATTCCTGACCTAGAAGGAAGAGGACCATCTCAAACTGCTGTCTGTCAACAGTTAACTATTCCTTGGATGTTTCTCATTTTAGTAGTTGTTTAATGTGGTGCTTAAATCTCAGCAGAAGGAGATACAGCCCAGTGTGAGAGAAGTCAGTTTAGTCTGCAAGTAAGTGTATGTGAAAACTTTCTTGGTTATTCCATGAAAAAGTTCTGCTTTTCTAGTTTTTAGGCTCTGCTATGGTTATAAAACTGTTGCTGTCTTCTGTTTAGGAAGCTGGGTGAAACATGTAACATAAACATGCTCTTTATGTGTGCAGACTTGGGCTGGCATCAAGTCCCATTACAGAACTGTTTAATACCAGTCCAACAGGAGACATAACCACAACCAGCAGCAAGTAGCAATACAGCAACACTCATTAAAGCAGGGTGAAAATTATTTATTGATTAGAAGTTTTGTCATATCCAAGAATGCGACAGATGGTTGATTTATAGGCAGAGCAAGATTATTTGGTCTCATTTTTTAATTTCAGCCATTAAAACACCCTCCATTCCAAGACCTGGAGAATATGTGTGGTAATTAATAAGCTGACAAAGAAAAGAGGTGATGTGCTGTATGTCCTGTTTGCTCCCATCACCGGTACCAAAACACTGCTGAGCCCTGGTGAGTTAATTCATAGAACAGCTGTGAGATGTGGGGGATTATTAGCATCTCTGTTTTACAGATGGCACTGAAGCATGGAGAGGTGGATGAAATGCTAGGGTTTGACAGTGATGGGGCAACAGAAATGAATCCAATTTTCTCATTCCTAACTCCAGGACCTCCTTTCTCCCACCACAGCCTCTTGTAATTAAAATCAGAGCCTGGCTCTGACGTGGTCCGAGCTTTTCTTGGGCATTTTGTCTGTTACTCTTTGAGTTAATAGTAAAGGAGGACAGGGAAAGGCTTTCACAGAGCTGGATCCTCAGAGGCATTGCTGGCCTGTTAATGGGTTGGATTACAACCAAGAAATCAGTGAGAAGCTGGTTGACCTGGCTCCCTTAAGCTTTCTTCTCCGGTTGCCCCAAAGATGCAGAAAGCTGCTGGCTGCGTTAGGTGAAACAGCCCCACATAGGCTCTGGGGCAGCAATGGCCAGAAAAGCTGGCTACATTTGATGGAAATGAGAACTGAAAGGAATGTATCTGCCTATTTTAGCAGCATTACATGCACATTTCCAGCAGAAAGATGATCTTTTATATGATATACTCGTGCAGATCATCGCAGGCTGACGCTGCTTTCCTGGATTTCAAAGAAAAGAGCAGAAACACTACAGTGTTAATAGCTCCCCTAATGAGCATCTGCCAGGCAGTCAAGAAAAGCAGGTTTTCAGCACCACGCTGCCCCATTAATGTAAGTGCACTGTCCAGACTCCCCCATGAGCTTACTTGCATTTTTTTTCTCTTAAAGAAAGCAAAACTTCTTGAGACCCTTGCTGATGGTGCAGTTGTTAATCCTTGTGGTTTGATGGCAAGCAGAGGTGCTTTATTTATTTAGAGAAAAAAATATGTGGCCTCAGTCAGATCTGGCTGTTTTGGTCATTCAGGTAGTATGTGACAGTCCACACCAGCAAATGTTGAGCTCAGTAAATGGATGAGATGGGACAGATGAGGGTCAACAGTTCAGCTGAGTACAGACTGGGGAGAAGTTGGAGATAACAATGTTGGGCTCACGATATGGTGTACACAGTGGCTGTCTCCGTGAATGACAACTTGTAAATAATAGTCATGTTAAAAGCTTATCACCTCTGGGAATGCATGGTTTGCTTCATGAACTTACATGACTTCCTGGCATCACTATCATAAGCAGTGCTCCTACACTCTGTGGTTGCTTTTTTTGGTTTCTTGGTTTCTTTTTAATAAAAAAAGACACCATTTTGGGTAGTGTCTGTGTTGCATGAATGCTCACATTAGCAACATATGGTTCTCAACAGTCTTCATATAAAAAGGAGACAGTGATCTGCAGAGAGCTACCTGCTAGTCTTAAGAAATAACAACTTAGCTTTTAGGGAACAGAATGCCGGAGGTACCCACTTAGCTGTTTTTCTATACATATGATAAAGTTAATCCCCAATTTGTCAGCTTGCTGCTTCAGTTATATAATTTGGAGTTTAGTCCAAGTATAGTTTGTTCAGCACCCTCATTAGGTATTTAAATTTATAACTGCTGCTTTGAACAGATTCAATTTGCAAAGCTGAAAAATCTTAAAAAAATATTTACCAAAGGTCCAAGACAACAGTTCTCCTAATTGTATGCTAAATTCCATAGGGACATTATGCTACTAGTTTCAAGCTAAAAGTATTATTTATATTCAACAGAAGAGAGACTTCCAATTTGCACATCTATCACTTCTTGCAGCACATAGTTATTTTCTTAGTCTGTTTCTTATCTGGGCACTGGTAAATAAATAAATAAACCAACACAGCTTGTAAAAATGGTCTGAGAAATAGATTTTCAGTAAAAATACAGGGAATTCCAAGACATATTGTGCGTGGACCAGATGTTGATATTGAGTGGTATAGAGGACTAAATGGCAGTGTATCAGATCCTCTTAAATGGCATAAAATTCTTCTGATCATAATTTTGGAAAGAATGTGTTGCCCAGAGTGTAAGCTATATAGCACTTCTTTAGTGGTTGTTTTTGTCTGTGACATTGTTTGTAGGAAGCTGTAGCTAAAACTAAGTGAGACATCAAGACTGGAAATGAAACTCTTAACAGTCTGGTCTAATATTTGATAAGGGGTGGACATATTTTTCTGAGTTTAGACGATGGTGATTTCTAACTGAGTAAAGCCAGGCTCTCTAGCACCACATTTGATTCCATTACAGCATTTCTTATCTACAGTGAATCAATTTTTATTAGTTAAGGTAAAGAGTGATACGTTACAGCCAAATTGACTACTTTGGGGATTAGGACGATGTAACACTGCAAAGCTGAAAGCAGTATTTGCCTGGTGTTCTTTCACTGAGCATGTGTATCTTGGTAGGGCAGAACAGCTTTCTGTCATCCTAGAATTCACATAAAACAGCTTAGTCACATTGAGGCATTGCTACAGGAGTATGAAACCAATATGGAATGCTCAACTTTGTTTGCTCTGCTGGAAAGAATAAGGGTCAAGTCAACCAAAGGATGTCATGAGATGATACGGAAAGAATACTGTAGGAGAAGATAAGTGAAAGCAAGTACTCAGTTACTTGTTCCCATCCACTTTGTAAGTGGGATGAGAGTTGGAGCAATGACAGTAGTGCACAGGCACTGCAGCTGTGACTGAAATCCTTCCATGTGCTGTCATTTGGAAGCACAAGTGAGAAAAAAACCAAAACAACACAACAAAAATCCACTCCAACTTTGCCACTGCTTAATGCAGATTAATTTGTGTTAAGTGTTTAGGAATTACAGTTTTTTAGCAACAGAAAGTCCTTACTGTGCTGGTTTTTTTCCCTTATTTTGGTGATAGAAGTGTGAATAGAGATGTTATGGAGCCCACAAGAAGGCCATGACAGAATCCTCTGGCTAATTTGCAAATGTAGGGCTGCTTATCAGCATCATCTGAGCTGAGTAGGAAGGTCTTTATCATGTCCCAGCAAACATTACAAAGATGTGGTGTTCACCTAGTAATGATTTAAACCAGACAGTGGATGCTATGAGGAATTATCACAAACATGAGATTTTTTTTCTCCTTTTACTAGGAAAGCTCAGCAAGCTCTTATCGAGTCACTGGTGACATTTGAAGGCAATCATCAGGGTAGTATCTGCCCTGGGAAAAGAGCAAGGGAAGTTTCAGGCAGTGGCATGTATCTCAGTGAAAGCAGAGAAGCATCTGAAGTGCATTGCTTGATGGTGTCCTTGACATACTGCATACTTGATAGGTCCCAATGGGTGTCTTCTGAAAACTGGAACTTTCAGTAGTTATTTTGTGGAGGTGTACAAACAAGGTTTGCTTATGAGGATTTTACATGTGTTTCTCATAAACTCCATGTCCAGGTATCTAAGGAACAGTTTACAACTTAGCAATATGTGAAAATGGAAAATATTATTTTTGTTGTAAGTATTATTGGCTGAGCAACTGAAGTTTCTCATAAAGCATCCAGTGCTTCTGAGGTGCCTGTGTCTCAGAGGAGCCTCTGTGCTCGGAAATGGATGTAACTCATGGTTTAGGACTAACTACATCACACACTCAATAGGAATTTGAAATTTCCATAGGAGCTGAAATGCTGTATGTCATTCAAGCTAAACATTTGTTGGCATTTTGAAAGTTTTCAGTCTACACAGGCTGGGTCTAATCCTGCTCTCATTAAGGCTATTGGGAGCTTTGCCATCAACTTAATGGGAGTAGGAAAGAATCTGTCACAAGCCCTGTCTATCCAAGCTGCTGAGTATTTTGTAAAGTCCAGGTCTTTGCTTTGCTTGTTCTTTTTCTCATTGCTAGTTTTTTGTGTTATTACTTGTATTCCAAGTGTATCTAAAGACCCTGACTGAGATGACAACTTTATTTTGCTGTGCACTGTACAAACAGGTATCTGGAGGGGAAACCTCTTCCAAAGAGCTTCTAATGAAAACAGGAAGATAAGGGAAAGCTGGCGAGCAAGGGAAGAGGAATGTGGAGCAGGGACACAGCTTGCTTGGAGTTTTAGGCAAGGACAAGGAGTACAGCAAGTTTCTTTGGTCTGAATTCAGTGCTCCCAAGTGCACTGCTCTTTTCTGTGCTGGACTAATTTTGAAGCTATTCTGATGGAGTTGAGGTAGTTTTCAGACTGATTTCAGCTGGAGCATTATCTGCCCTTTGCTGTCTGAGGGCAGCAGAAGGGACAGACTCTTGTCCAATGGGGAATTACAATCCTTGTCACAGAGAATGGAAGCCACTTAAACCATTTCTCTTTGGCATGTCTGGTCCTGGGAGTAACCATTCACCTTCTGAGGAAAGTTGTCCTGAATCTGAACTGTTCAGTATGCTGTGTGGTAAAGTACCAACAAGATAAACACAAATAAATTGAAGATTTTCTTATTGACTTTTCAGAAATGCCAAAGATCCTTGTTAAAACAGGAATGAAGTAAAACTTCTGGAAACAATGCACCAGTATAATTGGCCTTAGATGTTTTCAAGGTGGCTGTCATTTAGGGTTTTTTTATTCATTAGCTTATGTTGGACAGGAGGGAAATGTATGCTTTCATTTGGTTCGCTATTAGTCAAAGTTCCTTAACTTCATCAACTACGGTGAAGTTTATTACTTTCATTTTTGTACTCATTTGTATTCATTTTGTCTACAGCTCTGTGCCTTTATAGATCCACAGGTCCTCCAGGGAAGGGAGCTTACTGTTCTGTTGTTTCAGAGTGGCTTGTTTTGTTCCCTGGACTAATCTTCATCTGTTGCAGAAATGAATTAGGAAATCTTAAGAAGTTCTGTGTTTGCCTCAACTAATTCATCTGGTCTCTTCAGGACAATATCCTGGGCTTTTTCTGACTGTAGGGCAACCACAGTATCTGTTTACACAGGAGAACACAAATTTCAACTGCGACCGACTACGTTACCCACACAAATACATTTATTTAAAGAAAATGAAAATCACTGTTTTTAAGATGTTTAGAAATGGCAGAAAACTCATTTCCAGAGTTGATGTTGGAGGACATTTTGTGCTAAATTTTGGATGAAATCAACTCAGTCTTACAATAAGAAAAATTACAAACCAATCTGCTTACTCCCAACAGCAAAAGTCACCAACATGGGCATCATGACAAGTTGGTATTGCTGGTAGGAGCTTTCTTTGGTATGTGATACTATTTGAGAAATGGAATGCTATGGTGTATTTAAAGGCTGTGTTGTAAAATGCATATGCACGGGGGGTAAAATTAAGGTTGCCTGGGCAACCTTAATTCTGGCATTTCCTGATTTTTGAATGCTATTTTGTGCAACCTTCTCATTGCCTCAAAGTGGGGCTTGCACTGTATTCTATTTATATGCACACAGTATAAACTAAAATAAATGTTTTGTAATGTTAGTGTTGGATTTCAGCTAGTTATTTGTTCTTCATTTCATGCTGGAATTGCTTGGTCTTTCAGGTTTGGTTTTGAACATTTTAAACAATCAATATTCAAAGGAAAATATTTTTTTCTTTTTTGTGTGTGTGTTTTGTTTTCAATTGAACCTGGTTGTGCTGGGGGAAAGAATTTGGCTCAAGTGATTTCTATTTCCTTTGGTATTTTTCTCCCTGTTTTGTAGTAGTTATGTGTGAAGCTTTTCAACGAGTCATATGTTTCTTCTATAGTTTCATTTACTAGAGAGATCGTGGTGGAAAACATAACATCCAATCAAAGTGATGTAATCTCCAAGGGAGAAGTTTCTTCAGACTGCTATAAGTAGAAATTATGTTTCTTTTTAGCAGGTCTCCTGGATCAAACTGTCCAGGGCTTCTAAAAGGGAGCGAGTGCATCCAAATGGATTTTCTCCAAAGCAGAATGTTCTCTTTTTTTGGTTGTGCTTTTAATAGCAAAAGTTATTTTAACCTTCATCAATTTCTAATAAGTTAGAACAGTGAAGTTCATGGAATCATCTGAAAATATAGCTGATAGGTAATCTTAAAATTCAAACCAAGGGAACAAGGACTGCAGCATTATCTGTTCAGTATGGGGAGCTTATGGAAACAATGATGACTGAAGTAAGTTTTATTGGAGATTGAAGCAGGAAGGAAGCAGATGGGTAAAGCCAACTCTAAATCAGAGAGCTGTAAATATGGCTCACGTTATTTTTAATACTGTACTGTAGTTTCTTCTAATGTTAGAGAAATTATTTTGATTTCCTGAGGCCTGGTGACTGGGCAGTGAAACAAATGTTCGCAGCCATGACTGTGTATTCGAACTTGCAAAATAATAGAATGAATAAAAAGGTCATTAATTAATTAATCTTGTCTACTAAGCTCAGTAAATCTCATTGCCCTTTTGAACATGAGGGAAGATGTGGGTAAACACCTTCCCAAAGCCATGGTAAGCTTCAGTGCTGGGGTAGCACCTCCATCCACTAGTTCATGGCTTTCAACAG
This sequence comes from Phaethornis superciliosus, assembly GCA_023637945.1. Classification (NCBI taxonomy): domain Eukaryota; kingdom Metazoa; phylum Chordata; class Aves; order Apodiformes; family Trochilidae; genus Phaethornis; species Phaethornis superciliosus. The sequence goes on from JAJQWJ010000007.1 coordinate 28,495,614, forward strand.
CCCTGTGTCCAGCTCCCTATGTGTGAGAGATGTGTCCTCTTTCTCAAAATGTCTGCTTGTACTGTGTTTTAAAATTAGCTTTCTACCCCAGCACATCATATGATTTTCTAGCAGGGGTAGAGTGAATTAAGAGTGTTCAGGACACTCCCAGTATCAGCTGTTTTAATCTAAGTACGGCTAAGGAGGGGTTCGATGTCCTTCAGACCTGCTTTCTTGGCTGGAACATGCTGTTCCTTTCTCTCATCCCAAACTTTACAACATACTTTGGGCCAAATTGCCTGCTGAAGTAAACAGCCAGAGTACCATTTGAATTTATACAATACCAGACAGGTTTTCTTCCTCATGAGGCTGGGGTGTATTGTATTGTAACTTCCTCAACCTAAGCATTGCAAGCACAGGGACTTTGGAATTAAGGAGATATGTAAGTAACTAACTATGATATTATAAGAAATGCACAATTAAGTCATTCAGGTAATCTACTTGATACTAATGCCCTGCAATAATGCTAAATATGTAATTAAGGCATTGTAGTGGTTGTAGTCCAAGAATAGAGGCAACTGATTATTAGACATATTTTGAGTTGTTTCTTCTTGTGATATCTTATAAAGCAGAGACATTTCCTGTAAGACAAAGGATTTGAATCCTTGATTTAATTTGCGAAACTATATTCAGCCTAAGTATTGATTTGCTCAGAGTCCTGTTGTAGTAAGATCATGCAATGACTTGCAGCATTTTGTGCCAGATTCTATTTCCATCAAGATCAGTGGGAACTTTGTCACTGACTTTCCTGGGAGCAACTCTGGGCTGTGTTGTGTACTTCTGTGCTGACACTCCCACTTACCAGAGCCTGAGGACAAAGTGGTCTTGGAGGTGACAGTTCATCACTCTGAATGCCAGCAGGAAGAAATATGGTTTCTTTTTTTTTTTTGTTGGTTTTTGTTTTTGTCACGGTTTAACCCTGGCCCGGCAAAACAACAGATTTAAACCGAGAAACAGATTTATATATTAATCTCTCTCTCCTCTGATAAAGGAAAGAGAGAGAATAAGGAAGAGAGACTTATGGGTTGGAAACTAAACTACAGAACTTTAATGAAACAATAATGATAAAATAGGAACAAATTACTAAATATATACAAATATACAAATATACAGGAAAAATAATCCCACGTTTCTCCCCCCTTTCCCCAATACTCTCACGTCACCACCGAGGCTGCAGGGCAGCCCTGGGAAAGTCCAGGCTGGAATCCTGGGGTCAGCAGCAGTGGGGAGCTGGAGGCAGGAACACACAGATTCAGGCTGGCACGGATCAGGACCACAGGCACAGGGACGGATGGAATCCTCTCAGGATGCCGAAGGAAGCAGGGAGGGCAGGAAGGAGGAGAGAGGGAGTTGACCTTTGATCCCTCAAATTTATACCGAGTATGACGTGTATGGGATGGAATACTCTGTTTGGTCAATTCTGACATCTATCTTGTCCGGTCCTCCCCAGAGGAGGGGTTCAGGTGGGACCTCGTTGCTCCTTCTGGAAAACAAAATGTTCCTGAGAGCTGAGCAGTGTCCTTGGGTTGCATACCAGTCTCTGTCTGTAACTATAAACATCGAATGTTATCAGTCCTAGAAGCAGACAGTGTCTGAGAAACTTGCTGTTAACCCCAGCAAGTGCAACTACCTACAAGAGACTTAGCTAAAAGCAAAAGTACAAACCAGAAAATCACCTTTATCCTGGCCTAAACCAGGACAGTTTTTTTGTTGGGTTTTTTTTTGTGAGAGATTTTCAGTTACTTCCCGGTCCAGCTGTAGACTCAATGCCATGGGATTGTCACCGTTGAGCTCCTCTATCTCTCATGGCTCTTCTGGCCAAAGGAACTTGCACAGCTTCCTCTTACCAGCACAACTGCACTCATCTTGCCTTGGAAGTGTCTAGAGTAAATCTGTCAAGCAGTTTTACCTTTTTTTTCTTATAAAGACTGTGGCCACAGCCCCATCCTCACAGTTGTCTTGGTTTAATTTCACGGACCTGAAATTCTTCCAGTGGCACAGCTCTGTGAGCTGGAGCAAAGACCTCAGTGCATCCATGACAAACAGAGTGTGCAGCCAAAAGTGCATGGGCCCTTTGACACCTGCTTTGGAATGCTTTTAGCCTTTGCTTTCCTGTTGCCTTTTCTCCAGACTATGGTATCCCCAGTGACTAAAATACAGTTGTTTGTAAAGAAATGGTATGAAGTGGTTGTGTTCCCAAGGTTGCTTACTACACAGAGTAAAAATCAGGTGTTTGAGGTTGTTACTCTGCCCTACAGACCCACCACAACTCTGACTGAAAATCCTGAAATCTTTCCTAGTGAATACACTATCAGAACTATGTTTATTTGCATTAATCTTGCAAAGCCTCCTGGATAAACTCATTGTTTTTGTATTTAAAAAGTCTTTGTCTTCAAATAATACTCTCAGGGACACATGTACAGCCATGAAGAAGGAAATAGGGTTGGCCAGATGACACAGGAGATATAATTCATGACTAATGGGTTTACACAGCACTGGACCTGAAAGGATTTTTCTTATTATTTGTATTAGCCAGGAAAAAAATGGAAACTGACTTCCAACCCAAGGTGAAGCCTACAGCAGTGTTTTTTTACTTGTAATCTCAGGGTCTTGTCATAATGGCTCTTAATATCTGTACAAGCCCCATAAACCCATTTGAATTGTCACAGCACAGCCCTGAACATCACCACATGGGAAGAGAGCAGCCCTGAACGAAAGGAAAACTCTTCCTAAAGAGGCAACAATTCTCTCGTGAGGAAAACAAAACTTTTTTTTTTTTTTTTGATCATGAAAATATGTGATGGAATCTTAAAGTCAGGAATTCTTTCCATCTCCTAATTTACAGCTTTCAGATCAACATCAGAGTGTGTCATTGGAAAATTAATAGTTTCAAGCTGAGTTTTGTCACAACATCTACAAGTTATCCTTTATAGCCCAGCAAAGTGCTGATTAAGTTGCTCTCTTTGTCAAGTCTTCTGGTTTATTTACTTCACCATTGTGTAGCTACTACATGTAGTTTTAGGGATTGAATTTTGTCTATCAACACTTGGGTTTACTCTGTTTTAATTCCTTTGAAGCCAGTGATGTCATGTTGTCATAAGAATGAAGTAAAAGAGAAATCTCTCACTTCAATCTAAAGAGTTATCGGGTGCCAACAGTTTGAGGAGAAGGGGCCAATATTTTCAATGCAGGATCCTAAAAAAACTTAGGCATTTAAATCCATGTATAGACATCTCATTAACAGATGTCTACTTTCAGACATACTGAATCTCTGCAGCCCATGTTGACATAAATGGAAATGCAGATGTTTGTTGCTTATGCTCGTGTAAGGCCTTGGGTCTGCTCTACACGTGTATGTGCCCAGTGTTGGAGCATCCAGGACTTTAAACCTGATGCTGAGCTCCCAGGTCTCTTGGCTGGATGGACTTGCCACTGGCTCTTCCTTTTAGATTGCCTTCCCATACAAGCCCTCAAAATTAGTGAGCGAATAAACCAACTTGAAAGCAAAGAAGGCCATGACAAGGCTTTATTCAAATGTCATGAGTGCTTTTGCTTATAATCCAGTTTCTAGCTCCCAGACCATAAGATCGAGGCCAAAGTGGGCTATTGTTGAACAATACAAGATGTAGCCTTTTCTGAAATAAGCTGCTTCTGTTGCCTCTTGAGTGCTCTCAGCCTCAGGAGAAGCAGACAAGGACCATTATTCAGGCGTAGCATGGCACAGAGATGCAGGCACTAAGCTTCTAGGCTGGCTACAAGTTGGTTCAGTTGAGCAATTTGATACAAGGCTAATTCAATATTTTTTTTTATTTTTTTTCTCTTGTAAGAAAAAAAAATAAGTTTCTTTGAGCTTCGTTGGAAGGAAAATGATCCTCTGCTACTGGATTGCCAAAACTGCATTGTAATCCCAGTAAATCTGGATTTTACTGATGTCCTGTGAGAGGCTTACTGATATCTGAGCTGTTGTTTTACCTTAATGCTGTCTGATGGGTTGATTATACCTAGTGCTCTGCAGTGCTCAGAGTTTTGTTTTGTGTGTTAAGTTGTGGATAAAGAGATTCATTTGAAGATGAGGTCCCTTTCATCTCATTCAGAAATAAACAAGTCCAGTAATTGTTCATTTAATAAGTAACAGTTTGTGATGTGTTTCATTGAACAGACTATTGGGGTTGCTTTCCAAATTTGCATTTCTGGTCAAGGATCTGTATGATTATGATGGAGCTGTGCATTTGAGACATGATGATTTTGGGATGTTTCACTTCTTTATTGCCAGTGCCTCTCTCAATGGGAGTCTTAATTCCTCACTTCCACAGCTTCAATTTTATTGTATAAACTACCCAGTATAACACATCCATGCCTCCTTCATATAATGGATAAGATTCACTGGCATGATGTTCCTTGTTTCTTCTTGGATGGTGGTATGTTTGCTGAATTATTACCTGTAGCTACCAGATCTGAATTATGTATCTTGTTACACCTTCTGAGTATAAAAACATGACAACAATCCAAATGTGGACTCTGAAGCTATTGTTAGTAAACTGAAACTGTCAAAGGACATATTACCAAAGGCAGAAGAATAACGGTGCAGATCTTGTATTGTATAGTGGAGAAATTTTCCTCAAGAACTTTACCATTAACTATTGGTAGCAGCAGAGTATTCTAAATTAGCACCATTATAGCTGCAGTGCCCAAACTGTGCTCCCACTCATGTTCGATGTAAATGACCAGAGCAAAATCACAGCATAATGATGAAGTTATTAACACTGAACCAGATTGTGTCCTGATTATTACCATTGTGAATGTGTTCTGATGAAATGGATTTTTCAGGAGGAGACGTGACCAGTCTGGTCACAAGGCAGGAAAGGCATGTGCCTCGTGCCTATGCCAGGCTTCCAGCAGCAGCCACACATCCTCCTGCAGTGTCAGCCCTGTGCTTGAGATGCTAGATGGAAAGAAGAGAGTTTTACATCACAAGGGCTCTGGGAATTGCAGGATGTTTAATCACAACATCACCTGGGTTGACACCAGTATGACGTGAAAATGGAAACCAAAAAGAGTATGGAGAAGGACACAAAATTGATTCCCCCTTCTTGTGCAGGTATCTTGTCTCCTATTTCAGTGACATTTATGGTGATTAAATAGCTAGAGAGCCGGTGATTTAAGTTTTATTTTTAAAAAAAATATGAAAAAGCAAGGTCTTTTGAGACCTGGAAGAAAGCCTCCGTGGTCTCTTTAGTTATTGGTTGAGAAAGACTTGGTACTTCACTAGCTCACGAGAGACTGGCTTTGTGGCCTTTCTTTTCCTGAAGAAATAACTGTTGGCTATCTCAGCTGTAGTATGAACTAACTAAAAAAGTATTGCACACTGGGGAACTACTCTTTCCAGCCTCACTTCTTTCTGTCATTTGTATGAATAATGCTGTGTCTCTGACAAAAACGTGTCCTGTGTTAGCATAGTGTATTTCCCATGTTCTTGCTGTATTTGAAACATGGACTTGATCTTCCTTCCCCCACCCTGCCTCCTTGATGGGTTCAGTGCTGTTGTGTTCCTGGTGTTTCAGATCATTCCCATATGAGCTAATGACAGCAGGCAAAGTTATAATTCTGTTCATTTTATTTATTTGTCATTTGGTGACACCAAAAGCCTTAAGGAGGGTCTTGGGTCTTTCCCAGCTTCTCTACAGATGCCTGCTGTCTGGCATCCAGATTGGAGAATGTATTTAAGTGCCTAACTTTTATTTTAGACTCCTAGGTCCTACTTAAATAAGTAAGAACTTAGGGTCTAGATTCATCAGAATATTTAAACTTTACTTTTGCATTGATTTCAGTGACGAGAGTCTTATATATATGACTTAATAAATCAGGTGATGAACATGAAGTAGGTTGTGTGGATGCAGGTTACAGAGTGAGGACTGTAGCCTTTTAAGTATTTGGATAACATTCTGCAAGTAAACTCTTAAATTAATGAGTCACATGTCAAAATGACTTGAAATCTGTGCTTTGCTGTTTTAACTGCACACAATTCTTTTAATGTGGCCTAGCAGCAAACAGAACATTGAGTCATGCTCATGTTGGTTAGGTACCTCCAGAAGTGATAGGTCTTTCCTTGCCAAAATTATAATCTCTACACCTGGACACTAGTCTTGTTATAAATCCAACGACACATATGGAGCTAGTTTTCCAGTTGGCAGAAGCAGCTTATTTTGATTTGATGGCACTTGAGTCCTAAGTGTGGAATATGCTGTTATTAATGACTTACTGCAAATCTTTTGTAGTGAATTTACCGCAAATGCAAAATGTATTTTTCTTTTTTTTTGGAATAGTCTCTCTGACTGCTTGTTGCACACTGATGGATATGGGGGCAGTGGCCTATCTAGAAAATTGGATCATGGTACAAATTTCTTCTCTGCTCACTTTGAAGCAATTACATTCAAAACTTCTTCGATTCATTTTGTCATTATTATTAATGTAAATCTAAACTTCTACTTATTCACCAAATGTTTCTCATAAGTACTGTAAGCAATAGCTAAATCTGGCAGGGAAGGGGTCCTATCCAAAACCCACAAAGAGCAGTGAGGTAGAGGTTGCATTGTCATACACAGTTGGGTTGCTGGTTGTATGGTGTATATGAGCAGCCACATTTGGGGTCTCATGTTAGTGGCTGCTCATTCATGCCTGGGATAAGAGGTGTAACCCTTACCAGCTAGGAGGTACTTTGTGTTTTAATATTCAAGGCATACAAATTGTAGGGAAGAGAAATCATATTATAAAGCCCTAAAAGCTGGCTGGTGACACTTGCTTCTTGTACCTCTCTGAAGCATTTTGTTTAAGACTGAGGGTGACTTCAGGGCAGGAGATTTTGGTCACCAGTTAACCTTTGTGGGGAGAAAAAACCCTTGAAGGACAAAGTGCTTATTTACTCACTGTGCTGTACATCTGCATGCTGCTTCTCAGCAGGTTTTTTATTTAAGAGTGGAACATATGTTATCCCTCTGCCTGAATCTATTTGTCTTGCTACAGGAGCTGCCCCAATTTCTGTGACACCAGAGCCAGGGCAGTGTAGTGCATCATGCAGACGTGTGCCCATGTCCCATCAGCTGTGACTGCCTTCAGCTGGGCTTCATGAAAGCCTCATGACCCCTGTTACGAGGCACAGATCCTCACAGGGATTTGAAAGGCATGGTTTTCCATCTTGCTTTATTTTCAGTAAGATCTCAATGCATTTTTATCTTCCTCTTGGACTCTTGGAAACTTTAGCCTGATTCCTTCCCTAGCTGGGTAGAGGAGCTGTGCCCTGTATATAGAACCAATGTTTCATTTAGACAAGAAACACTGAGGTACAAGTGGAGTTTAGAAACCCTAGCAAATCTCCATTGAATTTTTCCTGTCCTAGTAAAAAATTTTAACATAACCTCTCAGACTGCTGGAGGAAGGCACCAAGATGGAGGCAGTGGAGTCTTACACCTTTGAAGGTAATTAACTGTGCTCATTGAGGCAGGCTGATACCCAAATGGTCAGTGGTCAGTGAATCTCTTCTCTGCTCTGAGATGTAAATGGATGTGCCTTAATGCTCTCAGTTAAGCTTCTGTGCCTATAAGTGCCTCTCAGAGCCTATACAAGTTTTGATGCCATCACAGCAGGGCAGTGGTACCCACACAAGCAGTGGGTGTCTGGGGCAGCCTCTTCAGACAGCCTAAAAATGTGCAGCATGCTGGCAGGAGAAAAAGGCCTGTAAGGTCCTACATCTATCTTATAAGCACTACATTTAGAGTTCCTGTGTCATTACTGATAGGTTTGTCATTTGTAGGCAAAAAAGGTCATTCAGGAACGTCCCCTTTCCACATATGTTAGGTTTTCATTAATATCAAAGGGACTGTGTTTCTCAACCTGAACATGTAGCCAAAGTGATAACTTCTCTTACTTGTATAAAATACTTAAACCAGAAAGAGGAAATGTCTGAATTTGTATTTTCCAGCTTTGAAAAAACATTGGCTTTCCCTTTGTAAGAAGAAAATAAGGATTTTGTGTTGAAGGAGATATCAAAAACATTTCCAGTCCTGGGTAAAGCCCTTACATAAGCCATCCTTTCTTTTCAGATGCCCGGCAGTAAATGATGCAAATGAAAAAGATACAGTGTGGGGAGTACTATTTCAGTGTAATCTTCTACTTCACAACCAATGCCTGAATGATTTTATTATAAGAACAACATGGTTTGGGGCACAGTGTCAGTAAGTCAGCTTTGGCCTGGAGCATCCATTTAAATGGCAGTAACTCCTCTGTTGCCAATTGTCCAAAGAAATACTATTTTCCTATCTTTCAAAACTTATATTTTCCTCTCTGCTGGATCCTATGACTGAATTTCAAACACAAACTCACTGAAAGTGGAAATTCCTTCATGTGGAGTGGCTTTTTAGTGACATCACCAAATAATCTGGAACTGTGGATGGCTTCTTGCTAGTGTAAAGTAATATTAAGTATCGATGTCAATAACTAGGTCTTATCAGCTTGTGACTGAAAGGCCTCTCCACTGTCACTTGCTTCAGGAAAAGCCTGCCAGCACTCTTTGGGAGGGCAATTTGTTAGGGAGAAAAAGCATTCAATCTGCCCTGTGCAGGGTGGGCTATAAGAGTGGTCTGTGGCACTGCAAGCATGGGGAGGTGTAAGGGTATTGCACAGGTGACTTTAGGTTTCAGCCTTCCCCTGAGAAGAGGTTTTCCTTTCAGAAAAATGCATGCTCTGTTGGTACTGCAGGAACAGTTTGCTTGCATCAGGGAGAAAATACAATCTTAGAGACCATGTGGAGGGATAAATAAGCATTAGTGAGTTTTACCTGATGTAAACATATAGAAGGCAAACTGTGAGTGCTTTGTAGTTGGTGCTGTCCTTCAGGGTCTCCACCAAAGCCTGTTTATTCTGGGAGAAGGACATCCCATCTTGACTCATGAGTGCCAGCTATACTGAAACACATAATTTTATGAATGTGGTCAGTCAGTGCCATATCTTTCCCTTCAGGCCAGTGCAGAAGTGTTGTCCTGAATTACAGCCTCCCACAGGGAGTACCAAATGGGTGTAATTTGTAGAAATAACCACCTTCCTAGGATGACCTGTCCACCTGTAACAGCTTGGGTTGCCCCATATTGATCACTGCTTGGGACATGGAGATGCTGACCTCAATTCTCTGTCCTTGCTTGTCATCTTATTTCAGACATTAAGCTCTGTGGGGATGCTCTCTTTACTGTGTGTATGAGAGCCAGCTCAGGTTTAGTTTTAGTTGAGATGAGAGCTTTAGCTGGAACACAAGCAATAGTGAAAAGGCAAATAGCCATAGCTAGGAGGCAGGGATGGGTGGGCTGTTCTCCCACCCTCTGTCTGGATGGTGTAGACCCTTAAAAAAGAGCACCCTTTAAAAAGGAGCTGGCCTTTGTTTTCTGGTAAGCAAATAAACCCCAGAGTGACTGGGATGAGAGAAGCAGCAGGAGAATGAGGAGGAGCAAGAAATATTTGGCTGGTGTACAAGAAGGGGTTGACACTGCTTTCAGTAGCATCCTTCAAGGAAGGCTGCAGTAGAGCAGCTGCTTACAAAGTGGAGGGGTTTGGATGGTGGTGAGCTGATGGGTTACATGATGATTCAGTGAGTGATACTCAGACCTGTTCACCGAGCCATTCTCTCTAATAAAAGATTTGATGAATGTTTCCCTAGGTGTAATTTTTAACTAAAGCATGTTTCCTCCAAAAACTTACTTACTTCCTTCCTTCCTTCCCCTTTCCACCTTCTTCTGGTAGCAATCCGTTCCCAGAGCAGTAGAGATGAAGCTCTCAGCACTTTTCAGTTTCTGCACTTTTGGACCTCACATTAAACCTTTACTCTTGGCTAGCTGTGTAGAGCACAGCACATTTTACAAGTCTGAGGGTATCTTGCACAAGAGGGAAGTATTGAAGTGAAGGAAATAATTTTTCTGCCTGCCCGGCACATACATGGGAAATGCATTGTCACAGGAGGTCACAGGAATTGAGATTATAAATGGATTCAGAAAGGAATGAAATTAATTCATGAGAGAGGGGTCCAGCAAAACAGATTGCAAAGCTTTTTAATTAGAATCTGTTTTTGTGAAAACTCTTAAACCACAGCTTGCTGGAAGAGCATCTGTGGAAGGGTTATTCGTCCAGGTGTCTGGATCTTACAACCCTTCTGTGAGGTTCCTGTAGCTATATTAGCCCTTCATTGCATCAGGCTTAGGGTTCAGCAGGTATAGTGTTTTAGCACCAAAGTTCTCCAGGATGATGCCTGTTTCTTTGTGACTTAAAAATCCAGTGCAAAGGATGAAGATAAAAAGATAAGAGTTAGTAGGAGAAGTAAAGGTGAGACACAGTCATGTATCTTTTCTGGCCTCAAGAGACCACCACAATGAGGCCTGTCCCAAAAAACAGAAGTAGCATCTTGGGACCTGTGGGCACACGAGTCTCATGGGTGTGAATGTTCTGCTCCTGCTTATGGTTCTTTGTGTGCAAAGTGCAACCTTAGCTTTAAAGGCAGCAGAGAAGCATTTCTCTTTCTGCCATAACTCACCGTTAGGTATTATTTGGCAAATTATTTTAATCAGCAGCACGTCTGAGAAAATCTGCAAGGTTTTGTTTGAGTAACCAGTAAACAAAATTATAAGTTTAATTTGGGAAACAAGTTACTCTGAAGATTTTACTGGTCTCTGATTTTAAGCCAGATAGCATTATGTTTTTTTTCATACTGCTTATGTACCTATTTAATATCATCATGCCTTACTGAATTTTAAATGTGTTACCTGCAGTAATGTGTAACAAGTCAATGTGTTTTGTTTTTTTCCATCAAGGATGGGAAAAGATAATGTATAAACATCTTGCAATCTTAATTTCCTTTACAACTTCTTTGAGCAGTTAACAACTGCAAAAATCCAACTTCAAACACTTCCTGCGACTACTTAGGGATTAATTTGAATTAAGATAATTCAAGTGTTGGCATATAACTACACATTGGGCTTTAAAAAAAAAATCTTTGTAAAATGAAAGGATTCAATTTTTTCCCTAATAAAAACAAACAGCTGTGTCTCCCATATGGTATTCTCTTGTAAAATATTTACATTTGAAAGGCGCCCAGACTCCTTGCAGTAGAATACAATTTAAACAATGAACGTAAGTGAACAAAAATCTGTTGTTGTCAACTCTGATCACAAAGGTTTTTAGTGTGCACCTTTCCCCTTCTGACCTCTCTGCCCTCAGTGTTAGACTATCATCTTAGTGTTGGAAGTTTTCCTTTGTTGAGTAACTCAGTGTTTCCCTTTCTGAAGAAATAATAATTTCCATCCATAATTTCCAAAGGCTCAACCTGGGACAAGTGAGAGGGTGTGTGTGAGAATAAGGGTATTATGAAGGATTTGGGAGGAAAAAAAAAATGAAGGAAGGGAATGAACTACTTGTATATGAAGTTTTGTAATGGTTCACTACTTGGAACTTCAGAAAAGCTGGCTGTAGGAGTGTCTCCCTGGAAGCACCATTGCTTCTTAGTTAGTGGAAGCAGTTTCCTTGGCTGCGTGACTGCCAGAGTCTTTTTTAGCCTACTGCAAGGATAGATGTTAACTTTCCAGCTGGAATTGCTCTGTTTGCTTTCACAGTGAAACAAGAACTAACAATTCTGGTAATGTTATTAAAAAATATTTGTCATGTCAAAGAGTCTTGCTGCCTGTAATTACGTTTAAACATCCCAAACTGAATAGCAGCATTAAAACTCAGCTAGAGTATTTGATTAGGCTCAGTTAATAGTTACTAATGGGTGTGCAGCTTTTATCTGTGACTGGGGAGAAGAGAATGGGGGAATTAATGGCAAACTTATTTGGAAAGCTGTGAATGACTGAAGAGCTTTGAGGTCTTGAACCTCATGCTGTCCTGCGCATGGGAGATGGGGGGGAGGCTGATGCCAAGCCTGTTTCATAAAGCAAAGGCTCTGATTTCACCAGATCCCATCTACCATTAAGATCTTAATAGAAAACAAAACAGTTTTTATATCTGACAAATGTGAGGGTATGGGGGTTTCTTTTCTTGCTTGCTTTTTTTTTTTTTTTTTTTTTTTTTATAATTAAAAAAAAAGTTTCTGTTTTGTTTCAAGCCCACAGTGATCTCTCTCTCTGCTGGTTGTGTTGCTGTTGACGTGATTCTCTGCAGAGCAACAGGGACCTCAGTCTGTAGTGTTTCAGCAGCAAACTAATTACCAGGATTTTTCATGGTACAGGACACATCATCTCCTGAGTTTGCCAGATACCTACAGTAGTTGATTCAGGGCTCGCCTCTTGTGGAGTTGTGTCACTAGTAACACCATCAGTGCTAGCAGAGTGTTGGTATAAAATCACATTCCTGTCCAGCAGTCACATGTGAATGAAAACTGGGTGCAGGCCTGGCTTTGGTAATGAGAGAAATCTGTGCTGTTTCACTATTCATTTTATGTCACTCCTGTTTACCAAGGCCCCTTGGTATAAGCCTGGCTAAGCTCCCCTTCAGCAGAAGTGTGTTATGAAGGAAATTGTTTGGTGTATGCAGTGTCATGGTGACATCCCAAAGAATTAGTTTCTAGGTAAACTTCATCCTTTCTCCTGTTTTTTCTGCTCTTCCTGTTCTGAGTGAGAGCTTTCTGGTTGTAGTAAAAGAGTATTTCCCTTCTGAATTATTTACCAGCTCCATCCAGTGCATGTTGCTCCTCAGAAATAAATAGGAACTTGTGATAGGTAGATAGTTTTATGCTCTTTGGCAATAAGCCACAAGATGGTCCAGAAAAGCTGCATCTTTTATATGTGATGTTTGGGCTTTGGGAATGGTTTATATTCGCAATTAATATATTGCTAGTGCCTTGAGAAAGCTTAAAACTAAAGCATACTCGCTTTTGTTGCTTAAAAAAGGTTGTTAGGATAGTGCATATGCCACTTCTGATGTTTGATATCAGCTTGGTTTTGGTGTGTGGAGCAGAATGCTGGTTTACTTGCTGTTTTTTAATGAAGGAATTGAAAGTTGTGGTTTTACGAATGCATTTTTTTCATGATTGAAAAAGAGAATCTCAAGAAGTCAGAATACATAAGCATGTAGTCTGTGTGCTAGACTGATGGTGTCTTTGGATAAGGCCAGATGTTGGGTTTCTGACACAAGTGCTAAAAACTTGTGACTGTTTGAAAAGAAATGAAGGCAAAGCACAGATATTTCATACTGGAAAGGAAAGCACCTACCATGTTTACATGCATTTCAGGATCCTACATCACCTGTCTGTGCTTTTGGACAGGTCAGGAGGAGGTGGTAGGAATAAAATAATGAATTCAGAGGGTGCTTCTCACAGAAAAAAAAAAAAAAGAAAAAAAAAAAGAAGAAGCCTCAAAGCAACGTTTTTAACCTCTTACTGCTTTTCTCTTTCACCATGTGTTGCCCTGGAACAGCTGCTGTCAGCTCTGAGCTCACCAGAGTCAAAGCACACAAAAGCTCAGCGACACGGAGGTTATGACCTAATGTTAATAGTGCTGCCATTTATTGTGTGCCTGCCATGGGACTTCCCCTGCTTTGTCTAGGGTCCTGCCTAACCTAATATTCTCGTTAAAAGGCTTCCTTGCACAGGGAAGAATTATGCTATCAAACTTTCTCTTTTATTGAAGCAGCTTGTATTTGCTCTTGCTGTGCTTGCTCAGAAAAGCTATTTAGTGACCGCTGGGGAAAAGAGAGGAGGTTCATGTGCATCCCGTTTAATCAGAGTTTCCAATGGTTGTTTTCTAGGGGACAAAAAAAAAAAAAAATCAGGTCAGTAGTCAAGGGATCTTTTTATGTTGATGACGACAGTTTTTATTCTGCAGGGCTTATAATCTAAATAAGAGAGGCAAAAATACTTAGGAACAGATATCTGGCTCTGTAGAGTAAAAATGTTAAGTGTTGCTGCAAGGCTGAATGTAAGGCTTCTTTACTCAAATGCTCTACTGTATTTAGTCATATAGTGGTGTAATTTTTCACCATACTTTTTTGCCTTCAAATCTTCCTGTTAATAACAGTGTATAAAGTCTATGCACATCTGCTTCAAAACTAGTTGTAGTTTATTGCTGCCAACCCATCAGATAGTATGAGGCATATATTTATTGCATGCCTAGAGGTGTCTGTTATATTCCTGCAATAATCATGTGAATAAATACATCAGATCAGCTCTGATTAATGGTGATAATGTTTAAAAATCAGTCTGTAGATATCTAGATGGTATCTGTCTCTCAATATCTATCTTCTATCTACCTATCTAGATAGACAATCTATCTTATTTGCAGTAGAAGCCTAATTCCAAAAGGCCAGCAAGGATGGAGCATTGTCCTTCAGTTTCAAAAGCACAACCTCTTTGCTAGCAACATCTGTTCAAATTTGTCTGTGGTTATTAACTGACCTGTAGTGCATGTCTGGGCAGTCCTTTTTGATGGGGTGAAGGGCAGTAGTGTGTATACATGCTGGCCAATTCATTATAATTAGTTTAGCAGACTGGGAAATCTAGAAGAGCAAAGGTTGGTTAAGCACTGGATAATTGGAGCTGCAAAATTTGGCAAAACACTAGTGGTTTTTTACTGTGCCCAAGGGGTAGCTAGGGGGAGAAGGAGATTATAGATACATCATGGTAGAGACAATTGGGTGCAGTCCTGTCCAGAATTTTCTTGATTTTTTGTTCAAGTCTGTAGTTAAAATTTGCCTTCAGTTAGATGGATATAACTTGAGATTCAAGTGCTAGAATGACTAACATGTATGATTCAGTTTCTTGTATTTGTTGTCTCTAGCTGGTGCCTAAAACTGAGGTGCCTGAAATACCTACGTGCTTGTTAAAATACTCATGTTGGGTTTTAATTCAGAGAATGATAAATGGATGGGCAGGAACAGGAAACATTTAAATCCTATGAACATAAAAGCTTCATGTGGCAGTAGAAACAGAATAGAGGCTTTTAGCCAAATGCCTGGGACAGATGCAGGGCCCTGAGCACCCCCACGTATTTGTGATGCCGGCGCTCAGCCACGTGGTGAATTGTAGCTCGCCAACTTTGTTTCTTTACTTGGAGAATCTGTTTCAAATTTACTTATTAAAAAAAGCCCCAACAGTCTATTAAACATGGCTCATTACCAAGTTTAAAGGATATCTGTAATGGATATTTCTCTAACTTGCAGGTAATGTGGGCTGCCCTTTGAAGAGTTACCTAAAATGACCCTTTGTATGTTCAAACCATTTGCTACCACCACTGCAAAATGAATTATAGCCATATTTTAAAGGAAGTATGTATTGATTTAAAAGACTCCTGGGATCTGTTAGCTGTGGTTCAGATTTGTCACAATGATGATGCTGTCAGGTGTCTGATGTTTTGTGAGTGGGTGTTGCACAGACAGACACTCACACATCCACAGACCTTCACCAGAGGTCTATGGAAGACCAGCATATTGGGCAGGGGACACTGGTGTGGCCTATCACTGATTTTCAACATACCACCTCTAGAAAATTTGCTTACCAAAGTTGTCAGTTGGTTGTTTGTGAAGCAAATCAGAAAATATGAAGAGATTTTTTTGGTCTCATTTGTCCCCTACTTCATAGTGGGGATGGCAACTCTTGTGTTACATCTAGGAGCTCCAGCAAGGAGCTGACACAGCCCTCACAGTAGGGTCTATTCTAGCACTTCACAATGCTTTGTTCTCAAACATTTTTCCAAAAACTTTATCTCATTTGCAGAAATTTAAGCAGAAATCTGAAAGTTTGATGTTGTCCTTTTGCAAATTTGTTTGAAAACCTTTAGTGTGGGTTTCTGATGAAATAAATGCAGTTCTTTCAGTCTTTCCCAAGAGCTTGTGTGCTGTGGACCTCTGCACATTTCATTTGCAGTCTTCTGATCCCTGTCCAACTGTCCAATACAACTCCCTCTCCTCCTTTTTTTTTTTTTTTTTTGTTTTTTAAACAGTGAAGTTTAAAGTTTTTTTTTCAAAAGTTTTTAGTTTTTAGTTTTGGGTTTTTTTTAAGGTTGGTTTTTTTTAACAGTGAAGTTAGAGTGTTTGCAAACACTTGATTTGGTAAATAGAAGGTAAAACTGAAGCATTAACATTATTCAATTTAGCTTGTTCCAGGAGGCCTAGTGCCAATTTAATTTCTTGTCATTCTGATGCAAGTGATTGGGATGCTTAATTTCCTTGTGCAGTTATTCACTTACTGCTCCTTATCTCTCCTTTATTCTGTTTGATTGTATTTACTTGCTGCTAGTTTTCAGATCAGAGCTTTGAGTAACCAAGACTTGAATGAAGAGACCCAGCACAAGAAAGTGGAAATTTACTGGTGACTCTGTTCCATCCCATCCTCATAGTTCCTTATCTCTATCTTCATCTCCAAACCAGCTGCCCTCTCTACTTTATATTTTTCATTCATCCCTCTTTGCTATTGTTTCAGTAGTCTGGGAAACTGAAACTTTTCTTGCATTTCCTTGCTATCCTAAGACTGTTGAGGCTGTATCATAGCTTTTCCTCTGTGTGCAAGAAAAAAGTTTCAGGCATAGAAATAACCTGAAATTAATCTTAGTGTTTTGTGAATGTAAATCTTGGATAGCTGTTTGCTGAGACCAGCGATCCTTATGGCTATAAATGAGAACAAAATATGGCCCTGTTTGTTTATAGAAAAAAAGAAAACCCACATGGTTTGGGCTTTTAGCGATGTTATCTTTTGGTTGCTGATCCAATGGTTTTGAAATTATGATTTCTAAGAAGTTACTCATAAGGAATCTGCTGAAGGATTTTTGGCCTAAGCAGTTTGGCAAAGTGCTGGTTTTATGGGATCTATATCTGGGTTCTTGACTGTTACTGCTGCTACAGGCTTATCATTTCTATGCTGATTTACAGCTCTGAGTTGTGGTTACCAGCAGTAATAACTCTGGGCCTTTCCACAGAACAAATGGACCAGATTCAGAAGTTGAGCTGTAGAGAGGTTGCAAATCAGGGCCACATGTATAGAATGAATATTTACAGGAGTATGGATTGAAGGAACATTTCTGTCAGGGAAAACATTCCAAGCAGGATGGAGTCTCGTGGAAGCCAAAAGCTTGGGTTCTGCAGGGAAAATGCTCCAGTTGTAGTGATGCTGAGATGACTTGGAAGAACAGCTCTTACCTAACTTGGCAACAAGACCATGAAAGAAGCAGAGAGCAGAGCCCGTTATGAGAGAGAGAGGCAACAACCCTTGCAGTTGTGTGCCTGACTGAAACAACTCTTATCATGGCTGCATGTCTTCCTCAGGTGTTCTTGGTTTTGTAGAAAAATGTGAGAAAAATTCTCATTAATCTAATATTGTAGAATAAATTTTTGTCAGATCTGTGTGCAGGAAAAAAAAAGAATAAAAAAGCACTGAATTTTCCCAAAATTCAGAGTGGTGTCATGGGATGATGAAATGGATGGTGCGGATCTGTGTATGACTGTTCCTTCTTCTGCATGTTTAGTAGCCACAGGGTACAATGTGGTGACAACAGGCATTTCCTGGCTGGGCCTGTAATTGAAGTAGAATATTTTCCATGCTTAGAACATGATAAGATCTGAATGTCTTCTTTTTACAGCTGAAGAAAACCATCTCTCTGACCGATCATTTTGTTCACTCACTAGCTGTGCTCAGCACTTTCCAGTCCACAGTTGACCGAAGTGATAGAGAGCAGTTAGATTGGACTGGCAGTCTGGAATAATGCATATTGTGGTAGAGACCACTTGTTGTTTCTGCTTTTGACGCTCAGGACACTCAGAAATGGTAAGGAATGCCCCCAGATGGTACATGGTACATGTATGCTTGCAAATAGTGTGCAAGAGGGGGTGATCCTGCACAAGAGAGTTGGTGTGGAGGAGTTGATGTACATGTCAGCTGTTGCACTTTGGACTGACCCCATGGATACCCAGATCACCTGTTTGTGGTGTGTGAGCATCAGCCATTTGATCATCATTCAAAAGAATGCACTACGGGTGTCCATAAGACCCCTCAGCAGTGTGTATCAAGGCACAATAAAAGGAAACAGTTGGATGATTCCTTCAAAAGTGGATGCTGGACCTGCACAGTGATGCTGAAGTAGCTGCACCTGCTCTCACCCTTGTGAGGTGAGGGCTGCCAGCTCATCAGTTCTGTTCCTCTAACAAGCGATAATCGTTATGTGTCCCTAAAGGGTGAATGCACCTCCAAAAACTCTCCTACTTTTTGCTCCCTTTCCTCCATGTAACAGGTTTGCCTCTGGCATCATCTATAAAGCTCCACCTTGGAGTTCAGCCCTCCACCCAGTTTGCCCTGCCAGCCCCTCCACCTCTCTCAGGGACCTCACACATCAGCACTGCTCCCACTCAAGTGGTTGCTATTTTGGAAAGAGCAGAGAGAATATCAGCCCCTGAGTAGAGTGCTTACTGGAAGTGCCTCACTGACTCACAGCAATTACTGGGGTATCTGAGGTTAAGGGAGTGATGAGTAATTGAGGTATTTTTCACTTCAGGGATGCCAGATCCTCTCTCCTTGTGCACCCTGTGGAGAGAAGTAATTTGCAAGCCTTAAGTAAAGAATTTATAGTAGGTGGATTTTTTTTCTCCAAGACTGTCTCTAAAATGTTACTTTGCGTGGACTGGAGGTGTTAGAAAGGGCAGAGAGAGAGTTGCATGTTGCATTCTCCCTGAGGGGGTTGCAGGGCTGTGCTCTCAACCAGACCTGCAAAAATTGTCCCGAGACCTGACCTTTTTCTGCATGTCCCCTGCGACAGGTAATTTTTGTATCCCTTACAACACAACGTCCTGCCTGCAAACTACCTCCGGTTCAACATCCACGGAGCAAAAGCTCAGTGAAAATAGGGAGACTGATAATCTTTCAAGCATGCAGTGTGCTTCTTCACTATCAACTGGTGTGCCTCGTCCTCAGCAGACTGAACGATGATGCCTGTTAGCAGACATTCCTGGGAATACAAATCCCCAGGCTGCCATGTTATGCAGTCATAAGGCAATTATCAAAATGGAGGTGATCTTGCTGAGCTTATAGTTTGGAGGCTGAAAAATCTCACTCAAATGTAGTATCAGAGCAGAGGGAAGGAGATGTTTTTCACACCTGACTAGGTGTAGCTTAAAGCAGAGAATTCAGCCCAGCAGATCTTGTAGTTATAACTTGTTAGTGCTGTGCACTCAGTCTATTTACTGCAGTTACCCATCATCCATTCTTCCTGAAGCAGGTTATGTTGCAGAAATGCTTAGCAATTTACCTGACATTGTATATTCTTATGGATTATTGACTCCTGTATGCAGCTCTGTCAGACACACCAGATGGTTACTCCTCCTTTTCTTTTAGAGACAACATGATTTTACTTTGGGATTTCCATGTAAAATTCAGAGCAAGTTTGGCTGTCATTCTTCTCTTGCCTGCCTTCCATCACCAGCTTCCCTTTCCTTTGTCGTTATGTGCCATCTCCTCCTGGAGGATGTCTGCCACAAGGGACAAGAGCTGTAGCCCATACACATTTAATTCTCAAACTAAAAATACAGAGATGTCATTCCAGTCACTTCTACCCTGAGGCCAGACAGGCTTGTGGGGATTTTTATCATGTAATGAAATGCTTCTAGTGACACACAGTCTGAGTGAAGAATAATATCTTATGCATCTTGAGGAAATAAATTTGAAACTGAAATGTAATTAAAATTGCTTTTAAAGGAGGACAAATTATGCTGATTTAAAAATACAGAAAATTTCTTCTAAATATTACATTTTCTGAAGAATGTGTGGTTTGGGTCTTATTCATAGGAGGCTTTCAGAGATCAGTGTTTGCCTAAAAAATATTGGCTTCTGGTTATGTAGTCTGCATACAACCTGAATGGATTGAGCCTGTTCACTGGAGAACAAGTCTATCACGTTTAAAAGAAAGCCAAGAAAAGAAAGCTTTCCTTGAGTAAAAATCTTCACCCTAAGATCTGGGCACAGTAGATAAGGAACTGAAAAGTGGCTCAGAGGTCACAACTTCATCCTTTCTTCTTTGAATGAAGGCAAAGTAAGCTGTGCCAGCTCCTGATTTTTTGTTACTTTATGGGACTGTGTATAGTGAGGGCTCACAAGGCAAATCTGCTCTGGCATCACACTTCTCAACCATTCTGAACTTGGAGAGTGTCTTCTATCACACTCATAAAACCTTGATATCTGAACGCAGAAATGAACCAAATCAAAGTTGTCCTTGGTAGTGCTAAGCCCCGGTTAGGGAGGTTGGTTTTCTGACTTTGCTTTTTGGAATTAGAGCCAGGACCGTCGTGGCTCTTGGGCTTTTTCCACCCTGAGCAGGTTGCAGGGGTGCTGACCCCAGGCAGACCCAGCTTTCTGCACCAGTGCCTGTTCAACCACAGCCTGGTAATTGCACAGCCAATTAGTCTTTGTTGGGAGCATCTGTGACAAAATATACTTTGTTTTAATAACAATCATTATTTGACAGGCCACTAAAATTAAAACAGATGCAGCCATTATGTAGCTGCTTACATTTGTGTGGCTCTACCTGCTTGCTTCAGTCATGAGTGAAATTGTAGCTTGTTCAGGGAATATGACAGACCCCTAAATATGGTGATCAGGCAAAATATTTTCACCCGGCTGCCTTCACACAGAGGAACTCACACAAGCCCATGCTCCCAGTGGCTCAGGGTGAGACTGAGCTGACAGATTTCTGAATTCAAAATAAATTAAAGTCAGCCTCAAAGGCAGTGACGGGAGAGAAACCTGCCTCTCTCTCTCCCCCTCTTCCCTTGTGTGAGGCTTAGGTCTTGGTAAGGCTCAAATATAACGTGCAGATTAGAGTTGTGAAAGCATTGTTGTGCTTTTGAATGATATTTTCCCAGGTACTCAATTAAAGAAAAAGAAATCTTTCCTCCACCTGTAATAGTGGGAATGTGTTTTCTGTTAGTAACAGTACCAGGAGTTATTGTTCTTTACACTATTCAGAGACCAGTGTTATTTTCAAGGCAAAGAATTTTCAAGCTATTTTTCAGTCTTTTTTTCCAGGCATAAGAAAAAAAAAACAACCATCAGCTGAATACTATTTGTATGAGAAATACTGTTTGAAAATTACAGAGTCATGGTTAAGAGGAGCATGTCTTGTCTCCAAGCCTGTGATTATATTTTTTCCATTTTCTTAACATGCTCATTATTGGATAATGCTGCTGTGGCTCATATAAGAAACACTTAGATCTGCTATGAGAAGTAATGGGGACTTTTTGAATGCTGTTAGTGTGTTCTGGTCTCTATGAGAGACAAGGAAAGGACTTACATGAGAGAGATGTCTTAGATTAGTATGAGCCACACTTGCTTTTTCCACACTGGACTTATTTGCCCAAAGTTCCCTTCCTTTTAGCACACGCTCCATGCCATAAGCTCATATGAGCAGCAAAGTCAGTATTCTTCATTTCCTATTCCTAATCTTCTTTCTCTTCTTTTTCTAGCCTTCTTCCTTCATATCATATCATATCCGTCTTCAGCAATGTCTTATCCTAATCTGTTTTTACTTCCTGCATTTTTCTGACTGTTTTCCAAAGTTACAGCTCTTGGTAATGACCCCTTGTTACAGATGCACTGCATCACAGGGAGCACTGGGATATATAAAAAGAGATAAACTCACAATGTGTTCTTTAATTGTTACTGTTCAGTGTCCTTTTCTTGATATTTCCCCCCTGCTGTGTGTCCAGTAGCATCCAGTTAAGCCAGTAGCTGAGCATTTCCATTAAAATCAGTGCAAAATCAGCAAAAAATACCTACCTGAGGGAGATATATAGCATTGCATTGGAATTAGAAGTTACATCTCCTTAGGGACCTATTGGCTTTTATTTCCGTTTGCCTGATTTTGTAAGGTGTGATAAATGTTGATGATATCATGGCACTGTAGTGAGGAGATAAAACTCCAGAGCAAATGTGAGAGCTGAACTGGTTGTGTCCAGGAGCAGAACACAGAGGTGATGTGATGCAGTTGTTGCTGGGTTTATTCCAAGATCTGCCTGAAGGGGCTGTGATCTGCCAGCCTCTATCTCCTGGTAGTGCTGCCCCAGTTCAGGGTCTCAACAATCTTCTGTGCAGAATCTTTGTAGTGGGAAAGAAGCTTCTTAATTTTTAATTCTCTTGATGTCAGCGCTAAAAAGATCCTTAAATTACTTTTATTAACTTGAAAACAAAACAAAGCAAAAAAAAAAAATCGAGGAAGAGATGAATACACAGAGGGTATAACTTTGGAAAGTTGATTAGGAACTATAGAAAATCAGTTATAAATATCTTAAGAGACCTTACAAGTGAATCACCCAGACCCTTCAAAAATAATTGATCCTAACTGTAGTTTTGTAGAGGAAGTTGCTGAGTAGAAACGTTTTTCACATTTTTCAAGTGATAATCTGGGATGCAGTCATGTTAGCAGACTTGTCCAAAACACAGACAGTTTCAGAAGGAGATTAAGAGAGTAAGAATTCCTGGCTCTTAGCCCTGCATTCAGACTGCTTTCCCTGACAGAGAA
The DNA here is from genome assembly GCA_023637945.1 of Phaethornis superciliosus. Lineage (NCBI taxonomy): Eukaryota > Metazoa > Chordata > Aves > Apodiformes > Trochilidae > Phaethornis > Phaethornis superciliosus. Next base: position 28,518,170 of record JAJQWJ010000007.1, read on the forward strand.
GAGGAAACCACAACACACCAGGCACTTGAAGTACACTCCATTAAAGAGAACTTGAGACTTTTAAATTAGACCCTTTTGCAGCAAGGTGCTTTCAGCATGCACTTAATGTTGGGTGATTTATGCAATGAGTTCACATGTTTTCCACGGGGTTACTCACACTTAATGTTATTTGTTTGCTGAATCAGGGCCTAATCAGATCTTCTTTTAAAACTTCCTAGTTAATTAGCGATCTCATATCATCTTGTGCCCAGAGCAGTTTCCAAACTGGCATTTTAGAGCCTGTGGGTACAGTTAGCTTAAACTAATCAAGATAAACATTAGATTTGGAATGCTAGTCCTATCTAGATTGCATGGTAACTAAAAATACGGTTTGAGTAAGCACCATCGAGTGCAAATAACTTTGAAGAACTGAAACTGGCCTGCGTGTGTGATCTGAGAGATGCTGAAGATCAGGAAGAAAAGCCAATAAACAAGAAATATACTGACATTAAACAATAAACCACTTATTTATGACAGTTTTTTGACACAAGGTTTCATAGTAAATAGGGACTAGTATTTTTCTCCAGGTATTGTAACTTGGTTAAAACTTAAGGTTAATTTTTCATATAAAGTAGAGGCATCAGATGATGGAGGAAGAGGGGTGGGGTGTTCCTAGTACATGACAGAAAGTTGGTGTTTGGTTCTTGTCTTTACTTTAAATGGCCTGTTGGACCATGGGCAGATCTCTAAAGCGTTTTGTGCCTCTGTCTTCTGCTTCACATTTCATTTACCCTTTCATTGCATATCCAGAGTTTTGGCTTTTTCTTGTCATTTGTAAGATTGCCCACTTCCTTTGCTTTCACATTGGTTGATTGAAGGAGACCAGTCCTAATGAACTAAATAATCCCAGTTACACTTCAGAAGCACCACAGAGTAAATTCAGATGAAGCGGTTAAAGAATGAATGCCCTCTTGACATCATTGTAATGTTTTGTATATAATAGTAAAACTGTAATTTTTTTGCTTGGCATTGGTGCTGATGTTGTACTATGCATTAAAACTGAAAGCCTGAGGATCTATTCAAAGTTCATCTTTGTCATGTAGGGTTTCAGTTTCAGTGTGATGTAGTTTCAAAATCTCCCTTAGGAAGTATGAAAAAATTTACTCATTGGGTTAAATTCTTCTGTTAATTTGAACAGCAATAGAAGTCTGTGTAGATTATTTTAATCTCTGTTTTACCAGCAGTTCTCTGTGGTGGAGTAAGATGACATTTTACAATGTACCAAAGTTGTCTGCATTTTTGACACAGATACATGGCATTACTAAGGTTAAATGAAAGGAACCTGAGGGAACTGAATATGAAAAAAATATTTAAGAGAGAAAAATGTCCTTAGCATAGGTAAAATGACAGCCATCCATCACTGAGACTGCAATAGATGGATTTTTTTTTTAATGTCCTGGACTTCTTGCAAAATAGTCCTGGAACTGTATCAAACTATTCAGGAAATCTCTGTATGGCAAGAAGTATCAAAATGCATTATAAATCTTGCACCATTTTTCAAGCTGTCATATGAAGCACTGCTAAGGTATAGAGGAGTTTCCAAATATCCTCACTGTCAGCCTGCCTCTGATTGTTGAACTGAAATTTTATCAATGTTATCTGTAGGGAAGCCTGAGCAATAAAGGTTCTGAATGCTTGCTCTCACCTTGTGCAGCCAGCCAGTAGATCCAGTGCTACTGGTCATGAATATTCACCCCCAGGAATGCACACAATCCCTGCATAATGCATCAGTAGAACACTTGAATGCCTGTTTCAGTACAGGATTTTTTTTTACTGGTGCATGAGCAGATGTTTACGGGGATTGTGTTATTGAGGGTGTAGCTATTTGGCCAGCAGTATGCAGCTGCCCTAATGCAGAACCTAAAGTACCATTTGCAGCTAGAACTCGATAAATTAATCTCTGGTTTGTATACCTGTATGTTAATTTAAGACATGTAAATACCTCATTTGTAATTTCATTCAAATGCAAAGACAGCTGAATGATTTCTCCTGAAAATAATTGCAGATGTGAAAAGGTCCTTAGCAGTATTCCCTGAAAATACAGCAATAAACCAGATGCCTAGCTAATTTGAAATTAGCTTGAAATTTTAGGTCTTCAAGGTTTTCAATTCCACTCAGCTTGATGGAGGGTTTCTCATTGCACTGCCTAGGCTTTGCATTTGAGTCTACGTGTACACCAATATTTTAGAAGTGTAAAGTACGAGTAGTTGTCAAAGCAGTTTATGAAAATACAGCAGACACTCCAAAAAGATGATGGACGAATCAATTAAGGGGATCCTGCACTGATTCCCTGTCTTGTGTTACAGAACTGGGAATCTGGAGATAAGAGTAGGTGTGGTATAATTAAAGAGCTTTTCAATTTAATACTCCAAACTTTGAGGTCTGCATGATAGATTATCAGTCATTTTCCCCAGATTTTATTATATGCTGTACACAGTTCAACATTTTCTGAAGAATAATAATTTAAATGCTCTGGAATATAAAAATACATTTTTGATTCGATGTATACTTTACTTGATTTGAAGATGGAGAATAAAGTTAGCTTTTGTAGTCTTTTCTCTGGCTCCTTGTGGGTAACACATGATGTGTCCCACTCCAGACATGAGAAGAACAAGTGTAGGGTCCATGGTACTGGTCCCCAAGGGTATTGCTGCTTTTGGCAGTCCAGCTCTCCCTTCTGTCCTTTGAGTAAAGAATTAGCAGTAAAGAAAGAAAATCCCATTCTCAGTTAAACTTGTGTGAACTCATTGGCTTCACTCAGGTTAAAGGGTTTTTCACTGTGTGGGAGTTTTAACTGCAGACATAACTTAACAAAGCTGGAAAAAATTTATAGAAAATACTAAGTTTTGAGCTTTGGAGTAATTGAGCAGGCCTTGTGAGCTTTTGATGGATAGTTTTGATTCATCAGTCCTCTTTTTCTCCCTTCTAAAGATACAGTTATGTTGAATTGTGGGTATTTTTTTTGTTTGTGTTTTTTTGTTTTGTTTTGTTTTGGGTTTTTTTGTTTGGTTTTTGCTTTTTGTTGGCTCAAAGGATTTGTTACCTCAGCTGTATTTTTGTTTGTTTGGCTGTTTTAAATCAAACCATGTCGCAAAGGTTCCCTGCAGGGGTGACTGGGGGCATCCAAATACACTCAGAATAGATACTGGATGTTACTTTGCTGAAATGTATGTGGTAGAGATGCTCCCTCATGCAGATAATGATGAGATGCCAATGAAATTGTACAGGTGGGAAAAATAGATCTATGGTATAGAAGTGGCTCAAACCAGCTGTTCTTTGAGAAGATACTTATGGGTTTTTCTTTTGCATTTAATGCCATACAACTTCAGTAAGGAGATGCAGAAGGTTGCTGCCTGCAGTTACAATGGCAGTAATGCTCATGGGACCGAGATACATTATTAGCTAAAGTGAGTAAGTGAACTGGATAGTGAAAAGCTTCTCTGTATTCCTGTGTGAGGGGTATAATAATAATAATTTGCATTTTATTTTTACTTTGTAAGAAACCTCTAGTTCCTGAGGAAATACTGTTACTAGTATTGGTCTTCTCGTTCTTCATCATGAGCAATTTTTATCAGTATAGTGGGATTTTCAGCATTTCCATTAATGAAGAAGTGGTTTGAAAACCTGTAGATCCTTGCAAGCAGTGTTTCATGCAGCCTTGCAGAGGGCACACATACAAAGTAGACTACAGCAACTCAACAGGCTTGAGGTAAAATTTTGCATGATTTACTTGACATAGGATTCAGGAGGGTTTGAGCAATCATTTAGTGTTGAATAACAGAAGTGTAGGAATTGCAGCCAAACAGCTTTAAGGTGCTTGAGGAGAATGAAGGAGGTTGCCCATGACTGAAGGAGTCAGGAGGTTTTAGTCATTTAAAAATGTGGGTGGGACTGTCATCACCAGCCCCCACTGACCATCAAAGCCCATTCCCACAGCCCATAGGGAAGGCTTTTTTTGCCAGAAGTTGTATAATCACACCTAAACCACCCCATTGCTGTGAATGTCTGGCAGGTCCTTTCACACAGCAGCTTTCTGTTGGAACTGTGTAAGCATCTTTGAGCTCCAAGTAACTAAACATTGTTATTATCTAGTGGTTAGTAGCTTATTGCTCGTGTTTATGTCTACAGACAAGACCAAATGTATTTGTATTTCAGCACAGAGGCAAATTATATTGGGATGCTTTGGCAAGCATTTATAGATTGACTAATAGCTCCCATGACATAAAGAACCATGTAAAAAGAACATATCTTGACATGGCCCACACAAATATGTTTGATGAACCTGAGAATGTTTTGTATGTAGAGACCTTCAAATGTTTTGTCTGATTGTCACAAAATAATAATGATATATCCAAGTTGCCATCGTTTTCCAAAATGCAACAGTAACAATGAATAAGGAATCAAATCTTCCCAGAGTCTTGCAGACTGATGTAATATGTTTAAATATGTAAACTCTGTAAGTGGCCCTCATGATTTGAAGGAAGTCTATAAAAAGATATTGAACATTACTCTCATTTGCCATGAAGGGAGGGTCCTGCTCAGCATTTTGGTGTGCTTGGGGTGGTCACTGGTGCCTGTGTGGCATCCCTGACTGTGTGCTCAGTGCTACTCTCCATTTTTCCAAAGGTTACACTGAGGCAAAGACCATGCCAGATGCTGGCTCTGGAGTCCCCATCATCCACAGGCTGGCTCAGTGTGTGATTTATGTTGTTAAACAGCAGTTTAGTGCTGGTGGGAGCCCTGGAGGCTGAAGTCATTTATTTATGCAGGGAGTCATCCTGCACACAGCAGCCCAGCATCTGGCCTCACATGAGGAAGCACCCAGGGCTGCCAGCACAGGACCCAGCAGTCCTGGGCCTTCTGGTGATTTTCTGACATGGAGCTGTGCCCAACAAGGCTGGCCAAAGGCCACTAACACTTCTCCTGTCCACCTGTGCTTCCCAGGCTGAGCTCAGAGGACATTGCTGCCCTCAGGGTGGGCAACTCAGGCAGCCCCAAGCCATGGCCACGGTCCCAGCTGCCACAGAGCCTTGCAGGGTGGCTGCAGAAACACTGGAGTTTTCCATATAAGCAGTGGCCAGAGTGAGAATGTACGTGAATGGCATGGGAGGTGTCTCCTAAATGAGAACAGAAAAGATGTTTTGGGAAAATCTGGAAAACAGGGATGCTATAGTACAACCTTAAGGCAGCACAGGGCTATTGTGTCCCGGAGACCTGAGACAGACTTGAACTGATGGCATGGAAGTGGCTGTGGGCTTCCCCCAGTGCTTTGAGCAGTCCCACTCTGCCAGAGGAATTGCTATAATGTGAATTTTCATTTGTCATAACTGCAGTGCTGGCAAAGAGTTTTCTAAGGCAGGCATGGATTGGCCAAACTGTTAATGTATGGGCGGTTTCTTTTCTTTGTCCAGTCCATATTCTCCTTCTCACTGGAAACAAAAATGTTTACAGTTGAGCTGGATTACCAAACTGCCACTGATGTTATGAGGAGTGATGATTTAGCATTTATTTATCCCCACCTTTTAGGAAATGATCAACAATGATCTTTCTGACAATTTTCACCCACTATTATTTAAAGGAGAGAGTAAAAATTTCATGTTATCGTGGCTTCTTGTTTTTGTCTCAGAAAGCAATTAAAAGTTTAATTAAAATCAGCACTGTCTTTATTGGCTACAACTGTAAATATCCTATAATGATCAGAGATGTGTCTGCAGCCTTTGGAATTGTGAATAGTGAACTGTTGCCAAACACTGAAATGAAGGAAAGTGTTGGCATGCATTAGAGACCCATATAAATGCTAAATTAAATCTTTTAGATTGGATAACAATCTCCATGTTTTTAAAAGACTATTTTAAGTGTTTCTGTCTCAAAATAAAGCAAGGAGGCAAAGGGAACATCATATATTTTAGACAGAACAACATTACTCATCAGACCTTTAACGTTAATGATCACAAGTCTTTTAAATGACTCTCTGAGCAATGCTGTAATGTAAACCATATTTTCAGCTGAAGATTTAGGACAAATAGAGTCAGTTGCTACAAGACAGAAGTAAGCTTCCAAGAATCAGTGCCATCCCAGTGCCTGGCACTTCCATGGGAAGAAGCAAGTCACTTGTCCTGTAAATTCTCTTATCCCCATTACACTGAAGTCCTGATTTAAAGATCTGTAGATTATGAAATTAGATTATGTTTATTTTTTTTTTAAACTGTAATAGTTTTTTTTTAAATAAAGATGTCTTATATTTTAATTTATGTCTTTAAGGAGTTTTTAGTATATATTATAAGCAGAGTCTTGTTCAGGAGAAACATTGTTTTGAGGAGGAAGCTCTACCAGCATGTCCTGGGTCTAAGCAAGTGCAGATATATAAATTTAAACTACTGTGGATATACATTGGAAAACTTCCTCTGATTAAATCACAGGCTCAGTAGCTAACCTCTCTGATTAAAGGAATCTGCAGAGCCAAGGAACTTCTGCATTCATGAGGTGCCAGGCTGTTAGCAAAGTAAAGGAATTAAAGACAATCTAAAAAAAAAATCTCTTGGCCCCTCTATTTTGCATCCTTGAGTCTGAGGGTCTCACCAGGCCTGCAGGAGAGGAATGTCCTTCACTTTTAAAGAGCATCTCAATGTTACACAATGGATCTCACCGGGATGTCATAAAAGCCCTTTTGGTCCATGTTGTGGGATTTAAAGCTGCAGGATGCAAGTGTTTGCCTTGTTTGTTGTGTTTTTTTCATGCAAAAAAGGAAACCTCAGAATTGTGAACAATTACTAATACTAAACCATCAGTGTGTGGTAAAAATAACATTAGAACTGGTAGAGCTATAGCTAAAGAGCTGTTCTTGCTCAGTGGCTCATATTATGTCTGCTAAAAGCTCAACCATTCTGCAGTCTGTATGTACACAGAGACTGTTGCTCTGGGCAGAGCTGTTATTCAAGGGCACACAAATCATGCTTTCTGTTTTTTCCATTCCACCCAGAACCTGCCCTCCCAGGAGGGCCCATTGCAGGAGTTGGTTGGTGTGAGAAGTCAGAGGCACAGAGAGAGAAGAGAATGCATTTTATTTTCTGTGCATGGGTGCTCTGCTTAGGGCATGATTCTGCAGTTTGCTCTATATCAGAAGGTAATTTCTTTCATGAAATTTGTTACTCGATTACAGAGAGAAGTCCAGATTTCATTCTGTCACTGAGACAGACATTGTTCAAGTGTAGTCCCATGCTTCTGGACTTCTTTTGTTAATCATTATCACAGAAAATCCTGAACAGGTCAAAAAACTCATCTCTCAGAGACGAGAAAGTAGAAACAGTTATTTGGCCAGTGATGCACAGGAAGAAATCTGAACAAAAATCCTTGACCTGAAATTTGGGAAATGTAGGGGTGTATGCTTTGAAACGTGTACCATATATGTGGGAGAGAGCAAAAGAAAAACTGAATTTTAAAGGAATTCAAAATTGAAATCTTAGGTTTGTGGCTTGGACCATGCACTGGTGAAGTTTCTTCCCAGGGAAGTGTTGCAAGTGGCCTTCAGGCAGTAAGTTTTGTTAAGCATAAACTTCATAAGCACCAGGAGTGTCTTGGCAGTAATAGTAACACAATAGGATCTTCAACAATGTCAAACTTAAAAAAAATTTCCTAAATGTTCTCTGCCTATAGTTGTAAACATACCTAAATTAAACTGCTGATTCTTCCTATCAGGAAGAGGATATAACCAGACACAAGGTTTTTAAGGTGTCCAGGATTTCATCATCCTTTCTGGCAAGTGATAGGGATCATTTAAAAAAATGTAGTCAGCTGGAAGCCTTACACAGTGTTGCAAACCTCAGGCTTTCAAAAATTGTGGGTTGGGTTCACCAGTGCCTTAAGAGTGAGATTTGCAAACAGTATACATTTGCTTGCTTTTTGTATATGTATTCTGGATTTAGAACTCTAGGATCTGTCCTTTTAATCTTAAATTGATAAGCAATTTCCAATCAAAGTTTCAGGAGACTTATGGTAAAATCTGGAGCAATCCAATCTCTATTTTATGGTATGTTAAGTACAATATGAATAATAATACAGAACTGAAGTTTTCTGTGTCATGTATGTACTTCCAGATGAGATACAAATGGGGTTTGTTGATATTCATCCAACACAATGCTCTGATCATAATTGTATGCATTAATATTTTGCGGGGTTTTCTGAGATAAAATTTTGGAGTTTGGGAACAAATTAATCTGGGTTATTTGAGTATATTTAATATTTGAACACATTCAAATAGACACTTGGGGAACCTGCAGAGCTCTGGATATTTTCCATTTCTTGTAGGATCTCCAAGGCCAAATTAGAGCAAAAAACATCGTTAAAAAGCCACACAACTGCCACAATTGTCTCTCACCAACCTGTAATTGCAAATAGTGCCCAACAATTTGCCCCACTGACCTCCACTAAAGGCAAATGAGCATTTATTTGGCACTGTGTTGCAATTTGTCCTGTGTGTTTCTTGTGCATTGAACTCTTTATTCTTTCTGCTTTGTTTCTGTGTTTTTGGAGGAGTCCTGAGTTGGTCGTGTTTGCCTGGAAGTTAGAAAAACAGGAGAAACAGGAATTTAAAACTGAAGCAGGAATATATTAATGGAAAAAATCCATTTGAAGCCACTGGGGAATTCTTACTGTCACTTGAAATGGCTGTTTTGGGGGAGGATATTACAAAGGCCTGGATTTTTCTTATCCTTGAGCTGGTTGCAATCTAATCCAAGCAGCTCAATGTAAAAGTGCATTTTTGGCCTTAATTGATATTTTTATTAATGGCAGTGCACAACACATGTGAACAATCACATTTTGCTTTGACGGAGTGAAGCACTATGTTAAGTTTTCATCCTTACCATGAACTGTAAACATCTCCTTGGCCAAGAGGAGCTTGGATGTTTGAACCAGAAGCTGTCTTGCCATGGGGGTGGGAAGGGAGCTCTCTTCCTTGCCGAGAGCAGCAATATCACTGGTGGTTTGGGGGGCATCAGCAGGGGCTGGTTGCAAGAATTGTAGATTTTATGGGTCTAATCCCATAGCCTGCCTAGCTTTGGACCCTCAGTGGAACAGAGGAAGTTGTCTGTGTGTGAAAGCCAGGTAGGACTAGACCCTGAGATAGTTTTAATGTTAGCTGCCTGTTTGTGGTTCAGTATCAGTATTAACTGTGAAGAGAGAGAGTCCTTAAGTACCTAGGGATGCTAAAGCTCCTGCTTGATGCTTACTACAATATATCCTCCCTAGTAATTTGCTTTAAGAATGTTAAATCCTTTGTATTTCTCTCTGTCCGAAGATGACTTTTCATTGGAATCCCAAACCATGAGCAGTGCCTCCACTACTGGTGGTTTTTCCTATTCCTTTTAGCCCTGGAGCAAGCTCATGTCCAGCCAAACAGGACTTTTGCCAGAGAATGCTTCCATCTTATTCAGAGCTACACTGCCCTCTGCTTAAAGGGGCAACAAAAAAAGAGAAGGATCTCAAAAGAATCAAAATTGAATCTTACTTTTCTTATCCACAATGAAAATCAAGAGTTTGTCCACTTGTTGTTGCCAGGGTGAGGGCAGCAGGTGGTGGCTGGAGAAGCTGATGTGGATGCTGAGAACCATCTGTGCTGCTGCTTTGGGTTTAGATTCTCTGAAAAGCTTTGGGTAGAAGAGCATTGCCCTGAGACTTCTGCCACAGACTCTGGACCTGACTAAACCAGTGCTGACATAGGTAATAATATAATATATTACAGGAAGACTTGCAGGCTTTCTGCAGTGAATTCCATCACTTGAATTCCACTCTTCCATTTCAGTACTGTCTCCAAACCTGAGAGCACAGAGGGTGAAATCAGGAGGGGAAAACTGTACCTTTTCCAAGCAGCAGTTATGGTTTGATTTAGAGCTGACTCTGAAAGGCAGGAAAAAACTCCCCAAGAAACAACAGAAAACTAAAAGAAATCAAAGCAGAATGCAACCACAGAAAGAAGGGAGGGAGGGAGGGAGGGAGGGAGGGAGGGAGGGAGGGAGGGAGGGAGGGAGGGAGGGAGGGAGGGAGGGAGGGAGAGAAGGAAAGAAGGAAGGAAGGAAGGAAGGAAGGAAGGAAGGAAGGAAGGAAGGAAGGAAGGAAGGAAGGAAGGAAGGAAGGAAGGAAGGAAGGAAGGAAGGAAGGAAGGAAGGAAGGAAGGAAGGAAGGAAGGAAGGAAGGAAGGAAGGAAGGAAGGAAGGAAGGAAGGGAGGGAAGGGAAGAAATCATGAATGGAATATAAAGTAATTTTCTCTCTGATTTTCAATTTAAAAAATATTAAAAAACAAAATTATTTTGACAGGCTGCACCCAGAGGGTGGAAGTAAATAGTTCCTTTTCAAGCTGAAAACTGGTCAGAAGTGGGGCACTGGAATAATTTCCCCAGGGAAGTGCTGGATTATCTGACATTTGACTCTTAAGGTGCAGCTGGACAGGGTGTTGGGCATAGACCATGCTTTTGCCAAGGAAGGTTGGGCAAGATGATCATTGAGGTCCCTTCCAATCTTGTATTCTATGAAATTTCATAATAACCATAATAATAACAACCGTATCAGTTTTATCTTATTTAACCCATTTTATGTACTTGTAGTGGGAAAGGATTGTCCTTGTATGCACTCACTTCTTTATTTATTTATTGGTGTACTTAGTGTTTATGGGGGTGCAGCATAATGTTGACACAAGCCAAGCATCATATGCAAACATTGCAGGCTCCCCACACCAGCATTCATGGAGGGAAGGGTCTGAGCTGTTTAGGGCATTTAGAGCTCCCACTGGAATAAGGTTCTGCCATCCAGCACCTTCCACCTATATAGTTTTTTCTTTAAATCTATTTGCAGTGTATCTGCCTGTCCTTTTAAAATAAATTTCTCAATACTTACCTTTGTTTTCAGAAAAATGAGATCATTGGTTCTGATAGTTGAGAGTTTCAAAAGAGAAAAACCCACACTAATTTTCTTCATGTAGTTGGTTTAAAGAAATGAGCAATGACATTCTTTTTATTATTACTGCTTTATTCTAATGCATATATCTCTTTTGAAGTTGTTGGTGGCCTATCGTGATAAATAATTTTTTTAAGTTAGCTTGCCTGTGGGAGAAGAAAACTTGTGATAATCTGGCTGTGCAATCATCAGGCCAAACCTATGGTGCGAGATGAAAATGCTGAGAGCAACTGCTGGTGGGCAGAAGGAGCACAAATGAAGGCACAGCTTGGGTGGGAAGGCATGAAATGGGTTAAGCTTTGAGATGTGGAAATGTCCTTCCTCCATGAGTGCAGATGAAGTTTATCTGGACCCTGATGTTGACAGGACAGAGCCAAAATGCACACATCCAAGGCTGCTCTGCACTGGGCTGTTACTAACTTGTCCCCTTGAATCCTTCTCTGAGTCTGTGAGAGGAGAAGTGCCATGGTCATGGTTGCCCCATCATGTGAAAGCTCAAAGCTCTGAGTGCTGAGCTCACTGGGGTTTTAAGAAAAGGAATAGCTTAGATACATCCAGAGGCTGCTGCTGTGTCTGTTCTCCTTTTCCTCCTTCCAGTGCTGTAAATTACAGGGTTGCTCTGAGTTTCCTCCTGGTTCATCACTCTTAGTGCACAAGTGTTTCAATTAATTCAAACTATAAAGTCAGAAATCCCTCTGAACCAGTTCCTCCTTGCTCAGTTTTGCATACAGTAAGGCAAAGTAAAATAGGTACTACCATGTGAAATACTCTTCTCACTGTGTCTGTGCTGACCCTTCATGACCAGCCAGCTGGCACCCCAAGAAGAGTTTTAGTCCTTCTTGAAACCTGTGAAACACTTCACAAGTTCACACAGCCTTAGTAGCCAGGTCTTGCCAAGGTTGGCTGGGATCCACGCCACCTTGCATGTGTGTAGTTCAGGATGCCAGACTGAGCAGTGCATTTGGAGCTGATTGGTGGTTGTGTATTTACCAAAAAAACCCCTGTCTGATTACATAAATTCACACCCTCTTTGTGTGTCATTATTAAACAACAAATTAATCTCTCAGTTTCCATGATATGTCTGCTCTGGGATGGGGAGCACAGATCACTGTACACAATCTCAAGGTCTAGTTCTCAGCTAATACAGGCAATGCTTTAGACATATCTGCTAGGAGGGAAACACAAAAATATAATTATTAATAATTAGGGCCAATTTGGGGATCCGACATCCTGTATGTGCACCAGCCCAGCCCAGGGATCTTTAAGAAAGTCAGAAAACTCTGACTAAAATAGATTTAAGAACCTTAACACAGTTAAGATATTTTAGTTCTTCAGCCTTTGATATTTACATTCTATAGTTTCTTGTAATCATGCTCTCAGTCCTAAATTTAATCTCTCAGTGATAAGGCCAGGCTCTGTACCCTCCATCTCACCAAATGGAGGGATGATGAATGGCTCTTTGGAAGACGGTGGTCACATAAATATTGAAGCCATCCTTACCAGCAGTAGAATAAGCTCAATTAGAAACACTTACCTGGCAAGGTAGGAAAGGATTTCAGTTTGGCTCAGTGACATCTTCTGTCTCTATCCAAAGCACAGAGCCAAAGTATTTTGATTTTGCTAGTGCTGAAGAAGTCAGGCCCCCCCAACAAGATCACCAGAAGTTCTATTTTAGAAATGGTCTGGTTTTGCCTTCTGCAAAGATAAGAGTTTAAAAAAATTTATGAAGGAAGCATATGTCTTACAGGGCCCATAAATCAGTCTTGATGGGGCTTCTGAGACAAATTTTGCAACTGGTGTCTGCATTCTTTCCATTCCACTTATAGGTGAATGGGAGAGCTACAAAGTTTTAATAGCAGGGCTCCTTTCCAGTCTTTTATGTGTTTATATCACATAGAGGCCTCCCAGACACCTATCAAAAGTGATCTTAGAATTCTGCCCAAACTGGCCCATATATCCATCAATATTCTTCCCAGAATTTGAAAAAACATGGAAAAACTGAGTTTACAGGGCATTGGGGTACAGTGGACTTTATACAGACATCTATTTTAGATCTACTCCTCAGCTTTTTTGCACCTTCTGCAAAAATAATGATAATAAAACCCCTATCTGTATCAGGAAAAAGTAAACTAAGTCTAGCTCACTCTGCATTTTGGTGACTTCCTCTTTGCCAGATACATGTAGGGCTAAATTCTGCATGGGTTGTTTGAAGGATCAACACTACCCAGGTTTCATGTCTTTCACTCCAGGGATGCTCATAACTGCAAAGCCCCTGACCTAATCTGCAGTGGGTTCTTAGAAATACTTGAGCTATCATGGGTACCAAAGCAGCCTCACTGCAGCAGAAAACCATAAGTGAATTCTGAGCTCTAGTTGTTCCAGGACTCATAAAATCTCATTTGCACTGCAGAAATATTCTGTGACTTGTTTGAAGTGGATACAGGTTTGTAATAATCAGGCAGAGAAGCAAATGCAATCCTGATGAGCCATAGCAAGTGTGCAGGTATTCAGGCATTTAGATTTACTTTGGTAAATTATCAGCTTCATCATTTGCTGTTTGTGGAGTGTATGAGTCCTGACTGAATAGGTCTAAAATATTCATTGCTCTCTCAAGTGTCCTCCCTCTGATCTACAGATCATTGTACTGAAATTGTCCTACAAGCAAATGTATTTCCAGTTGTTCATTCCTCAGTGTCCAAACAAACCTCTTCTGCTGGCAACTGCAAAGACATGAAGACAAGGATCTTAAAGTTAAAATATGCCCGTGTGATGGTTCAAATTAATGCTTAGTTATGAGTTGAGAAGTTGGGAGTGGTTTGTGTTTTTGTTTTTTTTTTTTTTATTCTAGCAATCCATCAGCATGCTTACTTACTGCATTTCAGCTGTAGCCTGATAAAATGAAGATTCTTTTCTTAACTCAGGATCAGCTCTGGTGAACTTCAACCATATGTGTGTATATGTATGGGAAAGTGAAAGAAAAAGGAAATTTTAAGGGAAGCACTCAATGATCAGAAAGTTAGAAGCTGCACTGGTGACAGTACTGAACCTTTTTCCTTCAGACAGTAGTGGTGGAGGCTGGCACAGGGCAGTTGATTGAAGAAAATGACACTGAAGTTACTGAAAACATCCAGCAAGCTGGCAGTTTATTAGGTCATGGTGATAGCCATGGTGATGCATGTCTCTAAATCAGTTTGCTTAGAATTAACTGTTTGATAAAAACTTGTCATTTGAACGAGAAGTAAGGATATTTAATTTGTGTGATCAGAGGTTAGATAATACTAAATCAAGGTGACTGTGCTCACAGATGGGAATGCTTAGTCACAACCCTGCTGCTCCTGGAGGCTGTAAGTCTATCAGTACATTTGTTTTCTTACAAATGATAAGGAAACAAGATATCCTCTACAGAAGCATTGATTAGGTATAACTTTCTCTCCTAATGCTTTGAAGTACATCTGATCCTTCATAAGAACTTGTATCTACCTCTCAATTTAATGGAATACTTTAAGCAATTCAAGTTATCCACAGGTAGTACAGAATCACCGATAAAAAGCTGATAGAAGTGTCTCCTTCAGCAGCAAAATTTTTTCTGTTACTGAGTCTTGGAGAAGGAGGAGAAATGGATGCTGACGTTGAGAGAAAATCCCGCTGGTATGCTGGATGCATTCACTGCAATTAGTCAAGGAGCTATCAGCAGGAGTTCTTACGTTTCTTTTGTCTGTGGCATCTTGAGAATATCCTTTCCCAAAGTACAATAAATTTGATGAGGTGAAGAATAGTACAAGGAAATTCCAGATATGAAATACAGTGTTTCTTCAGTATTGGGAGGAGGAAAATACTGAGGCTTGTAAAACCATGGAGACTGTAACATTAGCTCAGACCAGTAATCCCCCTTCAGTGCAAATTTCTGGTGGTTTTTTCTATGTTTTTATTTTTATTTTAATAGGTCCTTTTTATTTATTTCATCCCTGCTTATTGAAAAGGAAGTGCATATAAAACATGTTATAAAAGCAGTGGTGCTTTTCATTTCAGTGTATTATATTTGTCATATAATTATCAATCTATATAGGTGGAGCAGTTTGATAGCATGCTCTATTTGCATCAGCAAATTGAGAAATGGAGGTTTCTATCAGCTTGAATATCTACTTTTTCCTTAGTTAGTGCAATCTTGCACTGAAATGGAAGTAAAACTAGATAGTAAACTAACTTAATCTTAGGGGAAATGAGTTTTCACCTAATGAATACGTGTATGCAAAAAATCCAGTTATCTAGCCTGATGAGTGCATTGACACAATGTTATGATTCATAAAGAAAGGCTCATAAAAACATTGTCAATTTGGGTCAGAATTGGAACAATTTGAACTTTTAAAAACTGACATACCCCCTCTTAAAAGCCACAATAAAGTTTGTAAGGCCAAATGATTTGTCAGGAAAAACTGCATCTGGCTCAGGGACTGCAGTCTGGGCCCCCCTGAGTCAGGGCTGTTTAGTGGGTCACAACAGCAAAAAGAAAATATCCTCTATTGTTGGACATTTTCAACAGAGCAGGAGTGGAAGAGAATTTGTGTCTGGAGAGGAACAAATGGAGGAATTACAGGAGGAAAAAAGGGTTAGTTTCTGGGCCTTGTAATCAGCTTTGATGATGCATTTAGAGGTTCACCACTGTGCAAGCTGTAATGGGTTGATGGGTATCAGAGCGTCCCTTGGCATATGCACAGGCTGTGATGTAGCAGTGCATCCACATCCCAGAGCAAAGAACTTGTCCTTCATTTCTGTCCTCTGAAGACCTTGTTGCTGACTGAAACGGTATTTGAGTTCATACCTCAACATACTCTTTTGCAACCTCATAAAGAAAAAGTTTAAGCAAAAGCCATGTATGCAAACTCATGAAAAATCTCTTTGGCCTTGAATCATTCCTCCCTCTGCAGATGTTGCTGAGGACATTCTTGCAAAGGCTGATATTGTGTTGCTTCCAGACTGAGCCATTTTAGGATTGTGGTTAAATATCATATTGTTGAAATTACTGCTGTTGATATTAAATTGGCTGGATGGTGACTTTTGCTTGAGGTTAGCACAAGAATAAATTCCTTCTCTAACAATTGCTTTCAGGTTCAGCGCCACTAACATTGTGCAGCAAATCTGTTCTGAATGTGCTTAACTAAACCTCTTGGCATTAACAGATGTGTTGCTTCCACTGGTGTACACAAAACAGACCTTTCAGAATTTCTTTGTTTTGGGAAATCTGGACTCTTGAAATCAAAGGGGTGAGCTGAATGTTTAGAATAGATTTACATATATTTTACGTCTTGCCCTGTGGAAATACTGTACTGTCTCTTAGGTGAGATACCTTTAAATTGATGTCCAATACTGTTCATGTATCATAAAATTCAACATCTCAGTACAGTGGAATATTCTTCACTAATTTTATATTAATTTAAAACCTGCTAGTGCCAGCAAAGGACCCCGAAAAGTACTTTGCTACCCAAAGTAATTTACTACAAATTACTATTTACTACAAACTAAGCTTGGAGATATGCAAGAGAAATGCAATGCTCTGCTCTACTATTTCTCATTGCTTGAAGCAATGTTAGAACATTTCCTTCTTGGTTCTTCTGTTTGGGAGGTATGATGAAGAATATATTGCTGTGTATTTGTTATGCACTTGTAATTTTCACAACGCTGTAAAATACTGCAATAATCCATTCCTTTTCACAGCTTTAAAAAAACCCAAACAAACTCAGAAAAAAGAAATAAGCACCTGAGTCAGTATATAGATAAGTTGAGCAACCTGGCTCAAGGAGCCAGAACATCTCTGTAGAAAAATTACATGTTCATGAAAGCTAAGTTCTGATCTTGGAGAAGATAGGAGCCTTTTGGAGAGGTCAGTACGAATGGGGAACATGAACTCTCTGCACCAGTGTTTGGGTGAGGGGGCAACTGTTGGAGGTTTTGGGAATAGTAGCTGCAGGGCAGGAGGCAGGGAAGCAGACAGACAGGGGAGACAGGACCTGCATACCCTGGAGTTTGTCAAGCACATGGAGTGAAAGCAGGGGTGAGAGGTGGGCAGCCCCCAGTAAGTGAACTCATAGAGTACCCTGGTGTGATGCTCAAGGATGAGCTGTGGTGGTGTTGGGGCTGTGGCCTGTGGTTGACATTGGGTGCCTGCTTCAGGCAGTCTTAGCCATGGTGTTTAGCTCAAAGGTCCTCTGAAGGGATTTGCAGCAAGAATCCTTCTAGCAAGAAGTCCTCTCTTCTGAATGGAGATAGGCTGGATTGGAGAGGATCATAAAGCAGAAAGTGGTTTATTTTGAGGATGCTTTTCTGACTATTGTTTACTGTACTGATACATACACTCTCTTCTGTCTCTTTCCTCTCTTTTAATGCATCTCCTGCAATCTGCAGCATCCAAGTGACATTAGTTATGTTTAATGAAAAAAACTTTTGTATTCTGCCCCTCTTACAGCTTGACTCAAGTCTCTCTTTTCCTCCTTGAGCCATTACTAGTCTGACTCCAAAGGGGAAATAGGGATAATATGGGAGTCACTGTCCTAACAAACCCTTCCAGAGACCAAAAAAAAAGTGCAATTGCTTAACCAAGAGGGACTTAACATGTATTTTGTGTGCGCACGGCAATTTTGGGGTGTTCTCTTAGTAAAGGAGATTGCTTCATGACAAAGGCTTTCTAAAGGAGTTCACTGTTCATTAAACAGTGTCAGATTTTTATTTATAATGTGAAACTGAATAATTTGGTCCTTTCATTAACCTCTAAAAGTGCAATTGCCAGAGGTCTAAAAAATCAGAAGAGCTGAGGCCTCCCTAATAATTACAATCAGTTTCAAGCTTTAACTTATAAAAAAGAAACATGATAGTATTACGTGCAAAGCCACTATTAACTGTGTAAGTCTTTGTAATTAATTTTTTGTGTTCTACTAACAATCTTTTGCCTTAGTCATTTGCATTATAAATCTTTCCTGCAATGCCATGGCTTTAGAATTAAATCTTTAAATCTTTAAAATTTAATGTGATGAATGTATACATAAGTCCCTTTGTGCTGTAAACAACACTAGGAATCTTGATTGAATAACGAAACAGATCTTTTAATTCTTCTGTTGTTACTAGACTACCAAACACTGTCAAGAATTTTAACACCATCGTCCCTAGTGATGGATCTGATATAAATTGCTAGGCAAAAATCTTCTCAAAGCCCAAAGTTTTTGTGTTGTTTATAATGTCCTAGTTAGCTATTCACAAAGCGTCATCAGGTCAGATAAACCTCTGGCATGTTTAGAAATACCTGGGATGTGCAAACTGTGACATGTCTATACAGAGCAGAAGATGATGTATAAAAGGCTTTGCAAAATTTATTGATAAGGAAGTGAACAAATCCAGTTTCTTTTCTTAGCTCAGTTTCTGAAAGACCAATGCCATTGTGGTCATTGGGAGATACTGCCAGGTCTCTGGATAATAATTTTTGAGCCCAGTGGGAAAAGGCTGAGTTATATTGGTATTATTCTGCAGAGAAGCCCTATTGTAAAGGGCAGTTCTGAAAGCCCAAGCTGTAGAGAAAGTGTTGGATCGAAATGTGTATTACACTCCAGGGAACCCCTCTACAAGAGAGAAACCCGTAAGAGATGAGCATTGTTAATGCTAGTGTTAATTGTATTTAATTAGAGTATTAGGCTGGGAAGCTGTAAATCTGCTTGTTGTTTGTTTGGTTGTTTTTTCTTTCCTGACTCTGACCTTGACTTGTTTCAACTGCTTGGGAAATTTTTTCCCTCTTGAATAATCTTTAAAAGGCTTTATAAGTTTTGCTGCCTGTCCTGCTTATGGCAATAACATTATGCTTTACCTAGAGAAAAGTCATTTAGCTTTGTGTCATCCAGACCCACCTTTCAGTGGCATGAGTGTTCTCACTAACAGGGATCTTCCTGTAGACTATCTTGTTCAACCAAATGAAAGGGGCAGTGGTGTAACTTCTCCCTACAGGAAGCTTGATCCTAGCCTTAGCACAAGGCCCTTTCAGAGGTTAGGAGGGACAAAAAAATGCTCTTCTGTAACATCATATTACTGAAACATCATATTATTTCTAGGGAAGCACAAACACTAAATCATTGTTAAGGTTATAGTGAAATCTTTCCAAGTCAAATCAGTGGAAGCTTTGGGAAACCCAAGCTTTTAACATACTGATTGATTAATGAGAGTAAATCCTCACAAGGAGACTAAGGAACCATATTTGCTACACTGAAAGTTCAAATGCAGTTTACACTTTGATGAAAACAAGAGAATGTTAACAAGTCTGAGGATATCTCTCACTCGAAATCAAGAAACCATAAGCCTCTCCCTGACTCTCCTTTTCATCCATACTTCGGGCTCTTAACCTAATAGGAATTTATTGATAAGAACATTAAAAACCTATTGATAAATCGATGAGAGAAGCTGTGCAAAATGGCTGTGCCTGGGAAGACTCCCTTCTGGGCTGCATATCAAGCTGCAGAGACTTTCCATCCTCCCAAGCAACCAATCTGAAGAGCCATTAAAATTCATTCAGCAAGAGGTCAGTGAATATTTGATGTAACAATATATATTACTTAGTTTAAATGTGTGCAGATTTTTCAGCTACATATATATATATATATATATAAAGTGCCACTTTGGGCCAGTTAGGAGAAGCTCAGCCATCAGGTCTGGTTTTTTACAGCCTTGTTGTCCTGTGGTGGTTGGGGTGGGCTGTGGAGCTGGAGAGGCAATGGGAGCAGCAGCCACAGGTGAGGAGCTGCCCCCCCTGGGATGGGGCTCAGGGGAATCCCCATTGTGTCTTGGGGTGGGACTGCAGACCTAGTGACACCTGAGACATTCTGGCTGAATGACACTGAGCACACAGATGGGTTGCCCGCTGTTATTACTACACAATAACTGCACCAGAATGTTAGTAAGCTACACATGAAAGTATTTGAAACTCATATAGAAGAGTCTGTTGCCATGATCTGGTATCCATAAATATGGATTTATTTCTAGGTCTTATAACCCAATTTAGGTGTGATAGGTAGTTAAGATACCTGATAGGTTGGTCAGGGAAAAGCATGTCCTAACTCCTTGATGACCCAATTGTTCTATTTGTGGAGATATTAATTCTGTCCATATAATGACAAACAACACTTTATCAAGATGGAAAATATTATTTGAAGTTTTCCTCTTTTTTTTTAGCCTTTTCCTATGAGAATCCTGGTCTGCAAATCTTTTTGTCTTTCCCTCTTTTATTGTTTTCAAATTAAATGGTTCAAATTTGTTGAACAGGGTGCTGCCTTGATAAGTGGCCCAGAACCAAATTCTTCATGCATCAAGTTCACAGGGAGCCATCGAGGAGTCTTTTGGGTAACATACAGAGGATCACACCATTAAACTTTGCTGCTGTGTGGTGGATTAAGAAGGTGACTGTGGGTCAGGATGTATCTATTAACTTTCTCTCTAATTGCACAACTTTTTTAAAGGAATATATGTTACTCAGGGTCATTAAGGATTGTAGGCCTAGCATTCCAAATTCACTCTTGCCTTTTTTAAAATTTCTTTTCTTCCCTGAAACAAAATCCCAGTTGATACAAAGATAATGAGAACTTCAGAATCAACTTAGGACTTCTTATAGTTAAACCTATGGCAAGTCACGTTCCTTCCAATCTTCCTCTCTGAAATGTTTTTTTATAAATGGCAGTAGTTAGACCCTGTACTGCAGTCATGTTTTATTTATGGTAAAGTATGTAAACTAAGATTTTTTAAAATCTCATTTTAAGATTTTTTTTTCCTATACTTTGATTTTTAAATGGAACTTGTCTGCATCACTTCTGAACTTTAAACCTCACTCTAGGAATACCAGGTATAATCTGCAGTAGTTCTCTGGTTCTTCTTTCAGTCCTTCTTTTTCAGTCCTCAGTTTGCAGGTCCCTTTTGCAACATGACTGAATAAAGGAATTAGGTTCAGCTGGTCTTGCTCATTAACCCAAATTCCTTCAGAGCTGCTGCCTATCAGAGACTAATCCCACTTTTCTGAGAACTTTGTTTCTTGTATCATTTTTCACCTTTGTAATTTTACATGGTTTTGGAATTGATTCCCAAGGAACTCAAATTGCTGCTGTATTAGATTGTCCTGCCTTAACCACTGCTTACTGCTTTGCCAGGCTCTGTATAAATCAGGCATAAATAGCATGAAATCTGTATAAATAGTAGGAAAGTTAGTTTTACCTCCTGGGCACTAATGAAAATGTTTAGTGGCTTCAAGTGTAACAATAATAATTCCTAAAGTAACCTCTGCAAACACCCATCCCCCATGTGTGATTCCCCACTGATATTTTTTAGATCTGCCCCTTAGCCAAGTCTGAATTCATTTAATGCACACTTTATTGCTACTATATCATACTAATTTTAATACAAGTGTAGCACCACACTAAATCAAACATTTTATGAAAATATAACTGCAGTCTATCAATGCAACCAGACTTAGCAACAAAACTTGAAGCTTCATAAAAGAATGAAGTTGGCCTTATTTGTCAAGATATTTCAGCCACTGAAATATACGCTGTGGTATTGACAATATTCATCTTTATCAATTACATTTTATATTAACTTTTTCATTCATCTGCCTGAGGCTGATGTGAAACTTTGTATTTTATGGCTGTCCTAACTGTCTCCTTGCACTTTTTCACTGTTGGCACAGAATTAATTCCTTTCTAAAGATTTTTCCTGGCATAATTTGCAGGTGAAACTTCTTAGTTAGACTTTAGACCCTTTTGGTCTTGCTGATTTGTTAATTTGGTTTGTTGGTTTTGGGTTTGTTTTTTTTTCATTTACATAGATGCTACCTGACACTGTTTTCAGTTTTAGTTTTTCGTTACCTGGAGAGGGGCTCATCATTTTCACATGATGGCAATTCATTGTCCTAATTCTTTCAGGGTACAGAGCTTTTGTCACTGACAACAATTCAACCACTACTGCCTAGAAAAACACCCAACATAGCTGCTAGAATTAAAATTGCTGTGATTTCTTTGTCTGTAGAAGTTTATATCAAAATTTAAAATGTTCAGAAAGAATAATTTGCAGTAGGTAGTAGGTGAGCACTCTGTTCTCACAGAATGCTCATATCTAAAATAAAAATTCATCCTGGCTTCTGGAGCAGCGTGCTGGGAAGGTTTTCCTTTAAAGGCTTTTCCTCCTTTTGCAGTGAAACCTTTTCATGTAGGGCTTTGCTTCCTTGAAAAGATCTCATGCTGCTTAATGTCAGTAGATACACCCACGTCTAGTCAGGAGGTATAAGTCAGAAAGGCATCCTGCTGGGTTTGGATTCCCAAGGCAAACCGGGTACCCTGCTCAAGGAAAGAGGGAAGTTGAATGCTGCCTCATGCAGCAGTCAGTAATTTTTCCTGGTTAAAAAGAAGCATTGAATATGAAGCCATGTACTCCCTCCCCCACAAGTCTAATCAAAACACGTATTTCTTTAGTTTAAAAAACATAAATCACTATTATTCCATGTATTTTTTCGTGGCATAAACCAAAGCTATCTACTTGTTCCTTAGAAAATTCTATATTACTGCTTTTTGCTGTTTGAACTTCTGATCTTTGATGTTACTGTGATCTGTAACAGCATGGCCAGTAGATTGTGTTTCGTCCTATCCTGTCCTGTCCTTATCAACATTTGTTTACTGTGCTTATCATATTCAGAGCTGACTGTCTTCCAGTGATGCATTAGGCAATCTGAAGAGCTGAAACACATGCCAGGATTACCACAGTTTAAGAAGTTACTATGATTTAATGAATGACTGACTACTACAAATATGTGACATTTCCAACCTCAAAATAAGATGCTATTGATGAAATATGTACAGAAGCCTGGATATCTCTATTCAAGAAAGGTATCAATGAGGGATACTAGGATGACCAGAGAACAGGAAAAAATATATATGGGGATTTCCCTGAAAAAACACTGAAGATGTAGTATGTTTATTTACTTAGAAGAATGAAGACTGAGGGTAGATGAGATTTTTCTTCCTGTAAAAACAAGAGGAAATAATCTCTTGCTCCACTAGTAGAAGTTATTGAACTCCATGTTCTTGTCTAATCCAAATTTGTCCAGAATATCAAAGTTAGATTGGGTTAGCAGCTGGTCTTTAACTTTTCTGTGAGTTTTCTAGGAAACAGGAAGCTTGAATTTGGTTAGCAGTTGAGAATGTTGAGAAGTTCTTCAAAGGTCCAGATGGATCCTTTCAAATCATGGACAATGTCTAGTGGTCTGGATCAGATATCTTGGGGTAACTCAGTTTCCTGTGACTTGCATTCATCCTGTAAAAACTTTTAATGATCAAGAGAAGATGGAGGGTCCTCTAACCTACCAAGCACAAGGTACAGACATGACTTTTGTTTCAGTCAGCCCCTACAGACACTGTGGGAACCATGGGTGGTTACTACCTGAGTGAGAAACTACTTCAGCTCTGGTTCATCCTGTACTCCCTAAACTACTGCAGCTCCTACCACTGCCTGGAACACAGCAAAACAAGCACAAAAGTTTAATTGAGAGCAGCTTTGTGGTGGTTTTAATTGTCATCCAGTCGATCATCTGCCTTGCCCCTCAGTGTTTTCTGCATGATCAGTAATTTGATTGATTCAGGAAGATCCTGGAAATATGGTTGAAAGACTTTTGTCTTCTGTTTTGTTTTGTTCAAAGAGAAATAATTAATTCCCCTCCTGCTGAATTCAGTTCTGTTGCAATTTACTTTTTATGCCTCATCTTACCACTTGACAGGCAAATATGTTTGTGTAAGAACTGGCATATTAAAGTGGGATAGCCCAATAAACCAGAAGTAAAACCATTGAATCCCAGCAATATCCTTGCCTAACAAGAGCCAAATTCCATGCAAGTGTCCTTGTTTATTGTTCCATATTACACAGAAGTTGTGCCAGCCAGTGATGGGAAATAAACTGTTATTTTTCTTCTGATGTTTGAGTTTGTGGGTAAAAGAAGAGAGAAAATATTCATCTCTTTGAACAGGAATGCCATCTAACCCCAACCCTGAGGTAGGAAACCAGATGTCTGTTTTTGTTCTGTGTGCCTGTCCTGGAGGTCTGTGGGAGGGTAATTTCAGGGCAGAGATGATCCAAATTGTTGGGTGCCAGATAGCTGGCTACTGACCACAAACATTCAGTCACATTTTGATGAGCAATGTTTGTGATATTCAGGAGGTAGGTGTTTCTTTTTGTCTTTTTCTGCTGCCAGGGCTTTTTTTTGGACATGACTGGTGAGGGGGAAGCAGAGTTGTAGAGAGCAGCAGGTCAGCAGCAACTCCATCATTTGGAGTAATCTCAAGCTGTTTGGGGAGAATAACCTTCCTTTCTCCTTATTAAATGCTAATACCACATTGGCTCTTGAAAACCTTTCTTAGCTCAGGTATTTGGCTGGCATCTGCAAATCCTGCTATTGTCTGGAGGTGGGCTGAATATTTCAGTAGCTGCAGGGTGCTGTGTTCCCATAGCAATGGAGAAATCTTAGTACCTTGCACAGGCACTTTCATGATTCACAGTAAGGAAAGGCAATCAAGGGAAAATGGTGGTAAAGCCTACACAATCCTAGTTCTTTGAGACAGTGTCTCATTTCTGTTCCTTGCTGAGGGGGAAATGCTGATGTGACAGCACTTGATGAGTTGATCAAATCAAGCTGAAAAGGAAGACAGGTGGTACGATTGCATACAGGGGTGACAGTGCTCCCCTGGATACATGGTTTTGTTGTCCACAGCTGACAACTGGTGGGGTTGTCCTAGCTGTGTGTGACCACCATAGCTTGCCTGAGGAGAAGAAACTGGGGACAGCCTTTTCTCTGGGGTGCCATTCTACACATCACCTTCCTGTTAATCAGTGCAGAGTAAAGAAACTGTGCATTGGGAATACTGAGGCACTGAGCTGGTGGGCATACAGATGCATAGTTACGATTTTGCCAACATTCAGGAGCAGCCAAATTTGGGAGAGGGTCTGGAACAGTGAATTAAGAGAGAAAAGTATCTGAATATATTTAGTATAAAATAATATAATATTATTTTTATAGTTTCTTTACTTGGTAAAACACAGAACCAGGGAAGAAGGGAAAAGCCAATCTGGGTTGCAGAGCTACATTGTCTCCTTCTGAACAGTGGATCTTCACAGATAATCCTAAACAGGAGAGCCACCCAGACTTTCCTCTGAGCAGCCTCTTTTGCTTTGGGAACAGAGGTGACAGCCATATCACCTGGGTTTGGTGGCAGAAAGGTAGTCTTTGGTTGGACTTGGACATCAAAGACTGGATACCATCCAGTAAATGAAAGCAGATAAGGACAATTTGTGCCCTATCAGTAAGGCCCTGGGAATGTCCCAGGATGCATTACTATGGCTTGCCAGAAAAAAGCAACCATGGCTTTGTATGTCGGGATGTGCAAGAAGGAGCTTCAGGGGTTTCTAGACAGCACAACCCTTGGGACCACTGTTGCAGTGACCTTTGAGACTTTTTGTGAAAACAAGGCTCTGAAATGACCCATAAATATTTAAAGGAAAACATATTAAAAAGTTGTTTAATTAGAATGAATAGGCTTATTGAGATCCCCTGTCTCGAAGCTGAAGTCAGATAAATTGAAGCCAGAAGGATGGGTAATGCTTTAGCAGTCAGGCTTGTAGCATCTGCAGTAGCTCTCTAGCAGATGTGACAAGTTCTTAATTACCTGGAATATTTCAATAAAGATTGAATATCTTTCTGAAGTAAATAATGTAACATGATCATAGCATCTAGTTTAATTTTTCAGTAACTGCTAGGAAGTTTCTGCAACTTGTCTGAAGTGGTGGATCTAAATTCCCGTGCTTGGGGTAGTCTCTTCATGCTTCAGAACATACGTATTTATGCTTTGATTATTTCTGTTGATACCTAAGCAGTAAAATTAGAGAGTTTGATAAAGCAACTGATTGACACTGATTTCTGCACTTAGTACTTTTAGACCTGAAGAATTCTCAGGATGAGTTTCAAAACACTTTTTGACTCAGGCATATTTATTATATGTGTTTTAGTGATGAAAAGAATGGGCTGCTGAAGTATGGTGCATTGCTTAGAGTCACATATTACTGCAATGGCATGACCAACACTGAAAACCTACCTTGATTTTTTTTTTGTTATTATTTTATTTTTTATACTGAAGAAAGCCTATATCTGTACTGATACATTCTCTCTAATATCAGTAATACTGTTACCTGATCTTGTTGGTGATTTTGAGAATTATAGAATCTGTGCTCATTGCTAGGAAACAATAGAGGAAGAGGTAAAATGCAAAACAAGTCTCATTTATTTTGCATCCCATTCCTGAGCTTAAAGAAGTGTTTAGCTTGTGAATTCAAATTGGTGTTAATACATACTCTTAGATGTCTGAAAGAATCTTGACAGAAGTTGTTGACTATTTTTCACTACATACAACTTTTGAGCACCTATGCATGTCTACTCATAGATTCTGGCAAAGACAGACCAACAGAATCATCATGTACTTGCCATTTGCATATTTAATAATATGGTATTTCCTCTATCAAATCAGCAGAAGTGAAGTTTGAGGCTCTTTCACAAGGCTGCCCATTGTGCCTTTCTGCTATGTAAATGAATAATCAGCAACATAGTGGGAATACTTTTAGTGCCTTTTGTCTCTCAACAGTACAACACAGGTAGCCTTTAAAATTCATTCAGAGAGAGAAAAATCAAAGTGAAAAATAAATGACCAAAGTTCCTCAAGTTCAGCTCCACTGATTGTTATACCAATAATCAACCCATTCAATCATGACTTGTGGCTTCTGTTTTATAATATGACTGATGACAGTGAAATTCATAACTTCAGCTCATTTTTAGAGTCTGAGCCATAAGCAATTGTAGGAGCAACTCTTCTTAAATGTCTCTTAATATCACCTGCCATTTTAAAATATTCTGGCTTCTTTTCATGTAAATGTTGTTGAACTCTTTGTCTTCTCAGAAAATAACATGTACCTTTTGGCTGATTTACATCAGAAAAAAGCTGGGCTATCATAATAATTTCCTCTAGTAGAAGATAAATGTAGTTCACTGAACTATATGGGGTATGAAATTTAGCTTTTCAAAGAATTTAATCCAAAATTTCAAAATGTATCAACCAGCAAGGTGAATCAGCAAAGCTTACCTGCATCCTTCTAAAAGTTTTCCTTTAATGTTCATTCTGCAGATCTTCTGCTTCTTGAAGGTATTTGAGAAGTCTGAGAAGTCACATGTTATTTTTACAGAAACCTATCTTGATTCAGCCCATAAGCAACAACTGTGAAGATCAATAACCCACTGGTGGCAAGGAATAAATTATATTGGTGTTTTTTTAAGCAGGAGAGAAAAAAAATGGTTTTAGCATAAAACTACAAGGTTGATAATGTGAGTTTTGTGCATTAAGATTTCCTAAGAGCTTCTTCATACATATGTACAGACAGAACAGTGTAATTCTTAACCCAAGTGAATATTAAATAAATATTTAATCAAACCACTTATAATGTGACTTTTAGAATGAAACATAAAACTTTCTATTTCTTGTTCTGAATTTTGATGCAATATTTATTAAGATCAAGGTAAATTGTTTTGGCTAGTGTGGCTGGATTTCCCAGAGTTACACAAACTCTGCTCGTTATATACCCAGCATTCCACATCTTTACATACCTTGTTTGCTGTAATTCCTTCAGGAACAAACAAAATAATAAGTCTTCCAGTATTGTTGATATCTGCATCATGAACTAGTAGTAAATATAGAAGTAAATCTAGTAAAATCTAGTAAATCTAGTAAATCTAGAAGCAGAGGCAGTGTCAGCAAGTTGCTCAGTAACAAAAGGGAAAGAAAATAAACGCAACTATAAGTCGTTGTGTTTTTTGTCTCAAGTATCTCTTCAGCAGGTTGGTTCTGCTTTTATAGGCTGGTTGTGCTATAAACAGCATTAATATTATAAATCAATGCATTGTTATTAGACCAGAGGGACTTTCAAAATGAGGGTTTCAGGAGACAGGGCTGTTCCCAAGCTGTCTGTTAGAGAAAGTAGGACACTTGGAGCTTCTGATGGCTGCCATTGTGGTACACTCAAAGCTCTTTTTGGTTTCCTAAATCTAGATTCCTAAATTTTTTTCCCTAAATCTACTTCCTAAATTTCTGTGGCCTGGTGCGTTAGCTCTTGTTTTGAATATCTAAAATTCCCAGGGTTTTTTTTCTGTTTTTTTTTTTTTGTTTTTTGTTTTTTTTTGTACTGTCTATTACTATCTATAATTTGAGACCAATGGAGCTGCTTTCCTGATGTCCTGATCACAAATAAATACTTTATGCTTCTTCTAAACCTAATCTCGAGTTCCCTGCAGTTTCCATTCAGTGCTGTCACCCTCATGCAGCAAAACCTGATTTTTGGTGTGAGAAACTGAACTTTGGGTAGGAGGCCCCTAAGCTATCAGATACATGTGTTTGAGTTCTGGAGTGGTTTTTTTGCTAGTTGCCTTGGCTCTTTTGCTACTTAGATACTCTAGTGATAAGCATAGTATAAGCATTAGGATTAAGAATTTAGTCAGAAAAGGAAAGAAGCAGGAGGAGGAAGAATTTTGGGCACTGTGAACAAAGAAGCAGCTTTTGAAGAATAATAAAAAAAAAATTGAAGTGTTTTTGACAATGGGATCTCGGGTACCAGATTTTGATGGGCAAAGTAAATCTGTGCTTTATGCAGCACAAACATAGAAACAGCGACCAAACACAAATAAAATCTCTGTCTTGTCACTGAATTATAAATAATATCTAACATATGCATGTCATTAGAACCAGGATTACATATATACAGAGAGCCAAGGGAGAGCTGTAACATCCTTGTTTAAAGAACCAGGAAGTTCCCATTTCTGTAGGGATTACATGACAGCATGCTCATTATACAAATATGTTTGTGGTCCTAATACCCCAATTTCTGTACTTGTTGAGTTATGATTGCCTTACCTCTCATCTTGAAAGATGTTTAACCTTGAGATCCTTAGTTGCATTGTCTGGCAGGGCTGCAAAACTCAGGAGATAGATAAAGGGCTAAACTTCAAGGCCAGGTTGTCCTCAGATGCCATGATGTACCCCACTGAACAAAATACTGTGGCAAGGATTGAGAAAGTGAAAAAAATGGGAGAGTTGAAAACTTGTCCTACCAAAATGGTAGGAAATCAATGGTTAGCTCTGTAAGAGATTTCTTCACTTGTGACCAAATTACTGTGTAGCTCGCTGTTATTAGAAAGTCAACACCTGTACCTCTCTCACATCTCTGCAACTGGGGGGTTAGATGCAGAGAAGAAAATCCAGCTGCCCAACAAAGAAATAAGGAATGCTTCTCATTTCATAGCAGCTGAGCTGCTTATTGCACATATTATTACAGATACTTATCCCTTAAAAGCCATGTATATAATTTGTTTAAGCAGGCAGGAAAAGTCCATTAGTTTTCTCTGCTGCCTCTTGGAATAGAAGAATTAGCATTTGATTGCTCTTAGGCACGGTGGTCAGCTTGAAATTTGTCCTGTTAGAAAGGTCCCTCCGTACTTCTTAAGTCCAACTACATCCAGCCTGTGAAATATCTTGCTCTTCCTCATGTCCTGTGCCTCTTGGCAATGCCCCAGCTGTGAGCTGCTTCTCAAGGAACACAACAGCAGTGCACAGTGCATGAGAGAAGACAAGAGCCTCCTACACCCACTGGCTTGGAAATCTGGTCAGATCAATGCATACTTTAACTCCTGAGTACTTCTGCACCAAACCTACTAATGTTTGCCTAGTTAATTTTTGAAAATATGTTATTTGTTTGCATTTTTGGTCATGATTACATAAAACAGAAAGAAAGACCATACCTTAGATCACCCCCCAGAATAAGTCAGGCAATTTTTCCCTGCAGCTTAGTTGGAGTTCCTTAGGGGCTAATAAAAATTATAATGCTGTATCTTGTTTAAATCATTTAGTAACTTTATCCAGTTTTGGAGAAGAAAATATTGTCAGATTATCTACCTGCTTTGATGTAGAAACTTTTCCTTGGGTAAGGCTTTTTCCATTGAAATCTTATTCATGTCACTTTTATTATTTTATTGTTTTCACACGTGGACCCCATTATCAGCTTAGGGATGAAATGGTGCTTCTATATTCCTTTAACTGGAGAGTTCAATGAAAATATTATTAATCTTTCTGGAATATTTACCCAGCATTACAAGTAGCATATCTGTGGCGTCAGTGTTAATGATTTTATGTAGGAAGGAATGACATCTTTCTGTTGACCCTAAAGTGCTGTGGGCTTGCCAAGTATTATTTTGCAGCACAGACATCTTCTACTGATTACTCTGGTCCCATGAAAGGGCGTATTAGCTGTAACATTGATTTTTCCTGTGCTCTTACATAGATAGGAAAAACTACATTTGCTACAAATCATTTGAAGAGGAAGCAAACAAGATTTTTTAATTCCCCTGGTGTCAGCTGACAGGAAAATGTGAGTGCTGCCTTCGTAGGTGATACTAACGTGGTAGCACAAGAAAGGTTAAGTTTTTAAATCATGGAATGGGCTTAGAGAGAAACTTATTGAGCCTATGCTGCCTTATTCTATGGGAAACAAGAGTGGAAAAAAGAAAAAGTTGGTCTTCCATAGGAAAAAGTAAAATTTGGGCTCCAAAATGGAGGGCGGTTGTGTGAGCTGATGCAGCGTCCTGGCCAGGACCTGACTGCTGCCCACAGCTGAGGATGCCAGAGGAATACTTAGGGGTGTCCCTGCCCTCTGAGTGATCAGTTCTGTAGCTACACAATGAGTGATGGGCCCCCAGTGCTGCACTTTAACTCTTGTCATGCTGTCAGGCCTGGATCTGGCTTCTGATTTTATTTTTAGAAGTGATTTGACAGAGAAAGAACTGCCGAGACTTTCCCTGCGGAGGGCAGCTCTGATTATCCCTTTAGCTGTGGTGTTCTTATTTGGCTGTCTCTAATCTAATCTACCTTTGGAGGCATTTCTATCTTGCACTCATTACTGTGGTATGTGAGCACTTTGTGCAGTGAGCTGCAGAGCAGAATGAAAAACAAAAATCCCTTGGGCAGGATCCTGCACCATATTCTGATTCTGTTTCTCTGTTTTTATGGAGGCGGTGGGTGGGAGACTTCCTTCTGTGCCTTTTTGCATCTGGCCCTGGGGAGTTTATTGCTTTCTGTGTTTTCTGTCCCACTGCCATGTGCTGGAGGACTTCTTATGTGAGAGTTTCCATCAGGACCTGTAGATCCAATGTGCCATAATCCAATGGCTGTGACAGCATTTGTGCAGCTCTGCCCAAGTAGTCCCCATGTGCTGCACACCAGTGATACTCTGCATTAGCAGAAACATATCTCCTAATTTGGACCATTTCAAGGTGGTGTGTTTTAAAGTTTTTTTCATTTCACCTGCTTGGAACTGCTGATTCCTCCTTCTTCAGCTTGGGCAGTGATGTAGCTTCCCATAACCTGTTACACTTCCCTTACAAAGAGGTTCCTCTCATGAACCTGCCTGTTCCTTTAATGGCAGCACAGTCTGCTCATGCCAGGGTTTAGTCAGGAGGCCTGAGAATGTGTTTGCTTGGTTGCTAACTACCTGGGTGGGTTGTGTCCCATCCCTTGGTGCAGAGGTGAACTGCTGACAGATACAAAGTGAGGAACAGCCTTGCACACAAAAATAGAAAATTGGTGGCAACCTGGCATGTTGGGGTCACATTTTCCTGCACCTTTCCTTCTGTTAAATCTAGCATGTTAGGAAGAGAGTCTGGAAAGTGACTGTTTGACTTGGAGCCTGGATGCATTTCACTACACTGGCTACCCACTGCTTTTCCTCATGCTGCTTTCTTCACTGAAAGCCAGGTCTCCCAGTGCAAAAATGCAAAAAAGTGTACTTTTCTGTGGTGGTTTAAAGACTCTGGTAACCATCAAGGTGCTTTTCCCCCCCTTCTTTTTAGCAATGGATCCCTGTGAAATGGAATACTTCTCTTTGCAGCGGTGATGGAGAGAATAAAAGGTACTTGTTTTCCATCTGCTGAGCTCCACTTAAATTGTTATTCCTTCACGATTTCTCCACCCTTCAAAACACAAAATTGGCAGAAACAAATGAAGCTGTAAAATAGCAGCTCTGCATTAATAAAGCGTAATTGTGCCAAATGCTGTTAAAAAGAGCATTGCCCTCAGTACACTCTTAACACTTCAGCGGTTACAGCTGCTAGGAAGAGAGGAAAGTTGTTCATTTTCACCTGCCTGGATAGTGCAGGGTTAATGGACCCCCTGCTGGGTCCGTCAGTGTTAAAATCATTGTCTGGAACAAGTGGAAATCCTGTGGAAACAGCAATGAATGCAATTGAGCAGTATCAGCTAATAGCCTGGCTGTGAATACCTGGATCTAGGGAATTGCCAGTGAGAGTATGCAGGAATGGGTTAGGCATTGCTTAGATGACAAATCTAGTAGTAGCATGCACA
This sequence comes from Phaethornis superciliosus, assembly GCA_023637945.1. NCBI lineage: Eukaryota > Metazoa > Chordata > Aves > Apodiformes > Trochilidae > Phaethornis > Phaethornis superciliosus. Next base: position 28,550,657 of record JAJQWJ010000007.1, read on the forward strand.
GTGCTGCTGGGAAGGGGTGGGATTTTTGCTTAAGTCATCAAAGACTGGTGTAGGTGTCACCTCTTTTAGACTATACTAACTGAACAGTGTAATGCTGATCCATCATAAACATTTGTTTAAAGTCTTCCTGGAGACTAACCCAAACCCAGGCAGGGGTCCCAGTGCTTTAGCTGACAGTCAAGCAAAACTGCTTTGTATTCATAGGCAGGTAGCAGCGTGTGAATATCTGCCAAATTTTCTATTTAATCAGCTATGAGGGCTTTTTCACCATTAGGGCTGTTTCCTATATTGCATTCTCTAAGGAATCACAAGAACAGGCTCCCTCTGCCAGTGACAGAGAAATTTGAGGATGCCAAGTAAGAATAGCTGTGCTGGGGCTGCAGCTCCATTAGGGCTGGTCAGAAAAATTTTGGCAGATTTCACAGACTGTGCACTGAACCTGAAATATTATATGTGATAACATACCAGTCTCAGGGATTTTTTATAAAGGAAGGATTTGAGAACCAGTGTAGAACTTGACTGCTTCTGAAGAGAAGAAAGGTCTTCATCAGACCCCTCACCTTTTCTACTTTGAAATGGCTATTTTGATGGTACCGGTTTTCCTGAAAAATTTGAAAATATTTTCAGTCCAATGATGATGTCAAGCAAAAGAAATGAACCTAAGTTTTCTTTCAAATTGAAATGATCCTTTGTTTAGCTTTATGGTATGTTAAGGCAATGAGATTTACCAGACAACACATCCAAGAAGACTAAAAGCCCATCATTGGGTTGTTTTTTTTTTCAATCTGAGGATGCATGTCCTGTGAAGTGCAGGCTGAATAATGTATGTAAAGACCCATACTGGTTTTCACTGAGGTTGGGGTTCTCCTTGTCTTTTCTTTTGGTTATCAATTGTTGCTTCCCTCCAAGGTAAGGAAAACTGGTTGCTCAGAGCAATAATCTGAAGCCTGTACCTGTCAGATAAAGATATTTGGTTAATTTTATGGAAAAAGAAGGATGACTCATTTCAGTTATTGGTTTGGGGATGCTGTCATGGGGCTATAGGTGAGAGCTGACTGGCTAATTACAGCTGCCTATCTATCCTGTAGCAGGACTATTGCTTACAGGTAGCTCTGGAAGCTGCACTCCACTTTTAGTTGCGTGCCAGATCTAGGCACTAAACATGATCTGTTTGGAGCCTGATGGAAATATTAGACAATAGAATAAAATTAATAGATCTAGTTTCCAATGTTCTGAGTTAAAAATTAAAAGTAGAAGGATGTTAGACACCCAAGAAGCAACAACATCCAGGGGCAAAAGACAAATAGAGCTGAACTCAGATTCTAGCTCCATCACTGACATAAGTAGGTAGTGCTAGGAAAACAATTTTCCTTAAAAATGTCAAACGTGGTTGTTTGCTTTGGGTGCAGAAGCTAATGTGCTATATGCTTGATTTTCAGTGCCACATCAACGAGTCAGAGCAAATACTTAGGGCTCATTGCTGCTCAGAATTTGTTGTGGCCATCCTCATATTCGATGAGGACATTTGAAAACTCTACAATGGGCATGTGTAGAACTGGGGTTGGCAGTCCATGCCTTAGAGGTGCTCTGAGTTATCCTTCACTATCTTTCAATCCCTCATACAAATACTGAGGAAAATGGCACTTTAAATGGAGAAAATAGCAGCAAGGATTTAGGCAGAGTAAAGCAACTACAAGGATGACATTTGCTGAATTTACAGGTGTCCCCTCTTGAAAGTCTCCTGAAATGAATGAGAAATGCAAAATTGAGTTAATTATTCAAGGAAATCAGGTTCTTGATGTGTCCTTTCCTTCACAAAGGGGTGTTAGTGAGGGAGCCTGGGTTAAAGAAATCTATCTTAAAAATGAATTTTCTAGTTTAGAAAAGAAAAAAATTTTAAAGCCTTATAGACATTTAAGGAAATCTAGGCTGAGAGCAGGTCAAGATACAAAAGAGGCCCTACTCTGCCCTTTCCCTGAAACTTCATATTAATAATTGGAAAACCACATTAGCAGAAGTTGCACTTTTCTGAGCAGGGTGAAAGATGCCATAATTAGGAGAGGGCTGGTGTATTATTTAAGAGTAATTTGCAATTAGTGTTCCTAAGTGCTGTGCTATATTATTATTGTCTTCTCTCTGTCTTGATCAAATGCAGTGAGATAATCTGCAAATTAACTATAATGGAAAAAATCATTCTGCATGCAAAGAAATTGGCATTTTGCTACGCTGGCTGCAGAGTGTGGGTGGCAGAGCAGTGGCGGTGGGACCCTGGGACACCCATGGGCATGAGACATTTTGAAGGAGTTGGTGTCTGAGACTTTTCAGCCAGTCCAAAGTTATGATGGAAAGGCTGGGAGGAAGGGAATTTGTGCATACTTCCCATAGGACCACAGCAGGAGAAACAGCCCTTTCCTGTAAGACCTCCTTGGTGTTTGCTGAAAGAGAAACCCACTTGTCCCTACTTGTCTCATTCCTGCCTGTGAGGTGGACTCCTTTTGCCTGCTTCTTGTTTTATCTTTTTGAATTGACTGGAAAAGGTCAATTATGCTTCAGATCCTCAGTGATAATAGGGCAAATGCCCATGACTTAATAATAATTTTCCTTAGGGTTATTGATGCTGAAAAAATGGATGTCTCTTTCAGTGTCCATGCTTTTCCACTTAAGTGCTTTGAGACTACAGGAAAGTTTTCTGACGTCTGTTGGAAGCTTTTTCTCCACATAGACAGGAGGTACTACATGCCACCACTGTCACATAATGCCAAATGAACAAGCTTCTCAAGCTCTTCATCATCTTCTCATGTTGTCATGTTTTCCTTTCCTTTGGCAGATTTATCCTTGCCGTGGCTATGGCTGAGAATGATCAAATATAATTGATTATTTCAGTCTATTCCCCGCTGTTTGTGGCTATATTAGCATCATAGGAATATAAAGTTGTTCAAACTTTAATGTCAGTGCAAGGAATTAAATATTTATTATATGTATAGTATTCCAGGGAGTGATTCAGAAATTATTAACCTGTGGATTTGCATACAGGAGCATTAAGAAACCCCACACAGTGGACAATTAATTTCTAAAGATATATGCAGAAACATATTCTGTTTTAAAATTTTTAGATATATGCATTGGAAAAAAGAAGACCTGAAGAACCATGATTGACATTATCCTATAATTCTAATGGCTTCAGTGTCTGATGTATGCTACATATCCCAGAGGGATCTCAAAAGCTTGTGGTCTATCTGTGACTGTCAGTCTTGACAGTTTCTTTCTGAATCTGCAGCTGTTTTAGTTTGAGGTGGTGTCACTGTGAGCACCTTGTCTTTCAGCTGATGGAGTAATGGTGAATTTTTGTGGATGGAAGCAGTCAAATAGCTGTGGCTTAACAAATTCTAGTTTATCAGGGAAAATATGCATAGTTAGTGTGCTCTTAGTTGACTCCAGTCATTAATGTGGTGGGTCTAAATCTCTGTAAAACAGCTGCAGATATCCCCTGAAGCACGTTTTCAGCAAGTGTATTTTATTTTAGTACTGAATTGGGCTTAAAGTGCACACATAGTTATTGCAACCCAGTGGATGGGCAGTAAATTGCTGAGCTGTAACAGCTCAATAATTTTTGGTTATGGGAATTTACCTACACTTTCTGGCTTTATAAGAGTTTGATTTCTTGTTATAGGCCAAATTTGATTTGGCAGCAGCAAGCTGGAAATGCATGTGATTGTTTTTCAAAATCAAGCAGAATAACTTCAATTGCAATATTTTAAATTGTTTTGTATTTGTTGTAACTAGTGCTACCTGATTATATATGCAGAGCCTTCTAGAAGCACATTGCTTTCATCTGGACAAATGAAATTGCTACCCAGAATAAGAAACCAGGGGGATTTTCACTTAAAGAGTATGTCAGTCTCTCCTGTGGCTAGGCTGGCAGTAGCTGAGTTACACACTTGGGAGATGAAGACCTGTTTTTTTCTCTAAGCTGGGTCTATTAATGCATTAAGGACTGTTCTGGCTTGTAGAGCTTGAGTTGAATCCTGCTGTGGACCTGGTGGTTCTCTTGCAGGGGTCATGTCTCACCATCCTGTTGGAGAGTTCAGCTAATGAAAAATGTGTCTGTTTTGTAGCTCTCAGTGATCTTTCTTTCTCCAGAAAGATGGGAAGAGCTGCTTTTGATCCCACAAAACTCTAAAGATGTTACAGGGAAATTCAGAATAGAACTGAGCTGACTTAGAGGTTTGCAGTGTCTACCTTGCTATCAAGTTCTAATAGAAAACTGTAGCTTTCAAAAATCCTTCTGCATTTAATGGAAACAAAGAATTGAAACTGTAGTCCCCCCATCATAGCTGTAATCTTGATAATAACAATTTCAGCATGCTTTCAACAGTCAGTGTGGCTTGAGTTGTTTAAGAATCATGATTAGTCAGAATTGCCATGAGCTCCTTTACCTAACATTCCCTCCATTTCAAGTTTCTCATTTCCTGGGGAAGAGTGGGTACCTACTGGTGACCAAAGGGCGAGATATGAGCCTTAGAGTACTTTATTTCATGTCTTATGAACAATGGTTCTAAAGATTGACCTCTTTCTTTTTAAGAACTGATTTCCCTTAAAGTTATGAGATTGATTTGCAATGGGCATTTTGTGTGACAGACTTGGCTTAAATATCAAAGATGGTAAATATCCAATACATTTCTACTTTCTTTCTTCTTTTAAATGTTCAGAGCATCAATGTGCTTTGATGCTGGGAGTTTGTTTATTAATAATATATTAATGATACATAGTGATGCTACTCAGAGGATTACATTAGATTCAAGTTACATACAAGAGTGCTCACTCAGTTTCTGATTTACAGAATTCAGACTTAATGAGAAACAAATCTGAATAGAGGATTATCCTTTGTATGTACTGTCCTGAGCACAATGGGGTAGCATGTGGTTGAATCAGCTATTATAAGAGCCCAGGTACCAATCCTGTGTTGCTGATGAAATTCCACAAAGAGGCAAAAAAAGAGAAATGGAAAAGAATCAAAGCATGAACTAAGAGTTAAAATATTTTATGAAACACATGCTAAATCTCCCTGCTTTAGGACCGGTGGCCTACAGTGGAGCAGAGCACTGGGCCAAAAAGAGTAAATCTTCCTCTAAATGAGAGAGACAATTTTACGCACAGCATGAATTTAAAAAAGGGAGGAAGGGAGGAGGCCATAAGACCAAGACAAAGCTTAGCAGGAACACAAAGAAGTAGAATATGGCTGCGAGAGAATGGAATCATAGAAGGAAAGGAAAATTGACACAGTATGAACAAAATAAGATGAACTTATTTTTTTGTTCTATGGAACTTTGTCTTTCATGTCAAAGCCTATTATACCATGACATCATTTGTGTGCAGAGTACTAAACTGTGCTTTCACTGGGTCATATGTTGTTCCCAGGAACTTTACTAACAAATCAGATCCCCTCAAGCCCTGATTTTGCATTATGTTGGTGATACGGGGGATAGTCCTGATTTATAGTGTTCTAATGATAAAAAAATCACACACTTCATCAGTAACACTTAGCATTTCTTTAGGGTTTATCACTCATTGATCTCAGTGCACTCTGTGGCAGTAAATAATGATCGTTTCCAGCATGAGGCAGATGATTAAAAAAAAGCAAAAAAGGAAAGCACAAAGCACTTGCATGTTTTGCCTGTGATCACATGGCATGGTGGGGAACACAACCCAGATCTCCTGATGCTTTGCCTATGAGATCATGCTGCCTCCCTAAATAAAATTAAAACGGAGTTCTGCAGTAAAAAGGAGATACCAGTCTTAGGGAGATCAGCAGTGGGCTTCCACTTAATAACACCATGTTACTGCTGGGTTCCCTGGGAACACTGTTAGACTCCCTCAATAACTGGAGAAGAAAGTGCCTGGGCTTTGGTTCCCATCTGTACACAAAATGCTGTTACTCCAGCAGGAGCACTTTAGAAGGTGAAAAAAAACATCTGATCACCTCACAGTTTACATAGCAAACCAAGTATTTGCTATATCCATCCAATTTATATTGTAGCCCCCAAAACGCACTCTGTTTTGTTTTTTTTTTTTCCCCTAAGGTAACAGTGTCCCTGTATTAACTGTGACTTTCTGAGTCTCATCTGTCTTAAGTGGGGTAAATGTGTACCCTGCTACCTCCTTCTCTCTCTTTCTACCCCATTCTGATTGGAACATGTGTTTTTAATACTGTGAAACAGAGATTGTGTTTCCACGCTACCAGCACCACAGGAGATTCTGCCCTTACTAACAATAAAAAAAGATTTGGTGATTCCACTTGGCAAGGAGCTCAGGACAAGTGCAGAGTGCATGGGAGCTGGTCTGATGTCCCACCACAGGGATGTGAGTACTTAGGAGCTGGGTGACCATGGCCACTGGCAAGAGCTACGTCTGTGTGGCAAATACACTGCAGTAGGGAAAAGGAAAAGCAATATTAAGATAAAAAGTTGTTGGAGTGGATGCTTAGCTGTGGCCTATTCTATCTGCTCAGATGGCACAGTGTTGGTGATGTATGGTAAAGATTCATGGAGAAATGGAGGTGCCATAGGCATGTTGCTGAGGGACACTGAGCTCATAAATTCTGTGGTCAAAATTATAAATCTGGGTCTCCACACTCCAAGTTGAGTGATGTATCCTGTGGACAAAATTATTTGCGCCGGTGTTTCCCACATGAAAAAACAGGAGAAAGGATTATATTTCACTATTGTAGGTTTACCATTTATCTGATTTTCTTTGGAAAATAGACTCTTTTCCTCCTGGATTTTTTTTTCCCCTCTCAAGAAATTCTTTACATCAAAAGGTCTGGACAAATGGTCCTACCAGATGTTTAGACCACCTTGGTGCACATCTGTTTATTTGTGTTTTATGTGTTGGTGTGTGGGTATGGATCCTTGAAGTGTGTGGGCCACAGATCCTGTCCATCCTAGGCATAAAAATTTGACTTATAGAGAAGAGATAGTTTCTGCTCCACAGTGCAGATAGGACCCCGGCTCTGCTCACTTTTTCCCTGTGTTAGCCCATGGCTAATTGTAGAGGTATGAAGGGGCTCGAGGGTTTGTGTCAAGCAGCCTGACCCTAAGGTATCTCTTGGTGACTTCTCCAGTAAAGCTGCCTGATGTCAGTGCAAATGGGAGGATGCCCTGAATTAATATGCAATTTGCTTGGAAATAATAAACTTAAGAGCAGTGGAGCCTGTGTATGTGAACATAAAGTAGTTTGTGATCGATGGTAGGGCAAAAACATAGTGCTGACTCACTGAAATGGAGCCTCTTTTTTAATACCTTTGGAAAAACCAGCTGTGATTCGCCTTTGTGGGTCAAGGTTTGTGATCCACTTGGAGGAATGTGAAGGAATCTAACCATGAAGTATCTTAATACTGCAATATTGACCTGTAATATTGAATTTCTGTGATGGTGTGCAGTGACCTATTGCACTTTCACATGCTTTTTCACAGGTGTTCATGGACAGGGCATGTCTTGAGATACTTCTTTTGTGATAACCTGTTTGATGTGTGGCGAGCTGCATCTATAGTGGTGCTTTGCAATGACTGACCATGAGGGCTGTGTTTTCTTAAAGGGTTTTAAAAGACATATTTAATATGTTTGCTTCACGGCAGTAAAATGTTTTGATTGCTTTAAAACATCGTAATAGGAACAAAGAACAACTTTGAAGTTGGTGTGGAGTTCTGGCCTTCCTCTGCTTCAGTACTTAAGTTTATACAAAAATGTAATGCTAGGTTGCCATGGTAACTGCTTTTTCACAGGTTCACCCTGTGTAACATGCTATAAATCTTTCTTATGTGCTAGATGGATATAGAAAAGATAAGGAGGTAAAATCTAGGCTCAGATCAATGTATGGAAAGATAAATATTAAGTGTGGTCACATGGTAAGCAATTCCAGCAGTACAGAGCACACAAACTGTGCTGAGCTGTCTGTGTATGTCTCTCTATTTTATTCAATCTATATTCTCTCTCAGGAATACCTGCTTCACTGGGTTCCTTTATTCAAAGAGCATCCAGTGGAATTGAAATTTTAATGTTACGGTTCTGTCATGTGGCCCATGGTTTTCTTAATAAACGTTGCAGCCACCTATTTATTAATGGGATTTGCTCAAAGCAGACTGATAAACAGTGTTTGTGATGACCTCTGTGGGAAATCATTGCTGCCTTGCAAGGCAGTTAGTGTCCCATAAATCAGTAAGATTATAACTCCCATGTTCTCCACAAAAGGCAGCTTGTGCCTCTGCCTCCTCCGTTGCCCTGCTGGGCTTGCACGTGTGTGCCTGGGATCCTGCTGGGGATGCAGTGATCTCCCATTGCAGTGGAAAATATTCTGCTAAGTTTTTCAGACCTGTTCAGCATGTAATTTTTAACCAGTGTCCAAATCCTAGCAAAGAAAAGCTCTAAAATACAGAAAACTGTGTATCCTAACTGGCAAACATCCTTGGTTATTTTTGGTATTGCTGAGCACCATCCTGGCTTTAAGCACTTTTGATCTTGAAAAACTTCCAGGCAAAATGGAGGCAGCAAACAAAAGGTCTAAGGGTAAAGAGAGACATACAGGGGTGAAAGAGCTTTCCAAAGGGCCTCTGAATGGGCAGCAATGTTGCAGTAAACAGGGGAGCTGAGCCCTTGGTCCATCTGGCTGTGAGGTATTCCCTGGGTTTGTCCTCAGTCAGTGCAGGATTCTGTTTATGATTTTACATGAAACAGAAAATTGAACTTCTAAGTGTCCCCTAGTCGTTGTAACACTGATGTATGTTGCAGGGTGAAGCAGGCTGAAAATTCCAGAGTAAGAATTTTCTGAGTGAAAAAATATGAAAAAATTTATTAGCATATGTCTGAGATTTGATAACATCCTGGATGCTTAGAGGGGAATATGAAAGCAAGGAGTCCCCTGATCACACACAGTTGTGGTGATGCTCTTACAGGCACTGAGAATCTGATATTGATGATTTTCTCTAGCTCACCTCATCATCTCTTTACTGTTTTTCCTTTGGGAATGTAGTCATAGTGAAATACAGCATTGGAGACTGTACATTAAAAAATTAATAACTAGGAACACACTGCACTTCTCTGCAACAGAGAACCTCAAAACAGCACAGAACCTCCAAAAAAAGCCTGGCTTTCAGCTCCTTTTCTATTTTTACTGGTGGTATAAAACCCTAATGAGAACTTTGATGGAAAGCAAGGACATGGAGCTGTCATTGGCCTTTATCTCCTTCTGAACAGATACTGAAAGGCTGTTTTGCTAGAACGCTAAATTCTCGATGTGTGCTTCACCAGTTGGGTGTGAAGTGAGATGTGACACCTGATTCAAAGGCTGTCCCATGTTTCTTTGATGGTCTGTAGCACTGCAGCCCCACATCAGTTTTCATTTGTGAGATTCTTCGGTAATAAACCAAACTGAGGAAATTACCCACACTTCATAATAATGTTAGAAGTGTTATGGTCTATTGCAAATATCCATATTATCTTTAGTTATTCTGGACCTAGGGAGCAGCTCGGACAAAAGCCTAAGATTCAGACTGTAATTAGTGAAGGAAAAAAGTTGGACAGCATCTGATTTTGTTTATATTGATTGATTTATCCATTAAGCCTACATACAGGAAAGCTGTTGTGAATGAGTATCAGGCTGTAGGTTGACAGCCCAGAAGAGCTGCTAGCAGTCTGGTTTGCTTATTACCAGATGCACTATGGATGGGGCATCAATTGCCAGGAAAGTATTGAACCCTGAGACAAATGGATGACATTGCAATGGGCAGTGTAAGGGACTTGTTGTGGGCCATTTCCTCCATGCTTTGGGCACTTGGCACTGCTCTCATCCCCTGTCCACACTAGACACAAAAAGTACATCAGAGCCAGAGCTGGTCTCAGCTTCTGGGCTGTTCCTGGCACAAGGCAGGGTCACTTGCTGAGATTGCTGGGAAGCTTCTGAGTGTAAAGAGAAGGAGCTGCAGCCTTTGCCAGATCCCCCAGAATTGTTCCTTAAATAAGGGTAACAGTTATTGATAATTTAAAAATAAAAAATAGAAATAAAAAATTAAAAAAATGTGCATTTGAGAGGTTAAGATTGCAAAATGGCAAAGCAGGGGTGGTTGGGTCCTCAAGGACCCAAGAAGAGGTTTTTCAAATTTCCATAAGTCTGGAGTCCCAAATGATTTTGACTGGCAGGGCTGTGCCCTGCAGTCCTGGTCATTCCATGTGTAAGAGCACAATGGTTTTCCTTCAGTTGAAAACGGGACCTGAAAAGGAAACAATGCAGCTTAGCACTTGCCTGACATTAAGTTGGGATGTAACAAGAGTATAAATCTGTATAAGTTAACTGGAGTCTCTGGAGGCACTTCAGAAACTCCAAGCATCAAAATGGAAGCCACTTCTCAAGGGTAGGTTTTTTTTTACATGCCTTTTTATAAATCTGGAAACAATGCAACAATGCTGTTTAACTACATCAGAAGAGTCTTATAAGAACTAATTCAGTGATTGTTATGAGACACCTGAGACAAAAAGGTAAAAAACCATCTTCACTGTTACTGAAGCTGACTGTATTGCAGACAGATGGAGGATAATTCCAGTTAACTATGTCTCAACAAGAAGAGTATGAGGTTCTAGGTGATTTAACATTAGAGCATAAGGTGAAATTAGTATTAGAGATGAGGATGTTGACTTTGAATTTGTTTCACAGGGTAGAGATGATGTTATATTTCTAGTGATTGCATAAAGCTTTGTTAGGAGGTGAAGTGAGCCCTTCTGTCTAATGGCGGTTGCTCAGTTTCTGCATTAAGAGATCAAATCTTACACAACTTCTGACAGCTTGAAAGGTTTTCTGAAGGACTGAAGTATCTTTTCAGCCCAGGTATCATCCAGTTCCATCCATGATTTTGTTAGTATAAGAACTAAAACCAGTTTACAGACAGAAGGCATCTTGCCTGCTGTCATTATTTTCTTTAATGCATCAATAAAAGATGATAGAATTTTTTTCTAGAGAGCATGTTTTTCATGCATTGAAGTTCACTAATAGTGTTATTCCTTCAAAAGGAAAAGAAAAAAAAAGGTTTAGTTTGGTTTTGCTCTGTGCAATAATCAAATTATTAACACAAAGTGAATACTGCAGCAATGAAATGGAAATAATGTAAATGAATCATATGTAAAAATTTATATCTGCCTTATTACTCTTTGCCTGCCTTTTTCTTTTCTAACTCCAGTTTATGGCAGATTGCAGCAAATGAATGGCTTTTCTTTTTCCTCGACCTTCTGGAAATCTGTATGGCAGGTAAAACATACAGGTGCATGGACAAAACTGTTAATGAATTGGCATCCTATTTGATTTTAAAGAAGCCATCAGGAGACAAACCAGAAATAGTAAATTATTTAATTGTGTCTTTATCTGTAAATTACCTATGAGATTCCCTCGAAAGAAGGCTTAGTTCCAATGAAAATTATTTGCCTGTATCCATGTGTATCGAAAGCACATAACAAAACCTTCGCTTTAACCTTTTATAGTGATTAAATGTAAACTCGTATTTTTTGAAGTATCCATTGGTTTAGATTATGGAAGTGTGACAGCAGTTCCTCTTTTAGGAAAGTATCTTTCTTTGCATACATCATATGTGGCTGCAGGGAGAAGAGTGGGTATGACTCTTAAAATTAAACAGCTATAGAGAAAAACACAATGATTTAATTCAAGTAACTTTGTGCTTTGAAAATTACTTTAATTTGAAAGCAAACAATCTTGAGATCTGGGTTGGAGAAGGAGGAGCCATGTGTTATTTTTATTCTTATTTAATGTTCCAGCTTTTTCCTTGCCATTATTGTTGTATTGAAAAAAATTATTAACTTAATTGAGTTCATTTGGGAATAGTAACAGAAGGATGACAGACGTGCTTGTAGCCCTCTCCCTAATGAGAGTTCATTGTCCCGTTCAGTAGCTGCCCAGTGCCATGCGTGCGTGCATGCAAGCAGTACAGTGGGGGTTCCACTCTCTCTCTCCCTCTTAATGAGCAGAAAACATTCTCCTGCTTCATCACCAATCTGTAAATGATTGCTGCAAAGATGGAGCTGCTGGACCCCTGCTGGGGGGTGGCAAGGACCATCTCTCTGGTCCTCATTTGGGGGTTGCATTCTCTAGATGTCCAGACTGAACAACTTCTAGGAGGACAGAATTCACTGGGGCAATCATCTGAGATGAAAAAATCAAGAGAGGCGAGAGGGATGTTTCCATCTGGAGGCAGGAGGTGGATGGCTTTGTCTTCCTGTGCCCGACCATCTCTGTGGAACAGGCAGTTGGGCATCACTGCTCTGGGCCCCTCCAGCCCTGCCTTTCTCTGTGTTTATTTTCAGTTGCAAACTCTTTGTCAGGCTCACACTGTGTGTTTGCATTCTGGCTCCTGATTTCTCTCTGGGCCTCCAGGTGCCACTGCTCTGTGAATAATAATTCTGTATACCTGAGCACAGATGCTTTTTAGCATCACCTGTAACAGGAGGGTCCACTGGAGGAGTCCATCCAGTGTTGAGCTTTCACTTTATGCTGGGAGTGTGGTTGTGCCATAGCAGCTGACTAGAGAGAGGACTGAAACTGTAACTCCAGCATTAAGTCTTTTTGCTGAAGTAGATCATCCTTTTAAAAATTATATAATTTTTCAGTTATTTTCAAAGCTGAAACTGAGGTCACGTTGTTTTTACTCTCCATTTCTAGTCACAGGCTTCCAAGCAGGCATCCCAGAAGTCAGGAATTGGGTGCAGAGGAGTTGAGGAGCTGTCCTTCATGGCACATCACCCCTCTTGGGGTTCAGGCATCCTCCTCCTCTTTGCCCTGACTGCAATCCAGTGGCTCAGTTGCTGGCACTAGGGCAGCAATGCAGGCATGGCTGAAGGCAGCTCCCCTCCTCATCAAGGCTCAGATGAACATCCAGACGTCCAAGATTGTCTCATCTTTTATGATTTCAGTCTGGATGTTGAAAACATCTGTGAACCTGTCCACAGGCATGGAAAAAAAAAGAAGGGATTTATGTATTTTAGTCAATTTGATTTAAAGCAGTAAGAATTACTGTCAGACACAGAGGTATCAGCTGTTCCTCCTTGTAGGGGGAGAATCACCACATGGCAGCAGTAGACAGTTTTTGACAAGAAGAGCCAAAGTGCAGTAATGTGTGTGTTTCCTGTGAAACACAGGGGATGAGCCATAAAAAATGCTGAGCAGCTCTGCAGGGAGAAGACACATTCAGCTTTCCATGCTGCTGAGCCCTGTACCTTGGGCTGCTTCAGCTCCTGAGACCTCAATTTGCCACACACCCCCTGTGCAGCAAAGCACAGCCTCACATGCTTGATGTTAAATCTACTCAGTCATACATAACTCATTAAATACAAGCATATGCGTTTAAATGTGTCCTGAGTGACACCCTCATGGCACATGCCAGCAAGAACACATTTAATTTCATGCATTTGGTGAAATGTTGATTTTGTTTTATTTATTTTTGTGCCTGGTGAGAGAGAACCGATTTGTTATTTAATTTTTCTGCAACATTCTGTGCAGGGAATGTTAAAAATAAGGGTCTTTGCTACTTACTAGATCTAATTACTTCCCCCTGCAGTTTTTAGGATGAATGGTGATTTCTAAATCGGTGTGATATATAATAAATTAGGTTATTTTCATGTCAGTTTGTGTGTTTAATATCTGGCTACAAGATAAGAGGTGTTAATAATTGGGCATAATGTGTAAAAGAAAAAGTATCATTCTTGGTACCCAGAACATCTTTGAAAATGAATCATAGAATCATATAATAATTTGGGTTGGAAGGGACCTCCTAAGGCCATCTAGTCCAATCTCTCTGCAGTAAGCAGGGGCACCCTCAACTAGATCAGGTTGCTCAGAGCCTTGTCAAGCTTCACGTTGAACATCTCCAAGGATGAGGCCTCAACCACCTCCCTGGGCAACCTGTTCCATTTTTCAACCACCCTCATGGTAAATAATTTATTTTTTTCCCTAGCATCCAATCTAAATCTACTTTTCTCTAATTTAAAACCATTGCCCCTTGTCCTGTCACTTACAAACCCTTATAAGCAGTCCATCTCTAGCCCTCCTGTAGGCCCCCTTCAAGCACTAGAAAGTTGCTATTAGGTCTCCCAGGAGTCTTCTCCAGGCTGAACAACCCCAGCACCCTCAGCCTGTCTTCATAGGAGAGTTGTTCCAGCCCCCTCATCATTTTTGAAGCCCTTCTCTGGACCCATTCTGTCAGATCCATGTCTGTGTTCAGGGCTCCAGAGATGGATGCAGTACTCCAGGTGAGGTCTTACCAGAGCAAAGTAGCAGAATCACTTGATTTAGAGAAGGAAATTGTGTTCCTGCAAATGAGATTCTACTGTGCAGTCCAAGCTCAGCAGAAAACATCCTGGCTTCACTCAAGTGTTACATGAGCAAGGCTTTTCTAGAGCAAGGGAGGATTTTGAGAAGATTTCTCATACACTTTGCTTCCCAGTGAATACCAACTTCCCCCTCGCATGAGCTGTGCAGTTTCCTCATTTAGATTGGGCTGATCAGTACAAACTTAGTTCAGCAGAGCTTCTAAATATGTTCTTAGCTTCAGTGTGAAGTTAATGAGCATGCTTTGATGCTTGAGGGTTCGTTGCTGTCCTACTCACGACTCTGACCTGAAGCTAGATAAAACTTGCTGAGGCAGGACTCAAGTTACCATGCTTCTGATGTGTCTGGGTCTGAGACTTCCAGAACATCTGCCTCCCAGTTGTGCTGCATGTGAGCAGCAAATTTAGCATGTCTGAAACACCTCCTCATGGTTTTCTGGCCTGGAAATCCCACTTAAGAGTGTTAGATACATAAAACTCAACTGTTGACATTTCTAATATAAAAGTGAATGGCAGTAGGTCTGGAAGAGTGGAGTGAAAATCATGGTGTCTTAGATCCTACTGCTAGTGGGGCCTCTTTAATATTTGTCTCAGTGATGGAGGAAGGAGACTTTGGCCTAATTGCTGGAAGGTAGGTGTGGGCTGGCAGCACGCTTGCCAGTGGGAGCTGATGTTAAATTTGCATCAAGGACTGGTTCAGTTCTAATTAGAGTGAATTAGAATTGTGTTAGTTGTCAGCCAGCTGAAAAAGACTCCTAACCAAAATCCTTATAGCCTTTAACAAATGTTTGAAACATCACTGTAACACATCAAGCCTTTCTACTGGGCATCTGGCCAGTAGATCTGATGGTATTTTATAAAGTGTCTCAGTGTGATGTGTGAATATGTCAAGTCTGGTCCTTCATGTTTTCCTGCTAATATACATCTGAGACAGATTCAAACCAAGTCAGTACAGGAGGACTTTGTGAAACTTGTGTGAAGAAAAGATTGGGCTATCAGGGAAGGATCTAAAGTAACCTGCAAGGGCTTGACTTATGTATGGTTTGGGCCGGTGGGGCTTTGTTATGCAAGTTCATGTGGGATTATGCCCATTCATGTAGGATACTCAGGGAAAGGTAAAGATTCATCATATGGCTGAAACCTCTGGGTTTGTGGCATTGATCAGAGCCTTGGTGTCAATCCAAAATAAAATAGTTTCTTTAAAATAATATACTGACATCTAAAATGCTAAGGGGAAGAAAAAAAGGAAAAAATCAGACACAAGTTTTTTGACAGTAATACTGGGACAAGAGATCTTAGGTTAGTACAGGTGGGCAAGTTTGTATCAGGAGAGGTTTTGGCCTAGGATCTCCATGGGGAAGGATGAAATACTTCCACTTTTCTAAAAGTTGTATTATTGGCTGAGTCAGATTTTTACTTATATCTTTTAAATTAATGTGCCCCAAGTCTGGACAAGACCTTTCATCCTATGGTGTGAATATGCAAGGGGGCTGGTGAAAACCCTCTTTCTCTAGAAAGGTTTCTGAGGACTGTGAAATATTGTACGATATATTTTAAATTATTTTAAAATGGCTCGAGAGAGGAACCAGAAAACTATAGTCTAGTTTATTTAACATCTGCTTTTAGGACAGGAAGCTTATTGGAAGTTCTCTCAGGTAATGTGGTAAGAAAACACCTGGAAAAATGTATTATTTTTTTCCTAGTGCACAGGTTCAAACTGAATCAGTATTAAAACTTTCCTATTTATTTTTGTCTTGCCAAAATGAGAAATATGGTATGGCTGTGACATCTTACACTCTAAATCTATCTTGGTACAAATGCATGCAATTGTGTATATTCATCTCCTTTGGACACAGGAGAGAATTCCTGCTCATCTTCAAAGGTCATTGTCCCTAGTCTAGCTAATAAAAACATATTAATTAGGGTAACTCGTATAATCCTCTTTTATCCCTGAGAGTCTTCTTAAGCCTACATAACTGTTCAGGCTTACTGCCAAATTTTGGTGAGTGCAAAAGGTGTCTTGGATTTGTGGCAGTGATCATTTCTTGTGCTGTAAGTAAATGAAATGATCAAAATGCACAAGCAGCATCTGACATTAATTGCATGAAATACAGTTCTACTGAGAATTAAACAGAAGAGAAATTCACTGCTGGAGTCTCCTCGTCTTTAAGATTGATGATACGTGGGACAACAGCCTTAAAGTTCATTAGTTAAAGTTCATTGGAGGCTGCTGACAGGGGAGGTCTTCTCGATGAAATGCACTCTTCATGTGGGATTTTCTAGTTTCCCAAACAGGGCTTGGGCTTTAAAGAAGAGTGTGTTAATGGAAGTTAGATCTTTTGGGATTTCCTTATGGTCTCTCTAATCCCCAGCAAATCTGTGCTGCTGCCTCGTAATTTGAGATTCAGGAATGGCATGGTGCAGGTATAGACAGGTGCTTAGTGTTCTCTATTTTAAAAATGACATTTCTATTCCTGTTTGGAAGCAAAAGCACTGTGAAGCTTACTAGTGCTCAATTAACATAATATATTGCAGTTATTATTCTCAGAATGATACCAGACATCCCCCTTGGAGGGGGTAAATTGAATCCTGATAACTGGCATTTAAACAAAACTGGAAACCAGCACTTAATAATAGGCAGTAAAAATACAGAATATCATTGTTCCTTCTCTTCTGTTTTGGGTGAAGAATTTACCACAGACTTCCAACTTCTGTTAAGAAAAGTAAAAAAAAACCAAAAAAACACCAAAAAAACCCAAACAACAACAACAAAAAAAACCCCCAAAGAAAACAGGCTGAAATAATCATTATACTTCCTAGCATGGCTGGCTGTCAGTACTGAGCTTACGGAGAAGGGGGAAGATTTTATGGTTCTCGGCTTAGAGCCTGATGGACGTTTATGGACTTTATCAGGCATTTCTTCCCAGGCCCTGCTCCCATTTTCTTAAAAGATGAGGATAATCATTTTTCAGTCTGCTGCAATCTCCTAGACCTCTTAGTATGATCCTTTAGTGCTAATACAGGAGAGGGAAAAAAAAAAAAAAAAAAAAAAAAAAAAAAAAGGTGTGTTCCAGCTAAACCCTGAGAGAGAATCCTCCATGTCCTCTGCAATATGATCCGTAAAAAGTCCAGTGTTATGTTAAAGCCTCAGAAAGAGAAATTCAATGGCATCTATGTTATCCACAAATCAATATGATTTTCAGGCTTCTGACCAGATGTTGGAAATATTTTGGTGCTGTAACGAACAGTCTATGTGAAATAATTTTCCATATATATAGATGTTTTTTTCCATGACCCCCAAATCACATGCTTTTAAACAAAATCATTATTACAGATACAGAGAGTTTTAAGACATTAAAGTCAATTGCATTTAGTCAGTTCTTCCTCATGCCTAAAAGAGAGGTCACCATGCCAAGCTGCCAAACCTGTGTACGTAGGCTGGTGTGCTCCTTGGCTTTTTTCCTTGGCTTTTCTCCATGCACCAAAGTCCCAGACTGGGAATGACCCATTGCTTCCATTAGAGAGCTCCTGGGTGGCAGGTTCTCCCCTTGCTTCACTCAGCAGTGTCTCTCCATTACATGGTGTGCTACTCAAGTAAGAAGATCCAGCACATAAAATCTTGGAGAACCATCCTGGATTTAAAGTGTAGTCCCTTCTAGAAAATGTCAGCTGGAAAATTTGTCACCTGGAAAACTGGAAAGTGTACGGGGATGGAAAGTTGAGTTGTAAAACCTGTTAAAGATGTGGGGATGAAACAGAAAAAACAATGGCAGGTCTGAGAGTATTATTTTAATCACACATAAACCCCAACATAATTAACTCCTTAGTTTATTTCATGTGTATCTTGAAGTAATGCTAAGAAATAGATAGCAGGGAGGAGATGCCTTCCTGGGCCAATAGTGACCACACTCTTCCCTGCACCAAACTAGTCCCAGCTCCTTGTTCACCATACACTTGCATTCAGCAAGATGCTTTAGGCCTTGCTTTCATCCATGAAAGTGCACTTAAACATATGATTAAGTATTTTATTAAACAGAAGCCTTTGCTGATTAGGGGTGGTTTGTACCAAGGCAGCCTTTACTCTAGTTTACTGCAGTTCTCCCCATCCAAAGGGCTGCATGCCCTGGGCAAAGCCAAATCCCCTCTGTGGTGCAGCAGCTTCACAGGGTGTTGAGGGCTTGATTAGTGTTTGTGAAATGATTTGAAATCTGTGGAAGGAACTTGTTGCAGGAAGGCAAAATATTACAAAATATGTCTATTCTACTGTACTTGTTAATAGGTTCTGGGATCCCTTGGAGATGGAAAATGTTCCATAAATGTGAAATTTTAATTATTTCATGTAGCATTACTCATGCAAAGGTACTGCAGACCTACTTCTGTCTGGCTAACATCTGTGCTGCTTCATGTCAGATATGTTTAAATATCTGGACAAATTTATTGAACAAATTTATTGGACAAATTTAAACTATACACAGAACCTAATTTGTTGTTTTATATTGATGGTAAAATTCCATTATTTTTAGTGTAACTTAATAAACATTATGTGCATGTATTATTTGTGAATTAAACTGTACAATGGAATGGGTCACGAATGTCCAGTATTTAAGTGATTAAAATAACAAAGCACAGTGTAAAGCATAACATACTTAACATAAATAAATTGAGACCCATTTTTAATTAATATCAGTCTCCTTTG
Source organism: Phaethornis superciliosus (assembly GCA_023637945.1). Classification (NCBI taxonomy): domain Eukaryota; kingdom Metazoa; phylum Chordata; class Aves; order Apodiformes; family Trochilidae; genus Phaethornis; species Phaethornis superciliosus. Next base: position 28,569,728 of record JAJQWJ010000007.1, read on the forward strand.
AAACATGGTCTGAGAGTGGTTCTGCTGATGTCCATTGCAGTCTAATAGCTTCCTTTGTGTGGTTCCAATTTGCATGAGATTTACTTGGGAATTGATTCTTCTCCAGCCCTGCTAGCTGCTCCTTTGGGAAGACAAAAGAGACCAAGTATGTTCAAGCATAGAGCAGGATTTTAAGAGCTAAACCTCAATGGGCTTTGTATGGCTGTCAGGCTGTTTTGTTTTCCCAAACTGCTTCAGTCTGAACACTGAGTTTGTGAGCTTTCCATCTTACAGAATAGAAACAACAACAGTTCATTTATTACTTTTAAAAATTGAAAGAAATAGAAAGTAATTTTTTCATTGGACTGTGGACATTTAATAATCTTTTAATGATTTCAGCAAGTTTTGAAGATGGGGAATTGCAACTGCTTCGTCGTAGTGTCTGCATCAGGTCCTTACCCCTGCTCTGGCAGCCCTGCTCCTGGTGCAAGGAGTGGGACAGTGCCTGGGCCCTGCTGTGGAAGCTGTTTCCTACCTGGGAACCCAGCTGCCTCCCCATGGTCCTGTTGGAAGGGTGTGAAGTGTGTTGGGTAGGAGGCAGGGGCATGCAAGGGACATGGGTAAGGAGGCTGTGACTGTATTTGACATACTGCAGTGTAACCATAGCCCAGGGCTCAGGCTAGAGAAGCTGCTGTAACACTGAGAGATCACCACTGAATGATGCTCACGGCCTTTTCTGCTCCAGGGTGGTGGGATCTGGAGTGAGCAAACAGGTCTTTGAACCACCTAAGGCTCCTGTGTCCCATTGTCTGTTTGCTTTATACTGTGGGTTGTAGCATGATATTAGGACAGGTCACCAAATTGAAGTGACTGTTCATGGACAGCTCGTTGCATTTTATTTCCGTGGGGACTTGCAGTATTTTTGCTTTATGACACTGGCTGAAGCTAGCTTCTTAGGTAGGTGTGAACACAGCTGTGAGTGTTAACACCAACTTGACAAGCCTATGAAGGGGTACAGGTGTGGCACCAGTAATGTCAAGGTCACCATCCAACAGAAGATCAAAGGTGGGGAAGTGTAGTTTACACCACAGCCTTCGGAATCTCGGCTGAGTTTGCAGAAAAGGCTGCCAGTCAGTGCTGGTGGTAAAGTGACTTTTGGGATACAGAGACCTATTCAGCAGCAACAGTACAAAAAGATTACAGATTTGCAGTGGCTGAAGAGGTAAAATATAAATAAACAGAAAGAAATGCTCAGCTGAAAAATCAAAGATGTTGTGACAGGGTTTCTATGCGGTCTCCAAAGTAGGAGCATAGCTCCAGCACCCTCTGAGTCTCTAGGAGAGGCCACCCCTGCACAGTCCAGATTCTTGGAGGAAGCAGAGCGTTGGTGGAACTGAGATGACAGAGCTCCTGGCAGGATGAGACCAGGAGCTGGCATGTTTTGCAAGTGGCTCTTTTTGCTGCTAGCAACCAGCTCTTTGATGAGTAGCAAAATAAAATGAGTGATGTGCTTTTTTGGTTCAAGGAAGAGTTTTAAAATGTGATGGAGAACTGCCAGGATAGGAGCAGTTCTTCTCCCTTGCTTTTTTTTGACATGCTGTGAAGATGAAGGCATTGCCTTGAAATAGTCCCCTGCACTGAGCAAACAGGAGAAGATCAAACGGAAGAAAAGAGGAAAAACACTCCCAGTGTAGACCATGGCAAAGGTCTGTGCAGAGTAGCCTCTGTAAAACATGTCACGATAGGAAATCAATTTTGAATTACACTGTGTGACACATACTGTATTTTCCATCCTTCATTATAATAAGCAAGCACACCCTTACATAGTGATGGCTTTTTAAGAGATTGCCTTTGGCTGAATTTATTGCCAGGCAGCTCTGTCCCGTGGCATTTAAACTTCATATTGCTGTGAAATGTGCAAGCTGGCTGAAGCAGTGGGAGGATGCTTGTAAAACTTCGTGCCAGTGAGGGCCATCTTTCTTTTGCTCTTACACCTCATTGATCTCTTGCAATGGGTGAAAACAACACGAGTCAATGCCAATCTCTTGTAGGAGTTGAGTTTCATCTCCTTTTCTCTATACTACATCAGCAGCAATGCTGCTGTGACAGGAAGAAGAGGTTTCCCTTTGCATTAAGGTCTTATGTCCACATAGCATGTCCTCTGTGTCTGTACTAGCCAGGAAAGCTGAATGATGGTGACAGTGGTTGAAATAACTGCACAACACTGGGTGGAAAAGCTTGAGTTGTCTAGGTGGAAATCCCCACATGGTTTGGAAATGACTTGCTTGCAGTTTTCTGCATGCAGCGTTAGCAGTCTCACATTTTTCCTCAAGATGTTTGGGCATATTTTCCAGTGTTACCACTATTTTGAAGTGCATCAGTGGCCCTCAGTGAGCCTGTTGGGAGGAAACAGAGGGGGACACGTGTTTGTTTCATGCACACTTGCTTCCAGTTGCATGAAAAAGATGCAGGTTGTAATAGTGGCTTTTAGTTCATAGGCATCTGTGCCTTCCAAGACCTGATGGATGGGAATAGTATTATGGAAGCCAGATACTGCATGTGGATAATAACTTTCAAAGGCTGGGTTTGAACCAAACCACTGCGGAGGGAGAGCTGTCCTATATAGTTCCTACCTTCCTGCAGCCAAGCAAATGCACTTGTAGATGAAATTGCATTGAATTGTCCTCATCGTTTTAGGGTGTATTTTTAATTGGTATGACAGATGAGATTTTCATATTTTGTGTATTTCGTTACTAACTCTCTTTCTATAAGTATTGTGGTGAAATTTCCCCTCTTGTCCTTTCCAGAAATGAAAGCAATATTTAATGATTATTAACTCCTCTTCAAGTTGGGTGTAATTTTTAGCAATGTACAAAATGAAACTTTTTTTTTAATTTTTTTTTCTTTTTTTTTTTTTAACTTCTGGAAATAGCCAACCATCTAAAATGCATCCTGGAATGACTGCAGAATACTTCTCACTGAATCGTGTTATAACCCCACTTGGCTGCATGAGATGCTGATTCACTAAAAATAGAAAAACTGAGGACACAACTATTGGTTTTATATGGAGAATTTAGAAGATCATTTAAATTAGAAAATAAATTATTTTGAGTTTCCATATTGGAATCCAAACTGGACTTGGCTGGATTATTCACTGGTCTTGCAAATTCTTTCAAACATATTGGTATTTGTTCTAGGCTTGTCCACTGAAATAAGAAGGTATGTCCTGGGTCTTAGATAGGTGAGAGGTCCCCTGTGTAGAGCCTTGTCCTGACAGGCATATAGGAGCCCTCCAATGTAAATATTCTCTGCAGCTTTTTTTCACTGGCTGTTTAAGGGTTACTTTCCTCTTGTTGAGAAGGTGAAGATGCTGGGAGAAAATTGAACATAACTTCTTGACATTTGCGATCGTGAATTTTCCTTTCGAGTAAGAGCAGTAAATTTGCAAGTTAGTAAGAATAAAACTCTAAACCCTTCAGATGGCTCAAGGAGGAGGAGGGGACCCTAATTAAATCCCCAGGTCAAGCAGTCCGCTCACTTGTCTGGTTTGATTTTGGTGAGCTGCCTGAGCTGGTGTGTACAGAAACACACTGCTGTTTGTTTTGTTTCCCAAAGCACAACTGTTATGAATTGTCTGGTGACAAAAGGGGACTTGGACGTGCTCAACTGTGGCAGATTGATCATCTTGGCTTGCCCGTGCACTACCCTCAGTGTCACTGGCTGTTTGCATAGCAAATACGCATAGCACAGAAATAACTGTATCGCCCTAGAAGTGTGTACAGTGAGCTGGAGCTCCCCAGAAAAAAATGGAATGGAGGATGCTTAAGTGCAAAGCTGGTTTGTACCCTCACAACACCATCCTCCTTGTCTCCTTTGTGCCCTCATTTGGTCCCCTCTCATACAGAGGGTTGTAGTGTTTGTGTCTCTGAAGTGGTGGTGTCAGCAATTTGATTTGCCCACCAGAAGGACAAGCAGTTCCTGCTCTCTCCTTCCTAACAAGCACAGGGCCTGTTATCCCTTATTGTGGATGGAGAGCCACCACCAGAAGACTGTGTCCCCCTGTGTTTGCTCATGTAGGATATCAAGGAAAAGTAATTCCTATACTGCAACATAAAGCTAATGAATCATCATTTTGCTGAGAAAGTGGCTGAAGTTAGGCTCAGTAATACATTTAGACCAGCAGGTCAAATATGGGTGAAATTATTCTCTAGTAGCAATGGTATCTGGCATGGGACCTGGGGCAGGCCATTTCTGTTCTGATGCCCTGGCTTAGTCTCCAAAGCAGAGTGGCTACATGTAAATGGCTTATGGGCAATGGTCCATGGCCTATGCTGCCCTGCTTGGAGATTGTTTAGGAAAGTGCCGCTCAGCCCAAGCCAAAATTGTGCCAAGCACCATTTATTCAACAGCACAGAACATTGACTTCCAACCTGCATTTAGCTACTCGTCAAATTCAACCTGTATAGTCTGAGTTCTAACAAATGGTTATGTCATGGGCAAACCATCTATTCCAGGAGGAGTCAAGAGGGCCTGGCTGCTTCCCAGCTCCTGGAGGCACTGGGAGGCCAGGCTGCCCCATCATGTCCTGAAAGGGGAGCAAGGAGAGTGGAGTTGTCTGATGAGAAGCTTGAGAGCTTTGAGCAGTCTGACTGGGATAGAAGAGTCCTGTGCCAATGCAGAGCAGTACAGCTGTTTTATTAGAATTTTCCCAGGGAAGCATGAAGTGGTCAAGTGAGGGTGTCTGGAGGCAGGAATGGGCTCTGTTTGAGCCGCTTGTATAAACAAGTGGTAAATCTAAAGCCAAATTCAGCTCTGGTTTGCAGCATATAATCCCCTATGGTTTAACTAAGGTTAACGAGGTCTAACCCTGGGCTGGTAATTGTCCCTGAGAGATTCCTGCTTATCTGCAGAATGGACCAGAGATTCCTCTTTGCTCACTGATAATAATTTTGACAGCAGCACCAGCAGCACCAGTTCAGGAGCCTGGAGTTCTATTTGTTCTACATAACAGAACAACTTTCCAATTTATGTTTGTTTTTGCATTGCTATTTTTGTTAACACTGCATTTACCCAAACAATCTCTTCCCATTCTATTTTCTATAGGTATTTGCAGTACAACTGTACTGCAGATACAAATGGGGCAGCATGTCTCATATCTCTACTGTATCCCATGTGGGGTCTCCCTAGATTTTGGGTAAGTTTTACTATCCCTTTCTACACAGGTATGTTCCAGCTCACAGTACCTGGTTCATCCCTTTAATTCTTAGGTGTGTGTCTGAGCAAAGGAAGAGCAAAGCATTCCTGGCCCCTGCTCTAATGTGGGAGCCTAGGAATGTAAGGCACTTAAATGGGACAAATATGAAGTTATGTATTTTCTAAGCACTACTACTATACTTTCCTGTATAGTGTCACATCTTCCGAGATTTTAATGACTTTTTGTTTCCTTTTCAAAGACAAATATTTCCTTTCCTTTTACACGTTTCATGCAGCATTTCAGAAACACACAGGGGAGGTTGAAACACCAGCTGTTTCCTTTCCAGAGCTCTTTGAAGGTCCCTGGGCTATGTGCTCCTTACTCAGCTCCTGGGTAGCTTCAGAGTCTGTGCAGGCTGGAAAGGAACAGGTTCCAGCCCCTCAGCCTCACCCAAGGGTGCCTGGGGCTGCTTTGTCTTCAGCTTGTGACAACTCAGCCATCCAGGTCCCACCATGGTGAAAGCAAGTAACATATGTATGACTGTCACTGATAAAAATTTTTGTTTCTCATGTCCTGTGAAATGTTAAAGAGCAGCAAGGGACAACATTTATTGGTGGTGAGAAAAGGCATCCCTGTGCAATTTGTATTCAGAATTTGGATAAAAATTACATAGGAGAGGTAGAAATTAAGACAGCTGGTCTATCCTAAGGAATGAAGGGTTACAGCAGACAAAATGTGCTCAGCCTTCAAAAATCTTAAAGACACATTCTGAGAACAGCCAGGGAGGAAATGGAGAAATGATAATGCTGGACTTTCTCCTGGAAACATCTCATTGCAGTCCCAAGAACACTGTAGTGGTCATCAGAATAATGTCCTGACTGTCTCCTGGCACATCTGGAGACTTTGCAGGTGTGCTGGGGCATGAACATGAGTAATGAAGAGGTGTCTGGCTGGTGTGCCCACCACATTTGTTCTGCCCTTACCTGTACACAGCCCAGCATCCCAGGGAGGTTGGTCCTGCAGAAATTACCATCCTTCCTCACTTGCTCTGTGCCAAAAATCCTTACACAGCCAAGAGCCTTGAGACATCTTTGAATCTTAGCAGAGGCAAACTGCAGCTTAGTCTCTCCATGAAGGGGGATGGCATTGCATGGGAAAGTGATGGGATCATTAAGTGTGCTCTTAGTATTGGTCTCAATGAGCCCACCTAATTCACTCCATCCCCTCAGACCCATAGAGAGGATTTAAGGTGCTCTGGCTGCCACTTTGCAGTTGCCACATTATGCCTTGACCACTGCTGGCATCTGAGTGCTCTCTGGATTTTAGAGCCATTGCAGAAGTACTGGCTGGATGAGTCTGTGCTGGTGTACCCACCACTACACAGGACAGGAAGTTTCCCCCCTCAATGATGCCTCATCATCAAGAATATTAGCTCCAGGGATAGCTATTAAAGCACAGTTATGAAATATTTGTTCTAATGATGAATTCATAGCATTGCCTTTGTTGCTCTCAACAAAGGTAATCACTTGAGTCTCTGGAAGACCCTGCAGCTAAGAGGTAACCATGTCCTCTCTACTGCAAATAAGCCTGTGGGTATCTTTTTGCATATATTCAGTCTCATTAGGGCATCTGCAGAAAATTAGACTGCTTACTGCATAATTGTTTGCAGGAACGGGAAGTCGGTTCATCGCCTTTCTAAGAAATATTGTATATCTTTCTAGAGACTGATGACTTTGTTTTAATTTGCATCAAGGCCATGGTAGTCTTGCTGAGAATGAAAAGCACATTCTGAGAACCTGGTGTTGGTGGTGAACTACTTATAACGTGGTCTCATTTTTGTTTCATCTTGAGACTGTGCTGTGCTAGTGCTGGGAAAGTGTCAGCTCCTTGTATCCTGAGAGCATCAATCTTTTAAAGATCTGAATGCCAATACTGATGTTGTGTTCTCACTACTTATACACTTACATACAAGTATTTTCTTTTTAATGGAAACATTACGATTTTTCCTTTTTTCTTCCTTTTCTCTTGGAAAGGAAGGAAAGCCTTTATTCAACCCTCGACAAAGCCACATTGAGAGAGTTTCACTCCCAGCATTTCACCTCTCTGATACGGCAGTTTCTCATGGCATAAATAGGATTGTGTTCCTTCCATTCTCCTGTCCTGTCTTCAGAAATTGTCTTGTCCTTGGGTATTGTTAACCCCTCAGCCTTCGACCTTAGGCAAGCAGTGGTTGCCAAAGGAGAAACTGGCATGTCCCACATGCCTTGACTTTCATCCTAAGTGCAGCCTGCCTTTGCTCACCTGCAGACAAATCCCTCAGCGTGAGGCTGCTGGAAAGAGGAGGTCATTGCTGGGTTGGTGCCCACACCATCAGGCACCATACGGTGCACTTGGGTGCCCACCAGCTTTCAGACACCCAAAATTTGATGGCTTATGTAGCCAGAAATGTTTCAAATGTATGGGGGTTGTTACATCATCATCCGTTGCCTAAACTGTTGAAAAATCTTCCTTTGTGCCACAGGCACAAATTGAGCTTTCCCATTTGCTGAGTTTATGCATGGCCACAGAATGACATGGAGAGAGGAGATGCACCAAAGTGGGCATCTCCCCCTTTAGCACCCTCACACTGAGGAGTCTGTCTATTCTTTATAATCAACATGAGAATTGTCTTTGGTTTTCAGTGTTACTTTTTCATCTTTTTATGAGTGATGGTTGGTTAGATATTCTTTAGTAAACATTAGGACATTTTGATCTGCCAAAGTGCATCATTTACACCAAACCTGGCAGGTTTTGACAGCAAGATAATATACTCTACACAAATGTAAGGATCTGTAAATTTCTTGTCCATATTTTAAAATTTTGGGCTTTAATAACTTAGAAAATAGTAAGCAACTCTTATTTAGCAACTTATTTTTATTTAATGATTAATAACAATCTTAGAGGATGTGAATTGGATTGCGGTTAAAATGAAGAAAACTTGCACTGTAAAATTGTTTTCTATAAGTTTTCAGTAAAGCTAACTTGTGCTGGATGCAAGAGATTTATTCATTTTTTTACTAATCCAAGAATGTTTGTATTTTAAAATGTTTGAAATAGTATTTCTATGTAATAAACTACACTGGCTATTTTTGGTCAACCTGTCCTTTCAAATTACGAGATCCCAGTTTTTCATACACATCTATTTTTCATGTATCAGAAGGAGAAAATTAATTTGCCTGGATTTTGGTGTTTTTTTTTTTATCCAATATTCAATCCTTTCCTTAACCCTGGGTGATCTGATTACACTGACTTTATTGAACTAAATTAACATAAACTAAATGGATCATTCAATTCAAAGAGTAAATGTTTGCAAGGGTGGAAGAATCTGTCCCTAGTGTTAGATAAAGCAGTACCAAAAGGAAATAAATGTACTAGATTTCAATGTTTCCAGTACTTGATGATTATTTTCCAAACTTTAAAATGTTAAAGTTTTACAGAAAACTATATTTAACTGAATGCATAACTCAGGCATTCTTAGGTCACTCATGATTAATTGAATGTTATTTGTGAGTGATTCTAAGTGTTTTTTGATCTGAAATGGACAAGAATTGATTCTAGAATGATATATATCACTCTTAAATGAGGCGAAAGTTTTACATCCAGAAATATTCACTAAGAGATGTATCCTGAATGAATACCCATCATATGATCAGGGAGTTGAATATAAGTGTAAACTGAAAGACTTTTGTCAGGGCATACTTCAGCCTGTTCCGCAGGAAGATGATGAGGGGAAGAAGATCTTCATGCAGAGGTTCATCAAGATAGATGGCAATGTTTTATCACCACCAAACAAGAGTTGATTTTTTTAATATAGAATTCACATTATTTATCTTTAAGTTTTGTAAAGCTAAGAATTGTTTATACATTGGAAGATAAACACAAAATAAGTATTTCATATGAAAAAGAAAAAAAGACGTAAATATATTGGGTTGGATTTAGTTGAAAGAGCTTATTAAATTATTCAGTTCTTCATGTGATATTTAGATAAATAAAGTCTCATTTTCCACTATGCAGCTGATCTCATTAAAGGGGAAAAAAACCCTTTAATGTTCAAACCATCCTCTAATTCTGAGCAAATCCCTAAGAATGTTCTAAGGAGAGAGAATTCTTAAATCTCCGGGTTTTGTATCCTAATTAAATCTCTTGACAGCTCTCCACATTATGTGCAGCAGTGGCTCAGTGTAATACAGGAGGTGGAGTTAAGCATTTCATTCTTCTTCTTTTTTACAAAATAAGGCTTATATTTTCTTTTTATTCTTTGAGTTGAGGTGCCCCCTTTCTGGGTGATCTATGTTCAGGTACTCCTTGGAGGCATATCTTTTGGGGGGCTTTTTCTTGGTTGGGAAAGGGGGAAAGTCCAAAGGAAGTGTGAATGTTGCTAGTACTGCAACAAATGAGGAGGAGGAGTAGATCCATTTCTGAAGTTGTCTTAAAAATGAAGTATGGGATTTGACTGATAGATTTTTAAGTATAAATGGATTAATTAGAGTGTGACTAAGGTCACATATAAAAAAGGAGCAAGCTAATTAAGTCTGAGCAGTACTCCAAATGCCTTTTGTACTGATGACTGGAGATCAAAGGCTAGAGCAAGTTTTTTAAGATTATATTTCTTTACATGAATAAATGAGTCTTGCTAAGGGTGGGTAGAACATTTTTTTCAGAGGACCACAGACAATCCACATGTATTTTTTAACTCGTTGATATGCTTAGAAGTTTATGGTTTTTAATTGATGCTTGAGTGTTCAGATATGTTATGCTCCCATGCATTATGGCAGAATAGTCTTGTAGTGCTGCATTTTCATGCTTAATTTAAATGCAAGAATTTTTCTCATATGCCTTGGGCTCAATTGTCAGAGATTCTGGAAACTATTCTTGTTGTGATTATACTGTGTTTGTTATAGTAAGACTGTAGCTGCACCAATCCAGAAGTTGCACATGCCTGAGAGACTCACTCATTCTCCCAGCTTTCAAGGGACATGCTCAGGTATTTTCATATACTCTGTCCTGCTTCTCTGCTGTGTGCTCACCTTTCTTCTGCTGCCACGTGGGAGCTGGCTATAGATACATAACCAGATCTGGGTTTTTGTGGAATTTAATTTGGGCCAAATTATAGTAATCTTCTATCTCTTTGTAATGTCATTTAGGACAAACTACACCCCTACCTTCTTGTTTTGCACTGGGCTTTCAAGGACTTGTGGATACAAGGCAATAGTAATGTGCAGAAAAGCATCTCCTGTGATGTGCTGAGTGTCTGCAATCAGCACTGAAGGGAAACGAAGGGCACTCAGCTCAGTACAAAGGAACCCTGAATGTTGGTGAGGATTAGGAGCCTAAATGCCATCTCAGTTTTTCTCTAAAATTCCATTCCTGCAGTTGAAATAGAAATGATGGTTTTCCTGAGCACAAGCCAAACCCAGAAACAATCCTGTGGATTGTCAAGAGTCAGGGCAAGTTTGGGGCAGGAGAGTTGTAAGCTTCACTGAAATACTGCTGCTCTCCACCAACACTCGCAATGAACCTATTGACTTTAGTTTTCACTCATTGAGTTTGGAGATGATTTTGTTATTTTTCATTTTTTAGTCTGATACAGCATGGTACATCCATGTTGACAGTGGCATTTCCATACATATGTGATGTTGATTTAACATATATGTACACAAATTGAGGAAGTTTTTTTTCTTCTAGACAAGAAAAAGGCAAGGAGAGAGCTCTTAATCCTTGACAACTGCATTCTTAAATGAGAGCTGTTTTCTTTTGGATTTTTAAGGGAAAAGAGTAGGTTTTTGCCACTTATTGGGGTGGCAGAGACCAAATGGTGTCCTGTGTTTTGAATTTGCTAAATATGTCTTAGAAGAAACCTGATCATACAAAGTTACACCATTATATAATGAGGTTTTTCCCTTTTCCTGGCCTGTTGTTCAGCTACTAGAATTTAAAGGATTGTTTAGAACAGTGAAAGTCCCTGGCTGATGCCCAGGTGGCTGTACAGAGTCTCCTGCTGAGGTGTTGAAAAGCTGAGCAGCAGATGAGGTTTATAAGATATCACTCCTGGCAATCTTATCTGTCAGATTTAGTCTGATGTGCAAAGATTTGAGGAGAATTTGTTGTCCTTCTGCCTTAGATGGCCCAAGGTGGCGTGCAGATCTCCAGGCTATGGGTTGTTTGCACCATCCCTGTTGCTTCCCATGCATCACAGCACAAACTGATTTGGTCTGTATTGCTCTTAGAGAAATATAACCTTTTGATGACAGTAAACATCACTTGATGGATACTCCAAAAGAGGTTTTATTGACCTTGGTGTAGTTTTATATTTTACAATTTGTTTCTTTTTCTGGAAATCCAGACTGGGATAATCCATTGTAGAGTCAGATAGTTTCAGAACTGAGAGGAGCTGCTAGCTGGAGGTTTGAAAGCTTCTCCTATTGCCCAATTTGACCAGCAACACAGGAAAATAGGAAATAGGTGGCTTCTCAGCCTTTCCCTCCTATATGCAGAATGGGTTGACCTGTTATGTCTTTCAGTTCTTGGCACTGGTTTAAGGGCCTCCACCTCACTGTTTGTAGATGGATTCTTTGCAAGCACCTTTCTTTCTTCACCTCAAAATGAAGCACCCAACAAATAGTTGCAGACAGTGGTATTCAGACACTGTTAAGCCCATGGCAAGGCCTGCAGGGTGGTGGCTTTTAGACTTAGTAGCAGAGGGGCCCTTTGAGTGTCCAAATCAATAGCAGAACTCCTTGATTTGGAAAAAAATACTAAATATATCTAAGGACAGATCTGTGTACAAAGAAGTGTAAACATTACCTTGTGTGTCTTGCCAAAGCCACTTAAACAGCTTTCCTATATCTGTAAGCAGTTTTTATTTGGAAGAGTTGACTGTCAGCCTGTGCTTGAGCTATATATGCCTTTCTCGGGGCTTAATTAAATGAAATGTATTTTTATTTCCAAATAAAAACTTCTAGAAAGCATATTTTGGAAAGAATAAGTAAGAATTCTGTGGAGAGGGGGATAGGATTATGCCTATTCATAGAAATTTAAACTTAGTTATTCAGAGGGGCACAGCTTTGGCCGTGATGTTTTCACCTGTGTCTTGCTGCCTCTATTATGGAACATTATTAATGTATGCAATAAAAACAAATTCAAATGCTATTAGATAAAGACTTTCTAATCACTGTAATTAATGGCCATTTTGCCTGGTCCAGGTACTGTAAAACAGTGCTAAAAGCACTGTCCAAGCATACAAAGGAATTTAGGAGACAAAAAATTAGTTGTTGCTTAGTTGCTTGTCACATACTATGGAACAAGTCTACAGTAAGGTCTTGTATTCAGGTACATAGTGTGAGCGAATCTCTTATGAAACTGGGATGGCATTTGCATTCCCTGCAGAGCTGTTAAATGAAAGTGCATTAGGGACTTGGAAGTTATCAGGAATTATAGTGTAAAGGAGAATTTGTTTCTGTGTAAGAGCACAGGGTCACAGAGCCCCTGGACACAATTGTGTCACTCACATCATCTTAATCAGCTGGAAGTTGAAAAGTCACACCATGGGGACGACATGAGTCACTGGGGACATACAGCACATGCCATCTGGGGAGTGGGTCCCCTTCCTGTGGAAAGCCAGATATCTCACAGATGTGAATGGCAAGGCAAAAACCTCCTCTCATGAATGATCATCTCCAAAAGCTGTCTTTCTCAACTCCTACCAGTGTGGCACTTCTTTTATATAGGCTGATAATCTGATGCAGTCATACCATACATACCTATATATATGTGTGTGTATATATATATATATATATAAAAATTGATAGATGGATGTGTGCATATATATAGAGGTGTATATCTATATATATGTGTGTGCATATATATTCACTCATCCACATATATCTAGGTATCCATGACATACACACATGTATATACACACACAGAGGCTGTTTTCTCTGTCTGGCTTTCCCAACTCTTGACTTTTTCAAGTGGCCTGTACGCCACATTTATACCACAAGATATGTTCTTTGATTATTTTTTTTCTTGTTTTCTGGACGAGTTTCTAAGCAGTGCTCTTGCTGCCTTCTCCGAGCCCTGCTAGGAGCTGCCGTGACTAGGAGCTTGCTTTAACAAGATACAGGCAGAAACTTGACTTTGATCTGCATAGCAAGAAGTCACAGCAAATTGAGATTATTGCATGGAAGAGGTGATGGTTAACGCAGAGCAGTCAGGCACAACTTTTGAAGCCCTGAGCCTTTCTTTTGATTTTGAAACCTTATAAATGAATTTAGGGTGCAAATCAGAATATTTTATACGGCTTTGATTTGCAGCCACACAGAAGCAGAAAGAAGAAGTATTTATCCCAGCTGTTCCTTCTCAAAGGGTGGGAAAAAAACGGGGGTGCCCTAATTGTGCAGGAAGCAAAAATATACCTGCAAAAGGCAATCTTAATTTTAAATCTAGTCCTGCATGAAATGCAGGAGGGAAAGGAAATCTGGTTTCAACAGTGAATTGGGAGACTGTGTAACTTAAGTCAGAGCAATTCTGCTCCTACATATGCTGCTCTGCTGCTGTTCATTTTTGCATGGGAATAAAACTTAATATGAATATATTTATTATTACCTCATAAAGCAAACAGCATTTTAGAGTGGAGTGAGTTAATATCTTTGATGGATTGTTTTTCCCCCATTGGAATGAAATCCCAGTGAAAACAATAACCTGTTTAGGAATCCTTTGGGAAGCAGATGACAGGGCTGAGAATACTTCTGCTGTTTCACACTGGTCTGTAAATAACTCATATCTCTCTTCTGACTTTTCATGTCTTTATCCACCTGGGGAGAGGTTTATTTTTAGGACACTACCTGTATTTTTATTACTGTCTCTAGAACTAGAAGTTGTTGTTGCACTTGCAGGATTTATGTTTAAAACTGTGGGGATAAGTAAGAGTTGCCCTGTCCCTTTTTAGAGCAACTTTGATGTGAAAGTCCCAGCATATTTTACACCTCCAACTGCTTGTTGGGCAGGGTAGAATGCATGTGTGCTGAGGGGAGATCTGCAGCTAAGAGCTGGGAGCACAGTGAGGTGGATCCTGCTCCTGGGGATCCTGTATTTGCTCCTGCTTTGTTAGTAGTGAGGTACTTCTGTTCCTGATGGCAAAAAACCTGCTGATGAATCTTCTCTCTGTCTCTGCTTGTAAGACTTAGGCATGGATACAGATCCCTTTGAAGTTTAGAGGGTAACTTCATTGATTTTAATGGACATTGGCTCTTCACCATCCTTGATCTCTTCAAATCGCTGTGAGAACTTCAAATGTGAAGTGCTAAAAAGGTGAACAGTGTTTTCCCTCCTACACATGCTGGAATGACCTCATTTTTCTGCCCAGTGATTTGGAGAGTTGTTTCTACATTGCTTGGTAGAAAAGCATTGTAATTTTTTCCTGTCTATCGAGAAATATAGGCAATTTGAATTCAAAACAGCCAAAACAAATAACCTATTCTATTAGACATCCGAGGTATTAGTAAATGGAGCACATGTATTTTATATTGACTATGTATCTTAAATATTACAACTTCTGCAATATAAGCTTCAGTATAAGGATTGACCTGTCTCTCTGTGCATTGACATTTTTATGGTATCGTAGCAATCTCTGAGGTCCCTTCCAACCCGGCTAATTCTATGATTCTATGATTCTATGGGAGAAGCAGCTTAATTTACCTGGAGAGTTAAAGATAATGATTTTTTAAAAATGATAAAGAAAAAACAAACCCATTGCTACAAGATTCATAGGGGGGGGGTCTGAGTTTGGAGAAAGCAGATGAATCAGATTTAGTGTCTGAATATCTATGATAGCCATGCTTCTCAAGTCTGGATCATCTGCCTATTTGAAAAGGTATTTTTGTGCTGTAGATGGTTTAGTATTACTTAAGACATAGCTAACATCCATAAAGGAACTGAAATAAGAATGCTTGGGAAAAAATAAAAGGAAAAAAATTTAAAAAAGAACAATTTGAAGCAGCAAGGTGTCTTGCTCCAGCACTTGCTGGAGGTCACCTTTATCTGTGATGTTTTCACTTGGGTCTTGTTGCACTCTCACTGAGGCCACTTTTTTTTTTAGCTTCTCAGGGATGTCCACCTCCTCCCAGTAAACCTCTGTACTCTAGAAGCTACAGATCTAGGTGGTCCTGTCCTCCATCTGTCCTTTGCAGAGTGTTGTTCTTTGGTACAGTTATCACTGGCTACTTTACTATGTTAAAATGAGTAAGTGGGCATGCTGCTGGAGGTTAAAGCAATTTTGAAGTTCTGCCTTTCAAGATGTTAAACTTCTTTATGTCCATTAAAGTCAGTGGGAGCTGGTAGCACTTAACACCTCATAGGATGCATTTAACATCCCAGAGGGTTTAAGCTGTACATTACAAAGCTCCTCTGGGAGGGGTTTTCATGATTTTTTTTGTCTTTGAATCTTCATAGTCCCCTGTGGTGTTATATAAATAACATGTTTCTGGAAATGCTATTCCCAGCCTTGCATAGCTGACTCACTTATCTTAAACTTCTTTGCTACTGTTGGGCTTGAGAGTTCAGTTTGTATTCAGTGTGCTGAGCAGGGGGGTGCTGGTGGAGATCTGGGGCACCCAGCCCAGCAGCCTCTCCTTCTGCATCACGCTGCACAGCAGCAAAGGCCCAGGGGCTGCCCCTGTCCTAGGAGCACTCAAGTGCTTCACTTGACACTAAAATTTTAGCTGGAAACTAGTTTAGCAAAGAGGTGACCTGCAAACACTGAAAAAGGGAGAATTTTAGGACAGTGTTCCAAATGTCTCAAAGACCAGTGATGGCTTGGGTGCCTGGGTGCACTCTGCTGCCTGTCTGGTGGCATGGGGGCTCTACCACTCAACATTTTGATGTTTTACCACTGATTTTGTCAGTTTGGTTTGAATGGTATAGCAGACTAGCATACCCTTCCCTCGGCATCCCACTTCCATCCTGCCCAGGGTAGCAAGGCAGGACACCAGCTCCTGTAGGAAATGGTACACATCTCTGTGAAACTATGTGTGATACATTTATTATTATTATTATTATTATTATTATTATTATTATTATTATTATTATTATTATTATTATTATTTCTGTTGTTGTTACTGTTATTTTTCAGGAAGCAGCTCTCAGCTGGTAGGTGACAGTGCAACCCAGGCACTGGTGGTGCTGTCATGGGAGCAAACTCCATTGCTGCTCACACACTCTCTGCTCAGGACAGGGCTACCCTGTGAATTGTAGCACAGGAGTGAATACAGCCACTCAAGAAGGGATTTTGCACTTGTTTTTGGACATCTTTTATTCCTCATTTTGTTTTCCTGACTCCTGGTTATTTCAAATTTTTGGTCTTACACTGTTGTTGTTTCCTCCTGGGGTAAATGGAGGCTGAGCAGAAGCACCCTTCTAGCCATAGCAACCTCACCATTTCAGCAATGGTGGGAGCTCCATGAAGGTTTTAAAACATGGATTATGAGAGGATCACTCCCTACTAAAGTGCTTTCTGATTAATGGCTAGTAAGATCAGCTGTTAATCTGTAGAAGTTTCAAACCTACTTGTTAAATTAGGAAATATTTTAAACATGCAGTCCTGGAAGTACTGCAGATCAGGTCTGTACAATCCTCTGGCAGAAAAAGCTTCCAGTCTAACTTTGAAATCCTTACAGCTGTTTTTGGGTTGGTTTACAGCTTTTTTCCCCCCTCTTTATTACATGTTCATCACCAATTAAAAAAAGGAGATTCTAAAATCCAAAGTTCACTTCTGTGGTGAAATAATTTTTTTGCCTCATGTGGAAGAGTGTTGCTGCTAAATGCATTATCTGCTGCAGGAGACAGAGCTGACAGGCTGTGGGCTGGGAGTTCAACTCTTTAATCCCACCGACAAGGTTGTTGATGACTCTGACAGATAGCATGGCTTTTATGTTGTGGCTCAGCTTTACATTCAGATTTTCTTAACCTCGTAATATTGAGATCTTCTCTTAAGGAGATGCTCTGACAAGCTGAAATATTATTTCAGTGATTGCCCACCGTGCACACCTGCTTACCAAAAGTAAATCCTTTTGGCTTTCTCTGTAATTGTGCAGTGGGACAAAGAGGCCTCATCCTGCTCAGTGAGGGTCAAGGCAATATGCCAGCTGATGAAACCTCAGAGAGTTTTTTTCAAAGGTTTGTCTTCAGTGTTAACTCTCAGGGAAGTCAGGACCACACAGAGGTGGGGGATGCCCCAGGCTGGGATGCATCATAGGGTGACATGATACCCAAGCTGTAAGTGCAGAAAAGGGGCCCAGGGGTACCCTGCTATGGGCTGCACACCCTCCTCCCCATGCTGAATAGCCCTGGATAGCTTTTCTCCCCCTCTCATGCAAAGGAATGAGTTCATCCATGGATTTTTGAGATATTTCCCCCCCCCAAGAGCCTGACAACTGTCTCCTGAACTGTCTCCTTTTGTTTTCCTGCATGGCCATTTCATCTCTACAGCTGATGGTTCTCATCCTAAGCACAGGAGCTGGACCTGGTGGTCCTCCCAGGTGTCTGGAGAGTACACATTGGAAAAGCAACAGAATGAGACCAAGGGAAAACCATCAAAATGTGGAGGCTGGCTCATGAAAACAGATATGAGAGGTGTCATGATGGCTGTCCAGGCTAGTCTTGCACAAATTACCTTGAGGTTCATCTCTGTCTGTGTCGTAACATCCCAAGTAGCTCTCAACCTCCTCTGGTCATAGATTGTATTGGATTTTGGAGAAAGCAAAAAGGATGATTTTGTCCTCTTAATCTTAATAGGGGATTAAAATCTGCCAAGTGCTGAGTTTTATTTAGGACTCACTTGTGCCAGTGAATGAATTAGAGTCGTGGTGATGCAGCTGATTTATATGCATTGGGTGCTGAAATGTAGAAAAATGCAGAGCATTATGCAGTGCAAAGCCTGGTGCTTCAGAGTATGCAAGGATCCCAGACAGGGGTTTTTCTCCCCACCCAATGCAGTGCAGGGCTGCACAGCCAGGTAGCAGTTCACTGGAGTCTGTCTTTCCTTTCCTCCCTTTAAAGTATCAAGCCCTGTGCTGCAAAGCCAGATGGCAGACTGGATGGCTCCACAGCCTTGCTCCTCAGTGAAGCTGTTTCCCTTACAATGTGATCTCTCTTGTACCGTGGGCCAGATCTTCAGCTGGGAATAAATCATAAGAGGTCCCTGGGTTTCACTGAGGCAATGGGAAATTACAGCTGCTGACTCCAGCTGCTGAGGATCAGGCCGGTACCAAAGAGCTGTATGAAAACCTTAGCTCATGGAGATGGCTACCAAAAAATCAGATAAACAACTGTAGATCCAAAAGCAAATCCAGGCTCTGATTTCATTGCTCACCATCATATCACTTTAAAACCTGATGTGATAAATGCAGTGAAAGCACTGGCCATCCCTGCATAAATCTCCTTCCAAATCCAGGGACTCACAAGTCTTCACAGGCTTACCAGAAGTCAAAATGCCTACACTTGGCTTCCTTTGACAGGTGCCAGCTGGCCCTTTGCCTTTGGTTTGACTTGATTTTGTGGGCAAATTTACCCTCATGCTGTAGGTAGACAAGCAGTTATGATGTGTTTATCTTTGTTGAACTGGTGAAACATTCAGTTAGGAGAAAAGCCTTCCAGTCAACTTGGTAGGAATGGGATTGTTTCTCATGTTGTGCTGTCCCTGATGTAAAATCTATGAGTCCCCTCACACTTGAGGAAGATGCTCACTGAGCTATGAATGAAGGGCTCCAGTAGATTTCAGCCCAGCTTTGATCCCAAAGCATCCAGGGTTTCTGGCAGCAGGCTTCTTCCAGCATCACACTTTATAAATATATATACATAAATATATATATTGAATCTCACTTAGTCGTGAGTGTTTTTCTTTTACAGGAAGGAGGAGAAGTACAGAAAGGAAATGTAATGGCTGTATATAGGAAAAATATTACTTTCTTTGGCTTCAAAACTTGAGTTCCTACTAACCTCAGGAATATTCCTCCTCCCACCGGGAGAGTCAGGTTTTGTCTGAGTATCATGTCATCTGTCCACATTTATTTTGGATCCAGAGGAAATTATTAAAAGTGATTGAAAAATCAGGCTTTGAAACAGTTGGTATAGAAGTGTGAGACCTGTCTATCACCTTCCATCTAGGAAGTCTTGGCATCTCACTCTCCTTCTGACAGTTCCCCTCACCCTGCTTCTGTCAAACAGAAAAGCTGGCTGCTTTGGTAGGGAAGCATAAGATACCAGCAGACATGCCATACTCACCATGTGACTTTTGGCAAGTACCTCATTAGAAAATTAATCCTTTTAAAAGAGATTTTAAGGAGACTGGAGGCTACCACTGTGCCTGGCAAAATACACTGGTCTCTGCAATATGGTCCCTGGAAAGCTTTTTTTCTACTTTTTTTAAGAAGGTGCTGTCTGGTCTGCGTTATTGGCTTGTTTGGCTCTTTTGCTCTTACCAGTGATGCTTTCTTGGTCAGCATCCTGTACTGTCATCATGATAGCTGGGTTTAGTTCTTCCAGCTATTTTTTTTCCATCATCATCCCTCTTCTCCTCTGCTGTCAGAAGTGAGTGATTGACCTATTTTCTCATTTCTTCGTGCCTCTGCATCTACTCTTCCCCTGTGTTATTATTAGCAAGCTGAAGCGTCACACGCTAATCTGGGAAAACAGCCCTGTCCCAAAGAGGCATAACCATATGCGTAAGTGCCTTCTCAAGTTCAGTCCAAAATCCATGGCCTTCTCCTGCTGTTTCCAAACTAGGACTCACGTCACAACCTGGAGCTGCTGCAGGATCAGTATGCAGGGTCGGTCTGGCAGCACCAAACCGTGATTAGAGACGGGAATTCCGAGCTGTTAACTGTGCTGCTAAACAGTTCATTGGCAGCTGAGTGGCTGCAGGATGGGAGCAGCAAATTTGGGCTTGGTGCTGACATGGCCTTTCAATAACCAGGTGTCACAGGCACAGAACACTTCTATATACAGTAGTATATATACAGCTTTATATACAGTAAGGAAAATGAGGCCACATGTGTTACTTTTTCCCCTACCTGTTAAGTGACCACACATCTACACTGCCTTTTCCATTTGCTGTCTTTGATTTTGGAGGTTGTTCTTGTCTGCTGAAAACCAAATCAATGAGATGGCTTATTCATCCTCTATCTCCCTACAGGGAAAAAAAAAGGTCTGTCCACTCTGACATCCCTTCTGTGAGTGTGTGTCACTCTGTATTCAAGCTACTGCCAGTGATTTTTGCAGGTAATAAGGCCAGGCTCAGGGAGCCTGGTATTTCCCACTCTCTGTCCTCAGACACAGTTTCTCATCTGCTCCTCATATGATTCTGCCATACAAGTTCTTCTTCAGATTGTTGCTCCTGCCTTGCTGAGCCTCCTGACCCCTTTGGAGCATTGTCTGATTTTAATTGTTCTTAGCCCTTTTTTCTCTCATTTGACATACTCGGGTGTTACCTAGCATTTCATTAATTTTTCATTTTCTGCCCCTGGGAAATTTCTCTCAATTTTTGGCATGTTTCCCTCATTCTCCCTGCAGAACACTGAGTCAAAGAAATAATTTAGTTTCCTAGCAATATCCGCCTCATCTGTCATCAAGAGATAAAATTACTAAAACAATGAACAAAAGGTTAGAAAAAACCTGGATGTCTCCAACTGTCAGATTGTAGGTCCCTTCAGTCAAATACTGGTTGTATATATATTTTCCTGAATGCTTTCACATTTGCCTGCTGCCTACTCCCTCCCCTGTGCTGAAACGGCTTGGTTTGATCTGATCCATCTTTCTTGTCTGGAGAATTGAGTAGAAATCTCTCCTGAAAGCACAGTTTTTGCTGATGGGGAAGTTGGAAGGTTTTTCCAGGGATGCCTCTTTGTTGATTGTCATTAAAAGAAAGTTTGGTGTGTCTTCTGGCACTAGAAATTTTATTGAGACACTTGTGAGTGGGATTAGGCACAGGCCTTTGCCTTCTCTAAGCATGCAGATGATGTTCAAAACATCAGGCAGAGAAAGCCAAAAGGGGCTGCTTACTGGACATTGTTTTATTGTTATTAATGATGTAAATGCAAGTGCCTTTCTTGGCCAGCAGATTATATATATAGTGGAGTATTAGTGCTGAGGGCAAGGTTTCCAAGTGGACTTACTGTCTGTGGGTAAAGGAACTCCTTCAGATGGTGTGGTAGTTTACATGGGTGTGATGTCTATAGTAATGGTTGGATGCAGTGATCTTAGAGATCTTTTCCAGCCATGACAATTCTGTGATTCTGTGAATGACTGATGACTTCCTCCAGTTTGCCTTCTGAGAAAGCAGTTGTTAAACATGATGAGCTGCAAAGTCCTTGTGGAGATGGTTTTGGGAGGAGAGCTCCAGGGCCAGGCTCTGCTTTCTGTTGGGTGGGTGCAATCCCAAACCCATGTAATGTGAGTGTGTTTTCTTCTAACTGAGAATCAGGTGAAGGTATTTAAATTTGTAGAGATCTTCAGGTGTCTGAAAGTTAGCTGACAGGTTTTTCACAAGCATTTTATTGAACAGAATAAGACTATTTGAGCAGCACACTTCAAACAGGTGCCAGGCTGAAGCTTGCTTTTATCCCAGATGTGTAACTTGCCAGCAATATTATTAAGTGGATTGTTCATTCTTTATGCTCAATGAAATTCTTTCCTGCTATTGCCATTAAAGGAAACAAATAAAGAGAAGGCTGTGGGTGGGATGTTGCAGGGCATCTCCTATTCTGGAGCGATTACAGAATACAGTTTCTGAGAAACCCAGACTCTGCAAGTCAGTGGATATGTGTCCTATGATAAAAGAAAAAAGGAAAACCCTCTAATTTTGGATCATTTTTGAGAATTCTGCTTTGGGCTTCTGGTAATTCTGGTGGTAATTATAAAAGTGGGATCCTAAGAGTGTCAAAATGTGTAATGGCTTCATGATGTGTTAGTACCTGCCAAAGCCACCAAGTCACCCCTAGACAAGGGGTCTTTTTGTTTTGTGTTTTGTTTTGTGTTGTGTTTTAGTTGTGGTTCAGTTTGCACTCATTGAAGATCTCTTCTGTGCTTCTGGAGTTTGGGATTTTCTCTTATGGTTAGTGAAAAGGAACTTTTCCTTATAGAGAAAAGGCCACAGCCATGTCCTTATAGTTCACAGCTGTCCATATTGTTTAAAAGCATGCCTAAATTACCCTATGGAGCAGAGAACTGTTACCAAAGCCATTCTATGAAATCATGAACTTTACTTGCAGACTAAGAATTATTGATAGCCATGAAGTTTATATAACAAGGTGAGAGGAAAGACTTATGTCCTATCACTTACTGTCCAGAAAGCATGTGTGTGGTCTGTCCTTCAAAGCTTGTGGCCATGCTCTGTTATGAATTTGCCAGAAGAATCAGTCTTTTGAAAAATGTGTATTTTTCCAAACTGCTCCAGGAGCAGTCTTAGACCATTTTCTATTCCATAACTCAGGTTAGTAAAACATTGTAAATTTGTTTTTCTCATTTTAGCTTGATGACCTGTGATGAACAGAAATTGAGAGAAGTATTCCACTTTATTTCCCCTGTGCATTTTAATTCTACATCTAATGTGAGTTACTCACTCAATTTATATTTTTCTTAAATCAGGAGTCGCTAACTAATTTTTCCAGGTATTTCAACTTTTTCAAAATTACCTTTTTAAGTGGCCACTAAAGAATCAGGATGACAGTTGGTCAACATTTGGAAGTCTGTTTTATGGAAAAAAATTGACATTACCAAATTTGTTTTCTTTCAAAATTAGAATAAAACCAACTTGGTTTAAATTTCCCTTTGGAACAGAATTTGCAAAGCTAGGGGTGAAATGCCACTCCTTCTGTCATAATTAAAACTGGCAGAGTTCTAAAAAAGCTACAGGACTCAAACCCCACCTATTGACATCACAGAGGGGAACTCCACAGTTTTCTGAAAGATGAAGGAAGCAGAGGGGTTGCACAGGAGACTGAATTTTAAATCCATCTCCATGGTGTGCATCCATTTATGCTTTTTCTTCATTCCATTTGTCTTCAGTGCCCACCAAGGCCCACTCTCTGTCCCTGCAAATGTGGCAGATGGGGACAGGGACCTGGAGAACAGCAGGACTCTGAGCAGAGCACCAATTAGGCAGGAGCTAAAAGCATCTTTCTGGAAGAGCTGTCCAGACAGCAGATGTGTCAAGGACACAAGGGTTTGTCTTTTTGCCTCCTCTCTCCCTCTCTTTTTCTTGTTTTCAAATGGACAACTCCAGTGAACTGTAGTGTGCATCACCAGAAGAAAACATATGATTCGTTTTACTTTTTATGTTCAAGGGAACTGGTATTCCACGGTGACATTTCTAGTAGCTCTAATGAGCAGGCATGCTCATTAGAGACCACCAGAAACTCTCTACCATGTATGAGCATATGTATGCTGCAGTATCAAATCTCTGTATCATGCCGGGACACCACATGACTTCACACTGTAAATGTCATTAGTACCTTGTATGTTAACAACCCTAATTGTTTTCAGTGATCTGGACATTAGTTCTTAACAGGAGAAGTTGCACTAATTGCCCAGATTTCACAGATTGGCTAAAACCTATTGGCCTTTTGAAGTCTGTGTGTGTATATAACCTTTGTTAATGGCACACATATCATTACTGGAACATTCAGCTGTGGCAGCATCCTCTAACAGGGGCTGCAGAGCTTAGTGGTTACTGCAAGTGAGTTCCTGGGATGAACTAGCCAGATGATAACTTGACTCTGGCTGCACTGTCTTTATGCTCAGAAGCTCCTGTTAAATAAAACTAAAAAGAAAAAAATAAAAGGCACTGCAGGTCCTCACAGACTAGCATTTGTATGAGTCCTTGTTTGGCTTTGAGTTATTTGGGATCTCTTGGAATCTGGGATCGCATTGTAGAAACATATTCAGCCATAAATTCTCAAGATTTGTAGAAGTAGTTACAAAACCCAATGATCTGAAGTGGTGAAAGCCCTTCATTGTTGCTTTAAATGATGTCTCTGTTATTTGTAGCTGGTGAAATCCAGCTATAAAAATTATTTTCTTAGTTAAAGGAAATTCTCTAGTAAAAAACTTCTGACATCTGCAAAGCAATCCAGAATAATAGCCATCTCAGCCATTTTCAAAGTATCCTGACTTACAAAATTTCTGGTTACTTGCAGCTCTTACCTCTTTTCTTCTCAGAGGTGCTAATAACTTGTGATTGATCTGACCCTGCAAGATGAGTTTTTGCAGTTTCAAGATGAGGGGCATAACAAAAAAGCTATTTCAGCATGACGTTAAACTTCATCTCTGGCATTTGATGGCTGCAGTGGCTTCAAATTGCTCAATAGTTGGGTGTTTCTGTACGTGCATGTTTATTTTCCTTTAGGCCATCTCCAAGACTCTGGCAATTGGTGTTGACTTTTCTGGTTTTGAGGGAGGAATTAACATGCTTCAGGGACACATATAGGAGGTGTTGATCCCTCTGAAGAGCACTAACTATTATCAAACAACTTCTGAATGCTTAGGTAATTAAACAAACCTCTGTGTGTTTATGTCACTTCTTTGAAGTTATTATTGCAGATTTTAGGTAGGAAGGATCCTAAAACAGATGGAAGTGTTAGTGAGGTACACTGAGGAAGTGGGAGCATTTGTCATTGTATCACAGGCAGAATTTTTTCATAGGAAGAGCATAGAGATGATCCAGGATGGTAGAGCCATAAACAGATAAAAATGTGCTGATCAGTTCTCTTATTTCTTGAGTATAGCTGATAGGGGATTTTCTAATCTTCAGCTCCGTAGGCTGTGTGACTCTGGACCTGTCAGCATAAAGATCTCATGAGAGGAATTTAATGGCAAAAGGAGATTTGGACCAGTAGAGCAGGAAAAACAACTCAGGGGACATCAGCATTTTTCTTGCTGAGCATCTGCTTGAGTGACTCCCTCTTCTGCATGGTTTGGCACTTCCCTCTCTGTGCTAATCTTGTCCTGCCATGTTGAACCTGACTGTAAGGTTCCCTGGGCCAGGCTTGTCATGGTCATTTCCCTGTCCACAGCATGACCCCGTGCTGCTCAGTGGTTACAAACAGAAAAGCTGTTAGGAGATGTCTGGACCCCCAGAGATGTGGGCCTGTAGCAAGCCCTTCTCACACCACCATCCTGGGGACAGAGAATGGGGTGGGAGCACAGACACGAGGAGCCCACCAGCCAGGGATGTTGTACTGAGTAGCAATCTGCAAACAGCAACCCAATGTTTGCTGGTGGAAAATTTCCCTAGGTTTGGGGAAACCTTTGATTTTTTAAGTAGTAGGGGTAGGGAAAGGTTATTTTTTGGCCTAAAACTCAGTTTCAATCAGCCTGTGTTAAAAGAGCAATTGTGATTCCCTCAGACTTGTTGCATTGATTTTTTTCTGAAGAAACCAAAAAGGTAATAGGTTCTGAAAATGTAAGACCTTGTAGTGCTCGTGTTTTGATTTATAGCTTCTAATAGCAAAGGAAGCAATACTCTGTGAACAAATTATTCAGAGATCAGTAAAAGTTGGAGGGTTGGGAAAATGGGGAAAACAGAAGGCCACTAAAGAAATTTGCCTGAAGAGGGACCTAAAGTGATTCCTGTTTCCCAGTGGAGGGCTGGGAAAAAGTGTGCAGCCCTGTAATGCAGCTAGGCAGGTACCAAATGTATGTTCACCAGTGCAGAAAGAAGATGTGCAAGTGGAAAGCAAATATGTTGTTAAATGTGGGAGGGAGGGGGCTGTTGGGTGTTTGGGGGTGGATGGAGAGGACTTTTTTGTGTGCTATGCCTTGCTGCTCTTGCAGCAGTGGGAATTGTGAGGCTGCCTGGTACCACAGCAGGTCTATTGAAGATTCCAGTCTGAACCAGTACTTGAGCATTCATGATACACAGACTGAGCTGCTGACAGTCCATTCAGCTGGGCAAGTGAAAAGGACAAAACTACTCTGTGTTTGGCTCAGCTGTGCTGCTCTCTGTTTTGGACTAATAGAAAATCCCCCTGCTAACAATAAAAGGAAACACATCACAATTTAAAGCCTGATTCTCACTAGCAGTGGATTCAGCAAACCTTGGTGGTACCTGAAGTGTGGGGTGGGATGTCAGAATGTTAATTCTCTCACAATTGCAGGTTGAAAGAGTTTGTCATTCAATGATCTGATCTATACAATTCTCTTTAATCTCTTTTCCTACTAGAGTCATTAAGTACACAGGAATGTTTGGCAGGGAAATACTGGAGTGTAATGTATCTTATTTTGGGATCTGACTTTCCTTTTTAATAACAATGGACATTTTTTCCACCCATCACTTTTGTGACTGACACAGGAGATGTAGTAGAAGTCCCGTTTAGGTTAATGTGTAGCACTTCCTACATACAGAAAGAGCTAACATCATTGTCTGGATACAGCTCTCAGATTTACAGCCAAGTGCTTATTTGAACTTCCTAAGTGTGCTGAAAGATCAATTTTAATGGAAATAGAACCCACTTGCAGCACTGTCAAAAACACCTCTTTGCCTTAGTGCGGACAGGAAAAGGATGAACAGGTGATCAGACACAGAAGGCTGCATCTGATACCATGCTGGGGCTGAGATTTCACCTGTGGAAGCACACATTTTGAAGGTTTGTATTGTCAAGTTAGCCTACTGGAGTTTTCTAACTAGAAGCTGAGTTTCAACCATGCTTATTGCTCATCTTCTTGAAATTGCTACTCCTTAAGAGGTCTACTGCAGTTGCTAAGAAACTAAGTTCCCCAAATGGGCATCCTTTTGAAAGTCCTGGTCTATTATCAGAAGCATTTATGGTATTTCAAAACAGCCACAATATGCTCAATAGTGCTTTTTGTTATTTTTTATTTTCTGCTATGGGCAAGAACAAAAAGAACCATCTTTTCACACAGAGACACCTGTCAGATGAGAAATTTGGCAGAGGAAAGGATGTCTGTCATCACTGGGCTTAGGAGGATGGTGATTCTTTTATAATATGAGGAAATTGGTCCACGTACATGGGGCCAACTTAACAAACCCCACCTCCCTCAGATCTTTTTTATAAGTCTTCACATCTAATACTGGTAAGGGAAAACTGGAGACAGAGCAAGAAGCATCTGCATCCTGAAGACATATCCAGCTGTTGCTTCTCAGGCTTTTTTACATTCCTGAATAGAATAACTCCACTCCAGACTCAAACTCCTGCTGTGAACAGGCTCAAAGATTAATTTCTGAATAACAGATTTCTTCTTATGCTTACAGTGGCAAAAAAAAAAAATTGCTCAGACAGGGCTAACTTGGGCACTAAACATAGAGCCATAAAGCAGGCTGAGCCAGTAATTTTTGTGTAGGAGATGGGCACTGGCTCTGTGAAACTCCACTGTGGTAGCTTCTCAAGTGCACTTAGAGCTGCTTGGTTATCTGTACACTCCACTGCTGTTTGATGTGAAGACATCCTCATGTGAGCTGTCCCCAAAATCCTTTTCTGTTCTCTTCTCTGCACTCACAGAAGGGGAAAGGCATCATCATCATCCTTTGCACTAATGTGATTTTGTGTTCTTCCCTGAGAAGACGCCCATCATTTGAGCCTGTCACCAGACTCTAACTTGCTCCATTTTCTGTTAAAGACAGATTATCTTCAAAAATATAAATGAAGTGCCAGCTTCTTCTCTGGTTAACACGCTCCATGCTGCTACCTGGTCTTGAACCTGTAATCCATGTCAAGATTTTCTCTCTCTTTCAGAGGATGTTTTATGCGTGGTTTGTATGTATTGGCTTGGCTTTGTAATGATAAGTTTGCTTGCAGTATGTTATTTGGCTGCTAGTTAATTTTTTGTTCTGTAGAGAAATTCAGACAAGATTTGCTGCTTGGTAAACAAGAAGGCAGAGTAGAAGCCAAAGCTGTTTTATTCACATCAACTCCTTCAGGTTATTTCTTCAACAAATACCTTCTGTTTAAGAAAACAGTGACAGGAATAAAATGGGTACAAAATGATCGTGAATTTTCATCTTGGACAAGAAATTGCATATTGCTTTTTTTCCAGGTCCTGAATTTGAGTATTATCTTGTCTGGGAAGGGGTGATGAGGTTTTACTGTGAAATATCAGCCCATTCTCATCAACCCTGTCATCTGACTGTGGACAAATAGATAGGCAGGGCTGCTTGGTGGCCAAAAAGGGAGTTTATAATTTGAGCAAATTAGCCTGGAATAAAGAATTATGGCTTGGATGTATGTCTTCCTCATTTCTATGAATTTGCAATATCCATTTGAACTGACATTGATAGATAGTCTTTAAAGTAGCACAAAACATTAAAATGAAGAGGAGTCTCAGTATGCAAGGAATAATCGTGTGTGAAAGGAATAACTGATTCTGAGGTTACATTGATAGAGGTTTTCTATTTCTTTGTAATTTGCCTTTGAGCCTAAACTAAGTTTCTTTTGCTGTGCAGCGAAGATAAGCAGTAGTTACTGGTCTTGTTTGAAATGATTTCTTGATTTAATTAAGTGTCCAAAACATCATTCTGGAAAAGGAGAAGCACAGACCCAGTGCAGAAGTCACAGAGCCAGGACTATCAGTCTGTAATGTTGTGTCAGCCTCAGCCTCACGGATTCCTCCCATGGTTTTCAGATCTCCCTGCTATCCTGGTTTCTTAACTTTAATTATTTTCCTTTATATATACGTCTCTAATACAAGTATTGACATAGGTCCTATCCATGCAGTAGAGTAAGTGTACTGTGAATTTTCTGTTCCTCATGAGTTGGATATTGGGGCATAGCTATAAATTATGATTCAAGTAATCTACAGGTAAATTAATAGCTTGTTTGTTAGCAGAGAGAAAAGGGGAGAAAAAGAAAGGACAGTCATGTTCAACAAATTCTTCTGAGCTCTCCCCTATCATCTTAATTGTTAGTTCCTCACAATTTCCTTCCATAAATAATTATGAAGGAGAAAAGTCATAAAGCATAACTTAATTTGCTCCATTTAATGTTGAATGATCAGTGCAGTTTGCAGTATTGAGTGATTCAGCTCCACTAATGGATTGTGGTGAAAATGGTTTTCTGTCACGTTACATAATGCTCTGTTATTGTCTTTAGCTCAGCTCATGAGATGCTAGAAACTCTCCTGTTTGTGCTTGCTTGGAAGCTGGAGGCTGTCTCAGCTTGCCAAGTAAATTTTGTGGGTTCTCTCCTCAATGCTGTTACCAGGAATCCTGACAAAGTCCAAAGCAGGAAATGACTTAATTTCTTATTTAAGGGTTATCTTTATGGCAAAAACCCCAGTATGGATGCATTACAGATCAATGTATTTGCTATATCCTTCTCTAAGATCATGATTTTATACATTAATTTCCAGGATTACCAATTTTCCAACTGTTTGACTGAGATCTGCAAAAACCATTGATAAGAGTTTATTTCCTGTCGTGGGACCAGGCTTTGTTTCCAATTACCATCCCACAATTTTATGTGCAACAGATTATTGACTTATTTGAAGAAAAGATTAAAAAATCTGAAAAAAAAAAAAAAAAAAAAAGTAGTTCTTTTTACTTGTGCAACATTCAGATTTTCTTCTTTTGACTTTTAATCATGCAATTTGGTGGGATAATATTTTAATGAAAAAGCACAAAGGTCTTCCTACCTCATTTTCTCCCTTTTGACTCATTGTCCTAATTTTCACTGATTAATTATCTGTTCTCACCCCACCTTTCAGCTAGAAAGTCCTGGCAGTTCTGAGCTGTCATACAATCTTCTTCTTTAAGAAAAGTCCTGTGTATTCCATTACATTCCTATACATTCTATTTGGGAAAGGAAGAGCAGGGGGTAACTGGATCTCCCTGTTTTCAGACAATAATATATATCTGTGTCTTAAATAAAAAAATATGAAGGCTGAATAAATGATAAGCATCACCTCCCAGATGACACAATTTCTTTAACAAGAACTACCTATAAACAGATGCAGCTTCAGCCTGGAGAGCTTGGAGATGAGCATGTATCTTTATGATTTTCTGACTGGCTTTCAGCACAAATCCCCTCACAATAAATTCCAGGATTTGGCCTAAAGAAGGCCTTGGAACTTGGCCTTCTGTGCCAGAAGAGCATGTGGCTGGGACCCATTGTGGTTCATATGCAGCTGAGATCTTGTTCCTCCTATTTGGAGGAGCATATTTGACTCAAGCTACACATCCTGCATGAGACCTTGTTTCTCATGGGAAAGTGGGATGAAGGTCATAGACTATCAGTCACGAATATTTTCATAGAACATTTCTCTGCTCCTCATTGCCATTTTTTCCCCATTTTTAATATGAATTTCTTTTTAATATCTTCGGCCACATAATTAGTTAGCTGACCCAATTTAAAATTATAGACTCCATCAAACCTCGTATTTCCAGAGTGGGAAGCTACAGTGCAACTTATATGTTTTCTCTTTACCAAAATTGGATTTGGTCTAAACATTAATCTGGAAGCCTGAAAGCAGAGTAAGCCTTTCTTTTGTTTCCTGGAGTGATCTTTGGTCTTTAGCCACACATCAGATACCACTGGCTGCCAAATTCCTCACCACATGCAGCCACATGGGACTTTAAGTGAGAGGTAATTTGCTGCCAATTCTGCTTCACCTGAATCTCACCTGAGTAGAGACCTGCAACTGATACTCCATATTTCCTATTGAGAATGTAATTTTCCACCTCATTTCACCAGACATCCTACACAGATTTGGGGCATATGTCTTAAAAGTTGAAGGTGACAGTCTTGGTAACCAGCTCTTCTTGTTTCTGAAAAAAAACCTCTTACAAAGGACTTTTGCTTGTTATCCCACGCTGAAGCTCCTTTTTGCAAAAGCATTGTCAGTTTTCAGGCTCATGGATAGAGAAATTATGTGCTCCAGTACCCAGGCATTAAGTAGATGGTTTCATGTTTTATTTTCAAATCTGCCAATTTTTGGAGCTATTATTGCTCAGGAATTTGGTGCAGTCATTGTCAGATGTAAGAAATACTTGAGGAGGAAGAGATCTAAGCTAACACCCCCTCTGCACTTAAATGCTTCTTCCATCACCCAGGCTGCATGTAGTACCACTCCGTAACATCTGAAGATCACTACTTGCTGTGGTGGTAATTTCAGATCTAATGAAATGTTTGAAAGCTCAGAAGATTAAGAATGTGTAAGCAAACTTCTGAGACAAGCACCTTTTTGAAGCATTTAGTAAAAACGCCTGTAAACATCTGCAGCAGGGTGGATAAGGCAGTGAGTGATTTGGTCCTGGTCTTTGTCAGGAGAAGCAGTGCAGTTCATGGCTCTACACAAGGGGCAAGGGGTTATCCCCAGCCTGTGATAACAACATGCATGACCTCAACAAGGGATTTGGCTTCCTCATGCTGCTGCTTCTTCACCCACACAGTAAATGTATTTTGTCTCCAAGTACATGGCGGCTGCTCTGGGATACAATGGATCCTGATCAAGGATTTTTGTGTTGAAAGTTGAAGAATGACTCAGAATAGCTGATTTTTTTTTTTTTCCTTGATTACAGTATTCTTCACTCCTATTTCTCATTTTATCCACTAAAAATTGGCACTGGATGGTATGTTGCACCTGAATGTCTTCACTGGGTCAAAACAAGCCATTGAAGCAGCTGAGAATAGCTCTCTCTAACCACTGTGTGCTGGAAACAGCCTGTGGATGGACTGATGGCAAGTTAGATTACACCCAGGGAAGTTCAAGCAACCAGCAGACTAATTGCTTGAGACTTTACTTGGCAGCAGTGCTAAATGAGTGGCACTTAAACATTTTTTTCACTTTTCTAGAGATGGACATGTATTCTCTCAAGAACAGATTTACTTTTTTTCCTTCTGCCTTTGATTTCCCTTTGAGCAAACCTTACAGAGAAAACACCCACTTCGCACTGATGCTAAGAAATTTTCTTGGCCAGTGAAAAGACAAGATGCTGCTTCCAGGCTCTGTGGCTGCTCTTGTTGGGTAAGGAAACACACTGTTCCCAGCATATGGGTGGACCAAGATGCAGGAAGAACGAATGATTTGTGTCTGATCACACGTTATGTCTGTGGCCAGGATTCCAAAGCAAGTGTTCCAGGCTAACGCCAGTATCCATTACCCTTTCTTGTCTTGGGACCATCAGGGAAAATGTCAGAGCTTCCTGGAGGCCAGAGCTGGCACAGCAAGAGCCCAGGCAGAGCCACATGGAGTCAGGGGATGGTCTCGTATATTGGGCCACCTGCAGCTTGTATCATCTTTGCTGTGGCATGAGTTAATTCCTTCAGAAGCATTCAGAGAGGGTACACCAAGGAACAGGAAACTGTATCCTAATGAGGAATAAAACTCAAGTGGGTGTTCATGTCCACCATCTATTTTTTGCAGGAGGATAGGTAAATGAAAGGTTAGAAACATCCCAGGTTTATGAGACAGTAACTGTTTCCTGTTTATAAATTAATTTATAAGCAACATTTGCGTAAGAAAAACATCCTTGGGTTTTGAGCCAAGGGCTTCTCCATAATGGCTTTATTGTCAGATTAATGTGGTATACCTCTTTGTTACTCTAGCAGACAGATATGTGATCTTATTTTTCTCATCCTAAAATAATTTAATAAGGGAAAGATAAAAAATGAAATGGGTTTTCAATATCAATTTAATCTGCAGCTGTCAGTAGTACTGCACACTAGCCCTGGCTGTGCTCTTGTTGCCTGGATCCTTGAGGGCTCTCTGCAACATTCCTGGTATGCCCTAGCACTGATTTCCATATCTTTGCCATCTTGGTTTGCTTTTACTTTTAACTCAGCTCTCAGTTTTCTGGATTTCTCTCAGTTGTCTGGAATAATTGCAACTTCCCACAAAATGCTACTTTTACTTTCAGATATCTGAGTTTACTCAACCTAACCCCCAATTTTATGTAATATTTTCCTGGGAATCCAGCAGTAAGATTTCAGGTCTGAGTCAGTAACTGTGTGATGTCCTGCTCTGTAAATGGCACAGCAAACTCATTTCGTCATATAAGGAATTTAAATTATTCATGGAAAAATGATGAGGAAAGTCATACAGAAGTCTGGAACTGAAAGATGTTTTCAGTGGGGTAAATCTACAGCACTCTGAAACCTGCATGGAGCTGCTCCTCCCTGCATCAGCCTGGCTAAGGACTGGGTTTAATCCAAAGCCTACGGCCAATTGTTTTAGGAGGGCTTGGTTTTCCCCAGCCCAAAGCACTTCATTCCCCACCATCCTGTACAAGGCTCTTTCCCCCCAACATCAAAAATCCCCTGGCTCTCCAGGATTTGGCTCAGCTTGAAGCATTGTGAGAGAAGCTGAGCTCTGAGCCTGCAAGCAGGAGTGCTCTATTACCGGTTGGGAACTATTTGCATTCTCAGCTGAGGATGACTCAAATAACATGAGCTGTGAGTACGTGCTCAGAAAATATCATCCGGAGGACGGAGTGAGCCACAAGTATGCCTGTTCCTTCTCACTCTGCTCATCTCAATGTCCCCCTGACAGTTTAGGAAGACAAGTCAGCAGTGGCTTGTTTGCAGGAGCAACAACCTTGCCTTGCATGACTGTGGGTTTCTAAAATCTCCGGGTAAATTTCATCATCTCAGGCAAGACCTTGACTGGGGCTGGAGTGGGAAAGTATTGGTAATTGCCTGACACTAAATAACTCTGTGATTGAAAGGTCCCTGGAAGGAGCACCTTGGGTGTGAGTATGTCCTAACCAGTGCAATTACATTTGAGGCTGCACTTTCCTTCGCTTTACACCTGAATACATAAAGAATAGGCAGAGAACCTCTCAGCACCATAATTGGCCTGATGTGACATTGATCACAGTGCTCCTTAATGAGGAAAGCCAGGCACTGAGCTTTCAAATCCACAAATTTAGACGTAGCTAAAGATGGTAACACTAGGATTTAATTCAGCACCCTTGCTTGTCCTTGTTGGAAGGTGATAGGAAGGGGATTATAGCCACAGTAGAGATGCAAGAGTGGCCTGGCAGGACTGCTTGTGCAAGCAGGAACCTCCAGCTTGTGAAGCCAGTGTGTGTGGAAAGTCCGTGTGTGTAAAGCTGGCTAATGTTTTGGAAAGTTCCTCTGAACTCTTTAACTCAGTACATCTGTAAATGCTGGCCATGTTCCCAGCCTTTATTTCCAGCCCACTTTTCCTGTAAGCTCTCATTCATTATCTCGTGCCATCAGACATTGTCATTAACTCCTAAAGGTGCAAGGCAGGAGGAGGCAAAGCCCAGACCCAGAGGGGACAGTCAGCATTAATGTGGCTGTACCATGGATTGTGGAGGAATGCTCTGTGACAACAGGTTAATGGGGCAAACAGTCTCATGGTTTACCCTCAGTAAATCTGTGCTCCACACACAGCTGTTGCCTAAGGCTCCTTCAAATGCTTTGCAAGACTCAAGACAACTGGGGTCCACAGAACAGCACTGGGGATGTAATATATGTTTGACCAATGTCATCCAAAAGCAGTTATCGTAGGAGTCCAAAAAGAAAGAGCTGGATATATTGGGGAATGAAATGGGGAGAAGCAAAGGCATGGGTGAAAGTGGAGGTTTTACTGTAGGGAACTCACAGGGGACGTGACAAAAAGTTGAAGGTTCTGTGTGTCAATGTGGTAGGGAGGTAATACATAGAAACCATGTTTCAGGAGTTCCTCTGCCCCAGAACAGCTTCTTTCTTTCAGGTGCATGATAGAGGAGCTCAAATACCTGATTACGACCTGTAGGAGTTGCTATGAGGGAAGTCTGCTAACCCTCACAAGGCTGAGTATTTACAGACAGACAGCTGGGGAATGCTTAAGTTACAAGTACACACATGTGTCTGTGGAAGAAAGCTGGAGATGTCTATAGTGCAATAATTTGCAGCTGTCAAATAGTTAACGTGGGCTCAGCTTGTGAACTCATAAATTTTAGTTTAACGTGCAATTCTCCTTCGACAAGTGTCTTTATAAAAATAGCACCTTCCTACTGAAATTATCTGCTATCTGTGTGTAATCACATGCAAATCGGATTAATTTGCTGACTAAATTAAGGGTAACAGTTTTGAAAAATGGGTGCCTAAAGTTAGGTACATACTATTTAGGTACCTAAATATACAGTAGGATTTTAAGTGGTATTTTAGTCTTGTCACTTCAAGTTGTCCTTGGAGTAGTTTTGAAAATCATCTTACCTTTCTGGAGTCTGAAGCACAGAATTAGGTAAGTGGGTTTGAAAATAATGTCTTTTTATACCTTACTATCTCTGTTGAAGCTGGAAATATGCAGCCGCTCTGAGAGTGGGCCAGTAGAATTCTTTTTCATTCCTTTTACAATTATGCAAGCCAAAAAGATGACAATTTCTAGATCCCAGCATGAGTATGTAGACCTGGCATTTGGAAAAACAAACCAAACATCTTTTTTACTTGAAAACTGACTGTGTTTGATCTGGAAATCATTGAGATGCAATAAACACGAACTCCATGATCCTGTTTTTATGGAGTCAGTTTTCCAAGTAGAACCACACTTAACCAAACAATCATTATAATTGAAGAGCAGTGTTTGTGAAAAGGGCTGGATTGAGAACATTGATGACAGAAGCCTTCTGTTTATCCCTGGAATAGCAGTTACAGTGGTAGGATAAGCTACAACACTGTTCCTCAAACAGTTGACACCCAAGGGACTAACTGCTCTTCCAGCTTCAAGTACAGTATTTTGTCAGGGAGATGTTTTCTAGCAGTGGTAGCTGCTCTTCAGCTAGTGGTCATGTAAGTGGTTTGCATAGCCACATTTCTGAGCAGGTAGTGCTGATTTAAGGCAGTTCACCAGACTGCTATTTCTGTAGCTACATTATTTTCTAATCAATTTTTTGGAAGCAAAGGGGTGAGGAGGTAGCTCAGTTGCTACTGCTTACTTAGGCTTCACACACAAAACACCTCGCTGTTGGTCTGCCAGCACTGCTGGCTGTGCAGAGCTTGGACTTTTTTTCCCCTATGTTTTGATGCTGACATCTGTCTGTTGGACATCAAAGTGCAACCTTTCAAAGCCACAAAACCATATGTCTTACCAAACACTTAAGTGATGATGCAGACAAATGTGGGCAGGCTTGCTCCTGGAGGAGGCATTCTGCTGTCGTGATGCGTTAAAACAGCTCTTTGTATTTGGGCAATAACATGGATTCATTTGAAAGTATTAGCTATTATCAGGGCTTGACCTCTTTGGAAAGTATTCTTTAGTGAGGGTTTCAAAGTGGATTTGGAAAGATAATTATTCTTGTCCTCGGGTAGAATCTGGGCAATTTATGTGCCCAGCTGACTTGCCATTTTGGCTTCAATTGATATTTATTCCCATAACATAGGATTTCTGTGCATGGTTGGCTTTCTGTGGCTGAGGATGATAGTAATGGGCAGATTAGGTATGTGCAGAGAGAAATACTGCTCAAGGTGACACATCCTTAATTGTCAGTAGTCTTATAGCAGGCAGTGTGCTCAGTACTGTTGCTCTTCAGTGCAGGGAAATAAGAGACTTTTTGTCTCTTTGCTTCTCTTTCTGGCTGTGAGTTCACAACACATTCCCAAAGCAGCATTTCATGACCATGAAAAGGTTGATTGTCTTTATCATTTAAGCCAGTACAGAACTTGGAAAATTGAAGTTTGTACCTCTCCTGCATGGTAACTTTCTGTTCATAAAATGTCAATGAGTTTTTTGTTTTGGGGGGTTTTTGTGGTTTTTTGTTTTGGTTTTTTTTGTTTGGTTTTGGTTTGGTTTTTTTTTTTGTTTGTTTGTTTTTAGGCATGCACTTACTGCTTTGTCCTGCAGCTTTCATTAGTAGTCAGTGTGATGTGTTTCAACTTTCTGGAGTTAATGTACACCTTTCTATAAAATGGATATTGTAACATTTGATGGGGCTTCCCAGGCAAGTGATAGGGTAGACATATATTCACAGGCTGCATTTTCATTAGATCACAAAATTTAGGCAGACATTACCAAGAGGATATTTTCCTGGCCCTTCCAGTCCTACGTAATACCACTGGTGAATGCTCCTGGTGGGAACTGAGCCAGATCCTCTGGTGAGATCAACTGGATGAGGTATAAAAAAGAGATGTATGAACACATGAATATTTCAATGGTATGTTCCTCAGGAAAAAGAGTTCTGGCTGCAAAGTCCTAGCTACTTTTCCAGTACAGGTTCATAAATGTCAGGTTTATAGAAGGTTATAAATATCTGGCCTTAAATCCCTGACCATGACACCTGCTCTCTGTCTCTAGTCAGCTGCAATGAAACCTGGGAAATGCTATTAATGTGTTTGGTTGTTTCTAAGTATAGTTGGCTCTGGACATGTTAGGCACTTTTGGGGAGAAACTGCTGTCCCTAGTGTGTTTGTGCAGCCCTGTACCAGAGCTGCTGACTGAACATCCTAACAAAGCTGCAGGCAGGGCAGGATGCAGACGTGAGATGGATGGTGAAGGGCATTGGCACAACAACTGTTTCCCATGACTGACATGCACGTGTTGCACCAGCTGGTGGTGGCAAAAGGGTGGAAACACAGCTTCTTAATGTGCACCTGCTAATATAAATTAATTATTATAATAATGTTCTCTCCAGACCATCTTTCATTCTGCCTTTGCTCTGAAAGGAAGCAGAAAAGTATCAGTGCATTTCTTTCTTTTCCTTTGTGCAGTTAACTTGCTATTTTTGTTTTGTCATCTCTCCTAATGTTTCATTGACTTCTGACTGTGACTTGTCATTTATTCAAAGCCATATTAGCATGGTAGTGCCTAAGAGCTATTGAACAACTAACATAATGAACGAGTCATTTCAGCAGCAGAGCTGGAGTGTGCAGGGAAAGGTCATGGAAACCTCAGGCTCAGGAGTTTTTCCAGTAGGCTGGAAACATGGGCAAGGTTTGTCCTTTTATCAGAAAATTTAGAACCAAAATATGAGAAAGTGCATGTGGGTGCATGTTCACATTGAAAATAAGAGATGCTTTGGATGAGTTGTGCAGGCAGGATGGATTCCCAGCTAGGGAAAAATTAATTAAATAAATAAAAATATTAGTAAAACTGGTGTGAAATCTCACCTGGAGTGGGAGGAAGGAGGAGTTGTGTTTTCCTCTCACCTCTAATTTACTGAAGATAATAAATATTCCTTTGTTGACTTAGCTGGGATAAAATAGGGGTCTGCTTCCAAATCTTGTTCTCAAAGGAAGCTTGACAGCTGCTTTTAGCAAGATCCTGGGTAAGAAACCTCAGGCTGCTACAGGTTGTCTGTGATCAACTTAACTATTTTTAGGAGACCTTTCTAAGGCATTTAGACTGACTATTGGAGTATTACTGATACTTTGCATATGACGATTTTCTCCTCGCTGGAATTGCTGTTTTTTGCAGAGTGTTCTGTGTAGTGAAACTGAAATCAGGGAAACCACTAGCCAGTAATAACCCTTCAGAAGAGGGAAAGATATGCAAAGGAAAAGTGTTTTATAATAAAATCTGTGAAATTAAAAAGTGGTTGAAAATATACTGCATTTCTGCCTCTTGAAAAAAAGAAAAATAAAAAGAGAGACAATGTCAGGTCTGTTACTGTTGCATTTGGAAGCTGGCAGTGGGCTGGAAAGAGGGGCCCCAAAGTATTGCCCTGTGTTTTAGGGATGAGTTGGATGGTCATTTGACTCCAGCTGTCAGGGATCTATAGAGCAGCAGCTTGCACCCTCTGGAGATCAGTCAGATCTCATTAACTTGTAGCCAGTTACTTGCACAGCTCTGAGCTGCCGCTTCTTGAAAAAAAGCCAATTTACAGAGTTAAGGTGGTAATCTTGTTAGATATATTTTAGCCCTTCCCAATAAAGAAAAGTATGTTCAGGATGAGGAACATATTTATGGCAACTCTGGTGTCCAGTCTCACAGTCTAATGGGATATGTGAGATGAGATTAAATGTGTATCCTCTGTCTTTGAAGGCAGCCCAGTAGCTTTGTGAAACTCTACCTTCTGGTGAGAATCACTTGAGAAAAATTAAGGACTGCTTGTCCAGGAAGAGATCCAGACAGCTACTGAAGCTTTAATCCCAGTCATCTCTTTATATGTGTCCTTAGCTGGAACAAACTAAAGAAAAGTTGTATTTTCAACCCACTGATGATCCTTTTCTGTTCAACATTACAAAAACATTGCAGGTTTTTACCACAAAAATGTCAGGCTTCTTATGGCAGTAAGTCTTAGGGCTATAAACATTTATACTAGCATGCTAAAGAGATTTGGGCATAAGGGGCTGTATCGGCATTAGGGAGCAGCTGAAAAAATGAGTAGGCTAACATTAGATTAAACAGAAGCAGGCAGTAATTTAATTGGCATTTAGACATTGAGAGAAGGAAAAAATAGTAAGTTCTAAAAAAAAAAAAAAAAAAAAATTGTGGCTAGGAAGCTTTTTGAAATCAGGAAGGTAATTTGCTTTCCAAAATGATTCACAGCATCTCGTGTTAGCTAATTAAGAAAACAGCTTATCTGTGAATTTAGCAGCAGCAAGGTTAGGACTCGGTGGGCTTGGATTTTGCCCATGTGTTTGCTGAGGTCTGCTCACCCCCTTGGAGCTTTCTCTCTGCTCTTTGGCATTGAGGGAGCCCAGCCCCTTGCAGGGGGCAGAGGTACAAGTGGCTGTGCTCTGAGATAGGAGCCAGATGAGGGTGAAAGGGGCAGGTGGAGAGGCAGGAGATTATGCATTGACTGGCATGACTCAGCCATCCATAAAAGGATTTTCATCAATGTTTAATGTGTGTCAAAAATGTCAGCATCCATAAGAGAGACAAATAAATTATTTAGTCCTGTGAGTGTCTTGCCTTCCCCCTCCTGCTGATATATGTAAAATGTTTGTCCTGGTTTTATTCAGATAGAGGATGTAGTTGGGGGAGTTAAACTGATCGCTGTTACACCCAGAGCATTTCCATGTGAGACCCTGCAGAGGAGCTGCTGCTGCCACCACTTTACATTTCAGGGCTTCGCTAGAGAGGTCTGGGCAGTCTGAAGTCAGCTGCAAGTGGGTTAAACACGGTCCCTGCCAGTGAGCTGGGGTTGTTTTTAGATTGGTTTGCAGAGGAATAGGCCCTGGGAAACTGAAGACAGAGTGGGATGTGAAGGAAGGTCCTGCTCTACAGCTAAGGGCTGTGGGGAGCAGCCCAGCATCACAGCGTAGCCCCTGAGCCTTCTCTCTGTCCCTGAGAGGATGGGCTGCACCTGACCTTAGCTGGCATGCTTTCTTCTGCCATTCTGCCTGCCTTGGCTTTGCTGGCTTTGTCCAGAGGTGCATCACCCAGAAACCTGCAACCTGCATGGACTGAATCCCACTCAGAGGTGGGATTCACCATCCCAGCAGGGCTTTGGTTGCTCTCCCACGTACCTCTGTAAGGTTTCTGGTTACTTAGGGCATGGAACTTGCTTTATCCTTAACCAGGGTGTTCATGCAAAGGGAGGGAAACTCCCCTTTGATTTGTGGGTTAAAAAAAAAATCAGCTTCAGAGGATTACACAATATCTGTAAGCTGGAATCATAAGCCCAAGCAGGAAGAGAAAGGAAGCAAAGGACATGACCAAAGGAAGAAAAGTATCTGATCAGATGGGATTTGTGGCAAGGTGAGACAGAGGGAGAAATAAGCCCAGTTAATAGTGACACACTGGTTTGTGAATGTTGGATGAACCAAAATCAGAAGTGACTCATTTAAAACCCACTCTGTCACTTGAACTATACACAAGCATCCTTCCTGGGCAGGGATCTTTCTGAAGGCAATGGAAACTTTGTCAGCTTGTGTGCCTGTTTGGAAGGGCCTGTTGAACTCTGTCAGAAAAATTAAAAATAGAACTCCCTATTAAAAGAGAAAATTCACAGGTTGCAGGTTGTTGGTTTTAAACACAGGGATAAATGCAATTGCTTTGTTTATTTTTTTTTTCTTTTTCTTTTTTCTTTTTCTTTTTTTTTTTTTTTTTTTTTTTTTCTGGGGAAGTCATAGGCCTTGGGACAATGATCTCAACTGGCCTCTAATTAAAGTTGCTTTCTTACTGTCTGGCATGAAATCCCCCTGAGAGGCAGATGTTTGCAAAGCACACTTACGGCACTGGCATATGGTTCCTTTGTAAGGCTGGCCTTTCAGCAAAGTGCCTCCTGAATGTTGTACATAATTAGATATTTTATTTTAATTTTTTGTCCCAGAGAAGTTGCTGGCAGCAGGGGACCTCCAGGGTCCAAAAGGGAGACTTTCTGAGAGACCAGTGGGAAGCCCCAAGCACATCACCCGCAGTTGACATGTGCTGACAGATACCCTGCTGCAGCTTTTTGGAAGGAAATTATTCTAACATACAGAATATACCAGAGGATAAGACCCTGGGTACCCAACCTCTGTAACTTTACAGAGGACTTGCATCCTTCCTACAGTAATCCATCATCAAGTCTAAACTTTGTACAGGATTATAAAATTCTGAGGAATGTTTCCAAAAGGAATTCAATTGTATTTGAGAAAGAAGTGAAATGAAAATCTGCTTGCATACCGGACTTGTGTAGAAACCATGGCCATGCTTAAAAAGTGACTTCAGACTACAAATGGCCCATAGCATTTATTAACACCATAAAGGACTGCTGCATCTGGGTGGTCACTGCTGTGTAGTGCAATCTACAGCAAGACATTTGATGACTAAATGCTCAAGGTGCTGAATACACTCATTTCCCTCTGGGGCAGCACATCAATCCCTTGCACACTTCAGAAATAAAACACAAAATTTTGTGTCAGATGATGTAATTTTTCCAATTCTCATAACGTTCCCCTTCCCTGCCCAAAAAATCCTTTCTGTGATCATGTCTTTCCTACTGTTGGTGCCTCGTTTTTGCTTCTCTGTGAAATTATATTGCAGTAGTTTCCTGCCTCAGTGAGATTTTTGAGACCATATTAATTCATGTTTGTAAGGTGCTTTTGAGGTCTGTGGACCTGACTGTGCTGTACTAATGTGGGCAGTCATTATTTCCCTTCTGCAGGGAGGAAACCCAAGATCTAGCACAGTTAAAACAGCTTGTTCAGGATCACAAAGCAATTTAGAAGTAGAACTACAAATAGAGCCAAGTCTTTTGACTAGCAGTCAGATGTGCTACCCATGGAGCTACCTATAATGTTTAATTATTTTATAAGGGTAAGAACTGAAAGGTTTCAGCCTGATTCCAAAGTCCTGATGCAAATAAAAAGGAAAAGCGTAAAAGATTGACTCGCAGTTGTTGCATTTTCTTAGCATCTCTATTAGTGTATGTTTAAAATGAAATGAATAAAATTTCCCATGGATGGAGATGAAGCAGAGCCTTTGCCTCACATCATGCATTAATTTGATATCCTTCTGATGCTTTGAATGGTTTTGTGCTACTTATGAAAAGGCAAAGCCTGGCTGTTTTTCTTAGGTGGGGTGCACAGGGTGCGATGTTTTAGGCTTCAGATGCTGAACGCAGCTTATTAGAGGGCACATGTGCACAGAGCCAATAAATTTGCATGCTCGCTGCAAGTGGCTGTATCTTTCCCAAAGCCTTGCTTACTCTTTGGCCTGCTTTCAAGCTGAGGCTACTGTTTAAATGTGTGGACATTCAAAGGCTGTGCTGGGAGGCTTCATGCTGCCAAGTACCACGTGGAAGGAATAACAATCTCGGCAACTGGCAGACTCCCCCAGACCCCAGCCCTGCCTCTCTCAGTGCTACAGGCAGGGGAAGGAAGGGGCCTGTGCTGGCAGTGCCTGTCCCCTTGCAGGGGATTCAAGCACTGGGAAATTGGAGGGACTGACCTATCTGTGGAGAAGAGGCAGAAAAGCAGCTGGACCCTTGACAAGCACTGGCAAAACTTGGAAGCAGAGGTAGCCATTAGAGCATTGCCACCCAATAGCTGTGTCCAGAAGGATGTTCCAGTGAGCAGCAGTGGTGTATAATTAATAAAAGGAAGGGCAGAATAAAGAAACACAGAGAAAATATTAGTCTTGGGTTGAGCATAAGCACTGCAAATAAAAGCAACATTCATCTTTTCAATTTAGAATAAATTCAGCAATGCAATGAGTATACATTTTGTCTCAGCTGGGATAAAGTGCTTGGCATATGGTGCACTGGGATTAGTCTTCTGTGCACCATCTATTTTGGTGTCCATGGTGGTTGCAGCTTTGAGGCTATGGTGTGGGTCTGTGTGTTGGTCTGCACACTGGATCTGATGGCATGAAAACGTTTACTCCATACTAGCATACATACAAGCTTCACAGCAGATCTATGGTTGAATCCTCTGAGGTACCTCAAACCTTCTTTGCATACCTGTACATCTGTAATCCTGTGGTTACATGCACTGAAATGATCAGAAACAAGTAGACTTCA
Organism: Phaethornis superciliosus; assembly: GCA_023637945.1. Classification (NCBI taxonomy): domain Eukaryota; kingdom Metazoa; phylum Chordata; class Aves; order Apodiformes; family Trochilidae; genus Phaethornis; species Phaethornis superciliosus. The sequence goes on from JAJQWJ010000007.1 coordinate 28,613,275, forward strand.
ACCACAAGTTTAAAGACTACTGGGGTCTTTAGTAGTGGGAAAGCCAGACTTTGAAGGTCCCAGGGATTATTTACATTTCCATTGCAGAGCTGAAAGCAAGGCCTAGCCCTGGCTCTGCAAGGGGTGAGAAACAGGCAATGCCAGCTCTGCTTCCATGGAAAATGTCGGCAGCGTCCGTCTCAGCTTTTGCTGCTTTGCCCAGATCAATGTTTTGTGTTGTGGCTGTTCTTACTGCTCAAACTATGATTAAAGCAGACAGTCTGTTTGCTGCACTCATTCCTTTAGAAAGGGTGGACATGAGGAGGTCTTGCTTGAGAAAGGGGAGCGAGGATGGGGGGGAAAGCTCCCATCTTTTCCCCAGGCCTGTGGTGCTAATCCAACCTGTCCTTCACCCTCTCCCTGACACACTCTGACCTGCAGTCTTAGGGACTATACAAGCTTCCTGTGAGTCCAAAAATTACTTTTTTATTAGTTATTAAGGAGAATAATCTTTCCTAGTGAAATAAATAGCTCTGGGTTAATCTTCAGTTGGTAATGATATTTACAGATTAATTTTGTATTTTTTGTGTGTGGTGCTGCCTTTAGATTCACTTCAGTTTAGTCCTTCTTTCCTTCTTTCCTCTGTGAGGTCAAAACCTGCTCTTCTGCTGCCTGCAGCAGGGATGCATGGCAGGAGAGCCTCTCAGGCTCCTGGGGGACTCAGGGCACTAAAACACTTTCTCTGCATCAGGGATCAGGCTGTTGTCTGCAGAGGAGCAATCAGCAGATGCCGTGTGTCCAGACCCATTTATCTCTGCCAGATGGTGATAAAATACTAGTCCAGAGCACATGTTGCTTCTTTTCAATCAAATGCTTGTGCCATGAGGTGGCCTTTCTGCCTCTGAACCAGTGAGCCTCAGCCAGCAAAATCCCAGTGGCAAAGGCCCTGGCAGCCCTTGGCAGTTCCTCTCTGTGACTTGTAGAAAAATCAGAGAAATCAAACTGGGAAGGCTCATAGCCCTGTAGGGACAGACAGCAGTGTGCAGAAAAGGGAGGAAGGAGTTAAAGATGGTTTATCACACACAAAAGGTAAATATTTGATACAGAAATTCAGGAAGAAAGAATAATGGAGAGAAGAAGGGCAGGAGGAGGAAGCAAGAAGTGTGAAGAGAAAAAAAAAGGAGGATTATATTCTGCCAGAAAACAAAGGGATGGTTGTATGAGAAAAGCCCTGGGGAAATAAGAGTTCAGCTCTGCACAAACTTTCTGTCTGACACTGGACAAGTCAATCTCTCTGTGTCTGAGTTTGCAAAGGCTGTAATGGGAATAATAAAGTCTCCCTTTGTTCTCCCTCTCTCTGCTCACATCAGACATCCCTTCTGTTTGAATGTTGTAGAAAGCCAAGATGCTACTGTACTGCAAGCGGTAATAAAATCCACTGAGACTCTGAAGGTGGGAGGGCATTGTGGGGGTAGGAGGTGGGAGAGAAAAAGGTAGGAAGGCAAACAGTCTGTGATAAACCTCGGAGATAGCTGCTGAAAAACACAGGGGCAGGAAGAAATACAGGAGAAGCCTTTACTGGGGGAAGAAGAAATAGTATGGACCAGATTAATGTTACTATTGCCTCCTAGACTCCAGTAGAATTTCTCGAGGGATGAGTTTAGCCCAAGGAGTTCAGATTTGTTTGGCTAAAGAAACCTCATGCCAAAGTTTTAAATACTCAAAACTGTTCTGAGAACTATGAGAGCGTGGGCTGCCTTTCTTGAAACATTTCATGGGTCTTGGGATGAACAACTCCTGCTGAAGGCATCAAGAGCCAAGTGATTAAGCCCCATGCAGTGCTCTGACAGGAGGCCTTCTTCTTTGCTACGCATACTTTTTTTAAAGTATAGAAAGTATTTCCATATTTCCAGCGGCTGATCTTTATTTGACGAAAGGAGCTGCATTTTTCAGATTAGAACTGGAGCTTTTCTAAGAAAAGCCACTCTGGAGCAGATTGTTGGTCCATCTAGCTCAAGACGGTGTCTCTGCAAAAGAGGCCCTGCACTCTGCTTAGAGAAAGAAATCCTAAAGCCCACAGGGCTCTCTCCAGGGATAATTTATATTTCTCTCCAAGAGTCAGAGTTTGGCTTTCACTCCAGTGTCTCTAAGCTTATATTCATTCCAAAACTCTTGCTTATTTCAGTAATCTTTACAGTCCCCTGAAGGTGCTTGTTCCTTGCAGACCTCTGACCTGTTCAGGAAGCCTCTTGAGCTGCTGACCTCCGTGTCCTGCAGAAATGAGTTCCCCAGGCCAACTGGGGTGTTTGTGTGGGGAAAAGAGAATTTTATTTTCTCAGTTTCAGGTTTGTTGCATTTAATGTGGAAGCATGCCTTAAGCTTCCCATCTCACCCAGCTGGCTTCTCATTCCAGCATCTCACCTAAAGCTATGAGCTGCTTCTGCTGCACAGAGAATCCCTACTAGGAGATGGGCTGTGCCTGTGTGATGCTGCTCCACTCTGAATGTGATTCAGCCATGCTGAGGAACCACTTTTTTAATTTTTCAGAGCTTCCAAGTTTACAAGAACACATTATTCTGTCAGCTGCTCCTTCAGGCATAGTGTGTTTGATTCTCCTGTCACTGGAGTAATAAATGTTTGTGGAAATACATAGTGTCCCTGCTGTGTGGATAGCACACTAAACTAGGATGGGATAAAGGTGTGAGGGGCTATGGAGTGATGGGGACATGCACCATGCTCTCTGTTCTCCTCTTTTGCTAAAGAGGTGCTTGCAGTGCTCAAGCTTCTTTTGTGACCATGGTGAGATTTACAGGTAGAAGGGCAAGAGGGGCATAATTGTGTAGTCTCGTGCTTGCAACAATGGTTAACCAGAAAATGAGTGCATGGCCAGTGGGTCTTACTGGGGTAGAAAAGAGGTACAGGGCAGGATAAAGAAGTCCAGCCTTCATCAGTGTCTAGTTACAAACTGGCTGGATGGTTGAATGCTCTAGGCAAAAATTAGATGGTGCTTTGCAGACATAGCTTCAGATCCAGTGTGCAAACAAATAAACAAAACAAAAATACAAGAAACAGCTGGGGAATAGGATGAAAATGAGTGTTATTAGGGGTATACTTACAATAACTTATGAACTGGGCAATGCATCGTTGCTGTGCTGGGCCCTCAGGGAGACGGATTTGCTGTTGCTTTTGGAGCCTTTATTACAGCCATTGGTTTTCCCATTTACTCATGCCTTCCCCCAGCCCTTGCTGGAAAGCCTGACAGCATGCTCCGAGATGTAGCTGCTAGCTCTAGGATTTTGGCAGGAGCTGAAATGGCCTCTGAAAGCAGTGGCTTTGGTCTTATCTGTGGGTCATGAGCAGCCACCTGGGTGAGCATGTAGATCAGCCAGAGTAAGGGCAGTATTGCCTTAGGCACTGATCTACCTTCAGGAGTTTCCTCCCTCATCCTGAGGGAAGTTTTATATCTCCTGGGAGTTTTTGTCATTTCCCTGGCTGTAGGATGGGCTCACAGTTTTCTAAATTTGCTCATCAGTTTGGCATGTGACTGACCTGTCCTGGGGAATGCTAAGAAAGGTCAAAATACCTTTTGACAGCAGTCCCCATTCATGGCTTTTCTTACCTCTTCTCAGTGCAGCCAGGACACCAGGGCTGGTAGCATCAAGCCCCTCGCCTGCAGCCTGTCTTGCTGCAGCTCAGGAGGTGAGCATCTTGAAAATCCATACATTTTTCTCCTGGTCTACATGCATATTACCTCTGTGAGTTGCTCTCCTGCCTTGTGGTAGAGTGTTTGAAATAGTCCTTCGGTCCTTAATGTAGTGGGCTCTTCTAAAAAGTCCTTCCTATTTTACATATACAATACTGTACCCACTGACATTATTTTGGTAACATTCCCTAAGACTTCAGTTGTATACTTTCTACTGCACAGTTAAGTGCCTAAGAATTGACGTTTCTCTTTCCCTGACAAATTTAACAAATATTGGCTAAAACTCAACTTGCATTGACACTGCTGATCTTGCAGCTGGATAAATTTGGAGCACTACTCAGCTTCAGCGTCTTTGAGCCATCGTGATGTGTCTAGCATGTTGGCTGTTCTTGTTTGCTTCGTGGTTGGATGAGATCCTCATATACAAAGCTGCTTAAATTCCAAACATTAGCTATGGCTGAGAGGTTTCCAACCTTTGATGTGAGAAGTAGCCACAGCCTGGGATCTGAGAGCTCATTCTTGAGAAGAGAGTAAGGTTATAGCACAGTCTCGTAAGTTAATAGCAAAGTCACATATATTTAACACAGAGCACACAAAATCCTGCTGAATTGAGCACACAAAGAGTTCAGCAAGCAGGACTAGTTTCCCTGGTCTCAAAACACTTCATTGACACAAAGTGCTCTTTAGGGATCTCTCAGAACCACACTCCAGTGCCTGTTCAAATTGCAGTTACATTGGTCTTGGCCTTGCATTGAATTACCTCACTCCTTTGTGCACTGATTTTCATGAGCTCAGCTGGTGAACTTGCTTTGGAGCTGAGTGTTGTGGAGGTGACACCTGAGAGCATGTGGGGACACAGAGAAGTAGTCACCAATGAGAGGTGTATTGGCACATACATGTCAGTCTTTGCAGGAGCTGGCTGTGAATGGCAAATGCTACTTCCTTTGCCATGAGTAATAACTCAATAGTAGTAATAGTAGTAATACTAACAATAATAAAAAATAATAATTATTATAATTATTACTACTTGTAGACATACAGGTTCAGCTGCAGGTAGAAATGGCTGTTACAGTCTTCATCCTGTCTGTTCCATACATCTGCCTGGATGGAAGTACTATACCTTTGCAGGTTGCATGATGCAAGAAATAGATACCAATATATGAGAGGCTTTTATCCCCATTCCCACTTTTAGACCCAGATGATCAGATATTTGCTGTGGTCAGTAAAAAAGGTGTGATGGCTGAAGCAGCATTGCCCTGTATCTATCCAGCTGAGGAAGCTGGTTGGTGAGAAGAGTCAGATTCCATCTGAGAATGGTTGTTGCTGCCTGCCTGTGAAAGGTAGAAGGTAAAAATACAGTGTTTCAGGTGTGTTATACTCTTTGATTTATTGGAATAGATTTAAGGCAGTATTGGAGATCACTTGTGATGGGTATTCGCTACCCAGTGATGAATGTTATTTTTCAGAGCAGCTGCAGGTCCTTCAAACCTGCTTTTTGTTTTGTAATGGTGCTGATAGACCAGCAATGTCAGGTTTGCTGTGGGGTGATCCATTACTTCTGCTCTTTTGCAAAGAAGAAAGATGCTGGTGGTGGCTGGGACCATGAGCAGTTCTTTTCCTAAGACTTCCAGAAGTGAAAAAATGTGGGATTTCTTTGGTGAACTTTTAGGAGATGTGAAATAATTTGGCACTGCAAGGAAGGCAAATGGCCTGTGCAGGTGTATTTAACATCTAATCAAACAGCATGAATAATATGAGGATATGCTGTGACTTCAAACCACTTCTTACCCAGGGAAAACTTTGCCTGGCTCGAAAGGAGTTTGTCCTCCCTCCAAGTGCAGTCCCCACCTTGAGCTGTTCCATCTCCAGCTGTGCTGGAGAAAGGGGTGGAAGGGAAAAAGCCTTTTTAAAGTCATCTCCTGTGCAAATCTGTCTCAAGGGCATATGTTAAATGGATGTGTATATGCTGTAATGTTTTCTGCAGTTTTTCCTGCACAGTTCAAAACATTGAAGGGAACAGGCTCCTGGTTCTGTGTGCAAGCTGGGTATCTCTCAGTCTTGATAGAATGGTCTGTGAGAAATGCAGCAGGGACAAATCTGGTTACTTCGTTGGGCATTTGTTAACCTTTCACAGCTTCTAAGGGATAAAATGATGAGCTGACTCTCTGTACTTTCTTTTTGCAAGCATATTTCTATTGATGTTAATGGTGTTTCTGGATTAGCCATTAGGGTCAGTATCTTGGTGCTTTTATGTAATTTATAGTCTTTCTCCAGTCTGATTTTAAGAAATATGGAGTGTTCAAGAAGCTGGGAGCAAGGACACACTCACCTCTAATGTGGTTTTCCTGTTTTCCTCTGTTTTACAGGTTCTTTTCGAAATGATGGCTTAAAAGCTGCTGATGTCCTTCCTATATTGAAGGAGAAGGTGGCCTTTGTGTCAGGTGAGCAAGTCTTTCCTGAATCCTTCCATCCCAGTGAGAGCACTGCCTGCCACACCCTGGTCCTGCTGATGCCGCAGGGTCACAAGAGACCAGTTTCATGTTTGGACTGGTTATTCCACTAAGAAAAGGGCTGTGTGTGGAACAGGGCTGTCCAGTAATACTCAGAGGGCTGGAACCTGACCCATGTTGATTTTCTTCATATTCTGAGAAATGGGTAAACTGTCAGCACAGGTGAGATGAAATGTAGCTTCTCAATTACTGCCCAGATCTGTGCTGTCTCAGCATTTGGGATGGTTCAGGGATCTTAGTTTGAGTTCAAGGTCAGTGAATAGCATTAATTCCTGTTTGTAGGAGACACTCAGACCTGTAAATCACTGGTGTTTCATTTGCAATCCAAATGCAGTTAAAAGTACCATTAATGCATTTACATAATAGCTCTGATGCTCAGTGATCTCCTGCCACCCTGTACAAAGATTTACACCATTCATTCAGAAGACAAATCTCGAGGACCTGGGGGTGGATAAGGACTAGACAATATGGAAAAGGTTTTAAGAATGGCTTGGATAGCACTGTTTCTAGAGTAAATTATATCTTGTCAGTGAGAGGGGGAAGAGAAAGTCTGAAGCAATCATAATCTTGCATGAAGTCACTCAAATTATCATAAAACCAGAATATTTCCAGTGCCAGCATTTCTCATGATTGCAAACCTCTCAAGCTGCTTTTGGTGATCTTCACTGTTGCAATTAGAAAACCTGCATGTAAAACAGCCAGCCCCCTTGTTTGTAGTCTTTGCTTTTTTTTGCTTTATCCCCACAGTATTGCTGACTGCAGAGGGGAGCAGAGTAGCAGCAAAGCTGTAGGGGGCCAGGAGTCTCCCCCTGGGTAATGGAGCAGGGCCATGAGGATGAGACTTCTCACCTTGCTGAGCCATGGAGATGCCTGGCCAGGCAGGAAAAGCTTTCACCTTGACTACCAACTCCTGTGAGCTGTCTTCCCATGTAGCAATATGATTCAGGGGTCATGAGTCCAGCAGTGAGTTAGGGAAACAATTTGGGGCTCTACAAACCCTGAACTTTCTGACCAAGGGCATGAAAATGCAGGAGACTTTGAGGGAAGGTTACAATGCACCAAAAGCCTTGAATGCCTGAGCAGCACTCTCATGTAGGACTGCTTAACCTCACACTGGTGTCTCATTCTGAATGTCCTGAAATCTTTTATGTGGTTCTTGTCTCTCACTGCTCTGAAGAAGGGAACGTAGTCATAAAAACACAGCAGACTTGTTTGTGCCACACAGCTGAACCAAGCACCCTGGGGAAGTGAAAGGTAGGAATTTATGCAGGGACTGTACTGGAATTTAGTACTTGGCTCCTGCTGTTGCTTCACATGGAAATGACTGCAGGACCATTTGGTAATTCATGGAATATTTAATAACAGTAACCCGCCTGGATCATTTATATAGCCCCTTCCACTGATGGTGTCTGCATTCAGCTCTGAGCCAGAGGGTCTCTCACCAAATCATCAGCTCATTAGGTGCTGTCCTGGGCCAATCTTGCCTTGGGGGTTGGCATTCAACAAGCAGCACTATCACGATTCCCAGGGTTTCACACCATGAACCACTGCAGGCAAGGGACAGCATGATCCACTGCTCCTTGAAGACTTCCCAGCCTCCAGACTGCTCAAAATGTGCCTGTTCCTGACACAGCTAGCTCACTGGCAGTTCCAGGATTTACACCTCCTCTCCGTGGGTTTCAAACACAGTGACTACAAGCAGCAAGTCAGGGGCCTTTGCAGACTGAATGCTCTGAGCTGCTGGTGTCTTACTGCAATAACCTCAGCACCACCCTCTAGCCCAGAGTTTTAAGTACTGCCCCAGCTTCCCCTGGGTTGTATTAAAGCATTTGAGCACTTCAGCTGATAGCTAGGTTCTTTTTAATTAAAATGGAATAACTTCCTAGAGAATGTTTTGGGCATAGAAGAGAAAATGTTTGCCAAAACAGAAAAATCAAATAGCTGAACTTTGAAAAAAAAAAAAAAATTCTGTAGTTAGCACAGATTCTGAGAGCACATTTCATTTTTAATCAGACTTCTTTAAGGAAAAGGACAGTTTTATTGAGGCTTCTTCAGAGTTTTACATTACAGTTACTTTTAGTGACAGTAAAACTGTCAAGCGGGTTCTCCTTTCACCAACAAAAAATCTCACCTGCTCAACTTTCTCATCTGCTGTGCTCACCAGCTTGTTTTTCAGTCCATGGTTCAACAAGAAAGGTGCAGAGAACAGACAAGTTCCTTCAGGTTGGAGCTTATCTCATGGATTGTATTACAGTGCTGTGGATGCTCCATGCCTGGACCATGCAGAGCAGGCAGGGAAGTGACATTGGCTGCTGCCAGCTCCAGAGCAGGCACAACAGGACCTGCCTGCAGAGCCATGCAGCCTCCAAGGAGCACTCAAGCTTTCAGAAGTGCACTTAATTTCAGAGTGGAAACACAGCTCTAAGTAGCTGGGCATGGATTCATCCAGCCTAAATGCTGTCTGGGGCTCTGTGCCTGGCACTTCTTGGCTGGCTCAGCTGGCAGCACGCAGCAGGCGCAGCGCTCTGCATCCCCATCCCTGTGCTGTGGGAGGGTTGAGGAGTGGATAATACTGGGATTTTTTCCTGGAACTGTTTCTCAATTTCTTCCAGTGATTTCATGTGTGAGGTAGACCAAACTCAAACAACATTCCTGTATACGTGTGTCTAAGCAGCACCTGAAAATCCTGAGCAGTCAGGGGCACGGTTCGTCCTGGCCATCACCATCTGATTGCTCCCATCGTTGACCTGGTGGAAGGACATTAAGCAGGGGCTTGGCTAGAGAGAGGCTTGGGCCACCTGCTTGTTGCCTAAATCCTAATGAAATCTTGGCTTTGCTAGTAGGGTCACTGTGTTGGTTCCAGAAATGGGGCTTTGGAAATCATTAGGGAGTGAGCTACAGGCCAGAGGCTGATTTTTGTACTCTGAGAAGGTGATGAGAGCAGAGGAGAGGAAATAAAACAGGTTGTAGATTATTTTGTATGGGGTTTTTTTTCAGTGAGAGGTGGGGAAATATTTTGGAAGCTGGGCTTATGGTTTTTCCTAGGCAATACAAATACTGTTTTGCAAGCGTGGTTTAACTTGGTATGTTGTTCAGCTGCTTGATTATATTTAAGGGAGAATTTCTATCGATCAGAACAATACAGGAGGATGTGCTTGAGGCTCTTAAGGGAGGGAGGGAAGGACGTTACCACATTCCCTTCCTGTGTATGGAGCTTTTCATACACTTACGCTATGAAGACCTTGTTAGTTGACTAATGCTCTAGGTCTTCCTGCCTGGCACTTCCCGTTCCCCAGAGGGCTCAGAAGAGGGGCAGCATGTGGGCTCCTGTCTGTCACCCAGGTACTTTCTCATCTGCCAAGGCAGGAGCATAAAGGAGGAGGCTGACCAGGTTTCTGAGAGTGGTTGAGCACTGAGAAATCAACAATAGAAGGGAGAAGGCTGTAAGAAGCTGCTGCAGCTGTGGCAAGCAGAGCTTGTTCAGCAAAGCTGAAGGATTTTCCACAGACTTTGGGCAACAAAAGGCACAGGGCAGGGAGAAGTGGATGCAGTAACAGTTCAGCCACCTTCATCCTTAAAAAACCTACTGTCCCCAGCCCCATATCTCCTGAGAGTAGTCTGCTGAGTCACAGTGACATCTGAGCCTGGCTGAGAGCCTGAAGGAAAAAAGATTTCCCAAAAGGTTTTTCAGAAGAGAAATTTCAGTGTAAACAGATCAGATGAAAGGACAGATTTCCAATTAGGTTTCGCTAAATTTAGGCCAGCAAGATGGATCAAGGAGGAAGACTTGGAGGGAAAGACACACACCTTCCCAAAAAATTGTCAGAGGACACCACAGGTCACTTAGTAACAGAGGTACATGGGACCACATGTGGAGGAGCATGTTTTTCTTTTTCTGTGGGGGATACACCTCATTCTTCAGAGAAAGGGTTGAAATAAGACCCCAGGGACCTCCAGGCAATGGCAGAGTTCAGATCAGGGTTTCAAAGGGTCTCAAAGGGTCTCAAAAGGCTGATTTGTGGACACTGGAATTTGTACTGAGTTGGGAATAGAACTAACCAAAATATTTAATTTTTGAATGATGTAAATGTATTGTATTTGCACAGAAAGTTTTTATTTAAATTAAAAGTTTCTATTCTCCCTTTCCTCTGAGCTTTTAAATGAAACATCAACAATTCTATATTTTGTTACAGAAAAATGTCTTCTTCTTAATACCATTCCCTGCTGTACTTTGAAATGGATAGGAACTCCAAAAAGAAGAAATATGCTATTAGAAAAAATGAAGCATTGCTTGGCTGTTGAATTTTCCTAATGGTTTTGGACCACCATACTTTAATTTAGAATTTGCTGCTGCATTGATGCAGATTTTTATTTGAAGAAGAAAATGAGGAAGTTTAGACTGTGAAGTTTCCAGGTCTGAGCCTATTGGGATTTTTTTACCTTCATTTTGATTTTTTCCTCCTTTTTCTAAAGTGTAAGGTCATTTTTGAGGATGGAGAAGAGCCTTTACCTGTAGGGGCTGTTTAGATATCCTCACCAGTACTCTAAGGTTAAAGTAGAAATCAAAATGGGGTTTCTAATTTCATTTACAGTTTGTAAATGTAGTGTGCAGAATCAGTTCCGCATTTCTTTCCATATGTTTTAACCATATTCATGGACTAAAGTAAACAATTTCTGTGGAGAATGTCTGGTCACTGCCAACACATATTGTCCTGGTGCAAGGACACCAGCAGCTTACCAAGATCCACCAATATCTCTGTGCTGGGAGATGACCCCTTTAGGTACTCCCTTAATTACCATGTGTGAGAGTAGTGATACAACTGGTACTGCCTTGTGAAGAGGCAGAAAGGGTCAAGTGTCTTACAAAAGCGGGCAAAAAAAATAAACCCAGTCAAAACTTTGATCCAAAAAGACTTGCAAAAACTTGTGGAATCACAGGTCATTGGCTGGGTGTACATGCTGGACTCTGACCACCTTCTGGTTGGTGGGTCCCTGCATCTGGTCACATACCAGTGATGGGGACTTTCAAAATAATGATAAGAGGAAGGATCTGAGCCTATGAAGTAAGGTCTGTATACATCCCATCCCGTTGCAGCTCACAGGGTTTCTCATCTTTAAAGATGCAGGGAGCTCCATATGTGTCTCAGCAAAGGTTACATCTTCACTTAAACAGGCAGTTGAGCATTGTTCTTATATAGAAATCAAGGCTGGGAGCTTATAAATCAATATAAGGACCTAGGGAGGTCATTGTAATGCTTGTGATAATTAATATGATAACTCTTGACCATTTTGGTCATTTTGTAGTATTTCTGCTCTTCTGTCCCACTGAGGAGACTTGTTACTTCTGAAAACTTCCTCATTTCTGTGAAAGTCATTTAGTTTCTAAGTTTATGGCTTTTTTTTTTCCTAAGGAATCAATTTTAGCTGACAGGAAGTACTGGAAGTCACAACTGGACATCCTCTCTCTATTAGGAAAGGTTGATTTTTTTTTTTTTTTTAAGTACTTTTTTGTGGGAAAATATGGGCTATCTGAAATGGAAGTACTTAGCTGGAATGTGCAGTTCCAGAAACATTTTCATCTGCCACTGTTTTCCAGTTCTCAGAGGGATTCCTTCTTAAAGCCTGAGGAGGAAAAAAATTCCCAATAGCAATTGTTTAAGTCCAGTAGCTTGAAGTATCCCCTAAACTTCCATTAATTCGCAGGATCCTCTACTTAGCTCTAGCTGTTGAGGACTTACGTGCTGGGGATGTGGCAGACCTGGGAAGCCAGTTATATTAGATCAGTTTATCACATATTTCATAGTTATATTAGATCATCTTATCACGTATTTCACAGTTATATTAGGTCAGTTTATCACATATTTCACCTTGTTCATGAACATCAGAAACTTTGCCATTGCTGTTTCTCTGTGCTCATCTCAAATGAGGAATACAAACAGGCTGTGATCAGGGTCAACATGGCCTCTCTTTGCTTCTCCTTATTCTGTACAGCTACTGAAATTATGCCCAGTGGTGTGAGTTTGGGGTGCCTGTCAGTACCATCCCCAGCCTTGTGACTGCTTCACCATGGCCTGGTTTGTTCTTTTCCCTTCCCCAGGGGCAGGAGAGTGTGCAGTGGAGTGTTTTGCTTTAGATCTACAGCTGTTGTTCTGATCTGCTCTGTGAAGGGGTCTTCTGATGGGAACCCACAACCTTCATTTTGGAGTCATTAACGCTAAATGTTATGTTGCAAATGTTGGCCATTAGGATTTGATCCAGGCAGTTGAGTCTGGGATATGGGTTGCTGCAAGGAGCAACATTGGAGGATCAGGCCCTGGTGGTGGTGTTGCAGCTGTGTTAATTTGCAATAGGGCTTTTAGTGGAAGCTTAGATTTCCATGAATGTTGAAGTGGAATCACCTACTTGGGAGCTAACTGAATAGTTATACAGATAATCCTATATATGACCCTTACAACAAATTAATCCCTCTTGGAGCTGGAGGTATGTTAGTATAGAGGTCTGTTCACAGGAGGTCTGGTAGGAAGCAGAATCTCCACTCAGCTATGACAGGGAAAGGAATATTACTTTAAGACTCTGGATATCAACTCCTAGGTAGTTTGCTTTCCTAGGAAGTCTGTCAATTACATTTAGAAATCCAGAGTATATTGTTCACCATTTTATTGAGGCGCCTGACATCAGCTGAGCTCATTCTGTCTCCTGGTTCTCTGCATTATCGTTCATTTTTTTTCACATATTCTGGACTGAAATAACGACTGAGGAGTATTTCAGCTCCTCTGGAAACTCGCTTACGGTCTCAGCAGAGTCTGCAGCATCAAGATTGATCAGCCTCTGATGTGCAGGGTGAGATGAAGCAGTGTGTTCGTTTGAGCTGCAGTGGATGTCTGAAGGGAGGCCAGAGGCTCTGTGTGCTGCTCCTGTCTCCATGGCTGATGTGCTGTGGGGCAGTAGACAAGGGACTCGGGAGCCTTTACACATGTGGACATTTGTCTGTGTCTATGGTTAGTCCTTGTGAATTCATGCTTGTAAAGAGAGTGTGAAAGGAAGCTGAGAGCTTCAGTCCCTGAAGTACAGATGAATGCAAGCTTGCAGGTATCGTGGTAGAATGGCTGCTAGAACTGGAGAGATGCACCTTGAAAACAGAACTTGATAAAATCATTATCTATTCTACACAAGAAGCCTACAGTAAAGGAAACTGGTAATTTCCTGTCCTAAACAGGATTCCACAAACCTGGATTTTCAGCTTTTTGAGTATTATCAAGGAAGGATATGCTTCAGGATTTGTAGTCGGGATGGCCCATACCCAGAGTTCACATTAAGTAACCCTTTGGGTCAGCTAGTGTCTTCACTTGCCACTGGGCAGTCAGAGCCACCATAGGCAGAAATGTTTTGGGCCACCACATTTGGGATTAAGATGTCAGCTAAGGCAGCTTCCAGGATGGGGATCTTGTGACTGGAGTCCCTTACCTCTTGGTTTCAGGCTTGAACAGAAAAATCAGTCAGCAGAAGGTCACTGTACAGCCTGCTTCCATGCAGATTTTTTTTTAAGTTTCTTTCATGTTGTCTTTAAATGTGGTATGCATCATGATACCTTGTGCCATCACTGAAATGTCCCCTGTGTATTTTGTGGAGGGAAAATGATGTAAACCTACTTCTGGTAACAAAAAATGAATTTAGTAAAGGTTTCTGTTGAGGCTAGAAGAAAGGGAGACTGGAAAGAACTGGCAAGCAAGCCACTGACAGGCAAGGCCACCAACAAAGGATTATGTAGGAGGAATGTGAGACATATATGGCTAAATATTTGTTCTCAGTGTACTTTGTGCCCTGAAGAACATGTGTTTTTCTGACTCCTTTTTCTAGAGCACTAATAACTAGACCATCTGTTTGCCTCTCTAAATCAGAGCAAAGCCCATGAAAACCCACCTTGAAAAACAATTAGAAATTATCAGCTGTTTGTTTTAGCATTTAGTAACTGTAATTACCAAACATAATGACATGTTTGATTATTGCATCCTATGTCTGTGAGCCCAGTGGGAGGCAGGAGATGGGACATATTGATTGGAGCAATTGAGAGTCTTTGCTTTCTTCCATTTTTTATTTTCTTTTAGAACACTATTGTGGGTAATTCTCTGAAGAGACCTGTGCATGTAAAACCGGTGTTGAAATCATGACTGATCTGGGGCAAGATTGGCTGTCTTGTGTGGATTACTAACAAGGAGACAGAGTTTCTTTAATGCTTTTAGTGTTGCTGACTTTTAGCCTAAGGAATATGGAGCCTTAACACAGTGGACTAAGTGCCAGAAAACCTCATTTCTACTCCTGGTTCTTCAAGTATCTTGCTGTGGGATCTGGACTGAATTTCTTTTCCTCTTTGTACTTAACTATTCCCCACAGTAAAAAAGATTATAATAATACAGAAAAGGTATAGACTCCCTCTACAGACAATACTAAAATATTTTCTTCTCATTTAGTGGCTGTTCCCACCTGTCTGGAGCCCCTGTTAGAAGAGATGAGGGTTCTAATATAGGAATACTAGATGTCTAAAGTTTGATGGGTGTAACATCCCATTTAGTCTTCAGAGAAAAGCTAAGACTTCTGCTTACAAAGTACAAGGGAAAAGCTACATATTGTTAGCATTTAGGAGAGTAAACCACAGTTATTGAACTCTGAAAATCTATGTTGAATTAAGCATACCATGGCTGAAAACTTGATGTTTCCTCATATAGGCTTTTAATAAAATTAAAAATTATGGAGGCATACATAGAAATTAGGGATTTCTTATGCATAGTTTGGAATCAAATGAAGGATTATAATATGTCCAATGCACTTGTTATAATTATTTCACCTTATTGCTCAAAGCATGGAACAGTACTTTTATTGCAAACGAGAAACATTTGTTTATAAACTTAACATTTCTTGAGATTTGCCCCATGTCTCCTCATTCTTCTGTGCCACAGGGCTAGGAGGAATCACTCCAAGCACTTATTTATCCTTCCATATCCAGAAGCCTCCAACTGGGTCATCATGTAACCTTCCTCCTCCAATGAGAATTTACCCATTTTCTTCAGTTTGTCCTGGTAACTTTTGACTCAGAGCTGGAGCTTTATTTGTCCTCCTCTCCTGAGGACAGTTTAAATGAGCTGTTGAGGGACAATTTTTACCCTGAAGCAAAGACAGGACAGGAATGTTCCAGATTCTGTTTCCTTTTCTGTAGCTGAAATCCTTGTGTTATTGTTAGTAAAAGGGTCAAGAGTTTTCTGGTTTTATTTTTTCAGCCTTCCAGCGTTTAGATATTTTTGGTTGGTCAGTTTAGTTTGTGGTTTTTTGGCTTGGTTATTTTCTGAGAGCTCACTTACAATGGAACTGTAGGTGGGAAGGAGGTCATTGGCCAGAAACACATATATATTTTGGTTTACCATTCTGAAGTGAATGGGCAGCATTGGAACAATCAAGGCTTTTGGGCTATGGGAAACTCATGGCACTTGCTAGGTATCTCATATCCTGGGAGAGGATTAGAACTGTGGGCTTGGATGTCTCCTGATCTCATCTGATAGTGCTTTTCCACTAATTGAATCATTGGGAATGGAGGAGGAGAGGGAACCTGACTGAGCAGTGCTGGTAGCGTGTTCTTCTGGGATGCAATTCAAAGTCAGGTCTCTGCTTCAGTGGATATCTGGAAGCTTTTGAAAGCCTTGGTTACATCTTGATACGATGGGAAATTTTTCAAAACCTTGAAAAGCTTCCTGTGTTGAAAAAATATTTCCCTTCAGCTCTAGTTACTGCACTGGTTTGCCATTTTGTAGGCTGACTTGCTTTTCTGTTGGACACATCATGCATGATACAATGGTTTTGGCATTGTTATGGTGCATGAAACAATCTCAGCAAAGAGAGACTGTGCTTAAAATGGAGATTATTTTAAAAATACATATATAGAGAGATCTGAAAATAAAAAGGAGCTTATTAACTTGTAGACGGAATCACTGTTACATTGCACCCCTGTTCTCATGCTGCTTGGCATGGAGCAGCCAAAGAGGCTCTGAATTCCCACAGACTTTCCTCAGCTTCCATGTGAAGCTAAAGGGAAAGATCAGGCACAGAGATTTGGGTGGAGATAAGGCAGAACAGTTTTTGTACTCTGTATGTACCTGTGTCTGCCTGAGGGCTCAAAATGAAGCTCTCTTTTTTGCCTCTCCATTTGTACCCCTGGACAAATCAGACATGACCTGGCTCCAATGGAGAGCTGTGTGATGAAGCTCTTCAGGTATTTGGCATTCAATGAAAACTATGGGAATTTCAGGGCCAATGAACACAGGGTAACACAGGGTAACACTGTCTGGACGGATGAAGTTTGTGTAATGGTCTTTGACTTGTCCAGTCTGTGGTGCTGGAGAAAACTCTCTAGACAAGAATTAGCAATTTAAAATAATAGAAAAGAAATAATAATTAAAAATCTCTGTATATAGTAACAGCATTTCTATTTTTAGCTGCTTCTGTATTACTCTGGTCCTGTAAAGAGACACGTGCTAGAAAGTGAGTTTGTGCTTTCCATGGACAGTTTCAGAATAAAATGGATGAAGTGTACATTGTCAGGGGGGAGCTGGAACTACAAGTGGCTTCTGTGTTCTGTAATCAGGGGGAGCTGGAAAAACTCTGCCTTGGTATATGCATGTATCCCATCAGTTTGGTTTCTGGTTTGTCCACCTGCAGGAACTGCTGCCATACGAGGCACCTCCTTGATTCCTCATCTAAATTGTGTGATGATCAGGATACTGTTTTGTAAGTGCAGATGTGCTCTCATGCCACTCCTACTCTTACAGCAGAGCCTTTTAGGACTGTTCCTAATGAATTAGGATGTTCAGGACCCCTGCAGAAGTTATGGCCCTACAGAGTGTGGGCATTCTGTGTTTTGCATGAGTGAATGCTTCATGGATCAGTGCTGGAGATGTGACTGTGCTTGTGCAGCTTTTTCTTCATGGTAGCCAGGTAAATTAGTTCAGAGAAGCACATGATTTACCTTCCTCAGAAGGGATGTTTCTGTAAAAGGGAATGTGCTTTTCATTGAAAAACGTGAACTCATCTGCATTTTTGCAGATATTTACAAAGTCCTTGCAGTTCTACACTAGTCTTTTGAACTGTAGTTTTTGTATAATTTTTTTTCTAGATAACAATGCAAACGCATATCTGACAGCACACAATTCCTGAAAAAAACTAATCCTATGGCAATATGGGAAGAAAGAACTAAATGTGGAATGAGGCAGAAGATTACAATTTCAAGCTTAATAAACTTTATTCACAGTAGAGATTAAAGTAAGGTGCTGTAGAATGGATTGTATTCACCCCTGCATTTGTGATTGTATAATAAAGGGTAGAGTCATTCCTTTATGACTAAGCCTCTTGACAATTGCTGTAAAAGTTGAAGTGCCAGACCCTAGCAATTTAAAAGGAGTGGATTTTAAGACAGGAAAGCTGCAGGAAAAGAAAAACAACACAAAAATCACTCCTAAATAAAAAGCATAGGAGACAGGACCTTGTAACCAAAATTTCAGTTTCTAATGAATTGTCAGATAGATTAGAACATTTTACTACATAAACAGTACTGGGACACATCACTTCTTACTGGTGGGATGCTGGAAACTGTCTGGCAGAGAACAGTGCAACACAGTGAGTAACAGTGGAAAATGCTTTCACTTTCTCGATGTTGGAAAGTGTAAAACTATCCCCACAGTAGGACTTCATTAGCATTGCCTGCTTGGATTGGCAGTTATATTAGATTTGATGGCATTAGGTGAAAGTTAGAAGAAATGCTAGTAGCAATTCTCCTGGTGTGTTGGGTTTTTTTAATTATTTTTTTTTTATTTCCCCCCTTTGGAGCTCCAGCAAATACAAGCATGTCTTCCCCAATTAGCCGAGCCTGTAAGCTACAAAGAGTGCACAGGCTCTTGAATGTGCCGTAATTTATGTTTATCAATTCAGTGCACATAGTTTTTTTGACGTGTGCTTCCTGCCTGATTTTCTAACAATCCTTTATTTTCCACAGGTGGCCGTGATAAACGAGGTGGTCCTGTCCTGACCTTCCCAGCCCGCAGCAATCACGACAGAATAAGGCAGGAAGACCTTCGGAAACTTGTGACTTATTTGGCCAGCGTGCCAAGGTAAAGCTAGCAAGAAAACACTTCAAAGTTTAGGGTGGATGGGTGGGTGGGGAACTTGTTCTTGGCAGTCACTGATTTCCAAGTATTAACATTTAGTACCTTCAGTTCTTGGGACAGAGAAACAGAAGTGTTCCCGTCCTCCTCCTGTGTGTGCTCGGATGGGTTTTATCGTACGCGCCACAGTCTGGGAGCCCCAGAGCAGAGGCAGCATAAGGAAAACCAGGCTTCAGGCTTGGGACAGCAACAGGGAGCAGCTCGTGTTCCCCATGTTTCTGCATGGCTCTTATAGATGAATGGAAAGGGAGGAGATTGCTTAGAGGTGTGCAGCTAAGTACAGGAAGCTGGAGAGAACCTGCTATCTACTGTTGATTTTTTGTACTTTATGTGACGTTCAGGAGAGCAGAGGACTGTAGTTGCTGGGAAAGGAGAGTGTGTCCTGTGCAAGGAGACAGATCATTCTTCTCCAGCACTTCTCAGAGCTTTCTCCAGGCTCAGGAGGGAACTGGACTGTGGGGAAAGCTTTCAAAGAAAGGCATTTTAAATGGTTCTGCATGTAAACCAGCACCTTTCTCCACATTAGTCCCCACGTCACTCCTCCAACATGCAGGTGCCTATCCCTTTCCCAGGCACAGTGGAGGAAAAGTTTATTGCCTGTGGATATTTATCTCTGCAAGTCTTGAGAGACAGTTTGTAGGGCTTAGTGCCCAGGCAGGTATTTCTGAGCTAGTGTTTAATGCCTCTGAGAGTACCAAGCTGTGTAGCATGCTTCTTTTCCCTGTTTTCAAGCTTGCCAAATATCCTTACACTATAACCACTGCACCAGTGATAGAGTTGAAGGTTATCCCAGGGCAAATGAGGAGCTGAGGAAAGATGTTCTAGGTTGCAATAACACACCCTATACCAACCTTTAGCTCCTTCTTTCATAAGCCTGGGATATGAGGTCTTAAATGGTATTTTTGCAAAGACTGTGAATTTAACACCTGAAAGGCAAAGGGGCTGGTTGTATTTGGAAGTCAAGAGATCAGGATCTCAGTTCCTTAAACTCAATTCCTTAAACATGCAGTGGGCAGAGAACAAAGGTCCTGCATTTGGTATGGAAGAGTTGAGGGCTGTTTGGAAACTCATCACTCAGATAAGGAGACAGAAAGACAAAAACAGCCTCATGTGCCAGTGATGGTTTCCTGGACTTCACAAGTCCTCTGGTGGTGCATTTTTTGCTGTGTTGGACTTTTGCTCATCAAGTTTTTATTAATAAGCTGAATTGATTTGCTTCTCTCCCCACTCCTCCCCTTTTTTTCCTCTGGCCTACTCTGTTTCAGCCATACTGTGAGAGAGATTATGGACATGCTGCAGGGCTAGGGGTGCAGTAGGTCATTTCCCTGGACTTTGTGTCCCAGAGCTTGGCAGTCCCCTTCCAGCTGCTACTGCAGTAGTGCATCAGCTCCCTTACATCTTCCCATTTTTTACATGGTTGCAAGAATGAAGACATGACATTGCTTGGGGTTGAAAGCAATTGCACAAAAAAAATCACCTTCTAACATGTCAACTTTTTCTATTAATTGCTCTTACCTACTGTCATAGCAAGATACATCCCTTCTGTTCCCCACTCTCACACGACTGAACTGATTAGCTTAGTTGTCTGTGCTGCTTTTGGTTGCCTTACTCTGAATCAGTACAACAATGATTTTTCTCTGGGGGTGTAGAAGTTGGGGGATAGGGATGCATGTTGAAGGAGCTTGTCTCAGCTTGTCCCAGCTGCTTGTCTAGAAAACACTATAGAAATCATTCCCTCTCCTGGTCCGCACTTGTTTTGCCCTGATGTTTGAAGCCTTTGAAGGACATCTCTCAAGTTATACCAGAGAACATTCCTTCCTTTGCAGTGCAACCTCCCATCATAAAAATATGCCTGGCACCGGGGGACTGGCTGCTCATAAAACACTTTCATCAGTTTCCTGAGGATCCTGGCAGATTGGTTCAGCAAAGACATTAATCAGAGTACTGTCTCCTGTTTGTGATATTTCACAGTGAGAGGTGTGGAGCAGAAAGAAGCAAGAGTGGTCAGAGGTCTCGAAAAAGTGGCCAGTCAAGGAAGGATTAAAAGGGTAGAGGTTGTTCACCCCAGAGATCAGAAAAGTATGAGAAGGATCTTTGAAAACATGTGATGCTGCAAAAGCAAAAGCTTCATAGGGATAGGGTGTGAGACAGAGTGAGCAAGAGAGACTTAGGCTGGACATGATTATTAAAAACCATTAAAGGATTCTCATTAGCACTAGAATAAGTAATCTAACTGATTCTTTAATTCTTCCATAACTGTATAGGCATGCCTGTGGCACAGGTATAAATGTTATGGTGACCACAAACTTTGTGGATTTGGTACCTGAAATTGTGTATTCTGTGCAGTGTAACAAAACATTAAAAACTCGTTTTCCCTAAACGTTTTGTTCAATTTAACAAGGGCATCCAGCAGAGCTTTCAAACTTATTTACTTTTTTGGAACAAATACATGGAAAAAACAGTTTGAATTAGTATCATTGGCTCCCAGTTCATATTTATTCCAAGATGAGTGCTACAATGAATCATGCATCAGCCATGCACCAAAATAAACAGTTTCATTAGCAGGGACTCTGAACGGGATGTCAGGAGAAACTTCTCTGATGGTCAGAGTGTTGAAAGAGGGAGAGTTTTCTGTGCTAGTTGAAAAACTAGAAATTCCTCTTTAGGAAAAAAGAGAGACTGTAATTTATCATATTGACACCAGTATAATAATTCTTTCTTTATTCCTGGTGTAATGGTTTCTGAGTGAGACAGATTGCTATCCACATTGATACTATCTGTCACTTAACCTGTGTTTTATACCTTGATGGAGGGGGCAGAGGTGGCACATTGCTGGGAGCTCTGGGCAGGTATGAGATTGGCGATGAAATATGATGATAGATTAGGGTAAGTGAAACCAGGGTCTTGCCAGCAGTTTTCAAAGTTTCTGATTCAGCTTTAAACAACCCCTTCTTCAAAACCTGAATAATAATGTGGGGTTTCTGAAAGCAGCAATGTGTATTTGAGGCAGAGCAGAATAGTGAGTGCTTTCATGCCTCCGGGAGCAGTGACCAGGCAGGTGCCTGTGCTCAGTGGGGTTTCCTGTGTGGCTGAGGGTTACTGCTTGGGGTTAAGACTTCAGATCTGTATTCCGAACTGGGAACCTTGCAGACTGTAGTACCTGGGGGGATATAGGGGTCCTGGAAGATTGAAAAGCCTGATCCTGGAGTCTTGGGCACTAGGAGGAGGTTGTGAGTGGATATCTGAGACTGTGGACAAATGAGGTCCTGGTTTGCTGCTGTACACTGGTTCTTTCAGGCCTATCACAAGGTCCTTTTCTCCAAACAGTCCCACTGTTATTTGTTACTAAGAAATGAAAACCCTATTCATTAGAAGTAAAGATAATTCCTACTGATGCCAGGTTTCTACCACTCTGCCATTTTCTGCTTGGTTTACATTTGCACTAATGCTTGCTGGGTAGGCAAAGCTTTATTTCTTGTGAATCAGGACAGCTTGTATTTACATGCAAGTTTAAGTGGAATGCAATGTTTAGAAATTTGGAGGGTGTGACTGAATCTAGGATAACATGGTGTTTATGATGGAGAGGAGCTAAGGAGGAATTTTCTGGCCTTGCTGAGGATTTTATTTTTTAACACCACTTCAGTGCCATCTATTCCAGCAGACTGAGTTGATTTATGTATGTGTAAATGAAACTAGCACCAGGCCAATCTCCTCTGTGAGCCCTTTGGAATTAAGAATTAAGTTATGCGTAGGCTACAGGAGGATAGAAAGGAGACAGAATATTATTAGCCTGAGTTATCTCCTCACATGGAGAAGCAATACGATGAGGGAAATGTTCTCTGTCAGCTATAGTGAATCTTCCTGCTGAACACATCAATCTGTTTGGGAGCCAAGATAAGCAGTCTTCTGTGCTTGCTGCTGAGGGGGAAACCCGAGATGCCTCAGAGGCTTATATTTTTAAGGACATTTATTTTTTATTTGTCCTCTGTTTAAAAACCTGCTCAAATATTTCCCTGTTCTGGGGGCCATCCGGGACTCATACGGGCAGCAGAATGTTTCTGTGTCTCTGAGCTTGAACAGCTCCTTAGAGCTGCCCGAGTTTGACAAAAGGTGCTAGGATCACTGAAACAACTTAAGTACCTCTAATAATAGAGGACTTTACAAAATTACAAAAATAATACAAGGGATGGCAAAATGTAGGAAAACTCACCAACTCTTTTATTTATTTTAAGCTTTTTCCTGATGACCAATGATACTCTCTGTATTAGCTGCTTTGTTTGGGAATAGTGTGCATCTCAGTTTTTTGATTGATAGGAATTAAATCCTGGAGCTTTACTTTCTGTTTCATGATCTGAGCACAAAAGAAGCTTTTGAAGATCCTTTTTTTCCTGGAGGCTATTGTAAATCTACAAAAATAACCATGTATTTTAAAAATAACACCAGATATGTCATACTAATTTTAGCAACTAAATACCTGGTGCTATCTATAAGATAATTATTCCACTATTTTAAAAATATCACAGTAAAAATGCAGTTAAGATAATGAAATTAACTGAGGCTTAGTGTTTTCTTTCAGATATAATTTGATTTTTTTTAATAAATAGATTTGTTAGTGTATGTTGGAGAAATAAGCTCATTAGGAGTGTAGTGTCAGGTCAAATCCAGCCTCAGTTGTATGTGATGTTGGTACGTGGTGTTTTTATCAACATCTATTTGGGACTCAGGGACTTCTGTGGAAAGGCTTGGTGGTCTCTTTTTATCCTGTAACGAGGCTTCTGACCACATTGTTCTGTTTTGCTTTCTGTGTCCCATCAGTGACTATGTCAGGACCAGGTTAGATGTTCACCTCTTGTTGGAGACCAGCTCTTCAAATGAGAATCTCTCATTTCCTTCCAGCTGTGCTAATGACCTTTTGAGACATTTTATTCCTAGATAAGAGAACAGTGGTAGTAATTGATACTGAAATTCTGCAGTAGGTATCTACAGCTGCCAGCCCAGCAAGCTCCCCTGTTTACAAGAAATTGCTAGAAAATACAGACTTCCTGGAAGTACAGAGGGAGCAGCCAGAGCCTTCAGAGCCTGGGGTGCAGCAGTTATGAGAAATGACTGAAGGTGATGGGGGTACTTAGGTTAAAGAGAGGGAAAGTAAATCTTAGGTCATTACAATCCAGTATGCAAGACTGAACTGAAAGTAATTTGGTCGCAGTGTACATAGCAAACAGAACAAAAAGAAATGGGTTAAAATCATAAACTGAAGAAATGAGGCAAGTTTCTGTAGCATTTCCATCCTGGAGACCCTGTTAGAAGGTGCATCAGGAATGACACAGGTATTTTTACTCCTCTCTGTCCAGCTCTAGTGTCACAGTCACATATAAATCTGTGGAGTTTTGTGAACAGGTACAAGACTTTTGTTTCCCATATTTGCATTTTTTAATCCCTGGAACTATTTTGAAAATTAGACCAAGCCTAAGATAAACTGAGGCTTTCCTTAGCAGCTTTCAAATTGCTTCCTGCTTTCATTGCCTGTTCCTCTTTTCCTGGGTAGTGTAAGGACCAGTCCTGCACAGCTCTGGACCTAAAGCCAATGCCCTATATTCCTCTGCCCTCCGTGGGAGCTCAGAGTACTCTCAGAGTGGTTCCAGCTGGAGAAGCTGCTGATCCCTGCTCTGTCTTCCAGATGGAGAACAGTGCAAATGTCTTCAGAGTGGTTTTGTGATGAACACAAATGCCATGATACAGATCTTTGCATTTAATGTATTGTGACTTCCAGGTCTTACACAGCCTTTTTCTGCTAAAGACTAATAAAAAAAGGGGAAGCAGGGCTCTGCATGTCACTTCTACCAGGGATCATTACTATCTTCTAGGAGAAGCCTGTCAGAAGTCTTTCTCATCTCTATTGCAAAACAGACTCAAATGATAGTAACTTAATATTAATACTGAGACAAAGACATGGGTATCTTATTGTTGTGTTTCATAACATGCATTCAGGTACTGAAATAAATTTTTTAAAATTGGTATTATTTCAAGACTGAAATTCATATCTGAAATGAATTCATTAAGGACATAGAAGAATCTTTGCAAAATCCCCTGGAAATGTATCCAAATATATATTTGCACCATTTGGAAGGCCTGAAAATCTGTTACTGTTCTTCCACATGAATTTCTTCAATATTTCTATATTCTTGAGTAGTAACCTGCTCCATTTTATTATGTATTAATGGTATTCCAATAAATAATTGAAATTACTGATTGCCACATACAGAGAGACTAGAATTTCAACTTGCTATTGTGTTTTTAAGCATTTTGTTCTACACTCAACATCCACTTAATTTTAGACTATAAATCTGCAATTGAAAACAGTTAATATGAAGGAATCCCTCATTTATTGTGTCTGAATTATCCAAGGCAATTGTTCTTTTTCACAGGGGAGGGACTCCAGTTTTCTCTTACTGCCAAACATACAGACTCATGCTGAGATTTTAAAGGCATATTGGTTTATTTTTGTTTCATCTAATGTCTCCAACATAAAGATTCTCCAGTGGGTTACTCATTTGAAGATTTAGGATTTCAGGGGTAGCCCTACAGACCAAGTTCAACCTACAGGAAATGTACAGGTCTGGAAGAGAAGTTCCTTTTCCTGGCACTATGCTGCTTTTTCAGTCCAGTGAGAGCTCAGTCATAGCTTCTTCAGGAGAGTCAGCAGACAGAGCTAAATGAGGTGACAAATCTAATTAAATAAAACATCACTTTTTTACTTTGTAGTCTTCACAGTAAGCAAAGCAAGTGTCTCTATCCAGTCCAGGTCCAATGCGTCTTGGTCTTACTGGTCTGGCCTTTTTTTGCTCCATCCCTACCTTCCTAGCTGTGGGCTGCTTCTCCTCACCTCTCCTCTCCACCACCATTCAGGCTGCAAGTTTAGAGCTTTCAGGATGGCAGGGATTGGAGTTCTTGTCTGCAGTTCCCATCCTCACAGGTCCACTGCACAGAAAACAGCCAACAGGCTGCTCCTGCTGAGCCACAGCTCTACAGCATCACTGTACCTGGCTTCTCTCTTTCTCACTCAGAGAGGAGGGACTGAAGGGCTTCTTAAACACTCCGAGCAGAGGTAAAGGTGCCCATGGCAGCATTTCCCACCAAAGGTATATTGAAAGCAGGCTGACATGGAAACAGCAACCCTCCTGTAAGGATGGTGACCACATACCACTGCTGTAACAGATCCTTCTCAAGGTGTCCTGAGGGTTTGGTGGCTCAGGGGTCTGTGCTTTGCCAAGGCACCTGGAAAACCCCAGTTGTCTTCCTGGCAGAGCCTCAGACACTGCTCAGCTCCTCAGCATGGGCTGGGGCTGCTGATCTCTGGCTCTCAGACAGGGTGGGTGTCTGCCCTGTGCAGCCGCTCCCCATCTCACTGTACTTCTGCTACTGATGGTGTAGTGTCTGACTGTATTTCCAACAGGGGCTTAAGGCTTAGAGGGATTCTCCTTGGATTTCTTGGAATTTGGAGCAAACAGCTAAAAACCCACTGCCCATGCACACCTCCACACCATAACTGAGTGGCACCCATCAGTGCCAGCAGGATCTGGGGCCTGATCCCATCCCCTGAGCTGTCTCACGTAGAGCTGAGCTGCCTCATTCTGCTTTTTGAGCTCTGTCCAAGCCCTCGATCTGGGGAGTAGATCAGCATTGTTCCTCTTTGCTAAATGGCTTTTGCATATTGATTGTACCAGCATTTGCTGCCTGGAAGAAGCAGCTGAGGTGACAGAGAAAAAGCAGAGATTTGTAAACTGGGATAGGTCCTGCACCCGTTCATTGGTGAGGGAGCAAGTGGATGCTGTGACCTGTTACAAATTTTATGGAGAGCATCTTTTTCTCCATCCTCTTCCTCAGAGGCTCTCCAACAAGTGGTATCTGAATTTGCAGCACGTGCGGCCGTGCTGCCTTCTCTGTCCTTATCTGTGCTAGTGCTGATTTAAATCTGTTGCAGTTTTGAGCTTTTCAACCAACAGATCTGCAGCTCCACAGTACTCTGAGAGGTCCAGGCAGCAGCAACCTGGAGATTTCCATGGAGAGGGAGGGTTTGCACTAATGCAAGCAGTAATTCAAAAGAGCTAAAATTAGCAAACAGAGACCTTTTGTGGGAACAGTGTGCTGGCAGCAGAGCTGGCACCAGACGTGTGGTTCCCTTCTGAAGCTGTCAGCAGCCATCAGCAGAATATGCAGCAGTTCAGCCAATCCTAACTTTTCAGTGATCTCTTTCCTACGGTTTTTGCAGAAACTGCAAAATGGTTTTTGTCTCATTCCAGCATGGGTGCTTGTGTTCCTCATCAGTAACTCCAGTACGTGCTACATCCTTTTCACTCTTAGTCATTATTATAATTCGGATGTGTCTTATGCCACCCTCTTCATGGATGTCATTAGAAGCAGGAAAACAACTGCTGTGCTTTGCATTCTACTTTGTAATGGGAATATTGTCAAAGGTATCTTCATGTCAATGGAATGCTCTTCTCAACTCCCATGGAGAATGGATGAAACTGTTACTGTGTGCCAATGTGGAGCAAATAATGGGAGACACAGAAGTGAAGTTCTCTCAGTCTAGACTGCTTGGTCCTTATCCTCATCAAATGGATGGAGGTGTTGCAGATGCTGCTCCAAGATTTGGATTCCCCAGTGCACAGCTTGGGTAGGACTGAAGATGTGTTTTCAGGAATATATTTTTAGCTACGTCTCAAGATGATAATTTTATGCAGTCATGCTGTCAGTCACTGTTTAAACCACTGTTTAAACGTCAGAGAAGATTCTCAAGAATACTAAATTCCTACAAATTTAATGAGAATAGGCAGCTGCATCAAGGAAGGAAATCTAATTAGTATCCACAGAGAGGAAAAGGTGTTCTGAACTCTCCAGTTCTTAGCGACTGGAGGTAGAGATGATATCTCCAGAACATATAAAAGCCAAATTTGTTATTAAGCATTAGAGAATCGATGTGCAAACCACTACCAAGGGTTTGGAGGTTCCCATAGTCATAAAAGTGCATTCTAGTTTATGGTATAGAAAATGGGATCCTACTGAAATAGAACAATGACCAATTCATAGTAACATATGGTACTGAGCAGGCTGATGGTCTTACAGCATGGAAAGTATGGGTTAGGACTGGCAAATTTTGTCTCAGAGGTTGGGATGTTCAATTCCCCGCTGTTTGCAAAGGCAATTGGAGTCCAAGTTTGGTAGGCAGTTGTAAATCTCATCAATGGTTTCTTCTCATTTTCCACAAGGTGCTCCTAACCAAGTCAGTCTGTGGTATTTTATGCTTTCCTTGTGGATCCTGGCACTGTGCAGAGTTCCCTGTGGATCCTGTAACTGTGTGCAGCAAAACATAATTGTAACTATGTAGTGTGAGGCTGTTGGGCCACTTAAGAAATTAAGAAAATTAAGGAATTAAAAAATATATATATAAAAAATAATTTAAAAAAAAAAAAAAAAAAAAAAAAAAAAAAAAAAAAAGGAGAGGAAGCGAAATACCTTAATACAAAAATAAATAAGAAAAATAATTCTAGGATCTCTCTTTCCTTCCAAGAAAAGGCAGAAATGTGTAACTCAAAACATGCTTTTGGCTTGGCAGGTATTGTCTGGTCTGCAACATGGGCCACAGTGTACTTTTCTGCTATTAACAAGGCAACATTGGTTTCCCTGCTGGGCTTTATTTTATGTCTCAGTTTAAAGAGAAACCTTAGTCTCTGGACAATTTTCCAGCAATGTAATCTTTTAGAAATTTCCTTTGTGGTACTTCACCAAAAACTCAAAGCACCAAAGCAGCTTCCCCTTGTCCTGCAACTGCATTCAAGGAAATACCCCCCACCTCTTCCATATGCCCCCACCACAGTGCAAACAAGAGAAAGTAGGAACCTGCTGCAGGGTCTGCACAATGGAACAGAAATCATACTAAAGCATTTGCTTTGTAAAATAATTGCATCTCTCTTTGTAATAGCAGCAGCAGCAGTTCATCTTCAGCCAAATTTGAGCTGTTTTCATATGCCTTTTCTGTGCACTGCTCATGTGTGTAGGGGACTTTCCTTTGGTGTAACTCTCCTCTATCACCCTATTGCTCCAGGGAGTACAAGAACTGACAATCTCTAAAATCCATGCAGTAATATTAGTATTTTGTCTTTTACTAGAACGCTGGATTAAGTTTGATTGTTTATGTATTTGAACATCTGGCAAAACAGATGCTGCTGCTATTGATGTCATTGAGAATCAAATAAATGTTACTTTTGGAAATTTAGTTTTAAAGAATTGCTCCTTAAAAACTTTTTTCATGATAAATTCAACCCTTTTTCCATACCCTGCCATTCTACACCAGGGTCCAGCATCCAAGTAGCTATTAAATATATTCGTTTAAGCAATAAGGATACCAACACAAAATTAATACAGAAATGGGTGGGATCTTTAACGAGAATTTTATGGCATCTTAAAATGCACATTGTACCAGTACATGGGGCCGTGTTTCTCTGCAGCTGCAGGAAGTGATTTCAAATTTTCTCTGCCTGTTAACTTTCTGCAAAGCCTGGTGACTGGCCTGGGTGGTCCTGAGGGATGGTCGGCAGAATACTTTGTTTCAGGTCAGGAATGAATGCTCTACTCTGAAGTGCTGTTGAATGGTATTAAGCAGCTCCATGAGCAAGCACGACATCCACTAGGAATTAAAGTTTTTTCCTTTAGAGGACTCCAAATGGACTTTCTGTACATGTTTCATTTGCTCTGCACTCACACTTTGTATGTCACATGAAAAATGCATAGTATCAGTAACAGTGGATGGAGACTTTAGCTTTCCATACTTCTAAATATTCTTTGAATTATACTAGTATAACCTATAACTCTAGAATAGTTTCCTACCATTCCTCTTTATTTGCATCTCAGTTTAACACTAGTGAAATATCAGCTGCAAAAATGCTTATTTCTGTTCTTTCTTGGCAAAGTACCCAAAAGGTCCCTTGCTGGGATGGTTTAACAGGTCTCCTCTATCTCAATCTTCTGTGATTCAGAAGTTGACCACCCTAGAGGCCAAAGTCCTCTGCTAATGCAGCAATGTAGATTTTCCCTTCCATTGTTTTTCTGTTGTGATCAGTCCTACTTGGAGACTGAAACGGTGTTTAGCAGCTCTGCTTAGACCATTAATAACTATTTTTATCAGCAGCTTTGCCTGTGTCCTTTGTGATATTTGTAGATGGTAATCAGATGGAAGCCTCAGGCTTGATTTGGGCCACCCATTTAGGTCACATTTGCACTGAGACAAGTGAACAGAGAAGACACAGAGCCTCCTGAGCTTCAGTTCTGGACTCAACATTGAGTTCTCAGTTGGTTTATCTGTATAATCTGAATTTGCCAGTCCATAGAGGAGAAACCTCACAAAGGTTTGGGAAACCAGTCAGCTGATATTTTTAACTCTTGATGATGGAAAGTACTAAGTGGTTTTATTATAGTTATGTTGCATGACGTGGAAAGACAGGTCCCTTTAATAGTATGTACTCATGACACCTCTTATTTCTGAGAAGCAGGGTCTTTAAAGTTGCATTTCCCAATAGTGTCTTGGGATCAATGCCTAAGAAATTGTCCATGTATTGTGTCACCTCCTGACCTTAGAAAATGCACTTGAAGGAAGCATATCATTACAAATGTAATGTAATGTAATGCCTGCAGTGAGTCTAGGGAAAAGAAGTTACAGAAGAGCTCTAATTCCAAAACAGAATCTAAATAAAAAGCAGGTAGTATATAAACTAATGGGTCATCTCACATTAAAAGCAGGTAGTACATAAACTAATGGGTCATCTCACACATAGCAGGAAATGCTGGAAATGCTGCCTTGTTAATAAACTCTTAGTCTAAGAATTAATCAAATAGGCACTGTGTTTTTTCCTCCATTATCCAGACAGTATTAAACTCTTACAACACTGATTAATCACATCCGATATATGTTACCTTATTTCTCCATTCGTCTGTTCCTACAACATTTATAATTTAGTTCAGAAACTGCAGCTGGAGAAGCAAACATCTCTGGGATCACAGCTTAGTTTAGATTTTGCTTCTCACTGGAGATTTGTGGGTAGGAGCTGCGATTCTATTCCAAAATCTAATTTAAAAGCAAGTACATAGAAAAGCAGTGGACAGTATTACCCATAGGAAGAATGTCTGGAAGCACTGCTTTGTTAATGAACTGTTAGACTAGGAATCAAATGCACAAGGAATATATGTGGGTTTTTTTAATGGTTTCTTTTTTCTCTTCACAAAGCAGAACTCAACAGTTCTATCATCCCTCACTTACCAGGCTTACTGGAAATCTCGATTTCACTTTAGTTTCCAGAACAGACACCCCAATGATTTTTCAGTGTCAGATGGTATATGGTAGGTGACAGGAAAATAGGATCCATTAAGAAGGTTTCCTGGGGTTTTCCTTTAGAAATGAATTCTGTAGGACACTTCATCTCTGCAGTTTTATAGACTGTTAGATAATGCTGGTGGTATATTAGCATGACCAGCACTTTTCTGATGACTTGTTGGTCACTACTAATTGTAGGACAAAAGCATACATTTTTGTTAGGTAGAATCAACTCAGTACCTTAGAGAAAGAGGCCACTTGAGGATCCACCTGCTCTAACTTTGACACGAGGTATAGAAAGATTTGCCTTAGTGAATAAGATGCTAATTGTACTCAGGTTAAAATGTATATTCTATATTTCACACATTCCCAGTGGCACTGGGAAAACTAAAGTAGACATGTTTGAATAAGGCACTGGAAGTGGATCGATTTAAATTAAATAAATTTATTGGACACAATACCAGTGCAAAGTTGTCTTGCTCTCCATTTCTGTGCTTTTAAAATTGGTAACAAGTCAGTATTTCCAGAATCTGCAGCCCATCTTTCCAATATTTTGCTCACTTTGCCCACTGAGAGGCAATTGACATAATTGTTCTTACAAATGTAAACGTTGGGTTTTTTGGTGGGTTTTTTTTTGTGTGTGTGTGAATAGAAATGCACCAAAGACCTTTAACTTTGTTCATTCTGCCTTGAAAAGATGCCAATGGTCAGATGTGTAATTAGGGATTCTGTTAGAAGTCTAATTCCTGCACCTGTGAACATTTTTTGGCACATAGCTTTGTGAGTCCTTGCTTTTCTTCTTGTATTTCTTATGTTCTTGTCCAAGAATTAGGTTCCTTTTAAAAGGAAATTGTCAGAGACCTTCTGGGGTGTATTTTGTTCTAAGTCCAATACGAAATGGCATTTGCCTCTGCTTTTGTTGTTGAGTGAAATACTCTAACACATAGTATTAGACCGTGTTTTGTTTAATACCTGATTACTCATGGCAAAGCACTTTTAGATCTTTCAGGACGCAAGATAATACAAGAGGTTATGACAGCATTATTATGGTGTAGGTTTGTTCTTCAGTGCTAAAAATAATGCATGGATCTCTTTATATTTTGCATCACAGAGATTTAATATTAGTCCAGTTCTAACAATTCTAGTGATAAACAATTTTACTTAGATGGGTCAGAGAGAAGAACAAAGTACTTGTTATCATCAGGATTCTTTGGGGTGAATTTTAAAGTTGTTGTAATAAATTAATATGTGAGGTAATTTTATGATTGTGTCTAGATAAAGTTATCAGACCATTAGTTCTTCCTGCCTTTGATCGGTGCATCCTGTGAAAATCACAAGGTTCATCTATGGGTTCAGCCAGGTTACAGTTGACTTCAGCAGAACCTGAACATATTGGAAATATACATCTGCTCTGCAGCAGGATCAAGCAAGAAATGTATCTCAAGATAATAGACTAGAGAGTATCTGTCTAGGCAGGCGTTCACCAAGCCTAAGATTTTTCCACAGCTCCTTTACATACCCTGAGAGAACAAAGGTATTTATTAATTGTGTAAATTGCCAGGGGTGTAAGAAGGAAATCATCAAGGTGGAAATGTGCATTCACCATATCTGCTCCTAGACACATATGAAAGTAAGATATTAATACTTCTTTAAGGTAACCCATTAATTTGCTAAAACAAACTTGGAAATTGATGCAAGAGGTCAACCAAAGCAGTAAAAGGCCTGCCTTACCTGCAGGCTTCTACTTTTCATGTTCTTTTCCTTATTCTTGTTTAAGTAGCATGATTCTGCTCTAGAAAAGCAGTCAAGTGGATATGTAAGTCTGTCCATATCCAGCAAGTGTAAACATGTGATTCCTACACCATCTCAGTTGCTTAATGAAGCTCTCTCTATTTTGATACACAGCCATACAAACAGGAACCTGATGGGAAATATTTTTATCAGGCAGACCATAGGATTAAAGCAGCATGGCCACTGAACATTGCTGGGATCAAGATGTGACTGCATCTTTTCAGCATCCCCACAATGTGATAATTCAAACAGCAACCACTGTCATGCACTCAGACTCAGTCTTGCATCTTTAATTTCAGATATGAACAATCTGTGTAAGCTTGCTTGATGGACATAAACAAACATTGTTAATGATTGGGGAGAGCTTATATCAAAGAGGATGGAAACAGTTACTCAAGTTTGGAATAAGTAATTACAGAAAATATAGGAACAGTCATTTATTTTTATAGTTATTAGTTTTGTGAGGGATTTTAGTACTGGAGTAATATGAATCAGTACATCATCCCTCTCATAAGAGACCGACCCATTATTATTATTTTCAAATTATACGAAAAAGTCTGAGTCTATTTGAGCTATGTATTCTGTGCTGTTTGTAAAGCATATCATAGCAACAGAGATTTTAATCTGTTTTCCTTAGCTTTATATCATAAACCACTCAAAATTATGTATTAGGCTAGTGCTCCTGTGGTTTCTACATCAAATCCAAAACAATTGTGGGCGTGCAGTTTTTTCCAGTATAGGCTTCTAGTACTAGTTTTCTGATTATGCTGTGATCAGTGCTTTTGCTCCATACATTAAAAAGGAGAAAAATCCTTGATTAAAATTGAGAGTGTATATATTTGGCCTGGTCTTAGTTGACAGCCTGAACTGTACATCAAGGACATAAAAAAATGGTAAGAGTTTATGTGAATAATTCAGTGTATTGATGAATATTTTATTTCAGGTTTAGTGGCAACACAGACAGCAATGAAATAGTTAAGAATCCTGGTGTGTAGCCAGTCAGAATTGGCTTTTTAGTTAGCACCCCAATAAGATGGAGAGTGCAAGTTCACTGTTCTCCTAGTCTCATTGTTTCTTTCCACTGGCTGAAGACTCAGCAAGACAAATGTGCATTAGTTTGTATTGTCAAGGCTATCTTTGCAAGCAGATGGGCTGGAAATCTAATTAAAAAAACTGAAAGCTTTGATTCTGGCAAAAAATAGCAAAATCTGCAGGACGACCCTAAATCCTCTGAATTAAATGGATGTTCTATGTCAATGCAGTTCTATTGTTCCACTTTATAAATAAAATATGAAGGGCTCTACTTTTACATAGGCCTATAAATGTGCTCACTTATGAGTTTAATAAAGCATGTCTATTCACTACAATTAGATAAGCATATGTACAGAGCAGTAAATGCTCCCTATATAAAATCAGCACATGTGTAACAGAGAATATAGCCCAGCATGGGTAAATAAGCACATGCTTAGATTATTAAGTGATCTCTCTTAAGCTTTTGTGAATTAACCATGAAGTGGCTGTGACTGTCTGCAGTTGATAATTCTTCTGCTATTATGTATCCTAACTGTGTCTGAAAATGTGGTAAATATCTACAATCATTTAAAAAATGCATTAGCTTCAGTAAAGGAAAGTGTGCTTACATTCATTTTACAGATGAAATAAAAAAAAAAGCAGAGGTAGAGTTGAGCTATATCAAAGAAACACAAGAAGGAGTTGAGTAACTCAACTCAGATGGCCTGACTCTCAGTGTCATCCTCTGGACTGTAGTGCTCCAGCCACATGTGAAAAATGAATAAATTGTGAATCTATAACTGAAAGGGAAATGCTTACATTTACTTGCTTCATCTCAGTGTCAGGGAGTTACAATTTGTAGGCTTTCCTTGCAATGAGTAATGTGTCCAATGTGAGGGTAGATGTCTGCAGAGTGACTGTGAAATGCTTTGTGTTGCTTCTTGCCAGTTGGCTATTCAGGGACTATGGAGGTTCAACTTGCTACAGAAACCCCTGCATTAGGCCTATTTCTAGTCAGGATGTTATATTGCATTAGTTTAACCCATAAATGGGAAACCCATTAGTGCAGTGGAGTAGATGGGGCAGTTCCAGATCAAATGAGTCACTCAAAATTAAGCCACCTATCTTTAGGTGCAGTGTTCCATGAATCTGCTCTGATTTTATTACCATGGGCTTGATGATACCTAACACAAATTCAAAGAGTTTTCTGAATAGTAGTTCCTATCATTCTCATTATGTTATATGTTAATTTTGGAAATAATTTTCTGGTCTGGCAGCAGGAAAAGCACCACTTGGTGTACACAATTCCTGAGGTGAATAGGATGATGTATGTTCACATGTGGCATTTTTAGATGGACTTGCCTGTGAAATTTTATTGTGCTTTTGACAGAGAAGCAATATAGCTAATAGGAGAAAGGGAGGAAGCAGTTGAAAGCAGGCAATTACTTTTCAGATCATTTATCTGAACCTACTTTAGTTGATGAAATGGTTCCTCTGGGTTTTTCCAATTAGTGGTGACGAATGGGAAGTGGTACTGATGGAGAACTGAAATTATTAGTGGTCGTCATAGAAATTCAGGATCATATGGGAAGCAAACTTAAAACTGTGTTGGCAGGATACCAATATTTTAGTTGCCATCAGGGTTGGAAAGTGCCTAGGCATGATGGACTGCAAAACTGAGGGGACTTCACACAGTCATCTAAAGAGCTCAACAGTCTATAAAGGTGAGAGCATCTTAAGCTGGAGAAATATCTCAAGTGCTCTTGGGAAGACAGGAAGAGTGTTGGCTCAGAGATTCAGTAGAGGTCTGCCAGGTTGTAGTTCCATAATTTGATAGCTGGATTCATCTTTGCTCTGCAGAAGCTTTTTGGATCCAGCTATTTCACACTGGGTGTCAATGGTATCTTTTGGGTCTTCTATTCCCTTTGAAATACTGAGTTACCAACTCTTTGTCCTCAGTCAGCATCAGTGATTTTGATAGATCACATACAAATTATCTCCAGAAAATGAGGGATACCACACATCCAGTAGATTCACTGGCCAGCCTTAGTTCCCCTTGCCAGAGAGACTGAGAGAGCCTGGCCTTGCTGGGAGACAGATTAAAAAATAATTGGAGGTGAGCTAGATGTTTTGAAACTGGTTTGTGAAAAGCATGTCAGTATCCACTGCCTCTTGAGGACTCAATAAAAAGAATGAGTAAAGTCTGCTGTGTAAAGGAATATGCAAAAATTTATTTTATGAGGGTGTCTTATAAGTTGATTCTGTAGCTTCAGAGCAAGCCCTTCTGGATGTAAAACCACAGGCATTCTTCACCCAGCCTGGCACGGCAGGAAGTATCTATCTGATAAGTGAACTATTTTGGGTAAATCATTGTGCCTACAAAGACTTTGTTTGTGTACGGGTGGAGCTCAATAAAAAAGAAATAAAAAAGTACCACTGATTTTATTAGTCAGTCCTTCTCCAGCCTGGGAAAAATGGAGGCATCAGCTTCTAAATTATGTGTTTAAAGAGAAGTCAAATCCTGACATTATGTCTTGGCAAAATAGATTTATTGCAAGGACAACAGAGTGTTTCTGGGATGTAGCACTCGACCTTTCCTCCTAGCAGATACACTTGAATCCAGTGTGTGCCCTTAAATAAAGTGAGTGTGTGGACTCCTGCCAGAATCTTGTAAACCTCAAAGAATGGCTTTATCACTTCTGCTTAGTAGATAAAAAGTGCAAAGCCATCTCACACTGAACTCTCGCACTGCAGATGGGCAGAATCTAAGTTACTTATTTGAGGAAAAGTGCAAATGTTTTAGAAATCTTTAGAAATCTTCTCACCAAAAATACATCTAAAACATTATGTTAACCAAAATATTTTGTTCTCAAAAAATTCAAAGGTTTTGTTGGGTCTTTTATATTTTCTGATAAAAAGGAGCAAAATGAAAAAAAAAAAACATAAACAAAAAACAGACACTTCATCTGAAAAAGCCTAAACAGTATATTTTTCTGTTTTAAAAGCCCTTTTTCCAGTTTTTAATTCAGTACACACTTTTATAACAACCTGCGGCCATCATGAAACATCTTAATTTGAATCAACATGTAATGTCTCATCTTCTCTCCTTCCTTATTTTAATTACAGCTCTTCTGTACATGGTTGTGCATTGCTCTCCTGTACATCCAGGAGCATCAAATAAGAACTGATGAGTGCTTACTGCAAAGAAATACCAATACTACTTAGGAAAAGTCATTTTAGCATCATTAGAGAGTATTTTTTCCTGTCCTCATTTATAAGCCCAGCTGACCCCTGGATCAAGTTGTGTTAATCCCAGAGTGGTTATACCTGCTTATATCAGGACTGAATTAGGAATGGTGTCTGCCTCTGGCCTGGATTTCACCAGGTGCTGCTGTCTTTTGTCTAAACCTATACTAATCATTCTTTTCATGAGCCAAACATATCTGGAGGTTTATTTATACTGCAAACTTTTCCACTATGGGTAACTGCCTCCCACAATTCATTTCAATAGATGTATGTATTGCAATCTGGAGACTTTCCATTCTGGGGGGAACTGTTTTACTGTGGTGACTGGGACTCCTGGAGGTGTTCACCACACTCCATCTAATCACTTGGTAAGTCACTGATGCCTTGAACTGCCAGCTCAGGATCCCTGTTCTAAGGGAACTAATTGTTCTAAGAGCCCCAAGCAGTTCTTGCCCAGATGAAGTGTCCTTTTCCTTATGTGCAATTCTGGCTGTGTTGACTGTAAAGTAAACTTTAGAGTGACTCGATGTGAAACAGACTTCATGGTCTCCTTGCTGGAACTACAAAAAAATACTTAAAGTTTGGGCAGAAAGTCATATTTATCTTAAAAGTCTTACTAATTTAGCTGTGCTAAGCACAGCCATATATATATTAATTTCTCACCTGAAGCCAATCGATTGGAATTTCCACAGATATTCTCAATAGCCTCTGCTCATTCAAATCTCTTCCAGATTGTTGTGCTTATATTTCAACACAACTCTAATATTTATTTTTTCCAGCAAATGTCAATAGCATATAATTTTCATTTAGTAAAGCATTTTTGCTTTGTTTCTGCTAAATCATCTCAAATACAAGGCTTTAAATGCTCAAGAGAGAATTGAATGGTACTTACTGCTCAAATATTTCTTTGTTGTAGTAACAAATCTTTAAATGTAGCCTTGCTTCAAGAAAAACAAAGACCTGATTAATTTCATTTTTATCTCAGCATCTGTTTCAAGGAAGACCCGCCAGATATTGATCCAAATATAGTAGACATGCAGCAACAAAAGGGTAAGAGGGTAAATGGGTTTATATGAAGGCATCATTTACCACCAGAAACTTAATAGGAATGTGAAAAATTATAATATTCATCCTCCAGACTTGGCTTTAACAGCTGCAATCATGCATTCTTGGGCACAGCTGTGTTTTATATCTTTGCTATTTGAATGAAGACAGGAAGCTTCTCAAATAGTGTTTATTTGCTCAATTAAATCGGAGGACAAATGCCTGCAGAGCTCTGGGTCCCACTTCTGGGCCAGGCTGTAATGATCAGGATTTTACCTGGGTAAAAGACAGCATAACACAAGTCTGCTGAATGCTGATAGAGATACCATATGAGACCTGCACCTCTCACAGCTCTCAGGAGCTCACAGGTTATGTATTGGGAAAATGTTTTCTTACGCATAGTTGGTATCTGAGTTCTTCCTAGCTTACACCATTTCACAACAGAATTGCTTCTTCAGAGCAATTTTTCTTAGAAGTAAAAATTGAGTACCAACATAAGTTACTTGCTTGAGAACAGCAAGAGCACCCATTCTGGCACCAGTGAATGTTGCCAAAATATTTGTGTGGGTTTTTCTCTGTCTTTCAGTTCTCTCCTGTTGACATGGGGCCAGAGGAGGGGGTTGAATGTGGACATTGTGCAGCCCACACAGCCACATTCTTGTGCCATTTGCAATCACACCTCATGTCCCCTAACAGCAGTGGCTGGAAAACAGAGACAGGAGGTTTGTTTCTGACTGGACCTCAGTGGCTCCAAGTCTTTTTACAACATGTCACTGAAATTTCTCTGTATCGCTGCTTTATGTCCAGTTCCAGCCCGTGTGAAACTGGCTTCAATTCTTTACTTGCTCTTTTTTAAAAAAGTGAGAATGAGTGATTCCTTTTCAGTGCTGGAAGAGAAGAAATTAAATGTAGGTCACACTAAGAAAGAAAGAAAGGATTAAGTGGAAATGGAGGCTGGATGACTGTTTCTTCTCTAATTGCAAAAAAGCATTGTGAAAACAAGGTAGAAAATGTAAGAAGGAAAATTTAGGATGAAGTCTGTCTACCTACACTCTTTTAGGGAGCTGAATTTTTTTTGTGGGAGCTTTCTGTGAATTGTCCTTCCATAGTAATGGTGTTCTCAGGATGTGCATCACTCACTTCCTCTGCTGGTCATCGATATACCAGCTCCTTGGGGGAGATGTGAGGATTGGCAGCCATAGGTATCTTAGGATCTTTGAGAAGACAAACTGTCTCATGACAGCAAAGAGCCACAGTCACTAGAATCAGACTGATGATGTGAAAGTTCAGGAACACACTTGGTAATTGTGATAATGAGCAAGTTGTATTTGCCGAGAAGTATTAAATGGAGTAAAATATTGTTAAAAAATTATGTTGATTCAGGTAGGCTTGACAAACAGGTCTACTAGAAAGGACTTCATCTGATCCTCTTGATGTACTGGAAAGTATATTATGAATATGGGTGAGTGACTATTTCTATCAACAAGGTGATCTACAGGCTCAACATTGAAATGTAGAACCAAAGTATGAAATTCAGTAGGTGATGCTGATCTCCCCATCTGGCTTCATTTCCATGCTGAGTAAACAATCACAGACACGATGAATGAAAAAGTTTAAGTTTATAAAAAATATTAACTCTTAAGTTACTGAAGTTATCCATGGCACATTTTGATGTGGCAGCCAGCCAGTGGAGTTAGTTTGGTCTCAGTATGAAATGAAGCTTTTGGGATAACAGTTTATGCTTGGAGACTTTCACATACCCATTTTTCTCCTCTTCCTCTTCCTTTTCAATCCTCAGCTTGTGAATCAACTGGCTAATTTACACTCACTCAAAGGAACAGTGATCTCAAAAATAATTAAGTTCCTGCAGATTTTGTGCTTACAAATTGATGCTTGTGGAACTACTTGTTATGCTGAGGTTGTCTCCTGACAAGGTTACACTGATCCTCCTTAAGGGAGATCTTTCTCTCACTGTTAACAAATCATATTTTAAATGAGATGCTATACACGTCAGATCTGTGCTTTTAGTGGTCCAACAGGCGTGCTAAATGTACTGCTTTGTCATTAACTCATGACTGAAAAATGGGAATAGAGATATTATGTTATTTCAGCTAATCAAGTGCTGAAGCTTCTTAATGCCAGAAGCTTTGGCCAAACCGTTGGGATGAAAAATACACATAATCAATGATAGGTATTTGAAAGATTAATCAGAGACCATGAAGTCCTTAAACTCATTTGGTACCTTAGTAATCCAACTCTTGCCAAAGAAAATACAATTTAGAATGTCCCTGAATTAAAGAGGAAATTTGAGAAAATAACCTTATGAAAGTACCCTGGAAACCAAAGTAGAGGCATTTATTTTTACAGAATTATCACATCTGCTTCTGAGTTCCAATTTTATGCTTTTTTTAAACAAAAATCTGATTTACAAGTATTTTTTTCACAAATTTTCTACAGTATTTTTACTCAACATAGAAGCTGGTTTTTGTATTTGCTTAAAAGCAGTGTGGCAACTGAAATGATGTATGAGCTTATCAGATATTTTGTGCTCACTGTTGCAAATCTAGTCCAGATGAGCACAGCCAAACAGGTGATGGATTGTCAAAATACCTTGATCTGAGTGGTTTTTTTCCAGTTTCTGGTCAAATATCAATACTGGAAGAAATTAAGCACCACGATCAACATTAATTGCCATCCTAAAATGATTACTTGTGCGTAATAGATACGTGGATTGATGTAGTGTCTTGGGAGCTAGAGAGAAGGCATGTCTTGCTCAGACAGTGTGGAGGAAGCTTGATTGCTACTGATGCTTTTCTCGATCAATTGCTAAACTGGGAAGGGTTTGAGTTGTTGCTTTTAAGCAATAAATTTAACAAGCATGGTTAGACTATTCAAAAGGAACCTAGGGTCATTTCCTCAATACATGTTGAGGTAACTGAAATAAAATGACTGACTGTCAAAGATGACAAATCGTCACAAACTACTCTGACTCACCAGTTATGGGATCTATATTGTGTCTACACAAAGCCAACTTTTTTTAGGATCCTCTCAGTATCTGTAAATATTTGGGTATTGCAACTTAAATTTTGGGCTTTTGTAGGTTTTTAACTAAATTGCCTGTGAGGTGTGCCTACATTTTAATGAGCCTTTTGTACATGAGTGTTCCGTTATGTTTTTGCAGACTGTTACTGCTCATTAATTTTAATTCTTTGGGTTTGTATCTTTAGTTTTCTGAAGAATAATTTTTTTTTAATTGTTTCTAAACAGATAAGTAGGATGCGTATGAGTTCCAGGAGACCTCCACCAAGGCAGGCTCCTTAGACAAGCACAGCATGGCAGATGGTCCGTGCCCTGAAGTGCTTACAATCTAAATAATTTTCTTATCTCCTTCTTCTTTCTCTGAAGTATTAGTACCTGATTAGTATCCTGCTGCCTGCTCGTGTAGCATAAGTGCTCTCAAAGGCCCCCTTCTCCACAGCCTGCTCAGTAACTGAAAGTCAAAATAACGAGCAGACAGCTTTCCAGCTTGCAGCAGTTTAAACACTGTTAAATAACAGGTTTTGACAAACAGGTTTAGAAATTAGGTGTTAATTTTCTGCATTGGGTCAAAGAAGGACGTGCGGATTTATCAGTGTTCCAGGGAGTTTACATTCTGTAGATGAGACCACAGACCCAGAGGTCTTGTTACAGGTTAGTGCCATTCATCTCATATAAGAAAAAAAAGTTGCAAGCAGACCCAGCTCTGCTGAACTGAACAAGGTTCCTGAAACAGAGTTAGATTTGCTCAAAATAATAAATGCCATCCATTTGTACATTATCTGCACTGTGATTTTTAAGGAGTACCTATCCTGTCACTTATTTTATGTCATACAAGAACTTACATGCCTATGTGAGCAATCAAGTAGGGAAATCATATTAGTAATTAAAAGCATTGTTGGGGCTCTCCATGTGCCTGCATGGCTCTTGGACTTCTTTGTCAAGTGTTAGAAGAAAAATCAATCCTTGCAAAAGTCAGATCAGTGTCTTGGCACAAGTTACTGAAGACCCTATAAAGTTTTGCAAGACAAAAAAAGGCAAGCAAAACACAACCCCCCTTCTATTCATCCCTTTCTGATTTGATTCTTTGTCTCAGCTCTTGTTCCAAGGGGCAAGAGGCAGTAGCAGCACCAACAAAGCTTCCTTTACAGCCTTTTTTTGGCATTAGTTATGGAATGATCAAATGTCTGACCTTTCAGCAGCAGGTAAGAGGAGAATAAAAAGATCTATATTCCTCAACTGTTTGGAAGTGCCTGGTCTCCCTAGTTTTTCTTCTCAGTGACTGTTGTATGTGGTGTGCTCTAGATGTGCCAATAATGTTAAGGCAAAAGACCAAGCTTGTTGGCTTTGACTGTTCCTTCCTGGCACTAAGTTGAGACTATTCAAGTTGGTGAACTCTTAACATAGCAAAATCTGTTTGCCATGGGGTGGTCCATCTGTGCACAAATCTTTCTAGATACTAGTAAGGTCACCAAGGACTTTTATGTTTAAGTTGTATATGTTTATCCAGTGAG
The DNA here is from genome assembly GCA_023637945.1 of Phaethornis superciliosus. Lineage (NCBI taxonomy): Eukaryota > Metazoa > Chordata > Aves > Apodiformes > Trochilidae > Phaethornis > Phaethornis superciliosus. Next base: position 28,655,679 of record JAJQWJ010000007.1, read on the forward strand.
CGTCTTATGAAGGATAACCCTGTCCTTTTTCCAGCCCAGAAACCTAGTTATAAGTTTTATAGACTTATTTTCAGTAAGATGTATAGGAGCTGGATTTTATTAGCAGGAATGATTTAAGAATGTAGAGGTATAGTGAAAATTATCCTGTGTGTGTGCTGAGAGTATTCATGTAGAGGCTACATGGTGTTAAAATTTCTTCATTATAATCATACTTAACATTATCTGGCCTCAGTATTCATTCCTCAGATTCATTCCAGTGATACCAATACTTGCTATTTTAAATTATCTTACATATGCCTTTATGTCCACAATATTCTGTTCCGCCAGTGTTCTGTTCTTTCTCATCTATTCTTTCTGCTTTCATCTTCCTTTCTTCTTTTCACCTTTCCTTTCTTCCAACAGCTTCTCCTTCTGTGAAAATGACTGTGACCTCAATTCCACCTTAAAAACTAATAAGTTAAATCAGTTAGTAGACCACTCTGGCATTTTTAAAACATCAGCAATGAAATATGCTCCTTTGCCATACCAATAATATTAACGGGGATGGGGAATTCCACATTTTGAACAAGTATTTGAGGCCTAAAGCAGACACTGTAGCTGACAAGGCTTCAACACCATGCATGGCAGTCAGTCAGAGGAGAAGACACTTCTCAAATCTCATCAAATGTCGGATGCTGCAGATGTGGGATGATGCTTTTGAGCTGTAACCTGTTTTACTGAGGAGCAATACTTTGTCTCTGGAAAGATTTGACTTTAATCAACATGTCCTTTTATTCTTTATCCTCTCTTATTCTGAGGAAAAGGGAAAGATGTGGTTGCAAGATAATGCTCTGGTTCTTTAGGGCCACATGCATTGCATTGACCTGGCCAGATGACTACCTTGGACTTTTGAGAAGGAAGAAACACAGGCTGGCAGAAACATAGGGCTGAAGACTAGAAAAGGTCCTGCAACATTTGGAAGATAAATCAGGAGTGAAAAGGGCCCCAGTTTTAACAGTGCACATGCTGAGTCACAAGGACCTTTGTTTCAGAGAATGATTACTAGATGCTTTTCTGGAAATTACACCTTTTTAAAAGGGGCCTCTGGAAGGCACCCAGATTTACAAGTGGCTATCAATGTTAGAACAAAGGGCCCTGCATGTTTGCTTCATCTGTATATTGAATTCATTGTGTTAAAAGCAGAAAAAATTCTGCAGAGATATATTTGATTCATTTTTCAATGGCGTGAAAGTATGTATGTTTGCAGTGAAAATTTGAATTACATTTTGGAAATTAGAGATTAAACTGTAATATATACACTTGAATTTAATGTAAATTAGACTATGTTGAAACTGTTATAGCCTTTAGGTTGTACTATCTTTTCCCTTTTGTTTTTAATTTTATTATTCCTTGCTTTGCTCTAAAGCACTGAACACTAGCAACAGAAATTAAGTCTCTGTGTGCATGTCCATAGTATTAATTATTTTGTTATGCTTTTATCCTTACAGTGAAGATGTTTGTAAACGAGGATTCACTGTTATTATTGATATGCGGGGATCCAAATGGGATTTGATCAAGCCTCTCCTGAAGACTCTCCAAGAAGCTTTTCCTGCTGAGATTCATGTTGCCCTGATTATAAAACCCGATAATTTCTGGCAGAAGCAGAAAACAAATTTTGGCAGTTCCAAGTTCATCTTTGAGGTGAGAGCTATGTGAGAGATGTTTGATAAATTAGTATCTCTGACAAGAAATTTTGTTTCTCTTAGAAAAAAAACCACTATATAAGTCAATATACTAAAGAAAACATTCTCTAGATACTAATGTATGGGTTTGTTAGTTGACCTCTACCCAACTTCAGGTAGTGGCTTTTTTATAAAAACAATTAGGCTAAATTTTTATATATATTGTTGCCATTTTAATTAAGTTTTACAGCTCAGAGGTAACTTTAATAACTCAAGTTAATGGTAGAGTACCTCAGGCAGGTTCTTTGAGAAGTAACCAATATACAACAACTGCATAATGAAAGGGAATTTTACTAACTTCATCACTGGTGAAGGCAAACCATCTGTGTTCCCTTATGCACTTTAGTTCTCTGAATTTTAGTTTCTTACCCAAAGAAGAGCAAAGCTCAGGTGCATGAAGTGTTCATGTATCAATGATGCCCAGCCACGAGTTAGTCAGGTGTTGATTTGGGTTTTTTTTTAGTGACTGAGAAACAATTCTATCATTGTCTGTCTTGATTAACAATCCATTGATTTCAGAGAGACACTCAAGATTTTGAATCTCTGGAACTCAAAATTTTAATATAGTTCTTAATATTGACTGCAGTAGGACACTAAATTTATGTATATGTTTAAGAGCTGTTGAAGTCAGTGTGATATAAATACGTGGATATAAATACGTGCTTATTTTCACCTTCTTAAAAGCACTCTTGAATTGCAGTGGGCAAGTAGATTGGTGTGAAGCATTAAGAAAGGTTTACATTATTATCACCATTTTAAGTATTAGTTTCTTTTTCCTTCTGTCTCACAAAAAACAGTCAACTCATAAGTTTTGTTGTGTTTAAATGGGTCTTTACTTTCCTGGCTACCTATGAGGAGTCAGCCATCAAAATAACTTCCCCTTGCTATCCTCTGTGCACTTCTGAATGCAAGGCTGCCTTCAGGATAGGAGTAAGTCACATCCAGAGACTCCTCACACTTCCTGGAAGAGAGGTGACTGCCATTCCCGTGCAGTGAGATTGGCAAAGCTGTCTGTGGAGAGAGAGAGGGATGGGATCAGGGCAGAGGGAAAGATACAAAAGATATATAGGTACAGAAGAATGTGGAGTGGGAGGGAGCCAATGCTGGGGAGCTTCTGTTCTAAATATGTATGGGTACTAAGGGGCAGTCCCACAGAAGCCCAAGAAAAGAGAGCTTGTGTATTTTTATCCAGCACTTCCTAAAACTTGAAAACCTACAAGTAAAATAACAGATTTCACATATATATTTATAGAACATTTGTTTGTTTTTAGACTGAATTACAACTTTCTGGAGGCTTGACTTATGGGTTTTTTTTTATTGTGTGGAGTTGGCCTGATGATAGTGAAGAGTAAACTGTGGTCAATCTATTCTGCATAGTTACAGCTCTGAGTCTGTATTGTGTTAAAAGCTCTGGACTAATTTGCTGTACACACTGGCATGCATTAAGGGTATTTTCATTTTATGTGTGTGCCTTTGAGCCTTTGTCTGCTGGGCTGTTCACATGGGTGTTTGTAATGGTTCACAAATTTTTGGACCAAAGCAGGACAAACAGTGCTTTCACTGTTTCTATTGGACCACCTGCAGACACTCAGAACTGATGAATCCTTTGATTTTGAAAAGATTTTTTAAGCTGTGGTTCACTGTACAGTAGATCCCTGCAAGATGCACACAACAACCTAGGAACTTATGTTTCAAACATTTTGTGGATGCTTCTGCTTATTGGTAGGCTTAGGCTCTGGGGCAACTCATGCTCTCTCATAAAAAGAACTTCGAACACCAAATAATCATTACAGATCAATACAGCTTTACATTAATTTGATTTATCTGTGGCAGCACAGAAGTTCCCTCTCTGCACTGAGCCATCATGTTAATTTCCCTCAACTGTGACCAAACATGAGGTCCTTGGCAGGAACAGACTGCAGTGGAAAGCAATAGAAGTCTCTGCTGAATTAACCCATCTACCAACTCAGCAGTAACCACTGTCAGTTTTAAGGCTAGCTTCTGCTTTTGAGCTTAATGGAAACATTATGTATGTGCCAGGGCAGTGTATGGCCCTTGGTGGAGTCTAATGATCTGGATTTTGCATCATGAGACTCCAGTGAAATGATTCTGTTGCAGCCCAGGGAGTGAAGCATATCTGCAGATCATCACACAAAGAAAGAACAAAAAAAAAAAAAACAAAAAAAAGGGTTTGGTTGACATACATGGACTCCAAAGCTTTGTGTCACTTTGAGGAATGGGCTGGGCAGCTTAGATAGCATTAATTCTGAGCTGCCTTCAAGTTTATTTTCTTTCTTCTGCTAAAAGGGCTTAAATACTGGGCAGCACTTTTTAAGTGATTTCTAAAAGAAAGATGGGTGAAGTCTCAAAGATGGTTACTTTATCTTACCACCTACCTGCCTAGGGTTGTTTTCAGGAGACTTTCAAGAACTCCTTAAAGGAAAAAATCTGAATAAAGGCATTTGCCACAGAATTTGTGAAATGAAAAGCCTTTCTACTACATTGTCACATCAAATTCTCTTCATGATAAGAGCAGTATTTGCATTAGCTTGAGACACTGCAGGGGGAATGCCTAGGTATTAGCCATGAAGAGAAGTCTTTTCTTGACAAGCAGTTAAACTCCAAATTGAATTATCTTCAGGGAGACAGTGTCCAGTTCAAGTGCTTTAGAAATCTGAATTCTCTCTGAAGCTATATACTTACCTTATCATTATTTGGTGGGTCTTCACTCTGTCTTCCCCCTTCCCAAAGCAAAGAGCATTGCAAGAAAGTTTTAAAATAATCTGATGAGCAGAATTTCAATAAAGCCTCAATTTTGTTACATTGCAGAATGCTTGAACTTTTAAATGGATACAAATAGGGGGGAAAAAAAACCCAAAAGGATATTATTAACTTTAAACCAATAGGCAGCCTTCTATTTTGGACATAATTCAGGAAAATGGACAGGACTTGAGGTGTTTTTCTCTATACATGAGTTTTATAGAACTGCTGTTATTATTCGGTGCCTCCATTTCTGAAGAGCACAGACTGACATTCTTCAGAGCCCTGATCTTTAGGGGCAGATGTGCAGTCACTGGTGAATATCACAATCCTTAAAGGGCTGCCAGATTTGGTGTTAACATCACAGCACTGAAGATCCATATGAAACCCTACGGTTGTATTTCAGAAAAAAATAATTTGTCTAAAATATAAGGACCAGCCATCAACTGTTAGGTCCTTAAAATGTAATCTGCTTTGCAGGCGTTCAGTGCATTTCTCTACCACTGATTACTGCATCTGAATGACTTTAACCCATCTCTCATTGATTGTGTATGATTCGTAAGCATTGCTTTATATTACAAATTATTTCTAATTTTTAATATTCCTATGAATCCTTTTACATGGATCTTGGCTGAATTTCATTACAAAATACCAATATGAAAGAGATATTTCTTTGTCAAAAGTAATCTGGAATAATCTGGGAGGTAAACACAGCATATTTTTGTTTTGGCAGATCATAACACTTGTTTCAGTTCTTTTGCCTAAAACTTTTGCTGATATATAGCCACCAGCCAGAGTGTACCACAAGTAGCAGAATCCCTGTAGTGCCAAATCCCTGCTTAGTGAGCAATCATTTCCATAAATCCAACAGCTGCAGTAAGAGGTATTCAGTGTCCAGATGTGTTAAAGTAACCTATGCATTCTCATTGTATTTTTTGATGGTCAGGCCAGCTGAAAGGGATAGACATTATTCCAGTAAATAGCATGCCTTTTAATAAATAAATAAATACATTTTATGTATTTAAGTGCCAGATATAGAAAAGTTTTTAGACCAATTAATTTATCAAAATTAAATATAGTTCTAAGCATATTTTACAATGTTCCTTCAGATATGTATTGATGAGGAAAATAATCCTTTCATTCAATTTGTGGACTACACTGTTATTTCTGGTAAAACAATCACTGATTCATATACTGTCATCTTCCCTTCCTTAGACAAGTATGGTGTCTGTTGAAGGCCTGGCAAAACTCGTAGATCCTTCTCAACTGACAGATGAGTTTGAAGGATCCTTGGATTACAACCACGACGAATGGATAGAGCTGCGTGTCTCCTTGGAAGAGTTCTTCAACAGTGCCATCCATTTATTATCAAGGCTGGAGGATCTCCAGGAAATGTTGGCTAGGAAGGAGTTTCCAGTTGATGTTGAGGGATCAAGAAGGCTGATTGATGAGCACACACAGCTTAAGAAAAAAGTGATTAAAGCTCCTGTGGAAGAATTGGATCGTGAGGGTCAGAGATTATTACAATGCATAAGGTGCAGTGATGGTTTTTCTGGTAGGAACTGCATTCCTGGAAGTGCAGATTTTCAAAGTCTTGTGCCAAAGATCACCAGCCTTTTAGACAAGCTGCATTCTACCCGGCAACACTTGCATCAGATGTGGCATGTCCGCAAGTTGAAACTGGATCAGTGCTTTCAACTCCGGCTTTTTGAGCAAGATGCTGAGAAGGTAGGAAATAATCTCTTCCTTTCATATTTTAACCAAGACTTTATTGCAAGGGCACTGTGACCATTTTTTGTATGATCAGGAACACGAGTTATTAATCAAAGGTGTAAATCTGTTGTTGCAATGGATGTACTTTCTGTGACTTGTAAACAAAATTTACTGACGTCTTTGTTGGAAGTAGCAGGCATAATGATATCCAAGAATAACTTTTTGTGTCACTTTTGATGAAAGTTAATCTGCTTTTTTATGTCACAATGGGTACATTTGGTAGATACTAGCACAAGAATCAGGTTCTTTTTTTCAAGTTTCTTTTACTAAGCTTATGAATATATTTATCTACATGTTACAGAACCTAAAGAAGAACAATTTTAGTGTTTGTTTCACTATGGTTATCATTTGCACTTCTTGAAATCCTATGGGAAATTTGTGGTTTAGATCCTCCTAATTACTGTCTTAAAAAATATTTTCAGTTTCCGTTTCTTAGGAAATCACAACAGGACTTGCTACTGGTAAAATCTTTAGTAATGGCTACTTAGACATGGCTACTTAGTTCCCACAGCATGTGATCTGAGGCTGTGTCTAGGTTAAACATATAAACAGACCAGGAGTATGCATTCTGAAATGACAGCAGCAAGTGAAACTCCATGTGGCTCTTCTTTATTAAAAAGCACGTAAAGGTGGCATCTGAATAAATAGTGATGTTGAGTCAGCAACCAATGTTCCTGTTCACCAGCACAAGACTTTATTACAGAAATATCTAATATTAAATTATTCCATTGGATTATGGATTGCATTGCAACTTCATATTTCTTAGATGTTTGTAATGTAGCATATCAGCCTGAAAAATACACAGGGTGTCTTGACATGAAAAACACTCTTCAAAAGTCTTCACAGCAGCAGATGCATGGGTAAGAAACACATCTTTAGGAAGCTGTAATTTGACAGGTGCTCAGTACTGCTGCAGAATTATGTCCCCATTCTCTCCCTCTTCAGAAGATACTAATTCAGGAGCCTGTAGTAACCTGTAGTAGCTAGGAAAGTCCCCTGCAAGCATAGCATAGCAGCTTGTCATGTTTCTTGAAAGAGACTGGCTAAATAATCACCAGTCCCCTCTCCAGGTCTCATGCACACCATCACCTACAAATTTCAGTGATACTTAATGACACAGGATTCTTACTACTTCTGGTATTCATCTTCTGTTTGCCTCTGGAAACATACGCACTGACGTTGGTGAATTTATTTTAGAAAACTGTGTTGTGCTAGACTCTTGGCAGTCTTAATTTCTTAATGGTGAAGTGCTTGACATTTTTTCAGGTGGTTTAGTGAAAATTCTTTGCTGCCCACTTAAAATTCCAGGACACAGAAGTAGGGTATTCTCAGTGGAAAGTACTGAGTTCTTGGACTCATGTTTATCTAGTCTCTGTGTCCATCAAAAGCATCAATCTCTGAATGTTCTCCGCTTCATGTATGATCCAGTTGTTTCACTAAATGTGTCTGCCTGGACCCAGGAGGAATAGAAAAAGCAATGCAGGTTCTGTCTGCAGGGGGATCTCACTGAAGATTATTTTTTTAGTCAGCTGCAAATTAATATTATATTTGAAACATCAGAGAGAAGCATGTTGCTGAAACAAATACAATCTTTAGCAGTGCAGAGGTAGACAGAAAACATTGGTTTTCACTGCATGAATATCTTAAATATCTTTAAGAGCTGCTAGACTGAAAAGGTTCCATCATTGCATAAATCAATCCTCCTACTAGAAAAACCTTGGATTCTGGCAAGTCCCTCAAAAACGAGAGCTGCTGCAGCATCACTCAAGAATGCATAAGAGCAGAGTTTTGCTTCCAAATGCTACAATTTCTTCCTCTCCCCTTTCCTTGTACGTCACATGCTATAATAAAAGATCACCAACTGGTGTCCTTCCCAGTGTGGCTGTATTTCAGTCAGTGTGTCAATCTGGATTTTCAGTTTCTTTGAGACTGTTCAGATGACCACTGGTTCCTCATATAATTATTTATTTTCATTAATTATTGTTTGCAAATATTATTAGCAAATTAGTCTTAGTTAACAAATTATTATTTTTAATGTTATAAACTGAAAGGCTCTCAGATCAAGTCTAAGAAGTTCTTGTTGCCAAGCATCATTCTGGAGTGTTGAAGAAAGTCTCCAATATATTTTTCTTTTTCCTAATCAGGAATCAAAGGATGGTGTGATACAAAATTGAGCATTGCCAGCTGGATTCTTTGGCTGTGTCTGCTGTTTTTAAGTGTAAGGTTTAGGCAAGTCAGTAGATGAGTGAAACTTCTGAGGAGAAGGAAAGATCAGTGAGAACATGATTCTTGACTTTCCAGCACTGGCTGTCTCAGGCAATCCCTGACTGACAGAACTGGCATTTTGATCTTCTGTACATCATCTGCCTCACACTTACTAAACACACAGTCTTGCTTTGGCTTCTCCAAGCAGGTCTGCTTGCTTTTGCTTGACTGCTATATTTTCCCAACAAATAGAAAATATTGTGTCGTTTTATACTCTCGAATCAGTATTTTTAATCTTTTCAGTTTGTGAGTCTGTAATTTTCTTCCTTTACTTCACATTTCATACATGTAGACAGATTTAAAACATTGATGTGCTTATTCTCCTTAGCTGCCTTCTACAGATGTCTTTGAAGTTGTCTGTCCATCTCAGACAGGAAAGTACTTGTCTCATAAAATGTTCAGAGTTAAATCCAGTCTGAGTCTCCACTGTACAAACAGCAACCACAGTGTCTGCATATTGAATTTTCAAGTTTCCTGGTACCTCCATTTTCTCAGTTTCACTCTACAATTAGGTATGGTAGCAGAGCCAAGATGGTCTTCATCTCCTGGGAAGAGGCACAGCTCTTTCCATATAACCTGGATATGTCATTTAGTGCTAATCAAATGACAGCTCTAATACCTGTGAGCTCAAACTCCATTATAAAATTCAGAATATAAACAAGGTTTTAAGGCCTTCAAAAATATCTCTATATACTCACTGGATGATATTTTAGGAAACCTGTTCTAATAAGGGGAAAATGGACAAGGACTCTCAATTTTCTGGACACCTCTGATTTAAAAAATATCAGCTGTCCTCATTGCCTGAAAAGTTTTTAAATGAGGAAGAAATAAAAAAAAAAAAATAGGGAGGGACACAGGAAAGAAAAATTCACACAGCATTTTATTGTAGATTAATTTTTCAAACCCTTGGTATAAAAATAACCCAAATGTTTTTTAAAAATGAATTCACTTCCTATAGATCCCCTCTACTGGAACATTTCTAAATGACAGTCATTGTCTGGACACATTGTCTGGACACATGAATTATTCAGGTTACAGATATTACAACTCATAGAAGGTATGTATAGTTGGGTGCTGAGTAATTCATAATTTTGGCAAAATACAAGGAGGGGATGGCAGTCAAAACCTGAGCTTCTTGCACTCAAATCAGTGGGAGAATAGAGCTGTCTATGGAGAAACTTCGTCTCTAAATCAGGCCTTCAGGGTTTTGTTTTCTTTTGCTGAGGCCAAGGGAGAGGAAAATGGGCTATCACATGGGCACAAGCAGTGCACTGAGATTGAATCCCCAGATGGAGACTGGAAGTTCCTTGGAGCTCAAGTCAGCAGGTGGGTCAGGCATGGGGAGCTTTGGCAGCATGGTGTGAGGATGTTCACATGCTGTGCAGTGCTGACTGCAATGATCTGCTGATAAGTAACATATTTCAGCTGCCAATGAGCTCTGGCTCTCCTTGCGCAAAAAGTTAATTCCTCACCAACTAATATACATATATACCTATAGTTTTGAAACTAGAACTGAGGCTTCACTGTGTTTTTACTGGGTAACAGGGAAAATATTTTTAGCCATCACTAACATGAAAAAAAAAAGTGTAGTCCAGTCTAAATTTAATATTGTTTAAAAGAAAAAACCACAATCAGCATAGAGTCAACTATTAGAACTATCTGAGAAATGTTAATTGGTTGGTTGAAATTTAGACAAGGAGAAGAATTTAGGCAAGAGTCCACATGTTTTGCACTTGAATAAATACCAAAAAAAGTAAAAAAAATTATCCTTTCATTCTGCACTTTCCAGCTCTTCTGGAAATAATTTGTAACTGGCACCCAAATTGACTTTTGTAGGAATTTCCCCATCATTCTGAGTTGGTTCCATATCACTTTTACTACTCTGGCATGTATGTGAATAAAAACCAGTTACCATTATGTTACCAGTGTTGTCCACATTAAGTATAAACAATATATTAATCAGCTGGACTCAACCAAGGATCTCTGCTGTAAAGTTGTAACACCAGAGCAATGAAGGAGCAGCTGCTGTAATATCAGTGTCAGCCTCTAACAGGATGCAGAGGAGATTTAGCATATTCTCACTGCCCATATCTACCTTCTCCTTCCTGACTTCCCACTGAGTTAACAACACCAAAGCATGCTCCAGAAGATGGCAATGATATTTGGAAAACGCCACAAGTTAATTTCACTGGAAATTTGAAGTGGGAGAAATATTTTATTTGGATAGGGCCAGCTTTATGGAAAGTCCAGTGGCAAACCAGGGGCCACATCTATTCTTCAGAGGGGCAGTGAAGTTGCAAGGCTTGCAGTCAATACCCTCTGTCTCATCCATACTAAAGATTCCCTTTGGAAATCACAGCTCCCTGTGGAGCAGGCTGTGGGAAGCTGTGCTGGCTGCTGGGGCTGCCGTGGTGCTGTTGCTCCCACTTCCCTGGAATGGCAGAAAGATTTCAGTGAGTGCACGAGTGATCAGAGTGTGATAACACTGCAAAGTTTGTATCGTAGAGGACAAGTTTGGAGGGGGGGGGGGGGGATGTATGGAGTTAACAGAACGGTTGAAGGGGAATAGGTTGGAATTCCAGTTGTGGTAATTCTCCTTGTAGAGGTGTGGGCAGTGGGAGTGCAGCACTGAGGAGCACACACTGCAGCCCTCCCTCCTCACACACGGGGCTGCTTCAGGCAGAATCACAGAATCACAGCATCACAGAATGCTGGGGGTTGGAAGGGACCTCAAAAGATCTCACCGGGACAGGATCACCTAAAGTAGGTCACACAGGGATGTGTCCAGGCAGGTGCTGAATGTCTCCAGAGAAGGAGACTCCACAACCTCACTGGGCAGCCTGTTCCAGTGTTCTGTCACTCTCAGAATGAAAAAGCTTCTTCTTATATTTACGCAGAACCCCCTATGGTCCAGCTTGTACCCATTACTCCTTATCCTGTCATTGGACATCTCTTCCTCAGACCACTGTTCTTAAATAAGGGAACTGGTGTGTGATTCTTCTGGTTAAGTGCTATTTGGCTCAACCTGCAGTTAGTAAAATAAGTTATGGGGTATTTGTTTTCTGAAGGAGAAAAATCACAGATACTCCAGCTGTACCAAGATCCTGTCCAGTGTCCTATTCCTATTCCTAATTATGGTATCAGGAAGACTTTTATTGATTTTCAGTAGAAGCCCAATACAACCATTAACACTTACACTGAAGTGCCAGATGAAAGTTAGGAGTCCCTGGTTTAAAATCTAATTTAACACTGTACAGAGTTAGTCTAGAAAAATACAGAGAAGCTCTAGCTCCACAGAAAAATCAATGGGGGAGAAGATTACCCAAGAAGTATAGAATTTGAGTATTTGAACTATGCTCACATCTTTATTGGAGTATTATACTTGCCAGAGGTTGATGTTCTTCAGAAGGAATGCTCTGCAACCTGTTCTGTGTCTAAAAAGGCACAGGATAACTTTGATGAGATAACAGAATGCAGGGTTTGGAAATTTACCCTGTGTTTTAGGCAGAAGAAAGATGGTTTGAAGAATGAAACATTGATATCTTGCTGTTTGAGAGAAGGGAATCTATCAGGGCATTTATGATTGGATAATAGATACCTCCTTCAACCATTTCATACATTACTTCTCCTTATACTGCACTTAAAAATTTCGATGCTGTATGTTCTGTAATAAAATGCATTACAAATATAATGATATGATCCTTCTTGCTAATAGGAGGCAGTTTATTTTATTACAGTCCATTAAGTAGAGGAATTGTAGCTGCTCCTTTAGACAAGCTATGCTGTGTGGGGAAGCATTTCCTAGAAATGGGCCTTAGCTGACTTTATGGAAAAGCAGCATAAGAAAGATAAGAAAGATTAAAAACATCAGTAACATCTTTACTTCCTTCTTTATTTCCTGTCACCTTTACATCTTTTTTCTTCTAGAAGTGTCAAATAACGCTGGAAGTGATACCTAAGCATATGACAGAGTTTTCCTGTTTACAAGATGTCATATTAAGCCTTAAGGTTTTGTGCAATACCAAAAAGAATAGCACCTGGGACAGACTCCTCTGACTGAGAGAAAATCCACACAGTGAAGTATCATTTCTCCTCTCCTATTTCACTTCTGGAAGTGCTCTTTTTCTTTGATCTGTTCTACTTGCCATACATACAATTGCCTTCAAGAGTTCTTGTGAAATGCTAGCTTAGAAATTACTGTAAAGGCGGGTGGGTCCCAGGGAATGAAACTGGGAAACCAATGAGGAAAGTAAGGAGAAGATGATGGGGAGAGCTGTCAGATGTGAAATGAATACAAAGCAAATGAGTGGTTAATTAGGACCAAGGAGGAGGAAGTGTTTTAAGAGGGGAAAGAACCAGAATCGGGATTATAAATGTGAGCACGTCCTTAGTGTCTTGCACCAAGGAGAAGTGTATATGCCCCCTGTGCTTTTTCACTACAAAAGGATTTGTTACTGAGTGTATGGTATTTAACAGTGAACAGTAATAATCGTGCAGGCATAATAAGCATGGATTAGACATGGATTTTTGCGTAGGATTTAGATTTCATTTAAGTTACATGAGCACCACGTTGGTGTATAGAGCTCAGCATGTCCTGGATTTTCCATCTAAGCACTTACACCGTGGATATCACAACAGCACAGTAAGTGAGCATCACAGTAAGGAGCTTTCCTGGAGATTTTGAACACAGGGGATGTTGTTAGACCTGAGGTAAGCTCCATAGGACTTCCACAATAAAAGCAGTCAATAAGCTTAGTGTCTTCTGCAGAGACATTTGACTGAAGGTCTAAATAAAGCTCATTTAAGCATATTACTTTCATCTTTAGCCCATCCCAAATTCCTGTGCAAACAAAAAAGGGCAGAGGCATCAGGGTACAGCTGCTGACTGGGAAAGGCACTGAACTGGGGTCTGTGTGTGAACACACATGTGCTTGCAGAGAGCTGGATAAGAGCAACCAAAAACTGACTTCTGAGCATAAGTGAAATCCCTTACCCATAGTTCCAGAAAAAGAGTTCTCAATGATCACAAGGGCTCAATTTGGTTTAGTATCCCAAAGCAGCTGCTTCTCTGTTCATTGGGTGAAATCACTCAGTTTCAGGATAGTTTTGGCTGCAACCTCTGCTCTAATTGTATTTTGATGCTGGAGTTCTCCCTGAGGTGCCTCCTAAAAAGGCAGGAGCCTTGTCCTGTGAAGCAGAGTGAATCCCAACTTCTCTTAAATTCAGGGAAAGATTCTATGGTCTTTATAAGCTTCCCTTTGACAGATATTCAGTGAGTGTGTAAATGCCATCTCTAGCTACTGTCTCTGCCCTGGCTTTTTTTACATCTGTCTATGCTGGTGCTCCCCCAGTATTCCAGTGTTGTAAGTAAATATTTTTGGGTGGCCTGATTTGCCAAGGCTTGCAATAGGCCCAATGTAAGAAAAACAAAGTTTGGAAATGCTGCTCGGGCAACTGGTTCTCATTTTTGTGCTACAGAAGAAATATAAAGAGCATTACATTTATGGATCTGGAGTAGACATTTTGTCAGAGTATTTTAAGGTGCTTTAGTGTGTTTTCTTTTCTCATGCATATAGACCCTTGCACAGAGCTTTTTTTATAATCTGAAGGTTCCCTTAGCATATGTAGCATATGGTGCGCTTTTTTTTTTTTTTTTTTATGTAGAGATTCTCATGAGACAACTGTTCTTCCTCATTAACAAAATCAGACTTGGGATGCCAATGCTGGGAAGGAAAGTCAGCTATCACCTCATACCATCCATTGTACTTAAGTCCACTCTGAAACTCCAACAACAAAGAGGACAAACCCCATGTTCAACATGAAGTGTTTGCTCTGACACAGAATTTCTAATACCAGGCAGAACACAGAGAACAGCTGGAGATAGGTCCCTAAATTGTTGAATTGGCAGGCACAATCTTACTGTATCAGATATTAAAATGTTGGAAAGATAATTATATAGATTATATGGAAAGAAAGCTTAAATTGAGACTGAACTGGGCACATAGACAATAGGTAAGTCTGTGTTTGTAGGGCACCTGGCACAGTAAGTTACTGAATCTGGCTGTGGTATTGGCTTTTTCCGGCAAAGAAATGAAGATTTGCAGTTGAAAAATGTCCTTGGAGTTGTCAGGGTATGGAAACATTCCTGCTGAATACAGATATGTATACACACGACTTGGGTTGCTTTAGAATGGTACTGGGAATATCCTTCTTCACTTAAGATGTTTTGTGATAAATCTGTCTGATTTCATCAATCAAGGACAAAGTCAAATAAGGAAATACATATCAAAGGGAGAAACTGTGAAGCCATTCTAAAGAATCTGTATATTTCTGCAAATGAACCTATGCCAGCTTTAACAACTTTTATTTAATTATTTCACATATCTTAAGTTGAAGGTGGCTCTAAATAAAACAAGAGAGAAGTGAAAGCATGTACCGATAACTCTATTGTAATGGCAGCTTTTTATTATTTTTCAGTGTTTGTTCAAATGTGTTTTCTGCCATGTTTGGGGTTTTTTTCCATTTAAAAATAATTGAACTCTTGCTACTGAATACTGCTCCTGCTTTGTCTTCAAGCACATCAGTGCTCTGTCATGGATCATCCACTATGGAGTGTTCTGACACAGATGAGTAAACCATATGATGTTCTGAATTCATCTTTACTGATTTTTTTTTTCTGAAACTCAGTGGTGTCAAAATAGTGCTTGGGTTTATGGATTCCCCAAATTACCTAAATGGGTTTACTTAGTATCAGACTTTTTCCTTTTTTTTTTTTTTTTTTCATTATTTTTTTAAACAAACAAAAGAACAAAGTTTGTTCAGAAGCAGAAAAAAATATCATAACAAGGGGTGGTTGTGCAGAGTGTGTGTTGACAGCTCCTGTTGATGCTGTGAGCACAGATGTCATATTCTAAAGGGATTTCAGGGTGAGATCAGCACCTTCCACTTTGCAAGGCTCTTAGAGTGGCAGCTAAAACTGTGTAAAATCTGCAATCTCCCTCCCATGGTCATAGACACAAAAAAAATTATTGTGGAGCTTTTGGGATAAATCCTCTTCAGCATATCTAAGCATGCAAACCCCTTCATCTTTCACGTGAACACGAATCCTGTGTAGCCTATATCTCAGTTCAGGAAACTGTATGCTGGGATTTGCAGTCTTTGCAAGCTGTAGCTCTGAATTAAAGATACACATAGCTGAGATGTGCTCTGTTTAATATGAAGAAGGCTTCTGACAGGTTGCTAGTGCCATCCAGAATTTGTTGCCCCCAATACTGCCAGAGTGAAAAGCAATTTGGGAGGCTCTGTGGGAACTGTTCATTACTTTGACCACTGCTGATCACACTTACTAAGATCCTGTTCTTGGTATCTGTAGGAAAGAACAGATTTTTTTCAAGACTAGGAGATCATTAAAGAAGTTTTAAACTTCCCTTAAAGCACAAACAGAACTCATTTCTGCTAACTGGATTATAAAATCAAAATGTCTTCATTATTAGTGCTGTTCCAAAGGAGCTTGCAGCTTCTATCACACTGTCAAGCTTGTATCCTGCTACTTTCCTATAGATCAGTCAAGGCCATGGGTAGTCTTCCTCTCTGTTCCAATAGCATTGTGAAAACTTGCTTTTCTGCCTTTCCACTGGTAGATAGTTTTGGGGAAAAATCATTAACAACAGGACAAATTTGCAAGTACACACCAACTGCTTTGTGCTGCTTCTGCAACCGAAGGCAGCTACAGATCCAGTTTTGCCATCTGGTTTGACAAAGTGTGGGATTGCATTGCCCTGCTGAGCAAAGCAGTAGAGGAAACTGGATGAATACATATCAGGAATCCTCTTCCTGGTGGATGTTATTCTAGTGGGAAACATCAGTTAATCTTCTTGCAACCATCATTTCTCTCCCTGTGGAGGAGAGGGCAGGACTGCTTTTGGAACCTACCACTGACATATCTCTTTCTGCTGCAGTGAGTCTGTTGCTGGTTTGACAGCTCTGAATGAACAAGATTCCTCCCCTAACACTTCTATAATCTGAGATTAGACCACAAGCAAAGCACACAAGAAAGCACAAATTCACATAAGAATTTCTGAAGGCATTTGTAGTGCTGATTTTTTAGATGTGGACAGCTGTCTGTCAGGAAGAGCAATCATCTGCCAGAGACTGATTTCTGTTGAGCTGGACTGGCTTACAAGCAGCAAAATGAAGGTACAAAGGATGCAAAGTTCAAAGCAGAATATTGAGAATTAAAAACCACAGGGGTTAACTGCCTTGCCTCCTGTCACAGAGGAAGCCTGTCCTTCCTATATGTAAATTAGGTATCTCAGTGCTTTCCATCTTTTCTAATCAATTCATCCTGCCTCGTGCTGCCTTGTCTGCTGGGTTTTTTTTCGTTGTTGTTGTTGTTGGTTGGTTGGTTGCTTGTTTTTTGGTTTTCTTTTAAGCATCTAAATATGTTCCTCCACAGCACTTGGAATTTTCCAATTGAACCTGGTCTTTTTCATGGGATGAGAATGCAGGAACACTAACTGTGCCTCACTGCACTGCTGCAGCTCGGGATGAGGAAGACTTGCGCATTTCCTCTATGCTAAGCGTGCCTTCACGGCACAGTTACAGCAGTCTGGGGCCACTTTCCATCTGATTTGCACTGCATCTTCCAACACGCCTGTGACCTTTCAGTGCAAGAGGGCAGAACATTAACCAAGTGATGGCATAGTTCCTGATTTCTGTTTCCAGACCCTGGCAACAGTCTCCTGACTGTAAGGAAAAGGGCTCTGAAGTCTGCCGCTGCGAGGCTGGAACATGGTGTGCTCTGCTATTTGTAGTTTCCTGCTGCTGACACTGGATATGTGGTTACTATTCCTCTTGCTTCCTCCATGAACATTATAATGGGTCCAAAAATAATTGAAGGCAGTATGTTCCAATGGAATAGTTTTTGCATTTGCACAAATTTCCGCGTTATTTTACTTGCCAATTTTGATAGAAAGCATTTTGAGGCTGTTTCAGCTTCTCCAGCTTGGCACCACTGGGAGGCATAAGAATGCTCCACAGATCAGTATGGCAAGAAAAAGTGTTTTGGCATCTGAATACAGACTTAAAACTAATTTTGAGGATGAACATAACATATTATAACCACAAAGTTCTCCTTTAACTAATGAAGACAAGAAAACCCAAATGCTCTAAAGGACAACAAAGCCCACATGTAGGAAAACAGAAAAAAGAGATCTACACATATAGAAAAGGAGAAGAAAGCTGCTTCTTTATATTTCCTCTTTTGATTTATAAGAAGGCTAGCTGATAAGAGCTTAGCTGTCAGGAAATAATGTGATTAAACCGTGCATGAAGTTTAATGTGATTAAACCGTGCATCTTTTGAATATATCTGTAATTATCCCTAAATTAATGTCATCCTGGCCTGGCTGAAATGCTTTAAATGGCCCACACTTGGCAAATGTTGGAGACTTAAAAGTATATCTTAAATTAATCTTCATTTCTATTTATGGGGAACGTATAGGGTATATATGCAGATGAGAGGTTGCCTCCTCAAGAGATGGTGATGGTTTAAGAGGTGAGATCAGGAGCATGGTCTTTGGATCACTTCCACGAGTATCAATGTCATTTTAAACCAGGTCTCTTGCTTTTTTTTTTTTTACATATCAAACACATTATGAAAACTAATTCAGAAATGTTTTCTTTAACCTTCTTGTATTGCAAAGTCCTTCCATCTTACTTGGCACTGAAATCCTGGAAGGCTTTCATCCTATACAGGTGCAAGCAAAACAGTCTTGCACTAAAGAAATTTACTCAATTTATTGCTAACAAACACAAACTTCTGATCTCTATTTAGGTGTAGAGAGGAAAAAAGTAGGCCATAAACACCTATTCTTCCTCAGACTTGATTGCATTGATTTTTGTTGTGATTATACCCAGTCCATCAAATTTCTTCTGGTGGAGTGATAAGCAGCAAGGAATGTCAGGGTTAATATTTGCCTAAGTTTATATCTGATGCTGCTGCAGCTATTCTCTGATTCCTAACATGTTTCTGCTTCTATTCCTTAGTATCCTTGCCCTGACACGGGCCACCCACCATCTCTCAGGGCTGTCCCTGTCCCCTTTGCCATGGGGCATGCCACAAAGTGTGGCCATCCCTCAGCAGCTGCCACTTTATTTCTCTAACACTTTGTATAGAGGCACTTCTCTGGCTGATGGACATTTTGGTGCAATGGTCAGGCTCTGGTGTGTAGTGGTTCTCTCTGTGGGGTCCCACATCAGTGCCAGAGCTGGTGGGAACCTGCTGAGACCATGAGGCCACCTCTCTGTGCAGCCTCTCACTCACAGTCATTGCACAAAGGAATGGGCAAGCACCATTACCTCCAGCCAAAATGGCTTTTACAGTCAAAGCACCATAGAATGCCAGGCTGGGAGGGATCTCAGTGTTTTTCTGGTCCAACCTTACTAGGGAGGAACACAGTTTAGAGGACACAGCTTGACACCCTGCTAAGCTGAGTCTTAGGAGTATCCAGTGTTGGGGGATCCACCACTTCCCCGGGGAGATCATTCTGATGTCCAGCTGTGTGGTGAGTGAAAAATTTTCTGGTGTGCAGTCAGGATCTCCCCAGGAGGAAATTGCATCCATTATCCCTCATCTTCTCCATGTGACTCCTTGTTAAAAGGGAGTCCCTACCTTCCTGGCAGCCACCCTTTAAGACCTTTCATCCCTGAGGAATCAGAAGTCACTGTGAGGAGTGAGCACCATATTCTAAGGTGCTTGCCAACAAGACTGAGGCAGGCCCTGAGGCTGCTCCATGGAAAGCAGGGGCACTGCTGAGGGGGTGGCAGGGCTCGGTGACAGGCAGGGACACCATTCTCACTCCCAGCTTGCCAGATTTGACAAGGGAAAATATGGAATTGGTTGGTTCATGGGATGGGGAGCACCAGACACCCCAAAATCCAGTGGATAGTTGGGGTCCTCTGCTTTCTGTCTGTGCAGAGATCCCAGCTCTGGTCCCAAACCCTTGTAATGCGTCAGGAGTTGTAACCTATGATTACACTACCATAGTATCTATGGGGCACAGGCATGGATGATTTTGGTAGGAGAACTGCCACACTTCTGATACAAAGCAGCAAACATCTGTCCTGCCGTTTTCAGTGGCAGCTATTTGGAGTCACGGCAATGTTGCACATTAAGCTAGGAATAGAACCAGGGTCTGTAATAAAGTCACCAAACTCATGCAGCATTTTCAACTGGATGAAGTTGTATCTCAAAGTTTCTGAAAACAGAGAGGAAGATCCCTGATCTGGGAACCCACTTACGACTTTTCATGAGTTACGCTTTTTAATGTTTACAAGACTCTTGTCTATTTATCTCTTTTAGTATTACTTTTCCTGCTCAGTCATAAATTAATTTGCACTTAGACAGCAAGCAGTTCTCTATAGGTGATCTGTGCCTAGGAAAAGCCATTTTCATTTTAAGGAAAAGAAAATCCTTTCCAGGAATGCCTGAGTGTTTGATGTCACTAAGTGCAGTGGAAAGGTACAATATTTCAAGGAAGCAAAGAAAACACGCAGATGCATAAAATACGCCCAGATATCATTAGTCATATTTATGTGTTCAGTATCTGCAATTTTCTTCCCCCTCTAACAATAAAGTCAATGCTTCTCTATTGAAAATTATAGGAATCACATGCCTTTGTGCATGGTTGTGGCTTGATATCTGTCAGGAAAAAAATACAGATCTCTTCTTCTGGCATTTAGTAGGAACATTTAGCGTGCATATATTGAAAATGGTGCTCTGATATTAATACAAAGCTATTTGTCACATCACACATCTAGCTAATTTTCTAGTGGGCTGACAGTTGGGCCCATTGTCTGGAACAATTTAATGTGCTGTAGCTTAAACTTACTGTACTCTATGAATCATATACACAGATATTTATAATGGAAAAACTGTGTTCGTGCAGCATTGAGGTTACACAAATACAGCTGTGGGTCTGAACCTTCAGCTGGTGTAAATTGGCCTGGTTGGAATTACACCAATTTACCCTGGCTGTGGACCATACCAACCACATGTGAAAGGGGAAGATCTGGCAAAAGTATCAATTTTTATGGCATGTCTGTAAGCAAGACACAAACATAAAAACAAACACAACTTTGTATTTAGGCCCCAGCCTAGCGAAGCATTTAGGTGTATGCTGAATTCTGGCTTAAATCTACAAATACTTTGATTTAACTAAGGCTTTACTTACGGAGCGGTGATAGGAATTACAACAGATTGGGATTTTTTTCTGTTGAAGCAGTTTTCATCAAATTTGTTGACTGATTAAAAAAAAAAGGAAATATGCTATCAAGGTTTTTTTTAAGTCCAAAATTTATTCTGGGGTCAGTACACTCCTCTCTAAGAACACCCATTTTCCTAGTGACCCTTCATGGATCCAGCCCAGCCCTGGGGGCACTGATGAGAATTAAATGACCCTGAGCACCCTCAGCTGGGGCCTCTCCAGCCCCCATCCCTGAGCCTCACTGCAGCTCAGCTCTGGGATATCATTCTCCAGCTTTGCCACAGCCCTGCCTTTCCTGGCAGTGGGCTCTGCTGAGCCAGGTAGTGATGCATCAGATGATTTTTTTGGCATGACCTGGGCCCTGTCTTGTCTCTGATCTTGTGCATCACTCACTGGGACTGTGTCTGAGCTTCACTGGTTATCCTGGCTGGACCTGGCCTGCTGGTAGACTTCCTACCTTAAGCTTGGACTTGTCACTGCAACTTGCCTGATGATCTCTTGATAAAACCTGGCTGCCATCAGTGCTCAGAGGCTGTGAGATGGCCTCTGACCATGAGGCTTTTGCCCTGTCTCCTGGGTTTTTGCTGCAGGCTGCTCAGAATCCCTTAGGGAGAAGCTGGTCTGGGCAGTCAGCATCAGCCCCCTGTTCTGCTGAGTTTAGCTTAGATGCTTGAGTGAAGGGATTTTTTTGTGTTCCAGGTAAGTGTCTTGATTTGTTAGGCTTTTGTTTTCCTTGTGGAGGTTTTGCATTTCTGTTGTCCTTTTCCAGATGTACAGGTGACTTAGGTATGGCTGGTTCCAATTTAAGTGTAGTTATATTTTTCTGGAGGCACTATGGAGCCTTCATGATTGCTTGACTTTTTATTAGGGGTAGATCACAATTTTTTCCAGGATCAGGCACTTGCATATTAGTATAGACTGCCTATGTACCAGAAATCTGCTGCATGGTGTTCTTTTTGTTCAAATGCTAGCTAAATTTAATTGCAAGAGACATAAGGAAAATAATTTGATATATTTTTAACTAAATTATCGTCAGTATTTCAACTCAATGAGGTAGGAATATAGGCCTTGTAGCTGGAAACTTAGTGAGCCTGGAGAGTGACTCTGGCAGTTATGGTTCTATGTGTGTTGTTATTTTGTGTATATTGTGGAAACATATGAAAATCAATTTGCTTAGCTATAGATGTTTTCAGAGTGGAACTTTCCACTTTCTGTTGTAGATTAGTCAATTTAACACTGCCTGGATAGTTTTCAAAATCCAAAATGCATGCGGATCTCTCTTAATAAGCAATGTATGCTTATCTACAGTGTCTCCCAACCTGTGGATCATGGATATCAAGCTCCTTAGTAGTAGTAAAGATGTTACATAAAAAAATATATTGTCAATAGACTTTAATATTCCTTAAAATTTTATGGAGTCCACAAACTGGAAGAAACTGAAAAGCACTGGGCTAGCAGGAATTTCATCTGGTATATAATTTGTCACCTGCCCTCTACTCAACTACAGGCAAGATTTTCTTTTATATTAACATTTTTTAGCAGCACATGGAGGTATAGCAGGAAAATGCATTTATTTCTGCAGCATTACATTTGAGACTGACTGGAATTTATTACAAAACCCTGCCTCATTTTTCCTAAGTGCTTGACTTTGCTCTTCTTATTTTCAACATAACCTGAGTTGTTCTTGTCAGAGCAAATCCAGTAACCACTACTGGGTTTTGTCAATATTTATGCAGGAGGCTACCAAGAGAAAAGATAGTGAGGTAATGTGGAAAGTACTGACGTTGATTAAGTAGCTGTTGCTTTCCCATTTTTGTGGTTTCTTTTCTAAAGACTAGAACACTGCACAGGTGATCCTAG
The DNA here is from genome assembly GCA_023637945.1 of Phaethornis superciliosus. NCBI lineage: Eukaryota > Metazoa > Chordata > Aves > Apodiformes > Trochilidae > Phaethornis > Phaethornis superciliosus. The sequence goes on from JAJQWJ010000007.1 coordinate 28,678,323, forward strand.
ATGGTGTCAGCTGGAGTATTTTTAGAAAAGAAAAAAAAAAAAAAATCATCAGAATTCCACAGCATTCTGTTAGCCCCTTAGTTTGGGTGGAAAGATAACCATGAATTAGGAAAAGTGTAGAGAGAGACTGTGTATCTTGGGAAGAAATAAAAGAGCTGGGGTTTAGTAAAATAAAGAGCAGGAGAGACAATGAACACACCAGAAAAGGTTAAACACTTATATGCCATTTTTTTTACACTTTTTTTAATGGACACTGTTGACCTTAGAGCAAATGTGTATTAACTGGCCATGAGTCTGATTTAGGCCTGAGAGTATATGAGGAGTTCAGAAGCAAGAACAGGTTTCTGGAACTGCTTAATATAGAAGCTGAGCTATATCACTTAACTAGTTTTCAGGTGGACCTTCATCCCTTTATGAAAGGAAATTTTATCCTGTGGTTAGCTGCCAAAAGCAGTGATTGCACTTGACCTGAACGTCCCTTTGGGACAGCTTTCTTGATGTGTATCTTATATTGTTCTTCAGGACAGTGTGGCTTCAATGGTTATCATTCTGTCCTTACTTACCGGTATGAATTTTATATTTATGGCTCAGAACTTACAGAGATGATTTGCTGCAAGCAGGTTCATAATTAATTCCAGCCCTACTATAACATTAGATGGATTTGGGGTTTATTATTTTTAGCATGTATAAACAATTTCATTATTAAATATATTCAGTTCACTGACTGCCAAAACCATGAGGGCTGTAGTCCTCTCATCAATACCACTTGGTGTAGGGTGTGCTGCCAGCCATGTGATGGGAATATCATCCTGTGATGCTGAGCACCACTGTTTCAGAATCCAGTACTAATGCTCCTCAACATGTTCTGACAAAAGCCAGAGATCAGAGGTTATCGTTTGAAATGATTTTATAAATCTCATTTTATCTGAGGTAGGGCTGTATTGCACACAGTCTGCATACATCCTGTTCCACATTTGTGTGGTTCTTCTCTGTTCTCAAACAGCTGTTCTCACCCTGTGCTGACTAGCCCGCCAGATGGTACAATTCCAGGGAAAGTATGGGGTCACATAGGACATATTCATGATCATCTTGAGACCTTCTCTTGGGTGTCTAACACTTAACCTGGATTTTCTAGTAACTCATCAACAATGATGACAAAACTTAAGGTTAAGAACTCGGTGTTCTCAGCACAACTGACGCGGGAGATATGATCTGATACTCGAACTCAAATAAAGTGGCCTCAAGACCACATGTGGAATAATTATTGTTGCATGTATGATCATTAGAGATGGTTAGAGTAGATGCTTTAGCAAAGCTTTGGGCAGAGACTCTTTGGATCATTCTTAGTTTTTCTGACACTAATTTTCTTAATTAAATGTAGCATTAAATGTAACATTCTTGAGCATATGTGTTCACTTTCCTTTATGTATTGTTAGAGTCAGGGACTATAAGAGATAATCACACTGAAAATGTATTTTCTGACTTAAGTATGCCCAACCACTCCCCCCACTTCCTCCTTCACTGGAAAACTCGTAACTACTTAATTGGTCTCCAGATTATCTGCAGCTCAGTGGAGACGTGCAGGTCTGAGAGACACCAAGGACAGTGGATTCCTGTGTTCTAAGTGATACAGTGTTGAATCTTAAGTTATTATGTGCTTTTGTTTAATGGGAATTCATCACTGCAGGAATGATTAGCAGACTTAGGAGAATTATCTCACTGGTCGCCAGCAGGACTCCAGCTAAGGAATAAGTCAAAGGAATAATTAAAGATGTATTAATTTTATGTTGAACTCTAGGTTAGGTTTGTTAGGGTGGTCTTTTTCATGAATAGGATGGGATCCATCAATAAAGTTCTGTATAGCAGTGTTAATATGACAGGGAAAATCTCAGTCAGCTGAGACGCTGTAGCTTGTTTAAACTGATCTCACAGGGCAGATTCTCTAGATGTATTAAAAGGTCATTCTTTTGACAGGGAAACTAACTTGCCTAAGGATGTTCAACACTTTTCCAGGAACCTGAGTTAGCCCCTTGACACCAGGGTGGTCCTTGCAGGTTTTAGTAACATAGCAGTTGTTGGGTCCTTGCCAGGCTCACCTCTTTAAAGGTGTGCTTTAATTAAGCAACTAGGCAGTATGCTCACTTCAGGAACACAGGAAGCATCAGTGTTTCTCATGTAGAAAACAAGTTGAATTTGAAAGCTTTCAGGAAATATTACTAGGAATACAGAGAGACCTTCACAACTTCCAGTGATATTATTATGAGAAAATTGTTGAAGTCCATTTGTAGGCTTTGCGGTTGAAGACAAAAGTTTGAAAAAAAAATCCATTGGATCTCAAAACCAAATAAGACCTAATTTTAATACAGTTAGTTTTTTACTTTAATCCCATGATTGTTAAGCAAAATCCTTGATTAGAAGGATGCAGTTACTAAGTTTTCTATGGTGCAATAAAGAACACCTAAGGCTGTCTTCTGGGTACTGGGGAAAATGCCTACAGTTAAGTAAGCATTAAGTAGAAATGCCTGAGAAATCTTTCAAGGAAGGAACCTGGGGAGGAGGTAGAGGGGTTAAGTGGTGGGTGGGTATGGGGCAGCATAGAGAACATAGAGAAGCTGTACTGTGCCCAGGCTGTGCTGTTTTGGAGGGTCAAGTTAGTCCAGGCAGCACTTGACTGTTCCATGCAGAGGTACTAATTCATCTGCAATTTGTTTGTATCACAGATTTAGTAATGCACTGTGTAATGTAAGCTTGTCTGCAGTATTGCAAATCCCTGGTTACTGTGTAAAGCAAGAGAGATTGTAAATACTGGTATTATATTTAGAACCAAGAGCAGTGAAAGTTTTCACAGAGCAAAGTGCATCGTTCTTTAAGCCACAGTGAAACTGCATTTTTTTTCTCTGCACTCATTCCCGGGCATCTTGCTTTATATTTGCACAGATTCAAATCACATGAAACTCAAAACTCTTCTCAGGATTTGAAGTGAGACTTGAGAGAACAGGGGGAAGACTGGGACCATATTGATGGGGGATAATTTGCTGCAGGCATAGGCCTGCTGAAACCAAAGTAATTTTTTTACGAAGAACATAATACAAAGCTTCAAACTGGAATTGTGTCTCTTCCAAACTCTGCTCTTGTCCATGAACAGAAGTTTAAACAACACACTGTTTTGGAAGGTGGTACAGATCTCATCATTGAGGTCTGTTGCTCAATATTGTTCAGAATTCCTGACAACCATCCTTTCTACTGCTATTGTGTATTTCAGTTGATTAAATAATTTAAAATATCAAGAAAAAAATTAAAATATTGTTTATTATTGTGGTTTAAAAGTCATGGTTTAGCTTAACCTAGATTTTCATCCAATAATGTGTATAGATCAGAGGGATAAAATGCTCCCTGTTCACAGAGTAATAGATTGCTAGTTTAAATTACTGTCTCAATAAGATCCTGATTTGACTTTACTGAGTATAAAATATTAGACTTCCTGTTTATTTTTAGTGGATTGCTGCCAGTTTTCTTCTCCCTGAATGTCTTTAGATTGTTTAAAACATTAAAATATGTTCCCAACAAACACATATCTACTTACAAAAAAATCTGTGTTGGTTTCTCAGCAGAGATGTAAAAGCTTGCTATTAGAACATGAACTTTGCTGTTATGGAATTTTTCTTTCTTTATTATCTTTATGGCTTTTTTTTTTTTTTTTTAATATATATATATATTTTCTTCTTTAAGCCCACAAGTGTGGCAAATTACTTTGTGCTTATGTTGCTTATCATATCTTAATAAAATGAAAGAAATCCAATGAGTAAGATTTTGGTGTCTCTTCAGGTTATAGTAGGTTTTTTCATTTAGTTTAATTGGCAATAATATTTGAAACCCCTGACCCCATCCTTGCAAAAATCTTGTTATTTATACTTTTTGAAGAAAGGTTGATGGGCCTGATTTTGATCGTCTCCATGGGCACAAAAGAGAAAGTAACTGTGTCAGTGGTATTACTTGGCACGTCAACATTGTAACGTGAAGCGAATTTGGCCTTTAAGACTATGCAACAACACAAAACACAAGGTAGTATAGACTCTGTAGTACTATACTCCTAAATAAAAGATTAAGAAGTCTGGCATATGCAACAGATTTCTGTGGCCAGGTCAGTGTAGTGTGTCTGGTGGTATTGGTACACTTGCAATGTTTATTTGCATTTTGATGAGAGGGATATTCAGCATTATTTCAGTAAATCCACTGCATAAAGAATGCTAGGTAAAAAGTGCTGAGATAACTGCATGAATCTTAGGTGACCCATACAGGGCTTTTTCTCTGCTTCTAAGAGCATCATCTCTACAGGGAACAGAAAACTGACCCTGAGGAGCTACAGCAACATCCAGACGTTGAGCAGTGGGCACTGAGTGTTCTTCAGCTGTTGTAGATCAGAAATTATTCTTCAGTGCTACAGAACCTGACTGCAGGACATGTAAATGTTTTATAACAAAGATTGGACTCATCCTTTGCACGCAAGGTCCTTACTTAGAATCTGTGCCACTTGCCTTTTCACCCTAAAACAGTTTAACACCAGGGATTGTGTTGACCTGGCTCCACTGCCTCTATAATTAGATTTTCTTCCTTACAATTAGTAAGTTGGGGTTTTCATTATTGAAGATTCTTTATTAATGGACAGTTCCCCATTTTTTGGGGGGGATGGAGATGAGGTAACATCATTGACATGGATTCTGTAACAAACATGTTTGCAACAAAGAAATCTGAGATTGTAATGCCTGCCAAGTCGTAAACAGGAGTAAGGAATGAAAGATTCTCACTTTGAATGCATTCAGTCTCTAACACAACACAGAACAAGCCAAAACATAAACAAACTGTCTCCTAACTGACTTGTGACAGCTTATAATGAATAAACGTGCCGCAGATTGAAGTGTCACATTAATGTGCTACAATGTAAGGAATGACTTTCATCAGCTTTATTCAATATATTTTTATCTATGTCTGAAGTCTTGAACTAGTTTTCTTGGAAGCAGAAGAAGTTGGAATATGTACTCTTTATACCTATTAATGGAAGGAAAAAAGGAAATTTTTCCTCTTTTTCTGTTTGCTTCTTAATCCCCAAAATAATAAGTGGAAGATATACTGGCTTCTTTCTTTGATATTGGAATTATCTAAGAAATACAAGTACAGGAAGTCAACTGGCTTTTTGGGTGTGACATTTGGAACCTGTGTACAGATGGAAAAAAGGAAGGGGGTAAGAAAATGCCATCAATAATATTTGTGGTTTTTCTGGTCCATTTCTGGATTAAGAACAGCTGGGGATCTTTGGTCAGTGAAGCAATCCCTCATTTTAAGTCACTCTTCTGCCATCTTTCTATATATGAAATTCCTATTACCCATAAGAAGAGACTATAGGATCAGCTTGCCGAGGAACACGCTTTATGAATTATGTTTCCTGAGTTATCATTCTATTAATGGTGAAATGTGGTGATGAATGATTCCACTGTTCTATAAGAGTTAATTTTGATGAGTTTTTTTTGTCTGTTTCTTAGAACATGCACATAGTCTCAGAACTATGGATTTATGTATTTTGCTATGTCTCTTATTTTCTTCATCCTTAACACTTCTTTTTCCTCTCTTGCCCATGTGGGCACTTCTAGATGTTTGACTGGATCAGCCACAACAAAGAATTATTCCTGCAGAGTCACACGGAGATCGGTGTGAGCTACCAACACGCCCTTGACCTACAGACGCAACACAATCATTTTGCCATGAACTCTATGGTGAGTTGAGGGCACTGGGGTGTGCACATCCGTGAAGCAAAGGACAGTGTGTGAGGCCACCTCCACCCAGTTCAGAGAGCACTATGGGCCTGTGAGAGGTGGAGTAAGGAAGAAATATATGGAAATACAGGGAAACCGAAATACGGTTATTTCGTCGACTTAAGAGCAGCACGGTCCTGTGGGGTTTGTTTACATTTTGGAGAACAAATATAATATTTTTAAAGTTTTTGACACTTCTTTGACTGGGAATTAATGGGAGCTGTAGGTGGCACCCTAATAGTTATTCTTCTGCCCCCACATCCTGCTAAGGTATTTTTCAAAACCTTGAAAAAGAGACACTAATCGAGCTGTCAGTTGTGGCCACAATGGGATTTGGGGCTTTTTCAGTGTTTAGTCAGACAATCTTTTTGAACACATCTTGATTTACTTTTGCTTAAAGAAAAAAAAAACAAAAAAACCCGAAGCATCATTATACATTTACAAGTTCTTCCAGGCATAAGTTATTTGTTCTGCAAACTGCTCTGTTTTCAGCACAGAATTGAGGACAGTGTGTATTGATGTTTTGATTGTTGCACTGTGTTAGAAAAATGCGTGTGTACCCCCTGCTGCAATTTCACAATGTAGAGATGAGCCAGTTCTGATTGCACTCTGTCAACTACACAGTAGCTTGCCTTGAGTAAACCTGCTCCTACAGGTGTACTTCTTCATCCTGTGCATGTCAGAACACAGTTGTGCTGGGGCTGAGGTCTCCAAGGTGGCAGCTGATGTTGAAGCTGGTGGTGTAAATCACTAGAGGATCATGCCCTACTGTGCCCTGAAAGGGCAAGGTACTTGAGAGCAGCTGTCTGAAATGTAAAAAAGAGGTCCTGACTACCTGAGGTCATTAAAGACCACACTCAATTTTCATAAGATTACAGGTGTTAACCCTGGTATTCTGGCCAAATTCCTAATCAGGTAATTAACTTCTCTGACCTAGATATCACCTGCCATTTCCAGCTACCTGGCTGTTCCTTACTAAAGCTCTGTGCCTCACTAGGGCAGTGTATAACGGAGGAAGAAAAGAAATTTTTATAGTGTCAATTAATGTATTTATTGTAATTATAATTGAAAGGAACACTGGAAAACAGGCACTAGGCACCTGATCGTCAAGTTTGCCATCACAGTGCCATGTAGCAAAATAGAGGATTGCACAGGCTTGATATAACACTGCTGCTCACAGAATCCCAACAAATCCAAAATATGTTCTGGATGTTAGTGCATTGGAAGTCACTTGGATTATGAAATATGCAAAGTGGACTGTATTACTTCAAGTCAAGCTGGAGGAGAACTGCATTTATCATTTTGGGGGCACTTTCTGGTATAATTTTCTTAATATAATTGGGAGCTAAACTTAGAGATAATTATTGTTAATAGAAAATTAACGAGTGACATGGAGGGTGCCATCTGATGGAAGGAAAATTATTTTCCTCCATTGCTCTTCCATCTGTCCCCAGGTGGACTTTGGGGAATGAGGAATGCAAGAAAGTGAGACATTTGCAAAGATCTTGGGGAAACTTCAGGGACAAGGACCTCTCAATGGCTGTGCTGTTGCCATTTTGCTCTCTCAGTGATGCAAAAATCCTGTCTAATAGGGCTACCCAGGAAAAAGAACTTTTTGGCTGAGGGCAGAGTGTGACACTATGTTTTGCCAGATTTTCTGATGCGCAGTCTGATTATGTGGTTCTCTCATGTTTTTGGTTTGTTTTTTTTTTTTTTTTTTTTTAATCCAGTAAAGTTTTCTCTGTATTAGAAAGTGACAGACAGTGATGCTGGAAATACATAATCATGTAACTGCTACTGCACAACTGCCTTCATTCAATTGTCTTATTTTTATGTCAACCTCTTAGTTCAGTTTTTCTTGCTACCATTTGATATTTGTTGGAGGTTGTTGGAAAACAGATGGTGGACAGTGTTTGATAATATCTATATTGCAGTAGGTGTAGGAGATTCAGGTTGCTGCTCTAAGTGCTATACATTTCCAAAAGAAGAAGTAGTCTTTGTCTTGCAGCCTGTTGCCAAAAGCTCTGCTCCTACATTATTTATATAAAAAATTACTTTTGCACATGAAGCATCTTTTTGCATTGTTATTCAAGGATAAAATTTTGAAGTTAGGATTATGTAACATGATTGAGAAAGGTGCTAGAGAGAAAACTGTAGCTCTGAATTTACTATTACATATGTACATACTCCTTTGCATATATAACCCAGTAGTCATCAATCTTTTCATGCAATACCCAAAGAAAATGACAAGAATCCTTTCCCATCTCTTTATGATAGAGTGGGAAGGTTATTAACCTCAGATTTTTTTGAAATCCTATGTATAATATTATGACCCCCCCCAAGTCTCAAAACTTCAAATCTGGTGACTTTTAATAAATTAAAACATTTATATCAGATGAGTATCTGATCAGCTTTTAAGGTGTCTTATGCTGACTGGAAAACTTGTATGTTAAACTACGACACTTGGGGCTGAAGGCATTGCGATTGATTCAAGAATGATTTTTCAAACCCAGCTAATTAGTGCTGCATTTTTAAAAAAAATACAAATTCTCTTTTTTCTTGGTCTCAAGGGTGAACTGAATCACACTGCAAACTTTTTCTCTGTGAATGTGCTTTATCATGGTGATTTTTCTAGAAATTTGCTTTGTAATTTAATTGGATTATTTTCCATGCAACATATTAATTGCAGCAACTGTTGGATTAAGAATTGTTCAGCTATGAACCTCAGTAACAAAATGAGGACAACTTGAAGCACTTTTATTGATTGTGGGGCTTAGGGATGTTGATAGCTTTTGTTGTTTGTTTTGTCAATAGTTTTACATTAGTATTGAGAGAATGTATGAATGATGGAGATGTAACTGAGGATGGCTCTGTGCTTTTCAGGGGAAAACCCTAAAAACATAAGTGGAGTTTGGATCAGAGCTTGGATTTCCTAAGTGGGGGTTTTATTTTTATTTTTTTTTACTTTACATATGTCCTTTAATCATAACAGTATTTAAAATATTCTCCTCAGTCTGTCTAGAAAATACACTCTCCAGATGTTTATTGGGTCATGACTTGTTTCACATGCTCTTCCTATACATCTCTCTAAGCATGCTGTGACCAAAGTTCCTTCTTGGAAAAACAATTTATTACAATGTTTATTACAATAATAATTCTTCCTTTTAAATGAACAGTATGGCATGTGGAGAAGTCATGTATTTGAGATAATAAACTGTAGTGTGGTATTTTTTTCAAATTAAGGACCATAGATTATTTTTTTTCTGTGATTCAAGGCAGTGTTTTCACTTCAGTTTCAAAATAAGTTAAATTATCTGTGTTACAGCTGTATGAAGTTTATAATGAAGCAATAATACTTCTTATGCAGACTAATATCTAGAGCTAACATTTTATGAATAATCTCAATAATTTAATACATTCACTAGAGGAAAAAAGACCCACAGTTTTTCAATATGATATAAAGCCTATTGGTTGTAGCTCTGGGTATATGGTATATGTGCCATTTGCTCCAACTGAAGTTATTTATATATCCATTGCTGGGAATTTTTTATGCCTGGATCTTGTAAATTCCTTAAAGAATGAGTTTTCCCTTTCTGTGAGACATGCATAAAAATGTCCACGTTCAGTGCTGGTATTGCTGCCCACCCTGCTTTCAGGGAGTCAGTTATCTGATGCTAGATGGAGATGCATGTTGTCCCTAAGGAAGTCTCTGTGTATTTCAAACACATTGCCAGTGTCATGGAAAGGCTAATGATGTCTGCTAAAAATTCCCAACATTTATCTTAAATGAATGTTGTTTTTTGCTATGTAGGCTGAGCTAAAATGCCATCCAGTATTAGTCTGCAACAGGCTACATATAATTGGTCTTGTTATAGAAGCTTAAAGGTCTTAAAGATATCTCACGAGTTTGTCGCTGAAACGTTCTGCTTTGGATTTATGTGTTGGGTTCATTTCACAGATGGTTTCTCAACTCATTGTAACACAGTGCAAGATGGTTAATTTTTAATTTTAAAGAAGAACTCTTCATCAGTCAAATTTCACCTTCAATTAATCAGCAAAACCTGTCTTGCAGCCCACCTTTGCTGCTTGCCATCACAATGCCTCGAGTAGTTCTCCAGATGAACACAGCCTTGCAGATTTAATGCTTCTCACTGTTCATTTTTTCTTTTGTGAGTGTAAGGTGCTCTTTTTATACGTGTTTTAGAAGAAAGTATTGCTCCAGCTAGATTTGGAGGGTTTAATTAAGAGGGAAGGTCTCCCAGTGTGCCTGTTAGAAGATCAGGGCTGAATTAGTTTATTTCCCTGTGGGAGATCATTGCACAATTGAAACTGCACTACTGTCAGTGCTTATTGCTGAGGGATCTTCTCCAACCTAATGTTGGGGACTCTCAGCAGTGATCACTTATGCAGGAAGGAACAGTTGTGTTACAGACAATGATGACCAAAGCCTTGTTTAGGTTACAGAAATAGACTAAGAATTGCTGGACAGAGAGGTATGTACACTTGCAAGATATTGCACAAGGCTTTCTTAAACTGTAAAAGAGGCTCTTGCATATCATGATGCTGATGTATGCATAGGGAAGTTTTCCTTTTGTTTGCCAATCCAGTGATTTTAGAAGGCAAAATTTCCCTTTTCTGGATAGCACTTCAAAGTTGAAAGAAAGTCAATGAAGAGTGAACTCTAACATGGGCAATTCTTTTGGATTGTCTGTAGATGTATTTAAAATAAAGATTTTTCAATGATAAAGGAAATATATTGGCCAAAACTTGGCTGCATCCTAACATAATCACAACACAATGCCAAGTGAAGTGTTTTTACTGTTATAGACATTAATATATTATTTTCTCATTGTTTGACCTACTGTAGTCCTATGTTGCCTTAAATCAGTGATTTCTTGCAGTCTTCTTTGGGGACACCTTTCTGCTGAAAAAAAAAAAAAAAAAAAAGCCTTAGGTTGTATTTAAAGTCTCCATGTATTGTAAATACATGTATTGTATTTAGAGTCTCCATGAGGCTGATAGTTGTGGATTTTCCAGCCTGAAGGAAAAATTAAGTCACATACATTAGATGCTGTCTTTAATTTATTTCCTACTAGGATAAAAAGGACTATATAATAATGACACAGGAAATTCTCATTTTTTTAAAACCTCAGTTTTTAGAGGTGAACAAACGAGGGGAAAAGGAATGTTTAACTTTGTGAAATGTCAGCAGTTGAATTTTGACAGCATGGATTTATATCCATTTTTACTCAGAATATCACACATTGAAAGATGAAGACAAAAAGAGAGGCTTACAGCTTTGTTCCACTTCAAGGTGAAAGGAAATATCTTACATTTCTTGAATTGTGGTCAACTACATGTTTTTCTCCTGGAAAAAAATTCTGAAGTGCATTGAAGCCATATTACCTTTTACCTCACTCCACAACAAATCACATCCTTCCCAATTTTTTCAAGAGAAGCCATTTTTACCAATAATAGCAACACTGACTAAAGGTCCCGTGATTGTAAAATGTGTGTTTTTTGATAGGATGTGGTACTACGAGTTCCACTTGGGCCAAGTGTTTGCTCTGCCTTGTTTTTCTTGGAAACCTTCGACAAGGTTTGTCCAATCTCACTTCAGTTTATCTGCTTCACTGTGGTGGGATCAAAGCACGTGTCCAGAATTAGGAGATATCCTTATTACACTACCTGTTGGAGCTATGCAAGAAGCACATCACACGTGATGTTGCACTTGAATTCACTTATTGTTTGGAAAGCAAGAGAGTAATCTTTGGAGTCTGTTTCCTGAGCCACTTCTATTGGTGCTCTAAGGATGGAGATGTGAGCAGGTGGCTCATAAGAAGCTGCTTGCTTTGTGCTGGGAAATTTATGGAGTTAATGGGGTTGGCTATAGAACAGGTCAATACTTCTCCATGAAAAATTCTCATCTAGGAAAGAGTAATTTCATGTGTGGAAATGCTCATCTCTGTATAACAATATATCAAACAGGGAGCTTTATATATTGTTATGTCTAACTTATAAACCAGCCTCAAAGAACATCTGCTGTATTTCAACTAATCTTACCTTCACCCTTGTACTAGTTAATACATCTGTGTACTGCACATATAGGGAACCAAGAAATTTAACGTTTTCTTCCATGCTGAAAGCATTGCTCATTTGCAGGGAAAAGAACAAATAAATAAAAGCAAAGTGAGAGCAACTTGTTTCTCACATGAATTTAAAACTTCTTTAGCAACTTTCTTTTCCTTCAAACACAGCTAAGTTTCATGACTTTATTTGGTGCAACTCATCTAAGCTCTAGCAAATGCAGTGATTCTACACTGCTTTCCACCAGAAGAGCTGACCTGAAATGTTGAGGAATGATCTTGACTGAGGCTCAGTCATGAAGCCTTTGAGAGAAAGGCTTAATTATGTAGTATTAATTTCAGTTTCTAATAGAGAGACACACAAAGAAGCATTTGACTGCAGCTGGTGGTTAAATTCCTAGTCATATCTTTTTTAATACACTTTAAACTCCTGAAGAATTTTATCAGTTTCTTTAATTGTACAGGGGAAAGAAATCTTTAAAACTGATTTGACAAATTTGTTCAATATTCAGTTTTTATAAACAGGCTGTGTGTTACAGGGTAAAAAACCAAAACTGGAGGTTGACTATTGATTTTTATCTGAGGTATTTTTGTTATAGCTGTCACAGTCATGGTTCTACCAGGGAGAGCAGAGTGGCTGTATAGGCTGTGGCCCCATCCCTATTTCCTTTAGCACCTACAGGTATGATGAGTGTACTTTTTAGTTATCCCACACACTTTGCAGACATAATTGCTGTGCTTCAAAATTTAGTTTGGACTTGTGCCTGCCTTGGCAGTGTTCTGTTGTGTTTGATGTTTGGATTGGCAGATACCTTTCCACGTTGTCCTTCCACTTGCTCTGATGAGATCCTTTGTTTCAACAAATTTGTTTCAACAAATACTTCCACCTCTGATTTATTATTTACCCATGAGTAACACTGTTTAAATTGTCATGGTTCTGTCTGTCCTTGTGCTTACAGATTCCGCTCTCTAAAATTCCTAGAGCCCCTTTGACATACTTTGGTGAGACAAGAAAACAGTGAGGTGATGTTGGCAAAATATCTCAAATTCTGGGGTGTTTCTTTCCTCTGGTGAGGAGGAAAGTGAAAGGAGAAGTGTTTACAGCAGATGACATTCCAGAAATCTGCAAGACTGCTGGCATTTGTTGTTTGGTGTCGCATCTTTGTAAAATACTGTCATAATGTCTGTTTATTTTCAAGTTTATGTTCCTGTGCAGAATGTGGTATAGTAATGCAATTACATTGCTGTTGACACTTCAATTTGAGAAAAAAATATTCTTCCACTTCTTTGAGGCTGAATAAAAACCCTCATGGAAAATACTTAGGAAAGAACAGAAAATATAACCCTTTTAGTAGGCTTTTTTATTCCTTCTAAATTCAGAATGTAGTTAAATGATATCTCTGCTGGAGAACAGTTTAAAATAACCTGCAGAAAAGATAACTTTTTAACTGAAGACTATAATTTAACAGACATTTCTATGGAAACTCCTATTTCAATAGAATATCCTTATGAGCTCTTTTGAATTTCACAAGACTTTTCCATTTGTTGACATTGCATGTCTATAAATGATTTTTAGAGAGTTCTCAAAGGATAGAAAGCAAACATTTCACTTATGAATGTGTGGATTTAGCATCCAGAAACATGAAGTAATGCAACAGAAATGTGAATAATAAAATAGAAGTAGTGTGTGGACCACAGAAGGTGAGTAAATGGCTGAAGCATAGTAAATTAGTTTTATATAAATTCAAGGGGAAAGGAAAGGTAACAGTGTTAGATAATGGTATAGATGTGCAAAAAGATTCCTGAGGGATGTATTTTCGGAGTGGAAGGTAGTATGCCTGCTATCCATGTGTATTTAAGCAGGTGGTTGATTGCTCTTACTGAGCTGCTTGACTCTAGTCCAACTGATGGTGTTTGGAATGTGTAATGAAGGCAGAGGGTGGTTACAGTTCTTCTTTCTCTTTATTTATGTGTGCTTTTTAATTTTCAGAATGCCTATGTCAACATCAATCGGATCATGTCTGTTGCATCCAGGCTTTCCGAGGCAGGGCATTATGCTTCCCAGCAAATTAAACAAATATCTAGCCAGCTGGATCAAGAGTGGAAGAGTTTTGCTGCAGCTCTGGATGAACGCAGCACTATCTTAGCCATGTCTGCTGTCTTTCACCAGAAAGCTGAACAGGTGAGCTGCTTTTGTCACTGGAAAATGCTACTTTGCATTGTATTTAGTTTAATAATACTAAAGCTGCAGAGATTACCTGATGGCTTTTGTCTTGTGTGCAGTGTGGTTCCTAATGGATCAGTATCATAAATACAAACAGTAACATTCCCCCCCCACCAAAAAAAAATGGCATGTGTTCCGTATGATTATGCCTTAGTGATGAGAGAATCTGATCAGTGCACTGGTGCAGTAATATGCTGCCTGATTTCTATTGGTATCTTGTTTCTATTTCATCAGTACTGTGGGTAAATACAGAATTGTTATGGTCAGGTCAACAATATGTATCTGTACTTGTATATATGAGGTGTATATTACGAGGACAAGAAAATGTACACATTTGTCATAAACCCACACTAGCAGGCAATTTCCAAGAATCGAAGCACATTATTGTTAACGAAACTTATGCAACTCATTCCATCACCTATTCTTGCAGTGCTCTCCATAGCCCAAACTTTGTTGGACTTCATTAAGTTGAGACTTTAGTGACAGCCAGGAACAATAAAATTTTGCGTTTCCCTGAACTCTGGTTTATGTTTACCGTAATTATTGATAATTTCATAGCTACAAAAGATTTTAACTATGTCACTGAAGTGGGCATGCCTGATATTTCTAAAAAGACCCACACATCCAAGTGTCTGAAGAAGAAACTATAACTGATAAGCCTGAAACTCTGTCTCCTAAGGCAGAATCTTTGTGTGGAAAAGCTTAGCTCACAGATTAAAGATTTTCTATATTATTAGGGTTTTGACTGTAGAATTAGAATGGATTTTTCTTTCTTTTTTAAATTTTCTTTGTGTTTCCTATTGACAACAGGCCACAGCATAGAGCAATTACTCACCCTACTGGGCACATACTCATTTAAGCACATTCAGTGGCTCTGGTGGGACTGATACACTGAGATGCCCAGTACAGGTACTTTTGTTGCTCTACAATGGCCATGGTAGTTTTTAGGTAGAGTCTTCATGTTGCTAATTGTCAGTCATCATATGTGCATAAAGAAAAGTCAAAGAATTTATCTCCTGTCTATAACTACAATGAGAATATTTAAGATTAATTATTATGTTCTTGTTTGTTTGGGGTTTTGTGGTTTGTTTTGTTTTTTTTTTTCCCTTTATGAGCAATCCCCTATTATTCTGAAGTGTCACTTTTGTTTGCAGTCTACAGGGAGTTGATGAAGTATTGTATAGCCTGACAGGTGATGAAACAGAAAGCTGTTTTAAACTGTCTGTCAAGCTAGAAGTGAATCTTCTTTTTCTGAATACTGTCAAAGTGGGTATTTTGCCTCAGCCTTAATTTTAAAAAAAAAAAAAAAAAAAAAAAAAAAGCTTTCAGCTTTGGATATTTTTTGTTTACCCATTGTATGGATGGGTCTGAAAAAAACTCGTTTTGCTTTGTCACCTCTTCATAAGGACCTGAAGTTTATGCTGCCTGACAATCTGGTCCCTGTTTCTAAACAGACAAGAGAATTTGCTATTTGTGAACAGCAGTTGCTCCTCACTTGCAATAAGAGACAGTTCAGTGGAAAATAAGTGCTGATGTGAAGCGTGTAAACTAAGACTGCTGCAAAAAACAAAAATGGGGGAGCCAGTGTGTCCCTTAGCCAGGACTAGAATTACAGCCTTGCTTTAGTAAGACTGGAAGGATAAACCAATTACTTGAGTGCTAATAATGTCATTATTTGTCCTCTGCCTAGAATAAAAAGTAAGGTTCCACGTATATAGGTTCCATCTATAACTCGGTCTGTTGTCTCTCAAACTTTCATTTCAAAAGAGTGACTCAATTATTTTACTCAAATCAGAGCTTCATTTTTTACACCAAATCAGAGTTAAATCTATGAAGCAAAGATGTATATAAATCCACTGTTTCCTCAGTGTTATCTGTTAGGTTTTGTTTGTTTTGGTTTGGTTTTTTTTTCTCCCTTTGTTCTGTCAGTAAAGGCAGTCTTGTTGAAGATCCAGCCATTTCTCCCACAGGGTACCCCTGTTTCCCTCATACCCATCTGATGCACAGACTTTCTATCTTTCTCCAGTGTGATAAGTTGCTGCAGTCTCTTTGTTCATTCCTTTCTACTGATTGAAGTTCTCTGATGCCAACAGGAAGCCAGTCTATTAGGAGTGTAATCTTTCAGCCTTTGGCACATCCCAGCCTGAAAGGAAGTTGTTGGCTTGGGACAGAGATTCATGAAAAACTCTGCAATCTCTATAATATGCAAGCTGAGCAGGAAGAAACTTGTATTTCAAGGTCTCTTCCTAAAGACCCCACACAGAAAACTGCATAGAATAGAATTTGTTGGGCTTGGAAGGATGAAAGGCTGAGTCAAACCTGCTGGGAATTGTACTTCACATCTGTCTTCACGTGCCTCAGAATCATGTTGCTTTCCTGGCTTTTATGCCTGTGCCATGTTGAATGGAAATTGGCTGAATGAGTTTCTGGATCAAAGCTCTTTTTTGTTGTTGTTGTTTGTTCCCCCCTCCTTATTTCTTTCTGTTCCTTTTTCTGTTCATGTTTGTGTACATGTGTGTCTTTCTAACTTTTTTTAAACACCATTTCTACATGCTAAACCATCAAACCATCATTGAGAAAAAAGCAAAGGAAAGAAAAGGAAAGAGACAGAGCAAGGAAGAGACAGAGAAAGAAAGGACAAATCTTGCCAACTTAGGCTCTAGGTAGACTTCCTTCAGCACGTTTTCGATTACAAACCAGTAAACTGTACTCCAAGAAACTACTATGTCCAGGTCAAGATGCAGCTCAGGATATTCAGTGGAGGTGTTTCCCATATGTCCCTTAATTCCATCAGCTACAAGTATCTTGATATTTTTGTTTGGTTGGTTTGGTTTGTTTTTTCCTTCCCTTTCTTATGCTAGCATGGAAATATTCTAGTGTAAAAGAGAATCTGCTTCTGTATCTTTAAGTATGCCTGAGGCTGTGCAAAGATGCAGGAGAATGTAGGACAATATGCCTTATCATACTGTGATTTCGTGAAAACTTTGCTGTTTTACACCAGATGAGATTTTAGCCCACTAGCTGCCAGATGGGGGAAGCAGACATACCAAGTGTCCTCCCTTTCTTGGCTGTAGTTGCTGAAGTTGTGCTAAAGTATTCATCTGATGCTCACTCTACAGATCCTGTCAGTGAACAAATTAATGTCTTCAATCAGGAGAGAGATCTCAACCATTTAATTTTGGGTCAGAGTCTACCCTCAGAAGTGCACAAGCAGAATTACTATTTAAGGTAGTAGATGTTAGGTGCACACACACAGACACGTATGTTGATTCTCTGAAGACTGACCTCTGAGCATTTGTTTCTCATTACTTTACTCCCAAACCAAAAAGACAAATGCTCACATCTCTGCCTGAATCCCTTAAGCACCTCCTGAACTCCCCCATTTGAGGATAGAAGACTGAAAAAGAGAAGAAGAATTTGAGGAAAGTGAGGGAAGGAAAAGCCAGTTATCTTTTAAGATGTAGGGGTAAGACCAAGGTGACTTCTGCATTAGGTGGGAAAATTCCAAAACCAACAATAGGTAATATGCAATTAGCCTCACACAAATATTCAAGGTATCAAAAGATATCATAGGTCCCTAAGGAAAACAATTTCATAGCCTTCTTCTCATCTTTTCCCACAGCCATTCTGGACCATGAAAGTACACTGAAGTTTGGTTTTAATTTCCCTGGATCCTAGGGCAGCCATCCTGGTTATCATGCAGCTTCCACAAAGAGACCTAGCAAGCTGTAAGCACGAACTGCAAAATGTGGAGAAATGTGGATGGTAAAATATCTGAGCTGTGTTTTGGTGCAGCTGTGTGATACAGCAATGCAGTCCGTGAGGAAAAGTAGTAAGAAGCGGTTCAAGAATACATTATTATGTGAATTAATACAGAATTTGCAACTTAGGTGAATACTTTATGAGGAGTAAGCATAGCTCATTACTTTAAAGCTACTTTTGGATTAGATCAGAGTCACCAAGTTACTTTTTGGGGGGAAATTTTTTTTTTAAGATTTCCTCAAATCTTAAAAAACATGGACAATTATAGAGCCTGTCATTTGAAACTATACTTGAGCAGCTTTTATGTTCCCAAGAGGACTTTTCTAGTCTGTGGGTTAACTAGAAATTTAAGTAATTAATTTTAACATTATTAGGTATCCAGTGGACATTAAGAGCTCCTGTTCCAACATAACAGTTAGCAGTTTACAATTTTAAATGCATCTGTTTTCAACTCAGTCAAATGGTGAATTTTGTGAAACTAATATCTTTCTAGCATGAAGGGTTGCTTTTAATAAAGCTTTTTTTGAGTCTGCTATAGCATGTGACAAATAATAAAAGTTAACATAGCTGTTTTTTTCAACATAACCAAATCTATAGTACTATGGTATGAGCTAACCCTCCTTTTAAAAAATCCTTAAAAAAAAATAATGTTGCTCTCCTTATGTGAATGTACACACAAAGCACAGAGCCCCATGATCTGTTCCAGCATACTGGAGTAGAATGTTGACAGGATGTGTATGTTAAGACTTAAAAACAGATTATGTCAACTGTTCCTGCTAGGCACACAAGTGAAATTATTGATTTAATTGTTGGTGTGACATTGTTTACATACAGTAGACATCCAAAGAAAGATAGATGTGAGACAGCAAGGTGGAAATGTGGCTATGTGCATAGGATCTTCTTGAGCCTTCTCCCACCTACTGTGCAAACCACATTCTGGGGATATGGCAAATGTGAGTAACATGACTATAAGAGCTTGTACTAAAATTGGTAGAATTCAGAAGTTTTGATAAGAACCATAACAGTGTGATTCCAGCAGCAGGAACACTGCTTTGTAAGGTGTAAAGGTTTTTTCTTTCACTGTTTTGACCAAGAGGTTCATGTAACAGTCCCAAAAGGGATTTATCTCCACTCTGTGCTCTTAAAACTGCATAAGAAATTACGTGAATTCAGCTGCCTTGGCACAAAATATAGTGACTTCAGCTATATACAAAGGTGTTTGGGAATTTCATCTGAAGAGACTGAACAGATCAGAACTCAAACCAATGCAAGAGAATGTGCCATCCTTGCCTCCACTCTTCAAGAAAGCACAGGTTTCACTGACAGAGTTGAACTTTGTAGACATAAACGTTTAGGAAGTCATGTTTGTCACATCTCTATGCACAGAAGAAAAATTGTTTGCAATAGAAACACTTTATAGTCTTAATTAGACAGCAGCATGGTAAATAGCTTTATGCTGTTAATAAAAGGATTCTGATGCCAGAGCTGAATTGAAATTCTTCACTGTGAATCTCACAGCCTTTCCTGCTGTGTGTGAGTGCTTTACTAACAAGCCACAGGTGAACACTTCAGGAGTGGATAAAGCTGTGATCCTGGGGTTGGTTTTGTGGTATTATATATTCACTCTACAGGGTGCTGCATCTGTTGTATAATTAGCTGTTCTTTTTTATAAATAGCCCCAACGTATGGCAGGCTGGTTTAATAGAAACATGGAGGAACAGAAAAATATTAATGAGAAGTAATGAGGTGGCATTAGGCAGTTAGTATGGACGAAATACGTATATGTGAGCTGTGACATTGAAATAAGCCCTGCTTAAAACAAAAAACAGGATGGGAACCTTGGAGACTAAATTCCTCTTTTCTTTTACACAACAGGCAGCACCCAGGAGAGCTTCCCCAATTCATTCTGCCATGCCATTCCACATAGCTCTAGAGGCCTTTAAGAATGGAAAAATATTTTTTTCCATCCCTCTGTCCCCCAAACCCATTCTGTTTCTGTATGTCTGTTAAGGCTTCCAAGCAAGGTGCTAAACCATATCAATTGCAATGGCAATAATTTTTTCCCTCCGTTTCTGTGGATTCCTGCCCACTAGGAACTGGAGTGAGACCAGCAGCTCATTTTGCATTGGCTGCTTAGCAGCCATCAGATGGTAATGGTGTCTGATCACTGCTAACCTGGGCAAGAATCAAATTTCTGACCCCCAAGGGGGTTTAAAGCCTTGGTATCCTATTAGCAATCCCTCTGAGCTGGCCCTGTGTTGGGAAATGTTTCAATAGAGACTGTCTGCCTTCCACTGAAAGGAATAGCATCATTGATTTTAATGGGAGTTTGCAATTGCCTGAATTAGTAGTGTTAAATACAGGTAAGCAACTGAGGAAGGTTGACAACTGAGACATTGCCAAATAGAGCTGGAGCTGTAACTCATCTTTCTGTGCTTCACACTGATGGTTTTTTTGTTTTGTTTTTTTTTTTCTAAAGTTGCTGCATCCTTCTTTATTGGAATACGATGTTGTTGCCTCCTACTAGGGTATGCAATGACTTTTAGAATGGGTCTTTTTTGAGCCTGGTTAAAGCATTTGTTTTTAATCCTGAAGAAACAGAAAAGCATTCCTTTGGATCTAAGTCATCTTCAAGTACAGAGAAGGTAACAGGATTTATCTATTCCAGGGTGCCCAAAAGAAGGACTCCTTTATAACTGATATATTTTCCCGAGTCCATGCTGCAGTCATCTCTGGCACTCTACAAGCAATATTTTCTGATGCTGATGAGGTGTTGTTCTGTGCCACTGTTTGCTCATTGTTCCTGGAATTTTTTCAGTTCCTTTCAGGTGTGGATGCCTGGTGCAAAATGTGCAGTGATGGAGGCCTCCCCTCAGAAATGCAAGATCTGGAACTGGCCATTCATCATCATCAGACCCTGTATGAGCAAGTAACACAGGCCTACACAGAGGTAGGTGCTTTTCAAAGAATGCGAGTATCTGTAAAGCAATAACATATTTGACTGCATTTTGGAGATAAAATGAGAGAGCACATTCCATTTTTCCAGCTTTTTAAAATGAGTCAGATCCAGTCTCAGACTGTAGGAGGTGACTTCTTGCAATCTGCTTGTGAGGGCACAGCAGGACAACCTGGGGGACAAATCCCATAGAGAAATGAAATCTAGAAGTAATGCTGTCACCTTTTCTGCCTTGTCTGAGCAGGGAGCCCTTTTAAGCCCACAGGAGCTTTACTCCTGCTGTTTTCTTTCTGCCTGGTTCTAGCACAGTACTTGGGAGTTAGGCAATTTCAATGAGGAAATCTGGGTTGCAATCACAAAGTGAAATTTCTTATTCAATACTCAGGCTTCTCAGGAACAGCAGGTTGTGTGGGAAAGCACAGAACAGTCCTGTTAACTTCTACTTGTAACTATGAATTTTGTATAGCTGTCTAGCCAGGGGAAACTAAGTTCTTTAACTGAATTTTAAAATTATTTCTAAAAATTAAGTCAAATTTGGATTAAATAAAAAACAATAGTGCTTGAAACTTGTATTTTGATTATCAGCCTGAATCTTAGTTATTGTGAAATGAAAATTCATTTAAAACTCATTACCAAAGGCAGCCTTTAACATGCATATTGCTTTTGCTGATGCTTCCTCAGAAAGCTATAACTTGTTGCAGACACAGCTGTTTAAAACATTTCTGTATCATTTTACTAATAAATACCCTTTTAAACAGAATGTAGGATTGCCAGAAAGGTTACAATGTGTTATTTCTGAAATGTTCATCCCTTTTCCCATAGCTACATGGTGAGCTGAAAAGCTTGGATTTGACTTAGGAGTCCTACCTCCTATCCACATGCCTATTTCTCCGACCTAGATAATGCCTATTACCCATAGAAAATAATGTTTCTTTCCTCAGAGCTCTCTATGGTGGGGTTAAAATTGCAGCTTTTCCTTTTGTTTTTCCTGCAGAGTCATTGAAAATCTCAGTCTCTATTTCTATAATTTTAAAGAGATTTGGTATAGAATATATGTACCTTGGAATAAGCGTTTAATATGGATATTTAATAGGATATTAAGTAACAATGAATAGGATATAAGGGCCTATTCTAGTCTGTTAGAGAGTATAACAAATTGGTTCAAATTTATTGTAGGAACCTAATAAGAGGCATCCAAAGAATCTTAGGGAGGCTCTTTTTTCCCCATCTTGCCATGAATGTAGCCATAATTATTTGCCTTTCCTTTATTGCCCTTGAGTGAACCTCAGAAAGAGTGGAGGTAGAGATTATAGGCCTGATATGCAATCCACAGCTAAACAGTCCTCTCCTGTGCCAAGCCACGCTGCTGGCAGAACAAAGTCACATACAGAACAAGGTCACATAACTTCTTACAGAGGCATTTTTGTACTGCCCATCTTAACTCTCCCCCTACTATGAAGTCAAAACGCAGGAATAGCACCGTATGACAGGAGTGCATCTGTGTGTTGTGTCAGGTCTTGAGTTAAACCTTCCCAGAGAGTCCAACAGCAATTCTGTACTTTTCAAAATAAGTGAGAAATGGTGGAGTTTGCTTTGACGAGTGCAGCACTGGCACCTACCTTACAGGGACTTGCTGGGTACAGTTTAAGACTTTTGCAATGCTTCTTAAAAATACGTTGTGAGACATAAGTTAAGTGATGCTACTAAGCTGAGTTGTTGATGCTTGTTTTGCACAGTCCTTGAAAAATTCAAAAGATTCACAAGAAAAGAGATTTGGTTGTGTACTTTTGCAGTTATAAGGAGAACATGGAAATGACTGAATGAGCACAGTAGGGACCTTCTCCATTTGTGAAAATTTTCCCTTCCATTCTGGAATCTGTTAATTAGTGAATTCTGTGAGCACAAACCTTCTGTGCCCATTGTTTGGGAATGCAATAATATTCACAACACAAATAGTTTCATAAAAAGAACTTTTAAAGCCAAAGAACCTGAGAGATGCAGAAGACAGGCAGTCTTGAAATATGTACATAATACATGTGAATCCTGAGTACTGCTGGTTACCTGATTGTCACTGTGCTGCTTGCTATATGTTTGCTCCAAGCATGCATGTAAGTTGGAGAGCAGAACACTTCCAATAGCTTCTGATTTGCATTACTGATTATTAGCAGGGCAACACAACCATCTGAGGTCTGATATTTATCTCTGGCTGTGCAGAGAATAACTGGAAGGCTACACCCATCAGGGAAAAAACAAAAACTGTAATCTGAGAATTTTTAGCCAGAGAATGGGTGAAAATTATTCTGCAATAGATAATAATAGCACTTCTTTGTAAAATGACTGATGTTTTGATCAGTCATGATTAGTACACAGAATATTTCACCCAAGGATCTGACCCCTCAGAGTGGAAAAATTGCAGGATTATAGCTTTGGGAGGCAAAACAATGGCACACAGAGCCTACACTTGGGAGATGGTGTAGG
This sequence comes from Phaethornis superciliosus, assembly GCA_023637945.1. Taxonomy (NCBI): domain Eukaryota; kingdom Metazoa; phylum Chordata; class Aves; order Apodiformes; family Trochilidae; genus Phaethornis; species Phaethornis superciliosus. Next base: position 28,701,636 of record JAJQWJ010000007.1, read on the forward strand.
TAGAAACAGATCTATAGTATTGCACAATTTCCAGGAAAGTTTTCCCAAGTAAAGCATGTCTGTCATTTTGTCTGTACAATCTCTTACTAGTAAACTTTTGAAAATTATGTTATTGTTAGTCCTGATTCTGTTGTGATTTCTATCAGTATAAATCAGCAGGGATTATACTAAAAACATTGTAAAATCACCGAAGGACAGATTTAAACATAACTGTAAGCCCAAAGGCCAGCAATGGGAACATGGTGAATTCACGATGGAAAGTGCAAGAAGTGAGTTCCTGGTCTAATAAGATGCTCTCCATTGTGTGCATAGCCTTGCTTTTCTGTTCCCAGTGATGAAATTGCTGCTGATTATCTTCCCACAGATAAAATAGGTTGTACTATGCCTTGTCTCCTTCCCTGTCTAGGAGCTGCTTCTTCCATCCTAGCAGCTATTGCCACCTCCATAGTGTTGCCAAGGTAACACTTGGGCCTCAGTTTTTCCTCCTAAAATCTGTCCCATATCACCACTATGCAGTGCTGTTGGTGAGTACAGATTTTCACTCTGTAACCCCAGCAGGCTCCAGCACATGCAAATTATCCCAGCTGGTCTTCAGCAGCTTCTGAATTTGAGGATGGAAAGCCACTCCCTATGGACTTTCCAGTTAACTCCTGATCTAATTCCAAATCACCCTGCATATCTTAAAAATCTCTGTGGATCTGCCTAAACCCACCTAATCATCACATAATATTATGAGATTTGACTCCCACTTATGCCAGTATAAATCTCAAAGGCTTTCTTCATTTCTCTGAAAATGCACCAGATAACACACTTCTTCAGCAGACTGGGCTGTGGCATGGCTTGCCACAAGACACGGATTTGAGTATTAAAGGGTATTTGCAACACTTGAAGAAGAAACATATAATATAGAAATAAATGAGACTTGGGAATCCTCGAGATGATGTTTAACTTTGATCTTTAAAATTTAAAGTGGGTGAAAAAAAATTGCTAAGCCATTCTCTAGTAGGAATGGTGATTGTGACTGCATAGAAATAAAAACACTTTTCAGAAAATATTGTCATTTTCACTGCAGTTTGTTTCAGAGAGAAAAGAGAAAAGTGGGGTTGGAAGAGGAGAGGGATTCTAGTAGTGTCCTTGCTTAGCATTTCTGTTGAACAAAATAATTTAACTTTTTGCATGCACTGGTTTACTGAAAATATCTTTTTGAAATATTTTTTCAGTTGCAGACTGCAATCTTCTTAGTAGCAGTTTGGTTTTCATGGTTCCATTTTTCATTTTGCCTCTGTCGAATGAAAATGCTCTAGGAAAAAAATCTGATATTAAAAAATATGGCATTCTGGGGTTTTTAATGCACAAATGCCTCTGCATCTGAAAATGTATTTTTCTATGTTCTAAGATTACAGGGCACAGGGCTTTCCATTTGCTAATAAACTTTGTAGCCCACTGAAAATGGAGACTATAGGTCCCCCTGAGCTGTCCCTGGGGAAGAGAAGAATCCCTTGCAGATACTAATCTCATTTTCATTGCCACTGAATGAAATGCAGTTTCTGAATGCTACACTTCTCAAACTGTATGCATACTTAGTAATCCTACAAAGAAAGAACTCTCTTATCATACAGAATATGAATGACTCTGCCATCTGTGGTTTTCTTAAAATGCCACCTCCTCACACAAATAGGCCTGCTATTGCAAATGCCACCTGTCATCAACTAGTGCATGACAAGAATCTTCAGTGCCTGAGTGTCAGAACGTGATATACTCTTGGGGTCTCTGTCTCTGTGAGTGCAGTCCCAGCAATGCAATATCTGTGCTCCTGCTGAGTGACACAGCAGGCCCACTAGGAAACGATGGCAACTCCTGAATGTGTAAGTACAAGTCAAAAAAAGATGTCATGAGCCTTTTTTTTTTTTTTTTTTTTTTACTAAAATAGAGGAAACACACAGGAAAAAAAGAATCAGCTGGGCTGTTCTCTTCTGGTTATTGATTGTTTAAGCATCAGTGCAGTGAAGAAGACCTCTTTTTTTTTTTTTCACTCAGGTGAGCCAGGATGGAAAAGCCTTGCTGGATGTCCTACAGCGTCCCTTGAGCCCTGGGAATTCTGAATCCCTCACTGCCACTGCAAACTACTCCAAGGCTGTTCACCAGGTGCTGGATGTGGTACATGAGGTCCTGCATCACCAGCGGCGCCTGGAGAGTATCTGGCAACACAGAAAAGTTCGGCTGCATCAAAGGTTGCAGCTCTGTGTTTTCCAGCAGGATGTTCAACAGGTAATACCATTACTAAGGGAGACCAAGAATGGTCCTTTCTTGGCAGCCAAAAAGTCTGTTTGGTGACTCACCTAGAGGCGATTGCCATAACCATGATTTCAACATGCAGATCTGGCTATGCTAGAAATATGCTAAGGTCCTAATGTTCCTTTCAGTATCCCTTGGTTTCATGTTGGAAATCATCAATTATTATATTGATTATTAATCGGCCTATTCCCTACAAGAACTTAACACTATTTTTAGTAGTTAATTTTTCACAGGTGAACAATTAGCTGTAGGTACTCTGCTCTTCTTGAGAAAATGATGTTTAACAGCATGAAGAATTTCAAGTGTAAAAAGCAATTAATTGTGGTGGTTTTCACCTTGCTATGTGGGGGAAATATAGATGCAGATTTTTTAGTGGTAGTTTTAGATGGTCTTTTACGTCATTATCACTTAAATCCATATACCTATGCTATGAGTTTTGTGCCTCATGTGAACTGCATACCCCAGTGTGCAGATACCCCTCCCAGATATACAGTTTATAGTACATAGGGTCACCTCTGAGAACTCAGGCTCCAGGCTCTCCCGTTTGGATAGCAGCACAACAGTGTAACTGACAGTAAGTAGGAGATGCTGTGTTTGTAGCTGCCAAACACAGAAATAGGATCAACAATGTGAGAGGACTCTGCTCACTTGGTGGTGTGTGGTTTGTTTAAGGGCCCAATTACAGCCTGAAGCAGATGTTGGTAGCAATATGGTAGTTGCTTTAAATGAAGAGGCTGAATGCTCTAATCATGTTTATGGAGCATTCTAATGTCCCTAGGGTTCTTTACGTCGTTGCCTTCCTCCAACTGAAAAATGAGGTGGAGACAGAGCAACAAAGCTGTCACATGTAAAATAGACATGAACCAACAAGGACAGCAGACAGTCAACTTTTATTCGACATGCAGATTTGTGGTCTTGTTAGTGCTGTAGTCAAAGGGCACCAGCACCAACAGAACTGCAGCTGGAAATATCCTTTGCAAATGTGTATGACTATTTCTTTGGCAGTTTTGCCAGAACTTCTACCTGCTCAGTTTCTCCTATAAAGCCACACAAATATTCAGGCCATATATATATAACTAAAACTGGGAGGGTGTCTAACAGATGTTTAATTTAAGCAAATTAATTTTCGTTATGTATCAGTAAACATACTGCATGGTAATGAAATTCATGAGCTATATATTAAATAGAGCATGTACTTGGAATTCAGTGGGAAAACTCTCTGCAAACTGTGTGAAGTTTGACATATTATCTTAATACAATTTTGCTGTTGAAAACCCCAAAATGAAGGCTTGTAAATTTTGATGTGTTTATACTTTTTCCACTTGTGGTTTATAATGTCAATAAGTATCCATGTGATCTTAGGAATTCTTTATCCCCTAGGATTTTTGTTCATTCCTTCCAACCCAAAACTTCCTTTCTTACATCTTCTGAAAACAGTAAAAGTGTTTATGGGCTGTATTCATGTAACCCATTCAGGCTTTTACTTCCCACATATGTAAGGCAATGAGGCTGTGTCACTGGTTTTAAAAAGGAACAGGTCTTTTGTACTTCAACTTTTGGTGAGAGGAAAAGAAACAAGAAGAGTCACTGGGGTACAGTCACTTTGGAAAGCATCACTTGTTGTGAGTTCTGTTGGCAGCATTCTTTCTGATTTTTTTTTTTTCTTCTTCTAATGAGTAGCTTTTATCTGTAGCAACAACTTAATGACAGACATTTCTGTCCCAGCACACACTTAATGGAGGCATCTCTTTGTCCCGCTTAGGAAGTGGAGAGGAAGAGATGAATCATTCTGTTCAATAAACATCTGTACTATTCAAGATAAATGCTTTGTAAATCATAAATGAAATTATCAGCTAAACAGAAATATTAAGTCTAGGTTCTCTGAGGAGAAGGATGTTGTTGATGCTGGGGTTTTTTGTTTTTGTTTATTTAATAATCACCTCATGTGTATCTATTGTGCAATTCCTATTTTGCTTATTTTTTTTAAATGCCCATCAATTGCTAAGGGAAGCTTTCCACCTGTATGTAGTCACTAATAATACATGACATTTTTCTACAGTAATTTATTGCCTTCTCAAAATTTAATACCCTTTAACTAAGTTCTTCCTGGTTTAAGTCTAAAAAGAAAAGGAGCAGGAGAACAAATCCTGACAGTAGAGCCTCAAGTTTATTAGACTTTCCTATTTTCTAGACAATGAGACAGTGTAATTTCTCTAAGAAAGATGCTCCCTCTTCCCTTTCCACCCAGCTTAAAATTAAGCTTGTTCTCACAGATGAAATCTTCTGTGTCAGGATGGCCCATGGCTCACCCTCTCCAGCTGTTTGTCGGTGCAGTAAAAATTCTGGTGAAAGATGATCTCTGTGTCAGAACTTATGGTCCCTTACTTGTTCATCTATACCTTTCTCTTTACATCAGCTATTCTGCATCAATCTTCTCTTAAAAGCAGATGTGAATATGGACAGGTTTGGCTGTGTTGTGTGTGTTAATACAGACAGCAGGTATATTTTGCATCCTCTCAGTCTACCATTAGTGGCATTAATAGCTTTTGGTAAAGATACATCTCTGAGAAGAGATTCTTAGGAATCTTTGGAGAGTTATTCCTTACCTAGCCACTCCAGTGTAGTCTTGACAGGGGGATCAAGTATTTAGGCATGCAATAGCAAGTGCTTTTAGGGAAGTCTTACAAGACTGGTTAGGTGGATGAAGGCTTTATGTAGGCCACAGTTGTGCTCTTCAGGCCAGATGTGAAGGTTAAGCTATGTTGAACTGGGGTTGGTCATATCATTCCTGCTATATTCAGCACCATTTGCAAGGCTGGAGTACACACTCTGTGCATTACTAGCAGGTGAGGTCTGTTTTCTCAGATAGCATCTCACTGTCAAGGAGATGCTTTTGATTCTATCTGGGTTTCAGTTTGAAGTGCACAAAACCTGAAAACATGGAAAATGATGAATTAGAAGACACAAGGGTAATTTTGATTCTGAGATAGAAAGTCAGGCATCCTTACAGTCATGTCAAAATGAAAATACAAGTTGTATTTGAGGAAAAAAAAAGTTTAAATAAACACTGTGGGTTGCCAAGTTACAGTATTAATGTAGGAAATTCTGGGCTATAAAATGTCATTACAAGTAATCACTACCTCACACCATCAGATGTTTTACCTTATTTGCTATTACATCTATGTGTTAATACAATTCCATTAATTTTCACGTGTTATCCAAGATAAATAATGGTGTGCTGAGGACAATGAGTTATGAAAGTTTTAAAGAAGGAAAGAAAATACATGGCATAAAACTGAATTTGCAGCCTTCACAGGAAATGGATTGCCATTCATACAAGCAGGATAACAGATAAGACAATTTGTGAACTGTTATGAGGCTCTACACAGGCAAGAACTGACAAGGAACTCTTTTAACACCAAAAGTATTTAGGATCGTTATAAAAATGTTGGCTTGCTGAGTGTGTAAAATACTTCATTGCTTCAGTTGTTCTTAGAAAAGCTCTACCATTTCAGACAGAGAAGAGCTGTGCTGTTTGACCCTTTTAAAACATAGCAGTGGAGGAGGTGCTGAGATTCTGTCCTGAAAGGGAGGAAAAAAAATCCCTTTGACATTCATACTGATGTTCTGTAATTGCTGCAGATGCTTCAGCCCATTTTTAGTAGTTTTTCCTTTTTGCCCTTCTCAGCTCTGGGTCATACCCTTCTGCAGACTATTTACCAGAAAATTGACACCATTTCTATTTCTCTTGAGATTAGAAATTGTTCTCATATTAGCTTCAAGTTCAACTGGTTTCCAATGTTACATCCTGAACATCCACATGAAACAGCAAGGGTAGCATAAAGATTGTACCATGAGCAGTTGTTACCAAGCAGCCTTAGAAATAGCTGTACTAAGTTCATAATGCTGTTCTTCACCCCATCACCTCTTCCATCTCTTTGCTTCCTGTGGGCAAGAATTTTGCCTGAATGTTCTCAGTTCATAAACTCATTCAAGTGAAGCTGTGAAGCCTGAAGCATGCCTATGAAAGTAGAAGGAGAAGGGAGACCCATCAGAAGGATTATTGAAATGGTCTGTGCAAACCTTGAATTTGGTATTTTAAAACACTATCTTGGCAGAATAGTCAAACTGCAACTCTTATTCTGCAGGCAGAATTTCTCATAGAAATTCTCAGTCTTTCCATCATTTCCATACATACATGCCAACATGTAGCCTAACCCAAGCAGCCTTTTTCTCTACAGATTCATATGAATCTCTCAGGGGCACTGCTGGTGCTGCTTCCTCTTTGCTTCACTCTGGTTGTGATGGTTGCCTCTAAAGGAAGAGCTGGAAAACAGGTGAATATAGAGGTACTCTGTGCACGGGTGGAGTTTCTTGGCTATGTACAAACCCTTGTGTTAGCTGGGGTGGCTCTGCATGGCAAAATGAAACAGCCCTTCCTGTCAGATGAAGACCAGTGGTAAACAGCAAGATAACACTAACAAATGCATAGTGGTGAGAGGGTAGGCATGCACTAAGAAAGGTAGGAATGTTGCCATGCCAGATGTAGTGATGTCTCAAATCCTGCTTCTTATTGGGAAGGTCAAGCTAGACCAGTGTCAGGTTCACCTGGATTTCTCTAAATGTGTGGATATGTGCTCCCTTGGCTCCATGCCCAAATACATTAATGGACATAGCTTTGTTTTCCTTGTGTGGTTATCTGCCTCTGGTGATAGATAAAAAGGCCATGTGGGCATGCTGATATCATTACATTTACCAGCTGCCACTGTTGTGGGGGACTGCAAAGTATTGCAGAGGCTGTCTTTCTTCATAACAAGCACTTTAACTTGTAATGTATCTGGCTTTTACTGGCCAAGAAAACAGATCAGGGCATGATTCTGACATCACTTGCATGGAAAAATGCCTGCAAACATCTGTCTGTCTCTATGCACTATCTGAGAATACTGAACACCTCACATGATGCATGTGATCTACGTAGTCCATTTGCAGAAGAATGCTCATATATTCAACACAGTTCATGATTCATTTAGCTCTCACACTAGATTCTAAAGATTTAGGTCTGTATATCTTCCCCCTGCATCCACACATAGACTCAGTTGTTTTCATCATTTCAAAGTAATGAAGAGTTCTCCAAAATACTGTAGCTTTCTAGCTTTTCATTGTTTGTTTCAAAGGCAGAAGAAATCAGACTATATGTCTTTTTTTTTATGTTTTGTTTACAATAATACCTTCACTGTGTCTCGTAAATGAAAAGATTTATTTGTAGAAAATGGCTAAGGAAAAAGAGCATTATAATAAAGTCAAGATTATATTTACTACCATATGACTTCAGCCACAGCATCCTACAAAAATACATCACATGCTCTGTGTACCATCTGAGCAGATTTAGCCTGTAAGTAGTTACCACTGACAGATCAGTAATTAAAACATTACAATTCAAAACATCCTAGAGAATTTTCACATCCCCTTCAGTAAATTTATCACAGAATGAAATGCACTCAATCTTGTTTAGTTATATGTTTACATTTTCACAGTATTACTGCTGGACTTTTTCTGAGCTTAGAAGGTATATGTGACTTTACTAGCCAAGAGGTTGAAGTAATACCTGATATGAATAGAAATTTAACTATGGTTGTATGGTCCCAAAAATTAATGAAAGAAAAACTTGGTTGTCAGTACTGGTGAAACTAGTTAGTAACCTTCTCCTAGCAGGACATAACAGGAGAGAAAACAACCTTTTATTAACCATGACTGAGAGATAAATACCTCTGCTTGACTAACCCCATTCTTCTAGCAATTGCTGAGGCCTGAGTGTCACCTAGTTTACTATATAAGTGTCTCACCACATAATTCTCATTGACCATAATACCTTTTTTCTGCATTGACCATAATTTTTTTACCTATATAGGTCTATAGGACTAACTTAGTATGTGCACGTGTTTCTAAATCCCCATTACGTCCCTAACAGCCTCTTAGTAGTTGTCTGCATTATTATTTATGCAGAAGAGGATGGTGCATTTAAAGTAATAGGAATTTTGGTTTGGGTTTTTTCCATTCACTCTTTGTCAAAGACTGTGAAATAAAACATCTTGGCAACTACTTCAAAGGAATTTTCATTCAATTTCTCTTGTTCCTGCCAAAGGAACTGGCACATTTTCAGGTGATACGAGTGCAAGTCTGAGCAATGAAGAGATCTGTGGTCCCACTCATCTTCTGAAGAGGACTAACAAGTAACCAACACTGACACTGATTTAAAAGTAAAGTGTTGGTATATTTGTGCTGATCAGCATCCTGAAGATATTACAAAATTAATGTCCATTTAAATGACACGGGCTGCTAAGTGACTCAGTTGCTTATTTTAACTCCTAAAAAGGGACTGTAATTCCTTAATTTGAAACCACAGGAATATGAGATTATGCAGAAGTTTCAGGTTATTTCTACTGGCTATATACATATCTCTGAGCTCTAGTAGCAGCAGAGAGAGCAGTAGAGTTAGAGCACTATGCACAGCTATGCAATTGCCCATGTATTTCTTCAGTGTCTGGTGATTTTGTATGGGTGTTTCTCCAGTTCCTTTAGCTTGCAGAGACATGGAGCATGTATAGATAGTCCAAACCAAACAGGATAGGGTTCTTAGATTAAAAAATACAGCTGAAAGAAAGAACATGCAGTTTTCCTCTGTACTAGTGACTTTGGCATAGAAATCTGCCCTTTGAAGGGCCACAGCACAGCTTCCCAAAAGGGAGTGCACATACACTGCACTTTGATAAAAAAATGTGTTCAGATAATGACTATTGGTATAGAGCTAGGCTCTGTGTTTCTGTCTAGGCACTCCCAGTGATCAGTGTATGGTATAAGAACACCCCAGAGATATCTCAGGCTATTAGCCTAAGAAGTTAATTGCTTTAAATACCTCAAACTCATGTGAAAGAGAGGGAGCTCTGTTTTCCACCAGTGCTTTTTGAATATAGAGCAGTGTTTATGTTGTATTTTTTGTGCCAAAACTCTTCATACAGAACTACAGGTTTGAAATATTACATTTTCATTTGATTGTATTTATTCTGGAAATTCCTTAAGGGCTGGTGATTAAGAATACTCTATCTTCCTTTTAATTTGATTTAAAGTATAACTTGAAATTATCTGGAAACAACCTTTACCTCTATATAGCTATTAAGTCAATAAGACAATTGTTCTTTGTCCCTTTAAAGAGTTACTGATTAAAAAAATAATAATGATCACTTTTTAATTTACACACAGAGCAGTAATGCTATGGATATCAAACTTCAGGGGACAGCTTCAGTTACCAAGTGAAGTTTACTTAGCATTGGTGCGCAAACAGTGCAAGAATACTTTGATGAGCTCCACAGCTGTCTGGTGAAATAGTATCTCAAGAATACTGAACCAGCCACCTTGATCTCTGAACCTACTGAAGTGAAAAGAGGAACAGGAAAAAAAAAAAAAAAAAAAAAAAAAAAGAATTTGTGCCCCCAAAAGTGTGGTGGGTATTTTTTTTTGTTTAGAGTGCTGTTTGTCCCCTAGGACCTAGGCCTTTCACAGAATCACAGAATGGTAGGGATTGGAAGGGACCTCTGGAGATCATGTAGTCCAATCTACTGCTAAAGCTGTTTTACCAAGAGCGGGTTGCACACCATTGCATCCAGGTGGGGTTTAAATATTTCTCAAGGAAACTCCACAAGCTCTCTGGGAAGCCTGTTCCAGTGCTCTGCCACCCTCAAAGTAAAAAAGTTTTTCATTATATTCAGACGGAACTTTCTGTCTTCCAATGATCTCTTTGGCTGTGTTCTGAACTGCAAATGTTTGGGTTCTTACCTTAGGAACCACTAAGGCCTCTTGAAACCCTCTGAAATCTTACTGACTCTTTGAAGTTTTGGATCTTACATCAGAGTGGATAAAGAAGACATAATTCATAATATAAAGAAATGGAGAAGGTGATATAAATATACACTTTGTTCTCTGGAGGTAGATGCAACTATCCATGGTCTGGATTTATCCTGCCTCTTTTTAGGAGTGTGACTGAATCATCCAAGTCAGGAGCCTAATGCACAGTCTCCTTTTATAGTCGAGAGAGACACTGGCACCTTCAGAGAATGACTCAGTCTGCCTAAAATCAGAATTGTACCTTGGATACTGTGCTCTCTTACTGTTGACTCTTAGGGAAATAACGATAAGGTAGTGTCTTCCTACAAGCCCTTTAGTTTTTACTCAGTCTCGGGTGAGATGTATTAAGATGCAAAAGCCCAGTCCTGTGGGGTGTAGAGCACCTCTAGCTATCATGCCAGGCCACTCAGTGGCTTTCTGGTCCAGGGTGTGTTTTGCAGCAAAACTGAGGAAGTCAGTCCTAGGCAAACTGCTGAAATTTGCTGTTATGCTTAAGCAGAATCATCCTCCTTATATAGCATATCCTCATCTGTTTCCATCCCAGGACTGTTTGCATGTCAGCATCCCTGAATATATGATGTGTAGTTTATTGTTTCTGAAAGGCATCGTTGGCTCTCATTGTTGTTGCAAAGGAGGGGAAAGAATCAGGCTTGTCTGTTACTGATTAGGCCTACAAAAATAGTAGGGCTGCAGTGGTGGAGGAGGAGAAATAGAGTTTTCTCCAGAAATATGTACATTTTTTAAAAGCAGTTGCTAGAATGAGTAATCGTTACCAAGGACATGGAGAAAAATAAGATTGTTGAATAAACGTAGGCTGGAGTGCTGCAAGGCTTTCTCTTCTGTAACTTTAAGAAGTAACAGTAACAGTAGTGCTTCTTCCTTATTGTGCTTTCTTTCATCTCAGGATTATGGGTTTTCTCAAAGGTTGGTGTTGAACGATTTGCCAAAGGTCATTGAAAGCTGCATGACTAGAACTCTTGATATCAGAAGGTCTGATTCACAAATCCCTGGTCTCAGCCTCAAAGTCATTGCTACTCCAGCTTTACCCCTTATGAAAAGGTCTTACAGGATTTTTGGGACCATCTACAAATAAAATAAGGGTCTGTTATGCTAAGAAATACATATGCTATTTTAGGCATTGGTTTAGGAATCCAAAATAGTTGCTCTTTTCTCCTCCATTTATTTTCCTTGATCTTTCCTCACAATTATCTCCTCCCATGGCCTCCTAGCTTTTTCATGATCCTGCCTGTCAGTCAGGGTTCTCAGTCCTCTTTCATATTGCTTTTGACTGATGGCCAGCAAAAGGCATTTTCATTAAAGTGAGAAAAAAACTATCCAGACAGCAAAGAGGCTAATGATAGCTACTTCCTAAAGTATAACACTAACAATTTCACTGTCATCTACCCCACAGAGCAACTGCTCAGCCAGCTGGTTACTTTCCCCCTTTGGTAATGAATTGCACTCATGATTTGAGATTATCGTGTCTTACTGGGTATCAAGGTCCAGTTTAGGTTGGGCTGATCTGGTTTCTGCTAGCTGCTCCTCTCCATGCTACTCATTCCCAGCAGCTCTCCCTCTAGCATCTCAACCTTTCTCCATGCCAGAAACTAGTTTTACCACCTCTGCTCCATACAGCTGGGTTCTACAGCTGCTCTTTGCTCTGTAAGCACCTCTAGTTAACTGTGCCTTATTTCAGTAGCTGCCCTACCTAACCAACTTGACTGAAAAGTGATGGTATTTCTGGCCTTGGAAGAGGTTGTACATTTTTTAGGACTACACACTGTGATTTAGCTCACAGGAAACTTTTAAGCAACTTTTTTTTTTTTTCCCGTCATATTCCTCATAGGGAACTCTTAGACAAAGCATCTTGCTTGTTTTTTAAAGTTGTAGTCTTTGGACTGTAGTTCTGGAAGGTATTGCCTAAGCTGGGGTGACACATTTAGACAGAGCTGGTTGAACTCTATGAACTTTCTTTTATGTTACGCTAGAGTTCCCTTTTAACAAAAATGTCCTTCAAATGTAAAAACATGCAAAACAAACTTTCAGGCCTGTACATTGCTTTTTTACCTTTCTCCTCCCTTTATTTTGATAGTTCTTTACTTGTTTTTTTCCTGCCTTTTGGATTTTTTGGATAAGATTTATGTTGAGGGATGGAGAAAATTATTTGTATTTTTGGCTTCAGCAGCATACAAAATATTCTGACCTCGAGACGGTTCCCTTCCCAAATAAGGAGGAAGAGTTGGGGGGAGGGAACCACAAAATTAAACTTTTAAAAAGAATTTTCCTCTTGCTCCAACAAAAAAGGAACTTTAAACAATGAAAAAGTATTTTTTTGGGTATTGTTTCTGCTTGCTTACCTCCTCAGGAAAGTGCATGAGTTGTCAGGAAACCAGAAGACAAGGAAGTCCAGGATGAGGGACCACCAAGCTATGAAAAAAAATATAAGAAAGGAATTAATTTTTCCTAGAAAAATTCTCCTTAGGGGAAACTGAAGTTTTTAATGAAAATTTGCTTTTAAGAGAAGTCTCCAGCTGCTTCTCTCTGCCCATGACTGTCCCTCTTAGAGTCTTTCAGGTGACCCCTCTCTTGAACCACTCAAGGTAGTTTTGTTAAAAGGGTTTTCATAAGTATAGTTCTGCTTGCACATATATTCTATTTTATTATTTCATTGTCTCTACCAGCCTGCTGAGCCTACTTGGGGGGCTCAGCATCCATTTGTTTGCTTCCCCACAAACAGCTTCTTACTGCCATTATGCATGGCTGTCTTTGGTGAATCTGTAAGGTCATTGGCCTTTCACCCTTCAAAACCCTCACACATTTTTGCTGTGACATGTAAAAGAAATCAGCCATACAGTTATGGGTAGATTACACAGTGATGTAAATGTCCTGGGTCTTTTATTTATTAGGACCCAGTAGCAGAGAATCCCTGCCAGGAGGTCAGATGAAGCCTTGTGCTGCACTCCTTTCTCCCTGAACACAGCCTGACTGGGAGATAAAATGTTTGATACATCAGGCTTTTTATTTAACAGACAAAGAAGACAACCTGGAACAGTCCCTGATGAAGATTTGCATCTTCTGGCATTCAGGGCACTTCTTTTATTGTTGTTCTACTATTTCTTCTTTCCCATGTTTTGCACCTTCTAGCCTCTAGCCTCAAATCAGGTCAGAGCCCTATGGGGGAAGTTGTGATGCTCAGCCCTAAGAGGCTCTGACCCTGGCAAACTTGCTTAAGAGTTGTACCGTGTTGTTTAAGAGTTTAAGCATTGTACCATACTGGTGAGTTTTCCTGTTACTGGGATGAGACTATGTACCATTGTCCCCAGTTGGGATTTTTTCTCTTATTCAACCTGTCTTTGCTGTGTGCTGTGATTATAAACCTTGTTAAACCAAGATGATGAAGTCATCTGCTCCCAACAGTAACCTAAAGCAGCACTTTGTTTAATATCCTAGTCAATCAGCAGTTTTCCAGGTGGGGGTCTCACAGGAGCAGAGTTAGAGAGGGAGAATCACCTCCCTTGACCTGCTGGCCATGCTTCTTTTGATGCAGCCCAGGATGCAGTTGGCTTTCTGAGCTACAAGTGCACATTGCCAGCTCATGTTGAACTTCTCATCAACCAACACCACCAAGTCTTTTTCTTCATGGCTGTTCTTAATCCATTCTCTGCCCAACCTATATTTGTGTTTAGGATTGCCTTGACCCAGGTTTGGGACTTTGCCTTGTTGAGGAAAAATCAAGAGCTTTTCAGCTTGCCTTTGCTTCAATGCCCACTTTGCTTGGGCAAAAAGAGGATCTTGCCCATCCTCTTGAGTGCTGAGAGACCTGGGATATTCTTGCAGCAAATTCTGATTATGTCCAGGGAAACAGCCCAGATTGGTGGGGGACATTGCTGACCGGCCCTTGCTGACCCAGCAGTTGCACCCTATAGATCTGATGTGAAAGGACAAATGTGGGATGAGGATGAGACCTGGAAGAAAGCATAGGAGCCTCAGAAGGAGCAAAATCACTGTTCTAACTAGTGCTATAGGCAAGAATAACCTAGGTAAGAAGATATTTCTGAATTATTTCCACTGATAAAGACTCAGAGATCCAGTAAGTTCTACTGCCAATTCATCACATTGCAGCTAAGTGCCAGCTATGATTTCTGAGTGTTGGAGAAAAGACTCACAAACAGGAACACCAGCAGAATACCTGTAAAAGAAATAATCTACCTGCCAGTCTTGAGAAGCCTCACGCAGAGCACAGCAGCATCTTTCTATGCTGATGCAAAGCGCATTTTCTGTGTCTTGTACAGAAGGAACATTCACAAATGTGGTTATTTATAGCTTCTCCACCCACACACAGCTTTGAAACTTGCTCTAAAAGAAGTTCAATGTTTAAAGAATACAACACTGCGTTTTTTTAAGCTGAAGGTATTTTTTTCTCCTTTTTTTTTTTTTTTTAATTTCCTTTAGAAACAATATTCTGGGAACGTTAGTAACAATCCAAGCATTAAGGAAGAAACATGAGTTCTTCATTTGTCTGTCTATTGTTCTCTTACTTGGAATGTTTTTAGAGAAGCAGTTGCCAAATTTTATCAAGTAAAACATTTAATCAAGAAAATGAAAGATAAGTGCGATACACTTGATGAATGGGAACTTTACCAAAGGAAAGCAATGTTAAATTGAAAGAAGTTCTTTCTTAGGGTGAGAGAAGCATATGTATTCCCACTCCCTTTTGAGGAACTTGCACTCTAGATGACAGCATTTAATGGAGGAGCAGGCAGGTTGGGGCTGCATGACCTCAGCCAGTGCTCAGAGGAAATGGGCAAGTACTGCTCTGAAAATGCCCAGCAACTCTGCCAGAGCCCTGAATTGAATGTGCTGTTCCCAAGAGACAGGCACAACCAAATCCTGCATTTCCTTATTACTAGGGCTGGCATCAGCTCTTTTCTTTGCATGGAGTGAAGGTGGATGGGGCCACAACAAATCATATATTCACTCTTCTCCAAATACGAGTCAGGTTTTAGGCCAGCATAATATATTCATAGATGTGAAGAACTGTACAAGTACATAATAGCCATCTGTGGAAAGAAAATAGGTATGAGGGGGCTTTTGCCATATAGGCCTGTGAAAACATAAGGAGTGAAATTGGAGCAGGTATATGTGAGACTGTGCACACCTCATTGTTGCATGAAGAGAGCAGCCATGGTGCCCATGAGACGATGGCATATATAAGAGCAGACAATAAAATGTTTGTGACTATTGTACAGTTCTGTAGGTCTGCAGTAATGTGAAAGCTTTTGAAGAGGGTGGGGACTGGGAGGGCAATGTGACTGCAAGTTATGGCCTGAATTATAAGTTGACATAAAATTCCGAGACTGTTCTAGCTGGGAACAGTCTTGATGGTGCTCAGGCCATTGCCATGAGAGATATTTAAAATGTCTTCATTTAGTCATACTGTTAACTTTGGAGACCTTTCACAGCTGCTTTTTCATATTTTTTTGCAATAGAATCTTCTAAAAAGAGAGTATCCAGGGGGAGTTGTTATTGCCACTGCAGAAGCTGTTGATGAGCAAGGATCCTGCTGTAGGAACTGTCTTGTCTGGACAAACTCCTACAGTGCTGTTTCCAGATGGGCTTGTAGGATATCTGTGGGTGTTAGAAGCTGTGTGGAGACTGAAGAAGACTTTGTACATGCATTTTTGCATATTGAAGACTCTTCTGACACTCTTCTAAGTTGGTGGACACACACATCTCAGTATTTGTATCATTTACACAGATATGTACACTAGTATCAACTGTAGTTTGCAAGGCTGCCTTTGCTGCAAAGAACAAAACATGGATGTTCTTTTTGCAAGCTAGTGGGGTTTTTAACCACAGAGGTTAGATTTTTGTTCTTAAAATGAGAAATTATGCAGAGCTGAATATAGCGTTCAGGAAGCTCATAAAAACACCTACAACCTCATTTCATGGGGACTTCTTTTTTTGGTTGAATGTAGACAAGGGAATAAAGGAAATTTTAAAAGTATAATTGTCTCTGCATTTAATTCCCCTTGTTAATTTTGTTGCACTATGCAACAAAATACTGATAAGTCTATGAAGTTGCTTTTCCCTCTTAAATGGATGGGAAAATGGGACCGCATGTTTTTTCTTTTCAAAAGACCTCTTTAATTATGTGGTGGTATTTGGAATAACTACAATTAGAAAGGAAAAGCAGGGAGTGATTAAAAAATCATGCTTAATAGCAGCTGCATTAGTTCTCTGGGTTTTGAAATAGACCCAGGCACAACTGAATACATACATACCACGCAGAGGAGTTGTGGTGAAAAGCAAAATGGTAGTGACAAAGTTTTATGGCTTCAGGGACAATTGTCTATTGTAGCTTTTTAAGATAAAATCTTGAGAAAGGATTGAAATAGTATAATTTTTATCTTTCTTTTCCAGTTCTCAGACTGGGTTAATGAGTGTAGCTCTGCTCACTCAGTTCTTTTATTTAAAAAAACAAAATAAACAACAAACCTCAGATTGCTTGGCTGGTGATAGTGGGATACACTGATCAGGTCTCAAGCGAATTCAAAAGATGTGGCTCGTATGACTGACCCATCTGAGCTGAATTAAATACTGAAGAACCTGGTTGGATGGGTTTATTATTTTTGGAGATGAATTAATTATCACCACACAGACAGGGAAAGTGATGTTATTTCAGGATTTATAGCTATATGCTCAGCAATTAGGCATTTATACCTAATTTGTAGCAGCTTAACCCTGATTTTTGAGCCCTGCCTTTCAGTGGATTGCCTGCTCACTTTTGTGCAGTGGCCATGATGTTACTTACGATTTATGATAATTCAGTACATTCCTGTGTTGGAAAAGGTTCCTAGAATCCTCATGCAGATTTGGAGCCCCATACTGCTAGAGGCTGCAAAAATTTAAAGTAAAAGGCAGCTTTCACTGTAAACACTTTCTTTGTCAGCTTTGCCTGTTTTGACTGTAAGTGTGGTTAATGTCAATTTAGAAATGAGAATGCAGGCAGGGGAGTTGAGAGTTGAGTCATTTGCTGAACTGCAGTGCTGGGCATTGAACCAAATCACTCAAATTCCAGTCTACTTTTGATATGAAATCCTGGTTGCTTTTTGTTTCTTTCTTAAAACTCTTTCATAATTTGTCATGCTTAACCAAAGAGAATGAGCAGGGTAAAGCTCTGTTCCCTTCCACCACTACTGAACTGCATTAGCAGAGCTTTATCTGTACATTAGGAGAGTACTTACCTGCAATAACCTGTGCAGCTTGTAGCATGCTTTCATATTATCTACATTAGCTCAGAAGTTGCTAAATGGGAAATAGAAAGCTGTGTTCAAGCCTGTGTCCAGAGGCTCAGATTCTGATGGCTGAATAACCAGCCCCTGCCCATTAACCTTACAAATACGGGGTCTTTAATGCATGTTTGTTGAAGTCAGTTGAAACTTTGCTGTGGATGTTGGTGGGAAGGAAATCTGAGTCAAATATAGATGTCTCTGAAATTAAAAATGTCATGGGAGCCGAAGATGATGTTTCTGATTTAAATACACAAGGTGTGATTCTCTTCTTAAAAAAAACTGTTCTAAAATACTTTACTGTGTCACCAACTTAAAATTATAATGAAGAAAGGAGTGAAAAAGGGAGCTCGGTTTTCACCAGGAGGTAAAACAGTAGATGAGAATGGCTGAGGTTTGTTTTGGATTCTATTATAAACCATTAATAATAGCAGGAAAAATCTGAGGATAAGTTCATTTGTATTTTGTTGTATTTTCTCAGCTAGACCTTTACTTGACATTACTCTGCTGTGACAGGGCCAGGGATAGAAGGAAAAAGAAATCTATTTTCAGCAGTCATTTGGAATGCAACAAAGAAATGGTATTTTAATTTAAATCAGACTTGGTGTGCATTTTATTCATTAAAGAGGATTAGGATTGATTAAGTCTCCTTGAGTTGTTGTGGGTTTTGGGGGATTTTTAGTTTTGTTTTTCTTCTGATTCTCAGTGTTTGTTCTGTCTTTCCTGGTGCAATTGCTAACACCAAATTTTCCTGGAGGGCCTGGTAGCAGTCCAGGAGTTGGGCTGCTCATGCCAGCCTGCACAGAACAACATGATCGAGGAGCAGATGTAATTGCAATGGACAGTAGTTGACAATCCCACATTGGCCACTGCCTCCATCCAGAAATTCAGTGGTGTCCTTGGCAAATGTGCACTTTTTATTGCTTAGAGGCCCTTTCCTTTTACCTCCTAAGAAGGGGAGTAGTTTGTGGGTGTCCTGAGAGCATGATTACTTTGAACGGTGATTCTCATAAATGCATATATGGTGTGTAGCTTCTAGTTCTCTTGTAAGACAACAATCTATTTGTCTTCTGCTTAGAGGTTCTCTGTCTTGTATCTGCAAATTCTAGTTCAGCCAGTGTTACTAATAAGGCTTGTGCAATTTTGAACGACTTTGACGGAAAAGATCAGATTTTGTTCCTGTGAGTTAAAACAAAACATTTACAATAAACTTTGGATGTAAGGTATCTTTGAAAGCACAATCTGAAACAGGAACCTTTTAACTGCACTTCTGGTTACAAAAGAGATGGTTGGCAAAGGCATTGTTTCTCAAACAGATTTCAGGCATGCAGGACCTTGAAGTTACTGAGCATTCATAATAGCAGCTACGGAAAAGGTAACAATAAAGTTTGATTCTTCTGAGTGGCAATGATGATGAGACTATAAAACTAAAAGTTTTGAAGTGCCATATGAATTGTTGGTATCCCACCAGAACTCTAGTTAGCCCATAGTATCTCAAGAACACGCAGTAAAATGCACATAATAGCAACTTGATACTGTTTGGCTTCTTTTCACTGGCATAAGCCTAGCAGATTTTGGAGGCTCTATCCATGTGTTTAAAGTTAGGCAATGCTTATGCACCTATTTGAAATGGGGCCTCATTTAAAGATGACTAAATTCAGCATACTTCACTGGAATTGCTCTGGAATTTATTACAACTCTGCTAGAGTTACCAAGGAGTTAACCTAACCCCTTGAGTTATGCTAGGTTTGTACTGTTTTGGGATCAAGATCTGACTTTTAACTGCTTAAAGTGTAAAGTGGTATAATTTATTTTAACTTTTCAAGTAACCGAGTCTTAAGAGTCGCTATGGCAACAACAGTGGATCTCAGAATAACAAAGATTAATGATTCCTTTGGCCAAGGCACTTCTTCAATGGGTCATCTTGCTCAGGAGCAATGATGTTCAGCAACAGCCTGGATCAAATGCAGAAGTTGGGGTGCCCTGTCACTGCCACACACTGCATGCTGCTAATGCAGGTTTAATCACCAGCTTACACTTCTCATCTCCTTCCTGTAGAAACAAGACAGGATTTGGTGACTGGGATATTGGAGCAAGCTTCTATGTTCTCCAAGTCATTCTCGTTTCATCTTTATTCATTGCTGCTGAAAGAAATACAATTTAAAAGATGTGAAAATACAGAATTTTTTCTGGCAACTTCAACAACAGATACGATTCCTTAAAGTAATCGATATATTATTCATTTCACATTTTTTATTCCTGTATAGTAGGAGCATGGGAACTTGCTAGAAAGGATTTGATTCCCAAGGAGATTCTAATTTAAAGTCAAATAAAGTTGTGAAATGTTTCTTTGTTTTCATATTTATTGATTAGGAGAGATAACTAAAGAAAAAGGTTTCATTTTCAAAGACCCATATTGAAAAATCTCCCCTTTTAAAACAGTGTACAATTTATTTTTTTAATTAAAAAATCAAATTAACCTTTTAAGCTATTAAAAGAATTGACCTTAACTGCACTAATGCAATCATCTTGCCATATTCTCACCATACAATTAGCTTAGAGGAAGAGCAATTATAATCTCAGAACCTTGCTTAATTACTGCTTGATTGCTTCTTCAACCTTTTTCCTTTAAAACCATTTTTCCATTTCTTACTTGCCATGTTTTCCCAACTTGTTTCATACAAACTATCACCACTAACTGCAAGTGGACTCTCAAGTACATTTTTTCTGACCTTACTTGGGCAGTATTTACTTTGCCAGTGTAGATGTACCACAGGTCTTAAACTTTCTATGGGCAAGAGTTCCATCATCAGCAAAAAAGAACAGGGAGAGGCCTCTGGAAACGTTCCTCTTCTAAGCACCTACTTCCTGATGCTGTGCTCAGATGAAACCTGTCTGACTTGCCATTATTGTTATTTTTGCAGTTACACGGGTCATTCAAAAGAGACAGTTATGGCTATTCTTCCTTCAGGTAGAATTTTGAATCTTGTGGTTATCCATCCATATAATGACTGTAGTAGCTAGCACAGTCAGCCTGCTGTAATTGTACTGGAGCTTTATTTAACAAGGAGTGTCCTCCAGGGATCAGTGCTGGGCCCAGTTCTGTTTAATATCTTCATCGATGATTTAGATGAGGGGATTGAGTCCACAATTAGCAAATCCGCAGATGACACTAAGCTGGGGGGGAGTATGTATCAGCTGGAAGGCAGGAGGGCTCTGCAGAGGGACCTGGACAGACTGGAGAGTTGGGCTGATTCCAATGGGATGAGGTTCAACACGGCCAAGTGCCGGGTCCTGCACTTTGGCCACAACAACCAATGGCATCCTGGCCTGGATCAGGAACAGCGTGGCCAGCAGGTCCAGGGAAGGGATTCTGCCCCTGTACTCAGCCCTGGTGAGGCCACAGCTCGAGTCCTGTGTCCAGTTCTGGGCCCCTCAGTTCAGGAAGGAGATTGAGGTCCTGGAGCAGGTCCAAAGGAGGGCAACCAGGCTGGTGAAGGGATCCAGCACAAGTCCTGTGAGGAGAGGCTGAGGGAGCTGGGGGTGTTCAGCCTGGAGAAGAGGAGGCTCAGGGGAGACCTCATCGCTCTCTACAACTCCCTGAAAGGAGGCTGGAGCCAGGGGGGGGTTGGGCTCTTCTCCCAAGTAGCTACCAGTGAGACAAGAGGGCATGGACTTGAGCTCTGTGAGGGGAGGTTTAGTTTAGAGATTAGGAAAAGGTTCTTTACAGAGAGGGTGATCAGGCATTGGAATGGGCTGCCCAGGGAAGTAGTGGATTCTCCGTTCCTGGAGGTTTTTAAGAAGAGACTGATGTGGCACTGAGTGCCCTGGTCTGGTAACCACAGTGGCAGTGGATTAAGGGTTGGACTTGGTGATCTCAGGAGTCCTTTCCAACCTCGATGATTCTGTGGTTCTGTGGAAAAAAAAAAATTAAAATTTAATATATTTTAACATGTATCCTGCAGCATTTCCACCAATAACTGTTGCTGACATCAGATGTGCTTCTTGAGCATTTGGTTTGTATCCTCCTTGTATTAACAGGGACCTAGCAAATATGTCATGCTTTTGATCTTGATACTGTACAAAGATTTACTTTCTTGAAATTAAACACAGAATTATTTCATCCAGACAAGAAAGGGAGCCTCCTTCTCCTAGCTTCACAGGCACCCTTTCTGGAGTCCCATGCAAGCTACCATCACAGTAAAAAGAACAGCTCATTTATATCCATCCAGTGACATCTTACGGGACTGGGCAGAGGAACAGCAGAAACAGCTACCCCTATTAACTCATAAGTTGCCATTTTGTCAGTTAGGTATGAGATGGGAATTTGGCACACATGGAGGTAAAGTATCAAGGCTTTATATTCCCCAGTCCTTTCAGAAGATGGCCGTGAGTTACAAAGGTTCTTAGGCAACTCCAGGGACAGCTTTACCTATGCCTGGAAATGTGCCTTGAGGTTTGAACTCATCTAAGTTTTTATATATGTAGCATTATCTACAGAAATGGCCCCAAGTTTTGCTAGGGGAGGTTTAGATTGCATATTAGGAAGAGTTTCTTTGCTGGGAGAGTGTCAGGTACAAGAATGGGCTTCCCAGGGAAGTGGTGCAGTCATCATCCTTGGAGGTATTAAAAAAAATATAGATGTGGCACTTAATGGGCACTGTGTGTGTTTTTCTGGGTTGATGGTTGGACTCAGTGATCTTAGAGGTCTTTTCCAACCATCGCAATTCTGTGATCTAATGGACAGCAGCCTGTACTGTAAAAATGTCATCCTATGTGGGAAGTGTGTCCACATGGTGGATAACCTGTATTTAAATTGCCGTTGGGCAGGATCAGGCTTTACTGTGCCTGGAGCTTCAAAGCAGGAGGGAGGTTCTGGCTATTGGCCCAAGCAGTAGTAAATGAATAGTAGAAAGAGAGTTGGTATACACTGGAGTTACAAAATGTATTTTGTGTTTCAAGAAACACCTCAGATGATGGAACTGTATGTAGCACAGTAGTTTCATTCCAAAGAATTAATGACTTACAGATTTTTTCTGTTTTAATAAAAAATAGTTTGTTACAAAGGAAAATTGGGAAATTTGAAAGTGTAATGATTTTTTTAACAGCATCTTCAAGCTGGTTATGTTTTTGAGAAGTAATTAAATTATTTGAACTAAGTCACAACTTCAATGACTAACTATCTCCCTAGTTTTCAGCAGCTGAGTAAGTTATACGGTCATGCACTCAATTAAATATGTATCTAGAATTATTACACAGTTCCACTATTTTTAAAGACACTTCCTTTCTTCAGGGTAAGGAAGAATGTCTCCAAATGTGCTGACAGGTAGATGTTTTCAAGTGCTGGTGATTTCAGTTTAATTGTGACCTTTCAGAGTTGTTCCTACATTTGCCTCAGTCATTGCTTACCATTTCTCATTGTTTCCACTGAGGAGTAAGTGCTTTGTATCCACCCAGATTTATATTCTTGCTGTTCCTTTGCTCACTCAGGCATTCCATACCTCAGTTTTTCATTTAGTGCAAACTTTCTGTGCTTTGTAGATGGCAGAAAAAGAAAAAGATACATTTTCCATGTTTGCAAATTATTGTGAACTTTTTAGATTGCAAATGCTTTATACAAGGGAAAACATATTAGCTCTTCATGTAACTGCTGAGGATTCTTTTGATAGTTAGGGCCACTGGTTTACCAGAGCCTCATTCTAACAACCTCTCTTCTGCCAGCTTCCTGGGACAACTCAGCAATTCACTTAGTCTCTTACTTTATTTCCTCCTTCTATGCAAAATTAAATTATAGCATTTATGTATTTAACATTGTGAAAACAAATGCATTGAAGACTGGAATGGTCAAATATGTTAGTGAGGGTTTCAAAGCCATGGAAAATTATACTAAGCAAGTTCTTCCTTAAATAGTCATGATTTGTTTTTTGTGGGAATCATGTCAGAAGTAGTGTTTATGGGACAATTTGAACCGGAAGCTTTTCAAGAGCAGATAGGGCCTATGAGGTCAGAGACATGGCACTCTAATCAGGGGAATGGCATCAGAAAATAGTAGTTAAATAGGGTGTTATAGCCAGT
The DNA here is from genome assembly GCA_023637945.1 of Phaethornis superciliosus. NCBI lineage: Eukaryota > Metazoa > Chordata > Aves > Apodiformes > Trochilidae > Phaethornis > Phaethornis superciliosus. The sequence continues at coordinate 28,725,197 of JAJQWJ010000007.1, forward strand.
GCTATTAGTGGATGATTTCTAGATTTTCTTTTTTTTAATCTTGTCTGCTCACAGTGTTGGTTTATTAAGTGGTTGTGCAATTTTGTCACCTCAAGGGGTATCTTATATCTTTCTTTTAAACTAAAGGATTTGGAAAGCTAATCTATACCTACACAGATCATGTTGTCAAGTTAGGTTGTTGGTTTTTTTCCAGCTTGTAGCAGATGCCTGAAGAGATTTGATCTAAATTTTTGTGTCAATGTGAGAAGGAAGCCCAAATGTATGATGGTTATAGAGTTGATCTATTTTAAAAAGAAAATCTACTTTAACTCTCAGAATATTGTATTTGCCACTTTACTTTTGTATAAGGATAGGTTCTATTTAGAACTGAAAACCTGACAATGCGTACTGTCGATGTTTTATGGCTTGCAGTGAAGGATTCTTAACCTTTTCATTCTAGTTACTCTGATAATACTTTCTCCCCACATCAGTACAGGTTTTAATCAATTTCTTCATCATGCTTTTGGATTGATTTAAAATGCTTTTCATTACATTCTGCTGTTTGTGTAAAATCAGCTATCACTGTTATTCAGTTTACACAAGGAGCTCTTTAAGAGGAGGGCTCTTCTTGTAAGAGGTTCCAGATTTCTGATTCCTATTCCACAAAATTCATTTATGTGAAAGTAAATATTAGTATCTGCCAGGCTCAAATAACTAAGCTACATTTCAAAATAAATTGAACAGTAAAAATCCAATAATCCTGATTTCCCAGTAACGCCTATAAACATTTATCTTCCACCCATTTGGAATGGACTATGACAGATCTGCCTGTGTTTAGCTATAGCAAGCACAAAGCAATACCTCTGCAGCTGTTTTATCCTCACCCTGAGAATTTCTCTGGGCTGCTGAGACAGGAGAGGTAATTGGATGTTCTTCTTCTCTGACAGGTACTGGACTGGATTGAAAATCACGGGGAAGCTTTTCTGAGTAAACATACAGGAGTGGGAAAGTCTCTACACAGAGCACGTGCACTGCAGAAAAGACACGATGATTTTGAAGAGGTAGCACAGGTAAGAGTCTGAATCAGGAACTTCTGCATTCTGGCTTGACTTTTGTTACTTCTCTTATGTATTGAGAAAAAAACATTGCTGTTTTGGGTCACACTGCTCTCTTCAAACATATAGAGCAGACCAGGATCTTGTTTCCCAGGTCTGAAAGCTGGCATGAACATGATAGAGCATGAGGCAACAGGACTTACGAGAATATCACCACGTGGGGTTCATGGGAGGTTTAAAAACCTATGAGAAATTGCAAGTAAATTACTAAAAAGTAAGGCAAAATGTTGGGATACAGAGGAGGAGGGTTATGTGCAAGAGAGTTAGAAAAATTCATTGTAAGTCCTACAGTGGAAACTGAGGACTTTGAGAGCAAAGAGGAAAACAGCAGCTAGTAAGCAAGCTGGGGAAACACTAGACTGTGTTTGCAGTAAGGACAACTTCTCTTCCCCTCTTTCCAAGAGTGCAATATATTATGTGGAAGGGTGTTTTGTTTGTTTTGGCATTAAAGGCAATCATTACAGGTAGACATTATTATTGTTGTTATTATTTATTTTCCTTATAGCACAGCGTAACCAAGGTTTGGCCAGGAATGTTGTTATCAAGCCAAAAGCTCATAACTTTTCCTTGAGGCAGGGTCATAGTAGATATTTAAACACACATACTATCTTTATTTATTGCATTTAAAAGAAAGAGGACCTTTGATAGGTTGTTCCAGGGGGTGAATAGCTTTATTCTTTTTGTTTGTTTTAAGTATCTTAAAACTTACAAGTTTTAAGTAAGTAAACTAGACTGTTTATGCAGTCTCAGCTCTGGCTGTCTGATCATGTTACTCCTTTTTGGTTTAGAGTTGAAGAATCCTTTATCAGAAATTGAACTTTAAAAGTACTTCTGCTTTGGGTATTTCAGATAAAATCCTGTTTAATTTATGTAAAGCAGAGTGTATCAAATGCTTTGTCCTCCTAATTTACACAAGGCAGTTTATTGCCAAACGTTTCCCAGAGACATAAGACAAAAATATATTAGACTTTAGGGTTTTTTTGTTGGTTGTTTTTTTTTTCTTTTTTCTGTAGTGCCCCTCCCATGTGCTGCATAAGTTATTTTAAGATGTTTTCAGCAGCAGGGACATACCTCTTTCACTGTGCCCTCAGGGAAACTATTTCACTGCCTGATGGCAGCTACTGGCTAAATTTTTTATTTTGCTTTTTCTCTCCCTCATATTCAATTTATATTTCTCTCAATCTTTCTCAGTATTTTTCTTTTCCCCATTGCTTAGCTCCCTGTAAGTTCTTTGGAGCTTATTTATGTTTCCTAAGGAGATAAATGCCAGGGAAATAGATGAACTAAAAACCCTGAAATATGTAGAATGTTAGTATGTGTTCTCCTATGTGGCTCTTAACCATGCTAAACATAGTTAAATCTGCTGGCATTTTCTTGTTAACCAATCCCTCAAATATCTTTTTTTACTTGTTCCTTTGTATCCATTCAGTTTGCCAACATCCTTCTTCTAATTAGATGTTTGCTGTTGGTGGAATATTCTATTGCTTGGCTTGCTAGTGAGCTTATCTTTCAGCTGTGACAGGACATTTTGCATACCGTTGAGAAATCAGCCTGAAAGCAGCATTTCTAGATAGGTGGATCTCTAAAATTTCATGAGACCTCATGTGGATTTAAGCCTTCTGGTAAAAGGCTTGAATTTCTAGAGTTGCTTTTTGCAAATTTAATAAATGGACCCTAGGCTTGGAGGTTTCCAACCACAGTTCTACAAGACCTCATCCAAAAGCACAAGTTAGTGGGAGGTTTCATCCTGAAATCAACAGTCGTTGACTTTCCAGAAGATGTGCTTGAGTCAGCTCTTATTAGATGCAGTGTTGGAGTAATGAAGGAAAATGAAGATCATGTAATATATAGGAACTGAAAATGGGAACTGATTTAATGTTCTTTGTGGCATGAATATTTTCCGTATCTCCCTTCTCTATGACACATTGATTTCATAGTTACATCTCACATTTCTGGATCAGAGTTAGCTTTTCTTTTTCTGTTTTACATCTACCTTGAGTGGTACTATACTGCAGATGCATGAAACAATTTAAGAACAGGTAAGGAAAGATAGAAAAATATCAGGTTCTTGACAGTATAATTGGGAGAAAGCTGTCTGGACGTTGAAACAATAGCTCACTTAAGGCTTGCTCTACTGGAGGATGTAATTTGGGGATGCATTCCCTGGTAAGGGTTTAGGTGCAGCTTGCATGCATAGCTACTCAGGTAAATCAAAATAGACTTATTTTACTGAAGACTTTTCCAGCCCCTCTGTTAGAGCTCTTCTCAATCTAGTTCTTTTACACCTCATGTGATATCATCAGTCAGAATCTCATTGCTCTTCCTGGACAACTGTAAACAGTCACAATCAGTCCTGCAATCCAGGTATAAAGTTTATGGCATTTCCTAATTAGAAATAACTGACACAAGTCAAACCTGGTTACTTTCGTCCTGGCTTTGACAGTAATTTCCTCTGGTGCATTCACACCAGAATACCATGGCTAATTTATGAGGCCTGTCTGCAGTGTGACACTGGAATGTGGTGCTGGCAAATGGACATGGGGACATGCACTGAGGGGAAGTGAAAGGAGTCTGAGGCTTTATCCAGGGTCAAGGACTTAGGAATATAATACTTTGTTTTGGAAAGAGTATTAACAAGGGAAAGAGGAGAGGCCATAAATTTATCACACCTGGAATTCTGCAGAAGCTTCTAGTGAAATAAATTTTGTGGTTGGGGAATAAATCTCCTCCCTACTCTGATCATGACCAGTTTTTATTCTTCTGAAGTCCTTTCTTTATTCATAACTCCTTGGGGTTGGTTGGTAATTTAATTCTAACTTAAGTTTAATTACTTGTCATTTTTCTTGTGACAGCAAACATCTTTGCCATGGCTAAACTGCATAACTGGCATCACTTATTCCCAACAGAGATCCTGAAACAAACTGATGAGTTGGCCATTGTCATCATCAGGATGTTAATTATTGGCATGAACAACAATAAAGAGTTGTGTTTGTTTTTCCTAAAAAAATAAAATAAAAAGTGTAGTACTGACAAACCTGGTGAGATTGGCAGCATAAGCGATAGCATTTGCTATGGGCAGTTCTCTGAGAAAAGCACTTGGCCTGCCATACATTATGAACTGATTCTCAAAAATCTACTGTCCTTTGATTATGATATATTTGTTCTTATCTCCCAGTGTTTCAGGAAGGCATTTGCAAAGGTTAGGCTAGACACCATTTTCATTTCTTAGTATTTTCAACAGTGTGCACAACATTCATATTTCTGAATGTAAGGAGTAGGGCATCTGGGGTTGCTGTGCTGAGAAGTGCTGAGACTGACTGACCTGCCAAGGTGCTAGAGTAAAAGGTGACATGTGCTCTCTCTGTGTCTGATTAGAAACTGATTTATAAATCTGAATGTAGTGATCCAATCAGGCACAGCCCAAATAGATCACATTCCTGCACACAGCTGCACAGAGAAAATGTCAATGATTTTTGACTGCTGCATTGTGGGCAATAAGAGATATCATCTGGGGTCCCTTTCTGTCATAACTGCTGTTCAGATAATGCTCTGGCAATTCTGACTCTATTTATTCTACGTGGAATGCACAAATGGGAAATGTTTAAATTTGGATTAAAAAGCCTGAGCTCCTGGGAGGGAGATTCTTACCTTGTAGATACCTGCAGCAGTTTCTCAGCCAGTGCTGGTACTGCTCACAGGCTGTCACCCTGAAAATGCCAGCCTTTGGCATGGCACCTGCCACACAGTGAAATTTTGCAGTCAGGCATTACCCATGAGGTAGGTATAGAGATACCACCAAAGAAGTACCACTTTGTAGATGTAGTTGCAGTTTTTCTGCCATTACAGCCTCTTTGCTTACCTGAATCAGGAAACCACAGTTCAGCCATCTATGATTGTAAATTCAAAGAGAAATTAATTTTGGACTGTCTAAATTTTCTTTATTCAGAGCTTTTTTTTCTTTATTCAGAGCACAAGTGCGGGTTTCAGCCTGCAGGTGGCACTCGTAATGCATTGTAAAAGCCTTCAGCTCAGCTAATGGTGAACAGAGCTGGTGTTTCTAATCCAAACTAAGCAAACATTGTCTCAAGATGAAATGAAGCAGAAGGTGAAGCTGCTTCGCACGCTGTTCCTTGGTATTCTCCCACCACTGCCAAAACCCACGTTGTTCAAGGTCACCCAGAAAAACAACCCTCCTATTATTTTATTTTTTAAAAAGCAAAGATGGGCTGTCCATGCTTTAATGCAAAGTGGTGCTCATCGTCTGAGTTTATGGGATAATCTCTTGGATCTGGGGACCTGATGTCAAGGCTCACAGCTCCAATTTAGTTTTGTATTAGTACCTGTGTGCATGTTTGCATCCAATAGTTGGTGTATTTTTCAGGGTACTCAAGAGGCTCTGATCTTTACAAAGGATAAGAACTCCAGTGTGCAACAAAGCACATGTTCTGAACAGCCTTGGTTTGAAATGTGTGGAGTTGTCCCTTTTTACCAAGCACAGTAAGAAGATTGACTGGAGGCTGATCTGTGGCCATCAGAATTCATGGAGCTTGTCTGTATGTCCTGTGCAGCAGCTCTTGGTTCAGGCCTTGTGTAGTTAGGTCTATGGCCAGATCCTGTATTCCTGGCCTTGAAAGTTTTACAGGATCAGTTTTGCCAAGGCAAAATGCAGTAGACTATTCTTGAATTATTACAAAGATGAAAAGCCAGAGAAAATGCAAGCAAAAATGCAGAGCTTTGCAGTACACAATTTGGGAAGCTATTCAGTGTTCCTGTTCTATGGTATCTCTGCTTGCTTTCCTCCAAGAACAATATTGGAAGATAATGATTAAACACCTGAGCAGTGACCATCAGAATTAACCTTATGTGTAAATATATAGTTCCTCTAAGACTGAGCTCTTCTTTTTATTCCTCTCAGGGAGATAAATCTATTTCCTGCAAGGGAAGGCTTGTAGAATAGACCCAGAAAGCCAAGGACCTGTATATTTTAATAGAAATCAAAGATCTTGTGATAATCTTCATCTGAGAAGGGATTTGTGCTCCAGTGGCTCTAGTGTTCCTGTTTAGAGTATTCTCCTCTTTCGTTGTACTGTTCCTACAGTGCTGTCAGTTACAGAGTTTTCAAAAAGCTCTTGGAGATAAAAAACTTTAAGTGTAAATATGTTGAAATATATTGTTTGTCATGTGAAATATCCAATGGATTCAGTAAGAAATCCTACAGGTAAAAATGGTATTCTGTGATCTTTCAGCCCAACACAGTTTTTCTTCAACTGCTTTAAAACTGAGGTAATGGAATAGTCAGGCCAAAGCTGAATTGCAAACTGCTACTTGTTTGGCCTTCAGGATAAAAACCTAGTGTTTTCCCATACATAGTCCAGCTCTGTTGGATGTCATTTCTCTGCAGTTTGGCATGAAGTTCAGTACTGATGCAGGACAGCTAGGCATAAATTAGGAGCCCACGCTGATAATGAGCACCTAGGGAGTGTGTTCCCAGAGTGATTTTATTTTTTTTTAATCATTATTATCATTAGTACTTTTTTTTAATTTTGTGACCTACCTGGTTGTTGAAGAGAACAGTGGGCATACTTAATTTTCCTCTTTGGGTTGGGTGATGAATTACAAGGCTTAAACTTGGTAAGAAATATGCTCGAAGTTATCAATAATAACTGGTTTCTAGTAATGCCAAATCTTTTAAAAACAAACAGAAACATGAGAAAGGCAACAAAAAAAATGTCTTATCTCTGTCATTCTTTACATGGTCATTAGCAAGTTCTGGAGCTATAAACTATGGTTTCCTTATTCAGATCTACACAGAGGAAAAAATGCCCAGTGGCAGCAGATTACAAAGAGCTTTGGGCCACGGTGCAGGAGCTCTGGGCTCCAGAGCTCTTGGATTCTTCCCCTGGCTGGCACAGGCTGCATCTGGCAGCCAGAGGCAGTAGGGAAAAAGGAAACTGCCTAGTATGGGAAGTCTTGTAAAGGTTATATTGGGACTTCTGGATCTCAAAACTTGTAACCATATAGCTGAAGAGCCAGATGGTTTGTCATGGAAGCTATAGTATAACTCTTTGCATGAAGTTGAGCTGCTCCTGGGCTGACTCGGGACATAACCACATTGCAGGTTCAGGCATGCAGAAACTGTTCTGCACAGCTTGAGCCAGGAACCAGCAAGGAAAGGGCAGTACAGTGGTGTCAAACATAATGCTACAAACATAATGCTATTGGGACCTGACTGCCAGACCTAAGTCAGAAGCAGGTCATATAAGACATGATTGCCCTGAGGAACTGTGATATTCTTCAGAGTATGCTGTGGGCATCAGTACCATGCTCTGTTGCATGATCTAGACATGACCATAGAGAATTCATTAGCACATTAGCAGGGTAAGAGCTTGGCTAATCTTCTCAAAGTTTGGATAGCAATATAATTGAATTGGTGGCTGTTGGTACTCCACGATCTAGTGGTTAAGAGGAACCTGTTTTTAAAGAGGCCCTATGACAGCACAGAAATCTTCCTGGCAGTCACTTGAAGAGCTGTGCTTATTATGCGATGTCTTTGAGTTTGCATTTCAATTTATTTCTGCTTAAACTAGAGGTGATTTTCTCTCCTATTTCTTCTCTTCCAAAATCATATGACAGCTGGGTCTTTTCGTTAAACTGTCTACAGCATGATTCACAATCTAAGTGCTCCCTATAAAATCTCAAGGCTTGGCAACACAGTTCATTTTTGACAATTGCCAGGAGCTAGCTTCCTATCACTGGTTTATTTTGGTAGCTTTATTTTCTTGTCTTTAAAATTTGTTCCTTTAATTTGCCTCTAAATGCAAAATGCAGTTCCCATGGCAGACTTCAAGAACAATGAAGTGATCTGAGAAAAATGTATTTTTAAATCTAGAGATTCCGGAAAATTTCTGTTGTAGGGGGAATTCTGAGTTTCTAGATTCATTTCATTTTGATTCAGAAGACAAAATTTCCTTAAGAAGAAAAATCTTGGAATTTGTTTTTTCAATGCCATTATTAGATGACATTGGAAAATTGTAACACTGTTGGCATGCTAAAAATATACTGAATATGGTGCTGATGTCTTAACTGAATGAGCATACAGCTGAAATTAAAGATATTCACAACTGACAATTTCTGTGAAATATAGATCCTTAGATGAACCACTGCTGTTTTGACTAACCTGTATATGCTGGTGAAAACCATCAACTAAAGGCTTTTGATCCCCTCTGATCATTTTTCTTTGTGCTCTTCCTAGTGGCAGGTCAGTGGGTTATCAAGCTGTAGCTATTGATTCAGGAAGATTAATTGCAGCAATGCCCAAATCTCATTTGCAGTGATGGTGTAGTAGTAGTCTTCAATTAAATTTCTTGTAGCTATTTATGGTGGGGGCTCATAGAAAGAAGGGTGACACTATGAATATGAGCAACATTTTTCCTTTCTGATTTTGCCCTAGGGCAGTAGAAGGAGCTGCCTGTGTCTGTGCTGATGCTTCTGGGCGAGCCAGTGGTACCTTTAGGGTGCTGCAAACCAAAAATAGGCTATTTAGCAGACATTTAGTAAAGGAAATTTCATGTAGATTAAGCCAATATTGAGGAGATTTGTATTCAGTAACAGAGTAAAAAAATATTTGAAGGGCAGGTTTTAGCTATTCATTATCACTGTGTAAATGTTCTGAGAACAGACTTAACTGGGCCTGATTGATCACTCTGCTGCACAAGATTTAGAACAAAATCACACTTCCAATTTCAGAGAAATTGCTTATAATTAACTTGTTCTAAAGAGTGGAGGATTCATTTCAATGGCTCTATCTATCCACTACTTGGCAGAGTGGTTGTCCTTTTCTTCTTTTCCTGTCGCAGGTCCCTAATTGTCCAGATGGGGGAGATTCTCTCATTTTCACATCAGGCATTTGAATTGTCTAAAAACTACATTTGCAAGATGACATTATTGCAAATGTTTATGCTGATTATATATAAGTATTCAACCAACTTTTTATTGCACATAAACCTATTTTTAAGCCTTTTTCCCTGACATAGAGTTCAGATCTCCGTTTCTTTTCTATAAAAATAGAGCAACATCAGTGGATTTATAGAGATCTTTTGAAATTAACATGATGTGTGAACAGGGATAAAAATTCTAATGAGTGTAATAAATAATTCACTTGTTATTCAGTGCATGTAATCCTGACATTAACATTGTCCTCCCTAACTGTGGTCTGTGAGGTCTGGTTTTGCATAACCAAGCCCCAAGAAGGCACTGGTTTGTGTCAATATGGAAATAGCATATGATTTGAGGCATTTAGGCATCTTCAGTTAGTGTCTGGTTCAGAGCACTACCACATGCAAAGCTGCAGTTTCCTCTCCCTGTGTAAGCTAGAGAGAGAAATTTTAAGATTGACATGAGAAAAGCAAGCAGAATCAACCTTCTCATGTCACTACACTTAAAATGAAGCTTGTTGGGGGAGAAAGAAATAGCAGAATCTGCAAGAAGGTGACTACGGCAGGAGGAGTTTCTGAACTATCAGAGTATGTGCACGTGCTTGTCTAGCATGGCAGCCTATACTAGTGTGCAGCTAATACAATAGAGACCAATATGTGTTCCAATGACACTGTGTCCTATTAACATGTAACCCTAATTATTGTTAGACTGTTTTGTTTAATGCATAAGGGTTTTTTTTTTTCTGTACAGTGTAGGTAACTACTTATGACAATTTGCTGTGCAGCAAATGAAGAGCAGAGCCTGCTTTTGCCTCCCCCAGAGTGATAGGGGGGATCACTGCAAAAGCACAGAGCAAAAAAAGGGTGTTTGTGACTCATTAATGTCAGGGAACAGAAAATGCAGCCATCACATTAAATGTGTGAACCTGAGAGCTGAAGCAAATGCATTGGTTGTTGGGTGAAATGAAGGGTGTTCCTGTGTGGAGGGGAGAGGTGGCTGGGAGCACTAGGTTTTGGCAACTGGCTCCAGGCTGTCTTGCCTGTGGCCAGGGTTTATATTGGCAACCAGAACTTGGGTTTGTCAGTGCCCACACATTAAAGATGAGTGCAGGAAGGACTTGAAACCTGCAGTGCTGCAGTTTTACTTTGAAATAGATTATATTAGGGGGGAGAGAAGTCTAGTACAATTTTAGTGTTGCTTTTGGGTGTCTTCTGGGGTTTGTTGTAGGCTCAAAAGGAACCTTTTAAAATTCAGGGGTAGGTGTTTGCTCCCACCAAAAGTAGCTCCATCAAATACTGCCCAGCCAGGGATGCATTCACTCCATTCCTCATTTGTAAAAAGTAATCATTGCTGACTCATTCCATGGGGTGCCAAGCTCTCCTTCCCAGTGCCAGGCCCTTTTCCCAAGGATTGATGGTTTTATCTCTGCCTGAGCACAGCTCCTCAGTGCCCACCTGGTGAGGGCTCTATTCCTGCTCCACTCCTCTCTCGTGCTTTAAAATCCCAGTGGGAGAGAAGCATCCTCACATCACATCCAGGACTGTGTAGCCATACTGAAATATCAGTCAGCTCCCCAGCGTGTGTGCCCCCCTCACCCCTGGGGCTGGTAATTGGGTCACTAGGTCGTTTAACCATGGTGAATTTAGTTTTTGGTTTTTTTTTTTTTTTTGTAGTTGCATGTAAATGTGGGACAGGGAAAAAAAAAAAAAAAAAAAAAGATACTTCAGTGCACAAAGCAAAATCGGATTTGTGTGCTTGGATAGGAATACAAAATAAAGAGATTATGTTGGGATGAGATGGTGAGGGGAGTGTGAATTGCTGCTTGGACCTGCTGGGCATGGCTCCAGGAGTGAGGGCAGATACCCAGATCCTGCTGCTTTGGGCATTGGCACAGAACTGGAACTCCGGGATTGCAGTCAGGGAGAGATCAAAAGGCATCTCAGAAGAGAATTTCTCTGATCTTCATTTTTGTCTCATATTATGTCCAGTCTTAGCCTTTGGGGGCCTGATTTGGGATTTTTGGAAGAAATGGGATCAGATGGGAAGAGAGGAGGATTTGGCAACATTAAATAAAGAATATGCTAGAAAGCTCTCAGGATTTTTTTACAGTAAAAAATTTGGCAGATGTTCACTATGGAAGCAGTGTCTCCTATGCCTGCAATATTCTTGGAGATGTACTACATGCCAAAAATCAATAAATTTATATCCTGAAGATTTCTGGTGGGAATAGTGTTAAGTAGCAGATCTCTCATCGTGAGTCTTCATTAGGATACATTTATCCCAGAACATGTGTGGCTGCCTAATAAGAGCCAGAAATAAAAAAAATGTTAGTTTTCTAAATCTTTACTGTTATTACGGATAAGCTGAATTGAACTTCACACAGTAGAAAACATTTTTAAATGCACCCCAGATTAATGCTTTCTCACCAACATGAGAAATGCTACTTCCTGTCTGGAACTTTTCTCAAGTATATTAATAAGTCTGGAGTAATAATGTATATTATTATTTCCAGGGAAGCGAAAATGCCTTTTATTTTTCCTCATTGCAAACATGCAGTACACCTCATTTGTGTTACAGAAGATTTTAATCTTTTTCAGTTTTAGGGAAAACTTAGCCCTTTGTCCATTTTGCTTTGGTGGCATCTCTGAAGAATCCATTCGATGGATAAGCTGTATGGACACTTCACGTCCCAGGGAAATAACAGCGGTGAAAAACTGGTTAATAAATCTAGTAAGATACAGAGAATGGTTTCTGGTAACTTGAAAGAAATCCTATCAAACATCAGTTTGTTTGCCAGAGGTGGCCTTTAACTTAGGGCAAAATAGAGTCCACTGCAAATCTCAGACTTCTTTAATGCATTTGTGATAAACTTTTTTTTCAGCAACCTATGTTGCATATAATAATATTTTAGTCATATATTACCAGACAGAAAGTAAATGGTTGTTACGTGATGCAGTACTGTGTTGTGCTCTGACTGCTTGGTCTCTGTATTTGGCTATATAGTAATTTGTAAGCTGACACCTATGGAGAATTCAGGATAAAGTTTTGCAGAATTTTATTCTGTTAAACATTATCTCATTCTATAAACAGCCCCACGTCACTCAGAATGTACTTCAGGGAAGATGTTATAACCTGTCTGTACATTTTTTTTTTCTGCTTTGTCTCTATAACAAAGACAAAGGCACAGCTGAGTAGAGTAATGGCTGTGGGGGAAACAGGGAGAGAAAATGCTTTGCTGTCTTATTTAAAGCTTGATTCATAAAAATTTTGAGACTAGAAACAAATCCAGACAGCTAAGAGATTCGACACCCTTGTAGGTTTTCTTTCTGCCTCTGTTTTCAAGGCAGCAATGTTGCCAGTTGTATGTGGTACTGACTTTTCCCAATGCTGCTGACAGTCCAAAGCCTTTTAATACTGTCATTACTGTGTATTTGAAATCTCCAAACTGTGAGCATGATATTAAACCCAGAATGCCTTAAGTTGTTTCAGTTCAGGAGACCATCAGGGCTTGATAAAGCTGCCATGATGTACTCATGTCTGCAGGGCTCAGAAAAGATGTGAGCTGAGCCTTTGGGACAGAAAACGGTGCTGTACTCTCCTAGATTGTTGCTTACCTCTGAGCTGCCCCACGTTTTTTCTCCACTAGCCTTTCCTTTTTCCCCTGCCATAAAGGACTTGTAGGGGTTTACTGTGAACTATGTGGGCTTTTTGATGATATTCGTCATTTGAGAAGCTTTCAAAATGATGCATTTCACTCCTGACCATTTGCCTACTTGTGCTCCCTTGATATCTTTAAGAAAATAAGAAAGCTATCCTCACTTTTGCTGAGTTTCAAAGGCTCATCAAAGGCTCAGTGGCTCAGTTACCTTGCAATCACTTGAACAGCTCTCATTCATACCCTCTGCTAATCACTCAGTTATCAAGTCACTGTGCAGTGCTAATACTATTTTACTGGTATGCTCCCTGTGCTGCAGAACACTAACCAATGTCAGATAATATTATTTTTTTGGTCTTAAAACAGATTTGGTTTCATGTCTGATACCAGAACTATTGTATAATGGTATCTGCCAGTTGTGCTGCCTTCATTGCTCTGCTTTCCTTGCTGTTGCTTACGTACCTGTTCCTGTGCCAGCATGTTCTCAAAGTAAATGAATCAATTTTATTTTTTTAATGGATAATACCAGGGATCAAATGCAAAGATTAAAAAAAAAAAAAACAACCAAAAAGTAATCATTAATTTCAGATATCTTTTCTAATTCTTGTAGATCCTTATAGTGTCCATAAAATATCAACAAGTTTTAATAGCAACAGGCTTATTTATTCATTACTTTTTACTATGCTGTTTAGATATGCTTCTCCAAGAAGAGCAGTAGGGTGACAGAAAAAAAAATTGTGCAAAGAGTAATCATTGACCTTTGCCTATACAACCCTATCACAGTATTCCCCGCTCCTTCCCCTATAAGCACAAAGTGAGCCTCCATGTTAACTGGTTACTCTTTCTAATTAGGATGCCTTGAGCTGTTAGACTGAGGTATGACTGCTGGCTTTGAAGGGCTGTGATGCAACCTCAGTTGAAACTTGCCATTATTTTCAATGCAGTCTCTGAGAATTGTTTCCTCTTAACTGTTCTTCAGGTTGTAAACTGAGTTGTTTGTGTTTCAGACCAAGCAGATGAACCTTTCTGATACAGCACTGCTGTCTTAGCTGGCAATGTCTATTCCCTTAAATGCCAAAAATGGCTTTGTGAGATTAAAACTTCATTCTTGTGCCAAAGGGGTGTCCTTCCAGATCCTATGTGGAGTTTTGTAGATCAAAACTTCTAAAATCCCATCTCACAAAGTTTAAAACTGCATGCATTTCTGGTAGTTCAAACTGCAACTTCTTCCAGGACGTACATCAGATTCCAGTGTAATCCTGCCCTTCTATGACCTTCTTATAATATGAAATATGCAGGTTGCTTTCCTGGAAAGAGCAGGACTATTTACTTAACTCATTTAAAGAAAGTGCTTACTGGTTTATTTAACAGAGGAGATTGCAAATACATACTCACTAAAATTAAACAGGGAGAAAAGAGGAAGTTTACCAAGATCCAAGTGAAGCCTTTTGTGGGTGTAGTGTTTTTGCCTACAAAAAGAGTGAATTCTTCCCCCCTGCAACAAAATTAAAATTAGTCTTGCAATACATACATATATAAATAATCTAAGCAAAGGATTGAGAAGTCTAGATCTTTGCCAAATGTGATCTTGAGCACTCTGATAGAGAAGAAAATTGCTTTGGAGGCATTCAAAGGAAAGTCCTTGCATAGATTGTACTTTTCAATAGTGATAGAAAAATTCAGTGATGATTAAGCTGAACACACTGAGCTAAGAAGTTAGCTTGTTCTTTGTATGTGGTATGTGCACACACGTTCCATCTGTGTGGTTTAGCGTACTTATTAATATTGGATATGATGTGTGATATTAGATAACTCTGAAAACATTATTTCATTATATACTTCAGTGGCATTTCAGTGAATAATGATTGTGATTACACTGGGGTTAATTGGCATGATTGTGGTAATAAGGTTATTCTCTACTTGCTGTATAACTGCACTCCTGATTGAGATGAACAGCTGAAGTGATAAAAAACACCATAGGCAACATTTTTTAAATCTAAAGTAGGCACTCAGTGTGAAAAAGCAATGAAGATTTCTCTTACCTAATGTATTTCCAGCTTTTAATTCTAATCTTGCTTATTTATCAGGTTGAAGCTCTTAGTGAGCTTCTACACAATTTATCTGGGCTTTCAGCACTGGATGTGTCATTCTTTTAAATTCTAGTAATAAATTTATCTCAATTTTTATGTGAACCCTGAGGGAAAATCATAAATAAAAGATAATGATACATGGAAAAATATCTGATGGTGGGGATGTTGTGTGATATTCACCTCATCTTTCCTGTGAACTGTTTATTTCTCATTCATCCTGAAAAATCCATTATGCTTAGATAATCCACTGAAATCCTGGAATTACTGGAGGTGCAAAGTAGTAATTAGTATCAGCATGTTATTATATCTGGCCTCTTAGCCATCTGAAATGGGAGCAAACTTCACATTCCCCAGATCTGTGGATTTTCCTGAGATGAGATAAGCTTCAAATGCCAGGGAGAATAGAAGTAGCTATGGATCAGTACAGACAGAAGTTCAGCCACAAAATGTCTGAAGAAAAATAATTTTAAAACATTGTGAATGGGCCATATTCCCACAATGGGAGATGAAAGGCATGAGGAGCTGCTGCAAAGATAACTTTTCTAGGACCTGGGAGAGAGGTTTTGTATGCATTGCTGGTGTGCTGAAGTGTAAGTGGCATTCCAAGCATCCTGTTTCCTAGACTGCATTCACGAATAGATACAGTTCCGAGAAAAGTGATTTTGTTGAAACACTCAAGTGGCTGGTGCTTGGACACACAGTGACACATGCCTGCACTCAGACTTACCCAAGACCCTCATTTGTTAAACTACTTTAACAGATGTGATTCAATCATTTAAAGGTAGGCATGTTATTATGTGTTCATGAAAGATGTTTATAACAGGCTGTAGTGACCAAAGAGCTCAAATTTAAGGATAGTGCAAGGAGAACTTAGGATAAAAGTCCATCTCTAAGAGAAGAAAGGGATGGAAATTTCATTAACCTGAATATTTTTTTAAGGTCAGAAGAAGTTTCTGTTCTAGTGCACAGTAGGTAATAATCCTGTAGTGATAGAGCAAATGATGTCAGAGAGATGTTACTGTAATTCCTAGTAAATCTGTTTTGAATTAGAGCAAGAGAGCACAAGTAAGAATACAGGTCTTGATTTGATTAGGTGGAATTCAAACTGAATAAAGTCACAGCTTACATTAGATCATCACATGCATTTAGCCTTTGCCCTTCATAAAGGGGGAGGAATTTTGACAAAGATGGATGCTTCCTTAAACTCCAGATTTATTTGTCAAAGAAATACTTCATTGTGGTCACTCATTTTTGCTTTAGACTATACAGTTGGGAAAGGTATAATTCTCCACAGAAGTCTGACTGTGAGATCACTTAACCTAAGCAAAAACTGCAGCTAATAGTAGCAAAATTACTTGAGCAAAGAATCTAATAGCAGTAGCTGTGCTTCCTAATTAAGGGTAACAATAATTTATAAGGATCGAGAAGAAATGAAGAATCAGCTTCAGAGTTATTTTGTGAATGTGAATTGTGCTGTAGTTTCTGCAGGGAGAAGTGCCACTCACTGTTTATTTGCAGAACAAGAGTACGAGGCCTCCAGACTTCTATTTTTCAGCCTTTGCCATTTTTTTGTCTCCTCCTGCAATCTTGAATAAATGTCTAGGAAGCTGACCCAGTTCTCACTGAAGTTAGCATGATCTTTGTCACCATTTTCAGTGAGAGATGGATCAGGCTTTGGGCTTTGTCTCAACATCCCATCTTCACAGCAGGTCTTTTCATGTTTAGTGTTGAAGAGTCAAATCATAGCTCTAAGAAGAAAAAGGACATGGCATGTCAGAGAAAGCCTAATAAATCCCCAAGCTTCAGCCTGCAGGCATAAAGATGAAATTCACATCTCAAGTCTTTAGTCAAGAAAATTATATCTGAGCTAGTCACCCAAGTTCTCTGTCTAGTCAGTTCTTGCTGACCTCTGGACATGCCATCTCTTCTGTGCCTTTTACATGGTAAAACCTAGGTGACAAAGCTCTTCAAATCCCTATGAGGAACCTTTGCCTGGAACTGCTTTTCATGGCAGAAACTTGATTAACACAGAATAAGGCAAATAGGTTCTGCCTCTTTCCCCTGAAGCATATCTAAATATTCACTTAGAAACTACAGTGTCCAGGGTATGTCTTTTGTGTCTAGTGCAATAATGGTTTTGATCACCTGCCCTATTTCTCTAGCTCATGTTTCTCCTGATCTGTACAGCTAAACGTCTTTCTCTGGCTGATAGGCATGGTTCACAACACATTGGAGGTATTGGAGACAATTAACCTTGAAAACCTCCAAAATATAATAAACAGCTGTAACATACTGTTTGAGGGGAGATTGTTTTGGAAAAAAGTTGGCACCAGATTTGGGCCGTGAGCTGAGCTCTGCCTTGTAAGTGTAATTTCTAGGACTAGAGGGAAGCCTATGTGGAACCATTTTCTGCAGATGCACTTGGGTTGAAGTTATGCATCATTACCTTGATGCCTTAAAAATGCAGAGAGACATCAGTGAAAAGCATAAATACACATAAATGGTACATTTCATTTTTTTCTTTTAAAAAAAAAATTAAAGTAAGAAGGATGTTAAGATACCTGAGTGCTTCCAGAAGAAGGCAACAAACATGGTGAAAGAGCTGGAAAGAATATCCTGTGAGGGGCAGCTGAGAACACTGGAGAAAAAGGGGCTGAGGGGAAACCTTATCTCTCTCCACAGCTTCCTGGGGAGAGGAAGTGAACAGAGAGGTGCTGGTCTCTTCTTCCTGCTATCTAGGGACAGGATGCATGGGAATGGTCCATAGTTGTGCCAGGGGAGGTTTAGATTGGACACTAGGAAACATTTCTTTATCGAAATGGTGGTCAAACACTGCAGTAGTCTTCCTAGAGGGGTAGTTGATGTCCCAAGCCTGTCAGTGTTTAAGAGGGATTTTGTCAATGCTTTTAACAACATGCTTAACAACATAAAAGTACAAAGTGCTTCAAATAAATCAAATAAAGGTCTTGCTAACAAGAAAGTACACTCAGGATCAAAATGTATAAAGCAGGGAAGCAGTGCAACACTGTAGTACCAACTAGGATGAAGCTCTCAGGTCCAACTTAGCTTTAGGTCAGTACTTGCAGATAAATACATGCACATAGAGATATTTAGTATACATAGCAACTCGGATGTGACTGACATGCACTTGAAGCATACAAATAGAACAAAGTGCAGCAGGACCTCACAAAATAACCTCTAGCTTCTTGGGCCTGTGCTGTGTTCATTTCTCATCTGACAGCAGATGACAATCCCTTCATCAATATATCAAAATCTGAAGTTTAAGGTGAGTATAGTTAACTCACAAATATGTTTATCTGAAATGTATCTAAACCTCTTAAATCTGTAACAGTGAGCAGAAAATCTCTCGACACCAGCCCATCCTTCTAGAATGGCAGGGATAAAGCCACTGGTGTTTCTCCTGTCATAACCTGCACCTGTTTTCAAAATCCAGACACTCAGTGGATGAAGACAGAAAAAAGAGGCCAACAAAAGTTTCACCATCTTTAAAACGTGCTGTGTTCAGGGTTCTTGCGTATGACACATTTAAGCAAACATATCCAAAATTAAGTATGAATGCTTCAGGGAGAGTCACTGTATGCTGGCAGTGCCTGGCACAGCCCAGGGGAAATGCTGTGTGTGCCTCCTTCCATGTCCAGCCAGCTTCCTGTAGAAAATCCCCTTTCTTTTTGGAGAACCTTGTGCAAGATCAAGGAACTGCTGCAGGACCTCTACATCCTTGACTGTCTGTGCAGCTTGGTCAGAGCCTCTCTAGAGGCCAATCTCCACTCTTTTTTTGCCCCCAAGTCTATGGCTAAGCTTACACCCGTTTCACCATACATTGTATTTATATCTGACCACTGTACTGGTGAACTCACCTCATCTAGAGGTAATTATGTGCAGCACATGTTGGAGTCAGTTCACTTGTAATGGTTTTCAGCAGAGATGAACATAAGAGTAATAGGGACAAATGCAGCAAAACTTTTTTCCTACTGTATTTCAACAGAGGTGTTTGGTTCTTGAATCTGTGCCTTAAGCAGAGAGTGAATGCATTTAAAAGTATACAATTATTATATTTAAAAGCAGTGGACAGCCTCTCCCCAGGGAGCTAGACTGGTGTTTGAGCTGTTGTAGTGGTAATGTGTGAAAAATCCTGGAGTGGAGTAAAGTTTGAAAAACAGTGCTAGCTTTGGCAGTTGCTCCAAATACTATTGGAAAAGGATCATTCAAAAAGGATTCTGTTAAGTGAAACTGGGCCCCAATTCAGATCATATTAAATGGAACATTTTTTTTACAAATTCTCAGCTAAAGAACTTTCAAAAAAGTTATTATTCAAACATAACATTTTACCACTGTTAACTACCTAACCGTTATAGCAGTGGCCTCAAAGTGAAGGAATAAAAATTTATTATTGGTAACAAAACTGTCTAGAATATGTTTTTAACAGTCTAAAAAGAGAAATGCAAATACTGTATATTTATAGACAGCCCTCAAAACTGGAAAAATGAACAGTGAATGAGCTGTTTTCTTTCTGCTTTTTATAACTGGGAATATGTTCCTCCATTAAACACTTGGAGGCCAGTTTTCCATATCTGTATTGAATATTTTCTCAAGCAACAGCTATTGATTGCAGAAGGATATTATCTAAGCAAGAACAACATAACTTCAGTCATGGCTTTTATGTTTGACATAAATGCTCAGAATTACATGTGTGCCCAGTGTTCAGAGGTATTTTGTGTATATGTGTAAAGTTAATGCATTTTTAAACTGAGAGGGATTCTCAGTAAGATTTTGAAAAGGAAAGTGCTACAGTTCTGCTTCTATTGATGGGGAGGTTGAGGTTCAGTTCCCAGTGGGAGCAGTCTTAGGCCAACATCAAAAATTTCTGATGATCTCACCCAATACTGGAACTTCCCTTAAGGTAGTTTCATTGTCTCTCCTTCTTTTGGTGTTAAACTCCACAGAGCAATTGACTTCAAACTTAGTGAAGAAAGCTTTTCTATGACAGCAATGGCTGGATATATTTAGTTAGCTAAACATAGATATCCAGACCAGAGCTCCACGGCTGTGAAGAGGATTGGACTGCCTTTCCATTTTTTCTGTTATTTGTGAGACTCTCTGGTGCAATAGTTCAGTGATGTTTTCCAGAAACATAAAAGATGTAGAGGAAGGATGGACAGGCAGTTTGAAAGCTGAGATGAATTTGATGGAATTCATGTCTGTTTCTCCCCAGTCTGGCCTGTCTTGGGTACAGCACTTCGTTTCTGCATTCTTCACTCCCTATAAAGTAGGGTTAATATATCTAAAATCACAAGCAGGGTGGCTATGGGGCAAATCTACTCAAGATGGTTAAGAGTTGAAATTCCTACAGAACAGAGGGCAGGTTGTACCTCAGACCAACTGGAAATTATGCCCTTCAGAGCAATTTGAGCATTACATATTGGCAGCTGCAAGCTAATCAAATGAACCTTCTCCATTTAGAAATACGACACAGAACAGCAGATGAGAGGGAAAAGTGTAAAAGGAATTTTGAAGATACAGTCTTCTGAAGTTTTCTCACAATACCCAGTGGAAGCCAAATGTTTCTTGAGGCTGAGGCATCTCCGGCTAGCATGATCACATGCTGTAATGTGCTAGCCATTAGGAGGCCTTTGCAGTGAGCTTGTAGCCAAACGTCACTTGAGGCACCATAGGTTTCTGAGGTGGTTAGCCCCGCTTGCTTCATTACATTATCTTTGAGAAATTCTATGGGACTTAGAGATAAACAAGTGTGTAGTCCTGTTGCTGTGCCTGGCAAGACTAGGCTGGGGTGCTTTTTTTTCAAATATGAACTTATTTCATGTGTATTCAGGAATTAGTCTGTGTGGCTTTATGCATTCTCCTTTCACAGATGGTAGTGCAGTAGGAATTATCACTATTGTTTTAAAACTCTGGTAATCACTTGCTTTCATGCCTTTGAAAGTACTAACAGTCTGTTTCAGGATTTATTTGCCACTGTTCTACTACTCATGCTCTGTTTCTTTTTTTTCTTTTTTCCTTTTTTTTTTTTTCCTCTCTCTCTTTTTTTTTCCTGGTAGAATACATACACCAATGCAGACAAGCTTTTGGAGGCTGCAGAGCAGTTGGCTCAGACTGGGGAATGTGACCCTGAAGAGATCTATAAAGCAGCCCGGCATCTGGAAGTACGGATTCAGGACTTTGTCCGGAGGGTGGAACAGAGGAAACTTCTCTTGGACATGTCAGTCTCCTTCCATACCCACACCAAAGAGGTAAGATGTGCATGAGGGAATTTTTCTGTATAGTGTGGAGTGCTGCAAGAAGTTGGCTCTGAAAATTCAGATGACATGGAAAAGTAATCTTTACCACACAGGGCTGAACTCCACCTCAATTGTTGCATATGTCTAGCTGTTGTGAAGGGCAAACAAAATATGAATGAAACATATGAATTATAAAGTACACTAAAATATAGGGATAGCATATCTAACATATCAAGCAATGCTTAATTCACAACTGGAATGTATTATTAAAAATCAAGTATTGTCTTGTAAAGATGTGAGTTGATACTAACACATTAGGTATAAACATGCCAGCAGTGTGATACATATCTTCAGAGGCATTCAATTTGAATGCAAGGTTAATTAGTGTAGCTGTTATTATTAAGTGTTACTGGAAGTCTTACATTGTTTAGTGATGCACACTTCACTGCTCAAAATTATGGTTAAAGAGCAAATGGCCACATACTGGTACAGTAAATCAGTGAGGACCTGAACAAGCGCTGCTTAGTGTAATTGAAAAGTATCCAGAGATAAGGCTGCCTCACCAGAGATACAGTGGACAGGACATGAAATGGGAGGCCACTAGGGATGTAATTAAAGCATACTTCACATTTTTTGCAGACCAAAGACCATTCAGTGATGAGTGACTTTTAAATATAGGATTTCTTTGGAGAGAGATGGAATTAGTCTGAATAGTTGTTTTCATGCTCTGCAGCATCTGTTTGCAAAAGCACAGTTGATCAGAAATATGCTATAAGAGGCTGCAGACTTTGCCTGTGTTTATCGATTTACGTGTTACAAACAAGTTCTGTAGAGCAGGCTTCACACATTGGGGAGCTTCCTGAAATAGAAAGTGTATGCACATGTTTATACACTCACATATATATGAAAGATAGTTGGAATTGCTGTGTGTCCAGTATAGCTGTCAATACATGAAGAATTTCCTTTTACAAGCTGCTTCTGCAATCTACTGAAATCCAGTGACTTTAAGTTTGTGAATAGTACTGTTGTTTCCAGAGTAGCTCAAACACTTGTGGCTTGCTTGCCACAAGGGAAACTTAATTGGTTATTTCCTCAGTTAAATTTATTTCATAACAATTTCCTAATGTGATTAACCTTGCTTCACCTATAAAGGTGATGACTAGTAACAAAAAGATACGCATGACTCCAAGAAGTTAGAAGTATAATGTTTTTTGTCATCTAAATTTCTTCTGATAATTTCTGGTGCTGTGTAGCCTAATTTGGATTTGGGAACTAAGTCTTTCTTGTATGAAAAGGTTTGGGTTGTACTACATTATACTAATTTCTACCCCTATTCATCAAGAAGGGAACTTTCTGGCTCCACCCACCTGGTTTTGATGTGTCAAGTTTTGGTGTCTAGAAAATGTTTTTCCTTTTTAAACTATTAAATAAACTTTTTTGACAAAATCAGCGCTGTTTACTAGATATTGAGAGTAGATATTTGATGTTTACTTTGAGACAGATTTGTGCTGTGGTGCCTTTTTGGAAAGCTCAGTAAGTATTTGCTGTCAGTTTTAGGGGGATGCAGAATAGACAGGCTCCTGGTGCTTCTTTCCAGGGATACAGACAAGGGAACTGCAGCATAAAACTGGAACATCGGCAAAGTCAGGGTGGACTTATCAGTCCAGATTCATCAGAATGAATAACAGACAGAATGAATGGGTTGGGTGCAGAGAGGCTGCTAAACTTATTGCAGTCTCCAGCAGTGCCCATAGTTGGAGGATGCACACAGCCCCATTCCTCCTTTATTATTTATTTTATTTATTTATTTAGCCAAAGAAAAAGAAGTGAGGAAACCGCAATTTCAGTATTTGTCTGCCAGCTGTGTGGATACCCAACAGACAAAGTGAAGTAGCCACAGACTGCCAGGGGGCACCTGGTACAAAGGGCAAAGCATTACTGCATCCACTTCTGGTGTAAGACTGGTGTCCCACCATAAGGACATAGATCTATTGGAACGAGTCCTTAGGAGGACCACAAAGATGATCCAAGGGCTGGAGCACCTCTGCTCTGAGGAGAGGCTGAGGGAGCTGGGATTGTGCAGCCTGAAGAAAAGAAGAGTTCAGGGCAACCTTAAAGCTGCTTTCCAATACCTGAAGGGAACCTACAGGAAGTCTGGAGAGGGACTTTTTATAAGAGTGTCAAACTTTTATAAGAGTGATCCAAACCTAACATCTGGGAGTGTCTTGGGGTGAGGAGAAAGTACTTCGGCTGCTATTTTAGCTTGTTTAACATCTGACATATTTTGCATTTTTCTATAAGACATCAGTCACTAAATAATAACCTTTATTACTCATTTAATCCTTTGCAGTTCTTTAAAACCACTTCTTGAAGTATTAACAACTGTTTCTCTTATGTTATTGGAAATTAATAAACAGTTTCCTTCATTTTTTCTTGGCAATAAGACAAGAAACTATTGCTTACATGTATTTTTCATCTAAGTTTCCCAAATTCTCCTTATTTCTTGATATATTAATCTACTAAGACAGAACTGGTGAAAGGCAGAATTAAGTAGAAAGAATTGGTCTTACTGACATGCTTTTAATGGAAATATTCTAAATACTTTCCTGAAAAGAACCTGTCACTTCTGACAGTCTTCCTAGCACAGATGAATTGCATTTATGATGCAATAATTCCCAGGCATGGGATGAGTGCATTGACTGTGAACTTTTCAGTGCTTCACCTGCCCTCTGCCCACTTCTTCTCTTTCATCTCCACCTGTGACCACTCAGATTCGCATCACTGGAGACATTTTTAACAGCTTCCATTAAAAAAGTTATCTTGTCAAATAAATGTTTCCTTTTGTAATCTGCCTTATTGGAATTTATTCAGGAAAGCATATAGTGCTGAGTTTGGGAGTAATTTAAATCATGATATCCCATGAGCAATGAAAATTAAGAGTGGCTTTTTAATAGTACAGTTTGAATCACCACTCATTTCATGTGGAAGTATTATAAGATGATTTCTTCTGCTAAACACTGACTGATACTGTTAGACAGGGAAAGACTGTCAATTAGGCATAACAATAATTTTGATTACTGTTCGTTGTTGGGTTTTTTTGTTTTTTTAAGTTGCCTTACTTAAGAATACATGCATTGGTCTGAAATGATGACTTTCTGGTGCAGTAAAAACTTATTAGAGACATAAATTTAGAGCAGTGCCCTAAGTGATTGTTACTGACATAACTCAGGAGTAATGCAGTTGTCCTATTGCCATGCCTATAAAAGAGATGTGCATCCCACTATCCTACAGTATTCATTATGCTGGTTTAGTTGATAGCCAATATTTTCATATGCTTTTAAGCTAAGGCATTCCTGATGGTCTGAGCAGAAATCTAGTTCCTTGGGGATCAAATCCAATTATCTGTATGGCAGGGTAAAGTTATAAATCATTATCAGTGGGATAAATGCATTCAACAGAGCTGTACCCAAATAATTTCTCTCAGGATTAAATGTGATTGAATTCAGGTCCTTACTTTAGACCTGAATCAATTGCCTGGGACTTACCTGAGCTACAAAGGAATTTTGCAATTGCTTCATAGCTCTTTGGGGCCTGAAAATATGTTTTACCACCTTTACGTTTCTCATACCTCAGTGGTTTTCGGATAACCACCTTTGTGTTGATTTAAGTCCTGCAAGACAGCAGAAAAAAGCCAGAGGTATTTGTATAGTGCCCTGTGCTTTGTGGGTCCTTGGTTGGTCAGAAGAGCAATAGGATAAGGTGCTCGGTGCTTGCAGTTCCACATGGGGCCTGCCAGGTCTACTTGACCCATAGAATGGGGGGATGAGGATGCTCAGGAAATATTTAATGTTGAGAGAAATGAACTGCCAAACTCTTAACAAGTTCTTACTGAACATGTGCAAACCGGAAGTTGGCAGATGTCCTCCAAGTGACCAAATTTGGTCAGATTTTCACAGGGATGACATAATGTATATTCTTGACATCAAGGCTAAACCCTTCAAAATTTCAAATCCTTTCTTAAAAACGTGGAACTTCTCATGGAAACAGAACTAAGACTCCTTTCCTAACACAGTCAAAGGAAGTCCTTTTTACCCTTCCTCTCATTCTGGACCTTTTGCCTCAAAATTCATCAAGTTCAGCCTGAGGCTGATACCTAGTATGAAAAGTTTCACCCTGAACAGCTTGTCTGATAAGGCCATGAGAAAATGAAAGGAAAGTCCTGGACCATTAAGTGTCAAACAGCTTCCTATGTATCCCTAAATTCCCTGTGTTCAGCTGGTCACCTTGGTCACCCCATAGATATCAGTGGGGTTACTCAAGTGAGCCAGGGGAGTGGCTTTACCTGATCAGTAAGAGTATTTTACTGCAGTCACTGCTAATGTAATTTTACTTGAAAACCAAGGCCTGTGAAATTAAGTTCTCTCTGATTTGGTTGAGTATAATTATTTCAGTGTAGGTCACTAATTTTGAAAGAGCTTGGCCCCTACATTGTGGCAGAATTGCTGGAAAGCAGGGAGTAGGAATCTCATGGGGCTGCTGCTATTGACTCTTGTAAGAGGTGACCAAATGAATCAAAGTTAATAGTGAAGGAAACATGACAGTGGATCGTGGGTAAATTGTATGATTCTGTAATTCATTTTAAATTGATCTAGGATTCAGTGTTAATGCTACTGAACTTACTAATTTGTTGTTTGACTTTAACTGAGGTTTCAGATCACCTGTTACATAGTAGAGGCCAGTGCTGGAGGGGTTAACTGGTTTAACATTTCTGCTTGCTGACAACTTCTAGAAGTCCTTGAAAAGGTCTTGATCTCTGAAGATGTCTACTACAAAGAATTTGTCTTATACCCTTTTGCAGTACTCCTGTCCCAGACAGTGCTTTTGTTCCTTTTTTTTCATATTATGGACAGATTTGAAAAACAATGAAAGCATAAAACACCAAAATTAACCAAATAATCTCACTGCACATAAAATATTCCCTGACTGGCCTTCTCACATCCCAGCACGTCTCATGGTTCGAATGAAGAGCCACATGCCTTGTTCAACAGCTAGAAATTTTGTTCCTTCAAAAAGATAAAATGAACAGTTGAAATACATAAAAAACAGCATTAAAAATTGACTTTGCAAATTACTGCCTGTTCTCTCACTGCAGGGCTGTCAAATATCAAATGGTAAATTTATCCCTTTTAGAAGTACAAATGTTTTCTGGGAGCTGGATCAGTGTAGTTTGATGAGGAGAGTATTATAAGCAGAGAAATCACAAGACAAAGGGGAGGAAAAGGCAAATGCTTTTATAAGGGATTAAGAAAATGCTGGTTTGGGGAAAAAAAAAAAAAAAAAAAGTGCTTAGTTTGTAAACATTTTACTGTTCCCATCAGAGCTGTATTTGCAGGCAGAGCTGCACATACAGGTAACGTGTGCAGTCCTTTCCCTGGATGGCAGATTCCTAGGAGAAGACAGATATATTTCCAGTTTGCTGTTATCATTTTGATAACTGTGGCTGTAGAGAGGGCTCTTCTGATCTGAGAAGTGTTATTTTTGTGTGAGCTATGTAAAAGTTCACTTTTGGTTATCAGCAAACAATTACCATGAGGCAGCAAAATAAGAGCAAATCCCTTTCCAACTCCACAGCATAGACTAAGGTTTTTTGGCTTTGACCAAAAAGTAAACATTCTCCAGTCACTCATGTTGGTGGTTTCTTTGCAGAGTTAAATCTTGTCTCTAAAGCTACCAAAGATCTGGGACTGAGGAGCCAGGACAGCTGGGTGGTGTGGGGTGCCCCTCTCTCCTGTCGATTTGTTGTCTAGAAGTGATGTTTTTTTCATGAAGGATTAAGAAGATGGGAATGGAGAGAGCTGTGGTATTCTGGCAGCACATCCCGATCCTGAGCAGGGGAATTTGATGCAGGGCCAGACTGCTAGTGAGTAAAATTCTGCCATCTGTGATGGCAAAAAAAATTGAGACAGAATCAAGGTAATAAGAATAAAATCTTTTTAAAAGCAGCCATATAGACCAAGTCTTAGGAAGTCAAACCTGCAGCAGAGCAAAGGCAAGGCCATGGAAGAAGTATTTACTATCATTCTGCCATGTGTGAACCAAAGGATTCCTATATATTGTATATAAGCTCTCACTTTTCTATCCACATTTTTCAGGCCATTCTTCAGCATTTTAACTGACTGCTTGGCTTCACTCAAATATTATAAATGGCTTTTGAGGCCCCTTGCATGTGTTTTGCATGTTATGGAGACAGATCTCCATTCTGTATGCCTTGCACTCCAGATAATAGTCATTTGTGCTACAACTAGATGGGTCTTCTATGAGCATGTTTTAACTGGATGCATTAACTCTCATAAAGTACCCTTTTGTTAGTCATATTACAGCCCATTTTCCCAATTTCCTGATCTGAGCTCTCCCAGTTCCAGCTTCTACTGCTGTGTACAAAGGAAGCAGAGTGGGCAGCCAGTACCTGGGGAGATTTGTGTCCAGAGTATATTTTCATCAAATCCATACAGGAACACCCATGTAATTAACTCATTACTCAAAAGGCACATTCTTCTGTGCCTTAAGTAGATGCATGCAGTGGGGTCTAGACAACTGGTTTAAAATGGTTAGTGTCACTGTAGTGGTTCAAGGTGATGGATCTAATAAGACTTCTTGGTTGGAGAAAGGTCCCACAGTTTGTTTAAACCTTAGAACATTTCGGAATGACTCAGCTTTGTCACCAGTTATTTATTTCCAAGATTCCTAGGGTGCAATGAACAAAGATGCACAGAAGGACTGAAGCAGCAGATGAGGGTAAAACTGCAAGTGATGTATGGCCAATCATTGCAAAAAGCACAGAGGGTAGTGCATCTTCCATTTGAGAAGTAATTAAATGTTTATAACCAGTGAACAATTTAGGGGACAATGTAATGATACCTGCATTTATTTAAGTAAATTGATATATTTTGCAGGTACAGAAAACTGCTCCTGCACCAGATTGTGGTGTTGCACTGGTGAAAATCTGGGTGAATCTTTTGATATATGAAGAACTTCCTCAAGTATCATTATGATCAAGTATAGATTTTTTTTTATTTGCTTAGTACAATTACTGCTGTTAATTACATCCAGATTCATCATTAGAAATGACATTAAAATTTTACTAAAAGAACATATTTTTACCATTCATGATGGCAGCAGAAAGCAGCACAGAACACATACATCTAGTTCTTCAGTTATAAGCCAACTTTCTCTTCTAGAATGAATAGTCCCCAAATTACATTTACATGACCTTAGGCTGGGGATCTTCGTTCTCCCTGATGACATAAAACTCAAGTTATGTTTTCCTTGAAAGGAGATTATTCTGTGCTCTATCAATCTGGTCCATGCAGAACTTGGAAAAAGCATCAGATGCTTAGGCATTGCGAATCCTTTTGCCATAGGCAAGGTTACTAATTAAAAAGTGTCAGCCTAAAGAAGCAGCAGATGCAGCCCAACAAGGATGAATGTCAAGAAATTGGCAAGGAAAAAGGAAAAAGAAAGAAAGAGGTTAGGAAAAGATCCGATGTTTTGGGTTTTTTTTTCCTACAGAATGTTCCCTTTCTTTCCACTTGTCATTTGTTCCCCATGAGTTTGGTGGTATCTGAAAATACTATTTCTTGCAGCAGGATGTCTCTTTAGTTGTATCTTACCATTGAAGTCACATATTGTAACATTTCATATGTATTGTCTGGTCATAGCCTATCTTGTCACATTTTATCTGGAATGTTATCCTTGGATGACACTTTGTAGGTGGTGTGCAGTCATATTTCAGCACATGATTACATACCTTGGTTTATATGTCTCTGTTGACATTTCCATGGGTTCTTGAACATGACCAGAAAATGTTGAAACATGCTTCCAATTTGTAACAACAATCATTTCTTTCATCTGAAACAGCACTGGATGCATTCTACTTGTAAATAAACATCAGCTAATGAAGGTTTATTGTGCTGAAAAATTTTATTATCTCCACCATACTGGTGTGAGGAAATCAAGGTAGAAAAGGCAATTTCCTCAATGCTCTGCAGTGAAGCATTTGAACAGGTGCTTAAATGTAAGCACAGACTGAAGTCCTGCCATAAATTAATCTGAAATTAAGTCTGTAGTCTGTGTGACTTCCTAATGCATATTATGAAAAAGCTAAATGTTACTGTGCAGAATAGGTTCGTACAAGCCTGGAACAGCAGCAGAGAAAAATAAGGTTGATGGACATCTCTCTATGGAGCAATTCTGTTTGTGTATGGGTTTTTTTCTCAACCTGCTTTTGATTCTCTGCAAAGTGATGTTACAGCTTGTGGAGCAGAAGGGTGCAAATCAGATGGGAAAAGGGGGTCCTCATATTTTGCTGAATTCTTTTCCATTCTGCTCCAGCCTTCATTGCTGTGCTGGATGTTCACTTTACTGAGTTGGCATGAACATCGTGCTGGGGCCTGCTCTGCAGCACATGACACTTTTCTGACATAGTGAGGGGGTAAAATGTATACCTGGAAAGCTGCTTGTTGCTGTTAGCATCCTGGTTTTGAACAGCTAGCAAAAATGTTGTACCATGATAATTCTCATGGATTGACCCGGCAGGTTCTTTGCTTTTCACTGGTCTCATTAGTCAGTGTTTTTAACCTGTTTTTTAGGGGTTTGAAACTCATCTCTGGCATTTGCAAATAGCAGCATATAAACACCGTGGTTTTAGTGATTCTTTACAGGCGGGATTTTCTCAGCAATTTCTTTAAGTTTTAGATTTTGTTAAAGTGGTCCCCTGCTCTAAATCAGAAGAATTAATTTCTAGGTAACAGTCACAGATGTCCTCCAAAACTCCATAAAGTGGTCTCATTAAGTACTTAACTAAAGTGAGAAGTATTGTATCAGATGAAATACCTGGAAATAAAGAGCTGTATTGTCTCTTGGATGGAGGGAAACTGTCTATGGTTTATATCCAGGCAAGATGCAGAAATTGTTACAATGCCTCAGAGGTTCCAGACGCTCCCCCAAAAGAAGCAAGAGAGGAGGAATTCTTCTTTTTCACTGGGTTAGTAATCAGAAGATAAATGTTTTTCTTGTCTAAAGCCATGGTTACCTGGATAAATAAAGCTTCAGTTCTGGAGCCTCTGTAGATCTTGAGCATTAATGTTTTATGCGTAGGTATTTGCCTTGACTTCTGAGTAGCTGACAACTATGACATTTTTAGATATAGTTTGCATGAGTCAGATTTGTGGCTGGCTTTCTCTGATGGACTTAATTCTGGTTTTACCGCTAGCGTGTTAATGTTTCCATAACCAATTAATCATGCTCAAGCACAGAACAACCTGAAGGAGGCACAAAAAAAATATTTTTGTTATTCCTTCATTGTTTTCCAAGATTCTGTATCTTTGGATAGTACATGTTAAGTAATATAATGCAGAGATTATCTTCTTTTCTAGACACGTGCATCACTGGCAGGCAAGCTTTGTAAAAGTCACAACAGCTGGATGTGGAAATACTGTGTTAGTGTTTGAAACAGCTGCATGCGTCTACATGCATCCCCTGCAGAGGATAAAGTGATGTATTAGCAGTAATTTGGACTGTGTGTGTGAATGGGACAGATACTTACAAATTTTGCTTGTGCTAAGAATGAAAGAAAAAAGGCAGTTTCTCCAAATATTCGTTAAGATGTCCCATGTTATGTCAAAAATCCTTGAAACATTGCAACAGTTAATTTAATCTAAGATAGCTAGCTGTTCTGGGTAGGTCATGAATTAGGAAATGCACAAGGTGTCTGATGATTTGTGGTTTAAATAGTCAGTTTCTTTTAATTAGTTAAATAGTTGCATTGGAATTAGACATCAAACCCTAACGGGGACTGATGTTCCTGGCCTGTGAAAAAAAGAATTTGATTTCTCTTTTATGACTCTGACTCAGCTGTGGCATTCACAAGTGGGGCTTGGGAATAATTTATTTCAGGTCCTGATAGCTGTAGTACAATAAACTAGCAAGTTTTTGATTCAGGATCCTATTGTAAATTGTTCCTGAAAGATCTGCCTAATCTTATTAATACTGACTGATTCTTTGTATAAGGATTGCCCAGGGATTGGCAGAGGCTAAAGGATTAAAGGCCTCTAAGTCAAGGATGACCTAGATTCTGATAGATTTTATTATGCATATCCTTACAGTCAGAGGTCATTAGTGGAAACATCTGAAGCTAATATGAGTTAATATACTTGAGTGCTCTCAGAAATTAATGGGTGTTTTGGTTCCAGGTGAGTACAGTACAGTTTATGTTTAAGTATTTCAAAACTACTTTGATTTGGAAGCATACTCAAAAAGTGATTTAGGATCTTAAACATCCAGATCTTTTGTGTGCTGCTGAAATTTCAGTTCTTGAGACACTTGTGAAAACAGGTTTTCCTCTGAAGTCTCAGTCAGAGGGAAATTGATTGAAAGTTTCTTCTCTACCCTTTCTAACATGACATTTTCAAGAATATAGTAGATTCCTAACAATGAATCAAGCCCTCTATTTCACTTTCATTTTTGTAAAGGAAGTTCCCTGAGCTTTTTTTATCTTAAGTGAAAAAATTAAATATGAAGAACATCTAGAAATTTAAAAACTACTGGCTTTCCCAGCCTGGAACATAAGAATGATTTGTAGGCATAGCCATTTTTCTCTTCTGTATTTAAAAAGTGCTCTATTACTTAAAGATCTGATAAGCTGAGAAAATAAATGTTCCCAAAGAACCTGGTCCTTGTTTGTTATAGTCCAGCTGTCCCTACTGTTTGAGTGGGTGCAGGGACTAAATCAAACCCAAACTTTATGTATGTAACTCATGTACAAAGGCATTGCTGCATTTGCTTTTATGGTGGCTTTCCAAAGTTCAGCACCTGGACCCCAGGTCAGATAGGAAAATTCTCTCTATTTGGTCCTTTAAATATGTTTTTGTTCTTTTATTTATTTCACAAGCCTGGCTACTTGATTGTATTTGTTTCTTTTGTTAATACTTGCCTTTTTATGCCATGCCTTTCTCCTGAGAATGTGAAAATATGTAAACAAACTGAGCAAATATATTACATTTTTGGCCCAATGTAGGGGAGGCCATTGTGATTATGATATTGATGAATAAACAGAGGGATTTTCCCAAACTATTCAAAGCTGATTCTGACAGTCTAACCTTCAAATCAAACATATGCTTTAAAAGTTGTTTTTATAAGTGATTTATGGTCTGTCAAGCAAGGGCTTGGTAGTAGTGGTAGAGAGAGAGCACTGGGAATTGGGCTTTCCTTCTTCTGATATGAGCAACCATCAGCCAGGGTCTGATTTTTATCACTTGGTTTAGGTCAGGGTGATATCCTTGAAGTCAGTTGCATGCCTGTGGTGTAGCATTTAGTGACTGCCTTAGGTTTAGACCCTGATTGTGAGAAGCCTTTGCCAGCTGGCACTTAAAGCACATCCCTCTCCTCTTGTTTTACATGGACGTACGAAATTCTCAATCTCTGAAGAAATCCTGTAGGATGATGATCCTTGTGCTGAAGAGAAACATTTTTACCAGCTCTTTTGCCACCCCTACACAACGTCTGTTGTCTGCTTCTTATCTACTTGTAGCTCCCTTTGAGACAAACTGCTTTGCAGCTCCCTGGAAGGGCAGGCAGAAGCTGCTGTCTTCCCCGGAGCGGTGATGCAAAGGGATGTTTCCCATTCCTCTACCTCTCTGCTACCTTGCAGACTGTGCCAGCGGAATGTGGGTTAATGGGGCAGGCATGGCACAGAAAACAGTCTCTCTGGTGGAGTCATTAGGACTCGCTGGCAGACTGCCAGCTCAGTTGGTACAATTTTACACTCTTAGGAGTGAGCTTAAAGGGGAAAACCTCGATTCGCTTTAAGCCTCTGCAGCCAACAAGAGGCTGCTGGGGCTTGCCTGCCACTGTCCAGATCTCTGATGAACAGCTGGCTGGAAATTCTCATCTAAGCTCTTACTCACATGATCTGGTGGTGTTTTGAAATTGCTAGTCAAGGCTATTTAAAATTAATGGATCTCCATGGCATCAATTGGTGATATTGCTGTCTCCTGTGTTTAGATTTTCCTAAAGTTAAAAACCAGAGCCTGAGGTGCATTTTGAGGAGGGGGGGTAGTGGCAGTAACAACAACAACAACAGCAAAAAAACCACAAAGCCAGACCCTCCAAAAAACCTTCTCCCTGGGAAGGCACAGTTGAGCAGGCACAGCTAGACTTCAGGCAATACCATACACACATACCAAAGATCTGAGATCTGTTCTGCAACAGGCTTCAGCTGCATGTGAAATAAATAGCAGCTGACAGCACACAGCTCCTGAAAGGGTTAGTTTGGTTATCACAGCTGTAAGGCATTGTAATTTGTTACTTGTGTAGAGATTTAATCAGAATAATATAATATAATTATTTATTGTCACCTAAAAAAACTGAAAGGCAAATTAATTTGGGCTACAATTACATCATACTATATTTATTTTAGTCTATTGTTTTAAATGGTACTGCATCAACCAGCATCAATAACCAATGTATCTTTTTGTTTTTAGAAACTTTAGGTCATTTTTCATGTCAAACATGCAGCCCTAGTTAATGCTTACTGATCTGGAATTAGAGAGCAAAAGGGTTAAATCTCAATCCTTGTCTGATTTATATTTCCCTCCCCTCATTCCCAGCTGTGGACATGGATGGAAGATCTGCAGAAAGAGCTCTTAGAGGATGTCTGTGCTGACTCTGTGGATGCCGTTCAGGAGCTTATCAAACAGTTTCAGCAGCAGCAAACAGCCACCTTGGATGCCACCCTCAATGTTATTAAAGAAGGGGAGGACCTAATCCAGCAGCTCAGGTAAGCATCTACCTGGAGGACAGGTGTTGAGAAATCTGATGCATGTTGTGCTCTAGGGGTGCATAAATAAGGGCATGTAAGTTAGGATTGATAGAGTGTATTAATTCTTTGCTTGTTTATGATTCTTCAGATGCTTTGAGTATTTTATTGGAATTTCAAGGAGTGATTTGTGTGGACTAATTACAATAGTCTGTGGATCAGTGTGGGTTCCTGTTTGACAGAGAGATTATTTATAGGCACAGAGAAGGTAATTGAAACAAATGTGGTTTAGGTGAATATTTTTAGCTGGTATTTATAGAAGATTGTCAAATGGTGGTGATCTGAAACAATGTGATTTTTATGGTTAATCCTGATGCAGGAGAAGCATATTATTCTTAATAAAATATACACATGTCTAACAGTCTTCTCTCTTTTGTTTTGCATACAGCACCCGTCTGTTTATTTTTGTCCTCACGGAGTTTATTCATACCATAACTGCCAGTTATGCTTACATTATGAATTAAAACAGCTCATTTTATCTTATTTAAAATACATTAATAGACTGGCTTCAAGAACTTGGGGTTTTTTTTGATTTCTCACTCTGTAGGTGTAGTAGAATGAATGTTTGCAGAGTAAGTTTACACAAACCTTGTGTAAACCTCTCATTTGTTCTTACTTAAAGTGGTTCTCTGTGTCTTTAACTTAGTTGACAGCAGTGTTTTTCTGCCTTTTAGTGATGTTACTGATCTCAAAATCAAGTTTAATACATCGTTTGTTCTTTAGATCTTCATATTGTTACAGATAGCCCTTCTTTACATGTACTTAGTGTGTACATTCTATATACATATATAATATAGAAATCTGAGAGGTCTTCTGCATTTCACCAGAGACTGTCCCAGAGATTTATGACATCATCTTCACCCTAAGCTTTCATGATCTGGCTACATGGTCATGTGGGGGGAAAGAGGTGGTCTGGGTCCTGGCATGTGGAATTTTAGTTTTTTTTAATGTAAACTCAGTCAATTCTTAGATTAAGTCTTTGAAAAGTAAGGGTGGCCTCAGATTTGAGGCTTTTTTTGGAACTGGTATCATGCCTAAACATTAGTGAATCACCAAGGCAGGTTTTGTGACAGCTCTGTGTGACGAATAAATAGCATTGTTGGGGCCTGGCTGGTGAGCAAGGTGAAAAATCAAGAGCATGTGTGCAAAGTGATCCCCTGCTTCTGATAAAATCAATACGTTATCAGAACACAGGAAAGAAGAGCTGTCTGAAGGACAGCAGCCCCGAATGCACACAAAAAATTGCAGAACGTAACTGTCAAGACAATCTCTGATTCGAGTGTGGGTTTTGAGCACTCTGACCAACTGCAAAGGCTGTACTGTGATCCTGGACTCCTTCAAAAAGTGAAGCAGGCCTGTATAAGAAAAATGTCAAATGACATATATGTGTGACCACTCTAACATCTTTTGTGCCTGCTGGAAAAATTAAGCACAGATAAAGGAAAGGAGGAAAAATTGGAATTACTGCAGGGGTTTCTTAAGACAACATTGCATTCCTCAGTGTGGATCACCTGCCATGGGGAATAACTGAAGAGTGGAAATGCTACAACAATGAAGAGAATGAAATACACAACTCTTACCAAGCATGTAATAGCACAGGGTAAAAAAAAATTAATAGGACCTTGGAAAAGTTTAGGTTTCTTGTCCTTATCTCTGAGAGCACAGTTACTGCTTTAGAGCAGAGCACCTGTGTAATATCATTCTGTCTCTCCTCCAGGTCACTTAGGGAAGCTCAGCTGCCTGAACTGCTTGAATACAGTGCTTGGGACTACTCGTCCCAGAAGATCTTCAGAGCCTTAAGTGACTCTTTGAATCCAGAGTCCATGCCTACTGGGAATATAACAGGCCTGCCTTGCAATGCTGTACATATAAGAGTTTGCATTGGAAACACTTTTTTCACTCAGGAAAATATTGATAAGGAAGAGTGAAAAAAACTGCCCTTCCAAGAGTGATGCTGTGGGCAATATTTTTTCACATTTGTGAAAGGCAAAACAATGACTTGCTCCAGTGAGATGTGAAAGAACAGGAATGATAGGAGGGAGGAAAAAAAAAAAAAAAGACAATGAAGAGTTATGTATCTTGCTTTCTTTCCAGTAGTTCAGCATATGGGCTTTTGATGTTGATTATGTTTCACTTTTCCCAATTAAAAAAACTGAAAGTGGTTTCAGGAACAAAACATTAATTCTGAACAAACTCAACAGCCATACACTAAGCCCAATTTTATGTTTCTCAAAATTGATTTTATTGGGGTTTTTTTTTCAATAATTTCCATGAATTTTTATAAATTTAATTTACTACCTTTCTGAGCCTATTAAGGATCTCTTATAAATTATTTCCCAGAATTTCTCATCACTAGACAGAGCAAGAAATCTTATGGTGCCAGCATCAAATCTCAGAAATTTCTTGTGGAAGATGGTCTTATTTGGGGAGAGTGTGAAAAAGTACCAAATCATTGCACTTAATTTTTTTAATTGCATCAGCCACTGAAATGCAAGTGTGGCTTGATTTGAAGAGTGAACGGTTTAATGGAAAAAAATTCCTAAACCCTGTGTGTCTTTAGATATCATGAGAGATTATTCAGCACTAGTTCTGAATAATTCATTGAGTTATTTAGATAGTACATGAATAATAATGAAGACCTATTTTATGTGGTTTTATACAAGACAGGTGCTGACTGAAGGAAACAGAACTTGATTGAATGTGGCCTCAGATTCTCTCACCTTATCTTCATTCATCGTTCCTTTGTACAGTTGTAGTGTGGAGGCAGGGAGAGACCTTGTGTTAACCAAGAAGGTGAAAACACAACATTAACAAAGTCGAGCAAAAATTGTGTCACCTCTAGAGAGTAATAGTGGTGTAATATTTCCTTACAAGCAAGGGACATTGGTAGTATTTGCTTTATAATAATGCTGGAGTATCTGAAGTTCAGTGCATCAGACATAAAGTATTTGAGGAAAATGAGGTGTAACACATCCAAAGAACAAACTACTATGCAGTTAAGTCATCTGTAGTTTTGATTTTATTCCTAGACTTCAGATGTTGAAGGCAATTCAACATCTGTTCCTCCAAGACACATAAAGAAAACAAAATGGCATCTGTGTGTGTTGTCTGAGAACCTGAAAGTGTGTGTTAAACTTACCTGAAAGGACTCTGTGTGTCAGTGCCTGGTTTCAGTTTGAGGCATTTGAAAAGCTTATACTCCTTTTCCCAATTAGGCTTTCTGACAGTGTTCAGTTACCATTTAAGTTGGTTGTATATTGTTTTGATCTGACCCTATGTGATGATAATTTGCAAAGAACAAAGCACAAGTATTTCAGTCAAGTTCTGCAGAAAATTGCAAATGTTTTGCTAGATGTTCAGGGAAAGAAGATTCCACCCATAAAAGGGAGATGAAAACCTAAAAATTTGGAAAACCATAGCATTCTTTCACAGTGGGGAGTCTCTGCAGGTATCTCTCCTCAGCAGCCCAGGTTAGCTGGCCAAAAGAATGGCTCCCAGCCACGTACAGTCCCTGTGGGACACCACGGGTACCTGGCAGCAGTATCTGACATTCTGCTTGTCTTCCAATACTGTCAGCTGCTTTGCTTTGTTGGTGCATAAGCAGTGAATTATGTGCTGTTGGATTTGAAATGTCTCCCCCAGTGAGAAGTGGAAACTGAGAGGAAATATTGATGTTAAGACCTGCTGGCTTACCCACTTCACCCAAGCTTTCCTGCCAGTGCAGAGGTCTTTCCAACAGTGTATTTGGTGGAGTTTTCAGTTGGCTTCATATAAGTGTCCCAAATAGTGGAGCTGCTATATCATGCCTTTGAACAGTATGGACCAAGAAATCCATAGCATCTATGAAATGTTTTAGCTGGATTACTAAAACCAATTTTACTAAGCCAAGATTACTAAAACCAAGCTTCAGGGTTTTCTTTTTGTTTTTTGTTAAAGTTGAGGGACCTTTTGTGGCATAGTTGAGGATAAATTTCAATGCTTCGTGTCTGCAAAGGCTCCTTATCCATAAAATACCCACTGAAAATAAAAAACCAAAACTGAAGATGAAAGAGACTGTAGGTGAGCCTATTAGTGTAAGTGAGAGCACAACTAGAAAAGAAACTCAGGATTTTCCTATGTCTATGCTAAGACTTACTCCTCATAGAGCAAACTCCCCCTTGGTCCTAGCCCACCAGTTAAAGGGCTTTCTCCCTTCTACTTCATGTGTATGGAAGGTGTAGAAGGAGCAGTATCTGACCTTTCCAAGGCACGTCTCATTTCACTTACCCCAGGATAAGAAGGATAAGTCAGAATCCATCTTAGCATTTTAAAGATGTTTTGCTTCAGTGCTCTAGTCTGTATCTATCACTGTACTATGTGGTCCAGAGGAAATCAAGGCATACCTAACCCTTAGTGTGAAGTGCTGGTAATTCTGATTCAATTAGTCTGTAAGTAATAAAGCAAATGCAGGAAATTACTCGTGAAGGTCTAGGTGGCTAAAAAGCATCCCTGAGCTTGCTGTGCATCAGGCAGTGTGAGCATAGGCTGGAGCAGGTCACTCTGCAGGACCGAAGGGGATTGCCCAGACAGTCTCCTCAAGACAGCCATTGAAAGTGCTCTGTCTCCCCTCACCCCCCAAGCGTTTAAGGTCCCAGTGTCATGACAGGAGAAAGGATGATCCCCTGGTTCAAACTTTGTGCTGAGCTCAGGTGCTGCAGGATTTCTGCGAGGAGAAGATGTGACTGTTGCATACACCTTCCCTCAGCCCTTTGTGCTTGGGTTTGCTTCTCAGCAGCACGCAGAATCACAGATGTGTGATTCTTGCTCTTTTGCCTGCCTTAAAGCTCAGCTTTAACCACGCTCTCTGCCTTGCTACAGGGACTCTGCCGTTTCCAACAATAAGACTCCACACAATAGCTCCATCAGCCACATTGAATCTGTCCTCCAGCAGCTCGACGAGGCCCAAGTACAGATGGAAGAGCTCTTCCATGAGAGGAAGATTAAACTAGACATTTTCCTACAGCTCCGGATTTTTGAACAGTACACCATAGAGGTAAGAGCTGGCTGCATGATGGGAGAAAGGCAGAGTTGTGGGAAAGGGGGTGTGTATGAACACACTCTTTTAGGATACACCTGGAGCTGTTTGATTGTACTTAGCTGCTCAGTGAGGTAGAAAGTGTTACAACCAGTAAATTTGGTGTGCTGAAGCTAAAAACATGCTTTGGGACATACCATTAAAATCCACTAGAAAGGATTCCTGTCTGCTTTACTATGCTGACAATCTGCCTGCTTTGCAGAGAAGGTTTATAAGATGCCCCTGTTGCAATTCTTTATTGACACAAGTCACTCAGGGATTTGAAATTTCTGTGTCAGTTGTTAGTGAAGTTTGGCTCTTCAGATAGATACATAAATGCATACAAACAGATACATACTTGGCTTTAAACCACAAAGTGAAAAAAGCATGTGCATGAAAGTGTATTTTAAAGATGGGTTTTATGCATCACAGTGGATTTACTTAAAAAGGAAAGAGAAAAACAAAGGGGGAAAGTTAAAGTGTATTTTAATGGCCTCATGCAAAAAAAAAAAAAAAAAAAAAAAAAAAGGTTTCTGTTTTGCTATTTTGAAATCAAAAACACTAGATGGAAAACTCATCAAAACAATAATTAACGTATTCTTGGACAGAGGAACTTTAAATAGACTCTAGCTGATCTCTTTAATTACTTGCTACAATTCTGATAGGGCATGATGCAGATAGAATAACATGTAAATTAATTTTTTCTCAAAATCCACTAAGGTTTTGTGTCAGCAGTTACGGCCTTTCTGGGATGTGTTTCTCCTGCCAAATCCCACTGGTGCTTATTCAGCTCATGGAGCACTTTTTAGTGTTTTTGATGATATACTCCTAAAGGTATTGTTTGTAAATCCTAGGTAATCTCCAGGTGACTACTGGTAATTAATGAGAACCTTGGAATAGAATGCTGCATTATACTTTGAAAGTTTAAGACAAGGCATGATGAATTATAGTGGCCTAAAAGGCTGGAAACATGAGGGGTTAAGGTGTGTTGATCTATAA
Source organism: Phaethornis superciliosus (assembly GCA_023637945.1). Taxonomy (NCBI): domain Eukaryota; kingdom Metazoa; phylum Chordata; class Aves; order Apodiformes; family Trochilidae; genus Phaethornis; species Phaethornis superciliosus. The sequence continues at coordinate 28,765,154 of JAJQWJ010000007.1, forward strand.
TTGGATGCCAGAGACAGAAATCACTAAGCTTTCCTATTATGACTGCAGGGGTAGATGTTGTACTAAAGTGTTTTACAGTGCTGGTTATTTATGTAAATGGGATTTTTTTTCATTTTAGTTACCAGTTATATATATCTCTTCATGCTAGGAGACAGTATTCTTTGAGTCTATGTGTCTAGGTATAAATGGATGTGTTTCGTGTCATGTAACTTATTTTTCTGTGAGACCAGTGGTTGCCTTAAGAATTCTATATCCAAAGTTCAGGAGTTCATGCAATAGCTGTAGTATCTCCTATATTTAAATAGAAGATACTTTGATACAGGGATATGACAAATGTTGAGTAACTGATTCTTTTACTCTAGAGAGATAAATGGTGTGTGAATTGGGAATGTGTGTGTTTGTACAAATGTCACCCATGTTTTAAAAAATAAAGCAAAAATAAGTAAATAAGGAAAAACAGTGTGCTTCTAGAACACCTGAATATATCTGTAGGCAGCCTATGGTGAACCCATGTGAGTCATTCATTAAGATCTCAGCCTTTCTGTTTCACTACAGATTCTAGGTCTGAACCCAGAATTATGCTGATTTAAGTAAATATCTAAATAATAATACTAATAATATCAGTATTATTGTTTTAAAATTATTTTTCTTCATATATAGTCTTTTGACCAAAGATCTCCAAGGCCATTACCACCATGGTAACTTTACTGATGGGGCAACTGAGACAGAAGGGAATGATGTGACTTAACCTACTACTCTCTCTTTATATATATAGATCAACACACACACACACACGCACACATATACTATGTAGATCCCATCTGGTTTCTTTCTGCATGAATCCTACTTCTGTGTATTCACAGACACCTTTGGAGTGGCTGTGATACAGTAAAATATTAAAAATTGGAAATGTGCTTTAGAGTCTTCTAAAATCAGATTAGCTGGAAGGATTTTAAAGAAAATCATCACTTAGTTGTCACTGTAGATTTGCTATTTTTTGTCATAAGAACATCTGAATTCCCTCTGCAATATTAATATTTCAGGGAAATCTGAGAACATGTTTCATAAGGATTTTATGGGCAGATGATTTTGTTTAGAGAGCTCCCTCTTTTTTAAGAACGTTTTTTATTTTAGAACAATAATGACATTTAATTTATGACTTATTTAATTTATGACTGAACACATAATATAAAATATATCCAGGTCAGTATTTTAAGTTTTATTAAGTACATTTAGTGCCTAAGCAAGAAAAACAATTGGATTGATAATAAAAAGAAAAGAGATTCAAAAATAAACATTAAATTACACATTTATGCTATGCATTTCAAACAACACATGAATTGGCTCAAATTAACACAATAATCTTAGAAAATGGATTGCAGTCGGTTGCCTCACCTGTATAATAAAGAGTCTAAGTCAATAGGAAACCGCTATCAAGATTAACAAAATTATCTCATGCCACTTTTGAGAAGCAAAAGAGTTTTTCATCACCATAATTAAAAAACATGTAGTACTTCTGATGATTGATTGTTCCAAGCTTTTAAGGGAAAAAGATAATGAAATTTAAATGAGGAAATTAAGTATTTTTTCTACTAAAAACAAATAGCTTGAGCTAGGACTGGAAAGGTATTTAGGTTTTAATTTTCCATGATAGCCTAGATCCTGCATAGATTAAAAAAAGTGAAATAATGAGTACCAACATGATTGTCAAGTGAATTTCTCTCTTTCTAGTCTAGATAAGCCCCCTTCCATCTGTCCAAAGAGCAGTGCCATATTGAACACATCCACAGCAAACCCCTTTTACCTGCTGCAGTCATGTTAATCCCTGTCCTTCCTGCAGTCACACAGATCATCTACAAAAGTGGAATGTCTACCTCCCACCTTTTTCCTCTTTGCTGCTTCTGCCTTGTCATGCACTGAACTTCCCATTTTTTCCCCTCAAATCTGAGTTCTCACCCTTGTTTCTCAGGTTTTTCTGTTCCTGGAAATTCCTTATGATGGGAACCCTCTCCTGGGACCTCTGGCGGGGGGAAAAAAATCTCTCTAGTGGAAGAAATCTGCTTCCATCAGGTTTTTGGAAGGCTGTGCATTAGAGCTCAGCCTCAGAGAATAGTTACATCTCGTGTTGTCTCTTTCCATCCAGATTTGGAATCAAACATTTTCAGTTCCATTAATTTGCCCTGCTGCCCTCTTTCTCTCCTTTTTAACTAATAATGCAAACTGAAAGTATTTTTCAAACTTATAAATGGCAATGGAATAATTTGCCTTTTTAGTTTTATTTAGAAAGTGTCATTTGATCTTTGGAAACTCTCCTGCTTTTACTGTTGTCCAAATATACTGAATTCCATGCCACAGACCACATAACCCTTTCCTTTGGCACTCCTTCCTTTGCTTAAACTCTGCCCATCTGCTTTGTAGCACTCATGGGTTTAGAGCTTTTCAATAATCTCTTCTTGAGAGAGATTTGGAGTCCAGACAAACTTCAGAATTGATGATTACTGCACAAGCAACACTTACCTCCATCTATTTAAGCATCACCAGACCTCTTCTTGTACTTCAGTGAAATTTGCCAACCTTTGTTGTGTTTTGTCTTCAGGAAAAGTGTTTTACCTCTAGAGAAGCCACCTGCCTTTTTCTTTGGCAGTGCAGAGCAGCTGAATTCATCCAAAACTTCTAAGAACTTCTAAAGCCCCACCAGCAGCTTTTGTATTGTACTTGAGTAAAGGCAGATGTGAATTTGGATACAGATCCACAGGCACATGTGCTGCTTCTTTTTTTTTTTTCCTTAATCTCATTATATTGACTGATATTTACACTCTGGATTCTTGGGGTAAAGTGTGAAATACAAACTATGACAACACCTGGAAACAGGCATAACAGAAACATGAGAGAGCCAAGCTGTCCCTATGGGAGGCTATTCTGCCTTATGTTTTAAAACCATAAAATGACAACCCATTCTTTATTTAGGGAACATGTCTAACATTGGTGCTTGATATGTTTTATTCTTTTACCAAGATGGAATCATTAGAATTATTGGGCTTTCTGTATGCTGTACAGACTTGAGCTGTGTTCATGCAGGCATCCAAGTAATTCAGGAGATTTCATGCAGTGTTGCATATGGTAGCTGATCCACTACAAGGAAATAGGGGGGAAGACTCAAAGGACTATTAGAGGCAGGGCCAGCAGCACACTGAGCACATTGCACATGTAAAACACAGTCTTACACCAGAGTTATATCCTCAGTAAAAATCTTTCAAGTATGTTTTGTCCTTTTATTCAGCACTAGTCATCTAAAGGCATATTAACCACTATTTGAATGAATACTAATATACAGTAAATTGCTGAGTAAGTTCATAAGAATTTAATAGCAAAATGCACTGAGTTGCAACCCCTAACACAACTCCTGCCATCCAGAGTCTTTCTGCATATTTTTTTCTTTATAACTTTGGTAAAAAGATGAGAAAATTCATCTGGCATAAAACTCTGGCAACAGGAATGATCACAGCCAGTACCAGTCTGGCAACAGCTGTTGGTTACCTGCAAAGAAACGTCCCTCTCTCTTTCCCAGAGGTGCTCAGCTCCTTCCCTTGTGTTTGTTGTTTTGTTTCCTGTAGTGCACATGGATCTGTGCAATGCTAAACAGAGCTTATGCACTGTACTCTAAGAGCAAAGTGGTTCCTAGGCCAAGACATAGTCCTGAAGGGACTGTGGGGGTTCCCTCAGTACAATATAAATCTGTAATCTTGGATGCCATCTGTTATCTTTCAAAAAGTCCCATGATCACCAAAATTTTCACCTGCTGTGTATCTAATTTTCCACCACTGAATACCTCTGGCTCCATTTTATCTGCTAACTAAAATTATCAGCCTTAATTTCACATTTTTGCTCTTCTAGATGTTCACATCCATTCTTGAACATGACTTTAGAAGGGAAAAGAAGCCATCTTTCAGACAGTATTTTACTTCACTGTTATTTACAACACACTTGGGTTTTAGGTTTATAACTTAAGCAGAATCTTTCAGGTGAATTAGCTGTCTTTGCGGGGGTACAACATGTTTTATAGCCCCTCACTGACTTATAGCTCACATTCAGATGTGAGCTTCTTTATTGGAAATAAGACTTACAGGGATCTTGAGATATATTTGAAAGAAAGAAATTTCAGCCTTTTCTGTTCACAAGCTGGAATCCTATGTCTCATGCTCAGTGAGCTTTTGTTTTTCTTTTCCTTATACACTTAATTTTCAAACTGCTCATCACTTCATTTTAAGGGAAGTCAGGCACCCTGTCTCTTGGAGCTGAATTCCATTCTTTTTCTTGATATTTTCAGGATTCAGGAGTCAAAATCCCTGAAGCAGAAACATCACTGTGACAGCATTTTCATACTTCAGTGGCTCAGGTTCCCACAAAGGCAGTGTGGTATCTCTGTCTGTTTTTAAATAACAGGTGACAGTATTGTCACACTGCACAGTGTCAGCTCAAAGTGAGGCCTGAGAAGCAGGGACAGCAAACTTTATGCTTTTGTGGTCTGTTGAAATTACAGTTTCACTCACCCTTTCCCACCTACATCTCTTCTACCATTACCTTCAGTCTGCTTGTAAACCCACTTATAATGTCACATCCAGTCCTCTGCTTTTGCAGCCTGCTCTGAACACTGAAGCAGAGCAGAGTGTGACCACCCCTGGCATCCCTGGTGCCCAGACTCTGGTATGTGCCTTAGAGACCTGGTCTCTCCTACTGTATTATAACCCCTTTCTGTCTGTACTCACACTCCTGCAGCATCCAGGAGTCATAATTATCTTCATTGGTTCCTTCCACATCACATCTGACCTCTCATCTCATCCTCCCTCACTCTCTGTTTGTCCTAGATATACGGTTCCCACCTTTTTTCTCTTAAAATGAGGCAGATGATCCCTTTTCTTGATGCTGAGCTCTGCACAGATCTGCCCTGTGCCTGAGTGACTTTCTTCCTGTCCTGCCTCATCCCTAAGCTCTACCCACGCTTCTCACCTTTTCTCCTTCTCCTACTTGCACCACCATTTCTCTTGCAACCTGCCTCCTACATTTGCTTGTTCTTCCCAAGTGTCTTTACTCTTTTTCAGATCCCTCTTGTGAGCCCACTCTTTATGATGAGATCTTCTGCTCCAAAGATGGAGCTTTCTTTCCTTCCTCCTCACATGCCCTTCCCCAGCCCATGCTTAAAAATATCACCTCCTCTGTGATTAATTCACTACATAACATTTTTCTTTTGCTTGATTCCTCATTCCCTCCCTCCACCTCCTTCAATTGGCAAACAACCTTTTCTTGTTGGCATTAAACAAGATGACTTTAGGTGTCAAATGCTGAATTTAGGCCAAGTAAACAACACTCAAGGCTCAGAAGCACATTTTTAGAAAATCTCGGCAGCGACATAAAAAAAAAGAGATACTTAGGATTTAGGCATGAAATTTGTGCAGATGTACAGTTGCCTGCAGAGCAGCTGCTGCATCTGGGGTGGGCTTTTTGGCCTAATTCCCAAGCAGGATGCAATGTTGGTATGAGGTGGCTGGACTGCTATTGCTATTATTACTGCTGTTACTTTTCACCTGCATACCTCCTGTCTGTACCTCTCCTTTTTCTTCAGGATCAGAGGTGAACATGTCTCTCTCCCTTCAGTCATGTTATCTGCTGATGTTGCAACACAATAAACCCAGGAAACAGCAAAGGCAGCAGTATTGCAGCAGTGGGAGTTTAGGTATATTAAGTTGCTGCTTTAGGAGGATGCCTGCTTAAAGCATCTGTGGTCTAGACTGTGGTCACTGTGTCTGCATGAAACACAGACCTGGCTGACATAGTCTGTGTGGCTGTTAGAGCCTTGAGATAGTAGTGTGGAGCTCAGCAGAAACTCAGTACTTGTTGATGTGCTGAAGTGAACTCTTGTGCCTCCTCTGCTTCCCTGCTAAAGCTATTTCAGGTAGCTTGTTCAGTACCAGAAGTAGTTACCCTTCTATTGCCATGGCAGCAGGAGCATCTGTTTCAGGTGAAGGATGAAGAAATGTGCTTTCTAGGCTCTATTGGCTCATTGTCAACCAAAAGCTTTATCATGTATTTCTCTGTCATTAGTACTCTGGGGTCATTTGATCTTCCTTTAGTAATATGGAGCTATTTCTTGGCCACCAACTTTATATAATCTGAAAGGAAAGGAGTGTGGCTCCTTCTAAGGAGTCAACCAGAGTGTGGCTGACAATGAGGGACATGGGCAGCTCTTTATTGAGCAGTGTGGACACCTAAAGATAAATCTGCTGCTTTTACTAATGCAGACCTGTGCACTGCCACTGTTACTGCTCTCTATAGCCATTATGCTTTTGTACAATCTCATGCTGCAGAAGAACAGAGCAGAGCTCAGTGCTTCTCTTCCAGCAAAGCTGCTCTTCTTTCAGGGCATGTTAGGGATGCTGAGGTCCATTTAGAATCACAAACACTGGGAAATAAAGGGGATAAACAGAAGCAGTGCTGTCAATACTTCCTACAAAAAATCTAGCAGGTGAACAGGGTAAACTCTAATCAGTGATTCTGTTGGGTCTAAAGGAAATTAAACAATTTTGTGGCCAAGTGAGCCTCATATATGAGACAATTCATGATACAGGCTGAGTGCAGTTGGTCTTACCATAGTTTAGGAGATAGGACACTTTCATCTGATGCAGTCCAAGTCTCACCATACATGTCAACACCTGACACAATCTGAAAGCCTCTAAGGTTCTTTTTTAGATTTGAAAAATATACACCTGCCTAATTACAGCCTCTTCCTGAAGAAAAAACATAATTTTCCTATACCAAATTCAAAATGGTTAGGGAGTCAATTCAGATTCTGGAGCCACTTCCAAATGGTCTAGTTTGAAGTATGGAAACTGCTGGGGTTTTGAGGCATTGGCTGTACAGACAGAAAAAAATGTCTTAATAAGATCTGCAGAGCAGCATGATCTCTGGGATAGGGCACCAGATTGGAATTCAGAAAACCTGGGTTGTTATCACAGTTCTCTATTGCTTCTTTGCCTTCATGTGCTTTAGATTCCCTTTTAGCCATCTGTTTGTCTCAGTTACTCAAAGCAATGTACCCAACCTTCCTGTACATGCTTTGCCTGAGGAACTGGGGATGTTTCACCTCTCGCTGTGCCTGACTCCTTCTTCTCTTCCCCTTACCCAGCACATGGAATCATTGTCACTCCTTCATCAACCCCCACTCAGGGGCAACTTCCCTCCTTCTTTCTCCATTCCATTGGTGGCTCTTCTCCTGGCCTTAGAAGATCTAGCACGGGGCTAACAAACCCCACAGGACCTGCCCAGCTGGCCAGAGTGACTCAGGTGCAGTCTCAGCCCCTTTTCCCAGCCCTGGCAATGGGACGTGGAGGAGCATGGGTTGGCTTTGATTCCCACATTGTTTATCAGCTTGTGCCCTGAGTACCTGTACTGTCCTCATTAATTGGAACCACGGATTGGAGCTAGGGAGTGTGCCTTGCACTAGCTAATAGAACAGGTAGATATTTAGGTGTAGCTCTTCCTGTGTGGGGAACCTGGTGAAAGCCATCTGACAAAGTGATTGTCAGCAGCACTGGTTGCCTGGGAAAGAACTCCTTTTCTTGGGTGTTTGTAGATGCCTCTCTGCTGAAGACCTGTCTTGGACACACAGGCCTAAGGGGTAATAAGCAGGACAGTCAGAAACAGACATTTTGCTGTGCTTCAGTGGAAACTACACTGTAGATCAGACAATAAAAGTAATGCTGTGCAGTGTCCCTTCTGCATCCAAGTGATAAAGTTATGAAGACAAACAGTGCCACAGCAGAGAGTTCTACCCTGGCAGTTCTGTAGAAGTTCTGGATCTCAGTGTACTTGTGGGAACATCTGTTGATTCCTTCATCTGTCCATCTACAACGCCCCTGACAATTCAACTCTTAGAAAGATTTGTATTTTCCTGTCCTGGAGATGATGTCCATAGAGAAAGAGGGATGGAGAGATTTTGTTCTGATAAAAATCCCCTTGCCATGGCTGCAAGAGCAAACTAATAGAACACATTCTGTAATTATTTTATTTTTTTCTATTAACGTCACTTATAGATGCTTTTAGCCATCTTGAGTGCATGCTCATGGGAATGTTTGCAGGAAATTTGGAATTACTTTGTGAACACTTGCATAATTTCAAATGATCATGTCATAACAGCCTGACAATCAGTGCAATTAATTCAAGCAGACAATATTTTTAATGGTTTATAAAGAATAAAATTCCTCTAATTCACTTGTATCACATGCCTTTCCATTAACTTATATGAGCAGAAAGGTCTCTGCACTGAACTTTTAAGTGTTATCATCATGACTGTACGAACATCTGCTTATTGTGAATTCATTCCATTCCATTGTTTGTTGTTCGACTAAATCAATTGCCTCAGTTCTGATTACCGTTTGGTGAGGATCCACCTCTAAATGTAAATTTATCTAATAAAACTCTTCTCCAGTATCTAGTTTAATCATTTCTCCATAACTGTTAAATACGCCAGTAAGTCTGCACAGTTCAGGGACCTCAGCTACCATGTGTGAATGAATCAGAGGCTGCTGGAATCGGGAATGGGGCCAGAGAGACTGTAGAGATAGCTATTATTTAAAGGCAATTGAGTGGAATGGGTAATGGAACAAGCTGAAGAAAAATAAAAGCCCCTCAGGATGTTCACACTCTGCCTTTCACCCTGCAGCTCCAGGTTCTTGGAGGTTCTTTGTTGAGTAAATCTACTTTTCTGCTTCTCTCACAAAAAGAGCCTGAAAACTGTTTATGTTTTCCTTTTTAATGCAAAACTGTGTACTCCCATCCATCCTAATGTGAGAAGGGCTGAGAGTGGGTCTGTTTGGTTTGCTTTCGTTGGCTATAATGTTTGCTTTCTGGAAAGAAAAATGAATGAAAATTTTTTAATCTTAGCCACTTGAAAAATTAAACGTCTCAATGCACACAGGCAATGAAGAGCACTTTTAGTGAGAAACAAAAAATTTTTCACTACATCACATTTTGCACAAATATGAATTTAGGTACCTGGATTTAGCTGTCCTGGATCTAGTTACAAGGAATTCACCTTTGAGCTGGAATTAATGCATATAGCCTAACACTGTGCAGAACAGAATTCTAAAAAGTAATTGAAAATTTTAAATAAATGTATTATTTCATTTCCCATGTCTTCTCTCCATTATTCACTGTGACTACCACATTCCCTCTTTTTGGTCTGTAGTAGCAGAATGTAGGTTGAGGTGAGACTGTGCTGGTTGTGTGGAGGGTAGGTCTTGCTTTAATTGAACAGGCAAAGCCAGAGAAGAATTCTTATGCTGGTTGGCTACTTGTGGGATAAAATGTAAACTACTGAAGACACAGTAATTGAGATGCTAAAATTATCAGACTTAGTGTTATAATCAAGAGGGAAAGAAAGCAACAGAAGATTTTACATGTTCCCATGAGTTACTGGCAGGTAATACAGGTCTTTGCATAGAGCCAGGTACCCTTCATCATTCTGCTGGTGATTCACCTGGCCTGGAGTATGATGTGTCTGTGCTTCACTTTCCCCATCTGTAAAAGTGAATTATTTATATTCATTCACCTATATAAAATCTTTCAGATCCACAGAAGGAAAACCATACACAAGGCCTGTTACCAAGTCCACTGAAGACAACAGAAAGGCCCTTATAAAATATTGTGAGTCCCTGAAAGCACAGCACAGGACTCATTGTACAACTGCAATCGGTGATGTGAGGGTTAACTCACATATTCATAGTGAAGCAGCTATCTCTTGGAGGATTTTCTGTGAACAATGGGTAGCTACTTTTAGCAATGCACTCTATAGATAATAATTCTGAAAATGTATTAATTATCCCTGTTTTAGGACTTAATAGAAGCAGCTTAAAATTTCAGTTCTATGAAGACAGGATAAATAATATTTCCATCTGTAATATGTAACATAGAGTGAATTGCAAAACGTTTTTAGAAACATTGAGACCATTTTGGGATTATGTGGTCAAAGGTGATACAAATAATTTTGTAATTGTGTAAGCATTACTTCATTTAAACTTGAGTTTATTCAGAAACATTATCTCTACCATCCATGTGAATATATAGTAAATCTGTACTAACAGTGCTCTTTGGAACGTGTAAGGAAAAAAGAAGGTGTTAGATTTCTTGTTGGACCAATAATCTTTTCATGGACCCTCACCTAAGCAAAATGTTCAGCACGGTCATTCAGTGGACAGGATCCACAATGTACTGAGACTGTGGTTTGGAGGTTTGTGTGAAATGCTTTTGTGATCCAAACACAGTTAGAGAGTAAGATTTTTCTCATTGATCTTGTGTAAATACAGTGTCTGTCTTCTGCCCATTAAGGTAACAGCAGAATTAGATGCCTGGAATGAAGATCTGCTGAGACAAATGAATGATTTTAATACTGAAGACCTCACTCTGGCTGAGCAGCGTTTGCAGCGTCACACTGAGCGCAAGTTGGCCATGAACAACATGACCTTTGAAGTCATCCAGCAAGGGCAAGATTTACACCAATACATCATGGAGGTTCAGGCTTCAGGTAAGCAGCACAATTTCATCTCTATTTTACATCAGAAAAAAACCAAAACCAAACCAAACCAAAAACAAACACCACCAAGAAACCCCCAAAAATTAAAAAAGTGCATATCAAGCAAAAATACATACCAAATACATCATATTTTAACTTAAGTATGTGCAGTACCTGCCTCTCCACTCCCAGAGCTGTTCGCTATGCCACATTTCAGGGTACAGACATTCCTGAGGGAGAGACAGAGGAGTGAGGGCAGAAGGAAGCCAGTTATCTGTGAGCCCCCTGGGAAAGAATCAAAATATAACATCCTTGAATATAACTAGTCACGATATTAAACTCTTGTTTGCAGCTAGCTCTAGTTGGAAATATTTTGTGTAAAAAGGGAATATGATAAACCATACTGGAATTTTCCTTTCCAGTGTGCACTTGAAATGAAAGGTAGCAGCTTGGGTGTAAGAAAAAAAAAGCCTTTGGCATGTGCTTCTCAGTGACAGACTTGATCCATGTTGATAGGGAGTCTGATATTTTTATTCTGCTTCTCAGCAGTAGGATCCTGTTTCTAAGATATCCTATGAATCAGGATTTTTTTTAATCCTTCCATTTTGCATTTGGAAAAGGAATATCACAATTCAGATTAATCACCACATAAAGTCCAGAAATTAATGTTACTTGTGAAGTGTTTTAACCTTCTTAAATGTCTGGAAGGAGTGCTAAGCAACAGCAATTCCTGTTATTTCCCTCCCAATTTGCCCTTTCAAAATAGAAAGGATTTTTACTATTTTATTCTTTGGCAAACATTCTACCTCTAGGCACCCACCTTTGAAAAAATCTGGCATTATTCAGCTTGATTTGGCAAGCTTCGCTCAACAGAGGCTTAAGGATTGCCACAAGAGTATGTTGTGAACTAGACAAACCAGTGCATTTTGTGAACCATGTATGTGAGCTTCTATGAGACCTGGCCACACTCTGCCTGGCCCTGTGCTTCAGCTGCCTTGCTTTCTGGGATAGAAAACTTGTCCTAATAAATCAGTTAAGAGGCCTTCCCTCCCCCCCTCCCTCCCCAACACCCCCACCCCATCCTACAATCTTAATATCCATGGGAAGTGAAAAGTATGATCCAGGACAGAGCACAGTCAGAAGTCTGTGGGGGGGACAAAAATAAAATAAAATTCTGTGTTGATCAAGAAGTTAGAAACAACTTATTTTGGACTGCAGACAAAAGATTAGCAACTAAATGAAGTGACTTTTAAAATGTTTTTATAAGATTGTCTGAGATCACTTTCTATGAAGCCTACCCAATAAAAATTATGGCTCCTAAAGGCAAAGAAGCAGTAAGCCTCATGGGGAGGTAGGGTAACTGTAGTTAATCAAAGGTAATGGTTGTCTGCCACGCACAGAATGCTAAATGCTGGGAGAATGGCAAAATAAGGGAGAGAGATTTCTCTTGGGAGCTTACTATTTCTTATTTCAATAAAGGACAGTTATACTCCATAAAAAATTCATTTAATTTAACTTCCTCTTCCTGAATCCTATATAATAGTCATTCAGTGCATAAGTTAAGGGATCGTTGTTCTTACTGCCAGGGCTATTAACTTGCAGGGCTTCTGGGAAATCAGCTGCTATCACTGCTTCCTCATGTATGGTGTCACTACTTCTACAATCAAAGCTCAGCCGTATCCATAGAAAATAAAGCCAGAAAAAAATATGACTTTTTCAGGGATATTCTGCCTACCCAGCCCCTCTCAACTGACCAAGTTTCTTTCCATATAATTGCCTTTGAGCTTTATTCTTTTTATCATGTCACACAGTAAACTGATTCAATTTTGATATCTCTGGTGTTTGGCTTGGAGGTCTTTAAGCTGCTAAGTCTGTCACATAAAATTACATCCATTTTTTCCACGCATCATACCTTTTCACTTGGAAATCTTCTGCAGGTTGAAAAAGGAGGGTTTAGACATTTGTCCATGACTTTTGCACGTCAGATGCAGGTCTGGAGCAGTGATTCTTACCAGGCTGTGGGGTGTCTAAAAATTCCTGTGAACATTGTCACATTGGTACAACAAATCCAGTGGTCCTGTGATGGACCATAGCAGACTCTGTGTAGATTCACACTCAGGGCATTGGTGCATGCAGGGCATTTATGCAAGCTCAGTATTTCCAAAGTTCCATACAGCTCTGAGTTTTGTTCCTGTGATTCCCTCTACTGCTCCTGCACATGTAGCTGAGCCTGGTTGGGCTTAGGCTGTTTTCATGGGCTAATTACTCACATTCACTCTTATTTCATATAATTATTCTTCAAATGAATGTTTTTCTTTATTCAGGTGTAAGATCTGGGAGTCAGGTCATATTTCCAAAGCTGAAATTTTGCAGTAATTTCAAATTACCTTCATGTCTCACTGAAATCTTTGTCCCTCGGGAAACATATTTACATTTAGAGAATACTATAACAGTATTCTCAAGAAGACTGGACTTTTTAATGAGAAAGCACTTTGTATTTCAATGAGCTTATCTTCTGTTTTTTCCAGTTTGGTTGTAGCTGTACTACTGATAGCAAAGATAAATATATGGGCAAATGGTCTCAAAAATTAATCTTGAGTTTTGAGTGTCTAACTTGATAAGTTCAAAGGGCCTGGTGTTTCCAAAAGTGGCAGCTTGGACATTTCTGAGAAATTTATTTCCTATGGAAAGTTTAGGAGCATAATTCAGCAGTGATTTAATACTTCAGCCTGAGCTGCTGTCATGATGTATTCATGTAATCCATTAACATATGTGCCTTGTCATTCTGCTTCTAGATACTGGAAGTAGTTACACTCTAATAGGTTATTAATTGCATGGATTTATTTCATTATGATCGTCAAAATTCCATTGTCAGTTTAACAGTCATAATAAGCAACATGATTAGGAGTCAGTCATATTTTACAGAGCTACCTTTTTATGTACCTTTTTATGTCTTAGAAGCAAATTGTCTAAGACAAGCTGGAAATTCTCTGCAAATCTGATGCTGGGGAAATTTATGCAATCCCTACCTATTATGTGGAAAATTCAAAAGTCCCTATGAATGTTATTGCCCAGCTAACATCATTCACATCTTTTCCTAAACAATTGCATTGTTTAAAAGGGAAATGCTAAGTTGTTCCACTGTTTCTTATGTCATTTATATCTCGTTATAACTACAGGTTGTATTGCAAGAAAGAGGATACTAAACTTTCCCCAGGAGTTTAATAGTTCAGCTGAAGGACAGGTTCAAAGCAGTTTCAAAACAGATTTGTACAGGTTAAAAATCATACACTGAATAGTAACTAGCATTAGCTCATATGTAACTAATGAATGTTTTGAAGGTGCCAGTTAGTTTGGCTTCGTAGTCTTTTCTCTAAAATTGTTTTAAAACATTTTCAGTTCATTATCCTTCACTTACTGTGTGCTGCGCTGGCTGAGATGTTAGAAAAAAAGGGCAACCTAGTTCATTTTATCAGAAAATCAGCTGTGCTTTTCTATCTATCCAACCACAATATAAAGATAATATGTATGAAATTATTCTGAAAACAAGGCTTTCTATTTGGCAAAACAGTCTTTGAGAAGATTAAGTCCTCTCACCACATGTGCTGGTACAGTAGGTACACGACAAGTGAGAAAGGGCAGATCATTCATCATGGGAAGTGGAGGCTGCCCTTGGATAGCATCCCAAGCAGTTCATGGGTTGCTGCTGATGAGTTAGGACAATGAAAAACCACACCAGCTGAGTGTGCATGAAGGAAAACTGAGCCTTTAATATCAGCTGGGTGTGATGAAGTCAAGCATACAAAAAGCCATCAGGTCCTGAGGATACAGGAACCATATGCAGGCTAATTGCAGCAACAATGCCTGGTGCCTGGCAATTGAAAGGAGCTTCACTCCCAAGAACAAAAACACATATTAAGCTTCCAGTTCTGAATGGGAACCCAAGGGCCACTCCACTTTATTTGATAATGAAGATTATGTTTAATATTGACTGGGGAAATAAATACAAGCCAGTGATTTGCATTCTCATGTACTTTTTCAGATAAAACCAGAAACCAGGAAAAAGAGGATAGGGTCAATCATAAGGTCACATTTATTTTGTGTACTGTCCTCTGTGGAGATCACTATGAGAGAGAAGAAACATGCAAATCTCTGGGGAGGATAAAAGGGGAAGAATAAGCATCTTGCTGAACATTTGAGGGTTTTTAAATAGTGTCCGAGCCTTTTGTACAGTAGCTTTTAATTAACACACTTTTTAAAAAGTGTCCTATTATTCCATGAAATCAAATGGCTTCAGAGGAAAGAGTAGTATTTTCTCAGCATTACTGCAATCTGATTTTTATACTAAGTTCCTGATCCTTGTTGCTTGAAGGCCAATGGCAAAATTCCAGTAGACCTTGATAAGGGAAGAGTCAGGCCTTTCTTAGTTTGTAATAACAGGGATTACAGGAGCATGAGATGACATCATATTTCCTCCAGGCCAAACTTTCACAATTACACTGGTAATGTACCCAGCAATGCTATCTTAATAAAGAAGGAAGATGTGAAGCTCTGGGTTGTATTTCACGTAACCAGTTACAAGGCTCATAGGGTCATAAGCGAATTCAGGAGCTAGGAAGGGACTCAGGGGGCCTCTATTTTAGCTTCTTGATCAAATCCAGGTCTGTTGTGAAATCAGACCAAGTTTATCAATTTCATGCAGGGTGCAAAGCATGGGGAGTGTCGTTCCAAGCCACTGGGTGAACCTCAGTCTGTGGAATAATTCTGAATGAACTATAGGTTGGTTTAAACTAAATTGTTACTACTGATCCCCTAACGTGCCCAGATGGGAAAAAGGTTTGCACTATGGAGTTCCATGAACGTGCAGCACCACTGTAGATCTGATGACTAAAGTTTACTTTCTTCATTTCACTTTTTTGTTTTCTTCCTTATCTTTTTTCTCCTCTAAATTGTCTTCAACATGCTTTTCCAAAGTATCAGTTAAGAAATTCCTGAAAGAAAGAGAGGGGGTTTCTGTGTTGTTTTTTTTGTTTTGTTTTTTTTAAAATTTAATTTTCATGCAAATTTTTGAGCAAGGCTGGGGTTAATCATGTCCTGCTGCTGATGAGTAAGATAAGCAATAATCACCAGAGAAACACGACTTAATTGAAAACTGTAGTGATGAGGAAGACGAAGCTGAGAAAGACAGATATTAAATGTGAGAGACTTTAGTGAGAAGGAGTTACTCAGCGAGTTGCAAAACAATGTGGCAGATGGCAAAAAATTTTGAACCTTATATTTGTGCAACAACTGGACTTTCAAATAAATGCAATGATCTCTCTGCATGTTGCAGGAATTGAGCTGATCTGTGAAAAAGACATTGATCTTGCAACACAGGTTCAAGAACTTCTGGAATTCCTTCATGAGAAACAGCATGAGCTGGAGCTTAATGCTGACCAAACCCACAAGAGGTTAGAGCAGTGCCTACAACTCCGTCACCTACAGGCTGAAGTCAAGCAGGTGAGAGTTTTAACCACACACAAGGGTCTTAAATATATTTTCAGCCATTACATAAATGAAAACTGCTTTACTACCTTCTGCCAAGTCAACATAACTTTAGGTAGAATATCTTAATTCCAGTTTCCTTATCAGTAGACATACTGATTTGCTGACAAATTGCAGCATGACCCTTTACAAATAACAAAGGGCTCTGTTCCCTTGTGTGCATATATTTGGTTTCATGAAAAGTTATGGGATGTCTACGTGGAGCTGACCCCAGAATTTCTCAACTGGAGAACAAGCTTCAATCTCCATGTGTTCTGGGAATATAATGGTTTCATTTGGATTCCATACTTGAGCTGTTGTGGAGAACTGGCCCAAAGCAAAGGAGATCTGAGCTGAGGTCTAAAGGTGACATTACAGTAGTTTCACCTTTTAGTTGATTGCTATACATTTGTTGACCTGCAGGAATCTTTAACATCTGCATGAGAGAAAAAATTCTGCCTGTGGTTTCTAGATCCCAGGATGTGTTGAGCCATCTTGGTATTGTTACATTGCCTTTCTTCTAGATTTTCTCCTAACATAGGCAGTCATGTTCTTCCCCTCTTAGATTTACCCTGAGATTTAATTTGAATGCCTCTCATTTCTTTGTTTTCCTGTGCTACACAAAATTATACTACACTTCTTCCTTTCTAATCCATAGTTGGCTTCAGATGCTGGCTTCACATGGCTGGCCAGAAAGCATGTCTGTCTTTCAAAGGAAGCCTTAGTTTTGCTAGGAAAACAGGAACTTTTTTTTTCAGACATCTGGAATATTCAGTTTTCTATTTTACCAGTACAGATGGCAGAATTGTGGGGTTTTTTTCTACAAATACTACAAACTGTTTGTGAAAAACATGTGCTTCAAAAGTAAATATTTGAATGACACTTCAACTTAATTATTTTACAGCTGGTGGTGAAAAACTCCATCATTCTCAGACCATTCCCAAGCTAGAAGCTGGCAGCTCCACTAGCAGTGCAAAAATTTTCTTTCAAAGCCCACTTTAATGTGAATATTTTGCAGCCGTAAATGAAACGAGCATAGGAACTCTCCTCAGTTTTTATTTTGAAAATGTTTGGATAATAATTTCGGATCTGTGATAATTGAGGGCTCCAGAAGTTCTAGAGCTCTATAGACTGCTTTGGCTTTCTTCAGGAAAAAAAAAAAAAAAAAAAAAAAAAGACTGTGATACTAATAATCACAGCCTTCATGTGATTATGATGTGTATCTTAATTCCATAGGTTTCCAAAGCTTACTGCACACAACTTAGATAAGCTAGAGTTTGTTGCAGTAGATTTATGATGAAGTAGAGCTATTAATTTATGCTAGAAAATGAATGGCAGTAATATGTGTAGCAGAAATGCTAACAGTCAGGTTGCAGTTGATCAGCCCTGTTGCTGCTCCTGGAGTCATACAGGAGCAGTGCAGCACTGTCTGCCACGGGTACCCTGATCAGTTATCTGCTGGACTTTTAACTATTTCACAAACCAAAATCTAACCCAAAGAAGTTGTTTTCAGACTCAGCTATCTAACCCTTACTGTGAGAGGAGAACAGCTGCACTGATTTAGTATTTCCTTAATGGAACTTGGGACCATCAGAGACTTCCTTTCTATGTGACCTTTCAGCAAACCAGTAGTAAAGCATTACTGTATTTGCTCAGCTGACTGCTAGGGACTCTTTTGCTTATTAACCTATAAATTACCACAGCTACAGTTTCCTTTAGAAAGAGGCAAGGTAAAATGTATCTGTGCTCTATTGGTTTGGTTTCCTGTAGATGACTCATGTTGCCAAACCTTTAGTGAAATTGGAAAATAAATTGATTTTGGCTCGTAATTTATCTCCAGTCTGATTCAGATTCCATTCACTTTCATTTTAGTGCATCTGAGAGGATAGATGATCTCATTACCACATTGCTCTCACTCTTGTGAATCAGTTCAGCTATGGCTGCTGCAGGACACCTACTGTGGTTGTGGTTAAGTTCTGCTGACACAGTAAAATTGGTCAAGGCTGCTACATGTACATGTGTTTGCATTTTGATATAATGTCTCATGGAAATACAAAGTCTTTTGACTTTGTCTCTATCTATTTAAGTCTCATTTACCAGGGATTTCTGGTTTATATCATATGCACCAAGGGTTTGAATGCCAAGACAATGAATAGACGTTTGAGGCCATTAAAGCGAAACATTTCCAAATGAGATGTTCTGTGAACTGCATTAGAGTGGAAATAGTACAGATCAGGGATTCACGAGCTCTTTGTTATTAAGAAAGATTCTGCCTAAGACTGATTTCCCCTCACTGGATCCCACATTTCCAACAGAAACTACAGACCTTGGATTGCTTAAATAAAAGTAATAGCAGAATAGCGTTGTGGAGATCAGTTTAAAAACAAACTTTCTAATGCCGTGCTTGCAGATGTTTGGCTTCCCTATCCCCTTATCTTATCTTTGCATGTTTTGTTTCTTTTTTGGTATGCGTTTGACTTGACCTGATTTGCTCACAGATATCTTCACAGGGTCCCACTAGACTTATTTTCCAAGTTGTTTCAAAGTGTATGTATTTCTTCTCATGTGCCTGGTACCCATCCACTTTTACTGTTTGGCATTAGATTAGCTTCCAAATGAATATGCCCAGAGGATGATGGGAATCAGTAATTTAAAAGACACTGAATACATTTTTTTTTTTTTCAAAATTGACTGTCACAGACCTTTCCAAAGCCTGATGCAGTTTTGAACATGGCTAAAATTACCAGAAGCTGTCCTTGCTGGTGGTTATGTCTGTGGTAGTAAGAGGCTCCCAGAGAAGCTGTAAAGGCTCTGGAGATGTAGAAGATCCACTTAGATTATTTTGCCTTTTAAACTTAAGCATCTTAAACTTAAACTTAACAACTTTAAACTTAAACATCCAGTTTCACTTAAAGGGTATCATTAGCAAAGTGTAGGTCGTTTTTATATACGTTAAGGAAGAGATTGTGACTAAACTAAACCAACAGGCAGAAACAATACGTGGTGCAGAGCTCTTGTTCCTTAAGGCAGGCTGCATAAGAGGTGCCTCACTTCAAATTTTTCCTGTAGTATCTGATTCAGTGCACATTGAAGATGATAGATTTTCCACATATGAATTTCAGAAGAATTTGGTACTAAATGTTCTTCAAGGTCACTTCCAACCCAAATAATTCTGTGGTTCTGATTTAATTGCAGAGGAGCCATATATAGAAATATCCTGTTTATGCAAATTGAAGTCAGGGATGGGAGTTGTATCAGAACTGTAGTGGTTACCCCATTAGACAACCTATGCAGTGGAATTGTTCTCCAGTGGCAAGTGGTTTCTCTTGAAGATACTGTCAGTGAGTTTCTGCTTCCCCATTTAAAAAAAAAAAACAGCTAGGCTTTTTAAGAGAATCTTTGTAGATGTATTTAATTCCATAATTATTTAATTACTGTTTCTACAAAGCTGATAAAATCTGTAACTTGTAGGAAATGTCTGTATAAAGCCCACTCTTACTGTTGCTGATAATAGTAAATGTATTAATATAGGAAACAGTTGGAGAATCAGGTTGGTGTGTTAGCAGCTTCTATGGGTATTTTAACAAAAAGTTATTAAGCATTATGTAAGTAGGAGTCAGTTTGTGAGCAAGATTCATGAACCATAATGAGTAAATAATCTCTTCCAACCATTTCACAGTCTGTTTCCAAACCAGTGACGTGATGAAAGGCTCTGCAGCTGATGGGGTTTTGCACTTAGAATTAAGAAGGTTTGGGTATGCAACAGAAATTTTTTTCTTACTATATGTAAATGATACACAAAAGAAGAGGAAGCAAACAGAGAGAAACATTGCTATGGGAAAAGCTGCTGCAATCTCAGATGAGGCTCTGGCATTCAAGTGTTGGGCTTCTAGAAGTAGAATGGGGTCATTATTCAAGTTCTAGTGTTTGGGTGCTCACTGGGCCTGAAATGGGGAGTGCAGGAGCCCCAGCAGTGAGCACCTGAACTCACACACTGGGGGAAGGAGTGGAGGACACAACTCAGGGCTGGCAGAAGCCTTGGTCAAGAGGAGTGCTGTAAGCATTGCTGACAAGATGTAGTCCATCAGAGCCTGACCTGAACTGCCTTTGCCCTGAATATTTTGGACTCAAGACAGTTGTACAGAGGGATGCACACACTGGAGGAAACGTGACTGCTTTTTTTTTTGTTTGTTTCTTCCCTCTTTCTCCTTACTCAACTTTGTTGCCTATGAGCTTTTCATGAATCAAGTTTCTAAGACTGAGTTTGCCAGTGATTCAGGTTTTGAAAATTTCACCTCAAATGAAAGCTTTTCCCAAAAGGACTCTGTCTCCCCTGATTATACCATTTAACAAGAAAAAGAGAAATATAAAATCTAAGCTTCTGCCTTTTTAGCATGCCTACTTAGTATTTCTATGCTCTGAATGGCCCAAGCCAGCAGATATCACAGTGTATAAAATGTGAAAGCTTGTCATGCTTCATGATGTCCTCTCTTGAAGTCTTTCCAGATGCAGAGATCCTTTGGTCAACTCCAGCTTTTTGTGCCATGTACTTGGTAATAATGTAGCTTTGTTGTCTGATGGATTATAGAAAATACCAGCCAAAAAGATTGCCATATGATAACCGGATTTGTTTTCATTTAAATCTTGGTTGCATTTCCCATAGGAGCAATAGCACCTGCTGCTGAAAGACAGGAAGCTTGACAAATGAAATCTCTTCCACTATTGTACTGAGCAGAATGTAATTTTCTACAAATTAGGGTCAGCTACATGTGTTAGATGGCTCCCCTTTCTTTCTCCTAGGGAAAACTCATTTTTCTGCCCTGCAGGGAAGTGAATAGCTGTAACTAGGGTGATACATGATGTTGGGTTAAAAACCAAAACAACAGAAAATCCTCATTTCTTTCAGACAATTTAATGGATCTTCTGGTGAAATCGATTGCACAAAAGGGAAATTACTATGTAGAATATTGCAGCAAAGTCAGTTTTTGAGCTTTGTAATTCACAAGATAAATTTAGAACAGTGATTGGGCAGTCAGGATTTCCTGTGGATCTGTGAACTGAATTCAGCTTTATTGCAATAATTTGACAGCCACACAGATAGAAAACAGGCTTTGAGACAGCACAGCAAAGAACTTGCTCATGTTCTAGGTGCTAATTTTCTGAACAGGTGTCTTAAAATAGCAGAAAATGTTGCTGCTTAAATTAATAAATTCAGGCTTGATAGATTAATTATATATATTTAGGATATGATTCTGCACTCATTACAACATGGGTTGCATGTCTAAAACTACTCCAAATATCCCTAATTAAAGGGAAAATACAAGAGCTATGATTACTTCCCAGCTCTGCATGCAGGTGGAAACACCAACTGCATCTTAAACTCCGTGTCAGATGAAACCAATTGAATATTTTCCCTCCCTAATGTGAAAGAAACACAAGCAAATGGAGCAGAATGGAGTTACAAGGTCCATGACTCCAGTTGGAAATTTGAAAGAATTCTTTGTGTTTCATTTCAAATTTCCCTCGTTACACTTTGGGGGTTCACTCTGTGATATATGCATAGGGAAACATTCATTCTTGTGATCAAACTTTGAAAATGAAAGCTCTTTCCTATCTGAATATCCCAGTAAATACTTCAGTAATTCAATTCTTCATACAATAACTTCTCCAATGCAATCTTCACCCTCAAAAAAAAAAAAAAAATTATGTCATAAAGTGCTTACCCTAGGATTTCTAGGAATCATTCATTCAGCCTGAGACCACAATGGGATAAGTACCTTTTTGCTAGCCAGGCTGAAGCATTTTCTAATCAATTACTGTGTAAACCTTTGCTCTGAAGCAACCTTTCTATAAAGACATCTTTTCTTTACAGGTGCTTGGCTGGATCAGGAATGGTGAATCAATGCTGAATGCAAGTCTTGTCAATGCAAGCTCCCTCTCCGAAGCTGAGCAGCTCCAGCGGGAGCATGAGCAGTTTCAGCTGGCCATAGAGGTAACACAGATAAGTTAATTCTTGTTTCTACTTCCCATGTGAGCATCATATGAAAAGTTATTTCTTCAGCATCAATTGTTACTTGCTCAAATGAAGGGAAGGAATAAAAACTTTAGAAAATTAATTTAATTGTTAAATTTGTAATGCAGCCAAAGGTTAGTAATGAAATAAATTATTTATCATTGGCACCTAATTCTTCTGCTGTCAGATATCAAGCTTTCCATTAATGAAAATTACACTGGAGTATCTCTTTGATAAAAAATTAAGAAGACTGAAATTCAAAAAGTGATCTCAAAATAAGTAAAATGTATAAAGTCAGCTTCTTCCCATATTCATGATTTCCAAATCATTGTGCTGCCTTCATTTATGAATATATTTGTTACTGGACAATGCTCTCATAGGAATTCTTTGTTTCATTCAGCTCTCTCTTTGTTGACAGCAGAAGAGACATTAATTCAAACCCATTTACTTTGAAGAAGAGGCAAGAGGGATTTTTAAGAATTGTATGCTAAACTGAGATTTTGCCCCTGATTGCCCAGGAGTAACACATCTTTGACTTGGCCCTTGAAAACTAATTTTGAGCCAACTCCTTTGGCTCTCTCATGGGCCCAGGACATGGCAGGATGAACAGCACCTCCCCTGAGCTTCTTTCCTTTGGATAAGAAGGCAGTGGAAGGCTATGGAATCCTCTGAGTAGGGCACTCCAGCTCAGTACATTATATATCTTGGTCATTATGAACAAACCCTGCATTCACAGAATGTGCTCACTCTGGTTGTGAGAAAAGGGGTCCATTGCTTTCTTCTCTTCCTGCTTAATAAAGTGTATATCCTTCCCAGGTTAATTAATTGTTAACTTTTTACAGAACAAAGAATGAGTAGGGAAGCCTCTTTCTGTGTTTTATACATATTTGAAAATAAGCAAAACGTAAACCAAATTTTACACTATGAAAGTGGTATTTCCATGATGGAGATTTGAAGAGATGACTGATTTAGGAGGGGAGGAAAGTTTGTTTATGTCTTCTGGTAAACTTAAATAAGTCAATGTGTATTATAGTGTTGCTAGTAATTACAGATTTTAAATCTCAGCTAATGACCTTTCTCAGTCCAGCTCCACTCACAGTAAGGAAGGAGCAGCTGCTGCAGCTTTTAAGGGAAAAGGAAGAAGTTTTCTATCAATTCTGTATGAGCTGGCTGGTACTGAGTTGTGCTGACCACATCTTGGCAGCTGTCACCAGACAGCAGTGGGGAACAAGACACCCACTGGCTGTGTTATCACAGCTTGCTGCCCTTGGGGAAGTGCTTGTGTTTGGTGGTAAATAGAAATCACAGAGGGAGAAGAGGGTTATGCCACAGCAAGGGGAAAAGAAGTTTTCAAAGGGAGGAATATTAAATATTTAAAGTGTTTAAAGCTCAATATGGGGAAGAGATCAGCAAAGCACACAGGGCAGACTGTTCTGTAAAGGCATGCTAGCTGTGGAACTGATTTTCAGTTGAAATCCTTTAAAGTCTATTTAAAACATGTATTATGACTTTAACATCAGTAAAGCAGCTGGATATTCAATTTAACGAGTTGTTCTTGAACATCTTCCTAAATGTTTCTGCCAGTTTGTTTTGTTGTTTGTTTTTTATTTTGCTGGTAGCTTTCTCTTGCATTGCATTATTCATCAGTGTATTACCAGCTGATTTCAAACTTCTTTCCAGGTTTGAGGATTAGTTCATAAAAGTATCACATGAGAATTTGTCAGCAGCAGTTACAAACGAGATGCAGAGCAGGAGTCTTTGGGAGATTTTTAGGACTTCTGCTCAGAAGATTAAAATTAAATATTGGACAAAGCAATGCCTGAGCAGTTACTCAGGAGGCTGTGAAGGGCTGGGGGCTATTTTACTCTCAGCAGCCCACAGAGCATGGTGTAACCACCACTTCAATACTTTGAAAGGTACTGGTGTAGGCTGGAGAATGGGACGGATAATTGAGTCCTGCTATGAAGTGGCTACTGAGTAAATTTGGTAACAGTAAAGAAACTGGCTTGATTCCCCCAGCTCTGCCCTTACAGATGGCACATTGTAGCTCTAATATGAGTAAGCTGGCTTTCAGAAGTGTGTCTTCTAGCTGCTGATATTTTTCATACAGTTCATGCCATTTGATAAGGCATCTTCACGTAGTCTGGTGCTGATGTTTTGTATCCTGCAGACAGGGCAACTGCACACCAGTAAAGCTGCTGACGCCAGTAAACTGGCTGGCGAGAGTCAAACTAGAGTCATTAGGCCCACAATTTGCCAGCTTTTTGGTGTTTGCTTTTGTATCTGCAGATGGTGTGGGATGCAGGCAGCACTGGGTACAGTCTGGATGGGGGCTCAGCACAAGAGCTGCCGGCCTTGGGGTTGTCAAAATGGATCCACTGGCAACCCCAGCCTGGGCTGTTGCCCAAGGGGCAGTCACTGATTGATGGAGCTAACACATCTTAGTGCTTGCTTGTCCCAGGCTTTAACAACATGTTACAAATATGTGTGAATAATTAAAACTGAAATGCTTTACAGAAAGTAACTGTTACCTGAAGATAACTCTGAAAATGTTTTACTCTCTCGCATCTCCATGCTCACACCTCGCTTCACCTTTCTACCATACATCTGGCACATCTGCACAACCTCTCTTTCCTCCCCTCATACACAGTCCCTCTTTCATGCCACTTCCTTACAGAAGACACACCAGAGTGCCCTGCAGGTCCAGCAGAAAGCTGAAGTGTTGCTACAGGCTGGGCACTACGATGCTGATGCTATCAGAGAGTGTGCCGAAAAGGTGGCCCTGCACTGGCAGCAGCTGATGCTGAAGATGGAGGACAGACTCAAACTTGTCAACGCCTCAGTGGCCTTCTATAAAACCTCTGAGCAGGTGAGCTGAACAGTATCATATCTGCATCAAAGCATATTGCTGCTGCCTCGGATTTAGCTCCCAGTGTGTAGTGCACAGTGCACAGTGCTGCTCTCCCAGATCAGCAGTGCAGTCTCTCCACTCTTCCAAAGTGTTAAACTGTTCCGAATACCTGCTCTGCTAAAGTCACTGAGGAGCAGTGCTCATTCTTCCCCCCTTTCCTTCCAAAGTAGGAAGAATGTGGCTTTACCCAGCCCTGCTTGCCCTTAAAAGCTGCCCTTTGTCTTTTCACATGTTTGTGTGTCCTCATCTATATGTTAGGTGTATGTAAACCTTTGTGTCACCTGACCAGGGACAGTGTTAAGCCCTCAGGTGATTCCCAGCTGGCAAACACCAACGTGAGTGCACTCTGTTATGTGGAAGCACTGGTGAGTGTGGATTTTCCACTCTGACCCTTAGTACAGAGGGTCTTCTGACAGCAAGGAATGTTATACCACTGGCAAAATTAACTGATTTAAAAATGATAAATCACACATAAAAATCAAAGTCTGATTTAGTCAAAATTGTTTTTCTGACAAGTATTGTAACAAAAAAAAAAGCAAAGAACAAAACTAAACAAAACTAAAAGAGAACCAAACCAAACTAACAAAAAAAGCAAAAGAAAACAAAAAAAATCCCCAAAAAAATAAATTAAAAGACAGCAGTTTGCAGTAACATTTATCTTAGAGTTTTCAGTGAAGCAGAAGCAAAGTAATTCTTGAAGTTATTTTTCCTAATTCTCCCCATTTCAACTGGAAGAATTTCTGAGATCCCGCTATTTTAGTTTCAAATACTTATTGTATCAGGGTTAAGTGTGAAAGATAAAAATCTGCTTTTCCTTGAGAACTGTTTGCAATCAATTACTTGTTACTCTGTGAGCAATACTAGCCAGTGTTTTCACTAGTAGCTAAACACAACCATGCTGAAACAGGTGTGAAGGGATTTCACTTAAATCCATCTGCAATACAGATAATTACAGCAGTAACCATTATATGTTGACACAACTTGACTCCATTCCAGGTATCCATGAATTGCAAAACATATTCCAGTTGGCTGCTGGTATGGTGGGATTATTCATCCCTTGTACAGTCAGGTGCCATTTACACTGTAGTCAGTGAGAATTAGTGTCAGAGTGTGGATACTCGAATAGCCTTGCCTGGTGTAATTCACTGCAGCCAGGCAGTTCATGGCAGCATGGGCATTGCAGGAACCTGTGGTTTTATACAAGAGGCAGCAGAAATTTCCATTAAATTTTCTATTGTTATTACCACCCAGTTAATTCCTCAGGTAGAGAACCAGACATAGGAAGTTTTTTAGCACAAATAAATATATAGTTTTGGAGAGAGATTATTTTTCCTTAACTTTGAGGCTGTATATGATCCTTGAGCCACCTTTATATGTCATTTTTTAAAATGCATTTTTAAGATTGTGTAAGAGGAAATAATTCTTTATAATGAGTGTCTTTCGTAGTTGAGAATTTCAAACAGATTTACAGTCCCTGATGCATTCAAGATTGAAATTAATTACTGCTGGTGGAGGATGGTATGAAATTAAAACCATGAAGGGATTCATTAGTGCTTTAAGACAGTGAAATGTGCTGGCCAAAATATGCATAGCCAGTAATTTATCAGTTCAGTCTCTCTTCCTGTTTCCAAGGCAGACTGGCATACTGCAGTGCCTCCCAGTTCATTCATTAGTTGTGTCTATTCAGCAAATGTTTAGGTCAAAGATCATTCAGTTTTTGAATGCTCATAAACTCACTGCTGCCTGTAGTCTGTCATCTTCTCAGATGCATGATTGATCTGCAGCTTTTAATGGTCTGCTCCCTGACTGGATGGCAGGGGATTGAGCAATGCATTGGATCCTGGATTCTCCATCTAAACAAAGTGGTGTGGAGACAATCTCATAACCAGATAAACTTTTTCATGCTTGTCTTCCCTAGCCATACTATGTTTTTCATATAAGTGGTGTAACCTGGCTTTCAAATAGTCCAGTTTCTCTCTGACTTCAGTGACAGATTTATATTACTTTATATTACTTTATCTCACCATTGTAACAGAGAGAAGATATTTCCATTTGCATAATCCTTTCTGAAAAGATTTGGACCCCAGGCAGTCCTTCTACTTTATTTTTTAAGTCACCAAAGCCCAATAGAGTACCAAAGTTTTCAAGAACAAAGAATTAGAATGGGAATGCTTTTCTGTGCAATGGAAATGCTTTTCTGGGGCACTTGCTCTCCAACAAATGTTTAAGTGTGAAGTCTGATTTGCATACAAGAAAGGAGATGATTTCAGATTGTAAAATGCAGATTGTAAATTGCACAGTCTGGCAGCAGAGTCAGTTGAACAATTCAGTGGTTTTAAAACTAAGTTTGATGTGTTCATTAATGGAGTTATATCAAAATGGCTTGAGATAGTGGTGAGAATTGGTGGGTGATGCTGGAGTCTCTTTCAGGGTATGGTTTTGAGCATGTAGGGTCCTCTGAATTGTAACTATGTTCATATAGAAGTTGCAGGAGTGAATGAGAAAAGGTTAGCTAGAGCCCCAGCAATAACTCACTGAATCTTCACTAATCTCAGCAGTGGAGTGTGTGGTAGAGAAAAGCTCCAAATGGTCCTGGAAACTTCTGCAGTTTTTTCAGTGTCTGCACAGGCCACTGAGGATCTCAGGATCTGCAACAAAAAAGATTTCAACCTTGTCTGAAGCCACTGCACACACAGTTTCCAGACTGTGGTGGTTTATTTACCTCATTCCCATTATTCTGCCAAGACAGAAGATACTTGTGTAAGTCCTGTGCAGAACAACACCTGCATCTGCAGAGGCTGTGGCACTGATTTACTGTCCATCAGTTTCCATCAGTCTTTACAAAAGCTGTATAGGGAGCAACTCACAGGCAGCTGAAAAAAATTAGTTCCAGCATCAGACTTTGTTTAAGCAAAGTATTTAAGCATGTGTTTTTCTTTAAGTATGTGCTAAGTCTCTTGACTTCAGTGAGATTTAACCATATTCCCTTCCGGAATAGGAATTGTTCTTTGAATGATCTACTGGGGCCAACCTGCCCCCTGCCTTGATTCAACCTTTTGACCCTCCCCTCTGATTATCCATTGGAAGAGAAGAAAGATTTATCACCCTTAAACTGAATGAATTGTATCCCAAACAGTAGAGATCCCTATGGGGGAGAACTGCTAGATTATTCTGTCCAGGGCCTATTTCATACCCAATTATTCTTCGTGCCATAGCTCATAGTACAAAACCTTTAGATTTGAAATCTTACTGCTCAGAAACTTTTACTAAATATGTTCTTCCTGATTATGATTGTAGATATCTGAATTGTTGTACTATGGGCATGTTTCAGGTGTGCAGCGTATTAGAGAGCTTGGAGCAAGAATACAGACGGGATGAAGATTGGTGTGGAGGTCGAGATAAACTTGGACCAGCAGCTGAAATAGACCATGTTATCCCTCTGATCAGCAAACATCTGGAACAGAAAGAGGCTTTTCTCAAGGTGTCACTTTTTTGTCTAGAAAATCAGAAGAATTCCTCATTAAGTGGTCAATTTAGGGCAGTGTTGGTGAATTTGAGAGGAGGTCCTGAGGTGTAGTTCCAGCTGACTGGCTGTATAAGCCCTTGGCCAGGTTCACACTGTTATAGTGGGGTTAATAAACACTATCATCAATACCCATCTCAGAGAGATGTCATTAAGGACTAATTAGGTGGTATTTGCATTGCACTTGGAGGAAGTTAGTTGTGCTGGTTCAAAGTTAAAATTCTCAAAATTTCATATGATGTTCATTACAAATGACAGGTATCATATGGCATTTTGGTGTTGGCTTATACAAACATCCAGCATTTCAGATTCTTTTCTCCAGATGAAGCAATTGTGTCTCTGCAGGGCAGCACCAGGCTGGAGACCAAGATTTTCTCCTGCCTTCCAGGTGCTGCTTTGTAAGAACACTTTGAAAGTCAAATGTCAGCCAGCCTCTCACTAAAACTGGTACACAATATGAAACTACTCTTGCAGGAAAGGCTGAACAAATTATACCTCTAGACTGCCCAGGTTTTGAAAATAATGAGTACTTTTATTGAGAGATGGGATAGCTCTGGTTAGACTGAATATATATGATCTACTAGTTCTTTACAACCAGTTGTTTTATTATTGTCATTAATTTGCCTTAACATATAAAGTCAGCCACTCCATTCAAAATTACTTATGTTCTAATACATTTATGAGGCTGTTAGTTTATTAGCTGAGTTTATTGATTCTTAGCTGAAGCTCATTTTTCTGTATGAAAGAGAACTCCCTGCAAAATAAGCAGAGAACTCCCTCGGGTCCCCTTTGCTTTCTCTGATCATCTTTCCTGATTCTTTTTTGTGGGGTTTGTTTTTCTTAGGCCTGTACACTGGCACGAAGGAATGCTGAGGTATTCCTCAAGTACATCCACAGGAACAATGTCAGCATGCCCGGAGTAGCAAGTCATACCAGAGGGCCTGAGCAGCAAGTGAAAGGTTGGTGCATTGCTGCAGTGACAACATGGAAGGTTTTGTTTGCTTCTCCCTTTACTGTGTGGTCATCATGAATTTTGTGAACATGCTGAGAAGGCATGTGAAATTTTGCCATGAGTTCTTATACAGAATTCTGCTCTTGCAAGTGGTGATGAGGGAAAAAAGGAAAAGGGTTTGAAACATGGTCTCTGTCAGGCTTCTTGTCAGGAGAGACCATAGGAGTGACATGGTGACATCCTCCATCACATAGGTTGTCAGCTGAGATGATCAGACACTATTTAGCCTTAATTTCTAAAAATGCATAAGCAAATAAGCATATATCAAGTGCAAGGTGTACATGCTATCCTGTTGCTGCTGAGCACTTGAAAACAATGAACCCCGAACTTGTTTTCCCCTAGGACAAATCTACTGGTTTTTTGTCCCTGAAATTCTGTTTGATGTCCTACCAGATCAAGCAATCATCCACAAAAGTAGTTGCCTGTAGTTACTTTGCTTTGGTCAAAAGAGCACCGTTTATAATCAAATGTTACATCTGAGATATCTGAAATGCATCCACTCCTTTGTTAATTAAACAGTTGTTAATCTGTGCCTAGCAATGCTGCAGAGCACATACAAAAATGAGCAATGTGATTCTGTGGAAATAAACCATTTGTTATTGTTATTATTATTGACTATTGATTTTAGGAGACTGAGAGAAGACTTTATTGCTCTCTACAACTCCTTGAAAGGAGATTGTAAGGAGGTGGGTGCTGGCCTCTTCTCTCAAGTGAACAATGATAGGACTAGAAGAAATAGCCTGAACTTGTACCAAGGGAAGTTTAAACTGGATCTGAGGAAGAATTTCTTTACTGAGAGACTATTTGGGCATTCGAATGGGCTGCCCAAGGAGGTGGTGGAATCACCATTCCTGAAAGTATTTTAGAAACGTGTAGTTGAGGCACTACAGGAAATGCTGTAGTGGGTATGGTGATACAGATACTGATAAATATGTTTGTTTACTGTGGGGGGAGGATGTTGACATCATAGGGGCATTTTGCAACCATGACAATTCTGTGACTTTCTTACAAGTTGTAAAAAGATACAGGTTAAAAGCAGTGTAGTCATTATAAATGAGGGAGGCATGGGAATGATCGTTATACACAGAAGAGAAAATGGTGCTGCTGAAGAGATTTATTTTCCTTCCTTTCTTTCAATACCAGTTCTTCAATGTTAATGTGATTTTGTTCAAGTTTCTCTCATCTGTCTGCTGTGCCAAATGCTTCTTGTTATTGCGAATTTTTGCTCCTTACAGTTGAAAATCACAGGAAAATTAATTAAATCCTATCTCAACAGGCCCATAGATATAAGCTTGATATAGGCTTGTGAGTGTTCCTCACTGAGCTGTGGGGTTTTTTTTAATTACTTGTATGAAAACCAGCTTGTATATTAGTCCTTGAAGCCAAGTGTGAACGTTTTATGCTTGGTGTGTTTCTGCACAGAAGACCTTTGAAGTGGACACTTTAGCAGTTTAGAATAAAAGTACCATGTAGGATATTTATTTGTATATTTATTTGTATTTTATTGATGCGAGGCATCAATACAGCACAAAATCAGTATATTTGGCATAAACTGTTTCTGAAGAGACTTGACCTAGAGCACCCATGACAAGCTCATTTTGTCAAGTTCAAGTTAATTTTGTTGTTCAAAGTTCCCTCTGCAGAAACTGAGCTATAGGTTTTGCAAGGTAAGTATTACCACTTTTCTGACCATAATCAGTGTCACATTGTAAATGAGGAGGAATACATCCAAACCTGTTTGCTGTCACCAGCGTTGAGACATGAGCGATGAATATCAGTAGATTCAGAAGGAGCTTAATGAGAGAGGTTATTAACAGGTGCTGTAAATTATCATAAATTGCTGTAAGTGGTTGAGAAGCCAAATTCCATGTTGTAATATTAAAAAGTGTGGCTGCTTTGCCCCAGCCACATCTGGGGAATGCTGGGCTGTGAGCAGAGGGCAAGAGGACTGCTGGGCCTTACCTGTGGTACCCATCTGAGCTCCTACCCAGACATGGGGATAAACCACGCGGCTGCCAGCCACGTATGGCTTAGCTCAGTTTAATTAAGAAACCTCAGGTTTAGCTAGGGTTTATTTCAGATAAATCTCTTGCACTCTCTCTACATGCAATCTTTACAGTTAAACCCATGGTATTTTGAAAGAGTTAAATCAGGCCCTTTTATCAAATGGATACAGTCTGGCTGAGCACTCAGGTTTTGAAGGAGAACACATACAACCTATACTCCCAGGAGTAGCAGGTCTTCTGCCAGACTCTTCCTGAACCTGGGTGTCTGTCACATCCCCATCATACAGAAAATAGTTCAGAGGACCAATACCTGGCCTCAACCCGAAATGACAGCCCAGCAGTAACAGCACTGGGGCCAGCACAGAGAGGGTCAGCAGGCAGCACAGCTGTGTAAGAAACCTTACCAGGTATGTCAAAATGGGGCACAGGTCTGCATTAAATTAATCATGACCAGAGCTCTGGAGGGGACATTAGGCTTTGGTGCTAAGTGCTTGATAGCCTGTGGCCAGAGCAGCAGAAAAAGCACTAAAAGGGGGACTTCTGTGTCAGCCAGTATTAGATTCCCGAAATAAACAGAAGAGAGCAAAAGCACTAGAAATCATTATCCCTGTGTATTTACTGGTGTAAATCCCAAACCCTTTTGGCATCTTCTTTACCCAATTACCCTGCAGCTGCCTTCTTTTGTTGTATTTTGTTTGTTCCCCTGATGAATCAATGCTTGTTTTTAAGTGCAATCTCAGGGGCTCTGGTCTTGGGAGTATGGTCCAGGCACAGTGAGTACATTCTGCTTTTTATGACTTATTTCTGTATGCTCTCACAGAACCACTGAACATGCAGACATTTTCCTTTGCCCTACAGCTATTCTGAGTGAGCTGCTTCAGAGGGAGAACCGGGTCCTTCACTTCTGGACCCTGAAGAAGCGGAGATTGGATCAGTGCCAGCAATACGTTGTCTTTGAGCGCAGTGCCAAGCAGGTAATGTAAATAGCCCCACTTTTTCTTTCTGTCCTGCCAATATGTAAATACATCTTGTATCTGTGCAACAGTGCCCCCCCCCCAGAGTCATTACAATCTCAAGTGCTATTTGGAAACTGTAATGCTTGAAAACATGGCAAATTTTAAAAACAATTCAAGAAAATTACAAAACCCTACAACAAGTCTCAATGTTTTTTGCCAGGTCAGGTTAGTTTCTGGATTTGAACATTTGTTTGATCATAAATATAAGTGCAAACTTGTTTTATTGAACTGTTACTGAATAAGAAATCTTGTTTCCCTGCATGCAGGTTTATCCATATATAGGTAGAATTCCCGACATTTCTTTTTTCCTTCTAGGAAGCATACAGCACCTTTGTATCCTCTCCCACCTGCTTTGATTATTTTATTCATTTTATGTTTTCCTAGAAAGTGTTTTACCAGGCACCATATCAAGTCCTAATGGATTTGCTATCCTTTATTTACCAAGTGTTTGGGTTTTTTCAGAGGATTAGTTCATGAAATACAAAGACTATTTGATTTGTTTCTCCTTTGGTTTTTTTGACATTCACAGGCTTTAGACTGGATCCAAGAAACAGGAGAATATTACCTCTCTACTCACAACTCCACAGGGGAATCAGCAGAAGAAACTCAGGAACTCCTGAAGGAATATGGGGAATTCAGAGTACCTGCCAAGGTAAACAGTGACTTTAATCTAATTGTGGCATCTGCCTTAGTCTATGTTTATGATCCTGTTTCAATGCCTCAAATCACTGTAATCTCTCTGTTGATTTTATATTTTTCTCCTGACATTCCTAGTCCAGAAGATAAGTCTTTTGACAGGCACTAAAAAGGATGTATTCTCCTCCTTGTTCTGTATTGGTTATGGAGCACTTTTGTCTTGATCAGAAGGAAGAGAGTCCATTTGCATACATATCTCACAGCACCCTAATGAGACATACCCTAATTCCATTCTCAAATAATCATACAAGAATGATACAGAGTAAATAATGGATCTGGACATATCCAATCTAATCTTTATTTCCCTGTCTCTTTCTTCTGTCATTGCAAACATAATTTATTTTATTAATTCCAGCTGGGTTGATCACAGATGTTCACTTATTTCATTGGAAATAATCTGCTGATCCCAACAAAGTACTTCAAATAAATATTTAGGTTTAGGTTTGTAAAACAGGTTTGTAAACTCCAGAGTGAACTGTCACAGTTTAACACTGGCCCGGCCCAATAACAGATTTAAACCGAATAACAGATTTATATATTAATCTCTCTCTCCTCACTGATAAAGAAAAGAGAGAGAGTAAGGAAGAGAGACTTATGGGTTGGAAACTAAACTACACAACTTTAATGAAACAGGAATGATAAATAGGAAAAAATTACTAAATGTATACAAATATACAGGAAAAGTGATCCCACGTTCCTCCCCCCTTTCCCCAATAACTCTCACATCACCACCGAGGCTGCAGGGCAGCCCTGGGAAAGTCCAGGCTGGAATCCTGGGGTCAGCAGCAGTGGGGAGCTGGGGGCAGGAACACACAGATTCAGGCTGGCACGGATCAGGACCACAGGCAGAGGAATGGATGGAATCCTCCCAGGATGCCGAAGGAAGCAGGGAGGGCAGGAAGAGGAAGGAAGGGTTTGACCCTTGTCATCCCTCAAATTTATACCGAGTATGACGTGTATGGGATGGAATACTCTGTTTGGTCAATTCTGACATCTATCTTGTCTGATCCTCCCCAGAGGAGGGTTTCAGGTGGGACCTCCTTACTCCTGGAAGGTAAAATGTTCCTCAGAGCTGAGTAGTGTCCTTGGCTCTGCATCCCAGTCTCTGGCTGTAACTATAAACATTGAGTGTTATCAGTCCCAGAAGCAGACACTGTCTGAGAAACTTGCTGTTAATTTCAGCAAGTGCAACTACTTAAAAGAGACTTAGCTGAAAGCAAAAGTACAAACCAGAAAATCACCTTTATCCTAGCCCAAACCAGGACAGTGAACATTTTTTAGTACAAAGCTGTATTAACAAGTATCTATAAATTTCTAAAAAGAAATTCTGAGAAATCTGGTACTATTTACAGAGGAATGGTGACTGGATCTGCTTCAGAGAAATTAATTCAAACCACAGGTAATTCACAGACAGTGAATCCACAGGGCTATTAACAGTCACTGATAAAGATTTTAATTGCAAAGTCAGACTGCAGGAAGACCATGATTTTGGTATTATGTAGCTTCATCTTACTGTGTCCTGAAATTCATCTTCTGTAATCCTTGAATTCCTCATTAGGCTGTCCATACTTGCATGGGTTTGATGCACAGGCTTTTGTGCATCCTTCCTTTTCTTCTTTCTTGTGCATCCCCTTCCTTTTTCTTAGCTTGCATGTTTGTGAAAATGGAAGATAACTAAGAGTGGATGGAAGTTAATTTAGTCAAACAAGACCCATACAAGATTCCTTTAACAGTATTCCTGGTCTGTAACCACTCAAAATGAGTCAACCTGAAATCATACTCCAGTTTATAATTTATTTTTTATCAGAATAATCTCAGTTCATTCTGAAGTTTCCAAATTTATTCTACTCTTGACTTAGCCTAGGGCTGAGTTTGATACCTTACTCCTTACTGATGATTACTGGCTGTTCCTTACACTGATCCATCCAGTCTTGCTCCCTTGGGGTACAGTAAATCACTTTCCTGCTGGTAATCTAGAGTATTTTCAGTGCCATATGCAATCTGATAAAAGCATGTCACTCTCAGATGGATGCTATTCTCAGATTAAGATGATAGCCTTCTCGATCCCCAAAATTTTCTGGCTAATTGATTGTTTGGAGAGCAGAAGCAGCAGTAGCTTTTGAGTATGAAACGGGAAGTCAGTTTTTTACTTCTCCGTATTAAGACTTGCTTAAGTACTCAGTAAATTCATTAAGATAAGCACTGATTCATCTGTAAATCTATTTTGCTGGTGAAATTTCTTGAAATTAGTTTTGTGTTTGAAATCTTCTAGATGTTTTCTGCCCTGACATGCATTTGTCCATTTGTGGTCAGCTTGCTGATAACTTCAAGTACCTGATAGCATCTCACTTCAGAAAGAGTGGAAAGTTCTTCCTATCTCTGAAAAGCAACTTGACAGTATATCTAGAAATACAATTCTGATTTGCCTTCTGGTTTTGAGCATTAACATGTTTTACAGCTGGAGTGCAGCCTGTGCAGTTGATATCTTTTTTTTTTTTTTTTAAGCATTTTGTACTTGAGTTTGCTCAAACAGAGTTCAGGCACCTTCAGTTCCTGAGACATAGTTGGATTCTGAGGTAAAATTTATGACTAGCTCTTTTGTGCCAAATTTGCACAAGCTTCTCAATGTGGAAAATCATAGTGACTAAAGGGCAGGCAGAGCCCAAGTGGAATAGAAGAGAACTCTAGAAGGTTTGGAGTCTCAGTGTATGTTTTGGAGTTCAGGCATTTTTTAGTTTGCAGTGCTCTATCTAGAATTAAAATTTTATATTAGACCAAGAATTTGCATTTGAATTATGTTTGTTTCTGAAAGTGAGTAGTAGTGATTCAAATTTGCTTCCTGGACTTCTTACTACACTTCCTGGTGTATTAATGACCTGCCTACACAGGTCTGCAGGACAACATAGGTATAGATTCAAAGTTACTTGGTGTATTTTATGAGGTGTGATTTTTAAATCCTTTCTTCTAATTCAAGGATCACAAAACCCAAATTTTTAGTTATGAAAAGGAAGTATGTCTAAGTTCAAACATGTTTTTCTTATGTGTTGAGTGTGTGTGGTTTAAAAAAAACTGGGTTTTTTTCTATCTTTGTAATGTTCTTAAATGAACGTCATTCTTTTCATGTTTTACTGGGCAAAATTTAAAGCATCTGATTCTTTACAAGATAAAGTACAGGCACTCTTTAATGCTTTATAAAAAGATGTGAGCTGCTTCTGACTGCTGTGTGAATTAAAACCAAAGGAAATAATAATAACACAACATAACCAAGAACCATATTTTGGGCAGCAAACAAAGGAAAAAGTGAAGCTCCTCATCCAGCTGGCTGACAGCTTTGTAGAAAAAGGACATATCCATGCCACTGAAATTAGGAAATGGGTCACCACCGTTGACAAACGCTACCGTGACTTCTCTCTCAGGATGGGAAAATACCGCTACTCCCTGGAAAAAGCCCTTGGAATCAATACAGAGGTACTGTAAGTCCATGCCCTGCTGGGGTTTTATACCAAAGCTGAAAGTCACGGAGGGGAGTGAAGGCTTTGGCATGAATGCTTCAGGTTATCGTGTGTCCATTATACATATATACATATATATACATATGTGTTTAGATGTTATATATACATACATAAAAACTTAAAACCTATTCAGCCTACCAAGCCAAGCTGACAACTTTTTTTGAGAGAAAAATAAAGATCAGAAAGACTTTCTAAATGTTTGCACCATTCTCCAAGAGACCATACAGCTACTGGGAAGGAGGAGGAAACACATTATTTGAACAAAAGTCTGTGTTGGTTTTAGCATAAACCATAAGTCCTGCTCCAACACCACTATTTTGAGTCAAACTCGGGGTTTGACTGTAAGTTTCCATTCTCTCATCCTTTAGCTAACCACAAAATGGATCCCTAACCTCATCTCTGAGCTCTTTCAGGTGAAATAGAGCAACACAAGAGAAACAAAAATTAGAACCTCCTGCTATTCCCTGGCCACAGTATTAAGAGGGAGTGCCAAAAGCTGAAACACTTAAAAACATTTCAGTCAACTGTCCTTCAAAATGAAGTACCAAAGAAAGAGAAACAAATTCCCTCAATTACACCCTCCAAATACCTTAAGTGTACTGTTCCTTGCAGGGTCTCTGGTTTACACAAAGCTATTAACCATAGTCTGGAAAGGTAATTCCATGGCAGAAGGCCATTGGAAGTTAGGATTTTCTCTTCATAGTGCCCTACTTTATGAAGTCCCACACTAGGCAACTGATTTTTATGTGAAGGAACAAAGTAAAATTTAGACAGTTTTCATCAATACTTATTTCTAGGTAGGGGTAACAATAAAGACTATAATAAAAATCACAATTGGCATTTTTTAAATATTTCTATCTCACCTTCACACCTTCTCCCTTCTCACTCTAGTTGTTCTAAATCTGTTTCAATTTTCCCTCATTCTGATACTGATCTCTTAATTCTGTTCCGTCTCATCCATGTGATCTCATGTTGCACAACAGTAGTATTACAAGGACTTTAAAATGTGTTGTCACTTGTTCTAGGATAACAAGGACCTAGAACTAGATATCATTCCAGCAAGTCTTTCAGACCGGGAGGTAAAGCTGCGAGATGCAAATCATGAAGTCAATGAAGAAAAACGAAAGTCGGCCAGAAAGAAAGAGTATGTCCCCAAACACAGTGTGCCATGACATATTATCTGAGAGTGCTTCTATGATATTTTCATGACCAGAAGTGGCAGTCCCATAATACCTTCCAGCTGTGAAGCTACTGAGATAAGTCTGCAGGTGTAGGGCAGAGGTTGGGACTTGTAGCCTAGAGAATTTCACACAGGTTGAATATCTTTTGGTTTTTATCAGAAGTTACTTTTGAAAAGGGAAAGGGTTAAGCATTTCACTTAGACCTTGATGCTATGGAGGTACTCATTGTCATGATTTCTTTCTGTTGTATGCAAAAAGTAAAATTAACAGAAAAAATGAAAAGCATATTTATATGTTTAGATTTTGTCTAATGACATGCATAGGGGTTAACTGGGTTGCAGTGACACAGGAGTTCACTTGAAATTTCATTTGAAATTTCAGAGGGCGTGGAATTGGAAAATGAAAATATTTCATACTAGATAAAATAGCTGGAGAGTGCTTGTTGCACTAAGCATAGAAACAGTCTAATTTCACAGTATTTTGCTTAATTTTTGTGTGACAATATTCTGGATAGCATTTGTATGTGCTGTCCTTCTCAGCCCTCTGTCACTAGGGTGTATAACCTTGATAAGAAACTGTTTCTGCTTCATAGACCAGTAGTTACACATGGGCTGCCTGTCACACATTTTCAAAACATTGGGCATTTCAACTTGAATATGCCCAGCCTCAGGCACTAGATATGTGGTTACTGGGCTTCCCAGAAGTCTGGATTTTCTCCAGTTGGATACCAAGCTGTTGAAGCCTCATTGAAGTAGTGGTGTACCCCACATCCATCTGTATTGCCAGTAAAGGTCAAGTTTCAGAGTGACTTACCAATGACTGTTAGTGAAGGTGAAAGTATTGTCTGTGAATCTCAAGTCCTTTCTCCTGGGTTAAAAAAAATAAATTCTAAGAATCAGTTGACTGTTAAGGATGGGCATGTAGATGACGAATCACACATCAGGCTTACAGAAATACAATTTCATAGAATTTTATATAGAAAAGATATTTAGAAAATAACCCTCCAAGAGGGGTCTGAAGTGATATTTCATTCATGGAGCTGAAGGGTGCAAAGGGAGGTAGCTGACAGCTTAAACTGGAAGTACGTTGATTCATGAAGACAACAGAAAAATGTTTTGGTTTCTATTCATTATGCAAATGCCTATAATGTCCAAAACACCTGAAATACTTTCTTTTTTTTCAGATTCATTATGGCTGAGCTGCTTCAGACAGAAAAAGCTTATGTCAGGGACTTACATGAATGTTTAGAGGTAAGTTATGGCCTGGGAAGTCTCCAATATTTTCAGGAGGCATTTGATATCTTTTACCATGGGGATTTTCACTGCAAATACTGACCTTGATTTGGCACAAGTCTGTGTGAGAGTACCACCATTGGTGGCTAACCACAGAGCTGTGTCCTACTGATGGTGGGAGATGTGTGGGCAGCAAGAAGGAGCTTGATTCCCACAGGCCATGTTCTGTGATCCCCATGCATGGTGCAAATGTCTGCACCTCCCAGTACAACTGAGTGTGCTGTTATTTACAAAGATGCTCTGACCCCTGCAGTGTGAGAGCAATGTCCTGGGACTCAGAAAAGAGCAATGTATTTGCATGTTGACTTGAAATGTGTTGGCTTTTAGTCTTTTTTGAACTACGCTGTGTTTTCTTAAGAATTCAAACCTATTCCTTTGTATCATCTCTCAACCTGTAATTCTGTGATCTCATGCTAGAGAAAGAGCTGGATTTGCAATGTCAAATACTTTTCCTAGCTTTACAGCAGGATGTTCCTGAAGGGGACTGGGATATTCAGGGCAAAATAGACTTTCAGTGAAATACGTCAGCTTTCACATTCCTGCAGTTTGAAAGAGATTTCTATATAGCTAATGCTACTGAAGTGGCAAATCAGCTTATCTTTCAACTGTTCCTCTATGCAGTTTTTGGACACCATCAGTTGGACAGCAAAGACAGGTGTTGGCATGTTTCTGCTTTTTCCTTAGACAATGTCTGAGTATCCATACTTTGAATTTCTCTGGAGAGCTTTCTGTGACACTGGAACATTTTTATATTTTTTTCTCTTGTTTGTTTAATCTCAAAGTACATTGTTCCCTTGTCAGCCTGTGCCTTTGGCAAGAAAACAGGGAGATCTGTATTTTTCCTCTGTATTTATTCACAAAGCTAAGAATTGCTGGTGTCTTCCAGACTTACCTTTGGGAAATGACAAGTGGAGTGGAAGAAATACCCGCTGGGATCCTTAATAAAGAACACATCATCTTTGGCAACATTCAGGAGATATATGATTTTCATAACAAGTAGGTTTTCCTGACAGTTCTGTTAATGTTTACTGACTAAGGAAACCAAAGGCATGTGTAGAACTATACAGCTATATGGTGTCTGCAGTGAACACCTATGGTACAATGCTCAGAGGAATGTAAATTGTCCAGATTTGCAAAATAATGATTGATCTTTTGTGATTGTTTCTTTTACAAAAACTAATCTCATCTTAGTTTAAAATTCACCTTCATCTGAATAAAAATGTCAAAGTTGTATTATACAAATCCTTCATATTCCTGTACATACTTTCTGTCTGACAGGACTAGGTCTATCTGGAAGCTTGCCTGTGAAGAGTATGATCTCTTGGAAAACACAAGGGGAAAAAAAGAATGGTTGACATGAACTGGGTTAATAAGTAGCTTTCCTGCCACTACTTGGAGACTCTCTGTATCTCATCTGTAACTAACAGTACTGCTCCTTTTCATCAGAATAAGATTGTATATCAGATCATCTTAGAGGGCATTGTTTTCCTGCTGTCATGTGAATTCAATAACAGTTATAAACTTAAAATTTAATGGTGCTGAATCTCACAAGTTCAGCCTGAGTTTTGAAGTCACTCTTCAAGATACACATTAAAACCAAAGCAATTTGAAAAACAGATTGGAAAACCCTTCCCTGTTGAAGTTCAGGGAGACTTTCTGTTCCTCAGCCAGATAAATGTACCATCACATACACATAAATATGGTCACTACATACACATAAATAGGGTCCAGCAGAGGCTGCCATGTGCATGCTTGTCTGCAAACAGCTACAAAGTATATCAGGTTAGTAAATTCAAACTACATAGTGCACAGAGAAGGCCTTTAAGCAAGAGATAAATTGACCTCCAACCCACAAGAATTTCCCTGTTACATAGGTAAGTATTCTCCTATCTGAAACTATGCTAGGGTATTGATTGCTCTGACCCCCAACTAGGGTTTGCTACCATTTCCTTTCTGGTTGATTCAGACATGACTGTCCTCAAAACCTAATGCAAACCTTGGCAAGGACACACTTTTTCCACTGGCAGGACATTGATTAGCCTCATAGTCAAGAAACAAGCATTTATCGTTAGCACTGATTAACCCACTGGTTATTCCTGTTCTCCTGGGTAATTGACTGTGACTAATTACATTGGTGTCATCTTTTTTTCAGCATTTTTCTGAAAGAACTAGAGAAATATGAACAACTGCCTGAGGATGTGGGCCACTGCTTCGTCACCTGGGTAATGAAGCTGCTTCTTTTCATTATTTATCCAAATTAGTTCTTCCATCACACATGAAAACAAGCTGGGAGTTGATGCAAGGGTGCACTTATCCTTAGTGATAAGTAAGATTTGTAGGTAGAACTACAACTGCTTTGTCCTTCACTTCTCTCAGGATTAAAGGATCCTTCCCTAAGCAGTGGGGGTGAAGGCTTTTCAGAGCCTGCCTACTTGTCCTGCACTGTGTGTCCAGCACAGCTTTTACCTCTGATGGTTCCTGTTTAACAGGACTTCATCAAACCTGTATTTGGAGGTGACATTCATTTATTCGTGAGGATCTCTGGAAGGACAGACATTTAAAATCCTGAAATATTCTCCTTAGAGAATTTT
Organism: Phaethornis superciliosus; assembly: GCA_023637945.1. Taxonomy (NCBI): domain Eukaryota; kingdom Metazoa; phylum Chordata; class Aves; order Apodiformes; family Trochilidae; genus Phaethornis; species Phaethornis superciliosus. Next base: position 28,806,994 of record JAJQWJ010000007.1, read on the forward strand.
AGTCATATCGTGAGCCCTTTACAGAGGCATGAATAATGTATTTTATCGATATTTTTCCTCAGAAATCAGTGTCAAAATGCTGAGCCATTGGGCTCTCTCTCATTACCTTACCCAATGCCAGGATAATTTCCAGCAGCACTTTGAAATCTCAATGGTAAGAATCTCTGTGGATGTAGGAGGCTCCAGGACTTGGCTACAGTAATTTATCTGTATGAAAACTGTTCGCTTTTCAAAATATTTACCACACAAGTTAGCCATCTTCATGTTTTCTCTGATGTCTTTATTATATTTCAGAGCTGGGAATTAGTATTTTAAAAGTCCTTTGTAACATTTTCGCCTACCAAAAAAATTAGCAAGTTTGGGTGACTTCAAATGGGATTTTAATTTAAAGACATGATACAAATATTGATTAAATGGACTACAAATATTGTTTACCAAAAAAAGCTTACAGCTCTATGAATGGTAGACAATGTATTTCCATACTATTCTGTGCAAAACTATCTGGGTACTTTTAAGACACTACCACCACCACATCATCCCTGCAGTAGTACTCATCCAGAGCTGTGTGTATGGTTACAGACCTACATACAAAGCTGTCTGCCCAGTTTCAGGGTCTTGTTACTTAGACACCCGGTAAAAAAAAAAAAAAAAAGATTCAATAGTAATAAGAAGAGATTGCCCTTCTCTTCTGTTTGCCTGCCTCTCCCTGAGATCAGAGTTCAGTTATATGAAACTGCTCTAAGGCTGAAGTACAGATGTCTTGAATTTCCTCTTAAAAATAAATAAATTAGGAAATTAAATGCAAAAATAAAGTTTGAGCCATTAAAGTCTGAACCAAGGTGGGAAAGGCAAGTTTGGGTGAGGTATCACAAGTCTGAGCCAGTCTCAAGTCACAAATATCGATTCAAGATAGTTTAAGCTAGGTGAGTCTTTTCCCCCAGAGTTTCTACACTGGCTTTGTCTGCAAGGAGGTGATAGAGCCAACATTTTATGTGTGGGTTTTGAAACATGCAGATTTTGGGTACAATATGTCTGACATCATTAGAGCTCTTAAAAATTATTTTATTGATGGATTAAAGTTTTGTGCCTTCCCTCTGCAACACTTATTAAAGAAAGTACACAGTGCACATCATTCCCCTCAGAACTGCTCAGGTAAGGTATGAACTGTATGTAAATTGTTATGTTGCTTTAAGAGGAGGGGATTTATCACCTGTATTTGTCCTGGTGAGCCTTAATGAAAGATTATGTGAGCAGAGTAATAGCTTATCTTGGTTTTCCCTTGGTGTTTTTTTTCACAGGCAGATAAATTTCAAATGTATGTCACCTACTGCAAAAACAAGCCTGACTCCAACCAGCTTATCCTGGAACACGCAGGGACATTCTTTGATGTAAGCAACCACTGCCATTTTCCTCCAGCACACATAGTGCAGCTGAAACACCTCTTCTTTGCAGTGAAGAAATGGGTTCCTTTTTGTGCTTTGGCATTTGGGTGTTTTATTCTACTGCAGATGTCACAATCTCTGGAAACTGATAGGCTGTGGTGTGATGTGTAATCTTCATGAGTGTGGCAAGTTGACTTTTATGCAGATGTGCATTCTTATGGGAAACTTTGTTTTTCAGACCCAGTCTTTCTAAAGATTTGGTTTATATGTACTCTGCTTCTGGGTTTAGTGGTAAAATGAAAAGCAGATCTCATTATATTTTATGACATGAAATACTTAAGTCCCAAACTAGATCCTTTTTGGCTTATCCTATCCACCTTGTTAAGCATTTGCTTGATCATGCTAGTAACAGTCATTGACTGCAATTAGGCTATTTCCCTGCCAAGCATTTTACCTGGTGATAAACATTTGCAGGCTGCAAACCAAGTTTCGTAGGCTGAGAAAAATCTTTAAATTTTTTGAGTACTTTAAGCTTCCTCTCTAATTTTTTGAGTACTTTAAGTTTCCCCTCTAATTTTTGGTACCTCATCCACTTTGCTATGCTTGTCTGCTAGCTTAAATTAATTGCCTTCCTGAAAAAATGCTAAGACCTCTTTCTCCAAGGCATTGAAAATCTTTTTACAAATATCACCACTCCACAGGATCCAACCTACCTGAGATGAATCATCTCCTCTAGGTTTCACATGTGCTAATATTTATAGCATTTCAATTAAATTCAACACTGAAAGATCTCACATAAACTTTAAAGGATGAACACCTTTTTATTTTACCTTGTTTTTTGCCTTGTTACCAAATGGTATAAAAATGGTATAAAAGTTGAATTGAACTAAAAGGTTTTTTCCAGGAGGTGGCGCTTGAGCCTGTTGAATGGTTTGTATTGGTTGGAGCCTCCTTGGGTGTCTCTCAGTGTTGTTCACAAAGGTTAGAAGTGTTTTGTCTGCTAGGTTTTTCCACTCCAACTCTGTACATGCGCTAGGATGTTGCTCAATAGAGAACATTCATGTATCAATGCCTGCTCTTTTGCAAGGGAAGATCCTGTTGCAAAAAGAGAAAGCTGGAAAACTACCCCCTCTAAAAGAAAAAAACTTCCAGGAGTCATACAATCTGACTAAAGTATTGTGGAGTACACGTAGATCCTTCTTATCTTGATCTTGGAGTGGCAGTTGTTAAGTAGCAGGATAAGGGACACTATGGCCCAAGAAATAAAGAGAAAATGGCTCGTTCTTTTCTTCCAGGAAGAATCTGGAATTTTACAAAACAACCTGATGATAAGAGACAGTTAACTAGAATAACATTCCTTTAGTAAGAAGTGTGCTTGAAGATGACAAATGATAAATGGCATAAACCATCATGGAAAGCCACCTTTACAAGGAAAACAAATAGTCCCAGTAATCTATCTGAACCCTTCGAGTCCACTAGAAAATTTGCAGTTTCAGGGCTCATTACAAGGGGCTTCAGCTGGTGGAAATCATCATAGTGTTGAGGTGCAAGTTGATACTAGTGTCTGTTATTTAAGCAAGAATCTGCTATCTATATGCTGCTGCCATTTTGAATATTTTTTTCCTTTGGATCTTGGAAAAGTTGTTAGATTCAGTGTTTAGATTCAAGAAGCCACGAGGCATTTTTAAATGACCAGCATTTACGAAGTTGAACATGGTAAAGCTCATTGACTTTGGTAGCACTGCAGAGTGATGTGTTTCTGCAAGGATGAAAGTTTTTAGATAGTTTCTCCACAGAGCTAGAGTGTCCCTTTGGAAATGGGCAGAGGAGCAAGGTCTCAGCTTCTCCTTAGTAACCTTTTTTTCTGAAATTGTTCACTAGAGATTTGTTTTGTATTACAAAACCTAAATGTTTCATGGGGTTTTTTTAGTGCTCAATCAGTCTGTTCAGCAAGCCATTACTCTGTACACTCAGTTCAGGATGCAGTTCACCCTACTAAACAACTGTACACAATTAGATAAATTATTATAACTTGTGAATCCCTTTAGTCATTTGATACAAAATCTGGAGATTTTATCGCTTCTTTGTGGTAAATTCAGCAACACTTGTAGTATGAAATTGATTTCAAGTATTCCTGTCTCTGTGTTGTCCATCCAGGAGCCTCTGAGGGTCCTGTGGTGCCCTATGCAGAGGGTATTTTTGGTGTTTTTCTGGGATTCTGTTGTTTCATGCACACCTACACGTTGATCCTGTTCTGTGGGTCATCTAGTTTGCAACACACAATTGCCAGCACATGGTGCCTGTCAGATACTTTCATTTTTTTCAGGCTCTTGGGACACTTTTCCAGCCAAGTAATAACTAAATTTGTGTCTTATGACATGAGCCATGTAAACCTTGGTGCACTATAATGTGAGCCAAGCTTGTTTTAAACAAGCAGCATGGCAAAATAGAGCCCAGACCCCTGTGGCTAGCTTGCTTCTGAAGCCTGCCAGCTGCTTCAAAAATAAATCGGGGATCTCTCTGCTTCATGTTACTCAGAGGTCAGTGAGAAATGTCTGTGCTACTGTGCTCTATCCTGCACAGACCTCTCCAGTTTCTACCTCCACCCACACTAAATTCAGATCTCTCCAGCTGACACAAAGCCATCCCAAAGCCTTCTTAGTCCAGGACTTCAGGGACTACAGGGAGGAGCTGCAGGGAAAAGGTCCCTTTCCAGCTGTGTATTTGGCTGCTTGCTATCTAGCAATGCTGTTGGTTCCCTGCTGCAGGTTCCTGTGCAGAGGGGACACTTGGCACTGCCCCAGTATACTCTGTCTCTGCAGAGTCTGACTGAGGAGCATCCTGGCAGAGCCAGGAATGCCTGAAGGGGTGTGCCCTGCTGTTCAGAGAGCTGGGTGGGAGGAATAGTACTAAATTTATTACTTGATCCTACAGAAACAAATGCACTTAGCCAGCTCCAGGAATTTCACAGACATGGCTGAGGTCTTGCAGGCTCCTGGTCACTAATTGAGCACCAGACATTTACTCTGCAGACACTGTCCCTGTTTGGAGCCAGCCATGACTCAGCTTCATGCAAACTCCATTAACCCCCTACAAAGAGCTGCTTCCCTTTTGCATCTTCTCCATGGTACCAGGTATTTTTTTCTAAAACACACTTTACCAGTACAAAAACAAACAAACAAAACTAACAACAGTAACAACAAAGAAATAAAAAACCTCAGACAAACAAAACACAAAAGAAACTGTTGGCACATTTTGTGAAAAGTGGTTATTTTTGTGTTCCAGCATAAAGAAAAATGATGGAGCTAAAAGAAAAAACAATTACTTCCCTAGTACTCAGCATAAAGTCAGACTATATACAGAAAGAAAATCTCCATTTTTAACAGCTCTTTCAACTTCATCTTCTATAACTTCACTTTAAAACCTCAAATTTACCATCCAGTAGCTGGAGATGTTCCCCCTGATCCCATCTGCTTTAGGAGCTGAGCTCCTGATGGCCAGAAGAAAGGGGAGGCATGCCCAGAGCCTGGTGGAGATGGAAGGAATTCCAGCCTGTTCTACTTCAGCAGAGAATCTGCCCCTGTAGAAGATTAAATTAAAGTCTTTTAGATAGCTAAATATGTACATTGAAGTCCTGTGGGATTTTCTGGCATTTCAAACTCCTACTGGAACAAACTGAAGGGAGGCAGCTGGGTGTTTTGGAGACCTCAACAGTTGCCTATCTGCAATGTCTCCAGAAGTTCATGAGCACATCACACTGATCAGCACAGGCATTCACATTGAGATTTAGGTGGCAATACAGAAGTATTAGTGCTTCAAAAATTATAATGAGAGTATCACTCCTGGCTCCCCAGGCACCACCTCAGAATAGCATAAGTCTGTCAGCACTGTTTCAGACCTGTTACTCTCATGTGGATATTTCAGCTACCCCAGAGCTCTCGAATGGTACTAGATGCTATGTTTAGACAGCTAAATTACACCCTACACATGCAATTTAATTTAATGTCACTCTATTTTAATTGAATGTTAAGACTCTGCTGTCAGCCTTCATAGCTAGGAGGAACCAGCTGACGTGACAGATAAGTCATACTTAAATCGAAGCCCATGTAGTTTACTCAACAAAGCCTTAACTTGTCTTGTGCAGGGCCACAGCAGTTTCAGTGACCTTAGGGGACTCTCCAAGGACTCCGTCAGCCTCTCTGAAACCCGTTATTTGCATGCGAGTTTAAAGAAAGTTTAAAAACTAAACAAAGAAGTGCAGAAATCCAGAGCTAAAATTAGTTATGAATGGTTCTGTTTGGTAGGGGGTTAATAGTTTTCCACGACTGATTGCTGTTTTTATCTCTTCTAGGAAATTCAGCAAAGACATGGTCTGGCCAATTCTATCTCATCTTATTTAATCAAGCCTGTCCAGAGGATCACAAAATACCAACTCCTACTGAAGGTACATTAGTGAGCTGCTCAAATCAGTTCATGCAGAGCAGTGCCCTGCTGTGATGAGATAGCTTAATCTGAAGGGAGATGCTTCATCACCTCTTCATGACCTGTAAGCAGCTACTGCTGAGCTGCTACTCCTGCTGCCCAGACTGAGTATGGCAACAAAGTGTGAAATCAGGTTGAGTGTTTTAAAGGAAAAGGCTCAAAGAAAGAAAATAACCAACAGAAAAAAACTGATCATCAGTTTCAACTGGATTTTTTGTATCCAAGTGGACTTAACCCTAAAAAGTGAGAAGTGGGAAAGGAAAATTGAAGGGATAACAGAACTCCTGATTTTCCTTCTTTCTAAGTTTGTGACATGATAATTTGATGAAAGGCTCCTATGACAACAGTAATGATCTTTGGGAAATTTTACTGACTCTTCACTGAGGCTTCTTCACTGGAATTAGATTCTGTTTGAGAGCTGACACTTTTGTTTTGTGTATGAAAAAACACGACAAGCTTCATATACAAAGCAAAGGACTTCCAAGTGAAACATTAACGTTTCCCATTATAAAAGAAAAAAAACAAATACAAAAGCAGAAGCAACATTTGTTACTTTGTTGTAAATTGGTTATAGGTTTCTCAGTACCTTGTGAGTAGATGAATTTTACATCTAACTTAACCAGTTACAGTTCAAATCAAAACAAGAGAAGAAAAAATATCTGTGGCATGAGGGAAGACAGCTTCTGATTTTAAAACTCTAGTATATTGCAACTCTTTAAAGAGACCTGTGTATATACCAAAGCAGTGATAAGGTGTACTAGGAATGTACTTGCTGAGTAGTCTTGAGTGTGGCATGGCCAGCCTTTACTGAATAAACCCATCTACTGAAGGGAAAGCTAAAACACTCCTTTGGTCTCCCCTTCAAATGAATCTTTCCTGAAGGGACCTCCCTGCCCTGGGCACAGCCCTGCCTGGGCTGTGGGATGCTGGATCAGGCTGGGGTCCCTGCAGCCTGTCTGGTACAGCTGGACTGACTGGTGTCTGCTGCAGAGCCACACATCCCCACAAATCTTTGGAGCTTCACAGTGTTCCCTTTACAGTCATTCCCATTTGGTTACCACTCTCTGAGCACCCTCAGTGGGTTTTGATGCAGTCCAGCTTCCTCCTGTCACTGTTAGGGAAAGAGTTGTGGGTACCAAGTACCACAATCAGACACAAAGCCAGCATCCTTGCTCAGAGTTTGTTTATGGGTGTTCTGCCTTGCTTCTTAGGAACTGCTAACCTGCTGTGAAGAGGGCAAAGGGGAACTCAAAGATGGTCTGGAAGTGATGCTCAGTGTCCCAAAGAAGGCCAACGATGCAATGCATGTCAGCATGCTGGAAGGTAGCACGGGGCAGGGGCTGGGGCTGGGGCAGGGGCTGGGGCAGGGAGGGACCTGCTGAGAAATTATGTCCTCTTGTAACTTGTGTAGAGAGTTAGTACAGGGTGACTGTAGCAATGCTGTTGATCAATCATAATTTTCAGGAACTTCCTAGATCCTCTGTGATATTTCTCCAAAGTCTTGTAAGAATAAAGCTGGCTAGGAAGTTTTGGGGTTTTGTTTATTTATATCTCATGTATTTATATATGTATTGGTATGCATATACACACATAGATGTGTGTGTGTACATATACAATGTCTGTGTGTATATATATTTAATTAAAACTTTCTTATTTAATGAAACAAAATATACTCCTGAAACAGTATCAGTTTAGATGCTGGCAGGCATGACAATTATTGGATGAAAACATTTCTAAATGCTGTCTCCACATTGCAAAAGGAAACATTCTGGTTTTCTAAGTCAAAACAGCCTATGTTGCAAAATTAATTGGTGTAATTAACCCAGAGATTTAAAAAAAAAAAAAAAAAAAAAAAAGGAGAGAGAGAAAAGTGTGATATAAAAACTATTTTAAAAATACACAAAATATATATTTTATTGCCTCAAAGTTATGCTTTTTATTGGCTTTTTGATCCATGGAATATTTCTAAAATTTAATTTTTTTTTTTCTGAATGGGATGTTTTATTATCTCTCAAGGATTTTCTTGGCCTGGAAAAATAATTTCCAGCCTGGCTTTAGTCAGAAACAGGAAATAAGAACAGTAGTAAAACATCCAAGAAAAAGAAAGTAGTTCCAGTTGCTAAGCAGCACATTAAGACCAGGTCATTAAAACTGCAGGGGGGGCAAACTGACCCAGCATAGGTAGAAACACTCTAAAGTTGGTGATGTCTGATGAAAGTCAAGGTTTCCCAAAATAATACCTGGATAAGCTGTCCCCATGAGATGACCAGCATCAAGGAATAATAATGAAGCAGGATGGCTTTGTTAGGGCAGACAAACAGTTGGACAGTTGTCTTCTGAATAGATGATTATTCTTTAATATTTGGAGCAGGGACCAAGGCTGCTTGCTGCTTTCCCAGGGTTATCTGCTGTGAGCAGCATCAGGCTGGGCTGGTGGAGGAGAAGTCCCTGGCTCTGGAGAGAAATGTGACTTGCAAGCTGCTGAGTCAGCATCTTGGAGGGCACCTTGCAGTAGGGACTCCCTTTTCCCTCAAACCTCACAGTTAAATGGGAGGTGTCCCGTGATCCTCAGCCATGGGAAGGTTTTTAGCATGCAGCTTGGAAGATGAGAAACTCTTCCTAGAAAGCTTGTTTCACACACCATATCGATTCTCTCTCATAGATGTAGCTCCCCTGTGCCTCTGCTGTGGACTCCCAGGCCCTTGAAGGTTGGGTTACCATGCTTGAAGGCATCATAGAATCACTAAGGTTGGAAAAGACCTTCAAGATTATTAAGTCCAATTGTAATTCAACCACCACAATCATTAAACCATATCCTGAAGCACCACATCTAAATGCTTCCTGAACACCTCCAGAGATGACAATATTTATCTTTTAGCAGCAGTCCCATTTAGTATGTAGGACATACTTGCCTCTGATTAAATAATTGTTATGAAAAAAAAAAAAAAATTTTCACTGGGACAATAGATGCCAATTAACATCCCTTCCAAACATGCATTAGGGGGAAAAAAAAAAAAAAAAAACGAGAGAGAAAGACCCTTTTATTTCAAGTTCTTACTGTTCTGGTGTTTCTGGGCATTACTGGTCCAAAGAAGAAATACACATTAATGTATTTTGTCATTTTAGGGTTTGATGAGAACCTGGACGTCCAGGGAGAGCTGATACTTCAGGATTCCTTCCAAGTGTGGGATCCCAAATCTCTCATTCGGAAAGGCCGTGAGAGGCATTTGTTTCTCTTTGAAATCTCTTTGGTGTTTAGCAAAGAGATCAAAGATTCTTCAGGACACACAAAATATGTTTACAAGAACAAGTTACTGGTAGGTGGGGCTGCAAAGAAAATATTCTGGGTGTTGTGTTTCTTGTAGGTAGAGGTGGAATTTGGGGGATGTCTTACATGTCCCCATGGCTGGGGAAGGGCTGGCTCTGTGCCCTGCAGGGCTCACCTGGAAGCCAAGCTCACAGTGAGTCTCAAGAGGTATAAGATAAGGAGAGCTGAAGGGTGGGTGGAAAATGCAAGGATCATCACTCAGGCCATTCATTCCTTGGCCATACCCTGGTCATTTTCTCTTTCTTTTATCTGTGTGCAGCAAAGCAGAGACAAGATCCCACTCCCCTATCCACCCTGGCCTCCCCCCTTCTCTCTACAAATGTGAAGTTTTCTGAACTCATGAAGCTTCATATATCTGAACTCTCTTATCATCTCTTCTCCATTAGACCTCAGAACTGGGAGTGACTGAACATGTTGAAGGAGATCCATGTAAATTTGCTTTGTGGTCTGGACGAACACCATCCTCAGACAATAAAACAGTGCTGAAAGTAAGTCTTTTCTCCTTGTTCTTTTTGCCTTTAAAGTTGCTAGTTGAGGTCTTGGATGCACTAAAGGCAAGGTCAATTTCTTTCCTCCTTGCATTTGCATGGCTTCCATGTCTGTCAGCAGTCATGCCTGCATCAGGAGTGATTCAGCTCTAAGGCCTCAGTATGAATCAAGATGATGCAGTTGTGCAGCCTTGATGAAATTGCATCTCCTCTTGCAGCCTGGGTTGAGCAGCTGTGCCCTGACACAGGGCAGTCTCAGGGGGTTTGGCTGGGAGGTATAATTCTCTAAGTCTTTTGCCACTGGACTTAGAAACAATCAACCTGTTCCTCAACCCCCCAGAGCTGACAGCCATTTCTATCAAGTGAGTTTCTAACTAAGAATTCATGTTGTAGTTATTCTGCCTGAGGAAATCCCAGCTGTGCACTGATAGCCTATTTCCCCTCCACAGTGCATGCTCTATTGCTAGCATTAAGTATATTTATACAGAGCTTAGCTGCTCGCTGAGTAGCTCTGGTAAAAATATCTCAGTTCTCCTGGGGTCACCAGGTACTCCAGCAGCTAAAACAATACAGCAGAGAGGAGAAACAGTTAATAATACATTTTCATCAGCCAACCACAAATCTTCTACATAGGAGTGACATGCTGAGAATATAATAAAATGTCTCTCTTTCTGCCTTGTGGAACTTCAGGCATCCAGTATTGAAACAAAACAGGAATGGATCAAAAATATCCGGGAAGTCATTCAAGAAAGGATTATCCATCTGAAAGGAGCTCTGAAAGAGCCAATTCAGCTCCCCAAGACACCAGCAAAGCAGCGAAACAACAGCAGAAGGTACCCTTGGTCACTCCATACAATGTGAAATCATGAGTCTTTTCTCAACCAACAGCAGTGTAGTGGCTATGAGCTTTTGACTGGATTCACTCACTTTTCCTTACTGTTGTCAAAAGCAGTTTTCCACACCTTTGGTTGTTATCTGTTGTCTTGGCAAATATAGCTAGAAATCTTTTCTATGATATACATATGTATCTTTTAGTACTCCAGAGTGCTGGAGAGAAATAAACAGTGAAAGTTCTTCAGGGTCCAAGGATATGTTTCTTTCCCAAAGTAGAATTTGCTTCTTCACGTTAAATATTAACAGAATATTTTTGCCTATTTGGCATTTTGAATTATTGGACAGTAAAAATGACAGCTGGGCATGACAATATATAACTACAGTGGAGAATCTGTGTTCCATTAATGAACACAAACTCATTTTAACCTAGGAAGTAACATAATTTTTTGTGTGTGACCTTCTTTGAATCCTTGGTCAAATAGAAATTATAGAAAATTATTATTTTGCTGTTCTTCTGACATTCCCAAAAGCCGCCTGTAATGTGAACATCTCCATTTTTTCATCAAGTTTTATGACACTTACTTCAGGCTGTATTATAGAGGCATCCAGAGCATGAGTAACCAGGGTGACCCAGGAGATCTGTAGCAAGGCAGAGATCCAGGCATTTCTTTCTGGGAACACATACCCATAAAAGAATTTTCTAGTACAGAACAGGGATCTTAATTTCTTTTTATTTGTCCTTAAATATATATTTTGTATTATTTAAATGTTTATCTTGAAAGATGAGTAAAAAATGAGAACTATATATAGCAAAATCTGATCTCTGAGGTCCCTTCCAACCCGGCTAATTCTATGATTCTATGATTCTATGAAAACAAGAAAATACCCTCTGTGAGCACACCTGATACAGGTAGACTCCTCAGGGCTCTACACTGTGTTTACATGAAACTGTTTGCTTGGATATCATTTTTATGCCTTAGTATTAAATTCTTGAAGTGCTGTTCTGTGATGCAGGAGAAATATACCTTTATTCAGTGTCATGTTTAGCTTGGGCTGAATGGTTTTGGTTAAAACAGGAATCTAATTGAAGGAAAAGCTCTGCCTGACACCCTCATTACAGCACTATTTCTGAACACCAGAATTTTCTATGCTGTAAATATGCAGCCAACAGCCATCCTGTTTTCAGCAACAAACATTGTGATTATGTGCTAATCCCAACCTTATGGCTGAGGGTGACATAATTTTAAATTGCAAGCTACCTAGCAATATGGGCTGCATCAGTAAGGTAATTTCAGTGAAAAGCCAACTCTGACAAGCTAACTCGGCGCTTCCCAAATCCGCCTATAAAGTTATGAACATTCCAGCGTGGTGTGTTAAGTAAGCATCACAGTTTCCCTTTTATGCCTTTTGCAGAGATGGAATAGATGATGCAGACAGCCAAGGAGATGGCAGCAGTCAACCAGACACCATTTCCATTGCATCCAGGACATCACAGAACACAGTGGACAGTGATAAGGTAGGACTGAAATGTGAAAATGCACTGCAGGCAATTTTCCCCAGAAAAATGTAGGTGAAGAGCAGAATAGAAGGCAAAATAAAGCAGCCCATCTTCTACTGAGTGAGTTGAAACTTATATTTCCCTATGCTAGACTATTAAATCTAGTCTGGTTTTAGGTTCTTTTCAGTACTGCTGGTTTATATGGTAACATCTCTGTTGCTGCAACTTCTTTGTGGTTAATACACAGAGGCTGAATTGGCTCTGAAGAAACACAGCCCAGAGCAACCTTTTCTTCTCTAGTAGAACTTGCCCTGTGGGAGCCAGCTTCTGAATCAGCAAACAGTTGGTTATGTTCCACATTTACCCTCTGAGCTCTAATCAGTAGTTTGTTGGAGGCAATGCCTGTGCTTGCACACCAATTAATACAGCAAAACTGGGATCCTGGCTGATAGATATCTTGAGAGCCTGGGAGACCTACCCTTTCCAGAGACTGTGATTCTGGATTCCTCTCCTCACGGACATATGGTGAAGCATATGGATGGCCCTGAGATGTACTAGATTCTGTTGGAATGCTGCATGCTGTCGGCACATATGTCCTTGTCATTTTACTTATCAGACCGTCTGAGTCCAGATTCCCAGCTCCACTAGGATAGCTGACTTGAATTTGTCACCCTGATACCTCCAACTGGGATCTTCAGCTGAAATAGCAGTTGTTGGTAGAAGTAAATGGGCTGATAATAATAATTTACTTCAGTCATGCTGTTGGGGGTTGTCATATCCACCAAGAGAACGTCCATACTCTCTGCATGTTTTGAAATCGTGTAATTTGCTAAAGGATGAATTCTGCAGAACCATTATGAATTTGCCTGTTTGTCAGGGCTTTAGCTATGCTGCCACTTACAGAAGGTAGGAAGGTGTCTTCACAAAATCATAATTCAAGTTTATGGATGGTTGTAAAAGCCTCGAGTAAGGTTCAGTGCAGATGTTATTTTGAAAGCTGGACTCAGAAACAGGAGCTAACTACAAATAAGTTGCCTTTTTAAGACCACCTGTTGTGTTTCTCTTAAAGGCATGTTCCCATGCTTCTGCTTTTTTTGACCAATAATGTGCATTAGAAAAGTATTAATGCTTAGAATCCAAAGGCCACTGTAATATATGCAAATACTTTGCCTGATGTCAAAGTGTTTTCTTTTGTCTTCAAACCACATTAACTTGTCCTGGGTTTTGGGGTTTTTTTGTTTTGTTTTTTTTGTTTTTTTCCCCCATATTTTTCACATTTATCATTGCTGAGAAAGGCCCTGACTTAGCAGGGTATTTGAGCTCATGCTTAATTTTAAGCATTCACATAAGCTTTGCTTGTTTGCCCCAAGCTCATTGTCTCAATTGCATGAATTATGGTAGATGGGCGAGGTCTGGGTAAGAGGCTTCATCCTGCATGCTGTAGCTGCATATAATATCTACAGTGCTGGCAGCACAGGAATAGTCAGGCTGTACCCTGCAAGACAGCCCATCATGGCAGCATTTGATTTAAGGATGCAAGATGGGAAAGGGATTTCTATACAAAACCTTTGAGCTGAATAGCAAATGTGTATGAGATAAATTGAGCACCAAATCCTACAGGGAAAAAACTGCTACCACTGGGGAAAGTTCTAGAACTGTGGCATGTTTGCAGTGGGGTTTTTTTTAAGTGGGTAGGTTTACTCGCTTACTTAAGGCTGACTGCATGTTTATGTGTCCTTATATATATTTAATGGATAAAAACAAATTCCAGTGTACAGCTAAAACTTAAATGTGTGTTTTATCGAATCTGAGCAACTAGTGTTTCATCCTTTGAGACTTAGAGAGGGAGTTGCTGCTGAACAGTTCCCTTGTGTCACTGATGCTTATGCCTATTTTACTCTGTGACTTTGAATGGGGTTTTTTCCTTCAGTGTGCTTATCTTCTAGAGTAGTCTGAGTGAATCTTTTGGACTGGGAAGATTTATCTTCTCATATAGACTGGGACTGAGTTATCAGCACTGGAAGTCTGTACCATATCATGCTCTCTTGCTAAGGTTTCTTGGCATGGTTGATAGCACATGCTAAATGTGTAACATACATGTTATAGTTAACTCACATGGTACTGATACCAGTACCAATAGGTAACAGGTTCAGCAAACAGGATTTTCCCTACCTACATAATTTCAGTGTAGTCAGCAGAGTTATTTCAGGATTTTAAATTCAGGCCCATTTTTTTCACATCTGTAGCCCTCATGGGTGACCTCTCTGTGTGCCCCAGTGAGATCTCCATCCAGAGAAGTCAAGAGAAAGAGCTCCTACCTTTAAAAGCTGTGGCTGGTCACAGCAGCCTCATTTACAAATACATGGAAAGAGCTTTGCAGTGATAGCAGGGTGGCAGGATGGCAGCAGATTAATCCTGCCCTGGAAGCATCTATATTTATATTCACTGCTACAAACAATTTTCAGGTAGCATTTAAGAACCGATACTGCTCTCTGAAGGCAAAAGGATTCAATGATTTAACTGACACACTTTGTTCTTAACCTAAATCTTGGTGTTACATCTGGGGTTACCTAACACATTAACTGAATTTTGAGACAAGGGTGACAAACAGCATTTTAGCCAAAAAAAATACCCACAACCAGTCAAAGATTCTCAGTTTCAAGTAACACTTCTGCTTAATCATAGAATCATAGAATGGTTAGGGTTGGAAGAGACATTAAACATCATCAATATCCAATCACCTTGTGGGGGATCCTTGGGCAACAAGCTGTGTATTTCAGCCTATTTTTGAGCCTACTTCTGGGTTTTGAGTAGCAATACTGTCTCCTCTACCATCATGGTGCAAGCCTAGAGCAAAGCTTTACCTTTGCATTTTCAATTCCTAAAAAGGCAGAAGGATTTTTCTTTTTAAGTGGGAATGAGATAACCTGGCTATACATTCAGCAAGGGTTCAGCCTTCTCTCAGGACAGCTGAACCTGGCCAAAGCATTTCTCAGGAGGATCCTTTGGTGTAGGGGATAAAACACTTGTCTGGAGGACAGAAGAGCTGAGTCCTGGCTCTGCTCTGTCACTCAGATGTGAGATGCCATCTCAAATTGCATCTGATGGCACATTGCACGTCTTTTTTTTCTTTTTTTTTTTTTGTTTGGATTAGGAATCTGGGGGGGTAGTACCATAATTCTTGTAAACATTACATTTGTACATTAATTATGGCATTGTCCTCTGTTGTCCCAACAGAGAATACAAACCCAAATTCAGAGCCAGTTTTCTATACTGAAGGAAATAGTTTCATGGTAGCAGACTCTTCTTTGAGAATATTCCTAATGATAAAACTGACTGCAGAAGTGTTACTAAGTCTTTAAATATTCAATCTTTCCTTGCTGCACACAGTCGTCAGGTGATGATATGATTATAATCTTCAGATTAAAAAAAGAACTATCCATTTCTCTTTTAAAATATATATATGTAAAAATCACTCCGCCTTTTAAATTAAAGTAGCTTCTTAAATCTGGATCTTAGTCCTTTTTTGCTTTAATTTTCTTGGATTATTTTCTCTCTCAAAAATATACAAAGTAATTATCCCTGGGGTCAAACATTTAATTTTCATTAAATACTCTATAGTAGAAACACAGACTTCAAGTGAGATCTGTAGGTCTGCACATTAGTAAAAGGAAAGACAGAATGTGTAAAATGTTTATTTTTCTATTAGCAATCCAGGACTTTTTCTATATGTAGTCTATAATCTAAAATATTTCATATACTGAAAAAGAATTATTGGGATTGTCATTTGGGAAAGTTTTATAGAAAAGGCAAAAGTGAGTTCATGAACTGGACTCAGTGCTGAAGAATCAATAAATAATGAATAAAACTACATTAAGTGTGATTCCCCTTGAGCATCCAGGTCAGGTCCTAGGTAACCTACTATGAAAAATTTCTTCATCTTTTTCCAAAAGGCAAACTAGACAGCTTTTGTTCTATAAAGTAAGCCCTCTTCTGGATGTTATCTAAAAACTCCTTAGGGAGAAGTCCTTGCCCTATGCAGTTCATGGCAGACAGGATTTCAATCATTAAATTTGGATTCAGAGCAGTGGGGAACTGCATAAAGAAAATGCTAGCATGCAGGGCTTTCTTGTTTGTTAAGCCCACTGGTCTCTTGGCTTATAAAACAGCTGTTCCTGGTGATACCAGTCTGTCTTATAATGACTTTTTACTTGGCTTTTGCAGAGTGCTGAGGAGAGCAGTTCTCATTTCCTTCTGTTGATTTTGGATATGGAAAAAAGCTCTGAAATGGGAACCAGAAAGTTTTCACTCTCTAAAAATAAATATATATCATATACTTTGATCTTTTCCATTAGATACTGGATTTTGCTATTCTTTCAGGAGTCATGAGACAGAGATCTTGCCCTCTTACACATCAGTGGTGTTTTATAAAATCTGGGAATAATAATTTTTCTAATTGAAGGTAATTGGTATAAAAGGAAATTTCAGAATTAAGGCTTGTTGGAACAAGTCACCTACGGGCAGATTCTCTTTTCTTGAAAGGCTTCTAATCAAGGCAAAATAGCTTTCTCCCTGTGATACCATTACTGAAGCAGAAGTTAGGATCAGATGCAGGTAATGCTGCTTCAGATTCTTCATTAGGAAAAGTTCTCAGTTCCTTGGAAGTTTCTTTTCTAGGTAACACACATATAAGAAGTGCCTTGATCCTCTGTTTTCTCCTTTGACTTTACTAATAATTAGGGCTTTGAGCTCCATAAAGTTGTACAAGAACATGCTGCATGTTTTTCTAAATAGGTAGTATTTTTTTTGGACTGGACTAGTGTTGATTTAAAAAAAAAACAAAAACAAATTACCAAATGGAAATGCCCACTCATTCAATAGTAAAGACAACTTGCTTTGTTATGTACCTCACAAGGAAGACATAAGGAAAATCACTGTTTATTAGATGCCACTATCAACACACACAATACAAAGTGGTCAGTCATTGCTTCCCAGCACAAATTAATCTGGAAATTAAGTATTGAATTTAAAGTGCCTAAAACCAAAGTTGAAAAGCCCGAGATCCCACTCTGACCAGGTTGCTTATAAAGAAATAAGTCCGTTAAGGTGAGCAGGAAGTTTACAAATAATCCCTTCGCTGAAACTGTTGAACCCATCCCAGTTCAGCTGCTTGCTTCCAGCAGTGGGAATTGGGAACCAGGGGGCTCCTGATTGCTGATGACTGGCACCATTCCCTAAATGTCACTGAGTCTTCTCCCTCACACCAGAGTAAAGCTGCAGCCCAGCTCAGTGAGTGCCCTGCTCTATGTCACAGGATGTGGATCTTGCAAATTAAAGCTGGATTTCCATATGGCTTGCATTGACGTGAAGGCAAAGGCACTTCAGAGTAGTGTCCAGTTACAAATTTGTATTTACACACAAAAGTGTAACCAGCTCCTTGGGAGCATTGTGACCATGATCCCTGCTTCTACCAGCATTGCTCCTCAGCTCTGCCTGGATTAGAAAGCTGATCCTACCAAGATTTCTCAGGGTTTGGTACAAATAATATTCTTCTCTTCTGTGCTCTCAGACTTGCCTGTAATCAGCAAGCTTCTCTCAAAGGTAGAATGACTTGAAAAAGCTCCATTAAAGAAATAAAAGCATTTGCTGAAAAAAAATTAAAGCATATATTTTTCAATGATGTCTTGAAATAAAAACATTAACATAAGTAAAAAACTTTTTTTGTGTCACTAAGAAGAATTACTTTGTCAAATACAGACAATGCAGACCTTGGATAAAAATGAGAAATATCCCCATTTTCAGAGGAGGAACTAAAGAGACAGAAAAAATAGGAACAATACCATAAGGCAAATGCATACATTAATTTAGCTAACAAGCACTCTCTCTCAGAGTGAGCTGACAATTTAATTTCTACTTAGTTTCTCAGCAGGGGAACCTATATACCATTCAGAACTAAAAACTGTATAGCAAATCTCTGTCTCTTTTCAGTGTTAGTAAAGTACTCTGTAGCTTTCAGTGATATACTTTACTTTCTTGGAGTATTTTTTTCCCTTTGAACCTGGTATTAGGGTTATTTAAATAAACTCAAGGCTCTTATAAAGCATTGGTACATCTAGTAATCCAAGCCCTCTATTCCTCTGGCATTATTGTAGCACAATGTGTGCATCCCATGATCCAAGTTTTAGCCTTTTCCAGCTCTACAAGGGATTTCCGTATTTAGTCCTGTGCAAAAGACATGTTCTACTGCAGCAAGGGAGAAATTTCAAAGGTCAAGAGCTGTTGACCTCCAGAAGTGCTTGTGTATGGTCAAAACATGTATCACCATGGACTGGAGTCTAGGGACTGAGCTGAATAGAAAAGACTCATCAGTGGAAAGTCACTCTGGCAGTGGTTAATGGCTTCTATGGATTCTAGCTCATGTGAAGCAAGGATGTTGTCATCGTGGCTATGGTAGAGCTAAGGGAGAAGATGATGGCAGGAATATGGATAAAGCAGGATGGATTAAATACAGAATCTGGAGTATTTCTTTAGAAATCTTTCTGTTTCCTGCAGCCCTGTGATGCTTATAGAGTTGACTGACAGGTGAAGCTGGGCATTGACTTCGAAGAGTTTTTTTCCTTCAACCTATATATTTCACTTTCAGTAAATTGGACACACTTTAACAACTGTGAGTTTCTAAAAGGCAAAGGAAGGGATTGATTTACTCTCATTTCTCTAAGTATTGTGGTAATTCTGCACTGATCCCATCCAAGCAAGTGGTGTGCCTGAATTCACTCTATTGTGTGGAGTGCTGCTCCCTTATAGTGACTGATGAATTATGGTAAAATATAAATTTATGTAATAGAAAGTGACTGCTGACTGTTAAGTGATTTTTCCCTGTGAAGTTATCTTGCCCTGTGAAGACATGATAAAGAGGAGGGAATTATAACCCCAGAGAATATATTTCTGTTGCTTAGAGGCTGCCTAGCATTAGTGCAGTTTTCATGCTGAGTTCCTACTGCCCTCACTGATGGAAATGGGAGAACATGATAGCTAGCAAAGAAAATCCTGATATGAAATATTTTGGTGCTTTAGTTAGCCTTCTCGAATGCTTGCTGGCTGTAGGTTGTTAACTCTTTTCAAAATACTGTCATGTAGTAACAAAATGTTTGTCTTCCCAAGGAAATAAATTGTTCAGCCACGAGTCATCTCTCTCTCTCTCTAATGGTAGAGTCTTCAAATTTCCTCGGCCTTTATGGAAATGCTTATCAATTCTTGCTCTAAATCTTAGCTGGGACTCCTGTAAATTCAACTCTTCCCTGGGAAAAACATTCAAATATATGTATCTTTTTACTGTGCATGGCTCCTTGATGGTGAGGTCACTGAAAAATGGCACTTGGATCTGATAAAATAAGACTGGTTTATATCTGCTGGCAATGTCGTCTTTCACTTCTTATCATTCATATTCAGAAATATTACTGTGGCACTTCTCCCTCCCCTCTCTCTTTCCTAGGTATGATTAAGGACTTCCCCTTTGCTTTCTATACTTCTTATCAGGAATTCAGCATTTTCAAATGTGCCAGCTTTTGAGTTGCAGGGCTGTACTTGCCTGTCTCCATTCTAGATTTTTCAGAGTTTTGGAAAAAAAAAAAAAAAAAAAAAAAGAGCAACTTGAGGGTCTTGGAATGAAATACAACATGCTTAAACAGAAAAGGTTTACATGACATCTTTAGATTTCCAAATGACGCCATCCCAGGACTGAAGTGCTACACACACCTTATTTGACTCATGCAAAGGTGCATGGGCACCCAGAAAACTCCAAACCCCAGGTGTAAGCTGAGTCCCATGGTTAAAGAGTCAGTACCAGCTTTATGCTCTGCCTTGGTAGAACTTAATCTCTGTTTGGGGGACGTGCATGATAGGTCTCACATTACCTTCTTTTTGTCTGAACACTGTTCACTATGACTTGCAGCTTTGCAGGAATTTACTCACCCTGTCATCTACAAGTGGAGTCAGTCAACAGCTTTTCTTTTGGATTTATTATGTGTGTAGCAGTTTGTCAGCACAGTTATTAATACTGGCAAATGTCCCAGGACAATTCTGAGGCCTTTGACCCTTTTTTCCTCTGACTACCATGAAAAAAAGGGACTTTGGTCTTTCCTGGGTTGGAATCAGATTTCAGAACAACAGAAAATATAATTCTTGCCAACCTTGGTTTCCAGGTTTAATCCTGGCTTGAATTACATGCTATCTGTATTTTCTGGCACAAATATATAGGTGTAACAAGGAGGTGACCAAGTGGTTTACCTCTGAGAAGTTATCTCTCAAGGGTGCAAGTGCTGCTGAGTGTAAGCACCTTTGTTTTCTGTTGTTGCCAGCAAGTAGTTGTTGCAGCTGTGGGTGGAGGCAGCACTGAAGACAGGCTGTCTTGTTTCAAAGAGCTTTCTCAGAAAAGGTGTGTATGTTCTTTTGAAAAACAAAGTAAAACATGAGCAGCTGCTTTTAAAACATCACACTTGGTGCCAGCACTTAAAAACATCATAGCAGTTAATCAGGAATTTTTTCTAAATTCCCAACCATGTAGTGGAGTCTTAGTGTTTTCTTTTTGCACTACATGTCTAGGCAGTACCCCCCAAATCTACCAGAGAGAAGATAACAAATAACCAAAGGCCCCCTTTTTTTTTTTATCCAGTAGTTGAATTTTAGCAAGACATCTCCCAGAGTTTTGAATTCAACCCTGGCTTCGTCACTGTGAAAATATAACAAAGCCAAAACAAAGGGAAGAAGGTGACGGAAACTTTGCAAGGGGTTCTTTTTCACCTCTGAGGACATTTAAAGTAATCTGGATAGTGTCTTATTTGTAATTACATGATATAAAAAAATTTTCAGTGGCAGTATAATTGTTTCTAATGTGCACTCCAAAAGGAAAGCAAAAACCAAGCCGCCTATGGAGAGTTCCTGCCTACGGAGCATGTGCTGACTGTGGAGAGCAGCCTGTTCATTTAATGAACAAAAATTAATTAATATCTGCAGATGTGGAATATCTGGTATGTCTATGAGAATAGACATCTAACTGTTCATTGAGTAATATTCCTGGGAAATAACTTCATTAGAAGCAGACATGAAATTTGCCATAAAACTTTAGTAATTCAGCTGAGGTTTCTGAAAGTGCTACTGAGCTTCAGCGGGACCTCTGCTCTCAAAATTCTTGAACGTAATTCTTTTCCCAAAGGAAAGTAATTCCTCTGGTGGTCTGTGAAGGTCAGCATTCACAGGTTTATCTCCAGAGAAGTGTAGAAGCAGCAGATATTTTCTTAACACCTCTCCCAGTCTTTTACTCTCAGCTATAAATAACTGCAGATACGGATCCAGATTCAGTTCAGTGATCAGTTCAGATACTTAGAAGAGAGACAACTGCAAGTCCCTGAAAGTCTAGTTCTAGAGACAGAGTTTCTTCAAAGATTGCTTCTTAGCATTTTCTTCCATGCAGTTACACATGGTAGATAGAGTACTCCTTTATAAAGTGCATTCTTTTCTAAGTTTTCAGTTCTGTTGCTATTTCATAAAGAACTTTTGTTATTGATTTTCCTATAGTATGTTCATTTAGGAAATAAGAATCAGCACACAGTCTGCTTTCACTCCTAATCTTACATCATTTCAATCTAGGACAGCTTTTGGTGGAAAATAAGTAAATTAGTAACACTTGAAAATATCAGGTCTGACTGTGATAAAACAAGTGTATGGGACTCCTTCAAACTGAAGGTCTCCTGAGAACATTGTAGCTATGAATATCAAGGCTCAATGCATACATGCAGGGATATTTAGTGCCGTTTCTCTGGCAGCCCACTTGATCTCCTTTATCTTCCTGCAAGTAGTGTGAAAAGCAGATTCTGTACTAATGTGCTGATGAACACATTCCCCTTACAGACACAAGGCACACAGCTAAAGTTTGTCTTAATTGATATAATGAGTATCTTAAATTCACAGCAAATGTTGTATCAGTCTATTACAAAATGTTTCTGAATAACCTGTGATACTGCTTAGATGGGATGGCTGTAATTTTAAAGTGTGCAGGATGGATGAAACTCAGCTGTGGACCACATTATGGCATTAAATGACAGGAAATAAATCTTGCTTCATATCAATAAATCTATATTACCAAACATACACGTTCAAAAAATGTTTTGATGCCTGCTGTGAATAAAGAGGATGTTTGAGTTATGGGGATGTTTGAGTGAATCGGTTTGAGGCAATCAAAACAGAGTAGAAAGGAAGAAAGTGCAGTCAAATCCACATCTTTCTTTCAAAGATATCAACAACCCAGGTTTAGTACTTTTTAAAATAGAAGGATTCAAATAAATTATTTATTTGCACAGAATAATTAAAGGATATTTTGCTCTTTATCTCTAAAGCAAAACCAACTGTTGCTTGACTTTTAAAATTTGCTGTGATTTTCAAAGAATGAGATGTCAAAGATCTGTTGCCATGTATGTGACATAAGCAACTGCATGGGACTTCAAATGGAACGTGAGCTTCTGTGTCTGAATTGATCTTTGAGTGAATGGGAAACAGTTAAAATTAATCCATGTTAGTCAGAAAAATTTCTTTTTCTTTTTAACCTGCAATGGTTAGACAAAAATACATATATTAGGAGATGAAGTGGCTGAGTTATCTTTTCCTCTGAATATATGCTAATGAGAGTGCCAGCTGAACTGTAAGTCATTAAAGCCCATTTCCTCATTATTGCTTATCAAAATTAACATTCAGTGACCTGTAAATTATTCACTAATTCTGTCCTTCTCTCCTCGTGAAAGATTCCTTTTCACTTTTGTTCTTTCACAGCATGGAAGGAGAGTTTCTGGATGGTGAGGTGATTTCTCAGGCTGCCCTCAGACTCACATCTAATGAGACACTGGCCCTTGCCAAGAGCTGTGGTCTGAGAGGTCTGAGACCACTTTGTAAACAAGCCTCCTCAAGACATGAAATAGATGCTTTTGCTTAAGCATCATGCTGGTTCTGCAAATTTTCTTGTTGATATAAGAGACAAAATGGTTACTTAAAAGTGTATAGGTTATATAGGAGTGTGTGTGTGTCTGTGTCCAAAATGGGGACATAAATAGAACTGGAATTGTCCCTTAGTTTTCTGGAGTTGTCTCTGTAGCCATTCTTGGGCCAGGCACTAGATTATCTAAAGTACTAGACTTAGAAAGAAAGAAGCAAGCAGGATTCAGAACTTCTTTTGAAGAAGAGGGTTTTGATTTGTTTTTTTTAATTTTATTTCATCTCAAGTTTTACCTTCCATGTTATCGTTAAGAAAGAAGCTGTTCCTCATCTAAACCTGATCATTCTCCTCTCTTTCTTCAAAGAACTTGAGTTCATATTTATTTATCCTGTGCTGTTGTTTTGAGTTGTTTCTGTGGTTTCTTTCTGGGGATTACAGCTTGTTTGTTTGATTTGGCTGTACAACATTAAATATATCCCTCTGGAGGAACAATGTGTTTTCCTGTTGGAAAAGATTTTTTTCCTTTTAGAATTTATCGTTTTTATGTGATTAATGCTTATTAGCTGTAAAGTGCCAGGATTGTCTAAGAAACTTAGGAAAACTTGGGGAGGCATTATTCCAGCCATAAAGGGCATATAGGGATAACACAGATTAACTGTCTAAAAAGAAAGAAAAGTTTAAGTGTGATCAGAAATTAATGTTAAGAACAGGTTTTCAAGCAACACAGAGTGCATTGCTTGAGAACATTGGAGACCATCCAAATTCAGAGTTACTATTAGCAAGAGGTTTGACATTGGAAACAAAACTGTGTGTGAAGGAGAAGGATAAGGAGAAAGAGTTGCAAATTCCATTTTTCTTCATATGGGGAGAGAAACCACAGATATAGTAATTATAACAACTCTAATTAAGGAGTGGAAGGTTGTACTGGTGTGCTTTAACTCTTAGATGTTCAGAAAGTTGTGGATGATCCTTACTTTCCTCAAGTGTATGAGTATCTTTACATACAGCAGTCATGGCCTTATTGGATGTAGTCTAAGTGATGCAACAAGTTGTAGTGTGTGCTGGTGGCCTTGTTCAGATTTGTCTGTCTCTTGGTGCACTGAATTTATCCCATTCTGGGAAACTTGTATCCAAAGATGATCATTTCTTGAGAAAATTTCACAACCAACTGTCTCAGCTCATACTTTTCCTCTTTTCAGGCTGCTGTCTGCTGGTAACGATTTCTCCATCCAAACCTGTATATCAAACCTATATAAAAGTCACTCATACATTCTCTTGTTAAAGAGACTTTTATGGCATGGCCTCACAAAAGGTGCAGTGCCTGATTATGGCCAAAAAGGAGCAGAAAAACAATGATTTAATAGATTTTAAGTCTTTGAGGGAAGACCACATCTAAGTCGGTCTTCACGTGTTGCCTGGTTGAGTACAGATGTAAGTGTGGAGGCCCATGAAACATCACAAGAACATAGATACAGTACTAGAAGGCAACTGAATGAGGCAGAGGAACATGGAGAGCAAGCCACAGGGAAACACAGAGCTGGGAAGGGAGCTGAGGGAGGTGAGAATTTTTGAGAGAAATGTTAGATGTGAGGGGACCAGAGAAAGAGATCACACCACACAATGGATCATTTTGTTTTCTCTTTCCCTTTAGATCCCAGTTTATGTCTTCTCAC
Source organism: Phaethornis superciliosus (assembly GCA_023637945.1). NCBI lineage: Eukaryota > Metazoa > Chordata > Aves > Apodiformes > Trochilidae > Phaethornis > Phaethornis superciliosus. The sequence goes on from JAJQWJ010000007.1 coordinate 28,831,660, forward strand.
ACCTAGGTGTGAGAAGAAAAAGGGGAGAACAAGTTATGGGGAGGGCTATTCAGGTTGGTGCTGCTGGTCCACAAACCTGTGGTCTCTTCAGTAGAAGAAATACTGAAGCAGTATTTATTCTGGAGCCAAGTATCTTTCCTGCAGGATGCCCCAGGAGGCACTTGCCTGCCTTGCAGTCAGCAATTTCACCACCTTGTAAACTGCATCCATGCATTGCATCCATCCATGCCTTGCTACTGGCAATCTAGAGCTGAGACACAACCAAAGGTCCTCCAAGCCTTGGGTTCCAGAGTCATAGTGCTGCTGCTTTCCAGACCAACACCGTTTTTCTGTTTGGATCTTGCATTAATTTAAAACCCATCAACAATCAAAATAAAGCTCACCTTCCTGAAATGCGTGTGGGAGAGAAACAGAGGAGTGTGAAATGTATGCCATGACTCCACAACCCCTTTTCTCCCTGGTTTCCTTTTTCCTCACACTACAGCATCGTTTCCTGACTGAACTTGCAAATAAGCAGTTATTGAAAGAACATGGATGGACCACACATGCATATTTCCCACTCTCGTGGAGAAAAGCTGTGTGGCAGCTCATGGTTATTTGTTTTCACAAGAGGCAGTTGAGTTTGTTATCATGTCTTTAGGGCACCATCTCATGAGGTGCTGAGCCATCTCAGTTTGCAGAGGCTGCAGGAAGAATTGGGGGTGGGAATCATCTGTGCCCCACAGTTGTGGGGCCTCAGTTGGCATTACTACTTCTAAAAGTTTTCCAGTGTTAATATTTACTGTGTGATCTTGAGGAGTCAATAGAAAAGGATAGCAGGGGATCTACCCAAGGGGAAATACACTTTACTTAACCAAACCATGTGATGTTCCTTTAAAATTGGAGCTGGAGTTGTTAAACCATCAGTTAAAACCATGATATTTATAGAGAGAGAAGAAAGTAAATTGAAACACACACAAATTTCAGCTTTCTGGTTTGCTACAGATAATGCAGTGAGAGCTGATTTTCATATGAATTTTACTGATCCACCTTAGAAAGCTAAAGGGCCACATTCCGGATCTGTTGTTACATAGAAAATGGAAAAAATGGCATTCAGCTGGCTGGTCTTTGCCTTCACAGCTGGACACCACACATGGCAGAGGATCCTTGGCTCTGCAGGCTACCAGGGTGTTCAGGGCACTTGCAAGGCTGCTAGCACCCTGCCTCTTCTACCCTCATACCTCCCAGCAGCAGACCCAGCCAGGGAACACCTTCTCCCAGCTTTGTCCTGGCTTAAACAGCTCTGGCTGTCTGCAGAGCACAGGCTGGGGGCTGAGGCTGTGCTTCGTGAATCACTTTTGTTGCTCAGATATATTTTTTGTTGCTCGTATTTAGTTGTTGTTGCTGTGATGGCTAAGCAGGGTAGGACTGCCATCTACCCTCCTTCTGTGGCTGAAATCCACAGGTGGCAGGTGGGAACCAGGCCTCCAGGGATTGTTTTTGTGGGCTGTCTTTTGAAATCGAGGAGGTTTTGTGTTCTTTGGGAGGCCCTGGTCTCAGTGCTACATGCAGTTACTTTGCAGAATCTCTCTTCCAACCCTGAAGCTGTGCTGTCTCCCCTTGCCCCAGCAACTGAACCTTGGGTACCTTTTGCCTTTATGAAACTTCTGCCCTTAAAGCTTTCTAAGGGAGAAATTTGAAGGCTGAGAAAACACTTGAAAAATCAGCCCTTTCTCAAGCTCATGAAGTTGCTCCCTTATGACCTTCTCATTGTGTGATGCCTATGTGTTATTTATGAGCACTTGGCTGCTCATTTCCACAATATAAAAGATAACGTTGAAGCTGAAATGCAAGTAGTTATGTGGTATTGCAAAGAGGGAGGAAGGGGACAATGAGGAGCTGCTGCATTGGTAGAGTCAGGGATACAAGGTGAAAAAGATAAGTCATTTAAAGAAATTTAGAGAAAACAGGATTAAATGCAAGTCAGTTTTGGTTTACAGGGTCAAGGAAATTACCTCAGTGTACACGAGGTGGATACCCAGGTCTGACCATCTCATAGGTCCATGACACATCAAGCCTGTCAAGAATCCATTGGCTGCTCAGCAGGGTTTGCCTCCAGCCTTTGAAGAAATCACTTTCCCTTTGGGGAAAGAGAGGTAAATAAGTAAAAATAGTTCAGTAAGAGCTGGGCTAAATCAGAGGTCTGGTAAACAAATATACAACATATTTTCCATCTGCTGGTTCCCAGTCCTTAGTTTCATGAGAGAGCAAGAGCAGCAATGCTGTGTTTCAGAAGTCCCAGGATGTGCTTCCCAGGGTGCAGATCTGAAAGGTGGCCACTTGCCTACATGATGTTGGCATTTTTTGTGATGGGATTAATTTCATAACTGTTCAAATTTATCCTAATGAATAAGGGCTTTCTTTTGCTTTTCTTAATGTTATAGCTAAGAAATTCCCCAAATAATTCTTCTGGTCATGCCATTCCTATGTAAAGACTAAGGCTAAGTAACTTAATAGGATAAGTGCTTAATAAAGCAGCTTTGTAATATTTTAGTTGTCTTCTTTCATTTCAGTAACAAGCATAAGGGAAGCTAATGTCCCTGTACACAGAGATTTGCAATCACTATTAATGGAGATTGTGCCCCTCATGGGAAACAATATAAATACTATTGCACAAGCTATAACACTTTTCTAGATCTTTTTAATCACAACATATGTGGTCTCTTGCTAAATTTCTTTCTGCGGTAGAGGAGAAAATAAATCTAGCAAAGAGGAGTGATTTTAAATACTTAAGCTCGTCACAGAAGGCAATAAGGGGGAAATTCTGAGGATGTCAAGGCAGCATCTGTATGACTGAGAAACATGAAATAAAGTCATGGCACCTACTAACTGTTTAGCAAGTCTTAAATGAGTCCTGAAATATGGCAGAATTAGGAAGTTTTTACTTTTTTCACTTTGCCTTTGCTAGCAGTAGAGGTCTCACTTCTTTTCATTCCATTTTGATGGTAAATCCTGATTTAACAAATATGCAAACAAGCTGCAAAAGAGCAATTGACTTCAGTTGCATGGCATGTCTCTTATATTCTGTACTCTTAGATCTAAAATCTACTGCAAAGCAGTTAGGGTGATTTTATGGCTGAGAGAACCAGGTCACAGAGCAGTGCTGTGATTTGTCAGAGCTCACGCTGCTGCTCCAGCATGAAGAGAAGTTCAGTTTCAGTCCCACTTCATGCTGGGCACCCTTTATAATGGGAAATCAATGGCCAGTACTTGTTCAGAGATTCTCCTGACATCTTTATGGTGGTACAATTCAAAATGTCATTTGTATGCATCTTGTCTTCCCTGCCTTTTTTTTTGTTGTGAATTAGTGGGACAAATTTATCTGCCTTCATTATTCAGTCTCTAGTTAAGCCTAACCTCATGGACAAGGCATTTCTGTTTTGAGTGAGAAATCTGGACCACTTCTAGAAGAATTAGATAGCTGCCCCATATGGAAACAAATTACCTGCTCAAGGGCTGTCAGGGTCTACCTATTTACGATCCATTAAAAACTAAAGAGGATACACGAAGTTGTTTCTGCATCCAAATGCTTATTTTTCATAGTTGTTCCAGACTGGAATTTCAACTTGGCAATTTTGTTAAGCATCTTATTTTAGTGGCAAGTAAAAGTTACTTATTTTGAAGCCTAACTTTATCAAGAAATGATTCAACTTTCTGTAACAGAGCCTGAGCAGCTAGGGAATCAACTAGCAGCAAGGCTGACAAGCAAATAGACAGTGTACCTATGGGACCATGAGCAACTGATGGGAGGCTTGGCATCTCATGCCAGTGACAGCATATCACCCATACATGCAGAATTTTTGCATTAGGAAAAAAACCACAAATCCCAACAAAATCTGCAGAAAGGAGAAGCCTTAAAAAAAAACATTTTAATGTTATTTCTTCTTTCTTTCAAAATGCAGAAGCAGCCCGCAGTGCTCAGAAGCTCCTAGAATCTGTTTTTCATGTCTTTAAACAATGGAGATTAATGCATTGGATTGTTTTTTTAATGAAATGAACCTTGGTACTGAATTTGAATATTTGCTACAAACTCTTCTGTTTAAGTGCTTGTTGATGGCACCATGCTTGGAATGTTATACATAGTGGTACCTGACTATTAAATTTACAACAAGATGGATTTTAGAATTAAATAAATCACATGGATTTCTTCTAAATTTCTGGAGCCAAAAGGGTTTGGAGTTAGATTATCCACTGCAACCATTCCCCAGAGGCTTGTTACAAGGGCAGCCCTGGAAGGAGCAATGGGATGTGGAGCTAGAATTGCACATCCTCTACCCATCAGATAGCACAGGTGGCCTCTTTCCCCAGCAGCAGGCAGAGAGAGGGAATGGTAGCCTTGATTGAGCACAATATAAACTCAGTGCTGGGCATGTATTTGTTATCCTTTGGAATCAGTGAGATTTGAACCTTAAGTGCTTTGCTGTACTGTGGTTGGTATTACAAGTTACTTTTTTGCATTGCCAGAGTAGAGCGTTACAAGCTGGTGTAATGTGCTAATGCAAGGGGTTGTTCCAGGAGCTCCTGGAGGGGCTGCATGTGAGTTACCTTTTTGATGCAGAAAAATATGTGTTTCCTGTTTTCACTGATAGGAATATAGCAAATTCAGAACTCACTTATGTAAATGTGTAAAAGTGTGTATATGAGCTGTCTTAGATTCAGCTACACCCATGTGTTCCCACATCCACTTTTGGAAATGAGTTATGAATCCAGGCCAAACCTGTCCCTTTTATGTGTGTGAGGACAGACTTGAGTGGGACCTGAATTTCTCTCACCTCTCAAGCAAGTTATTGCTTTTAACCTTTATGCTGAAACTGGGGAGTTTTAGGAGCCTGATTTTGACTTTCAGCCAACATTATTTTTTTAGTCAAGTGAGGAAGAGTCTTGTTTTTAGGTCCAAAGATTAAACATTTTGTCACACTTGTTTCCATTGGAGAGTGTTACATGCATAGAGTTGCTAGCCCTTACAGTCAGCTCTTCCTTAGGGCAAGTCATCTTCTGTACTGATCTCCAGCTTCTGCTAGAGTGTTCTGGGGTGATTGTCTTATGCAAATAAATCTTGACTGGTTGATCATTTTCTTACTTGAGCTTTCATATTGATGTGATAATCTCTCGCCTGCTGCATAGCATGCAGTAGTTTACTCCATCTAAATTTATTTTGGTTTTTTTTAAGAAAATAAAATTTCCTGTCCTTCATTTCTCCATACATTTAGGAGGTAAGATTCAGCCTCATTGTTGTCAGTTCACTGATGCTGGTTAGTCAATAAAATTCTTTAGTCCCACCATTTAGTTTTAATGTCATTCAGTGATGTGGCTGGATGAAATGACTGGCACAGTTGGGTCAGTATTGTACCTGCAGCAGGGATTTTTTGTCACAAAGTATAGTCAGACAAAAATAATACAGTTTAAATTATTGACTTCAAATTGACAGCAGAAATAAGTGTTAACTTAATGTCATGGTTGAGCAAGGCTTTTATATTAAAAGGAAAAGTAACAGGAAGAGGGAGAACATTAAATAATGAGCGGCCCAGTTCCACAGAAATGACAACTGGAGATGTGAATTTTATTCACATAATAAACTAGCAGAATGGGGAGAAGGTATCAGGCGAACCTTTCTCTTACCATCCATCAATAATGTAATGGGCATGTTTCAGCAAAATGGGCAATGGGAACAAGTAATACATGACTTTCTGGTCTCTTCTATAGTCCTAAACAGTAGTTGGACTATTCTGCCTGAAATCACCTGTATGGTGGAGAGCAGGGTACTTGTGACAGCCCTTTGGTCTGACCACTATGGCTGGCATTTTGCAAAGATGAGACACACTGGCAGGCAGTGTGACTGGGTAGCAAGAAATGGGAATGAGGAATCATACCTAAAGAGCAAAAAGAGCCAAAGAATGGGAACAGAAATAAAGCCTAGAGGCTGAGATGGGGAGAAGAGCAGGGGGTAACAACAGTGTGCAACAGCCCCAAGCAGTGGAGGAACAGGCAAAGTCCCACCAGGTTTATAGTCCTCTGGGAGTCTTGCTGTGCCCAGGTGACTAAATGTGTTTTGCTTGCCTGAGAGGAGCCTGGTGAGAGCAACCTGTGGTAAAGGGCCCTTTGACTTGATGGTTCAGTTGCAGAGAATTTTGACACCCTGCAAAGATGTCAGGGAGCCTGTTGGCTTAGATTCTTTCTCTAGAAATGGGACAGTGTCACTTGAAGAAGCAGTTTGTGCTGCTGTGCTAATGTCTTTCCAGAAGAGTGGAACAGAATACTGGTTTTTGGAGTAGGGTCACTGCAAGTAATTCACAAACAATGTGTAATGAATGTGTTTAACAGCAGAGCTTTTGATTTTACAACACATTTATCACACCTTGGGGCACTTAGTATCTTGTTAACTCAATTAGCATACACTAAAACTGCCAAAGTAATCTGAACAGCTATTAATCATACAGCAAACTGTCCAAGAGCATGCTTTGTTATTACTGCAGAGGCAGCTAAGAGGAGATTGGGAAAGAAGCATCTTCTGATTTCTAAATGCACGGTTGGTTCCAGGAAAGCCAATGAATACTAAATCAGAAGTTGACACAATAAAAAAATCACATAATGCAGTATCTTGCCTCATAGGCAGTGAGAGAGCTGTAGTAGTTTTTAGGGAGTTACTTATCCTGAAGCTTTTTAAAGACCCCTAAATGACTTGTGCTGAGCAATTGCTGGTAGTAGCCCTTATCCCATAAGCTGTGCAGGTTGTTTCTAGCACAGAAGGGAATATGACTCCAGTGTGTAGGCAAACAGGTTCGCACCTGTGATTGCATTTATGTGCTTGTGTTGAGCAACTTCAGATTATACCCATCTTGATTATACCCATTTTCAGTCTCTGGAGTTTGTGGCTAATGTTGTAGTTCAGTTGTCAGGCACAAGTGATCCTTGACCTCTGTTGCAAGACAGCTTTTAAAGTTGTTAATGTAATGGGACCGTTTGGTCCTGTCCAGGAGAAATGGGACAAGGGGTCTGTGTCACAGATAGGCTGCATTACTGTGTCTGCTTTCCAATTTCTGTTAAAGTTCCCATTGTGGAGTCTCTTAACACGAGAATTATCTACTTTCCAGGAGTCAAAACTGATGCGGTTTCTACTGACACAGTAATGGGTGTCTGTGTTCCTGCATGAGGTATAAATAATACAAAAGGTCCTGAGAAAGCTTCAGAAATCACATTTGATCTAAATGAAAACAATAGGAGGTTTATAAGTGTGAAATCATTATGCTTCACCTCTGACATGATGAAGAGATTGCACTTCTCTAAATCTACTACATGTCAGTTTTAGCTAATAGAACTGAATTGCAAACCTGGTACATAGACTCCAGAAGTAATAATGAAAATACAAATACAGAGCATGTGTTAGTGATGGGTTAAGTCCTGCTCCTGTAAGTAATACCAGTTAGCAAATGTTTATAGAAAATAAAATTAAACTAGTGTGATTTTTTTTTTTTTAATGAGGTTTTAATTCAGCTAATAGAGGAAATAGTGTCTTAGTGATAGACCTTTCTGGGCATTTGATTTGGGCCACACATTTTTACTAACAAAGCAGAATAACAGAAAATAAACATGGCCTGGCTACCTGGCAGATATAGATATACATGGAATTATCACAGGGAAGTTTGCAGAGAAATCCTGAAGATATTTGTCTTTACCTTTGCAATAGGAGAAAGTTCAGAACATTATTTTCTGAAGAAACAAGGTTTTCTTTCATGTTTTCCCCATCTATTAGGCTCTGCCCCCTAATAAATTTTTACCCATTGGACAAAGTTCAAGGAACTTGACAGAAGCTTCTGATCTCAAAAATAATTTCTATAGAGATCAGCATAAGGGTAGGGAGAGAGACCCAGAACCTGCTCTAATTAGGAGAAATGCAGTAGCATGAACATGTGTATTTATGAACACACACGTTACTGGAGAATCCACATGGCTGAGAGACCTGATAGATGCTTGAGACTCAGAAAAAGCTTCCACTGTAGCAGAAGACTGACCCCACAGCCCTGATCTGTGGGGAGCTGAGCTGCACTGCTTCTACTTCACGGGGACAAATAGTTACCCATGAGAATCTGAAAAAAATAAATGTATATCACTAAATCCTGTAGCTGGGTGTGCAGTCAGGAGCGAAACCAACAGCCTGCTGATCCAGATAGTTTGGTAAGTTTGGGACAGGTAAGTAGGGCAAGGCCTGATACCTGCAGATCTCATTGTCATGAAGGGGAGAAATTCAACCACACTTGAAGGGTTGGCAGTGATGTTAAAAGGAGACTGCTGAATTCAGCAAAACCACAAGGCAAACCCACCAGGTTTTGCCTTGCTAGAAATGTGCTAATCCATGGTGTATGTTTTGTGCAAAAAATACACATTTTCATTCCAATGCAGGCCTGTACTCAGACACATGAAAATGTGACTGGAATTATCTGTTTCCAAGGCACAGAAAGGATATAGGAGAGTGAAGTGGTCCAAGTTTAACAGTGGACAGGAGACAGAGTTGGAGTTAAAACCAGCATCTTCTGTGTTCCAGGGAGTGGTCAGACTGGAGAGTTGGGCTGATTCCAACGGGATGAGGTTCAACACGGCCAAGTGCCGGGTCCTGCACTTTGGCCACAACAACCCCATGGGGAGCTCCAGGCTGGGCACAGAGTGGCTGAGAGCAGCCAGGCAGAGAGGGACCTGGGAGTCTGGATTGACAGGAAGCTGAACAGGAGCCAGCAGTGTGCCCAGGTGGCCAAGAAGGCCAATGGCATCCTGGCCTGGATCAGGAACAGCGTGGCCAGCAGGTCCAGGGAAGGGATTCTGCCCCTGTACTCAGCCCTGGTGAGGCCACAGCTCGAGTCCTGTGTCCAGTTCTGGGCCCCTCAGTTCAGGAAGGAGATTGAGGTCCTGGAGCAGGTCCAAAGGAGGGCAACCAGGCTGGTGAAGGGATCCAGCACAAGTCCTGTGAGGAGAGGCTGAGGGAGCTGGGGGTGTTCAGCCTGGAGAAGAGGAGGCTCAGGGGAGACCTCATCGCTCTCTACAACTCCCTGAAAGGAGGCTGGAGCCGGGGGGGGGTTGGGCTCTTCTCCCAAGTAGCTACCAGTGAGACAAGAGGGCATGGACTTGAGCTCTGTCAGGGGAGGTTTAGGTTAGAGATTAGGAAAAGATTCTTTACAGAGAGGGTGATCAGACATTGGAATGGGCTGCCCAGAGAGGTGGTGGTTTCTCCCCCCCTGGAAGTTTTTAAGAAGAGACTGGATGTGGCACTGAGTGCCATGGTCTGGTAACCACAGTGGCAGTGGATTAAGGGTTGGACTTGGTGATCTCAGGAGTCTTTTCCAACCCAGATGATTCTGTGATTCTGTGGCCTTCTCCTAGTCTATTTTAGCTTTCATATCTGTATGTTCCCATCTTTAAGAGGCAAACCAATCCATGTGAACATAAAAAAAGTACCTTCCTTATATGAAAGTTCATAACAGCTTGGGGTTCTCAGCACTCTCAAGACTTAATTCCATTCTGCTTTGTTGCTAACTCTTTAAGATTTTAATTATTTGAAAACACATCTGTAACAGCATATACAAGAGCAACAGGGTAACAATAACACTAAAGTCGTGTTGTGTTCTTGGTATAAACTCTTGGGTTTGGGTTTTACAGTTTATGTATTCTGGAACTGGATTATGGCCTCATAAAACATTTCAGCAGCTTTTTCTTATTTAGTTGGCCATTCGTTTTTATTAGGGTACTCTTTAGAATCCCTTCAATAATATTATAAAGGTACAGAAGGTTCATTATTTCACAACAAGTGGCTAGCCAAGACCATTATTATTTTTATAACAGCCAGGCTTGCTATTGAAATACAGTTTTGATCATAACTCTTTTTTCCTCCTCCCTCTTTCTCTTCTTTCTACCAAAAGGAGAGGTGTGCAATTGTTCCTTTTCAGATTGCTTTTCCGCTGCCCCACAAACATGTAATTTTCACTGAAATGGATGGATTGTAATGGGAACAGACCAGTGATAATGCATTACTGGAATACAGCCATCCCCAGGAGAGTTTATAATAATATCCAGTCTTATTAAGCTTTAGAATCTGCAGTTTGGACCACCTATAGCTCTAATCTGGAATCTATTTCTGGATTTTCCCTGCACTTACAATTCTTCGATACTCATTAATTGTTTGGGTTCTCCCTTCCCCTTTAGGTTGCCATGACAACTGCCTTGCATCAAATCCAGCTCTCAGACAATACAGGCAGTGCTTTAGAGAGGGGCTTCAGGCTCATTAAAGTTGAAATTGTTGCTCAAAGAGATCACTGAAGATTAATGACTCTGCTTAGAGTACTGCAGAGCAAATTTCTGAGAATCATGGTAGTTAAATAAAAACTATATGTAGGCAGTGTGTTCTCTGAGTCAGGAGTGTAGCCTCCTGCTAGGAGTGGTGGACTTACTGTAAATTTCTAGTAAAAACATCTGCAGGTATTATTCCTGCCTATAATTTCTTTATGATAAACAGCTATGGGTTTTAATTAGCTGTGGTGCTTTTCCTTTGCTTGTTCTGTGATTGTAAATTGAATGTATTGAGCAGGGCTTGCTGCTGGGGCTGGAGCAGGTTGCCTTGTTCTGGGTTGGTGCTGGGTGCTGTGGGCTGGTTCTACCTCATGGCCCCATTGATGAGACCAGTGCTCCATTCCCTGCCACTGGCCTGTCATAATTTCATGGCCATGTTACTGGTTGTAATGAAGATGGATACAGAACTGCAAATTGCTCGTGCTGAATCATAAACCAGGACTTGTTTCCTGAGCTCATTAAGCACATGCCCCTAATGTTAAGCATATGCTGTGCTCTGCCCAACAGGAACAGTTAGCACTGGCTTGAGGTTAAGTGTATGTTTTTTAAGTCCTGCACTGGCTTGAAGGTCTTAAGAGTTGTGAACCTCACTGGGACAATGAAGTAAATGCGTTGATTTTATTTGCAAAAGTGTTAGCTATTTCATATTCAGTGAGAACATCTTTAATATTACATGCCACATTAGCTGGAACCATCTGTCATGCAGCAGGATTTAAAATGGTCCTAGCAGGAGTCAGAGAAAGGCATTTTGTCATCCCCAAAGACTATAGTACAGCACTGACTTAAAGTTTGCCTCCATCTCAAGGTGAGCAGTACCCCTTGGGATAGGCTCCAAAATCACATTGAGAGCAATATATTACAACCTTATGTTACTAAAATCAGAAGAAACACGTGTACTAGGAAGAGCATAGCTTAGGAAAAAATCTCATGTATTCTAAGGGGATAAAAACATTAACTCAAGCCAGATGTGTAAAGCCTAGGGCCACCTTTGTTCACTACAGCACATCTTTCAAACTTTGTTTCATATCAGGTCTGTCTGCTTCATAAGACCTCTGTTTGTTCCCATTGAGAAATGAGTGTGAGGAATTAAAGAAAAACTCAGAAAGTCTCCGTGCTGCTAAGCACAGAAGAATATATACAGTCTGAAAGGGAATAATAATTAATTTTGAGATCTAAACCTGTTTTATAAATTAGCTGTTTCTATGCTAACTTCTTCAAACCAGAAGCTTAGCCATCCGTTTCAGTTACTTAATTAGCCTTAGGCAGAAGTTTAATCATTGTAGGAACAAGAAGGAGGGGAATCTGTAGTCCTAGAGGGTTCACAAGGTTGATGTCCATGAGATTGGATTTAGCATCTGTCCCTTAAATAAAGGGAGACTCTGTGTTGCTGCACAGGGTAAAATCCTAGTGCTTGGGGACATGGTTTAGTTGTGGGTCATCAGGAATAGGGTAATAGGGTAAGGACGAGGTTGGACTTGATCTTGATGCTCTTTTCCAGCCTGAGAAATTCTGATTCTGTGATCCCTGCTGGGGCCAGCTATACAGTAAGGATGATGGGGATGCACAGCCACAGTGAAACATATTTTGTTGGGTTTTTTTATTTTATTTGTTTCCATATCCAGGACATAATCATCTCTGGGCACTGCTAGGTTCTCACTTGATGCAGTGGGAACAGCAATGATAATCATAAATAAATTTAGCTCTGGGAATTATCTAACGTGATGTTCATGGCCTTACTAATCCACCCTTCTCCTGCTTGTGGTAAGCTTAGGCCTGGCATAAATTCTAGCAAAAATCTAAGATGCATTCTGACATCTGGGTCAGCCTTTTCCATGGGGGTTATTTCATGTCAATTGCTGCAAATTATACATGTATAAAATTTATAATCTGTGGATGCCTGTGAACCAAAACTTAGCTTCCTCAGTATTTACAGAATATAAATCAGACCTTCTTGTTTAAGGCTAGGATGAACATTTCTGTCACATTAGGAAGGAAACCCTATTTCTTTCTGCAGCTGCCCTTTAAACATCGTGAGATCTCTTTTTAATCTTAAGCAAAGTTCAAACCGAGATGTTTTGAACATCTGCTAACTATTAGGGGCCATGCCTCCTAGTAGAGGTAATAAATTATTGCCAAGAGGAGATTCAAATATCTTAATAGTGGTTTTGTTCATTGCTGCAAAGTTTGTCCTTTTTCAGTGTTATCTTAGCGTGGTAGTCAACATGCCTGTGAAGAACATTGTGCTGTGGGTGAGGTGGGTGGGATCCCAGTGGGATGAGGGTGACACACTTCGTTTTAAGTTAAGGGAAAAACAACAAACAACTTGGCTTCTCTTTTCCAGAGCAGAGAGAAATCTAAATCAGTCACCAAAACGCACCCTCTGTGCTACGTGCCAAAAACAAGATGGGTGGTTCTATCAGAATATGGGAGAGAGGGCATTTAGGTTTCCTCCAAAGGGGAGATAACAGATCAGCTTTCTCGTTTGTCATGGAAACCTTTTGTCAACCCAGTAACAATGACGTCAAGGTGGCCGTGGCGCGGAGACGGCGTTAGTTCGTACGGCACACACCTGTTGAACTGCCAGAGGGGAAGGTATGTTGGCTTTTACATTTTCCATCCCTGATTCTAACCATCTTTGGCTGAAGGTTTAGGGAGTGTTATTCAAGTCCCAGGGCAGTTTTCCTGAGCTGTAACAGGTTCACACTCTGAGCAGGTGGTGCTGGGGTTTTCACTCACAAAGAAATCCCAGCTAAGAGGCGTTTGCTGAAGCAATGCCACTCTACAGCCCTTCCTATTTTGGGAATCCTTTTGGAGGGGGCCGAGAGCAGACTTGCACTTTAGAAGAAGGCACAAAATTCCTCCAGTGTGTTTGCTTTGCTTGAGAATAAAGGGGTTTTGCTAGTGGTTACCAGAGGAGCTTTTTAGAAACGTTTCCATGAAAAGGGAAAAACAAACCTATATTTATTATCCCACACTTATAGCTGTAGATGTATAGCAGTAACCTATTTTTTGAACAACTGCTTTCCTGCCAATTTTTGTATGCTGTCATGTTTAGTGTTGTTAACTGTTTACTTTTTGTAAAGTGAGATCAGATCGAAAAGCAAAACTTTGGCAAAATACAGTATCCTGGGGCTTTTTTTCCTTACTCCTTTTCTTTAAAGCCTGCCTAGCTGGAAGGTGGGTGGCAAGTCAGTGTGCCAGCTGATGGAGCATTCTTCACTTTCTGGGGCCAGCAAACTGCAGGAGTATTTTCAGGCTTTCAGGAGCAAGCCATTTAATTTCTATTTACCCTATCCAACATGAAGCATCCAAAGCAGGTTCCCTGCAGTGCCAGGGAAAGGACCTGTCTCAGGGGATGGTCCCATCTCCTGCTCCCCATCCCCAGCAGCCACAGCCCAGCTCTCAGGGCATGGGACCCCCAACTGTGTCCCCTGCCTGTCCTGGGGAGCAGGGCACTGGGACAGCCTCTCCCTGGGGAGCCCAGGAGCTTCTCAGCACAGGAGGGGAGGGGATGGCTTGCTGGTGCAGCTGGGTGGGGGTATGGCAGTGGCCAAAAAACCCTTTGTCTGCCAAGAAGCAGGCCTGCCCTTGTTTTTCCTCAAGTTCCTGTTTTCTGCTGGGATTTTTTAGACTCTTCCCGTGCCTCAATGGTGCATCTTATGAACAAATATACCTTTGATATAGAAAAAAGGTGAATTCTTTTATCTGTACCTTCGATCACCCCAGGGATTGGTTGAGGTACAATACAGAGCAGTGTGATAAAGAGTCCCTTTGTGCTGGAGGGACCCAAAGGGGGATCAGAAAGAAGAGAAGGAAACTGCAGGCTGTCAAATGTTATGTTACGTGCTCTTAATAGAGTCACTACTGAGAAGGAAAGAACAATGTTTATATTGTGTTTTCATAATTTTCTTACATAAATTTATCATTGAAAGAGCCACTACCTCATAATTATAGTGTTATGTATGATGATGTAACAGTAAAATCCCTTTTCATGTAGTAAAAGCTAAGTTCATCCTCTTAGTTCAGGCGTGTTTTCCCTTCACTTGGGATTCATTCTGACAAGCAGAGCATTTCAGCAGTTTTTTCTTTAGATTGGGTAGGGGCTAACGAGCAGACAGCTCTGCTACTGTAGTGCCTGGGAGAGAGGAAATTGCTTACTTATTATTTATCATTATCACTATTGTCTACAGCGTGCTTGCATTTTATGAAAGGAAACATCTGCTTATGCCAAAAATCTTACAGCATAGATGAATAACAAATTAGTGATATGGAATTTATTAAGGGAACACAACTCTGTCACTGGACAAGGAGATATTCAGCCAAACAAATGTCATAGCATCAGAGAAAAGATCAACTACTCGAACCCCCCTGCCATGGGTAGGGATGCCTCTCAACTAGAACTAGACAAGGTTGCTCAAAACCTCATCCAGCCAGGCCTTGAACACCTCCAGAGAGGGGGCATCCACTGCTTCTCTGGGCGATCTGTTCCAGAGTCTTACCAACCTCGTACTGAAAAACTTCCTAAGATCTAGTCTAAACCTGTTCTCCTTCAGTTTAAAACCATTTCCTTTGTCCTATTGCTGGACACTCTTATGGAAAGGCCCTCTCCAGCCTTCCTGTAGGTCCCTTTCAGGTACTTGAAGGGAGCTCTAAGGTCCCCTCTGGCATCTTCTTTTCTTCAGGCTGGACAAACCATCCCAGCTTTCTCAGCCTCCCCTCATAGCAGAGGTGCTCCAGCCCCTGGATCATCTTTGTGGCTTTTCTTGATTCATTCCAAAAGATCCGTGTCCTTCTTATGATGAGGACACCAAAACTGATCGCAGTATTTGAGTTGGGGTTTCACAAGAGCAGAGTAGAGGGAGAAAATCACCTCTCTTGATCTGCTGGCCATGCTCCTCTTGATAAATTCTAGGATAGGGCTGGCCTTATGAGCTGCATGAGCACACTGCTGGCTCATGTTGAGCTTCTGTCAATCAGCACCCCCAAGTCTTTCTCTTTAGGGTTACTCTCAACCCACTCTGTACCCATCTTGTAATTGTGTCTGGGATTGGTCCAATCCAAATGCAGGACTTTGCACGTGGATTTGTTGAACCGGCCCATTTCTCAAGCCTGCTAAGGTCCCTCTGGGTGGCATCCCTTCCTTCAAGTGCATCACACAGTGTGGTGTTATCAGCAAACTTGCTGAGGGGGCACTGTTGTCTATTCAGGTTAAGTAGTTAATTAATATAAAGTTAATACTGTACACATTAAAGTTAATACTGTACAACCCAAACATAGTTCCCCTGAGCACATATTTTTTTATCTGCTGAGTGAGGATAAGATAGAGATAGCCCAGGATTTTCAAAAGGAACCCAAAGGAAGTAAATATTCAATTCACATTGACTTTCACTAACTTCGGGCTCTGTCCCTCCTCTGTGCCTCTGAAATCTGCAGCAGTAGCTCTCTGAGTTGCCCTGAACACACAGCTTTAGTGACTCCCTGAATATGGTAATGTCAAACTTCAAGCATACTTGGATCTCATGCTGAAAACTTTTACTCTCAGCTACCAAAATCTTTTGTTTATCCAAGACACTGTTGCATTTCACGTTGTCAAATACCCTGAGGGTGTTTTAAACTGAGTTCATATCTTCGTCCTCTGCACGTGTTGTGTGTGAAAGAAAAATGTGGTTTGGAGAAATACAGGAACACATGCATGAGTGTTGTGGGTAAACATAGACATCTGTCTTTGAAAACTGAGGCCTCTGTATTGATTGAACTGAGTTTAGCAAGAACAGAAGTTAACATATTTGTCCATGAACTGCTTGCATGTAGCAGTGATTGCACATGGCAGATTATTTTATCTGAAGTGTCTTTGGTGAAAGAAATGAAGGCAAATCTGGGAGGGTGCTTATCAATAGACCTTATTATTCTGCTCATCCTTTGATAAATGAACATAGCAAAATATTTCAAGCTCCCCTTAATCTTTTACTTGTTTGTGCTGGACTTCATTGATCCATATTTAGTTGTCCCTGATAATGTGATGTGACAGCAAATGTAAATGGCAAAGTCAATGAGCATTTCCTTTCACTTGAAACAAAGGAAGTCAGATCAACTATCAAACTGTTTGGATTTATATTCTTGTTTGAAATAGAATTTATTACCTTGTTAAAAACTAAAATAAAAACACCAAAGAAACCATATTTTGTTATTGTAGTTAAAAGAGAACAATTTTATGGCAGGCATGTCCTTTGGGCATGCTCTAGTCAACTCTATCAAAAAGAGAGGCCAAGAATGATAAAATTCAAAACCTGCAGCTGCCGATTCCTTTGGGAGTTACATTACAGTAGTACAAGCAGCAGTCTTTCATTTTAAAATGGGGAGCATACGGCTGCAGCCAAAGGCCTTTCAACACTATTTTAGGTAAGCTGATCTGCATAAAGACCATTGTAATCTCTTGTGCTGCTCAGGTTTTAGGCAATACTTTGGTTTCATAATGCTGTTTCTGTGTCCGCTGTAAACATCTGTTTAGATGTGCCAGGCTCTATCGTGCACCCTGTTACATCACTTGGCAAATGAGGTCACCTCAAGTAAATGGCAGTATTATGGAGAGGAGAATAAAAGCCCCAGGATTTAACTGTTAGGAGTCAAGCTGCAACACTCTGTGATGGCTGAAAATGATGCAACAAGGCTGAAAAGGCTCAGTGGCTGCAGTGGATCAGGCGAGCAATAGGGAGGACTCAAACACAAGTAATAAGTCCCCCGAGATCCTTTCTTTCCACAGTGCCAAGCACTGACTGAGGGCATGAGCATGCAACCATTGTGTGAACTCACAGAGTCAGTGTTGCTTGCCATGGAGTTCATCCACCCAGCCTCTTTGTGGCAGCAGCAGTGTATTTTCTCATGGTGATACATTCACATGGGCATTCACTAACCTGGAGCAGAGTGCTAAGGTGAGATGGATATAACAGCCAGGAAACTATGAGCATTGGAGAAACCCTGGGAGAAAGGGAGGAGTCTGTGAGTTTGCCTGGCTGCTTCCAAGTGCTACCAGACTAACTGCAACCACCTCACCTAACAGGGTCCAGAGCTTGCACTGAAGCCCCGGCCTCCTGAAGTGTGATTAGAACTCACCAGAAGGGTTATTCCTCTCAACTGATAAAAATTCATGGGCTGTGTTGGGTGTGATAGAAGTAGGCACTAGACAGACAGGGTATGATGTGTGCCCAGTGTGGTGCTGTGACAGAAATGCCCTCAGCCATCACACATTCATTCAACCTGAGACCTCCCTCCACTCAGCCTTGTTGTGTTGCCCTGTTTTTTCCAGTAGGTAACAAATCCCTTTGAAAGTTCCCACTTTTCAAGGGGAAAAGGGACAGGAAAATGTGCCAGCCAGGACCAAAACTTCCTTCAGTGGCTTGGAGATGAATGTCACCCACTGTCATCATTACTCCAGATGTGTTTTCTGTCACCTTAAATCTGCATTTCCCTTTATGTTCTATAAGACCAATCCACTACTGAAAATCATTAAAAGCAACTTAATCCAAATCCACCTTTGAGTTATTTTTGGGTATAAGGCCCTGATTTATAGTAACGGGACATAGGGACCAACAATAAAAAAGAAAAATAGCAGCTATTAAATCTTTTAAAAGGAAATGGCTTGGAAAAGGAGAAGGATGCCAAGCTAGCCTCTCCAGCAATGGCAGAGGGGAGTCAGAATTACAGGACCATATGTCTTAGACATATTTTGAATAATCTTCTCCAATTAAAAATAAAGTCAGTTTTATATAAAACATCTGTTCTGTGAAGTCAATGATTTGGGCAAAAAATAACACCATCAGGGGATACTTTAAGGCCTTCATCATGATTTTGGTTTCTCTGTTCAGATCCTTACCCATTTTGAGGAGCAAGTATCCCTGAAGGAGGAGTGTTGTGGTTTCCTATGATGCTACCAAGCATCAGTGCAGGCTTTTGCATTTCTGTATGCCAGGCTCCCCATCCATGCTGCCTTCGGATATCCAGGCTTCATTACCAAGGTGTGTGTGTTTTAGGAGAGACTGGAGCACCTGAGGCAGGTCAGGGAAGATCAGCAAAGAGTCTGCAGGGAAGGGGCAGTGCTGGAAGCTGGGCATGGCTGTCCCCTGGGGAGGGTATCTGTCTAGTAGGCTTCTATGTATATAGAAGACAGTGGTACTGAGCCACTAAATCCTGATCCCTGTGTGCTAGCAGAGGTAAAGAGGAGAGCACTTACCCCTTTTCTGCTTCCTCATACTATTTAACAGGAAAACACAGCTTTGAAGCAATCTACAATTGCTTGTCTTGTCTGGGGCTTATTTGCCAAGGGAAGGGAGATCTGTTCCAGGTATCATTTGAAGTTATCTCACTTTTCATATCTCCATTAAAGGTGTAACTGTGCAACCAGTAACATAGCTGTCTAAAGTAATTATTTAGACTACAAAGGAAATATAATCTGGGGATGAGTGTATTGAACATATTTGATCCGGTGCACAAGCTAAGTTTTTTTTTGCTTTGTTCTAAAGCATCTCTAGAGTGATCCTACTGAGCTTTTCCTCTCAATATCATTTGCTTCCTTCTCAAGAGGATATCAGTCTGAGCTCTCTCCTCTGATTGTTATGAGCCATTGTTCCTAGTTCTTCAGGACTTTTTATTTCAGAGCAATTTAAAAGCAGAGGTAGTTGATCAGAGGCTTGTAAATCTTAATCATTCCCCGACACTGATAACGGGGAAGTTGTAGGTTCTCTGCAGACAAATTGTTCATACTCAGCTGGGAACACTTTCTGAGGGGAAACAGAACTGCTGGGACATTATTTGATTCCTCCCTTCTCAAAACTCTGGGCAGGGCAGAACGCCCTGTTTAGATAAAGATAGATGTGTATGGTGCCGACCTTTTGCCCTTGAAAAGTGTGCTTGTCCCATCTCTTTCTAAAGCTTCTGTTGGACTTGAATTCTCCTTCAATAGCAGCAGGTGTGTGACACAGACAGCTGGGTTTCTATTTTAAACTCATCAGCTGTATAGGCCTTTTACTGTGCATACTTTGCCTGTGCTGTTTGTACCTAGGGATGTTTGACAAGGTTCCTGGCCAGAATACATGATCAGGTTTTGTGTACTCACTACCAGCTTGCTGGGAACTGATGTCTGATGAATGATCTGTTGACTGAAACACTTGACCTCCTGGGTCAAGACTGTCTGCTTTGCTCAGATTGTGCTGGACATATGAAAGCAAGCAAGTAGTTAGTACTCCCTGATTTCAGTCTATCCTTGTGCTTTTATTAACCCCAGGTGGCCTTAAAGCATCTTGTGGCTGTGAAATATGGCAGGTAGGGGATTACCTCTGAGGGTTTCAGCCTTTCTCAGCTTCTACAACCCTGGTAGCAAAGGAGTTTGGAGCTTCTGTGTCAATGAGGAGACACCTGCTGCATTTTGTTTCTTCTCCAGGAAAGAAAAAAGGAATGGAATTTGGGTACCAGCTCTCTGAGCCAAATGCCATGAAAAGACTTTCAGTCTTACAGGTCTGAACACAGACTGATGGTCTGGTTCCACTTGTTAGGTGAAACAAAGTGACTCTGGTCATCTTTGTCTTCAAAAGAATTTTTTATAGTTGAGTCCACTTTACTTTTACTTTCTGGAAAAACTGAGCTCTAGAAATAATTCAGAGAGCTACATATTCTGCAGATGTCAGCATACGTCAAAGTCCAAAATCCATCACAATTAGGATATGTTTGTCTAGCAGGGACTTCAGCAAGAGATGCTGGAAGTGAAAATTATGTGCTATTTGCGATTATAACACCAGATTTCCTTCCCATTAGCATATGTATATGTCCCACATTCCATCTCTATCTCTTCTTCCTGTTGTGGAATAATTTACTGTCTTGATTTTAGAGTGCTGCACATCCAGATGCTCTGTTACCTCCTCACTCAGAGGAGCAAAGCTGTCTTATTTGGGCTACAGGGCTGTCACCAGGATCCCAGTCATGTGTTTAACTAATTGCTTAATTATAAAGAGACCTCCTGGTGAAGCTCAGGCAGTGTTCCTCTTCATTTGGTCAGGCAAATCAGAAAGGGTGGGAGGCACTGACTCCATCTTGAAGGAATATGGGCAGAAGGGCCTGAGGAGTAAGAATGACTTGGAGATGAGCCAGACATTCTGCACCAAATTTCTGATTCTGAACTCAATCCGGAGCAATTCCACTGACTGAAATAGGAGCTCATAGCTCCTGAAGTACAGTCCATCCCCATGGAAACACCTCTGACCAATGCAACAAAGCATTCAGCAGAATTGCCAGAGCTCTCAGCATCTTTTAGAACTGTAGAGAGAGGAACGTGATCCAGTCTTTGTACTCAAAACAGAGACTGTTACAAAGTAAGATAACTAAAGCAATTCTCTAGTACTAAAATTCCTCAAAGGCTTCTTCTGAATCTGATATCTCTCCCTAAACGTCCAGTAAAAAGACAACCTTTACAAATTTCCAGAAATTCTCACAGATAACTCCCTAGGGGATAAGATTTCCCATGTCCCATCTAGACTGACAGCTCCTGGATCTGTTTCAGTGCAGACAGAATCTTATTAACTTTTTAAAATCTCTTGATAAGAATGTAAATGCCATTCTTGCTCCCACTGCCTCTCTCACACTCATGAAATAGGCTGTTTATGTTGACTAAATGATTCTATCCAAAGCTGGCTGTCATCCAAAACCAGATGGGCAGAAAGCCTAAAGAGCAACAGAAAGCTAGCAATTTATATTAGGACAGAGTGCCACACCACAAAGAATGCTTTGTTTAAACTAGCAGAGCTCTGTGTCCTATTGAATATATGTAAATAATCAGTTAGTGGGGATTTCTACAAGGATGTTGGCATATTTCTAAATGCTTAAATATTCTAAGCAGTTCCTCTGGTCTTGTTAGATGCATTTTCCATTGCTGATGTTTTGACTGAAAAATCAGATGTTTCCATGAGATTTATACTGCAGAGTAAAAAACTTAAGTACCTGAAATATTTTGAATTTTACTTCCATCTGCAGATATTGTGCTCTGCTGAATTCTGGTTCTGAATAGGATTTTATGACTGGAAAATATATACTGAAACAGATAATTATGACCAAATGATACAGCAATTTTAATAACAGTACACTGCATAATTTAGTATAATCAGTTGGGCTGGGCATGGTTCTTTACATTGTAATTTGGTTTTTAAATAGATTAATTTTGCATGGGAGGATGCTGGTGTGTTATGTACTGCAGTTCTGAGCTCTTAGGTCAGACAAATGATAGTCTATAGGCTTTGGCAAAGGTATGGCAGCTTGAGCTTACTGTGTGATACTAAGAAGAATTTGATACAAAAGTGAGAGAGAGGTGTGAGGTACTGACATTTAATCTCCTGTTTTCTGTTACTACTTGGTTGTGAGAAGGATGTGACCAAACTATAGGCATATTTGGAAATGGGGAACCCAAAGTACAACTAACCTGTGGACTTCGCTTGGCATCGAGTGGCAGTGACTGGCAAATAGGTTGCCTGAATTGTTGTCATTCCTCAGCATCCAGCCCAGAGATCAGTGCCCAGATGTAGCACTGAGACAAAGGAACCACTTAGGTACATTCAGAATCTGCCCCAGGCTGGCTGAGACAGCAGCATCAAAACCCTGGCTGTGGTCCAGCTCACAGAGTCTCCCAGGAGCATCCAATGTAGTTCTCTGACAGAACAGGTAGCCAGGGCATCTGCATTATGGACCTTCACATTTCACAGACCACAGTGTGCTTCACAAACCTCTAAAAAACACAAAACCTTCATTACAAAAGGACTTAAACCTTAATTATGGCACTGTGCCACAGGACAGAGGACCAAGCTCACCAATATTTTCACTCTTGTAGAAACAATTGAAATGCCACAGACATCTGCTGGGGCAGCTGGTATGTATTCTCTTATGCTTGTACCCCCTGCTCTGGTGCCATAGGGCAAGGCTCTATTCCAGCTCAGGTCTGGTTTGCTTTAGAAAATTGTGATGAAAAGACTTATGCACTGAATGCACAATGATGTTTTCTAGACCAGGCACAAGTGAACTCAGAGCATGGGAGATGGTTTGCTGGTGGCAGGCAGCGTGGAGGAAAGCTGGGGTTCCTGCTATCTGCTTTCAGGACATGTGGCATGCTTGCTCTGGACTGCTTTGGGCCCTCTTGCTTCCTCATTGCATTTTGCTATTTGCTTTTCTTCCTGGCTTTAAGGCTTTCTCTCCTATTCATTAGCTTTGTCAATGTGTCAGATCTTTCAGTTATGCCTTGTGCCCTGCAAAGACATGTTGCTTTGCTATTTTAATTTTAATGCCTCTCACTGACCTTTTTGTACCATACACAGTTTAGGCTGCTGTCTGGGTTTTAAATATATCCAGCCAGTGGCTTTAATGGGTGGGGTTTATCACAGGAATAATAAAAGTGAATGTTACATGTTAAAATATGAAGTCATTTACCTGTGAAGTTTAACCTTAAGGGCACTCTGTATTTTCTTTCTCTCTTCAAACTAAATGCATATTTGTGAGAAAGCAGCAGCTTATCTGTATTCCAATTTGCATGCTCTGAGGTAGAGAGAAGTGTGATGTACTTCTCTGAGATTGGAAAATTGGTCTCTAAAAACAAACTAAGAAACTAATAGCTTGAGGGATCACTTCATAGGTGAAAGGATTTCTGTCATTGTGAATCAGATGTATTTGCATTATTCCTCAGTGCCTTACAATTTATGTGAGTGCTTGTATGAAATAAGCTTTCTAGGGGCATTACTTTGCTGTGGGTTAATTTGGTAAGTAGATGTTCTTATGTGGTATGGTGGTATGTAAGACACAGAACAGGTAAGCACTTGGAAGTCTTTGGCAAAAGGAAGGAGCTCTTTTTCTGTTCTTTGTGGCCAGCACCTAAAAATGATCTGTGGGCCCCTACTTGAGCTAGTGCCTTGTACCTTCCACTTGCACCCATGATAGGGAAGCTGCTTAATTCCTTCTGCCAAAGAGACTGTATGAAAAGGTATTATTTCAGTACCAGATTTTCCAATGGTGAGTTGGAACATTGGGAAGTCCTGGTCCATGCTTCCATCCAGAGGATGTTGGAGGAACAGGTGACACACACACACACCCCCACTGCTCCCTCCCTTCCACACACATCAAAGTTAGGCTTCCAAAGCTGCAGGGGGGAGAATATCTCCTCTTCTGAGGAAGAACTTGGTCACATCAGGTGATCCTAGAGGAGATGATTACTTCCAGTTCTCACAATATTAAACAGCTATTTTTAATGAGTCAGAAAACATGAGTTCAGGGCTAGATGGTACCTGAGGGTCACAGAGCATCCTCTGCCTGTATCATGGGATACGATGAGTCTTGGGATTCTGGCTGAACCAGCTCCTTCATGGCTTGATACGGCACATCATACTTAGGTAACTACTTTGAAGACAACTGAGAGTTAATTCTTTATAGCAAATTAGATTGCCGTGTGGTGGCGAACACGGACACCTAGTGGTACTCGAGTGCAGGGCATGTAGGTGCTTTAAATTTATCTCTGGAAGAGAAGTAAATACAGCTGAGTACTTGTTCATGTTTTCTCCTAAAAGAAGGAGAGATGGGGTCGTTTTCAAAGCAAGTATCACGGATAGAGCCATGTGGGAGAAGGAAAATTTACTTGGCAAGGAGTAGTGAAAGAATTAGTGGAAATTGATCTGATTTGGTAAGACATCAGTGCATTAACAAGAAGTAGCCTGGGTTTTGTCTTGTGTCTTAAATATCTCATACCACACCAGATCAGATACCATTTTGGATCAGAAAGGTGTTCTCACACGAATTAGTCCATAGCAAAGAAATCTCAGTAAATGTTAGAGCAGTATCTTTTGTTACCACACCTGTGAATATTTGTACTCCAGTTTTGGGGAGATGATGCCAGTGGTGGATGATGGATCTGCAGATAACTGCATAGCCAGGTGCTAAACTGATTTCTTGTGCATCTTTATCAACTCTGTGAGCTCTTTCTGTCAGGATCAATGTGAGCACTCTGTCTGAATGGCCTGGAACAGCGGCCATGGTTTGTTTTGTTTGTTTGTTTGTTTTCTATTTATTTACAAATAATCTTTCAGAGAAATATTTCCTTCTTCTTCCCCAAATCTAGCATTTCGTCTACGGCAGAGACACAGGACAGGTGAGAACCAGTCCTTGTCCACTGACCCCTTTCTGTAATTGTAAATATCACCTCTGTAAATGGGATTTCTTTCACACCTGCATTAGATACACAAACCACTGTGCCACTGAGTGGGGAGACAGAATGTTCCCATGGGGGTGTCCATCCAGGGCTGCTTGGGCTAAGATAAGGGGGTTTGAGGTTATACCAGCTGCATGAAGTCTGTAGAGGTGAGTGTGCTCTCCTCAAGGGCTCCCCCATTCAAACTGATTGATAGATCCCAGTTCTCATTGATTTCACAGAGATATTCAGCATCTTACAAGATTTATCCCAGTTCAGCTGGATTTAGAAGTTGTTCTTTTAAAAACATTTTATAGTATGCTTAGGTTTAGCTTCATATCCTAAGAACTAGGGAAGCTTATGATATGACATGGTGTCGATTAGCTTGTTTACTATTCTTATTTTAATACCTTTTGAATCAGTGGACTAATTGCTATCAAATTTGACACTGGAATAAGGACCTCAAAGATTGCTTCAGACAGCACGTAGGGGAGAAAGACCAAAAAGAGACCTTTGACCCTAATGACAGGCAGAGAGCAAGAAATCCATACTTCAGGGGGGCATTAACAAAGGTTCCTCACAGCAGAAAAATTTAGATTTGCGCTCACACCTTTTTTGATACCAAGAATTAACCCCTGAGCTCCAAATCTGTAAGAAAAAAAGCTTCATTAGCTCTACTGCTTGTGCAGTCACTTTTGCTGTTTTGTTCTGTGTATCCACAAGCACTTATATGTCTGGTCTCTGGCTATATAGAGACTATGATCAAACAGAGGCCAGTATTGTTCACCAAGCGTCACAGGGTGTGAGACTGAAGGAAAGCAGCAGGTTGCCAGCGCTCAGTACGGAAGTCAGATGATACATTTATTCTTAGATACAAACCCTGGAAATCAGCATAGAATCAATCACTCTACATTTATACATTTACACCTCTGTTTTCCACCAGAGAGCATGGGAGGAGCTTTTCTGATCTGCCTGGTCAGCGTTCCCTTGTCTCCCAGGGGTCCCTAGAGCAAGTTTGGGAAGATGAGGACATGTCTTTTGGCTGAGAAAAACGAGCTGTTTCCTCACTGCACTGGTGGCATGTGGGAATGTGCTGTAGAGGGATGAGCTGGAATTTGTCCTGCGATGACAGAACAGCACCGAGACAGCCTGGGCTATGGCCAGTCTAGAAAGTCACCTCAGAAACTAAAGCAAGAAAAAACCACAAAGTTTCTGATGGACACCCACAGCTAGAAAATTCACCTAGAGACAGCATATAAAGGTTACTGGGTGGGTAGCTTTGATTTCTCACTTCAGCCCAGCAGAATCAATAAGAAGCAAAGCAAACCAGGGTCACTACATGTTGAACTTTGACAAAAGAAATGATTAACTTGGCTTCTCAAGAACACAAATCCTGTCTTTGCCAGTGTAAATATGATGCAAAGTTGATTGCCTTCATCCTGCTCTCTCAAACTTCTATTAATCTTCTTTTTTTTTTTTTTTTTTTTGTGTGTGTGTTCTGTTAAACCTGGGCAGTTGTCTGGAGGGTGTGAACTAACCGTGGTGCTCCAGGACTTCACAGCGGGCCACAGCAGCGAGCTGAGCATTCAGGTGGGGCAGACAGTGGAGCTGCTGGAGAGGCCAAGTGAAAGGCCAGGCTGGTGTTTGGTCCGGACCACGGAGAGGAGCCCACCTCAGGAGGGTCTGGTCCCCAGCAGCGCTCTCTGCATTTCCCATTCCCGCAGCAGTGTGGAGATGGATTGCTTCTTCCCTTCAGGAAAAGGTAGGCAACAGGTTTAAGACTCTTTCAGATTTCCCCTTTTGTATCATGTAAGTGCAAAGCTGCTTGGGCTGCTCCTGCAGTCTGTGTGGGTAAAAGACTGTTCGGCTGTTGGTGAGTTGTGTTACCAGATCTCTGTGAATCGGCACAGCCCAGCTCCATTTCCATGAATCAATGTTTGTACCTGTGCGTCTATTGCTGTGTGGCAGTCGCTACTGTCTTGAGATTCTGGGTGAAAATAAGACCCTTAAATAACAAAGGGACTGGTTTTTGTGCCCAAAAGCCTAGAGGGAGGGGAAGTCATGTTGTATATACACTCAGGATGCCCCGAATTGTGGTTATTTTATGAACACCACGGTGCATAATAGCATGTGGTCTTTTAGTATGTCCCTGCTGCCTGGCTAATATTGCAAACAAGCCACCAGTGAGCCCTGGTACACTCTTGTGAACTGGAGATGTTGTGTGCAATGGCACAGCATAATGGGGAAAAAATCCCTTGCCATCAGCATTCAACAAAACCCATCCCTGGTATTATCCCAAGAGCCTGGGCTTCACGGCAATGAATGGTGAAATACTGTTTGTCTCTATGGTGTCTGTGGCCTAGTTAATTGATGTTCTGTTCTGAGCAATGTGTGTCCTGCATATGGCATCCCTGCAACTAGGCATAGGAGGCCCTCCAGACTGATAGAACAGAACCGGTTCAGTTCAGCGTGGCCGGACTGGGTCTCCTCTTGGTTGGGCCCCTGCTTTTGGCCACACACAATGAAAGTAAGGCCCAGGGAGGAAAGGCTCCTGTCATCCCACTCCAGACGTTAAGTCCTCAAAGCTGAACTGTTTTTTTTTAAAAAAAAAAAACCAAAACATTTTCCCTCTGCATTAAAGCAAATAGAATTTGATCCATTCTTGTTTGAGCAAATTAAGCTCGGTGGGTTTGTTTGTTTTGAGAAAAAGCACTGAGACTGCATGGGCTGCAGTCTGTCCTGGCTCTGCACTCTGCCTGGGAGGCTCAGAGCTGGGCACCTCCCTGGGACAGAGCAGCGAGGCAGAGCCAGGCTCTGCCATAAGTTCCCCTTGAAGAGCCACCTGATCCAAACCTGGGGGAGGAGAGCTCGGCTTTTCCTCTGCGATTCGATCCCCTCAGCAGGTTGGGTTAGGTGCTTCACCCCTTACCCTCCATTGCAAGAGGGAGGAGGGGAGGTCAGTGCTGGCTGCCAGCTCTGGATGCAGTGCAAACTCCAAACTCCTCACGCACTTCTCAGCCCCACTGCTGATTCATGCCCGGGACCTTGATCTGCTTCTGCTGTGCAGGAGCCCATCCTGGTCCTCAACTCTCCTCTGAGAAGCAGGGCAGTGGGTTACATGCAAATTAAATCTGTGAATAAGCATAAGAGTAAAGCTGAAAATCAGCCTGGTCTGCTTAAGAGCAGTCACTGCCTGACAGGACTCACAGGAAACCAGAGACGTGTCTGCTGGGTGCATTATCCAGTAGTTGGGCTTGGGTCCTCTGCTGAAGGATGCTGTGAGGCAACAACACTCAAACCTCATCTGAGCGGCCTAGGTTGAAGAATTTCTCCACAAAGGAAGGAAAACAAACAAACAAAAAAAATTAATGGAGGAGTAGGCTTTGAAAAGAGGCAGGAAATCCCAAGGAGGATGGAGCACAGGATGGTTCAGGGGCTGGGGACTGGCAGGGGACAGGAATTCTGCTTCCAGCACAATTGCATGAGCTTCAGAGCACAACTGCACTACAGGGATGAAGTGACAGGCTGTGCAGCTGGGGAACCAGAGTCAGCTGATGCCTGGAAGCCACAGGGCTGTTTTAGCACAGCATTCAGCCACTGCTAGCAGGCTTTGTCTGCCTGTGGGGCAGGTTATCTCATGTTACACACTGCAGCTGCTTCCAGGTTGGAGCTGGCTCTTGTCCCATCATCTCCAGACAGGTGCAGAGTGAGTTTGAGGCTGCTGGCTCCAGACATGTATTCGTGGCCTTTATTTCCTTCCATCTCTTTCCTCCTCAGCCACAGTTTTCTTCCTGCACATACTAAAGCTTGCTCAGGGGGTTACAGTATTAATGGGATCTCCAGAAGTGCTGCTAGAAATAATAAAAATAACCACCCAATCAACAGTTTTGTCCAGAGGACAGAAAATAGGTTCTGTGTCTAATCAGTTTCCCCTCTATTAGGAACACAGGAAATTGTTTAAACTGAATGAACAGATGCTGAGAATAAAGACAGAGGTATAAGTTTAAAAGAGAAATGTAGCAGCCTCTGGAAAAGCCTGCTTATGTCATGAGGTGCTGGAAGGATTAGCATTATAAACGGCTCCTAACTATTCATATTTGTGCCTTCTACTCCCAGTAGCTTGTGCCTTCTACTCCCTGTAGCCTTAAGCAAAAATCCCTTGGTCCAGGCTGACAACATTTCTGACCTTCCTCTACAACCCAGAACAAAAGCTGGCACGTTTTACATCAACATGAGAGTCCCTTGTCTATTTCAAGCATGTAAGCACCCAGAAGGTTAATAGCTCAGTTTTGCTTGCATTTACCAAGACACAAAATTCTTTGCTTTTACTAGCACTGTAATTTCCATAACAAAAAGTACACAAAACTTAACATTTCTAATAGCAGAATCTGCCATCAGTTGTAGAAACAAGCAGAGTTTTGTCAAGTATTAATACATAGTTAAATCTGGTTAGTGGGAAACGGCAGATTATTGTGTTTGGTCCTGTTACAGTTATGGTGGACCATAAATGTAAATCATGTGGCTCACAGAAGCTACCTACCATCCTTAAAATTAAAGATTAAAGAAAGTGGTATATCATCCAACACCTGAACAGAAGATGGCTTGAAAAATTTGGTGGAATAACTGGAACATTTTGTAGAGCATCAGAGCAAATCTTCATGAGACAAAAAGGATAAGGCTTTTTTAACAGCTTTACAAAAAAACACTGGAAATGCAAAGCCAGACTTTACAACTGGACATGTGCTCTAGCTCTTCCTCCCCTTTTTACAATCTTCTTTTGAATATTCCTTTGAAAACAGGTGATAATTTAACATACAGTATTGCAAAAGGAAAAATGTGGTGTCATTGTAAGAGAACAAACCTGAAAGAGAAAAATTCCTACCTTTTGTAATTAAGTAACTTTACATGCAGACACTTTAAAGACTGGTCTCCCAGCTTTCTCTCTGCCTGCTGGCTGTGTTTCTTTGGGTTATACATATTTTAATTTTTTTTATGACTTGACTACAGCTCAGGGCCCAAGTATAGTCATGCCTGTTCACCCTTTCCAATCATCTGACTCTCAATTATCCTCTGTAAAAAGGCAAACAGATTTCTGAGATTCACCTTTTGCAAGTGATTTACGGGTGACTGAGTGGAAGGAACTCATCTGCAGTGTCTGTTATGGCATTCAAGAATTTGTGGGATGTCTTTTATTCTGCCTAGCATTCCTGGGAAGGAAAAGAAAGACCAGTGACACTAGGAATGAAGCTCTGTTTGAACCATCCCACATGTCTAATTATAGGAAAGCTGTGACTATTATTCTTGTCTCTTTTACCCTGTAATTGAGCTCTAAGGTATTAAGCTATAAATTTCAAATTAGGAGAGAAATCCTCATGGATAGAAAGCAACTTAATAACCCAGGCACTATTCATTAAGCATACTGCAACAAGCATATTCCAGGTGTCAGCTTTGATTGACTGATTTAAAATGTGAATTTGGCCCTTGAAGCATTTAGATGAAATTTTGATCTTATGACCCCTCACCCAGCATTTTTCTTGTAACACCTAAGTCACGGTGTAATTCACAGAGTAACAAAGGCTGGTTATTGCAGTAATTTTAAGTGACCTCCACCACAAAAGGAAAAAGAAAGCATAACAAGAATAATTGGGGTTTGTGACACTTGTTTTGGACTGATGACATGAGAAGGGATCTTGTTCAGGGTCCCAATTGAGATCCCCCCTGCAGGATGCTAATATCTGGTACATAACTCTGAAGGAGATGAGGAATATATTTTTTTAGGATGCTGTGCAAACGTCTTGCTATGCAGGCAGGTTGACACTTAACAGAAGGGCTTTGGTGGCAGTAGTGGGCCCTTGTAACAGAGCAAACTGAGAAATAGTTGGGTCTCTTCCAACTGAAGAAGTAACATAGGTCTCACAAGGTGTATGTTAGCAAGATGAGGATCTCGCCTGCTGGGTCACATTGGCCCTGGTGCATCAGCTGGGACAGCACCAGATTTGGGCATGGGGACAGGAGTTTCAGTGCTGCTCAGGTGACAGCTTGGACGTTTAGGAGGTGGCCTACCCAGTTCTCCTAGGTAGGGCCTGTGGCTGGTAGGTGCCATGAAAATAGGGCTGTGAAAATAGGAAGCAGAATAAGGATTTAATGAGGCTGGTGAGAAGACAAACAGTAACAATGGCCAAGGGGTCATGCTGAGACCTGTGTTTTTTCATCACTCTTTGTGGGAAAGAGTGGATTGCTGTGCAAAGACAGTGGGGCTAATCCAGTTCTTGTTGAGGTTGAAAGATTCTTTCTTCCAGTCCTTGATCTATGTAGGGAAAAGCATAACTGTTTCTTTCCATGCCTCTGTTTTTAAGAACATCTTGGATGCTAGTGGGGATAAAGAGTCTAGGCTGCTTTAATTGTGTCCCTGTTCCTGTTGAGTATTAAATTCCGATCTGCATTGGCTCATGCACTTTCTCTGTTGTCTTTCAAACAATCTCTGTTGCAAAACTTATTCAGTGGTAATGACTCCTGCTATCCCAGGGGAGCTGTGTGAGGACAACTCAGAAGTTTTAGTGCAGTGCATTAAAACTTCAGTTGTCCTTGTAGAGGCTGAGAAATTGTTTCTCGTTTTGAAAGTTGTAATTAAGAACAGTCAATTGAGATGTTTGTAAGGCTCTGAACTAAAGGAAACATTTCATTAGGTAACAGTTAATCTAATTGGCATGTAAACAGGTCATGGGGTTTCTATTAAGCAAACAATGTTCAGACTCCCATTGTTAATACAAATACAAAGTATTTAAAGTAAAAAAAACAAGTGAACAAGCAAAAAAAACCCAACATATCTTCACCTCTATTCCTAATGCAATGCCAACAAATGTGTTCAGAGTCAAAATTTTGTGGTATAGATTGCCTTTCAAGGGAATTCAGGCAGACCCTTCCTGCTGGCATTTAGTGCCTCATGACATTCTTGTTACAAGTTCAGGAGATATCTTATGTAGGAAAATCACATCAGGAAAGTTTTTGCTGTATTTTCACTCCTTTTCAATTACAATAGAGCAGCTGGAAACAAGTCAGCTCACCAGTGTGGCTTAATGCTGCAGCTTTCCATGGACTGGCACCAAGGGCTGGCAGGGCCCAACTAGGGACTACTGCTCTTCCTCAGTATACAAGTGTGGCTCCATGCAGCTGTGAAAGGCGTGCAAATAGAAAGATGAGAGAACCCAAAGTTACTTTGACATTTCAATCAGGTCACCTTTTCCCTTGTGTTTTTTCTCCACTGCACGTCCCTCCTCTCTCTGATAAAACAGTGGCTGCTTGTCTTCACTTTCACAGCCTTTCACAGTTTCTCTCCACCATATGACTCCTTTCTACCTCAGTGGGCAATGTCTTCCCTGGTGCAGGAGACTACCTACCAATATCTTTTGATCCTAGACCTCTGTGCTTTCTCCTGCTTCATAGTCACCCAGTGGAAGAGCTCAGATACCCATATATTGTCCATCCTTGGTGTTGTCTATGCTAACACCTTCCCTTGGACTCTGCTACCTCAAAAGTAGCAAAAAAAGGACAAATATTTAGCAACACTTGTCAATATGGGTGATGAGATCTAGTTTTTGTTGTTTTGAAGAGGTAGGCATGAGAGCATGAGCAATGCCTATGCAGGGGTATTCATATCACTATGACTGTAGCTCTGCCAAGGATTTTACC
The DNA here is from genome assembly GCA_023637945.1 of Phaethornis superciliosus. Lineage (NCBI taxonomy): Eukaryota > Metazoa > Chordata > Aves > Apodiformes > Trochilidae > Phaethornis > Phaethornis superciliosus. The sequence goes on from JAJQWJ010000007.1 coordinate 28,863,920, forward strand.
TGGTGGGTACACCACTGCATCAGGAAGACAAAACTATACTGACAAATCCTGGCATAGTCAAGCCCTAGAGGCAGCATCAGTCCAAGCACCACCTGAAAAGCTATACAAGCTAGGTAAAGTCTCACCAATCATGGCAAATACTTGTCCTGCACTGTAAGTCACAGCTGGTACTGCTCATAGATGCAGCCTGTGTGTAAAATGTTAAAGCCATGTTCTGGTGGCTTGTGAATACCTGCATTTCTCTGACTTCATATTTTTTCTTATTTTCAGTCTGGTATCACTAGGTATTTAAAGCTAGATTCACCCACGTACAATTGTTTAGGATGTATCAGGTACCAGTAAATTATACTTATTGGTTCATCTGCTCTGTTATCTAACTAAAGCAAAGGGCCTCCAATGCTTCTACCTGGAGCTTTATTTTTGTTGAGAAATACATTTTTGATGAACACTTTGATAAAACAGGAAATGCTATTTTAGGGGAAGTTGCTTTGCTTTTGTACAGTGGATTTTTATTATTTTAAACACAGGAGTCTTTGTTTAGAAGAGAGAAGGTCTGCAAATTTTCGTGTTTACTTTCCTTTTGCTTCCCCTTCTGACAGGGGTAAAGCTTTATCCACCTGTCAGCCACAAGCTATACTGTATAGTGGCCATGCTAATTTTTTTTCAATGAAAAAGGAGAACAAAAAGGGGGGGGAGGGAATTTAAAATGCTGAGTTCATTTAAAATGCAACTGAGTTCATCAAGAGTGATGCAAGAGTTCAGCATCTGGTCTGACAGAAACTGGGGCAAACTCAGCAGTAGTAGACACAGGGCTGTAATCCACATGTACAGGATCATAAGTGATCTGATCAAGTTTAGACCAATGATACTGTAACGTTTGGATAAACCACCATTTGTTGGGTCTCATTCCCCTTATTAATCTGGGTCCTGTCTACTTGCTCCTTATTCCATCATTTCCATGGGTCACCCTCACTACGTGTGTACTGGGAGCAACCTGGGGACTATAGCAATAGGGAGAGCACAGGATAAAACTGGGCAGAATTCATTATCTGATATTACATAAAGGTCAGGGTACCTAAGTTAAGGGTCACTTCTGGCCTTAACAGTCCTTAAAAGTCTCCAACAGCTTTATTATTGTGCAAGTCATGCTCAGTTTTCTAATGCGTGGCTCACAGCACCTTTGGGACCTTTGCTTAATTTGGCTGGGAGGCTTTCAGAGAATAGGTTTTCCTGGTAGTAGACATCATATTGATCACCTGCATCTTGTCATTAACATACTGGCACCAGCATTCCAGGCTGTGACTGAATATGGGATAGAACTGCTGCCTGTCAAGACAGTAAGTCATTCTGGTTTTAGCATCAGAATAGTCAAGGCCAATCAAAAAAACAAAGAAACAAACAAAAAACCCACAGAGTTTCCAAACTCTGCATGGATCTGTAAGAGGAAAGAAACATTCTCATTTCAGGAGAGACATGGGAGTCTCCTGAAGCAGGCAACGATCATCATGTATTGCTGCTACTCAGGTTCCTGCCAAGTTTTCATAGAGTGATGCGCATGACATGGCTGTTTTCAAAATGAAGATTCTCTCCCAAGATAAAGGGTCTTTTGTTTCCTTTAGATATGGTTGTGGGTTTGTTGGAGAGGCACTTTTTGGAAGAGGGTAGAGTTACTTATTGCAGTCTGTCTGTTTTGTGGAGAGATGGTGGTACAGCTGGCCAGGCAGACTGGGTCTTCTTGTAGAGGCCTTGAGCTGTAGGGAGTGAGAAGAAGGTAGGTAGGGATCCCACCTCTGAAGAGGCTTCCTCTTATGGCCTCCCTGGACCTGCTTCCTCTCTTCACTTGCCTTATTTCTGTCTGTCTGAGGTGCTGAGCCCAACGCTTAAGGAGATGTCGCCAAACATTTTCAGATGAGGCAGAGACTTGAGTTACTGAGACATAGACATGCATTCTTCCAACTTGATGATGTTTTTATAAGACTCTCATGTCCTGCTGAAGTTTGCTTGTAAAGCCATTGACAGAAGGCATTTTCATGCTTCCCCACAGGAAAAAAAAAATGTAACTCAGAGTCCTTCTCTGTGTTAGGCTCAGGGCTGAGTTTCCTCCCACAGCTTCTGTGAATGGCCAAGGTCATAAATTCTCCATGCCTTCCTGGTTCTCCTGCCTTCCTTCCTCTTTCCTAGCACAAAATGGCTGAGCTCAGTCTTTCCTTGTGTTAGCAGGGTCAGAGGAGAGAGAGAGGCCTTTGAAGGGACTCTACAAAGTGGTGATGGAGTCTGAACAATGGTTATTGTACTGAGAAAGGACTCGGGCACTGCTGTGGCACTGAGATGGAAGAGACCAGGTCAGGTCAAAGACAAAGCCAAAGCTCTCTGCAGAATTATGCAGGGAAGGCACCTACTGAAAATGGTTCTGCAAGACCTCAGTGCATTGCAGACACCAGAGCAAGCAGGCAGAGTAGGGGGTTCAGTTTGTAGCATGAGGCTCTATGCTAGCTCGGACCTGAAACCATAACATATTCACACCTCTGTCCCACTAGTGAAAAAAAAAACCCAAAACAAAACAAAACAGCAGTAGCTCCTTGAATAAAATCAATTTCCTCTGTATTTAGTCATGTGTCTTTAAATACATATAGTGTGGTGGGAAGGGGGGGAATAGTTCTGTAGTGCTTGGCCCATGGAGCTAACAGGAAGGTCATCCCGAAAGAGTGACAGGAGCATGTGGATGGCTTGTGTCTTGTATTTCCTCAGAGGCCAAACTAAATTTAGCAGATCCACAGATGGACATCGGACTGTAATCCATCAGGGACCACAGGGGAAAGAGTGGGATCTGGGTTGTTTGCTTAGACCTTTTGCTGTGTAACCAGCTTCAGTGAGCCACCATTCATTAGTTTCCTCGTGGTTTTCTGCCTTGCTGAATTTGCTGTAACTTACTGCCTGATCCTTTTCCCTGAGATTTTTGAAGTTTAAATATGAAGGAAAAATAAACTGCTGGTGCTGGGTTCCTGCCTGACATCCCTACTAACTTAATAACAGACCAAGAATGTACTTTTTAATACCAGCGTCACAAAGGCTGAGCCTGTAACTGGTACTTCTGAGAACTGCAGTAACACATATACTGATGATTATGATTTTATCTTCCCCAAAATACTGCCTCCTCACTCTTTCAGCTTCTAGGCAGTTAAAGGGACTAATCCTAAATGCAATATTTGCACCCTGCAAGGCCTGTACACTTCTGGGCTGGTCCTTCCGTTGCTAATTTTAAACAAATATTTTATATTTTTAAATGAACTAGTTCTACTAAAAATCCAATTTCCCTGGCCAGTCTGAGCCAGAGATAGGCAAACTGCAATGCAAAGCAAGTGTATTAAATAATGTATTTCAAGTAATTTAAATTATGTTTCTGTATATCTGCTTCAGCACACTGCACAGATTTGATGTATTGATCCTGACACAAGAAGCTTGATTTTCATGTCATTCACGCAAGCATTTTGTCAGAGGAGTTATTCCCAAGTTATACATTTTTCAAAAGCTGAACCAATGTCAAATTTGTTTAGTTCAGATTAATTCCAAATTCTAGAAAGTAGAGTTAATGTTATTTTCTCTATGATGGTCTAAAAGCCTGGGGCAAGAATTTATTTACATAAACCACAATGTATTTTTTCCATACATATTAATTGCTCTCATGAAAAATGCTACTTCTTCTTACAGATGTTGCCTTCAACTCAAGAATTGCATTTTTCTTTCCTCTAAGGCAGACTCTACATTTGACTACATTTTACTTAAATCTGCTTGAATAAGCCTGTCTCAGCTCAGAATAGTTAAAGAACAGTTTCACTGTTTATTATGAGATAAAACCATTCTTGTCTTTCCTTGTCCTAAGCATTTTTTAAAAGGTGTTATTTTACATAGGTATCACATATTCTTCATAAATGCACTGACTAATTATTGATTCCACAGAATTTTATAAAATTCCACAGAATTTTAATGCAGTGACATAAATATTTTTTTTTCCTAGAGTTTGCTAGATGCAAATTAAATTTTACACAGCGTAAGAATAGGGATACTTGCTTGCAGTAATGATTGGGATTTTCAGTGGCCAGAAGGCCATCTTCAGTGTCTCTAAAAGTGTTCTTCCAACAGGAACAACAGTAATACACTATTCATCTCTTCAGGTAATAAAGTACTGTCAAGGAAGACAATTTGCAGCTCATGTGTGTTGGTGACTCCTGTTTCCATGAAGTCAATCTAAGGGGCAAAGTTTCTCACCAATTACATTAATCTGCCTGATGCCAAACTACAAGTTTTTATTACCCCTTGCTTTTGAAAAGCAAAGAGATTACAAGTTAAATAGTAGCACCCAGTGTTTGTATTTCAAGGGCATTTTTTGTATTCTAGACTGGGGAGGAACACTGAAGTCTTTCAACTAAAGATATGCTTCAAAACGTATTTGAAACACTGTATCAAACTGAAATTGATACATTTCAGTTTTATTCTTTCCACATTGTACCCAGCTCTTTATTTTCTCTTCAGATTTCATGTCTCTTCAGAATTTTAAGTTAATAGTTGCATTTTGCCAAGGAATATATATTCAGTTTCCTTTGAAATCTGTGGGAATTACATTTAGGTATCATAGAACAGATTATGGCCTTAAGAGCCAAATGGCATTCTTCAGAAAAAGCACTGAAGACTTTATTAACTCTGCAGGGCTCTTACTCAGTGAAATAAAACCACTTTTCCTTCTTCTGACTGCAAAAGTCAAATTCAGTTCCATGCAGTGTGAAAGGATCAGGGTGTTCTTGTTGCAATGAAAGGCTCTTCTAACCTGTGAAAATGCTTACTGAAAAAAATGTTTCGTCTGTGGACATCAGGGGAAGGTAGTTCAGGCTTTACACTCTGTTAATCTTCAAGGATAATGTACATCTCTTCAGACAAATCTGCAGAAATGATGCTATGCACACGCAGTGCTGCTCCACGGGACAACTGCTCTGTACGTAGCCTTCACCTGGGAGCTGCACCCATTCTGCAATGTTCAATCTGCTGCAGCCTTCCCTTGGTCTGGAGATCTGTCTTCCTGCCTGTAAGGATGCAAAAAGTGCACATTCCACACTCCCCATCAACTTGCTCATTGTCATCATAAAACTTGTTACAGGACATGCAGGAACAACAGAGATGGGCCTGATCCTAGCAGCTCTGGGGGCTGGTGCTTCTCTCTCTGATGAGCAAAAGATAGTTGGCCAGGTGGAAGTATCCATTTTGTCTCACATGGGCAGGCTGAACATCTCTGAGCTCCAGATATGTGTCCTGTGCCTACTCAAGCAGCTCCAACCTATCACTAGGAGTGTGACCCCTGAGCCCAAGAGTTAGAGTTAGCACAGCAGTACAGGTGCTACATCAGTCATCAGTCATATGGCTTGAGGCTTTTGCCATAAAATCGGAACAGTAATAACAAGGAGAAGTAAGACAGATCAAGGAGAAAATCTGGCCTAAAATGAACTTTTTTTCCACCCTGGATTAATTTTGATCTGGATCCATTTGTGGATCAGATTCACTGTGAGGCTGCACAAACATTTCTGTGGGCACAGAGGAAGTGGCATGAAAGAGCAGGCACCTGAGAGAGACAGAAAAGGAAAAAAAGGGATTTGGCAGTGTTCCTGGCTCTTGACAATTCAAAGTGCTCACGGAACTGTCATGTAATGTGGAGCTGTTATATGCTGAGAGGCTGGCTGAATGTAGGAATTAAAAAATATTCCATGATGTCTTGTACTTGTCCGTGTTACAGAAAGACAACAGGTTTTCCTGTCTCACAGGGACTGGAAATTCCAGTGTGTAACAGTCCAGCTTTTGGCAATGTCTGAATATACCAAGCAGAAGGGGTTTCTGGAGTATTTGATGCTAGACTAGCAATTGCTCACTAACATTCCCAGGAGCAGCATTTCCGTACAAGACACCAGCAGAAATCCTGCCTGACAGAGCTATCATCTTAAAAATGCCACTATTGCTTGCATATGGACACTAAAAAATGAAAGCAGGCAGAGGTGCTCCACACTGATAAAACTAGTGGGCTTGTTTTTTAGCCAGTCATTCCACTAGCAGATAAAAATAGCTTTAGAAAGTTTTTAATTTTTAATTCTTTGCACAGCAGGCTGCCTGTTATGTGTGCCCTTGTTGTTTATACCCAGCATAAGTTTCAATAACAACTTCACAGATTCTTTTATGCTTGTTTTAGATCTGGTACTGTAAATCAGAAAGCTTTGCCAGCCTAAATATTGCCTGGTAAGAGCTCATTTGCCTTCTTTTTACCGTAGGGGAAAAAAAAAAAAAAAAAAAAAAAAAAAAAAAAAAAAAAGGAAAGTGGAAAATACATTTAATGCAATAATTTGGTCCTTGTGCCTTTTGAAAAAAATTTTTTTAGCTTGTCTTGAATCATAATTGTCTTGAATGCCATCTGGGAGATAGGTGATAAATAGAACTTGCAATCGTCTGCAAAACATGTCAGGAAAATAGGCTGAATACTTTAAGAAAGACAGAAAAGAAAGAAAAAAAGGAAAGAAAAGGAAAGAAAAAGACAAATAAAAGAGAGAGAAAGAGAGAGAGAGGAAGAGGAAGAAAGAATGAATGAACACCAACACAAAACCCCACAGGTAATAAATTACTCTAGAGAAGGAGAAATGCTTTTGAAAGAGAAAATTATCTGTGGCTTCTACCATCCAAATAGAACAACCTCAGGCAAGTTGAGACAGGCAGGTCAGGTATACTTTTGTTACACTATTAGTCTGTAGTTGCTAAAATAGGAACTCACCTTTGTCATGCACAGGTGGGTGAGGCTCCTGTTTGTCTTGGAAAGCAGACCAGGATGGGCTGTGCTGGGCTCCTGATTTCCCCACTGAGGCCCAGCACAGTACAACAGGAGCCAACACATGTCCAAAAGGCAGCACTTTAATGCTTTGTGTCTGCCATCACTGGGTATTGCAGTAACTCCCCAAAGATAGTGTCTGCTGTAATGAAGATAAGTGCTTCAGGAAATGAACGCAAAACCTGCTTTAAATTTTTATTTCACTCTTTTCTCCTGAAGGGTTGAGTTTTTACTTCTGATCAGTATCTTGTTCAGGACGTGTCCACCATCAGGCATAGCTCTCCAGCAACCAAGCAATACCATACTAACATTATGTGGTACCTGGCTTCACTTACTGGACCACCTATGTTGAACTGGTTTGTGAGGTGAAGCTCTTTGTTGCAGATTCATCTGATGGTGCTGATGGTGGGTCAGACAAGTCCTCTCTGATCACACAAAGCTTTGCTGAAGCAGTCCAGGGACAGGTGAACCTCCCCTGAGGTCTTGGAGGAATGCAGCAGAGCAGGACTGTACACCAGCTTCTAACTGTATTCTTAAGCAACTCACTGTCAGCAAATGGTTACTGCTTTGGAAAAAGCTGTACATAGAGTGGAATTGGTCCTGTGCCCAGGAAACCAGAGAAACTGGACAATGTACAAATCTGTTTTGAGATATCTGAGAAGCAGAGTTAGGCTGTAAGTTGAAGGGGCACATGTGTTCTGCAGGTCTGTTTGCTCCCAAGAGTCAGTGAAACTCTCCTAGATGATACCTATGTGAATATTTGGGGAACAACTCTTAAGTTCCCTTGAAATAGGCTTAATCACATGAAGGTAAGTGTATTCTGCAGTCTGCTCTACAGCTATCCTCCACCCTGTGCTCTTTATTTGTTGATCTTTTAAAAACACTTGGGAATAAGTCTCCAAGCAACACTTTTTTTTTTTTTTTAGTCTCTTCCTTTTTTGTAGGATGCATAAAAAGAAAAAAGATGAGTTGAAAATTAGGAAAGAAAGTAAGGGTAGTGTCAGTAGGGGACTTCTGATGCTTGGGAGAGTACATAAAGATGGGGTCCATATCAGCAGGGCAGACAGCTCTGGCTGTGGCTTTTAAACCCAGTAGAGCAGAGCTGTGGGCCAGGATGCTGTTTGGTCATGGCAACTCTTCTAAGCTACTATAAACCCATCCTGTGCTGATGTCTACAGCAGAGGGATCAGGAATGATATATTCTAACATTTGCTGAACATACGCTTACATTGGAGTTCAGTGTGGAGTTTGTGCTGGACTGTCTATATTTCTTCTTAATTTGTTTGTTTTAGCTAGTTGAGAATGTTCTTTTTTTACCTACCACTGTGCTGAACCAAGGAGCCAAAAACCTCTCCTTGGAATTGTGCTCCCTTGCACTAGAAGGGAATATGACTCTATTTATTTATTTATTTTTAATTTATTTGATCTGTTTTAGTACCCAATAAAGTTGTTGTTTTTTCCAACTGGCAAGACAAGGCTCTGGCTATTTTTAAAGAATGTGGTTCATTTGATTTAATCTAATGAATGTTTAGTGCTGTTGAACATAGCTGGAGCCAGAGCCAAGAATAATGTACTGAAAATGTGCTGGTTGAGCAAGGACTGCTCCTCTCTGCCAATCTGCTTCCCTCCAATTGTTCTGATTTAGCTGGGTTTGTGAGTTGCATTTGCAGGCATGACATATTGATCAAGTTGCTTTTTAATACAAAATCCAAAGGCCAATAATGTTAGAGCCATATTTTTGCCACGCTCATTTCAAGACACATCAAACAGTTCCAGTGGTTCTTGTTGTTCATTGTAGGATGTCTAATCTCTGTTTCAGGGCACTTTAAAGGGAATGTGAAGTGCTAATATCCTTTTATTGCACACAGGAAAGTTGAGGCACGAAATGATAATTTTTCCATTATAGTCACCCAAAAGCAAGTGGGAGGATCAGTAATGAAACTAACCAGCTAGCATCTATTGGGCTCCTTAAGCTTCTGTGTAACTCTTAATTTCTCCATGAACTGAAACAAGACCATAATCAGAGAAGAGGTTCTGCTAAATCCTTGCTCCTCGTGTTTCTCACTGGGTTGTTCATAGCACATCCATGGTTACTGTCCTGCACCATCTGAATTGCTGTGCTGAATTACAGAAGTACCTAACTGTCCTAACAAAAAAAGTTTCATGCATGTCCTTGCACTATCAGAATATCTCTCTGCAAGTCATATCACATATTTATATGATGTGTTTAAAACTGTATGAATACATCTTCCTTTTGCCATCCATGAATTATTCCTAGTAGATAGCTTCCTAAGAAATGTGTAGCTAATACTTAAGCTTCATTGGATTAAAAAAATTAATCAGCCATAATACATCTTACTCTGTGATAGTGGTGCCTGTAGGGATGGATTTTCTGCAGAGATCACTTTACACCCTACAGCACAATGTAGGATTGACTTGCATAAGTAAGGAACAGATGCTCCTGGCTATTACATTATTCATCTCTCAATATAAGTGATGAGGGGAAGGAAACAGCACCTCTTACTATGGCAGAAATGTTGTTGCTGTTCTGCATTGCAGACCTCCAGGACTATCTGGGCCAGGTTGACCCAAATGAAGCCATGCAAGTTTACATCCACTAGTTATTTTGTCATGTGTTTCCCTCAGATAGGTCCCTTGGTTTATAACCTAAGAAAATCAAATAGCTGCTGCAGGTATGAGGGAGCACTGGAGATATAAAAATTGGTATGTGTCATCTTTCACCCCAAAATTTCACACAGGAGGACTGGGTAAAATATTAGAGCGTATTTCCTTCCTCTCCACAGCAAAAATACTTTCTACTGACTTTCCCAGATTTTGTATGAAAGAAACTCCTATGCCTGAGAACTTTCTAGAGATACACTTAAAAGCAGACATAACTAATTTCCATGTCATCCTGACATTAGGCTGAGATTACTTCCCTTCCATTGTCTGGGTTGCACTCAGCCCACAGTACAGGCACACTGCTAATGGATGTGGCAAATCAGGCCCATGAAATTTCCTTGGTCTCTCCACTGCAGATAACAGCAGTTGGGTTTGGAGCCTGGTGCCAGGAGACATTTCCTCAAAGAATTCCTGTGACTGAGTTATAGGTTAGAGCAAGGGCTGGAATGCTTTCTGTGTCAGGGTACTCAGAGCTTATTCAGGGACCACAGAGTCACACATCACACATTAATGCACCCCATCCAATAATAAGAAGACAAACACAATGCCAAGATAGAAAGTGAAGTTGAGAATCCTTTCTAGTGCCAGGCAAGCATCTCCTCAGTCCTCACCTAGGGCAAGTGGGCTGTGCAGATACCCCTTCCCTCCCCACGTGGTCTCTCAACACTTCTTCCCAAAGGCCCAATTCCCTATTTGAAGCTGAAGACTCAATGCAGTTGGCAGCCTAGTTTTCACTGATTCTGGTGACAGGTCTTCCTCAGCCTATGCTGAAGCTCAGATAGGCTGTGCCCACACCATGTCTTCTCTTCTGATGTATGGGAGCTTATATGATTATTAGAATGTCTTTCAGTTTTATTTTGTGAAATATTTATTGCATTATTACATGGTACATGCATAGATACATGTATTTTTAAAGAGTAACTTTTTAGATATAGCCTTCACAATACTTGCTAGAATATTGCTACATAGGGGGGAGGGTGGAGAAGCCTGCTTCCCCCCACAATAAGGACTTCAGTTCTGTTTTAATTATGCAAACAGTGTTTCAGAGCTGAGATTGCACTTTCATTATTTTTTAAAGTTTGGCTGCAATTAAAACAGCTACAAACTTGCTTCAAAACCCTTCACAGAGTCTCCAGCTCCGCTGCCTGAGCGCTTTCATCGATGCTTCACCCCCCAGCACTGTTCTAGTGTTTGGCACCGCCTTTCTCAGCCTCTGTCTCAGCCTCGGGGGCTCAGCTGCTCCCCACCCCACCAATACCAGTCCCCAGTCCCAGCCATGCCTGGCCCTGCCCTGGGTGTCCCCCTGGGTGTCCCTCCCGCTGCTCCTGGAGGTCCCACACATGCCCTGCTCGCCCCAGCTGCTGCCGCTGAGGTGGGTCCTGGCAGCTACTGGATCTTCTGCGAGCCATGAGAATGTAGGTGTGAAATGTTACTTTTCGGATATTTCCTAGTTTCTTAAATAGGGAGTCTTAAAGACTTTCCTATGATGCCTTTGAAAACCTACCCAGAGCAGGGCAGGCGTTACACAGGGACTGCTCCTGCCTCAGTCCATATTGCCTATCCAGGCAGATGCCCAGTGAACAGCAAGATTCCAGCTTTCTTTCTGATTGTATAAAGCAGGCTAAGTTCAGGTGGGAGGCAGACAACACACAGGCCAGAAGGTAGATGTGGTATCAAAGCAAATGAGAAAAAAGAGAGATGCAATATGAAGCAAAATGTAGAGGAGAAGTAAGCGCTGCCTTCGGAAAACAGCCCTGCTACAAGTTCCCAGAGTCACTCAGAGGCCCTAAGGTGCTGCCTTCTTACCGCCTGGCACTTCAGGTAGCCACACAGCCACCTGAAGAGCTGCTGCCTGGGGCATCATGGCAGGGACAAGCCATAGGGAAAGAGAGAGGCACGGAAGAGTGGAAGGTCCTATCTGGGTCCCAGTCCGCTCTTCCTCCTCAGGCTGCAGCTGTGGTCTCTGCTTCCAGTAGAACATACTATCTCCCTGCTGCAGGCACAAGAGCCCTGAGTCCACCCCTCAAGTCATTCTCTTGCATCTCCCAGATAGGCAAAGACCCAAGTCAAAGAAAGACGCAGCACACAGCGGAAGGGAAACAGAGCTAAGGTTCCCTTCATTCTTATGTACTGAAAAGCACCTTGGTGCTCAAGGGCACTGGCAGGAAAATTTTGTGTACTTCAGGATTGTTCAGAGGTTGCCAGTCCTTAGGTGAGGCTGTAGTCAAAGAACAGTTAAGTGAAGCAGGAAGGTTTCATATTTGCTGTTGTGGAGGGAGTCTCTTAGGGAGGGTTTCTGGCACCCTGCAGGCACCAGGTGCTGGGTCCCTCTGCCAGGATGGCTCAAGGGTCCACAGGTTCCCACCTGGCAACTACATGAAATCACCCAGCACAGGCTACCCCCTGGCTAACAGCACCCACTATGTAGGTACACAGACCCAAGGTGATTTGTGAACACAGTCCTGAAGCCACAGCTTTCATGTCCTGTCCAGAAATAGAACTTGACCCCACAGGAGTGTCATTTCAACGCCATTACACAAAAACCCAAAAAGCCTTATTCCAGATCACCAATCTGTGGCACTGGTACAGCCATGCCAGCTGAGGGTGAAGTGCTGGCACGAAGAAGCACAAAGAACAGTACATCTCCCCTCTGCTGTCCCCTCTCACTTCATGTTTACTTCTGGGAGAAGCAACTCGTTGGGTTAGTTAAGCTTTCGATGGGAGATGACAACACTGTGATGCTGCCGCTCTGGAATCCTGCCTGACCTCTCCTACCAGCCGCCTCCAGCAAGGTTCAGAATGTTTCTGGCACATCCAGTTTTCCATGCTTTAGGTGGGAAATCCGAACTAAGAGGCTGGCACCTTCCAGAGCAAGCTGTGCTGGATCTCGGGCATCTTTGTCCGTGTGTCAGGAGGGTGAGCATTTACTCTGCAGTGCTTCAGGCAGGTCTGCTGCTGCAGGGAGGAGGCAGAGGAGCGGGCTGGGCAGTAATCATAGAATCATAGAATTGTCCGGGTTGGAAGGGACCTCAGAGATCATCATGTCCAACCCTTGACCCACTGCTGCAGTTCCCAGCCCATGGCACTGAGTGCCACATCCAGTCTCTTTTTAAATATCTCCAGGGATGGAGAATCCACCACTTCACTGGAAAGTCCATTCCAATGCCTGACCACCCTCTCCGTGAAGAAATTCTTTCTAATATTCAACCTAAACTTCCCCTGGCACAACTTAAAACCATGTCCTCTTGTCTTGTTGAAAGTTGCTTGGGAAAAGAGCCCAACCCCCCCCTGGCTCCAGCCTCCTTTCAGGGAGTTGTAGAGAGCGATGAGGTCTCCCCTGAGCCTCCTCTTCTCCAGGCTGAACACCCCCAGCTCCCTCAGCCTCTCCTCACAGGACTTGTGCTGGATCCCTTCACCAGCCTGGTTGCCCTCCTTTGGACCTGCTCCAGGACCTCAATCTCCTTCCTGAACTGAGGGGCCCAATGTCAACTACTTGTAAAAAGTTTTAGCTGTCAGATGCTTCAGCTAAGGAATGGCACTGGGAATAGAAAACTCGTGAGCTTTAAAAAACACCCCAGCAATACAAGTTTTGCCTTTTAAAAACTTCCTAGGAAAACCCCCTCCGCAACCTATCAGCGCTTCAGCAAACTTCCTCCAGGACAGTTTTATTTTCTCTCTACCGACCTCGGGTACCGCCCGCACGGCCCCAGCCGCCTGCAAGCGCGCAGAAGCCGCGTTTTCCCCCAGGAAAATTCCTTTTCTTTCCAGCCGGAGGCGGGAATCCCGTCTGGCCGCAGGCATCCTCCCCTCTCTCTCCCGGCCGGGGCCGCGGGAGTTGCGCGGGCGCGCAGGGCGCTCCGCCCGCTTCCCCGTTGCATAAGGCGGCGCAGTGTCCGCGGCCGCGCTCCGCTCCGCCCCTCTCCGCCCACGGAGGTGCGCGCAGGGGACAGCGGCTGTGGGCGCCGTGGCCGGTAGCTGCTCGGCCGCTTTAGCGCGGAGGCTTTTACATTTTTATTTTTAATTTATTTTTTTTTTCCGAACCGCGAATCGTTGTTTTTCCCAAGCGGGCCGGTGGCTCCTTGCCATGAACAGCCCGAAGGCAGCATGAAAGCGGGCAGGCGCGGCTATCCCGCCCGCTCCGGTCTAGGATGGCTCTTGGCGAAGTGCTGCTGGTGCTGCTCCTGCAAAGGTCGGTGGGGTCCGGGGTGCGGGAAGCGGTTTCCCGGGGGGGCTGGGGCAGGCACCGGAGCTCAGCGGTGTCCCCGGGCAGGCAGGCAGCATCCATCCGCCCCCCGCTGCCTCTGCCCCGGGCTGAGCGCAGGGAAGGGACCGGGACCCCCCGGAGGGGCGGGGGAAGCGGCCACGGCTCTGGGAGCAAAAAGGCTAAAGTTGACAGAATAGATTTTGCTGGTAAGGAAACACCCTGGGACCGCAAGGTCAATAGGGCGGGGAGAAATATTTGCTTAAATGAGATTTTTTTTGTTGTTGTTGTTATTTTTTTATTTATTTCCCTACTCTTTCTCGGGCTCGGATAGCAGCGAAATGCTTTGAGAACATCTGTTTCTCACAGTTCACAAATCTCTGAATGGTGATGTGGGAAGGTCTGGGGAAGCTGGCTGAGCTGAAAAGCTGAGAGAGATGTGGGAAAGCCAGAGTGGCCTGTAAAAATAAAATTTAAATCTGGCTTTTACAAAGAACAGTGCAGCTCAGATGCACTGACTCAAGATCTCTCAGTCTGTAGACTTTATGCTGTCTATCATAAGGCTCTTGAACTAGTTCTGGATTTTTTGAAGATGTATATGTGGTATTTCAGTGTTTCCTTTTCTCTGAATGGCCAAGGAAAAATGTCCCAAGCAACATGCCTTTTCTTTTGAGTCTTTTTTTTAAAAACTAAAGTTTTTTAATGCTTGCCTTTTTTTTTTTTTTATCTTAGAACTTGTTTGTACATTCTGAGATAAAGATGATTTTGAGGCCAGGTGGGTTTGCTGATTGCTTGAGGCTCACATTTGCAATGCAGGAGCCCTGCATTATTGAACTAGAGTCATGTTTTTGTGGTGGTAGCAGCAAACTAGATGGTGATGGAGTTTGCCATGGTTTCATAGGACGTTGATCCTTTTCAGCCTGAGGAGGACACAGCTACTTCAAGCCAGAAAAGTGACTCTTGAGGTCATTGCACAAACCCCTGCTGTTTTGCAGCTTTTAGGAAGGTACATGTCACCTGGTTTTAGGGGCAGGGCTGCTAACAGAAAGGTTGTGGTGCTAAATTACCGTGAAAGTCAACTCACTCAGACGGCCTGTGCTTTGTGTTGGCCAATGCAGATGATCAGAGCAGAACTCAATCTCCCTGACAGGCTCTAGTCTTTAAAATGTTGATTCCTAACAGATAAAAATCTCCCTGCAGCCTGCCCTGCCTGCAGATGCCTCTAGAAGAGGGAAACATCTGGCTTTTTCCTCTCCTTTTAAATGGTAACTGTGTTTGCAGTTCTAGTTTACCAGGTTAGTAACAAAAGGTGTTTTGTGATACCAATTGCTTTACTTATTTCTTGTTCTTCATAGGCAAAAAGTTGTGAAAAGCTGTCTGTTATGCTGGATGTATTACAGAAACCCAGAGGCAGTCAGATGGGGGAAATACTCCTGAATATAGGCAGGTACCAAACCTGACACTTGATGAGGGATTTGGTGCCCCAGACTACAACATTGGTCTGCTGTTGTTGGCAGAAGCTGCCCTTAACCTTGGGGATGCTTTAATGGGGCAACCAGAGCTTTGAAGCTCCCACTTCATGTTTTGTGTATGGTCAGTGATCATCTTTACTTACTGGGGGATGCTGTTTGTTCCAGGGCTTCTCACTGGTCTTAGACTTGCAGTGCAAAGAGGTTACTGTACATTGTATTTTAGATGGATATGAAGCATCTTGGAGTTGTTCTCACTGATGCCCCATAAATGACCTACGTTTCACTTTTGGAAACGCTGCTCTGCTTTTCCCTGGTGACAGATGTCTGATGTATCTTGATTTTTTTTGCAACAACCAAGCAGGTTTTCTTGTGCCAGAAAGAACTGTCCAGTGAGAGAAATGGAGATGAGTGTGCAGGCAATGTTCAGAGGTTATGTCAGTGGTTTTTGTACTGTGGAACTTGGAAGTGATGTGATGCTTGATCTTCTCAGTAGCAACAAAACCCAAGGCCTAGATCCCTGGAGTATCATGAAATAAGTAAATTTTTTGTAACTGGGCATTTCTCTAAAGCATTTTGATGGACAACTCAAACTACACTTTTGTATCAATCTTACTATGTCTATTGCAGCAGTAGAGGCCTTGATACTATTTTTGCACTTGTTTCTCTTGGTGGGTTTCTCATCTTGTCATCTTTGCCCATATACAAAGCTGTTTTGATCTGTCCAGGGAAAGCAACTGACACATAATACCATTTACAGTTTTCTCTGACTCTGATAGTCCCCTGCATGAACTAAATAAGGATTATTTGTCTGTTCTGAAGTATGGAGAGATATGAATCCTAATATAGGAGTGCTTCAGAGCAAAAGTTTGTCAGTTGCTTTCAGACATAAAAAGGGATAGTTAAGAGTAGGCTTGCATGGCCTTTAGGCCATCGGCCTCAATCAGCCAAGGGTGGGCAAGCAAGGCTTTCTGCAGTATCTCCTAAATGTGCAAATGCAAAGAGACCAAGTGTAATGGGATGCCTCTAAGTGCTGCAAAACTGGCCCTGAAAGCACACTGATAAAAGGGTTCAAATTCTAATGGTCTTCTGATAACTGGGAAGTCATTGAACTCCCTAGAAATCAGTACAGGATTTGCAATTGAATATACCTTCCTTTTTTTAACATGTCTATCTTCTCTGTTACCTGTGTGGTTCAGATTAGAAAATGAGAGAAAGGAAGAAATTGAAGGTATCCCTGCTTTGTGAATTGTCTGTTCTAAAGCCAACGGGTCACCTGAATGCCTTGAAAGTCACAAGGTCAAAACTTTGTTGTCTTTAAACACAGAGCAAAGTCCAGTGGTAAATGCCATTGCTCTGCACTACCTTCAGCAGAGAGCTCTAAAGCTCAGCAGCGAGTGCATGGAGCTTGGGGTCAGGAGAGACTGAACTCCAGGCTCTGATGTATGGTGGGCTGTAGAGACCAGTCAGTCACTGAGGTTTAATACAGAAGTTAAATTATGTGTGCTGCATTATACCCAGGACCTTATTTAGAGAGGACATTTTTTGCAGTTCAGTTCGTTCTAGCCCTACCTGGAGCACGCTGGGGACTCATTGCTGTAAAGGACATCAGGAGGATGGAAGAGTGGAGTAAATGCTTTTATTCGGGCATAAGAGGAGTTGTTGCCATCTACTGGACTTGAGAAGCTGGCTATTCTTACCCAAAGAAAAGGGTCTGTGGTTAAAAGTAATCTACTGTCAGATTACAGTGCAACACTTTACACCCCATTCTAGGTATTATTATATGGCTGCAGAGTGGCTTCAGATGAGATTCTAAACCACTTTTTACTTTAGGGTAGCCAGAAACAGGGAAAATTGATTTAAATGGATGCTTTGTATTGGCGTCAATTAAGAACATGTCCCTCTGCCTCCTTGAACAGTTGCTTTTATGAGCAGGCTGCTGTCATACCCAAACTTCCCATTTCAGAACAAAAGAAACTTAATGTGAGTGTCAAATCTTTAATCTTAGTATGTTAAAAAGGAAAGGATGGAGTGGGTTTGTGTCTATGCTAAGCTCCTGGTAAAGTTCTTACTTCAACTGCCTGTCCCTCCAGCTTCTCCCTCTGTCCCCAACAGTTTTGCTCTTCATTCTGCATTTTTTGTTTTACTGCCCTCTTTTGTTTTCTCTCCTTCCCTTTCCTCTTCTTATTACTTTTCCCTTGAGTCTTTTATTTATTACTGGTTCACTCTGGTGAACCTCTGTACTGCAAGATTAATCAAGTGCCCTTTGACAGAATGATGGTGACTAATGTGCCATGAAGGGAGTTGGGACAGCCACCTTGTACATCTTTGCTAGCTGGTCAGAAACAGAGCCTTAACTGGAAGCTGGGTGAACCAGCATCACTACAAGGGCTGTCAGCAGCATGTTAATAAAAGTTATTTCTTCATTAGGTAAAAAGTGAGATCCGATGGTGCTTTTTATAGAAGGTGCTGACACGGTGTTACTGTGAGCTGCAGAGCTTTGCTAAGGAAACTGGTACCTTTGTGCTGAGTGGTAGCAAGAGTGATCTGCAGTTATATATTCAAGCCCATAACATTTCCTAATTTGAACATATTTTATTTAGTGTTGCAGGGTGAGCCATGGTTACAGTGTGTAAAGCATAATGGAATGCATGGCCAAAGCAGATCTGTCAAAATAGAGGCAGAGGAGAAAACAATAGTAAAACAAGGGTGTCAACCAAAACTCACTCAGTTTCCTGGTCCTTCCTGAATGAGAAATATGAGGAAACTGTTAACCTTCCCCAGATATACTGGTTGGGTGAAGTCCATCTGTTGCTCATTAGCTGCATCTCAGTAAAGTCAAGAGGATCAAGTGTACTGGTCTTCAGTGGACAGATTCTCTCATACCAGAGTTGTGCTCAGCTCTTTCTTCTGGCAGCAAATGGCTGTGGTGAGGTTTGGGAGAGCTGTTTTCATTTTCTTCCAGTTCTATCAACTGAAAAGTCCATGACAGGAACATCTCTTCCAAGTTCTGAGTTTTCCCACCTCTGCAGGCTGAATCAGGATTTGGAGTAGGTCATGGCAGACAGTTATTGGAAGGGACAAAAGAGTTGATGAAATGTGCTGCTCAGTTGAGTAAACAGGATTAACACGACAAGGTGAATACTGTTAGCAAAAAAAAAGAAAAAAAAAAAAAAATCTCTTTCTGTTAGTGTGGAAACTTACTTTCCCACACCTGCTCTCCTGCTCTCCACCCTCCTGATAGTCCTGAGTTTAGCCTGTCCTAGAAGTGTGTCTGACAGTCCCTGTGGCAATCTTTTGGGGTAACACTGACTCAGTGATCTGAACCCATTGGTGTTTGTGTGCATGGGCATGTCCTCTCTTGAGTGAAAGGCAGTGAAAGGCAGGAGGATTTCAGCAGAGGTCCTGAGGCTGATAAGCACCCTCTGGAGACTTGAAGGAGAAGCATGGCTGCTGCTCTGCTGGCAGGCTGGGGGAATACCGAGTTCTTTTTTTGCATTATTTGGTTGTAAGTGTTTTTAGATTCTACCCATTTGTAGGAGGGTTTTTTGGGGTAGAATGTTTGTTCATAGATACAGCAGCTCAAATTTTCAGTGGACCCATTTACTGAAAAATATAAAGTGTCCAAGAGGCCGGGAAGTTTGAGGTTTTTCAAAGTGCTGCTTGTTGCACATGAATCTCTGTTCACTGCTCTCATCTTCTGCCAGCCACTTTCTGTAAATCTGATATTTATTCTGCTAATGTTTGGGATGCTTCAACAACTTTCAGCTCCTAAGATCCAAGTAATACTAGCTTTATTTTTACTTTTTTGAAGTTTGCACACATTGCTAGATAACTCTTAACCCTCCCAACAGAAGCTAGCTTCTCACCCTCCAGCTTTCTCTCTCCCTTTTGCAACTGATCATACAGCCTTCTGAGATGTGGTTATATATAGAATGTGACAAAAGTTGTACAGAAAGGAAACTTCCAGATCTTAATTCATATGTGTAACATAGACAGCAAGAGCTCCTATCAAGATCAGCTTTTACTTACTAGGCTGGGGCTGAGTGCATGGTGGGGATCCTTATTATTCAGATTGCTGCATTGTTTTCAACTTCCAGAAATTCATCCAGCTTTCAAGAAACATGGGGTTTGCTTTGATGCAGACAAAGCCCCTAAATTTCACATTCACTTCAAGAAACATGTATGAATTCACAAGGCTTTATTCATCTTGTCAAAAGCCTAAAGTAGGGAAACTTTATTCTAAGGGAAAGAGAACAGCTAATTGTAAAAAATAGAGCTTGAGTAACTCCCTATTGACTGTGAAGAAACAAAATATGCTGCTTTCCTTTAAAATAAGTGCCAGATAGATGTATTGTTTAGGAATTCAATGCACGGATGCTGAAATAAGACCTATCAATTCCAATGTGAAACAAAAAGGGCAGTTATTTCACATGACCTCAGAAGTATTTTGTATTTTTTTTTCCACACCATTGCATTTCAGCATACACCTTGTTAAAACTTGTATATATATTAGGAAAACTAATTTATCATTTTAAAGTTAAAAAACAAACACAAAACAAACAGAAAAACCCCATAACAAACCCCCCAAACAAACAAACAAAACAAACAAAACCCCTCAAAGTATTTCAAACTAAAAATAGCATCAAGATACAACTCAGACACACCAGAACACTGCTACATTTGAGTGTCATTTTTGTATGTTAACAATCTTTACAAAAACATTTTCATCTTCGGCAAAAGCTGCAATTTCTTTTCAAAAGAGAACTGGCTGGGCAGTCAGTGATTACAACAGGGATCTACAGATGTGGTTTCCAATTCAGTAAGGAAATCCAGTTCTCTGCCTGTTTAGTCACTGCGTATCAGTTATTGCAGAACAGCTCACTTGTTAATATTACATCAATATACATTCAGTGTAATCTAAAGATACTTTTAAGAACAACTGCAGAAGCACATCTGGCTCTTTTAATAAAAAAAAAAATCTGTAGATCATAAGTAGGACTTCAGCACGTGTAAAGAATTATTAGAAAATACCTAATGAAATATGCTTGAAAATGTCTCCCTTGGCTAATGTTCTTCCCCATCAGAAAACCACAAACCAAAAATTACCCTGTTTGGTTTTACTTCATAATGTTTGATGTGGCTGATTTAGTGCATCCCCTGGGCTCTCCTGTTGAGTTTGCCTCTCAACCTGTCAGCCTCTGTCTCACACCTGACAGGCTGAGAATGTGGCAATCACAAGTCACCAAGCTTCTTTTGAATAATTAAGACAAAATATGAAAATGTCACCAGTGAGGTTCTAATGAGATAAGAAATCTAGAACCTGTAAACTGAATTACAGCACTTGAGAGAACTTCTTTTGGTTTTTTGTTTTTTTTTTCTTTGGTGGGGAGAGAGCTCTTCTACTCTTCAGTTTACATACTTGTCATTTGTTTTTCTTTAATGTAGCATGTACATCATGTTGCTGAAAGCCCAGTATAGCTCTGGCAGGTTTCTTACTTCCTTACCTCCCAGCACTTACCAGTGCTTACGGGTGCCCTGCTGCTGTTTGGGAACTGTGGTTGCTCAGTACTTTTGAAAAAATCCATCTCCCCTTTTGTGTGTTGCCACATGATGAGTTAGTAATTGCTGTTCTGTTGCCCTTACTGCACTTGGCTGGTCTGTGTGTTAGAGCCATTGAAAGTCCTGGTACAGCTCAACAATTCTAAAATCTTGCATCCCTGCAAAATTCTCTTCCAGGATGTACAATACTGAAAAAGTGCAGGAAGGGGTGAAAGTCAGGGAGCCAGCCTGCTGGGAATACATTAGCAAATGTGATCCTGAGGAAGCAGTTGGTGATTTCTGGTGGAAGTCATTATCTTTTGTATTGGAAGGTTGTAAATTAAACATGGGATTTAATGTTGCTGTATTCAGGAAGTTATTCAAGTACAGTCTATATGTGAGTTTTGAGCAAATATCCCTTGTTCACTAGCACGACAGCACTGAATTAAGCATTTGGGAGACAGAATGGACTCTTACCTGTGGTAAGAAGGGACTTGATTTAGCAACCCTGGAGATGTTTCCACTGTTATGATTTCCAGGCATTCTTCCGTGTTCAGGTTTCACCTGGAGCAAGCAGCTCTGAGTATACAAGGAGACCTTGAAATGACATGTCCTCAGCTACAGCTTAGGCCCATTGAGGATACCTTTTCATGCAGTTTAGGCTTGCTGACAATTACAGCTAGGATGTGCCCTGTCAGGCTGCATTTTTTTGCTTTTGGGGTTTTCTTTTTTTCCTCTCTCTTCCCTCCATAATGCACATGCAGTGTTAGTGAAGAGGTTTCTGACATCCCCAAAGCCTGCAGTATGGTCTTAACCTATATGAAAACACATCACAGCTCAGCAAGTGCTTTGAAACTTTCATGAGGTCAGGGTAGGGAATTGGTTCCAAAACAAGCACCAAATAAGCAGCATTTCTAGCTTTGAGATGTATATCTACTCATTGACTTCAGCATTTTTCTAGGCCTGTGAGTTGAAGCCCATCACATATGTGTCTGAGATCATCCTGTTGAGTAGCACCAGTTGACTGTGGGTGAAGCAGAACCTGCTGTGCAGCAGGGAGCAGGAGGATTGCACTGGGGTGAAGGCAACATCTTGGTGGTTGTGAGGCAGAAAGCACAAACCAGCACACGTGTTCCTTCTCATCAGCTGGGGTTTGCTGCTGTCCTGAATCAGATTTGCCCATGTTGAGCACCCCTGATGAACAAGGTCCCAGCTGGCTGCTGCCACAGGAGCACGGGCCAAGGCAAGCTATGAAAAGTGTTGCACAGCCCACTATAATTTAACCACATGCTGAATAAATACACTTTTGAGAACTCCTTTGAAGAGATGTTGCCTAATTAGTCCTGCAGGGGGTATAACATGTATATTTTTCAAATCCAGTTTTAGCATCATGCAATTAGCTTTTATGGCCTAAGGATTCTGATTTAAGATGTTCTTTAGTTACTAATGGTAATCTGTTTTAATTAGAAATGCAAATGTATTTTAGATCCAAACGTATCTGAACAGTTATAATGTAAAAAGATGATTCACAGCTAATACCAATGAAGTGCCTCAGGTCTGGTATTCTTTATACCTTCTGTAGTTTGTAGAACCCTGAGGATCAACCTGATATTCAAACACTGCTCTTAGCTGAAGCATGTGGAGTCTGAATAGATTTCCGTAGGAAATGGAATAAGTATTGATCAACAGGAATCCTTTCTAGGGCAGCAGAAGGAAAATCATAGCTTTAGGCAAGAAAGAGGCAAACGCTTTGAATGTTGCAGTAGTAACTTCAGCTCCTCATTAGCAGAACACAGCTTCTGCTAGGAGTCTGGTGCTGAGCAGACAGGAGCAACTTGCTTGACTTTGTCTTAGTATCAGGGAAACTACCCAGGCTTGAACATCCTGTGCTGCTCAGGGAGGGCTGTAAGCTGCTCAGAGCTGTGCTGGCATAAAATTTGATGTGAGTGTGTCTAAGAAAAGCCTCAAGCAAAGCAAGCTCCAGCAAGCATTGCTGAATATTCACTGCAGTCACTTGTCCTGGAGATACTGAACTATCAGGTTCGTGGCAGGTAGATGGCTGATCAGACATCATATGCTGCTATAAGAAACCACCCATATTCCACAAAGTCTGTCCAGAATTGAAGAGCCTCTGCTGCTACACCAGTCCAGCCCTTGCTCTTATGTTCAGATGTGTTTCTTTTTCCTAAAAGCTTTGAAAGATGAGGCTGAAAGAAAGCAACTACTTGGCAATAGTAAAGATGGCTTTTGTAATGATAATCACCTGTTAGACACGTTGCTTGGTAAGTCATTTTTACAGCTAATTGCTGTTAGACACAGTGATGCAGCTGGGAGTGAAGCAGTGCAGTTTACGCAGTGCCACATCTGTGCTAAGTAGGACAGAATTTTTTCTGTGAGGAGACTGCTGGTAAGCAATGGTGTAGGCACTGTAAAAGCTGTGGGAGGCTCTGTGTGGCCCTCCAGAAGTCAAAGTCGATGAGTTATTCAGAAGTAGCCTTACTGGGAGGGCTGGTGGCCGGGTCAAGATATTTGCACATCTTCAGAGGGCTGAGACCTCGGCAGGGTGCTGCTCTCCGGTTCCCATGCAGCAAATGCTCTCTGAGACTTTAGGTTCCCATCCCATCTTTCTGACTGACACAGATAGAGTGTAGTAGTGGTTTCATCACTTGAATTTGATAAAGTTTTTGACCAGCACCACAGGGAAGGTTCCTCACAGAAACTGCTCCCTGCCCTGCAGAGCTGTCAAATGAAAAACTTAAGACGTAGATTTTGTGAGTCTGCTATATGGAATGGTGAGTGATGTTCTGATTTTCCTGTTTACGCTGAGTGAATTGAAGCTTTCCACAAGCCTAACAGAAAGCCTTGAGTGTGCAGTTAGAAGTCTCTGAGCTGCTTAGCCATTTTCCTGTGCTGTGTTCAAAGAGCAAAACATCCCAAGCGCCAGCAGTTCTTATCTGTGTGTTTTATTTCCAAAGCTCTGTTTGCATTTACTTCATTCATTACTTCTTGCAATTCATCCCAACCAGTACCTCTGCTGTAAGCTTGTATTTTCTGCTGGTATTTCTGGAGGATGTGGGCGTGGAAGAAGCTGCTTTGGGCAGCAGCCCTGGAGGCTCTGGCTGCAGTGTGTCTGTTGTCAAACACCCCAACCTTGTTGTTCTTGGTGGTTACGTGGTGTCCACTCTTGCCCTGCACCACTTGCAACTTATTCTTATTCCGTTCTTTTCTTTTCAGGGGCTGTCAGAGCCTGAATAATTTAAGAGTGAACAAATGAGAGACGTTCATGGAGGACTCTGTTTTTACCTAGGCACAATTTGACAAGCATGTAGATTGCCTTGGGTTTCCACTGCACCTACCACAACTTTACTAAGAGAAAAGCCCCCTTTCCTAGACATCTGTGTCACTCTTGCTTAGTAAAGTTATTCAAGATCAGCGCCTTTGGAATTGGTTGGTAAATGGACAAAGACTTTCTCTTTGCCCGGAGCTCCTGAAAGCCTCCAAGTACCAAAGAGAACTCCACAGAACTAGAAAGCAAGAGACAGCTGCTGAATGTTGGAAGCTACTGCATTTGGCAAAAGAAGCTGACGCTAAGATGCACACAGTTGTGTTTGTTTGTTCTGCTTGTTTTCTGTGCTTTCTGAGCCCTGTGTGTGCCTGGAAAGTCTAATGACCAATCCCTTCTTTCTCAACATGCAGTTTTTCTTCCTATCTCCAAAAGCTTTGGGTTCTGTCCTTGCTTTTCTTTCCTTCCCCTCCCCCCCAATTTAAATTTTTTTTGTCACCTACTCTTCTGTTGTTTCCATAAGAAACTGTTTGGTTACATAGCCACAGTTTCCTTTGGAGTTGGGAGACATAAGTATGATACTCAAATATCATCCTTCTCCCTCCTCTCCCCCCATTCAGCAGAGTGGTCCACCTTGTCAGAGAAGTTGCTGGCTTCAAGCATAAGGCAGAGTTGACCTTAGGAAAAAATGTCATTTAACTGAGAAATTACTTCAAAATTCTTACAATAGCTCAATTTGGGAGCTGCTGAATGAAGCTGACCCTTGACACTTTGCAAAAGAATAAGGCTTGTGTTGTACTAACAGCTGCTTGGAAACCATGTGTAATAAAGTTTGTTTTTGTGCCCACCACCAGGATAAAAGATGGCATTTGCCGACTCTGGTACTCTTATGCTCCCAGCAGAGCAAAACTGCATAGATCAAAGTTTAAAAGTCTGCTTCTATGTAAGTGTCTAAGCGTTTCACAGTTCCTTATGCTAAAAGTAACAGTATATTTGCAAAGGCCAGCAAATGCTGCTCTTCTTGTTCAGCTTCAAATACGACTTTTTCACCCCCCATCCCATATAGGTTTCCATAAAGGTTCAGGGTTAAACGTTTTTACACAACATGCACAAGTCCCCTATCAAAATATATTAAGGGGGACTTTTGCTCTGTGTTTGGGGCTTTGTTCTTTTGCTGCTAGCAAGATTTATTCTGGAAACTTCAGAGTCTGGGATTACTTTATTTTTGTCACAGAAAGAGGACAGTGTAAATACAAAATGTAAAGTAGAACTTAGAGAAGTGCTTCAATGAGCTGTTTGACTAAATTGAAATAAATGTTGATTTGTTCAAAAAAGACAAAAAAAAAAAAAAAGCATGCCCTTTCTGGATCTTGTTAGTCTTGACTTCTTATTTTCTTTCTTTGCAAAATGTGTGCCTCTTGACTTCAGAAATCCGCTCTCCCAGCTGTGAGGCATTACGGGAGGGCTGCTCCAATGTGCACTGCCAGCAGATGTGTTGGACTTGCTGTGCTCTGGGCTGGGCTGGGACGTGCTGGGCACAAACCCGAGACAAGGGAATGGGTGAATGAAATTGAGTGCATAGAAATACTGCGTTGGGCCTCAGACTCCCAGTCTGTGCAGAGCAACTGCTCTTTTTCTGAGCTTTTACACACCCTTTTATTCAGTAAAAACCTATTCTAAAAAGTTGATTTTTTTGATAAGCAAAGTTTCCTTGAAGGACTCAAGGCAGGCCAGTATTGTTGCTATCTCATAGTATTTTGAGATAGGAGCTATCTAGGAGTATCTCACTTACCAACAGGTTGGTGGATTCATTCTGTGGATGTTCTCTTATTATTCTTGTCATGAACTCACAGCAGCTTATATGAGGGGTCAGATGGGACTCTGAATCAGGATGAATTTGTCAGGCTGGAGAGCAAAAGGCTCAAACCTCCCACTGGAGAAATCATAGGTACCCATCATAGTTGTAAGCTATGGAAACACATTTCTGAGTGGGATATGCAGAGAGGAGGACTGCAGATGTTTCAGCTGCTGTTGAAGTGCTTGGTGCCGTGGGGTTGACTTGCATACTTGC
Source organism: Phaethornis superciliosus (assembly GCA_023637945.1). NCBI lineage: Eukaryota > Metazoa > Chordata > Aves > Apodiformes > Trochilidae > Phaethornis > Phaethornis superciliosus. The sequence goes on from JAJQWJ010000007.1 coordinate 28,890,020, forward strand.
CTGAGAGTCTCTTCAGAAACACAAGGACATTTGCTGCTATCATGTGCATCAGCTCCTCTATTAAATGCCGTCTACAGGAGCTGAGACTATGTCCTGTGTTTCTTTTGAGGAGTCATCTTCCTCTTTTCCCAGTGCCCTCCCAGCAGTCAGCTCTGACAATAGCTTGGGATCGACATGAAGCAGCAGATACAGCAGAGATGACTTCTGTTAATGTTCCTCTCACTAGACACTCTTGGACAGTAACAAAGCCATGTTTTATTTCAGCAGGCTCTCTCTCTGTGCCTTCCCCTTGTGCTGTTTCTCTCCCTGGAGACCCAGCTCGCTCACTCAGCACGCCCTCAGGATTTCAGTAACCTCTCTTGCAAGGTCTCTTGAGACCGCGTGCCTCTGTGCTGTTTCTCCAGGCTTTTGGGTTTATCTCACTCTTTGAAACTTTCCCAGAACTGCAGTGACTTTTCTCTGACCTCCAGAAACTGGAGCCCTGACACTCCGACTGGCACAACCAAGACCTGGAGATGACTTTGGGATGTCAGCTTTCCCAGCACATGCTGGAGGAAGGCCTCGTCTGAGCAACACCAGCTAAAAATAAAAGCTATTCAACTGAAGCTAATGGCAGGTTGCCATGAGTTATTGCTCATTAAAGTGAATTGTCAGATGCTTAACTTCAGCTAATCATTTCCTGCTGCGAGATCAGCCTGGTATGAAACATACTCAAATGTGGGAAGGGGGTTCACTAGAACTAAATTTAGCAAAGAGTGTAATTGCCTCAGACTCCCTCTGTTGTTAATGGAAAGAGAGAGGCTCCTACAGGGGGTTATTCCCACCCCGTCACCCTTGGGTAGAAGTGCCCATGTCTCCTGGACTGCTGAGAGCCTGGGGTGAGCTGCTGCCTGCCACAGAAATTAACTTCTCCAAGTGCTGGTGTTTGCCCACCCCAGCTAGGTGAGTGTTTGTTTTCCTTAGCTTAGGTTTTTGCCTGGAAGTGATGATCAAGAAGTTGAATATTAAAATCAACAGATCAGTGATGATTTCCCAAAGGCAAAAGCCACATGCAGAATGCCTAAAGAGCATCACCTGCTTTGCAGTGTAGCTAAAGGTAACTCTTTAGGTCATCCTCTTTCTCAAAGCAGCTCTTCTTTCCCATTTCCAAGAAATACCAGTTATTCAGTAAAGAAACAGTATATTCTTAATGTGTGATTAATTTACTCTTCAGTCCTTCCACTCCCCTCTGCCTTCCACAGCTCTCTCATCCTGTTCTTTTTGGAAATTATTCTTGTTTGCTTGTTTGGCAGTGAAACAGAAAGTCAGATTTTGACTTTTTACGTTACCTTGATTGGAAGGTTTGTCAAGTGTATCTGCTTTTAGTGTATAGGCTACTTCCTCTTGGACTAGAAACTTTTGAATAAAATATTTAACTCCATACCACTCGTCTTGAGTTTGGACAGAAGTAATCTCCTCCATGGCAAATGGAACTGTGAGAATCCTGCCAGATTGATTCGAGCCTTTTGATGTTACTTCCAGCTTGAAGCTTCAAATTATACTTCCAAGACACCAACAGAAAATTCAGTTGAACCCTCTCAATTCTGCTCATTTCCAGGAGTTTATAAAGTTAAGGAGAACATTTGAACCTCAGAGTAAAAATTGCATTTAGATTTCAGTGGCATGGCTTTAATGTGTCTACCCTCTGGTGTGGAATGAGGTGCTACATGATCTCATCTTATTTTTCCCTCAAGCTGAAGCACGGGGAAGGTCTGAGGTTGGACACGTGTAGAGCAGCTGAGCAGAACTGGGAGTGGATGGGAAGCTGTGGAGGACTCCAGGGCACGTTTTGCAATTCCATTGTGAAAGTTTAACATACTTCTAATCTAAAGGGCTTCTCAAGTCAGTCGTCTTCTGTCTTTGTCTGACATGCTCACAGAAAATTTCCTCGTGTTCACTTATGTCATTCGCTGGACCCTTTTTGGACGCAGTGCCTGAGGAGATGGTTTATCTGTTGACATTAAAAGTTGTCAGATTTGTTATTTACGTTGTTATGAACTAGTGTTTTCACTTGAAGAATAGTTGTAAAGCGACTTTGTGTTATCCAAATGTTACCACCCAATTTTTTGCAAATCCATGCCAGGTTTTACAGGCAGAATAGGCTCTTAACGCTGAAACTGGAATCAGTACTGTCCTCTGCCTAAGCCACAATTTTTTTTTGTAACCCTGACCTGTGCCAATAAAAATGTTTCACTGAGAGTGTTTTAGACATTTAATACAAAAGCAAAGGGGACCAAAGAAGCAGCTTTCCTACCTCATCCTGCCATCTTTGTATCCACGGAGTAGAGCTTTAGCCCTGAAGCCCTGGGGCAGATCTGGGATGACTCTCACAGCAGTGTTTCTCGAGAGAGAGTATAAAGCCTTAAGGGGCTGAGTGCTGTGAACTGGAGCCTACAGTCTGGATGCTGAAGAAGATGCTCTTGAAAAGGGCAGGAGAGGGTAAATGTTAATAGTTTATATGATTCTTCCTTGTTTAGCGTGAAATACTAACATAGACGCTGTGTTTGTGCATAGGATGAGTCTAAATGACTTTTGCTTTCCAAGATTTTTCTAGTACAGAGATCCCTGGTCTTCAGGAAATAATATCTCAAGTAAAGACGGAGGTAGTGTTTCACTCATATCTGATTCAGTTCTTTCTTTGTCAGAACTGTTATTTTACAGGGGTTACTAAATATGGAAAAAGGGCTCTGTCAAGCATAGCAGAGCTAAATTATGTGTTCATCGGTCAGATTGTCATTATTGGCTTTCATTCTTAAGTGGAATTATTTCGGAAAAAAAAAAAAAGTTGATTTAAGTGCACATGCTAATAGGATTACAGAGTTCCCATTCTGGCTCATCTTCGTTGACTTCTGTGGAAAAATCTCAGGCTGTTTTTCTGAGGTGACAAATGGAGCCATACATACATCAATCAGAGAAGATTTGCCTCACCTAAAGCAAGACTGTGTCCTGCCCTGGTCCCCTATCTTCATAGCTGTATTCTGTATTAACCTCTGGTTATGGAAGCATGTTTTCTTTCTTTTTGTACATGATCTATGGTTATTATGGATCAAAAAGAGAATTGATATATTCTTCTGAGTTATTCTGAAAAGCCATTCCCTTTTCCTTTTCCCCTGTTACAGATTTGAGTTCCTGCAGATGAGTCTGGTGCTGCATGAGCCCCATCAGACAGTCCTCCCCTCCCATGCATGCTCTGGGGAACAGGGAGGTAAAAATAAAATGCCTTGTACTTATGTTCCAGCAGTAATTCCTGCTGATTCAAATGGGAATACAACTGTGCCTCTAAAAACAGGTCTATGAGATTTTAGTTTTTCTTGTCACTCAGGGTTGCACAGAACTGGAACCTTTCATTTTTCAAGTAAAAAAATTGTGCTTTTATAGATGTCTGTTCATTTGATCAACAAGGACAAGTATTTTATGCCTCTGGCAGTGCAGAAGCTTTGAATGTTAAAGCTGTTCGGTCTGGCTGAGTATCTGTCGCAGTCCCCTTGCCAGAAGTTTCTTGGAGGTTTGCTTAGGGGTGTTTTGGAAACCATCACTTCTGTCTGAATGAATGGTTTGGCCAGGAAATCAACCCAGCCACATTAGTCTGCTGACCTACCTACACCCATTTCGCTTCACCAAATGCCTTTTTTTAGATGCTTGTGTCCTGGGACTTTGGTAGCAGGAGCACCGCTCTCTGCTGAGCCCTGATGTTCCTGCAGACTCCTGCTCTCTGAGGGCAGCCTCTGCTTTGCTGCTCCTTGCAGGTGGCCCAAGCTGCCTGAGTTGCCACACTGTGCTGCTGCATCTCCTCCAAAGTGCTCTCTGGATTCTCTGAAGCAAACTGTGTTTCCATTCAGCTCTACCAGTACAGTTTGCGAAGCACATCTGTGCTAGTGATTTGCAAAAAAAACACTGTAAAATGTCCTCCTCTTCTGCTTGATCCACCTGATGTCTGGATCTCAGGCTAATATCAAGTGTCATCATTAAAATGTTTGTATCTTTACGTGCTGTGGAAGCAGTGGAGCTCACACAGGCACGGCTTGGAAGGCTGTTTCCAGTCTTTCTTGGCAGATTTTTCATGTTGTGTGTTTCTGTCTCTCATTTTGTGAGCTCTGCTCTTCTTTGAGCCCTGGTCCTGACTCTTGACTATATTGAGGTGACCTGCTTTATGTGTGAAGGAGATCATTCTCAGCGGGGCTGGCAACAGCAAGTGTGACTTGCTCATAAATGTGTCTGTATTTGCAGTTTCTTTAAAAAAAGAAAAGGGAAAAAAGGTTCTGAATATTGTGTGTGGACCTGTGTGGTTTTTGGGTAGTGCATATGTGGCAATGGTGGGAAGTGGGATGATGAGATGGCAGGGCTTTGTAATGCGTAGCCTGCTGGGTAGAGCAAACTTGCCCCACGTTGAGGGGCTCTTGTGGTGTCTGGGGAGCATGGAGATTTACACCAGCCTTTCCCTTTACCTCCCTGCCAATCCTCCAGCCAGTGGAGACTTCATTACTATGTAAAGGCAAGATAAGGCCATGCTTCCAGTCTTGGGACGTGTGGGCCAAGAGAAGCTCAGGCTTTGTCCCAGGTGTTGTGCAGTGGTCAGCCAGTGCACTTCAGGAGACAAGGAGAAAGAAGGAGACTTCATATCTGCCAGGGCTGCATACAGCATGGTACTACTGATATTTAGTAACCCCTTGGCAAATAGCTTTTTTCATCACCCAAGGCATGACCTTGACCAGGAAAATCCAGAGCTTTGTTCAAGCAGAATCATTGTACAGTGTAACACACCTACCTCTGGAAAGCTTTGGGTTGGCTTTCATCATGGCTTGTGGCTGTCTTCCCCAGGATCAAAGGGAGCAATGACTGACTGTCACTTCCCTGGGACAGCCTTGCTGAGTGCTGAGGAGCTGTGTGTCTGTCTGTGGTCTGGCCATGGCTGGGGGAAAGGAGGGGCAGGGAGCAAGGCTGGACCTGCTTGTAAAAACAGGGACATTTTCAGGTGGGAAGGGAGGTCCCTGCCCCTTCCATCGTAGACTTTGGGATTCCTGGGTTTGGCCCTGCCTTGAGCCTTCTGGGCTGAGGTGGGGTTGTGCATCTCATGAACAAATCCTTGGGACAGAGGGGATTATCCCAGGCTCTGTTTAACCTCCCCCCTTACTAAATGTTAAATTGGCAAAGTGCCATTGACTGGAGGTAGGGGGTTGGACTGTGTTATTCCAATCTAGAGTAAAAACTTTTCAGCACATTAATCAGTCAAGATATAGAAAGATCAGCTTGTCCTCAGTTCTCCTCAGTTTCCTTTGTTTGCTCAGACCCCACTGGAGGCAGTGAGTCCAAACCATCCCTGACACTTTCAGCCTCCACAGAGATCACTTCCAGCCTTTCTCCTTCTGTGACTGCAGCCCTGCTCCCTTTTGCACCAGTAATTCCCACATTTAATCCTCCTACAATGGGGACACCCAAAGACACCTGGCTGGGTTCAGCCCCTGGGCGAGGAGCCCTGGTGCTTCCCTCTCCATCTGCGGGGCTGTGGGTGCTGCCGGGGCGAGGAGGGGCCAGGGCGCTGCAAAATCAAAATCTCCATCACAGAACCCTGAAGGCTGCTGACACAAAGGGAGCTGATAAAGCACGGTGTGGAGCCTGACAGAAGAGACTGTCTAAAGCCTATTGAGTAGAAGATAAGCTGCCCCCTGACAAATATCATCTTGCACTAGCTGATCTAATGCCGCTTCATGTGCATGAAATAACATCAGTGGATGTTATGGCGAATCCCAGACCTTTTTTGAAATAAGGCTGCTGCTTTGCCCTTATGGAAGAGTCAGAAAAACCCCAGCAGCTCCACCTGGGATTCATCCTCCTCCCAGCCCCTCTCACACTCTCTCCTGTCGTCAGAAGACAGATGATTTGGATTTTCTTCCTGTCTGGGAAATAAACTTTGACTTCCTCTAGCTCGTTATAATTATTTCCATATGTTCTAAAAACGTAACTTTTGACCTCAGGTATGTAATAAATTACTGGTTCAAATTCTGAATGAGGTGGTCTGTGGTTATAAAATATTAAAAAATTTTACATCTCTCACAATTTGCTTTTTACAAGCTGGAAGAGAAGGTGGGCTGCAGTCTCTGCTTGGTGCAGAACTGGCTGGGAGCAGCAGCTCTGCCCAGTGGGGTGGAAGCTCTGTGCACGGGCAGCAGGAACTTGCTTCTAAGGCAATATAGGTAACAATTCTCTGGGAGACTTCCTCTCCCTCAGCTTGCATACTACCCCAGTATTTCTAATGGTATTTGTTGCTGAACTGAGAATATGTGGATGCACCAGGCTATTTTATGTGTTGTAACTTATATTTTTGTATTCTGCTGGAGAGGATAAAAGATTGAGACATACACATCTAAAAATGTTTGATAACATCAGCTGAGTGCTTTCTGATGTACAGTCTGAGATGTACTGTACAAGAGTGTGACTATTTCTGAATTCTGTTTTAAAAAAAGTTGTCATAAACTCTATGGGTTTAATCACAGTCCCTGGTTGCCCCTTGGGAGGGAGTTACCTTTCCATGATTTCAGAAAGGTGAAAGCAGGGCACCTGTTCCTAAAGGGCAGTTGAGAAATCTTCAAGCAACTTGTTTGCTTTGGTTTGAAAGATTTATGTTGGCACATCTTTGGCCTTTTGGGGGGAGTAAGGGAGGGTCTAAGTTGCTAGTCTGAACGTGTGCATTGATAGCTGTGGTTGGATACAGTTCAGCAGAATCTTCTGCTTGAGTATAATGAAATGTATTTTGAATTTTAATCCTCCCTTGTATCTCCTTCTTGGGAGTTTCTTTTAGTTTGAACAATTTGTCATCTTTTACAGTTACTCCTTCCAGTTTCTGAGCTCTAGAGAAGGTGTTAAGTCTTCTGGCAAATTGCTTTCAGGGGCAAAGGAGATAATTTTAAGGTGCTTCAAATAACCTTCAAAAGTAACTAAGTAGTCTAACTGACAGTAATGTTATTTGGGTCTGGAAACAGCTGAGAAACATTTATGGAACACGAACCTGACAAAGTGTTGGTGGCTGTCAGGTCTCTTGGAGTAATCTGCTTTTCATGCTTACTTTCTTCCTGGCAACTGACAATGAAATCTGTGGGAAGAATCTGAGAAATTCAGCACTTAGCATGAAAATCAGGCTTTCGTTAAAAATGTGATAACTTTGCTGTCTGTGATAGGAGATATAGTATGGGAGGAAGTGAGGAAAGTGTGTAAGATTGTGAAAAACGCCTGTTGCAGGTCATATTCCTCTCTCTGGTGTACAGTAAAGTTTATACAACTTCATTAGGTCACAAACCTTTCATCAAGGCAGCTTGTAAGTTCATGCTTAGGGCTGTCAAGTTCTTGATGCGCGCTAGGAAACGGAGGAGGTGCTGGTAGGATCTCTCACCCGCCTTGTTTCCTTCCAGATGCATATTCAGTCTCTTCCAATGACAACGGGGGCAAGTCTGATTCCGTGGCCAACTTACAACCTCAGCCATCTCTCAACTCCATCCAGAGCTCTCCCGGCCCCAAGCGCTCGACCAACACCCTGAAGAAGTGGTTGACCAGTCCTGTGCGCCGGCTGAACAGCGGGAAGACCGAGAGCAACATCAAGAAACAGAAGAAGGTGCGAGATGGCAGGAAGAGCTTTGACCTCGGCTCACCAAAGACTGGAGATGAAACCACTCCCCAAGGAGACAGTGCAGATGAGGTGTGTCTTGCTGTTTGTTGTGGGAAAGACCGTATCTCTGATAGCCTCTTCTGTGGTGTGTGATTCATGCTTGGGTAAATGCAGTTCTCTCAGGGTCTAAAGGGAACAGAAAGTCACGTATAAGATTGCACTGATTGAAGCTGTGCTGTGGACAGCGTTGTCAGCCAAAGAGCAAGGGAATATGCAGGGAACAACATTTCAAAGTTTGCATGTATTATTGTCCTCTGACTAGATTTTTTTTTTTTTTTTAAATAACCTATTAGAAAACTGCCAAGGATAGAAATCAAGTTATTTTTGTTCAGCTGTTACCGCTGTTTGCTGAGGTTCATATCACCTTTATCCTACTGTGGCAGTTTAAGTCCTTATTGAAAGAAAACACTCAGAAAAATAGCTATGTTTCTGTTAAATCTGCTATGTATTTGTAGCTGCAGTTTCTCTGCAGGGATGTTCTTTTCCGGAATGTCTCCTTTCTGATAAAATGAATGCGGAATTACATTGTAATGATAACTGAGCACAAGTATGGGAATACATTTTAAAAACTGCACATGGAGCGGTTCTCATTTCAACGAAAAAATAATTTTCCGTCAGCACACAGACACCTGTAACTGCTCTAACTTCTTACAAACTGATTTCTGTAACTTTTAGAATGCACTAGGATTAACTGGCAAGACCTTGTGTCTTTATTGTTTTTCTTCCCTGGTGCTTAGCATGACCTGCAGTTCTCTCCACCCGATGCAGTATTAAGCCAGTTTTAGTATTAACATACTGAAAGCCTGGTTTTAGGACTCAGGTATCTAAAATGATGAAAAAAACACATCCCTGTTCCTAATTATATTTAACTTTTCTCCAGAAGAGCAAGAAGGGTTGGGGAGAAGATGAGCCAGATGAAGAGTCTCACACACCTCTTCCTCCTCCTATGAAGATTTTTGACAACGATCCAACCCAAGATGAGATGGTAAGGCCTCTCCTACAATATCAGTTTGTTGTTTAAGTGCATTTCTGATCTCTGACAAAGCCATCTCACAGTTGATTCATATTGGTCTTCTAATATCCAGGGACTAGACTTGTGGCTATAAGAGACTCCTATGTGCAAATCATAATCTAATACTTTTCACCAAATGGATTTTAAAATTCTGCTGGATGAGCAATTTAGCCCTGGCATCCCATTTCATGATGTCTTGATCGTGTGCTTGTGTTGTGTGTGGTCAAAAACTCCACTCAGGCGGATCAGATGTTCTCTCTTTGTTTTAAAAGTGCCTTTGGTGCCTGGCAGTAGCAGCAGAAATGGTGTTTGGTGGCAGCCTGGGCCCCAGGACAGATGCTAGAGTCTGCTTGAATACAGAAATACCACCTTTACCAAAAGTGAGATAGCTTGGGATCTCTAGTCAGGCTTTGTGTGTGGTTGGGTTCCAGAAATGCTGTCAGTCTGTGCCCCACCATCCACCCTCCGTTCTGAAGTGCTTTAAAACTTGCAGATGGAAAAATCTACACAGTGCTGGGTTTTTTTGGCACGTATGGCTGATCAGCAATGAATGGTCCATTAGCTCAGAAGCCCACAGGTATATGAAGTCCCTCTCAGGAGGGTGAGAAAGGCTTTGTTCTGCCCACCTTTGTGCACCATACTTGTGGTTGTTCTCTGCTGTTAGCTAGGGTCTCTTGAATATTAGGTCAGAATTTGCTGTGGTAGATGGTGCAGTGGTTTGCAGGGTCCTTCAGCAGCTCTCTTGGACTTGGAGTGAGAATCTGTGAATGTGGCCATGACACTGGTTTGCATTCACCGTCAGTGCAGGTCCCATCTGCATGTGTCCTCCCCCACCCTTCCCTGATGTTCTTGTCTCCCTTGTAGAAATCCATCCTCCTGTTTTGCTCTTTCCTGCTTTCCTGCTGGCATCTGTTTTTAGCACTGCCACTTCTGTATCTCTATCCTCTGATTGTAATTACTGCATGCAAAGAAGCAAGGATAGGGGAGTTTAATAAATTGGCAGAAAAAAACAAAAAAAACCAAAACAACCCAGAATGTTCTTGGGGGAGGTTCAGGAGTTTGGAAATACTGAGAGAGAAGGATGCCAATATTTCTGGTACTTTAGGAACAGAATGATGGAGGAAAGGATTTGGGGGCTTCCTGCTAATCTGTCAGGAAATGTTATGACATTGTGGTGGCAGGAGGACCAGAAAGAAGCAGCTGGAGTTGTGGACTCTTGCCTTCTGAGTGCTGTGTGTGCTGCTGGGTGGCCAGGGGCAGAGGTGAGGGGTCAGAAAAGCTGTGGTGGATCCATGCAGCAGTTGCTCCTGGCCTGTTCCTTGTGGTGTTTAACAAAATGTTTTTGAGATTGTTTCCCTTTTTTTTAAAGAAGAACAAAACTGCTTCACTTGGGTCACTCTTTTTGGTTTTTAGTGTGCCACGTGATTTCAGTTTTTCTTTAACACATTTCCGACAGCGCCAAAGTTGTGGAAATAAACTATTTTCTGTTCCAGATGTCTAAGCTTTGTAAGAGTGTTTTGGCATCCTGCTTCTTCACCCACTCCTAAAAGAAATGATTATATAGAGCAAGATACATCTGAAACCCTTTTCTGCTCTCTTTTTCTTCCCCTACCCACTTTTCATCATGGGGGGAAAAAAATCTTAAGCTCAGAAACATGGCTTCTGAATTCTGTCATAGGGGCACCATGTTAGCAATGTTTAAGTCATGCTGAAGCCAAAACCTCTTTAATGGTGTTGATTTGGGCAGAGTTGCCTGCTCATGTCCTGCTACTGCTAAGAGGCATGGGCTGAGGTTAGACCTGCAGCAGCGTGGGAAGCAGCAGGGGTAGGTGGGTGATGTCTGCATGGTGCAGAGGGTGGCAACTTTCCCTGAGCCCATTAGGAAGGCAGCAGGAATCATGCCTCTGGAGGCTTTTATATAAAGAAAAATTGCAAGATATCTTCGTATTAAAAATTCATCATTTACTTCCTGGGAAATGAAAATACCATTTTTTGATCTGCCCCACACAAACCACTCTCTCATTAGAAAAGACATCTAGGCAACAAATTCTCCCTTCAAAATCCTGTAATTATTTACTTCTCAGAAATATCAAGCAATTTCAGTTAAAAAAGTGAGAGCAACAGCTGTTCAGTGCCTCAAAAAACTGGACTTTGCCTGCTAGACCAGTTATGTTTGATGATTATCATCTATGCATTTGTCCAGTATCTCTTCACAGTATTTTCAATCTTTTTCCCTAGACACCTCTGTCAGCACTGGAGGTGAAACAGGCTGGCTGAGCTTTTACATCTCTATGAAATTCCTGCATTCCCAGCCTAATTCCTCAATTACCAGCCTGATTACCTGTAGTTTTTGTTGTTGTAATTGGAACTGTTGATTAGATGCATTATTTGTCAAAGACAGATGATGAGTGGCAGGTTGCTCTGTAACAGGTCTTCTGGTTGGGATTAGTATTTTTCACCTTTTTTTTTTTTTTTTTCCCTCCTTCTGGGTCCGTGTCACTCAACATGAGTACCCTCCCCCAAGGGCTGGTTGAAGAGGTGGCCAGCTGCCTAATTCCTGCCATCACATTTCCACGTCTCACTCCCCAGCACTATTTAATCTCAGATGCATGCTCCTTGGCACCTGCACACTGACTTCACTCAAATACATCCTGCCTGGAAGACCTTTATTAAGCAGCTGAAAGATGAATAAGCTTTTTAATAATTATAATGCAGATTTTGTAAAAATCTAGCCATGCTTTAGTCCGTGTCAGCCTGCCAAAAGCAGGTTATCAGGGGGCTTGTAATTTTAGTCAGTGCTTGTATTTTGTTCAGAAGAAATGTAGGTGAGCTAATAAATACCCATTCCCATAGCTAGTACATGAGTTGGAGTTTTCAAAGGGAGGCCTTAGGACAAAGACCAAGGGATGAAGAGACCCATATGAAGCAAAAACCTTTAATTAAAGCTGAAATTTTCACAAAGCCTGTCTTCACAGTGTCATGGGGAATGCTCGAGTAACATGTTGATGAGGTCTCAGTGTTTCTGCAGATTTGGAACAACCAGCAACTGTTAGTCATGGTTACCTGAATGTGGAGACATCCACAGACATTACGTGATGTCAGGCACCTAAAATCAGATATCTATGACCAGCAGACAGGCACAGAGAAGCAAGACTGAAAGTATTCCAACTAATGTCAATAGGGAAAGGTGGGCATCTCCAAAGAATGTTCCCTGTGCCACCAGGTGCCTAGGAGAGATGAGATGTGTAGGGGTGTTTTCTCTGTTGGCAGAGGTGCAAGAGAAGACAGGTGTTTTAGATGAATGAAGTTTCATGGATGTGAGGTGTCATCTGAGTTCATTTGGAGCTGGAATTGATCTGTGAGGAAGGGATGGGGAAGAATTTGTTCTCCCCTGTCTCCCTCCCCTGTTGCCTGTAACTCCACGTGTACCTTGTACTTAACTGCATTTATTAAATATGGATGTATAGGGGAGGGGGTAATTTCTTACATCTGCAGTAAGAAGATCAATTTTCTGGAGCCTGTAAGACTATAAATGTCTTTTGAGGGAGGAACCAACAGATATTAAGAGTATTGTAGTAGCCTGGTTGCAAATGAACTTCAATTCTTTGCTTCTGCTTCCTGATTCCCAGCCTGGGAACTGCTGCAGGGGGATGTGCAGCCGGACACGGATGACAATTTTGCGCTTGTTTGCTACAGCAACACCCACTCACCTGAAATGCATGTGGTCCTCTTAACCCTCCTGTTCCCTTTCCACATTTGTTCTCCTGTCTCAGAAGCTGCTTCACTGGTTTCCTACTCCCTTCTCATCCTGCTAACTTGCTTTTCCTTTGCAACCTGGTGTCTTGCAGTCCTCTTCTTTGCTAGCTGCTCGACAGAGCTCTTCTGATGTCCCAACTGCAGCGGATCTTGTCAGTGCAATAGAAAAGTTGGTCAAAACTAAGCTGGTAAGTTTAGTGTTGTGAAAACTGTGTACACAACAGGTCAAATACTGCTTTAGGGAAGGTCTTGAAAGTCTGCCTCTTTGTTTCTGGTTTCCTTGCTTTCCACCTCCATCTGCTGTGCTTTTATTAACCCTGTGTGCTCTGCTTCTCAGTGGAACATCTAATTTATTTGCTCCACACATGAGACAAAATCTACCTCTCACTTTGCCACATGGGTTCAGTACTGCAGAGTCTGAAGGCACTTCTGGAGCAGGCTTTGCAGACTATGGGCTACTGTACTGTACTCTTCCTGGGGTCTTGTTGGTATTCTTTCAATTTTTTTACACAGCAGGATGTTTTGTTTTAAAGCTTGTTCTGAGGAACAGGAGTTTTACTAGACAACATGTGATTTATTTTTTTTTGTATTCTGGCTTCTCTGGAAAGACCCTCTAAAGAGAAGAACTGCTTTGAACTATCAAAGCTGTAATGTAATTTTACAAAAATTGGTGTGTTGCTTTTAATCTGCCTTGCCAATTCTACCTGACAGGGAGTGGAATAAGCAATAAAAATGCTCTTGATTTAATGTGATCAAAAATTTCAGTATAGTTCACTGTCTCACTCTTGTTCCCTGTCTATGGAACAAAGAATAAAAAGATCTTGGCTTCTCTGCATTTTTTCCTAAAACAGTTACAAATGTTAATATAAAAGCTAAACCTTCCTCCAGGACCTCTAAAATTAGGTAAAGGCTTATGTTGAGCTAGTTTAACTTAATTAACAAGTCAGGATTAAAGATGGATTATGATGAGCCTAAAAAAGAAGGTTCATTTCCTCACATACACTGGAAGGATAAAGAGAGTAAAACCAAAAAAGCCCAGTGAGCTTTAAATGGCTGTAACTCAGTGCAAGCAGCTTTATGTAATGAATGATTTCAGGAGGTTTTGATATTTTCTGTTTGATATGTTGGTACATGAAGGCACACTGCAGTCATAGGGTGCTTAATAAAGACTAAGTGTGAAGGAGCTCTTTGTCATATGGGAAACCAAGAAGGACATTCCCAGAAAATTTACTCAAAATAGTTTTATTCCATTAAGGGACTAACAAATTGAAAAAGTATTTAATTAATACAGTTAGATGTATTTTTAGAGGTTACTTTACTTCCTCTTCTCAACAGGCAGGCTGTTGTTAACTTGTTGTTAACTGCATTTATTTTCAAGGGATTTTAGATAAACTTTAATTGCTGTGGAATGTCACTATGTATCCATTTATTTATGTTTCCTTTGTGTTTTACTATGAAGAATATCTCTTCAGTCTTTGGCAGAAAAACACTGACCTCACATTGCCTAACACTGATTCTGGTTGAGACACCAGGATATTTTCAGGTTGTTTTGAAAAAAATTGGAAGAGTTATCTCATCCTGGGACTACTGGAACATTGTTTTCCATCTTCTGGCAAAAGAAAATCCTCTCTGGCTTAATGACTTTTTTTTTTTGGGGTGGGGGGGAGGAGGGGCAGGGGAGGTGGTGGTGGTGTCTTATATCAATTTAAAACTAGTCTGTGTTTTACCAAGTCCTGCAGGAAAGTATTGCTGAATACTCTGCTTGGTTTTATACTGCTGTGTTGATTGCAGAGCTGACTTGAGACAGAAGATAACACTGATGCTGGAGTTCAAGGATAACATTTATTCTATCGTTCTTTGGGGTTTTTTTTAGACCCTTGAAGGAGGATCTTACCGAGGAAGCTTAAAAGATGCCAGTGGCTGCTTAAATGAAGGAATGACGCCTTCAACTCCCCCACGAAACCTTGAAGAGGAACAAAAAGCCAAAGCAATGAGAGGCAGGATGTAAGTAGTTGTGCTGGTTCTTTTTTCTGAAGTATGCACGCAGGGAAAACACATAGCTGTGCTGAAAGAATACATTGTGGTCAATGAATGAGCATGGAACTGCAAGTAAAACTGTGTTCTGCTTGCTACTTCTTTTTTCATAACCTGTAAAAATACTTTTCATAAAAGCTCTTGCACACCCAGGGAGTTCATCACTGTTTAAAATTTTCAGCGTTTACCCCAGAAAGCAAATATCTGTTGCTGTACAGGTCTCTTAAAAGCTAAATAAGTATTACTGAGGTGTTTGCCTTGGTAATTATTGCATTGGCTCAAAGAGGGATAAGTGGTTGACCTTGTTAGCTACCTTTAAGGAAAAGAACAGAGAATCCCACTAGGATTTTTTTGAATAAGGTAATGAATTTTTTCCCTGAGCTATTAGCAAAGGAAGGGGCAGAATTCAGATGCAGTTGTGGTAGAAATTTGCCACCAAAGAAAAAGTTCCACTGGGAAAACCCTCATGTTCATGGTAATGTGAGAGGAAAGGAATGAGTGACAGCTCATGAAAGTTGTTTTTTTAGAATTGTCTGTACATTCCATAAATGTAGCAGAAGTAACACTTGTGTCTTCAAAACTTACAATGATTAAAGCATTTCTTAAATACATGATTAGGCTGAAGGACACTGAGAATTGGGGAAAATAGAATCAAGACTTATATGAAAGAGAGCTCAGGTAACTATTTTCTTCATACCTCCTGTTACACTAAAACCAGTTACTGCAATCATCTAATGAAATCATACATTGATGGGAAAAGTAGTAATCCATATGGGTCTCACTGGAGTGTGGTAAGGTGAGAGGTGAAAGAAGAAGAAGAGCACACTTGGGAAGGCTGTCAAGCAGGGATGGAAACCAAGTCAGGGGAAGACAAGGGAGAAGTTAAGTGTAGACATGGAAGCAGGACCGAAGTATCACAGGTCTGTGAAAGCCATCATTTGCTCCTGCAACTTGTGGTGGGAAGGCAGAAAAGCAATGCAGTGAGGGGCTGGATCAGCTCCCAGCAGCAGGCAGGGACATGATGCTCCTGGATGTGTTTCTGAATGGGAGCAGTTTTTCTACTAGGCAGCTGTCAGCCTTTCCACAGGGACCATCTCTGCCCACGTTTGTCTCCGAAGAGCTCCTCAATATTGCAAGTTCTGGGGTTTCTTTGCTAGAGCTTCATTAATTAGATAACTGGCAAGTGTGACTGTAGGTTGTGGTTTTAGTGCAGAGACTTTTGTCACTGTAAGCACAGATACAGGAACACTTTCTAGACTGTGACAGTTCTGGCAGGGGGACAGGCAGTGTGTTATGTCTAATTAGTGGCTGCTTCCATCCAGATTTCCACATTTCAGGATGTTTAGGAGCACCTGCTAGTGGCTTTCAGCACAAGACAGATGTCTCCTCATCAGCTCCGTTGTGTCTGTGTTCTGTATCTGCAGCTTGCTGTGATTAATTCCATAGCTGTGTGAGGCATCTGAGCTCCAAACTTGAGCTGTGACACACACACACACCCCATTCCCCACAAACCAGCAGCTGAACCCTTGCACAGGCATGGAGAATAATTTCCTGTGCCTCTGGCAGCATGAGTATGCCAGCAGTTAGCCTTAGGAAACCCCTGTTCCGTCAGCCTTGATTTCTGCATTTCTATGAACCAACAGTCTCATTGAATAATGTTGTTCCATGTAGTTTCAATACAGAGTTAACAAAATACCTGTGTATTCAGACTTACCAGAAGCGAGGAGCCTCTGTGGTTATTCCAGTTCATGCCATTTTAAATACAGCTGTGTAGTCAATACCTGCTGGTGACCAAGGCAGGTACTTGACAAGAAACTTCCTGCCTGTGCTACATGTTACCTGATGAGATGGAGTGAACTTGAATTTGTGACAGGATGCACCTTAGAAACTACAAATTCAGGAGTACCTTTAACATGTAAAGGCGTACATTTGCAGGTTTAGTCTGTTCACCTGATAAGACACCTGGTCACTGCACTGTTTTTTAAATCAAACCCGCCTGCCTGCATATGTGGCAACATTAAGTGCTACAGCTAGCTTGCTGCTTCATTTTTATAGCAGAATTTGGCCAGATGTACCCTCGCAGTAACTCAAACCAAGGGAGTCTGGGTGTGGGAGATGCAATGGGTAGATGGGAAAGGTTCTCCCCATCTTTTCAGCAGCTCTCTGTGTTCACGGGTAGCAATGCAGATGGAGGTGGTGAGAGATGGAGAGTGACCTCCTGGCATGCTCCCTGCAGGAGGGGACGTGGCAAGGCTTCTGCAAGGACAGGGTAGGTCAGCCAGCAACAGGGCACTGCACAGCACATGCTTGCTGAGCCCACACGCTGCTGCTTTGTGCAGCCTTTTGCCCTGCTCATGTTTACTGCTCAGGCACACAACTTGGCAGGGTGCTTTGGAGAGGACAAGCATCTAAGCAGTGCTGCTGCCAGCCCTGTCTTCTGCCAAGAGGGCTGGATTTCACTCTCAAATGAACAAGAAGAAGCTGTTTGACTTCTTCCTGCCACGTGTCTTTAGTATCTCCTCTACTCTGTCTGAGAAAGGGACACCTTGGGAGCACAGCAGGAGCAGGATTTATTTTCTCAGTAACTTCACATAACTGAGTGTCTCCTTGCAACACCACTCTACCTTTTTTTTTTTTTTTTTTCTTTTCACCTCTACATATTTTAGACCAGGCTTTTATCTTAGCACTGGCTGCCCTCAGCCCTGTTGTTTCAAGTGGGTCAGTCTGCTAATTGATGTGAACATAGTGATATTAGACATGAAAGAACTCCTCTATCTTGTTATCCTTGTTACTGCCATAGCAAACTTCATCACAGGTGGGGTTTATTTGTCATGTGCCAAATCTATGTATTGGTGTAATTGAGAGGCAAACTCCGCAGCAAATTGTAACTTTTTAAAATTGTCCTAGAAAGAACATGATGTGATTAGTCAGTTTGCCTTACAAAGGAGGGGCTTTTTTTAGTTTGCTGTTGTTTGCACCCATCAGGCCTTCATTAGATGACTCCACTGCCCAGGACTATTAGCTCTGAAATCAGTGTAAAGCATCTGACACCCACACATAGATTACTTAATCTGAAAGAGTAAGCTCTTGGTTATGATGGGAAGGGGAGGATTTGTTTTCCAACTGTTTGAAAATTCCAAATTAAAAATTGAATGGTGAATCTTGGGCAAAGCCCAATTCCAAGTTTCCTCCTGCTTGCTGCAAACTGGGTCTGGACATGTCCCCATTGGTACCAGGAGGGCTGCATGGGGGGTGGAGGAGAAGAGAGCAGGGAGGGGTGGTTCAAAGTACAGGCAGCTGGGTGTGCTGCTGGTCTTGCACCATCCTGGGATGTAAAGGGGGACGAGGGGCAGGAGGAAAGAGTGGTTAACAGAATTGAAACTACCCTGACCTGAAATGTGCTGGTTTTGTCATTTACATTCCACTGAGTGAGTGAAGAATGAGTCGTGTTACGTGACCTGGAGTGATGGTGGGGTAATATGTGGATAGAAGGACAAACATCAAGGAGTATGGTAAAATATGTGTGTGTTCTGTTTTAATTTAGGTTTGTCTTAAATGAGCTGGTACAGACTGAAAAAGACTACGTCAAAGACTTGGGAACTGTTGTGGAGGTGAGCTGAAGCAAACCCTGCTATGCAAAATGTTTTCCCACTAAAAAGCACCATGCTGAAAAGTGATGACAAAGAATACAGCATGAGAAACAAGCTGCTTTATTTTGCACTCTGCTTCCATGGTCCCCTTCTCATGTTGACAGAAACAAGAAGAAATGCCTTTGGAAACTATTTTTCTTTCCATCTAACAAATGTTATATTTTAGATTTCAGCCCCAGTGTGCAAAGGTTTTTCTTGGCTACCTTGCTTGTGACAAACTCTTTCTGCTCTAATGCAGCCTTGAGGGCACTGGTGCAGAATAACTTATGCTCCTACTACTTACTCTGTGTTTTTCTTGCTCTCATATTGAGTAATGGCAATGCATACTTTACTTGAATTTGCACCTGGACTAAAGTCCTGTGTCTGAGTACCTTTCCAGAAGCTGGGTTTGGATCTATGCTGATGTATATGTGTAGCCCATGATTTATATATTGAAAACAAACAAACAACTTGAGATAAAACAAGAGTTTTGGATTTTTTCTGTTAAAAAATAGTCACAGTTCTTTAAGCTTTAACTTGTAAGACCTGGATGACCCCTGGGAATCACTCATCTGAGCCAACTCATGTGCAGAGTCCATTTTTTTCCCCATCAAGGACTCAGAACTGGAGGCACGTGACTGAGGTGGGCTTTCAGCAATGCATTTGGCACTCACTAGTCCATTAGCCCATCTAACAGTGATGTTTTAACAGCTTCCAACTTGAGGTGTCCAACTTTGTCTTATCCTCTATTTGTATCATGCTCCACTGGCAAGCCTGAGAGGTCTGCAGTGCTCCAAAGACTTATAAAAAACTCTTAGGAAGCGTGAGAAATCTTATTCATATGACTCTTCACAACTGCTTGGCTTTGTGCTCTCACAGAATACTCAGGGTGACGAATGGAAGAGCTCTGTGCAGAGTCTGGCTTCTTACTCTGACTGAGAAGAGCAAAAGCTTGATGAGCTGCTTTGTTTTAATTTTATATTCTAATTGCACTGTGACTTCAGTGGTTCTAATAGTGGGTTGTAGATACACAGAACAAATTCTTCAAAGTTTTATTTTAAACAAGCTATGTAATTCAAAGTATCTGGAGAGCTTTCTTACAAAAAGTATTTTAGATATTTTTTATGTAAAAAATTTTGATATTAATGTTTTAAAAAAACTTTCACTTCTTTGAAAAAAAAATGAGTGTAAATATGCTTCCTTTGCTTATCACTGATCATTAATCCTAAAGGGTTTCATGAAGAGAATAGAAGAAAAAGGAGTTTCTGAAGATATGAAAGGCAAAGACAAGATAGTATTTGGCAATATTCACCAGATCTATGACTGGCACAAAGAGTAAGTTTTTGGTTTAGTTCCTTTTTAAGTACCTTTCTAACTGCTTGTCCATAAAGAATTAGGTTATATGGTGTCTGTTCGTCTAAGCTGCTTTTAATTGAACATCAGCAGGTCATTCAGGGCTGAACTTCCAAAGGACGTTGCCTCACTTTAAGTGGTCTCTGTTGGTTTGTAAGTGCTGCTTCGTAACTTCACGAGTCATGGCTACCTTGAATCCTCAGAACATGTTCTAATTCATGTGCTTTTAGCCACAGTTTCACAATACTCTAGATCCTTCTGCAGGGCTTTGTTTACCCAATCAAAAATCACACACCTGCATGATGCAAAGCATTATTCTTATTTAAAATCCCTTTTCCCAATCAAAAACCTTCAGAGGGCTGTAGCTTTGCACTGCCTGGCTTCATGGGAGGGTATTTGTGGTGCTGGCTCTCACAGGTACAGCTTTATGCTGGCTCAAACACCATGCCAGAAGTGCTGGTCAGTGTGACAGAAATGTTCTTGCACACAAGAGAGTGTCCTCTGTGGCAGCAGCTCTGCCATTCCTCACTGGGGAGCCACAACAAGAGGCTCAATGCAAGAGATCACTGTGGTCCACCCACAGCTCATAAGTAGTCCCAGTGTGGCTCCCAGAGAGTTCCTGCATGTAGGGTATTTGCTGGATCATCAGAAAAGCAGCTGAGGCTACCAGAGTTCTGTTTCTTGGGTCACAGATGTAGGCTTGATACATCCCACTGATGAGTGGGGTGCTGGAAACTCATGGTTTCCTTCCTGTGTCTTGTCATTCTCAGCAACACAAGCATCTTCACATGCATCTGATAGGATCATGAAGGCTAAAAATACCAATAATAATTGGCTAGTAGGGTGAAAAATAAAACTACCCTCAAGATCCTTCTCATGTGAAAGCTCTGACATGCTTTGGCCTAGCTGATGCATTTGACTCTGTGTTAGGAACCCTGCTCCTTGAAAATCTTACTGTGTCATTATACAACAGCTTTTGAAAAGCTGCTGGAAGCACAAGGCTTATTTCACTGTCACATTATGAAGAGCAATGTCTTTATTATGGACAGTATACTCATCATTTCAACTCTGCCACTCAGAAATACTCTGCAGCACCTTCAGTCTCTACAACTCCCTGAAAGGAGGCTGGAGCCAGGGGGGGGGTTGGTCTCTTCTCCCAAGTAGCTACCAGTCAGACAAGAGGGCATGGACTTAAGCTCTGCCAGGAGAGGTTTAGGTTAGAGATTAGGAAAAAAATCTTTACAGAGAGGGTGATCAGATATTGGAATGGGCTGCCCAGGGAGGTTGTGGATTCTCCCTCCCTGGAGTTCTTTAAAAGGAGACTGATGTGGCACTGAGTGCCATGGTCTGGGAACCACAGTGGCAGTGGATTAAGGGTTGAACTTGATCTCAGGAGTCCTTTCCAACCCAGATGATTCTGTGATTCTGTAGCTAGAATTTGAGCATGCAGAGCAAACTTGTTTGGTGGACACTGGGCTAGGTCTTTCTTCAGCTCTGGATATTTCCCTCATTCAGAAAGTGCAGTGTCCTTGCCATGACAGCAGAGTACTTTAACCAGTGCTGTTCATTGTTTAAGTGTTATGATAGGAGTTTTCTGTAACACATGGAGAGAGATTTCCTATTTTTAGTTCTGTATATCTTGGTCAAGTAGCTTATTTAATTGCAGATGAATTTAACTTTTATGGAGGACTGAGTTATGGAAGTAACTGTATCTGATGATAGTGATTGGGAATTTTATTTGACACAGTTGTCAAGTATGCATTTATTTTTTTTTTTTTAAGTTCTGGGCTTTCTTAGGGCCAGACCATTGTAGAGATGGTCTCTTACCAAATCTGGCTACTGTACTGAATCCCTGGAGGCATTTGAGACAGAGATCCTGTAGCAATAAAGAGGAAAGTCATGGAAAAAAGAGATGGTCAGGATTTGCCTACCAGTTAGAAAAAACTACCAGTATTTCTCAAGTTTAATTTAGCTGCTTACACCTCACTTTTAGGCATCCCAGTATATTCTTGTTAAGGACATTCCAGCTAGTGTGAATGACCTTCCCAAAGCTGCAGGTCAAGATGGAGATAATTTTTATGAATTACTATTACTGTTATGAATTACAGTGTATTACTGACACTCATATAATGAGAAACAGTGAAAATCAGGATGTATCAAAATTCCACCAGTAAAACTGTGTTGATTTGTTTATTTACATGGAAACCTCTACATCTCTTTCACATTGACCAGTACTCCAAATTTGCCATGCAACTGAGAACTCCTGATAAAGCTTCACTTGACTTTCACAGTGCATTGGTATATAGAGGTTTTACTTTGGGAGTTCTCAGTGAAAGGAAGCAATGCTTGCAATTAGATAGTAATTGGCACTTATTAAAAAATGAAGCCACTGTAATAGTAAAGAAGAACAGGTAGTTTGCAAGACAAAACCTCCATACTTCACAGCTCTCATCTGGTGTTTTAGAAATGCCACCATTAAAGGCTGAAGCCATACTTACCTTTTCATTTATGATTGATTAGTAAAGCTAAAGTTGCACCTATGTATTTGAAGGATGTCTAGTTTGCTGCTGGCATGACCTGAAGAAGTATTCTGAAATGTTGACATCCTTTCTTTCAGCTTTTTCCTGGCTGAACTGGAAAAATGTCTTCAAGAACCTGACCGTTTAGCACAGCTTTTTATTAAGCATGTAAGTTTTATTTTGTTACCTATCTCTACTTTAGTTGTTATTTAGGGTGTGATGACTCCTCTCCAAAAACATCTGCTTGTGTCAACTTGAAACTTTTACATGTCTAAACTTAATTTAAATATGAAGTAGTTGTATAGTTATGTATCTTCAGTAAGCAGCTGGGTTGAACTGAAGTATTAATTGTTACCTTCTTCAGACTTCTTATTTTGGAGACAAAATTGCTGTGACCAAGGCTATCTGCCATAATATAGTTATGGCAGCTACTTGTCAGCTGCTATGGTTGACAAGTTTGTATGATACTAGCTAGAGCAGAACATTTGAAAAACTTCAGACCTAATAGCTTGGATAAGATGTTTCTAACTGGTTACCCCTGTGGGTCTAAGGTGCAGAGGTGGAGAACAGAACCAATTATCAGTTTATTTTTCTGCTTCAGCAAACTGAATTGTTGATTAAAATAAAAATAAGGAAGACCAAGCAGAACATCATATCAACCTTCTGCCATCTTTTAATAAGAGGACAGAACAATAGCCAGTATCTCACCAGGCTGCTGTGCATCTTGTTTTCCCAGGAGCGGCGATTGCACATGTATGTGGTATATTGCCAAAACAAGCCACGATCTGAATATATAGTAGCTGAGTATGAGGCATACTTTGAGGTAAGCATAGCTCGCTATACATTACTGCTACACAGAGCTAGGCAAGTAGACTATTCTGTGACCTGTGGGGTTTCCCCAAAACAAATTGTAGAAAATTTTGATACTGTATATGCTGCTAAAGCCCCTGCTATGGGGAAAAAATTATTTTGTGTATTGCAAATTCTCATGGTGTTAGCTTCTAATAAATATATAATCCAGTACTAACTGTCTGTGGCCCTCAGAGTGCCATAACTGCATTGATTTCTGTCCAAAATAAAATAAGACTTCTTATTCTGTAGTCTACAAACAGGGGAGGAGGTAAAAGTCATTGCAGCTGGGTGGTGCCTCTAATAAATTCTCAATAACTTTGTCTGTTTCAAGGGGACTAGACATGTTTAGATATTAAAGTGAAAGAAGCTTGTTTAACAGGGGAAGGATGTTTCATTTCACCCAAGGGCATGAGGCACACTCTGCAGGACTTGTTTGTGAGCTAATCCCCACTGGAGTGGAAAAAGCTATCTCCAGACTATGCAGTCCTGCTCAGTCAGCTGAAAGGGGGAAGGGATCTCTAATTTCCAATGCCTTCCAGCTCGGTCATGACTTTTACCCAGTCCTTGCCTAAATAGGATATACCAGATTTTAAAATCCTTTAAAATTCCCTCTTGCAAACAAAAGATTAAGAGCAGAACAACTTTCTGTGGCATTTTATCATGTTCTCTGCCTTACTTGTGGTTGTTTGCAATTGTTTTTGATCCCCAATTTTATAGGAGGTTCAACAGGAAATAAGCCAGCGGCTGACCATCAGTGACTTTCTGATCAAACCCATTCAAAGAATAACTAAGTATCAGCTTCTTCTCAAGGTGAGTGGAAAGATAGTTTGGGTTAAACTATAGTCACCATCTTGCATTAACTGCTTTTATTTTAAATCAGACTTAGTTTTAACTGAAGAATACATCAAAATAAGTGGAAAGAGGAGTCTGCTTATATTTGGACATCCAATGACAGAGTTCCTTGGAAAATGTCCAGACAGCATGAAGGCAGCATCTGTGGGAATAGTTTGCAATTGATGATAAAAATAATTATTATTATTATTTATTTACTATTGGAATTTTTTTCCCCAGAAGAATAAACTTCAAATAGGAATTTCTGTCCTCTGAAGTTTGGGGACAAACATTCATTTAGCTTTTTTAAAATGGCAATAAGGCTACACAGGAGAATTAATAATAAAACCTGGCTTTGGTGCTGAATCGTATGATTCGAATTAACATTATAGCCTCTGTTTATCAATATCTTTCTTCATATTCACTTGAGAAACTTATTTCCAGAATATGCTGAAAATTTGTCTGAAAATTTGGGGAGCCCACTGTAATAATTTTCCCAAGGAGTCTGAACACTCGGGCTTCTGCTGACTTTATCCACCACAGGAATTACTTAGTATGTCTGAAAATTCATCCCTAGGGGTCTCAAGCTAATATCTAAATCAGGTGTGTCTGAATCACACCCTGTAATCTCCAGCAGTACTGGGGCTCTGAGATGGTTTGTTTTGTTTTGTTTTCATTTGAACTAGTATCAGGCAGGCTTCCTTCAATTTGGCAACTGCACACTTGCAAGGGCCAGCAGCATGTTCCCTGAAATGCCAAGGGGAAGAGAAAAATCTTCAAGTGTGTGTGGTCTTGAGGCTTAAGACAAGGACTGAGTCAGCATTCCCAAGGGCTAATCCCTTTGTCTTTTTTCTGTGGTGTTTTTAGTGGCCATCCACAACTCTTTTCCATATCTACAAAGTGGTTATAATGTTCAGCAACCTCTGAAGATGAATTTATTAGTATTAGCAAATTCCTTCTCAGAAAATCACGTTAAATTCTCTGTTTCAAACTGGCATCTTTTGTTTTTTCTTTCTGAAGTGCCTTAATGCAAACCTTTCTGCTTTCTCCAGGACTTCCTGAGGTACAGTGAAAAAGCTGGTCTGGAGTGCTCTGATATAGAGGTATGTTTTCATGTCCTAGACAATAGTGCTATGTTATCTAACACCACATTATACAGAGAAATGAAAACCCCAGAATCCCACTGAGAATGGTTGAAGATCCTGCTGGTATTCTAAACATGGTATTTCACTTAGTTTAAGTCAGAAGCATAAAGATGAAGGTGAAGTCCTACAGCATAGGTGCACCATCCTGTTTTACACAGTATTGTACATATTCAGTGTGGAGAGTCTCACCATGAATAGCTGCTAGCAGTGATTGTATTATTGAAGTTTATTACTTGACACTTTGCTTTTAGGAACCCTCTGATTCTCTTGTAACAAAACAATACTCTTTTTCCTTAACAGAAAGCAGTTGAATTAATGTGCCTTGTACCAAAACGTTGCAATGATATGATGAACCTGGGTCGCCTCCAAGGCTTTGAGGTATGTATTTGCATTCTGCTTTTAATAACAATTAGGCCTGGAAAAGTATTTTATCTTTCTGTGATTGCCTCTACACTCTGCCCTACTCCAGGCTGTTTATCTAGTGCTTGTTTTTCAGCAGCACTGAGCTGCCTGCTTCAGTGGGGTTTCAAAGGTGGGAGTGGTGTAACTCTCACTCTAAACTTGCAATAATCTACCTTTTGTTTCTTCAAAATGTGAGGTCTGTAAAAGCTCCTGCAAGTTTGAATTAGGCTTCTTGTATCCACTGCCAGAGCAAAATAAGCAGAGAACCAGACTGCTGGGCCTATCAGTAAGGTTACCTAGTATTTACATGTAAACAGCTCCCTCTGAGTTTGGCAACACCCAGGAGGGCGCTTGTGAGTTACAGCCCCAGAGGTTGCAGCTTGTGGTTTGTATCTAAGCCAATGTAGATTTTGGCAGTCCTGGTGAAATGTTTTAACTCCAAAATCAAGTCAAGTTTGTCTTCCAATCTTATGCATTATAGCATTCCTGCATACAGGTAGGTCCTGGTTTTTTGCATCTTCAGAGGTCTTGTGTCATTGCCAGCTTAAGGGATGATGGGAAACTCATGACTAGAGGAAACCCAAGGCACGACAGTAACAAACTACATAATGGGAGCAGTGTTTGAAATTAAGTATACAAAACAGTCTACTTGTGACCTCTTGCTTTTGATATTATATGCACAATCGGTTGCAATTAGAACAAAAAAACCTTCACAAACCCAAACCTTTGTTATTTTTGTTAAACAGATCTTGATATACAAAATTGCTTCTTTGATAACTTAGAGGGTCTGTGTCTCACATGAATTCAGTGCTACTTGGAAAACTTGGACTGCACAAAACATACCAGGTCATCTTGTGGGATCATGGTGGTTCAGGGTTTGTAATGTTGTCTTGTCTGCCTCTCAGGGCAAGCTGACAGCTCAAGGCAAGCTGCTGCAGCAGGACACCTTCTATGTGACAGAGCAAGATTCTGGAGTTCAATCGCGGCCAAAGGAACGCAGGGTGTTTCTCTTCGAGCAAATAGTTATCTTCAGTGAGCTCCTTAGAAAAGGATCTTTAACACCAGGATACATGTTCAAGAAAAGCATAAAGGTAAGAAATAGAGAGGGAGAAGCATATTCTGTTTGAGAAACAAATCTTGGCAATTTTCTATGTTGTGAGACTGGTCCATCCGATCATAGGTGGACAACGATTTGCAGAAAACATTGGCATTTACTTTTCACTGGATCAGAAGCTGTTTAAGACCATCTCTGAATACACCACTTGGTGTCTAAATTTACTGAGTAATTTTTACAAGGAATGCAGCCAGGGCAGGTCCTCTGTCATTCATAGCTCTAAGTTAGCAAATATTGCTACAAAGACTGCAGTA
The DNA here is from genome assembly GCA_023637945.1 of Phaethornis superciliosus. Classification (NCBI taxonomy): domain Eukaryota; kingdom Metazoa; phylum Chordata; class Aves; order Apodiformes; family Trochilidae; genus Phaethornis; species Phaethornis superciliosus. The sequence continues at coordinate 28,916,617 of JAJQWJ010000007.1, forward strand.
GTCAAGCAAATAGACAATAGTTACTCTTAAGCATGATCATAAAAAGCAGAGAAAGGTGTTGTATCCAAAACAATTACTTTAAGCCAAACTGTGAATCAATATTAAGCCTCTATGGGACGTTACTGGAAATACTCTCCCTAATGGGGGATGTGAATGTTGCAAGAAGACAGAACTATTTCAAAAACAAAACCACACACAGTTCTAAAAATGCAGCTATGAGGAATAATTAAACCAGCTAAACTATAAACAAAGTTTAAAGAAACTAATCTGGGTCTTAAATAATCTTTCCCGATTATGAGTCTGGAATTAAAAGTAAAACCTGAAAGTGAACCAAGGAAAACTTATTGGATTGTTTAGGGAGTTTTATGCTTGCTTAGCAAATGCAAAGTTAACCTCTGAATGGTAAGTGAAGGTGAAAGAATGCTACACAACTCCTGGTTGAACAGCCTTTGCTCTGCCTGCAGAAAGCTCAGAGTCATTGTTTCATGTGAATGTCTTGACCATTCAAAACAGATAAGCCAGTCTGGGATTGGTTTCCTCTTCAAAGCTAGAGGTTTAAAAGAGATGTGGGAGAATGCATTGTGTTTGCTCTAAATTTTAAATGTTACTTTAATATGAAATAGAAGAAAACAGTGTCAAATGAAATAATGCATACTAATCACATAGAACTAAACAAATCTATCATAAATGACTTACTGAAATAAAGTCATAATCTTGGCTGTCAGAAACTGCAGCACTTATTGCAAACTCTATATCCATTGCAAGTCCATGTATTTCCTAGTTTCCAGCCAAATAATATGTTATAGAGGAAAAACATAAAGTGTACAAATAAGCAATCATTTTAACTTAGATCATCAGTTTGATTTTATCTTATTGCTGATTTAGATAATTAGTAAAGCTGGAGATGGAAGTAACGTGAATAATTTTTGCTTCAGTTTATTGTATGTGTAACAATGAGGCTTTTATCCGCAGGAAACAATTCCTGAATTGTATATTGTAGATAAAGAGAGAAAAATAAATCTCTCCTAATGTCAATAAAATTAGCTTGCCTCAAGGGTATGAGTTGCTTTTCTAGTTCAACAGCCTATGAAAGTAAAGCTGCTCTCACTGCTCGAGTTTCAAATATTTCTGTGTGATAATTTTCCAGTCCCTCTTTTCTTCAGTTTGGAAAACTCATCCTCCTGTTGAGTGCCTACAGCAAGGGTGGGATCCCTTGTGACCTGTGTGCCATCTGCCCCACCACAGCGTGGAGTCTGTGTGCCAGTGGCTCTCATGCTCTGCCTCCCAGCCCCTGCCTCACCTTCTGGCTGCTTTTGCATTTCTCTTGGCCTTCCCCACAGAGATGAGCTGTGATCTGAAGCAGAGCAGGACAATCCCCTATAGTGGGGACCGTTTTCCAACTCTCTGTGCCATGGAGAGTGAGGATATCCTCACCTTGCAGTGGACTTGTGTGATTTCCCAGCAAGAAATGGGGAAAATTGTTCAAAGGTGTCACATAAGCAGGCCACCTTGTCACCCGTCTTTCATAACCCTGCCCTAAAAGTGGGCACCCAGAAATTGTATTGGGTCTGAATTAATGAGTTGGAGTCTGAGATGCCTCAGCTAGGGCCAAGTTTCTTTGACCTTCAAGTGCTTTACAAAATCCTGCTGAGCAGGGTGAACCCATGTTTTCAGCAGCTGCCAGGACTGACTTGCCATCTTTGGCTGCCTTTATACTGTCTGCTATCATGGTTGTCCAGTTCTCTGGGATACAGTCCCTGAGGGATGTAGGCTCTTTCCCTGCCAGTCACATCCTCCCACATAGCAGAAGGACCAGGCAAGCCCTGGAGAACCCATTTCTTTCCTCTTGGGCCACAGCCACTACTGAGCACTGAGGTCTCTGTATAAGAATGAGAAGTGCGTATAACTTCAGGTGCCATTATTCCGGTCTGCCAGGGAGATAAAGCTCCCAGATACTGTTCTCCAAGGTCTGTCACACTCATACTGTGTTAAAATAATGTTCTAGATTATCAGAGAACCCTTCTTTATGCAGTGGTGTTCAGAAACAGCACTTCCCTTTTTGGACTCTTCTCAGCTGGGTGCCTTTCAGACTCTCAGAATATGTAAGTGGGGAGCCTGGGCAAATGCAGCTCCCTGAGACACAAATCAGGGACTCTGACTGACAAGTTTTTTTCCTGAAGCTATACAAGGTCTGACTTGCTTGCTTTCACTGTTGACCAGAGGAGCAAGAGCTCAGAACAAAAGGAAGAATACTGTCCAGGCTCACTGTCTGTCCCTTTCCTTGTCCCCATGTCAAAGAAATAGCAGCGTGTGTCTCTAAATTCACAGGGACTCCACCTCAAAAGACAAGAGGCTCTTTCCTTCTTGCAGGTTGAATGCTGGATGCTATTCTGATGTGGAGTGCATCTCTCCATACCTTCACAAATATTTAGAGCAATGTGAGATAATTAAAACCAAATTGCTTTTGACATGAGGACTCCCTCTTTCTTTCTCTCTCTGTTTGGGGTTTTGTTTTCTTTTTTTAAAAGCTATGCCAACTTGCTCTTCTTCACTCTCATAGTCACAAGTAGGTCAGGAAAAGTTGAAGTTATGGGTATGAGGGAAGCCTCCCAGGAGCAGGACAGCAGCCATAATTGCTGAGCTTGAGATTTCCAGGAGGAGTGTCTGTGACTGCAGTCAAGAGAGGTGGTTGCACACAGGTGACAGTGTATTCTCCTAGAAAAAAAGTTCATCTGTTGGAGCTCTGTGAGGCTTGCTGGGTGTGTTTTAGGTATATCCCTATGCTTGGTCCATTTTAAAATTCTCTAATGACTGAGACTTTCCTTCCCATAGAGGATAAGAAACGTAAGCTTAAATTCGAGGAATGATAGACGGCATTAACATCTTATATGGGAACATTTTAACTCTATTTATGGGTTATAGTAAATTTTTAGCACATCAGTCAGGTCTGTGTTACCTTAAAATAGAAGTTGTAATTCAAGGCAAGGCAGGCGGATGTCTGGTGCATCTGTCAGAGCTCTATTAAGCATCATATTTAGGCTTAAGATTTATCTGCCTAAATCTCGATGAGGCAAATACTTCTGATTATGATCTGACAGTCTGTTATTTGACTCAATTATTTTCAGGAACTTCTCACAACAATTTCATTCTGATTCTTGAGTGCTGTTAACTCATGCTCTGTGTGACACATGCTTACCTTGGCTTGTTTCAGATGAACTACCTTATTATTGAAGAAAATATCGACAATGATCCCTGCAAGTTTGCTCTAATGAGCCGGGAAACATCAGAGAGAGTAATTTTGCAGGCAGCTAATGCAGAAATTCAACAAGCTTGGGTACAGGATATCAACCAAGTCCTGGACACACAAAGAGATTTCCTAAATGGTATGTATATGGTCTTTGCTCTGTTTCCTGAACTCTGACACTAAATGGGATTTAGAATCTTTGTGTCTTTGTTTCCTCCCTGAGAAAGATATTCAGCAACTTCTTTTCATAAGAAAAAGCCAAAGCAGAAAGCTGGAGCCCAGCATGTCATTAAGCACTGGGTCAAGTGATGTCCTGAATCCCTGCAAAAGAGTCCTTGTAATTTGTGGCTGGTCATTGAAAAAAGACCACCTCAGTTCCACGGTGCAGAGGTCTCTCCTGCATGCCAGGTCTGCCTGGTGAAGGATGGAAGGAGAGGCCTCTCAAACCTGATCTGAACTGCTATGTGGCCCTGGAGCCCACCCTGAGAAGCTGCTGAGGCCCCATCTGGTATTAAAGACTGCAGGTGATTCTGGATTGGTTCTGTTAGCAGCATCTGATGAACTTCTTTGGCAGCCTTCTGGCTCCTTGTGTAAATAGGTGATGGGTCCCTGTGCAGTTGTCCTGATGTATGGGTCAGATTTATTTTGTCATTCGTGTTCACTTCACCACACAGTTTGGTGTCATCAGCAAACATGCTGAGGACGAAGTCAACACGCTGGAGGGAAGGGATGCCATCCAGAGGGACCTTAACAGGCTTCAGAAGTAGACTAATACAAACTGCATGAAGTTCAACAAGACCAAGTGCATGGTTCTGCACCTGGGTTGAGGCAGTCACATGCACAAATGTAGTTGGGAAGAAAAAGGTTTGAGGAGAACCCTGATTGAGGAGAAAGGAGTCGGTGGTGATGGTAGACAAGAAGCTTAGTATGAGCCATCAATGTGCACTTGCAGACCAGAAAGGCAACTGTGTCCTGGGCTGCATCAAAAGAAGCAGAGACAGTCGGTTGGGAGAGGTGATTCTCCCCCTCTGTTCTGGTCTTGTGAGACCCCACCTGGAGCACTGTGTCCAGTTCTGGTGTCCCCAACATAAGAAGGACATAGATGTCCTTTAGCATGTCCAAAGGAGAGCAACAAAAACAATCAGAGAGCTAGGAATAGGTTGTTCAGCCTGAAGAAGAGAAGGCTCTGAGGTGACCTTATTGTGGCTTTCCAGTATCTGAAGGGGGCCTTCAAGAAAGCTGGGACTGGACTTTTGGCACGGGTGTGTAGCAAGAGGACAAGGGGCAATGGTCAAAGGTTTGGAGAGGAGATTAAAATTAGATATCAGGGGGAAATTCTTCGCTGTGAAGGGTGGTAAGACACTGGAACAGGTTGTCCAGGGATGTTGTGGATGTCCCCCTCCCTGGAAGTTTTCAAGGCCAGGCTGGATGGGACCTTGAGCAGCCTGATCTAGTGGGAGATATCCCTGCCCATGCAGGGGGGTTGGAACTGAATGATCTTTAAGGTCCCTTCCAACCCAAGCCATTCTATTATTCTATGATTTTTCAGATCTGAAGTCCCTCCATAACTCCTGTGCCTTTGGTGGTACTTCTGTGCAAGATCCTTTAAAAATGCTGGGGTTTGCAGGGCTGTATCACCAGGTACTTTCCGTTCTACTGGGAGCTTTTAAATCTTAATTCCAAGAACACATTGAACCCAGGTTGCTATTTTATCTGTGCAGTATCTGCCAGTTAGAGCAAGTTGTATCCCCAGGAACCTCCTATTCAACAAAAAATGAGAGAGGGGGTAAGGAAACATCTGAACTTTTTTCTTCTAAGGCTTGTGAGAGCTGTGCCTTTCCAAAATGTCATCTTTGCTTTAGGAAGAGATTTGGGGTGGTTTGAAATAATATTTCAAAATAAAGATACAAAAACCACATGTGAGCCATAAACATGTGGATTTTGAAAATAGAGAGGACTCCAATTTAGTTAACAATTTTAGCTTGTTCTTGCTGGGTGAGAGAAAGAGGGGAACCAGAATCAGAGGAAAAATTTTAAAGTAGTACCTGTTTGGTTGGTTGTAAGCAACAAAGTGGGAATCATTACTTTGAAATGTCCCAAAATTGTTTTGTTCTATTAATTTCAGAACAGCTTCTTTATTTATTTTATTTTAAATGAATTTATCTTTTATTAGAAAAGAGTTTTATATTTTAAAACTTAATACATGTTCAATAAGGAACGTATTATTTGCTTGACTCAAAATATGGCACAATCTTTTGTTGGCTTTTTTTGATTTTGGGTTATGTTGTTCTGTGGATTTTTTGTTGCAAACTCTGAAGAGACTTGGTTCATATCAAAAGAAAGGTTCCCTTTTCTTCAATGATAAGGTTTCATAGTCCTTTTAAAACGGTAATTTAACTTTAGTTTTACTTTTCAAAAGTTAACAAGGCAAGGGTTACAGGCAAATGCTGTTGGTTGCAGTTCAAAACCATGGCTGAGCTGAGAAGGAAAGTTGTGTTTCCATCCATGATTCCAAAACCTGATACTGGATTTTTGTGACCTGGAATTTAGAGGGCCTTATATAACCACTGTAAAAGGATTGCTTAAATACGTTGGTGAGATGAGCAGTCTGAGTTCTCTGGTTTTGACCAGTTGGTACTAAAACATGCCAATTTATGTTGATGCAGTTGGCTTTGAATGAGGGCTTATTGGAATAACAGTAAATTCTGGTTATGACTGCCCTTGTGAAAACTCCACAGATGCTACTGCAGAAGTTTTCTGTCCCTTCCACATCTTTCGTCTTGTTTCATTTTTGGTAAATACCCTCCTATCTTCCCAGGACTTACTGCCCTGTCAACCCCTTTTTCTACTGAAGCATCTTCATAGCCCCTATTTAACCTGTCTTCTGAGAGGCCAGCAAGGAATTTGGTGGGTTAGGAACATAATCGTCTGTATCTCTAAAGCTAGAAGTAAAAATAGATTTTATATTAAAACACAGGCTTAAGGATTTGCTTTAAACCTATAAATGAGATCCAAGAAAATGATATTGTATCCAGTAGAGCCTGTCCAGTCCAGAACAATTTAAGTGGCTTTTAGGATGTAATCTTATTGAGGCTGACTAATCTTTAAATACGTTCTTTAGCTTCGCATTTCATTAAAACGGATGTTTTCTGCCTTCAAAATCATATTAAATCCACACTGAGCCAATGCTGCATAAACTTAACAACAAAATATTCCCTGTGAGTTCCTGCCCAAGCTGTCTCTGCTTTTTTCTTTTCAACAGGGAAGCCCCAAAGAGTACAAGGCTATGTACAAAGCACAGTATTTGCAATCCAGTGTTCATAAATGTGAAACATGGTGCAATTACAATGTCATATTCAAAGTTTGCCTATTTTTCCTTGGAAAAGCAAAAGCTGCTAAGCTTGAGAAACAGACTGTACACCAAATGTATGTATATAATGACCGTAGTGACTGTTATTTCATTTTTGCTTTAAGAAGCAAGTTGTAAAGACAATATGTCACTGATGGGTATATTTCTTAAGGAAAATGCCCTTGGTCTGTACCTATTTTATTTCATGTTTTGTGGGAGTTTTCAAGAGAGAAAGAGAGCACTATGCTAGAAGCCCTAAGAAAACAACAGATTTTGAACAGGAGATTTTGAACAGATTTTGAACATTTTGAAAGTAAATGCTGCAATTAGTAGCCACAAGTGGACACTCAACTAAATTCCCTTTAAGAGCACTGAGTAGGATAGATTGTTGCTAGACAGACCGCTAAGAATTCATTCAGGTCTTCCTGCTAAAGACCTTGCAGACTGATCTACTGTATATACTAGAAAAATGTCACCATCTCTGTCAAAAAGCAATATCAAAGTTCTCCCCTCTCCTCTGGCTGATCTGCAGCTGAGGTAAGCGAGTGGAACTGATACTTATTGTGGCATAAATACAAATCACTTCTCTGACAAGGGTCACTGCATAGATTTTGGAGCCAAGAAATCTTCTGTATCACTGCAGGTCTGTATTTGTGTCCTTTTGATGAAAATAGTGGTGTAGCATTCTCCTTGATTTTTTTGAAGTGACTTGTTCTCCAGTATTAAATGATTTTTGTTGGAGTAGTCCTGCCTCTCTCAAGAAGGGGAGTGCTAGAGAGTATGCTGGGTGGTGCAGAGCCTTTCTGTTTTTCTTTCCTTTTCCTCTTGTTGGGAAAAACATTCCTCTTGTGGTTCCCTGGTTGGGCTGGTGCTGTGACATTATATCCTCTGTCTGCCTCTTGCTAGACTAGTCTCTCTGCATTCCAGTAGGTTTAGTCTGGTTCATGTACACAGTATTAACTGACTATAAATCATCCACTAAAGCCACATGATATGCAAAACCAAAACCCACAGGTCTGGAGATGGTAGTCTGAGCCTAGCAAATCTGTTCCTTTCCCATTCACTGTGAATCCCATCACTTCTCCTCCAAACATAACAAATTCTTTATTTTTTTGCCATCTGGCATATTTATCCTTCATTTTCCCACTGTAAACTCTCGCCATGACTATGAAATATACACTCTCATAAGTAGACTTTTTTAAAGGGTTATGAAACTGTTTAGTGTTGATTATAGGTATTTTCTGGAAAGGTCTGGACTGCAGTATTAATGCATTTGTGCCATCTATACCTCCTCCCTTGCTGGTCATTTCTAGCAATTGCTTTGAACCAGACTAGTTCCTATAGAAAGCACCTGGAAAGCCAAGCTGCAGTGCATCATGTCTGAAGGGTGATAGTGACACTCTCTTGGGTTGTTTTTCTGATTATAGCAAAATTCACTGTGAATGAGCTGAGCATCTCTTATTCAGTCTGCCATTTACTTTGACTTTAGGAGATTATTGATTTGTACAATTTCAAAGAAAATTAGTGCAATCACATATGCTGTGAATGGCAAATATTTTAGCCTGCTGTGTTGGTCAGAGAAGCTGTTCTTCACATAAGCATGGGGTGCCATATTCTTTTCATGCACAGTCCAATGTCAAATGCCTGTGTCCTGTCTAGCTATGAATGTGCTGTGTGCTTCCAAGGGTAGCATCTCCTGTTCCTGTTTGGTTTGCAACTTCAGTATCCGTTCCATCTGAGTCATCCCACAAGACCTCTGCAGCCCTTTACAATGTCATTGAAAGCATATATATATATATATGTGTGTGTGTGTGTATGGCTAATTCTTGTCCTTTTTTGCAGCTCTCCAGTCTCCCATAGAGTACCAACGCAAGGAAAGCAGCTCAGCTGTGCTGAGGCCCCAGACTGGCAGGGTCCCTCAGCCCAACAGCCGACCCTATTCCTCTGTCCCCGTGGGGTCTGAGAAGCCTCTGAAGGCTACAAGCCGTAACCCATCCCTCCCACCCCTGAAGATACCTACCTCCAATGGCAGCACAGGGTATGAACATTCACAGCCCGGGGACAAGTATGAACAAAGCAAGGTACTGAGCTCATCTAATAAAACATGATCTCTCAGCCCATTTCTTATACCATAGGTGATCTGTGAAGTTAGCTTCAATTATCAGCTAAACAGGTCAACAGGAATCAACATACTGAAGCAATGGTGTGAAATGTGATTGAGGATTAAACTGAGACTTCAAAAGCTCTGTTGTCCAGACGTGTGGCACTTCAGCTGGGCAATGGAGACAGAACCTGAGCCTGGAGCCCCGATCCTGGTGTTTTTCAAGGCACTGTTTGCAGATCTGGTGAACTGAGTAACCATTTGCAGTACTGACATCAGTAACAGCACTCTCCAATCTCCATTAACCACCCATTCCTGAAGAGGTCTACTCTGATGGTATAGATGTGTTTAGACCTTTTCCCACGTAACAGCTTGCAGGGTGCCAGCTGAAGGTTACAATTGGGGTGCATGTGCACTGCACACAAACCACCAAAGAGTCAGTAACCTTTAGTGGTGCTTGGACCCTGCTGCTGGCTGCGGCTGACCAAACCCAATTTCCAGTATGACCTATATTTAAGATCAGGAGGTGTGTGACTATTGATTCTGATGTTTGCTGGTCTTTTCCCACATTTGGCTCAACACAGATCATTCATCTTTAGCATCCTAAAAATGAGAAGATGGCTGGGGCACTGCCAAGTTGTGAAATCTAACATGAAATAGGAGGCTGGTTTGTATTGGATTGCTGCTGCCTTTCAGATCTTTAAACTCTCTGTCTACCAATGTGAACTTTACGTGTTTTGTATCTTTTTTTCCCGGTACAGTGGGGCTGGAAATGAAGCAGTGAGATTGCTGCCAGAAAAGGCAGGTTCCTGGGTGCCACCTGCTCACCAGTTTCTGTTGTGTCCATTTTCACAGACTGATTTGGGAGGGTGCAATGGGACCTCTTCCATGGTGGTGATTAAAGATTACTATGCACTGAAGGAGGATGAGATCTGTGTAAATCAAGGAGAGGTGGTTCAGATCCTTGCTGTCAACCAGCAGAATATGTTCCTGGTGTACCAGCCTGCAAACGACCACTCTCCAGCTGCTGAAGGATGGATCCCTGGCAATATCTTGGCTCCCCTCACAAAATCCACAACAGATAATAGCGACGGAAGCATCAAGTAAGTGCCATGTTGGCTTCACTGGGAGCACTTTGTGGATTTTTTGAGGAAAAGAAATAATAAATACAAATAAACAAACCCAGATCGTAGAGAATTCCTGATGATTTTTGTCTACAGTGCCATTGGAACAAGCTGAGTAGTCAATCCACAGCATCGGGCAGCCATGGTGGATAGATTGGGTTTTGCTTATTTTCATTTTGTGGGGTTTTGTTTATACTTTGGAGAGAAATAAAACCATAGATGGTTAAAGAGATGTTTTACTTCGCACCATTTTACACCAACATGGACCTGCTTGGACTGGACTTATATTTATCTTGTAATAAGTACTAATCTATCTATTGGTTATAACAGCATCTAGAAAAAAAAAAACAACACACACAAAAAATCCAGGCCCTGTGTTGAACTGAGGTTTGCTTCTCAAAGAGGAGAGATTTTGTTGTCTATGGCAATTTCTTTGTACAGCTTGTATCTTCTTTTTTTTTTTTTTTTTTTTTTGTTTGGTTTGGTTTGGTTTGTTGATTTTTTTTCTGTTCACAGTAATTTTTGTAATATATTTTTTGGTTTGCAAGAGCCCCATCCAAGTACATTCCTGTATAAAGTATTTTGCACTATTTAAGAAAAAAAGAAAAAAAAAAAAAAAAAGAAAAGAAAAGAAACAAACTCATATTGATGAAGTCAGATTGTGCAATATAATGAATAGTCACAATGTTCATCATTGTACCTGAATTGTAACTAATTTTAAATGTACTATTTTAAATATGTAAAATAAATTTTCACCATGAGCATGTTTTAATGAGGTAAAAGAACTAGTTTGACCCTTTTTGGTTTTGCTTTGTTTGTTTGGGTTTGGTTTTTTTTTTCTGTTTATAACGTTTTGTTGTTTATTTAACAAATGTGTGGATATATATTTTTCTTTTCTGATTTTTAGAAATTTGTCAGTCTGAATTGACTAATGCAAGAAAGTGGTTTTTTGGTATTAAATACAGAAGGTACAACCCTCCTTTCAGTAATACCTGTTGATTTCTTTTAACATCTAAAATGACTAGATGGTAATGCATGATGTTTGCTACAGATGGTGTTACGAGTACCTCAAGGCGCAGAATTGACCACAAGGAAAGATTTTGTGACAGACTCACTAAAAGCAATAATTTGGTCTCTGCTGTAGTTTCAATTAAGAGAAATGATGACTTTACCTGGCAGTCAGCAATGAATGCTGCTATGAATTGCATGTTAAGCCAAAGGAATTGCTCAGCACGTCTCTTGCACATCTGCCACGGGCATTCCTGGGTTCTTCTCTAGCCACAGTACTGCAACCACGTGCCTGTGCATTCAGCCACAGCACCAGGCTCCTGATGAAGACTGAATTCATGGCAGCTAGACAGTCAAATTCTATGTCAAATTATGTAGTCATATGAATTGTGGCCAGGGAGGCCTAAAAAATTTGGAAGACACAAGTATTACGTTTCTTTCTTTCTCACTGCGGTGAGATTGTAAAGTTTTAAATAATGTTTTCAGATTCAAACAGCTCAAGCAACCCTGAAACCAAAATGATGTTTGAATAATAGAAGCCCCATGGGTAAAAGATGACCCAGAGCACCTGTTATCTTCAGCCCTGTCTCACATGCCTGATCATACTGACTAATTAGTAATAAGACTTCTCTGTTGACAAACACTGTACACAAATATGTGGTTAATCCAGTAGTGTTAGCACCATGTATTATTCAGCAAGAGGTCAGGGAGTCCATCAGCCACATCCTTGACTCTTCCTATCTTGAAGTAAAATGTAACAGTCCTGAAGTGTTGGAGAACCTCCCCTGCTCTGCTCATCTAATTTGGACCTCCTCCCAAAATGTCCAAACATCAGACAGCACCCACTGTCAGGCTGAGACATGCCAGGTGCTCCTTGTGCTCAAACATCACTGACCTTGCCAGCTGCTCAAGGTGGAGGCACTACTTCTGATTGCAAAAACATTAGATATCACCTGGTTCAGTCTTGTATCAATACAGGCAGCTGTTGAGAGGTCATTAGTTACCTTTTTTTTTTTTTAATTTATTTTAATTTGACCCATTGTTCACCTCCCATCAGGTGCTAAAATATAACCAGGCAGTGCTTAGGAATGAGGTGCAGTGCTGATGGGGCAGTGTCGGCTGTGCGGGGCATCCTTTGAGTCCTACCTTGCTAACATACTGCGTTTTATTGGCATCACAGGTGATCCTTGGATTACACACAACTTGCTTTGTAAAATGTATCAAGGTACTGTAGAAGTGACATGTGCCAAACATTGGGCTTAAGCATGCAAATCAAATTTGCATGACTTAAAGGTCAGCAGCTGCTTTGAACCTGGACCCCAGCTCATCACACTGCTGTTTTGAGAAATTTCTGCTTTGGACAACATACCACATCCCAATCCCCCCCACAACCTGTTCACTATTTAAACCAAATGAAATCCATGTTAAGAACCATTTTGGTTTTTTATTAATTTTTTGTGTCTTCTTTGATATGCAGTTTCTGCTGTCAACACAACATTGCTCTAAAAAAGGGTGACATGGTCTATTACTTTTTTCTTTTTTTTTCCCCAGAATAAGGTCATTGGAGCAGTAATGAAGGGAGTACTGGAAATCATTCCTGCTGTGATGGTAGCCAAAAACCATGGACTGGCTGATGCCCTCTCTAACAGAATTGGCAAAATCAAATGGAAATCCTTGAGTCTGAGAGGCGCAGCATTCTAGGAAATTACTTATCTCTTGGAAAGTTTGTGATGTAGCTCCTTCGTGTTGAGCTATTAGTGTTTTGAACAACATGTAGGGAGTAACACTTTAAATTTCTTAATTTTTTTAATTTGCTCTATTGAGTAATATATAAAGAATGTTCCTTTATTTACATTTGTTTCACTGCTTTCAACTAACAATTCCTAAGACCAAATTGACTTTACCAAAAATAAAATAAATTTCTATTTATGGCAAGTCAAGGCAAAGTCCCTGAAACCTGATGCCAACATTCTAGTTGCCTGCTTCCATCATGGGCATTTTTTTTTCCTGCTCCATGCATTTAAACAGCAAGTGTGGCACAGCATCTGCTTTGCAGAACTCTTTGGTTTGATTTTTAACTTCAACTCTCATCACTCAAATTGAGACAGGTGTATTGCTGGTGGCTTTCACCTTCTAGGGAATTGCAGTAATGGCAAATGTGGGTGCTGGTTCCCCTTTCCAAATCCTTCCTTCCTGCTATGATTTGCCGTTTGATTGCTGCGTTTTTTGGTACAACAGGAAGTCATGTTCATGGCATACCCTGCGCATGAGAAAGCGGGCGGAAAAGGAGAGCAGTGGCAAAAATGAAGCCAATGGGCCACGTAAATCCAAGGATATTCTGGGGAACAAAGTCTCTGTTAAAGTGAGTAAGGCCACCTGAAAGATGTGTGCTGCTCTCCTGCTTCCCATCCTTTTCACCCCCTCTAGCATCCTCTCCTGAGAGAGGGAGGGGGCAGTGATTTTGGGTTTAGTTTTTTTGGTTTGGTTTGGGGTTTTTTATGTGGTTTTTTTCCGTGGTTTTTTTCCCCCACTTTATTTATCTTTTTTTTTTTTTTTTTTTTTTAATTTTTAGTAACCATTTTAGCAGGATTTTTGCATGCAAGATACAATGCAGCCTTTGTTTTTTCATTTTCTTTTTCCTGCCATCCCACATGCAAGTAAGTAACCTTCATATACAGAAAAACAAAACGATCATCTATACATAAGGTTTAATAACTGATCTTACAGTTGGAACAGTAGTGATTTACTGACCTCTGACTTAGCCCAACCTGCAGCTTCAGTGGTGAGAGATCCACTGGCTAAAAGAAGGGCTTTTCTCAAGTTAAGTTTTCTTTAGGCCACTATTTCACTTCATCTTAAGAAAAGGGGTTATCAACCTTGAGATGGTTAAGATTTTACATCTGGGGAGATGGTCTCAATGACCTTTTTCTTTCCGTATTATCAGACAGGGAAGAGATGCTGACTCTGTCTTGCCAGGAGAGGGTTTTGTGTGTGTCTGTATGTGTGTGTGTGTGTGTGTGTCCGTCTGTGTCTGTGTCTGTCTCTCTCTCTTGGAGATCTCCCAGTATGGAAAAGGTTGAGAACTGTGGGGTTAAGCTCCATCTTCTGCTCTGGGTGCCTGACTACTGTGCTCCAATTCAGAGGATCCATCCCTATAAAGCGACCATGAGGCCTGCTCAGGACTCACCTGGGGTTTTCCCTCCCAGCAGAGGCAAGCAAACACTTGGTGTGATTTTGACACAACCAAAGCCCAGCCCTGGTTCAGGAAAGCACTTGAGCATGTCCTTTGGATCAACCCCTCTCCAGAAGAGCCCACAATCGAGTGTTTTCCTTTGTGGAGGCTTTCTGTCTTTGTAAACCTAGCAAAATAGCCATGGCATGTGCAAAGGGAGGAACCCTGCCCCTGCAGCCTGAGCAGTCCTGGCACCCATTGCACCCCCAGACAGCCCAGGGGGGCCTGGGCCCAAGGGGAGAGATTGCTCCAGCATGGTGGCCACAGTTCTTCCTCCTGTTGCTTCCTTGCTGGCTTTTTCTACCTGAAAGACTTAGAGAATCACTGCTGCTTCTTGGGCAAAAGCATGTCTTTGCCTTCACTTCCCTTGTTTTGTTGTCCGTTTAGGTTTTGTTTCTTTTTTTAAGAGCATTTTCTGTGCTGTTTTACCCATTTCCATGCTGCTTACAAATCCTGTGCTGCTTTGCCCTGTCTAACCAATTTCTCTTCTAATCTCTTGTTCTCTTTCTTCCTCTTCATGCTGCCAAACAAGGAGACAAACAGCTCAGAGGAATCAGAGTGTGATGACCTTGACCCCAATACTAGCATGGAGGTAGAGACAATCATCCTTGTAATCTTTTTTTTTTTTTTTTTTCCAAAAACAGGTGCCCATTTTGAAATGCCTTTGATAAAAGGGGGGCTGGTGGGTCTGTATCACTCATGGACTTAGGTGCCAATTAAGTGTGAGTGACACAAAGAACCAGTTCTGGTTTTGCCAAACATTGAGCTGCAGTTCAGGCTTCATTTATGGTGGGAGCAGAGGAGGAAGCTGAGGAACAAGCTCCTGTCAGTCACTGTTCCCCACCTGGAACCTCATTCAAGGAAATGGTAACACATGCATGTCAACTGCCAATAAATATAGCAGCTTTCTGCATTAAAAACACCTCTTCCTCTGGCAGTACAGGCTGAGCTGCTAGTCAGGCTTGTGTTATAAATCACTGGAGCAAACATTGTCTCATGACAACTAGTGCTTTAAATTAGCTAGAAGATCAGAAAAGACAGTATTGTTTTTTTTTCTTTCTCCTAGCAGAGTGGGAAATTGCATTTCTATAAAGGAAGGAGAATAATAAAAGTGGTTGAATGAATGTACCCATATCACAGAAGATAAATAGACCCAAATTACAATGCATTACACTGCTCTTCTTCCAGCTGCCAGTTCTACTGGAGTGACTGAGATGTACCTTGCTGAGACAGCCTGAAGGAGGTTAAAATCATGAAGAATTGCTTATCTGGTTCTCCTCAATTAACATCTTGCAGGACCCCTGGTGTTTTTGTTGTGGATAATGACCACACCATTCATTTGTATGCAGTGTACCAAGGCTGAAAGACCTTCCTACTGAAACAGGCAAGGACAAGGTTCAGAGGGACCTAAGTTACTTTAAAGATGTCAGGGTAAATCATTGGAAAACAGAGATACCTGTGTCCTAGAAGATCTCCAGGATTATGTTAGCCAAGCTGCACTATAAACATCCCACAAAAGAAAGCTGATTTTCCTCCTGGAGGCAGGGGAAGAATTGTATTGAGATGCACCAGCTATTAGCCCGAATCCTCTCTTTTATTTCAACTGTGTTGGTGCAAACAAACCATCTTTGAGAAGAGGGTGTGTGCTAAAGGAAAAGCTTTTGACTCCACTGACATCCTGGAGTGTGATCCATGCCATTAAACTGCATTATTCTTAAGAGTGTGTTTGCATTTGCAAAGAGCATTTTGCCAATCACAGGTAGCATCTAGAAGTCTATGTGTTGGTTACAAGGCTGTTATTGCACGTGGGTCTGTGTAAGCTTTAGATCACTGAAAATTGCCTTGTGGAGTAAAAGGTTGCTGAGCTAGAATTGTGTTGTACAAAAGTGGGTGAGAAATGCCATGCTTTTTGCAGAGGATTTCTGTGTTTGGATTTTGCCCAATAGAAGGAAAACCCCATGTTTTTAAATTGTCAGTGAAAAAGTATCTGAGTCCTTACACTGCTGGCATTTCTAGTTAGTTCTAGCATGGGACACTTTGTTTGATTTGGGTTTTTTACCATGGCTTAGGCTACTGTTCTTGCCTGCATCCCTGACATTCAGGAGAGAAGACTCTTTCTATTTAAACCATTCACTGATGTGAAGTCTGTGGTATGAATCTGCTACTGGGTAGTAGATGTGCTTTGTATGTGACTTTTTACTCAGAAACCCCATCTTGCATCTGCCAGGACACTTAGTGGGGGTGACAGTGTCACTGCTCTGCAGTCCCCAGGAGCCACAGTGTTTCTCATGGCTTGGAAAGCTCAAGTCTGCCTCCAAGCAAAACTCTTTTGGGCTGAGCAAATGTTGAAGGAAAATAAGAGTGTAACTGTGGGGGTGAGCTATGAGGGCCACACTGCCCTGCAAGGAGCAGCATGGCCCTTGCTTTCTGCTGGTTTTTGTACATCTGCATCATGGAGACAGTGTGGCTGGTTCATTGGTCTGTCTAAGAAATACTGGGGGGGAAGGGATTGCTGGCACCCAGCATAAACTAAACAAAACCATCCGGAGGGAGCAGGGCAAGAACGGGCTCATAAAATGCTCAGGAAGCCCTAGGCCATGGGGAAGTCTAATCTGTAAAGGTCTGGGGTGTTCACTATTAGAATCCACAGCTGTTCTCACTTTCCCTTCATGAGGAGTGTTTGGATGCTCCTTTTCAAATGCGTTATGAGAAATGAACTATATTAAGACCTTATGAGCTGAAGTCCTCCCTCATTAAAACAGAGGTAATGTAATCTACCTCCACTGCCAGAGCCTGGTTTGTCAGACTTTTAGGCTGGGGTCTTAAAGGCTTTGTGTCCCAGGCTTTAAGGAATTGTCAAACAGCTGTGCTACCCCTCTACCCTAACCTGCATGCACGCCGAAAACCAATCTCTCTCCCTGTTTTCCTTTCCCTGCTCTGTGTGGTACATCCCAATGGAGCTGCTGGTGAGCTCACAGGTGAGCTGGAGACAGAGTAGTGACTCAGCCCAAAGAGGGGAAGACCTTGTCCTCACACCTGCCTCAGTTCGTGACCAGTTTTATAGACACTGGGAGTGCTGGTAGAAGAGCTGTGTCCTTGCCACTGACATTCAGAGGTGCATGAGACCTCCTTCTGTCATTAAGGCAGCGTCATCTGTAGCTGTTATTTCAGCCAGGTAATAACAGGGTGAGTCGTGTGGCTTCTCTTACAGGACTGCCCCCCCTGACATCCCTCTTCCTCCCACTCTGCATGAGAATGTGCACCCAGAGCTGGAGTAGAGGGATTGGTCTCTAAATGCAAAGCAGCCGTATTAATTACTTGGAAATGACAGTGCAATTTACCTCCAGCCCACTCACTGCAGAAGAAGGTGGTAAGCTGGTTGCAGTGTCCATGATGTGGCCACACCTGCTGTGGCCTCAGATCTGGCTTTGCTGGCTATTTCTGAAATACCACATGCCTGGTCAGGTGAGTCTAGATTTCTAAAGAGCTTTACCTTTGTTTTGTTTCAGGGGTGACAGATAGAAATAAATGTGGAGTACATGTGTAGTGAGAGCAGGATACCAAAATGCTGAGTGACTGTTTAAAGAGCTAAAATGCCACTACTGTGCTTTTGCCTACATAGGAACATGGAGAACTGGCCCTGGAGAACGTTCCATTTATTGTATTTGACTAGAAATAGTATCTTTTTGTAGCTGTTTCTTATCTCTTTGTCAATGGGTAATGAAAGTGCATAAGGATGGAAAAGATGTATTTTCTCCTAGTTTTCTGCTTTGCCCTTCTATTTCACTAAACAGAAGGTGCAGACTCAATTGTTAGGCAGGTGAGTGCAGGAGCAGGCACTTAAGGAGCATAGGCAGCCATGTGAGAGATAGGAGTAGCCTATATTTAAGAAAGATCAGAGACTCCCTTTTCACATGTCTGTAGTTAATTGCGCAGGGACAGGCAGGTCTGCTGGGAAGGTGTATGCCTGGGTGAATCAGTATTATCCACACCCATGTCTGGGGTCCAGGACAATGACATAACTAATTGTCCTACTATTCTGTGTTGTAACATCTCATGGGTTTCAAAATTGTTGAAGGGATCATAAGTCAACCGTGCAAATCCCATGGGGCTACCTCTCTTGTCTAAGTGAATGCCCTTCCAGCAGTCAGAAACCCCAAATGACCTAAAACTCACTAAATACAGCAACACCTCTCCCAGGCTTTGAGGTGGACCTTGCATGTAGGGATCTGACATGGGTTCAGAAGGTTTGGTTCACACAGCATGACTCCAAGTGCAGTGCCTTCCGAGTGGTCCTGAGCAACACACAACTATCACCCAGTGTCTGGGGTTTGTTCCAGTTTCTTAGCTGTGTGAAGGAGAGATGAAGTCCAGGCCCACCCTGAGTCAGTGGAAGTGCCATCATTAGATTCGTGACCTGGGATATTGCCAAGGAACATAAGTTGGGTTTCATAATCTATTTCCTTTATGACATTTTAGCATGTTAAGAACTACTCAGAGACACTGGGAGAAAGATAAGCACTAGGAAACCATACTGTAGGGAATATTGTGTTATCAGCCCCACAGTCCAAGTGGTTGAGTAAGTAATGGTTTGGTGACTACAGCTTTGTATCTAAATCAGCACTCAGCTCAGGCCAAGAATTCCCAAGTGCTTCAGGCAAATACCTTCATCCCTGCCTTCAGCTGTCCATCCTCAGAGCAGACCTAACATACTCACTTTGCAGGCTCTTGTACAATGCTGATAGGAAAGCTTTTCCTGTCCTGTCACCACAATATGAAAGAGTACAATCCTGAGAACCCCCCATGTTTCCTTGGGGTGACCTCCATGGGTGACACCTCTGTCCTGCTGCCCTGAGTGGCCAGGGGTTGCTGAGGATGACCAGGGAGGTGGCTCACCAGGTGGGACAGACTAAGCTGTGGTTTGGCTTTTGGAAGAGGAAGAAGTGACCCCCTACCTTTGCAGGATGGAGTGCTACAGCAAGATTCTGGAGTGGGATGCTTAGTTGCTCGTTTTCTCAGGAAATGTTTCTTGGTACTTTATGGTTTTTAGAAGGGTGGAGGTGTCAAGCACTGTGACCTTGTCCCCCTAAAAGTCTCCTCTCTAGGAGAGGTTGACCTAGGCAAAGATAGGTTGATAAATCGTTTCCTACAGATTAGTTGGCTTAATTCCTCTGTAACTATTTTCATTTTGTGTGTGTGACTCATTAATACTTTTTTCTTTGTTTATTTTTTGAGTGAGGGAGCAACGAACATGTTGCTGACTCTGCTACCAGCATGAGCAAATGCATCAATATGTAATTTTACCTCAGTGAACAAGAAGTGCCATGAAGTGTTTATAAAATGCTGAGTTGCTTATCTTGGAGTAAACATGCCCTCTACTGTTTATCTAAAGGATGGACCTTCTTGGTTTGCAGCCTAACCTTGTGCTTTGGGGGAAAAAAATATTCTTGCTCCTGTTTTGGATGCACTTAAAATGGTCCCTTGAAATGGGACTGAAGGGACTTTGGTGCCTTAAAATGGGACTGAAATGTGGCATTGGAAAAATCTGGGTGTCCCTTCTGTGCACTGCATGGGACTGGGCTGGTGTCACTCCTCTGGGGAGGTGGGTTGGGCATGGTGAGGACATCCCTGTGACAGAGAAGCAAACTAGCCAAAGTGAGAAGTCCTTTCAGGCAGCAGAGCTGTGCTTGCAGGGTGTTTCAGGCCTGACCATTATCATTGCAGAACTATTCCCACTCCCCATCAGACACAGCACAGGAGTACAAATGAGAGAGAAGCTCTTGCTAAGAATTAGGGCAGTCAGAGTCACTTTGTAAGCAGGCTTTGCTGCTCCTGCTGCAAATGCTTTTATATCTTTATAACATGAGCTTAACAAACCAGGAAAAATGTGGCCCAGTACTGCAAAATAATGAGTTGCTGGATACAGCATCTCTGCTGCTTTTCTATAGCCATTACACTGTGTGAGTGACTCCTTTTTTTTTTTTTTCCTCTAAAGATGCAGAGCTCAAAATCTGGAAACCTGGTGGCCTGCTGCCCAGGCCCTTTTGTGGGTATTTGCTTAGGTATTATGAGTGAATTTGGCAATAATGCCAAAAGGACATTTAGATCCTCAATTGCTTCAGGTCCCCAAAGGCATTCTATTACACCTCTCATGTGCCTTTCTTGATTTGACCCCTGAGACAGCACAGGCTGGAGAAGGGAGAAGAAAGGGCTATTCTGGCTTTTTTTATTGAATAAGCCTGACACATCCCCCTCGTTCTTTAACTCAGACCCCTTCCCTCCAGCTCCCTGTCTTTGCCTGATCAGCATTAGACCTCACATCAGCTGGGAAAAGGCCTTTCCTTGTCACCTTGTGTGGGGTCTCTGGGTTTAGCCATCACTGTATCAGCAACAGAAAGTCTCCTGGCTGCAGAGGGAACATTACAAGTTTTCACCCCCACTGGACCAGGCCACAGGTATTTCATCCAGTAAAAAAAAAAATTCCATCTGATTGCAACTACATTTATATTCCTAGGAAAAAAAAAAAAAAAAAAGCCAGCCTTGCTTCTAAAGTGAATGCCTTGCTGACTGAGTTTCACCCCTTAGGGTTTGTGTTTGCCCTGTTTGCCCTAAGTGGATCAACACTGAAGATGGTGTGAGAAGTTTTTGTGTTGGGCAGTTCTCTCCCAGTGGTTTGCTCACTCTTGGGCCAGGCTGGCAGCTGCAGTTGTGCAGGTGGTGTTTGCTGGGATTCCTTCAGGGGATCTCTTGTCAGCATGAGGCCTCAGGTCACCTTGTCCAGTTCATGGCTGCCATGGACAGGGATGCTCAGCTGAACACTGGGCTGCAAGATCCTCATTCAAATCCCATAGGCCCAGAGTGGGGTTTCAGGGCTGAACCTCACATCGTTTTCTGGAGAGAAGAAAAATCTAACTCCACAAGAGCCATAGAATCATAGAATCATAGAATTGGCTGGGTTGGAAGGGACCTCAGAGATCAAGTCCAACCCTTGACCCACTACTGCTGCTGTTACCAGCCCATGGCACTGAGTGCCACATCCAGTCTCTTTTTAAATATCTCATAGGGATGGAGAATCCTCTACTTCCCTGGGCAGCCCATTCCAATGTCTGATCACCCTCTCCGTAAAGAAATTCTTTCTAATATCCAAGCTAAACTTCCCCTGGCACAACTTAAGTCTATGTGACCAGCAGTATTTTTTCCACCTGTTAATCTGGAAGCAGATTAACTCTCTCCCTCAGAGAGTGATGTGCAGAAGCTGGGGGTCCTGCATCACTCCCCCAGACTCCACAGCTGCCCTTCATTTTGTGCAGGACCTCCTTAGGGTGAGCAGGGGTTTTAACACAGGGAGCAACATGCTGGAGAGGGACATCTTTCATCTCCTTTTCTCTGAGAGTGGTGTCCCTTGGATTTGGAGCCTGCTGTGGTCCCCTGGGAGCATTTCTGGCAGCATCATGTGCTGCAGGTGCAAGATGCTGGCCCCCCAAGTTTTGGAGACAGCCAGGAATGTCAGCTGCATTTCCCTGCCCATAATCCCCATTTCCATGCACAGCACCTCACCCTGCTCACCAGCAACCCACCCCAGGCCCCTCACTGGTGGGGATTTCTGCTCTTCAGTGTAAAGCAGCCCAGCTTTCATCTCTCTGCAAAAGCCCTGAAGAAGAAGAGAATTTGGATGACTTACATGGATTTTTGACAACCTTTCCATCTTTTTGCACATGCCATTATTTCTAAGAGGCTTTGGGAGATGCTTGACAAGTCTGTCCCTAAGGGGAAAGCAGCCCCCAGCACTGGCAGGACACGTGGTATGTTAACTGTCCTCCCAAGGCAGCAGGGCCATGCTCTGGAGCCCTCTTTTCCACCCGTGGGGATCAAAAGCCTACTTGGCAAATGAAGAAATTTTCTCTAAAGGTCTTGCACGTGATCTAGAACTCCATGGAGCCTGTCATCTCCTGCCATCTGTCCTTGGGCTGCAAAACCCCTGGGCCTGGGAGCAGACGTGGGAGCCAGAGGAGATGACTTCTGGGTGCAGATCTGGCTGTGAACCTTTGCTTTCCTACTTCTGTACTTCTCACCCTGTCATTTGACCCTCTCCTTCAAAGCAGACCAAATCCAATTCCCTAATTAAGTGAGGTATTAAATGATTTTGGTAGCACTTAAGCATTTCTCTTGTGAACAGGCTTTTATTTTTGTCTACACATACAGCACTTAGAGAAGTGATGTGGCTGGAGGGATGTTGTGACATAACATTTTATTAATTATTAGATGGAGTTTTACGTAAGGAAGTATAAATTTTACCCACTGACTCTTCCAGTATTACCTAGCAGTGGTAGTTTTCTTTCTGATACTTCCATGGTGAGGCAAGGGGAAAAAACTTTGGTAAGGCAATTATTACAAATGATTGTGCCTTGGAAGTCATTAGAAATGTAACACTATTTGTTAATAGATCTATCCATTACGTTCACCATTGTAGCTGCATCTTCTAATGAATCATTTAGAGGTATAAAATTAATATGAAGTGTTAGAAGTGTTTCTTTCTCATGATCTCTAATCCTTCAAGGATGGAAATCAGTGAATACTAAGGAGATTTAGTGTATGCTTCTGGCCAGGAAGGGGAGGATAGATACATATTCCAGTTTGGCAAAAAAACAGACAAATGAGGATGTATATGTAGATGAGTTGATGCCTGGGGTTACTAAGTTGGTAGGAGATGGTCTCACTGAATGAAAAGTGGCAAGTGATGGTTATCCATAGAATAGCTTCTTCTTCCTTTGCTGCATTGTGTGGGCGATACAAATTAATCATGAAAATCCATCTCTCCTTTTGCACATGCACAGGTGGGAGAGAAGATGTTGTTCTTCATCCCATGTCCTCTTGTACCCCAAGTTCTTCCTGCCCCTGGGATCCAGGGTGGTATATGGAGGTGTTGGACCCTGTGGAGCAGCAAGGCCTTTGAGCCCCCTCCCCTTTTGGAGGTTTCCAGGGTGGCCAGAGGTCCACGTCCTGGTGTCTGTGCTCATCTGCACCCTTCAGATGGGGCTTTGTGCTTCCTAAGTGAAACCAGGACCAGGAAGAAGGGCTGGGAAGATGACCCAACATGAGACCAAAAGAGCCCAGCTGACTCCCTCACCTGCTCAGACTCCTGCATGTCAAGCTGAGCCACCCCATCACAGGGTGACATGTTCTCCTCCTCCCACCCCACTGCAGAAGTGCCTCACAATATGGCTTTAAAAAAAAACAAAACAAAAAAACCAAACCAAACAAAAAAAAAAAAAACCCAAAGGTCTAAATACTGCAATAGTATTTAAGTCTTTAGACTTACAGAGTCCACTCCAGGGGTGTAGGCAGAGGTTGACCCTTTCCAGGATGCTGGAAATGAAACTTGTGAAGTCTTGCTGCTCTTGGGATATCTGAGAGTCCAACTCATCACTTTTGTCTGCCAGGTACAGATCTTTAGGACTGACTGGCTACAGGATAGGAACTGAAACCTTTACTGCCCACACTCAGCAGCCCCCACTCTTTTCTGGACTGCAGAGGGTAAAGCACCAGCATTGATGGGTTGTTTCAGCCAGAACCATGAACATGGTGTTCTCTATAGTTGTGTCCTGAGGGATCAAATTCTGCCTTGTGCTAGGACAAAGGATACTTCTCAAATGGTGAGGAATCTATTGATTTAATATATATTTCCATGGGAGGAAAAAAATGAACCTTTGTCAGGGGCGAGTCCATTTGTGCCAGGTTCATTCGGTCTTTCTGGTGGTGAGGTGGGAAATCCATCCCTGAGGTCTCAGTGCTGGTACCAGAGGTTTGTCTGGGGCTTTGAAGAAGAGCTAAAAAAAGCAAAGTGAACCTGAATGTTCTCAAGTGCCTCCTTGAATGGCACCCTAAGCCATTAACCTTGGAAAACTATTTATAAAGCAAAATTTAAATGTAATCCTTGAAGATGTATCTACATTATTTTGAAGGTTTATTGCTTCTGCTTGATGGCCTCATTTCTGAGCTACTGCAAAAACTCCAATCAGCTTCAGCAACCACGAATTAGGTCACTGCTTCATTTTTCAAAATAGCACTGAAATAGATAGCAACAAAGATATTTAAGGTGAGATAAACCACAGTGGTGTTTGTGTTGCTTGATGCTTGATTTGGAAAAGAAGGCCTTACAATATTATTGAAACAGTTAGTGAGGCTAAAATGTGTACTGCTGTTCAGCAATGTGATGTTGATGCTGCATGGTAGAATGTACTGGTGTTGTCTTTGCTATTCCCAACTTTGCCTCCAGGGCTACATGAGATAATTGGTATATATAAGCCACAGAGGGACAGTAGCTTTTCAGTCTTTGCTGACTTGATCAATTAACTAGTTAGATAAAATAACTCTCAGTTATCCAAACCCAGTTTCAAGTTGGAAAGTTTCCAGCAGTCCAATGAAATGATTGGATTTTTACTTGTGATAGACTGAGTTGTTGCAGGTCATAGTGTGTTCAGCAGGTGAAAATAAGGCAGTGTATTTGTTTTAGTGCTTTCCTTTTCTTCCCTGAAGCCGAGCAGAAGTTAAAAGACCTCTCCCCAAAGCTGGGTAGTGACCAGAGTGCTGGTGAGACATCCCAGGTGCATGCTGACTGCAGGGGTGACCTGGGGCTGGGGCTGGGCACAGGGGAGCACAAACCACCTCTGAAGAAAGGAGTTAATGGCTTGAACATTATCACCCAAGCAAAGAGAAAGCACATCCACCCTCCTCAGCCTCAGTGTTGTGCCTGTGACCTGTGATGCTTTATGGGAGTTCCAGGAGCTGTAGTTTCCATGTACTTTTCAGGTGTGCATGGGTCTGTTCGGTTGTCACTAGAGCTTGCTGTGTCTGCCAGTTTTTAGAGGTGCTTGTAGCCACTGGTCAGTGCTTCTGTGGTTCTTGTCAGGTTCACCACCAGCACCTCCTCTAATCAGACATCTCTGTCGCCACTGCCCAGACAAATAAATGCTTTTATTTCTTTGTGTTTTTCAGATAATCAACCCCAATTTCATTCAAGAAGGTGAGTTAAGGACAACTGTGCACTGGCTGGCATGGAGGGGCAAGTCAGCAGCTGTGATCTCAGGTGGAGCAGCATGGTCTGCACCCAGCAGCATTTACAGCAAAGGCAGCTCTCTGATGCTCAGCAAGAGCTGGTGCTCTCCCCAGGGGAAGCACTCTTTCTAATAGCTGCTCAGCTTTGACAGCCTGGGGCTGCACATGAGGCTGAACCTCCCAAACTTGCCTTCACAATGTCTCACCCTCCTGCCAGAGCACAAGGAAGGGCAGTGGACAGTCCTTGCTACCTTCTTTGCTGAGCTGTTAATATCTGGCTTTTAATGAAGGAGGAGTTTTGGTAACAGAATGCCTGGACTCCCAGCTGTTTGGTGCCCAGATCCCATAACTGAGCCTATAAAATATTCTCTGGACTTGTATGAAGAACGTCCCCACCTGAAGATTAAAATAAGCTGTCACGTGTGTGTCCACATTTTTTTTTTCCAGTGGCTCCAGAGTTTCTTGTGCCATTAGTGGACATCACGTGCCTGCTTGGTGACACAGTGATGCTGCAGTGCAAAGTCTGTGGACGGCCCAAACCAACAATAACCTGGAAAGGACCAGATCAAAACATTCTTGACAATGACAACAGCACAGCCACTTACACGGTGTCATCCTGGTAAGGTCCCCTTTGGATCCCAGCATAACTGATGCTGATGCTCATGTTGCCCTCAAAAATGGCACCAGCCAGGCTACAAGGCTGATCAGAAGATGCAGTTTATGGGGTCTGGCATGGTGTACTGGCACACCTCATCTAGAAAGGGTCAGAATCTGGGGCCTGGGTAGCTCTATAGTTTCCCAAGCTGACACTGGGTAAACCCACTGAGTGTGTTGCTGGCAGACATGAGTTTGCTCTGATTGACTTTTTGAGCCAGAAGCAAGTAATGTTTCCAGCATATTTGTTTGGCTAATATTGGCTCCAGTTGCTGGGGCTTCTCTGCTTGAGTCTGATGCCCTGCTCACCTTTGGTAGGAACAGGAGCTGAGCAGAGCAGAGCAAACCCTCTCCAGCTCACAACACCTGTATCTCATTTGGCTCTTTCTCATCTCGTGGGCAGAGGTGGTAACTCCTGCAGTTTTCCTAAGCCTTTCCTCAGCTATTCTTAAAAAAAGCCTACATGTGCCCCTGGGGAGGCTACATCTGGCTGTGCTTGAGCAGAAAGATGTTTGTCATGATGTTCCCAGCCCAGCTAAGAGGGAAAAGGAAAAACATCTTTACAGCAAGCACTGGGGAAGATCTGAAAAGATCTGGAGTTGAATTCAGGTCAGGTAACAGCCTGCTGCTGGATGCTCTTCTGCAGTTTATGCATGTGTTTTTGGACAAACTGCAGTGGAAATCTCCAAGAGGCAATCTTTCATGAGAACATTTCAGCACTTCTGGTGCAGGCTGAGATGAATCCAGGGAGTACAAAGTCACTGAGAGTGAAAAATGAATGCTAGGAGGGAAGGGATTTTACATGTCCAATAAAAAAATATATATCTGATCGAAAACTTCCTTTAGAGACCATTGGCTTGTGCAGCTGCCCCAGAGTACCCAAAATTGTCTTTTTAGGCATTACTCAGTAGATCACTAGTGCCTTCAGGCATCTGGCTAGGGTTGGGGTGGGGAGATATTTCCGTACAGGGTTCTGTTTTCCATCACAGTCTTTTGCTGTGCATTGGCTCCCTGTGCACTATCAGCACTTGTATTGTCTCAGTGCTCAGATTTGTTTTTCAGTGAAGAGATTGCCTGCCAAGGAGAGGCCCAGCAGAGCAGTGCTTGTCTTACAAATCTTCCTGGTCTGAGTGCCTGGATTGCTGGGGGAGGGGGTATTTCTGTCCTGTTTTAAACCAGCACAGTCAGACCAGGAAAAGCTGCAGTGTCCAGGCAGTTGTACAGGCTCTGTCCCTCTGAGGTTTCTGACAGATTATACATTCAAGAACTAGTCTACTTTTGCTATCAAGGGAATTTGTTGTTGGCTTTAAGCTGGGTCTTCAGTACAGCTAAAGCAGCTCCAAAAGCAAAATCCTTTAATTCAGGCCAACTCCCTTACATTGCATATTGAAGACTGCAGTGTGCAGACTGAAGCAACTATTTACAGATCTGCTAGAAACCCACCGGACCCTGTAGAGCTGTTTATTTGCTCAGATTGGCCCAAAGATTGAGTGTCTTTCATGAACTTTGTGCTCAGTCTCCATCCCTGGCTGTTGTGCAGTGTCCAGCCTTCTGGCCAGGGTCCTGGCAGCCACATCAGATCAGTGGCACATCTTCCAGGGGTCTGAAGCTCCCCAGCAATGTCAGGCATCCTGTGCTGTGTGACTGTCTTCTGCATCTGCAGGAAGCCAAATTTCACTGGCATATGTTGGATTTAACTGCAGAGGCACAGCAGCTCAGCAGCTCCCGAGATAGGAAAGATGTGCCTGGGGAAATCATTCCAGATATAAGGAGTATAAGCATCCAGCTCTGGAGAGGCTCAGCACATGTTCAGCTCCTGGGCTTTGCTTACTGCTTGAGTGATCCTTCCCCATCTCCTCCGAGGCCACAGGAGACAAGTAGATTTGCCTACTTGGCAAGCAATTTAGACCATTCTGCTTGAAGGTTTCATTAGCAGCCTAATTCTGACATACGGAGGGGTTGTACTTGGGCAGCAGATAGCTGAGGGGATGTTTCTTCAAATGAGTGAACAGGGTTTGTGTGCATGCATGTTAGTAATGAGGCAGGACCAGAAGTGGTGTAAAAAGCATTGGCCAGTGAAGCAGCACTTTGTAACAGGGCTTCCTGCATCCACAGTGACTCGGGGGAGCTCACCTTGAAGATCTGCAACCTGATGCCTCAGGACAGTGGCATTTACACCTGTGTGGCAACCAATGAACATGGAACTGCATCAACCTCTGCAACCATTAAAGTCCAAGGTAGCACACCTGACCTTAACATGGAGGAGTTTTGCTGTACAGGGTCCCTTGGTGGGGGTTGGGATCACATGGGAACATCTGGGGCAAAGCAGCCAGGCATGGAGCTGTGCCTGGTGAACTGAGATGTTAAAATCATGCAACAGTTCCTCAGCCAAGTCTCCCACTGATGGCTGAAGGCATTGCAAACTCTTTGAGCTTGATTAGGGCGTCTGATCAGAAGCATCAGATCTGGGACATGAAAATTCATTGGCACTGGTTCAGCTCCTGCATCCTGCTCACAGTGCTGCTTCCCAGGGGCTCAGTAAGGTTGGCTGGGGGATGCTGAGCCCCTGGGGGGATGATGTGCTGCCTGCCCTCTGGGCTTTAGAGTCTGCCTGGAGTGGGAACCTGGGGTCCACTGACACTGATTTTTGGCCTCCCTTTCTCTGTGGGGGACAGAGGAGGCAAGAGTAGGACTGGGGCTGGGTGAAGAGTTCCAAGGGGATTCAACTAGGATACATGTCTCCGAGCCTGAATTCTCAGTACTGTAATTAGTGACCCATTTAATTGTAATGAATATGAAAAGATGAGTTGATGCTCATGACCTCCAGCTCTGGGGAGGGATCTCATAACATGAGAGATGAGGGGCACCTGCTGTGTTGAAAGAGATGTCAGAGGAATGAAAGTCTTAACTGGTGACTTACAGCTGCAGGAGCGTCACAAGTGTTTAGAAGTTGATTCGTTTGGTCTCCCAAACTGCCCTAGACATATATTTTCCCCAATTTATCCAAGCAAGTTAGTAGATGCTTGGATCTGCATCCTGTGCTGCAGGGAGCCCTGAGCAAAACGCAGAAGGATTATTGGTCATTTGTCAGTCTGCTGCCAAACATCCCAAGCACAGCAGGACTCTGCAAGAGGTCTTTGGCTGGAGCAAAAATGAGCAGCAGAAGGTGGCAGGTGAAGAAGTTCTGCTGTCACATCAGCTGAGCTCAGACAGATCCTCTACACCCAAGGGGTGATTCTCCCAGCTGGTCTCACAGGAAGCTTTCTGGGGCATTGCAGTCCAGATGACCACCAGCTGAGAGCAAGAAGAAATTCCTGCTGTGCTGTAGTACTGTGAGGCCATGTTAGGGCATGCCAAGAGACAACCATGCCAAGCAGCATAGTATAGAACTACCAGATCCATGGGGGTAGGTGACCATGACCATGGCATTGCCTCTCCTCTGGGTATGCTGGTAATGCTCTGCAAACTGTGTAAGGCACTACAGATGCCCCACGGGGACCTGGTGTGCCTGATACACCTGATCTGCAGAACAAAGCAATAGTTCTTGATGATTTCGTGCTGGACTTGGTGCTTGTTTTCCCTTCCCAAGGTGTCCCAGCTGCCCCAAATCGCCCCATTGCTCAAGAGAGAAGCTGCACCTCTGTGATCCTACGCTGGCTACCCCCATCCAGTACAGGCAATTGCACCATTTCTGGCTACACTGTAGAGTACAGAGAAGAAGGTAAGTGGTTTGAGCTGTGCTTGCTGGCTGGGAGAATGAGAATGAAGTCAGTCTCCTTTTTTTGGCACAATAGATCCCAAAAGCATCCTTGCCACCACTAGGGTGCCACTGGCTGAACTAGCCATGGAATGGTTTGAGTTGGAAAGGACCTTAAAGATGATCCAGTTCCAACCCTCCTGTCATGGGCAGGGACACCTCCCACTAGATCAGGTTGCTCAAGGCCCCATCCAACCTGTCCTTGAACACTTCCAGGGAGGAATGTCTAACCCAATCTAATTTAATGTCTAACCTAAATCTCCCTTCTGCAAGTTTTAAACCACTGTGACAGGGCTTAGCATCCAAGGGGTCAATTTCTGTACTGTGATGCTGTGCAGATGAATAAAGTATTGCTACTTTGGATGCCACAGGTGAGGCAGTGGTTGGTTGTTGGTTTTTTTTAGGAGCAGAAACACGTGACAGAATTACACATTTTTTGCTGCAACCCTGCTCACTTGCCAAAAACCCATACTAAGCCTGAGAAATCTGGGTCTCCTGCAGCTCTTGGATTGCTCTGATGCCTTGTCTCAGCTTCACCCGAGACTCCCTTGTCCTTTTTTTTTTTTTCTTTTGGTAGTATTTCTGCTACTGTTTCTTTCATAGCAGAGCTGTCATCAAATCAGCTGCCCATTCCTGTCTTATGATGCTGCCCTGAGACATCCCTTGTAGTACACAACCACAGCTAAACTGCTGGAGAGATCTGCTCATCCCCGGGCTGTGTTTTATCCGTCATGATCGGTCAAGTGAGGAACATTTCCTTCTTCCCCCATTTAGCCAAACTGGAAGGTGGCTGCAATACAAACTAGCTTGCTGTTGTCTGTTTCTGGTTTACGAGAAATAAATCAGGCTGTGGTGCCTTTTAAAAGCCCTGTGGCTTTTAAGCCTCTCAGAGTACTGCCTGAGTTGGGCAGTTCGCTCCAAGTTCACGTATTGAGACCGATTCCTTCAGCTCTGCCTCTCTCCCTCTGTAAAATGCAGGCTCACAGGTCTGGCAGCAGTCAGTAGCCTCCACTCTGGACACGTACCTTGTCATTGAAGACCTGGCCCCAGGCTGCCAGTATCAGTTTCGAGTGAGTGCCAGCAATCCCTGGGGGATCAGCTTGCCCAGCGACCCATCCGAATTCGTGAGGCTCCCAGAGTATGGTGAGTGGGCACGGTGAGGAGGGGCTGATGGACACAGATGTCCACCCTAATGGTCTGTGCTGGGATGGGTCCTCATAAAAACATTGATCCTGGAGCTGGCTGGAGTGCAAGGGAAAGCCTGGGAAATGCCTGGAGGTTCTAGAAAGGTTCTTCATGTCTTGTCCTTCAGCAGGGCTCAGAGCCTCCCTCTGTCACTGAAGCTGTTGCAGTTCCCTAGCAAATCTCTGCTTTCTATCCCAAGACCATCCCTCGTCTTTATCTTTGGGCAACAGGCTCTTTGTCCTGCCTGGTGTCCCCTCTGCCTTTCCAGCAATGCTGGCAGCAGCAGGGGCTTTTGCTGGGCAGCCCAGCTGGGGTCTGCAGCCAGCCTGCAAAACCCACCCCTCGAGCAAGGCAACCAGCATGGGAAGGCTGCAGCAGAGAGCCCCCCAGCACTGTGCTGCAGGGCCCCACAGCAGTGCTGTGAGCAGAGCCCACATCTCCCCATGTTTTAGCAGCTCCAGTGCATAACTGGGTCTGTGATCTGCATGGGTAGCCTGTGCTGGATGAAAGGAGAGCTCTTGCAGCAAAGCTGAACCTCCCAGTTACATACAGACATGTCCCAGACTGTCTGGGTGGCCCTTTTCAGCCCAAAATTGCAAGGACAAATTTGAATGCACCTTATCCATCCCTTTCTCTGGGGAGCTTTGGCTTTTAGTAGTCCAACACATTTTAGCCATGCCTGAGCAGTATGAAACTGGACTCCTACTGGTAATGTTTGCTGTTTAAAGTAATAGAGTCTCACATAATTTTAAAATATGCTGTTTGTTGTCCACAAGAAACTCTCTTTAACATTATGCTTTTTTTTTGAATCTTTGTTCTCTCAAAGACTCTGCTGCTGATGGTGCCACAATTTCATGGAAGGAAAACTTTGACCTTGCTTATGCAGAGCTGCATGAGATTGGGAGGTAATATTAACCCAGCTTATCACTGCACTAAAACATTGAAACAATGGCTTGAAGCTTTTTTCCCTTGGAGGTTTAGGTTGCTTTTCATAGTTATCTTGAAAACTGCTGTTTCTTTCAAAGTGAGTTGCATATTAATGATTAAAATACAGACAGGTTAAACTATGGACTAAATCATGTTTTTCAAGATCAGTTGGGATTTGTGGATTGCAACTTGGCAGATTTGTGAACATCCAAATCTCTGCCAGCCACTGGCAGCTCTCACAGGGTATCTCCTCTGTCATCTCTGATTTGATGTGACCTTTTGAAGTCATGACACTTTGCTGGTTCAGGATAAGCTTAACCTCAAAGAATGAGTTTGTGGAAGTACTTAAGCATGTGAATGACTAAAATCAGATGCCCGAGGGCTTTGCCGACCCTGGGGGTCGACTTGAACAGGACACTGAATAGTGCCCTGTCAGCCCTGAGTGCTCTGGGCAGGCAGCAGATAAGGGGCATGCAGACAATTCAGGTTAATGCACTAAGTTCTTCACCTCAAAGATCAGAAGCGAGTAATTCTGGGGCTAAAAGGACAGGAGTCCCTCTGGTTCCGTAGAAACCAAGCATATTGTTTAATTGAGTAGTTTTAATTTCAGGAGTGAAACTAGGCATTAGTCTGTATGAGTTTCTTAAATGCTTTCACACCAGATTTTTTTGTGGGTTGTTTTGGTTCGTTTGTTTAGTTTGGTTTGGATTTTTTTTTGGTTTTTTTGGAGGGGAAGTTGGTTTTTTTTTGTTTGGTTGGGTGGTTGGTGTTTTGTTTTTTTTTTTAACAGTGAGACAAAATGATAGCTCAGTGATTATTTAACAAGGCTTTTCTTTTAATTGTCTGATAAAGTCTGGGCTCTTTAGTAGAGCAAGTCCAGAAGGGAAACCCACAGGTAAAAAAAAAGAGAGAGCGAGAGAGAGAGGGAAAGATAGAACGTGTAAAATTGGCAGCAAATTGAACTCAGGGGAGATTGTTAGAGGATATCAGTGTGGCTGCACCAAGCAAAGTGACACCATTTGCTCTGTTTGCTAATCTCCAAAGATTCTCTACACCCAGGGTAAGAGGATGAGACTCTTTGTTGGAAGATTATGAGCAACTAGCTAAATCTGATTCCTTGTGAAATATTAATGAACTGAATCAAATAGCACTTTGCAAATCAGTCTGTTACTGCACTGAAAACCAGGTATCATTTATTCATGAGGCTCCTTCAGTATTCTGATTTTATTTTTTCAGGGGACGATTCTCCATAGTGAAGAAATGTGTTCACAAAGCTACACGAAAAGATGTTGCTGTAAAATTCATTAATAAAAAAATGAAAAAGAAAGAGCAGGCAGCACATGAAGCAGCTTTGTTACAGCATTTACAGCATCCTCAGTACATCACTATCCACGATACCTACGAGTCTGCTAGTTCTTACATCTTAGTTTTGGAACTGTAAGTACATGGAGCTTGAGTTCAAGTGTTTGAGTAGGAATCACAGACCTATTAAAGCTGAGGATAAAAATCACCCTGATATCGCCAGGGTGAAAATTTTGTCACTGTTTTCTTACTGATTGTGTTGTCAAATGGAATAGCCATTTTCTACTGAGCTTCCACTGTCTTTTCTTTACAGTAAATAAGATTCAGAGGTACAAATAAAACTGCTTTCCACTCTGGAAAAGTCTGGGTAATTGGATCAACAGTTTGTGTCATTGAACAGCATGAGATCTATTTGGGCCACTTTTTACTTTTGGGTAAAGGTGTTTCAGCTAGGTTGAAGCTTCCATTGTTCTAATACTTCTTGGTATAAAATTCAGTGTAGCAACTATGCTTGCCCTATAAGGAGAAACAGCAATGAAGATAAATGCTGCTTTGTTAGTTTATCCAACAAAGTATATTTGGGCTATTTGCTTGTTTATTTATACAGACAAATAAAACTAGGTGGAAAACTTTTATTGGGTTAGTGTTCCCATAGAATATATTACCAGCTGAAAATGTCAGTGAATTTTTTTTTCTGCATTATGCAACCAGCTCTATAAATAAATAGATGAATCCAAATAATTAGGGGGATTTGGTTTCAAAGGAATTGCCTCTATCTTTTGAATCCATTCTTAAGCAAATGAGTTTACTTTAAGGTTGTTAAATTTTCCAAGGAGAGGAGATAACAACTGAAGTTTAATCATTGTACCACTTGCATAGCCTGCAGTATCTTGAGATATCATTAAATACTCATCAGAGCTTGCATTTTAGTTTTCTCCACTTTTAAGTCATGAATTTTCCATTGCAACTTTGTTTTCAAATACTAGCTGTTCCTACAAATACCATGTGATCTTTTATGTGCTGGGTTTTATTTGTTTGTAGAATGGATGATGGTCGCCTCTTAGATTACCTAATGAACCATGATGAACTTATGGAGGAAAAAGTCGCTTTCTATATCAGAGACACAATGGAAGCCTTGCAGTATCTTCACAATTGCAGAGTGGCTCACTTAGACATAAAGGTAAGAAGAAAAGAGAATGATCCTGTTATCTAGTGGCCTGGTACAGAGTGTTCCCAGCTGCATAGATGGGAGGAGGTGCAGTCTGCATCCCAAAGAGATGATCACGAAATGGGCAAGCACTGTCTGTCAGACCTTTTTGACCAGAGAGAGGACTTACTGACCTGGAGCACAAAGTCCTTCTTTTCCTTCAGACAAGAGGTGCATTGTTTTCTTGATTCACTGATTTGTTCCAAACCAAATCTCTTTCTGGATTTGATGATGGGAGGTTGTCTGAGACAAGAGAGAGATGCCACTAGAATCAGAGTGAAAGGGAATTATAAGTCCACAGGGTATGGTTTGGGCTCACAGTAGCACCACCTTGGCTACCAGGCTTCCTGAGCAGAGCTGGCTTGTGCCCAGCTCCCAGCTCAGGGCAAGTGGGGAGAAGCATGTGGCTCTTTCATACCTGCAGCAGTGTCCTGGAGAGCCCAAAATGAGGAGAGGGCAGGCTGCAGGGGAGCAGGAGGTGGGGAAAGCAGCCCACTGCACTGTGCTGCAGAGCCTGAGAGGTGAACTGGGTGGGAAATACACCCAGGGAGAGGTTCAGAGGATGAACAGGCTGCATTGTGGAGAAGAAATTCAGGCAGTCTTTTCCATCATGCACAGTTAGATTAGCACAGCTCATACCTCCTTGTTGGTAGCACACATGGCAGGAGGCACAGTACTGTCCTGGATTTGGTATTGTACTGCTGTCCTCACCAACACCCCTGTTATCTTGGATGACAGAGAATTAGTGACTGAAGTTATGCTCATTTGTTTTGAGTTTTGTGATCTGCACCATTGATTCTGGTTGCCAAGGATACGAGATAATGTCTAATTTTTTGCAGATTTAAGTGGCAGTTCAAAGTGGAAAATGTGAGATGAATTTAACTTTCTTGTATAGTGGACAATCCAGCTCCACAGAGGTCTCTTCTTCAAATCTCCAAGCCCCAGGCTTGTCAGATGAAGTAACACTTTCATTCTTCTGCTCCCTACTACCACTAAGAAATATATATATATATATATATAAAAAAAAGAAGAAAAAAAAAAAGATTCCTTTAGTACAGTCTCTTATGTGAGCATTAGTCCCAAAAGGCTAAATTATCCTGGTTTCTTTGAGTAAGATTGAATGTATTTTCTGCTGTGTTTATAGGACCTGTCAGAAAACAGGTTTCACTTAGAAGTACGAAACTGCACTGAATTCTCTCTTTGATCATAAGATACTTCCCAGAAACAAAGTGAGACTCCAATTTTCTGTGACCTATTTGCAGTTCTCCTGAATAAGGGATGCTAAATGAAGTACCTTCTGTTGCTAGGTGGGAAGCAGGAGATGCAATGGTAGTGACAGCAGACCTAGCCACAGACTGTCTTGTCCCAGCATCCTGCTCCAGATGTTGGTTTTGTCAATGCAGACTGCACGGGAGAAGAGCAAGCAGAGAGATTTGAACAGCAGTGTAGGGAACTTTGCTTTATATAGAGAAGGCCCGTGGCAGCAGTAAAGCATGCATGGCACAGAGAAGTGAACCTAGTCTGAGATGTAAATTCAGAAATCACCTTGGAGCCAACAAAGGAAGCAAAACTAATCCTAAGTCCCCTGAGTGGAGTATATAGACAACACTCAGCACCTTCCACTGAGAGAAAGAGATCTTAAACACTGAAAGAGTTGGCAAAGCAGGGGGAAAATCAACTGGGCTGAAATATAATTGCACTCTGGCTTAGAAGGCATGAGTGTGTGCTGGTGTGGGTAAGGCAGCTCTGGCAGCTCCATTCATCTCAACTGACAGCAACAGGAATGGCACACACCAGAGTCCCTCCCAGAACACAGGGCAGAGGGAGCAAAGCTGAACATTCTCTTTATGAAGAACATTTCTGCTGCAGTTTATCCACATTTATATAGCCAGTTGTCATGTCAAACAATAGAGTCCAAATAAGCCAGTGAGATACACAAGTGTTGTCTCAAAATTGAAAAATCTGTCAGTGCTCTTAATCAATAAGGATTAGTTTGGGAAAATAAGCTTCTATTTAGGACAACATTCAAAGTGCCCCTGTGTTGCCCCAGTGCAAAATGAGAATGTTGTCATTGCAACTTCAGTATTGATTCAAATGGACAGTATTGTAAACAGCAGCTGAGCTGGTACCTTGTCATTCACTCTCCTGATCTGTAGCTCTTACATCTGATTAAATGCAAGATTTGACTGGCTATTAAACCTAAGTGAAATCAACCTTTTTTTTTTTTTT
Source organism: Phaethornis superciliosus (assembly GCA_023637945.1). Taxonomy (NCBI): domain Eukaryota; kingdom Metazoa; phylum Chordata; class Aves; order Apodiformes; family Trochilidae; genus Phaethornis; species Phaethornis superciliosus. Next base: position 28,952,991 of record JAJQWJ010000007.1, read on the forward strand.
TTTTTTTCAGCAAAAATATAATTGGGGCTTTGTTATTGTCTTTTCAACAGCCAGAAAATCTGCTCATTGATTTAAGAATCCCAGTACCTCGGGTCAAGATCATCGATTTGGAAGATGCAGTTCAGATCACAGGTCATTACCACATCCACCACCTCCTTGGAAACCCAGAGTTTGCAGCACCTGAAGTTATCCAAGGCCTTCCTGTCTCCCTGAGCACGGATATCTGGAGCATTGGAGTCCTCACCTACGTCATGTTAAGTGGTGTCTCTCCATTCCTGGATGAAAGCAAAGAGGAGACCTGCATCAACGTGTGCCGAGTAGATTTCAGCTTCCCACATGAGTACTTCTCTGACGTGAGCCACGCCGCCAGGGATTTCATCAACGTTATCCTCCAGGAAGACTTCAGGAGAAGGCCAACAGCAGCCACTTGTTTACAGCATCCGTGGCTGCAACCTCACAACGGCAGCTATTCCAAAATCCCCCTGGATACCTCCCGCTTGGCTTCCTTCATCGAGCGCCGCAGGCACCAGTATGATGTGCACCCCATCCCCAGCGTCAAGAGTTTCCTGATGAGCAGGATGAGCCCAGGCACGTAACATCCCCAGTCCTGGGGTCCAACATGGCTGGTCCTGAGGCACAGGCACAAAGTGGATCTGTCTGTACATAGTCCTGGACTCGGCGCTTGCATTTCACGTGGCTTCCCCAGCTCTGGGGCATAAATCATCTGGGAGGTGCCTGTACCTGCCCAGTTCCTCTGGACCAAAGCAAAGGCAGGTGATGGCAGTGGGTACCTGCTCCCTCCCCTTGGCAAGCTCTCCCTGGGACACATAATATTGTCCTGACCACCACCCAAAAAAGGACCCTGGGAAGCAAACACCAACTGGAAATGAGAACCAAAATTGCAGTTGCCTTAATCTTTGTGAGGCAGCCTTATAAGAAAACCTCTTGATCTTGCTGAACTGCTTTCAAAAGGTACAAGAGATGAAGGGTAGGATAGTGGAGGGCAGTGAGACTAGGCTGACCTTAGCATCTGGACTGAAGTCAGTAATTGCTGGAATCATTGCAAGCGTGCTCCAGGTTAACAGATGAATTTTACACATCCTGTATGAAATCTGCCACGATTTCAGTGCAGACTTTGCCTGCATAGGACATGCAAGCTCAGCCCCTTGTCACTGCTGGATAGGGTTCCGTGGTGGTGTGGCTTAGATACACTCTCGTTGCGTGGTAGAGCTCAGACCCAAATCCCCTGTTAATCCTTGGGCTTTCTGCTGTGCCAAGTCAAGACACAGTACCTTTCAGAGGTATGATGAAGGCAATGGGTGCATGGGAGCATATGTCTGGTTTTGACTAAGCACAATGGGACTACGATGGGGTCTTTTTTTAAAGCGTTTTATAAACATTGTACAGAAATCTTTTGCAAAACCTGTGCATTGAGAAAAGGCTGTGTCCAATTTTTGCAGTATCTGTAAACTAGATGATGATGATGACAATTTTTTCTATCACAGGTTTTCAGTATACATATATTGTATCATATATATATAAAATATATATATAAATATATATATAAAAGGATCCTGTTCCATTTCTAGCTTCAGAATTGCTTGGTCCAAAGGCCATCTAAGCCTTTCAGAGTGCAGTAGGAGTGGTGAGTTCATCCTTGTGCTTACAGTGTGAAAATCGTTTTCAGTGTTTAAAGTATGTAATTTGTTTCATTTACAAACTTGTAAATATCTCTCAGTCTCCATCAGCAACTCATCACCAAAGCATTTGGGAGGATATTTTTATGTCCAAAGCCTAATTTGTTATTAAAAAAAAAATACCTACAACGAAAACATTTCTCTCTTACAAGCCAAGCTGCATCATTGTATTGATGTTAGAGTGATGGAGCCAGCCTTAAGTATAACCAGCACAGGGAGCCTGCAGTGACAAATCAGGAGGTGGCAGTGACTGAGAGGGGAAACACCTCCCCGGATGGGGCTTCCTCACCCTGCTGCTGCTGCACCATAAAACTCTGCAGCAGTGTAAGCTGACGATCAGAATAAATTTTTTTCCACAGGCACAGGAGGACTTTCGGTGCTGTGTGCCACTGCTGTGCCTGCAGTGGGAAGTGTCAGGTGGTACCAAAGGTTTTCCTAAGGAAAAGGGCTTGATCTGTCTGTGTCCACTCAGTATAGACTTTCCTGTAAGGACAAGAGTCAAATTCCATCCACCACCTGAGTGTGAGCCTGCAATATTTCTGCAGGAGCTGCAGCCGTCCCTGCCAGCTGGCAGTGGAGACATTTTGCAAGCACTGTTAAACTCAGGGCTCTCCCAGCCCTTTTTTTCCCTCCACCTCCAAGCTCATTTTCCCAGCCGGCAGGAGCCCTGACCCTGCTCTTTGTGCTTGCTCTATCAGTACTCTGGAGTGGTCAATATTTTGCCAGTGGAAAAGAAAGAAGGCACAGAAAAAAATCCCACGCAAGTGTTCATCACCATGTGCGTGTGATACAAGAGCAGACCTTGAGTTTGGGGAGCTGCAGTCAGAAGGGTGAGCCCGGGTGCCTGAGCAGAGTCAGAAGCTGTGTAGGAGGCTGTGTGGGTAAAGGAGAGAGATCCAACACAGGGAAGAAGTTGTGGAAAGGCTTGAAAGAGACAGTGTTCGCGGAGATCTAAACCTTCTATCTCAGCTAGGACCTATCCCTGTTTCCCTCTGCAGTGCAGCAGCTAAATTTCCAAGCAGCTCAGCAGCACCTCTTAGACAAAGACCAGACTCTCATCCTGAGCCAGAGAGGGATGTGATTTCTTAGCAACTGTAAACTTCTGCAGGCAGCACTCCTCAAGGGCTGTCTTTAATTAGCATCAGCCTCAGGTACTTTCTCACTACAGGACTGTTTGTACTTCTTCCTATTTGTCAAAGCTGGCTCTCTGTGCTGTGACTGTGCTGCCATTAAAAAAATATTTATGGAAGTGTGGTTTTACAAAACCCACAGCTTTTATTAGGCCCGTGGGTACAGTTTAAGCCACAGTCTTTCTGCTTGGCACTAATACAAACAAATTCTCATGCATCACATGAAATCTGGAGTTATTTATCATTTTATTTTCCTACCTCCTACATTTGTAAGTCAAACTGCAACAGCGGACACTTTGGTTGCATGAGGGAAAGAAGCTGGATTGTTGAAGAGAATAGTTAAGACTTTCATTTCTATCAAATAATAGGAAAAAGCCCAAAAGGCTGAAAGAGGACATATGTTTATGTACTGGCCCTCGGATTCGAAGAGGAGATTTCTCTTCAAGGTAAAGGGGGAGGTTCTGGAGACTTTAAATGGTATGAGGTTGCTTTCCCTCATATTTTTGCTCTTTCAGTATTCATGTTAGACAGCTCCTCTTCCTGGGCACTGCTCCTCTTACAGCACATTCAGGAAAACTGGAACCTGTTAGTGCTTCCTGATAGCCCAGGATTATTAACCATGCTTGCATTTTGTCTCAAAAATGTCTTTGGCCTGAATAATACAAGTTAAGAAGAAATGCTGCCAAATGATAAATACAGAGGAAGTGCCCTCTCAAGGTCTTTTTTAGCCAACCTGTGGTCTCCCTGCAGATCCAACAGGTCCTGTACCTCTGTTATAAACTGTAACTATTGTCATGAGTGAGCCCACTGAGTGAGAAGCACTACAGCCAACCCCTCTGCACCACTGCCAAACCCCTTTGCAGCACGCTGCAACTACTGGATTGTGGAGCTTTTTTTGGTTGGTTTCTTTTTGGTTGGTTGGGTTGGGTTTGGGGTTGTTTTGTTTTTTGTGTTTGGTTTTTTTTTTTGTGTGTGTGTGTGTGTGTGCAGGGAAATACTGACTGTTACAAACATGAGGAAACAGTTTCTCATAAAGCTGTTAGGCATTTACAAAGCTCTCTTAGGCCTTTACAGAGCTCCCCTGAGAGCAGCTGACTCCAAGGGGAACCTTTTCACCCCGCAGCTTTACCACTCAGGGTATATTCCCAAGCCGGCAGAGCCAAGGCGTGATGGTAGCTGCATCCTCCGGGTTCCGCAGCAGCAGGATAGCGCCGCAGTAACACAAGGAACAGAGCAGCTCAGGATGGGTGCAGAGTGGCCCTGGACACACAGCCACTGCCTTCAGGTGTCCTCACGGTGCTCTTCCCCTGCCCTGACGTGGATGGGAGTCCATTTGCTCACAGCTTCTCCAACGCTGGGCCGGGCAGCAGATGTTCACAGGAGGGGAGGCAGTGAAACACAGCCCCAAGGGCATGGTGACATGCGGGGCTCATTATTTAAGGCAGCCACATTTAATGGACGTGCGTGGCAATGAGAACATAACTCTCACCTCAGCTCTGCTTGGAGCAGCCACGCCACTGAACGGGAAATCCGGGTGCCCTCAGCTCCCACTGGTGCCCAAAGGACTTGCTGCCCTCTGGGAGATCCCCGTCTCCACCAAGCTGCCAAGCCCCCGAGACACATTGCTCCAGGGATGACACACTACAGAGGTAGGATTCTTCTCTGCCACAGGGCTGGGATTTGTTTTCCAGCTCATTATTTTCCATCCCATCAGAAAATGGTGCTTTCCCAAGGAAATAAAATAAGAATCCCATTTTACTAGGCTGACTGCACACTGCCATCAAGCGATGAATTCTCGTTCTGGGATCTGTGTAGTGGTGAGTGTTACCATAGCATCAGGATGCTGAATATTTGCTGTAACTGTAGTCTGTATTATGGAGCTAGTGAAAACCCAACATCTTCTCTACGCAAGCCATATCTCACCTTCATGTCCAACTTCTGATGCTGGTGCTTTTACTTCTCTTTCTACTGAACTGTTCGGCATTGCTCTGCCACTGAGGTCAATTTGCTGATAACTTCTGGAAGGCAAATGCAATAGAAAGGTCAAAAAAAAAAAAAATCTCAGACTTATCCATTGAGATGAGACCAAACAGTTTGAATATATTGATACATATTGATGTTTTTCAATCTTTGCAACGTCAACCGAAAGAGGAAAAAAGAAACAGTATTGCTAACAGCTCAGCATTTTCAAGGTGCAAAGTAATTCCACAGCCTTAATTATTTCAGTGTATTGCTGGTCTGCCTTAAATGTATCTTCAGTTTTATTGCAGATTTCATTTTTTGTATGCATACAATGTTGTTTTGTAAAGGTAAGTTTGTAAATAGTTCCTTTGTAAGTCTAATCACTCATGTGTACCCTTGTGAGGTGATTACTTGCTGTCCCATGTTGTTATTACTGTACTGCGGCATATATGATCATCTACGGATGTAGCTTCAAACTGTACATCTTCTGTCCTTGCATTCCTATAAATATACTAATGACAGTTTCTGGGCTTTTTTGAGTAAATACGATTGTTCAGACAAAACCTGGTCAGTTTTATTTCACACATATGGGAACGTGTCCGAGGCCTGGGAGACTCAGGATGATCAGCCCATCAGTTTTCCAGAGATGCTGACAGGAGCAAGGGACTGTCTCTCTCCACCCAACTCTCACCCTCACCTACGACAGCCCCCAAACCAAGCAGCCCTTCGGGAGCCACCCCCAGGAGCCGAAGCACAAAGTCTCTGCTCAGAGCAAACCCATCCAGCTCTCTGTTGGCCACAACAACCCCATGGGGAGCTCCAGGCTGGGCACAGAGTGGCTGAGAGCAGCCAGGCAGAGAGGGACCTGGGAGTCTGGATTGACAGGAAGCTGAACAGGAGCCAGCAGTGTGCCCAGGTGGCCAAGAAGGCCAATGGCATCCTGGCCTGGATCAGGAACAGCGTGGCCAGCAGGTCCAGGGAAGGGATTCTGCCCCTGTACTCAGCCCTGGTGAGGCCACAGCTCGAGTCCTGTGTCCAGTTCTGGGCCCCTCAGTTCAGGAAGGAGATTGAGGTCCTGGAGCAGGTCCAAAGGAGGGCAACCAGGCTGGTGAAGGGATCCAGCACAAGTCCTGTGAGGAGAGGCTGAGGGAGCTGGGGGTGTTCAGCCTGGAGAAGAGGAGGCTCAGGGGAGACCTCATCGCTCTCTACAACTCCCTGAAAGGAGGCTGGAGCCAGGGGGGGGTTGGGCTCTTTTCCCAGGCAACTTTCAACAAGACAAGAGGGCATGGTTTTAAGTTGTGCCAGGGGAAGTTTAGGTTGGATATTAGAAAGAATTTCTTTACAGAGAGGGTGATCAGGCATTGGAATGGGTTGCCCAGGGAAGCAGTGGATTCTCCGTCCCTGGAGATATTTAAAAAGAGACTGGATGTGGCACTCAGTGCCATGGCCCCTCAGTTCAAGAAGGACAGGGAAGTGCTTGACAGAGTCCAGCGCAGAGCTACTAAGATGATTAAGGGAGTGGAACATCTCCCTTATGAGGAAAGGCTGAGGGAGCTGGGTCTCTTTAGTTTGGAGAAAAGGAGACTGAGGGGTGACCTCATCAATGTTTTCAAATATTTAAGGAGTGAGTGCCAGGGAGATGGAGTTAGGCTTTTCTCAGTGGTGACAAGGGATAATGGGTGTAAATTGAAGCATAGGAGGTTCAAGTTGAATATTAGAAAAAATTTTTTTACTGTAAGGGTGACAGAGCCCTGGAACAGGCTGCCCAGGGGGCTTGTGGAGTCTCCTTCACTGGAGACATTCAAAACCCACCTGGACACGTTCCTGGGCGATGTACTCTAGGTGGCCCTGCTCTGGCAGGGGGGGTTGGACTAGATGATCTTTCGAGGTCCCTTCCAACCCCTAGGATTCTATGATTCTATGGGCTGGGAACCACAGCGGGAGTGGTCAAGGGTTGGACTTAATGATCCCTGAGGTCCCTTCCAACCCAGCCCATTCTATGATTCTCTCCCGGGTTCCCGTTGCCCTGTGCTGCCCGAGGAAGGGGAAGGACTGGGGGGGGGCAGAGCCTCCCAGGCCGCCCCCCAACACCGTGCCCCACACCTCCCTGCAGAGGGCTCCTGTGTGCTGAGGGGCCCGACCTCGGGGGCTGGGCCTTCCGCCGGGGGAAGGGGTGATCGGGGGGGTGGGGAAGCTGGGAACGGGACCGGGTGGAAGCCGAACCGGGTCACCCGAACCCCAAGGGCTCTCCTTCCCCTCCGCATGCGCGCAGCGCTGCCCTCCCCGCCTCCCTGACGTCATCGGGCGGCGCGCGGCGGGCGGCATGGCGGCGGGCGGGCGCGTGGCGGCGGCGCTGCAGGAGGCGGGAGCGCTGCGCTTCGGAGACTTCGTGCTGAAGAGCGGCAGCTCCTCCCCCGTCTATATCGACCTCCGCGGCCTCGTCTCGCATCCCCGCCTCCTCCGACAGGTGCGGGGGCAAGCCCGGAGGGGTTGGGGAGGGGAGGGGGTTGTCCCCGGGCCGCCACTGAGGCTGAGAGGACTCAGGCTGCCCGGCAGCGCCCGCCTCTGCCTCCCGGTGCTCCTGTGCCCGCACCCGGGAGATCTCGGGGCTTCTGTGGAGGGGAAGGGGTGTCTGGTAGTTAAAGGAGATAAGGAGGCGGGGGTGAGCTGCCCGGGCCTCTCCAAAGAGCCCCTTCCCGGGGATGGGGTCGCGGTCTGCCGGGCAGGATCCCCAGCGGCTGCCATCGTGTGAAGGAGAGAGGTGTTGGTGTGTCTGCATTGCTTCCTTTGGTAATACCTGTGTTGGGTCACAGAATCATAGAATTAGCCGGGTTGGAAGGGACCTCAGGGATCATCAAGTCCAACCCTTGATTGACTACCACTGCGGTTCCCAGCCCATGGCACTGAGTGCCACATCCAGGCTCTTTTTAAATATCTCCAGGGATGGAGAATCCACCACTTCCCTGGGCAGCCCATTCCGATGCCTGATCACCCTCTCCGTGAAGAAATTCTTTCTAATATCCAACCCAAACTTCCCCTGGCACAACTTAAGTCCATGCCCTCTTGTCTTGTTGAAAGTTGCCTGGGAAAAGAGCCCAACCCCCCCTGGCTCCAGCCTCCTTTCAGGGAGTTGTAGAGAGCGATGAGGTCTCCCCTGAGCCTCCTCTTCTCCAGGCTGAACACCCCCAGCTCCCTCAGCCTCTCCTCACAGGACTTGTGCTGGATCCCTTCACCAGCCTGGTTGCCCTCCTTTGGACCTGCTCCAGGACCTCAATCTCCTTCCTGAACTGAGGGGCCCAGAACTGGACACAGGACTCGAGCTGTGGCCTCACCAGGGCTGAGTACAGGGGCAGAATCACTTCCCTGGACCTGCTGGCCACGCTGTTCCTGATCCAGGCCAGGATGCCATTGGCCTTCTTGGCCACCTGGGCACACTGCTGGCTCCTGTTCAGCTTCCTGTCAATCCAGACTCCCAGGTCCCTCTCTGCCTGGCTGCTCTCAGCCACTCTGTGCCCAGCCTGGAGCTCCCCATGGGGTTGTTGTGGCCAAAGTGCAGGACACGGCACTTGGCCATGTTGAACCTCATCCCGTTGGAATCATGATCCCTCCGGCCCAACTCGGTAACAAGCACCACGTTTTCCCTTCCAGGTCGCAGATCTTCTCTTTCAAACAGCCAAAGGTGCTGGGCTCCAATATGACTGCGTGTGTGGGGTTCCTTACACAGCTCTGCCCCTGGCTACAGTCATCTGCACGGAACATCAGGTTCCCATGCTCATACGGAGGAAGGAAGCAAAAGATTATGGTAAAACCTTCATGTGGAGAATTCCTCTCTACTTGTTGCCTTGTTTGTGGAAATTATATGTTTGTGTTTCTGCTGTAATTCACAGTGTTTCCGTCCAGTTTAATGCTAATGCTTCAGTTAAAAAAGCAGCCCCTCTCCTCTCTAAAATAGACCTCCCACAACATCCCAGCCTGGCCAGGCTTTCCCAGCTCTTTGCTGATTAGGCTGCAGCTTGAATCCTACTGGCTTAGAGTAGGATTGGAGACTCTTGAGTGGAAGATGTGTTTTTCTTTGCTTCAGCAGTGCCTTTTTTCCTTAACACCATTACTGCAGTTCAGGGTGATTTCCCTCTTCCAGAAACTCAGATTTATATAACTTGGCCTGCCTGATGTGCTGAGACAAGTGCCACATTTCACCCCCAAACAGGTTTTTTTTTTTGCCTATCAGCTCCAGGAGGAACCTTTCTACTGTCATTTTGATTTACATCTCAAACAGCTTTTTCTTTCCTATCCTGTAGTTAGTGGGTGTGATGGACCAGGTAAGAAGCTATCCATTTTCTACCCCATTAATTTTTTATTTGACTTTGAGAGAGGAAGGGGGAGAGAAGACTGAAGCATTAACCTGTAGCAACTGGCTTTCTACATGTGTTAAGAGCTGTACAGTATTCAACATTGTACCTTCCAACAATATTCAATTAGAAAGGAGGGCTGTCACAGCTAAACATTACTCATGTTTTAGTGTGCCAGGCTTGAAAACACTTGCTGTTCCTTCTCCTGAAGACAAGTCAGTTGTGATGGTGATTCCCAGTGTCCCATGGGTTGCAAAGCTTAGGTAGGGGTGTTCTCTGTGCTTTCATGGTCTAAACACTGCTGCCTGATTTTCACACCAGCTGCTTGCTGGGAAAGCCTTGCATCCTTTGTTGTTGAGCCCCGGGGGGCCTTTCATGGACACGTGCCTGTTGTTAGTAAAGGCATTTAGGGCTTTACTCCTTCTAATTGTTCTAACAGGAGCATTAAGCACAGAATACTGCCTGTGGGAAATAGGAAGTATGCCCTAGAGTACCAGAAACTTTGCTGCTTTAAAGATATTTTTAAATAACTGGAGGAAATAGTTCTGTAATTCTGATCATTCCATTCAGGGCTGTAATAAACTTCTGCGGTCATCTTACCCAGAGATTTAACTGTGCTGTTGACACTGTGTCAGCTTTGTTAATGGAGTATGACTTCTGGAAACACAAAGAAGTACTCTATTAACTTGGAGAAACAACTGTCTTTACAAATTGAATTACAAATCGGTGACTGAGCTTTGATAAAAACTGCAAAAGCTGAACTGAACAAATCACCTTTCCATGCTGACAGTGAAGGTGAACTTCTATTCTGCTGAAGTCCAGTTCCACTGGACTTCAACATACACTGCAGCTGTGCTTTTTTGTGGAACAAATACAATCTCTACATTAGCATTGCAAGTTAAAAGTTTTGATACTTTCACTTTTTTTGTGGGGGTCTGTTAAACTTTCTTCTTTCAGTGGAGTGTTTGCCTTTTATTTTTCAGGTACTAAGCGGCTGGTAGAAGGGACCATTAATCCAGGAGAAACATGTTTGATCATTGAAGATGTGGTAACAAGTGGATCTAGTGTACTGGAGACTGCTGAAGTTCTTCAGAAAGAAGGATTAAAAGTCACGGATGCCATAGTGCTGTTGGACAGGGAGCAGGGTGGGAAGGCCAGGTTAGAGGAACATGGAATTCGCCTGCACTCTGTGTGCACGTTGTCTGGGGTGCTGGAGGTTCTCCAGCAGCAAGGGAAAGTGGCCATTGAGATGGTTGAAAAGGTGAAGAAATTTATTCAGGGAAATGTTTTTGAGCCAGTGGCTCAGAATGGTCCCGTTCCCGTGAAGAGACTCTGTAAGGAGCTGAGCTTCAGTGCTCGTGCCAAGCTGCCAGGGGTGCATCCCACTGCAGCCAGGCTTCTTGCCCTCATGGAGAAGAAACAGAGTAACTTGTGCCTTTCTGCAGATGTCACCAGCTCTGAAGAGCTGCTGCAGTTAGCTGACATCCTGGGCCCCAGCATTTGTATCCTCAAGACTCATGTAGACATCCTGAATGATTTTACCCAGGAGGTAGTGAAGGAGTTGAGAACTCTTGCAGATCGACATGAATTCTTGATTTTTGAAGACAGGAAATTTGCAGACATTGGAAACACAGTGAAACAGCAGTATGAAGGTGATTATCATCAACCTCGATTCACTGTAACTTTGCTGCTTGTGTGTGTAACTGCAGCTCTGGCACAGGTTGCCAGGCGAGATTATAGGATCTCCAGCCCTGGAGAAGACTCAAAGGGATGAGGTGCTGAGCAACCTGATCTGGCTTTGAAGTTAACCCTGCTGACAGGGCATGACCTCCAGAGGTCCCTTCCAGCCTAGACCTTTTTGTGAACCTATGGGTGCTCAGTAAGTACTCATGAGGACTTGTTTGCCATGAGAAAATGCAGCACAGCTTCTTAAGGCAACCTGCTGCTGTACACTTGTATGTGTGTTGCAACTTGCATTCCATGCTGCATCTGCAGCTGTAGAATATTGTTTTCCTGATATATATGTCCTGTATGATCTGCATGCTGTATTAAAAAGTTACACCTGTGACAGTAGATTTTTAGGTTGCCATAAATGTCTCTGTGAATGCTGAAGGCATCATGCTAACAAGTGTTAGAGAAAAGTAAGACCAAAGGATTATGCTTTGTGGTTAGGCTGTTAGCAGGACTGACTTATGAGACCAAGCTTGTAGCTGTCAAGCTCCAGCAGTAAAACTGTTCTTTAAAACATGAGTGATTTAGTGTGCAGCTTATTTTGTTTAACTTGTGTTTCCTGTTTAATACATTTCTAATAACATTTTGCCTATGTCTTCCTCTCCATATTCTCAGGTGGTGTGTTCAAAATTGCATCCTGGTCAGACATCATTAATGCCCATGTGGTTCCAGGCTCTGGAGTGGTGAAAGGTCTGAAGGAAGTTGGTCTTCCTCTCCAGCGTGGCTGTCTCCTGATTGCTGAGATGAGTTCCCAAGGGTCACTTGCAACGGGTGAATACACAAAAGCTGCAGTAAGTCTTGTGTGGGGTTAAAAGCTTGTAAGGTGTTGTGACAGAGAGGTTTTGTGTGCTTCTAATATTTGTACTTACAAAAGTCTCTCCAGCTGTATTAGTTTTTTCCTGTGGACTCTTGTAATCTGACATTGTGGTGTTTAAAGGTTGCAGCGGTAGGCTCGTGGTGTATGATGGTCAGAGTTCACCTTGTGGATTCTTGTAAACATGCCAAATTTGCTGTTGCCCCCCCTTCTTCCCCCCTATGCATTAAATGTCTAATTAGTTTAAATTTATTCATTGCATTTTTTATAGCACAGAAAGAAATATAACATTTTGTAAAGAAAAAAACCCAAACAGGTGTTTCATAGCCCTGTCTTGTGAAGCTTCACATGTCGAAAGGTGGATGAGAACTAGAGTGCTAGTCAAGCTTAATTTTGGATGTATCACTTGTAAATATTTACTGATCTTTTTCAGGTACAGATGGCTGAAGACAACCCGGATTTTGTTTTTGGGTTCATATCTGGATCTAGAGTTAGTAATAAACCGGAATTTCTTCACTTAACTCCAGGGGTGCAGCTGCAAACTGGAGGTAACTTTTTCTGATCTAGTCTTCTGTGAAAAAGGGACTTCTGAAGAGGGTTGGGTTGCTGATTCTCTGGTGGGAGGAGTCTGTTTGCCATTGTGGGCTGCTTCCTATATATATGGGTACACTCATCCTTTTCCAGGGAGCTCTGAAAGGCAGCCAGCATGCTACACATCTTGATTCATATGTACCATAAAGCCCTTAAAACATGTGACATGTCTTTAAATAGGTGTTAAGTTAGGTGTAACTACTTAGAAGGAGTAGAAAAAATTGTTTACAAACACAGAAGTCTAACTGTAGCACTGTGGGTACTGATGGAGATGCAGTATCAATGAGTTGGAAGTCTTGTGCTGACTAAACAGATTGTCACTGAACCAGGTGCAGCAGTTGAGTTTCTTCACAATACTTAATTTTTATGAAACCCAGAGTGAAATAAGAAACTTTTACCTGAATCTTCGAGTGTTTTGACTGTTCTAAAAGGCCTAAATCTTACTGCATTAATCCCCATCAGTAACTTCTTTGGTAACTCTTTGATCTATTGTGATTTATAAATAATGAAAAAGAGGGTGCTGTCTATAGAATTTGATCTGTGTAATAGGAGGTTCATTAGTTGGAGAGGGCGACAGCTGGAACAACATACCTGTTCTCTTGTACCAACTAAAAAATGGTGTCTCTGTTTCAGGTGATAGCCTTGGACAGAAGTACCTAAGCCCTGAGGAAGTTATTAGCAAAAAAGGTTCAGATATCATTATTGTGGGACGTGGCATTTTGTCAGCTTCAGATCGTCTTCAAGAAGCAGAGAAGTACAGGAAGGCAGCTTGGGAGAGCTATGTAAGCAGGCTTGGTGTTCATGCAGGAGACTGAAAGCAGGCCACTTTCCTAGTCAGGAAGCAAAGCTGGTGGAGCTGCACTTCTTGTGAGGCTTCCTGGTAAATACATGAACACTTCACCCAGTAGAAAACTGCCTTTCTGGAGAAAACTCTTGTTTTATTATTTGAATGTATGAAAGCAAAACTTCATGTCCAGTTTTTGCCTTAGTAGTTTTTACACCACTGAGAAACAGTGCATGGGTAATTGGGTGGCTTGTTGTTGCCTTTGTTTCTTTTCCTCACTCACAAATTCCTTCTGGCTGAGGAAACTATTTTTACTGTTCAGTAAATTTCATCTGCAGACCCAACCTGCTGCCCTGTTTATAGGGTTACTCAGCTCTGCTGTTTTGAAGGTCCAAGTATGGATCTAGGTCTGGGTCTTTGTCCCACACTGTGAAATTGAATAACACAGTGTTTAATAAATACATTCTTGCAACTGTTTCCCTTTCATTGGATCTGTGAGTATTCCATCTATGGCAGTGTGAAATACTGTTTTCAGAACCCATTACAAAAAGTCATTCCATTTGTTACTGCAGGAACTGCTCATGATTCTGTTTACAGGAGCTATAAAGAATTTGTCAGAGCAGCTTGTTGTGTGCTTAATTACAATGGAGCTGTTGATTCCTCTAATGAGAAACAAAAAGGTGCTTTGTTTATTGACTCTTCTTGTTACAATAGCTGGAATACTTTCTGGAATTTCCATTCTTCATGATGAATACAGAGTAGAAATACCTTTTATGACTGGTTTTTATAAGAAAGGATGGAATAATCTTGAATACATCTTGTATGTGTGGTGGAAATGGGTCTTCTTATGGCCTTAGAAATTGGCTACTATGGAGAGAATATTAAAATTTACTTAGCATTTGTATTTTGTTTTCCTTGGGTCTATCATTTGGTTCACAAGTTAGATGATGTCTCATACAAAATCTGAAGAACCACGACCAGGAAAAGTGAAAGGTCTTCACTATTCATACCTGGATCTTGACGAGTGTGTTGTCTTGTGTGGCTGCCCTGCAACAGTCTGAATCGTGTTCTAGTCCAACGTGAATGGTGGAGCTGGGATTTATTTACTATCTCATCTTAACTGTCCCATGGCTGTAGCAGACAAAAGACATTCTCACTTCAGCTGTTTTGCAGAACATTACGTTTTCCACCAGAGGGAGCTGAGACTCTATTTTTCAGGGTAGTCGACGCCCTAACTCTTAAGCCGCTCAGTTTCTATCAACGGCACCAACTCGAGATGTGCTTAGGATGAAAATCTGTCTGGTTTTCAGCAAGTCACAATCTTCCTGATGCCTTCTTGAAAGAGCAGTTTACCAGCCAGCTGCTGCAGGCTGGAGTTCTGCTCTGTGTGGTGCTGTTGGGTCACTATCATACAGTGCCAGCAGAATTTTGTGGGTTCTGTAGTTTCCACTAAGAGTGCCAAATAGTGTTGAGCAAGTGGCTGACGTCTGCATGGCTGAATCCCTTAGTGAGGTCTTTTAATTTATTAGGTTTCTAGCTGAAAAAAATAGAAATTGGATTTAGAGAGGTGGATGTGATCTCATATCCAGTCACTTTTAGAGGATGTTAGCAATTCGTTTTCTTTACAAAACAAGTTCTGAGGAACAGATTGATTGTAAAACTTCATTTCATAGCCCATTGTTGTGGACTTGGTAAATTATCCAGAAAGATCTGGCTCTTCATTTGACACCAGTGTCCCAAACGTTTCAATTAGTAAAACAAAAACATGTTACCTCCTACATGCATTCTTCTGTCAGAATGATTATAATAAACAAGTGTGTGCACTTTGAGGCACCTGAAAGTGATTAAAAATCCATTTCAAATTAAGAACAAATGTTAATTTCCTTCCTTGTCTTCGCTGCTCACATTCATCTCACAGTTCCTGCTGTTGGTCTTGACTGTTCCTAACATGGGAACTAGGTCACAATTTACAAAACTCATTTGCATCATAATATATGAATCTGAAAGTCTTACTGTTCAGTCTCTGATCTGATTGAGTCTGAGGTAGAGGCATATTTATATTTCTGGGTAACCACATGATTTATATTATCTGGCAAGGAGGCATTCAGACAAAAATGTAATCCTTAATCTAGGCTGAAGTATGGTTTATAGCAGAATGAAAGGTTATCACCTTTTTTCATATTAAGACTGACCAAGCACTGTCAGTGTTTGCAGCAGGATAAGGACTGACTTGCTGCTATTTCTGAAATAGAGGGGGCTGCATGTGGGACCAGGACAAGTTGGAACCATTAAGGAATTGTTATGTAGCTATTGAGAGTTGTGTGTAAAGTTCACTTTATCTCCCCGAGGTTGTGGGTAGCTCTTGAGCACGAGGAGTGCTGTGTCAAGTACAGTGCTTTATTTGGATTTAAAATTCTTGCTAGATCTTGATAGACGCAGCACCAAATTAAAACCAGCTGAGTTAATTTTTTTTTGTCCTGAGAAGTATGATTTGTATGTCACAATATCAGCATTGCTTTATTAACCAAAACCTGACAGGTTATATCATAGTTTCCACAGCCTATTCTATGAAACTTTCCCTAAGACTTAATCCCAGAAAACTAACTGCATCACTTCCCTTTAAATTTCCTTGGGAAGCCTGTTGCTGTGGATTTTTTTAGCAAGCGACACAAACATTACATGTAGGGAACAGGACCAAAGGAATGTGGAGCAGCCAGAGGAAGTTTGTTTGCAGATCTGAGTTTTGGAGGTCACTGTCTCAGTGAAATGGTTTGATTTGGAAGGCGGGTGATGGGGGCTGTCGGCTGGGCAGGCTGAGTGATTCATTTGTTTGTAATCACTCTGGTGGTTCTTGGTCAGTCTGCCCCGCGGTGACACACACAGCTTCGTGTCTGAACACTGCAGCAAATGAAACCTCAGCCTGGTGCCTGCTCCAGTTTCAGGTTTTCCTCTGAGTCTCCTGGCAGGCTCTTGCAGGCTGGGAGCGGTGACCCTGCCCGTCTGGGTTGACTTTGTCCTCAGGCTTGGTTCTCTGTTTCTGCATGACCCGTGTCCTCCTCTGAACTTTCTCTCACAAACTGGGAATCAGTCTGGGAAAGTGCAGGGTTGTAGGTGGATGCTGGCTGGTACAGGGAACAGGAGGAAGCCTGAGCAAGGCTGTAACTGCACAGTCCTTGTTTATAGCATGGTCTCCTGAGCAGAAGTGTGGTGGCATGCCATAGGTTGTGTTTAGCCCAAATAGGTATTACAGGAGGAGAAGCTACACTACTGCAGTCACTTTTGATCTCTTCTTGAGCAACTGATAGTAGCTCTACAAAAGATACTTTCAGAAGAGGTGATATTCTGCAGTGATGCTTACAGATTATGATTTC
The DNA here is from genome assembly GCA_023637945.1 of Phaethornis superciliosus. Taxonomy (NCBI): domain Eukaryota; kingdom Metazoa; phylum Chordata; class Aves; order Apodiformes; family Trochilidae; genus Phaethornis; species Phaethornis superciliosus. The sequence goes on from JAJQWJ010000007.1 coordinate 28,969,420, forward strand.
TGCTTTGTTGAGAAGTATCATTTTAGGCTGATGGTGGGAGCAACTGTGTATTTCATTGGGCTCTTGGGTGCCAGACTCCCAGACCCAGAACTTTGTAATTGGTTGTGATAAAATAGCTGCTGTGGGACCTACTGCTTTTCTGTTAGAGGCAGCATCCAGGCTGTTAAAGGCCTTTTGCTCATGTATGGCAGTGCTGTATTAGCCCTGAAGCCTCACAAGGTGTAATTGCTCTCAGACAGGAATTATGGCAATGGGTATTATTCAGAAAACTCATTCACTATATAACTAAACCATACGGCCTCTCCATGAGCGGGGTTAGATAGTAGACTGTTGTAAATTAAATACAGATACTGGACCCTTACGTGCTGCTGTGCCCGCTGTTAAAAATCTTATTTTTCCTGCAGAGCAAACAGCCTAGCCTGGGATGGCTGCTTTGACTGTGAAAGATACATTTTCCATGGTCCCATTGCAACCTGAGAATTGAGATTCACTTTTACCTGGGGCAGAAGAGAGTTTACTTTCAGCTGATTACTCCAGAGGTTCAAACACAGCCCTGTGTTGTCACACCAGGCTACAGCCAGGGAGTCAGCTCTAGTGCCACAGGAGCCAGGGCTGACTATGTCAGTGTCAAGGTTTGACATTTAACTTCCAACACAACCCTTGCCCTGAAGGTAATCAGGCCAGAGTGTCTAAGCCCACAGGTAAAAATCAACCTAAGCTCAAATTTGTACATGTGCTGTTTCCAACCCTGGGTGTCACTGAATTCGAATGAGCAGTTGTATTAATTACAAGTATTAATGCTACAGTTGAAATGACCCAAAATGCTGTAGGAAGAACCTAAGGTAGACATTAAATAGCTTTCACAATTGGCTGCTGTCACAGGTGAATGAATTATTATGAGAAGTCATTGTTGTGGGGTTAATTAAGAAGGTTTTATTAATGATTAAATGATGATCAAGTGGTAATTGATGATTGAATGAAAAATCAAAAGCTAAGCAAATGATTGAGCAATAATTGATAATTAAACAGTGAGTTAACAATGATCTGACAAAGATCTAAAAGATTAGTTAAACAATAGTTTAGATGGTGATAGACAATGATTTGGAGAGTGGTAAAACACTTTACCAGTTATACCTCTAATAATTAAGCTGTAGCTGGATGTCTGTCACTAGCATACACTATACTTTTAGGACTAATGTGAAATGATCCTGGGGTTGCAGTGGCATCCGGATTCCAGCTTGGCCAGACAAGAGCTGACATTTTTCCATCACATGTGACCCATTGATGCCTTCTGCTGTAGTTTTCATTCAGGAATGCTAGCTGTGGTCAGGCTGCCTGTATTTACAGACACAAATAAACTGCTGCTGACTGTAATACACTATTCCCATGACTGCTTGGTACTAACCTTGCAAGGATGAAGACAGACAGATCTGCTTACACAGTAAAGTAAAGCAGAGTCTTCCTGCTCTTAGCATCATTTCCTTTTTTTTTTTAATAGATGTTACCTTGTGAAGAAGCTAAATTTGGGAAGGCAGAACATGCAAAAATTAGAAACAGGAAATTGTTTCTTGTTTCTTCTATTTATTTGATGTGTCAGTGATATTTCTGATAGCAGAAGTGACATGAAGAAAACTTGACCCAGAGGCTGAAGCCCTTCCCAAGCACAGCTGATGTTGTCCCCGTGGGACAGACACCCATGGTTCTGCTCTGTGCCACCCGTCCCAGTGCTATGGGCAGCCAAGTGCTCTTTGCTGACAGCAGCCAGACCTATTTCCTTTTTTTACCTATATTTTCTTGGGTGCCTGGTCTGTGGCACCCTTCACTCCCCTACTCACTCTTCACCCATGCCTGTTTGCTCAAGGGCTGAGTGTGCCCTTGCAGGGAAAGAAGAGGACTTGTAGCCCTGTTCCCAGGCCCTTGTTCACCTCCTTTGCACTCTCCCTACCCAAACCACCCCTTAGAGATGAATCAAATTTTATCTCCCCTTGACTGCCCTGACTGTCCAGGCTCTCAGCTCTAACCCAGAGTGCTGGGAAATGCCAAAGTGTGAAGGTAAGTTGCAAAGGAAAGGGGGGGCAATGCCTGTGCCTTTCCTTTCAGGGTGCAAAGGAAGAAAACAAGGGGGTTGGTTTAGTTTGTAAACTGCTTTGTCCCTTGCAAGTTAACAGCAGCAGAGGTGTATTCAGGGTGTTTGCTGCTTTGGGTGGCAAAGCTGGTTTAAAATGTTGTTGCCCTTTGTTTCACTCCACTTACCTTCCGGCTCCATGCCTGGAAAGACTTGTGTGAGACAGTCACAAGAATAAAGATAAAACTTGCTCTGTCTACTTGTGATAATTATATTTTGACTCTTTTCTATTTTTCTTGTGTGATGATAGTGATGAAAATCTATCTTGCTAGCATGGCACTAAGCAGTGGGATGATGATGAAACACCCAATTTGCCCCATGGATTCCCTTTCCCAGGCAGCAGCATTGCTCCCAGGTATTCAATATGCAACACCTCAGCCTGCAATCTTCAGTCTGGGCTTCAATATTGTGTAGGAACCATGGAGCTCTGAGGAGCTCCCCTTTGCAGCACTCAGCCCTGTCCCATCACTGGTGAGGCTGTGGGGAAGGTAACCCCATGCAGGGTGGGTTACCCCAGGCAGTACCAGCAGGGAACCAGAGCTCTTGTGCTTGTTTTCAGGATGCACACATACATCCTCTTCCTCTACTGGGGCAGACTTAGTGGCATCAAGAGGGAAGAAAGAGAACAAATTTTATTTATTTGGGATTTATTTATTTTTTTTTTACCCTACCTGAGCAGCACTGATGCTGCTCACATGCCACTTGCTGCATTTCTAAAAATACCCATTTCAAGCTGTTTTTAGTGTGGTCTGCTGTGTTTTTCAGTGCTGCTGGTAGGAGACGAGGGGCACCATAAAGTTCTTGAAGGAGAGTTGTTTATACTGAGCAAATGAGGGCTTCTGTTTATGAAGGCAAAAGCAAATAATAATAAATATAAAAAAAAAATCTCCGGAAGGATGGGCCCATGGCCCTTTTCCAATGAGAAGAGCAAGTCAAAACAATGAGCACCATTTGTTTTCGCTTGTCCCTGGCAGGCTGCCTTCAGCTGACTATTGCATGATCTGTTCAGGGCAAAGAAACAGGAAAAAAAAGAAAAAAATTATGAGAAAAAGCAGGCAGTAGCAATTGCTTCTGTTTCTCTCCATCTACGTCCCCGCTGCAGGCTGTGTGGGCTTCGAGCTGCAGCCAGGGTGACCCAAACCCCAGCTCCTGAGGGCAACAGATGGTACTGGAGAAACATTTTATTTTTTGGGGGGGGGGGCGGGGGGGGGGGAACCAAAAAGCAAACAAACCCAAAGCAAAATGTATGTTGTGAAGCAACAGCACTGGGTTCTACCCAGCTCCCTTTCCAGGCAAAAGCTCAAGGCTCCCTGCTTTTCCAGCTGGGCTCTGCTAGACCTCATAGTCCTCTGGTAAAGAGCCAAAGGTCTGGATGAGCTGCTGTGTGTTCCCAGCTGCCCTCCTCCAGGCACCTGGGCCAGATACCTACTTGCATACCCCAAGGAATGGGTGTTTACTGTAGTGTTCTCAGCCTAAACTCCCATTTCCCTTGGGCTCCCACCAGTTCCCCATCTGTTTAACATCGCTGGCATGGAGCAGGAGATCCATGTGGTACTTCCCACCCTGGGTCAACACCAGAGCATTAAATCAACATACCTTCTGTGGCAGTCACTGCAGCTCCAGCTCCTATTTTTATAGCCATGTTTTGACTGATAAGGCTCTATTAATAAATCAATCAGGCAGCACTACCATTGCTTGCAGGAGCAAGCCCCAGTTTGGGTGGGGGAGCTCAGCAAGGAAACAATGAACTCAACTCACAGCATCATATATGCACAATAGTTTTATTTTGTTTTTTTATATAAAAAAAATTCCTAAAAACTGCAGAACTCTTGTATCCTAATTTCTTACACAAATGCTTCCAACACCCTCATCTTTTTAAGCTAACACCCTCCCTCCCCCAACAACTTGCGACGGCGTGGGTTCCCCTGATTTTTGACCTAGTTACCCTGTCTAATGGGATATGTCTAAAGCTGCAATATGGCACTTGGTTGACTTAGTTGGCAGGTTTAATATATCCAGAAAGCTGAGGGTACGGAGTCGCACACGGCTCGGAGTCCATCAGCACAGGCGGGGAGCCTGCCGTGTCCGTGCCTCCAGAATGAACCAGAGTTTTCTCCTTTCTCTTACTGTGCAAAAAAAGAGGCTTCAGTCATCGACCAGTCCTGTCGTAAGGGATTCTCGCCCCTGAAGAGGATCCCATCTTCAAGTGGGGAAGCAGCACATACAGTCAAGCAATTGTCCACAGCAGTCCCAGGCACCGAGCCCCCGTCAGTCAACTGTACCGTTGTAAGACTTGTTGAGTTTGTTGAATGTGAACTCAACGTTATGTGTGGAAATCGGCTTTCTGTAGAGAGGGTTGGATGCCTTTGGAGAAATTAATGGACAAAAAGAACAAAGGTGAGGAACGGTGAAAATGTGTAGAAACCTCCCACCCCTCCCATTCTAATTAAATTTGGACATACCACTGCATTTGGATTTGACTGCAATGTGTACTCAGAGCCAAAGCAGTGCTGTATGTCCATAGTCTGTCTGTCAGACCCCCATTCCCTCCTGTCTGCAGGCACAGGTGATGCCCTCAAATGCTGGGCAGCCCCACCTAAAGCCTCCCAGAACAGCTCCCTCATAAACCTGACCAACCTGGCTTCTGACACAGAGCTCAGTCCCCACACCCCTGTGTCCTCCAGCCCTCCAGCACTGCTGGGAAATGTGTGATGAAACCAAAGGTTGGGTATAATTTGGCAGCGTAGCTGTGACTTGCCAAGGGGAAGGGCAGTGTGACATGCCAGACCCCACAGCCCTCCTGAGAGGCACCTCAGGGCACAGGCACCTGCATCCCTCTCACCAACCACCCTTCTCCATCACTCTGGAGCTGTTTGCTGTCAACACATCCCCACGACCCCCTGTATGCCAGCAGCACCCCTGTCCCGGGCTCACCATTTCATATCTGGCCCTGGAACGTTCGCTCTGGAATCGGTCAAACTCCCGTCTGTCGTGGATGGTGACAAGCAGCTTCCAGAGCCCCAGCAGGATGATGCCAATCAGCACCACACTCCCAATCACCGCCAGCACAATCGTCACAGCACTGGGGGCTGAGCTGCATGCTGGCAACGAAGGGAAAAAGTCATTAGCTCTGGTGTGTCCTGGATCAGGATACCAGAATGGAAAGAGTTGGACTGCAGCCCCTGAGCAAGTGACCTCAGGGCAGATCTAGCAGCAGTGACTAAGTTAAAAAAAAAAAAAAAAGAAACAGTCCTCTCTGAAACCAAAGGAATTTTTTAAAAATTAAATAATTCTTTTTTTCACCTGCTAGGGGCAGATCAAAGGCACAGCTCTCTTGGATGGCACTACAATGGGGATGTCACATAGTGCTTGGAGGGAAAAGCAGTGCCACCACCCAACAGTGATGCCAGGGTGACCCACATGGGACACAGAGCACTAAGGTGCCTCTGGCCAAAATCAGCTCAGTTGCTGGCCCACGTGGGCACAGGTGACCACTAAGCATTTTTAAAAAGTATATTAACTGTCAGCTAATCAACTGGCCTTTCAATGAAGTGCAAGCTGCAGCACAAAGAAAATAAAATGTGTGTTATCTCAGTTTTTCCCACACTGCTCTGTGCCTCAGAGGACCAGAGTAAATCATGAGAAGCTCCTGCTGGATGCTAGCCAGCTTGTCCTGCATCACCATGTGGGGTTTTCTTGGAGAAACTACATTGTTCGTGATTAAAAGTCTGGGAAGCACAGCTGCCTGCAGCAGCCTGGGGAGGAGACCAGGGACACACAGACTCCTTGGCAATGCAGGAGCCCAGAGGTGTGGTGGGTCTTTCCTAACATCCTGAATTAACCAGCAGCAGCATCAAGTGTGCCCCTTTTGTTTTGGCTCACAGTGGCTACATCACCACCTCAGCACACAGCATGTGTTTTGCAGCGTAAACAGACTGGGTTTAATTTCAGCATCCTGAGCTGGCAGGGAGCCCTTCAGCTGCTTGCTAGCAATGCTGGTGGATCAGGTGCATATTTCTCTCTCAGTCAGAGTTCTTTTTTACTGAGTCAGGAGCATTTGGAGCTAGCTTTCAGTACTGTAAAACATGTAATTTTTTTTAAATTACCCTGGCTCATCTGCTTGCACATGCTCACATGTAGTAAGTGAAATCAGCTTTCTGCCCCCAGCAGCCTGTCACCTCTCCTGAGGCAGCCTGTGCTATTAAAAGGAAATCCAAGGGAGGCCAACCTGGCTCCTTGAGGACGGTGAGGTTGGATTTCCCACTGGCAAGCTCCAAGTAGGTGAACTTCATGACACAGTTGTTCACTGGGTAGGCGCAGAGGACTGCGTTTGGATCATCCGTTTCTGGAAGGAGATGCAAACACAGAGTTTTGTTGGTTTGTTTTGTACTTTTTTGTTTGTTTGCTTTTTAAATAACATCAAAACAAAAATCTTAAAGACTTCAGGACTTTTGTACTCTCATTTCTTACACAAATATTTCCAATATTCTCTTCGTATTATGCTAATTCCCACCAACATGCCATGGCATGGGTTCCCCTGATTTTGACCCAGCCCCCCTTTTCTAAGGGGAAATCATGTCTGAAGCTGCAATATGGCACTTGACTGACTTTGTTGGCAGGTTTAAGATTAGGAATCAACATAATTCTCCTCTGCAAGCTGAGCAGGGCTTCCCATGGGTGCTAGGGAGTGAAGGAACAGAGATGCAGCCTCTGAGTTTGACTGTGAGTCATATAAATTGTAACTCAGCAGTGGTTGCATGGCAAAGATGTAATCACACACACACACACACAGAGTCTTCCTTTGCACAGGTCTGCTTTGGCAATAAATGCCCTTTTCTTCTTTAGTTTACTAGCTTTCTTGAAGAATGGAAGCTGAAGAGAAAGTGAGGGTCACAGGAACACCCTGGGAATGACACGGATGGGGCCAGCAGCAGCCCATGGCTGGCTTGTGCTCCAGCTGTGCTGAACGGCTCCAGGTCCAGAAATGGTGAAATTTGTTTGTAAAGAGTGAAATAGGGGAGGGAAGGAGAGAGGGGGAGGGGAGGAGCTGGCTGGAGGGAAGGATGTGGAAATGAGGGAGTTATAAGAATTGAGACTACTTGATCCCTGTGGCCATATGGATGCTCTCTGTTGGGCCTGTTTAACACACCACAGCTCTAGTCACTATAAGATGCTTCCTGAGGAAGGCTGCATCACAAAAGCCATGACAACAGTACAGCAGAGCCATCATCTGAGGTCTGCAGCTCTGGCATCAGGGGTGAGTTCAACAGAGTCACCACCCTGCAAGGCCACAGCTCGTGGGGTGTCCCTGCTGCAGGGACAGTGCCTGGGTGCAGATGGAGCAACATCCCCAGCTCTGCAAGAGCACATCTCTGTAAGGGCCTGTGTGGGCTGAGAGGTTCTTGTCAGAGGAAGGATTTGGGGCAACCAGCATCATCACGTGATGTGTTGGCCTGGAACAAAAATTCTGGGAAATTCTTCCCACAGCTTTCCTTCTCACTCACATCTGTGCCCATCTGTCACGCTGAAAAATGATCACATTAATGACCACTGCTATTCCTTATCTCTCTCCTGTCTGTTTGTCTTTCCTTTCAGTGCCTTTGACCTGCTTTAAGTTGGAAGATGAATACACTCCATTTCAACAGCTCTGAGCCCAGACTTGTCCCTCTGGTGAGTTCTGACAGGGCTCCTGGTGTGGACAAACCTCAGCTGTTCCCACCCCGGGGTAGGAGAACCTGCTCTACCCACACAGGGGTTTCTAAGGCAGGGCTGGAGATGTGCTGAGTGGTACAAAGCAAAGTGCTAATTACATTAATATTGATAAAACTTCCATGTTTTCTGACTAATGCCATTCTGAGCTGAGCAGCAAATCTTAGCTCCTCCGGGCCCAGCTGATTTCAATCCTATTCTTGCACCACTTTTGCTAAAGGAGATGATTAAAGCCTTGATAGTAATGGTCTCTGTCATGCATCTCTTGTGTTGAAAGCTCCTCTCTGGAGCTATCAGGAATGGAAAAGCAATATTATAAAAGCAAAGGCAGTCCTGCAGAGTCCAGTGCAAGTCATGTAAGCTTCCCAAAAGGTATAGTTCTGGCTTGTCAGCCCACTGATAGCTGCCTCTGCTCTAGGAAGCTTTGAAGCACTCTCTGCTTCATACCCAAAGCCAAAAGCATGTGGGATCTTCCAGGGTGTGTTCATTGCAACTTGGTATTTAAGAAAGTCCAATCCTGCAATGCTGGGACAATGAAGACCTGTGTTTTCTGTGACAAATATCAGTACTCAGCCTCTCAGCAGGGACTTACAGCATGTGCTACTTAACACCAAATCACTTCAACACCAGGATATTGGCTGAGTCTGCCTGTAAAGGAGCCCACAGTCCCCATGCACTTTCTCTAGGAATATTTTGCTTTACCTCTTTTGCTAGTAGCCCAGATCTCCAAGCCACAGACTGCCCTGAGATACCAAGAGCTCAACATCACCCATAATCTGAATGCAATATTTCCACAGAAGAATAAGCACATTTCCCCAAAATGTCTTAAAGCTGACATTTGGCAATGTTTTTCTATGAAAGCCATGCAGGGGGTTGACAAACTGCATCCCAGCCTCACCTCCCAGGGTGCAGTCAGCAGAAAAACTGGCTTGGCATGGTGAAACACCCAGGCAGGAGAACTCAGCTTTAATAGCCAGTATTTGCTGGCTCCTAAGAAACATAAGCCAGTCAGGCATCAGGAAGGAGTTTTGTGTAGTTTGGAAGAGTTTTGTAAGTGCTCACAGTGTGCTGGTGTAGGTGCACTCCCTGGTAAACTGCAGAGATGAGGAGAGAATGAGAGCAAGTGTCCCAAAGGGAAAGGTAGGAAACCCCTCTGGTTGTGACTTGACAGCTAGAGACTGGATATGAGAGGATTTGATGGGACAGACATCCCATCAGGAAAGGAGGGAAAGGGAGAGCAAGGTAGAGCACTCCTACTTCTATAAATTATGGGAAAAGGATGGAATGTCAGATATGGACAGCAATTTATCCATTCTCTGCGTGATCTCCATCTCCTCCTTCAAGGGCTATTGCTGAACCCCAGGTCAGGATTCTGATTAAAGTTGTCACAGTTTGGGTCCCCTCTACTCCCCCAAAGAGCAACCAGGGACTCCCAGAATGGAGCTTGAAAGGCAGGAAGAGAAAGTCCTCTGCTGAAGGAATCATATGTGTAGTGACCTCTAGAATAGGATAGAAAGGGCAGGAGATGAGCAGTGAGTTCCACCAAAGCAGAAGTCATCATCTCCAAAACAGCTTCACTTTCTCTTACAAGCTCACAATCCAAGAGAAATTCTTGGAAGACCAGAGAAAGCCTTTTTTGAGTACTACTTTGTCCTGCACTCTCTCATGGCTCATCTAATCTTTTGTCTCATCTGATCTCACCCTCTCTTTGCTCCTTTCACAGGCAGCAATTGGTCCTCATGCATCTTGATTTGAAGATGCTATTTAAAATCAAAGTTCTTCTTACTTCAGTATAGATTACAGCCCAGAGAGAAGGTGATACATACCCAAATGCACACACCCATACTACATACAAACATACATTTATAAACAGCAAGTGTTCCCTGAGGCTTTCTTTACACATATGCCTCAATATGGTTAAAGGAGTTCAACTGTGCAGTTTCTGGCTCCTACCATCTGCACTCCTGCTGCTGTCTACTTACCAAGAACATCCACAGTGGTGATGATCTCGTCCTTGCAGTGCTTTTGGCAGGTTTGGTTATCAGCCAGTCTTCCTGAGTTAAACAGCTTGCATTCAATACAGTCCCTGCAGGAAGACACACAGAGGGGAAGATCAAGCACCCATCAGAAACCGTATGAATACAGAGATGTCTCCCCAAAAAGGGACTCCCTGGATGTTGGCTTGGAGGCTGCATGTCTGCCTCAGAAGGAAAGAGAAATTTTAAAGCCAAGCATCTCCATCTAAAGGATGGATTTGTGCTGAGGGTGAATGAAGGTTTCTATGAAGGTGCAGAACAGCTGGTAGGTTTGGGAACTATATTAGCTACTGTGAAATCCTTCCTGCCTGGGATCAAGGCAGATGGCATTGCTGCTCTGCACCATCTGAGGCTGGTGCCCAGGGGCATCTCTGTCACTGTGAGGCAGGGGTCATCCCATCATCCCCTTTTCTACAGTCCACAGCTCTCTGGGCCCAGACGTGCACAGCAAAACTGGGGTTGCCATCCTTTCCTGCAGAGGGGGACAGTGCTGGAAGCAAACATGAACAGGAACTTCCACAAGGACTTGGGCAGCAACATTTGTTGCTTCTCTACCTGGGCTGCTTAGTGTGGGATCTGAGCAGTTGCAAGCTTGCCTAAGGCTAATCACCTCTGCTTAACGAGGAAGAAGGATTTCCTTAGCTGACAATGTCCCAGGAATCAAAGAGCTGCCCTCCACACCAGCAAGGAATCCCGGAATCCCTCCTCAACCCTCCATGGATACCTTTTAGTGCTACAGACGCCTGGGCAGGTGGGACACTTCTCACATGTCTCTCCAAAAGCTCCTGGCTCAGTGCACTGGCACTTCCCACAGACACAGGTGCCTCTGCCACTGCACATCTGTCCATCACTGGAAACACAGCTGTCTGTCTCGGTGGAGCAGTTGCAGTTGTCCCCAATGTAACCGGGGTGGCACTTGCACTCCCCGCAGTGGCACTCTCCGTGACCTGAAGGGGAGAGCAGAGGAGGGGACATCAGCAGCTTCCCAGGCCAGCAACAGGGGCTGCAGCTGCCCCTCTGCAGGAGGGACCAGAAGGAAAAGCTGCCAGAGAGACTTTAATTGGCAGAGCATCAAACAGATGGTGATGAGAATAATAATAATAATAACAACAACAACAATAATAACAATAACAATAATTATAGAAGCAAAAACAACAGTAATCATCATCCTATAAATATAAACAATCATCAGTATTTAATATTTCTTAAGTAAAAATCAGTATTACCGCCAGGCACTCAAAATGGCATAAAAGAGAGGGCTCCTGCAATGGCTTCTTATGTTTACTGGGTAAGTAGGCTGGTGTTTTATACAAATTAATCTGTAATTTCTCTGCTTACATCAAGAACAATGAAGATGGGAATGGAACAGTGCTTTCTTACTGCTTTTAAACCCAGGATTTAGCAGCCAAAAGTCTAGGAGATCAATCATTTCATAAAGTCTTTCCTAACTGTTTTACCTTAGAAGTACTTCTAAAAACCTTAAAACACCTTAAAAGTTTTTTAAATCAACAAACACCATCTCCCATCTCCAAGACAGACTACTGCATCCCAGTCAGTACCATGAAAGTTGCTGGGACCAGCTGAGCCTCCCTCAGGGAGCAGCTTGGGGAAGCTCACAGCAGAGGTGAAAAAAGAAAACGATCCACTATGGGTTCTCCTCTAGTGAAACAACCCTTTGCAGCTGTGGGGACAGGCTGAGAAAGTCAACAGGCTTAAAGGCATTCAGTGACAGTAAGTGGAGTGGCTGGCTGCCCGGCATCTGGTTGCAGAAAGGCATCCGTCAGCTCTCTGGAAATACTGCTCGAGTTCCTCCTTGGTCAGTCCCTAGGAGAAGGGATGCTTTTGAAGGCATAGATTAAAGAGCTGAAAGGTTTGTATACAAGGCTCATCAGCAGCCTAATTACAATTCAGCTTTCCCACTATAAACAGCTTCACGTGCCTCAGACAAGATAAATTATATACATGCTCCTTTCATCGGCACAAACCCACTCTCTCATCTCTCCAAGACTGCCAGAGAGGCTGTGGATTGTCAGGATCTAACCCATGCCAAAAATCATGGGAACACCTTCTGTTTTACAAGGCATCTCATATTTCCTAGCCCAGCACAAGTCACCCTCCTACAGCTTCTTCTGCCCTCCCACCATTTGATTTGGATCCAGCCAGCAAACTCAGACATTGGCAGACAGAGGAGGTTATGTTCACCAGATCTCTAGAGCTCACCTGCAGACATCTGATGGAGATTAAAATCTCTCCCCCTGTTTGTCTTCAGGACAACAGCCTTGCCCTTTCCCCAGGCACATGGGTTTTCCCCAGGTTTGGTTTTCCCCTTCCCTATGAGGCTCCACTTTTGAGCCTGTGGGATACAGTGACACCCACCACCAGAGCTCCCTTTTGTTGAGCAGAACAAATGGAGTGATGGGCTCTTACTCACAATTATCTTCAGGCAATCAGGCTCTTGCACACAGCAAGTTTGGCACCTCCATGGCAACGAATATGTCTAAATTAGGTGTAAATCACTTTTTTTCTTCAACACCACTATTTCAAGGAATGCAACACAGCTGGCATTGGGAAACCATGTATAAGGCATTCAGTAAAAATACTCACACTGAAATTTGAGCTTTGAGGGCCAAAAGAATTAAGTTGATTGCGTTCACATCACCACATGATCCCAGTCTGATGGGAGCCACCCCACTGCTCTAGGACAGAGGAACAAGAGCCCTGGCATTGTCAGCCTTAGCTCAGTTTCCTGTGGACACCACAGAGCCCAGCACAAGATGTTAATTCATCGGAAATCCATCTCTAGAAGTTTTCTTGCTCACCAAATGGTTTAATTTTTTAAGCCATCAGTGCCAGGCCAGTACAGGAGATGAGAAATCCTGCACACCCCTTCCAACCCCTGGCAGGGAGGGAATGGAGCCTGGAATGGCTGTTCTGGGGAAGACAAATAATATGCCTTATTAAAACACCAGGAATGGAAAACTTGAGAGACAGCATCCTAAAGTAAACAGGTTTGTTTATTGAAGGGGGTAGAGAAAAATTAGTCACCTTCTATATGAGGGTGACTAAGTGTGGGATGTGAGCTCAAAATGTAAAATCATGAAATGTGCTCTCTCCTGTGGCCACAGGGGCTCTGCATGCAAGAAGTCACAGCTGAAGCTCAACATGGGGAATGTGCCAAGAGTGGGAATTTCCATGTTGACCTTTAACAGCAAAGATGTTACAGTCTTCACTGCCTGCAACAGCTTCAGAGTGGCCACTCCTGCGTGCACCATGAGCTCCACCATCCATCCCACACACAGCCTGAAGATTGGAGAAAAGGGTTGGGTGGGATACATTTATTTCTCACGTGGGCATGGCAAGAGTCACCCCACTTCGCAACATCTACCTGGAGCACCAAAACTGGGAATCCACTCCATTCCCCTTGCTTAGGACACAACCTCAGAGGAGCTTCCAGGCAATGTGGCAGCAAGGCTTTTGGTGACAGTGATCCAGAGCTGAGGTTTCTAGCATGAGACTTGTATTTTGCAGTGAAAAGTGCTGTGCATTTCCAGGCTCAGCTATCCTGTGGTCACACACAGTGCTGATGTGGTTAAGCAGTCTCTGGGGCATTTCACATCATGTCTGTGGGAAGCCTTCCATCACCATGCCAATGATGAACCTCTTTCACTTCCTCATTTCATTTCCAAGTTGAAAATGTGTCCTTGAGGATGTTGTGTTTCAGGATACCTCTGCACCAGTGGAAGTCTCATGGTGCCCTCGATTTTAACCTGCTTGAACCCTTTGAGTTTTCATGTTCTCTATTAAAGCTGACTCATGAAGCCAAAATAAATGAATTATGTTCTCCAAACATAACAAGAGATGTTTTCTGCTTTTCCCATCCTTGGAATGAGATGAACTTCAATGTTTAAAAGATCCAGACCTAACTGGGAAATGAAATGTTGCCTCTGAATCTGATAACATCCTTTCAAGCCAGCTCTTAGTTGTTGAGGGGCTAACACAAAACATGTCAGAGAAGCTGCAGAAGCATGCTGGGAGGGTGCAGCAGAGGAAAACAATGCTTCTGGAAGGAGAGAGCAATCCTCAGGCTAAGTTTGGACTACTCTGGGCTCTGGTGGATGGGAGCCACGAGGCACACTCCTGCTTAAAGGCACCCTGTTTGTTCCCAAGGAGGAAACCAACAAGACCAAGACCCACAGCCCAGTTGATCCCTCTATTCCTGCCCCAAAATATATCCCCATGCCCAGCTGGGCTACACATCTTTCTGTCACTCAGACAGCTTTTGGCAGGACCTCCAACTGTCCTTGTTTCACCCCAGCTGCCTCTGCCTCTGCCCCTTGGCTGCCCACAGGGATGACAGCCACAAACCAAACCACTTCTGCCCTCACCCCATGGACCCAGCTGGGCAGCCCAATGCCAGCAGCTGCTCCTCTGCAGCTTTCCAGGCTTCATCCCAGCTCTGTGCTCATTGCCTACAAGCCGGGATCGGGATAGCAGCTTCTAGCAAAAACTACCACCCTCTGACTCAGATCCCAGGCTTTCTGTCAGTAGTCTGCAAAGTGGGACAGCATGGTGGCCAAAAGCTCAGTGGGACAGCCAGTTGTCCCTCTGTAATACTTTTGCCTCTTAGGAAATTCACCATCCACTGCTGCACCAAGAGGTCTGAAACTCAGTGTGCTAAAAGCTCTGGCCCTTGGTCTTTCAATAGAAAGTGGTTTTCCCCCTGACTTCTGGGTACCACAACATAGTGCAAAAATACCAGCTGTCTTTTGAGAGAGAGAAAAAAATTACCACAGCTTTTATGGAATGGAAGAATGGGTTTTAAGTAAGACCACCCCAACGTTACTTTTTTTCTCCCCACCTTCTAGAAAATTAAATTGATGTGCCTACCATACAAGAAAAAAATAATTCTCATTATTTTTAAGCCAGTTTCTTAGTCACTTGCAAAGAGAAAGGTAATTTTTTCTCCCATTAAATCAAGCAATTTTGTGCCTCCATGCTGATATCCAGGCTTTGGGTCATGACCTTCAAAATGCTGTGCTTTTGTCAGTTTTGGTTACCTGAACAACTAGCTTGAAATAAAACCACAAAGACCCCACAGGAAAACCAATCGAGAGAAAGCAGTTATGGCAAGTAATTTCCAGATTCCTCAGTGCCATCCCTTTCAGGACCTCTGGCTGCTGTGCTCACGATGAAGCCACATGTGGTTTGTGCTCCCTTGGGGGGGATTCATCAGAAACACCTACTTAGGAAAGAAGTCAGACCCTACTAACATAGAGCACTGCTTGACCATTGGTTTTTGTACCAGCCCATCCTCCCAGTGAAAGCATTCAACATCTGCAGGAGAAGCTCTGGGAACCTCACATTTTGAGTGGGAGGAGGAAGGGCAGAAGAAGGTGGCTTTGAACATTTGGAAAACATAGACCTTTCCATTTGGGAAAGGGCTATGGTAAGAGAGAGTGCCTGCTCAGGTAAATAAATCATTGACTTCCCCACTAATCTCTTTCCATGACTCAAAGCAGCCAGAGCTGCACATCAAGGGGCCGGGCAAGGCGATGCAGCATCCCGCGGCTGTGCTGCTGCCAGATGGTCGGCACCATCAGCAATCAGGGAGAGCAGTGGCAATTTCAAGTACTGAGGCTATTCCCCAGGGTCACACCAGTCTGACAGGGAAAAAAAAAGGGCAGGCAGGCTGGAAGCCTACGGAGCACAACCACCTCCTTGTGAAAAGAAGGTCAGTTTAGAAACAAACATGGACAAATGTCAAGCATCTGAGGTTTCCGTGTAAACTGAAATGCATCCACTGTCCAACTCACTTCCACCAGAAGAGACCTCACCCACACTCATTTATCTGCAACGCAATACTGAAACACCAAAGCAAACACTAGTAATAAGTAAAGAGTGCTTTTCTGTTCATTATTTAAACCAGACACCATGAAGCTGTGCATCTTCCCACTACATTGATTTCAATGGATATTTATATCTTGAAGCATACGGGTTTGGTCAAGGCTTTGAGTAAGACTATATTCCAAGCCCAGTACTGGCTGAGCTCACCAGTCATCAAAAATAGCATCAGCACTACAGACTAATGAATCCAAAGGTGAAAAAATAAATTCCTGTTTGAGCTGCTAATTCAGCCCTGGGTGCCACAAACCCCATCGCCACCTCCACGTTACTGCCAGCATCCCCCACGGTGCAGCACTGTGGTTACAAAGAAAAAAAACAAAACCTTCAGCCCCACAATTTTTCACTCACTTGGGAATTTCTGGGTTAAATCAAAACTGGGCAGGGAAAACAGGGCTTTGGAAACTGCTGTCTCATGAAAGCAGCTGAAAGCAATCTGGGGCAGGCGGATTTCCTGCAGCAGCCCTGGTCAGCCTTTCCTCGTTTTCCTTCTCTGCTACAGAAGGGGAGCTGAAACACAATCACAAGATATGGATGGTGATATAACAAAGCCAAAACAGGCAGTGAAGACTCAATTTCTGAAGGAGATCTAAAGCTGCATTTCTTAAAATAGTCTTTTTTTTTTTTTTTTTTTTTTTTTAAGTAAGCTCAGCATTTCACAAATTTCTTCACTTTTGCTTACGTTAGAGCTGAGCCTGCCACATGTGGCCTTTTGGATGGAGACCCAGAGCTGGGAACTACAGCTTTGAGGTCCTGCTTCTGGCTCTGCTACTGATGCAAGGAGTGATACGGGGCTCAGGCTGCTGCCAGACCCTCCCAGGGACACAGTGTTTCATCCTGAATGGGGCAATCTGGATGACTGACCAATTCCCTTTGATCCACAGGTCTAAATACAATCCCACAAAATTGGGCACATGATCATCCTTGGATTCATCACCCTTTTTTATCACCTGACAGAGAAGGCACTGCAGAAATTGCTAATAATTCTCATTATTCCTGGAAACAGAGAGGAAGGTATGTATGTGTGGGTTTTTCCTCTCCTGTGTTTCCCTCTGGTCCTCTAACTCCAGAAGTCCTCTGTGCCACTGTCCTTTTCCAGTGACCTCCATCCCCTCCAATGCAGGTGTTATTGGGTCTCCCATGGGATATGCTGACATCTCTCCCACTTGATGCTCCCTGCTCCAGGGAACTCTCCACTTCCACAAGCACATTAAGGAATTTCATCTGCAGCTCCCTAACAGAGGAGAGCCACTCTTCCAGTGCACAACCCACCCACCCCCCACTGTTGCTCCTCCCCATCTGTTTCCTTTCACCCCAAAAAGCCTGACAAAGACAGCTGCTTGGCAAGGTGTCATTCTCAGCTGGCTCTTCCAACTTTGCCCTGAAACCACCAACACCCAATGGGTCCATAACCAGGAGCTTCTTCACCACTTACATGCTTCTTGGCCCATCTCTTTGCTCAAACTCTAAATTTAGCCTTCAGTTTGGTCACTGTGATGGCTTTGGAGGTTTAGAAACATGAGGGGCACACAGATGAAATACAGATAAAGGGCTTGAGAAAACCTATATTGTTGCAGCCCACCAAAACATGGTGCCTCCAGGAAGGGTGACCTTTTGTTTCTCTGCCCTGGTGTCCAAGCAGAGAGGCTCCTGCCAGCTTCTACCACCCAAAAACCTCCAGATTTTTTCTTAAAATAAAACCTGGCTCCAAAAACAAGCTGAAAAAATCCCAAATGCCTGAACTTTGGGGTCAAATTCTATGGTTCAAGTCCATCCTTAAATGAAAAGCAGAATAATTCCCACCCTGCCAAAGCCCAAATGGGCTGAATGTCCTTTCAGCTGGACTTTGTTAAGAGGGGTGGGCTCTGGAGCACAGAGAAATTCTTTCTCTGCAAAATCCAGTGCCATGGGCGCCTTGCCCAGTTCTGTGTTTAGATGCAAAGACAATCTTGTGCAGGTTCACCGAAGGTCCGTGGGTTTGGACTAGATTTCTCTTTCCCCAAAGAAGCTGGAAGAAGTCAGGATATCATTCAAAATTATATAAAATAAATATGAACCCACAGCCTGCACTGCACTTCCCTTTCAGGTCTGTTATTTAAATTCAATTTTTTAAACAAAACTGAGAAAAAATTCATAGGTTGTCAGCATATGTCAACAAGAAATTCAGCAGAGACTCAGAATTTCACTCACCTGCCAGTTTGAGGCTTTCATCTGCCTCTAAATCTCAAATGTAGCATGAATTTCCAAATGTTTATTTCTGTTAATTACTGAAATCAGGACTAAACACAAATGTCAAGCTCGGTGGGACACTGGCCATAAAGGAGTTGGCTGGCCAGCGAGTTCATTCTAAGGCATTCTTTTCTCTTTGGGGAGCCAGTAGGCAACGAGCTGTGTTTTCAAAGCTCATCTTGTTTTTGTTTTGGATCTTTCCACTTCTGGAGATGTAAGGTTCCCCATGGTGGTGGTGGTGGCTGCAGCAGGAGTTGGGGGTTTGGGTCTGTGCAGGCACCATCAGGTGACACCTCTGGTTGCCACCCACGGGCTGTGCCACTTTAAGAGTGGAGACCCACAGACGGAGCTCTGGCTCCCATAAAGATGTCAAAGACGTCACTTCTTTATTCTTTAATTCTGCCCTGGCATTTAATGCCTCATTAGCATGCATTACCGCTTGCCAAAGGTCCGCTGGAGGACAAGGAGAAACCCCAGTGAAAAGAGGCAGGAACAGCAGCACCCTGTGCGGGCTGGCCCTCCATGGATCTGCTGCCAGATTTGGGGAGTGCTGCAAGGCTTTGAGAGCAATGAGGGCCTGGGCAGAGGAAAGGGGGGGTAAGAAAAGAGAGCCTTACCCTTTTCATGCCAGAAATGGAAACTCTGGCGAAGCACTACTCCATCTGCTGGGCAAAGAAAAGTCTAACTGGAGCACTGGGAGGTGTGAACCAACACAGACCCTTGGCCTGAGCAAGGTGGGGCATGCAGGGTCTGCCTGCTGCCAGGAACACAAGGGAACATGAAGAATAAAGACAGCACTGAGCAGAAACAGAAATGGAAATATCATTTGTGTTCCCATGAGAAGTCACTTCAAAGACCATAAAATTTGGTGAGTTGGAAGGGATCCATAAAGATCATCGAGCCCAGCTCCCACATAGTCAACGATATTTGCCACACAAAGATGCCGTGGCAGTGCTCAGTGGTGTAATACCTAATGCTGCATTTATTTATTGTGAAAGAAATCCATAAGGAGCATACACATCAAGCACAGAACATTCTATCTAAGAACCACCCATCTGCACTGCAGTACAGCCACCTCTGAGCTGAACCATAGCAGCCAGACCAGGGGTTTGGGTGACCATTAGCAGAGCAATTAAAGGGTGGGTGAGTGGCACTTTTAGACACTATGGATACAAGTTCTGGCCCTGCTTTTGCAGGTCACAGGCAGTGGACAAGGGCCACCCTATGCTGTTTGCCCCAACCCAGTGGTCATTTGAACCTCCTGGGATCATCAGCCTTTTTGGGGCCAGGACAGGGAGGACCAGTGTCTTGGAAGAGAGCACATGTCTCAGGATCAAACTGGAAAGGGAACAGAAACCTTGTTAAAGCGGAAAAAACAAATTTAGAGAGGAAGCAGAAGAGAGACTTTGAGGAAGGATGGAAATAATGCAGCGGGGGGAAGTGGCAGGGAGGTTTTAGGAGCCTTCCAAGGACTGGAGATGTGAGGAAACACAGACACTGAGTCATCCCCATGCTCCTCCAAAAAGCTACCAAGAGTTTATGAGAGCCAGAGAAATAGAGACTTCATGAAGATGAAATTTGGGATGCAAATATCTCCCTCCTGGCTCTCAGCCTCACTCTGCGCTGAGATGGGCACACCCAGAACCACATGGGACACACTGATGAATTTGGTGCCTTAAGGCAGAGAGTCCTAAGAGCCACTAGCAGAGAGAGGAGGTGCCAGAGGGAGAGGCTGGCTGCACAGACACCAGTGAGTCAGCATTGAGGACAGGTCCCTTCCCAGGCACTGGTTTATGGGCCCATCCCTCTAGACTTAGGGCTGCCAAGAGGAGGGATCTTGCACTCGAGCCAAAGCCAGTCTGCATGACCCAGAAAGCCTGCACTGGCAGAAGATGTGTTCTAAACAGAAATCCTCCCTGGCTTCCCTGATGCAAATAACAAGCCATCCACTACCACCATCAACCATCAGTGTGAATGCACCCATTTCTCTGCAGGTCTCCAAAACAACAGTTGATGCTTGAGAACCACTTGCTTGCTAATTCAAATGTGGCTAAAGAGGGATGCTAACACCAGCCAGCCACTTGCACAGCTCCTGGGGAGCCTCTCTCTACCCTCTCAAATTATCTGGGAGCCTGGGACTCCAGCAAGGGCACCATGGGCTACCCACAGAGGGTAAGTCTGTCTGTCTCATACGTGTCCCTGTGGCCTCTCATCCTCTTCACACTGTGTAAAGAGCAGAGAGTTTCTCAGCAACATTCCCCACTAAAGGCTGAGAGGTTTGGAGTGTTGCTCTCAGACCTCACTGCCCCCAGGCCAAGCATGCCAGACCCAACCTTTTGGAAAGGCACCAGGGGAAACGGCCCAGGATGACCCCAGGGCTCAGCCACCAGCCCCTCCAGTCACTGGAGTGACATCTAGAAGCCAGCATCTCAGCTGTGACAGCAGTGGCAGTCTCCTCCCTGGTTTCTTTCCTGCCTGCAGAAACATTTTCCCAACCATTGCTTGAGCAGTCAGGCTCTGCCTCCCCAAAATATAGCAGCAGCATGGCTGGCCCCGTGCTCTGCAGGAGGTCAGCCAGGAATGCAGGAATATCAACAAATGACATCAGAAAAGATCTGCTTTATACAAACATGCCTTGGGGGGGAAAAAAAAAAAAAAAAAAAAAGAAAAGAAAAAAGAAAAAGAAAAAAAGGAGGTCTTTTTGGTGATTTAGCGCTCTGATGTCATGCAGACAAAAGCCATCAGACACACAGCAAACAGCATCTGCAGGGAGGTTGTCCACAAGGGGAAGGGGGAGAGCAGCCTTGGTCTGAATGGGATGAAGGTGAACTCAGTTGACTGCTCTTCCAGTTAATCCCCATCACAGTTCCCAGCCCTGCCTGCCCCATCTGACCTGGGCCTTACATTGCTTTAGGCTGATCCACAGGACAGGAGTAAATGGAGCTGACCTAAACTTTACATTCTTTACACTAATCCATGTAATGAGAGTAAGTGGAACATGCCCAGCTTTGCAGCTTAACCCCAAATCATGAAGAGGACAGCAGAAACCCTCCATTTGATTAATTTCTTATTAAACCTTTGTAGTCTATATAAATTCTTATTAAAGACAAAATGTTTCACAGGTGGAGAGGGGATGCCCACCCATCAAAGACACCAGGTATGGGTATTTGGCCTCAGTTTATCACTGCTATGGGGCACAGCAAGTCAGAGGTTTATTTTTTCCTCTTATTCAGAGGGATTTTTTTGTCGCATGAATTTATTCTGAGTTGCACAAGCATCTTGGGGCAAGGGTTTAGGCCGAGCAGCTTCTGCAGGTGATAAAAGCCAAGGCTGAATGGGAAAACAGCAAGGAGGAAGGTTTTTAGGAAGCTCAAGGACAGATGTGCAGCCCGATGAAGTTTTGACTACATCTTAAAAGAGAGACAGCCCCACAGTGCTACCTCCTTCTTACTTATTCTGTCCATAAGGTCCCTTCAGGCTATGCAGTGGCTCTGTAGGTAGAACTTGAGCTGTTCAAAACCAGGTTTGTTGACTGGTAAGAGGGAACAGTGGGCACTCAGTATCACCCAGTATCACCCCCCTAATAACTGGGAGAACTCATTAATGAAGCAGCTGGCACCATGAGGTTGCACTGCACTAACCCCAGATGCCACTGCACCCTCTGTCCCCAAAACAAGTCTCAAAAGTGCTGGCAGATGTGTGCTCCTCCATCCTCCTCCAGCCTGGGGAGCAGAGCAGGAGCAGCCTGTGGGGCACCAACCCCAGGCTGCATCTCCTCCTCGCCTGCACAGCACTTAGTAACAAACAAAGGATTGTTCTTTAATTTTGATCTCTTACATGCTCCTTTTGTCTCTCCCTTTCAGGTCTCTCTTTACTGTGCAGTGCTCACTCTTTGCTGAGCAGTGCTCAGATTTCTGCCTTTTTACACAAACTAAATAAAAAACCCCTCAAGTCCTCCAAACCTGAGGATAACAAGACTTGACATGACTTAAAAGAAAACATTGCTGATGTGGTTCAAGCTCTGTTCTCTGTCCTCTTTCTGCTGCAGACCACCCTCTCCCCTTCTACCAGGGGCTACATTAATGCTACCACCCCACCCTTGGCATCACTGCGGGCCAAGGGGGTCAGTGGGCACAGGCAAAGCTGCTAAACCATGCTCAACCCATCACCTGCACCTTGGCAGTTCATGAATCAAATACTACCCATTTCTTTTATAACAACATCTTCTGGGAAAAGGCTACATAATAGGAATGAAGAGAATAAGAAAAGAATAAGAAAAGAAAAAAAAAAATCTGAATCATGTTTAGTCTCACATCTCTAGCCTTCAGGAGCACACCAGCAACTTCTGTCCAGGCACTACCCCTGGGTAGGTGAATAAGAACTACAAAAGTAAGTGTGGAAAAAAGTCTATTTCCTGAGGATGTGTCTATGGGCACAGTGATTTGTGTGGTAATAGACCCCACCAGAAACCCCAAGGTGGAGACACCAGCAGTACCACCAAACACCAAAGAGCCCTGCTCTTTGAGTGGGGGTCTCTAATGCACAACCAGGAACCACTGTGCTGGCACTGGAGCCATCATTCCACCAGATCTCCCACAAACACATAGCAATGAAAGGCCACTATGGTGCCCAGGACAGGGACCTCCAGAAACAAATTGAAGAAGCAAGAAGGAGATTTCTAATTTGAGGCTGTGTTAAAACCAGAAGAAAAGCCTTATCTTACTGGGTTTAGCGTAAAACCTCACAGTGCTTCCCCATTTATTAAAACCAAGAAAGGGAAGCATTCAGAAATAAATACTGAGGACTTGTACATCATCAGCAGTTTTTGAAGTGGTTTCTGCAAGCCCTGCAGTGGTTTCTGGAAGCCCTGCACTGGCACGTGAGGCTGGACTCTCAGCTCCTGCACCCCAAGGCATCAACATCTCGCCCTGCTTTAGACAGCCAAATTGCTTAGAGTTAGAGAGAAGTTGTATTGACAATTGTAGAGTGTTTATAAATCCTATTTATTGCCTAATTTTTTAAAAATGGAGAAGAAAAACCGCAACAGACCTGATCCCACAAAGCTGCACTTACATCAGCTGTCTGTGTGTTGCTCGGGCAGTATGGATTTTTGGGATGAGATCCTTTGTGTTTAGGAGGAACTCACAGCATGGCAAGTGCTGTTTCCGTATGCTTAGGCTGCACTTAGAAGCTGTGATATTCCTGCACAGTCTCAACACAACCATAGTCCTGGGGCTGAAGAGCACACAGATAACACCCACAAAGAGTGCACAGATGACACCCACACAGAGAGCCAGGAAACAGCAGTGATGGTCAAGGGGAAATCCCACTAGAGACTCCAAAGTAAAGATGATTTTGTACTACCCTGCATCCCTCCAAAAAAAAAAAAAAAAAAAAAAAAAAAAAAAAGAAAAAAAAGTCTGTGTCACCAAAGCTAATGAAGCTTGGCCTCTGGCAAGCCAGTCTCTCTTCATTAGAGGCAAACATGTGATGCCCTCACCAGGGCCTCTCCTTGCTCTGACCACCTAGTTTTATGGGACCTTCAGGAATGCAATTAGCAACGAGATGCTTGCTCCTTTATCAAACTGCCTGGCAGGCAGCCAGGGGGTTCAAAAGCCCGCAGGCAGGAGGGCAGGCTGAAGGCAGGGGAGCCTCTCCCCTACCCCTCTCCTGCAGCCACAAACCCACATTTCAGGGCAGAGGCCAGGACAGCATGCTGATGGCCTCAATAGAAAAGGGCAACTCCTCCAGCTGGATTAAAACTAGGAGTGAAGCACTCAGGGCTTTGGGTAGTGACTGCTTTGCTTTGTCAGAGCCCGAGTCCATGGATAACCTGGTTCCATCCCTTGTGGAGGAAACAAGATGCAAGGTATCCACAGCAGCCCTTTCAGGAGCTGGATTAATGGTTTGAAACAGCTACTCTGGGGCTGTTAACAGCACTCAGAGAGCAGCAGAACAAACGCCACTTACTAGTGACTAAGTAGCATTGACTAAGACTTGGATGCAACTTGAATCAACATTTACAACATGTTGTAAATTACTCCTTTTCCTGCCTGTCTCACAGATGCAGGAGGCATGTTAAACCTCCCACTAACAGGAATGGAATTCTTGCTTCTCCTTTAGGTTATCTCCCACCCAAAATCTGCTTCTCCACTTCACAGGGGGCTATGAAAGGACTGGAGCTGTATGCAGCACTGCCTGTAGTCATCTCTCCTTTCAAACACTGACAGAATGAGGTGCCAATATTTATAAACAGACCCAGGAATGAAAACAGTTTTGCTGGCCAAAGGACTGAGTAACACGAGACAAGAAGCTCAAAGTTCATTTCAGAGTATTTAAAACTTGCTTTTGCTTTTAGCTGGGAGTATGGGATGGCTGAACACAACCTGCCATACCACCCTGTGTCTTGGCAGTGTCTCGATGGGGACAGTTTTGCTCCAGATCATAAAAGCAAGAAATACCCAGGCTGGTTGGTGTTGGACTCATGGTGCCTCTCAGCTGAGACACGCAAAAAGCATGGTCATGTAAGTGCAAAGTGTGGATCTTTACCTCTTGGCTTCCCCCAAACCTTGGGTCAGGTTAGCCCAGCTGCTTGCCCACCTGCTCTGGTGGGGTAGGCACTCAGAGGTTCATAGTTTCATCTTGTTCAACAGCTTGGGTTGCATTTAACTGGGGACAACACAGCACATGTGCTAAAACTGAGGTTGGGTTCCTTTGGGGTGAAAACCCTGTTCAAAATAGTCACCAGAAATGCACCGAGTGGCATTAAGTGCCTTCTACACTACCAGATGATTCATCTAATGTAAATAAAGCCCTTGACAACAGTGATGAGTGAGTTCCCCTCACAGGTTCATGCCAAACAACTCTCAAGGAAGGACAGAGACAACAACAATCTGCAGCTCCCTACATCCTTTGCTAATACCTGTTAGACTCCACTCATGGTAGGATTCAGTCTGTGAGAAAGGTGGGCAGCAATCTGCTGGGGCCCTTCAGGGACAGTCCTTGTGCCCAGAAGAAGGCAGAGGTGGGCAGGGTGTCCCCCTTGCAAGAGCAAAAGCAGTGGCCAGATCCCACTGCTGCATCCAAAGCATGACTCAAACTCTCCTGGTTGCCACATCTACACGTGTTGGTGGCCTAAGATGTTCAGTGCTGAGTTAAATACGTGGTCGTTTTCAAGAAGACCCCATTTGTAGAGAGGAGAGAGTACCTGTCTGCTGGAAGCCAACAGAGATGCTTGTGTAGCAAAGGGCTGTTTGTTAGAATAGCTTTGGGCACAGCCCTACTGTGGAAGCTCAGAGACTTTTGGTGGGCTGGTGAAGCTCCAAGCCTCTTGGGCTGACAACACTGTCTCAGAATGTTATGTCATTGGCACAGCACTTGCTACAGGCCAGACTTAGCATTGTGAATGGTAGAATTTGGGGAAAAAAAAAAGTGAACAAACCAATAGCAAAAGAAATACCAGAATGCATAGGAAAAACCACCCACCTCATGAAGCTGTGCCAGGTTCTGTGCCATCCATGGAGCAAAGAGGCCACTTGGCCTCAACCTATCCTTTGTTTTCTTTCATAGCTATAAAAAGCACTTTTAAATCATTTAAGAAAACTCTGGTAAACCCTAAACCAGTGATGCTGCTCTTCCCAGCACCAGAAGCCCTTCACAGAGACAGAAGGAAATACATGCAGCAGAAGACACATAGCTTGTTTACCTGCTGTAGCAGCAGAGCTCTGGCTCTCCTGATGAAATGGAAATTCAGGCAAAGGGGTGTCCTTCTCTTGCCATACAAGCCCCCAGACCAGTAAAATTTCCAGCCTCTTTTAAGCGTCAACTCTTCTTCTTTCTATCAAATATACACCTTTTGGGAAGAATGATGCTACCAAAGCAGAGTGGCCCTATGGAGCATCACCAGGTAGTATTGCTCTTTATTACTTCCAGAGCTAAGTTTATTTTTTCCTCACCATCTACTTTCAAATATATTTTTCCTGCTTGGTCACCACTTTTTCTGCTCCTGCATCAGCAGGGAGAGCTCCATCCCTCATGGTCTGAGTCAGTGACTGCAGAAGGTAAACCTGCCTTTCTCACTCCTCTGCAATGGGGAGTCCCAGGGTAATACCAAAAATTGGTCATCACCTGCCCCATCTCCAGAAGTGCTAAAGCATCACTGTCCAGCCTACAGGAAAATGAGCATGAATATCTTCTACCTGCCCAACAACAGCACTGTCTCAAACAACCAGAAACTTGCAACCAAGAGGTGTCCTATCACTCACTGCCCATCCAGAAACATGCAGGGCAAGATAAACAGAAGGGAAAAAACTGCCACTCCCCTAGAGAAAACATGAAAAAATAGCAATTTTTCTAAGCTTATGCTTGTTTTGGAAATTTTGTCCAAGATTTTCAGTTGAGGAAGTATTTTACTTGCTAGAAAGCAGAGAAGTTTTAAAGAATAACCTTTTGCACAGCTCCAACTGAGAGAATTATGTCCAAGGGCTAATCCGGGCAATTACATGCAAGGCAAATTATGTGACCTCAGACTGACAAGGAATTAAAGCCATTTCAGCAAACACAGCTAAATAATTCCTCTGCCTTTGCTTAAGCAAAGCTGACTGGCTACATCTTTTCCACTGAATGATTTGTTTTCTCAGTGGACAGAAAAATGTGTACATAAAATACCTTTAGGAATCTTCAACACGGATTTTCTTTTATAAGTAGCAGACTGAAACACCACCTTTCCTTTCACCTGCACTGCACCAGAGGATTGTTTCAAATGCTTCAGCTTTTTAAAAAGGTTGTTTCTGCCTATTCAGGGAAGGACGGCGCATGTAGAAGAAATCCAAGAAGACGTCAGAAAGCTTCAGAGGATCCAAGCCTGTACTGTTTTACTCTTTCTTAGGAACACACTTCAGTGTGCAAGAGACGTGCATGGTTACATCAAAATAACACCAAAGCCAAGAGTCTGCTGGTCTATGTGGGATCTGAGCCTGCAAGGAGAGAGCTTTATTGCTGGAAAGAGTTCTGTTGGGGATAATGCATTTTTTTCCTGCATAGAATCATAGAATTGGCTGGGTTGGAAGGGACCTCAGAGATCAAGTCCAACCCTCAATCCACTACCAGTGTGGTTCCCAGCCCATGGCACTGAGTGCCACATCCAGTCTCTTTTTAAATATCTCCAGGGACGGAGAATCCACTACTTCCCTGGGCAGCCCATTCCAATGTCTGATCACCCTCTCTGTGAAAGAGACATTTCAGCCTCTTCCTCATTTTTCCCATAAGGAAAAGAAAGGGATTGCAGTTGCCTCTAGAAACAGGGCAGATTTAGGCAGTGGGGCAGGCAGAGCCCCTCTCACACCCTGCACACAACAGCACAACAGCTTTCCCTATTGCAGGATGGTCATAAAATCATAGCATAGAATCATGGAGTCATTGTGGGTGGAAAAGACCTTTTAAGATCATCAAGTCCAACCAATAGCAGGGCATTGCTAGGTCCGCTACTAAACATATCCCTCAGCACATGGCTTTTAAGCACCTCCAGAGGTGGTGACTCCACCACTGCCCTGGGTAGCTGAGTCCAGTGCCTGACAGCCCTTTCAGTAAACAAAGTTTTCCTAATATCCAATCTAAACCTTCCCTGGCACAATTTGAGGCCAATTCCTCTTTTTCTCAAGTTTGTTACTTGGGAGAAGAGACAAACCCCCACCTCACTACAGCATCCTTCCAGGTAGCTGCAGAGAGTGACAAAGTCTCCCTTCCACCTCCTTTTCTTCATAGTAAACAACCCCAGTTCATGAAGAACAGTTCACGTCCTCCTAAGACACGTGCTCCGGACCCTTCACCAGCTCCACTGCCCTTTGGAGATGCTCCAGCACCTCAAGGTCTCCCCAGTATGAAGGAGGAAAGGCTCCTACCTGAGCAGAGGACGCCCTTGTACCTGGCGCAGGAGAAGTCATCGCACTCGCAGAAGGGTCCGTAGATGTTCCCGAACTCGCTCTCGTAGCAGAGGCACTGATTGCAGCTGCACTCCCCTCTCCCGCTGCAGAGGGGTTTCCCCTCCGCCTCCCGGCACATGGCCTGGTGCGTGTCCCCGCTGGCCCCCTCCTCACACTCACACCTGGCCCCCAGGTAGCCGGCCTGGCACTGGCACAGCCCGCAGCTGTAGGTCCCGTTGCCGCTGCATTTGCTGCTGGCCGGCGCGGCCCGGCCGGTGCAGTCACAGAGGCAGTTGTAGGTCACTGTCACCTCCAGCGTGTCCCGAAACCCGGCAGGCTTGATGGTGAAGGTGTGGGAGGTGTCCTTGGCGGGGCAGCTCCGTGCCTCCACGGACACCTCGAAGGAAACCTGGGGAGGGGAAGGTCAAGATGTAAGTTAACACGCGTGGCCCCAAAACGTCCATCGAGGTGGCCAGGGAAGGAGGGAGAGGCAAATGTCCTGAGGAAAAGCCATGGAGGGACTCCCTGGAGTGGAGCCATGCTTGAAACACCAAGCTCTGCTCCTGGGTATGGAAAAATCCCCTAAAACAATTATACACCTAACAAGGGCATCTGTAGCTTGGTGCATTGACATCTGCCCAGTTCATGAGAGATTCGGCATCCTTCATGTTTTATTATTCTTTACTGTCAGCCATCAGCAAATATTTTCCACATAAGGCACTGTTGGTTTCTGTGAAGCAGGAACTTGCCTATCCCCATGAAATAAGCACAGCAAAACTAGCAAGTAGCCCATTTTTCTTGCTGTTAAAAATAAGAAGCCCTGTTGAAACCAAGCACTAGCAAAGATCTAACCAATGCAGCACAAAGGCCTGAAGTGCCTACAAGCTGATGAGTTCTGGAGGTTTTATGGGAATCCTGACCTACACACAGACCTATGTCTGTGTTTTATGGGACCTACTCTGACCTACACAGAGATGTGCATCAGCCACACAGTCCCAAGCTTTCAGCACGCTGCTAACAGGCCTGTTAGGAGCAGCTTCAGAAGGGTTATACATTACTATATTCTTACAGATCCCCTCCCTACACATTTTCTCTTGCTACAAACCACTGTCAGGGATTTTCTCACTGGGAAAAGCAAGAGCCACAATCACTTGCTTGGCCCCTGATTTAATCCTGCTGTTTTGCTGGGGTCTCACTCTGGATGGAGCTGCCTGGACCTGCTGGTTAGCAAAGAGGATTAACCTCATTCTGAGGAAATGAACCCCTCTCCTAGACATCAGGAGGGAATGATTTTCCTCTGGAGACTTTTGGGGTCACCTCGAGCTCTGGCACCCTGTGTGCCAGGGGGTGATGTGCAGACAGTGGCACAGCAGCCACCTCCTGCTGGGAGAGCTGCACCTGAGAAGCCTCCATTGACTCCTCTCCCATTTCCAAGGCCTGAAACAATTAGGAAACAAGCTCGAATTACAGAGGAGATCAGAAAGCAAGCTAAGGGGATCAGAGTAATCCTGCTCCCTTTCATCTGCTGACACCCACATCCCCAAGATTAAACCCCAGCAGATTAGAATCCAGTGCCAGTATTATCCTCTTTGGGGAAACTTTCTTAGCAGAAGTCAAATCTTGAGTCATGTGGAAGCAATGGGGCTGAGAGCAGCTGAACAAGAGAGGAGAGGAATGGGACCTCTCTGATCCTGTGGCATGTCTGCCTGTGCAGGCTCCTTGACCCTGGAGTATCTGGAGAAAATCCCCTGCTCCTTCCAAAGCCAGGGGCCCAGAATCAACCACCAGATTAACTCTGCTACCTCGGGGACTCGGGCTTTGCTGGGGGAACAAGGAGGGCACGTGCCAAGCATGGCAATGCTCCAGAGATTGTTTCCACCCACCCATCTGAGATCCAGTAAAGCCAGCTCAAAAAGCAGAGGCCACCTCCCTTTTTAACACTTCTCATGATCCTTATTTGGCAGAGGAAAAAAATCCAGCTACTGTTGACTCTTTCAAACTATTTTTATATGCCTCCACGCTTAGAGCTCTGGTATGTTTGCAGAGCCTCTCTTCTCAAATAAGGGAATCAGGCTGCTAAGGAACCCACACTCACCTCCTGCCTGCTGGTCTGAGCCCTCCTGCCCCAGCCCTGCAGCCTACTCACTCATTTATCTGTACCAATATTGAATTTTAACATGCAAAGATTTGCTCCTCTCTTTGCTTGTGTTTTTTTGTTTGTTTGTTTGTTTGGTGTGGTTTGTTTTTTGGTTGGTTTTTTTTTCTTTTTAATAAAAAAAGAACAGGAAGGATTGTGCCATGTATGCTGTTAACACAAAGGTTCAAAAAGCCCTTTACAGTGGTACTGCCATCCAGTAAACCTCAGAACTGAACACACAAAGGAAGAGTTGCTGCCCTTCTGGGCACACTGGTTTTTTTTGCAGTACCTCCGAAGTTACCCATGACTTCTTCAAACCAGGAAAAACAGGTTTATATTAGAACTGTAGAAATGTTTTGGTTGGAAAAGACTTTCCAGATCATTGAGTCCAACCATTAACCCAGCACTGCCAAGTCCACCACTGAAGCATGTCTCTCAGCACCACGTCTGCACAGCTTTTAAGCACCTCCAGGGACAGTGACCCCACCACTGCCCTGGGCAGCCTGGTCCAGTGCCTGGCAATCCTTTCAGTGAAGGATTCTAGCAGACTTCTAGCCACTTCTAGCAGAGCCATTTCAAGCAGAGCCACTCTCCATGAACTTCTACATTGAAGTGGTATGGCATTAGGAGAGCAGAGGAAGATGAGAAATGCTGTATTTTATCATTTGGAACCCTCTCATGGAGTGAGGTAAGCAACTGCACAGGGGATGAAATGGCTTCTGCAGGTAATGGACTGAAGGGCAGACTCACCGTATCTCCTATTTTGAGATCCCCACACTTCCTGAGCCCGGGATAAGACACCCCATCCTGGCATGTGGCAGTGAAGGTCAATCCAATGTCCTCAGGGCTGTCCCAGACTGTGAGCTCCACCTTGGACCGAATACTCTAGAAACACAATGGGAAAGCAAACCATCAAGTTTCCCAAAATGGGTGGGTTTCTTCTGCTTTAGTCTTTTCTCCTGATCTTCCCAGAGGCTGGCTAGGACATATGTGCACTCATGAAAAAAACCAAACAAACAATCAACCATGCACATACTTTGACATTTGAATTTGGCTTACCCAGCTCAGGAGACCTCTGATGAATGCAGCCAGATTCATGGAGAGCTCCCTACAGCCCCTAAGGGTGTTCTCTAGGACAGTCGTGATGATCACAGTAGCCAGGATTGAAAAGATATGGATGCACAAGAAAAAGAAGGAAAGAAATATTCTCCAGCACACATGGAGCATCTCTGAGCAGAAAGTCAGAGCCCTGTTTGCACACCTGCACCTCCTCCTCCCCACAAACCAGCCCCTTAGCAAAGTGCAAAGCCTGATTCTCCACTGAGATGTTGGTCATAATGCACAGAGAAGGTGTAAAACTGCACAAACTCTGTTCCTGATTTCAACCACCTTTCAGAAAAATGTGTTTTTCCTCCACTGGATAAAAAGTATGCTTTCAGATATGTCAGCTGGAAACATCACCATGGGAAAAAAGAAATGAAACTTTTTGAAGTGAAAAGCATTTTCCATCAGCAAGGTTTTGGTATGCTCCTACCCCGTTTCTTCTGTTTCTCATCTATCCACCCTGCTGCACACACAGACTTTTTAAGTCAAAACAAAATAAAGTTTATAAGTATTAATTTGGAAAGAGGTTGTTTTGTTTCATTCTTCCGATGGATGGAACTGATTTTTTCTTATGAGTGGTATCCAAAAAAGACAATGGTCTGGAGTGGTATCCAAAAGGTTTTCAAACTGGGGCTTTCTGTACAAATATATTTATTTCCCACATCCAGCTTGCAGCTCCATTCTTCTCCCCTTTGCCCCCAGCCTTCACTGAAGTGGTCAGATTAAGAAAAAGTGCTAATTCAGACTTCTTGACAATCCATGTGGTGACAAAGCCAGGGTTCACATGCCAGCAAAGAGAAAATACTTTTGGAAATAGGCAGGAAATAAATGAGTTTTGGCTGAGTGAATCTACACAGCCCTTGAGGGAAAAAAGAAACAAAAAAAACCCAAACCAAGAATAATTTCCCATCTCTCTGCTATAATGGAGGAGCCATTCATGGAATGGCAATTTGGACCATACAAAGCATCCATCACTTGCAGGATGAACACCAGCACATGACAGTAAAGCTGAGCATATTGCTCTGCCCAAAATTAACCCATAGAAATTAGCTGTCACATTGACAAATAAGGTCTCCCATCATCCTGCCCAGAGCATCTCATGTGGGTCATGGTGGAAGACAGCACACCAGGCCAGACCTCACTATGACTTTGTGTGTGTCCTTCCTATGTTCTTATACAGATGCCAAGATTTCCTGATGTATAGCAATGCTACCAGCTTTATTGTAATGCTGTTATTATTAGCCACTTTGCAGTGTTACACAGCAATATGTTCTCAGCACCACAGTTACAACCGAAGGCTACTGTGAATTTTGTTGCTGTGTTCTTTGGTGGTCCCCAAGCCTGCTGCACCTTCAGGGATGAGCAGAGGATGCTGGAGAGACCTAGAGGAAGGACTTGGTCCTGAGATGAAGCAATGTTTCTGGCCTGAAATAAAGCTGTCTGCTACAGCCCTGGAGAATTTCAGCATGCAAACAAGGAAACCCTGAACCACCAGCAGCTCCAGGGATGGCTGATGCAAAGACCACCTGCCACGGGAAACCCATTGGTGATGTAATGAGAAACACAGCTGAGTCCTGCTTGGATTTGGTTTAGGAAAGAGGTTTTTAAGCCAGCACCCCGTTTGCTCCCTTTGGTCCACACCCAGCCTGTGTGCCCAGGCACAGACTCCTCCCAGCACCAAGCCAGCCTGGGCACAACTCCCCCCTATCCCCACCCCCTTCAGGGAGCCCCTCCATCTCCAGGCATGTTGAGATCTGGGGATCTGTGAAAGAAACTAAGAAAGGTTTCTTTCTTAGTGATGACAAAGTAAAAAAGCTATTCCTTTTTTGTGTCACATCTCTGAAGACGAGGGGGAGGCGACAGCACACCAGGAAGAAGAAAAAGGCAGGCAGAAGATGAAGAGCTGGAGGAAAGGGGTCTTGGGGATAACATAAGCCCTTAGCAAGTCTCATACATACACCAGTGGAGGGAAGCAGATGAGAGAGGTCCAAAGCACTGAGCCTGCTGCCCTTCAGGAGTTGGTCTGTATTGTAGATGAAGGGATTCCTTTCCTTTCCTTTCCTTTCCTTTCCTTTCCTTTCCTTTCCTTTCCTTTCCTTTCCTTTCCTTTCCTTTTTCCTTTCCTTCTCAGTTTCCTTTCCATGAGCAATAAAAAAAGTTCATTCTCACTCAGGAAACAGAAATTTCAGGCTTCTCCTCCCTCAGAGAGAATTTCCTCCTTCACTTCAGGAAAAAACAGAGCTACCAAGAGGAGACAGGCTGGGTGGATGACAGGTTGCCTGAAGCACAGGTGGGAGTTACCAGCACCCAGCAGCACATCAGGGGGCTCCAGCCCACACCCACCACCCAGCTGAACAAGCAGGAAACCAGTCCTAGTTTCAGCAGCAGGTCACCCAGCATGGCTCCTTCCATGGGGCACCTTGGTCCCAGTGCCCCAGTGGTTTCCAGGGAAAGCCCATGAGCAAAGAGAGGAAGGGAGTGGGAATTGTGGCATCAGGTCCCCAGCTCATTTCACCAGCTTGTATCTATCTGCAAAGGCTGGCAGGGAGGCACAGGTGCACTTTACAGCTGGGAAAATGAGGCAAAGGGAAGTTTTATGTGATGGCACTGAGACCACATTCACAGTGGCATTCATTTCTTTCTCCTCAGCCAAGCATCTTAGCCACAAGATCCTCCTTCCTCGAGGGAACAAACTGGGACAACTGGGCTTTTGTTTTGCACTGTCTCCAGGGCCTTATTAGCAGCAATTAGCTGCTCATTGCCTTTCCTCAGAGTGTGAAGCTTTGGGAAGCACTCTTCCCAAGGGCATAACCAAATGCTGCTCTAGCAGCACTGAGCTGTGGAGGAAGGAAAGATGAACTTAACAAATCATGCAAAGCACAGCACAACCCTATATTATACCTGGATGGGTAAACTCCTCCAAAAAAGTTCTTCCTCACTCCCTTGCACTAATGAGCATAGTGCCAAGTATAAGGGCTTGTAGCCCTTGGAAGCCCAAGAAGAAACCTATTTGAAGGCTGACCCATCATGGGGTCAGATCTCCATGCCCAGCATCTACACAGCATTATCATTCCAGGAATGTGAAGAGCTGATCCATAAGAATTCAGGGAGAAACCAACAGAATGGTTAACAACCAAGTGTCCAACAAACTTGCAATTTAACTGCTTCTAATGGACCTGCTCCCCAAATTTCCATGGAGATGGACAACATCAGGTAGAACTGCAGGTCCTTTAATGTCCCCCTAGCACAGCAGGGCATGCAGCACCAGCATCACTGTATGGAAAGGGCTCCTTTGGGATCCAAGAAACATGGTGGTGCTCATGGATTGCCTAGGACAAACTCACACTGGATGGAAACAAGCAAGAGGATGTAACCTTAGCCAGAACTTGATCACATCCTTGGGAGGCCTCTGACCATCAAATGCCAAAGATTTAATCTATTTTATCTGCTGGGGGGGTGCTCTGTGAGGGAACTGGTGAGGGCTATATTTGAAGGGTAATTCTGCACATGAGAGATGTGGAGGCTTCACCACAAGCTTCCTTGGACATTGCCATGCTCCCTCTCCATACTGTACCCCTCCTTTCCCTCCCTGGGGGGGATGTCCCAGCCTCAGGGATGCACAGAGGACTGCAGAGGGAGCTGGCTGAGCTGGCTGGAGCAAACTGGGGAAAGGTGTCCAGCTGAGCTCTTGGAACTGCAAACAGCAGCAGCTGCAGTATTAAAATGAACTTACATTGTAGGCCTTGACGATCAGCTCGATGATGTTCTTGGAGTCTTTGTGCAAAATCTCCACTGTTGTCCCAGGAATCAAGGAGGTAAAATTCTTAAAAGAAAAAGAAAATAAAAAATGAAATGCTGAGATATGGAGAGGGAAGAAGGGAAAGCAGAGGCCGAGGAGGGTTTTTCCCCATGACACAGGGACAGAGGTCACACACCCTGCCCCGTGGACCGGTGGTGGACACGGACCAGCTTGGCCCTCATTAATGGGGAGCAAATTTGGAAGCAAAGTATTGCTAACGTGGCAGGTCGACCACTAAACGAATCTTCTGGCCATGGGACAGGGACTAACAGGTCCAGTTCTGCTGCTGGAGGGGACGAGCCCCAGCAGCTGTGCATTGGGGTGAGCCAGCACAGCAGGGAGGGAACCGCGCTGCCCCTCTCTCCTGCCCAACCCCACCAGCATCCCGGGAGAGGGGGTGGAGAATGAGCTCAAATCTCCATGGGAGAGCAGCAGCATCTCAGTTGCAGCAACGCAGCTGCTTTCTTGTGTTTTTGCTCGGGCCTGGAGAACTGAAGCAGAGGTTTCCAAACGTGACCCTGCTTGAAACACACTCCGAGGAGCGAAAACCCTGTGGGGCAGCTCCAGGCACGGGCCAGCCCTGGTGGCTCAGGTTGCCTTTTCCTTCCGAGGGAGTTCAAATTGTATGTGGTGCTCTGGGCTCTGTGATGGAAAAACACAGCTGGGCAGAAATGCTGCGTGCGATTAGGTCATGGGATTGAGTCACTGCAGAATGGGTTGAGCAGGTTTCTGCTCTCGCACACGCTGCACTGCTGGCAGCCATCCCAACACCAGGATTAAGCTGGAGTCTATTTTAGGGCTTCACATGCTCGCTAACACATAGATCTGTTTGCTCGAAGAAGCTTTAGTGCTCTTTGCTGAAAGGACTGGAGCAGGTCCAAAGGAGGGCAACCAGGCTGGTGAAGGGACTTGAGCACAGACCCTATGAGGAGAGGCTGAGGGAGCTGGGGGTGTTCAGCCTGGAGAAGAGGAGGCTCAGGGGAGACCTCATCGCTCTCTACAACTCCCTGAAAGGAGGCTGGAGCCAGGGAGGGGCTGGTCTCTTTTCCCAGGCAACTATCAGCAAGACAAGAGGGCATGGTCTTAAGTTGTGCCAGGGGAAGTTTAGGTTGGATATTAGAAAGAATTTCTTTACGGAGAGGGTGATCAGACATTGGAATGGGCTGCCCAGGGAAGTAGTGGATTCTCCGTCCCTGGAGATATTTAAAAAGAGACTGGATGTGGCACTCAGTGCCATGGGCTGGTAACCACAGTGGTAGTCAGTCAAGGGTTGGACTTGATGATCTCTGAGGTCCCTTCCAACCCAGCCAATTCTATGATTCTATGACTAAGCAGGGAGGGATGGCAGCCTGAGTCTCACCTGCCTGCATCTGCCTGCATCTGCCTGCCCTGTGCGTGCTCGCATGCATGCACGTTGTGGCTGCACACGTGCACGTTTGCACCTGCTCACGTGCATGCTTGTGGCTGCAGACATGCACATTGTGGCCGCACACATGCATGTTGATGGCTGCACACATGTGTTTGCAGCTGCCTCAGCTCCACGGTGCCAGCAGGAAGATGCTTCCATGAGGTGTTTAAATATCCCCCCGCCCCAGATGCCTTGGCAGCACTTACCTTGTACAGGATGTAATGACTTTTTGTAACAGCAAAAATC
This sequence comes from Phaethornis superciliosus, assembly GCA_023637945.1. Taxonomy (NCBI): domain Eukaryota; kingdom Metazoa; phylum Chordata; class Aves; order Apodiformes; family Trochilidae; genus Phaethornis; species Phaethornis superciliosus. Next base: position 29,006,034 of record JAJQWJ010000007.1, read on the forward strand.
AGGTGGATGTTGTTTTCAGCCAGTTTCTCCCCAAGAAGCGCCAGGGAAGGGTAATCCTAGGGGCACATAAAGGGCAGGAAGACTGGTGGGTAACACAGAAATGAAGACTAATTTCATGGCTTTTCTTTTCCCAACAGCAAAATTCGTTCCAGAAACACGGCATGTTTTACTGTAGGATGAAGTCCCTCATGTATCAGTACAATCACAGCTCATATAGTAGAAATTCTGTCATCCCTTAAATATTTCTGCTACACCCTTCACTAGAATAGATGACTGACAACATCACTAGCTACAGCAGCACCTGAAATGCTGGATTTCATTCTGTCCTCTTTCTCCCACCAGGAGACACAACTGTAACAAGCTGGCTGCTATCTCAAGGCTGTGTGGCAGGAAGATCTGGAACTAAGTGGAAGTGTGTGATTTTTCTCCCAGAGCAGAAGCATCCCTCGCCTACTCTTTTTGCATACTGGAGCCATAAGGAAATGATGATTAACTCTTTAATTCTGCAGACTTCCCATACAGAGAGAATAGCTCCAGCTCCCCTACAAGCAACAAAATAATGAACTGGGATTCACTTTCAAGAGACCAGCTTGAGTTTGAAACCCCTTAACTGCTTCTGAAGGGCTGTCCTCGGGGAAAAAAAAAAAAAAAAAAAAAAAAAAAAAGCCACCTCCTTCACTTGCAGATAATAGGGCTGATTGAGAGCCTCCAAGACTCAAACACAGAAACACCAAGGCAGGGCAGCACCCCCCCCCAGCTCCCCAGAGTAACTCCAGGCTAGAACAGGGGCTGTACTGCCATACACATATGCTTGCAAGGATTGCACAGGTGGGTGGAAAGAGGGTTTCTCCCAGGAGCCTACCTCCCATCCAGAAACATCTCCTGTTAACAGGTGACATCCATGCAGGAATAAAAAAATGTAATTAGTGCTTGAGATCTGTTGAATAGAACACCCTTCCACTGGAGGATGTGACAATGAAGCAAGTACTCATTCACCCCACAAGTTTCCTTCACTGAGTTTAAATTTTTTAAAAAGGTCAGTTTGTCTATTTATTACTAAGACCTAGGTTAGCACTGTGCTCAAAGACTGTGAATAAGAGGAGCACTCTGTTGTGTTTGCTAGTGTAGCCACATCAAGGTAGGCTCAGCCTCCCAAGGGAAAAGCTGATGGTCTACTGGACATTTTAAAAAAGTGATGATATGTTTTACCTTCCCCCTACACTTAGCAGGAAAATCTGATCATTTCAAGACACCTAATTACTTTTCCATCCCTTGGGAACTCACTAAGCTCCTACCCCATTTTGAGCATCACAGAAGCACTCTCTGTGGGGTCATGCCCAAGGAGAACAGCAAATATTAAATGCAAACTATAGAATTGGGTGAAACCATACTGGTCAAGGCCTGTGTTTGCCATAAGCTGCTGGAGTCAGAGGTGGATGATCTCCAGAAAGGTTTACCAACACCCCAAGGTGTCCAAAGCCTCCTGTACCCCCCTCACCATCTGGCTGGAGGCGCTGTACTCGTTGGCTTCGTTCAGGTGGCACTGGCCATCGTGGGGCTGCACCAGTCCCCCCAGCTTCCCATCCAGAGCTATGTGGGGCACATCATCTGTTGTGAAGACCAGCAGGTGAGATGCCTCCTTACGCCAGCCAATCTTCTCCTAGGGGAAAACAAACCACGTGAGACAGCCAGTATGCCCCTGCCAAGCCCACACTTCACCCCTCACCCTGCACATGGTTCCAGATATGTGCCCATCCAGCAGCAGGCCCATTATCACTAATGAGAATCATAGAATTATAGAATTGGCTGGGTTGGAAGGGACCTCAGAGATCACCAAGTCCAACCCTTGACCCATCGCTGTGGTGCTAGACTATGGCACTGAGTGCCACATCCAGTCTCTTTTTAAAAATCAGAAGTGTACCATGCTCCTCTCCATCCATCCCTGGCAAGAACACAAAATTTCAGGGGCCCATCTACCAATTCCCAGCATCACCTTCCAACACTCTTAATTGAAAAGGCATGAGGAGGTATGTGGACTGTCCACCACACTTTCGCTACCCAGATCCAAGAATAAAAATTTCAGCTGCCTTTACAGCCTAAGGAGAGCTGCCAATTTCCTCCACACACATTTAATCTGACCTTGTTTCCTCAGCTCTGCAGAGTGGCCAAGGCAACAGCAAGAGCTGCAATATCCCTGCTCAGCATTTTCATTACTGCCCCCTCATAAAGGCTGTGCCTGAGCTCTGCTGCACAAAGTAAGGTCCCTTCCCGAGGGGACTGGCTCTGGGGCATCCACATGCATGCACAGGCACTCATCCCTGGTCCACTTCTGCATGCATCTTCTGGAAGCCATGGTGCCTCCAAGCCTCCTGCCATTTTGTGGTGCAACACTACACTTGCCCCCAAAAGCTCCATCTCCCCTGCACCACCGGGATGAGCAGGGACACATCCACCTGGAGCAGAGCATGGCAGGAGGACCTGTGGCCATAATTTGCCTGCACTAACCCATACACAACTGCCCTCCACAGCTCTGCTGTGAGCAGCTTCTGTGTATTTAAAAACATGCTAATTCCAAACCATGCTCTAGTGGTCCCTATGAAAACACCAAGTTATCAAGCACAGCACAAGAAATGTCCTCTGAACCCTCCATAGTCTCTCTGTGCAAGGACCAGACATTATTACCATCGTTGCATGCAGAGAGATGCAGGGACAATTTTTTTTCAAGTAAAGGTTAAGATTTCGATGATAAACATTCCCCTCCCATGGAAGATTTTGCATTGGCCCAAGAAAGAAGCTCTGTGTCTACAGCAGGACACTGAAGTGGTTTATTGCAATGGAAATGCAAAGAAACCAAGAAGCCCAAAGGAAATTTTTAGAAACCATAGCACTGAAGTTCACTCCCCAGGCCTTGCTCACTGCTCCCACCACCAGCTGATGCCAAGCCAGGCAGGCTGAGGTCCTGCAGGTAAGGAAATCCTACTGTGGCAGAGACCAGAAGCAAGAAGCCCCATCTCCCAGAGCTCCTCCTTCTGCTTGGCCACCCTGCCCATCTGCCAGTGGAGACACAGTCCCCTGCTTTCCCTCCCCACACACACCCAGCATCCCCTCCCCTGCAGCCCCCGGCTCAGAGCAACACAGCACAAATCCCATGGGAAGGGATGAGGGAAAAGCTGGGAAAAGCATCATGATGGGAACGCAGTGTAGATGAATACACCCAACTCCTCTGGAGTTTACTGCTCAGATTATTTAGCAAAATGCAAACCCTGCCTTGTTGTGCAGTAAGATGCTGTGAGCTGCTGCAGCCCAGCTGCAAAGACACTTCCCATGGAAAGTGCTGGCGTGGGCAGAGCAAGAGGGCAGAGCAGGCAGGAGGATGTGGAACCACAGCAGCCAGTGCAATTTTTGCCTGTGAATATGAGTCACAGCCCAAAGCCTGCTGATCTTTCTGATAAATATAACTCTTGCTTCAGGGACACTATTCCTGAGCAGATTTTTTTTTATTCCCTATTGCAAAAGTTTTGGGGTTTATTTTTCTGTTAATGGCATTTTAAATACCTACACAATGCATACAAGGCCATAAGAAAATCAATCTTTGGCAACACAGATTTTTTGCCATGTACCAGCACATTATGGTCCAGCTCAGTATGCAACACAGACTTTTTAACTCTGGGAAGCAGGAGTCATTCCACTGAAGTGACCCCACTAGATCAAAAGGAAAAAATCTTCATGTCAAATTCTAATTTCTTAACAACTCAACCCAGCTGTGTTTATGGCTCTAACTATGCAACAGGCAGTTCCCTATCTACTAAACCACCAGGCAGAAGCCCATCCAGATCACTTTTATTTGGGTATCCAAAGCTGATCTTTTATTTTTTTTTTATGGTTGAGGGCAAGAAACTTCCAAAAAGATTAAAAGGATTAATCTGAGTTCAATTTCCTTAGAAATACACTGCACACAAAACAAATGATCTGCCTTCAAGCAGGAGTTATGAAGCCTCTTCAGAGGTTATGTTGCTACTCACCTGCCTGCTAAGCCCACCTTTAAATCAAGGGCTAAGCATCCCTGTGCAGACAAACCCCCTGTGCCTCCAGCACACTTTCCCACATAAACAACATCAAAACCACTTTGGTTACTCAGTTCAGGAATTCCCTTCCAAAAAGCAACAAGCACCCACATTGTCAGTGACCATATCCAGGCACTGAGAGCATTTGATGCCTTGGAGCATCGGACTGGGGTGTCTCAGGTGGGGTGGCCAGGTTGGTGCTGATGCCAGTGCCACACTGAAAGATCTGGAGACCTATGGAAAAAGCACCTGGAGAGGCTGGCACTCTGAGAAGACATCACATCTCATGCTTCCTCTGCCAGCAGCTTCCAGGCACTGGAAAATACAGCTCTTCAGCACTCAGTTTCCACCACAAAGCCCAGAGCACTGCTCTGCTCTGCTTAAAACAAATAACCAAAGAGACTTTCATGTATTTTTACTGGACTAGGGTTGTTGAACAAAAAAACCTGCACTGACATCTGCCCCCTCCTCTGGTGTTTGATCGTCAGGGGATATAAAGGATTTTGAAAGCAGAGGTGGGACCTGAACCAAAGCAGAGTGAAGTGGGAAGAGGCATCTCCACAGGGCTGGGCATGCTGTGGATCCTGCCCCTGCTGCTACAACCAGCTGGGATTGCCTTCTGTACCCTGAAAGATCAGCTTCTTCTTACAGCCAACACTGATGGGCAAAACTGCTACAGCTGCCTCAGTCCAGCCCAGCCCTCCAAATCCCATTGAAAAGGCTGCAAAACCCCACATCACTATTTCCAAGCCTGAAATAACAATCTAAATTTATGCTTTGGGTGATGAATAAAAGGGATTTAATTGCCAAGTCACAAACTGCCAGAGGACCCCCTGGATTCATCAACATGCCTAAACTCCCAGCAGTTTCTCAGGCATAGACCTTTTGGAAGAAGAAAACAGATACAGGTGCAAGAAAATTTTGCCTTTGAGATTAAAAGCCAAAACCTCCTTCATGTTGCATAGCTCTGAAGGGCACCTAGGTGTCTCCCAGATGTCTTGGCCACTTCCAGGTACCAGTGTCTAGGAAGAACCAATCAAAACTATTTCAAAAGAGACTTTATTTTCTAGTCCAGCATTATCTCCTTGCTGCATCTTAGTATATAAGATCTGAACCTTATGCATACCACCAAGCCACACTTAAAGAATGGCAGAAAACCAAAATACTGCAAATGGAAAATGTAATTACAGAATGTTGATTAATATTCCTGGCTAACCTTTACAGCATTAGGATAAAGGCTTATTGTCTCTGGCTCTTTCATGGCCTTCAGAATAACATTTACCCTATCTTCATCCTTCAGAAAGGAGCCAAACCCTGGGCCTGCTTGTTAGTCTATATTAGCTGTACAAACTTTCCCCATTCCTTGGGCTGAAAACCAGGCCAGAAAATTACTTGAGAGTTACAGAGCTCTTACACAGCTCATGCAGAAGAAATGCTTGACATGACACAAAGTATAAAAATACGTAGGCAACAGAGCAGGTATTGTTTCTGCCCTCTCAGCACTTGAAGGGGTTGAGAAGACCACTCTTGGAGACCATGGCCTGGAAATGGTGAGGCTCTGCCATGACATGGCTGTCATTCCCAGGACATCCCCCTTGATGCACACGCTCTGCTGCTGAGCACTGAGTACTCCATGGCCAACACACTGCACTGCCCTGAAGGCAGGGGACTTTCTAAGGTCACGAGTCCTTAGATTTCAGGTTTTGAATATGGTAGAAAGGGTGAAAGCTGGAAAAAGCTGGAGCATGACAATTAGATGGAATGAGGTGCCACAGCAGTGATGAGGAAACCCTCGCCAGGAGTGACCAAGGTGTCTGTATGCTACTTTTCATGCATAGGGGAAAAATAGTTCCCAAGTTGCTAGAAACTACTGTCTGTGCAGGTTTTAGTTCCATGATACTTCATTAATTAGCACTGGATGCAAAGCACCATTCATTGCAACACAGAACATCCTCATCAGGAAGCAGCACTTCACTGCCACCCCAGACATCTGCCACCTTCACCCATCTTGATCATGCTGAGACCCACCAGAACCTGTGGCCACCAACCAGGCTGGGCCGTCACTCCATCACCACGAGGGAAATTAATCACTTATCCCCATTTTGGCTACATACAGGGCTTATCAGGTCAATAAGCTGGCACAGAATTTTGTCTCTTCTGACTCTGGATGGATGGAGCCTTTGCTGCTCATGTCTGTGACCAGCAGGCAGCTGCTCAACCCAGAGCAAGGGGTGGCCAAGGCAGCACTGAGTTGAGGCACAGCCAGTTCTGCTGCCTTGCACACCAGTCCCATGGATTTTCTCTCCTGCCCCCAGGTTCTGATAATTAATGAACCACAACAGTTGCAGAAATTCCTCTGTTGCCACATCATGCCAAGAGCCACACAAGCACACCTGCTCACCTCTGCTCACCCTTCCTAGAGGGTGCTCAGTCCTGAATTTAGATGGCACCAGCATCTAAATGAATCTTCTGGATTTAGAAGGGACGAAGCTGTGCCCACAAGAACCATTGTCAAATATGCTGGTCCTTACCAATAGTTTAAGACTAGCACAAACATGCAGAAAGTATCTTGCAGGTCTCCTGCCTACCAGCAATCTCTCCAAAAAAAAGCCTTTGTGATACACACCACAGTATTTCTCCAACTTAGGGAAATGTTGTCCCACTTTAGCAATGTAGTGGAAGGGACTGCAAAAAACCACATGGTGGGTGGCATAACTGAGTCACCATCCTGAGATGTCTCTGCTCTAACCATGAGAGCCACCTCTCAAAAACTGAGAAGCACTTTATGCTCAGATGAGCACTACAGTTGTGCCAACAGCAATATCTCTGCCAGTCTGGAAGGAGGCAGATGACTGTTGGGTGTCATGAGATCCAACAGGGCAGGTTGAGTCCTGTCCAGAGTACAAGCATAGATGAAGCCAACCCAGGCAAGGGCAGATCTGCTTTCCCACAAGCCTGCATCCCATCACTCCCCCAGACGATGCCTATCTCCCTGCTCATAAATCCAGACCCAGAAGAAAACGTGCCCAACCAAAAGGACTACATAAGGCTGAAGCAAACCAAACCCAGACTGTATGTCAAGAGGAATAAAAGCAACTGGAGCCATCAAGCAACTGCAAGTGGAGCAGCTCAGCCACAAGTCAGAGAAGAGCAAATACCTCCATCCCTGATGCACAAAGGGATACAGAGCAACCCACGTACTTGTTACAGAAAGATCGTCAAGCAAACATCTCCAAAACCCCTAAGGATGTGGCTAACATGGCATCAAGCTAATGCACTCAGTCTTTAATTACTGCTCACTACTGCTCTCTAGTTTTGCTGACAAAGAGGGTGAGCAGGATATCAGTGCCTGGAGATCAGATCATGCAGTCCCACATGCCAAAGGGAGCAGGTACAAGCAGTAGGTGCCAGTTCCAATCCTAAATATGGGTCAACCACTGCAAGATGTGTTTGACACACACTTAAGAAAAGCATTAAGCCAATGCACTGCTGCTGCACACAAGTGTACATGATCTTAAAAGGATCCCAGAACACAGGGATGAGCACCTACAAGTCTAAGCGTGGCATGAAATCTCAGACCTAAGTTTGCATTTGCAAAAGCTTCATTCTTACCCTTTTAAACTAGAAAATATATTAATTTTAAATTTTTCTTTGTTTGTGTATAAAAGCACATGAAAACAATAGCCTCTACTTCTCAAAGCATTTTTCATGGTTTCTTCAAGAAAAACACTGAAGTTACTTCCAAGAAGTGGCATACCAAAGCTTCATCCTGGTCCAAAAGCAGAACAGAAGAAACCTCCTCCTCTTTTGCTTTGCTTTAAAGCTTCAGAAACCAGAGTGACTCACCTTGCACACAGCAGCCTGCAAAATGGCATCGAAACCGCCCTCGGGAGCGTCCCGGTTGCGGGAAACCTTCTGCTTCTGGACTTCTTCATTGAAGCGATCAACTTTATCCGTTAGGGACAAGAGGTGGCGGAAGCCAAAGGATGGGACACAGCTGGGGAACAGCTTGTAACTGCAAGAGGAACAGATGAGTGGTCAGCTAGCAGGAACTTCACTATCAGCCAAGAGTTATAGAAGCTCCCAGCTCTACCAGGCTGGTCTCCAAACCTCTGTTCAGAGGGATGAAATACATCCCCAAGGCTTTATGTTTTGGACACTTTGGCTATTTATTTACAAAACTTTACAGCAGAGCCCATATTTTTAGTTAGCCCCTGAGTTATCCCTCAGCTTTGAGCAGCTGAGTTTGAGCTCTCATCATGTAAGGGCTGAGTGGAGACACCAAGCACCAGACCATGTGGCTCTGGAGTTTCAGCACCTACAAAGTGGTTTCCACACGACAAGTCTGCAGTGCAGGATGTGATCTGCAGTGATGCAGAGGGCATGTTTTGGCAGGAGGCCCAGATCGACCCTCTGCTGCAGCCCAGGATGGTGGGTGGGATGTCACAGGAACTTCACTTCTGACAGCTACTTTTCCTCTATTCTGCAATATGCATTTCCATTCTGTCACCCAGTTTTCTTGGCCATACATGCCACCCTGCACCCACTGCACCTCACCAGGTACCTGGCAGCTGCACAACATGAGGTGTGTTAACAACTCACACCAACTCATGCATCTTCCCACACTCCCTTCAAGCCAGTGAGCAAGCACTGGCTCTGCTTTCCAGAGCTGCACTGCAGTAGAAAAGTAGGAGTGGCACCCTAAGGCAGAGAAATGCCTCGGCAGGCTACCAGGAAAACTTCTTTTTTTCCTTATAAAACAGGAGGCAGCTCACCACATGGCCAGAAGAGCTGAGCAAAGCAGCTCCAGCAGCTTGGGAAAGCCATGAGTATGTGTGGGGGAGGAGGATGAGAAGGGTTAAGAAGAAAATGTGGTTAAAAAGAAGTTGCATTGGCACTAACTCACTCTTATCTTCAAAGATAAAACCCAGAGAACAATTTAAGGCCTCTGCTGACACATGACCCACTATAGGCAAGTTGTAAGAGGCTTTTTACACAAAGGAGCATTTAAGACTTACCACCACTGGGAACTCAAATCCCGCCCAAGGGACCCCAGAGCAGGGATTTCCACCTGCACAGCCATGCACAAATCCTAACCACGGGGCAGGTCCCACTGCCCTGGGCCTGGCTGGCAATTAGAGCCATCCCTTGTGATCAGCCCCATGTTCAGACTTGCATTTCCCTTGCATCCAGGGCCAAGGCAAGGAGCATGCAATGCCTGAAACCCCTGCACTGAGTGGCTCAGCCCCTAACCCACACCATACATCTGGGTGCTCAGTTTGTCAGCTTCCTGGCACAGGAAGAAAACACTGACATGCTATAGGGTCCCAGATCAGATGAAGATTTATAATTTCATCCTTTTTTGTTTGTTTTATGCCCCAGGTCTGCTGGCAGAAGCTGCAGGCAGCAGCAGGACAGAGGCTGGGTCTACTACAAGGGCACACAGTGTCATGGGTTATCTGGGGTGCAACCTCCCCACCCAAGTCTTATCACAGAGAGATGGGTAACTGGGTGTTTAGTCAAACCCTCTCTATTCCTTATCTTTCTTAATTTAGTGTTTGTTTCCTTTGCATGACACTATGGCTGTGAGCAGCCACTTCCTGGCTCCCCAGAAAGTTCCATCTGGGATGCTGAGCCAGGAGCAAGGGCAAGCAGTGAACTGGAATAGGAATGAGGAGGAACAAGGGATCCCAGCCAGATCCCACACAAAACCACAACCACACACTGCCCAGATTGGCCATCTCCATGAGGAGAAGGAGAGAGCCTGGATCTGGGGCTCCATGCCCACATGATCATGCTTACCTGCAGGTTTCTTAAGATAGAAGCAAGCCCCTGGATGAAGTCTGCTTTGACACTAGAAACAGCTGGAAGCAAAACCAGACCTGGCAACACACCTCACTGCAGCATCAAGGAGCCAACTTATGGCAGTGACAACCCTCTGGCAGAGCAGGCAGAGGAAGGCAATGCCACTAGAGAACAGGGATCCATCACCCCCAGTTTGGGTGAAGAGGAGAGAGATGGCAGCTAGAAGAAAACATCCATGAGGCAAGCTGCCTTGGGCAATCCTTACTAAAGGGTTTCCCAAGACCAGGATGGCTTAGTGTAACCCATAAACAGAAAAGCAACCACCTGGGTAAAACCAGAAGGCCATGGAGATAGCCCAGTCATGGTGGCAGAAGAGGAGGCAACATCTCTGGGTGATCTCAGAGAAAGGGCACCAGAAGTTTCAGGCATGCGCTTGCTGGAAAGTTGTTCAGCACCATCCCTCCTACCACCCCTCCCTCTCCTTCACATTTCCCCCTGTTTCACTCAGCCAAAGCCATGTCACTTCAATTAAATCGCACACAAGTCAAACAAAGTTTTCACCGAAGCAAAACCCCATCTCCCCAGCCTGTGAGCAACATGAGCGTGTGATGGAGACTGAGAATGGCAGAGATGACTGAGCACATCCCTTTGTGACCATGCCAGATTTTCAGAGGGAAGATCTATGGACAGTGTGGTGAATGGTGGCAATGCTTCATGGCCAAAGAGAGTTTTCAGTGTTAAAATCTATTTGACTTTCTTCCCTGGACAGAATTGGTGAAAACTGAATACAGATAATTTTGTCTGCTCAGCGGTCACTGTGCAAAGAGATGCCAAACCCTTGCTCAGTGCCAAAATATGCAGAGGAACTCATAGCTGATGCATGCTCTCTTTAATCCAGATCTCATATGGAAAACTTACATGCTGCATGCTTGCAGAGCTTGGCATCCACCTGTGCTGTGAGTGACTCAAAGAAAAGTGCTAACCTTGCTGCCCTATCATGACTAGGAAGCATCCCGGGAATGGATAAGGTAAAGACAGCACCACAAAGGGAGGTGTCAATGGTGACATGCTCCCAGGAGGGCACTTGCTGCTAAGCCTATGCTTTCATGCCAACATCCAAACCAGTTTGAGCCTGGACACCCTCCACTACACCCACTTTCACTCTGGCATATTCCCCAGTTCAATGGACTTGGTCCAGACTCTAAAAGTTAAAGACTAAACACAAAGACTCTAGAAAAAATTAAAAAAAAAATAGAAAGGAAGAAGGTTCTGATATCACCACAGAGCAAATCACATCACTTCTGTCTTTTGCAACTGCCAGATTGCTTTCTTTCCACAGCAATAAAGATGAAAAAATCTGCCTGACATCTTCAAAATAGATTTCAAGATCCTGTTAATCAGTCCTACAGGCTCTCACAAATCTCACTTCCCCCAAACACTTCTGTCAGGAAGGACTTGGATTGCCTTGGTCTCCTTATCTGCAAAATGGAGACAAAGAGCTTAATTGATCTACTCAAAGCCAAACTATGACTCAGGGCTGGGATCAGAAATCAGGAATTCCTGGCTTTTACTCCTTTTTCTTAAAGTCTGTAACAAAGTCTGCTATGCCTGCATCCTCAGTGAGTACTTAAAAATAGCTCCTGATACAATAGTGCCCCACATCTAAATACAAAGATTTCCCAACGAAAAAGGTAAATTGTCCTATTTTGAATCACTCTCGAGCATCCCAACTGCAGCACAGGGCTTATCCCTCAGGGTTACACCTACCACTTACCCAATGCAGGGATTGTTTTGGTATCTTGGTGCCGTGTAGGAGAAAGGAGAAATGTTTTTGTCCACAAAAGAGCCAAATCCCAGCCGGAAATTGCTAGTGAGCTTTCTCATCTCTTCAGCCAGCTTGGTCCCCAGGTTCCGAATATTATCTAGATCATCATTCATGGACAGGGAGAGATCCATCAGGTAGTAGAGGTCCACGGGATAGTCCTCCACTTGCCGAACCTGGACTTGGAAGGAGGTTTGGTCACCTGTACAAATGCAAAAGGAGAGTGGTGAAAAGGAAACTTCTAGCACACACAAAATGTAGTGCTTCATCCCCACCCTGCAGAAGAGATAGAATAGAGTGAGGGGAGAGAAGAGGATGAACATTTTCTAATTCATCCTTTAGGAGACTCACAGGAGAGCAGATTGCTGACTTTTGGTTCTTTTGAGCTATGTAGTGTACCAGCTGGCAAGGAAAACACACCTATATACAGAGTGCACATCTCGTGTTTTACATTGAGGATAGAGAAAAAGATCTTTCCATCTCAGATGAGAGAATGCCTAAGGGGGAGACACCTGCAAAAATTCTCTTTCTCCAGGCTGTGTACAGTCCAGGTGTGTTTCCCTAGAAATCTTGAAAGAAAAGCAAGTAGAGTGCACCTCAAAGAGATGTTTCATGGATTAGTGAAAGAGGACCCTGCACATGTTTACTTGGATACACCCTCAAAGAAAACAAGAAAGAGTCCAAGAAGTCCTATAGAAAAGAGAGGAGGAGCAGGAGCAGAGAGAGAGTCAGGAGGAAACACCCAGCATGAGATAAATACAAGATGTCCTCTGGGCTGTGGAGGAAAGACAGACACAGAGGAAAAAGACTTTAGAAAAGGACCTCTCCCCTGAAGAAGAGCTGTGCCACCATGATTCTGGACAAAACAGTGAAAAAGAGAAGTGAACTGGAAAAAGAAGTTTGTTAGGGTCACCAGGGGAAGCACTGAAGCAGAGGTGAAGCTTCCTGAAGTGATGGACACATGGGAAGGAGGGGACAGGGCTGAGCCAAAGGCTGCACAGATGTGAAGAGCAGAGGAAAGCCTTCCCCCTGACCAATGCCAAACTGCTTTCACCAAAGGTGTCCTCCAGAAGGGGTACCTGGTAGGGGAGGACATCTCCAGCACCTCTAAAAAGGTGAAGCAGCTCCAAAGTGAACTCAACTTCACACCAGATGGACCTGGGTGGAGCCAGAAAGAAGGTGTCTGACACATTGCTAAGAATGGGGTAAATGGAATCCCCAGGAAGATTTGGAGATCCCATGTCCCCAGCTGCCACTTCTTCAGCCCATTTGCCAGCTCAGTGGGGTTTCAAACCCAGCAACTTGGATCCTCTCAAGACCAAGCTACCCCTCTTGCCCATCTCACCCACCTCTTCCCAGCTGAGGATGAACTTTGAGCATTGGCAGGTTCTGCAAAACACCTGTGGCTTCCTCTCCTCTTCTCCAGCAACGAAACTTTTCTTTTTTTTTTTTTTGGTATTGTAATAGCATTTTTCTAAATGTTTCATTGTTTTCCTCATTGTCTGGAGCAGCACAGCTGCTCCCACTTACTTCCAGCCCAACAACATGCAGGAAAACATTCCTGAAACCTCCATGCTGGTGGGACACAGCACGAGGGGCTTGGCAGAGAGGCAGGAGGCAGCCAGCACCTGGGCTGAGGCTGTGCAGAGATGCACGCAGGGCCAAGCACCCTCCCTGGCTCCTGGATCTGCTCTGTAGTGATTCCTGCAGCCACCCTGTGTGAGGGGAGTGAGCAGACAGCCTCTCCCAGCCTTCTGCTGCAGCTGCTTCAACCCAGCAGCAGCCACCCCCTTGGTGAAGAAGCTGGGTTCCTCTTTTGCAAACAAAGCTGTGGAGGGTTTAGATCCGGATCTGCCCTCTTTTCTCCACCAGTTCTCTGTGCATCTCAGCCAGCCTGGTGCTGGGGCATCAGAAAAATTAATGATAGCTCCCAAACCAAGACCTTCCCGCTATTTAATGAGCTCCCTGCACATTTAGATCAAGGGTGGCTCCCAAGCCAGGGCTTATTTTTTTATAGGTAGCTGCTCCCCCCTGTGTGTGCAAAGAAGGGGCTGTGAGAGGCACTGGCTGCAAGCATGAGCATGTAGCTATTGCCCAAACACTGGCTGTAGGAAGCATGAAGCTCTTGTCATAAATATTATTCCTTATTCTCCCCAGCTTTTGACTCCTACAGGAGCAAGACTTGCCCAGCACTGCTCTTAGATGTGGTATGCAGCAGGATGTGACTTGGCACAGGGATTGCAGAAACCAGATGGGGGGGAGGGGGGGGTTGATGCATGCATTTTGTAGGGCAATAAAAGAACATCACTTATATACTGTAATACCTGCTAGCACTGATGGCTGGGTACAAAGCTGTCATTGCAAACTTGACTACAACTCAGTGCTCCAAAAATGTGTTTAACTTCAGGAAAATTCATTCCCATGCCTATCGGTATTTTTCCCACTGGAATACCCAACTCTTTCAGAAAAAAGAGGATGGGTTCTTCTGCATGTGATGCCCCCAACATTTCAGTTTCCAAACCCTTCTTCCTGAGCAGGTCTGAAGGTGAGAATTCCTGTGCCAGAGAGTGTATTTGGGATGCTTTTATCACACCCTTTTTTCTTAATAAATACGGATTTATTAGCCCCTGACAAGCACCAAAAATAACAAGAGCCTGGACTTGATTCTGTCATTCCTAACTGCTCAAATTATCTCAGAGAAAATGTCGCCAGTGTATGTAGATGTAAGTGCAAAAGAATTTACTATTCTCTGTGCAAAGTATTACTCTCACACTCCTCGGGATAATCCAGCCCCCTCTATCCCCACACATGGTCACCACCATTCTCCTCTTAGGGCTTTTGCTGAAATGTTTTTAACTCAAAACTGAATTCAGAAATGTTTCTTAGATACTGTCACATAGTGGCAGCGCAGAAACTGGAAAAACTGCTTTTGGCCAATTTACAAATGCAAGCTCAACAATCAGGCATACCCACAAAAACTCTTCCTTCTGCTTGGAGAGGCTTAAGGCTTGATGGACAATGCAACTTGAAACTACTCCTTTTTTAAATTCCTTTCACACTTTTCATATTTTCAGTCTATCTGGGACACTGCTTTATAGCTGAACATACGATCAAAAATCAATATTCTCACAATGAAACGCTCAATTTGAAAGCTACCTAGTGAAGGATGTCAAGTTAGAACCTGTGAAAATCAGCTGTGGGCAAAGATGTGCCTTCTGCCATGGGATGATTAGGTCAAACAGCCTGGGTGGGAATGGTGAACAATTGACTATTCGTTCCCTTCTGCTTCTGCTTAGTGGTTTAAGAATAAAAGATCAGCATCGCCACAGACCGCCCCGTGAATTCATCTTTGAAATAGTACACCCCTCATGCCCAAAATTAAATCAACATTGTCTCCTTTTTGTCTTGGATTCACAGGATGAAACTCATTCTCAGCCTCAAGGATTAATGTATAACTTAAGCTGGGGATGCTAATAAAAGGGTTTAAGAAGTCATCAGCCTTCAGATGGAGTTCTGACCAACATCAAAAAGAGAGCAAAAAGGGGAGATACTATTAAAAACATCTAGCTATGTCCCTTCTCCTGCAATGACTGATGCTCTGCAAGAGGAGCACAGGGAGGGGACCTCCCAGGCTCTGTGTGGGAATCACTGTGGGGACACCAAGGGTGATGTCTGCAGCTCAGCTCAGACCTGGGGAGCTTCTCAGCCGCCCAAGGAGATCTGAAGGTGGCCACGAGTGTGGCCACCAGGGAGGGCTGGCAGGAATGGCACACTGCAGCCCAAAGTATCCAGCAGCACAGCCCCAGGGAAGCAGCAGGGAGGAGAACCCCATGCCCTGATCCAGACTGGAGTGGTGGGGACCCATGCCTCTGGCCAGGCAAAACTGCAGGGGATTGAGAAAGAGGAATTTGCTGAGCACTGGGCACTGTGGGAGAAGGAGAGTCTGTGGGAGGTGAGATGTGGATGCTGAGCCAGCCCTTCCTGCCAGGAATTGCCTCAAGAAGCAGCAGTAGTAACAACTCCCTTTTTTTGATGGGAACAAGCCTGTTTCATCAGCAACATTCAATTGCAGAAGCCATGCATCTAGCCATGCTTCCAGCAGAGACTGCCCTCGGGTACCTGCTTTTAAGACTTTGAAGAAAAATTTCTCCACATTTGAGGGTCTGGCTGATGACAGCAGTCATACTGCTGAGGGAGAATTAAATAAGAGACATGACAACTATCCAACACTTAGAATCAAACAAAAAATCCTGCAGCAAGTGGTAGGCTCTGGGGGATCACTGGTAGCATGGGCACCAGCTCAAACTCCTGTTTTTCTTGGGCAAAACATCTTATTTCATTTTCTGTACACTCATGAGAGCTGTCACAAAACTGTAAGCCTTAGAAACCCACACCAATTGCTTATAATGAATCGAGCTTTTATATTTGCTCCTTAACTTTGCAATAAAGAGCTTATTTTTTCCCCTTCAGAAATATCAACTACCAAATTTTTGCAAGAATTCTGAACCTACATTAGAGCCTCCCCCCATCATACAAAAACTTTTGATAACATGCATGCTTGTATGGCTCAGCCCAGGCATTCCCTTCTAATTTTTAATTAAAAGGAAGAGATAGAAGAGAAGTGATGGCTCAGGGGAATGAAGCAGGGATCTGGCTACAGTCCAAAGCCTGAGTCACAAGTTCAAATCTCCATCTTCTGCCTTGATCCCATGGCTCTTTTGCATACCGACAGAAAACAGATATGCATTTTTGTTTCCAATTTATAGAAGGAGCTGTCTCAGTTTAGAGTCAAGCACTGTCAGCTTGGTGGAGGATCCTAAGTTATTTTAACTCCTTCCATCCAGCGATTACATTTTTAAGGTGAGCAGGTTCCTTTGCAACACATGCAAGGATTAAGACAAGTATTGGAAAGAGTTTGGGGTAACATCTGACTTTGCCTAACAGTAATGTCCTCTCACAGGGAACATACACCTCAGCCTTAGACCTGTTTATGATGAACCACTGAAGTTCACAGGCTGAGGAAGGAGCTGGCAGCCACCTGCTTTAGTGTACTCTGAAGTCAGGGGCTATGACTTGCTCTCAGCATCTCCCACCCACCCTTTCTCACCCCCACAACACACTCCAGCCTAATGCTCACACTGGGGACTCACCAGGACGGAGATTCAAGGTGACCTTCTGAGGCATGATCTGCGTAACATCCAGGTGGGTCTGGCCAGAGCCCTTGCTGCTCAGAGGGATGTTCTTCACCACACTGATGGTGCTGTTGGGGTTTTCAATGGCTCCGTCACAGTCATTTGCAATCAGGTTCTGCAGGAAGTCGCACCGTGATGTGATAGACTTTGTGCTGCCAAACTCCTGGGGGGTGACAAAGGGACAAAAGGGAAGGGGGGGAAGAAACATCAGTCCCACAGCAGGAGTTTTGTTTTGACATGCTGGTCACTGTAGCAAATAGGATATTTGCTACAGGAGGAGGAGAAGCTGGGTGTCATTTGTGGTTGCTGTACTCAAAACCAACCTGCACTGAGCCCTGAGCCTTTCAAAGTCATCTATCAGAAAAAAAATCCTTCTAGGGTTTGAAAATAGAAGCTGATCCCAGACCACTGCAGCAGAAAGCTGAGCCTCGGTTTTCAACCCCAACCACAGCAGCAGCACTCGCTCCCAGCTGTGAAAGCATGGCAAAGTGCTGTGTTTGCTGCCTCCACAGCCAATTGCCATCTCTTTGAGGGGAAAAGGTGAGAAGCTGTTATTTTCTGCATGTACATCACCTTGCAGGAGCTTTGAAGGAGAGGACAAGGAGGTGGCACAACAGGTAGCAGGACAAAAACCCTCAACCCAGAGAGCCAAGTCATGGTGTGAAGATGGAAACTGACCCTGGAGACTGGCTCCAGGGACCTGTATCTTTTTCCCCGTGTGAGATACTGCATGTCCCCACACAAGCACTGCCTGTCCCCCCTCCCTCACACCTCTGCACATCAGAATGTGGGAATGACACCACAGTCGGAGATCAAAAAGTGACCATAGCAAACGGTCCCTGAAGCAGCCTGTGTGGTTTGAGGTGAACAGGCTGGCCGGTGAGGGACAGGCGGTGAGGGACAGGCGGTGAGGGACAGGCAGTGGGGGGACAGGCAGTGAGGGGACAGGCAGTGAGGGGACAGGCAGTGAGGGGACAGGCAGTGAGGGGAAGGCAGTGAGGGGACAGGCAGTGAGGGGAAGGCAGTGGGGGGAAGGCAGTGGGGGGAAGGCAGCGGGGGGAAGGCAGCGGGGGACAGGCAGTGGGGGGAAGGCAGTGAGGGACAGGCAGTGAGGGACAGGCAGTGGGGGGAAGGCAGTGGGGGACAGGCAGTGGGGGGAAGGCAGTGAGGGACAGGCAGTGGGGGGAAAGCAGTGGGGAGCAGGCAGTGGGGGGACAGGCAGCGGGGGAAGGCAGCGGGGGGAAGGCAGCGGGGGGAAGGCAGCGGGGGAAGGCAGCGGGGGGAAGGCAGCGGGGGGAAGGCAGCGGGGGGAAGGCAGTGGGGGACAGGCAGTGGGGGGAAGGCAGTGAGGGACAGGCAGTGGGGGGAAGGCAGTGGGGGGCAGGCAGTGGGGGACAGGCAGTGGGGGGCAGGCAGTGGGGGGCAGGCAGTGGGGGGAAGGCAGTGGGGGGAAGGCAGTGAGGGACAGGCAGTGAGGGACAGGCAGCGGGGGAAGGCAGCGGGGGAAGGCAGTGGGGGGAAGGCAGCGGGGGAAGGCAGTGGGGGGAAGGCAGTGGGGGACAGGCAGTGAGGGACAGGCAGTGGGGGAAGGCAGTGGGGGGAAGGCAGTGGGGGACAGGCAGTGGGGGACAGGCAGTGGGGGGACAGGCAGTGGGGGGAAGGCAGTGGGGGGAAGGCAGTGGGGGGAAGGCAGTGGGGGACAGGCAGTGGGGGGAAGGCAGTGAGGGACAGGCAGTGGGGGGAAAGCAGTGGGGAGCAGGCAGTGGGGGGACAGGCAGCGGGGGAAGGCAGCGGGGGGAAGGCAGCGGGGGGAAGGCAGCGGGGGAAGGCAGCGGGGGGAAGGCAGCGGGGGGAAGGCAGCGGGGGGAAGGCAGTGGGGGACAGGCAGTGGGGGGAAGGCAGTGAGGGACAGGCAGTGGGGGGAAGGCAGTGGGGGGCAGGCAGTGGGGGACAGGCAGTGGGGGGCAGGCAGTGGGGGGCAGGCAGTGGGGGGCAGGCAGTGGGGGGAAGGCAGTGGGGGGAAGGCAGTGAGGGACAGGCAGTGAGGGACAGGCAGCGGGGGAAGGCAGCGGGGGAAGGCAGTGGGGGGAAGGCAGTGGGGGACAGGCAGTGAGGGACAGGCAGTGGGGGAAGGCAGTGGGGGGAAGGCAGTGGGGGACAGGCAGTGGGGGACAGGCAGTGGGGGGACAGGCAGTGGGGGGAAGGCAGTGAGGGACAGGCAGTGAGGGACAGGCAGTGGGGGGAAGGCAGTGAGGGACAGGCAGTGGGGGGCAGGCAGGGGGGGCAGGCGGGGGGGGCAGGCGGGGGGGGGCAGGCGGGGGGGGCAGGCAGTGGGGGGAAGGCAGCGGGGGGAAGGCAGTGGGGGACAGGCAGTGGGGGGAAGGCAGTGAGGGACAGGCAGTGGGGGGAAGGCAGTGGGGGACAGGCAGTGAGGGACAGGCAGTGAGGGACAGGCAGTGGGGGGACAGGCAGTGGGGGGAAGGCAGTGAGGGACAGGCAGTGGGGGACAGGCAGTGGGGAGCAGGCAGTGGGGAGCAGGCAGTGGGGGGACAGGCAGCGGGGGAAGGCAGCGGGGGGAAGGCAGCGGGGGGAAGGCAGTGGGGGACAGGCAGTGGGGGAAGGCAGTGGGGGGACAGGCAGCGGGGGAAGGCAGTGGGGGGAAGGCAGTGGGGGACAGGCAGTGGGGGGAAGGCAGTGGGGGGCAGGCAGTGGGGGGCAGGCAGTGGGGGACAGGCAGTGGGGGGAAGGCAGTGGGGGGAAGGCAGTGAGGGACAGGCAGTGGGGGAAGGCAGTGGGGGGAAGGCAGTGGGGGACAGGCAGTGGGGGACAGGCAGTGGGGGGACAGGCAGTGGGGGGAAGGCAGTGAGGGACAGGCAGTGAGGGACAGGCAGTGGGGGGAAGGCAGTGAGGGACAGGCAGTGGGGGACAGGCAGTGGGGGGACAGGCAGTGGGGGACAGGCAGTGGGGGGAAGGCAGTGGGAGAAGGCAGTGGGGGGCAGGCAGTGGGGGGAAGGCAGTGGGGGGAAGGCAGTGGGGGGAAGGCAGTGGGGGGACAGGCAGTGGGGGGACAGGCAGCGGGGGAAGGCAGTGGGGGACAGGCAGTGGGGGGCAGGCAGTGGGGGACAGGCAGTGGGGGGCAGGCGGGGGGGGCAGGCAGCCTCTCACTCCCGGAGGAGGGGTGCCCTTGCAGGGAGGCTCCCAGCACTTGGCTGCAGAGCTCCAGCCCTCGCTGGGAGCCCCGTGCGTGGTGCACAATGCAGCCTTGTGCGGGACGGTGCTGGGGAAGGGCCAGCTGCACAATGCAGCCTTTTGCAAAGAGCCCGTTTGTGAGAATGCCTTTTTTTTTTTTTTTTTCTTCCCCCCCCCCAATTTGGGTTTTTTTTTCCCAAAAAGGAGCAAGTTGCAGGCCCAAAACTTGCTGAACTTTCGGCAGCTGATTCCGATATATTTCTGCACTGTAACAATAGAGACAAAAAGTCTTTTGCTCCAGGCCCAATTGACTAAAATGACATGAAATAATGCAGAAAAGATGCTTGCCCCTACTCCAAGCTGAGAAAAAAAGGAATGGGGCCGAATAAACCCCACTTCTTGCTGATGTTCTGGCATGGTAGAGGACAGGGGAGACATCGAGGAGGGAGAAGTCATCCTATAGTTTTTGCCTTTGCATGTGGCAGGGTGCTCAGGGTCCCCCAAGGACACAGACAGAGGCTCCTGTTTCATTTTCTTACTATGAGGTCCCAATGTTATTTGAAAAATGAGATTTGCATTCCAGCATCCAGCAGTAGGGTCCAGCCAAGAAGACGGCATGTTGAATGGATGTGAACATGAGTTTCTTGGAACATGGCATGTAAACAGATGAACTTCCAGAAAGGAGGACTGGGACTATTTAAATCATCCCTAGCATGACAAAATAAAAACCAGAATCCCTCATAAAACTGAAAACAACACCCAACTTTTCAGAGTAGCACTTCTAGGGCAGTATTGGAGAAAAGTTTATCTTGTATGTGGCTTGAACTAAAGCCAGTGAGAAGTCCAGGTATTCTCCAGGGCTGGTCCACCCAGCAGTGGGCCATCCAAAGGGAGATGCTCTCCTGCTCTCCCAGTGCCTGGACCATGGCTTCAGATGAGCATCTCTGCCAGCTTATATCTGCTGCTTACCTATTAGAAAGGACAGTCTGGTTGTACAAAAAGCAACACAAACAGCACCAGGACTGCAGCTGGGAACCTTTAGTTATTCCTCAGGAATTAACATTGGAGAGTAAGGAAACAGGACAGCATTTAGGGCTGCTTGTACAACTGCAGCCTCTATCAGGCCTTTCCAGTCCTCCCTGGGGTCTGCTCCAAAGCCTCTTGATGTGAACAGAAAAACTGGACTTCAAAGAGCTTTGAATTAGGACTTTTTTCTGGCTGGGGTTGGGGTAGCACAGCAAGATCCAGGACAGATGGGCAGCCTGGGGAGAGGAGGAGGATGGCAGCTTCCTCCTCCAGCTGCTACTGTGTAGCAGTCAAGCTTGCAACACCGTGAGAGATGGCCCTGGGTATGGTACCTTTTATATTGATGTTCATCACCCCACATACACAAAAGCAGCATCTGTATGCCAAGAATGAGATAGGGTTGGCATGCAGGGTGAGGGGTGTACCTGCCTGGAGGCTTTTTGGGGCAGGGAGCAAGGGCATGTGCAAACCTGCACAGTTGCACAGTGGTGAGCAATAGTTACTACTGCAATGTGCTCTGCAGCCTTCATCACAGAAATTCTCCTAGGGGAGCCCAGGAGGTGGAGGGAAAGCTCCTGATAGGATCTCCACAAAGCTCTCAGTACCTCTGCACAAGCCCCCCTTCACTTGACTCAGATATTTGCTCTTAAAGTTTTCTTCTCAAAGGGGCCCAGAGGGCTTGCCAGAGGAAAAGCTGCAGCTCAGATCAAATCCAGACCTTTTCTTGTTTGGTGAAATGTTGCATTACCTGGGGTGGAAGAAAACAAACCCCTTGCCTCAGGGGCCCAAATGCCCAGGGGAAAGAGGTTCAGCCCTGTGCCCAGGAGCTGCAGGACTCACCACTACTTCTGCTTTGATTTCTAACTCAGGCAGGGTGACACTGAGCAAGGGAATGAGAGCAGCCTTGGGAAAATCCCAGAAGTGGCCACAGAACCCTGCAAACATCCCTCACACAGGTCAAAACCCAAAGCTGAAACTATGGCCACTGGGAACCATCCAAGTGAAGGGCAAAGTGCTGCAAACTTTCTGAAACAGAGGAAATCAAGGCTCCCAGGGGAGAAAGCATGAGATTTGAGAAGTAAAGGATATCACACAGGTCCAAATAATTCATGAACAACCAAGCTAAAAGGCAGCCCCACACTGGCTCAGATGTGGTCCTGACTCCAATTCCCCTGGAGCAGAGGACACCTCACAGTTAGTTAAGCTATTTAGTGCACACAAATACCTGTTGACCATCTGCCTGCATCAATAACAAATGCAGCAGGTACCCCACAGCCAGTGGGAGCTGCCCTAAGCACTGATTCATGGCATCAGTTTGGGAAGATCCCACCTAGTCCCTGCCCATGAGTCTGCTGCTGGCAGCCTTTGTGGTCTGGCCTCCATGCTAACATGCTCACAAAAGCAAACGGATGCAAGTGGCCAGAGTGAATGGGAACAGCAGGGTGACAATTACATGCTCATCAGTCAGCAGTTTTAAGGCAAATTGCTTGATCTGTGCCATAAAAATGATACACTGACTGTAGGTACCTGACTATATCTAACCCCTGACTAGACATGTCCCTGCCATTTTTTTTTTTTTCTTTAATCAATCCAGTTCTGCATTAATTCTGTCTGAACTATGGTTCCTTTAGAAGCCCCTTTCAATCCAAATTATTCTATGATTCTATGTAAAAAAATGCACATGTTCCCTCCAGGAACGTCCTTGATTTTCCTTCCCCATTCTCCAGGCACACATTCCCAATATGAGAGAGGATGGGGTACAAGCAGTCTGCTGGAAAACAGAGGGTGCTATTGGGGAAACTTCAGTTCAGTTAATCAAAAAGGAAATTTCATTTTAATTAATATGACTAATGGGCATCCCTCCTTTGCATGTACACATACAAATTCATCTACATAGGTAATGCATGGATGAGCACACAGTGTACACATACAGAATCATAAAATTATCAGAGTTGGAAGGGACCTCTAGAGATCACACCTGACAAAGAAGAGGAACCTCTGGCTGGTGGTACACTGTTGGGAAGAGCGCAAAATCATGGAGTTCGTGGCTAAAACCAATGTGGTTGAAACACAGCTTTCAATTTTATTAATAGTCACACAGCATTATCTAGGATTCAGAGGGCACGCCTCTTTTAGATAGCAAATCCTTGCAGTCAACTACATTTTGGCTAGGCAGCTTGTTTTTCACTAAAGCTGCACCTGCATCTGCCAAGCTGGTTCCTCTAATCACACTTCAAGACACTTCAGGAACAAGGTGTTTGCTGCTCCCAGAACTAAAGATTTCAGTCTGCTTCATAGGTCTCAAAACATGGATTGGCCATAATCACTGGGTGTCCACATTCCCTCAGAAATTCCTCCACAGTACACTGCTCCCCAAAGCAGCAAGCAGAATCCCTTCCTCCCATACCAGTACTCCCAAATGTTCTTTTGGGGAGAATCTCCCCTGCAATCATTCCAGGTTGATTTATCAGAGCCCTCCTGTCTATAGCACCCCATCTGGCAGTTCAGAGGGTGAGACTGCAGCCAATTCCAGAGAGCCCAGCGAGCCCCACCAACCCCTATGAACCTGGGAAATCTGACAGCACCACAGAAAATTAACAAACTTCCCTTTCTCCTACCCACGAAAGACAGGCTGCAACTGAGATCAAAACAATTCCACAGGCCAATGTACAGTTTCCAGAGAGAGGCTTTCACCAGCAGTGTGTCAGTGATTTCTGGTCATTGCCAGCATCTTCTGGAGCTTGCAGGAGAAGCTGAGGAATCTCAGCATGGATGGAATGCCTGCAGGAGTTTCTGGCAATCACTTATTTCCCCCAGACAGGCCTGTTTCAAGGTGATGGTTAAGGCCACACACATATACCCCTTCTTTTAAGTACCATTTAAAAAGAATAGCCCATTTAAGTCCTGCTTTTCAAGGTATTCTTCCACAAGCCAACAGAATCCATGTCGGCTTCCAAATTTTCAACAGCCCAAAGACTTGTGGTTAGCTCAGCTGCCCCTGGGGGCCCTGGGGCTGCAGATACCAGAAGCTGCTATCATCAACTCATCTATCATCACCCTCTCTGATGGGAGCAGAGATGCTGAACACAAGAAGAAGTGAGCAGAGGCCAATTCAAGCTGAGGGGATGTGACACACCCTGTACTAACAGGTTAGGAGGTGGTAGTTTTAACTTCATAGCACGCTGGCTGCTCTGCTCTAAGCATCTATCTATACACGTACTCTTACCCTCACAATTCAAGGCAGTGTAAATACAAGGAACCTTATCCCACTTGGAAAGGCATTGGGACAGGGCTTCTTGGATCTGCAGAACTGCTTTTTCTTGCTCCTAGCCCCTGCTTACAATCCACAAGTACTCAAGAATTTCTGCTCCTCTGTGGTCACATGGAGCCTGGAGAAAGTGGTGGAGAAGGATGCAACACCACAGGAGGTTACGTGAAACATGGTCTTCTCTGGGAAATAGCACTGCTTTCCTGCTCAGACTCCTCCTTACCATGGCTAGAGTGGGCACCCGGGGGGACAAATAACAAACAGACATGATGGCCCTGCCAAGAGATATTATTCCACAAAGGAAGGAATATTATATATAAGAAAGTATATACATGCAGGAAAATATAATTACATATATATTGTGTATGTATATATATACACACACTGTAGACTTCTCTACACTTCCTGTATATATAATATATAAACAAATATTATAATATATAGAATTATCTATATAATTATATTTTATCTAGGAGGCTTCTATTATATATACTACTATATATACTTCCGGACAAAATTATTTTTGCCTCCAAAGATAACATCAGCTGGCCCAATTTGCTCCCACACCTGTTAAATAAATGCAAAGAGAGCAGAAATTACACACTACCCAGTTGACTCTGTTCTTGCCTCTGCACAACCAGTGCCTAATGAAACCCCTCCAATACCTGAGCTTTGATAGTTCAACAGCAGCAGAGCTATAGAAGTGGACAGGCATATATGCTCCTGGGCAACATACATAGCGAATGACAGCTGATGGAAAGAGAAGGAAAACCAACTAAAAGCACTTTAATGAGCATACCTGGCTAGCCTGCAGCTGAGGGAAGGGAAATGAGGTGGTGGAATGACTATGCAAAGAAAGGGGATGTTAAAAGTTCATAATATTACTTTCAAACTTTTGAAGTCACAAACCTCTAGATAACTTTCACAATCTGATCGCCTCACCTGATGATCTCAGTCAAACAGAAATAACTAGAGGTTCAAGCAGTAAGTTCTAATAAACAAACAAATAAATAAATAGAATAAGAACCTGCTAAGTTTTAGCATCCAGCATATAATGGGGACAGCAGCTTTAATTTAAGCATGTAGCTCTTGGCATGAAACACCTTGACATGTATTTTTAAATAACTGCTGAAGGCTAAAGGTCAGGAAGTATTACAGCACTTCCCTGTAAACACCCGTCTTCCTTCTTGGCCCCTCCCTTCCATTTAGGAATACATTTTTTTTGGTAACACTTCTATTTGCAAGATAAAAGTCAGGCTGTCAGTCCCATGGGCTGCCTGATAATTAGTGGTCACAGCGACCACCAGATAAACATTTCCACTGGCAGCATTTCACAAAAAGAGGTATTTTGAGGCTAAGAGTTTAAAAATATATACATATATAAAAAGTCAAATAGCACAAGCTCAATAACCAGAGTTCCTGCGTCCAATCTTACCACCCCAGATAAACTGGCTGGAAGAAGAGCTCTTACAGCTGTTTACAAGATGTCTCAAAGGCAGGATCTATTGCTTTACCCTTTCCCATCTGCACACCATTCTCCTGACTAGAAAAAAACCAAAACATCAAAGCTATGACACTGAAGTAGTAGAGTGCTAGTAGCATTAGGAGGTTTTCCTAGGAGATCTGTGGCTGTGCCTATAAGTGAGTGAAAATCCAGTAAAATAGAGGCTGGGGTACTTCCAGAGACACAGACAAATTTTGGAGCTCAGAGGCCTCCGTTTCCTCATCCCCTTCCTCTGCCCTGAGGAGCTCCAGCAGCCCCAGGCAGAACTGGCAGGAGGAGGGGGGGAGCAGCATCACCAGATGCAGCTGGAAGGGTAAGTGTGTGCTCAAGCCCACAGCTTGCCTGCCCTGAAACAGGACTGTGACACAGACTGCTGTACTGGAGAAGGATCAGCAGAGAACAAGAGAGCAACACTCCTGACCATGCCAGTCAAGAGGTTCAAGATTCCCCACTTCTCTGGGGTTTCTCACAGCTCAAAGCTGGTCCCTGGCACAGAAGCTATGCCTGCAAGTAGGCACAGGCTTTCCCTGCATCTGTAAGCATCCTTATTTCACTCTTAAGCATTTAGGACAGATGCAGGACTAAGCAGGCAGCAGCTATCTATGCACCAGACATTATCATCAGGTCTTTCACACCCCTTGCTCTCTACACATCACAAGTCTACATGGTAAGATGTACACATGATAAGATACATAAACCTAAACTCATGAGCAGTCCTTAAGGAGCAGGGAAGGATACAATTTTTCAGACTAAGGAATCCTAGGTGAATTATAGATGAGGAGCTCCAGCACCAACATATAGATGCATTTTTACCCTACAGCCCATAGCTAAGCTGTATCATTCATCAGCACAGATGCCAGAAGCATGGGGCAGCTCCCAAGATGTCACAATAGACTCAGAGGAGAGAATTATCTTTTGTATAGACAGAGAACCTGTGCAGCGCCAGGCCATGCAATAAGTGACATGTAGCAGCACACAGCTGGGAGCTTGAGGCTTTTTAGGGAGAGAGCTTTTGAGCAAGCACCCACCAAAAACAAGAAGGTAATTGAAGGGACAGAAGGACTGAAGGAACAGTGCTGCTCTGTTGAGGATGCACAGGGGGCAGGGGGGTCAGAGACTTATTTCCTACAGTGTCAAAGAGCTGGACAGTCACATGCACCCTAAATATGCACAGCATGGGAGCACTCCCTCTCCTCACCCATCCCTTCTTGCACAGGACAGTGTCAGGAGCAGGCAAGGGATGCAGTAGCTCCCTTCCTACTTTACAAAAAGCATTCAAGACAACCAAAGTCTGCCCACCTACCTCCTTGGAGCACCAGGCACATTTGGGATGGATGAGGAGACATTCTTCACAGGATGTGGCACTTCCACTCGTGCACAGGTTGAGACCTTCAGTGAGAGAGAATGACAGGGAGTGAGGTGGGTTAACTGTTACTTCATTCTAAAACAGTGATTTGGAATCTTCTTAATGGTAAACATACTGCAAGTTTAAAAATACTCAAGAGCAAAGAATCTCCTGGGAGCTTAAAGAGAAGGAGTAAATCTCTCTTCACCTGTAAGGAGCTCTCAATAGCTGTGTGAGTAGCCTGAAATACAGAGGTGGCTGTCCAAACCTCCTCAGACACCAGCTTTTAAGCACATCTCCTGAATTTTTTCAGCTGAATACAATTTTTTTTTTTTACAATTCATCTCCTGAATTTTTTTAGCCCCTGTCCAGAATTTTCATCTTAAAGAAGCCTTGGAAGATACTCCTCCTTCTTCACAGGTGATTTCCACAGTGGACTCATGTTACAGTAAATTACCTTTACTTTATTTCATGAGTCATTCCCACAGGATACCCACGTTAAACCAGGGAGTGTGTTTGCACTGGGACACATCCAAGGTGGAAGATGCTGCCTCACACTGCAGCCAAGGGCTCCCTGCCCTCCAGTGCAGCAGCAATCAGGGCAGCAGTGATACTCTTTATTCCTGTATTGCTGGTGTACCGAGCGAGTTTCACTTGCCAAATCCACAATTTGGTCTTTGGTCTTTGAAAATAAAGTAGAAGCACACAACTTAAGCTGAAGCAAACATCAGCTGTGAATGCAGCAGCTTGTTTAAGGTTGTCTGTGGCTATGAATGTGCCCTTCAACACCACCACTGCCCCATTTCCCCTGGGTGCAGCTATTAACTTCTACTGTCAATAACTGATTAAACAAATCCTCAACCGTGGAATCAGCACAGGGGCTGCACACTCCAAACAAAATGCCTCAGGCTGGAACTCTGAGCTTGCTATTTTTTCCAACCCAAATGTCAATAAAAGCATTGTCAGGCCTCTATTTTCAGACAGTTGCATCTGCAGATACCATTATACCCAGCAGCAGCATGGTGCAATCTGCAGGTTGCAAAGACTTGCCAATGGGCTGCTGAAGAGCCACACAGTTTTCTCCCAGTTTTCTCGAGAACTTTCTATCCCAAGAGCTTTGGAAAAGGGATTTTTCCTGTGTCCCGTGGGGATAGTGCACCAAAAACTGAAAAGCAGTGTCTGCCTGGGTCTCTCCTGTACAAGGCTGGTCTGCAAGTGCAGGAAGCAGTGAATCAGGCTGGACAGCTGGAGGAAAACTTAGCGTGCCTTAGATTAAAAGCAAAAAAGAGATAAGAATGTCCTGTAAGTGATTTTCAGCCACCACCAAGGCATGACCATGTCAGAACCCTGCACTCTTGGGTCTCTGCTGCCCGCAAGCTGTTACCTCTAACCCTGGAGGATGGAGCCCTGGGCTTTCTCTATAGCTCTCATTCAGACTGGCTGCCTGGCCTCATTCGTACTGAACAAGAGCCTTCTTAGGCTGCCTTTTTTTTTTTTTTCCCTGGCTGTTACCACATACCCAGACCTTTCATTCCTTGTTCACATTAAGATGTTATACTTCAGGTCCTGAATGTTGCAAAAGCTCAGTGCATAAATATGTAATATAATGTAAAATGTAACTTCTCCAGATGAGTTGCAATTTCCACAGAGGTTAACACTTGCATTTCCAAACCCGACAACACAGCTTAAAGCTTTTCTTCAAGAGCTGCTGCTCTGCTGGTGGTGCACTAGGTAACACAACAAAAATAATGTGTTTCATAATGCAATACCTTACATTCATACCCTGGCTACCCAGCTCTGGCTCTTGGTATGGAAATAGGACAACACTTACCTTCATTCCTGACTGCCAAGTTTTTAAGAGTTTACTTAGTAACAGTAATATCTGAATTAAAACCATTATCTCCTTCCACTGAGTGCCATGACCAAAGCAGCCCACACTCCTGTGGCTGGCCATGGGGTGACATTCCTCCCAGTGGCAGCTTTTGAAGTTTCCAAATATGCTTTTCTTTCCACTTTGGAGCAAAACCAAACCGTTTCCAGAATTGTTGTGAAAATGAAGCTTTGTGAAGCCTTCTACTTTTTGGACTGAAACTTGAGCTTTTTGAGTTAGAGTAAAAACATGCAGGATTTTCCAGATTCAAATCTTTGCTGTGCTTGATTCAGTGCAGTCTTTCCTGAATTGGGTGAAGGAAGGATCTGAAGATGCTCATGCTAGTCCAGATCCTCCCAGGTGCTGGGGTGAGTCAACCAGTAAGACTGGGAGAAACTCAAGTCTGCTTCTTGAGTCGGATATATTTGATGAAACCACTCCTAAAGTTCAACCGAACTTCTTATGATGGAGAAAATTCCATCCAGGATTTAGTTTGGATTACCCAGGAGGAAAACAATCTACCCCCTCTGGACCATTGAGCTTGACAGCCTGCATACCATCTTTCATGATGATTCCTGAGTCCTAAGCCCTGCACCCAATTTAATTTTGCAGAGCTGTGTCCATCAGGCATGAAAAGCATCTCCAAATGGCATCCTTCCCTTGGGCTGAGCCACAGGAGAGCCCAAAAAGGCAGAGAAAGACAGTGCATCTCACTAGACAGGTGAGATTTTAGTACATCAAACTCCTGATGCTAAACAAGACAGGAAAGTCTCATGAAAGATACTCAGCCAATTTACTCATAAAGATGCTCCAGGCAATCAGACCTCATCTTAAACCTGTTCTGCAAGAAATCCTAGTTTGGGCAACTCCTCAAGCTGAGATGAATGTACTGGCTTGCTTGGGGAAAAAATGAAAAAAAGAAAGAAAATTTAAAAATAGAGATGTATTTTATTCCTTATATAGCTAAGTGTGGGGGGAAAGAAACCATTTTATTTAAGCCTGCAATAAGCATCCTAGAAGCCCTGTCCCCCAGATGCTCTGCTGCACTACTGAATCATCAGTTCCAAGGATCATACTCACTAAACACACGAATAAATAACGCTAAGAAAACCTCTTCCGAGTTTTTACAGGCGCATGCCACAGCACCCTGCAAAATAAAGCCTCTTGTGAGATAACGCGTTAAAGCATGAAGCACTAAGTACCAGACTCGTGGGCTCACGCATTTTGTGGGCTCCCTTTGTACAAAAAAAGCTCCTCAGAGAGCACGGAAGAGCCATTGCCAGCGCCCGGGTCCCAAAACCGGCGCTGCCAGCAGCCAGCGCGCCCAGGATTGTCCCCCGTGGGGACAAGGACCGCTCCCTGGGCACGCAGAGGGAAGGACACACGGCGAGTGCGTGGGGATGGGACACTGGCTGAGCGTGGGGAAGGGACACCGGCGGCGCGATCGCTCGTGGGTTTGTGATGCTGTTTGTTCCGCATCCGATCAATTAATACACATCGCTCAAACATGCCGGGAAAGTGCTTTTCCCTGAATAGAAGCGGCTACAACTGGTTCCACTAAAGTCTAGATAGAGAGAGAGAGGTATATATAGCAGTTCCAAGTTTTTTAACGCGAAGGTTTGGGATGCAGGATGCGGTCCATGCCCAACTTCGCTGCTGGGGCGCGGGTCCCCACCGTCCCGCAACCGGGGGCAGGCGGGGTGCAGACCCCAGAGCTGCTCGGGGAGGCCGTGGGGCTGAAGGGAGAAGGGCAGAGAGCCCCGGCACCGGCCGCCCCGTGGGGCAGGGGACAGCGGGGACAATCCCACGGGCAGCGGGGCTGGAGCGGGAACGGGCGCCGGAGGGGAGATGGGACCGGGACTCCCCGAGCATCCGGAAAGGGGGGGAGAGAGGGGGGGAAAGAAGAGGCACAACCAAAACTGGCAGCACAAGTGCCCCAAGGCGGGCTCGGGGGACAATCCGCCTTCCGGGGAGAGGAGCGGAGGGCCCGGAGAGGCGGGGAGCGGAGCGGAGCGGCCCTTACCTCTGCCGGGCTGCATCGGAGCGGCCAGGAGGAGGAGGAGGAGGAGGAGGCGGAGGAAGAGGAGCGGGGGGGGCCGGCGGGAGGCGGCGGGGGCCGGCAGCCCCCCTCTGCGGGGCATGGTGCGGGCGGCCGGGGCGGCCGGGCAGCCCTTCCCGGCCGGGCCCTCCCTCCCTCCCCGCCGCCTTTTGTGCAGCCGCGGCGGCGGCGGGAGGCGGGGGCGGGGGCGGTGCCGCGGGGCTGCCCCGGGGACGGCGGGACGGGCTGCGTGTCCGGCTGTCTGTCCCGCTGTCTGTCCCGCTCCCGAGGGCGTTCTGCCACCGCCCCGCCCCGCCGTGCAGGGAGGTGGAACCCCGACCCCGCGAACGAGGAGTTGGCACGGCCGGGGCCGCGCACACGCGTGGGTGGCGGTGCACAGGGACACGGACACGCACGTGGAGACGTGGACACGCGAGATGGGGCCAATCCTAAGCACAAAGGCAAGTTGGGTGAAGAATGGACTGAGAAGAGCCCTGAGGAAAAGGACTTCGGGGTGTTGGTTGAGGAGAAACTCAACATCAGCAGGCAAGGTGCAGTGGCAGCCCAGAAAGCCAGCCGGGTCCTGAGCTGCAGCAAAAGAAAAGTGCTCAGCAGGCTGAGGGAGGTGATTCTCCCTCTGCTGTCACCAGAGCCCACCTGAAGTTCTGTGTCCAGCTCTGGAGCTCCCAGCACAAGGACATGGAGCACTTGGACCAAGTCCAGAGGAGGGCCATGAAGTTGATCAGAGGGCTGGAGCAGCTCTCCTGTGAAGACAGGCTGAGAGAGTTGGAGTTGTTCAGCCTGCAAAAGAGAAGGCTCCAGGGAGACTTTATAGCAGCCTTACAGTGCCTGAAGGGGCTACAGGAAAACCAGGACAGGTGACTTTTTATAAGAGCATTTAGTGACAGGACAAGGGATAATGATTTTAAACTGGAAGAGGGTAGATTAAGATTAGACATTAGGAAGGTATTTTTCACTATGAGTGTGGTGAGATGCTGGAACAGGCTGCCCAGAGAAGCTGTGCAAGTCTCATCCCTGGAAGTATTCAAGGCCAAGTTGGATGGGGCTTGGAGCAACCTGGTCTGGTGGGAGGTGGCCCTGCCCATGACAGGGGAGTGGGAACTAAATTATCTTTAAGGTCTCTTCCAATCCAAACCATTCTGTGATTCTATGATAACACCCAACTGCATACATGGATATGCCTGCACAAACATGAGCAGAACTCACACAGCTACACACAGATGGTTATACCTGGGCACACCCAGAGACATCCATGCACATACAGGTACTTGTGCACAGACACACGTTCCAGACAAACACCACGTGCCCTCTTCTCCTGACTCACAGCAGGGCCTGCACTGATGTCCCCATGGGTCATTGGCTGCTCTAACATGGCATTTTCCTGCTTCGGGGATTTTCTCTGTGCAAACAAACTGCGTCAATCTGTTAAACAGCTCCCAAGGCAAGGGCAGCCCTGCCCTGCCTGCTGGCTTTTTGGCACTGTCCACTCAACCACCGCCTGTCACTGGCACGATGGGACACCAACGCTTCAGGTCTAAAGGAAACAGTGGATTTATG
Organism: Phaethornis superciliosus; assembly: GCA_023637945.1. NCBI lineage: Eukaryota > Metazoa > Chordata > Aves > Apodiformes > Trochilidae > Phaethornis > Phaethornis superciliosus. The sequence continues at coordinate 29,038,735 of JAJQWJ010000007.1, forward strand.
ATTTTGTTTGGGTTGCTGTGGAGCTTTCTGTTTTTTTCCCCTCTTTAAAAGAAATCATAAATCAACCATAGAGCAGATCGCTGATTTTAAAGGCAATTTATGGTAAGGATTTACCACCCATATCCCACCGACCTTCACACCACTTCAGCACAATTCCTACTGGATCTCACCACTAGGTTTCACTTAAAACACATTCTCTCAACCCAATATGTTGCAGTGTCATTCTCAGAAAGAAATTATAGACTGTAACACCACCTACCAAAACTTCTGCTTATTTGAACTGATTTCCAGCACTGCTTTCATAAACCTCTCTTGATTTCTTCAGCCTCCCCATACCCTTGGGCAACACTAGGTTTGGGTTATTATTTGTTGCTTTAGGAAATGACGCCTTACAAAATCTGTAACATTTTAACTGTCCCAATGCTGAGGAACTCCTGGTGTGGCAGTTGGAGCATCACATGGGTACTGGTTGTAACCAGTGCAAAAAACGTCATTGAATGCCTCCCCAAAACATCTGCTGTTGTGAAAATGTGGTGTGTGTGGGAAGTTGGGGACTACTGGCTGTTCTTGAGCAGTTGTTTGTGTATGGGCAAGGGCCAGCATCTCCCTCTTATTCCAAGGGCCAAATAAGGTAGATCCCACCAACACTTATTTATAATAAAAGTAATACCAGCCATGTTGTGACTCATCTGGAAATGCGAGATGTGGTGTTAGGGGACTTCAAAGCATATGGTTTCTCTGTGGTGTATTTTTCATATTTCTGTGAAGAGAAAGAAAATGAAATGCAGATCCTGCATTTGCGTGAGATAAAATACCTGATGTGAGTCTTAGTGCCCTGAGAAGCCTTTTGTAGACCTAGAAGTCCCTCCTCAGTTCTGAGTATCCTGAGACACAACCACACCTACATACAAAGATACACTTGTGTGGGGGAGATTTAATCTCCTCCTGCGTTATAGGAGCAGGGAGGCATTCACCCCTCATCCCTTGTCCCTGTGTCCATGCCACCAGGGCAGTGATGGGGGAAGGAGCAGCTGCGCAAAGGCAAGTGGTGAATGAACAAGAGGGAGAAAGGAAAATCAGGGTTGTGGGTGGAGGAAACCATGTAGAAGGAAGTTACACACTCTGTGAGACTCAACTGTGTCATCTCATGTAGTAAATGAAAGGATTTGAGGAAGAAGAGGAAGAAGAGCATCACCACCTGGTGCCCACCATACCAAGGATGGACACAGAGTTCCCCAAAGAAATCCTTGAGGGAAGGGAGAAGGTCAGGAATGGCCACTGCACTTTTTTTGAGCTGTGGGCTCTTGGCAGTGCTCAACATCTGCTATCAGTTCTGTACCCTTAGCATTGTTTTTCAAGCCAAACATCTGTGATGGTCCCACAGACTGACAGACTATTTATCTCATCCTATTAGACCCCCCAGACCTTGCTGTGGCTCCAGGGATCTTTAGGAAAAGGCCCTGCAGTGCTGCAGGAGAGTAAATCCCGCAGCTTCCCTGATGAGAATGATGTCCTCCTTTAACCATAGCTTTAAAATGCAAGTGATAAGAAAACAAGCCTAAGATCAGGTATTTCCAGCCTGGGGATTTTCCTCTCTCTATTCCAGCAGAGCTGTGTAATGATACTAAGAGTCCAAGTCCAAGGGCCTCTGTGGCACCTGAATACCTGAAGGAATCTGAGAGATCTCAGTTCCATGGACTAAGCAATCCTCAGGAGTGGTGTTTTGTAGACAGGAGACATGATGGTCAAGAGAGAAAACATACAGGCAGCACTGATGGCTGCTCCTGGAGATCAAGAGCACCTCTTTTGCAGATCATCCTTTCACAATCTTCAGGTGATAGATTCCTGCTTTGGGTTCCAGTGCTTCTCTGAAGCCAGTGGTGTCCTCTTGCCTCACACAGAAGAAAAAAAAGAAAACAAAGAAAGGATATAAATTCAGTAAAGACCAAGCAAGCAGCTGGGACTTCACAGTGGTTGAACACGCTTGAGTGTGGGGAATGTACCCTCCAAAAGTTGGGCAGCTCAGCTCCAGAGCAAAGAGGCAGCCTTGTGTCCCCAGGGACAGCTGCAGAGTGAGAAATGAAGCATCAGCAAAGGCCGTGTGTGGCCTGAAATGAGGTCCCCAGAGAGGGAGCTTGTATTAATCCTTCCTGCTTACCCATAATGACAATGCTGGACTGATATGTGCTGGATGCTTTTCCAGATTCAGGGATAGGATGACAGCAGAAAAAGAAGATTGCCTCCATGTATGAAACAAGATGAGCCCTTCATCTTCCTCCTGAGATTCAGACCCTGGAAAAGAAAGATTTTAGTCCCCGTGTGTTAACAAATTTACTGAGGACAAGGGAATCATATAAACCAGTAGAAGATGATTTCAGGGCAGTATGATGACTTTGGGATGGAACCCAAACAATCAAGCATATCTGACCTAGGCATACATTTGCAAGCAATGCAATTGTAAGTTAATTCTTTGACTCTTTAATTATCAGTCAAAACAACTAAACTGCTTTATCAGAGATACTCTGGGGATTTAAAGATAGGTTTTCATTGTCATATCTACCTTGTGGCAGGAAGGGTGGATGAAAGCATCTGAGCCATCTCTTGATGTCTGGCATGGCACTGAAGAGGTCCTAGATTCTCAGTGATGACTCCTCTTTCTGCACCAGTCCAAGCAAAATGCTGTCCCAGAGTCCCAGCCCATGATGACAGCCTATTTCAGAGTGACACTCTGCCCTGACTTTAGTGTTTCCCAAACTATTGCCTTGATCCTGCAGCAAAATCCTGGGACAACTCTGACTTTCTCCTATTTCTAAATTCTCTGGCCAAAATTTAGAGCTGCTACTTATTAGCAGCCCCAGTTGTAAAAGACTTCTTCTGAGTGGATGTAACTCATTCAGGCCTCATTTTTGGATATAACTCATTCAATCCTCATACCTACAGTGAGTTCAGAAGCCACAGGACCTCAAGCATGGCTTTCTCATGTGCCAGAAAGACCAGCTAATGCAGGAATAATTACCCATTCCCAAAGTCCCAATGAAGCCAAAGATGGCTGGAAGCTGAATCCAAATGCCTCCTGTCCTTGGGCACTGCTGGCATGCAGTAGGTCCTGAATGTCCCTTGGTCCTTCAGTCCAAGTGTCTCTTCATACAACAAAAGATGGGCAGACTAGGAACCTAGTGGGATCAAGCTGGGTTGATCTCTGGTTTCAATAAAAAGGATTTTGGGAGGAAATGGTGTCAAGCTGGAGGTGTGATCACAGATACAAAATAAAAGGCAAACCTGTTTGAACCTTGGGGACCTCCATCGTGTTACAAACAGTTCTTGTATTAGGAGAATACCTCCTCTTGCTTTCCAGTTCCCCACTGCTCTGTTTGCCAGGTCCTCCTGGTTGTGCCACAGTGGGCAGTGGGAGAGCCGAGGCACACTCCATGAGTATCCTGTTGCTTTGCTGTCCCCACGCAGCCCTGGAAAATATAGTTGTCTCCTGCTTTCTCTGTGGAACCTACAATAAAACAAAACAAAAACAAACAAACAAAAAAAAGAAAAAAAAAAAAAAAAAAAAAAGCCAACTCACAATTCACACAAACTCCTCGTCAGCATTAGGAAAAAATTAAATGGCAAGAAATGACAATCATTAATTTCACCCTTTCTAAAACAATTTGTGCTTTCTTCCAGCTAAAGATAAAATCCATGTTGCTGTTGCCTGCTGTAAAAATAGGCATAAAATATCTTTTTTTTTACATCTGATGACCAAACTCTCTTCTCAGCTACTCAAGAGCAACACTACCACACCCCACCTGCTAAGCAGCAGCATTGCAATAATGACAAGAAGCAAACAATGGTGCCTAAAGTCATCTTGCCAAGTTTTGCCCCTTTCCTGCAGGAAAGAAAGGTAGGGTTCAGAATAAATCTCTGCACAAGTCCATGCTTGGAGCTGCTGGGCTGGAAAACAACGGAGGCACCCAGGGGAGATTTTCCTTGTGCTCCTAACATGCATAAACATGAGACCTTCAAACAGTGGCAATGGAGCCAGAGCAAATCTGGCAAGCTCTGGTGTTCCCAAAGCTCTTGGAGCGGGTGGGGGGCACTGACGCGTTGATCTGAAATGGATGATGGATGTCCATGGATGACCATGCTGTCAAAGGGATGGGCATGGGATTGCACAAGGCTGTGACACAGGAGAGAGTTAAAAATTACCAGCTCACTTTAAACTTGCCCCTCGTCTCTGTTAATGGTTAGCCCCAGTTAAAATGATCCCGTTAAAAGATGTTGGCTTTAGTGTGGCTTGTCCTGCAACTGCAAGGAGCCAGCTCCATCTTGTGGCCAGGGACTCTGCCAAGTGGCAGGGAGAAGGGTGCAGGAGGAATTTGGTAGCCTGAAGGGTCCATCCCTTCAGCCTTGCATGGTGTGTTCGTTGTCTCTTCCTGCACATCTCGCCTCAAATAAAATGGACCTACTTCAATCAGGACTAATGGAGAATCACAAAAGCCATACTGGGTGTATCTAGCAGAGAGTTTCTCCTAAAATCCAAGTGGAATGGAAAGCCCAAAGACTTTCCCTTCATATGCATGTATATGGGGAAGCATCATTTAATATGATTTAATATGTCAGCAGGTAGAGCCAGCTAGGCTTGTCTCCACACAAATCTCTGGCAAAATTCCCACTGAACAGAGTAAAAGGCCATGTCCCAAATGCCAGGGCAAACAAAGCACTCTTGAGGTACAAACAGCTTTCCAATTAACTGACCCTGCATCTGTGCATTTTGGGCCTCCCAATGCCCCATGCAGCTTTTTTCAAATCTCAGTTGACACCTGGCTATTTAACCACAATATGAAATAAATCATTCGACTCTGGTTTTTTGCTTATTTTTCTGGCAAAGTCTCTGCCCAGCATGAGCTTGCTGCAGAATATGTTCACACCAACCCTGTAAGTACAAAACAGTTGAGAAATAATGAAAAGTCTGCAAGGAAATACCTGGCTTTAAAAAGAATAATAACTTACTATTACACATGTGCAACACAAGTCCTATTTCATTTACAGGAATACTATATAAGTCTACATCCACAATTCCTCCCCAGGGACCCTTATTCCCATTAATGTTGGTACAACTTAGGCACTGAAATAACTGTTTGGACTTGACCCCTGATTCCCACCAATTTGAACATTCCTCTACTTGAGAGGGAATTAGGCACCCTAGCACTACAATAAACTCTTTAATTCATTGACTGCCCCAAATATAAAGGACTTCAAAAAAAATTTTGGCTGATTTACCCCACCACAGTATCTCTGCTGATAAAAGACTCCAGAGTTTTTTTGCTCATTAATGCAGCAGACTTTCTTTCCCCAGCTACACCTGGATATTCATGACTAAAGGAAAGGCAGAGATTCCCTAATGTTTAACCAGGCACATGTCATCAGGCATGGGCTGGGCAGCAATGACACTGATGAAGGTCTAGGGGAGCCATTTCAGGAGAGCTGAGAGTTTCCCTCACTCTCCCCACCCCACAGAGATGTGGCAGACATTATTCTGGGAAGCTGTTAATGTCACTTAAGAAAACCAACTGCCAAAGCAATGATCAAACTTGGAAACTAAACGGGACAAATGTCCCTCAAGGTCCTCAAGTTATCAATGCTTTAAAACAGACAGAAAGCAAAGAAGATGCTCAGTTGCCATAGATGCCCATCAAAGGCAATGTCAGATCCTCCACAACCCTCTCTGGACTCTGGGGCAAAATTTCTTATTCCTCTGGGTACTCTGTTTTCTCTTTTGTCCTTACCTGGCCCTGCAAGTCCCCTGGCTCCCTTAGGGAAATCTCTGCTGTGTCTGGGACAGGTATTTTCTCCCTGTGCCCCTTGATGTCACCCACTTTGGCAGATGCTGCAGAGGAGGGACATTGCTTGGGGACTGGGGACAGAGAGGAAGCCTGTGAGGCTCAGCTCCTTGGCAAACTCTTTTCTCTTTTGCTTCCACCAGGAGAGGGAGGGCTGGAGCTGCTGGTTTGCTTTTCGAGGAGAGGAAAAGGATTGACTTTGCTCTCCAGAGGCTGCTCTTTGGAGCTTGCATGTGAAAGGCAGCACCTTTGGCCTCGAAAACAGGAAGCATTTTGCCCTTTTTTTTTTTTTTAGCTATCTGGTGGCAAAATTTTCCCCTAGTTTGTTTCATGAGGCTGTTATTACATAAACAGTAAAGAGTTTATGGCACCTTACACCTCACCTTGCCTCTCCATGGTTTCTGACCAGCCTGGGCATAATTAGGGCATACAAGACACATTCCATATGCACACCCCAGACATTACCTTTTAGCCTGTGCTGCGGTTGAATAAAGCAAACCAATGAGTTCAGAAGGTGAGAAGTGTCCTCCTGGCCCAAACTGCTCATCCAGACCCAGGCTCTGCTCCAGGGGCTGCAACAGGAGGGGTTATCTTGGGGGCCTGGCTCCTTTTACAGCCCCTTCCTCCACCACTCCACTTTCTCATCCTGTTCTAAGAGACTTAATCTTTGTCATTCATTTGCATTCTTGAATTTGCCTAATCTCTTTTTGAATCTGCAGATACAGCATCCACAACACCCTCAAAAGTTCACCATCTGTGCCTGTAAAGTTGTTTTTGGGGTTTTTTTTCTGTCTCCTTTAAGCTGACCTCGTTTAGCTTTGTCCATCTTCAGATTCTGGTGAGTATGAGAAAATAAGAGAGAGAGACTTACGGGTTGGAAACTAAACTACACAGCTTCAATGAAGCTAATGATGAAAAAGGAAAAATTATTAAATATATACAAATATACAGAAAATTTAGATCATGTTTCTCCCCCTTTTCTCCCAGTAATGCTCACGTCACCCCCGAGGCTGCAGGGCAGCCCTGGGAAAGTCCAGGCTGGAATCCTGGGGTCAGCAGCAGTGGGGAGCTGGAGACAGGAACACACAGATTCAGGCTGGCATGGATCAGGACCACAGGCAGAGGAATGGATGGAATCCTCTCAGGATGCTGATAAAAGCAGGAAAACACAAAGGAGGGCTGAAGGGAAGGGTGAGTGAGTCCTGCTGATCAATCCTTGGCTCTCAAGTTGCTGCATCAGCTGGGTACCACAGTTCCCCATCCTACCTGGCTGCACCACTCCTTTGGGTCCCCTGGGTCAGCACTGACTGGTGCTGGTCACTTATTAACAACCATTTTATCTATCTGACCTCACACCTCCTGCTACCTAGTTACTTTCTTCACTTTCCTTTACTCCTGCTTTCACTTTACTCCATGTTACCTTTTTATTTCTAATTGCTCTGTCTCCTCCAGTTGATCCACTGCAGAGTGTGACAGATGTAGGAAGCTCCCGAAGAGCTTCAGCTGTAAAAACAGTAAAAACAAAGAAATCACTGAGCTCTTCTGCTACATCTTTATTACACCTGTCTACTCCTTTTATACCCTTGTCATCAGCATTCCCACCAATTTCCTTGCTGCCTTTGTGGCTTTGATGTATTTAAAAAACCTTTTACCAGCAGTTAATGCATCCCTTGCAAGGCAATTTAAGTATCATTATTTTTAGCCCTATTTATTTCCTGTTTAATTGTGACCTGATATGTTTTAGAGTCTTTCTCCTTCCTTGACCACTTTGGGCTTTTAGGGGTGGGCTTGGAGAATTCTTTTATTAGTTTCTGCAAAAATCAGTACCTTCAGCTCACAGGGAAGTCTATTTAATCCTCCTGGGAACCCTTTACAGGCAAAGCTGTTATAGCCACAAACATCAGACACAAACCTTTGAAACAGGGAGAATTATTGAGCTACAAAAAAGGGGAAGGGTGGGAAATGGGGTAAAAATAGTAATAAATGAGTTGGCAGCTACTAAACTTGACAAATGACAGTCCTCCTCTCACAGGAGTGGCAAATGAGTAAGGCAATGCTAGGCTTGCCTCTCTTGCTTTTCTGTACTTTGTGGCCCTGGGCTGATGAACCCCAAATTTCAGGCAGGATCCTCTGCCTCTGGGCTGTCCTTGGGTCCACTCACACTCCTAAGCCTGGGATGAAGCCAAGGTGGTCTCTCCAAAACCAGCCAGGGACAATAATGTTCTCCAGGGCATCTGCCTGGATCTCTTCAGCCCTTGCCTCTGAAAGTTCTTTATAGTGGGGCTTATTTTGGTGAAGCCATTCCTAGCAAGGAGGCAAGGACTTCCCCCAAAGGGGAGGCTCCTTTTCCCTTCCCCCTGTTGGAAGGGATGCTATCATTCATTCACCTTGAATGTAAAAAGCCATCAAAGTCAAAGGAAGTACACAAGAAGGGAAAAGCCAAGCCCTTTGGTCTGCAGTTCTCTCTTACCTTCTTTGCTTGCTCCTACTTGTCTGTGTCTCTAGCCTGGCATATCACAAGCAGGATCCAGGTAAAACCAGTCTCCTAAAGGAAAAAAGGGGTGGTTTCCACCAGCAAGTAACCAGAAGAATGTAAGATGCTTCTGTTTTCAGGCCTGAAAGGTGCTGCCTTTTACATTCAGGTTTGAATGCTGGGCTTTGCTGGGGTGTGTGTGGATGCAGGGCTTTATTTTTGAAGCTGGTGCAAAGAGCACAAGGTCTGTCAGGCCTGGTTTAAGCCCATCCTTACCCATTTGTTCCATCCCATGAATGTGGGACAGCTCATCTAAGGCAGGTGCCCAGAGCTGGACTTCTACCCCACAGCCACCTACAACACTGTACCCCTCCCTCTATCACCCTGTATCACTTCAATATTCTCAGGTGTATCCTCATAAATTAGGAACAGTACCTGATATAAATGTTCCCTAAGTGCTATAACCCTGCAAACCCCTGTCCCAACCAACCCCTTTAGCACTCCTTATCATATCCTGTGCAGATGTGCCAAGCAATTAGGCTCTCCAGTGTCATTTTTGGTCTAGGATAATAGTAGGTAGCAGAGCTGAGTGGCACCATCTTCCTACCTCCTCTATAGGTCACATGTCAGCAGGACACCCTGAATCTTAGGGGAGAAGATGGCTGGGAGATCCCAGGACATGAAAAGAGTTGTAGCAGTTCTCTGAAGCCTCTCTCCCTCTCTCACACTGTCAGGTGAGGGTTGAACCCAGATGGATTTTGAAAGATGGGAAGCTGAAACAAAGCATAAGCCAAGAAGCAGCAGTCATAAAATCCCACAAAGAGCTATTTCCCATGATCACATTTCCCAGCAGAATCACACATTGCTAAGAGTCAAACAGAAGTGAAATATCTGAGAGTTTACCCTTTTGGTACATAACTCCAGCCCAGATAAAATAGCTGTAGTAGCCTTTGAAATGCTAAAGAGTAGTGCAAGGTTACAGTAGTATCTGATAGCCCCTCCCCAGCACAGGCTAAAAGAGAACTACTTGCAGTTACATAAACTGTCCTTGAACTAGAGCAATAAAAAATCCTCAGCAATTAAATGAGGCAAACACATGACTATTTCTGCTGCTTTCGTTATCAGTGACAGCAAAAGTCTAACTATCACACCCTCAATAAAAATTTATTGCATTAAAGTTTCATTTGCAATTGAACTTTCAGCTACATTTCCAAAGCCTAGTACTCTGAGAAAGAATAAGAGGTAACACTTAAAAGCCTTTTCATGTGCCTCTGTAGCAGGCTCCTGTTACTTTATTTTAAGGATACTCTTCACTAAGCTGATGGAAACAGGTGATTCACCCCAACAAGGATTGTGATGCATGGGCTGTTGATATAGACATCTTTTACTAGATTCCCCTTTACCCCAAGCTTCAGTCTGCCATATAAAGAAGGGCAGGAGGGAGTACCCCAGCAAAAGCAGCCAGCTGAACAAAGTAGAAGACTACACAGAGCTCCATGGTTCTTTTGCCATTTGTGCTGCCTGCATCCCACCGATTTTCAGTGCCTCACCCCATGCAAGCTCCCTGACATGTTCTGCTGGTAGCAAAGCCTTTTCCTGCTGCTGGAAAATCAGAAAAAAAGGAGAAAAGGAAAGGGATTTGCAGAGGGATTAGAAGCAGGGAGCATCTCCTTCACCAGGGAATGGTGGGGATAAACAGGGGCAGCTGGCACAGAGGGACATACATTAATGAGACTTGCAGAAGGGAGATGGTCCCTCATGTAGGGCTTTCTGATCTAAAGGAAGAAGAGGACCTCTCTGCCTCTTGTCCTGAGGGTAGTCATCACACCTCAGTTCCATCCTTATCACAGAATCATCACAGAATCATCATAGACTCATCATAGAATGACCAAAGTTGGAAATTACCTTAAAGATGATCCAGTTCCAACCCCCCTCACATGAGCTGGGACACCTCTCACTAGACCAAGTTGCTCAAGGCCCCATCCAACCTGGCAATGAACACTTCCAGGGAGGGGGAGAGCCCCAACTTCCCTGGGCGACCTGTTCCAGCATATCACCACCCTCACAGGAAATAATTTTTTCCTGATGTATAACCTAAATCTCCCCTTTTCAAGTTCTAAACCAATCCACTTGTCCTCTTGCTACACACCCATGCAAAAGAAGTCCTACCCCAGGTTTCTTGTAGGCCACCCAGGTGAGCACTCTCTGAGGGCAAGTGAAGAAAGTGAGAGCAAATCAAAAACCAATGTGAGAGCAAATTCAAAAACCCTTTGAATGAGGTATTGTGAATAGCTGAATCCAGCTAGCCCTGCCTGCCTGGAGCACAGGTCACCTCCTGCACACTGAGATGCACACAGCTGGCAAAGGGTGGCTAAGGCCACCAGAACCTGGTCTCCTATGGACACCTGTCAACAGCAGGCTGTGTGCAGCCAGGTGACCCCAGCAAAAGTGACAGGAGTCAACTGGAAGAAAGAAATTCTGCCAGTAAACAGTGAAAACCCAGGAAAACAACAGAAAGAAACTTCCACCTTTTCTCCCCAGGCTGCTTCCTAGAACTGCTCATTGCAGGCAGAGCCCATTGCAGTTCAGAGAAAGCAGATTTTGTCTTCTTCTGCTAGAGAAGCCACATGAGAAAGATGAGGGTTGTTTAGTTCCTGGTTTTCAGCCACATAATTGGCAAGTGGGAGCTGGTTTGGGTCACCAGGAGCATTGGAACAATCCATCTGCATGCTGAGCCTGCTGACCTGCACTGCCACATACAGACTTCTCTACCGCTGGCCACCAAACTTGTCACTTAAGTTGGAAGACGTGTCCTTTTTTTAGCTGTTTGATATCAACAGATTGATTTGCACAAAACTGCCATCATGGAGAAAGCTTGTCTGGCATTTTCAAAGGAGACCCAGCTGCACTAACAATGCAGTTCTAGTAGAAAGTAATCACAGAGAAATGGTGCCAGCCTTACAACAATAAACATTTTGGCTTAATTAAGATTTAATAATTTTGTTGATTGGAGCTTCTGGGTGAAAACTGGGTCCTGATGCAACCAGTCTGTGCACACTTGCATGCAAACTCTGCACAAGTTTGAACAAAAAATAGTCTTTGGAGTTGTAAAAAAAATGCTTACACCACTGAGCAACAATGTAAGATAGACTTGGTACTGAGAAACAATAATGTTAAATAGGAAAGGCTGATCTGCACAAATAAAAACTGAAATACAGACTACAACATGGAATTAAAAGATGTTTTAAATTAACTTAATCTATAAATCTACGTACATATTTGTGTATATATACACAATAACACAAATGTTAATTCTAGTCAACACAAAATGCACACAATAAAATACACACAATAAAATGTGGATTCCTTAAGAGATGGATTTATTGACTGGATGTAAGAAAAGAAAAACAAAAAGATGGTTCAATCAAAATTTAAAGAGTGCAAGACTAAAAAAAAATATTAACACTTCCCACAGGAGCTGAGGATGTAAATCAATGTAGTTTTGCAAGATGGAGAGTGTTTGAAGATACTGCTGCTTGTCATTGTATTGGGAAGGAGGGCTTAATAGAAGGTCAGACAAGTACCATTATCTCACACAATACCTGTCAGCAGAGATCTGAACTCAATGCTTCCAATATGAAATACTAGTGAGCTGTGGAAGGAGTAAAAGACCATATCTGATATAATAAAGAAAAAGAGGTTAGGTTCTCATGAAGAACAGTTTTGATCTCACTTTGATCTGCTCAAAGCCATGCAGGCTGCCCTGAAGCCAAAATGGGGTGTGCACAAATACAGGAAAAGCTCTGGGTGCTGACATTTTTCAACATCACACACTATGCCTGGATCATCTTCCAGAAGAACTGAAAAACAGCAGGGTTAAAATCCTGCTATTTTGTTTACACTCAGTCTCTTGCCAACATAGTTGCCACCTGAAAGAAGTCTAGTGTTTATGGAGCCCATTAGATCTTTTAAAGTCCTCTTCTTGTCACTGTTCTCTGCTTAATTTTTCCCTTATTTCAGAGAGTTGTCCATAATCTCTTTAAAGCAGGGAGATTCCTTTAGAAAACATTCAGAGAATCTGGAGTTGTGGTCTTCATTGTCTCCTCTGTTGAAGTAGCTGCATTGGTGAGAGGTTGCAAAAGCCTTTGGTGTGACCCATTGTCTTGGTGACCATCCATCCTTCTGCTGTTCCGTGGTTAGTATCTCCTTGGCATCCTAAAGCCCTCAGGCTCCCGAGGAACTCCGTACTATAGAGAATTTGGGGAAAGGAGAGGAGAAGGGAAAAGGGAAAAGGGAAAAAGGAAAAGGGAAAAGGAAAAAGGAAAAAGGAAAAAGGAAAAAGGAAAAAGGAGAGCATCTCTGGTCAGAAAGCTCCTTTCTCAGAACAGTTCAACATACAGCACATGGTCTATCTCTCTCAGTAACACACCAGCCCACTAAGAAAATGGGCAGATTTTCATTACTGAAAAAATGATGTACTGGGAAAACTAGAAATGCCAAAACCCATGTGAATCAGATCAATCAGCTAATTAAATAGTTGTGTTTCCTCTCTTAATTATCAGCTTTTTAAAGAGGGGCTTTGGTTTTTAATCTCAGATTTCTGTGTTGCTTCTACCACAGTTTAGGTCTCAATTCTGCAACACATAAGGAGATTACAGTTAAACAGATGTTCTTCACTAAACAGGGGTCATTTCTTGCACTACAGAGGTGGAGCTAAAATGTCATTTAAATTAGTTTTGAGTGGACAGTGTGCTTCCCATTTATTCAACGCAAAACCCATCAAATCAATCCTATCACAGAGTAGCTCTCCTCGAACTCCTGCTCCCTCTGCAGCTCCCTTGCAGGATTCAGTGATAAAAGATGTTTTTCAGAACATCCCTTCTAGCTAATGACACACCTCTGCTGAACAGGCTGCTCTGGACTCTATCAATAGAAAAGCTGTGCTAACTCCTTCATGGCACTGTATAATGTGACCCTTTGCAATGCTGCAGCAACCACTGAGGTTCTTGCCTCAGCTATGCCAGACTGAGCTGACTGAATTTTCCATGAGGAGTCACTGCAGCACCCCTGGGCACTACAGCTGGCTCAAAAGAAGCACAGGCTGTAAGAGCCTGTGATGTTTGCATGCATGCCTGTGCTGAAAGATGTGTTTGGTCACTGCAGACAGATGTCCTGCAGCACAGCAGACCACTGGGCAGACAAAATGTTGCTTTGCCCCTTGCTTTTCATATACCCTTCCTGTGACCCAGTGACTACCAGGGCTTGAGAAAGGTCTTCATAAGGTATGTGCTGATCTCTGTATTAAGGGACACATTTTCAGCTTCAGGTAGAGTTGTCTGGTTGCATTTCTACCACTTTGGCTTTCTAGATCAAGGAAGGATGGACCAAGTGGAGTATAGGTTCCAACAATGCCTGTAGCCCACAGTGCTACAGTTCAGGAATGCAATTACCAACAGGCCTGTGTGAAACACTTACCACATCATCATAATCCCTCTCTGGAAAACGACCTCTGTTTGTGGAACTCATCTCATATGGGTTGTTGGGCTGATATCCTGGGTTCCCATGGCCAGAAGTGGTCTGGACTCTGGGGAACATTTTGGTCTGTGTACCATCAGGGGTATATAAGTTGGAAGATCCTGGATTTATCAGGTTCCTCTCCTCTGGATCTCGTTTGTGTTTGGCCCTTCAGAAGAAATGAAAGGACAAAGGAAGTTTCAGAAGACCTTTTACTGTGCCTTACTTATCAAGTCCTACTTGCTGAGTTTTCCACTCCCACCTTATCTTGAATGCTGAGCCCTGTTCTGAAATAGGTAACAGATTTTTCTAGCATACCTACTTCAAAATCCTTGTTATCAATGATAGTGTACAAAGTTTGGCATCTCTTAACACAGATGGGGCTAAGCTGCTAAGAGAGACAGGTGGGGACTATGGCCTCTTTCAATAGTCCCTAGAGTAAAGGAGTTTCCTTAACCATAATTAGCTCTAACTAACTATTCAGAGGAAGAAATAAAGCATTCAGTAGGCCCAGTTAAGAAAAGTTGCCCTCTTGCTGCAGCCAAATTTTAAGGCATTTTAACCTGGACAGCCCTGAGAGCAAAGGCAGAGGAGCTGCTTGGGTTCTTCTGTATACAGTGTGTGCAGAGAAGTGAGGAGGTGCAACTGCAATTGAGAATTTGGTACTACACTAGGATCAGCAAGCTTAAAAGAGATGCTTGGCTGGAAATGCCACCTGTATCAAGCTGAAGGGGGAATGCCAGGCCTTGAGCTGAAGTGCTAGCAGAGAAACTGCAGTGGGTCTAAATTTGTGCTACAAAGTCTTCTGATACTAGCATCCTTCTTCAATTTCATCCAGCTGCCACATAAGCATTGGCTAGGACAAGATCAGGATTAATGGGTCACGTGTGTATTTTTAAGACCTGGCTGAAGGTTTTGTAGTCAAATTTACAGCAAGGGAATAAATACTTATGGGAAGAGCAAACAGGTAAAACCAAATTCTAATGGCTATACAATTTAAAGGAACTTGTTTGCTCAACTAGGCAGTCAGGCACGTTCACAGCCCTGCTGCTCTCTAAATTTCTGCTTAGTTCTCTACAAACATGCAGTAATGAAGCTTTTAACCAACTGTAAGAAATAGTCTTACCTTACTGAAACAACAGAGACTGTTACAATCAAAATCAGAACAAGGGCTCCCAACACTGTGCCCACTATTATAAGGATGAGTTTATTATCTGAAAAAAAGCCACAAAAACCCCAAGAAACATTAATTGAAAACTCACAGTAAATACCAAAACACAAGTTCTGTTCCTGTCCTCTTAGAAAAAGAGAGGAAAGAGAGAGAGCAAGAGAGAGGGAAAAAGAGGAAGGGAGGAAGGGACAATATGGAATATGATTTCTCAAATAAGTGTTATGCCAAACATGTGTAAATATCCTTAGTTATTGCTCAGAAAACTTTTTACATCAGTAGCCACCAAGTACCATAAGGAGAAGATGAGCTTATTATTAGCCGGTCCCAAATTCATGCCTAAACTCACAATGAGTTGATTTTGTGCTGATTTAGTATTTTCATTTGCTTTATAAAAAGAGGCCACAGAATTTCCAGAACTTACTCTAGAAATTATGTTCCGTGTGATGAAAAATACCCTCCCTGCCAAACACATCCACCTGTCAAGCTTCACTGTGCTGCTCTACAACTACCATTGGCCAATGGTAAGAAGAAAACCCTTGAAGATCTCATAGCTGTAGACACAAGTATGTCACAACATATGTAAGTTTAAGAACTCATCAGTGAGAGAATCCAAGGGGACACATGAGGATGTATCTTTTGCTCAGATAAAGCCAAAGGAGTAGTGAGAAGTGAGAACTGTAACTGCTTGGTTTTCAGCCAGCCTTTGGCTGTATAAAATGTTCTTAGTTTAGGCACATGCAAAAAACACTAGAAGGCATGAAGAATGTCCTCTCCTGATCTATATGACAGTAGAAACTGGAGAAGGTGGAGCAAATAGCTGCAAAACTGACTCAGAAAAAGAAAACAGCTTTGGAAGGCCCATCTGGTTAGTATGTCCAGATTATTACAGTCATGGGATAAAACTTCTGAGGCCATCATCTCTTCACCAGTATCGAGTAATAGATATTATGCAGTGCTTGCAATGCAATTCACAGTCCAGTGGTTAAATAGTAAAGCAGAAATATTTAAAATTATAGTAATCACCTGGAATTTTAATAGAAAGAGTGATTGATTACATAAGAAACTAATTAATTAGTGGTGCTGAGTTCAGCATTACATTTCTTCAGATGAGGACTAAAGGCTGCTCTGCCAAATGACCTGTGTTTAACTAAAAACTACTGGCTTCAATGCAGGAGTCACTAGATGAAATACTACTATCTGTCTGAACATGCATTTCAAGAAGGATTTTTCCCTCCAGGCAACAGTGACATTTCACTAATTTTTTTCTAACATTTTCCTACTATCAGTACAGGTTGGTGGCACCCCTAAAGGCTACTACTTGGTACTCAGGCAGACAAAGCATTGTTGTATGTTTTTCCATACCATAATTATAAATCAGAAAGTCTTGTACTTACTGTCAGTGCAATTGTCCCCAGAGAAGCCCACTGGACAACTACATGAGAGAGGAAAAAAAAAAAAAAAAAGGCAAAAGACAATGTCATGAAGCAGATTATCACAAAACAATAGTATATTATCCACCTTTTCTCATCAATTTCTCCACAAGGTGTCTTCAATACAGGTTTGCCCTTCAAAGCTATCTTAATGTTGATTCTTTAGTTTCATTGTTAGGGTAAAACAATCCGAGATTTTCAGAATGATTAGTGAGCTGGGCACTGAAAATTTCAGCTTCTCAGTCTGAAAATGATAAAAGGGGCTGATTTCTCCAAAGAACTAAGTCCTACACTTCTGAGCTCCTTGGACTAATCTTTATCAAAAGCCTTGATCTAGAGTCTAGGAGGACTGGCAGCTCTTCATCTTCCTCCCATACTAGTTTCTTGTATTTAAAATACATTGAGTTTGCAGTCTGAAGTGTCCAGTGTATAGCAGCAGTAACTACAATAAGAGCTGAATTAATTGGTTTATGGGGACTAAGGTCCCTCTGCTTATTGAGAGCAGAGCACTCTGAGGTTGAGCAGAGCACAACCAGTTGCTTTTTCAGCATCACCAGCAACAAATACTGCCCTGTTCCTATCCTGAGCTGACAGAAATACCCACAGAGAGAAAACCAAGATGAAATAACATAGGTCTGAAAGTTATCAGGAATGAGAGTCCCCACTGTGGAAATTTTTTGAGGGACCTGAGGCAAGCCTTGCTCCAATGCCTGTTGTTTATGAAACATTTCTGCACAGCAGCTCTCATGGCTCAATTACTCTGAAGGAACAGTTTATGCTTATGTGGGAAATGCACAAAATAAATGTGAAGTAGTTTATCCTCTTCACTGACTCACAGATGACCCTGGCTCTCTTTGACTTTCCTCTGAGGTATTATGAGAGCACACCAACAGCTAATGCCAAGCAGTTACAATGCCATAACTTGTGACACCATGGGAATTTGTCCAAGTGGTAACCATCTCAGGTACCTCTCTGACTGACATAGCTGCAACTTGTTCTTCCTGACTCAGAGTGACTCTGGGTTTGATGCTCTTCTCCCCTATCTTTGTGTAGAACTCAGCAAAGCAAGAAAAAACTGAGTACTCACGGTTCACATTTTCCATCATTCCTTTGATAGTTAGGCAAGCATAGGCATGATGGAACATCTTTGCCTATTGCACAGTACTCATTGTTTTCTGCAGCACAGCTGTCACTGCACTCTGTATTTTCAAAGGGAAAAAATACAGAATAAATGGAAGACAGTCACAAAAATCAACATTGGAGAAATTCCCTCCCCTCTCTTTCTTTTTTTTTTTTTTCTTTTTTTTTTCTTTAAATTGCACTAGAAGCACAACTTTGCTGTGCTTCAAAGCACCAAAATGTTGGGGTTTTTTTTATGGCTCTACACATGTAGAATAGAAACTAAAATAGAAAAGCACAAAATTAGAAGTAAATAGTTTTTGTTTAGAACCATCCAGCCCCATCAGAATGGAAATCTGGCTAGGCTGCATCTTGCACAGAGTAAAAATGATCAACAATTTGATGACACAGCAGATGATTTGTATT
The DNA here is from genome assembly GCA_023637945.1 of Phaethornis superciliosus. Classification (NCBI taxonomy): domain Eukaryota; kingdom Metazoa; phylum Chordata; class Aves; order Apodiformes; family Trochilidae; genus Phaethornis; species Phaethornis superciliosus. The sequence goes on from JAJQWJ010000007.1 coordinate 29,056,699, forward strand.
GCAGCTGATCCAAAAGTGCATCAGATTTAGACATGTTAGGGGCCACAAAGATTTACAATGGATCACATCTGTCTGGCCTTTATTGTAGCCAGTTTTCATGATTTTATGATTTGCAGTAGTTAGTCTTAAGATCTCATATCTTAGATTTTTCTTCTATAGTGTGAAAATATCTCAGAGCTGAGGAGGAAATATACACAGAGTACTCATTAAAAGCTTCAGCAATGAATTAAAACCCCAACAACTAAGAGTTCCTAAAAATCACATAAATTATTCTTTCCACAAAAAATATCTAAAACCAAGTAATCCAATACTAGAACCACCAGCAATTGACAGAGATTTAACAAGTCATTGTAGGGCATCATGAGACTTCCACTTCTGTCAGCATCCCTATAATTGCCTTCAGGTGGCATGTAGGATTTATAACCAAAATATGTCCTAGCAAAAAAAGTTTTGAATATAGGATACAGTTTGTTCCATCCTTGATCTATTTAGGTTTCAATTCCTGCTAAGGATTTAACAAAGCTTTCAAAGAGTTGCTTACTAACTGGTTTCAGTGATAATTCACTCAGGCTTTAGTAGTTTATTCTACTGGAATAGACTTATGGATGTGTTAAAAGTGAAAGGTGAGAATGTTTTTTCTGTGGCTTTCTTACTAAGACACATTCCTTGATTGATTTTTAGAGGTCAGCACAATAATGGAGTGCCCTTTAAAAAAAAAAAAAAAAAAAAAAATTGAAACAGGGAACAATGAAGTCAGCTTTTCAGGGCTAGATAAAGTAGCAAGGTTCTTACTTGAACAAGAATGATCATCATATTTTGACTTTGAGAAACCACCAAGGCATACACATTCTGGAAACCCGCTCACATCCTCGCATTTTGTGGTTCGAGGGTCACAGCCAAAAGCAGCACAATCCGTTGTCTCTTAAAGAGAAACAGACAGGAAGCAAATCTGAGTACTAATAATATTATTTCATAGAAGGTAGTACACTTTCTCAGTAAATAATAAACCAATAATTTAGCAATTTTGAAAAACAAAAAACAAAAACCTTTTCAGTCTTATATTTAAGACATCAAAACTTCAGGGGTTTGGACAGTTCCCTTCTTTTTACTTGCTCTTTTCCATCTGAGGTCCTGTTTCCACCACATCTTCTGACCTTCCATTTCTCAGTCTGCTAACCTCCTAACTTCCTAATCTTCCTGCCTCCCCATTTACAAATAGGGAAACTCTATCCTTAACTTCATAGTCTGAACACTGGCTTTCTGACTCAAAAACACTACAGGAAAACCTCAGCATGATTTTATAGTTTTTTTCTACAATTGAACTGTGAGGCCAGATCCCACACGGTTATACATAGATATAAATATTTATGGGCATGCAACTCGTTTCATGAGCAATATTAGTATGCTGCTTGCCCAGTATGTTGCTCTTTAAATTCATGTTCCAGTGGTGGGAATGGTTTACAAACCTCAGTGGGCTGGCATGAAGCTGAGGGAAGTGACTGCACTGGTGAGCTCTCAGGTTTTTTTGTTTGTTTAAGACCAGAAAACAGTAAATGTCATGGCTGAGGTGGAATATTACCATCACCTTCAGAGACCAAACTAGGGCTATAAGCCATGAAATGGACTCCTTTAATTATTAGCTATGCCTTTTGTGAAAACTGATAAAAAAAAAAAAAAAAAAAAAAAAAAAAAAAAGAGAGAGAGAGAAAAGAGAAAAAAAAAATCCATATTTTATTTAGAAAATCATTCTACAAGCATTACACTTTCAGTAATACAAGATTTCACTGGTTTAGACCAATGAATCACTTAGTGCCTAATCAATGAGGTCTAATTTCAGTTACCATGGCTAATTATTGAAGAAGTCTGAAGAGAGTTTCATCCTAATTTACTAATAACATAGTATCTTATTCTCAGAAGCACAATATATTTCTGTATATATTTTGTTCTGATTTTTCCAGCTGCTTACCTCTCAGCAGATTAAAATCAACATGCCATTGCTTACTTGGGAATAAGATACTTCCATTCTACACAGGAAGTAGAAAGCCTTAACAAGACAAAAAAGGCTTACTTTTTTACCTTTGAAAGGCTTACCTTTAACCATACAGACCTAACTGAATGGTTAGGTCTTCAAAATTACCTAAGGGTGAACATTCAGTCCTTTAAAATCAACAAGGCTTGTTCTCTGATGGGCTTCTACTTCTACTTCTCTGCTTCTACTGATTACTTTCACAGTAAGGGATTACATACCTTCATATCCAGACACATAGGGTGTATCATTCACTGCAGCTTTTACTATCTTAGAAACTTCAGTATTGTCTACTTTTGTTGTCTGCACAAACAGATTTGTCACTGTTACATTCATTTTAGTAGCAGCTCTGTTGTTTTGCTGAAGTCTGAAAAGTACAGATAGCATCATTTTAAAGCCTTATTTAATACATATAGAAAGCATGTTAGATGCAAAGACAGAAGATTTCTGCCAACCCCCCTCTCTCCCCTAGTTTCTTTCATCCTACAATGTAGGTAGGTGCTAAGACATCTGAAAATGAGTTCAACTATTGCTTGCCTTAATGGCAATCTTTTCAGCAGATGCAGATGTAAACAGGTTGATAGAAAGCAAGGATTTTGGATTCAGTGCTAACAACAACACTCCTTTCTGTGCTGTTGGCACACAACTGATTATTTTTTTACTAGGCTAAGCTCAAGCTGGCTGCAGTGTGGACCTCATCTGTTAGACCCTAACCTTTACATGCCTGCATCAGCCTGTGCTGTCATCCAGGCATGAGCTGAAGAACCCACCCTGAAGCACAGGGACGATAATTCAGGGTGTGACAGCAATGAATTCAGAAAGATCTGTTTGCAATGTGGAGGTATCTGTGCTTGGATGCTATAGGAGCAGCCTGGCTGTGCTGGGATCAGATGGACAGCAGCCATCTCCCTGGGATTCGATGGAAAACAGCAGCGACTACCTTGTTCTTTAGCTGAACTTTGTGCTGCCAAGATAGTCACAAAATCCACCACACAAAAAGTGGTAGACTGCTGTAGTGCCTCAAGATGTTTCTGTGCCCCATGAGTTTGTCACAACCACTCTACTGGAATTTACTGCTTTCACAGCTCTTCTAGAACAACAATTTGCTTAACTGCTTGATATGGAGTTCATCCAAAGGGTTTACACTTCTGTGAGTGCTAGCATGGCAAGTTTAGCTTCATGTGGCTTAGGAGGCACTCACAGAGAAGCTGTCAGAGCTCTGGGCACAGTGACCTCTAACAGATGGGGATGGGACGAGAGGGACACTTTACAGTGTCTGCCTAGATCAGCAAAGAACTTACACACACAGCTACAGCCACCACAGCCCATCCAATAACATCTTTGCTCAGCCAGCCATCAGGAGATACTAGCAAACACCCAACAAGATGCAGTGAGTTTCTGCAATGAGGGTGTTTCTCAAATTCAACCAGGACTCTGAGCAGGACCTGTTCATGGGAACCTCAGAATTAACTGTCACAACTGCAGAGGGATGTCAGGTATCACAGGGTGCACTAGTTATGGCACAGTGCTGGATCCTACATGGTGCTAAAGCTGGGAGGTCCCACTGTTGAGCTGCCTCATCCAGCCCACTTCACAAACATATTGACAATCCATGGGCTAAAAATGGGGCCATCATCCCAGAAACTTTAAAAATACAAAAAGAATGGCTTCCTTTAACAGGACACATACTGAACTGACTCATCCTGTAGTCTGTTTTGAACTAAATACTTGATGGGAAACATTAACATGAAGTGTGTGGGGAGCACATAGTATACAAAAAACAAACTGGCAAACTTACTGAATTTCCACTATGACAGTCTCTATAAAATCTTTAGGGTTTTCTAAAGTCTTGAAGGCATTCCGAAACTGGAAAAGATAAATGAATTGGAGTTAAAGGAAAGCAGAAACATAGACCAAACATTAGAGGAAGCACTGATGATTCAGCTGTAAAGTTTGAATTCAGAATACAGTGCCATAGGCACAAGCTGATCAGTCACATTCACCATGCAAGGTATTGCAGAAGTGGAGCCGTGGGCTGGTTCTGTAAAACAGGGAATATATGAAAGCAACTGAGGGATGGAGAGACAGGGCTTGATTGAATATCAGGCTGGGCATTAGGACTGACTGGCTGGGTAGCTACAGATACCCAGATATATTTTGAGGAAAATATTTTTTAACAATCTGGAGGGACCATTTTTTGTTACTTGCTGATAAAACATTTATAGGAAACAATATAACGACATGAAGAATTTGATTACCGTTTTTTATCAATTCTAAATAATATTTGGTGGATATTTTTTGATCAGCTGTCTGGTAGGGTTGTATACATCTTCTTCCTTACTTCCAGAAAGTGACATAAGCAGATCAACTTGTTTCAACATGGCAGTGTAAATTAAACTGATAATCTTATTTCTCCGGGAAACCCATCATCAGATTTTATCTACAGAATGCTCAAAATGCATAATAACCATTTCACTAATAGCATTAAAATACTACTACTGGTATAGTTATGGAACAGGCTTATTATCTAGGTATTTAGACACAGCTGGACAGCCATTCTGAAGCTTGTGCTGTGTGGAAATGATAGCTTCTTAAACAAATTTAAAAAGTGTTAATTTTTACTCATACCACTTAGTATTACTGAGCCCTCAGAAAATAGCACAAATCAGAAACTAAATCAGTTTGAAAACTTTGTTGAGCCCCATGGTTTCTGGAGAGGGAATGGTGATAGATACAAAGCAATTTATCTGGGAATTACCCAGAACAGAAGTGGCACTAGAAATGCAAACATTACTTACTTTACTCCAGCAAGTCCTATGCATGTACTCATCTGAGGGCAAAATTCAAGTGTTTTATGACTAAGTCTACAGTAGTGTGAAGCATTCTTTGAAAGAAGATTTCTCAAGTGGAACTACTCTAGGTTCCACAGTATAGGCAGCAGACCTTCTGTCTGCTTGACATGCAGGATAGCATTACATTCATCAAAAAATATATACCCCATATACTTATACCAAAAAAGCCCCAACAACATCATGGCTTACAAAGCTATTTATCTTTTTGTACACGTCTTCATACTCCTCAGAACTTCTGTTTTGAACATTGGCATTGTAAGCTTCATTCAGTGTAATGGTCCCGGGGAATGTTTTCCCTATAATGAGAACAGAAAATATTAATTAATTAGAAAACATTTGAGTAAGTCAGGTTTCACTTTAGAGTTTTTCAGCTTTAAGAGATGGGGAAATACAAAGCAGAAATCAATAAGGGCCTTTTTCCACACACTGGAGAAATCAGTAGGGGACAAATGTTTGCTCGATCAATTCAGTCATAATGGAGGATGTCCTCTGGCTACCTGGGAAGCAGGCAAGATCCTGGGCTAAACCAAACTGGCCAAACTATGAAACTAAATAACATTAAATTGCAAGGATGGCCTGAAGTTAAGACTCCATCTGAGGTGTTAGTGTTTAGTGAGAAAATACCTACATGGAAGGCTCCAAGTTTGTAACCACTGAACAGCTAACATGACTCGCCATATCTGAGAAAGCTATTCAGTGTATATTGGCTTCTTTAGGCTCAAAAGTAAATTTATGAAAGCTGCCTTATGGAACTTAAATAAGAATCCCCATTTTCTCACACACTTGGTCTTCAGCAGCATCTCATATATTCATATCGTCAGGACTGAGTATGAGTATTTAGCAACAGGAAAAAAATCAAGCTGGTTGTTAAGAGATCTTCATGAGCCTAGGCCTTTTAAATCCTGCCCATTAATATTAATGTCAGGTTTACACTTGCTTTTTTCCTGATTTTCACTCCTTTTAATCCCCTGACAGAGGGGGTGTTTTTCCTAGCACATTAACCTCTTTGGCTGTTACTGTTTTGTGAGATAACAATCTAGGTCATTGTAGCAGTAGCTGTCTGCAAAGCAAGGCATTATTCAGCAGTCACTTTCCCAGACTGATTATGTTTTCAGTTATAACATGAGAACAAGAGATATGGGAAGAAAAATTTACCTGAGCAGTTATCTGTGAAGTAACTAAAAATATATATTGCTTTTGTGCAACTCACCTGTATCACAACGCTTGTCTTTGTAGTAGTATCCATATGGGCACTGGCAGATATAAGTGCTATGTAAAGCAATACATTTAGCCAAACCACAAAAATCTGGTTTGCATGTGTTCCCTGCTAAAAAGATAAAAGATATTGATGTCAGGATTCCTATGAAACTGCAACAACCAGTTAATATATTAAATAGTTCTTATGTACTTCTACTAAAGGAGACTACCAAGTATGTTTTATAGAGTATAGAAGAGACTAAAGAGCACATTGTTACCTCTTGCTTGCCTAATGTCTGTATAGTAACTGTTTTCCTTAAACAACCCAGCAGGATATCACAGTGAGGACACAGAGTAAGGCTGAAATTCCTTATCTGTCATGCTGAGCATTCACAGTATAACTCTACTTAATACAATTAAAACCAAACCAAACAAGAAAGGCATAGTGAGGGTGGCCAGAATCAGTGACTAGGGTACAAGGAGACAGACTACAGCCTGTGAATCTTTAATACTGCACTGGTATGTACTCGCCTCATCATACATGGCATGGTCCTTTAATGCAGATATTAATAAAACGAAGCCTCCCAAGTTGATAATCATACTATGTACACCTTGAGAGATATCAGAGTATGCTGATAAGGAATTTGTTGCAGTTGTCACCATAACATGAGTAACTATATTAACTGGCAACTATACCATACTTAGTCAGGAGTAAAACTTTGAGGATTTGTACTGACAGGTGCCTAGCATTTACCTGTTGGAGTTGTTCTGAAGATGACATTGTACCCACTTATGGAAAAGGAAAAATAATATATCAGCCCTTTAAATGCCATGCTTACACTGATGCCATGAATAGTAGCATGGTATAACACCCCAAAACCTGTTTCTGTTCCTAAACCTGTTTCTGCCCTCCCCTGTACTCTACCCAGTGCCATGCCCTTTTTTCCTGAAACCATGTGCTCAGTGTGATTTACCCTGAAAATCTGCCTGTGATCTCTCTTCTCTGGCAACCTCTCTCTCTGCTTGTCTTGCCCTTTCCCTGAAAAATTTCTCTGTCCAAAAGTTCTTCATGCTCTGCACATCGGTCCCTCTCCCCCATCACCAAGCCTGTCATTGCTACTGCAAGGGCAGTGTTCTTTTTCCTTCCCTCACAGCATCTCCAGCATATCCAGGGCATCCTGTGGCTTATTTCTCTGTCCTGGGCCAGCCCAGGTCCTCTTACACTCTAATAGGCTTGAACACTTGGAAGACAAACTCCATTACAGGAAAACTTTCAGTTAAACCTCAATTGAAAAACCTATGAGAGGCTATCCCAGAAACATGAACTGGGATAAGAAAACACTTGAAAACATAAGAAGATGCGGTGGGAAATCAACCAGAATGATAAAATTTAGGGAGCAGGAGGACATTAGGGTAACCTCATTATATTTTTCATCTATTTTTATGGGTAAACTGCTTGCCTAAAATGGTACAGCTATGCTGTCTCTAAGTGACTACATATTCTGTAAGAATTTTAGAGTATTTATTTAATAACTATATAATTAATAACCATATATAATTTAATAGTCTATAAGTAATTAAAAGATATATTTTGATATACATTATATAAACAAGGGTAATTACAGGTCTCTTTGGCGTCAACAAATTCTGCTTTCCACCCTTTCTGTTTTCTTTCACTTAACTCCATAGGTACACTCTAAAAATGAAGCAGAGATTTTCTATGTCAAAAGGAAAAATACAGTAACTCTCTTTCATCTCCAAAAAAGTGGAAAGGAGAACACTTAATGAAGTTTCACTGGCTAGAAGTCTCGTTTCAAGATAGTGTGTTTCCAGAGCTCCTACTGAAGACAAATTCTTTTTCTGGAGGAAGAGAAGCTAAGCAGAAACAAAAAATGCTTTTGTGAAACACTCCCCAACAATTTCCCTTTGCAGCAAAGGACAACAGAGAAGAGGTGAAGGGAGCCATAGCACTGACTGGAGGCTCTCTGTATCCCCTGGAAAGTCCCACTGGGATAAGGGCTTGGGGGGCCTGGAGGATTCCTGTCAGGAACCACTTCATGGTCCATGGCCACTGCCTCACTTTGTTGTGTCCCAGACTCTCCCCCTGCCTGGACTGGAAAAAGCCACAGGAAAAACTCCCTGCACAGGCTTGCCCTAGGCATTGGATCTGCAGGGATCCTCTTGCACCTGGGACTGGTGTGGGAGGCAAAGGCAGCAAGCAGGAAAGGAGCAGCCTCTTCAAAGCTTCCACAACACTTGCCCTTGCAGCAGGGAAAGAGGGAAGAGTGGTGAGGAGTTACAGCCTTCATCTGGGTGCCTTTGTCTTTGCTGGGAGAGGAAATTGGAGAAAAATGGGCAGGGAGCCTCATCCCTGCCTATGGAGACTGTAGATCTCCTAGGGACTCAGTGACCCCAAGCTGTCATCAAAAGGGACAGACCAAGGGCTTTTGCCCCTTACCTGTAGTTGTGGTACTTGGAGGTGTGATTGCTGTAGAAGTCTCAGTTGTGGCTGTTGCAGGGGTCTCAGTTGTGGCTGTTGCAGGGGTCTCAGTTGTGGCTGTTGCAGGGGTCTCAGTTGAGGCTGTTGTAGGGGTCTCAGTTGAGGTTGTTGTAGGGGTCTCAGATGAGGTTGTTGTAGGGGTCATAGTTGAGGCTGTTTCAGGACTCCCAGTTGAGGCTATTGTAGTGGTCTCATCTGTGGCTGTCATAGGAGTCTCAGTTGTGATTGTCATAGGAGCCTAAGCTGGGTTCACCTCCCTCCTGCCCCCCAGTAGGAGTTTTGTGCCCTTCATGCTTTCCCCTAGGAGGCCATGGCAAGCTGAGTTGCCATCACTCATGTGTCTCCCCATAGGAAAGCTCCCTCCACCTTCCCAAGGCAGCAAGACACTGAGCAAGGTCAAGGCCATCCCTGAGAGCTAGCAGAGCACAGGTCTGACCTCTGGCCAGTGTTGCTGCCTTCTCCTGCTATGTCAATTTGCTTTTCTCATCCCTTAAACAAGCAGTGCTTTTACTACAGTGCATCTTCAGTAGTTGCTCTGTTTTTGATTAAAGTTAGATGGCATTGCACTCGAGTCAGCATATTCACAGTGACTCTTCAAATTTTGCTCTACAGCTTGGCTAAATCCTTAAGAAATATACTCACTGTGAGATATAAATATATAGGGATTTTGCAACTAAGGAAGGTGCTCTCAGGAGAAGCAGCATTAAAAACTCTATCTGGACTCCTTCAGAACAACAGTGTAAGAGTGGCTGACTTTGTTAACATCTATGCTATAACAAATTCAAGTGGACATTGAAAGCAGAGTATTTTTATTCGAAGAATGCATAGTCTGTTAAATTATCATCAGTGGTATAAAGACCCTCTTTCCAGGACTACACTTCTAAGCAGTAAAAACAGTATACATTATTTTTTGTTTGTATCTTTTTGTATTATTTCCCTTCCTTTTTTATAATTCCTTCTGAATAAAGAGAATTCTGGCTGATACTAGACAACAGTTGAAGAAATTTTTCCTCACATTTTGGTTTCAGAGTTACCTGTGTTTATTCTTCTGAAGCAGATTATTCTTCTGTTTATTCTTCTGTATGTATTTAGTTTTAGAATGTTTGTTTTATATTCAACTGTGTCATTCTTAGCTCTTGAGATAAGGAATGTTTCGGGGTTCTGGTTTGGTTTGGGTTTGGTGTTTTTTTGTTTTGTTCTTTTGTTCAAATGTAAGGAGAATAAATAATAAAACAGCCTTGTCAATAAATGTGTGATATTGACAAATGGTCAATCTGAATCTCATGATATAACTTTAGTCTGAATTAATTTATGTATGAGTTAGGAATTAACATATTTATTCTGAGCTAATGCCACTGCTATCATAATTTAACCTATGTCATCAACAGCATGCAGCTGGAAGATTAATGGATTTGTGGCTAAAGTTCTCGGCACTAACACACTCACAACTGGTATAGTAAGAAAAAATAATTGCAAATCTCAACAGACATTTCAAAAATAGACCCCACTTTTCAAGAGCTCTGTAGGGCTTTGACAATCCAAAGTGAAGCATCATTTATAAACTTTTTTCTCCTGATCAATAAAGCTGATATAGATAATGGATACCAAAAGGACAGGGCCTGAATTAATCCATTGGTCTCCCCTAGATGAAGAGGAAACACAAAAAATTGTGCCAGTTGCCTGCCAAGGTTTCTGCCTCCACCAGACATCGAATCCTATAGGCAGTATTAGTCGTTCCAGTCAACATGAAGAAAAGTACATTTTTCCTATGACCCTGGTAATATCAATCTGTGTTGGACACAGACCATGGTTTTGGAGTACTGTGTGGAATGTCCTCTCATAATGGATGTGGGACCTCCTACAGAGCTTGTCCCTAGTTCCTGTAGAGGGTCTGGCTAGCAGTTGTCTAGGAACACCCTTTGGACCTGGGGAGGATTGCATCTGTGGTGGTGGCAGAGCAAATGAACTGCAATTGAACCTTGCAGTTAGGCTTGTCAAAGGTAACCTGAGCAAAGGTGGCTCTTTTATGGCTCTGCCTGCCTAAACCCAACCTTCTCTGTATGGAAACAGGGTGTGTAATAGACTTAGGTGGGTACTATGGAGATAAAGGAATGGATATTACAACCGAGGTTATGGAATAACAGAGGCATCTGTCTGCTGAGCAGAGCGGGGCCTTTTCCAGTAATACTCAAATAGATACATCCTGAAAAGCTTTTACATTGATTGCTTAGAATGCAAAAAGGTTTCTGGGCAGGGAAGAGGGGCAGGGAGCCATAGCATTGATACAAAATCTGTTCAAGTAAGTGAAAGACTCACATTGCTTTCAGTAGCTCTAGGATCAAGATTTTTCGTATTTTGCTGTTACCCAAAAGCCTCCAAACAGGAAACCAACTGACAATCTTGAAGCCTTCTATGTTTATAATTTACATTATTAATCTGTAGCATCTTGCAGATGTTGCTGGAAATATCTATGTTCATTTGCAGCAGTCAACAGAGACCCACAACCATCTGTACATCACTTGCAAGCCTAACAGCATTGGTACAGGTCTTAATTTTGCTCACATCTCTGTATCATTATCTCCATATTAGCGGGGAGCTCCTGTCCTCTCACAGCTTCAAGTCATCAGAAGACTCCTCATATGGCTGTCTTAACTCTATTCCTGCTAATGCCTCCCCTTCCTACTATCTGACACTGAATACTGAAGCAAGCTCAGCGAGATGCTCTGTCCCACAACTACCAAGTTTGTCACAAAGCCAGAAAAAGCAGTAAGTGGTTAAAGGAATGACACCCGCTTCAGTTTGAACAGACCAGAGTGCAGCCCTCTGCCACCCAAGTTCATGGGGAAGTTGCCATTAATTGATTTCAACAGGAGGGAAAAAATGCTCCGTGAGTCAGCTCAGGTGGCACCACTTCCCAGGCTGTTGAAGGAGCCTCTGGCCAGAAGACCAGGAGCAGCAGTCCTGTTCCCTGGGTGGAACAGTTTTGTGATGACTGTAATAGAGCTTGAATTACCTGGGTGTAGTGCTGTGTAGATCCTAAAAACTTCTTTTGGAATGGGCTAAATCAGGTTAAATACAAGCACCAGTGCTTTTGCCATTGTTCTGTGAACAAGGAAAACTATTGGCTTGTAGTGACATTTTTCATCACTAATTAATCAACATCTAGACATGCTGAACTGTGAATTGCCACTGATCTCCAGCCTCTCAGAAACTGCTGAAAGTACTATGCAATCCATTCACTCCCACAGAAGAGCTGCCCTGATAAATCCCAAAAGAGAAGATAGTGTTTCTTACCTTCTGAAAGGCTGAACAGCAGCACTGCGAGAATTACACAACATCTCATTGCTGCTTCTGTTGCTGCTAAACCTAAGAGAAAGTGCTTTTCTCTTCTGGCATCAGCTCATTTAAGGACCCAGGACAGGTGGAGAGTTCAGCCCCAACCTGACGTCATGGTTGCAAGATGCAAATGATAGCGCTAAGCTTTCTCCTCACGCTGGGAGGAGATTTCTGGATCTGCAGTGTTCTTCCTTTAAATCATAAAATTTTGAGCTCTGTTGACACAAGGAAGTTACTGTTAAATAAGTTGATGTGGAAACTGATAGTGCACCAGCTACCCCCTGCCAGCTCTCCATACAGACACCTTCAGTGCAAAATAGGTGGAGGGTACTGTATAATGTGTTCTTAAAGTGGAAGAAGCTATCCCATGCCAAGGCATGGGATAATTCTGCACTTGGAGCAGCATACCTGGGATCCACACGGTCACTTCCTTTCTGATAAATTACCAGCAGAGAGAAGCTCTATGCCTCAGATCCCAGTCTTCCTTCCCTTCTAAGGGAAAAAAAAAATGCCAAAACAATTCCTACTGCTCAAGAGGGTACAAAGCAACAGACAACAACCTGTGGGTTTGGTATCAATGAAGTGGGACTGACCTTGGCCCTGCTAGCAGCAATTATGGCTGTTTTGTTTGCTGCTGCCTTGTGTATCTTACGGGCTCACTGAAGTGGTGTGGCAAGAGCAGGGGGAGCAGGCAGGTGTTTGACTTTCTCTGGGTGATAGTCATTCTTTCTTGAGAGGAAGCATTTTTGTTTCAGGGACACATTTGGAAGCAGGGATGGTCAGGCTGGAGCAGGGAGCCCACAGAAGACCTAGAAATAGGAAATAGCCCAGAAAGCCATGGAGCAGGTAACACACCTGTGACACAAGAAAAATAGGTAGGAGACAGACTTTTTAACACTGAATTCCAGAAAGCCTCTAAAAAGTGCTAGATAGAGAAAAAGATGGGAAAAAAGGTCTCTGGAGGCAGAAAATTATTTTCTCTAACCCTCTCATTTTTAGCTGTCCTACCTGCCCAAGTTCTCTGTCTGAACAGTGTTTGTTCTGCTTTGAGCTCCAGTAAAATGCACTGCTTGAGCCCACTAGAAGGCCCTATGCTCTTTTTTTCAAGCAAAAAACCCGTTTCTCTCACTTTGAAGGCCTGAGTGACCCTGGATCCTGCCACAGCTGACAGTAAAGTCTTCTTGTGAAATCAACACAGGTTATCCTGTCATTATCAGACATGGACAAGAAAGAGAAGAAAGCCACCAGTGTATCCCCCAGGAGCCAAGCCTAATGGCTGTGGAGTTGGTCTCCTCTGGCAGACTCTATTGCCAGCAACACAGGCAGGTTATGAACACAGTTCTGAATGCAGAGTAAGAGCTCTGTTTTAAACACCTCTCTGCTTCCTTCACCTGTCTTTCTTTGATCTGTTGTTCTAACAAGAAATGCAGTCTCATGTACTAATCTCAGAGGGAGGTTTTCCAGCTATGAAGGAGGGTGGGAAAGACCAGAAGTATCACTCAGGTCATTCCTGCACTCTGAGTTGTCCTAACCATTAAACTCGCACGGAACCAGGAAACTTGGGTGACTTCTGGGCAGCAAAAATGGTTTTGTGTGTCTCTGCTGGCACAAAGGGAATGAGCAGCCTCGTCCCTCATGTGCATGGCTGGTCTGCTCAGGGTGCTGAGTCCAAGCTATGGGGTGTTCTGTGTCTTCCTTTACCCCCCTGACTCCGAAGCCCCTCCAGTGCACCTACCCCCCCACCCCCCTCCCAGTGACCCCTTAGCAGCATCTTCCCTGCCCCATGGCAGCCTGGGACTAGCCTGCAGCAATTGAGGTAGCCCTATGGTGGAAACCCTGCATGGTCACCTGGGTGGTTATGTGGGGTGAGGAAAATCCCAGGCTGTGAGGGAAGGCCAGTGCTGGGGTCTTAATGTCCTCTCCCTCCAACAAGGACACAGGACACAGCCATGGGACCTGCCCAGAGAGGGATGGGGACAGCCTAGGGCAGCATCCACTCCCTGCTCCTGCCCACCCAGATTCATCTCACAAAGGGCAGGGGTACCCAAAAACTAAACCCCAAGTCTCACTCAAGCAAAGCATTTCAGTCTTGAGCTGTAAGCTTCCAGGGGCTCCCAATACCCCTGGCCACCAGAAACCTGGGGAGCTTCAAAATGTGCTGCTGGAAATGGGTTAGTGAAGGGACAACAAACCTGGCTGTCGGGGGTGTTTGGCAGAGCTGTATGCTACCAGTCCTTTGGCAATGTCCATCTCCCATATGTAGAATCTTCAGTCCTCATGATACGTCCTGATTTTCCAGGGCTGCTTCTAGATGCAACCAGGCTCCTCCAGGTCTTAAAATCTCCCTGTTGGCTGTGAAGCAACTGTGTGAGAACAAAAGAATTTACCAGAGCACTACTGAAAATGAGGGTCAGGTCTCCAGAAGGTGTAAATGCTGCAGCTTTGCTGGCTACACTAGTACCTTCTGATTGAGTGTATAGTCTTGCACATTAAAACCATTCTCTACTGTCAGTGCACATCAGGAGCTGGCAAACTACCTGTATTTTTAGAGTTCACTTCCATTTTACCTCTTTGTTCCTGTTTACCGTGATCACAGTTTGGGAAGCATGACTGATTTGCAATGCAGAAGGCACCAGACCTCCCAGGAAATAAGGCTCTGAACAGCCATGTGTTTTCACATACTCTGTCCATTTTGTGACACACCAGTGTGTTGCAAAAGTCTCTCGGTGACAGGCTGCACATGCCCTATTGCTTGCCCTTTTGTGGGGGAATTAATAATGGAGATTTAATGGTTTAGGAAAACAGAAACAGACAATTTCCAAAACAAGGAGAACTGTTATCAGTGAAATATGCAGATCTCATGCAATTATTAGTGAAGTTATTAAGCACACATTTAAAAAAAAAGAAAAAAAAGTTGATTGTTAGTCCAGATGGAATGGCACAGCCACAGCAGTTGTGATGCCCTGTAAGGAGTTACAGAGAAAACTTATAACCAAATAACTTACTAGAAGCTATAAAACCAAATTGTTGTGCGTCAAAGCTCAGATATGGCAATCAAGAACACTGACGGATTACTATTATGTAATAAAAATTGTGCTGTATTTAGTAACAAAGTACTTGTTCCTGTCTCTTGATCTTTATGCCAGGAAAAAGAAGTATCAAAGGTGAAAGGCCTTGTTCATCCATAAGAGGCTGCGTAGTCCTGTGCAGCCTTATTTAACTGTAAGTTGCAAGTAATCAAGGGGCATTCATGTTGCCAGAAAACATCCATTGAAGTAGGAGCAAGTGTCCTTTAAAGCTCTTCAAGTGCATCAGCTGGATACTTCCTCTTGTGTATTTTCTCAATCCTATTCCTTACTAGATACCTTTGTATTTTGCTATCTCATATAAATTTGGTTCATCCACTGTGTATTACATAGACAAGTTGAAGAAAGTATTTTAACTAGCTAAAAGTAAAAAAAAATAAAATAAAATCCCTTAAGTTAAAACCAAAATGCTAAATCTTAAGATTCACCTATAATCAGGGGAAAGAGATGCACTTTGACTTCTTTTCAGGTTGTTCCCAAGATGGCTGAAGTGGGCAGGACTGTTCAATCATGTGCTTGTCCATAATTGTGACAGTCTTTTATCTAGTCATGTGGCAATGTTCTGACCAGTTATTTTGCACTGTTCATTTCCTTAAAAGATACCATTATCACAGAGAAGATAAAACAACTAGCAATAGCACTGGTAACAAAACTGAGGCACAGTTAACAATCTTCCTCTTGCAAATGAACGAGAACTTCAAGACTGATGGGAGTCTTACTAGGTGAGGAGCAGGCACCATAAGACAATTCTGTACTAAATCACAGCAGAAAGACTGAAAATTCAGGATGAACCATTTCTCTGCAAGTGGCACTCACTTTATCTAGGACAGTGTGAGGTCTTGTGGGACTCTTGTCAAGCCTGAGGGATGTCTTCCCATGAGGTGACCTACCCTCTGCAGATGCTTGTCTCTTTGTGGCTGCTGAAGGAGCAAGATTTTGGGTTCAAATTGGCCTCCAAACATTTGGTAGAGCAGATGAATGCCACCTTGGCCCCATTTCATTGCTACAGTAGTTGGGCCTGGGTCTGGAGTCATGTAGGAAAAGATTGTCCCAGATGAACATCCCTGCCTTTACTCCAAATGCTCTTCCACATCACACCTCTTCCTGGCAGCCTGTGCTGTGTTCCTCTGGATTGCAGATACTTTCCTTCTTCCTCTGAGAGATACTCAGCTGTATATTCTTCACCATCCTTAGTGGCAACTGGAGGACTGATCTCACTGGTCAGGTCCAGTCCCTTGCTCTTGCAAACATCAACCTCTCCTAAGGTTTTCCTTCTCTCCAACATGCACTCACACACACAAACACACAGCTTCACCAATTCTCTTGTGATTCCAGTGGAATGAAAATTTAAATTGAGGAAAAAATTAAAATCAAACTGAGTTTCCTAATTCTACTGAAATAAAGATATCAGAACATAACTGGTGTTTCAGCAGAGCAGAAGCTCACTTAGCAAAACTAATATAACATATATCCATTTCCTCTTTCCTTTTCATTCTAGTTATTCCATCACCAAGCACCACCAGAAGAACAAAAGAACTATAAAATGTCTTATTTTCTGATTCTATTTCTAGTGTTAATTAAAACCATTCAAAACCTGCATATGTAACTCTTTACAAAGAAAGACAACAGAGAGCTCAGACATAGTAATATTCATAGTTTTATTATCATAGAATCATAGAATCATAGAATCCTAGGGGTTGGAAGGGACCTCGAAAGATCATCTAGTCCAACCCCCCCTGCCAGAGCAGGGCCACCTAGAGTACATCTCCCAGGAACGTGTCCAGGCGGGTTTTGAATGTCTCCAGTGAAGGAGACTCCACAACCCCCCTGGGCAGCCTGTTCCAGGGCTCTGTCACCCTCACAGTAAAGAAATTTTTTCTGATATTCAACTTGAACCTCCTATGCTTCAATTTACACCCATTATCCCTTGTCCTATCGCTGGTCACCACTGAGAAAAGCCTAACTCCATCTCCCTGGCACTCACCCCTTACATATTTGAAAACATTGATGAGGTCACCCCTCAGTCTCCTTTTCTCCAAGCTAAAGAGACCCAGCTCCCGCAGCCTATCCTCATAAGGGAGATGTTCCACTCCCTTAATCATCTTAGTAGCCCTGCGCTGGACTCTTTCAAGCACTTCCCTGTCCTTCTTGAACTGAGGGGCCCAGAACTGGACACAATACTCCAGGTGCGGCCTCACCAATGCAGAATAGAGGGGGAGGAGAACCTCTCTTGACCTACTAACCACACCCTTTCTAATGCACCCCAGGATGCCATTGGCCTTCTTGGCCACAAGGGCACATTGCTGGCTCATGGTCATCTTCTTGTCTACCAGGACCCCCAGGTCTCTTTCACCTACACTGCTCTCCAGCAGGTCAGCCCCCAACCTATACTGGGACATAGTGTTGTTCTTCCCCAAATGCAAAACTCTACACTTTCCCTTGTTAAATTTCATCTTGTTTCTCCCTGCCCAACTCTCCAGCCTGTCTAAGTCTCTCTGGATGGCAGCACAGCCTTCTGGTGTGTCAGCCACTCCTCCCAGCTTAGTGTCATCAGCAAACTTGCTGAGGGTACATTCTATACCCTCATCCAAGTCGTTGATGAAGATATTGAACAGCACCGGTCCCAGTACCGACCCTTGAGGGACTCCACTAGTCACACACCTCCAACCAGATTCTGCCCCATTGACTACAACTCTCTGACTCCTTCCTTTCAACCAGTTCCTGATCCACCTCACTACCTGATCACCAAACCCATACTTGATCAACTTATCTACAAGGATGCTGTGAGAGACGGTGTCAAATGCTTTACTGAAATCAAGATAAACCACATCTACCGCTCTTCCATCATCTATCCACCTAGTAATTTCCTCATAGAAGGCTATGAGGTTAGTTAAACATGATTTACCCTTGATAAAACCATGCTGACTGCTCTTGATGACCCCCGTGTCAATGATATGCCTAGAGATAGTGACAAGAACAAGTTGTTCCATCACCTTTCCAGGGATGGAGGTGAGGCTGACCGGTCTATAGTTACCCGGGTCCTCCTTCTTGCCCTTCTTGTAGACTGGAGTGACATTTGCTATCCTCCAGTCCTCAGGCACCTCTCCTGTTACCCATGACTTACTGAAGATGATGGAGAGTGGCCTAGCAATGACCTCCGCCAGTTCCCTCAGCACCCTTGGATGCATTCCATCTGGACCCATCGACTTATGGATGTCCAGATTACTCAGCTGATCCCTAACCCAATCCTCATCTACTATGTCAAGCTCCTCATCTATCTTGACTACTTTTGGGGCTAAATGAATCTGGGGCTCGTGCGGAAACCCTGCAGGAGTAAAGACAGAGGCAAAGAAGGCGTTCAGCACCTCTGCCTTCTTTATATCCTCTGTCACCAGGGCTCCTAGCTCATTCCTTAATGGGCCAATATTGCCTCTAGTGTTAGTTTTCCTAGCTATGTATTTGAAAAAGCCCTTTCTATTATCCTTAACCTGACTTGCAAGGGTAAGTTCCAAGGAGGCCTTAGCTTTCCTAATTTCCTCCCTACATCCTCTGACAACAGTCCTGTATTCCTCCCAAGTGACCAGCCCCCCCTTCCATGATCTGTAGATTTTTCTTTTCCACTTAAGTTTTCCCAGCAGTTCCTTTTTTAACCATGCTGGTCTCCTAGCTCCCTTACTAGATTTCCTAACCATAGGGACGCTCTGATCCTGTGCTTGCAGATAGTGGTTTTTGAATATTGACCAGCTATCTTGAGCCCCTTTATCTTCCAACACCCTGTCCCATGGGATTACTTTTAACAGTTGATTGAGGAGGCCAAAGCTTGCCCTGTGGAAGTTCAGGGTTCTGACCCTACTGGGTATTCTGTTCCTTCCACACTGGATCCTGAACTCAACCATCTCATGATCACTGCAGCCAAGGCTGCCATTGACCATCACTGCTTCAACAAGGCCCTCCTTGTTGGTTAGTACAAGATCCAGCAGCGCTCCTCTTCTAGTCGGCTTGTCCACCATTTGCATTAAGAAGTTATCATCAATGCACTGGAGGAACCTCCTAGACTGTGAAAGGCTGGCTGTGTGAGTCAACCAGCAGATATCAGGGTAGTTAAAATCTCCCATGAGGTATCTTTTTATAATACTGACTAGAACGCCAGATTTAATAGTATTGGATGCAGGTATAAAAATAATCCAATCCTTAAAAATTATATTTTGCTACTACAGTACTGTATAATTAGTGGAGACTGAAAATATGATACAACTTTAAATAATACTGGTTTGAAAAATGTCCTCAGAACCCCAGCGACTTGGAAGGAAACATCCAGAGACAGAGGGAAGGAAACACGGCAATGTCAAGAACATAAAACAAGTTTACATTCAGGTTCATAAAAGAAGCACAAACAAAAGCTGAAAATTTACCTTTTGAAACAGAGCTCACAAAAGGTTAGCTTTACTACTGCAATTCTGGAAGCTACTCAAATAAACCATCATGATTTTACACACCAAGTTTGACCTTCTGTTAGGAGAAAGTCCTGTAGAATTTAACAGAGCTTAAAACAAATACTGAATTCAACAGAATTTCCTTTTAGAAAAATAAATTAAGTATTTATTCTGTTGAGTTTGGGGGGTTTTCTTTTTGTTTGTTGTTTTGTTTTTTTTTTCTTTCAGCAAACACATTCTCACAGATTTTATTGGAGACCTTTTATTTCAGGTGAGTTCTATGTCACTGTTTAAGAGAAGTAATGAGTTTTAACTGTGTTCTACAGGACTTTTCCATATAAGATTTTGCAGAGCTAGGGACTGCCTGCTGCAGTCATTGACCTAAGCAAGGCTCCAGTCCCTTCTAGCATTTTAGAAGACTAAAAGACTCAGGGACTTAACATTTACATACCATTTTTGAGGAACATCAGGCACCTTCTTTTAAGTTTTCCCCCAACAAGGCTGCTATACTTGGGCAACACAAAGCAGACCTTGAAACACAGAAGCCATACTTTAGACATTTACTTCTGTAAAACAAGCATACTCCTTTTTTCCTTTTTTTTCACCCCTACCCCTTCATGGATTTCTATCCTGCTTTTCAATTCCAGCAGTTCAAGGGAATGAAGACTTAAATACGCATTGCAAAGCTTCTGAAACCTTACCAGCACACAGTGCATATGTCATTTAAAACTGAGAGCTCTTCATTTCTGAGGGGACAAGTTGCAGGGGAGTTCTTATCTGTGACTGCAGGAAGCACCTCCACATCCCTAGATCTTACACAAAAGGAAACAAGTTGGCTGATCAGTAAAACAACTACACAAAATTCACATTAATTCTCTTCTCGGGAAGGTGTTTCAGATCTTGAAACTGTACAGGTCCTACTACAGTAATAAGTACACTTTTAAAAAAGAAACACAATATGGAAAGGCAGCAACAGTATCACAGAAATAAGTACAACACAAAGCCATGGCAAAGCATGTCCTACACACAGGTGACCCTGGTGGTAGAATAATTCAGCCCCCCCAAAAACCCTTCTACTGTAGTCCATGGGAGAGTTATCCCAGTCACTATAATGGATGCTGGTTTGGGTTCTTTGTGTGTAAAGAGGAAAAAACATTTATCAGCACAGGAAGAGTATGTAAGGAAAATGCATCCATTCTTGTTAATTTAAGGAAGAACACTAAAGATTAAGCATCACTATGAGGGAATGGGAAGTCCAGCTGGATTTGGAATGGACATGGCCATTGACCAGCATTAGAGGCAAGTCCTGGAGTAGACTCAGCATGTCTGCAGCAACATCCAAACCTGCTCTGCTGTTGGCTCAGGTCCTGGCAAACAACTGGCAGAAACAATTTCACCATGACAAGCACCTCTCCCTAACTGCAATTTATTGCTAATTTTCAAAAGCCTATTATTGTTTAGTGTGGAGGAAAATATCTTTTAGAATGCTTGTGACAAGGGGTCAGCAGATGTCTGTGACAGAGAGACTGATGGGAGATGCTGCAACAGCAGCAAGATTCATTGCTGCTGTGTTACCCAATGCTTTAAATGTGAGAAATAAACTGTTTTTTCCTCAAATAGCTCAATTCTGTGCTGTGAGGTTTCAACAGTATGCAAAAGACCTGTGATTTTTCCAGTGCAGCTGGGAGGGCCAGCCAGAATGAGCAGCAGTAAATGGCAGGAAGAGTGGAAGGCCACATGTATGAGCCTCTCTTTTGACTGATCCCTGAATTCTGTGTATTTGCTGCTTTGTTCACCAGGGCTGCCTCTCCCAGGCTGGCTGCCAGGGGCATTTCTGTGGCTGAGGGGCTTTTGTCAGCACAACTGGCAGAACACCGTAGCAGCAAATGTGTGCCTCCCACAGCTTTTCCTGTCAAACAGCAGAATTAGCATTTTTTTACAAAGTTAATCAAAAATATACCCACAACAACTGCCCATGGTCCCTTGATGACTGCTCCCCTAGCTTTTCACAGCAGCAAGGAGCAAGAGCAGATTTCTGTGCAGCATTGGTGTAATTTTTCTTCCTCTCCCCCTATCTGTCTACACCACTTGCATCCTCCTTACAAGAAACATGCCACTTCTGTCTTATCCTCTTGGAGAGCAGAGAGCAATTCC
The DNA here is from genome assembly GCA_023637945.1 of Phaethornis superciliosus. NCBI lineage: Eukaryota > Metazoa > Chordata > Aves > Apodiformes > Trochilidae > Phaethornis > Phaethornis superciliosus. The sequence continues at coordinate 29,078,283 of JAJQWJ010000007.1, forward strand.
CCTTGGAAAAAAAATCCAGTGTGCTAAAAAAATTGCTATTTGGCATAGCTAAAAGTAATCTAATAGTCTGAGAAATAAGCAGCATTTATTTAGACACCCTACCGGGAGTTAGGTACAGAGCAGAAAGTCATCCACATTTGAAAGTGGGCTTGAGGACATGTGGAGGCCGCTCTCACATCCAACAGGAGTGACAAACCCCACCCCACTGCCAGAGGGTGTGTAGTTTATAGCAGAGATGGAAGCAGACACATAGGTTCCTGGTGGCACCTTTATCAGAGGCAAGCTGCACAGCAACAGGTCCCATCCCTGCTGCTCCCGGAAAGCCTATATTACTGCTGGGATGTGGTAGCAAATAATCACATTCAAATAGCTGCCATAAACTGTGGCAAACCACACTACACTGCACTCACCCCTCCTGCCCCAGTGGTGCTGGGAGCTGGCAGGGCTTGGGGGAAGCTGGAAGCATCGCAGCAGGGGGAATGGCTGGGCTGGTGGAGCCCAAGGGGAGGGAATCACCCCAGGCTGCATCCCCCAGCTCCACAAATACATGAGAAAGCACCTGCCCTCAGCCCCATGGTGACACCTGCCTACTTCCTCTATTGCCTGCTGAGCAGGGCCTGCTGGAACACCCAGAGAAGGTGCTGCAGATCAGGAGAGACCCTTTTCCTCCTTCTGTAGACCATGCATTGGCTCCATGACTCCTTTCTTACTGAAGCTAAAAGGAAGGTCAGACTGCAATGGATAAATTCTCGTAAGAAGTATCCCAATATTTACCTGCTCTGGCAGGGAGAAAATTTTGTTGCAATAAACTTCCCTCTTTTGGAAAAGGCCAAATTTTACTGCCCTTGCTCAGATAATCCTGATGTGACCCTTTCACTCCAAATACAGCATTAAGAAGAATTTGAAGATCATTAAGAAATGAAACAAATTACTTGCAACCTTCCGTGTGAGTTCACATCATCCAGTGGGTCCTGTGCAATTAAGATACCAGTGGCAAACAAAAGGGAGAAGAACATCATTCATGGGCTGGCAACACTGATCAGCATGGCAGGGCACAGCTACCTCCTGTGCTCTACCTGATACACTATTTTGGATACTGTAACTTGACTTTTCCACAGATTTGGCTGCTTTGGCAGCTGTACTTCTCATAAGCACCCATTAATTTCCTCCCTACAGTTGAGATATGCTGTGTACTACCACCTGTGAGACCAATTATGGATCAGACAGGCATGAAGTGGCACATGTTGCTGCCAAAAGATCATGTTAAAAGTGCAAAGCATACTGCCCTAGGCATCCATAAAGATCTGTTTTTCTCCAGGGATAAGGCCTAAAAAGACAGTGTTTGTGTGCTACGGCTGGGCCACCAAGCTAATATCTTCTCAAGCACATTTTCAATGCCCTTCCTGCCTTGCAGTTTTGAGAAAACAGAAGCAAATGTGAGCAAGGAACAGAAACTTCTTGGCCCACCTAGCTAAAGACAGCCTAGTGCTAGCTGCCCTTCACCTGGGTATGTTGTTCACTTCTGATAGGGAACACAACAGCCTTCAAAGTGCTGGGAAAGGATCTAGCTATTCACACCACCTGTAGGACCCCAGTACCTGCTCCCTGATGGAGGGCTTCTCATCACCTCAAGTTTGCCTTCTGTCAGCAACCACACAACATGTTAGCCTCTGAACTGCTGCTCTCACAGGTGTTAGGCACTTTGGGGGATGCATCACATCGTCTTCAGTGCTCCAGTGAGCTGAGCTACCTCACAAACTTACTTGTAGACTCTCTGTCTTTTCAAGCAGGGCAGAGAAGGGAATATCAGAGGTATATGCTATGAAACTAGCATATGTACATGCTACAGAGATGGTGGATTAATGGCTAAGGAAGGATTTGTGCTATTTGATATCCTCATACAAGCAGCCACCTTGAATTAAAAGCACAGTTACATGCAAAGGCAGGATCTGTATCTGGACTGTGTATGATGCAGTGAAGATAAGTGGTAAATACACTGCATGAATGAGATTTCCTTCAACACCCATTTCAGGTCAGAATACAGTACATGAGCTTTCAGTCTTATCTTGGGTGAGCAATGGAATAACTTACATTCTTTAGCTTTTTCTGAGGTGGTTAATATGAATTAAGACATCTAGGTAAGGAAACCTACCTGGGCTGAATCACTTGAAACTAACACATCAAAAAGCAAAACACTTCAACATAAGTGACCTTTGCTGCACTAGGACTGAAAGCAAGATGGTTTTCTTTTCCTTTAATGCAACTGAGAGCAGTTGCTATGTTTTCCAAAGTAATGAAAGCCTCCACAGCTCCTACAGAAGTCAAGATGGGCTGTGGAGGTTTGAAAACTATGTCCCACTTGCAGTGCCCAGAATTTGGGTTCCACTGCCCAGCCAGGGCATTATTTTTCATTCTCAGATTCCTCATAAGGAGCATACTGAATCCGCAGCTCATCTTTTTCTTTCCTGTGAGCAGTTATTTAACACTATATTGATGTTTCCACAGGTATTTAAATCCCTGCAGGTTAACAGAGCCCCATAAGACCCTATAATGAAGCACTGTGAAGACCTTTAGTGGCATCACTTCTGAACAACTCTGGCTCACAAAAACAACAACGTACTTGGACTCCTCCCTATGTACAGGAAGTTTTCAAAGTGGCACATAGGATCAACTGTGCCTTTTTTCAGTTAAAATTGCAGTGGTATGTCTAACTTTCCTGTACTCTTTGGAGAGAATCAACCCATGAATTCAGCCAACTCTGCCAGGCACCAGGCTTCAGCAAGAACCCTGACATCCATAGAACTTCTCCTAATAGGAGGGTGAGGGCCAGAGGTCAAGCCAGCTTCCCTATCATGTACAAAGAAGGAAGTAATGCAGCGATGTAAAAGGGGAGTGGACAAATTTGTCCTGCCAAAAGCAGCTGCACAGTGAATCTTTGCATGAAGGCCATCAAGGAAGACAAGCACAATCAACAGTGAACAAGATCTGTAAACAAAACGCTCCCAGAGTGCTGGGCAGAGTTCATCTGCCTGTGCTGATCTGTGTTGGCCATGTAGTGTGAAGGGTGAAGAAGCAGCACAGAACAAATCCAGAGCACATGTTAACTTCTATCTGGGTTTTTGAATGCTGTGCACCTTGAGTCATTTTCTCCTTCTCTCTGCTGCTCAGCAAGTGTAACTTTTCCTCAGGGCAGCTATGCTTGGCATGGAGTTCAAAGGCCTTCCTGTTAAATGGGAAGAGTAAGAATGATGTGTGTTGAACAACCCAGGAGATAGATTGTACCTGGGGATTAAGGGTGACAAAGCTCCGTCAGTTTTTGTCTCCACTCCTCACTAAAAATAGTCTCTTCTTCTGGTTTCATCACTAATGAAGGATGGATTGTATTGTCCAGGGTAGATGCATGAATGTCGAGATCCAGGCAAACCAGTGTAGGGAGGATAAAGTCCATTTCTTTCCAGTTCAGGATTCCTCAGTCCAGTTGGCTGTATTGGGGAAAAAAAAAAAAAAAAAAAAAAAAGTGTCTTATTGTCACACTCAAATCCTTCTCCAGTTGCAGCCTTAGCATCTTTCCCAGCAGTCATTTCTGTAGCTAGAAGGAACAGTGTGATCACTAATGATCTCTGTAACCTAGAATGACTTTTATTGTGGGAGTTATGCAGTGCCTGAAGGAATTAGTCTGATGCAATCTGGTTTCGACATCTTGCCAATTAGCTGACTTGAAGTTTACCTGATTCCACCAAATGCAGTTGAAGTGTGCAGTTAAATTTTAATCCAAGAGAATTTCACAGGTGAGCTCAGGAATCGAAACAACTCTCAGGAAAAAGATATGGCCCCAGAGCCATCCTTAAAGGAAATGCTTCTGGAAAATCAGCCTCCTGCACTGAGTATTGCCTGGGAGCACTTCTCTTCCCCATAATGACAGATACCTACTCTCCCAACACTTGAATTCTATGTCAAATACAAAGTGATCTGATCGTCCTTTCTCTTCTATTCTCTTACTTAAGTAAGTCTCCTGGGGACATCTCATGTAGGAACTTTATTGTCTAACATCAAGACTGCACAATCCTCTCACCCAGTACCATCAAGCCACCTATTACAGAGCACATTCATGCAAAGCCCTCATCACCTATTGCTTGCTAAAAAGCTCCCCTAGCTAGTTACCAGCATAACAGAAGCATTAAAAATGTTTAACAAATGTATCTTCACTTTTAAATCTCTCATTCTTACTGGAAGCAGGAAGGAGGATTATTTCCCTTTATGCTGTACAACCCAGTAAACTTCATTCCTGGAAAACTTAAAATACAAGCCAGAAAAAAAGTGTTGCTTGCTGCCATCTTGCTCTGGGAAGCAGAGTCCAGAATGCGTGATTTGGGTGAAATCCTGCAACCTTCCCTCACATAGGTAACCCCAGCACACCCTAAGTACATCCAGTATTGTTGCTGTTGATTACTGACAGATGATACACCAGCTTCACAGCTCTGGATACAGACTTTAGCTGATGGTATCAACCATGACAGCAGGTCTTGTGCCTCTTCATGCCCTACACAGCTTATTATTCTTCTATCACTTCTTCCCTGCCACTTGTTCCCTCAGAGCTCAAGGGATGCTCCTAATGCCCTCTTCCTGCTGCAGGAAAGGCATTGTAACCCTGGAGAGGGCAGCAGTGGAAGAGGTGATCTCTATATACAAAAAAAAAACCAAAACAAAAGGAATGTGTCTTCCCTGTACTAGACACAAAAGGCTAATAGTTGAGCTATGGATAGATACCGAATAATACACATCTGTCATCTGCAACAGGTTCTTGGTGCTTCCATTCTCCTGCATCTCGATGGTCTCTCTGCCCCACTCCTGTGCTCGGGGGTTCTTTGGATATTCAGCATACGGTGACATCTGGAAATCTCCACTCTTGAAAATGAGTTTACTTATGTCATTTTTATTCTTCCTGTTTATAAAAGAATGAAGGATCATGAAAACATACAACTCATCCTGCTATCTAGCATGCGCTTCTGACATGAACTTGGAAGATTTGTTTTGTGTTATGAACCTTGACTGAGAACAAAGGTCACCTCAGAAGGTCTACAGTCCAATCTTTTGCTCCAAGACAAAATCATATATGAGGTCCGATCATGCTGCTCAGGGCATTACCTGATAAGATTTGAAATCTCCAAGAATGGAGATGGCATAATCTCTCTGAGCACCCTGTTGTACTGCCTTACTGTCCTCTTGGTGTAAGAGTTTTTCCCCTAATTCAGTTTGAACCTCTCCTGTTCCAACATATGCCCATCGTGTCTCATAAAAGTACACACCTCAGTCAATAAAAAAGTCATGGAAATCGATGAAGAAAGAAAAACATATGGGAGGACACGTGCTGTTCAAGTCCCCAAGTGCTTAACTATAGCACCTCTAAGCACTATCTTAACTCCAAAGACCTGCAAGCTGCCTGTCTACATGACACCAAATGCCCCTACATGAGTAACATGTTGTAGGAGTGGACTTTGGCAACACTTCCAGTTCAAAGCAAAGTACCCTAAAGGAAGTCACACAGCCTGGCAAAGGAAAGGACAGAAGATCAGTCCTTCCCTGCAGAGATCCACACTCTGGAGCCCAGAGATGTACCAAGCATCACACCCTCCTGGCTGGGGCTTGCTGGCAACCCCCTGGCTCTAACACAAGGGAACAAGTGCACACCACTGTGCCAACCAACCCACTGCCACGTCTATGCTACTGATAAATCCATCTGCCAACTTTAATCAGAGAGCTTTGAAATCCTAGATTCGGGTGCTGGAAAGGAAGGGAAAGGGCTTTGCTGCAAGGCAGCCCTTTTCATGATACATAAATCAGGAAGCAGTTTCCTCAGCAGCACATCTTGCTTCTAGTCTGAAACTACCTGCTGGTATGGGAACTACATGTGTACTCACATGTCTGACAGGGACAGACACACAGAAGTGAGAGCACATGCAGGACTTGTCCATAAAGGGAAATCAAAATAGCTTTAAATGTACTCAAACACCACTTGAGGAATGGCCAGTAACCCCTCCTGCTGCCTAAACTTCTTTATCCTACTTAGCTTGCCATTTGGAGACTGCTCCTTGACTTCCTTCCTCAATGAGAAGGACTCCTTTGTCCCTCCATCCTTCGAGGACATGATTGCTAGGCACATCCTTAAGAGACACCCTGTTCAAATTTTTAGCCTGGTTGCTAGGAAAGAGAAGACATGCCCCAAATGGAAGCACACTGCAGCGCTTCGGTATCTCTGATTAACCCACTTGCTTTGCTATCCTATGCTTTCACCTGTGTTTTGGCCCTTCAGGGTTCACGTGCAGAATGCTAAGTGTGGTGTAACCATGGAGAGGATGCCACATGAGCCAGGGCTGGTGGCAGTACCTACCGGCAGCAGGTGACAATCAGTGCTATGCCCATGATAAGCAGAAGTCCCCCTCCTGCAGCCGCGATCACCACAGTGATGAGCTGGTACGCTACAGACAGGAAAAGACAGAGACTCACTTAGAAACAAGTGGTTGTAAAATACTAATTTAGAAAGTAGATCACCTATCTGTAGGTTAGGAGACAATAATAAGTCGACTTTTCAAAGGAGTTCAACAAAATCATTTTTAACGGAAATAAAGAAACAAGAAAACGTGGCAAGGGTAGGGTGTTCCTACTGAATTTTGGACACGGTCATTTGCAATTAGTTTTGTCTACTTTCCCATGCTGTGGAAATTAAAAAAAAAAAAAAACAAATGTGGTACTTACGGTTTCCACAGTTGAATCCACCTAAGCCAAATGGGCAGCTGGTAACAGAAAAAAACAGGGAGTTTAAGCAGCTTAGTTGTGCCAACAAGTCACTACAGCAATATTAAGGATGGTGGGGTAGGATAAAGGCAGAATGGTCACCATACCTCACACAGGTCTCGTTTTCCAGCTTATATCCATCTTCACAAGCTAAAAACACAAAAGAGAGAAGGGCCATGAGCACTGATTAGTGGTACAGGGGAGGGAGGCATTTCCAATCACTGCTTCCCATTGCAGCCTCGCCCCAAACAACCTTGGGGACTGACAAACTGATCTGTGCTGCTGGTATGGCAGGAATGTGATGCACTCTGGTGTGATGCAACACCTCTTCTGACTAAGGCAAAACCCCATGCACTTAAATTCACTTCCCACTGGCTTTGACAGGATCATTTCTGGGCTTCCTGGCAGACCTAGCCTGGAGCCTGGTAACATAATTCCCAACAGAATCTCTTCTTGCTCAAATGGAAACTCACTGCATGATTGTATTGCTTCCCACAAGGCAGCTGCATAAAAAATCCTGCAAGTCTCTCCAGTTTTTGTTTTGAAACCTCACTTGAGCAGTGCTACTTTAGCACTGATGCATGTTGCTCATTACTTTTAAATGCTAGTACTGCAACAAAATGTTATGCAAACAAAGTCACGGTTAACCCAAAGTGATGTGTCATGTTTTGCCTCATGAAAAAAAAATCAGGTTTTTTTAAATTTCAAATTTACCAAATAAATGTGGCATCCCTTATTACCACAGGGATACCCTGCAGCCAAAAGCTTGGGCACTCTGTAACCCCAGAAAGCACAAGGAAATCTGCAGGGAGAGGAGGAGGCTTCCAGCAGATGTCCCAGCTAAGCTGCAGTAAAGCCCTGACTCCTCTCCTCTTCCTCTGCTGCTCCCAGCACACCAGATGCCTTTTCTTCTCTGGTACAGCTAGTGACTCTATTTTCAGCAGCACTTAGAACAGGAGGGGAAGAAGGAAGAAAAGAAGGACAAATATGCAATGTTGTCCATTAGGATGGGCTGGCAATATCACAGCACACCGAGAGAGAGCACTAGTTTTCCAGCTGGATTCAGTTTACAGCTCTTCCAGCACCAATAACAGGTGACATTGCCACCAGCAGGGAGCAATGTGACTGTGTCCTCCTCCTCATAAAATGGGCCACAGTACTTCCCTAAATTCAATTCCAGTTACATATCAAATAGTTGAACTGTAACTACATTTTTAAGAACCATCCAGGATTGATGTTAATATTTTCAGTGATGGACAATCAACCACAACCCTGGGTCAGATGCTCATAAAGCTGATTTCCTCAGCCATCAAAAACATTCACCTTCTTTCTGGTTTGAATTATCCCAGTGTCATATTCCAGCCTTTGGATGTTTTCTTGCTAGGCTGGAAAAGATTATATGATCACATTTCTCCTCCTCACCATCACATCACTCCTTTGCCTTTAATAAAGCCAAGCACACTGAGATCTTTGAGTCTCTGTGGTAATTGTAGCTTTTACCTGAATGCTCTACAGGTACTCCTTGGTCCTTTTGATTGCTGGTTCCCAGAAACAAATGCCATAAGCCAAAAGCTAAAAAAACTTGACCTCTTCTGCCTGTCCATGCTCCCTAAATGCACTCAGGGATCAATTTAGCCTTACAAGGCAGAGCTGAGGATGTCTTCTTCACTTCTCCCAAGTCCTCTCTGCAGCTCTACCCAACTTGCTGCTTTCCAGAAGACATGACCCACAGTGTGCTTCACACTCTGCTCTTGAATTCCTGGCCTTGCTTGTGGTCATATTGAAATGCTGTTTGCCTCTAAGACATTTACCAAGTGTCTCATTGTCACTGCATGTGCCATTTTCCACTGCAGAGTATGTCAGCTGGGCACAGAGTTGCTGTAGCAGCTGGCACCAGTGATCATGGTGTGGGGTTGATGTCCATGATAGCTGGTCTGGCATTTCTTTCTCTGCCTGGAACAGTCTCCTTATTCCTCCACCACCTCTTTCATTCCATTTGTTCCCCTAGAGCTGTGAATGAGGAGGGGTCAGACTCTTTACACAGCCCTCCCTCTTGCATCTCATCATGATGCCTTTTGTACTGGATTTATTTTTCTCTCTCTGAGTCAGTTTCTTTAAAGTCAAAGAAGTGACCACAGGTAACTGTACAGGAGTTAAGAGCTTCAGTCAACCAAGAGACCAAAAGCCAGGGAAAGAGTAATAACTCCCAAAGAATCCTTGCCTGGCTCGTTCATAACTCAAAGGCATTAGCAAACTGTGATGGGATGGGTTGCTTCCAGACCAAAAACATTAGCGACCTCATGTTCTACCAAAACGAGCCACAAGATCAAGCAAAAATGAATCTGCAGTGAAGGGGAGGCAGGCATAACTTGGACAGCTTGCTGATGTTGCCTTCTCTAGTGGGCAGCAGTCCCATGTTCCCCAGGCCTGTGTACCCCAGCCCCAGCCTGCCACATGTGTTGGGAAGCTCTGGAGAAACCTGCAGGAAGATGCTGGAGCTCAGTCTGATCTCACCCTCTCAGCCTTAGCCCCAGTACACATGAAGGGCACATACACCTTGAGCAGTCCCAAAGCTGGAGCTGTGAGGACCTTGCTGGCACATGGCTCCCAGCGAGGAGGCCATATGGGCAATGAAGAGGAAAAGTGAGATCACAAACGTCCATGTCCAGGCTGGTGAAAGGACTCGAGCACAGACCCTATGAGGAGAGGCTGAGGGAGCTGGGGGTGTTCAGCCTGGAGAAGAGGAGGCTCAGGGGAGACCTCATCACTCTCTACAACTCCCTGAAAGGAGGCTGGAGCCGGGGGGGGGTTGGGCTCTTTTCCCAGGCAACTTTCAACAAGACAAGAGGGCATGGACTTAAGTTGTGCCAGGGGAAATTTAGGTTGGATATTAGAAAAAATTTCTTTACGGAGAGGGTGATCAGACATTGGAATGGGCTGCCCAGGGAAGTAGTGGATTCCTCGTCCCTGGAGATATTTAAAAAGAGACTGGATGTGGCACTCAGTGCCATGGGCCGGGAACCGCAGTAGTAGTGGTCAGGGGTTGGACTTGATGATCTCAGAGGTCCCTTCCAAACCAGCCAATTCTATGATTCTATATCTCTGTTTTACTTAAACACTTGGCGCTTATGTCTTTTCCTCTCCTCACCCTGCCTTTTCCTGCCACTTCGCTTTCTCCTCTGGCATCTTCCCTGCTCCTCTGAACACACTCCCAGGAGAGCTCGTGCTGTCACACTCACTTGACAAGCTTTCAAATACGAGCAGGGAACAAAGGAAAGGTTTAAGTGTCAGGGGCCAAGAAAAGCTATCAAGTTTTGCTTTTCTACTCGGGACTCCTTTGCCTTTTTTTCCTGAAAAAGACTCAGGGGTCTCTTTGGAAACCTGCTCTGCTGCTCCTTGCTTAGCTCTGGAAACACTCTGTGCTATTAAAAATAGCATGCCCCAGAAAAGTTGGCACATTGGAGTCTTTGACCTTCTTTCTAAAACAGCCCTGAAGATACCTAGAAGGTAGAAAACCAGCAACAACCCAGAAACGACCAAACCGCACCCCAACTGGTACCATGGACAATATGTCCAAACTCCTGTGGCTCAGATATCCAACCCTTCCCTGGTTCAGGGGTGCCTTTCTGAGTGTGCCCCAGGGGTCAGACACTGCAAGGCAGGAGAGAACAATCCTCAAGGGTCAGGGTGATGGATCCCCCATTCCCCAACAACTCTCCCAGCCGCAGCCACCTTCCCACAGGGCAGACCGGACAGGGCAGCACAATAGCCATTTCCCTCTTTGCAGACACTATAATTGGAGTTACTGTGCTGCATTTTCATGACCCACAATGGGAGTCGGATGCTCAGGAGACCTCAGTTCCTGTTTAGTTACTAAGAGGGCAGAGATTTAAAAAGAGCCTGGCACATTGTATGCTATATTTATCAGAAAAGGGCCCTAAATATCAAACAAGGGTCATAGTTTGGCTTTTGAAAAAGCCTTTAAAGTCCCAGACACTTGGCTTACCCAGGTGGGAGCAAAGTGATGCTGAAAATCTGGTGCCTTGCCAGAATGTGGCACCATGCACACGTCGGTGCTGCCCTCCTGCCACTGCACTGCAGCCTAATTCATACAAAAATCAGCCCAACATACAAGACAAAGGGAGGGAAGGAAACCACAAAGCAGAAAGATTTTGCCTGGAGTCATAGAGCAGAGGAGAAGCAGGGCCATGGCCTAGGAACCAGAGATGGCAGTCTCAGAGACATCCACCCCAGAGCCCACAGCACATGAGTTATTTGCAGACACATATTTCTCACTATGATCAGATTTGAAATCAACAAAGCGTCTCATCCTATTTCAATAGCAACCCAGCAGACACTGCCAGAAACAATATATAACCACTACTGCTAATCCTACTGATGTGTCATCAGAAAACCCCATTTCTTCAGAGGCCCTACAACAACTGCTGGAATTAGGGAATGGGCATCCTGATCCTACAGAAGCCATTTTGACCACTGGCACATAGACAAAGACCTTGTTTAAAATGTAGTAAAAACAGATTGTATGATCTGAGGAGTAGCTAAAAAATAATATAACCCTTAATCTTAAAATTTCTAGTAGGACTCAAGCTGAAAAATAAGTTCATAATCATTTGCAGATACTTATTTTGAAAATATTGATGATGTACTAATATAAGCTTGTGAATTTAAAGCACTTCTCCCAAGTTCACTGAGAGTTCAGACAAAACCAAAACAGGCAGAGCCACACATCATCTCTGCTCTGTGCCACTGAACTGGAGCCCAAAGCAGTCGGGCCCCTTTCTCCTTCTTCTCAATCAATGACTCACAGCGTGCTCCAGAAAGAGATAATATTATTCCTAGAGAGAGACTGTATCTTCAGTGTCTGCTGAAAAGTCCCCTAACTAAATAAAAGAAACTTGAGCTGCTAATCCTTATGCAGAATACTGGGATTCTTGCATGCACAGCAATGCACACACACTCATTTCCACCGTGACAAATAGTTTAAGCAAAATTCATTCAATATATGTCAGATAAAGAGCAATACCTCTGCAGGAATGGTCCATTTTGTTGTATTTGAAGTACCCACTTTTGCACTGGCAGAGTGCAACCCCATCAAAGTCAGTGCATTCAGACGTTTCCTTGTCACATTCAGGGTCTTTCTGCTTGCACAAGCTGCCAACTGTCCAAGAGAAGGGAAGAGATGGCCAACATCAGCACGATCCTCCCTGAGCCCACCACTGTGCATATTTTCTTTCCCCAGGCATCCCATTCAGCTCCTGTGCTGCTTTAATATTTTTTCTTTTTTTAAAAAAATAATACTTATTCCACTAGGAGACAGTCAGCATTACACTGTGTCACCACCTCTTGTGCATCTCCTGTCATTCGTACAGGCAAATTGAGGTGGTGAATAATAAATGTTCCAGCTTGGAGGCAGAAGGGGAAATGAAAAAGAAAAATTTGGGTTGGCTCAGGCTGAACCACATCAATTCCCTGAGATAGTTCAACAAATTGGTTTTTAAGTTTATATCAAGCAAAACATTTTGCTTAACCCTAAGCATTTTTTTTCCATTTCAACATTAAGCACTGGATTTCTTCTGTTTTTCAAAAAAGAACTTGTTCTTTCATTTACATTACTTTGAAGCAGTGTTTCACTTCAGGAAGAGAGAACTGTTACCATGAGTATTCAGCAAAACTGTAAATGATGGAAACGTTGTCACTGAATTTACATTTTTTTTACTAGGCGACGTAAATGGAATGAACAAATGAAAACATATTCATATGAAATAAGACTTTCTGGAAAACGTATCACTCATTTGGCACTCACCTTTTATAAACCTCTCCCTGCTAGTTCCACCATCTCTTTTTTCCTTTTTCATCTGACATCTTTTGTTTTAAGTACTCACACAAGAACACACTTTGTTTCTTTTTCTGCTTATTTCAAATTAGAAATAGACTTTATCAGAAGCACTGTAACAGGGTGTAGTGGCTAGATACAATCTGAGTGGGTTTACCACAGAAATTTTATTTAATCCATTGTGGAGTGCAGCTTTGAAAAAAAAATCTCATAAAAAACAATAACTAAAATTCTAACTATAATAAATATACTTCTAAATTAACTACAAATATTATATATTATTTATTAAATACATTAAATATAATTTTAAATAACTAAAATTCTAAAATAATTCAATTTCTCATCTTCCTCTTTACTTTCCCAAAATGACCCAAGGGCTTTCCCACTAGACCCAGGCTAAATGCTGCCACCCTTCATCCTCAAAGCCTTCAAAAACCTTGAAACCTTGAACTCCAGAGCCCCTTGCAGAAGTCCATCTTTTAAGGGTGCTCACTCCCTGCATGCCACCAATATTCCTCACAGCTAAATTTCCTCTATCCCTACCTCTGAAAGTGAGGAGCAGGAGGTGCAGGGCCCAGGGCCACCAATACACATAGGGTCCACCTGGAGAAGGTCCTACAAAACACTGATGTGATGCTCCCCTTTAGCTCTAAGTTGCACATTATTTTCCCAGCCTGCAGCAATGGGAATGGGAAATATTTTTCTCCATGTTAGCCTCCAATAGCTCAAATCAACTTGACAAAGGGTGGGTTTCTCTAGGTTTTCATGTCGTTTTCCCAGCTCCAGGCCACACAAGCAAAATAAGACAGGATTTTTTTGATCTGGCCAGGGACTGGTGTCACATCCTGGAGATGAAAGGCTGCCCTACAATTCCTCTAATCCTGAGCTGTGCCATATTTTCACAGAGACAGATTTCTCACACATGTGGTGAAGATAAGGCTCAATATCTGCATCCCTTTTGAGCTGCAGGGCTGTTAAGACAACTCCCATTCAAATAAGATTAAAAAAAAAAAAAGGTTCCAAGAGGTTTTTTCAAATGCCAAAATGTTTCTTGTCCCTGTTATAAAAGAATTTAAATAAAATATCCCTTTCCCTTCCCATCACAGTTCCTCCTCCAGAAGGTATTTACCTCTGTGGAGTGGTTTGAGGCTGGAGATGAACTGGCAGGCATCGGTGGGGGATTTGCAGGCTCGAATGTAGCTTTTCACACTGCTGACAACATCGTAGAAAGTCACATTGGATGCTAAAGAGAATGTGGATTGCACTGAAACATGCACAAAATTTGCCTCCCTAACAGAAAACAAAACAAAACAAAAGACAGCCCTGAGTACCATGGGTCAGTCTAATGTCAACATTATCACCTTATATAGAGGATTTTCATTAATGCAAGTGATGCCTATCACAGACACAGTACATACAAACATACTGAGACAGTGGTTCATTGTAACAGACATTAAAAACAGGGCACACAGAGGTAAATATGCAGCTGGAAGGGGTGTTGGTAGCTCACTTAAAAAGTAGGCAGATTCCTCCTGGGCAGTTCATAAGTCCAGCCCCAGGAGCTCAGGGCTCAAGAAGGGCTCCAGATGAGCTAAGCAAGGTGGTGAGGCATTCCCCAATATCCCAGAGCCTCTGTGCTGGGTTGCATCAAGCCCAGCATTGACACAGAATGGAGATCATGGATCTCAAGTCGAACATTCCAAGTGTTTGAGTTTCTCATTCCCCTGGTAGCCTTACCTGGTCGCCTTAACTGCGGAGTGGTGATACCCTGGCAAGCCCGACAGTGATGCATTGAGCTGCAAGGAAGGAGAGATCAGCTTTTAGTGCCCTGAGGGATGATGGAGGGAGGCAGCCTGACAGGACACAACATGGGATAGCCCTCCTGGGTCACCAGTGCCACCCCCTGCATTCAGCAGAGCTGCCTGCTGAGGCCAAGGGTGCTCTTAGCATCCTAGCAGTTCATCTGCTCAATATGAAAGATGCACTGTCCTGTTGCCAGGAGGGAAAACTGAAGTCACCATTGCACAGTCTTGGACAGGAACAAAGACCTGGAGATTTTGACACAAGCATCTGCTTGGGGCCCCACTGTGCAATGATCACAAAGGCCAAGGCCAAGCCAGAAGCTTACGAGCAGAGAGCCCCATGCAAGGCCAAGCTCCAAGTGGTGTCCTTGGAGACTGTATGTCTTCCCAGGAGCATCCCTCCCCCTGGATCTGTGCCACTATATGTGCTCCATCCCAAAAACAAGCCATGCAGGCAGGGCAAGGTGACTCCTCCCAGATCCTCTCTCCACTGGCAGCATCTCCAAATCACTGACTCTAAAAAGAGTTGGAATGAACTGCAGGCAGCCCAGGAACTGCTATCAGGACAAATTCATGCATGCAATGATTTGGCTAAAAAATGCATAGAGATGCACTATACCCAGCTGTACCTACACACAGATGTACCCCCCACTACCCACGGGTCTTTGTGGAGCAACTGCTGGTGAAGCATATGAGGAAGCCATCAGCTCACACAACACTTGTGATCAGCTGACTGAGGGCCATATGATTGTGATAACATGGCTGGGAAACTCCACCAAGAGGAGATATATTTGGGTAGGTGCTGCTGCTGTCCTGCATTCCATGGGGTCTGGCTCAGAGCAAGGTGGCACCTGCTGCAGTCCAACCAGCCCCAGCACCTGTGGGATTTATTGATGAATGATGAAGGCCAGAGTTCCTGTTTCAAAATTTGATATTGGAAGTGCACTAAAGCTCTCTTGAGGTCTGGAAAAGGCAGTGCAGCCAGAAGAAGCTATGAAAGGATGGAGGCTACAGAAGTGTGAGCCCAGTCTCACTTCTCCACAAAAGGACTACAGGATTTTCTGGGCAGATGTGCTGTCTTAGGCCCCAAAGGAGCCTTGATAGCCTGGGCAGGGAAGAGTAGTGTGACAGAATTTAAAAGCATATGTCTCCCCAGTTTTGCTTACACTAGACCAGGGTGGTTTACCAATTTAAAAGGCTAAATCCCCAGTAGAGTCATCTGGCATCTCATGACAACCATAGGAGGAGCAAAGGGGACCTGTCCCATCAGCATTGCCAAAGTCTCAGCAATGACACTCACCATTGCCAGGATTTCACTCTCAACCTGGAGGAGATCCGTGTACTTCCCATGGGTAACATTAAGTTTCAGGGGCACCTGGCCAATAAATATTCTCACTGAACAAGGAGAATAAGACAAGTTAGTCAGAACACACATCTCTGTGCCATCTGGGGCTGCAGTTTCATCTGCCTCACATCTGAGACCATCTGCATGGGAAATCCCTTCATGTAGAGGACAGAAACCTCATGTCTGAGAGACACTGTCCCAGTAAAGCAAGGTCCCAGCCCTGGGAGTTTTCCCAAGGGTTGCTGCAATGTTCCCACAGCCCCAGTCAAATTCCAGAGCTCAGTGCTGCTGAACAGCTGTAATTCACTGGAGTGGTCATATGTTTCAAACAGAAACACAAACTAATTTAAAAGAACCCCTGAACACAGAGAGAGATAGGTAAATTTAGTAACAATACAGTTTCAGGTACCAAAGCTATTTATAATAACTTGAGGTAAATACATCACATCTCTTATGTCTCCCTGCAATGGAAGGAAAGTCAATCAGTGAGTCAAAATAAAGCACCGTAGAAAGGGCATTTTCATTTTTCAAATTGTTGGACAGAACGAGCAACGACATTTGAAAAGAGGTTCAAAAGATGCATTTTTTCATGCTTAGATTCATATTTGATTCATGGCAGGAGAATGCAATAATCAGAGTTGTCCAGACTTGGAGAGATAATATTCCTAAATCTTGTATTAAGTGTCGTGAGATACTCAGTGGAAATGAGAACTCAGAGCTCCAGTTTTATGTTCCACCAGAAAAACAAATACAGTTGCAGATTACATTACAAAGCCTCCAATTCTTTGCCATTTTTCCCCCATCCACAGAGCCTATCTTCACCACAAGTTTTATATCAGACAGCTCTACTGTAATGACAGCAGGTAAAAATGAGGATCCCCTTCACAGGATTTATATAATTTGCTCATATTCTAGTTCAAGACACAATCAAAATAACCCTCTAAATTAGAAGCTGACACATTCCAACTTGAAATGTTTCAAAACACCCTCCAGGGACACCTCACCCATGTTTCCTTAGCAAAATTTCCATGCCTCTAATCCTCGCTGATTAAGGCTCAGAAGAAACTCTAGCAAAACAAATTCCCCTTTACAATGGGACATTGTAAGTCCTTGAGACTGGGAGTCTTCTGATAGAAAGGAGGGGTTCGGAACCTGAGTTACAACTAATAACTGTGCTGCAATGAAAAATTGCTAAAGGTATGAAACAAGACCTTGATCCTGCAAAGACTTTTCATGGCTGCTTAATTTTCTGCACATGGCTGGTCTCTCTGAGGCCAGGCTACACAGCAGCCCCACTCACTTCTCCCAAGCCAAATCCTATTGCCTGGCCTTGTGGGGCTGGGAGCTACAGATAAGATGCTGAAGGCTTTTTAGGGGTTGTAAAACACATTAGGAACAGAAGGGGAACATCTGTCCTCACTAACAAGCCTGAGCCCACCACTCTGTTGCTGTGTTTTTCAGAAACCCTCAGCTATCACTGTGCCTGCTCCTCAGGGCACCCCAACACGACAGGCATTAGGCACTGCACTTGTATAAACAGTGAAAGGCTCTTGTTAAAAGTGGTGGTTGGGAGGAACATTAAGCTCCTGAACTAGTCTGAGCCTAGGTTAATTTATTTTAGAATATTACAGATAATTATTTCCATCTTTTTCTCCCCTGGTTTTTCACTTTTGTATTCTTACCTAAATTGCACTTTCCTTTTTCCAGCTCATATCCAAGAGGACACTGACAGATATAGGAGCCATGTGTGCTGTTGCAGGTGGCCAGTGCAGGACAAGGGTTGGAAAGACATTTATCCACTTCTACAAAAGCAGAAAAAACAAAACAAATAAAAAACCAAACAAACAAAAAACCAGGCTATAATTAGAGCATCACAACAACCATAAACCGTTGAGCTAAAAAAGACTTCCGTGCATTATTTGCACTTACTGCTCATCCTGCTCTTAATTATTCTGTTGGAGCTGAAAAACTAAATAGAAACTTTCTCTTGACTATTCATTCAAAATCCCTTGGGACCCAGTGTTGATCCATGTTAATATGAACATCCAGCTTGTCTACAGCACTGGTCATCTACAGGTCCCAGGGTGCTTTTCAAAGACAAACGAGCCTACAGGTATGGATGGACAGACTGAAGAAGGGACCTTGACAGCCTGAGGTAGACATGGGAGCACAGGTTCCTTCACTCAAGTCTTGTCTTTTGCATCCAAGCCCTGTTTCCATGATCCAAAGACAATGCTTGAACACTGATGCAGCCTGTAGTCCACCCAGTGATGGAGGAGGTAGCCCTGGCTGCTGTCACCTCTGTGCCAAGCTGGGTACAGACACAGCACTGATACCTGCCCATGCCACCCCATGTAATGCACTTTCCACAGAGTAAGCAAGTACTTGGGGAGCAGACATCAGCTCTGAAGTACAGAGTATTAGGGGATTAATGTCTATAGACTCTCACAGATTAGCCAATTCAACTGCGGATTCCATAGAATCCTCAGATTCCAAGAAATACACAGCCTCCCCTTGCAAAAAAATTCATCTTGGTCAAAAATGCCCCTCTTGCTGGGCTTATCACAAATACACATCATACTCCATGCAAGGGCAGCCCATAGGCAGGACTGTGGACTTCTTGGTGACAAGGCACTAACAAGACAAGCAAGACAGCTTATGCACCACATGTACCTATTTAGGGGGGCCTGATGAGCATTGCAGCAGAGGCAGGAAGGCTTTGTGGTTAAAGCAAAAAGCACAAGAGCCAAACCACACGTGTGTAGCTCTTCTAGCACCACAATGCCTGCAGCATCACACAAGCCCTGCAGATCAGATGGTCCCAAGCCAACCACTGCATCATGACACACCACTTGATGCAATCTCTGTCTCTCAACTAGTGCAAGCTACTTACAAGAGACTTAGCTGAAAGCAAAAGTACAAACCAGAAAATCACCTTTATCCTGGCCTAAACCAGGACACCTGGCATGGCTACCTCAACATCAGAGAGGAGGAGATGTGGTGTCTCTGGTGTAAGCAGCCAAAAATGAGTGGGTGTATTTTGAAATGTTGGCTTTCACTTTGCTGTCCTTCACTTTGTGCTTTGTACACTGGGGACCAGGACAGCTGCTTCTCTTGTGGACTGAGTGCCCACAAGCATAGCACCATGTCCATGGCAGCAGAAGAATCTTTCACATTCTGGTAAATAGCAAAACTCAGTATTTAAAGGACACAGTAACTTGGTGAAAGTGTGAATCAATTGGTAAAAAAAATGTGTTACCTTAATTTTTTTATTAAAAAAAAATAATCCATCCCCCACAGTGAATTTTTGTGCATGAAGCCACAGCTGTAATTAAAACATATTAGCCTAAGAAATAATCTTCAAACACTTAATTATTGGCTGGAATATATACTATTTCCAACATTTCATTGAGATTAATGCAGCCAGCAAACATTATATCCTATATGGGCATGACGCTCTTGAACTTTAAACACAGAATCAGTTTACACTCATATAAAACTTGGGTCAATGTATTTACTTGAGAAGATAAGGGGTCTGGCAATGGTAATGACTGATTGTAACAACAAGCTCAGCTAGTCTACAGTAGTCCTTCTAGAAAATGCAACAGCAGGACACTTAGTGAGGTGGGGAGAAAATATGGTGGTAATAACAGAACAAATTCCAGCACAAATACCAGGTGCTGGCCAACTGCTTTTTCTCATAAGCAAGATAGATATTGATCAGTATCAATCAATATTGTTGACTGACAGACAAATATAAAGCACACACTACACTTACCTGGAGGGGCAGTAAGCTTTAATTCTCAACTTTCAGTTCAATAATTCTAACAGAAATGTTCAGCAAAATGCTCTTTACCAGCAGTTTAGCCTGACTGATAAATCCTTAGCTTAAAAATACCAGCATGTATACAACCAAGTTCTTATCCTCAAACCTTGCTGACAACAGACTTGTCATACATACATGCATAACCCTTCAAAGACCCCATTAAGGTGGGACCCAGGCATTCCTGCCCCCCTTGTCCCTGACCCACCACTGATGAACACCATTAGATGCACTACCTGTTGCTGGAGACGTCGTCTTCAGCCCAGTTGTGCTACTCGGCAGAGGAAGAGTGGTTGGTTTGGTAGCAGCTGAAGTAGTTGCAATGCTCACAGTGCTGGCTGGAGGGACTTCAGAAGGATTTGTAACAGGGATATTTTCCTCTTTACCAGGTCTTGCAGTGGTGGGATTCACAGCTTCTGTGCTTTCGCCAGTGGCAGGCACATGCTTAGTTGCAGGAGGTGTTTGAGTAACGTGGGCTTTTGTGGCACTAGCAGCACCTGGGGTTGGCCAGCGACTGGCTGGTGTTGTCAGCACAGAAGGTTTCACTGTTGTCAGTGCCACCACAGGGACGGTGACACTGTGGTTTGTTGCATGTGGTGAGGAACTCGGGGGTGCATCCGTTGGCTGAACCCCTGGGGCACCACCAGACGTCGTGGGCAACAGCGTTACCTTCCCGAAGCTGCCCCGGTGGGCAGTGGTGCCACTGGGTGGAGCAGTCTCTGTCACTGTCATGGGAGCAGACATGGACACGATGGGCCCACCAAGCTGCTCCATGGGCTCTGTGGGGAAAGGAGACCCGGTAGAAGTGAAGGTGGTGCTGTTTTGGGGCTGGTGTGTGATATTGTGCTTGTTGGTCCCTCTTGGTGAGCTCCCAGCCACAGCGGCTGTGGAAGGAACCCGTCTGACCATGGTTGTAGCTATTGAGGTGCTTGCTTGATCACTGTCACTGGACTGTGAGACTGATGATGTTGATGAAAACAGAGGCACTAAGGATGCTAATGAATAAGAGGGGGAACGCAAGGAGGAAGTTGGGAAGGAGGATGCCAAAGCCTGCAGAGGGGCTGAAGATGCCATCACAGAGGATGACAGTGGCTCGGGTGACTCTGATGATGTAAACAAATAAGTTGGTGTTGGGGTTGCTGACAGCGAGTGATGCAGTGATGACACTGAGGAAGATGCTGGAAATGCTGATGAAGATAGAGATGATCTGCCAGTGGTCAACAACTCAGAGTTGGTGTTGGAGACAGTTGTATTGGGTATGCTGCCTGCAGATGCAGAAGTCAACAGTTTGGAAGAGTGTACCAACAGTGGCTCTGTAGATGGTTCAACAAAACTGCCATCACTGGATACATTCCTCTTTCTGTCCTGTGCCACAGAAGACTTCAATGAATCAGAAGGGCTGGAAATTTCAGAAAAAAAGGTGGAACTTTCCGAGGAGTCAGCAGAGGTGCTGCTATTGGAGATAGACAGGAGAGTCCTTTCTCCTCCTCTGGTATATGTGGTTGAAATATATGTGCCATCAGTATGAGAAACTGAGGTCCTTTTCTCAGCATCATTGCTACTGACTGGCTGATGGCTACTTGAAAAGCCTGGAGTAAAAGGACAATATTACAAAGACTGAGTAACATGAAAATATTTTGATGTCATATTAAAATCACTCGCCAAGTACATAAAATGTTCTTGTCTGTGAAATGGCCCATGCTCTTCTAACAATTTAGAGTGCCATTCAAGCACAGTTATCTAATTATTCTGCACTTCTTCATTCATTCTCAAATGGTGAACTCTGACAGACACAAAGCTCCCATGAAACATGTAAGTTTCTAAAACAATGTTTTTCCAGTATTGCTTTTCTAACAGGACCGAGCACTTGGTGTTCTACAACATCTTGTAACAAACTTATCAGGAAAACCCATCTGTTCTCTTTATCACTCATAATTTATAAAACTCATATCACCTCCCTCTCATCCTCCATTCCCAACTAAAGAATATTCAGACACTTTGTTTTTAGACACAGTGAACTTCAAGCCACTGTAGAATGACTTGATTACATTGTGATATAATAATCACATTATGAATGAAATAATTACATTGTTAATCTATAGCTTATCATTAACTCATTGAAAAGTTAGGAAATCCTAAATGAGTAGAACATTCATCTGGAAAAATAAAATATTATTTTGCATAAAAGGTGCAGCCAGTCTAATAATAGAGTTTTCAGGAGACACAGATAAGTTAAGCAGTCTCTGAAAATAAAAAACAGGGTACTGAAAATTTGGTTTGATTCTACAATTGACCTAGGTCATCATGAAACCCTTCTGAAAGCATCGCCCAAAATAAACCAGTTAAGTCTGTAGAAAAATAATGTGGCCATCAAAGCAGGAGAGTTTCCCTGCTTGGGTTCATGGCTTCACTTCTGGATCGATGTCCCAGCCAGGCAGGGTCTGGCTTTGAGTCCTTTGATGAAAACATCCCTCTGAGTGCACCTGCACTAATTGTGGCATGTACTAATGAATGAGGACTTTGTTGACAACACAGATATAAATGCAGGGCAATGTGAACTTCCCCCCCCCCCCCAGCTGTACTGGGAGACACTAACTTACTGGTGAGATCACTTTGGAAAGCAGAAGTGGGTCTCTTGGAAGAATGTACAAAGAGTGTCTCTACTGCCAAGCCCCCATGGCTGGTGGAAGTGTTGGCCATCCCTCTCTGCCCATCCAGCCCTGGAGACCTGGGGGTTTCAGAGTAGGAGCCATCAGCCAGTGTACCATCCGAGGGCAGAGTCTTCTCCCCACCATCAGCAGATGTGGATGAACTGTAGGCAGGATCAGTGATGGGGCTGGACATCTTTCCCTTGGCACTCAAGCTGCTTAGGGAGTGATGGCTGCTGCCCACAGCTGGAACAGGATCAAAAAAAGCAGGAATTATCTCAGAGCAGACAGTGCTTGTGAGATCTGCAATAGTTCTGTTTGGAAAGGCAGACTAATCACACAGATAAGCATAGATAAGGTAGATGTCACCTTCCTATCACCTGAAATGGGAATTTAACATACAGAGCCTACTCCAAAGAAACAGGACTGTCCAAATAGAGAGGGACAGTTGGTACTGTTAACAGTCATAATGGCATATTTGTATTAGTATAATGCCCCATCCCAGGCAGGTAGTAAATATCTCCCACATCAGGAAACCATTCATGTCCCATTCCTGAGACTTTAAGTACCAACACCTGCAGATATACAACATCAAGGAGCAGAATCATCACCACTTATAAATAGTTCTAGGGTGAAATTCTTCACTTAGGAAGAAATTCTTTGCTGTGAGGGTGGTAAGAAACTGGAACAGATTGCCCAGGGGAGTTGTAGTTTCCCCCTCCTTGGAAGTGATCAAGGCCAGGTTGGATGGAGCTGGGAGCAACCTGGTCTACTGGAAGGGTTGGGACTAGATGATCTTTGAGGTTCTTTTCAACTCAAACCATTCTGTGAATCTATGAAATCCTACCCATGATACCCACAACAGCCCTGATGTATATGGAAGGTCATATCAACCCCATGGAGGAGGGGGCAAGAGAGAGAGAGTTTTTTTCCCTAATTCAAATGCCATCCTTGAGTTCAAAAAAACTCACTGGAAGGTTCACCAGCAGCTGAGAAGTACGTGAAGACCCTGGATGAAAGGGTGACCCCAGGCTCTGGGTTATCTGCACGGCCAGACAAGACATCTTCTGTCCCAGGCCATGCCATGGAGGACAGGAGGGGGCCGGTGCGGGGCTGCCCGGCCGTGTCTGGGTGAGCTGTGGGGCTTGCTGCTGCTGTGCTCCACGTGCCATGCCTAACAGCAGCCTGAGATGTCCCCTCTTCATGGCTGGAGAGTGCAGGCACAGTGTACGTAGTATCAGCAGGGGTACCAGAAACTCCTTTTCCTCTCTCTGGAATTAAAAAACGGAGATATACAAATATACATATATAGATAGATTTATATATTAACAATATCTTTGAGGCCTCTTAGAGGGACTAAAATGTGAATATTTAAATTCCCACGGCAGAGTTGGTGCTGGGTAGCCAACATCATTTATTTGTTAAGGGGATTTCCTAGGGGATCTGTACTTTCCCCTTTACACCAGAAACATTAGAGAGATTGGGGTGCATGGTGTTTATGAAGGAGAAGGGTGGTAGGGAGGTAGGACACTCTGTTCTGCAGAAAATCCCCTTGGGAGAACCAGCAGATTTCGGACCAGCTCTGGTGGGACCCTGGAAGCAGAGCGGAGGCTGCAACACATGTGTGATAAAATGATGGTTTTTTTAAAAAAGAGGGTCTACTGGTCCCTCGCCACATTTCATGCTAGGTTCCTCCTGCTCTGAGGGCTGAAGTCAGTGCCCCGTGGCTGCCTTTTTATGTGGCCCAGAAGAGCTGCTTGGCCATCAAGTTCCTGACACAAAAAGAGCTGCCTCAAATGTCGTGAGGCAAATAATTGGCCAGCAGTGCAGTGTCAGGTGCCCTATGCTGTAAACCAGGCTTGCTAAAAACAAGTAGAGTTTAAAGATAGAAAAAGGAAAACAGGAGTTCCGGAGGGGGGTGAGGAGGAGGGATGCCCTCCAGAACAAACCAGGAAACCACAAGACCCACCTGAAGCACTTGGAGAAGATGAAGGCACTGAAACACCAGCAGGAAATGAAGGCAGAGGCTTTGTTGCAGGCTCACCAAGTCCAGCATCACTCTGTGAAACATCACGCTGCCTGCCAGGCTCTGATGATGAGGAGGATACAGGAAGGACCACATCCAAGGAGCTGGTGTGGGAGGAAGCAGGAACAGAGCTCCCTGCCATGCTGGATGCTCCATGGGAGTCTGACATGGGCACCACAGTCCTCTTCCCACTACTGGTGGACATCACTGAGCTGGGCGTGCTGGTGAGAAGAGCATGGGGCAAGTGTCCTCCTGTAGCTGAAGTCCCTTTTTCTGAGAAAGGACAAAGCAAAATGGACTTATGCACACTAAGCTATAAACAGCAGGGAATGTGCTCTTCCATCACCACCTTTTGTCTGGCAGCACAGAATCACAGAACTGTAGAATGTCTGGGGTTAGAAGGGACCGTAAAGATCATCATGTTCTGACCCCCTGCATGGACAGGGACACCTCTCACTAGATCAGGCTGCTGAAAGCCCCAAAGATATAGACCTGGAGAAAACCATGAAGACACAACCCTTTCCTGTGTGAGGAAAGGCTGCTCACAGGACATCCTGGAGGGGGCACTAGGGACAAGTTGTGGGAGCACTGCTGGGTTTGCTTCCCTCTGAGATTGCTTCAGGAGCTGAGATCCAGCTGCAGGCACCAAACTTCCTGATACCCACAAGAGAAGAGGGTGGGCTTGTGTCGGACCAGTAAATGCTGCAGGAGTCAGGAATGACTGCTGTTGCCTCCTGCTTGTATAAACACAGCCAATGGGGCTGTCTTACAACTCTGCTGCCTCACACCAAGTCTCAGGGTCGGACTGCTCTTGCACTAAGGTTGGGTTTTGCTGGTGTCTAAATGCCCACAACAGCTCATGCAGTGTAGGAAGCTGGAATTCTCCTTCATAACTCCCAATGTCATTGTTCAGCACCTTCTGGCATGCCCTCATTCCTCCATACAGAGTGGATTTTTGAGTTCTACAAGAAGAACCACCATGGGGAGGGCTAAAGCTCACCTGGAGGAGCATTTTCCAAAGCAGACAGAGAGCCTGTGAGCAATGGGTCTGTGGATGACACAGCAGCACCTCTGCCACCACCAACCTGGGCTCCCAAAGAGGACCAGGTCTGGTCTGAAGAGCTGATGGTTTTGGTACCAGTGGTGGAAATCTCTGTTGTCTGGGCCAGCCTGGTGCTGGCTGGAAGAGACCTTAATGTCCTCCCTCCACTTTTGGCAGCTGTTGCAGAAACAGAGGTGCTGGTGGTGGGGAAATCAGTTCTTCTCTCAGTTGACAGGATCCTGAATGACACATGGCTGCTTCCAGTAGCTAAGATGTGATAAACAAATGATTTACATTTTTAGACATGCAAAACTATGCAGAAACAGATGAGCTTTCTTCCAGTAACACCCAGAGGCAGAAAGTATGTGTACCAGTAGAAAACAAGAGATGTCAGTCCAGAGAGAACAGGAAATTTTCAAAGACATGAATCCTTCCTACAGAAATTTGTTTTCTAAAAACATGGTTTGCTGCTGAGAAAAATGCTATTATATAAAAACTGTTGCATTACTAACGCTGCGCCCTTGATTTCATCAGTCTGTGCCTGAGCATGCTCCATGCTGCTGAAAAGCCTGGGAGACAGGCTTTTCACAGCACAACAACCCAGAAGAGCCTGGAAATCAGTTCTAACAAGGTCCAGCATTGAGTAGTGTGAAGGTCTCAGAGAAGAAGTACAAAGAAATGGGGATCAGACCTTCAGCACTTCAGCTGTACCAAACAGCAGCATGAAGGACCACAGAGACCATATTCAAAGTTGCCTTAAATTTGTTGAGCTAGTTCAGTTCTGGAAAGGAGCATGGCCCAAGGACAGAGAGCAGGAACTGAAGTCCAGTCCCTGGGACAGCAGGGACATGATCTAATCCTTGCCTGATTAGTTCTCTTGCTTATAAAATAGAGATAGTAACTGGAGACAGTAAAAGAAAGAATTGTGATTTGAAAGTTAATCTGTTTTTTTTGCATAATGAAATTTGCCACACGTGCCCTTTCTGTAAAAAAACCTCAAACTACATTTTTTGGTCAAGCACAAGCCGATATATTTCAGACACAAAAATCACACCTCATCATTTCAAACAATATATTCTGCATAGCAGAAAACAGGCAAATGTGCAAGATGATAGCTCACAAGAAAAATGGTATTTCAGTTCCAATTTGACCTCACCTGAGGCAGGACCTTCTGAAGGGGAGCGAGAGTGTGTTAGCAAAGGGTCTGCCACCCTCTTGGTGAAATCCATGATTTCTGTGGACCTGTGGACTCTGTAGGTCTCTCTCATGGAAGATGTTGGTGAGGACTGGACCCTGCCCAAGGTCCTGTACATTTCACTGCTGGATGTAGAGACTTCTGCTGCCCACCTGCCACTGCCTGTGACAGACCTTGGAGGCCTTCCACTGCTGCCAGTGGCTATGGATGAAATAAAACCACTACTGGGAGAGGAAGCAGGGTTTTTTTTCTCTGTTGTTGGGCTACTAACTGGTTGGTGGCTGCTTCTGACACCTAAGATAGAATAAAACCAGGTTTGATTTATGCATATAAAGCTATATACACTCAAGGGACTGTTTTACAGCCTACATTACTATACTGTTCATTCAGAAACTGAATAAGCCAAGTTCTCAAGCTGGAAAAGGTGCTGCTCTGGGAAGAGATGAATCCCTCACATTCAAGTACATGTGCCTTACAAAACGCCATGAAAATCTTGACTTAAAATCACTGATTTTGGCTGCAGGCTGTGCACAATACCCCAATTACACATTCAAGCTTCATTCAAGCCTGTTTAAATCAGGAATATACACCTCTAACGTCAAACCAAATTTAGAGCATGAGCTAAAACAGGTCTGGTTTAGGTTTTCTGGTGACAAACCACAGACACAAACTGCTGTCTCAGTGCTGGGCTGATGGGACACCCATGGGGCCGAGCCCCCCACAGCACTGGCCACCTCAGACCATATAGGACCAGAAACAGCTTCACACAGAAGATGCTCAGGAACACCCTGATGGCCCAGCCTAGAGTTCAACTAAGCCTGACTGACCCCACACTTTTTGGGCATCCTGTCACAGGGCCTCCCAAACCAGAGCACTGGGGATGCTGATATTACACCAGCTCACCAGGAGCAGGAGCTGCACTACAGCTCCCAGAGCAATGGGCTTAGTTGGAAATTCAAGGTGACTGGTGGTGCAAAGCTCACTGGGAACCACTCCAAGGGCATGAAGCAAGTCACCACTGTCACGGTCATGGGGACTCCCATAACATCACCTCTCCTACAGCCCAACCTGTATGGAAAATGCAGTGCCAGGCAAAAGCTGCACTTCCACAGCAAGGGAAAAGCACATGTGTGTATTTCTAACTGATAGCTGCTTTTCCCAGCACAGGAGTTTCATCAGCAGTGAGGACATGGATGGTTTTCGTGTTTTCACACAAAAGCTGAGATCTCTTCCCACCAGACCTGCTGCCAGCCCAATGCAGCTGGTAATAAAAATATCAAGGTATCCAATAGAACCCAATGGCCATATCTAAAGAAAAACAGTACAGGGATGGGAAATTTTGTCCAACCTCAAAGCTGCCAACTTTCAGACTAACAAATTTACCTCTGGAAGTATTGTTGGAGGCAGAGAGGGAGGTTGTGTTCAAAGGCTCCCCAGGAGGTGATGGGACATCAATGGCTTCCCGTGAGCTGTAAGGATGGTGTGTCCCAGTCCCCAAGAAGGAGGTCTTCCCCAAAGAGCTGGTGGGGTTGGAGCTGGTGGCAGAGCCCCTTGTCACTGTATGGCCATTTTCAGGGGACCCAGATGTCCCCACTGCCATGCTGGGTGTGTCAGCACTGTGGGTCTCTGAGTGCAGCATCCCCTCTTCTGCAGCTGGGATGCTCTTGGGTTCATAATTGATGCTGAAGGCTAAAAAAAAGGAGAGGAGAAATCAGAAACTGCATAGATATAAATGAAAACAGCTGGGTAGGTTTCATCCTGTTAACCATAGATGTAGACAACGTATGTGTGAATATTAAACACGGAAATATTTAATACTGGGAAATCATTAAGAGAGGGGGAAAAACGGTCTCTATATGGGAACTCCCTGAAGTTATTGCTTGCAAAATTCAGCAGAAAGTTTTCAAGGAAAATCTATCCTCCTCTTCCAACAAGAATAATATTTATCCATACTTTCATTTCTGTGAAATGTTTTTAAACCTACAGAATGTGCCAAATACAATATTATTCCTCCTTTCTTTAAAATAAAAAGGATGTATTTTGTTTATAAAAAGTCTTTAAATAATGTTCTGAGTTATACAGCTAGTTATCAAAACTCACTCGTAGAGGTGTTTTCTGAAGCAGATAGTGAGCCCATGAGGAACAGGTCTGTGGCACCTCTGCCAACAGCACCCCGGGCTCCCAAAGACATCCCAAGGGACTGGATCTGGTCTGAAGAGCTGGTGTTTTCAGTACCAGAGGTACTGGGGCTGGTTGGCAGAGACCTTAATGTCCTCCCTCCACCCTTGGTGGCTGTTGTGGAAATGGAGGTGGGGAAATCTGAAACTCTCCTCTGCATGGCTGAGATGTTGGATGATTGGTAGCTGCTTCCAAGGGCTACGGCACAATAAAAAAAAAACCTGTATTTATACGTATGAAATTATAAACAGATGGATCCATTTTTTTTTCCCAGATGCTTACAGTGCACATACGGATATGAAGTAGAGGAAGTTTTCAATCTGGACCAAGTGCTCTTTAGGAAAGGCACGAATCCCCTCACTACAGGAAGACCTTGCACAAAACCCGTGGCTCCCTGCCAGGACAGCCTGGTTTTGTGAGAGCTGGGGCAGCTCAACCAGCAGGAAATCCCATGGGACAAAAGCTGAAGGGGCTTGCCTTTAAATCCCACTTTTGCTCTAAGACTGGTGGAAATCAGTTTAGGCTCTCTCAGGATTTTTTTGCGGCTTGAACACGGCATCAAACAGCAGAGAGAGGAAACCTGAGCATGGCCATATGAGCTTGCAGCTCACTACACACATCCCCAGGATGTGTAACAGGACACAGGGAAAAATGCTTAAGGAAGCACAAAATAGGGTAAAACAACAAATCATAGAGTAAGGGAGCTCACCCACTGCAGTGCTTTCTGAAGCCAGGCGAGGAGGGCTGAGCCAGTGTTCCGTGGAGGGTCTGGAGAAACGTTCCTGTGCTGAGGCCAAGGGCTGAGCATCAGAGCTGGGTGCTGCCCTTTGGATCCCAGACCTTGGGTGTTCTGCAGTCATACTGCTGCTGCCAGCAGCTGTGACAGAGGGAAGGGATGTGTTAATGTGACAGCCCTGGGGATGCATTTGCTCTTGCCAAGCAACGGGCATAGGACAAGGACTCAGCAGTGCTTTTCAGTTTTGTGAGGAGCAGGGCAAAGTCTCTGCTTTTGAGAGCTGGAAAAATAGCTGCTTGTGAAGCAAGTGAGGGGAAGACATGGATCCTGGGGCTCTCAGGTTTGTTGTTCCGTTCAGGTTGTTGAAGAAGGGTGATGTCACCACCCCCTCTGGTCAAGAGCAGCATGAGCTGCCACCCAGCACAGCCATGAGCATGGATCATGGTCTCATGAGAGCACCCCCATGGGGAGGACACAGTGGGACTGGGACCTCACTTTTCTCTGTAGCTGGCACTGAACCAGTCAAGACATTTTGCAGCTGCAGATGCCCACCCTGCAGAAAACATGGTGATAATCTCCAAGTACCTGGTATTGGTTTGTTTTTTAAGTTAAAAATGTTGGGAGTTTTTGGACCAAATATTATTTTCCAATGCTTTTTCCTGCTTTCATTCAGGAACTTCAGCTAACCATCCAAATAATAACAAACTGATTGCATGGAAAACACAGCATCTTCTCTTTCAAGAAAAAACAAAGATATATAAAGGCTCTTAAAGCTATAAAACAAATCCATTGGCCAGCAAAGCTCACCTCCCGAACTGCCATCCATAGCAGGTGATGCTGAGAGCAAGGGGCTTGTGGAGTCCCCTGTGACATTCCTGGCGTGTAGCATGATGTGGTTTGCACCAGTCTGGGTACTGGGAGCCTGAGGAGAGGACTGGTGCTGTCCCGGAGACTTAGGGATGGGTGTGCTGGGGAGGGGATGCAGCATCCCCCTGCCACTTCCTGAGGTACTGGGTGAGGAGGCTGCAGTGTCTGTGGAAGGGATGTTGGTTGGCTCCACGTCCACCCAGACACTTGCCAGTCGAGAGGAGTTGTCAGTGCCTGCAAGACAGTGATAGAAAGCACATGAGAGCACAGGGATGAGCTGAGATGCCCACCAAGCGTCGTCCACTGTCACCCCCCACCACTTCCCCCCATACCTCCCTTCCCTTGCCTGCCCTCTGCCCACAGTGACTTTGTGTTTGAGAGCTGCACCAAGTAATTCATCATTTTCAAGGCCAAGAGAAGCCACACAGTTTCTCCTCTCATGCATAAAGCAAACCAGAAAACTTCCCTGAGTGTACTGTGAGGATGGAGGGATGGACCCAGCACACAAAGCTCCAGTGATGCAGGGGAGCTGGGCTTAACTGATGCCAGGTTTCTCCAGGGAACAGCATCCACCTTGTTCCCTGCCTGAACTGGGATGGCTCACCTGGGTGATGAGTCTCCACAGATGAAGGCAGCAGCACTGTCCCTGTCGTGTTGTCAAACCCTGCCACATCCCAGGTCCTGTGGTGCCCACTCAGCATCCTCTTGGATGAATTGGTGCCCATGGCTGCCAGACCCAGTGACATCCTCTCAGCAGCTTCAGGAGTGTTGGGAGATGCCAGAGCCCTCTTGCCTCTCTCATGGCTGCCAGCAGCATGGTGATGGCTTCCAGAGGCTGGAAAGCAATGCAGAGAGGGTCATGTTCCCCCTGGACAAGTTAATTTGTCTAGGCTGGAGTGGCAGCAGCATGACCTGCAGTGGAACCCAGGGATACCAGAGGCAATGGGCAGGGACTAAGCTGCATCCCCTGTGTTTCTTCTAACACAGGACACACCACAAGAGGGACTGCTGGGAATAGAGGGTTTCTGTCACCAAAATTTGAAATACCAATAATTTGCCTTCATTTGTGCACAGCTAAAGAAATCCAGGGTTGTTGGTTTGTTTTTTTAAAAAACAAACAAACAAACAAACAAAAACAAAACAAAAAACCAAACAAAACAAAAGCCAAACAAACAAACATCTAACTCCAAAACATTAAAAATGCAGAAGGTAGTAAGGAGCATATTATGCCAGCAGCTGGCAGCCTAGGCATGCCAGCATCACAGTCTAGTCCCTGGACAGGAAAGAAACTGAGAAATTAAAAACTTAAAGATAATCTCTACGCTTCTCATATCTCAGCAAGACACTTATTAAATCTGGCAATATAAAGAAAAAACCTAAAATGAGGCCAGGGCAATCAGCAGAGTCTTGTCCTGCTGGAGTGGGGAACTTTATTTAGTGAATGCTTTAAAAAGTGTATTGTTTTACTCATGACCAAGTCTCACCAAATGTGGTGGGGACTATGAACATGCCCACAGTGCTCACTTGGAACAACCTCCACATGAGGACCCCAGCTACAAATCACAATGCAGCTGGTCAGATATTTTTAACTCAGTGCTTACAATCTAGGCTGGGTTTGTGGTGGGGTTCAGCTCCCTCGGGAAGAGGCGTGGGGAAGCACTCTGCTCTGCAACCTTGGAGCTCTGTGGATGGGCAGAACCCTCTGGAGAGCTGCTGGGTGGTGAATAACAGCAAGGGCAGCTCCCAAGAATCACTCTCATTGCAAAGTTTAAAAAAAAAAAAATAAAAAAAAAAATCAGCTTTTCTGGTACTAGATTTCTTCCAAAAATCTGAATTTCTAGAGTGGGGCAGCAATATTTCCTAACACTCTGTCCATGAGCTAGGTACACCAAATCAGGACTGTATCATAGATTAAACTCACCAGGGAGATGGTTGTGGCCAAGCAGGTGAGCTGCTGTCCCATCAGATGGGCTGGCTGGGGGTCCTGCTCCTGCTGAGGTGACATTCTCACTGCTGGTGGGGGGACCAATGTGCTCTGTGGCCCCACTTGTCACCGACACCGCATCGTGCCTGGCAGGCAGTGGGCTGCTGGCCACCCTGCTCCTGGCCAGCATTGTCACCAGCTCCACACCATCCACCAGAGAATCAGAAGTCCTCATCTGCAGGTCCAAACCTCTTGCCTGATGGTTGAATTCAATGACTGAAAGGAAAAACAAGAAAAAATTAAAATCTCATTGGTGCTGGACATGAAGGTTTCAGGTCACTGCAGTAACAGTGAGGCCAAGCTCTGATGTCATTTACAGAGAAAATTTTGTATAATCAAAACACCGACATTAAATTTATTTTTGTATTCACACTAGTGGAAATTAGATTAGGCTGTAGGCCAAAAACTATAGCTTACCTTTGTGTGCAGGATTCAATTCAGTTCAGCACCCCCATACTTTTTTTGTGTTAGGTGACAAAAATAGGCAAACAAACAAAAAGCCTTAAACAAATATGTGATGGAGATTTGTGCAATGTGGAGTCCATGGGAGGCATATGTAGGTCTTCAGAGTTGATGGCCAGCTGAAGCCCAGCACAGCCTACGTGCCCCATCCTGAGGGTGAGACGGGAGCAGGGAGGGCCCCACAGCTCATTCCCTCTCTCAGCTTGGCTGGTGCTTGCTGGACACCTGACCTCAAATCCCACTGCCTCCATTAAGATTGTGAAGTTGTCTGAGAACTGCAGGTCAGACGAGGGTTGGCATAACCCATCCAGCCACCATGAAATAGAGGGACAGAAGAGACCAACCTATGGTGTGGATTATATTGGCCATTCAAGTGTTGAGGCACTCCAAGGTGATGGGTATTTTTGTGTATTTTCTGTGAGATAACGTGGCCAGAGCCCCCGCTCCATCCTAAAAGTGCTTGGCTCTCTTGCTCCTGCTGGAAAGCTGCTCCAAACTCCCACCCTTCCCATCAGTCAGTATAATTTACTCATTTCATTAGAAAATGAATAAACACTTCTATGGAATAAATGCTGGTTCCCAAGCCAGGTTTACCCTTTATCTTAGCTTGCCCTTCCCCATCCTCTGCTTGCTCCCCACCATGCCCATGTGAAACAGCAGCAATTTCATCCCCTCTTCCCACGAGTTTCTCCTGCATTTCTACCACTTGCTGTATCTCATGGACCTAAAAATTACTCTTCCAGGGAAGCTAACCAGCATTACACGCTTTACAGCATCTCCAGAAGTACAATACAAATGTGTTCCCAAATTGGGCCTAAGTAAGGACTGAAGATGTTACTGACCATTGGAAGCAGTAACAGGATCAGGCAGGTATCTATAGGTTCAGCCCTGGCTCTGCCATCCGGCCCAATACTACCTGGAGCAGAGCCTATAGTGATAGCTTCCATGAGCAGTCCCAGGGAGATTTGCTGCATTTCCAGCTGGTGGTACCAGCCAGGGCTGCACAAGGATTTCAGGGTCACATGAAAGCCATCAGCAACTGTCCCTGCCCTACACTACAGCCCCAAGGCTTGGCTGGCACTGCAGCCTCAGATGCTCTCCAAAGTCCACAGCAGATAAAAGTGAGTCCAAACCATGGCTGTGTCACCTGAAATGGCAAGATCCCAGCATTGCCCATCATCCTGATAACCAAAACACAATCTCTGGGCTAGAATAGCCCACAGCATTTTCTGCTCTTTGAGTGGGGCAGAGTGAGAGCCTGGCTAGGGAAACTGCACTTCATACTGACAGAGTCTGAAGACTCTCAAGAAACTAAGAAAAATCATATAGTGATAAGAACTACTTTGCAGATTGGAGATCCACTAGGCTACAGGACATGTCCTGCCTGGCATGCATATGGCACCCCGAAAAAATGGCTGGGAATGATACACAGGCAATGGCCAAAGGCCCTTCTCAGTCTCTGCCCAAAAGCTCTGATGTTCAAGGTTAAACCTTGCACACCTCTACTTGGCCTCCAAGCACTTCCTGTAAAAAAGCCACGACTCAGAGAAACACCCATGGGACACCTACTCCTTCTTGCCTTGCAAAGGCTCCTTTGGGGTTTGCTGTCCTTGCCACATCAGAGATGGCAATTTCAGGAGTGGCCTCCTCTCTCCATCTGCACCAGCTTCAGTGGGAACTCACTGAGAAAAAAGAGAGAGATGTAGGCAGCACAGTCTGTATTTCACCCCAGGGGTCTGAGCACCACAAAGCCCAAGGAGTCAAGAGCTGCAGAGCAGTAGAGCCCTTTGGGTGCCTTTGATGACATCCCTAACCCTAGCTGAGATGTCCAACCTCACCGAGCTCACCCAACAGTCACCACCATCATGAGCCACCTCCTGTCCCATGTTCCAGGCTGCTTCTTGTCACCGTGCAGACCAGGGAACAGGACGCTGCTGGGGATGCTCGCTACGCTCTTTCACAAGCCGGTACCGAGCCTGCAAGTCCAGCCTGGAGGTCCATTTACAGCATCCCCAGTGCCGAACCCCCTGGCTGTGCAGGCGATTCCCTCCCCTCCCATCTCGCCCCAAGCTTTCAGCTGCATGGCCCCTGGGTACCATGCTGGGTACCTGCTCTGCTGAGCAGGAGAAAGGCAAAGAACTTAAGAGAAACTCTTAGGGCATGAGGAGCAGACAGAAGGAAATTTGCTTTCTCAGGTTGCCAGGTCATTAGTCAACAAAGGCTTCGGCACTCTGAAATACATAGCAGGGCACTGTAGCAAGCATTGAATTGTCAATTCTTTAAAATAATCCTGAAAATACCAGCAAGCGGAACCCTCATCTATGACTTGTGATTGAATGCAGCTGATCAGAACGTAAAATGTTGCTGGTTGCTTGTCTGGTTGTTGTTGGCCCTGCAAATCCCCACAGGAGTATTTTTGATCCTCTTTTGGTTCTGCAGAGCTGCTGGGAATAAAATGAAGCAAAACCTTTCCTCTTCTCATGGGTGCCAGCAAACCTAGCATTGAGTGCAGCCAGAGAGTGCACAGGCTGAATAAGAGGGTATTATTTACACAGGCTTTTTAGAGTCATTCGGCATTTTTTTACTCTGCCCTGCAAGGTATGCCAGGCCTCAGTGCAGGGAGGAAAACCTCATGCCACACAGGCAGGTGCAGAGCACAAGCTGTGCTGTAAAATCCAACCCACAGCATATAGTAAGGAAACCCAAAAAAAGCAGGCTGCTCAACAAAACAGACATGAAATCTCAGCTCATCACACAGCCACTGAGCCTGCCAAAGATGTGAGACAACCACAACCCCTCTTTGATTTGCCTGCAGAAATTATCCTTCAAAGATGACCTTCCTCCACTGGAGAAAACGGACTAAACAAAAACTTCCCCCCAAAAAATACACATGGAACCACCTGGCCTCCCCTGATGCACTAAAGGCTTAGAGTTGTGGGGTCCTTTAGCTCAGGTACCCATTTGTCACTGACAACTTCATCACATCCTAAGCTGCCAACTGCCTTCTGTGGTTTAATTCCACACGCCTGCAGCCGTCAAGAGAAATATTTAACTTCCAGTTCAAAACCCTCCTGCCACCCGCTGGACTGGTGTGTTTTCCTTCCCAGTTAAAACTAGCAGTGATGCTCACCAGACAGGTCGAGGCTTGGAGTTACTTTTTCTTTGCAAGCATAACAAGTCTGCAGCTCGCTGGGAGCTGAGTTATAATGTGGCCAGGACAAACAGATCAAGTTCCAGCTGATTTCTTGAGGCTTTGGGTTTGCCCCTGGCAGCCCAGTGGGATGTCTACCTTGTGCAACTCCTGAAAAATCCCTTTTGGACCAGCAATTTTCTACCTTCATCCCTGGGTGCATCACAGGCAATGCCCTGGCCTGGAGGTGGCTGCTGCCAGGGCAGCAGAGATGCTTAAGGCTCAAACACAGGACAGCACAAGACCAAAAAGCAAATAATAAAAGTCTTTAACAGGGACTGTGATCACTCACAGACATTTTAGGACAGGGTGTGAGGAGGAATGTGTCCTGGTAATGCCAGGTGAGCAGCATCCCCACAGACAGCATTTGTCATCATCATGGCCAGCTGAGGCATACCACGAGCTATCTCAGCCCCGCTGCTTCCCTGCAGCAGGAATTTTTCCTCTCAAAGGGCAGAAAAATACTTCCTTGACCAGGGAGCTCAAATTTAATCTCTGTTTGTAACTGAGGAAAGCCAAGAGTGGCTGTTCGGCTGCCCAGAGCAGCCCCTCCTCAGGAGGGTGGTGATTCCCTGGGGACCATTCCTGGGACAGCTGCCCATGCTGTTTTGCCAAGGCTATGGCCACCCTGGAGCATCCCATGCTGAGCTGAGCACGCGTGAAGCTAAAGCAGGCTCCTCCCCAGGATGGGCAGCTATAATTATAGAGCCCACATCTGTTAACATTGCATAATCTTAACATGATCCCGAGGCTCACGGAGGGAAAAAAAAATAAAAAAAAAATAAAAAAAAAAAACCAAAACACACACATCTCAACTTCAGAAAACTCCTTGCCGGCTGTAGGAAAAGCTTAGGAAGAAAGCTGTGAGAGAGGAGAAGAGGGGAGCAGAGCTGGGGCTGCTGGCCCCACAGTGGGTGGCACGGGGGGTTGCTGGTCCCCAGCAGGGTTGGGGCTGGGCTCTGGGGCTCTGGGGCTCTGGGGCTCTGGGCTGTGTTTTGAACGGCTGCTGCGGATGTCGGGATCATGGGCGGAGGCCGGTTGGGAGCCAAGCGAGTTTGTGTGAACAAAAGCTACAGCCCTAAATCTGGACTGTCCAGGCCTCTCTGGGATTTTCGATTTCCTTCCTTGTTCTTGCCCTGAAAGAAGCAGTTTGAGGTGGGGGGAGGCCAGGGGGTGTCTGAAATGGAGCTTAAAAAAAAAAATTTAAAAAAAAAATGTTCATCTTTGAGATGGGTCAGTTCAGCGTAAACAGGCTGACAATATTGCTTGGGGAAAGGTCCCTCGTGTGCACTAAGCATGGGAAAAATGTGAGAGGTTTTTAACCACATGTGGTCAACACTTTTTACTAATTCTTCCATTATTAATAATAAGGAATTCATCAGGCTCTATAAAGAAAGGTGGCAAGAGAGGGTAGGTGGGGAAGAGGTACAGAAAAGCCTTGCTGGTGCCTCTCACCCTGCTGTGGGGCTTGGTTTGGATTCAGTGCCCTATAGATGCACCCCCTGGCACCACTTTGCTCTGGTCCTCATGCTCCTCATCCTGTCCCCACCAGGAACCACACAGTGCAAAGCAGCAATTTGCAGGGTGTTAAATAATTTTAAACATTATATGAAGGTTTTATGCAGCCCCTAAATGTGGCTGGAACTTTAATATGCCAGTTCAAGAAAGGTCACAGGGGCTTAATACCAGCAGCAGATCCTGTGTGCTCTGAGTGACAAGGTCCAAGTGGTTAACACCTACCTGGATGCTATGGGAGATGATGGGTGCTCATGGGGGTGGGGACATCAACATCATCCTCAGTACCTCCTCTGCTGGACAAAGACACTTTGCTTGCAGTGCTGTTTTATGAGACAAAACCAGCCTGCACCCCCACACCACCTCCCACATGGGAACTGTAACACCACAGAGGATGCTAAAGGACATTTTTGCTTCCTACCCTTCTTTTCATGATCCCAGAGAGCCTGATGCTTGGACATGTCACAAGAAAAAAAAAAAAAAAAAAAAAGAAAAAGAAAAAAGAAAAGAAAGGAAAAGAAAAGAAAAGAAGATATAGAAAAAAAGGATGCTGTTATTGCTCTCTAAAAGCAGTACCCTAAAGCACAGAAACAGATACTCCAAAATAAAAAGAACAAGGAAATCTGTGGTCATGTCTAACAGCATGGATGCATAAAGCCTGAAACTAGGGATAAAACATGGGACAGGATACTGTCCTGCTTATCCAGTGGTTTCCAACATCTTAATTTCGGTGTCCTAAACATTTCCCTGGAGAGGTCCAGACTTCCAGCCCACCAGGTCAAGCCCATGAAAACCTGAGCTTCTTACTCTTGGACTTCATACTTCTTGGACACTTTGGGTTCAACTCACAGATCACAGAATCATAGAATCATCATGTTTGGAAAGGACCTTCGAGATCATTAAGTCCAGCTATCACCACACAGATCCCGGCTGCCTGGAAACCACCAGCCCAAAGCTCCAAGCAGCACCAAAACCTCTTTTCATGAGCTTCTGCTTTTAAATAGCTTTTGTCAACTGCATTAATAAAAAAAAGAAAAAAAGCCTTGGTCTACCGTCAACTCTTTGGAAAACACTTTCAAATATGAGTCCACTTCCAACAGGGATAAGCTGTCTCATGACTACTCATACTCCCAAAAAAAGCCCCACAGCCATGCTGAGACTCCAGTAAAATCCTGATCCATCCATCCACACAGCCAGTGACGAGGGGACCCAGCCTCCAGCCCCAGAGAGGCACTGGCCCCTTGTCCCTCCTGTCTTTCCTGACCAGAAAGCCCAAAATAGCTGTAGTATTGGCTTGCTTGCTCGTTCATTTATTTTCTACCTCAGAAGTGTCCCTTCTGGTGTTGTCACCTGGTGTCAGAGTTGGAAAGGCCCCTACAGCCCTTGAGGGCAGCTCTGCCCTGGCACCAGCTGATGGGGCCCAGCACAGCTTACCAAACAGGCTTCCTTCTCAACAGTTTTAGTAATCATGAATAAAAATAAGCCAGAAGCAAACTCCTAAATGGCACAGCTTCCTGAGCACTCCCACTTCCCCTCATCCCCTCTCCCACCACCCCACTGTGCTTCCCACCCCATTGCTTGCACCCCAGATCCCAAATCCCAGCACCACCTCATTAGCTTCTGAAACCCTCCAGGCTTCTTCTGTAACCTCCTGCAGAAATGTTAGAGAAAGTATCATCAATGCAACACTTCTCCTTTCTCTTTATGGGGTTTTTTAAGTCCCCTGGAAGCTTTGCCAGGGTGGGAAGGCAGAGGTGCCCTCACGAGGAGCCACTCTGGGACCCAAACCTGTGTCGGGTTTAATTCTGCTCCCATCCCAGGGCAATGCTGCTGGAGACGGTCGGACGGCTCAGGGAGGAAGTCTCCTGGCAGAGCTCCACCAAAGTGGAGTTGCTAGGTCACTGGAACAATAAAAAGGCAAGAAAAAACATCCTGGCTGCAAAAAAGAAAGGGGAAAAAAAGGAAAAAAAAAATAAAAATGCCATGGCAGTGTGCATGTACACCAGTGCTGGCTAAGTGGAAAGAAACAGGGCTAGAGAGAGAGCAGGACAATGCTGCTGTTGGCAGACTTTCTTTGTAACAGGGACCTTTCTCCAGAGCTCTCACACAAATAATTTCAGAAACCTGGAATCTGTCTGCAAGGTTTGCAATTGGTAAAAATCTCCCATGGGGCTTGTTAGAACAATATTTTCAGGGAAGTTAGCCCACTACTGGTCTGGAGAGATTAATTACCCTCTGCAAGTTAACTAGGGCATCACACTCTCCATCCTACAGCATTCTTGCACCATCACATGCCCTCAGCAGTTGCCCACATTGGTTTGAACCAGTAATATAAAAAACCTGCCTCCAAGCAGGGCTGTATGTCAGCAATGAGAGGTGAGCAGCCTCACAAGGTGCAGAGCACAATGCAGGGGCTCAAGCTCCTCCATAAGGAAAGGTGCCAGAAGCTTAGAAGTCACAGGGTGAAATTTTACTTTCTGAAAAGTTTAATTTTAAGGCCAGAAGGGAGAATTAGCTCATTCTGTCTGACCTCATATCTATCAGAAGTCACTTTTCAGGCTTATTTACTCCCAGTTAAAGCTCAGTGACTTGTATTTCAATTAAATAGCTCTTGTAGGGGAAAAAAAAATTAAAAAACCCACAACAAAACCAACAGACTATGAGTACTGTGATTCTTTAGGGTTGTGCTTGAACCTATCAGAACTGTGGACTGAAGCACAGGTTTTTCTGCACAAAACCTCAACAGGTGTCAAACAGCAATGCGCAGAGGTGTGAAGCATATGCATGGCAGGAGTCAGCCACCCCTGAGCCAAGGACTGTGACCCTTTGCAGACCCCATAAAAAAACAAGGTGGTATTTTCACAACAGATGCTGGAAACAAAACTGCAGGTCCCTGCTCCAAAGTGAGCCCAGAGCTGCCACCCACAGCCAGGAAGGGACAATTAATACCAGAAAAATGGAGGAGGGATTAGGAAAAGGAGAGCTTTCATGCTGAGAGGCCACAAGGGGAGCAGCCAGGGGCTGGCATGGGTCTCTGGGTGCTGAGCAATGATGCCCACTGCTGCAGGATGGGCTGTGGTGCAGGTGCCTTTGGTCCAGCAATGCACATGGGAAGAGCTCCCTGGGGAACTTGCTCTGTGCTTAACATGTGCCAAAGAGTGTGGCCTGTGGCCCTGTGGCCACACCAAGGATGATGATCAACCTGGGAACTGAGTGACTTCTCAAAAACATGATGAGGATGAGATGGATGAAGGGCCTTCTCAGATACAGATACTCTCATAGCTCCTGCTCTTCCAGCAAGGGACAGTGAGACTTGTGAGTGGATGGAGAAAAAGGCAAACAGGCAAAAAAAAAAATATAAAGCAGCTTAAAGATAAATATAGATATATATAAGATAATATAAGATAAATAAAGATAAATATAGATAAATATAGATTTGCCCCAGAAGATATAAGGGCTCCACTCCCTTCCCCCATCTGCTGCAAAAGGATGATGATCTAAATCGCATTTCCTAGATGACACCACTCGGATCTGCAGCCGGAAGCAGCAGTAGGAGGGCTCAGGATGGTGATGGAGCAGATCTCCTTCTTCCAGGGGACAAGCCAGGTCCTTCCCTGGTGGCACCCTCTGGCTGGTCACCACTGCCACCATGGAGGAGCAGCATGTCCTGGGGAGGCTGGAGCAGGCAGCCCTCCCGCTGTTCCCTGCCACTCTCCACTGCCTCTGCCATCATACATTTCCTTTCTGAGAACTTCTGGGGAAGGGATTTATCATTTCCAGTGCCTTACTGTTTGGGGGAAGCTGAAAACAAGGCACCTTCCTTTGCTGCTCTGCAGCAGGCAGCCCTGCAGCCAAGCCCTGCGGCCAGCAGTGGGAGTGGGTGGTGGAGAATGGCAGGACTGGGCTGTCACCCACCAGGTTGTCACTATGGGCTCTCGAGGAGTCAGGGTCAGGTCACAGTCTACCTTGGTGCATACAGAGAAGACAGAGCAGAGCAACAAGACGCCAGAAATCTGCACCCCACCTGCCCATGTGCTGGCCCATGTTACCCAGCTGAGAGACATCTCACACCACCTGCCTTAGCACACTTTTCCCATCAAGTGACCATCAACTGCATAGGCTGGAGGCCTGTGATGCATCTTACCCATCTCCAGGATCACCATAAAATCTCCAGGTGCACCAACAGTTTGCAGAAAAGAATTATAACAGCCTCTGTCTGCATGGTCAAGACCATTCCCAGAAGCCTCAAAATTGCTATAGACCCATTCCCCAGGTCAAAAGGCTCCTGGTCTGCATTTGGATTTCTTCATGCATTGTATTTGCCCCACATCCCTCAGAAAATACCATCTTCATGATTATTCTGCACTCTCTGATTAAGTTTCTCTCCTAAGAAACATCCTTTCAAAGGGCTTTCATCTGCAGGGTTGGCTGCCAGTCTAATACTGCAGCCCCATTCTGTATTTGCTGAAAGAGCTGATAACATCCTAAAAAGCATTAACATTTAGATCCTCGTCCTGTAACCAAATCTGAATCAAACAATGATGACTGTTCAAAAGCCTAAAGCTACTCAGGGGTATTTTCCTTTGAGCTCTTCCAAGCTTGTACCAGGGGTAAGGAGTTTTCTAAAGATGCCTTTGTGAACATCAGCTACTGAAACCCTTCTCTTTGTCTCTCCAAACACAGATACAATTATGCCCAGCTCCAGCACAAAGATAAAGGCTGAATTACAAGAGCAGCATTATGCATTACAATCAGGGTCCTTGATTCCAATTGACAAGGAAAGCAAATCATGCACAGTTGCTTTACTGATATTTCCACTCCTGGAAATTCATTCCCATCACCGAGGAAGAAATTAGTTCAATATACAAGGTTACCTTTTGCATTACCTCCCCAGTTTGCTAAATTACCTCAGGTTGTCAGTTCATCAGATCTCACAAGTAACACAGTCAAACCTGGACACCACTTGTATGAGATATTTTTGCAGAAGGTTTAACTATCAGTAGCTACAGTTTCCCTGATAAGAAAGTGTTTTCTTACCCATAATGTCAAGGATGTAGCTCGACAGCTATTCAGAGAAGATGTGAAACCTTTCTCTGGAGTACATTTTTTAAAAGCACATCAGATAAACAGCTCCTGGGGTGACCCTGCAAAGGGAGATGTCTTGAGATCCGTTGGGAGATACCTGGAAATCCCTTCCATATCTGCCTTTAAAGAGAGGCTCTTTGCTTTTAAAGAGAGGTCAAAAACCAAAACCGAACCAAAACCCCCTCAAATACTCAAACTCCAACCTCCACTCCTCAATGTACTCCTGCCTCCAAGACAGGTCCTGCTGTGCTAGCAAGTCTTTCCAACAACATATTGAAGGAAAATCTTCACCTTCGTGATTCACCTCCACTTATTTGACCTTCCACAGAATGTGATTTTTCATACTGGCCCTCAGGGCTTAAGAGATTTTCCACAAGAGGAAGGGTGTTAACACCAGCCACCTAACAAGCAGCAACATGGGTCATTGTGCTCTATAGATCCCAATTCCTCTTGTCACTCCAGATGCAGAAGTGCTTTATAGCATATGCTTCAGGAAAAAAATGAGCCCTCCTTATCTACTGGCAACTCAAAGGAGCCTGTCCATCAGCCCAAAACTCCTGCAGTGTTTTCTCCATGGTCTGGAATCCCTGAGGGAATGCAAGGGTGGTCCTGGTAGCAGAAATGACAATGATGTCTGCCTTGTCATGGAGGCAAGAGGTCAGACTGATTCCTGTAACAGCCTTTAAAACCTCTGCCATCACACCATCCTGAAAAACACTGAGAAAAACGCCCTGAATGTGAGTGCAACACCATGTCCTCTGGGAGATGTAGCCTGGGTAGCACCACAGGGACAACCATTAACTCTGCCCAGTTAACCCTTCATCTATCAGAGCACTTTAGTGCTTCCTCAGTCCTTTCCCAGCTGATTTCAACCCCTAAGTAACTGAGATCAGGGTTAAAAAGAAAACAGTATTTTCTCCCAAACCGCAACGCCAAGATCCTCCTTGCCATCTAACCACTGTGTAAAAGGTCTCTCAAACATCTCCATGTTTGCTTTGGTGAAAGAACTGCAAAGGTCACAGCGTTTCCAAAGGACTCTTTGCAAGCACTGACTTGGGAATCCCAAGATAGGGCTGCTCAGGCAGGGAGGGCCAAGGGAAGGACCTGCAGCATCTGGCGGCACTGCAAGTGACATGGTCATCCTCAGACAGCTTGAATTGGCCAGACCACAGTTGGGATGCTGAGAAGGCAGCTTTGAAAGTCCTCACAACCTCACAAAGAATGAAAAGGCAGATGGATCTTGCTTCTCCCAGAGGAGAGTCAATTTGCCAAGGTCAAAGCACTTGCAAAAGGTACTCAGAGAGCTGGACAGAAAGCACTGGGTTTGCACCCAATTTTCCTGCACTTCTTTGAGCACCCTCTCAAAGCAAGACAATTAAGATGGTTGCACTTCTCCTGCAGACACACAGACCCAGCCAAGCAGGAGTGTCTGAAACAGACCCTCCATCTGGACTCAAAAGCCTCTAGAGATCAGCTCTGAAGTATTGGTATTTTTAAATACAGCTAACCCGGGCTTCTTTTGTGTCTCCTGGATTTGCAGCTCACGTTTTCAGGAGTTTTTTATCACCCCAACAACCAGCAGCTCTTTTTCTCCCCCTCTAAGCGGCTCTTCTGTAACGACAACTCCAGGAGTTGGGGTTTTAAGAAAAGACAGCCAAATCTTAGGAGGCTCTCGACACAGATCCTGACTTTTGGCAGCAGCACTCCTTCGCCCACAGCCGAGATGCTGACTGCAGCTTGGGAGATGCTTAAGTAACCAACTGCAAAACTATTTATCAAATGATTCAAAGTCAAGGGCACGGCAGATGCAGCAGGAGATATAACCCTGCTCAACAGCCATGCCTGTGTGGAGAACAGCCCATGGGGAATATCTTCACTCAAAGCCATGGGAGGGAGAGGGGCTGGCAGCACAGGAGTAGCAATTGCTTACAGGAAATAGGTTGGGTTTTGCATTGCAGGCACTTTTGAAAAGATATTTCTTTATCTCCAAAAACTGCATATTCTTGTTCTCCTATCTAAGTCCCCCAGTACTTTGAAAGAAATGGCAGAGACCTCCACAACAGCAATTTTCTACAGGTTTTGTGACGATGGGCATTTTGCTCAAGAAGACTCTAGTAAGTTTCTGGCTCGGGGAGCTGCTGCACCCAGACCAAGAAGCATCCCTG
The DNA here is from genome assembly GCA_023637945.1 of Phaethornis superciliosus. Classification (NCBI taxonomy): domain Eukaryota; kingdom Metazoa; phylum Chordata; class Aves; order Apodiformes; family Trochilidae; genus Phaethornis; species Phaethornis superciliosus. The sequence goes on from JAJQWJ010000007.1 coordinate 29,122,992, forward strand.
AGGTTTGGTTTGCTCCCTGTCTGTGGGACCCATACAGAGTTGGCACCCACAGAGCCCAAAATACAGCATGGCATATCCTAACACCATGCACGCCCTGGCCAGCAGAAGACAGTAAACCACAGGTACTGCTCACAGCATGAATTCATCATGTGTCTCTTCCTTGCACAGGTTTGGCCAAACACTGACCACTCTAAAAATGAACTTCTCTCTCCCCTGGTTTTACACAACCAGACTTTTGACCCCTCACTCTAGTCAGTGGAAACCTTGCAGATGTTTTACCCTCCTTCAGATGATAACTCTGCTCATTCTGGCTCTGCTCACCCTTTCTCTGAACTCTTCAGGACCAAGGGTGACTGTCACCACATCCAGCACCCAGCTGAGATAAAAAGCAAACTAACAGCAAAGGGATGTGACCCAAGATCCTAAAATCTGCATTACAGACCTCGCAGTATTCAGATCCTACAGAACGTCCTCATTTTAAGCAGGAACTGGATCTTATTCCCTGTTTGCCTGGGGCTCTCCTGAGCACTTAGCAGACTGGATCTGACAGGAGTGTTACTATAATGCAGGCAACAGCTACGCTAACAGCTTGAAGGAACTGAAGTTTACAGAGCTTCCTTTACTCCAGGGAACTGCATTTTTCTAAGATTATATTATTTCTTGGGCTGGTCGCTCAATAATGCAACATCATTTCCCTTTTGGGTGGGAAAGTTCTCTCCTTATCCTCAGACGTGAATGATTTCAGCCTAAAAGGATGAACTCAAACTCTCTGCATACTCAAAGAGCCATAAGTGAACTGTGGCCCTTGCTGAAGCAGGGGAATTTTATGGTATAACACCACTTTTATGTATTAAAAATACATAGTGATGGGTGTACACACATCAGCTGAATGTATGCAGAACAGTGTGAGAGGGAAGGGTAGCCAGATGTGACAAAAAACATTTCATCCTGATAGACACCCAGACTGCATTCTTCCACCAAGCCTGTGCTTTTAGTCCTCTTGCATCTGCTCTGGATGAGTATCTCAGCAAATGAACCTCTAATATTTATGGAAACAGCAAATTACAATGCAAATGTCACAAAATTACTCAAAGAAATAAAAAATTGAATTTGTAATCAGATCTACTGCCACTGAAAACTGGATTCTGCCTTTTATGCTCAGTTGATCAGGAAAGAGAAAAAACATACTGTATGACCTACATCTTCAATCGAATGTAAATAACAGGGCCTGTGGTTGGGGTATTAAGGCCTCATGATGAGCTTGTTCACGAGCTACAGACTATGGATTTTGTATAGGACATTATTAGGAGAACAATGTGAATAACCAACCTTTAATTCACTTGGAGAACTTTCTGACAGTCTGGCTGGTCAAACTACCCCAAACACTTCTTTTCACCATTACAACAACAGAAAGACATCATAAAAGGCACCAAGATCTGGCCATGCCTCTTTTCAGAGAACTGTGTCTGAGTGGGTCAGCCCAGGCATGGGTGGTGCTGATGGTCTGCACTGAGACCCTGACCCACCCTGACTCTCCTCACCCCCCTCACCTCAGAAACTTGCTTGAAACCATGTGGGGAAGCAAAGCCAGAATCCACTGGCTCTCTATGATCTATCCATCTGAGGATCACTTCCCTGGGATATGTGGGAGGCTGCAGCCCTGCCCCAAGCACCCCACACACTGCAGGGACAGCCAGTCTGGGGTTAACATGCCATGTCCCCCCCTCCCCTCCCATCCCATCCCATCCCATCCCATCCCATCCCATCCTATCCCCACCCCCCCCCGGCATTTTTGTGCTGGATCAGCCATAGCTGAGCCCTGCCACTCCATACCTATCCTTATTTTGGAAATGGTACCTAGTTGCCATTGATGGGGGACCCACAGCACCAACCAATGGGTCCTTCCAGCAGCAAAATTCCAGGCTTTGGCAGTGCCTTGTCTCCACACCACAACACTGAAACACTACTGCTACCCGGACAGGTTTTATCGGCTTGATTAACATTTTAATTGAACTAGTTCGTTATTCTAGTTTTTTTTTGTTGTGGTGGTTTTTTTTTTCAATAAGCTTGGATGAATGTTTCATTAAAGCCATCACAACCAGACTGATGCTAGCAAGGCTTCAGTCCAACCACTCCAGTAAAGCCATAAGAGCAAAGAGCAGGGCCAGAACCAGCTCCTGGCAGCAGCACCCACAGAGGCAGCCAGCATAAAGCTACAGCTGGCCAAGCTTTGGTCTCCACACATTGACCCAAGGGATGGCTCAGCACCTGGTTTGGAAGCTCATGGAACAGAGGAATCCCTTGATCCCATTGCCCAGGCACCTTCTGAAATCCTTTTAACAGAGTTGCCTGAAACGCTGCAGGTTTGGGGGAGCAACTTCACGTTTTGGATGCACAGGCACAGTCCCAGCCATGGCAGCATCCATTCCAGTTTTGCACTACAGACACACCAAGAGCAGCTGCCTTTCCATTCTGATACCACTTAACCACTGATAAAGGAGAATAATCCTCTGCCATCTCCCAGAGATGTGGTGGTGATGGAGCCATTAGCAACTACACAGTGCTCAACTGCTGTGACATGTCCCTTCTAGATGAATGGGATGGGGAGGGGAGGATGGAGGCAGCACATAGAATAGCTTGCGAGCTCAGTCATGGAGGGTTTCTGACTGCCAGCCCAAAAACTGAGGTCTATAAGAGCAGGTGAAGGACGCAAGTTGTCCCAGAAACCCCACGCTCCCCTGAACTCACTATTATCTGCAACTTTTGACACTGAAAGTGATATTTCCTGGGGAAGGCACCCCTGCAACAGCAAGGCCAGCATCAGCCCCTACAGACACAGCAGCAACAGCCCATCTCCACCATCCTCACAGCCATGAGAGAAAATTAAAGCAAATTAAATTACCCCTCTGAAGTGGCAATGGCTGCTGGAGCAGAACACCTGCTAAACAGGCACAGGATGGCCCCAGCAGTTTGCTACAGGGAAATACACTTTGGGGAGAGGCCAGTAAGGGGCTTTATCTCCAGCAGCTCTCCCCACACCTGCTCTGCCCTGCTCACAGCATAGCACTCTCATTCACTACATATCGAGGTGTAAATCAATACACTTCACTACGTGCTCCCTGCCAGTCTGGTTACACATTCATCTCTCAGACTTTAGTCATTTACCATTTAAATACCATCCAAAGTGCTTTCATGGACTGGTGCAAACCTGGCTGGTCTGTGCACAACCCTTGTTGCCTTCAGGGGCCTGGGATGGGGAACAGTCAGGGAAGGCAATCTCTTACCTCCCACCTTTTCTTTTTTAATTATTATTCTCTTTTCTTTCTTGCTTTTAATTATGTACCCTGGAGGAGCAGAGCTAAATCTGTGTAGCTCCAGGGACTTCACATTCCCAGCATATCAACCAAATTCGCTTAAGGCACACAGAGAGAAGCAGCAAAGATGCCCAAGAAGAGAAAGCCCTGCAGCCTATGGGTCTTCTCACAGAAATGAGGGGGTGCAGAAGGTGATCCCTTCCTCGTCCCCATGCTGCAGGGGAGTAAACATCCTTCCTGCAGCACCCACAGTCACCTGAAATCCTATCATAGCTAAAAAGCAGCATCTTACACCTCTCTGCACGGAGAACCAGGCTTCTGCTCCACGGAGCCATAAAATAGATACTGTGAAATTTGAGGCAGGTTTGGAGGCAAGACCAGACTTTTATCTTCCTCATCTTCTTCCCATGTTCTTTGATTTGCTTCTTCCACACACAAAAAGTTTCAAAGACAGACAGTTAAAAAAATAAATAAATAAATGCACCACTGTTCTGCCCCTCTAAGACAGAAAGTTTCTCCTAGTAGCCAAACTTTAAATCTCTGCTGCAGGCTTAGCTGATTCCTTCTCGGGTGATTTCACACCTTATTTCCAGGGCTCCCACTGGGGAAGCTGCAAAGAAAAGGCAGCAGCTGGCATGGGAGAGAGGGAGAAAGGACGGGCAGGCCGGACACAGATGGCAGAAAACAACTTCTGATGGCAGATGAACTTCTCAGGGCAAGCCCATTGCTGGCAGCCCTTGCTGTGCCAGGCAGTGGGGCAGGGCACCCGTGTGGCTCAGGAGTGAAGGGAAAAGGGGATCTTGAAGCAAGAGGGGGACACCCCAACCACAAAGACTTTGAAGGGGCCTCAGTGATGCCTCAGTTGTCCCTGTGGAGTCACTGGAATTATTCCCAATTTACACATGGGAAACCTGAAATAAGGAGACCTGCAGGAGGACAGAGCTCATAACCAACCCCCTGTCCAATCCCAGCTGGCAGCAGACGGTGCCCTTTGGCTCCCCTGGTGCTGATGCAAAAGAGCTCCAGGAGAAATTTCACAGAGGTGTTTGACAATGCTTTAACCTTACTGTGATCAGCTTTCTTACTTCCTACTTCATCCAGGTTTTGGGGTTTTCTTCCTATGTTCCTCTCCATGGGTTCAGCCTGTACTTTAAACACCAAGCAAAAGCCATCCATCCTCATTTCCTCACCAGACAAGCCCACGGCAGGGTGGCAGGGAGGGGTGGTCCGAGGCACAGGCAGGCCAGGGAAGGTAGCAAGGCTCTGCAGGGCAGCTGGGCTCCCAGCCTACTCCCTTTCCCCGTGCTTTATGAGAGGCTCAGAAGCCCCATTTCTACTCCCACTGCCTCACCATCTGCTCGCTAAGCCCTGCCCAAGAAAGGGCTTTTGCTGCCTAACCTCAGACTCATTTCAAACAGAGATGTAATCATTTCCACATAGCACTGGGGTGATGGGTTCACAAGAAATGCTCTCCCCTTGCTCCCCCTGGGCTTCAAGGAAGAGTTTTGAAAGGTGAAAAAACATCTTAGAGGGGCAAGAGCAGCAGCAAGACAGACAACAGGGATTTCTCAGGCGTCGACATCAGGAGCTCCCATCAACCCACTCCCAGAACACCAAACAATTCCCTTGACTGACAAGCATAGAGCTGTAGCTAACAGCGAGTGAATCACGGCTGTCAGGACCCAGCATAATTCATGGTGCTGTTTGCTAGGGAGCGAGCTGCTGCCGGGTTATTTATCACTCCTTCATGATGCATCCCCCATTCCCCCTGGATGGGGCTGACATGATTCACGAGCACCTGTAGCTGTGAGCAGGGGCTGCTCGGAGTAAAGCCTGGGCTGGGTGGCCAGGCACTGGTAGCCAGACAAATGGCTTTTCCAGCATGTGGACAGATAGTTCGAGGTTTTGGGCTCCTTACAAAAGGAAACACATTCCTCCACCGACTCTCAGGAGTCATCAAGGTCACAGGAAAAGATGCCAGATCAAAAGCTGAGATGAAATTAAGTATTTTTTTTCTGTCCGCTGAGGAATTTGTGCAGCTCTTATCAAATAATAGGCCAGCACTTTGCTGGCAAATAGCAGATTTTATCTTCACAAGGCTGACAGCAGGTAAGACAGGGATATTCTCTCCCAGTTTGGAGGACAAGCGGACATTTGGAGCGGCACAAAGAAGTGGCTGAGCTGGGAACAGACCCAAATCTCCTTCAGCTCAGTGCAGTACCCTAGTCACCAGGCTGCTCTCACACAAACCCTGTCAGCTAGCAGCTCCCTAATCCACCGCAGGGTACATTCCAGTTGATGTCCCCAGCTATACATTTTGTTTAGCAGGGGTTTATCTTAAAGGCGTAACATTTATGAAGAAAACCAAAATATTATAAACGCAGATTTGTCACATTTCCTCACTTTATGTAGCTCTACCAAAGTAAACTTAACCCTGAGTACCAAAGCACAATATTCGTTCTACATCAGGAATTAAAAGATGAAATTTGACAATCTAGGTCAGGCAAGGCAAGCAAACTTAAAACCTACCTAAAACCTGCACAGGACTAATGTGACATATTGGATTTCCTCATACCACCTGCAGACACTCAGTGCTTTCAAACTCATTACCAACTAGTCATCCTTAGAGCTATGTGTCCTCTTTGGCAAGTAAGTGAATCAGTTCACTGGGTGACACTTGAAATGAGCACTTTTTGTTCAGGCAAAAAAATAGGGTTTACCCTGTGTGGAAACCAAATTCATTGTCATTTGCAAAGCACCAAACTACCCATTCCTCCTGATAATGACACTGTAGATGTGGCTTGCAAGGAAAAATGTGACATTATACGTGACTAACCTGGCAGTCTGTAGGCAACGCTGAAAGAGAGGGTATATATAGAAAGATGATGGCATCTATCCCCACACCTGGGTGTGGGTCAGCACCTAGAGTGAGATCAGGACACATCTGAAGATGAGCAGTAGATGATTCAGACCCTGAAGACCACCTACTGGAGCCATCGATTTCTCACCTGGGAAGCATTTTGGTGGGTGGACAGCTGTTGGCCATGCCCCTGGTGCCCACCCAAGCCTTCCTTAAGTTCTTCTGTCAAGTTTCCACCACTTGCCTTTGAGCCCATCCACACAGCTCTGGTCTGTTTAGTTTCCCACCCACAATTCCCATCCCAAACCTTCCCCCACTGGAGCTCTTGACAGCACCACGATGGGTTGATCAAGGGAGAAGGATTTAGAGGGGGGGATGCCAGGATGCTCGGCAACCCTTGGTCACAGTGGGGTCCCACGCCACAGGAGTCCCATGCCATGCAGATCCACACGGCGTGGAACTCTTGTGATGGGGGACTCCACACACTTTTCAAAGGGACCAAATCCCATCCTTTACCCCCATCCCATCCCCACGGTGGAGAAGGAAACTCACCCGGGCTGCCGGCGTGTCCCACGGCGGGAGGAGAGCAGGGGCGACCAAGGCAGCTTCGGGACGAAGCAGAAGGAGGTGGAGGAACACGCCGAGGGGAAGCAAGGGGCAACGACCCGGCCGTCGGGACCAGCCCCAAGCCCAGCAGCAGCAGCAGGGTGCAAGCTGCCGGCATGGCGCTGGGGGATGGATGGAGGGGGGGGATTGGGGAGGGGGAGAGGGGGGGGGCGGTGTGTGTGGGGGTGGTTGTTCACATGCCCGCGACGGGGCAATGAATAACCACGTAAATAGCGATTTTTAATTAATTCAACGTGCCCCCCCCCATCCGCCCGGGGCGGCGCAAAAGGCGGCCGCCCCGGCTTTAAAAGTGCGGGGTGCCCATAGCGGAGGGGTGCGGGGAGAGGGGGACAGGGGGGGCCCGGCCAGCAGCAGCAGCCTGCGGCCAAGTGCCGGCGCCCGAAAGTAAAAGGGCAGGCGGCGGAGGCTCCTCCTCAGCCTGACATCACCCCGCCGCGGCTCGGCTCGGTACGGCCCGGCTCCCCCCGGCCCCCCCGGCCCCGAGCGGCCGCCCCTCCCGCCCCGCGCAGCCGGCGGGCCGCCCGCTCCCTCACCCGGCTGCGTGCGGCATCATCATCATCATCATCATCGCCACCACCAGCCTCATTTTTACTTTTACTTTATATTCCCTGATGCCTCTCCCAGACACTCCGGGGCGAGCAGAGCGCTCCCTTTGCCCACCCCCCCCAAGCCGCTGCCGCAGCCTGACCGCCACCGCGCAGACAGCGCGCAAGTCCCGCGCCCCGCGCAGCGGCCTCCTGCACGGCCACCCACCGCTCCCGGCAGTGTCCCCCACAACCTCCCGGCAATGTCCCTGAACTCTCGGCATTGCTCCTCCTCCGCTCCCGGCACACCCACCCCCCACACCCCCCATCACCACCCCCGCTGCCCCCCGAAGCCGTTGTGCTCCCCAGGGCCGCGCTGCCCCGCTGCCTTTTCCAGGCCCCACCCGCGATGTGGGGACACAGGGGAGAGGGGGGGAGGGAAGTGGCCCAAAAGAGCCGGGGTCCCGCAGACGGCTCCGGTTCCGTCACCACGCTCCCTGTTCGAGCGAGGGGGAAACAAAGCCATTGATCAATCGACCGATCGATCCTGTCCTCCGACTGCAACCTCCAGAGAGAGCAACTTCTGGAGCAGATGAGAAGCAGGCCGGCTGTGCCGTGCTCTGCACGACTTGAAAACTTTTCTTCCCAGAGAAGTGTGGTGAGCATTAGATAGCCCCAGACTTAATTCCCTTTGAAACCAAGCCCTTGCCAAATACTTTCAAATCTTTTATTGGTTCTAAAGCTAACCCGCTCTCTTTTAAATGCCAACAGCAGCTTTTGAGCTGCAGCTTCTTGCAGTGGTGAATTTCCCTGGCTGGGCTGCACGGGAGGCTAAAGGATTTCCCTTCATTGTTCTGAAATTCCCTTTTGCAGCTCCCTGCTCCTGGTTCGGCAGGAGGGCAGGCCAGGGAGCAGCGGGTTAGGGTGTGCCAAGGCTGATGGCATTCCCGGCTGAGCTCTCCCTCCCCAGGGAACATAAACCCCCCCTGGGCTGCCTCTCCCCTCTCAGATATCCTGGGCCCTTTCCTTTTCCCTCGAGCTATTTCGGGCTAAATTTCCACAAGCCAAGCGGAACCCGATTTTTCAAAGAAGGGTTGACGTGGGACAGACCATACCCCACATCCACATCGCTGCAGCCTCAGACAAAACCCAGATCTGGGCCGTAACCCCTCACTCTTCCTTTCTCCCCTTACCAAAAGCAGAAGGCAATGGCTGACAAACACAAAACTCTCTCTCTGCACCCAAAAGGTGGCACTGATGAGTCCACACCAGGACGTTAGTGACCTTGGCTTTACCCGGGCACAAAACTCCTCTCCCCTGCTCCTCTCCCTTTCTCTCAAAGTCTGGGTACTTTCTGCACCTTCCCAGGCAGCTTTGCAATGAAGCACATTTGGAAATCTTCACTCCGATGCTTCCATAATCGCAGATGAAGCCCTGGAAAAGACTGCCCTTGGAAGCATCCCTGTATCAACCAATTCTCTATTCTACTCCCTACAACTTTTGGCATCTTCTTGCCTCAGATTTGCTTACACTTAAGGAACAAGTCGAGCTAGTGTCCATCTGGGAAGTACTACACAACAGAAAAAGAAGCACAAACAAATGAGAGTAACACTTCTAATTATTCAAATAAACATCCAAGTCCTGGCAACTGAGGATATCTGATTGACTAAGAAACCACAACGAGTTATCCCCAAGGTGCATGACCCACGAAGGACGTCTTTAGGCCCCCCTCGTCTATGTCAATGTATTCATCCATTCCTTATAGAAAAGATTGTGTAAAAAAACAGCAAAACAACTTCCTCTCTGAGAAGATGGAGACACAAATACAGAACTAAGTAACATCATGGGATTGGGTTAAAGCTCAGGTGAAGATCTGTGAAGTATTTTGATACTTTGGAAGATGATGCAGGGAGCATAGAGCAGCAGCTCAAATACTTGGGAATATCTTTATACATAAAATGCAGGACTCCACGTTACTGATTCCTAAGATAAACAATATCACAGAATCATAGAATGGTTCAGGTTGGAAAGAACCTTAAAGATCATCTAGTTCCAACCTCCCTGCCATGGGACACCTCTCACTAGAACAGGATGCTCTGAGCCCCATCCAACCTGGCCTTCAACACTTCAGGGACAGGACATCCACAACTTCTCTGAGCAATCTATGCCAGTGTCTCACCATCCTTACAATAATTGAACTCTTCCTAAGGTCCTATCTAAATCTACCCTCTTCCAGTTTAAAACCATTGCCACTCATCCTATAAGTCCATGCCCTTGTGAAAACTCTCCCCACAGCTTTCCTCTAGCCCCTTCAGGTACTGGAAGGCCACTATAAGATCTCCCTGGAGCCCTCTCATCTCCAAGCTGAACAACCCCAACACTCTCAGCCTTCTCCACATCAGGAATAATTAGGATTCTTCAGGAAGTTTTTTTAGTCCCTGCAACAAAAGTCTTTCCAACAAGCAAAGCTGACACCTTCCTATATCCTTTAGCTTACAGATGCAGGTGAGGCAGCAGGGGCAGAACCTCTCCAATACACCATTAGGGCTGCTTGGGGCAAAACAAAGCTAAACCCAGCCCTGATGTGAAATGTTTGCTCTTGTGTCCACTCACCCTCATGCCTGAGGGCCATAAAGCCAAGCCTGCAGCTCTCATCCCTTTCCCCCAAGAGTCATCCCCAACATCTAACCACTCAGCAGCTCCCTGTTCTTACTATGACCTTCCAGGCAGTAAATCCAACCAGCGGGAAGCATGGTATCAAATGTTTGTCCAAAAAAAAAAAAAAAATCTTGATAAATTCTTCCTACTGTTTCACTCAACAGGCACATCGAAAGCAACAGCAGAAGCAGGAAAACACAGAACAAAAAATGGTGAAAATACAACCAGCGTCAGTATCAAATTGCTCTCCCTCCCTGTGCCCATATGCCAGATCAGAGCATGACCCACTATGCCATGGCCCCTGGCCAGGAAAGAAGTCAACACCCAGATTAACCCCTCAGGGGGACACATGCACAGCTAACACCCTCTTCAAAACTGCTGTTGAACCTACCCAAGCTGTTGTAATGCTGGATTTTCAAACCAAATGGGGCATTTGTGGCCGTCTGGAGGGTGACCACAAGGGCTGTGTTCCCATGTGCATGGCCAGCACCAGGAAACACCAGCCCTTCAACCAGCTGCATGCCAACAGAGCTTCATATAGGTGGGAAAAGACACCAGGGAGACTGGGAATGGCCCATTGCAGCTTCCAACACACGGGGTACCAGGGAACCTGCTGGCCCTAAAAGCCTCAGCTGGGGCAAAAGCCCCACAGTGAGAATCCCTGCACTTCAACCACTATTTACCATCAGATCATCTCTCTCCTCCCTCCACTGAGGTTCCAGTCATAAGCAGCACACTATTTACAAGTACCTGCAAAGGAAACACTGATATTCAGGCAGTTTCAGACTTGCCAAATGCAATCCCTTCCCCCTGCCAGTGCCCTAATATGTCAGGGTTTAGTGGCTGTAAACTTAAGGTTACTGTGTTTTCCAGCCATGTTATTTTATTCCTACCTTCACTGCTTCGCAGTATTACCCTGGTACTGAAAATGTCAAACTATGACTGATCTTTTTGAGCTGCAGTTCCAACAGCCACATGAAAAGATGAAAAAAAAAATTACCACTTGTCATTTTTTTTCCCCAAAAGAAAAATTGACTTTTTTAATCCATTGGGACTGCAAAGGGTAGTGTGACCGAGATACCACCCCACCCCATCCACTTCAGACACTCTCCTAGGAGGCCAGGGAATAAGAACCTGTGGTGGGAGGAGTATGCCCTGCAGCAGCATGAAGGTGGCTGTGTGGAGTGTGAGAGCTCAGCAAAGGCCACCAGCATTTGGTTTTTCCTCACAGGGTCCTGGAGTTGTTTATCCCTGTGGCATGACTGCATGCTTTGCTGCTGCATCCAGCTAATAATCATTGCAGGGCAGCTCTGGGCTGAGAGCTGCTGCCCTCCCTCCTTCAGAGCACAAAACTAATAGGGGATTTAAATGCATGAAATCATGCTGGAGGGGTTGGATGGACCAGGCAAACTCTTATGTAAAATAATGCCACCACATCCTCCTGAAAGAGGCTATGACCTCAAATGTTTCCCCAACTGATGACTAAAACAAATTTAATGCTTCCATCTGAAAGCAAGCAGCACATTCAACACACCGTGGAGTTCAAAACAAACAAACAAAAAACTTCATTGGCACAGGCAGCCTCTAGCATAACTATAAAACATGTCTGATACTATATGCTGATTAACTGAGTCCCATCATTACCTTGTTTGGGGGCAGGAAAAAACATTATTTCACCTCATTTTCCACTTTCCAGACTGAGAACCTGGGGACACACAACCAAATTTGCCCAGTTCTGCATTTTTTCAGTCTGAAAACACTGAACCCCCCCAGAGTCTCTACAGAAGAGGCATCTCTGTAGCACTTTGTCAGGATTATATTGACAGGTCCCTTCTCTCCAGTTCTACAGGAGCCTCTTGCAGCCCCGGACGATGTCATGAAACTCCTGCAGCTCCCTTGAAACTCAGCCCAGATCTGTCCAAAGCTTGGATCAGGCTCATAAACCTCAGACAAGTTTTAAGCTGATGATGAATTAAGGTACAAAGTGAATGTTTTTTACTGCTGGAATTTGTTATTAAAAGTCCTGAGTTTCTGAAGTGAACAGATAGTCCCTAACCAAGTAATTAATTACCTTCCCCATCTCCTCTCAGTGCCGTAAGCCATCCATTAATGGATCCCAATCATCCAAACAGCACTTAGCACCTGACCATTTTTCTTGAAATTTTTGGGGTGGTGGTATTTTATTGATTTATTTTTACAAGAACTGCTTGCCTTGTACCTCCCTTGGAAGTTACTTGTTCCAGATACTTGACATTTGGAGGGCAGGATGGATATGGATCTTGTGATCTCTTCTCATCCCTCATAGAAAAATGCACAACAAATTAAAATGACGTTGCATTTTGAATCCTGACACTGGAAATAAATCCCGTGTTTTCTAGGGGGGAGGGAGGGTTGGGAAGGGAGGAAGGGAATAAAAATCAGCCATTTAAATCTAGCTAGGAAGAAGCAATTTCACATTTCTGATTTATTTCTTTCACGACCCATTTCAGCCAGCTCTGACTTGGAGCATGTCAAGAAAAACCTGTCCACTTTGGAGGTGAGCAAAACACTGAACAGCAGCACCCTTAAAATCCAGAAAGAAGCCCCAGCCAAATTTTACCAGCAACATTTGCACCCAACAAAGTTACAGCTGTTCTCCTTGGTTGGTGCATTCCTACGAGTGTGCCCATGCCTTCATTTGCTCTCGCACAAGGGGGGCAAATCCCAGGTTTTGGGGAGTATGTGCAGGAAAATCACATGAAAAAAGCCATGAGGAGCAGAAGTCAGAAAGAGAAGGAGCCTCTCTTGTGCTGTATAGGCTTTAGAGCTATTTATTTATAGCCTGCAGTTTGGTGCTAGAGCCTCTCATCCATAGTTTTTATAAACCACTGCTGCTGAGGTCTCACTTTGCCGCAGGTTTTAAGTGATGCTACATTAAATTTGGGTCTCAGCAACACACCACTGTGATGTCAGGAATATACCAAATCTATTCTTTATATTTTATGTAGAGTTACCAAATATACAGGTTGTCTACAAAATTTTCCCTCTCTTTTATCCCAGTAATAGCCCATTCTAAAATTCAGCAGGCAAGGGCAATAATTCAAATAACCTAAATGTTAATCCCAGGCTGGCTCCCATGATTCAGCAGATCTCTTCCAACCTTGCAGGTCTAAGTATGCTGCTGATTAGAAAAAAACCTCTGCCTGCCTAAACCAGAGGTGCATGGGCAAGAGAATACCAGCCCATGGAGCACAGAGAGACAAAATTTGGCCATGCACAGATGCATAATTTTGTCACTGTTCTTTGCTACTTCAACACTGTGGTCTTGACTGTCTGCTATGAATAAGTGACCATAGCAGGTGTGAGATTTTTTGGCCATCAGATACAATGAAGACCATCGAAGAAAACTCCAAGTTGATCAAGAGAGAGCCAAGATTTAAAAAAAAAACAAACAAAAAAAAAAACGATTTGAGCTAAGCTATGGATTCTATGGACTGAAAGAGCTGGGCTCTCCCCATGCAGACTCCTAATAGGATACAGAGGCCAGCCCAGGGAGATAATGATAATTTATACCACCTGAAGAGATGTCTCAATGCCAACATCATAATAAATCTTGACTTCTTTCCTGCCCATTCTTACTCATCTATTTGTGCTGCAAGGTTTTTTTTGAGGCAGAAGACTCTGATTTCCTGACCAATTTAGTGTTGTGGAAGCACAAATGCAGCATGAGCTTCCAGGCAATCTGAAAGGCCAGTATTAAAATATTTATCCTCTGCTGCCTTCTGTGCTGCACAGGAAGCCACCAAAACTAGAGCCACCCATTTGCAGTTGGAGTCTCCAAACAGAAACAAAACCAGAGCTTTTACATCTACATCTCTCTCCAAAACAAACATTTTCACACCCTGACCCACTGCAAGACATTATAATTTCTTACCTACTAATAATTTTAAAAATAAAATTTCCAACTGAAAGGAAAATCATTATAGATTATAACAGAGCTTATATGGCTTAGAACATAGTAGGGCCTTTTTATAATGACACTAACCAAGCTGCAACCTGTATGGGACATATGATGCTCAGAGCTGGGTCCCAAACCCACCTCAGGGAACCTGAAGCTTCATAACAGCTACAGCATCTGAAGTCACATTCCTTTTTACCAGGGGTTGAAAGCAGTAAATTAGCACTCATAGCAATTATCCCCACCCACATTTCTTCCCTACAATCACTAACCATGAACCTGAGAAATACCAAACCCTAATTTAACTTCTTTTTTTTTATTTTTTATTAGGGTACTAGAGAAGCTATAGGCATTTTTGACATGATACCCTGGTCTTTAGCAATGCAACTGCTCACTCTTTCTAGCTGGAGATGCTTTCTTGATGTGAAAGCCCTCCATACCCCTGTGGCCTGAACTTATCAAGTCTCCAGCACCAGTCTGTGGGGTTTTGGCATTAAAACAAGTTTCCCTCTACTCTTAACTATTAACTACACCAGTGCTAAGGCTCTGGGAAAGATAAGCACATCCCTTTTCAACCACTAAATAGGAAAGCTGCCCTACCCATAACCTGTAACAGCAGCATCCCAACCTTATGGGATGCCTCCCTCCCTTGCAGGTAGGAAGGGAGGAGAGGTGCAGGTGCCCATACTTACCAGGTGCTGGAGGGAGCTGGTTCCTGCTGTAGTGGAAGGAGCAGGTGGAAGAGTTTTTCCAGCAGCAGCAGCAGCACATGGAGCCCAAAGACCAGAACTCCCCAGCATGACATGCTTGCAGAGCATCTCCTCTGCTGCCTGGTTCCAGTGGCAGCTATTGCCACCCAGCACTCAGGACAGCCCTGATGCTCCTTCAGAAATACCAAGGCACAACCCATCCCTGCTCCCCAGAGCCTTCTGGATGGCCTCTCATGGTCCCCTGCACTGCCTGGTGCCTTTCTCCAGCAAAGGCAACCAAGGTTGTTCCAAAGGATGTTTGGATGCAAAGGGCTGCTGGAGCTGAAGGGGCAGGCCTGGTGGTGGCAGGGAAAGAGGACAGCTGCTGCAGACTTAGTCACCTGAAGGCAAAGCTGGGGGACACCTTCCCAGTACTGCTATCCCAAGTGAAGAGCTGCTTGTATTCCTGGCCCAACACATCACAGTTCTGGGGACAAGGGACCACACAGCTGGAGAGGCAAACATTCCCCACTACCAAGCCATCTGGCTCCAACCAGCTCCTAGGCAAGGGACACTGCCCAGGGACCTTCCTCCTCTTCCCTCTCTGGATCTCCTGATTGCTGCCTTATTTTAAGAAGGTATCTAAATTGTTTAGGAGCTAACAAAGAAGTTAATGTCCATTAATCACTTCATGCCATGCTCTTGGGTTTTGTTTTGTTCAAGCTACAAAGAAACCCAGGGCTGGGCAATGCCCATCTTGGGAGGGAAGACACCCCACAATATTTTGATGTGACAGGACTTTATGGAACTCAAGATTTTACAGTACTGGCATTATGGATGTGTACCAAACTGTAACAAGGAATAATAACACAGCACCATGCAGCTTGCCAATGGTGAATCAGCATCTAGGAGTGTTTGGAGTTTGCACAACAGTGGTAGCTGACAAGGTCAAGGATGCAATGGGCACAGAAAGGGCTTTCTGGAGCCATTGGTCCCAGGGAACCCAGGGGAAGCTTCAGCGTGGAGCCACATCCCCACAACACATCCAAACCCTTTGGAAATCAAAAGCAAAAGGCAATGGCAGGAAGGACTCCTAGAAGAAGCATTTCCAATACAGAATAACTGACCTGAGGTGGCTCAGCGCTGGCCACACAAACATAACTTCTCTCTTGTCTCAGTTTTTATAACTAAGGTAAAAAACACTTAGTAAAATGACCTGTGACCTGGAAAAATGAGCATGCTTTCTGCAGTGCACTAGCACTGCTCTCTTCTTCGTCTCAGGAGAAAGCCTCCTTTGCTTCCCTCTGTAAGGAATCTGGAAGAGTCAAAGCTGGAGTTGGTCAGACCATGAGATGGGATGGGGCTGGTACCACTGGGGTGCTGAGCACTGGCAAGCAGAATGCTGCTCAAAGGCATCAGGTGCACCCACAGCAAGCACAGAGAGGGGTTCCTGCTGTCTGGAGATTTTACTGCCCAGGAGACATAAAAAAATCTACAGGCTGAAAGGATCAGAGATGAAAAGAAGAGAAAGGCAGTGATTTCCCTCTCCTTTTAGCATCAGAAGGGTCTGTGCTCCCAGGGCTTGCCTCAGCCCAGAGCCCTTCCTTGCAGCTCCCCAAGTATCTGCCACGACTGCTGCCTGCAGGCAGGACAGTGCCCAGCAGAGAGGCTTTTCCCTGGGCAGCAGAAGTGATGGTGAAATGGATGGCATCCATGCAAGACCCCACCTCACAGCTACTGCCCACCAACCCTAAGGTCTGTGCAGTAAATGCTGCAGCCTCCCCTGCTCAACCTCCTCCATCCCAACTCACAGCAGCAGGACAAATAGCTCCTGGGGGGAACACATTATGGGGCAGGCTTTAAGTAAAATTAGCAAAGATGAGGCTAGACATATTTTGTTAAGGCACTTCTGAATTATCTGGCCCTTCAGACAGGACATGCTCTGTTTGGGTCCAGCTATGTTGTCAGGTCCCAGGTGTCACATCAGAAAGGATATGGGAAATCACTCTGAACAGCTTCTAAGACATCATTTTACAGTTTCACAGTAGAGGTCATTATTTTGTATTACTGCATTTAATGTGCAATTCCAGTTAAGAATATGTTTCATAATCTTCTTGCACTTCTCACTGATTCTGTTGTCTAATGCCTCAAAGAACTTCCTAAGACCTTGGAACCTGAAATGCTGAGGTAGAAAATTACTGTATTATAAGTAGGCAAATTCATGCTGAGAGGAGAAATTAATTGACCTGGAAGGTCACATCCATCTATGGCACAGCTGGGAGTGGGATGCTGGCTCCTGCTGCCAAGGTCACTGCTTCCAGGCACAAAGTGTCCCTACCCACCCAGAGGACATTTGAAAATGGGGTGTTGTCCACTTTTATAGCGACGATGGTCTTTAGAGCTCAGTAAGGCTTATAATTGAATTCTTTAAAAAGGATTATACTGTCCTCAGTAACTCATCACTTCCCTGCACTGGCCCTTTCATTTGCATTTTTTTCTCCCCATTTTAGATAAATTTTGAAACCCAGCAATGTGGTTATTTGCATAAACAAACAAGCTTCGAATATATAAATAACCGTTCACATCCTTTTCATACATATTCAAGTATTTCATGAGGCACCGTGGCAGCCATTAGCATCTCTAAATGCTGTTTGAAGTGACAGCTTGATATATTTTATTTTTTTTTTCTTGTCCTTCACTGGAATTGATTCACCAACTCCTCTTGGCTGATAAGTGAGGAGTGGTGATAGCGGTCCCGGGAGGCGAAGTCTGTGTTCTCCTCCGTGAGCTGCGTGGTCTCCATGCCAACTGTTGCAAAGGATGGTGTCACCCAGATATACTCCTTGGGAGATGGCCTTCTCCTGCAAACAGAGAAGCAGAGGCACCTGCATCTAGCCTTGTTTGCCATCTACTACCAGCCAGGCTTTTGGCTGTGCAAACAAGGCAAGACACTTCAGGAAGAAGCTGAAAATTCTTCTTGGTGCCCTTGTTGGGGGACACATAGCTAATCTGAAAACATTTTCCTGAGAAGGCATATTAAAAAAAAACCCAGACTTACTCCTTTCCCCAAAAATGTGCTGGGTAATATACAGTTTCTTAACAAATACTTTTCCTCTTTGGACTAGCTCTGAATGTTGGCCATGGAAAACACCTTCCACACTGCACAGGAAAAGAGGGAACTTGAACCATTTCTAATGAAAAATCCTTTTATAGTTTCCTAAGCTTCAGTGTACATTTCTGTTGGTTTTGTGACTCTTAAATGAAATAAATTTTCCTGCAATCTCTTTATCATAGAGGATGATTTTAACAACACTTATTGCACACCTGCAAATCAAAATGGCAAAAGCTTATAGCACCAACTTAGATCTCTTCTTGAACCTAGGAGCCTTAGAGTTGTCAAGGATCCTTGGTTGCCTTCAACTCTCTTGCTCTCTAATGGGATTTCTGCTTTACCTCCATAGCATTAAAATGTCTTGCCTGGATTTCAAGAAAACAAAGCTTAAGGGGGAAAAAAGAAAATTACTTCAAAGCAATTTCTCACAGCATAGCAATGATGTGCTTCAAAATCATAGAAAGATGTGGCCCCCAGTTCCCAGGCATAGCCAAAATTGACTTTGTACCAGCATAAGCAGGAGCCCTGGCACTAGGACAAGGGGACCAAGCTGTCTATCTGACCAGCAGCCCCCAGCTCAGCCCCCCCAGCAGGGTCTTTGCTTATTGATTGCACTGATGGGTGTGCTAAGGACTGTGCTGGTCTGGCAGCCTGCAGGAGAAAACCTCCCTTAGCAGCAGCATCTCCACCTATGAGAAGCAGGGCTGCCTCTCCAGAAGGGACAGCTGCTCCTTTTCACACTTGGTGCTTAAATGCTTGGACTTCCATTTATTTTAGGAAAGCTGCCAAATTTACACACAGATCGTGTTCTGCAGTGCTCACCCATGGCAACAAAACCACAACCAAACCAATGGAGAACCTCAAAATCTCACTGCTAAGTGGCAGAGATGGCCATTACCCTCTGTGGGAAATCCAGATGTGTTGGAAGTAATAATTAATTGGAACAACACAGATTAACAAAGCTAGTTAATAATCAAACAAACAAAACCCTTAAGATCTCTAGGAAGGCAAACCCCAAGATAATGCTGCTGCAGTCCCATGCAAACTCAATATTGAATGACCTTGTTTATTGCATTTGCCCAGTAGTTATTGTGGCTTCCACCTCAAATTTCCTCTCTGAAACTCGAGCACAGCTGCCAGATGTGCCTGTTTCATCTCTGACATGGTAATTTGCTTTCAATGGATGCTGGGTGGAAGAGGTAGACTCTCCTTTTCCTCATTTCCTACCAGATTTTCCAGCACCACCCAAGGCTGATCACAGACATCTGGGGTAAGATAACTTTAGGCACCAAGGTATGGGTATCAGCTGACATGATCATGCACAAGGCAGACTCCAGCTCTTTTACCTAGATGGACAGCCACATTCCAGAAGAGTGGCAGCAAATAGTTATTTTTACCAATTTTGAGTGTGCAAGAAGGGACTGCTTAAGCTCATGAGCAAGTCAGCTCTGCCAGCCCTGTCTGCACACAGCAGTGGGTCACAGGAACCACGAGCATCACTTTGGTCACTGCCCAGTGACTGGTACCAACCTGCACGAGGTGATCAAAACTGACTTAAACCAGCCAAAGAAACTGAAATTCGCTGCTGCTCCTACAGAGAAAAGGCACAAGCCGTCAGTGTGCTGCTAATTCTCTCATAATAGCATTACACCATTGATTTCTCTGCATATATTCTCAAACCAAAACCCTTGTAACAAGCCTCCAGTGCACAAAAATTTCACCATGGTGAGAACACCCTTTGGTCTTCCCACACACTGCAGCTTTTAAAAGATTGTCAATAAATGAATCCAAATTTCCCCTGGAGAACAGGTATCCCATCCCAGACCAACAGCTATTTAAAGCCCAGTAAAGCCATGAGCAAAGCAGGGACACTCACTGCAACCTCCCCAGGCTGCCAAGATCATTCCCACTGCAGGGATGGAGAGGCTGGAGGAGCTGCTCAGCTGAGCTCAGCCATGGTAGCTGTGGCCTCACCATTCATTTCTTCCCATCTGACCCCATGGAGAGCTGGCTTAGCTGATTACATCCACAATTTCTGATTCCTCCATAGATAGTTTCCTTCCCTGGCTCACTGCAGGGGGAAGGGAAGTGCTGGAGATGGCAGCAAAACCAGGAGAAGTTAGTGGTGAAGGACAGGGGGGAGAGCATGGGCTCAGCAAAGTCTGCTGGATTTGGTTTAGACTGATGGAGACAAAGAGGGAGGAGAAGGGTCACGTCAAAATCCCAGAGCACTTCTGCTTCCAAGGTCTTCACATAGTCCTTAATCCAGAGTATCTCTCAAGCCAGTGTATCCCAACCTTTCTAGCCAGAAGGGTCATTCAGTCTTCTGGAGAACAAACTCACAGATGACATATGAGCACAAAATAACAACCACTCACAGCCAAATAAAAAACAGGCTGAACTTTTAAGTCTTCATTCCTAACTTTTTCCTTGCTGTGCATTGGTTTGCTATACACATGGGAATGCACGTGCAAAAGAATCCAAGAAGCAAATGTCTAATTCTGCTTCCATTTCTCAGATGGCCTTCCAAAATCCTTGTCATGCTGGAAATTCTTCTTGGTGTCATGTTTGATAAATATTTCAAAAGCAGGTAATAGAGATATAGTATAGTGAATATACAAAGGCAAAGAAAACTCCAAAGCCTCCCTGTGTTTCATTTGATATATCGAGGCCATAAAAAACTGTTAAAATATAGATGTATTTCAAAAGATACAAATTAGCAAATACTATCCACAATCTCAGCACTTTTCTACTGTTCCATACAGATAAAGAGAAAAAAAAGGCAGTTAGAGCAGAAAGAGAAGCAGCAGTGAGTGATGTTTTGATGGTTACCAAGTGACAATTATTTTTTGGTTTCTCATCACTTGGGTTTCTGAAATCCAGTATGCATTTACCTAGAGTCTAATCCTCTTTCATCCAAATAAACACTGCATTGTTTAGAGGATTTATGAACTCCAGTTCTTTTTACTATTCTCATCTTAATTTCTCATCTTGGACAAAAAAAATGCACATCCATGCATGCAGATTCTTCCTCCTGCAGCCACCTACATGTGCACCTATGCACTTACGTGTGCATGCATGTGTAAGGACCTGAGTTCAGGCACACTGTCTGCATGTCACCTTCTGTCTCCAGAGCCACTGGGCAGTGCAGACCCCTCCTGCAGCTGTGCCAAGGAACCATAGGCTCCCCTGAGCTGCCTTCTGAATGCCCCTCACTGTTTAATTTTTAACTTGTTTAAGCCGATCACATGTACAGCCCTTCCTAATGCCCTCCCCCTCTAAGAGTATTTTCCCAGATTATGTTCCCAACATATTCAACCTGCTTAGTTCTGGAATCAAAAGGCTCTCTTGTTCTGCAGTTAGGAATGCTGAGATTTAATCAGGGACTCATCATAATTCCCGTTTTCATTAAAGTCTTCTCAGAGAGGTTTAGATTGATTAATTAAGTTTATTAAAACGTATTTATTGAAGATTTTTCTCATTGCTGTGGCACATTTACAATCTGCCGTCCTTGTTAAATCTCAGTATTAGTACCTGGTTTTGCCATTTAAAGTACAATATATTAAAGCATTAAGCAACAATGTTCAAACTATCAAACCAGTGCTAGTTGCAGTTGGAATTCAATATAAAATTCAAGAGTCAGAGAGAGAATGTACTAAAACTAGCAATGGATCAAACCCTCATAATTCACCATGTCTCCTGTATATTAAATGCAAGAGTCTTGATTCCTAATTAAGTTAAATAAATAAATAATAATAAATTTTAAAGCTGATTTAATAATACAGAAGAAACATACTCACCAAGGGGCAGTCCTGGGCTCACTTGTCCAATGTAGAAATACAGAACAACAGCTGCACCCAGGCTGACAAGTGTGTAGATCCACTGAATGACAAACATTATGATGAGGGACATGATTGCCTGTTGGAAAAACATAGTTTGGGGGCTACAACAAATTAGAGCCCCTAATTTAATACACTAATGACAATGTAACAGTCTTTGTTCTGCCAAACCCAGTATCTCCACTGACCTCCTGGTCTGGGCCTGTGCACAGTGCCCAGGGAGGACCACTCACCATCAGACATCCCAACAACCTGTCAGCACCTTGTTCCACAACCTGGTGAGATAAACAGGCACTGCAGCACTAAGGGAAACTCTGCTAACTGAGGCAGTGCTGGGGTTTTCGAGTTGTCACAAGCGCATCAGGAATTGTTCTGCTTTTTTTTTTTTTTACCATTTTTTTAAACGCTGCATCTTGTTTTAAATGCACCCAGGACCAGTGCTTTGATGGCATCTCTGCACATCTGTCTTCTCAGGATCTTCTTGCCCGTGTTGTGTAAGGGACATGCACAGGATGCAGCCACTTGGCATTATCACAGAATGGTTTGGGGTGGGAGGGACATTGAAGATCACCTGGTTCCAACACCCTGCTATGGGCAGGGAAACCTCCCACTAGACCAGGTTTTCCAAAGCCCCATCCAATCTGGCATTATCGTGATGAGTGTCTCCTTTCAGGTGTACCCCTCCCCATGATGTCTGGGATGGGGACACACCAGAGGCTGTCCTTGCCCAGCCCAAGTCCTGTCCATGGGAGGAATGATGCCAGCTACAACCATATGGGTGGATGGATGCTCCCATGCATTGCTGGCTGAGGCTGGAGGTGCAGTAGGACCCCTGGAGAGCCACACAATCTCCTGCAAAACACTCCATGGTGCATGGCTTTTGGCCACATGTAGAACATTTCTACCCAGTCTTATCAGAACAGATTTGGGCTTGATATGTCCGAGGTTTCTCAGTAACGAGGTTCCCATGTTGTAGGGAGCCACGTTTGGTCTCAATGTTTAAAGCAGGGACAGCACAGGTTTCCAGTGCCATCTTCAGCAGTATGGAGGTAGCTTTCAGAAAGCCACCTTGAGACCTAAAGGTAGCATGGGCTTCAGGTCTCTGCTTGGGCCACTCCAGGAGGAGTATTCAGAGGCTGACAAACTCAGGAGGGAGATTTGACTCAAGAGGGGGCAGGAGAAGGATCCTTGATGGATCACAGGGTAGAAGTAGAAAGGGGCAGCAGGCAAAGGAAGAACTAAAGGTGCCTAGAGTGACATAAGGGGTGAAGCTAGGAGAGGGCAGGGGGGAAAGGAGCCAGGATGAAAAGAAGCATCTGAATTTTGCTTCTGTGATTTTATTTTGTATCGTTGATCCCTTCTCAGCTCTGCTGCAACCTCCTCCTAGATCTGACTATTGACAGGAAACCAGATCTGCTCCAGTGAACACAGCACTCACCTTAGCAAGCAAATTCCCCCGTGAGGGCAGGGACCTGCCTGCTCTGCTTGAACAGGCACCTGGGAGCCACGTTCTGAGCCTACAGACAGCAAGCCCACAAAGATGTCATCCTGGAGAGGGGTCTCCAGCATCCCCCCACCGCTGGCATGGCAACTGATGGGTGCCCTTGCCAGGAGCTGCCTGCTGGAGCAGCAGCAGTGAATTTGAAAAGGAGGTGTCAAACTCCACCTGAGGATTAAACTAAAAGGTTTGGTTGTGTTGTTTGAGTGGGTTTGTTACATTTTACACACAACTATGAAATCCCCATCCCTGCAGAGAAGCCATATGGTTCATTCATTATGCATATCTGACCATTTCCCTGTCATCTGCACATTAATCCACCTTCTCAAGATGAATTTAAATGCCCTATACTCCTATACTCAGCTTGAAACAGAAGCTCTTGAAAAGTTATTTATTCTTAAAAGTAATATGCTGGAGGAATGCTCCACTTCCCTCCCTTGAAAGGTGGAATTTCACAGCCAGGCTGCTGCTATCAGGACAGTACTAATGAAACCCCACCCCAAGCTTGCAGAAACTGGTTCATAAATAAAAGCAACACAGCCAGTGTTTCACTCCATCTCACAGCAAGAAAAAGCAGGCTGGCACGCAGTGAAAAGAGGAAAACTGATTTTTTTTCCCAGCCAGCCATGCATCTCTAAAATCTTAAGATGCCAGACTTGGAATTTGTATCTTTTGTGGGTTGGGTTTTTTTGCATTTGTCTGAAACAATATGTTATCTGGCTTTCTCTAAATTTGGACTGCTGGATGCATGGTACCTTGAGTACTTAAGTTCAGCTGACCTGCAATAGTCGAAAAAAAAGCCATTGTAAATTGCTAAAGTGTATTTACACTACTGTAAGTGACGAATTTCCATCAGTTTTCTACAGTCACAAACCAGTGCTCAAAGTAAAATTACTTACACCAGCCAAGGAAACCCAGTGGTTGCAGAATTTGGAGTAGAAGGATTCTGGTATTTGTTGAATTTCCAGCTCTGGAATTTGTTGCTTTATGGATGATTCTAAAGAAAAAAAAAAAAAAAAAAAGGGGGGGGGGGGAAGGAGTGGGGAGAGAAGATACATTAGAAAGCCACTGAAATGGGAGTTGGGCTTTTTATCCTACCTTATGTTAACAGACTGCAGAAAACCAAAGCAAAAATTCCAGCTGACAGCTCAAACCAGGACACAGAGCTTAACCAAACCTTCCAAAACAAATCCAAAAAAGAAGTTCAAGGAAAATAGATGTTGCCATTTCTGGTGCTGAGCCTATTCAAAGGCCATATCTGCTTACCTCTGCCTCAGTTTTCCTATTTGTGAAAGACCAGGAATAGGGGTTTGTTCCATTGGAAGGGCTTGTGAACCTTTATCAAATAATTCTGATAAAACACTACAGAACTGAGATGTGTTGAATACCCACATCACCAACACAACAAATTCAGGCTCTTAGCTTTGGCTTAGAGGCCTCACTGGTGGCATGGGGACAACTGCATTTTAATATCCTGAGTTTGACTCACAGGGCTCCCTCCCTCCTGCCCTACACCAGGATGAAGTAAACCCCCTGACAGACTCAAACCCTTTTTAATGTACAGTGCTAAGTGTGCATGTGTAGATTAGTAAGTATATAGTAAACAAGCCTACACTAAATATAGCCTTGCCTGCTTTCCTGTGATTAATCTACCATAGGAAATTACCCTGGAACTTCTCCTGTGGTGCATTGCCGTGAACCCTACCTGCCCCTGCAATAAATTATATTATTGCTATGAATCATTGAACAACAGCCCTGTATAAAGCTAGTTTCACACCTTCTTCCAGGAACATACCATGGATGGAGATGTCCATCTCCTACAGCCCTCACCTTCTCTCCTCTGGCTGGGGAGCACGAGCGCCTCGCTGCAGAGCTGCTCCTCCAGCTGCAGCATCCCAGGGCTGTGCTGGCCTTCCACAGTGGGTGAGAAGCATGGGCCCACATCACACCAAATCCTCTGCTCAGCCAGGCCCTGCCAGCTCCCCTTGTGGGGCTCCATGGTCTCATCCCAGCCACACGGAGCTGGGGTCGCATCGTGATGGAGATCCAGGAGAAAGCTGTCTTGTAACGTCTGCTTGGCTGGCTTCTTTGCCTTCTTTTGTTTGGCCTTTTGGGTTAAATTCTCAGCTCCATCTTTTTTGCAGGTTTCTGTCTCACTTTGAAATGGTTTAAAAAGCTGGTCCATGTCTTTTGTGAATTCCATCAAGGTGCCATTTGATCGGCTTTGAATTACTCCATCTGCTGCACGGCCGGAGGACTTGTTGAAAATTAAAGGCTGGGAGGAGTGAGCAGGCTGAGTGTTTTCCATCTGGGTCTCGTCAAGTTTCTGCTGAACACTGTAGCTCAAGGAAACTGAGAAATAGGAATAGTCTATGACAATATATGTCAACATGAAGTTGATGGTGACTATGGGAGCAAGAATGTTCACTTGCCCAATGAAGACGAAAGCCATGGTGATGACACTCGTTAAGCAAATTGCAGCCACTGGAGTCTTGTTGGGTCCTTTCTAGTTTGCAAATAAAGAAACACCTTATATTTAAATTATTAAATTTAATGAGCCTTGCTGCGAGGTTTTCCCACCTGCTCAGCTGCCATGGGTGGCACCCTCATACCTGGGCACCCTGCAGTACTCCCTTATTCATTAAATACCTGCATGGACGTACAAGCAGAGGCTCACCAGCTTAATAAGTTAAAGAACAAGCTGGAAAACCAAAAGCTGCTGAGCTCCTACCTCACCTCCGAGCTTTACTCAAGCTTTGTCTTTGGAAAATCCATCCACTCTTACTCCATATCTCCATGGCAAAACACCATTAAAGCAGCAATAAAACTCCTGAGAGATTTGTGGGGCTTACGAGAAGGCTTGGCAATCAAATGTGTTAATGAGAGTTAACTGTTTCTCTCTTATTTCTGTACAAGACTCAGCACTGCTGCCTACCCAAAGGGTTCCCCCAGGCTGCCAGCTCCCACTGCCAGCCACAGCCAGGGATGTCCTCCCTGCAGGGACAGCTGCCACAGTCACACCAGCAGCTTCTGGTCCTGCCCTGACATGAGGCTGAGCTAAATCCACGGTCTGCTGAGCCCTCTGCACTTGGGCTTTCTTTGCCTCCTTTCTCCCAACCCAAGTCACATCTGCCCAGCAGCAGAAGGAAAGTGGCAGACAGGTTGAGCAGCCAAGGATGCTGAAGGAGGGAAGTCAGGCAGCCAGGAGAAACTCCACCTGCTCTTCTCCTTTGGAGTGGGGGGAAGGCAGGGAGAGGAGGAGAAAGAGAGATACAAAGCAAAGGCCATCAAGGTGTGGAAGGACTGAGCTATCAGCTTTGAAACTTTAATCCCAGGTCTAACATGCCCTTCTCCTTGGACCAGGCACTGTCTCACCATTTTGGCACCTGAGAAGCCTGTGCAGGCTCATAAAGACTTTGCTGGAAAATATTCTACAAGATATCTTTCAAAATATCTTAGGTTTTCCTTTAGTGCATGTGCTTCTTTAATAAACATACAGCTCAAATGGAAACTATTTCTATTTCCTCCACTCTTATTTATTAACAGAAAAGGTCTGGACCTTACATCATTTCACAGTGAAATAGAAATACCCCTCAGGGATAAAGGATCTTCAGTATCAGAAAGATGTACTGACATGGGGAAAAGATGGCACTATCTCAGGATGCCTCTGGCTTGGGTTTAATTCTACAGAAAGTAGCTGTGTCCTTCCCACCAGCTGGGGTTATAGTGACTGCAACATTTTTTTCAACCACAAAAAAGAAGAACTGATGTGGAACAGATTGCTTAGGGCAAACTAAATGTATTAACTCCCCATAAAACAAACCTAGATGATTTTCAAGGAGGCTGAAAGAAAGATGAGGGTTATCTGCCACTGTTGTCTCTTCTCTTTTTGAGCCCTTCCTGTTGTGAGTCTCTCCTGGGACAGAGGTCAAAGCAGAAAATTTGACAGGAAGACAGAAAACTATCAGAGAAGAGCAGGAATCAGCTCTGCAGTCAAATTTGCTAAATCACTGGGAATCTGCAAAGAATTGCCAAGTGGAGAACAGTTTGTTCTGGGATCACCTGAAAACTGTCTTCAGGAGCAGGAAGTTTTTGCTGTCATTACTGTTCCTGTTTCACTTGTAATTATTGCTATTTATTATTAGTATTGCTTACAATTATAATTTTAGAAAATTCTTTGAGAGACATAAAAATATATAAAATTATTATAATATAAGACATTGGCATATTTTTAACATTCCTTAATTCCAATATCATAAAATATTTTTTCTGTATTTAAAAGCTGCTCGGAAGAAGTAAAACAACCTAACAGTTTTCCAGTCACCTAGTACAGACAGTTACAGGCTGCTGGTTACTGAGAGTGAAGGAATTTTTTTTCCCTGTTTAGAAGAAGAGAAAATCTTAAAAAATAGTTTGCTCTCAATGCAGAGCCCAAGACTACAGACTGATCTCAGTGGAACAGCTCATGTGAATGAGGACTACTTCAGAGGACAAGGAAAAAGCCTCTTGTCATGTTCAAAGTCAGGCTTTGTTTCAAAGCATACCTAAAGCTTAGCAGCCCCCTAACTTAACCTTTCAAATCTGCTCTTTTGTTTTATTTTATGGTGCCAAAATGTCACCTTGCCTTAAAAGTGTTCTCTTCTTCAGTGCACACAGTCCACTGCACCAGGACTGGGCACATACTCACCTACGAGCTTACCAAGGAGGACAGGAACTGCTCAAAGAAAAAGTGCAGGAAAGAAGAAAAGTAAAAAGAAAAAAAGACAGAGGCAGTTACCACTTCACCAAAGTGCTTGGCCAGTAGTGTCAGGCCTGGATGGGATGGCAGAGAAAAGCCAGGTACCTCTCTTGGTTGTGGTTAGGATCAGAACCACCACAGATGAGGCATCTGAAAAAATCCACTCACCTTTCCCACCTTTTCTGCCTATTTGAGGATACCATATCCCAAGCTCTCCCATCTTTGACTTTCATACATCCCCCATCTCACCCTACAGAAACACAGAATTCCTGGCCAGTTGTCCTTCAGGTGAAGGTTTGACAGCAGTCTTGGAGAAAGGCTGACTAACCCCACGTCCAAGGAAGGTCAGCATGGGGATCACGTTCTCCTGGGCAATGCACTGCAGGATCCTGGGTGCTCCATACAGCCCTCCCATGCAGGAGGCCAGGGATGAGATGTACAGCCCTAGCAAAAACAAGAAACCCACCAAGGATACCTGGGGGAAGCAGGGAAAACATAAAGTTGATTATCTAGTTCTTTAAAGACCCTCAAGCAGTTTCCAAGACACGTATTTTAAGAGATCACATATATTTTGTGACATTGCAAATGAATAAAGCAAGCCCTGGGAAAGCAGCAATTTAACTGGTCTGTGGCATGAAGTACAAGCAATTAATACAGGAAAATTATCCCATAAAAATAATTTAATACTGAACATCCTGTACCAGCAGAGCCATTTGACAAGCTCATATCCAAGAAATTCTTTGTCACTTGGAGCAACTGCAGCAAAGCAGCTTCTATTAGATTCCCCTTAAGTAACTGGAAGTGAGTTTATTTCAGGAGAGATCACTTATATACAGGGCACATTGTACAGGAAAAGCTGCCCAGGCCTCCAACCATCCAAAACAGGAAGACAAACCCCTGTGTCCCAGAGGGGAAAACCAATCCTGAAAGAAACCAAATCAAAATTGCCACTTAAATGAATGTCATCTCAAAAAACACAGTCTGAAGGATATAATACAATGACCTTATTTTCCTGTCTTCAATGAGAAAAGAATTTCCTTTGGCCAACGTTAAACTTAAAAAAACCCAAATCAAAAAAAAAAACCAAAAACAAAACAAAACCAAAACAAAACCACTTTTAAGCTGCAGTGCTAACAAGGATGGGTTTATTACCAGTTTCTAGCAATCACCCTTTCAGCTGGGGAGCATCTCCTGCAGGCATGGAGGGAAAGGAGAGCAGCTCATGGTCCACCACAGAACCAAGGAATTGGGTCCCCCTGCACAGAACCCCACAGTCAAGAGCTGCAAGCATGGGCAGCACCTCTAAAACAGACCCTACACATCCCCCTCAATGTGATCTCTGTGCAAGGAACTTTGAAATGGGAGTGCTCCTGCTACTATGGAGTAAGGACATGAGATAAAAGAGCCAAGGAGAGTCAGATCTGGGGTCATCTGAGCCATCCCCACATCCTGCAAGACCACACGAGCCTGACAGCCAGGCACAGAGAAAGGCAAAGCATGGGGGGCAACACCATCAGAGTGGTTAGGCATGGAGAAAACCACCAAATTTTGGACCAGATCTGTCCTATCTAGACTCTACTGAAGTGAGCTTCTGCAGATGCAGACAGACAGACGTCTGTGGCAGAGGATCCCACCAAATGCAGGTCCCTTACATGTCCTTTCCTTCCACCCTTCCTCTCATCAAAAAAAGGTCGAAATGAACATAGGTCCTCTCTGCCTCTGCCCCTGTTCAAACCAGGTAGCATGTGCTCTTTAGAAGGAATTACAAAAATTTTCATAGATAAAGATGTTCAAGTTATGTTTACTTTTCCTCATCTATGGTAACCGTGTGCAGGAAAGAGGAGATTGGGTAAAAAGCCCTAAAATGGCTGCTCTTTGGGGAAGGCATGTAAAATCAATGCTGTGGTCCAGAACCATAAAAACCTCCTGCCACAACATTTGTTTTCCCCATTAAAATCCACTTGGCCTAGTGAATTTTATTTTGTGGGACAGAAGAATCTGGAGGCAAAGATGAGCAGATCTGAGCAGATATCCATTTGACCCATAACCAGACACTCAGGGGGGAATCTTCCCTCCACATCTCCTCCAATCCTGTCCTTCTCTGAGAAATACTTGGAAGAAACAATCACTTGTGCCAGATATCGTATATTATTTTAGCTGCCAAAAATGCTTGCATTTAAATGTACTACTTGACATTCAAATCAGGGTGAGAGGGGAAGAGTCCTTTTCACCAAGGCTGATGAAAGGGTTTGCTAGAGGTTTTGAGCACGGAGGCTGTGAATACTTTGTAAGAAATTGGCACTCTGAGCTCATTAGAAGCGAATTACTGAATCTCATTTTTATGTTTAAAGAGGCAAACAAGTACTGTAAGGGAGAAAAGCTGCCAAGCACTCGCTCACCTGTAAGTGACAGAAAGGAAAAGTGCTCGTTGGATGTGTGATTTTTCCCCCTCCCACCCCACAAAAAAAAAAGCTATTAATATTTAAAGCAGCATGTAACAATTCAAAGAAGCAACATGCATATTGGGTTTGCACCACTGTTTTGTTCCACACTAAAAACAAAAACCTGAATTTGCTTTTTTATATTTAACATTATCAAATATCTTCACATTCTTTACTGGAAAACATTGTTTATTCCCCCACCAGAGAGTTTAAAGTTAAAACACAGCTTTAACAATCTCTTTCTCTTCAGCTGATTAACTTAAAACTGGCTCTTTTAGGAACTGTATTTTTCACCCACTAAGTCTGTCACACTGACATACAGAGAAGTTGCCTTACAGCAGGTAGGCTTCTTCTTTTTTCCCCTGAAACAGAGATGATTTTTTACCTTAGCAGCATGTGGCAGGAGCCTACCCACCCCCCCATGTAATTTGGAGTTTATGTGGGAGGCTGGAGGAAGTCTAGAACTACAATTACTTAGAAAGAAAATTAAGCCAGAGTTTCAAATTGATATTTTAGACTAAAACCATGTTACAAATCACATAAATGGCAATCACCTCCATTTTAAATTAATCACAAGAAATACTGTCAAATATGGTGAACCCCTGGTTTTGGATAATTTAAATAATAACAGAAAATTAGCCCCTCTATATTCCATTTAAAGTAAGATAGAAGCACACCTTTTGCTCTCTTTTTAAAGGCCTGCAGTGACAGGGTTCATTGCCTCTAACAACCACTACAAACCTCCCTCTTGTACATACACCCATGTGGTTAATAATCCTGTTGCTCACCCTGCAATTACAGCCCGCTAGATATGGAAATGCAGTTCCTGTGACTTACTGAAGATAAGCACTGGGGTTCTTCAGAGGTTTCAGTTTGGTCTAAGCTTTCACCAGTGAGAAAGGATACATTGAATAAAATACAGAATTTATCACTAGACCAAATTAGCATATTTTAGCTCTTAAAGCAACTGCTGGGTGATTATGCCAAGATTTGGATGTGCTGGTGGATGCCAAACTATTGACATTAATTGCGCACTGGGATTTGCAATGAGGAAATTGTCCTGAGCTTCAGTGAGGGATGGGTACCTAAATTCCTTAGGCTTTTGGAAAATTCAAGCATTCAGTAAGGCTAAAAGCACCATTATATGAAGCCAGGCAGGCAGTTACCTTCTCTGCTATCATGAAATCATAGCGGAGTGACTGACGTGTACAAATGGCTCCCAGCAAGAAAACAAAGACCATGTACAGAAACCACCTGTAAACAACAAAAAAAAGAAAGTATTTTTTGCCAGTAGGACAAGACCATTGAGAATTCTGCCCATTATCAGATCCAGAAGGTCAAGTACAGGCAAGCTGTGTCTTCAATCACTCTGAGTGGGCCATTCCTCCACAATTTATTCTGGGGGTTAAATTTAATACCAGCCCATATTACTTACCCATCCCAATGTACCAGAACCAGCTCCAGCATGATCCTGTGGTAGCCCTAAGGAGAAGCTACCAGCACCCAGGTAGGTGTCCTGGGAACAGACTCTTTATTAGGGCTGTTGCAACAGGACAAGGGGCAATGGTTTTAAATGAAAGGAGGGTATATGTATACTAGATATAAAGAAGAGGTTTTTCTGTTAGGGCAGATAAATCCTGGAACAGGTTCCCCAGAGAGGTAGTAGTAGCCCCATCTCTAGGAACATTCAAAGTCAGGTTGGATGGAGGCCTGAGCAACCTGATCTAGTTTAAGATTTCCCTGCTCATTGCAGGGGGGTTGGTCTAGATGACCTTTAAAGGTCCCTTCTAACCCAAATTATTCTATAATTCTGCACATACACAGGGTCCCTTGTCTGGCAGTGATGTGAAACACCACAGCCAGCCTGCTCTATAGTCTCAGTCCTGTTCCTCCTTTGGTATCTCTGTCACTTCCATGACTCAGGTGGAGGGATAAGCCAGACTGTCTGCAAAGTCCAGGCAGCAGAGGTGTGAATGGCCACAGGTCATCCACCTGTGATATTTTTGTGTCCTGTGGAATCCCCTCACTAAAAACAAGCAACCAATTTGAGCATAAATCCCTCTAAATTCAGAAGATAATTCTTTCCTGTCTGAACCTTAGTATGCAATTAAATGGAATAATTTTTAAAGCAGTTCAAGTGGCAAAGAGAACAGGCAGGAACCTACTGAGATTGAGATTTTTTTTAACAGGTAACAGTATTTTATTCCTGGAAAGCAGCATCTCCAGGAGAGAGGGTGCAGGACTCCTGCATTGCCTTAGTCTTGCAGGTGGATAAGTCATCTCAACTGTCTTGAGCCCCAGTAATAAAAATTATAGTTTATATATATTTTATAAATTTGTATTGGATTTTTTATATTTATACATATAATTTTTTTCTATTTCTATAGAAAACGCTTTGAAATCATCAGCAAGATGTGACAGAATCACTTGATCCAAGACTTTGAGCATCCTGCCCAGGGACAGAGGGCTGCAGCAGGGCAGCAGCTCTGGCACCACCACACATCCCACTCCACAGAGGAAAGGCTGATTATGTCTGTGTTAATGAACCTCTTCTCTAACCCACCCAGAGTAGGTGGTGGTAATGGATGATCATTTGAATGAGAGCCAGACTTTAATTTTCCAGATGGCTGAGTAATAAAAGGCTGATGGGAACATGAAATGGATTGGTCACATCCAGGGCAGTCCCTGAAGAGTAAATTTTCCCCAATCTGTGACTTACGAGGTGCCAATAGCAGCCAGAGACCCCAGGGGGATGTTGGTAGCAGGCTTCTGGAGATCTCCACTCATATTGAACCCAGCCATCACACCTGTATTTTGCAGACATAAAAGCAATTTGGAGTTAATCTAAATTATAGCATGTATGTTACACAAGATGTCATGTAATTTAATGAATCGGTTAATTGATTGCTTTAGAACAGTTACTGTATCACTACACTGCACTTCACACACACACGTCCTGGCTCCCATCAACTGCTAGGTTAAAAAACTGCTCATAACTTTAATAGAAGCAAACCACCTCCAACACATCTACAAAGAACCTTTTCTCCATTTTGAAAAGTGCTGGGAAAAAAAAACCAAAACAAAACACAAAAAAGCCAAACAAACAATAAATAAATAAACCAGAGAAAAAGAGAAAGAAAGGAAAAAAAAAAACCAACAAAACAGAAAGAATGGAAAAAAAAACAACAGAAATCTGAACAAAACCCATTTTATCTTAATGTAAACCTCACAGAAGACAGTGCTGGCCAATTGTTGAAAAGAAAAATGCTACTGTTCATCACAGCAGCACATTCAGCAGGTGGTACTGTGTTCCCCAGCCCCCCCGCCACCTCCATTACAGGTCCTTGCATTCATGGGGACAATCAGAGTTACAAAACAGCCTGTTCTGTCCCTGTTTAATGATGATCACATGTCCCTTTAGCAGAGCAAATAACAGTGCTCAGCACGTAGGTGGCACCTCCCAGCCAAGGGACCTGCTTTGGAAGGAGGCATTATCTTCACTTTGCAGATAGAAAAACAGAAGGGCTGAGAGGGCAAGTGACTGTCCCAGCATCACGTAGAAAACACGTGGTAGGACTAAGAATAAAGTACTGAGCTGTTATTTTAGGCCAGAGTACAGGGTATTGTACAGCCAGGGACAGTCCTTAGCCTAAAAAATTTACCACTTAAAGATGCAAGAAAGGGGCAGAGGATGGAGCCAGTCTCCATGTTGGGGCCAGGATGCCAAGGTACAAATTAGTTAAGAGGCTTTGCCCACAGCTGAAGTCCTACCAGACATGACATAAAACCATAACTTCTCTTGTCACATTATCCCAAAACTTTTCCTCGAAGACAACAGATGAACAAATAAAACCCCATGATTTAGAATCCTGATGAGTATGTGGACAACTTGAAGGCAGGACAGAACAGTCTCTTTATGATGCTAACTTCTGCCCATCACTGTCCCACCCCTGGGATGTCAGACTAACATCTTCATGAGGACAGGTGGGCCAGCTGCCAGCCAGCAGTGCTCACGGGACAGTCCCCAGGAGCTGGGTTGAGATCATCCCAGAGCAACAATGAGGAGGAGGATGCCAAGACCACAGCATGCAGAGCATCTGCCAGCCCCAGCAGCAGGAGAGCGGCCACACGCCACTCTGCCACGCAGCTGCCAAGCCCAGCAGCCATTCCCCATTTTCCGAGGACACAAAAATGATAAACTCGGGTCCTGAGGCTGCAAATCTGAGTGGCTACAGCTCGAAATCAGAGGCAACCCATTGCATTTTAAAGCTCAGACACTGATTGCTGCTTGGGAGGCTTTTCTGCCAAGATGATGGAACCATGGGACAAATCCTATGGGAAAGAGGATTAACCCTGCTCAGCAGGATAGGCATCTTCCCTACAGACCCTGCATGGCCACTGATGGAATGCTACCATGGAGCAAAGGTTGGGTTGATAACTGGGGGCAGGGTCTCATCTTTGGTGTCCATCTTCATAGTTCCATGTCCCCATCTGCTCAATGAGAACCATTAACACTTCCTCTCCTGTGCTGCCATGAGGACAACACATTAAAGAGCATAAATCATGCACACGTTGCCAAACACATCAGCTAAGCATCCAGGGCTTTCTTTATGTCTTTATTTATCATTAAAATTCTTTCCTTAATGATTTTTTTTTTTTTTGCCCCCTTTCATCAATCCACACAACAGTCATCTTTCTCTGTCCTTTCCACCACAGCAATGGAGACTCAGCAGTCCCCATGGGTTCCTGGCATTCCTCAGCTCCTGGAAGAGCTGCTTTCCAGATTCAGACCAGATTTGAATCCTTGACACCATACCGAAAACATTACAAATCAAAACAAGTTCTTTATTTTCTCCTGGAAGACTATTCCATGGATGTACTTCTGAACAGCACTGTTAAAAGCCATCCACTGGTGCATTTCTCCACGAATAAAGCTTTCAAGGGCTGTTCAATAGCAAAAGGCACAGGTTTAGATGGAGATGAGAAAAGTTAGGAAGGAAGATGCCCACGGAAATGGTCACAAACCTCATGTTAAATGAAGCCTCTACAAAGCATTCCAGTGATACACTACTTGGCAACTCAGGGGCAAAGCACAAAACTGAGAATACTTAGAAATTTTTCTTACAAAGGGAGCAAACTATTGTCAGGACAGCTGTTAATCTCATGTGCCTCTTGGCCAAGTTTCCCAAACATCTGGCACCACCTCTAAATCTCCCAGCTTGAGCTTGACTCACCTCTTACTCATCCAAACTCCTAGCTCAGCAAAGCACTAGGGAAACACCAAAATGGCATTTTTGGACTAAATATAAAAAAATAAAAAAAAAATAAAAAAGAAATTGAAGATATGAGCCATCTGTGCACCAGTTACTGTGCAGCCCAGGTCACTGCACTGCCTCCCTCCCACAGACCCACACACATGCAGGAGCAGCCAGGAGATGACCTGCCAGGACCCACATAAACAAGATTTTGAGGTTGATGACTGACCTCCTGCTCAGCAGAGAGCAGAGGTCAGACCAAGGCCAGTGCACACCATTAGCTTCTGTCATGACCCTCAGGAGATCACCAGAGCCTAATGCCTTTTAGTGACAAAGGCCAAGGCCACGACAGAAGAAACCTACACGGATGTTGTCAGGCAAAAGCCATCTCTGTGTTACAGCCACAGCTCAGACGCGATGAGCACAGAAGGATGGACAGCCCACCAGCACAGGCATTTGAACAATGCCAAAGCCACCTCTCCACTGTCTCCACTGTCACCCAAAAAGTAATTTTACAGACAGGATGAGAGCTGACAAAGAGCAGTCTTGAGAAGGTCTTTTGTAAGCAGCAGACTAACCACGCCGCTTTGCAATGAAGGGACAACCTGATTCATTGTTAAAAAAACCTAAACAATCTCCACCATCCTTGGTAAAACCCCATCAGAGAACTGGTGTGTCCTGCAAACAGCCTTTATGGAGACTCTGGCTGCCCAACAGAAGAAAAACCCTACACTTGCATATGAAATTCAATGACGTAGAGAAGCTTGGACATTCCCTCCTCCAGACACTGAGCCGTCCCCTAGGGAAATGGCCAATTCCTTCTGAACTCAAGCAATCATATCTGCAGATTGTCCATGGAGAAAATTATCCACCTCTGTTTCAGCGAGATAGCAGGCTGGATTTTCCACACTGGTTATTATCTCAGAGAGCAGAAGATAATGACAAAGCTTCTGGACGAGGAAGCATGAAAACACACTCAACTCAGCCAGGAAATTATGGCTGAGACAGTCTGTACATTGCTGCTATTCCCAGTGTAATCCTGTCCTGGGCATCATCCAGGCATTGGATACGTGCTCAAGGAGACCACCTACATGGTACGATAGACACAGCCATCAGTTCCACCAGCTCTGGCTTCATAGTTCACCAGCTATGGTGTGTAGCTGTAGATATGACTACTTGCAAACACCCATTGCATTTTCCAGCTAATTTACTGTAAAATATAAAAGGGCTTTTTTTTCCTTCACCCAAGAGATGAAGAATGGAAAATCTTAGATAAGAATTGTAGCTAATTTTTTAAAAGGGCCAAATTCTCCACTGATGTAAGCTGGCACCTCTCCATGGACTTCAATGGAGTTGTGCCAGTTTACATCATCTGATCACTTAGCCCAAAACTTGTAAATCTATTCGCTGCCATTTTGCAAGCACCAAATATGGTTTATTTCAGCACTGGTTTCATTATGATGATATTTTCCACTAACACGGCTTCAAACATCGCCTCACTTTCTTGTATCGCGTGACAACACAATTCTTTCATTAGCTGGAAAACCTCAGGGATTTAGTAGAAAAAGAAAAGTGTTCTCTGTACAACAGAACTGATGTTTTTCTTCTTTCTAAAGCTGCATTGGTGGTTGCACAGCTGCTGCTGCTCCTGCTGTGCAGTCCTAGGAGCTGAAGGTGGGCAGGCAGCTCCTGAGAGCCCATCTGGGCACAAAGCCCTCAGTAGATGGATAGCTGGGAGCTTGCTAACACAGCACAGCAGCCAAACATGTGCATTATGAAGTTATTTACAAACGTGCAGGAAAACACCTTGTTAATGCACAGAATCTCTGTGGGTGTTCACACCTTCCACAGCAACTATGTTGGGCTTTTTGTTTGAAGCTGGCAAAGCTGAGCCTCCTGTGCCCATGCACTCCCATTTAGGCCAGCTCTAGATGTATGTTTTGGATCACTCAGCTACTTCTCAGTTATTAAATGACAAAGTTGGGGGAATAAAGCCAGCTACACTGCACATCCAGCTGAATGGTTTAAGCAGGAAGCTTAAGCAGAAGGCCTCTGCTTACCAACCTTCAGCTGTAAAGCCAGGATAACTTCACCCAACTTCACTGGAGCTGTACCAACAAAATACAGAGAAATGAAGTAAACAACTGGACTTGGAGCAAAACGATCCAAGGAGGATGCTTGCAGGAGGCATCAAGTTGCTACTGGTCTTCAAAAGGCTGGGATGACCACCTTTGGCCACAGTGCTCATCCTCCCCACTTGGTCCCAGTGAGGGTCTCCCCACAGGTCCTGCTCCCCTGTCCCAAAGTAGTTGCCCCTTGTTTTTTACAGTTACCGGTCTGTATTTCTGAAGTTTCCATTTCACTGCTATTTCTGGTGGAAATGGACAACTTAAGACCACTTCTCTGTTCATCCTAAAGACCAACTTGAACCAGTTGAACTCAGATAACCATTTCAGAGGGTGAATAAAGAGCTTATCCTGAAAAGGTCAAAATAGTTTCACTTCAAAGTGGAACATTTAATCTCAGAAAGGCCCAAACATCTTGTTTCACAATTTTCTAAACATTTTTTAAAAAAACAACTTTATTATCAAAACAGAATCTTAAATTGTAAACTAGCATATGCTAAAAATTAAAAAGAGTAAACACAAGATTTGATAATAAAACAGAACATTGCACTGGGTAAAAGAAATGTTTCAAACTGCCTCAAAGTAACTGCTCAAAGCTAAACAAGATATAGTTCCACTGAAACTCTCTTGG
Source organism: Phaethornis superciliosus (assembly GCA_023637945.1). Taxonomy (NCBI): domain Eukaryota; kingdom Metazoa; phylum Chordata; class Aves; order Apodiformes; family Trochilidae; genus Phaethornis; species Phaethornis superciliosus. Next base: position 29,161,241 of record JAJQWJ010000007.1, read on the forward strand.
TTTCTGTTGCATCTTACTTAATGCAAAGACTTTTTTCTTCCAGAGCTTTGGCCAGGTCACTATGGGGGTCCCAGAAGAGGTGGGTACCACTTCGGGATGGTGCTGGGGAGGAGCACAGCCTGGAGGTGACAGCTTTGGAGAGACGTTTGCATGTCCCTGCTGCTCCTTTTCACATGGAGGTGGTGGGGACTGACACTGCCATTCCCTCACAACCTGCATCAGAGCCACTGGCAACCCTAGCACATCTCCTCAGCCTGAAATGAACCCATCCCTGATGCGGCATCTCTACTCTCACAGACCACTGGTGGGCTTGGGCTGCATCCTGGCTCACCCACAATATGGCAGGAAGCAGCTCTGCTCCAGCACCTGGGACCCCACCAATGCTGGGGTCCCCTCAGCAGCCCTGCCATGGCAGCCCCATCGAGGGGGGGGGGGAGATGGCAAGTTAAGCCAGAGGAGTCAGATGGGACTGGGGAAACCACAACTCTCACTCATTGCCCTGGCTGAGGAAACCTTAGCATCATCCCCTGCACTTCAGAAGTTGCCCAGGGCTCCCCTTTGTTATTTGGAGCAAAGCAGTCGTGACTCCCACCTTAAAAACTTCTCAACCAGATCACAGGTTCTTCCAGACACAGCACAGAACACAACCCTATGCTTTATATATATATTTTTATATATATTTTTTATATAAAATTTATAATTTAAAAAATATTTATATATGTATATTCTATATGTGCTTTATATATATAAATATATATCGCCTACCAACATATTGATAAACAGTCTTTGGAACCACTCTGACAGAGGTGAGGCTCCTGACCACCATGATGCTACCAACAGCAGTAACAGGAGCAGCAGTTGCGTTATATGGTACCACTGGCACTGCTACTCTGAAGGAATAATTTAAACCCTGTAAATAGGCAAGCAGTTAAAAAGAATGCATGAAAAAGCTGTGCAGCAACCAAAGTAATTATACATGAGCCCAAACCATATTTTCAGATTACTACTGGTATTACTACTGCAAACTAACACAGCAACAGGCTGCCAGGGCTTTAAATAAATCATATCTATTAGCTTTGGCCTTCTTCCTAGCAGCCAAGCACTAGCAGTGATGAAGAACCATTTAATATGGCTAATGATGGTAATTTTCTGCACATCTTTGTCATAACTATTCCTTCTTCTATAATCAGGGAGCTGGGGAAACCTGCTTTCCTGCATCAGAGGAAGGACTGGTGGGAAAGGTGTCTTTCTTGGTGGAAAAGGTGTTGGCAGAAGCCAACATCTCCTTGGTGTCCATAGATCAGGCATGTAAGTTTTCCAGGAGAAAGTCTACACAGAGGCAAAAGCCAGCATAGACAAACTGGGAGAGAGACCTTCAAAGGCAAATCTGAAGTCCTACACCCAATGTTCCTGACCTCCTAGCAGCTTGTTCCTCCAGCTCATGTTTCACAAAACCCTTTCATTTATCTCCCTGTACCACAGCAATTCTGCTAACAACTTGCAGTGAGTTGCTTAGAGATAATCCTCTGAAAATTCATTCTGTAATCCAAGGACTCATTGCTATGGAAACTGCTTATAATTGGTACTTTTTATAGCTTAAAAAAACCCAGCATCAACAAAAGGTATTGTAACACCAGCTGATAGTTATTTCATTCCCACTGGAGATTGCCAGCTTTGGAAAAGGGATATGGATCTTCCTGGTAATTTAAGGGAATGAATAGTATGAAAGCATCCAGTTAAGCTCCTAAGCATGAGCTGTGTGGACATGCAAAGATTAATCCGTGGTGCTGTGCAGAGAGTGATGGGTCAGCATCATGAGTGATGGCATCCTTACTAGCTCAGACACCTGCCTGTGGTAGGTCCTTCCATGTTCTTCCCACCCTCCCAGAGCAATCAAGCCATAAGGTCTATCTAATAAGACAAATCAAGCTTTTCTGAAAGGCTTCATATCTTGTCATCTGACAGCATCTGGCCAAGCTTGGTGACTCAGCCCTGTTCTTGGCAGGAAGGGAGGGATTTATACCACCACATCAACCAATAGAGTTGACCAGAAGTTTCTGACTACTGAGAGACAGAACAGAACAACCAAGTGAACAGGACAGGAGTGTGCAAAATCTGAGAAGCTGGAGGAAAGCCTGAACATTTTGAAACAGTCATACAAATCTCCTGCAGCCGAGTATGGTCACTCCACCAAGCCACCTGAAGGAACTCCTGTTGCTCCTGCTCATCTCTAAGATGTGACTAGGGGAGAAAGAGGAGAGGACAAAACTTTCAGTACCTGTGGCAGCTGGGAAAAACACTCCAAAAACGGTGAAGAAGGACTCCCCCTGGCTGTAGTCTGGCAGCGTGTTGTTGAACATAAGCTCTTCAGAGTAGCCAACAAAGCCATGCTCTGCAAAGACAAAGAAGGCAAGGGAAGAACCTCAGAAACCACAGGGACTGCAGGAGACCCTGCAGCATGCTCTCTGTGACCACCTATCCTCTGAACACGTGTGAGTATAGTTTGAAAGGATGAAAGTGAATTTTTTTGGTGTGGGGAGAAAGCAGATAAGAGGTCAGTATGGTCACGTGTGCCAGTGCCAGAGAAAGCTGATGGTGGATGCAGAGGTGGAGACCAGCATGCTGAGAAGCACTAATGGGCCAGAAGGGTTTTGTCAATCCAGAGCACAAATCATTTTGAGTCCTACCTGCAAGCAAGCAGGACATCTTTCTGCAAAACCTGCCCATGGAGGAAAGCTGGATGCAGGCATCAGCTATTTATACTCATTTATCCATGCCATTTTAATCCTCTTTCCAAATGGAGCAAAATAGTGCTGCCATAAAACAGCTGCATCCCTGAGGAAGCCCTCACACCATATCCCAATTCTGTATTTCTACCAGTCAAGCTTCTGCCCAGAGAAGACCTGAGATGTGCCCAACACACCCTATTTATATACTGGTTAACAACTAAGCCGGAAACAATAAAACCAGCTTGTTTCAGGATGGGCTCTGCCCTACAGGGTGTGTTTCCCAACAGAGAAGGAAAAAGGTGCCCTAAAACCTCCCAGTGCTCTGATGCCACATTGTATGCTTACCCTCCTGATGCCATTGCTCTCCTCCTGCTCAAGTCCAAAACAAGGCTAAACATGGGGCTGTGCATCAGTAGCAGCACCTTTCTCCTGAATCTTCTGCAGATGTTTATCACAGTGAAGCAAGATGCAAACATCAAGACCTTGGGCCATGCCCCACTCCCCACATTAACTCTGCCAAGTTTTCCCAAGATTATATACACGTGGGTTTTACCTTCCAAACAAAAAGTTTTACAAAAGATGGGAGAGAGGGGAAAGGAGTAGGACATCAACAACATGCAGCTGGTTTACTGGGCACATAATGGAGGATCCTACTTCACACTCGAAGGGCAGGTCAAACTCTTCCGAAGTCCTGGATTTCTTAAGAATACTTGAACCCGACAGCTGATGTTGCTGGCAGAGGATTCTTTAGGAACGGTTTTTAGAACCTTAACTCATGAGAAGCAGGTTAAGGAATTAATTATATGTTTATGCAACGAATAATTTCACATTCAACAGGCATGACTGCTTTTTAATGAAGTATCTAAACCTGTGGAAACTTCTCCTCCCTGTCAGTAATCCAAATGCTCCTGCCAGCTGGGCTAGGAGGTGAGCAAAGTCAGTTCCTTCTTCATTCTTGCCACTACAATCTCTCTCCACAAGACATGTGACTGCAATAACTTATATTTTCTCATTTGCAGGCAGGATGTTGTTGATAGCTGCACAGGGTAATGGCCAGAAATTTTTTAAAAAGGACTCCATCAAAGATGTCCCATGCCTCAAAGACAACATTAATGATGTTTGGACAATAGATTAAACCGGAAAATTAAATCAGAGCTCTGAACGCAAGACATATCCATTTAGAAACTCAGAATATGACTAACCACAGAGCTTTGAAGTTGTCACAGAAAAATCCTATAGATAATCAACAGTTTCCTATTACATCTGCATTCATTGTGTTGCCCAAATGTGGATGGAAACACATTTTCAGAAAAGGTCTCCTGGTGCTAAGCTTTTCAAAAGCTCCAGCTATCTTCAGTAGGAACAGATGAGATTTAAAGGTATTAAGGTCAGTGCCACACCCTGACCCCTGGCCCTCCTGAGTGTCTGCATAAAATGCAGCTTTTGGAGACATAATGGGGGATTTGTGTAGGCTTTACATTCCCAGGAGACCAGATCTCAGCTCCTTCAGAATTCATGCCTACGACAGCAAGGTGCTTGGGCTGGCTACAAAACTCCCACCAAATTGCTCAAGCAAAATTTCAGTCCCTGGCCAAGGGATTTTTCACAAAGCATGTTCTCCTCCTAGAAACGTTAATGTTGCATTTGTTTATAAAAAAAACAAACCAGGAAACAAACAAAAAAAAAGTGGACAAAATATGAATCTCACTTGAAGATGTGCAGACCTTCTCCAACCTGCTCTTCACAGCAGCATCAAATACATCTATGTCACTCTTGATAAAAATTTGTTTCTCTGATTCTTAAACTTCTCTTGTGAAGCAGACTCTATCCTCTCTTTATGCTTTACTCCATATTCTCTTGTCTTTATCATTTAGATTTCCCCTACTGTCTAACCCAAATCACCCTGTTTGAAGTTCATGATGCTATTTCTTGCCTGACCCACAAGTCATCTGCATTATTTAGCAGCATCCTTTCACCTACCGGATACTGTCCCCATCCTGCACTGGCACAGCTGATGGCTTCTGCCAGGCATAAATTTCATCAAACCACTAATCATCCTTTTCACACCATTTCCCCAGCTTGTGCAAGGTCATCTGGAAGTCTGACCCTTTCAGCCAGGCAGCTATGAGCTCTTCCCAGCTGGGGTTATCTGCAAATTGAATTGCCTTTTCCAATCATCCAAGCAATTAAGGAAAATAACACCAAACCAAAACCAGAACCTCACCAGACAGCCTTCTGCTTTATGCATAGATCATCTCCAACCAAGGTCTTCCAGCCAGCTGTTGGGGTTATATAATTCAATAATGGACTGATCCAGGCACTTTGGCTGCCTTATATTTTCTTTCTCATACAAAAGGCAAAGTGCACAACCAGACTACATTTTTGTGACACCCTTTTGACCATACCATGGCCAGAGACTGAGAGATCCACAAGTCCAACATCTGACCTGCAACTGTAGACATCTGATCCCTAACAATTTTAAGAAGTCAGACAATTCCTCATGCTCCACCCATTTGTCTGTGTTGCCCTTTCCTACTTTATTCCTGGTATTCTCTGGATATAAGAGACAAAGCCAAAAAACATGGCAGATGTTACTGCAACCACAGAAAATGACAGCAGTGGATTTGTTGAAAGAATCACCGGATGAGCCTAAAACTCCATCCCACTTCTGCTTCCTTTCCTCACAGCTCTAGTGGGTGAGAGGAAGCCCAGCCATTCCACATTTTCCCTTTATACAGAACCAGGAGCTTTCTTTTAGTGTTAAAGTTCACCCAAACCTCATTTCTCAGTCAAGTCACTTCACAATGTGAAGCAAATCTCACATTCCTTTTGATCAGTTTCATGTTAGGATTTGCCACTACCATCAATTTAAGCCACCTATCATCATAAGACCCAGGAGCTAAGAACAACTCTCTGTGAGCATCTCCTGGATGCCCTCCTGCCTGCGACCACAGCAAGTCCTCTGTGACCTTTCAGCTGTCATATTAATGGGATTAATTGTAGCTGACAGGGCAATTGGGCTGAAAATCATCCAAAACAAAACAGGAATCAGCAACTGAGACCAATCGGTTAAACCAACAGAGCAGTCGGTCAGTTGTTCACAGAGTCAATTATCCACATCCCATTGAAAGTATACTTCAAAAGGGAAGAGTCCTTTTGGAGGAGGGAGAAGGAAAGGAAACGCCACAGGGTCTATTTTTGTCTCTCTCATCTCCAAACAAGGCAGACTTTTTTTAAAAAAAAAATTATTTTATTTGTATTTTCTATGAGGATCTTTTCCTCCAGCTAATGGCTGGGTACCCAAGATCCAAACCAGATTTCTACCTTCTTGCTCATTACAAAATGCTTTCTGATTTTGCTTTCAATTAATTTATGCAGCCCCACAGCCTCTAGACCCTGCCTTTAATGATCCTGCTCTCAGCTGGCTTGCAGGAGGCTGGAGCTGAAGTGATATAAACAATCTCCCCAGTATTGTGCTAGAAGGAAAAGAATTTGGTTCCTTCTCTGCGCTGTGTCAGCCTTATGGGAAATGCACAATAAAGACTGGTAAAAATTTATTTTCATCATCAGATACTGAAGAAGAAGCAGGCAAATAATGGATTTCTCAAGTAGCTGAGCTGAAGTAAATAAACAACAGAGAAACAAATTGACTTAGAGCAACGTCTGAATTATTACTGTGATTTTTGACAAATTAAGTCCAAATGAGGTAATAGATAATAAAAACCACCTAGCAAGTTTCAGGTGGAAGAACTTCCAGGATGAGCATCTTCCATTCACAAGCATAGGGGGACCATGAAGGTGGAGGGGAGGAGGAAGGTGGCTGGGCTTCTCATGTCCCCTTGGTCACCACAGATGCCTGTGAGGGGGGTATCAGCCTTGGTCTGGTTGCCATCACCACATGCCCCCTCCAAGCATCTGGTTTCCAGGGTTGAGCTTCTGTTGCCACTCGCCTTATGGAACAGAACAAAACCAGCCAATGTGTTTTTTGGCACTCAGGACCCACCTTAGCAGAGCAGGCCTTCCATGACACCCAGAGCTGATTCAGAGCAGGGCTGGAAGAGGTTGGAGAAGGGGTGCAAGGCAAAGCGATGGTTACATGGGGTCAGGTCATTATGCAACGGCACAGAGGATGCCAGCGCTGCCAAGTCCCAGGCAACCTGGAGCTCATTACAGATTAGTCAGGTCTTGGCCAAATTCAATAAGCCTGTTCACAAGCTTAAGGTTAAGTAAACCCTGGCACTGAGGCAGGGGCTAAATAACACAAAAATGGAAAACCACCTTAAGAAACAGCTCCCAGAAGACAGTCACATATTGCACTCTGCTTGTGATTAGAGGTTTTAATTATGAAGGTGGATGCTGAAGGCTTGAAGTGGTGAGATTTTTTTATTTTTTTTTCTCTTCCTAAATAAGTAAGCCCACACGTTCCTGCCTGGAAGGTACTTGCTGAGATTTGCTCTCAGAGGCACAGCTGGAAGTATTTGTCTTGCAGCACATTTCCCAGGTCTGACCCCAGTGTTTTCAGGGCTCCGTGTGATGTAAGAGGTAGAGAGCCAAGGAGTAATTATATATCCTTGGCATAATTATCTCCTCTCTCTCTTTCCCTCTTCTTCTTCCATCTCTAAATCCTTCTGGCATAAGATCATAAACCCAATCATTACCCTTAGACAACAGTTCAAGCACATGCCAGGAGTGAGCTCCTGGTGTGGGTGCTGGAGGTACCCAAGAACACCAGCATGTAGGAAACAGGAATGGTCCTCACAGCTGCCATCCTCACCTGAACACATACCTCTGCAGTAAGATAAAGTTTCACTCCTCATCAGCCACAAGCTTGCATTTGCCTCCTCCAAACTCTTAGCTGAGGGCAAGGTACAAGCCCAGAAATTCTGAGCTGTCAGCTCCTCAGTGGGCAAGTCAAGCCCTGTTGGATGGTAACTTGCAGAAGTTGTGGTCTATTAGATGACTGTTGAGTGGCTTAAACCAAATTATTTTCTACACAGGTCAAAGTGCTCTACAGCAATGAAGGATTAAAATTTTCTCTCCAAAAGCTCCTGATTTACTAATTCAACTCCTGCCCACAGAAGAAGTTCATCCATGGAGCATCTAGTGACACCAAATTCAAAGTGTACACGTAGCCTACCATATAAGAACAGCATCTTCGCTTGCCAAAGGAAGTTTGAGTGTGCCTGGCTTTGACAAAGCAGCATCTCAGTACCAAATCACCAGCAATAACAATTTTTTCAGCATCTCAAGAGTCCACTTGCAGATACACAGGATCAGCCATCCACACAGAAACCGGATGTGCAGAGGTGGATGCAAAGCCATGAATGTCATCCAATGACTTCACCTTTGTCTTTCCCCCTCTGCTATGCAAATTCTCATATTTAACCTAAGACAACAGGCAGCACAGGATCCTCTGACACAACAGCTCTGAGGGATGCTCTCTGCCAACACAGCCATGCTCTTCACAGCTCCAAGCTTCCCCAGCAAAGGAGGCGCTCACATGTGGGTCTGGCTGACCACAGCCAGCCCAACAACACCATGCAGAGCACCCAAGGAAGGTCATTGAAATAGTGCATTTCTCTAGCAGATTGGCATCATCAAAGAGGCATGAAGAGGGCACTGGGTTCATGAGTAACACTTGAATTACCCTTCCCAACAGAATAAAAGATAAATAAAAGCAGTGCAGTTGCAAGTCCCATACCTCTGTGCACAGACTCAGCTTCCTGTGTTTGGGCTTGTTTTAACACTGACATGAACAATCACATCTCCAACACTCTTCCAAGGCTGGGCTGCTTCTGCAGATGTGCCTTTGCAACTGCCCAGCTCCACCTCCTGATGTCCTCCCAATATTTTTTTCCCCTGGCAAGTCCAACACTTCCATTGGTCCTCCCAGGCATTGCTTTGCTGCTGCCAGCCTGGCACAGGACAGGCTAAGAAAAACATGGAAAAGTTGGGAAGGAAAATAGGGAGAGGGAAGCAGTGCTGGAGGTGGAGAGAGGACAGTATGGTGGCTTTTCCAAGCCACCAGTTCTCTGCTCACCTTGCTGTGGGCTGACAGCCTTGACATGCTTGAATAGCTTTTAACCAGAACATCCCCAGTCCTCTAAGAAACAGGGGTCTGCAGTCATGAAAGCAAGAGAATTAACATAAGCTTTGCTGAACTCCTACCAGGATACAAAAGTGTTTTAACATCTTCCAGGACAACTGCTTCACCTTTGGATATACAAGTTCTGGATAGAAGACTGGAAAGAAACGGAAGGAAAACAGAAGAGTTGCACGGGAGCTGAGCCAAATGAGGATGGGATGGACTGAAGAGATTAATGCCCTGGTCTCCTTACAGCTACTGCTGCCTTCATCTATGCAGGGAACCACAAATACCAAGCCTGGGTTGCCCTCTCCTGCAGCCCCAGTGCAATGCACACCCTGCACACCCAGGCAAAGTCACTGTGGATCAGGGCACATTTCCTATGAGCCAGGGGTAAGTCTGCTCCATGCAGGACTTGAGGGCAGCAGCACAGCTCCAGTGTTGAAGATGGGACACATGCAGCCCAGCCCAAATGGAGAAGAGAAAACTCAAGACTTATGCTACCTGTCCCTGCAGATTCAGCCTCCATCATGCTTTGGGTTCATCTCAGTCCTCAGGGCCATGTCCTACCTGCCACAGCCTCAGCATTTCTGTTCTGGGAGTCTTAAGCTAGGCAGGGGAAAAAACAGAGAGGAATTTTTGTGTTGAATACATTGCAGGTCAGTGATTATGCAGTGAGGAAAATGCAGATATGATGCAATTTACACAATGGCAGGTGGCCCTGATGACAGATCAGTGCAAAAAGACTGCAGAGCATCTGCTCAAGCTGCCAGGGCACCAAGACACAGAGGATGCAGGAGCTCCCCAGCTCTACCCCACCCCCTGCCACTGCTGGCAGCCCTAAGCATAAAGTACTGTGAGGAAGACAAGGGAAGGAAGGACTAAATTCCCTTTGTAATTTCATCCCAGTTCCATAGGATCAGAGAATGGTCTGGGTTGGAAGGGACCTTGAAGACCATCTAGTTCCAAACCTCCTGCCATGGGCAGGGACACCTCCCACCAGCCAAGGCTGCTCAGATCTCCATTCAATTTAATAAATTTGCTGTCAGACAAGCAACCACAGACCCTGAGCCATGGGCAGCAGCAGTGAGAGCAGCAGCACTGCCACTGCCATCTCCCCATGGGGCAGGATGCTGCCAGCTGAAAATGAGGCACTGGGTGACATAGCCAGAATCTCCTCATGTCTCACTGGCCATGGCAAGCAGCATCCTCAAAAAAATTCAGACCAAAGCTGAGTGGCAAGAGGCAGGTTGGGAGGGGCAGGGAGAGGAGCCCAGTGCTATTTTTCCACTTGTGGTGAACAAATAAGCTCCTATTTTATCATTAGCACCAGGGAGATGGTTTCATAGATTAGGACAAACAGCACATTGACGTTTCAAATTCGTCAGAGCTGTGCACAGCAAAAAATAGATAGAAGTTTTAGTGAAAAAAAAAAAAAAAACTTGGCAAGAGAGGAGTGGGGGAAGAAGGATCAGAGCGATTTTAAAGAAAGAAGGAAAGGAGGGGTTTTTTGCCCACTTTCTCTGAACCCATAATAAGCCTGGCAAACCCAAAATGAGAGATTATGTAAAGTTGGTAATTGAGGGAGCAAAAGCCACAGTTAAAACAATTTAGAAAGGCCAAGCCCCGAGAAAGGCAACTCGGATCCCTTATCTTCTGATGGAAAAGAATGTGCTCCCTGAGATTAATGACGTGTTTACCCGAAAGGAAATCACCACCCTTCTGAAGCAGCGACTGTTTGTTCCTCCCGAGCCCCTGTTTTCTGCTCCAGATCTCCCAAACCTCCTGTTTAAATTCAACACACAATACAGCTTCCTGCCACCCTGGGTTCCGAGGGATCCCACTTAACCCTCTCCCAAAAACCCACCCTCCACCACACCTGTCCGTGCCAGCTACCACCAGCGGGGACAAAACTGGGGTATTCAGATCACTCTTTGAGCACCAGCATGGAGACAAACATCACACTGACAGCTGCTGGTAACAGTGCTGCAGGGCAGTGAATCACCCCCTGCATAAATATTTCTCATTTGAGCAGACGAATTAGTGAGTGTGCAGCCCGACAGCGCTGTGGAGGGGAAGCACTCACTTGTCTTGCTCTTCTCCAAAATCTACAGATGCAGCAGGTGACCTCTTCTCAAGCTGCTCAGCCTGGCCTGCCCCGGGATGCTCTTGGGAAGAGGTTTAACCCCAGCCAGTGCAATGGGCTGCTGTGGTATGAGAGCCACGGTGAGTGTGGGATTTGTGCACTGAAAACCCTCGAGTGGGCAAGAAAGCCTAGAGCAGAAGTGGCTGGGGGATGATCTGCTTGAGGAAACCTGCAAAAAACATCACCTGGGAACAATCAACCCTTTTCATACCTGACAAACCCAAGCATTCACATCCTCACCCTATGGTAAATGCACTCATGCTCCAAGCCTGATCTCCTGATGGAGCATTCCAGCCACAAGAGCTGTCAGCTTGTGAACATCCTCCTCACCCTAAACAGCTAAAATTAATACAACAGGCAGAATTTTAAAATAAATTAATAAATTTTTTTAAAAGGGAGCTGCTTAAAACTATCTCCAATGTTTGCTTTTAGCTAATGGAGTAAATTTCCTTTGCAGGATGCTGTCACCTCTCTCAGATCATGATGCAGCCTACGTTCCCCCTAAGCTCTCCCCAGCCACATCACATCTCCTGCAGGACTGGGCTGGGTGGAGGAAATGCTCATTTCTGCCCAGCTCCCTGTGGGCCTGCTTTATCTCCACCTCAGCTTCCCAGGAGGATGGAGAAGTGGGAAAGCACCACTGCACACAAAGCAACACACAGCTTGAAAGCAACCACACAGGCTGCTCTGCATCATGAAAGCCTAGTGCCTCAGCACTGCTTAAATAAAGGAAAATTCAGGAATATGCCCACGGAAGTAGCTAGCAGAGCTGTTTGGCACTTACTCTGCCTCTATAGGTTACTGGATTTTAATTATTTTGAGAGAAAAAGCCAAAAATGGCATCTTTACTTCAGGTGGAAAATCTGAAATTTTGGTTAGGAATAAATAACTGATTTTAACTTGGGTATTTCGACATTATAAATTCCACTTATGTTTATATTATTTAATGTTAAGCACCAGACTTGCCATAATATATAAAATCCTTCCATTGCTATTTTATTTTTTGATGTGGTATCCAGTACTTGGCTTGCTCAGTGGTATTCAGACCAGCCAGCAAAAATGGTTTTATTCATTACAAAGAGGATGAGAAGTAAAACATTCCTTGCTTCATCCTTTTTCTAGGAAACAAGTGTACATCAAGGGGATATTATTATTAATTACAGAGTGGTATTTCTTGGAAGTCATGTCCAGAGTCCCCGGCTCTGCAGAACTTTGATGAAAAAACCCAGCTTTGAGAAATCAGAATTTAGGTTGTGTCAAGGCAAAACAATTGGAGGAAAATGCAGCTGAGCAGCAGCAGTAATGACACACATCCTTCAGACTTGCTGGAGTGACCCTCTAATTCGGAACTACTCCATGTATTATTTCAGACAAAGCCCAACCCATGTGGATCAAATCCTCATCTTTCAAAAGAAAGCAGTCAACCAAAATGTAACATAATCCACTGGACCCTGCCTTGGTCTACCAAGTTTTCTGCCGTATTCATCACCAGAGCATCCAAATTCGGGATATATTATCCAGATGACAGTGGTATTTCAAGAGAAAACTATTCCTTTTGTTGATTTTTTTTTAATCTGTGTCCAAAATGGTAGTTTGGTTTTATTTTGGACAGGTTTTCATTATCCTCTGTACAACACACACAGCTAGAGCTTCAACTTTAGTTTTAGACCGCAAATCAACTTGGAAATCAGTTTTGATTTTGGAAAAGCTGAGCAAGATGTTGACACCTACCATGATATTTTTTTTCTTTTTCACTTGGAAGTATTACTTGAATTCAGTTTAAATCAGAGAATACATTTTCCCTACCAAAAATAATATTTTTCAATTAATGCATTTCCTCTTTGAGTAGAAAAGAAAACTAACAAGAACCAGCAGGCCATGATCCAGGCCAGTGAAGGTGAAACCAAGCTAAAATCTCTTACCTACAGCCAAAAAAGGCCAAAAATTGTTGACACAAGCCAGCAAAGAAGATGAGGAGCAGTAGATAAGGTCCCACATTCTATGCAAAGTTTTGTTTTTAGTCTACAGCAGGAATGCAAACTAGAAGTGAAGTGGCTTGAGAAAGAATCTTAATGTCTAGAAATTATCTTAATAAATTAAACCACTAAATAAGGAAAGCTGATTCAGGGCACAGCTGAATTGTGACTGGAATTAAGCACTGTGGGAATGAAAAAAAAGAGGAGGTAAAATATCTTCATCATTTGAAAACAATTATAAAGTGGCGCCAAAAAAAAAAAAATCAATGCACTTTGATAAAACTGTCCCATTTAAACACAGCAATGGGGAGAAATGGAGAGAGTAGGGGATGATCTATATCCTCCTCAAGCCAGTCAGCTTTATTAGGTCTCTAGCATTAAACAGGTTGCTGCTGAACAGAGTCTACACAGGAGGTTTTATGGGGGAAATCTCACACAGAGGCAACATATAACAAGAGACAAAGCCAGCCCTGGTATTTCAGGATTTATCTACAAGCTCTAGGAAGGCAAGCTTAGCACTGTCTCACAGGGAAACAGCTAAGAAATTGAAGATTAAATCAACCATGTACAAAATCTCCTGTGTAAATCAGGAGCAGCATTACCTATTAAGCAAGTTTAAACCTATAACAACCTCAGCAAACCCTTTCCTTATGCAGGGATGGGCCTGGGCCAGCCAGGCCCTGGCAGCACCACGCAGTGCCATGTTTTAGGGTGTCAAGAGGAGGACCCTCATCCTCCTCAGCAGGATATATTATCCATAGGATGGAGCAGAGGGCAGCTGAGTCCCCTGCCTCACAGGGCAGCTTGGATGGCACAGCTTGAAGAAGAGAAGCAGAGCACAGGAGATCTTCCAAGCAAGATGGTTTCATGTGAAAGGAAGGACACCAGCTATTCCCTAAATCCTCTGGATACCTGAAGCAGTGGGTTTTGACTGCAGGAATCCAGGGTTAGCCTGAGGCAGCTGTGACTAGAGCAGAGACTCCAAGGATGCAGTGGAGGATCCAGCACTGGAAATTTGTTAGCAGGTAGGTGCACTGGGCATTCCCAGGATAGCCTGGAATGTGGAGGAGGACAGGGACCCACAAATCCTTCCCCCTCCTCCTGACCCACCTCCTGGGACATGCTTCAGGGTGGTGGGCTCAGAAATCCCATCTGATCTTGGTAGAGCAGGGGCACAAGGATGCCAGCCTGGCCCTTGGTGAGCAGCAGCCATACCAATACCCTGAGCATCTGCTGGCAGGTGAAGCTGCTGCTCCTCAACCAAGTCCTACTGACAGGTGTCCTCCAGCAAGGAGACACTCTGAAAACCTACCTACAAACAGGTCACTGGAGTGGAACCATGCATCAAAGTTATATCTTAAAACCAATGGGTTTTTGGTTGTTTTTTTTTTTTGAAAAAAAACCAAACCAAACCAAAAAAACCCCAAACAATTTAAATAAACTGCTTTAAATACCTACTTCAGAGAGTCTGGACAGAGCAGTGTAGCTTTCCTCTCACTATCTAAATAAGGCCCCTAACAATGTTATCACTTTTCAAAACACATCTGTCCCACAGCTCCTAGCCCAGACAATTGGCAGGTAACCAGTTAATAAATGTCTTCGCCAGACTGTTGAATAGGCTGGCCCTGGCTCAAGAGTGATGTCAGGGCCATTCAATGCACTATAATTGGAAAAACCTGGAGAAAGCAATCCTGTGTTTTTTAATAAATAAAGAGCACATTAACAGCCTCCTGCTTTAATTCACCACAGTGTCTACCTGGTTCAGTAGCAAAGTGGGATTTTTTTTTCCTGCTGCTGCTCACTCGGTGATTTCTACTTGGAATTTGATGCCAGTTTCCAGATGTGTCTCAGGCCAGGAAGTCAGCAATCAGCCTGGATAAAACCTATGGGATTAGCTCCAGATCATCTTCTGACACATACATCCTTCCTGCACCCTCTCTTATGAAATTGGGGCACACCCCTCATGCCCCAGAATAAAATAAAACCACCCAGAGCCCAGCAACCTCCCCTGACTAGAATGCTTTTATCACTTTCATATTAAATATGTGGGAATGTATTTAATTAATTCAATCCATCAAAGGCCCTGAGGCACCATTTGAGGGATCTTTACAACAGCAGAGTGTTTATATACATAAATCACTTTAACAATTGCAGGTTCTCTGTCTGCTGGAGCATCCCCAGGCAAAGCTCATCCCCCATAGCTCCTCACCAGTGGTACCCAGGGGAGAGCATCAGCAGAGCACCTGAGGGGGATGAATCCTGTACAGGGCTCACCCTCAGAGGAAAAACTGAGGATGATAAATGAGGTTTCGGGGCTCTTTGTGAGCAACTTGGAGAAGCTAAAAACCAAGCGGGTGACATGAAGGATGTGGTTTGCGAGGAAAACAATCCCAAGCAGAAGCACCCTGACAGCAATGTGCCTTTCAAGCCTTCCTGCATCCCTAAGAAATGAACTCTCTGGTTTTCCAGCCAGGAGGAGAGGGTCTCAGCCCCACAAAGCCCATCACTGCAGCCACATGGCACCGCCAGCTGCACAGCACGGGGAGAGGGCCCAGCCCAAGGAGACCCAATTACTGAATTCCCAACAAAAAAATAATTTATTTATTTCCCCCTCCAGGCCTTTGAGAGGCTGTTGTCAGACCCCTTTGGCTGGTGTTGCAATTCCTTTCATCTCCCCAACAAAGCACAACCAAATTAACACCAGCACCCCCCCCCCCAGCACCCCCACCAACCCGCTCAGCTTTAACAGGGCACCTGAGAGCTGCTGCCAAAACAGGAAAGCAGGCGCCTGATTGAAAAGGGAGTTTTTGGGAGTCACCCTACACAAAAATTAGCAGAGATATGCTGGGAAAATAAAAGAGTGGGCATTAACAGCAGGCTTATCTTCTTTTTTCCGTGACTCTAACACCCGGGACACGAGGAGGCCAAAAAGTTTCACATACCGTTCTGAGGGGCTGGTCATGGAGAGGAGCATCACATTTACAGCTCCCCCCAAAATAGCTCAGGCTAATTTTGAGGTATGGTCCCCCAGAATTACCATGCAAACGCATATGAGCTGGGGAAACCCTACAGTGCTGCCATGGAATTGTGTAGCAGGCGCTAGGTCTTAGTCCTGGGCTAAGAAGTTGAGCACAGCCTGATTTCAGCTTCCCTGTGTTAGGGCTAGTAAGGAGTAAATTGTGCCTCAGAGAGAAAACACCCATCATTTTCTGTCCTGAGGAAGGAGCACAGGGATCTGGGGTCTGGGGGTGGGATTGATTTTTAGTGTGAGTGGCCAGAGGCAGCTTGGCAGGGTGAGTTTGCAGACAGCACAGGGAGCCCTTCTCCTCACTACCCATCCCTGGCCAAGGTCCCAGCCTAGGACAGTGAGCAGTCCCTGGGGAAAGAGCAAACTGGAGCCAAGGGGAAGATTTAGGATTAACTCCAAAAAAATAAAAAACCAAACCAAACCACAAAAAAACAACCAGTCCCACCCCACCCTATGGGAAGAAGTAAAAGCCCTAAGGGTCAGGCAGAGGGACAGGCAGCCTGGCAGGGAGCAATCAGCTCCTCCAGCCACAGCTCTGGGTTTCAGCTCTGGGAGCAGGAGCACACCATGGAAATAGAGAGAAAGAAACAAAAAAACCAAAACGAAACAAAAAACAAAACAAAAAAAAACCAACCAACCAAACAAAAACAAACCAAAAAACCCAAAAACAAACAAGCAAAAAAAAAAAAGAAAAACAAAACACACACACACACACACAAAAAAAAAAAAAAAAAAAAAAAAGAGAGAGAGAGAAAGAGAGGAGAGAAAGCAGCGGGAAGTCCTGCTGAGAAGCCCCCTTTTGTGTAAACACACTCCATCCTCAGGCTAAAAATAAAGGCAAACCACAGGAAGGGAGTGAGTGCTTGGACAATATCCGATTTGGTGTGTGCCTGGGTGTGAGCTGAGGGAATGGGGAGAAGAGAGGGGACTCCACCCAGAGCAACCACACAAAGGCAGCCGTTTAAGACCTTCAAGATGGACAGGCATTCCTGGAGATTATTTAAACCCAAATAACTGCTGCTTGGCAGATGCACAGTCCTGTGGTATGTGCGCAGCACTTGGGAATGTTCAGGGAGGGAGAAGCTGCCATGGCAGGAGCAGGGGAGGCAGGATGACTGCATGAGGCCCGTTTTACAGGTTCAGAGACCAAGACCCGAGGCTGTGAGCTGAAACCCCATAAACCTGTCATAAAACAAGGCAGCAGGCCAGACAAGATGTCAAGCTGAAATCTTTCCAGCTCACAGGTCCTTCCTCAAAAATTACCTCTCCCGGCACGCTGCCCTTTGCATCTCAGCCACTGCTGCAGAACCAGAACCCAAACCAACTGCACACACGTGGAGGCTGCAGAGAGTGATCAATCGACTGCCCACCTCAAAGGGTCTCAAGTGGGTCCCCTGGGTGCTAGCTTCAGCTCCACCCCACTACACTATTGCCATCAGCTGACTCCCAAGGATGGAGCTTCATGCAGAAAGGATGCTTTTGCTGGTGGGTGCAGTCTCACCCAAGAGACAAGCATCCATCCAAGAGTTGCAGAAAGCGTGCAAGACAAGTGAGGAGGCTTCCTGGAGCCCAGCACTCACCGTTGGTGCTGACACACCACTCAGAGGCCTTCTGGGGAAATGCAGGATGGGGAGGAACCAACTGTTCAGCCTGGATGGAAAGAGTTTTCTCACTCGGAAGCGGTCTTTAAAAGTAGAAAAGCCCACAGCTCCACCAAAATCAGCCTTCAGGACCCACTGGAAGGCCATCACTGCTCTGGGGTACTGGTGTTTGGGGCTGGAATCTGGCCACCATCAGCCTGATGTTCTGCCACACACTGGAAATCCTCCTCTCTTAGCCAGCTGTGGCTAAACGGCAGCATCTGCAACACTCAGCTGCCTCATTTCCCTTCCTTGCTCTATTTTCTGTCAGAAGAAAATGACATAGTGCCCAGCAGTGGAGGAAATCAAAGACAACTATGTTGACCTCAGCTCAGGCGTGTTTTTTGCTGACGTTTTTATTCCTCTAATTCTCTCCTCCTGGTCCCATGGTTCACTTTCCTACCATCAGGTCTCACCCTGAGTATTTGTTTTCACTCTACTGTTAGATGGGTCTCTAGGTTCACATTAAAGGTGCCCTCCAAGCACAACTGAAATGCAACACACACACACCCTCCACACCATTTCCTTTCAAAATCAACTTCCTATGAGAGGCAGCTGTTTGGAGCAGGTCAGTTGCTCTCTGCAGAACACACCAAGCACAACTGTCCTCCCTTTGTTCTTGTTTGTGAGTGTCTGCTGAGATTTTTACCAGCTTTCATTTGGGGCATTTCATACATGCTAAACAGAACCTGCAAACACGAGGCTCTCGCCCAGAGAGGGGCAGATGCTGGTGCAGCAGCTCCATGTGTCCTCACACACCGTCCTCTCAGTACAAAATAGCACAGTGGTGGGAAGGGACAGCCACAGCATCACACCACCAACACCCATGGCACTCACCTCTCCCCTCCCTGTAAAGCAAAACTGAGGATCTTTCCTTTAAACCAACTTTAGCAGGTCCTTTGCAACCCACTAAGATGCTTCGGGACACAGGGGAAGCCAAGAAGAAGGTGACACCTTCTGTTTACACAGCTAATTACACTTCATTATTGCTGATGCTTCTGCTGGGGCATACATGGACCCCTGCCACCCCAGCTCCTGTATCTGGGGATGAGTTTCCCTGCAGACACCTCCTGGTGTGGAGCCAGGGGAAGGGGGCTCAGGGTGCAAGCAGGGTGGCAGGGGAAGTCCCAGACCTCCACCTTGTCCAAGCTGAAGCCACCATTGTGTAGTCTGAAGTCAGGTTGGGGAAGGTTAACGGAGGAGATTGGAACTCAGGGCTCTTTGCAAGCCCAGCAGCCACCTGCCCCAGCCCACCCAGCACCCTCCTCAGCTTCCCCAGCACCAACCTGGGCAGCAAATCCAGCAGTGTGCAGCCCAAGGGCAGCACTTGTAGCCCAGCTGCGGGGTCTAAGTGATTTCAGGAGCCTCTGGGGAGAAGACCTCCTCAAATCAAAGTCGCAATCCTCCATTTTCATGGGTTCAGTGGTTAATGTGGAGTTAGACAGGAGAAGGCTACAAACAGCAACTGCAAATGCAACCATGCTGGAAAACTGAGTGCAATACAAGTGTAAGTGCTGAGAGCTTCACTCCTGAGCCTGAACACCCCAATTACTGAGGCATCTTCAGTCATGCTCTGGAAATACTTGCTTCTTGTAAAATTACAGGTCATCTCCAAAAAAAAAAAAGAAAAAAAAAAAAGAAAGAAAAAAAGGGTACCGAAGGACAGGAGACACATGTGGAAGCAGTGAAGTGCACAAAAACACCTGACAAAACCACAGGGGATGGACACCTCTTGACCCCAGTGCGCAAAGCCCCCAGTTTTACCTGGATCAAGATGTGTAAAGGACCCAATGACAAAGTCCAGCGTCGAGATGGCCAGCAGGAAGAGCAGCAGCAGCTGGAGCCTGATGATCCACTTCACCCCAGCCAGGTTGATCCCCAGCAGGCCCAGCAGGACAGCCAGGGAGATCCCACGCACTGCCCAGATGTTGCTGAGGCTCAGCACATCTGCAATGGACTCTGCAAAGCCAGTGATGTACATGGCACCTGCAACACACTGGAGGACAGAGCTCTGTGAGTGCCCTGCAGGAGAACAGCCAGTCAGCCACAGCCCCCATGCCAGGCTGAGAGGTCTCTGCTCAGACAGACATTTGCTGTCACAATACAATCTTTAATGTTACTCTGGCCCACAGAGACTGGGCCTTATTGCTGTGAGACAGCACACTGCCAGGGCAGCATGCATACAGAGAAGTTTGGGTGCTAGGGCCAGCACCCCAGTAACTTTCCACTGCTTTAAAATTTACCCTCTAGGAGAAATCATGCTGGGTTCTCTGAGGAAGAAAAGGATGAATCAACCTCTAAGCTTCCTTTATTCTGTTTCTCAAGGTTCCAGTTCACCACCTGCCTGTCGAATGGCAGCTTGCTTCCCCCTTCATTGCCTCCCAGGGATTATTTTTAACTCAGTGTTTAGTTTGGATGTAAAGTCTGATGTTTCACCGGCTCCCCATCTCGTTGCTGGAATGGAGCCTGCAATTTTAAGGAGAGCCCATCATGCAAGCCATGCCCCTTTATTTGTCTTGCTGAGAGGCAGGATACACACTGTCCTGGGGGGCTGAGAGTCTACAGGACAGGACATCTGCAGCACAAGTTCAGGCCTCCAACCCCACTGTGGGGCTGAGCAGTCCTAAATACCAGGACATTTCCTTCCAGAGATTCCCACTAGCTGACATTTCAGCAACAACCTTTTCCAATGCACAGCATCTCCGCAAACCAGGTTGTGGCACACAGCTGCCCACGAGCATGGGTGGTGTGGCCTTGTCCATGGAAAAGGCATGTGGAGCACAGCTCCTACACAACAGGAAGGGAGAAAACTCCCACCCAAACCAGCAAGAGTCAGAGCAGACCCCATTGGACTGACCCAGCATCACTCCACCACGGGTGTTCAGGGAGACCTGACCCATGCCAGGAGCTGTAAGTTCAGAGTTTTTGACAAGCAAAGTGTGTGGGATTCACCTGGTCAGACTCTGACACCTATAATTTGGAGGTCCTGAAGGATTCATTTTCCCCATAGGGAGACGCCTAGCACAGATCAGGTGAACTACACCCTGAAGGTCTCTCCTTTTTGCTGGCAGCCACACCATGAATGCCATCAGTCAGAGGAGTCTCAGAATCTGCAAAATAGTCCCCATATGAGTGGATATATTCTTGTTTACTTGTGTTTAGCATGGCCTACCCCACCACTAAGCAGACCTTGCACATCCTATATCGTTGTCTTCTCTGAAAAACAGCTCCCACAAAATAATGCATTTGAGACCTGGAATCAAAAACCCCAAAGAGAACCTAACTCCAACAAACAGATTAATACCAGGTGCAGCTCTTGCCTCTCACATGAAGAAAAGCCCCAGAGACAGAAAGCACTATTGCCTACTCTCACCTCCCCAATATCAATGAAGGAGTAAAGGTTTTTTGACTAAGTTTTCTTTCATGCTAAGGATGACAAGATGCAAGAAAGACACTGAAGGGAGCAGAGCAGAGAGAGCTTCCAACAGTCTCAGCACCTCAAGCCTCCTTGAAGCCTTTCTTCTGATGAACCATGAGTATCAGCATCAGAAGAGAAGGGCCAGGTGCCCACAGACACCCCACTGCCCCACACACAGCAATGGCCAGGGCCCCACAGCACTGTCTTGAAATCAGAGCTGAGTTCCAGGCTGAAATTTGCAGAAATCAGTCCTTCATCATTCCTGCACACTGTGCTGGGTGAGGAACATAATTGCTTTTCAACACCCAGACAAGCACTGCCCTTTTTTTTGGGATTTTAGGGCTGGACCCTGAGAAACCTCTTGCCTGTGCAGACAGGTTTTACTGTGAGCAATGCCAGGAAAGGAGACTGCAGAGGAGAGCACCAAACCCTGGCCTCAGGGTTAGAGCTGTGGTGACCAAACACGTGGCTAGTTCCACAGGATCTAGTAAATGTTTGCTGGATCATTCAGGGCAACCTGATTAAGCCTCTCCTCTGGAGCTCAGGAGGACAGCAGAGCCCTCCCAGGTCCCAGCCCACCTTGGCTGGTACAACATGACCAATCTTTGCAGCAGCCCCAGGGCCCTGAGCAATCTCTCATCTCCCTCTCA
Source organism: Phaethornis superciliosus (assembly GCA_023637945.1). NCBI lineage: Eukaryota > Metazoa > Chordata > Aves > Apodiformes > Trochilidae > Phaethornis > Phaethornis superciliosus. The sequence continues at coordinate 29,182,913 of JAJQWJ010000007.1, forward strand.
TCAGCAGCATGGAGCTACTCTGTCCCCACTTGCCCACCAGACCAAGGAATGAGGAACAACCCCACTTCTGTCTGTGATCATCTCATGATGGAGGGGACAGTGCCCAGAGTGCTCCTTCTAGAGGGGAAGAAGCCTGCAGCTGGTGCCGAGCATTTGGGGCAGAAAAAGCACAACCAAAGAGAAGGGAAAGGCATCAGCTTTTGGCAGCAGGCAGCACGTTCCTAAGGCAGCTGCCAGCTCCCACCCCACAGCCCCCGTGCACCCAGGGTGCCTGGGCAGGGGCTGGGGCTGCCAAGCCCGGATTTTACGACCCTCAGGACAGGCTGCAACTTGATTGCTTTCCCAGACAGAGCCTGCTCGGAGAGCAGGAGTGGAAAATATGACAGGAAGGATTCTCATGTGTGGCCCATTTCCATATCTTGGCTTGTAACTGTGTTCAGTTTGTATTTTATGGACGCTTGTTTTAATCTGGAGTGAAAGGAGAAGGAGGGGATTATTTTCGGTTTGGGGGTTTTTAAGGGTTTTCGGAGATTGCTGCAAAGCCAGTCAGTTAAAAACAAACCTCCATAAAAATGCTTCTCTGCTCACCACATTTTAAACTATTCATAACAACTTTATGGGGGGAGAGGGCTGTGTTACTGCAGGTTTAAGAGATTACTCTCCATTCTTTATGTTTAATACTTGTATATTTCAGTGTGTCACCACCATGACGGCTCCTTGAGTTCTTTCAGAAAACCCAGAACTGTGACTTTTGGATCTCAAGACGTCAATTATCTGCAGTCCCCACCACTGCCCAGTTCTGCTTCTGTACCAGCTCAACTTCTGCTGGAAAAGAAGCAGAAGCAACCAAGGTTTGCCCAGCCCCTAGGGGCACCGGGAGCACCCCAAGGGCACCCCAAGGGCCTGTCCATAGCCCTCACTGTGCTCTGGGTGGCCACCCTGGCCTCTCTCACTTTGGTTTAACTCAAGTTGCTCACCAGCAAGGGCATGTCCTGGCCATGGGGATAATTTAGGACGGGAGGGCATGGCCTGCACAGTTGGCTTGTTCAGACAGCCCATTCCTTCACCATTATGGTTCACACCAGGCCATTCACAGGCTCACTCTCAGGGAGCAGAGTGGGCTGAAAGCTCCCTGCGATGCTCTCCCAAGCAGTCCTGCATACTGAAGCATTACTTGGATTTTACTTCCCGTGGCAGCAAAGCACAAGATTAACATCTGCATTAAAAAGTTTCTAAATTTTCTTTAAGCAACTTTTTTTTTTTTTTTTTTAATTACCTGGCCAAAAATATAAAGGAGGCCAATTGTCCCCCCTACTTGACCTCCAAGGACAGTAGAAATCATGGAGTAGACTCCTCCACTTCCGATGCTGCACTTCTCACACACCCCAATTCCAGACAAGATGGTCACCAGGGCAACCAGGATGACAAAAGACACCAGAAACATTCCCATTATAATGCCAGTGTTTCCCTAGAATGAAAAAAAAAACAAAAACAAGAACAAAAAACACACCTAAATAAAGCTCAACTCACACTGTGAAGATTAATCCAGAGAGAAAAAAAGGACCTATCTGCTCCTTGTCACCAGTGATCAATGAATCTGGAGTCATCACAGATTAAAAGAAAAAACATGCACCTCCTACTGATCTAATTAATGTAATTGCCAAATTTACAAATCCTGTTAACACTTCGCTGAAGAAGACCTGCCTCATCCTGGGGCTGGATTGATCAGGTTCTGCTTCATCACCAGGTTCCAGCATGGATCACTGATTTTGTCCTCTGATTTAAAAAGAACAAGGTCAAACCATGATTCAGCCACCATGGGCCAGTGATCACCACCTATTTGCATGTTTTGGAATTACATGCTTAAAAAAAAAAACAACAGCACTTCTGTAACAAAAAAACCAAAAACCCAAACAAACAAACAAAAAAAAGTAGTTTCAAAATTGAACCTCTGGGGTTTGCAACAACTGATTTATTACCAGCATCAAGCTCACACATTAATTTCTCAGAACATTTATCTTTAAAACCTCTAATCCTCCCAAACAACAAGCAAAGAACAAACCCCCAGAGGCACCACAGCATGGAAGATAAATCACACCCTCATAAAGCAGCACCCACTGCCCTTATTTGCCTGCCGGGTGCCAGTGGCAGGTGGCTCTCACTCTCCCTGCACTCAGGGAAGTTTTCTGCACAGGATTCAGCCCCACTGAAAAGGAAAACAACCCAAACCCATCCTGCTTAGGGCAGAGGGAGGGCCCAAGCCTCTGAACAAACCCTGCTGCAGGTCCCCATTGGTGGCTTTACAGCCAGCATCACCCTTACCTTTTAGGCTTGTCACTTAGATCAGATTTTCAGAAAGAGAGAGAACTCAGTACCTTTAAAAGCATTCAGGCACCTCTTCTGAGCTCAGGACCTTCCAACTCTCTCATACATGGCTGTAATTTATTTTCCAGGGTCAAAAGTTTTCCCTGGTGTTCCAGCCCACCTTCCTTGGCTGACAAATCACTCAGCCTGGTGCACAGCGACTCCATCTCTGCCATCAGAAATCTCCAGTGCCCAGCACTTCCTTAACATCTGGCTTCCCTTCCCCTGCTTTTACTCATGTTACAGGCCGTGTCCACATCCCTTCTCTCCAACCTTGCTCCAGCTATACTCATTTCTGAGGTCATGCTAGCCTTGATGGAGCTTGTATATCACCAGAGCTAAAGGGCTGCTGCTCCACTTTTCCAGATATATTCTTTTTCTTTTTTTTTTTTTTGAAGTAACAGAAACATATTCAGGACATTGTTATCACCATAAAATCCTATTTTTGGTTCAGCATCCCACTGCCTTTGACAGGGGCTTTATCTGGTCAGTCAGGGATGGAGCCAAAGTTCATTATAAGCCCAGCTGCTGGCTGGGTCAGCACCACAGCCCACTACAACTCAATACTCACTTTTTAAAAGAACAGTTGTTCTCTTTCTTCAACAGCTTACCCTCAGAGTAAAATAGTTAATAAATGCAACATGCTTCTTAAGTTAAAAAAAAACAAAAAACAAAAAACAAAAAAAAAACCCCACATAGGCAAACATACACACTGGGCTTTTCCAGGATCTGCTGGTGGCACCCGGCTAAGGCAGCAGCTAATTTAATTAACAGTCAGTCCAACGGGTCCCATGGAGGAAAGGGTTAACACAAAGACCAGGAAGAAAGGCTGGACTCACTGCAACAATAGCAAGCAGAGAAAGTGGAAAGGAAAAGCCCCCATTAAAGCCTGATGCCTGTTTATGCATGAGTGCTGGAAGGGGTTAGTGCAGCCTTGCAATACCTGCTGGGAGTCCCTTGGAACTGCAAAGCTTTACCAGCCCCTGGCTCTGGAAATGTATAGCAAAAGCCTGACTCTGCAAACAGCTCGACATATGACTGTCTGCTGCCCAGGGAGCTCTCTGATGACACCAACTTCTCCTCCCTTCCCTTTTATGCTAGCTTCCAGCTGTTTCAGTTTTTCTTTTATTTAGTGGCTTTATTTCTATTTGTGTTTGCTCCAGCAGCATCTTGCTTTCAAAGGAGATGGGAAGGCATTAAGATGGGGAGGAAAAGGGAGCTAGGAAAATCATCCTGACCTCTCCACCACCACCACTGCAGCTCCCCTCAAAGCCTCCAGCAAAGCCATTTTCAACACAGAGTCCAAGTAGCTTCCTGCTCCTTTTGGAAGATGTCCACAGTGCCTGTGACATGAATTCTGTCCAGAGATCAAATTCCACACAGCCCTGCAGGAGCTTTCCTTCTTCTAAGGGGAAATTTTAAGGGATAATACAACATTTTGCATGAGGTGGGGAGCAAACACTCTTTAAGGCTCTGACCCTAAGACCCTTTGATAACCATGACAGGTTTACCTGACCAAGGCTCAGCATTCAAGGAATCAAGGACACCAATACTGGCATGTTTGGAAGAGACCTGTGCCAGTGGAGCTGGGAAGATGGCCAAGTAGCTGTAACTGTGGCAATATGCTTTACCTGAAAGCAGTTATTTCATCTCAACACTACAGCTCAGGGTGTCCCTGTTCATAGCCAGGGCTGGTTCCTGTGTTTTCCCTTGTCTTTCCTAAAGTTAAAATAGGAAATTGCTCAGAAAAAAACAGTTTTCCGTTTTGGTGGAGCTTTTTGAAATGCTACAAAATACCAGAGAATGTAACCAGTTCATTGCTTACCACGAACAGCATGGAACCTAAACCACAAAAATGCTTGTTCACACCTTCAACCAAGTCAGCACCCACTCACCACAAGCCATCCCGTTCTCAGGAAAAGGACCACTCCAAAAATGTTGATCATGCAAGAGGTGAAGACACCATCCCATGTTCCAAAAAGCACTGGCTCCCACACAAACAGCTGGATCTTCCACCAAGGCTTGGTCTGTGTTTGAGATACCTAGGAGAAAACAAAACCTTTGGGTTTTCCTCTTGTGCTTTACAGGCAGGCAGTGGAAGTGGTGCAACAGCCAGCTACCAACAGTGGGATGGCCACCAACAGCTAAGACACCATTTTGCTGCAAGTTGTCTCTAAAATGAAAGGAAAGCAGAGCTGTTGGGATTCCTGGGCCCTGGAAGAGATCCTTCCCTGCAATACCTTGTTTATATTCTTGTAGAATAAGCAGCAACAGAATCCTACTCAGCCTCAGTTAACTCAGTTAACCCCATGAGCCAAAAACACCATTCAAGGGGTTCTTTACACAGCCTGCTATACATTGTCTTTCTTCTTCTGTCCCTGTCAAGCATCCCATCAAGACATGCAGGGTTCTCAGTGGACTGGAGAAGTCTCCTAGATGAGATGACAAACCAGGCTGGATAGATTGGGACAGACAGAGTAGCTTAAGATGACCAACCCAACACACAGAGCCATCTCCAACAGAGCTGGGGATCAGGACACTACATTTCTAGCAGGCAGAGGCACCAGTGCATTTCAGAGGTGCTGGAACTGAGAGCAGAAACCCCAGGAAAGCTGCAGCTTTCCCACTGCAATTCTGGAAACAAAGTCCCACTTTCCCTTTCTGATTTAAGCCCCTCAGGTTTTTGCATAGCAGAAAGTAGTGAGTTTTTACTATTTCAGACCTGTTTATAGGCCACGGAGGAAACCAGGAGGAGGTGCAGAGCACACCAGAGATGGTCTGTGAAGTGAAACAGCTCTCCAGCATACCTGCTGTGCTTCCTCATGGAACAGCTCTTGGACACATCCCTCATTTCTGGCAACGTTCAGGCTGAACATCATGTCCTGTGCCTCCACCTACCCGATGCTCAGCTGTAACCCTACAGCAGGTGAGGCCAATCCAAGCAGGTCAACTATTCTCCTCAGCCAGGTTCCTGCAGTGCTGGACTCTCAGTTGTAGAAGGTTCATGATTTTATTGCACTCACTGTCAAAACAGGAAAGACAGAAGACACTGCTGTTGCTTTCTTAGCCTGAAGAAGCAAAAGGTTATTACCTGGATGGAGTTGAGAGCAGCACATAGCAGATGCTGAACCACAGAGTGACACCAGAGCAAGCAGAGAGCAGTTCCCTCAACCCCACCTACAACACAGGCTCCATCATCAGCCCTACATTTAACAGTCCTTGGTGGCCTTTTCCAAATCTATCCACACCCCTGGCATCCCCAGCATCCTGCAGCACTAATTCCACAGCTTCAGTGGGGGCTGTGTAGGAAAAATATTCCCTTTTCACTGTTTTTAAAATCTGGTGCTTGGTAATTTCATTCCATGCCCCCTTCCTCTGATGCCATGGGACCATAAGGACCATTCACTTCCTAGCACCACTCATTATTTCTCAGCCTTGACCATAGCCCCTCCAGCTGTACCTTCTGCAGATGTGAGTCCTGCTGATTTGACCTCTCTCCTAACAAGTGACCTCATTACCCAGCTCTGTCCTTTTTCCAGTACTATGCAGCCATGGAACTGGAACAACTGAAGGTGTCCACAGACTCAAACTCTACATTTCTGCTGCTCTCAGCCACACCTCCTGCACCAATGTACATGACCCTTTCTTCATGGTCATACTCACCCTTGGGGGTACAGTCTTGTCTGCAGTGGCTCAGCTTCAGATTTGGACCTGCCACAGGGTCAAGCTGTGAACTAAGAAAGGTATGAACTAAGAAAGCAGCATGAGGATTTATTTCAAGGGTAACTTAATCCATCTTCACAGAAAGGGAAAGCTAGCACAAGCATTTCTCTTCATCAAAATTGCTGGTTCCTCTGCAATGAGGAGAGGAACTATTTTATATTAAATACTCCCTCTAATTGTGGAGGCTTTCTTCTAAACACCTCCCCTCATCTGGCTACAAGTCTTGTCTTCCCCCAGATGGTTCTCTCATGGCCTTACACCAGTTTCCCAGGTCCCACATTGCCAACAGAGCCTTTCTGGCTATTCCTGAGCACAGCTACACCATGCCTGGGTGAGACAACAAGGAGGGAAGCAGCAGAGGGGACCATGATGTCCTTCACAGCTGTGGAGAGGGCACTTGGTCTGGATTGCTGGCTTTTCTGGGGTCAATAGATCCCTGGCCAGTTCAGCTCATATGCTTACAAGAACCAACCATGGTCCCACATGGTTTATACTACTAGCTGGATAACTTTCTTGAGATCAGAGAGCAAATTTAGCATGGGCACAGTGTAGGACTTTCTGACTTCTCAGGCTTGCAAGTTAGAGAGACAAGACAACGAAGAGAAGTGTGCCTTTCCTCATTCACAGGGACAGAGACATACAGAAACTACTTTGGGTTACTCAGAATTTCTCCAGCAAGGCCAGAACCCCAGCTGATCAGCACTTTCAGCATCCTACCTTTGTTATTTTACTTTTAAATAGACAGTTATAAATAACCTATGCTGCCTCTGTTCCACCATGGTGTTTCAGCTTCTGAAAGTCTCCTGCAGCTGGGGTACAATGACAGGCACAGGAGGTTTTTCTTTGCCCTGTCCATGTGGCCAGCTAAGCAGTACCAAAGCCATAAGAGTTCACTGATTCCCTGCTGCTCCCCCCCTGTTTTTTGAAGGAAATAACCCTTCCCAATATCACAAATGTCTGCTGTTATGGGGAGATTGGGGCTTCAAGCAGGGCAAAAACAGCAGGAGCAGGACAAGCTCTAAAGAAACAAAGCTTGTGATTTTATGCAAATAGCTATGGTAATTGAAAAAAAAAAAAAATAATAAAAAATAAAAAGGAAGAAAATATGACATGAAACAAGATTACAATTGAACAGCTATATTCTCCTCCTAAGGTTCCCCAGCAAGCCCTTCCTCACCCGAGATTTCACCCAGTCCAGGATTCACTGTGCCCATCCAAACTCCTCTCTTACAGCAGTTCCAGCTGGATGTAGGAAGAAGCTGCAGCCCAGGCTCTTCCAAACACCCACCCAGGAACCCAGAAGGAGGTGGCCCTGCGCCCTTGCAGCAGCTCAGGGTGGCTGAAGCCACTTGAGCAGAGAACCTGGTGTGCAACAGCACGTGGAGGTTTGACACACTCATATCATCAGCCTGCAGCTTGCAAAATACAGACTCTTGGATTTCACACTTGGAGCTCACTTTGCAGGAGATATTACCCTCTTCAATAGTCACCCCCCTTTATCTCACAATTTCCTCCCATTTTCTCAGCCTCAAAGCTCTGTGCTCCCCTGCACTTTCTACCCAGCTCCTCTCCTGCTCACATGGCTGCAAGAGCTTTCTCCTCTGCAGGCCCAGAATATTGCCTCTCCACTACTGCTCCCAGAGACCCAATGCCTTATGACTCAATTCTGTGATTGCTGACATCCCTCCTCCTTCTATGGATCCACTCAGCACCAAAGCAAACACAGGAGAGGGGGTGGGAGCTGAACAGACACACCAGGATGGGGGCTGCATACACCAGGTGTGATTATTTTTGCAATGCAAAAGTTGAAAGTCCTTGGGGCAGGAGGCTTCCTCCCATCCCATGCAGCACACTATCAGTGTGCTTCCCAAGCTGCTGCCCAGCACAGAGATGTTTTTGGGTGGTATTATCTATCTAGGTCAGAAGCTTTTTCGGTGATACACACCAGTCTGCCAAAAAAATCCAAAGAGGAACAATTTTCCTCTAACATAACCGAGCCTCTAACTTGAAAGTTAATTGAGGTTACTTTTCCTAAAACCTCTGCCAAAGACACTAACCAGTCTATAAATTAAAGAACAGTTGTTTTAATCTTTCCATACCATTTAGCACTCGAGAGAGCAGCAGAGCATTAGCAAACCCCACTGCAGAGATACCACAGTCTCATCTCCTTTTCCTGTGATACTTCCAGATTTAATTTCAAAACCAGGTTCCTACAGATGAAATTCCCGTGCCCTCCGCATCCTTCCAAAGCAGTGTCCTGTAAGTCACCACATTAAAGCCATTTCTGAGCTAAGCGTGGCTGCTGTGAGCTGCTCCACAGCCGAAGGAAGGTTAATGCCTTCCCCACCGCCACTGCCTGTGGTCCCACCACCTCCAAAACCTCCTCCCTCCCTCCCTCCCAGTTCCAAACCTCCCTCCCTCAAGGGACCCAGCAGCCAACAGCACTCTGGTTTTAATAGATCCCCTCAGCTCTCCAGGTCAAGTCCTCCAAAACACCTCATTTAGGGGACCCCGAGGACAGCAGGAATTAAAGGGAAATAAAACAGCCACCAACGCAACAAACGCCACGCACAGGCGAGTTCGCTTATTCCCAGTTACTGCCACAGCCAGGACAAGCACCCAACTCCTTTGGGATTTGCTGTCTCTGCAGAGTAACTAACGCTGCGGGACACGGGAAGTGGGAAACCCACCCGGGTCCATTTCCCGGTGGGGTCAGGGGGCTCCTGTTTGCCCAGCCCGGATCGGGTGGCAAGTACCTGCTCGCTCTTCCTTTTCGTTTTTTTTTTTTTTGTTTTTTGTTTTGTTTTGTTTTTTGGTTTTTTTGTTGTTTGTTTATTTGTTTGTTGTTTTTTCCCCCCCCTTCTTGCTTTTCTTTTGTCATTTCCCCCTCTTTTCTCCTCCTTTTTTCCTTTTTTTTTTTCACTTTTTTTTTTTACCTTTCCTTTTCTGACTTTTTTTTCCCTCTTTGCTTTTTTCCCCTACCGTTTTATTCAACTTTATTTTTCCCTTTGCCTATTTATTTATTTATTTTTACTTTGTTTTCCTCCCTTTTCCTGTCTTTGATTTTTTTTTTTTTTTTTGGTGCGGTTTTTTTTGCCCCCTTTGCTTTTAATTTCCCCCCTTTTTTTTTTTATTTTCCTTTCCCTCACCATTTTTTATTTCAGATTTTTTTTTTTCTCCCTTTTCCCCCTCCTTCACATTTATTTTTCAGCCCTTCCTTCCCTTCTCCCCCCACGTCCCTAGTCCTCCGCCTCCCCCCCCCCCAAAAAAAAAACACCCTAACAACCTCAACGCCCCACCCGGAGGCAGCGGACAGGGACACAGCGAATCAAGGTGTCCCTCCCACTCCCCCTTGTCCCCCTCTCCCCATAGCGGGGTTCGCGGGTGTCCCCACCGCCCCGGTCCCACTCACCTGGAGGCCCGGACCCTCCCGGACCCTCCCTCCCTCCGTCCCTGCGGCCTCCGCTCTCCCGCAGCGCCGCCTCCCCCGGGCGGCTGCCACGTCTACCGGGCACCACTGCCCCCCCGCCGAGCCGGGCCGGGCCGGGCCGGGCCGAGCCGAGCCGGGAGCTGGGGCCTGTCCCGCAAGGAGCTCCCGCTACCTGTTGGGTTTTATTTACTCGTTTGTGGCGGTTCCCGCTGGCGGTGGGGAGGAGGGGGGTGGGGGGTGGGGGGGGTGGTGAACGGGACGGGTTTTTTGTTTGATTTTGGGGTTTTTTTAATTTGGTTTTGGGGTTGTTTTTTTTTTTTCTTCCAAGAGGGGCTGAGTGAAACCGCAGTGCCCAAAGAGATGATCCGGTGCGGGAACGGGGAGCGATTTAAGGTTTAGGCTTCCAACCTGAGATTCTCGGGAGTCTAAATAAATAAATAAATAAAAAACGCTGGGTTTCAGGAGGAGGGAAAGCTGCCAACCACAGGGAAACGGGACGCCGGTTCCGCACAGGAGTGGTTGCAGCCTGGTTTCAATAGGAACTCGCCTGAGTGTAACTTCCCTGTTACAGCAGGGCTGCCAAGGAACCCTGTGACCCTGCATTAACAAAGCTCTACCTGAGTTAAAGGCATCTGTTTTGGGGGGTAGTCTCAATGCAAATCTACAGCTAGACACCCTCCGGGTAGAGCTTGAACCGACTTCATTGACTTCCAAAACAAAGTAAGCCAAAATGAGTTACGGCCATGTTAATTTTCAATAAAGTATTCATAGAAATCATCCAGGTAATCAAATCTGCTTTGACTTTTCAGTGTCTTGCAGAGGCCAAGTGTTAACAAGGCTTTACTCTTGAACAGCAAAGCTGAGCTAGTGCCAGACAAGGAGAGCAAGAGTTGAGAGAAGAGAGGCACACTCTTCTCAAGGGAGGACTAAGCAGCCTAACTGAAGAAAGATTTCCCTCTGAGATATCCCATTCCTGGAATATTTCAGAAGCTCTCCTCCCATTCCCTTCAAAGAGGTCGCTTTAGAACTATCAGGGAACGGGTTCAACCAGATTCCCTCAAGGACCAGTGTAAAATCTGAAATTAGCGCCTTCACTTTGTTGCAGAACTGGTGAAGAGTCACTAATTTAAAGGAATGAGTCCTGTGGCATGCCTGCAGCCATACCTGCCCCTACATATGCACTTGCATGATAAGCAAGGGCTTAAAGAATGTTCTTGGGGCATTTGCCACCCCCTGCTGCTGACCACTCCTTAAAGAAATCCTGCCTCTCCACTGGAAATAACAGCTGCAGAAATCCAGCAAAAGGTATTTTCAAGGATCCCATTGACACTCTAAAATCACCAAGCACCACTGTTAAAAAAACCCACTTTCAGGAGCACTCAGCATCGGCCTCTCTCTGCTCTTATTTAAGTCATGGCAATTTTCAACATTTTCCTTCTTGGCAAGAGCATCGCACAGGCAGCACTCCTAGAGCAGGGCTGTGTGCGTTCCTGAGGAGCACACTGCTTTTCCACAAGCAGACCCATGGACTGAGGCCATCTCCAAGTGCAGTCACTCCAAGGGTAATCAACAAGTTGAAAGAGTCATGTGCAAAGGGGTTTGCTTTCTCTAAAGAGCAGGCTTTGAAAAGAAAGAGGTAACCCGAATGCAAGAGGAGCAGCTGTAGCTTAGATGACTCAGAACAAATATGTGATGATGTGGAATGGTGTAAATTCCCCCCGTGCACACTGGGGATGGCTGTGTGACTCACAGCTGGCTCAGCCACATGGTGTGCTCATGTGAGCCTTCATCCACACTGCGCCAAGGTCTGCACCACCTGCCAGCAAAACCATTGCAAACCATTTGAGAATGTTTTTTAAAAGGCGTAATTAAAATTTCTCTCCTTATGTTGAGTACCCTAGCTTTATTGGAAGGAAAAAAAAAAAAAAAGGTGGAAAAATGCAATTAAAAGTGAAAATTGTTATAGCCAAGCCCAATTCTTTCAGGGCTAGCAATAGAGACCAACAGGAACCCTTCTCCTCAAGCTATGTAGGTTTTCAGGAGTGTCAGATGGACCACCTGAAGCCTGGCAGACCCAAGTAGTGGACATCCTGACCTGTGTGATTTGAGAAGACTTTAGAGATGATGTCACCATGTGGAAACTGCTCCAGGGGATGGACTCTGGAAATTGGTTTAAGAGAGCGAAGAAGGTGACAAAAGGGATAAAACATGTTAAAGGAAAAACACAGGGGTGTTGAAGATATAAATGTGGCCCTCAGAAACAGGGAAAGTAGCAGCACAGAGGTGGCTCAGCAAGAGAAAGTGTGACTTTGAAACATGCACCAGTGTGAGCCAACCCGTGAAATGTGAAAGGGATTGATTCTTAGCAGCATGGATGTTAATTATCACATACCTCATCACCATCTTCTTCAGCTGACAGACATACTCATCTTTCCTAATGCAGCAATGTGCAAGCCAATGTCTGTGTACACACAGTACAAGCTGTGAATAAATCATGCCATTTAGCTAATCACATTGCTTAATGATCTACAAACCTGGATCAATAGTAAGACATAGATTGCCCTCCTAGACTAAATGAAGAGCCAGACTTTTCCATTCGAGCTCACTCACAGTTGTAAACTGTAAAATACTTTGGTTTTAAGCTGTGTTTTTATCTGATTTTGTTCAGCGTGCATTAACAACAGTGATCAACATAGTACCAGAGCACCAGCACAAACAATATCCTTGTTTCAATTTCTTAAAATAGAAAGGCAACAAGAACATCTCTGAGAGCCAACGCTGCCCAAGCACATTTCCCTACCTGACGTGGGAACTCCCACTGCCTTTATGGCTCATTTTCAAGTAGCTGCACCACCCACCACTCCAGCTCCAGGCTCAAGGAGGGAACGGATGGATCATCCTGTTTACTTTGGTCTGACACTCTCCTTTAAGCTAACAAATGCTGGCTTAAAGAATATCCTCCTTTGTGAACCCATGTTGTGGAGGGAAAGATAATTTTGGCACACTAGAATCCCTGCACTGGCTTAGCCATCCTTCTGAGCTGTAACTTTCTCAGGCTGATCTGCTCTGTCTATAATTAGCTTTATAACAAAGGTGATTTTGGAAAATGGAAGACAAGTGGAAGAAAACACAGGACTTGAGTGAAAACAAGGAAGTCATGCTCTGAGCTTCTAATGACATCCTCTGCTTTGTTCCTACACATCAACTGCACAGTCAAGATTACCTTGCAATTATCCTGGACATATTCCCAGCACTTGTAGCTGTTGTTTTATTATCTCTAGTGACTCAGTTTATCTTTTGACAAGACAAACCAGTTAATAAAGTGCTGCTCCCAAAGGGTTTTCTAAGTATAAAAATTACACATCTTCAACAGCCATTACTCATATGACAGAAATACTTTTGAGTTACACTGATGAAATAATGACAGCCTCTCAGTTTCACTTAGGCCAGGTCAGCCCTTTTGATCTAGCAGCACTTGCACAAGCTCTGTTACTTCTGCCTCTCTGAAATGGCACTCATGATCACATCTGACCACGGGGGAAAAAACATGCATATGCAAATAAAGTGTAAAACTATCATGCTGAGTGGCACAGCTTGCACCTCCATCGCTGGGCCAGCTCACCTCTCCTGGGCTGTGCAGCTCAGGTATTACCTCCTCTACATCACAGCAGCTACATACGAGCTACTGCCAATGCACTCATCTAGGTCCAAAGACAGCAGCACAAAGCTCCGTTTGGGACTAGGCACCCACATTTCCAGCTGAAAAGCTTGAACAGTGCAGCTGCTAGCCAGGAAAAAAAAAAAAAAAAAAAAATTCCAAACCCCCCCCTTAAGCTGCTTTGCTACCAGCAGGCAGCAGTGTACAATCACCATGCAGCAACACGCCTTGGCTCCCCGGTGTAAGACAGGCAGAGCTGCCCAGGGAGATGGACTCCAGAACAGCAGTTACTTGTACACACAGCTAACATCCAAAAGTACAAATGATGGAGGAACTCCATCCCATGCTTTTTGCATGATGTGCACAGCTACCAACACCAGCAAAAGTGATGTAGTTGGATAGGCTATAAAAGACACACGTTTTAAGGTGGAGCCTCACCAAATCATCGTATTTTCTGCCAGCAACTCGGGTGTGTATGCATTTGACTGCCTTTGAAATTCAGAAGCTAGAGCAGATGCTGCAGCTAAAGACCATCCTTGATGTGAAGAAAGGGGAAGGATGCCACAGAGGAGGCAACTTACCTGAGGAGCCAGGGCAGGGCTGCTGGCTTCTGAAAGGACAGCAAACATGGGCTGCTTTTTAACCCCCTCATGCTGTCCCAGTGGAAAACTCTCTTCTTTGAACTCCGTATCTTGACAACTAAAGCAGACAAAAAAGCAAACAATATTCTCAAGGAAATGATCTTCTGTTGATTTGTAAGCGCATTGGAGGACAGACAAACTGGACACTCTACCAGACCACTTCCCTAAACCAATCTACCTCCAAATCTATTTTCCTGAATTGCTGTCTATCTTGGAGGTTACAAATAGTTTCTCCTATGCAGTGCAAGAAAAATACTGATTTCAGAGAGAGAGAGATATTTTTAAAGCCATATAAACAAATATCCAATCAGAAAACTGGTCTTCTAGAAAAAATAAACTAAAAGAAGAAAACTAATTTAATGGACTTTTTCTCACTCCACACAAAACTTAGTGTTCTGCTAATTCTTTCAAGCATTAAAATATTGAAAAATATCTCATTATTATCATTTTACATAATGAAAGTCAGTAAGCAGAAACTACCAGCTTTGATTTCTTATTTCCACTGCATAATCACAACAAATAAGAATAATAAATGTAAGTGAACATAATCAAGCCAAAGACAAGCGGGGGGGCTGAGTACACAGACACTGCTTACTCAGGCACACTGCAGGGTGCACCCACAAACACAGAACCAGGACAGGGGCTGCAAAACAGGTGAGGAGCATCTGACATCCTCAACACAGCTGACTTTTATCTGATCACGGCTCAAGTTTAAGCACAGAACTTCACAAGATTTCTTATGTTTTCACTTTAAAAGGTATTGTGCAGCTTTTAACATTTTCTGATACAAAATTTGTTCTTACATGAAGTAAAACCAAGAGAGCCAAGCATTTCACAGCAATCAAGCCTTTATCAGAAGCGATCCTACCAAAACATTCAGGGAAAACAATGCCTTTAACACATGAATAAATAAAGGTGAGAAAACTAAATTATCAGTAAGTGATGCTACAGGGCACATTTCTGTTTTTTTAAGTGCATAAATGCTATGATCTTCAGTGGTTTTTACACATTTGCTTCAATGATAAAAAAGTCTGTTACATATTAAATACTCTGTATACTACACACGCTAGAAAACATGGTGGTGCACACATGGCACATCCTTAGCCAACAGGCTAAATACTTGATTACTCAAGTTCACTTTTCTTGCAGCTGAGATTAAAACAAAGTCCTGACTCTCATTTGCATGAAGAGTTGCTGGCACTGAATATATTCCCTCAAGTATAAACAAGAGTCACAAAAGGAACGCTGGTCTAATACTAGGTGTTTCTATTAAAGTGATTCCAGTGCAATCTTCTAAAAAGTCCAGGATAAGAATTAAGGTCAGATATTCTGTTTCCTATAATCAAAGGAGGCAAGAAGGCTATCCAAAGGGGAAGCAAACCCTCAAATCAAATCAAATATTTAAATATTTCATCTCATTGTTGAAAATCACTTCAATTCTTGCATAATATGTAGCTTTACACGCCTTCATCTGTCTCATTAAGTTCTGTTTGAAATTATCTAACATGAAAAATGCTGCTAAGTCTATTCATAAAACAGTATTCTATATTTTTATTTTTCAAACAGCAAGTGACCACATTTGAAATGCATCATTTGCAAATATAAATTATCAAACTATTAGTTTAATTAAAAATAAAGCAAAACCAAAACTTCCCTTAGTATCACAATACACAGAAGGGTATTATAAACCCAAAAAGACTAAGTTAACCATTAAGAAAACAGTAATGTCAAAAGATGAAACTCATTAATTCACTTAATGAATAAATCAATCCTAAGAATACAATACCATTCACCATGATTATGTAAATAAAATTTAAAAAGCAATCTTTCATTGTATTGTACAGATAAAACAATCCAATCCTTCATGCCACATTTTATAAACCATGGTATAAATTACACTCACAGTCAACTGAACAGGAAGAGTAACTCCCAAAATATTTTAAGTTGCTTCTAGGGCAGAAATAAAGGCAGAAATAGAATCACTTAAAATATATCAAGTTTAACCAAAAAAATTCATTTGGTCAAGCCTGCTATCCAAATAGTTTTGTTTCCTGCAAAACTATTTTTGTCTTTTTAAGGAATTACGAAATTTAAATATTTCTTTTACATATTAAATCTAAGTGATGTGTTGAACTACATTAAATCCTTTTATACTTGTATCATTTTTGCCATGAGATCTAAATATCTTTCATGTACCTACCTAAACACACACACACACACACTCTCTCTCTCTCTCTCTCGCTATCAGGAAATTCCTCATTTCACAGAAATAAAGACTCACATACTGATTTCTGTCAGAAAGGAGTATACAAATTCATACTTTCCAGGTTCCTACAAAAACATCTCTCACCTATATACAATAGTCTTACTGATGGAACTCAGATCACAGTCTTTTGTCTGATAATGAAGGGACGGAATAGATGTTGTAGGATAAAGAAATACTGTATTATCATTGAAATGAGCCTATAGTCCTAAATTTATCTAAATGGATTTTTTTTTCTTTTTATTAACTGAAATACGAAGAAGGCATATGGACTTCAGGAAAACAACACTGTATCAGAAAATGCACTGTAACAGTGTCCCACTATATATATCATCAGATTTTTCATAACACAATTTATTCTGTACACTAGATTTTGTACTAATTTCTCTGTCTTCATATTCATTATATTTCCAGATCCAATTCAGCACTACATAGTATGCCTTCAAAATAAAAGGAGGCCACTTGCTTTATTGAATTCCAAGTTCCTTTCTGGACAGCATTAAAATAAAGACAAGACTACACAGACAAAGTCCAGTATAATTCATTTCTGACAATGAAAATTTCAACCCCTCATACTGTTGCAAAATTCCTCCTGCTGAAATGCTTTACTACAATAATAATAATAATAATACTAAAAAGCATACATTACATATAAAAGATACCAGTGTACTAAAAGTGACAGAAGTGGACTAGCAAATCCTTCAAAGCACATATTATATAAATGACTAGCATTTAAAAACATTTTTTTCTATAAAATGCAGGTCATATACATTTATAAATTGGGGGTGGGGGGTCCTAAATCGGTGAAGTCTGTTCAAATAATTATGCTGCTCTGTACAGTCTAATACCTTTCAATTCAAACTATAAGTTTGACATATAGTTTATCAGAATAAACCCATCTCATTATCTGATAATTCAAAAAATACACAACTCGTATGAAGAGGTGACTCATTAAGTTCACTGTTTATCTGCATATGAAATAAGAAGAGGACTACTCCTTTCTACTGGAGGCCCAGGTGTCATCAGTTCAGTATCAGGAATTAAAAGACTCCAAATTTAAGTAGAGGAATTGCCAGGAACCAGCACAGAAGCAGAACAGTATCGCTCATCCTTTAGATACAGAGCTATTCAACTTTTGCAGTCTTCCTCATCTTGCAGAAGTGCAGCCAAGCCATTCATTTCTTACTCAAAGTGTGTACAGATGAAGCCATAGATCTAAAGACTGTCCCCTCTGTGACTGAAGTTGTGCTGTGTAAACAATGTTAAGATACTCCAGCAGGAGGGCATTTGAATTTATTTATAAAAGAAATGAGTAAGAATATCCATTAACTCAAACAAGGCTATTAACTCCCAAAATTATTTTTGGAACTTATCCTTATGCTAGTTGTAAAGTTAGCACTGCCATGTATTATTGCTTGCAAACAGTACATCATCATATGCCTCCTAACAGAGCGGTACTGCCATCAGTTTGTATGTATTTACAGGCTTTTTTCATTGTTTTTTAAACAAGCTATAAAAACATTACATACTTTACAGACAATACAAATACTCAAATCAAACAAATGGAATGCATAACAATAAGAAACGTGGTAAAGGAAGACTGACATAAGTCCTTGATTGTCAAGACACATTTATATTTATATATAAACTCTAGCTGTGCAGAATCAAAGATTCAATCATAGGTACATCCTTATTTGATAAATCATATTTACAGCATGATATTGCATAAAAAAATAAAATAATGTTGTTTACACAATATTACCTTTCCATCCATTGGATTAAGGAAAGCAAGAAACAACTCTTAGAAAATGTTTGCTTGCCTCAGTTTGCATTTCCTACCAAAAGATGTGATTTGTACAAAGGAAACGTAAGTTTTTATATGCTGAGTAGAGCCAAAGCGACTATAAATTTATTTTCCTGACACAAAGCAAATTAAAACCAAGCGAAAGTTTAAATTTTAACTTAAAGACATGTCTTTCCATTAGCAGTCATACTTTCTTAGTACTTGTCCTTTGCAAAGTGAGTTTTAGCTAAATGCATTAACATGCCTAACAACCATGCATTACTGTAAGTTGAAGGAACTTTCAAAGTTACAAGGCTTCATTTTAGTGAAAAATTTAACACTAGGAAACTGTAACATTATTCATTTGCTTCAGTACCGACCATGTAATTTGAAAGTTCACATGTGTACTGGTACCGACTGCATATGCATTTTTCTGCCTGTTAGCATTTCCAAACGGATTCCCAGGTGTATCAGGATTTTCCCTGCAGTTTGTAACGGTATTAAGTGAAAAAAGAAGAATAAAAATCAAAGCTCTCAAAGCCAAGAAAGTTTAGTTAGCAAATATACATACATAAAGTAATCCAATGCTGCAAAATTCAGAGTGGATTCATCCAAATATTCTGGTTCATTTCAAATAGTTACTATATGTGATACAAATACTATAAAAATATTCTGAACAAGCATGGAATATAATGTATCTGTCCAGGTGGAAAGTTTTCACAGGAGAACATGAATACTTTAGAATAAAATTCAAAAGTTACAGTAGAACCCCAATAATTCGCAGCAATGCCTCAGAAACCCTTTACAAATTACAGTTTTCAAAATAGTGAAGAAGCAGACAATAAAGGCAAAGATGTCACATCACAAAATGTACTTTGTTCATTTATTTTCATAACTGTAATTTAGTTTTCAATACTCCTTCGAACTCCCAGTATACTAGCTCTGATTCTGTAGTATACTTGGGTGAAGCAGTGCAGTGTTACTAATATGAGACCTCACTACAGTACTTTTGAGACCACTGCAGAGAGGTGGGGAAGAGACCATTGGGGACGTATGAACCTCTCGGATGCTCTGATTAGTGGTCAGCGAATTAGCAAGATTTTACTGTACTTCTCAATTGACAATTAAAAGCTCCCATCCAAAAAATTGTCAAGTACGATATAAAAATAATACAAGTGTTATTTCACATGAACACTTTCTTGTCCTATTTTCTTCTTGAAACACAATTTTCCTAAAGACAACACTAGGAGACAGAAGATCATAATCATAGTTCTTTTATCATCCGATTTAAATTGGTTTTTGTTGTTATTTGTAAACCAACATACAGTGATACACATGGTTAATTCCTCTCCCCAAACCTTGTAATTTATGATTAATTCATTCTCAAATCAAATTAAGAAAACGTAAATGCCTATTAGTATACCATTACAAGCTGATTCCTTCATTGTCTGTTATATTAATGATAAACCATACCAAAGAATTCATGCTAAAAGGGACACTGTCAAGTAATTTAGGACCAAATCTGGTCTAGTAATATGTGCGTGTGCATATATATACACACACGTATTGTGTGTGTGTGTATATGTATATATACAGTTTAGCAATAAATTTCATCAATTTCCTCTTTTGAAAAAACATTGTTGCTCTATCACCAAGAGATATCCCCCCAAAATTCCACATTACACACACACACACACACGTTCAGTGCTTACATGACTTTAAGGTAAGAATGTCTGTTGTTAGCTCTGTGGAATATAAATGCTCACCCCAGCCTTATGCTGACCAACTGAACAAGATCAGTAAGGAACCAAACAGAAAACCAAAGTCACTTTTTTCCTGACATAAACAGAAAGCTAATAAAAACGAACACTGAGAATATTAAGAGTGTGCACCTGTAGCAGGTTAAAAGAAGCAAAATATGAGCAGTTGAAAATGCTATTAAATAATGTGATTATTAAAGAAGCAAGAGCTTTTTACGTAGGTAAACCTCCCAAAACTACATACACGCTTACTCCAGAATAACAGGGCATGTACTCAGGAAATCATGGCAGTATATTCAGTGGATTCTTCCAGTACAGAAAGCTCCAAGCATCAGCATATCAACTACTCACACCACCCTTTTAATTGGATATGTGGAAGATGCCTATGAGATAGCCCCTGGGGGGCCAGAGGGTGACTTCACAACCTGTCCTAAGGCACAGAGCAGAGCTGCAATGGCTCAGCAGCAGGTGAGGGAATGAGCTGCAACATAAGCAATAATCTGATTATTCCTCATCTGATTCCCACTTTGCTCTGGGGAAGAGCAGGTTCCTTCACTCTGTTCAGTAGTTTGCTCACTCACACCCAGGCAGTGGTTCCTAAGTGTGAAGATAGCACGGACTGAGAGCTGCTCCCTTCTAATCACATTCTCACAGCAGAGGAACAATGCAATAATTTGTAAAAATTAACCCCAGTCAATCTCCTCTAGGAGAAGCAGGCTTTATTCCTCTTACCTCCCTACCAGGCCAGAAAAGTGCAATAATAATCTAGCCCTTTTATTTTATTTTGGCTTTTGCTGCCTGTTTTACTTATTGAATAGCACTGTTAATGGCAATCTACTTGGAACAACAGGGCACTAGAACAAAGATGCCAAAACAGTATTATTCAGGTAGCAAAAGATAGGATGTCATGGAAACAAAACACCAAAGATGAAACGTGCTACACGAGGTGGCTTCCTTGGATACAGGGGCCATAAGTACTGTATCTCTGCAAACTGGAATGGAAAGTCAAAAAAACCCAAACTGACCATAAAGGAAGAAAAACAGAGAGACATGAATCAGTTTAAAAATACTCTTTAAAAAAAAAAAAAAAAGTTGTTCACATTTATCATTTAAAATCCATAAGGAATTTACTGTTTTCCCTTAATGCTCACTCTTAACACAAGGCCAAATATGCAGACAAAATTACTGCTAAGTCATAGCACACTGAAACACCTTCCTATGTTAAATACAGCATCAATGGATCCAACCAGAACCTATCTCCTTATACAAAAGTACTAACCAAGACATTTACATAAATTGTATTTCTTGTCAATGTAAGAAGACAGCTGTTGATAACAAGTGCACTTTCTCCCTGAATGGTACCAAGTGAAGTTAGTGCTGTAACTAAGTCCCCTGAGGGAAAACAGATGGAGTGGGTCAGTAAAGAAAATTAAGAAAAATACTGCTCCTGCTTTGGGAAGAAGTGAGAACTGCTGAATGTCTTGCCTAAGTCCTGTCTTAAAAGACAAGATATATTTTAGCCCCTTGAGACATAGTCTCTTCTCCTAGCTGATAGCTTCATCTGAGAGATACTAGCTAGAAATAGTGCTGTCAAGGGACATATGTAATCCTATAAAAAACCCAAACCAAAAAAACCCACCAAAACGTATACATATATATATATATATATATACACTCACACACGTGTGTGTGTGTGTGTGTGTGTGTGTTTTTCCCTGGTTAAATCAGCCCACAATAGGCTTAAACTGCCTTAAAACTACCAGACAGTGTCCCTTTAGGGAAGGTGCAATAGGATGAACATACAGTTCAAAAATCTGGAACTTGTTAACTTAAACTACACAATAGTTATGCTACTCAAATCTTACCACCTTAAAAATGCACACAGAACTACTTATCGTACCATACTGCATACTTCAAGACAAAGTACTATTCAAAAAAACATATTCATGGTACAGGGATAAACTTTGCAGTTTATTTATACTGTGAAATGCAACGAAAACATCTGAACACTCACCTATGCTGGAAAAAGAAATCCTGTTCACTAGCATTACTCAGTGGTTCTAGTTGGTAAAACTGTAATGATTTTCACTAAGCAAACGCTAAAAAGACAGGGAATTTGAATGCCCAATTCTTCAGCTTTCAGGGATACTTCAGTCAATTTAATGATCTGAATTGCCTCAATTCTAGACAAAGAATTAAAACAGTTTTTACAGAAGCTAAGAATACCCAATCTTGATGTAAAGAGAAAAGAATTACTGGAGCTGTGTGAGATGAAAGTGATGCAACCGTATCAAACCTAAAAATGGTTTTATTTTTTTGAGACATTAAAAACCATCAAGTTGGCTAAGTGCTCTATGTTAATCATTCCGAGTATGTAGGGTAAGGTACAATTAAGCTTTTAAATCTGGAATACACAGTTTGTGTAAGCATTATGCAGTTGGGAATGTAATCTACAGCGTATTTTAACTAAAACTTCAAAATCTTGATATCTGCATATGAAAAAGTAATTAAAAAGTTACATCTAGATTCAGCTGTACAAAGAAATACACATTACTTCAGGAATGAAGTAAAGGCTTTAGCAGTTAGGCATTTTGCTTAAAAAAGTTTTAAAAGTATTTTTAAATTAATTAAAATTTTAAATAGTAGGGTTAGTCTATCAGAATTAATTTTTTCCTCCAAAGACAACGCAAGATAATGCAAAGAACTAGAGGGGACATGATCTAGAATTATTTTTGCAAGAGATGGAAGAAATATTATTTTTCTATAAAATGCCATATTTTAAAGCCATATTCTCTTCCCTTTGAAACTTAACTGTTTATTCTGTGTGTTTTGTACATGTTGATTCCCTGCTGAAGAGCAATGACTATGCTGACAGGCTTAGAAATGACAAATGAATAGGATCAGACAACAAACTGTCCTCCCAGAGCACACCAGGAAACCAGTAACAAAACAATCATGGGGGAAAGTCTTACCTGGGGATTTTATTTTAAATTTCATAGAAGGTAAAATACTTTCTGTATTCAAACAAGTGAATAATAAACTGCCTTTGATGGGGACACCAACAACAGGCAGTTCAATGACTGGTGACTAACCGAAAAAAAAAAAAAAAAAGAAAAAGAAAAAGAAAAAAAAAAAAAAAAAAAAAAAAAAAAAAAAAAAAAAAAAAAAAAAAAAGGAAGCAGTTATTGGTCTTGCTAGTATCAGCTTACTTTTGTTTTAACATAGCGCTCGTAAAAGCTGTACAGAACTCCATCTTATACAGAGCAGCCCCCTTTTAACAAATGTGTTCTAAAGTGCCAGTATTATTTACAAATATTTCTTAGCCAAAAGTCTGGCCCGTTGTGGCATCAGGTGAAGAAGTCATCCCAGCTCTGCTATCATTTACATTCACCAAGGGAAATTCTGGGAAATCAGCACTTGTCCCTGGTCCCCGAAGGTTCACCTGTCCATTGGCAGTGCTAAACTGAGATGATATTCCAGCTCTTGCCCCATGGTACTGAGCCCTAAAGGGCTGCTCAAAGGAACTAATTTGATACGCTTGATGAACAGGCTGTGCCTCTGCTTTCTTCTGAGAAGTCACTTGATCCAAGAAGTCCTGTGTTGAGGAGGAAGAAGAATGATTTGCTTCATCACCTGAAAAGGGAAAAGGGTGCTGCGAATCACTAACCATTAGTCCAAAATGAGACTTGTCTGGAGTTGTTCTCAATGGAGAGTTCATTCCCGACCGGAAGCTATTGACGGGTATAGATGTGTAGACCTTCTCCATGGAAGGAAATGCTGGCTGGGTTGTAAGAGTCTGGTTATCAGTCACAAAATTAAGGCTCGGGTTGTTCAAATAGGCATCATTTTGGCTAGTTCTGTCCAAAGCTTGTTGTAAAAACTTTGAATATTCTTGTAACATACTAGCTTTGTCTGATGAGGAAGCTTGAGAGCTTGTTCCAACTGTCTCAGACTGGGTGACCTCAGACACTTCAGAAGAATTGATTGATATACTGGAGGTCACCTCAGTGTCAGCAACACTGAAAGATATCTCATGTTGTCCATTAGCCTTGTGTGAATAATGATCTAACAGAGTTTGTAGTACCTCATCTGGAATGACATTTTTGTCATGGTTACCTTTAATTTCAACATTCAGTGCTTGTGTGTCTAATATTGAGGCTGTAGCAGTTTCATCAATGACACTGGCCACAGCCGCCTGTGTTACAGAAGGTTGAGATGCTATGGTACTTACATTCAAGGCATATTCTCTACTGTTATTACTAGTTGCTTGTAGATACCTCTTTTTCTTTAAAAACTGCATTGCATCATCATAATTAGTGCTGCTGTGTACAGGTTTACTGGGCCCTTCCTGTAACGTGTCAACTTGATCAATGTCAGCATTACCTTCAGAGTCCAGTAAACTTTGCTTATCCACAAGATCGAAGGCATACTTTGAAACCTTGTTGTCTTCATACGTAGATAAAGGTGAAATGGTTTGACTTTGCTCAAGTGGCTGTTTCAGACTCCTCTTGCTGTTCACTTTTTTGAGCACGAGCTTAGGTGGGTGTATTTCTCCAGAATTTGCCTCCTCTAGGTGCGTCCCGCTGACCGAAGAATGCGGCATCTCCACAGCGTATTCCGCTACCATGTATTCATCTTTTACTTTAGTACTGGAAGAGTACAAAGGCAAATAGTCATTTTTGTCCTTCTTCTGTTCCGATTTATCTGCACCTTCCTTATCCCCAGATTTTGTTTTCTCCGTTTTCTGCCTTTTCTTCTTTGGCAAGGAGCTGTCTTTCATAGGCGTAGAGAAGCCAGAATCTTCCTCTGATGGCAAAAAGCCAACTTTGGTGGCACTTCTGTTGGGTTTCTTGTCACGGTTCTCATGGCACATACGTTTATGTTTCAGCACACGATCAGTCCTGGAGAAATACTGCAAAAACATTTTTAGTATTAGTTATTATTTTATTTTTAGTTATTACTGTTGTTGTTATTGAAGAATAAATATATTAGCAGAAAAAAAAAGAAACCTAACAAATTTACTTCACAACTCATCCATTTTACCAGTTTCTAATGTCAAACGACATTTATATAATCAATAAAATCAAGTTGTGACTCTGCCACACCTGGGCACCACAACAACCCACAGTTCTACCTGCACTACTTGGGAACTGATCAATGTTTGGGTTTTTTTAAGTGGGAAAGATTTCACTGAATCATCTTACCTGCAGACAGTATTCACACTGGTAAGGCTTCTCTCCACTGTGAGTTCTTTTGTGCCTTTCCATGTGATACTTCTGAATAAACCTCATACCACATTCATCACAACGAAATGGCTTCTCACCTGATTAGAAAAAAAAACCCAAAACATAGCAATATTAATCAAAAAAAAATAAATCAGTGTTCTTCCATACAATCACCAGGTCAAATACTACATTCTCTATTAGAAATACTAGAGAAGAGCTTAGTCTGTTGCTACTGAAAACCACCATGAAGCTTTCTCACATCACTATTGTCCCAAGACTCAGTAGCTGATGCTTCAAAATCATAGTAAGCTTTTACACTAAAAACCTCTAAAAGTAGATTATCTCCCCTTTTTTCCAATGAAGGTGCAGATATCTGTCTTAAAGCTAACAAATTAAGAACAGCAAAGGCAGCCTTTCTGAACTGCTGCTACATAACTTTCTAAAACCCACTTAACTCAAATCCATCTCTTCTAGAAGAGAGTTGTCCATTTCCAAGCTTTTATTTAAAATTTTTGTAGGATACTTTGCATTCTCCATCTTTTTTCCCCTTAACTGTGTTTATAATTGAAATAAATGCTCTGAAAAAAATCCTAACATTTTCATTGGAAACAATATTTGGTTTATTTTCATTTTTAAAAATAATTCAAAAATTATTCTATTTTAAAAATTAAGCTGAAAACAAGAAACCTCTGTAGCAGAACAGATGCTAGCAAACTCACATTTTTTGTTTGGTTGTTTTGTTTGTTTGGGCTATGTTTCACTTTCATAAGGTATTTGTTCAGACAATATTCATTGTCCCAAATTCATCTTCAGTTCTCCCCTTGTTTTTTCCTCCCAAAGAAGCCCTGCTATGATCTTTTCAGGACATGTAGTAACTTTATATTGGTTCTGCCTTGCATCTTCCCTCTGATATACTTATTTTCTAGGTTTCTCTAACAAAACCCAAGTACAATGAAAAGTCAGGTTTGCTTTTACTGAAGTTCACTGTTATTTAATAGAACTCACCATGAACAACAGCAATTTTTCATCTTAACATATACTATGATTTCTTTTGAATTGATATAGACATCAGGAAGTGTCTTGGAAGAATCTGTCAACGTCCTCTTTGTTCTTGATTCTGTACTGCACTGATTTTTGGGATATAAACCATCTACTTTTTGTTCCCAGACACAGGCATATTTCTGGTTTTCTGAGGTAGTTTTATTTTTTTAAATTGTTTTATTAGCTGATTTCATTAAATAATTGCTAATAATTGTTTATTAAAATGTTAATGCATTTTGTTTTCTTATTTAAATTTTTGTTAGAGTGCATATTTTCCATGTAGAATAGATCTATTCAGCCACATTCTTTTACAAATGGAAATAAGGTACCTTAAAATAAGATGCCAGTATTTATAGAAACTAGAATGGAAAATATCTGTACCACCCACACATTTGCTTCTAGTGAGATCATTTACACCTAGAATTTCAATCTTCTTAATTCCAAGCAATTTCTAAGTCTCTTTCTTTGTAAGCCTATGCCCTAATTCCAATTATTAATTCTTACCTCTCCATGTGGCTTCTAGCCAATCCCTTTTCTGAATTAAACTATTCCAATGTATTCTCTCCTAAAACAAATTATCTTCTCTCTTCAAATCTCTCAACTTCCATTAGTTCTTTTTCTACAGGCTCACAATTTCAGCTTCCTAACTCATCTCTCACATTTAGTCAGACTAACTTTTACCATTTCTTGCCTATTATAATGGCCATAAAATTTTGTGGGTTTTTTGAGCACCCTTTATAAATTATAATGATAGTCATATAATCCTCTCTAGAACTGTCTTTAAGAAAATCTTCCTATCTGGCCTATTTTTAAACTTTTAAACTCCACTTTCATTCCTCAAGTTCTCCTTATCTGCCAGGCATTATGACTTTATTACTATGGCGTTCTGCTTGCACTCAGCCTGTTGAGACTTTCTGAATCAAATTCCAATCAATCTTTACTTTTGGGGAAGACAAGGTAACAGGTTTTGGTCATGTTGTTCTAGTTTATGTAACAGGAACCCTTCCATTCCCCAAGCCAGCTACTTAAACCTTGTTACTTACTGTTTTCTTCCCCTTTGCTCCACTATTCTCCTCTGTGTTTCTTTTAAGTCGCCTCACTGAACAACTCTCCTTATGTTGCCTGGAAGTTTGCTTTCACATCTTCAACTTTTTTTAGAGAAACGAGCAGCTGTTTGGGATGAAAACTATCCTGAGCCTTACAGAAGCCAAACCAAGTCAGAGAAGCAAGACAGCTCAGTCCTGTTCTAGCTCTGAAGACCCTCTAAGGAGCTACCCTGCTATCCCAGGAGGGCCCAAATGCAGAATGCATCAGTGCTACACTTACCTCCAGCCTCACATCCATTCCTGCAAGGGAATGCTCACACATTTCTGTAACATTTGTCTACTTGCACTGGCAGGGGGATGTCCATGCTGTCTATTCCCTTTTCAAGGCTTAAATAGGGCCAAACAGGGCATCTGAGGTTTTTCATTGTAGAGTACTACAACACCAGCTATTTGGGAGACTTTGCAAATACACAAAGGCACTTCTGGCCGTGCCTCAATGGGAAGAAAAGTTTGGGGACACTGCCCTTGAATTACTCAGCACAACACAGAAAGTAATATTTTTCAGTAGAATTCCAGAAGACTCTGGATGTGAGATTAAGAAACACTTTGTGAAACTGATATCACACTTAATTCTTGCTTTCATCTTCATAAGGAAGATAACATTAGAAAAAGATTAAAAAGTAATATGAAGATATGCTTTCTGTAATAATTTATTCCTAGCAGAAGCCTGAAACTTCAGATGGCTTCTGACATTTTGTTGTACTTTTCAAACAGGGTCTGTCACAAATGGAGATCACTAATAATAACTTATTGATAAAGCAGGGAGACTCCAGGACATATTTTTCTGAAATGTATTGGTGAGTGGGAAAGAATCAGATGTAAAGAAAAAAAAAATAAATGTAACATTTTAAAAATACAATAACTATATGCATTATTTATGAAAACAGCTTATTTTTTTGTGCCTATGCTGGAAATCTATTAAAACTGAGCAAGAGAACTATTTATGAAGTGTACTACAAATGCTATTTGTACAAAGGCTGTAACAATTATAAACTAAATCTAGAAATAAAATACAAATACCAAAAAAGGCCCTAAAAAAGCAGCATGAGTGAGTACTAAGGCACTTGAATTGTTAGCCCCAGTGTTGCTTCATTTTTAAAAAAATGTAATTTCATTTCTTGTGTTTAAAATGGAAACCAGTGTGGGTTATGGAATTGGAACACATGAATGCATGAGTGGGTAAGGTGTATAAAAACATCTCTAAGGCAAAGGAAAGCAGACATATTTGGAAATTAAAAAAAAAAAAACAACAAGCCAACAAGTATTCACCATCTTCATGAGCCTAGTAAACTCAAACCATGATAATATTTGTGTACAAATGATTCTTCCCTCTCTTACAACTGACGTTGTGATTTTTCTGTACCATTAGTGACAAGTTTAGCAGCAGGGTTGTAGCACTGCTGCCCTCCTCTACATGCAGTTATTTCCAGTGTTATTTCTAGTATTAATGCAATGTCTGCTTTTAGATGCAACCATTTAATTATTTACACAGAATAAGGCTGTTCATTGATTGCTTTCTACCTCCTTCATATTTCCTTTGAAGGAGTGGCTGAGAGTACTGAATTCAAATTACACTGGGACTACCCTAGGCAGCTGTAAATTCAGGGCTTGTAAGAGGCATAAAATGGGGCTTCTAAGTGTTACCACAGTCTGAACTTGGCTTAAAATAAACTGGAAAATTTGATAAACATCTTTAGAAGAGTAAGAAACATCCTGTTCTCCATCAGTGTTTGCAACACTGTGCAAAAGCTGGTGCTAAAAGCAGCTATGCAGAGAGATAAAAATGGAAAAGAAAAAAATGCAATATAGAATATATAAGGAATACGTTTAAAAAGATTATGAATAATAGAAAGAGAGCATTCCTTTGCTTCCATCAAAGTGAAACAGACTCACTGCTCGCCTTCTGGAGAGAAAAGCAAGCTGAAAATTTAGTTTTCCTGAATGGGTACAGTTATGCAGTCCAACAACAGGGTAATGCTACACAAAACAGCTCTGGCCCAGGAGTGAATAGTGTCATATGGAAGTGAGAGCAGAGACAGGTATGTAGAATGCCAATTAAGATATGTTGTAACTGGACCAAGTAAAAAATTAAGCAGTAGTCAAACACTTGCTAAGCAAATGGACTTCAAGAAGGCTGCTTCTACTTCTGGAAGCAGGGTCTTAAATGTCTTCTCCTAATTAGTTCTAACCTAGGATAACACTCACAATCACCATCCTGAATTTTCTGAGAAACAACCAAACTACACCTCAGAATGCTGAGGGGAGGAGGAAAACATAGTTATCTAAAAAGTCAGATAACAATATGGTTAATTTGTTAAACTTCTCTGCTAAACAAAGACCAGTGTATGTCAGAGCTGGCAAAAAAAACTGCAACTGACCACCACCACACCCTCCCTCCAATACTTACAATCAACACTGAATTCTGATTAGAGCTCAAAGCTGAATTAAAAAAAAAAAATACATACAACTTATAAAATACTTGCAGTCAAGCGTTAATTAACTATATTGCCCACTCTCATTTTCAAAGCCACATACAGGGAATAATCCTCAAAAAAATAATCTGAAAAATGTGAAGACTACATTTAAATTTTGGGGTTCGTTTTGGTTTTTTGTTTTGTACTAGGGGGAGGCGGGGTGTGAGATGGAGTGGCCAGACAGACAGAAGAGAGTGAATGAGCATTCTTTTCAAGAATAATATCTACACAAAGTGAAGGCAGCATGGTTCACCAATTCAGAGCCAGAGGAAAGACTAAGAGCAGAACAAAGACACTGGACAGAAGAATGGAGGACTCTTCTGTAGCTGACTGGCTGAAGGAAACCTACTTAGTCTGGACTCATGGCAACCTAGGACACAAAAATCCCATAAACAACAGGGTATTTGTGCATGTAACTCCCTGTACGCTGCTCTGAAAATTCATTTTGCAGGAGTTTTTTCTCCCTCTCAACTCTTACACATGCACACACTGCACTGCATGTTAGTAGCTTTCATATCTATTTAAATGCTACAGCCAAGAAACACTGTGCACATTCATCAGCTCTGCTTTTCTGAAAGAGGCTGAGAAATTGGCATCTAGTCCAAAGGGACCATATTACAAAATATTTAAAGAGGAATTGAAAGGCCATGCACCAAAATGCAAAAAAACCCAACGAAGCCAAACCTGTTAAAGAATGTGGTTTTGTGCAGTGCAAGAAGATAAAAAAATAAATATGTATAAACTTTAACTCACTTTGGATTAAAATTTCAGGCCTTATTTGACCTATACTGTATATTTTTATACAAAGTTTTTATTTTTAGAACACTTCTGAATTAAACCTTTCTAAAAAAAAAAAAAAAAAAAAAAAAGAGAGAGAAAAAAAGTTAAAAGTAAAGCTGACACTAATAGCCTTGGGGTTAGGCATTTTTGCCATTTTAGTCTTGGCACTTTTCCACCAAATTCCAAAACAAACAAATAAATAAATCAATTTAAATGTAATTTTGATTTGTCTGAATTAACTTGACTTAACACAAGACAGAACTTTTTAACAAACCTCAACTTTTATAAAAGCACAAACTTCAGGATTTGCTACCCTGGGGTTATTTACAGAATACTACAATTGGATTTGCTTACTAGGGTTTATATTCACTTCACAGCCAAAGAAAAGTGGAGCAAGTCGAAAGCACAAAACTAATTTATTTTTTCAAGTTTTATAACATCTGTTAAGTTAAAACAAATGACAACAGGGTTTTAGGCTGCATACTTATTACCAGGAACCTGGCCTGAGTGGGGAAACAGTTTTTAAGCACGCCAGTAAAGATACTCAAGGCACTATACTCACCAGTATGAATCTTCTCATGCCTCTGTAGCAGGTACTTCTGTATGAAACGCATGTCGCACTGACTGCACTGAAATGGTTTTTCACCTTGAACAATATAATTCCACATCCATAAGTTAATAACTACACACTGTTGTTTCTGATAGCTACTTTTGAGGAATATTAAAATGTCTACTAAAAAACCAGCATCTGAGCGAATTCCAAAAATACTCTCATGCCAAAAATATTAGTTCTTACTAAGCATATGAACTGCAGAATTCTTTCCATGACCCTAAGAGTCACATTAAGACTAGCAGGGAAGAGTGTCTGAAATGGCTGTAATTTCCTCATGAACGAGATCAATCATGATGCTGGCATAAGACTGCATTCAGGATACTGGCAAGCTACTATAACAGTTAAGTACCTTTTGCACTTCTCCAAACCAGAGATACCTCATCAGGCAAATAAGCAGCCGGAGCACATTTTACAAAGGGCTCAATTTTGGCACTTAGGCTACAAGTCAACCCATTACTTTCTGATAAAGAAAGAAAAGAAACCTTGTAAACAGTTAGGTCTTCAGTTTATTAAACATATGCTAATTTTTTTTTTTTTTTCTGGTATTCTTTTGACACTTTGGTGCATGGAATGTCTAAGCTTAGATGCCAAGTTAGGTAAACTCTTAAAACTGAAATTCGCATAGAGCTGAAAACATTTTTAACATAAGTAAACAACTCTTTATATAGTAGAAAAGACAAATTTGAAGTCAAGCAGTACCTGTATGAATGAAGACATGTCTCTGTAAATGGTAGTTGGTTCTAAAGGCAGCATTGCAATGCTCACAAACATGAGATTTGTGGGTTTTCAGACCAAGTGATCCATCCTCATTTATTGTAAGGATCTATTTTAAAAAGAGTAAAATTTGTTCTCACACTACCCTCTAAAGATGTCTTATTAACTACAAAAAAAAAAAAAAACATTAATTTTTTCGATGCAGAAAACTTAAATATTTCAGGTAAGCAATGCTAATTTCTACAAAGCTATGGGTTAGGCTTTTAGTATACATTTCCAATTGCAGTGCAATCCAACTTGTGTATCGTGTATTAAGAGAGATTTCCACAGGACGGAGACCAAGGCAGCTCATGAAGAATCAGCTTAAAGCTCCCCTATTCACAGCCAAGGCACTTTATATGCTATTGTTTACTTTCTCCGTCTGTTGGAAAGGATGCAGAGTAACCAAACCACCTCTAGGCACTGAACCATGGATAATCATACTTTAAAGCATAAGTTATATTCTTTTTTTTCAATTCATGACTAATAATGTTTGCTAAAAGGCATTAAAACTTATCCAAGATAGTAATACAAATTATTTATCTATGTAATACCAACAGTCTCAGAGATAAAATAGTTATTTTAAAAAACAAAACCCCAAAGCCAAACAACAAAGAAAGTATTACTCTTCTCCCCTTTCAAGTTTTTCATTCAATAAAATATTGCTCACTCAATATACCTAATTAGAGCATATCTCTTATTAATTCAACTTGCCACACTCAGTTGCTGTGCTGTCAAACAAAGCCACTATTTCCATATAAAGCTGAAAAATTTAAAAATTGCACCATATCTACCTTATTCAATACAGCTCATTACAAGTTTTCTCTAATTTGTCAAAAAGAAAAAAAAATACCAAATCGCAAACTCTCTACTATCTCTGGCAAGAGAGTAAGAAAACCAGTAAACAAATTACATTTCCAAAATTCTTACTTAACTTACTTACTATAAAGAAAAGCTTAAATAACCTTAAGTAAAGCAGTTTAGTCCCTTGTTATTAACAAAAATAAAATTCTGCTGGGGAAACGCATCTGATTTGCTTAGCTATAAGGTTTTAGGTTTTATGATAATGACAGTGATGAGAAAGGGAAAGTCAATAACTGAAACAGTATCTCTTTAATAGCAGCAAATACTATAGGATCTACTTAAACAATTCTTAATTCAGCTGTATCAAAACTCAGCAAGAGTGAAAATTTCAAACTAACAAATTCTTGTGCATTCACTCTGAAGGACAAGTACATTCATACGTTTGTAAGACTGGGATGTTACAGCTCAAATAGGTTACAGATACAGAAAGTTATAAAAACTCTGTTCTGTAACATACAGCTAATGAAACTGACTGGTTATGTAAAATAAATTTAAATACATGTTACTAAATGTTTTTCATATATTGAAATTTTAAAATAATTGTGCAGAAAATACACTTAATTTTGCAGTTATCCTAAATCTGGGCTGTTGAATTGCAATAAATCATTATACAAGCTCTTAAACCAAGGAAGTTAATTTTGTCAGTGCAGTCTTCCTAGTAAGAGCAACAAAAAAAGCTTGTGTGTGTGTACATGTGTGTGTGTCTGTACATGTGTGTGTCTGTGCATGCACGTGTGTGTCAGTGTGCACGAAGAGGGAGAAGTAGACAGGATTCATTAAACCTACTGACTTATTTATTTGACTATATTAATATCAAATTTAAAATAGTTTTGCATGTTAATTGACTTCCATTTGTAAAAGTCCCAGCTGCCATTTGGATGAAAAATCAGTCCTATTACTCTGGGAATAACTAACTTAAACTGCAGTAGTCTATCACCTATGTCAGTCCTTCCATCAGTCCTTCAGCTTCTTGCTGCCTTCCTACTCTGACAAGTTTGAAAGAAGTGGAAGAGACTGAAAAATAACCTGTTTAACAATTCTCCTGATCATTTTGTCATCTCAAAAGACTAACCCTGACAGATTGGGAGATAAAAAGGAAGCATGCAAGTACATGTCTGTAGAAAGAGAGACACGTGCCCCTCCTACCTTGCAATGTTTCCATGGAAGTGATCTGTGGAGGTACTCAGCCTAAATCTCCTTTTCTATCAAGGGGAGAAGAATCTTGATGCACAAGATTGGGAATGTGCTTCCACACCCAACCTGAAACAATTTCTCAACTTTCAAAGAATACTACAGGTGCAACCTGATTTGATAGTGCTTTGAGGAGGACTGAGAGGTCCCTCTCCCAGGCCAACAAAAATGAGGTTTTGGAGTTTTTCTTGGCATCAGGGTGAGTTTTCCCTAAATGTATACACAGTCTGGGTTGACTGATGTGTGATTATACATATCTGATTTTTGCCTATCAGTGCAGCCTGCATATGTTCTATCTTTTAAGTCTGAAGATTAATACTGTTTTGGGGAATTACTAGAAGATATAACACTGCTACCTCATGAGGTGAAATGATTCTGGTTCTATCTGAAGTGCGTCTCAATAGAAGAAAATTGTTTTCAGACATACAGGGATACAAACTCCTCATGAATCGATCTACAAAACAAATTTTGAAGTAACAAACCAGCAGCTATGGTTAAGAATCTTTTGATATAAATAAATACATATATGAAGATGGTTATGACCACAGGAATTACCTACTGGTGAATTATTTTGTATATATTAGTAAAATTTTTAGAATTTTCAAAACTACCATTTTAGATTTCTTTTTAGAAACTTTTCACTACTATGCATGAAGCATATCAAATTTTCAGGCTCACAGAAAAGCACAACTGTTATTAGATAGATACAGAGTAATGGTTTATAAATTGTCTACAAAGCTACTGACTCGTAATTTGAAAAAGAAAAATTTGGAGAAAGAACTGCCTGGAGAGACAGATATTAAAATATGTCAAGGGTTCATGTTGCTAAAAAGAGTTCAAAGAAAAACAGTTATATCAGGTTTTGTTCTGGGTCTCTGGTGAACTTCAGAACTGCATCTTTACTGAGCAAACAAACAATTTCCAGCCTAACTGTTTCAAATGCTAATGAAATTAGTCATAGTCAACCAAATCTTCAGGTTCTTTTAATCCTGGTTTTGCCAAATCAATGTCTTACTTTTGCTGGTGAACGCTGTTTTCTTTTCTTCTTTTTCTGCAAATCTACTGGCTCTCGTATTTGTTTTTTGTCTCGTTTCTGTTGTTCAGATGCATCAGTAAAGGTAATTTCTTGCTTTACACTGATCTGTTAAGATACCAAGTGCCAGTTTCAGGTAAGGTTCTCACTAAAGAAAAGCAATTTTTCAATTTTAGAAGATGACAAACTGCTGAAACAGAAAACCTTTTTCTGAGGGAATTATCTTGTGGCTTCATTCTTTCAGAAATTTAAGTGAAAAGAATAATAAGTATCTTAAATAAAAAGGGCATAGTTAGTTTCTAGAATGACATTTTGATGGATCCTTTCATTCATCTCCCAACATCTTTTTTCCTTCTGACGTGTCATGAGTTTGAGATCAGTTCTTGTATTAAAATCACTTCCATCTGTAAAACCATTCAGTTTTTCACACCTATTTTACTTTCGTCCGTGTGTTGTCAAGGCAAGATTTAACGGAAAAGTTTATTATATATTTAAGACAGAAGTATTTTTTAAGAAAAAAAAAATAGTGCTAATGAAGTTTTTTCCAAAAAATAATCTGATGTAAACTTGAGGAAAGAACATGATACTCTCACATTTCTCTAACTCCTGGATCACCTGATCTACAGCTGACAGAGAAGTGTTTTAACAATGCTACCTTTCTAAAGATTATTCTTTGTATATATTGCTATCTACTTTTAAAGCCCTGGTAATTATCCTTTATGTTTGAAGGGTAACAGTGATGATGTGCTGCATTACAGACATGCTCTGTTTTCAAAAAAGGAAGTCATCTCTATTCTCTCTGGGAAAGCTGAGGTACACCATCTTTGAGGTATCAAGGAGGGGCATATTTATGGTCATGTATGAAGTGTCACAGTCCAACCTGCAGTGTGAATGCAACTGCTAAGCGTCCACATACTTAAAAAACATACAAGATGCTTCCTATAGCAAAAGAAACTAAATAGTACTATGAACAGTAAGCACCTTTTAATAACTCTATTTATTCTGGTTTGTAGTTACCCTTGAACATTAAATATATTTAAAAGAGCACATTTTAACGCATTAGTTCTATGGTAACAGCCTGCTTATAAAATATTTGTAAAACAGATACTTAAAGATTATACTTAATTGGCAAAATTTATCCGCAGCCAAAGGAAAATGACATTTTCATAAATAGCATTCATTCATAAATATTTTGATAATCAAAATCCAAACAAGCAATTAATAGATTCTTGCCAGAGTAGGATTAGACTACCATATCAAGCTTCCTAGTACTCTCTCCAATATTTCACAAAGAAATTGCTTACAGGGACATTAACAGCATACTGCAGCCCTTGAGGAAGTCTATCTTGCGTATCCATGTCATCGTCATTTTTTACCGTCTCCTCATGGACCATGAGTTCATCATGTGAAATCATCTCTTGCTGTCGAAGTTCACTTTCCTGTAACACTTCATCTGCTGCAAGAATTTCTTGGTGTGCCATAGTCCGATCTTGAAGCACTGCCTCTTGCCGGTCTCCCGAGACTCCAGACTGGTCAGATACTGCACCCATCCCTACCATAGCCCTGGATGACTGCATTTGGTCTATGCCACCACATTTAAGAAATAATCCTCCCAGCTTGTCTTCAATGTTCATTCTTAAGTGCAACAACCTACAAAGAAAGTTTTAATAGTAAACATCTACAATTGGTGCTCTTGCTTAAAATTTTTTTACTTATAAAAAGACATTTTAACAGAACTCGGTCAGTACTCGACATACACACAAGCACTCCTAAAACTGTTACCAAATAAAAGCAGAAAGTTGGATATCCTGGTTCCACATGAAAAGATTCTTCTTCCACACACACATGCACATATACACAACTGAACACTTTCAAATAAAAAGTTTCAAATTGGTGCCTGCTGATTACTGGCAAAATTCAGGTAATTAAATGATAGCTAATTCCTCCTTCTCATTCCTTAGAGAACTGGGTTCTTGCTAGTTTGGTTTTTTTTTTCCCTTCTGTGTGCCCTTTTTACTCTGTTCCCTTTTTCCATGTTCACTGTCTTTTACAAATACCTCTTTCATATTGGTCCTGTTAGCCCTAATGCCGTGTCCTTTCAGTGCCCTTTCACTGCAGCTACCCCAGGGCATGCTGCAGCTGCTGGAACATCTTCACATCCATCAGTGAAAGAAAAAGGCTGCATCAAAAGAACCGAGGCTGACAGGGGGGGTTCTGCCTCTGCTCCACCTGGAATACTGTGGGTACTGGTATCCTCAGCACTGCCAAGATACGGACCTGCTGGAGCAAGTCCAGAGGAGGGCGACAAAAATTATCAAAGGGCTGAAGCACCTTTGCTGTAAGGACAGGCTGAGAGAGCTGGCAGTTTTCAGCCTGGGTAAGACCTTAGAGTGGCTTCCCAGTACCTTAAGGAAAGCAGGGGAGGAGCTTTTTGTAATGGCATGTAGTGATGGAACAAGGGGGAATGGCTTTAACTGGATTTAGGTTCGACATCAGAAAGAAATTTTTCACTCTGAAGGTGATGAAACACTGGAACAGCTTGCCCAGAGAGGTGGTAGACGCCCTATCCCTGGAAACATTGAAGGTCAGTTTGGACTGGGCTCTGAGCAGACTGATGTATCTGAAGATGTCCCTGCTCACTGCAGAGGGATGTGCTAGGTGACCTCTGAAGGTGCCTTCCAACTCAACCTATTCTATGAAAACTTTCTGGCTAATGATTTTTGTCAAATAAAAACTATAGAGAGGTCAGATCTTTTAATAAAAAAGCATTCACTTTCACACCCACTAAGCAGGAGCATTAGTCAGGAAATATCAATTCCAGGCATGAATAGCAATACCATTACATTTACTTACGTTGCACAGATAGATATAAAAGCCTAATATTCCAACGAGTGCCATGACATTATTAATTGTCTTTTAACATAGGGCAGCAGGTTTTTGTGAAGCTGGAACTGGCATCATCTTCTTATTGTACTTATTATGACATATGCAGCACAGTTCTAAGCCTCCTTGGCGTACTGGCTGTCCAGCCACAGCAGTCAGCCTCCTTCACCCGATTCCCCAGGCCCTTAACAAATTCCACAATGCTCTGGTCTACTCTTTCAGACACACAGAGACAGACAGACATCCTTTCTCCATCCTTTTATCCCACAGCTGGAGGGCAAAGGCTATACACAGGCTACTGCAGACACAGGGATGGGAGCAGAGGCACAGCAGAGTTGGACAACACACGACAGACCCAGGCAGAACACGAGATGGGTGGTATCTTGGGGTATATTAGGAGAGCATCAGCATCTTTGGTTTGTATGCACTGAAAACTACAATACAGATGTGATGTTGGTGTATTACTTGTCATCAGCTTCAAATTCTGTCCCCCTAACAGTGCAGCATGGTAAGAGACTCCATCTACATTCAAGTTTTAAATCAGAGCCTCCTCCTAGAGCACTGGATGACAATTAATAACCAAAGAAATGTAGTCTCTCTGCTTGGGACTGGCAGGGCCATCACCATACAGAACAGCCCCCTTTCAAGTTTCCAGCAAAAAGACTGGATCCAACAAACCCGGATAAAATGTTCACATTTCATTTTTACATTTGATCCATTTGATCACTTCTCAAATACTTTTCTTCACCAGAAAAATATTTTGAAAATTATTGGTATATCATAAACATTTGTGAAGATTTGTTTACATCAAACTACACTGAGTTTACAAAATAAATACTGGTCAGGTGAAATCCTAGAGTACTTGGTAGGAATGCAAGCCACAGGCAGGAGCAGCTGAAAGAGGTCTCAAGCTATCCTACATTATACTTTGTTTCAAATACCACCATTAATTCTTAGCTCTCTGAAAGCAAAATTCACTCAGTTACTTAAAGACACAAACAAGCAAAGAAACAAACCAACCCACCACACACCCAACACATTAAAAAATGCCCATGAACACCTTCTGGTAGCAATTCATGCATAACTCAGAAGTGGAAGAACTTTTATCTCTATTCTTTGTCATGAGAGGTTCTAATTTCTGAATATATCATAGAAAGGCTGACAGACAAGATGGTCTGAATTTTCAGAGTTTCAAATATTTGAGAGACACTCCACAGAAAGAAGCTTTTCAGTCAATTAGTATAGGACAGAGTCACCCAGATAAATCCGTTTATATATTATCATGTCATGAATATCATTTTAATATTCTTCCTTTTTATGTAAAAAGTACATCCTTGGGACCAAAAAAGCTTGTGACAGGAAAAGAATATGGGAAAAGTTTCTTTTCAGAAGATTCATGCTTGCCATTTTGTTCTTCTGCAATCCTAACATAAAGAAGTTTGAATTCTTACTCTTGATTTTCACAGCACCTGCCTTCAAATATGGACAATTCCTTAACATCTTGAGTGAGCTCAGGTAGTGCTAGGTGGCAAGTTAACTCTAAAGCTAATGCACTTTATAGTAAGAGAATGAGATTTCACACATCTTCAAGAGAAAATGCAAATTCATTATGGCATGCAGCCATCTGCAGGCATTATATAATCCATGAAGTATTTCTTGGAAGTAACTGGGAAACCATACTGATAGTTCCTCAGCAATAGCAGAAGCAAACAAACAAAAAAATACAGCACCAAGGCTGTATTTTTTCCATCAATGCACATCTCCCAGAGAGATCCTGTACAACACCCCAGAAGAAGGTAATGAAGATATATTTATTGTCTTAGTGTGGAACATCCTATGCCACGTAAGAAAAGTGAGAAGGAACCATAATTCTTAAGAAACTGTCTTCCACTGAGCCATTACTTGATAAGAGCTGGCACAAAAGATCTAAGGTTGAGACTGGCATCTTAGGCAGGGCATTTTAAATATGTAAACTTGAAAGACTGCAATGAAGAGAAACAGATCTATTTATTCATTTCAGCCCTTATCCCAAGTTAATCCATGCTCAGGGTACATCCCACACAGATTGTTGTTCACTATGCTTTTGTTTCACAATACAGAAATACAACATAGCTCACTACAGATTGTTTAGAGGAATGACACAGACAGGTACAAGAATACAAGAACTTAAGATGCTGAAACACCTTCCAGGGAGAACAAACTGAGTGAGAACAAGGCGGCCCTAATCTGTCTGTCCAAACCACTGACAAAAACAGCACGGAAGGTTGCTCCACATGGAGGATACTGCCACATCACTTTCAAATAAGGTATAAATTGCGGAAATCCTGGATTTAAAGCTACTTCCTGGCAGGAAGGCAGGCAGGCAAATGCAAATAGAGAAACCAAGTGTCTAACAGTGCTTAAGAGCTGCTCCTCTCCCCAGCAGAGACCACAAGACTCGTGACATGCAGAATATTAGGACAGCTGGAGACATTCAGCAGCTGCCCAGAAGACAGGGTAGCAGTGTATATTCATTGGTCTTGTTAGTTGTCTCAATTGCCAAGGATATGGAAGCTGCTTCTTTCTCACCCTGACAAGCAGGCTTAGTAGAGTCATGCAACTGAAAGCACTCAAGTTGTTTTCCAGTCATGATCTTGAGTCATATCTGAAGCTGGTACAGTGAGTGTACTGCATCTGTCTTTTCATTAAAAAACAATGAGAACTCAGAGTGTTAGGCTGCGTGCTGTAAGCGATGAAACGCTGTGTAATTTAATTGACATCCAGGTAGTTCTAAAACGAAAACCCACAAACAAAAATAAGCTGCTAATTCAAATATGAAGAATCCCAATTGCAATCGATTCAGTAAAACACGTGTAATTTGTCAACTGACACCTTTTGGCTCACATAAAAGAAATCCTATTGTTTAAATTGGAGATGAGAAGTGTTCTAGGATGAATGACAGCGTGATAAATTATAAGCTAAAAGCATTCAAACAGGCTCACTTTACCAAGCCTGCAAAGATTAAATAAATATTTTAAGTGCGAGACATGTGAAATAAAGATCAACTTCTTTTGATATTACCTTGAGGAGAGATACAACAATACAAACACAAACAAGCACGTTTCTTGGCATAAAACATTGTTATCCCTATTGCTGAGGCTTTTTTCATGGAATTTCAGAAATTTTATGAAGCCTCAGCAAATAATCATGTGATTTTTCTTTGAATATATAGTATCCCTATATGCCCAGAGGAAACAAAAGCTGTCAACAAAACCTTTAAAGTTTCAGTTTTGCTTGGAAGAGACTCTCCTAACCTATCCTCTAGGCAAAGCATTTCACCAGAGACATCTACAGGCAGAGCTTCCTAGGTATGCACACATTTTGGAAGGAGGAGAAAGGGCCACGGGAGGGACTGCACAGAAGAAGTCTCCTGAGATCATCCCAGCACCTTCTCTTTTCACATAGTTCCCCAAACATCCACGGCCAGTGAACCACGTTGCTTCATTTCAGTAACTGCTGCAATGCCAAACCCTATGGCAGTGCTTCAGAATTACTCATTTCAGTAGCATCAGTTTTTCCAAAGATTGCTGGTGCAGTACTTTGGAGAGCTAAGTGGTAAAGACAATATTCCTAAACTAAAGAAACATCCACTCAAACAGAAACATTATAAATAAAAAGTGTGATGACCTTACCAATTCAGAATCAAAAATTAAAATACAATCAAAAGAACACTCTGATGCATTTTAAAAAGCCTGCTAGGAAAGTGGCTGCTATGAAGTAAAGATGAGAGAAGCCTGAAGGAAAGTGGCAAAACGTTTTAGCCAGCAGATTAAACACAGGGTCTAGGTCTTTCCTTCACTTTGACTGACCATGGTAAGGGCTATTCTGTCTTTTCTTAAAGAAGTAGTAAACAATTGTTAATTTAATGAGCCAGAACCCAGAGATACTAATTGGGTACAATTTAAAAATAAAATTCCTATGTGCAGCACTAATTTAGTGTTTTTGCTGTTTTTTAGAGATGAACTTTTTCTACTTGTAAACAATATCCTGCAAAAGTCTCTTGTTTTAAGACTTCTATTTCTTTAAAAAAACAAAAAGCAGGATTTGCTATTTCCTGTATCCATACCCACTCCAAATATTTCCTATCACTTCTCTCTGTTTTTCCAAAGTAAAATAGACTGAAGGAAGGTTGAAAGAGACAGGAAAATAAAGTTTTTTAAAATGTAATTATTTTTCTGGGTTAAACCTTAGCTC
The DNA here is from genome assembly GCA_023637945.1 of Phaethornis superciliosus. NCBI lineage: Eukaryota > Metazoa > Chordata > Aves > Apodiformes > Trochilidae > Phaethornis > Phaethornis superciliosus. Next base: position 29,224,731 of record JAJQWJ010000007.1, read on the forward strand.
CTTATGAAAGATTCTGACAAAGACTTGAGAAAAACACTACTTCCATACACAGCCACAGATTCCCTTTGACCATAATTTCTAAGACTGAGCAACCCAAACACAAGAGCCAGGATGCACAACAGGAACTGTAATGTGCCTTTAGCAACTTGATCCTGTTCTGACAAAAAGCACCCACCAATGCACCCCTCACAAAAGCTGAGACTGAGCTCAATTCAAGGTGTCAGATAGTTTCAGGTTAACCTTGCACTGGAAGTAGCCTGATGACATTATTTTAGTTCCTCATGTTGGCAAGAGTGTTTTCATTTAAGATGACAAGGCAAAATTCCTAATGAATAAATACCTAAGCTACAGAAGATGTAAACAAGTGCTTTCCTACCACATCCTTTCTTCCACAACAGCCTTTGAAAAAATGAGTGCATGCTGGGACCAAACAAAATGTAATTGTGCAAAATGTACATACAATAAATAAAATGTGCAAAATGTACATACAATAAACTTAAATGCAACCTTTGGAAACTCCTAACCATATTATTGCTTCTTAGGGCTCACTTCTGTAGTCACACTATGATTTCTGCTGAATGGTAACCTTAAATGAATGTAACATATATAAATCAACAAAATTACCTAAGTGAGCATCTTTATGCTAGTCCAGAATTAATTTTTTTTCCTTTCCTATCTAATTCACTTTAGCTTTCTGTCACGGACACTTTCCTATTTAGCTTGAAAATTTCCAATCATTATATAATCAGAGCAGTTTCACTGGGACTGCTAATAAAACCTTTCCAAGTAGACAAACTTCTACAAAAAGCAACTACAACTGAGACCTCACTAGATTGCTCCCATGCCAAGAGAGGTTCATATGCTTCTATCAGAAAATGAAGATTAAAATAAATCCATGATTAAATTAAGATAGGGAAACAAACAACCACAAGGCCATTGCAATGGGGCATTGGGTGTATTTTCTTATTTAGAAAAAAACAAACCAACTCTCAATGATACAGCTGCAAGAAGCAATGTGATACTTGGGTTACCTGCCCCCAGGGGCAGTGCCCTGCACCTCTCTCCCAGACACACCTCCTCCTTGCTTTCTCTGGGTTGAGCACAGCACTGTGCAACTAGGACAGAAAGTTGGACAAAAACATCTCCACATCAGCTTTGGGAAGCAGGAGCATGCAGGCAGGGTGTAAAGGAGATGGACAAATGAAGAAGCAGGGAGGAGGGAAAAGGATTGCTTCCTTCAGTAGCAGTCACCTGTTAGATTAGAATAAAGCCTAAGGTGAAACTGCTCCACAAATGCATTGTGCACACATAAATTAACCAAGTTGAAGGTACTGTGCAGGCATACCCAGTACCTGTGTTAAATTTAGATCAGGAGAAAAAGTGTACCTACAGTCTCAAATGCTTTCTTCCTAAAAGGGAATATGTAAGTCACAACTAATTCCGCAATCCCTAGCGTTAATAAAACAGACAGCAACATGGCATAATAGCTGACTTAAAACTACTTATGTTTAAGCATCACCATGAATAAAACTGCCATCAATGCAGTCCTTAGCAAAAGAAAGAAAAAATTAGAATTTGACAGCTTCCTAACATCCGTTTACAAACCTTATCAGACTACGATACACGTTGAGTATTTTCACATCAAAAAAGATACTTATTTGCACTATTAAAATACATATGCAGTCCAGTATGAAAAGAAACACAGCTAGCTCTCACAACATCAAAAGCTCAATTTCTAACATATTACAGAAGTCTAGGAAATAAAAAAATAATACTCCACTTAATAATCTCCAATGAAGAAAAAAAATCTTCTCCCTACTCAGAAAAATAAAACACAGCAAAAAAAGAAATTTTTAAATTAATATAAAAGTGTTCATAAGAATGAGATGAAATGTGCTGACTCGCACAAAAGGTAAACATAATTAATTGCAAAAACGTTTGCAGATCATAAAATTAACACATTCTAAAATGCAACATATGATGAATTAAGACTTGTTGCACCCTTATTTCTAAACGTGCCATGCTGCTGAATACACGCCAGTACAGGGCCTGATCCCACAAAGATTTACACTCACACCAAGCTGTGAATAGTCCTCTTACAATCAACAGGATTACTCGCAGAAAATCTACTTATCGTGCATAAAATTATCCATGTGTTAAAAATTTTACCACCTTGCTTATCTGAAAATCGGTATCAGATCATCACCAGCATAACCATAAGCTAATATTAAACATGCAAACCAGAAAGCTTTCAGTATGGTATTAACAAAGCCACAGTTACATATCAAAATCCCCAGGGATGTCATAAGTGTAACAAACATACTTTAGGTATTCCAGAAATCGTAGACAATGTTACTTTTTCTCTTGGAAAAAAAAAATTAAAAAGCCCACTGATTTTGTGGCACTAAAAAAAATTTAGAATAAATTCTATTAAACTTCTAAGCTTCCAATAAACTAGTAGGAAACAGTTGTGTGTGAATTTATATGGAAATTTTTACTACTGTACAGTTAATCTCAAAAAAAAAATGCAGACCTTCTGTCCTTACACTATGCAACTCAGACACTGAATTGTGCTCAGTGTGGAGACTTCAGATGACATTTAGATGAAGGAAAGAAAGCACTACACTAGCCAGCATCCTTCAAGTACTTTGAACAGTTTATAATGTCAGTATACCCAGTTAAAATGTTGTGAAATTTCATGTATTGCCTGTATGCCTCAAGCTAAATCTTTGTACAAGTATAATTCTTTTGTGACGGATGCTCATATAAAGACATCCTGGTTTATACGCTCCACCAGCCTGGCAATATTTTTTTTCCAGTTACTAATTTTCTGCCAGGTTAACTTACTGAGTGGATTTACCATAAACACAGAGTGTCTGAAGCCCCTGTCAAAACAGGGTGCAGGAGCAGGCCCTCCCCTGTTCAGCAATTACAGCCTGTCTCAGCCCATCTCATACCATTTCATCTTTAGATAAACAGAAGAGAAAAACATGTTGTTTTTTTTTTTTTAACTGTGATGGGGTTTTTTTGTTTATTTGTTTTTGACAAGCCCTTCAATTCCTCAGGTATGGCAATTCTTCACCTATCTGCCAGTATCTGTGAAGCATCTCATCACAAGCACTATGCTAGCATTGCTTCACAGAAGAGAACCTGCTGGTGCTATCAGTAACTCTACTGGCCCCAGTTGGCAAAGGTCTGTATATATGTATCTCTGGTTTTTCTTTCCAGAGAGCTTTTTAAAAATCCCTAAAACATTATACCTGAAAAGCCCTGGGAGAATACAAGAAGTTTTATGCAAGCATGCAGAAGTTTCAGAGATTATCACACCTCAGGTACGTTTGTTGATTGCATTTTGCCTCTCCAGCCTACTGGCACTGTGATTTTTGTTTTTTTTAATTTTATTTGTAATTAAAATAACATATTTTAAGGTGGATGTGTATAGGTATCTATAGGTACACATTCTGCATCAACTCATTTCCTTCAGCACACTGGGTGGAACTGCTCCATTGAAATAGGTGAAACTAGTGACATAGATTATACCACCCTTGCTCCATTTGTGGCTGAAATGTGTAAATGAGATACCGAGAGGAGGAAAAGAAAGTCATGGTTATTTAAGTAGTTGAATGCAATCTTGCAAAATAGGATCCTACCCTTAATCCTACCAGAGATCTTACACAAGTCTATACAAGTCATTTCTACCAAACTTTTTGTAAAAAATAGATTATTAATACTTGTATTTTCCTCATTTTCTGAGTGCCTACTCTGGCCCATTTAGGCCAGATTTACCCTATATGCTGCATATTCAAGGATTCAATTAAATCAATAAGAGCAATGCTTTGAAAACACTAATATGGATGTACTCAAAAGCAAAACAAAACAGAAAGAAGAGCACAACTCTTAAAGAGCTCAATGGACATCCTCACCAAACACAGTTTCACCTTACTCCTAGGCAATGAGAAATACCCATCTCCTTTCTCTGGGGCCTGGTAAAATATTTGCAAGAGTAAGAGATGTTCAATATAGGCCTCAGGGGTGAACCTCAGAGTGCTCTCATTCCTACAGACAGCACAGGTCCTGAGAAGACAAAGTGGCAGAGGTCAAATGGAAAAGCAAGCCCATGCCAGTTACCAGGGCACTCCTGTGAGAAGGCAGGCAAGAGAGAGCTGGCCTCACCTGGGACCTCATCACTGAAGAGAAGGAGCAAAGGAGCAGAAGGTTCCCAGCTAACATGGAGCAGCCACTTTGGTGGAGAATCCCTAGCGGGACGTGGGCACACAGATGTAAGACTGTGATCAAGAAAAAGTAAGCACAACAGTAAGACTGAAGAGAGGAACACTAGTTAGTTACCACCATGATGTTGTAACAGACCTGTAAGAGACCTGGCTTCTTTTCTCAGCTCTGCCACTGCTGTTGGGCAAAGCTTTTGTCTTGACAAATCATTCCCCACCCCACACTTCCACTTTCTCGTCTCCAAAGCAGGGGCAATGACCCACCTAGAATTTAGGTGTGAACAGCACACTAGGAACTATCTCTGAAGACCTCACCAACCTACAGATCACCATTACAGAAATGCCACAAAGATCTTCATTCTGCCTTTAGAGCAGGCAGTAAGAGAACATATGTTATGCAATGAGAGGAAACCAAATTACAGTGTATCTGCTTATTCAGTGAGCAGCAGGTATCCTCTCTGTTCGAAAAAGATAGGAAGGTAGAGGAAAGGGAGGAAGAGGGATTCCTTGCTCATGTATGGCCAAAGGCTACTAGATAATACTAAGGTACAATATAATAGTAACATAATAATGTACATAGTCTTATGATGGCAAAATTAAGGTGGTACAGGCAAAGCTTAAAGTTGCAATTTTAACATTTGTGTGCTTGACTTATAACTAAAACTGTTCTTTTAAGAGCACACTTTTTTGCCTGCAATATCTTTACTTCAGTTCCATTGTTTTCTAAAAGACCATGTATCTGCATTAAAGAGAAATAGTAATTATGGAAAAATTCAAGACAGTTACTTATTATGTCCATATGTACTTATTATTGGACAGTAAGCTAATAGAAGTATAATCAAAAAGGTTTTGAACCAAAAGATCTGAAGTTAGTAGCAGAAGTGGTCTCAGAGATTCTGGATTACATCCCTCATTTACATAAATGATAACCTATGGAAAACTTTCAGGAAAATACTGGCAGTAATCAAAGCCCTGGGTGAGAAGGACATGGATAACTGATAGAAAACAGAACTTACAGAGCACTAGACCAGGTTGTTCAAAGCCTCATCCAATCTGGTCTTATTATTTCAGCAATTTGAAAGCATTATTTCAACACAGGCTCTCAGGCCACACAAGTGTTTTAGAACACAGGAACTGTTCTCCTAAATTGCAATTTCAGTTTTAGGACATCAGCATGTACAAGTACACATTTTGGGGTTTTTTTTCTTATTCAGGGTAAGATTACACTCTGTAACACCTAAAACCAAGTTCTGAAATATATCATTTTTCTCTATAGACTAACTTTGCATATGGGGGTACCAGCAAGGAAAATTTCCCCATTTAAACTTGCTGATGAGGCAGTGCCATATCCCAGCAGAACTATTTTTAATGTAAATTTGTTGCATTTTGGCTGTTTTTCAATACCTTTACCAAAACACAGAACTGTAACCTCACAAAATTCAATTCATCTGAAATATGACAGAATTAATGCCTCTTTAGCAAAAGATTGACTGCAGGCAGACCAAGCAAATCCTACACTTTCTACATTGTTTTTTAAACACCACAGTGTTACCTTTAGTGGCCATCTGTCAAAGCCACCAGTGGTCTGGGCCACAGGATCTAAAAGAGCCCTTTCTAAAGCTCTAACACTTAGATCTCTGTTGACTGCTCACTCCACTTCTCAAACACCATAGGTCTAGCCTACCTACAATAAAAATGAAAAGCCTTTCAGGGAGCAATTGCTTAAGATTAATCCACTTGGCAACTAAAAATCATGAAACTAAACATGAAACACAGAAAATAAACTACTTCAAGCACACAAATAAGCTTATCTACTTCACTTTGCTAACAAACACAAGGCACCAGACACATAACAGCATCAATGGCAAAAATAGGCCCCATATAATAAACCCCTGAGGAAAGAAAAAGAATGAGAGGTGACAGTTATTAATCATAATGCAGAAGATATTTCCATAAGGTGTTTGGACTCCTCAGAAACAACAACTGTACAAGAATATAAAAGCAGGAAATTACAAATGATTTAGCTATCTGTAGAAGCAGCATTGGAGAATATATTCTGGTGGTATCCCTTTCTTTCTCTTTATGCCTGATTCATCAAGGGACAACAAGGACCACAGGATCTTGTGATGCTCCATTAAGGAGACCACTGACAAAAAACCCTCACATCTATCATTGTTCTTTAAAGTACTCAACCAGTTATGAACTGGGTACCAAGGAGCAATTTCCATCAGTGGAATCAGGGGTTGTTGTGGCCTAACCAGCATGCTGTAACAACATCAGAATAGTATCAGGCATCTTCATCAAGGATAAACAGAGAAGTCAGAACATAAAGGGACACATTAGTATTTAAAGACAGCATGAAATCAGCCAGAGGGGGAAGGAGTAGAAATACATAGAAGTTAGCAATTACACCTCTTTCTTAAAACCCTCTCTTGGGACACAAGCATGTTACAGACCATGTAAATTTGCCAAGACAATAAAGAAAGTTTTTTAAAGTACACTTTTGTATGGTCAAGAGGTTTTTTTCCCATACTGTTGCAACAAGTCCACCATCTCCCTATTGATAACCAACACTTGTGGTCAAATTAAATCAATCTATTTGGGTAAACCTATGCCTACGCTGCTTACATAAAATTCCAAAATTATGAAGTCATCCTCTTTTGATCTGACTGATCCTCAGGGAAAAAAAGGGTCATACTAAGTAACTACTAAATCCAGTATGCTTCTGCAATGTACCTTCTTCAAAAGACAATTTATAACTCCAACAAGTGCTTCCAGATAACTCTTCACCTCAAGACCCCAAGAACAGTATGAAGAAGGAATATCTCTGGCTTCTATCACATACTTCAAGGTTATTATTCCTCATTACAGTTTTACATTTCTCAAACAATTTTAAAACACTTAAGCCCATTTTCAGATCAAGGCAAGCCAAAACATGAGACGTTTAGAAGACATTTAATAAGAGCATTAATAACATGGGTATCCTGGCCCACTAACACTCAAAATCCTAAATTTAAAATTCAGACCTCTCAGGATTGTGCCCTCGTGAATAAAAAGATTGTGGAAATTGGATTCTACCTCAATCACTCTGGTACCCTGCAGCTAATCCTTGCTAATTAAGTGCTGAAATACAGAAATCCAGATTGATCAAAAGATATGATTCATGTTTGTAATAACTGCTGTAATTATTAGGAACAAAAATCTTGAAGGTTCTTGATGCCATTAACTCGCAGGCCAATAATTAAGAGCTACCATCCCAAACAGGTCTGAAAGTTGTGAGAAGCCATAGTAAAATAATTTCACGATGAAGCCAAGTTCGAGAGAAATACATCCAATACAATCCATTTTACAAAGGCTCACTAGATAGTAATCTGCAAGGTCATGCAAAGAATTGAGGATTAAGTTTTCTATCCATTTGCCCTTTTACATTGCTGTTCCTTGAACAGTGACAGTAAATTCACACTTAGAGTTGCCTTGTATTTGATCCAGTATGGTGTACATAAGACTGAGTAAAGGTTTTTACAAGCACCAGAAAAGCCTGAACATGCTTGGTTTGCATGATCTGCTTTTAACTGTTAGATTAAGACAAACCCACTGGTTTTGTCTACAAATTGCAAGCAATTCTACATACTCAAGCAATCTACTGTGACAATTAGATGATAATTTTCTGCATGCTCCTTTTCTATAAACTCTATTTTATTCCCCCTGCCAGTCTCTTAATTTCATGTTAGGTATAAGTAATCGCTGCTCACAAAATGTATTTCAAATACATAAAATTATTTTCTACCAGTCATTTAAAAGGAAAACTTTGTCATCTCTATAAGGAAAAGGCAATATTAAAGGCAAGTAGCTTTCCATTATTTCCTTATACCCGCCAACAATACAAGCTTTCCTGATCCCCAGGAGGCAATCACATAACTTTCACATCTTTCTGCTGACTCAGATGAAAATTCATCAGAGTACAACTGTCAGGCACACCAGTGACAGAGAAAGCTCGTGAGAACAGCAGCCTAATAAAACTTTCCTCCTTGAGGGATGATGGCACTCTTTCTCCCATACAAAAGATTAATTTTTGCTTTATATCATTAAAGCAATATTCACACAGGGCTTCACACTAGATTTTGATTTTACCAAAATGAAAAAAAGGTGGTAAGGTCAAAACATAAGCTGAAAATCAACATTCCAGGGACAGTTCTGGGAAACTTGTAAATTACTGAGGTACAAAATAATTTTATCATATCTTGATTCCTCTGCAGATTGACCCCCTCACTCTACACTTGACCTACTATGGTCATTACAAAAGTTTTCTTCAAGGTAAGAAGTCTAAGATTGCCTTAGCAACAAGGGAGTTGGTTGAGTTTACCAATCTCTCATGCACCTGATGATCTCTCGAGGTCCCTTCTAACCCCTAACATTCTGTGAAGAACTTTTTTTGTTAAAAGAATCTGTAAGGACACAAAATGAGATGGTTTCTTATATTTATTTATGCAGCTACTGTTGTATCTAGAAATACTCAGCACTGTAAATGACCCAATTTAAAGCTCTCATATATATTTCATCTGACAAAATGTTCACAGGTAACAGTGACCTATGTTAGGAGCCACTGCCTATGCAGTCAAAAAACATAGATCATCCTTCAGGAGGTCAGAAACAGAGATGACAATTTGCTTTAAAGTACTCCTACTTCAAAAACTTTGAAATCATCCAGTGCATCTGGAAATAGTCACCCTTATGCTTACAGAGTAAAATGTAATCTGTGAATTTTGTGAAACATACTCATTTTTTGGCTTTAATATTCATTTTGCTCCCTCTCCACTCCCTTTACAAAACTGAGGAATGTTTGCAATGCAATACTACAGATTCACTTGTTGAAAGCAAGACCGAGTAGTTTTCATTACCAAAGGAAGCCAGCAGAAAAGCTGGTGAATTTTTGAGGTGCTTCCTTGCTTTGCCCCTTCACAGTAAACTACAAAACACAGCTACATCCCAGGCAGCTAACTGAGGTAACAGGCTGCTTACTGTTTGGCAAAATAAACTCCACTTTGTGCTGAACATTTCTCATACTCCATGGCTGCAGTTTCAGGCCACAGATCATCATAAATACCTTCCAAAAGTGCTTTATATACAAATACACACACTTGCACATGTTTGTTTTAGGAGCATACTACTGTTTTCTTGTTTCGAGTCTAATCCCAACAGCAGAAAAAAAGAAATCTGACAAATTTTCAGGACAATCACAAAGCAGCTAAAATTCAAAGTAAGAAAGTGTAAAAACATGTTTGCTTTCCCTTTCTTAAACACTGCTAGTAAACATATAACTGCATTAAATCTGCCCAGCATCGGAATTTCTCACTTCAGCTCCTGCACTAAGGTAACATGACCTGGTCATGACATTACTTGCATTGTAAACCTTTCTAATGATGTCCTTTATCCCCAGTTTGGGGTTCACAGGTAGTACAAGTTTTTACAGATTTTATGCAAAATTGTTACAAAAACACTAAAATACTTGTAAAAAATGTATGAATGGGCACCTTTTTACCTTAGCATTTACCTTAACTGCCACTTGAAACAAATTTAGAGTAGAAAGCCTCCTCCCTGAGTTCACGTGCAGATATCACGACAGATTTACCCATGAGTAGTAGTACCATGTGTTAGATAAAGAAATTATTTTGGGTTACAGAAATTTACAGGCACCTTGACTATTTGGGGCTCTTTTGCTGTGGTTTGTGTTGTTTTGTTGTTGTTTTTGTTGTTTTCTTCTTTCATACAGTGCATGAGATCTAGACAGTTTATATTTGACAGGCTGTTGATAAATCATACCCTACCACTGTCTGCAAGTTGGAACTTCTTCCCACACAGATTTTCATTTTACCATCAGACTGCTTAATTCCACACTTATAAAAACATCATCCTGGTCTTAAGGGAAGAATTAGACAGTATGGTCCTAAAGTTTTCTGCACAAACTGTGACAAGATGCAGATACTGTAATACTAATATGACAGTAGGGTTTATAAAATGCAGGATCGAGACAATAAATACACCCCATGAAAGAGCTCTGTCTTGCTGTTTTCCAAAGTGCAATGAAATATAGATTAGTAATACATTAATATGACTATATTCACACTGTTACCACTTGGTAACACAGCCCTGCATACATTAACACACCGACAATATCGTGAGAGTGTGCTAAAAAATATTTCTGAGCAAAAAGTAGTATCAGTCTGTATTATCTCCCAAAATAAAATTCTGACTGTATGGAAGAAATTATCCAGAGATTCTAACACTTCTGCATGTTGTGCTTTCCACTGTCTTTTAGAAAGACACTGAATTTACCCTTAGAACACATTTATAATAAAGTTCTGTGAGAACATACCATGGATTTTTCCAGGTCTTTTATCCAACCTGCTGACTGATGTATCAAAAATATCTCTATATGCAGTCAGGGGAAGACAATTTAATCACTTATAATATTGGTATATTCATGTGTTACTGTATTTTAATTTGTATGATAATTTGTCATTTAAATAGGTTAAACATGTGTCACCTGTGCAGTCACAGCATTATTGATGATGTATAAAATGTTTTATGTGGATGATGAAAAAAATTCTATATTTAAAATGTATAGAGAGTACTAATGAACTAAACAGATAGAGCTGTGTTTTTAACTTCACTAGAAATTACCAAAATAAAGTAACTAATAGCATTTGTGTAAATAAAAATAAAACTCATCAAATCAAAAATGGATTTTCTTTTGTTAGACAGAAGATTGTACTTGGCATACAGCTACAAGTTATAGCCAAGGGCTGTGTTTTGCTGACATGGCCTGTCAATACCTATGTCTCAGCTCTTAAAAACCAGTAAGTTACATGCAGAAACTCAATACTAATTCAAGGGTTTCTGCAGACAAGCACACAGAAGTGAAAAAGAAAAGAAGAAAATCTTATTTTATGAATGTCAGTACTCCAGGAAATACTATTTCCCTAAAAGTATTCCTGTCAAAAAATCCCCCAAAAATTGAAGTTAATGACAGTGGTGATCCTTCACATAAGCCCTGCAACCTGAGAGCAGCAGATACCCATGTCTACTTACATCCATGGAGACTTTGTGGGACTTCATTTGTTTTTAAGCACTCAGTTATGCAGATCAGACTGCAAGCTCAAGGCTTGAACGTATTTCATCATAAATGATGCTGGTTTGAAAGGCAGCATCATTAAAATTCTAGGCAAAGGCACAAAAAGTTCTTATTTTAAATAAAAGGTATCTATTTCTCTGTTAGAGCCACTTAAAATCTTCAAAGTAAAAAAGTATTTCTAATGGCATTCATTTTTCATTCCTTGTCCCACTCATTTAACATAAAAGACATTGTTCAGTTTGGACAAGAAAGTCAGACCTCTCCCTTTCACTTGTAGGGTCTCCAGAACAGCAGCAGTGTTTATTTATAAAAGACATTATACTAACAGTACTAATTCTTATTTAACTTTTGTTACTTTGCACAGAAAAATGTATTCTGTATTAGAGCCAAAATTAAACTAAACTTAATCCCAAATTATGCTAAATAATTAAAGAGGTTTTCATTTACTAAGACCCATTCCATCAAGCTGCTCCATACAAAGGGACAACAGCTCACATAGGTAAGAATCTACAGAGATCTTAGTCACAAAAAAAATTAAAAATTCCTAGCAGCAGATACAGAAGACAATCCCACTCTGCCTTTCCCCAAAATACCAGAACTCTTCCTCCCCATTACTAAACTTTAAAATGTTTGACCTAAATCCATAAACTACCAACCACTACCCTGAACTGTTTGCAAATTTACATTATGAAACCTGTGGTGCAAAGAACTCACCTAGAAGTGAGATTAACTCTTAGATGTACTGACACCATGCCTCACCACAGTGATGTATTCTTTGATTTCTTGTAGTTCAACTCATATTACTGGTAAACAGAAGTTCTTAGCTGGAAGAACTTCCAACCCCAATGGTTTTACAATGCCAGCTGTCTCTAGAACACACGTACGCTCCACAGAGCTTTAAATCTTCACACAAATAAACTTGTACACACTGAACTGAGAAGGAAAATAATCTTTTGCAAAGCTACATGTAAGTACTGCAGAAGTATGTGCTCCTTCAGGTGAAAAATTTAGCCTGCAACACAACTTTTCACATCCTCAGTACTTTTTCTTCCTATCTCTTTTTAACCATTGTGTTTCTTCAAATAGCAACTTAGCTACTTATGGATTGATTTCATAATCCATTAACTTGGGGATTTTCCACAGATAGGATATGGTCACAGTACAGTAGAAATTAAACACATATGGACAAGTACAACAGCAGAAACACAGACTACATACACATATGTTGTCTCAGGCCTTAGCCTGAGGAGTGAAGACAGAAAAGTGCATGTGCACGTGGCAGCTAAATACAAGAGGTCAGCTTTTACATGAGCTCTCTGAGGATATCTGGGGAATTGGAGCACACAGACACCTAGAAACAACTATAAAGAAAATACTTTTGGCAACTGAATCCACACATCCATTCAGCTGAATATTCATCACTAAAGGCCACGAAAACTGTTCTCAGGAAATCGTGCGACTGAGATGGACAAAAAAACTTTGTAGTGTTCCTTAATGACCACAACAAGAGCATGGTTTGCCTGCCTCTGCTACAAATCCATCTGTGTCCTGTACCTGGAGTCTGCAGATCTGGTGAGAGCCACAGGAAAGCAAACCTCGTGAGCTCCAGAGCTTCCCAGCACAGCCCCAGTGCCTGCAGCTGACAGCTGTCACTGGACACATGCATGAATCCCAAGCGTTGGAACACGGGAAAACTAACACTGCCCTAAGGTATGCAAACTTTTTACACAGCAGGATAGACTTGAAGCCCAGACTGGACCGCGAGTTTATCCAGTCCAATTCTGAGCACAACTTAAAAATGCCTGCAAAAACTGATACAGGTCAGCACTGTTTTTCCACCTCTTTCCTTTCCAAGGCATGCTGCAACAATCTGATGGAGAACGCTGCAAAAGCTGTATCACTTACAAGGATGAAATCTGATATGGGCATTCCAAAATGTTTAATGACAGGCCCAGGTACATATTCAGAGCAAGCTTGTACAGTGTTAGGGAAACCTGTGAATAAGTACAGCAAACAAATAAGGCAACAGAGACCTTACTCAAAAGAAAAACCATAGTCCTGTCATTTGTCTTTCCAGTACCAATGGGGAAGATGCTGCTCCTCAGAAATAAGAAATCTCCCTCATCTAAAACTTCTTGGACCAGAATGTCACGTGTGTGCAGACACTGAGGCAGGTCATGCTTTGTGGAGACTTGCAAAGCAAGACTAAAGCTGTGATCTCTGGATTCTACGTATCATCTACGTTTTTATCATTGTGCAAAAGCCCTCACAGCTGCTCAGAACACATCACAAAAAATTAAGTGATCAGAGAGATGATTTAGGTGCGCAGCATAAATGTCTTCCCTTTTTATGAGGGAATACAGACAGTGCTGTACTCATCCCAGCTGAGGTTTGGCAGGCACCGAGGGAGGAAAGACGAGGAAGAGTGGAAGTGTCTACAGCCCAACTAATTTCTCCTGCACTTCTACTGCTCCTCGCTGCCCTCCCAGCCACTTCCAGCCTGGCACTTGTTAGCAGCTCCTGACGCTGGAGAGGGGTCCCTCGCAAACGCTTCCTCCGAGCAGCTGAGCGCAGACTCGCAGAAGGTTATTAAAATAAAATAAAATAAACCCACACAGGTCGGCACACTTCACCTCTCTTACACCGGGAACAATGGAGAGGCGAGGGGATAGGGCCGGGAGGGGAGAGCCAGCCTGTCCCTTCCTCCGGCCCTGGCACCCCCGGCTCTTTGTCCATCTGTCAGACGACCCCGCTGGCAGCGCCAGCTCCATCCTCACCTCCCCGGTGAGGCCTGCTTGGCCCCGCGGCTCCCGGCCCGAGGCGCGGGGGGACCGGCAGGTCCCGGGGAAGCCCCCGCGCCGGCCGAAGGGAGCGGAACGCAGCTGCCGGCGCCCTCCCGCCCGGCGGGGAAGGAGGACGAAAGGCGCCCGCAGCCTCTCCCCTCATCCCCCGCTCCCCGGCCTCTCCGCCAAGCGCGGCCCATGCGGGCGGGACGCGCCGGGCCGGGCCGGGCCGCTCCGAGCCGAGCCGCGGCCCCCCCCTTTCCTTCCCTTCCTTTCCCTTCCTTTTCCTCTCCTCCTCCCTCTTTCCTTCCCTCCCTCCCTCCCGCCGCGCACCTCCCGCCGCGACGGCGACGGACGGACAGGCAGGCGGGCGGGCGGGCAGGCGGACCGGGCCGAACCCCGCCGAACCCCGCCAGCTTTCGCTCCCTCTCCCGCCCGCCGGCACTTACCGGCCGCAGAGCTGCGAAGAGAAGGCGGGCCGGGCCGGGCCGGGGCGCGGCGGCGGCAGCGGCAGCTCAGAGTGGCCGTGCCGCGGCCCCGGGCATGGCGGGGAGGCGGCGGGGCGCGGGGGAAGGGAAGCGGCGGCGGCGGCGGCGGGGGAGGGGAGGCCGAGGGGAAGTTGGCGGCGGCGGCTCCTTCCTGCTCCGGCGGGGCGAGCGGCGCCTTCCCTCAGCCTCCTGCTGGCGGTGACAGCGACAGCCCGGCCAGAGCGCCGCCGCGACGCGGTGCACCATGGGAAACACGCCCGGAGGACCGGCGGGCGCCCGGGCGCGGCGGGACGGCAGCGAAGCGAGGAGGAGGAGGAGGAGGAAACCGAACCGGGCCGGGCCGGGCTCGTTCGGGCTCTGCCGCTGGGGAGGATGGGATTGCCGGCCCGGGTCAGGCGGGTCGCGGGAAGGGTCATGGAGCGGGTCCGGCCCAGCGCTGCTGCCCTGTACCGGCCCTGAGGGGAGAGGGGGAGGGAAAGGCCCGGGGGTGGCGGGGAGGCTGCGGGGAGGAGTGTCCGTCCCCGGTGTCATTTCCAGCGGGAGCTCTGAGGGGAAAGGGCCCGGCCCAGAGGAGGCTGAGCAGGGTTGTGTCCCCTCCCTGAGCCCCGCTCCTCTGGGGACACCCCGGGCCTGGCAGGGCAGAGGGGTGCGGGAGGCCCCAGACCCCCGGTGTGTGGCTGGAAGGGGGGGCAGTGGGACTGCGGGAGCCTCCGGATCCATCCAGGAGTCCCGAGATGAGGTTTCTGCACTGTAATCTCCACGATCGCGGTGTCCTCCGTTACCCCACGCGGGGAAGAGTCTGGGGAATCGCCAGAGGCCAGGGATTCCCGAGGCCCGCGGTTCCTGGCATAGCTCTGCACCCAGACTGCCTGCACCTGCACCTTCACCTCTCTGCCTTGGGAGCTCTTGCATCTCTCAACTTTATTTCTTTTCAGGGTTACCAACTTTTTCACGTTTCCCTTAATAAAGTCTTGAGCCCGGCAACATACTGAAACACGTGCTTAACTCAATGGCTGTGTGTCACTTGCTTATAATTAAGCATGTGCTTAAGTGCTCTGCTGGATTGAAGCCAAAATCTGCGTAAACTCTGCTAGGTACAATTTACCAGCTTCATCGGGGTTGTCTTTGTGAGTCACTCAATCAGCAGCGGCCCAAAGCTTTTTCCTACAAGTTGAGCTATTCCCAGGATGTCCTGTAGGATCACCCTGTCTCCACAACAGGGCTTATGCCCTCCTTTCAGGTCCTGTTAGAAGATACATCTGCCTGCTGAGTCAGCTGTATGGAGGGTTTCTTGTTCCTTTAACGAGGTGTGTTAATAAGCTGCTGCATCCTTATGCAGGTCATAGGTTGTGCCATCCAGTGTAATAAATTGCATTAGGAAGAAAACATTAATGGCATTACGACCGAGTTTGAAGGTCTGCATTGACTTTATGTAATGCATATATTTCAAAATAATTGCATTGAGTACTTCATCTGTATGAACTGAGGAAGGAGTTAATAAAATGTGGCTACATTTCATGCAGTCATCTACACTTTTACATAAATAGAAGTGTCATTAACCTGCTTGTTGAATAAAATGGGAAACTTTTATTTTCCAAAAATAGAGTTTTAGAAACTGAGGGAAGATTTACATTTATGCAGCTTTGATTATTATTTTTTTTTTCCTTCAAAGACAATTAATTTGGTGACTCTATTCATTTTTACCTGTCAAAAAAATCTTTTGAATTTCATTAAGTCTGAGTCAGGAAGCTCAGCACTAAAACCTTATTTTAAAATACACCAAGGAATTAAGGCTTTCTGCAGGGTGAGCACAAGTCTTTCTCCAAGGACGCATCAATTGGAACCTGCTCTTCAAACAATTTTTTTTGGCAATTAGCAGTGTAACATGAAGAAGAGAGACTGCCTTGTATTTAAAGCAAAGAAGCAGGAATCAGCATATTTGAGTTTTGTTCATTACTCTCCTCCCATTCTTCTGTGACCTTAATCAAGAAATGCTTCAGTTTTCAAATGTCAGTTTGGGTTATGGGGGAGTTTTCTGTTGTTGTGGTAAGAGGAGCTGAGCACCTACAAATTGTCAAGTTCAGTGAGAATTTTACAGTGACTGCTTTGTCAGTCTGGAATTTTCCCCCAACAAGGCAGTGGTAGGAACATGTCAGACCTTGGACCTTGGCCTCTTTGCCACCCATGCTCCCAGGTGAGTTGGTAGTTCCTCACCCAGTCACACAGCTATGGCTCAGACATTGTTCAAAGTAATGTTTTGACACACTTTTAATACTGCAGTGTATACATATTGAGTGCTTTGACATAACAAAATATAAAATTAATACATAAAGTCAGTAGCTTGAGAAGCATGAAGGAGCACTTGCATTTTGACCCTTTTTTTTTTTTATTTTTTTTTTTTTTTTACACAGCTCTGCAAATAGCAGACAAACTGCCTTTCCCTAGGGAAAAAATTTAATAGTCTTTAATAGAGTCTTCCCTCTCCCTTCTGAATTCCAGAAATTGCCCTCCCATGAGAAACCCTCTGAAAGGCAACGTCTGCACAGTGTAGAGCTGAGTAAGTTTCAGTCTCCTTTTTTTTTTTTTTTAAGAGAGCTAAGTAATGGAAAGTAAAAGGGAATTGCTAGAGAATGTGTTTTAAAAGGTCTTAAAGAGGAAGTAGTTCTGCTTGTTGTACACAATTACTTCTGAATCCATCCCATTTGTTCTTCTGCTTGACAACCTGAAGGATTTAATTTGGAAATTTATGCATCAAGCCAGTAACTTCAGTGACCCAGTTGCTGATCTGGAGAGATCAGTGTGGGAATTTGAGAGAAGTGTCCATAGGTTTTTAGGGTCGGGCTCAGCAGCCACCTCAAAGTCAGAGAAAATATAGGAAGTGAAGGTATGGAAGTGCACAGTTAAGCTAAACCAGCCTTTTCTATGTTTGGAGAATCCTCAAACAATTGGCATTAGATACTTTGGTGCAGGATGAGGTTAACTGGTGTTTAGGAGATAAAGGATGTGTTCTCCCCCACCCACCTGGGTAATTCTTTTAATCTAAACATTAGTTTCAGCTTTGGTTAAGCAACACTCAATCAATCAAGCCTGCATTGCCCTATAGTGGCAGCAGATGAGGAATCAATCATAGTGCTGTCAGTTAGACTTGACATGAGTTCATTAGACATGAACTAATGCAGAGAAATGCCATGACAAAATATGTCTCAATTTACCTATGCATCTGATGCATATAAACAAAAATAATTAATTATGGGAAACGACTGGTCAGAAAGAGAGGGGGTGTGAAAGTCACCTGGCTCTTCTCATTTCCAAAATCTTTTCTTTAGAGGTGAACACTTCCACCTGAGTCCTGAAGAAGTCTTCCTATCAGATTACTTTCTAATGCCAAACACACACCTGACTTGGCTCATTAGTTTTACAATAATAAAACAGCTTGAAGTGCTTTAGAACTTGAGCTGAAGACATCACAAAAATCCCAGAGAAAAGTAATGGTTTAATGAGAGAGAGAACCATCTGAAAAAAGAGAAATAGCAAGTCAGTGTCAGTCAAGGTGATTTTGTGTAGACACAAGACATTCAGATTACCTGTAATATGTTTGACTCAGTCCCACACAGCATTCCTGGGAAACTAGCATTATAAATCTCCAGATTAAAAGAAAAGAGGATGTTTGATATCCCATGCTGAGATGCCTAATAGAAAAAATAAAAATGATGATAATGTAGTACTGGGCCTAACATAAATCATCAAATGACACACTGAGGCAGAGTATAGAGAACCAATTTTTCTGCCCTAAAACACAAGTTATAAGCAGAGCAGAAAACCATCCACTCTTAACTTAGATTTTCTGCCTACCTGCGATATTTAAGTTGAATTAACTGCAGATGAGAAAGTAAGAGGGCTTTAAACCCTAGCATGAACATTTAGAATTAAGCCTTTCAGAATTAAATGTAAAAGAAACTAGGGATATTTCATCTGTAAAGGAAGAGAGCATCCACACAGGGATTTAGTGGGCTTTAGCTAATGCAATTTAATGTCACACCTTTACTTAATTCATCTTAATCTTTCCCAAGTGCCCCACCACAGCTGAATTTTCTACTTGGAAGTATTACAGTGGATCTAACACCAAAGGCAGCATTAGCTGAACCCTTAGCTAAAGGCTTGTCCCTGTGGGGAGGTTACTCAGCACACAGTAACCATCTACTTCATCTCTATTTTGTGTCAATACATGCATGCTGCATCACAGCACCTCACATGCACCTGTTTGCACAGGTTTGTGCAAAACAATTACTGTGATTTTAGATTCAGATTCATACCTCTTCATGAATCTAACATTTACCCCATTACAAGTAGGACACAGATTTAAAGAGCAGGTGGAACATGCAGTAGCAATGGTGGGAGATTGATACTCATTAAACAAAAGTTCAAAGTTAAAACAAGAAAACTGAAAGGGGGAAAAAAAACCCCAAAATTAGAAAAATTAAGCCTTTTGGAGATGGCATGGATACTGCTGAACACAATGAAACCCAAGAGGGTCTACGTTCCTGGGGAGACAGAGATCAAGCCAGTGTGCTGAATGGGATGTTTCCATACATTATTTGAGCCAATAGGAAAGCTGACATATTGAAATCTGGATCTATGAACACCAGAAAAAAAGGAAAATCTCAAATTTTAGTTGGTAATGAAGAAGAGGAAAATGAGAAGGGCACAAATGGGCCTTTACGACCAAACAGGGAGAGGTTCTTGAGAAAGTAAAAAATGACTAAAAAGGCTTGAGCTTTGAAAGTTAATTGCTCAACACAGAGAGAGAAAAAAAAATTCTCTCTCTTTACTGGTCTTCTCTGGTTTTACTCTCAAAAATTGTGTGATAATAATAAGGAAATGTTGGAACAAGACAGGCTACAGGATATTAACCATTCTCTAAATCACACAGAGCTTATCCATGTTTATCAGAAGCTGAAACAACAGGGCTGCCAGCAAAACTGCAGCCACACACCTTTACCTTGCTCACAATGATTAAACATTTCCAAACATTTTCAAAACATTTGGTACAGCAAGTAAGATTTTGTAAATGAAACATCTCTGTTCCCCCAGAATTATTGATTGTATCAGTAAGGAATAAGGAAAAACAAAAGTTTGTCTTCCAAAATTTGTCAATTTCTAATGTCATAATTTGTCTTATGGGTAAGGGTTAGGTGGTCACTTTTCAATGGGGCACCAGGTTAATAGCAAAGGCCTCAGCCTTCCATCCTAGAACCCTTTCATGGTGTTTGATACGGTAAGGATCAGGAAAAGATGAATCCTAAGCTTGTGTGAGATATACATGTAAATGAAAAACATAGGTATGACTTTATTGAGTTAACCAAGCTGCAGAGGACTAAAGGAAACTTCAGAGACCTTCAGAAGAGCTCAATGAAGGGGTAAAGGGATGGCTTTAGATATTCATTGTATCAGAGTGAAGCTGGGCATTTGGGACAAAGAGAGCATCCACACAGGGATTTACTGGGCTTTAGCTAATGCCATTTAATGTCACACCTTTACTTGCACCAGTGTGAAAGAGACTTCATAAATGCCATGCCAGGTGTGATCCTCTAGATGCCTGTAAGCTCTAGGAGACCAGGAGAGATGGTGCCTCAGTGCTGTTAGCTGAAAATAGTCTGCTCAAAGGACAAACGAAAAGTGGCCAAGGTACAGCTTCAGGTGGGGGGTTCTTGTAGGGAAAGGCAAGAAGGAAAAGCTGTTGATAAGTAGTTTTCTCAAATGTCTCCATTTTCTTGTGAGAAGTGGACTAGATGAAATTTCTCTAAGGCCAAGGCAAAGCTAATTAGTAAACTTTTCTTGAAAGTAGTCATTCCTGATTTTTGTTCAAATCAGGAATGACTGTGGTGTCACCAGAGGTCTTCAGGAACAAACAAAACAACCTAGATCATTGTCTTTACCCCAGAGTGCCTCCCAGCCTTGTTTTTTGTCTTGCAACACGAAGCTCAACAACTCCATCCTTTCAATGTGCACATAAAATAAGCAAGCAGATAAAATAGGATGGAGAACAATAATAATAAAAAAGATAGAATATCATGGCATGGATCTGTGGTACAACTTCAAGCAGACTGCTGTGGTCCAACCATCTCCAGAAACCTCAAAGAGACTGGGAACTTCAGAGAATTCAAAGAAGAGCATCAAGTGGGATGAAAGGTGCAGCAATTCACAAAAGATTGAAAAGATTGGGATTATTATCTTCAGAGAAAAACAAGGAAGACAGAATAAAGTTACATGAAGCCATGTCTGATACAGACTGATGAGGAACTTCTGTTCTTCCTGTCTCACACTAGAATAAAGGGACAAGACATTAAATTATGCTGTATCCAGATCACTGATGTTATACCCAAAATTATTCAGGAAGAAAGTGGCTCACCAACACAGGTAGACAAGACACTAAAGTCTATGAAAAAAGTCTGCTTTGGTTCACCTGATAGCAGCCCATGGCACCACTCTCTGCTCTCCATTTTGGGCCCCTCATGGCTGTGCTCCATCCCTTCAGACCACAGCCAAACGAGTCACCATGGGAGGGATGCAGGGAGTTCTGCCACCAGCCATGGTGTTCCTGCCAGCCCAAGGGCTGAGGCCAGAGCCACCAAACCCATCCTGGCTGGCAGCATCTTAAACCACAGGGAAGTCTCACCACAAACCCAGTTAGGTGATGGCAGCCACAGAACAGGCGTGCAATGGGGAAAGCAGCCAAAAAGCCCAAGTATTTGGGCAATATTTCAGGTATTGCTCTTATAAATGACAGCAAGAGGAATGCTTGTTTTAAAGAGGGTACTCTTCATCCCATTAGGCTGGGGACCGGCTGATCCTACCTGTGCATGGCTGAAAGAATGGAGCACAAGTCTGATCAAGCACTTTCAGTCCAAGAGACACAATGTGCCTGTCCCGAAACAGTAACTTTTCAAAGCTGTGGCTGTGTTATCATGCTAAGAAACCCAAGTGTATGTATCAAGGAGGTGTATCAGGCTGTTCCTGTGTGTCTAGTTTATCCAATAACAAACAGTGACAAAGGATCTCCAACCAGGATGGCAACTTTCATAGTACCTATAAGCAGAAGAGCAAAGGTCTTCATTGCAAAGTGTTACCCAAAGTTAACTTAACAAACCTGTTTAGTACTAACATCAACCATCGTATTTCCAATTATTTGTACATTTCAATTATTTGTACTGCCTATGAAAACCCGAACTTGAAAGGGGGTTGTTCAGAGACACATCTCAGAGACATAAGAGAATTTTTGCCAGAAAATTATTTACATTACAAAACAACCATCAAGGGACTTTGATGAGGGGATGCTGCACATGAAATGATCTCTCCATAGATGATCTCATTAGTGGCAGCAGTTGTTTTTTAATATTGAAGCTGGTGATGTAGCAACAGCAGACTATTTTCAGCTAACAGCACTGAGGCTGTTTTCAAATCCATACACGGATTCCTCCTAGCTTAGTGGAAGAGCACCATCTCTCCTGGTCTCCTAGAGCTTACAGGCATCTAGAGGATCACACCTGGCATGGCATTTGTGAAGTCTCTTTCACACTGGTGAAAGGTTTCGCTGAGAAATAAGGAGGACAAAATGTGTCCAGCAGGTGAGACCCTGGAGAAGGACAACACACTCTGATGTTTCATGCCCAGGCAGGTTCAGAAAGCTTGGCAGGTTGGTCAGGAGGCTGGCCTGTATGACACCAGCTCAGGAAGCCTCCACAATAGCAATTACCACCTGCTTGGGAAATTCAGGGAGCCTGGCTGAGCCCTGGGGACAACATAACAGAAGGACATCAAAATGGTTCGACTGTGGGCTGGGGATACCCCAGAAAATAAAGGCTGCTGGGTAAGTGCTGCCTTCCATCTGCAAAGCAGATGAGGGTTCAGTGCTGAGGATAATTTAAAAGTCAAATAAATGATTTAAAATGGCTTGTAATAAATAAAGCCTTGTTACTTTGTAGAAGAAACTGGCCTTGTTCATTGGCTGGATGCATGCACACCAAACCAGACAAGCAGCCAAAGGAAAAACAATCCCTGGGTTGAAGGAAGGACTCTTGCCCGGCCTGAGAAGAGCTTCAGTAAATGGTGGAAAAGAAACATATCATCAGTGCTTCAAAGGGCAGGGGGAAAAGGAATAAGTGAGGGGATGAAAGCACATAGCCAAAGAGGACAAATGGTGGCACTAAACAGTGAGGTGACTAACCTCTAAGCACTGAAAGGCACTAAACACTGAATCTTTTTCTGAGTCAAAGCTGTGGGGAAGCTCCTTGT
The DNA here is from genome assembly GCA_023637945.1 of Phaethornis superciliosus. Taxonomy (NCBI): domain Eukaryota; kingdom Metazoa; phylum Chordata; class Aves; order Apodiformes; family Trochilidae; genus Phaethornis; species Phaethornis superciliosus. Next base: position 29,247,655 of record JAJQWJ010000007.1, read on the forward strand.
CCCAATACAAAAGGCAGCTTCCCTTTCCCATTGCCCCTCCAGTGGGGTGACAGTGCTGCAGAGCTGCTGGCAGTGGTGCTGTTGATCCTCACTGCCAGACAAAGTTAACTCCCCAATGTCAAAAGTCAGAGGCATAAACCTTGCCATAATGGCAAAAATAAATAAATAAACAAATAAGGGCAGGAGAGTCTGATACAGAAGGGCAAACCCAACAAGGTGATCCTAAATCTATGAATCTCTGGGGGTGAAAGTAACTTTACTGAAAAAATCCCCATCATATTATCAAAGACGCCTTATCAACAGTGGTAGATCCAAGATGAGGTCAATGCCAGCTACTGGAATATGAAAGCATGATAAAAAGCTACATCTTCCTTTGAAAAATGTATATTTACATGTAGATCAAGGATACTTTAATTTTGTCAGCTCGGCCATTTCTGAGACACTCACTTAGCATATTTAATTAAAGATATTGTAGTCGAGATCATTCCTAATTGCATGCAAAGTGGCAATATTTTACAGATTGGTTTCTGCTTGGGAAATGTGTCTGCTTGTAGTACAACCTACTTATGTACTAAAATGGCTGCTTATTTCCCACAGTTTACAGAGAAATTTACAAAGCTGGAGCTGTCAAGAAATAAAACATCCTGTGCTGTAGCTGTGCATAGTGATGAGTTATCTTAATGCTGGGGAATTTTTCATGTAGAAATCAGTAAGGCCATGCCCTTAAAAAGGAAGAAAACCTGGTCTTTAGTGCTAAAGCAGAGGAATAAAAACATGAAGCAGAGAGGTTAAAGAACACAAAGTAAGTTCAAAACACTGTTTTTCTTTTATATAGAATGCAATAGAAAACTAAGTGATGTTGGTAATATAAAAATCATCTCAATCATAAATAAAAGAATTAGAAGATCACGGTGTAGCATCAGGTGATCTAACATTAAAATAAAAAATAGCTAACGGGCCTGGTTAAAACAGAGAATGTTGCTGTGACTCCACCACAGAAACACTGATCATAGGCATAGGAAATGGTTAACACTGCAGCTTCAAACTTTAGTTGAGTGAAAAATGGTTTTCATAATACTTCAGAGCTATAAAAAGGTGTCCTTTGAAGTGCAAGTAGAAAAAGGCAAATGTATACTAATTTCACATGACCTTGCAGGAGTGGTGTCCTGAAGCCGATGCTGAACCACTCAGTTACACCAGACAAACTCCTACAGGTAGCAGCTCAGAGTGGTGCATCCCATTACAACATCACAGAGCAAAAAAGACACAGATGATATTTACTATTGGAAACAGTTAATGGTCTCAACTTACCACATCTGTTACTATATCAAATAATTCCTAACTAATGGATAATGTTGTGCCACCTGAGCAGTCCTGCTGGAACTGGAGACCTGGTTGTTCTGGACAGAACCATCAAAAGAAAGAGATGTCTGTTACAATATATAAACACACAATCACCCACAGGAATATAATGTGCCCGCTCGCTCTCTTGTTGCTGAATTTGCACATCCGCTTACCATTCCCTGTAAGATGTCTGTTAACATCTAAATTAACAAATGAAGGAATGTTAACCTTAAATCACCTACTGCAGCTAGGAAATTTGGGGAGCAGAGAGGGCAAGGGCAGAGCTGCTGTGATGTTCCTGACCCCAATCAGCAGCTGCTGGTAAAAGCACTACTATGATTTGCATAGTTTTTAGTGAGGCTTCAAGGTCCAGGCAAAAATTTTTGCATGGTAGAATTTTTCTCAGACATACAGTGAAGCCTGTAGCAGCAAAACAGCAGAAATACAGAGCACATACCTAGAGGAATTAGCAAGTTTTTGTGATCTGTCTTAGATGAATTGTTTCCCTTTCCTTTAAGTTTAAAGAAATTTGCATCAGAGTGTGAAAAGAGAAATCTCAACCACCCTCTAGAAAATGAGGTACTGGCCATTGAACATTCCACTTCATTTAATTGTCAGCACGTTGTGAGTAAGAGCAGTCCTGCTGGCACCAATTGCAGTTTAATTGTTCACAAAATACTCAGACTACACAACATGCCCCTGTTTGATCCCAGAGCCACTGAGGCTCACAAGCCCTGTTTGAGGAGTGGTACCCCTGGAGTCAGCTCCCAAACTCCATGGCTGCTGTTATGCCATCTGCACCCTGCCCAGGTCCCACATCCCCCCGTGTCACAGCATCCCCCACCCACAGGTGCTCTGAGCAGACTGTGCTCCCTTGTGCAGATGGCTGCAGATCCTGCCTGTCCCCAACACCTTAAAAGCTCTGAAATCAACTCTTTGAACTGCCTGCTCTCCCAGGGACATTTCGGGTGACACCACAGCCAACCAGAAGCTACCAGTGACCCAGATTTATTCCCTAAGGAAATTCTTCCAGATACGATGCTGCTTGCTGTCACACCATGAAGCACACAGTGGCAGCTGGATTTTATTCTAGACCCCTCATAAGATTCCCTGGCTTCACAGTTATCAAGGAATAAAAAGAACCAGAGTACATCAAAGACTGCACCAGGAATATGGGGCCATACCAGCTGCAGCACCTGCTTTGTGGTGTGAGATAAAGGATTTCTGAAACTGAGCATGAAGAGGAGGTGGCTACAGCTGGGACCTTTGCCTGCAGGAGCAAAGAGTGCACTACGGGGATGGTGGTTTTGCAAGAAACAAGGAGACAGAGTAAGAAAACCAAAGGAACTCAGAGCTATCAGGCAGCTTTTTGGAGATGCTTTTCCTCCATCAGGAAGCTGCCTCCAGCCCCCTGGGCACAATGTCCTCACAGCCAGGTACAGGAACAGTCCCCCACAGCCCAGAGAGCCACAGGGGATGGGTGAGAGATGGAGAAGCCCCTGGGGCTGGGGCTGTGCTGGGGAAGGAGGCTGAGGTGTTTTCCCATCAGTTGTGAACTTATCTTGGGAATTCCCAGAGCTGCTGCTGCTGGAGAGCACTGGTCAGACTGGAGGGCATTGGGAGGAAGAGGCTACAAGTAGTTACCATCTGCACAGCAGCAGTCACAGAGCAGGACAATCCATGTGGAGAGCAAAATACGACAGGCTTGAGCCCTAGAGAGCCTAACCTGCCATCTTGCTAAATGCCAGGTAGTCACATGCTGTCTTGCACAACCTAAATAGCATCCCTTGGAGGGTTTGCCCTCCAGATTTGCAGCATTGGGCACCAGGCACTAAGCTGGTATGAAATGCAAGTTTAGGGAATGGTGGTATGAAAAAGGAACTTAACCTTCAACTTACCTCCTAAGGCAGGGAAGCTGCGGTGGCCACGGTGCCAGGCAGTTCATCTTTCCATTTAACCTTCCTCCTTCCCTAACTTCTGCAGACACCCAGCAGTGACAGGCAGGTTTGCACCTCCATGGCCCCCAGGCATCCCCCACAGAAAGATGCCCAAGGAGAAGTCACTCTAACCTCTGGGGACAGTCCTTACCTAGTGGGGAAAGACTGTCCTCAAGGGGTAGAAAATCTGCCTAAGTCAACTTCGTTGGCAGAGCAGTAGGACAGAAATCTGGGGCCCCTTTAGTCACAAGGAACAGGGACATAAAATCTAAAATCTTAAAAAAAAAAATATTACAAAATTGAAGAAGATGAGAGCCTGATTATTACTGACCTGAATCAAGAAGGGAAGAGGAGGAAGCATCTCCAGGCAAGCTGGAAGAAGTCAGCACAGAAGAAGGCTGAAAGAGAGAGGAGCACCTTCACTGCACGCCTTCTACCCTCGGGTGTTTTGTTTGTTTTTTTCTAAACAGAAGGTACAAGTCCAGGCTCAGGTCCCTAAGTTCCTGTTGGAGATGGTCCCCAGCCAAGAGAGAGATCCAAAACACCTCTCAGAGCAGCTGGAACAAAGCTTTTCATCTGGAACTATGTACAACAGAAAAGCTCAATTCTGTCTGCTCCAACGGTTGAAGTTTGGATGGAGGTGGAAGCTGATGGCCAAGATCTGCCTCTCTTCTGACAGGTCAGTCATAAGCAAAGAAATTATTACTCTCATTTTAACTCTCCAGGCCCAGAAATGGAAATTGTTTCTCTTACACTGTCCAGTTGGAAAAACTTGATCTGAAGGATTTTGTTTTCATGGTTATAGCAAAGACAATATATCAGTTTGCAAGGCAAGGCCAGCAGTGAGTCTGCATTAAATGTTTTTTCTTGGCGTTTAGATAACTTTTTAAATTTTTTTTTTTAGACTATACCTACTTTTTGGTGGTTTTTTGCTGTTTTACATTTCTTTCACAATCCAGACTATCTAGCAAACATCACTCACCTGTGAGTGCTGGCAGAGATGGCTTCTCCCCTGTCCTCTCTGTTGTACAGATTGCAGTGGATCTTCTGCCATTTGCAAATGCTTGTCCTGTAACGGTGACTGCTGAGCAGCAGGCAAAGAGTTCCTGATTTATTTCAATTCCCCAAACTCATGACACATGGCCTGACTTCCAGAGAAAAGCTGAAGGCTCCCTAAGAGAGCCAAAGAAGAAGAAACCCAGAAACAACCGTTCACCTTGCAAAAATTGGGCCTTAAATATTTCTCTTTTTTTTTTTTTTTTTTTTGTTTTGTTTTGTTTTGTTTTGTTTTGTTTTGTTTTGTTTTTTGTGGCATTCCGGGTGTTCCGATTTGTTTTGTTTTGCTGTGTTTAGTCTGGCTTGGGTTTTACCCACTGGATCAGAAGGCATTTGTTTGAACAAGGCGTGCAGCGTGGGTCTGCTTCGCACGCTCCCTCCCCATGCCTCACGCATGGCTGCCCAAGCCCTGCCCGGGGCTCACCCCTCCTTGGAGCAGCACATCAGTGACCCTGGCTGCAATCAGCATTTGTGCTGAAATGCTGAGATTTGAGAGAGTTCACAAATAAGAAGACTCTGCTTGCACAAATCTTCTGACCCAAGGAATGACGTTGACTTGGGGTTGGACACGAAAGGCGGCAGCGCTGCAATTGGGCTCCGGCGGGTGCAAAGGAGCACAGGTACAGGCAGGATTTATTTTTCCTGTTGGAGCACGTTTCTCTGAGGATCAGCATCTGCTCTCTGCACACTGAGTCTAGATACAACCAGGTAACTCTTCTCTGACAGCCCGAGGCTGTCCTGCAAGGCAAAGCAACACCTACACAGCAACAGCACCCAGCTCTCCAGCCAGCGTCTGGTTCCTCGGGGATTCATGTCCAAGACATCAAATGGATAAACTCAGGTGCTAGAGGCACACTGACCTGCAATTTTTACCTTTTTAAAAAAATATTTGAGGGAAAGTGAGAGAAACATCTATGAAACAAGGGCTCCCTTTGCTACAGACCACAAAGCTGGTGTTTCTGGAACAAATCCAAGAAGGACCTGTAAAATACCCAGTTCCTAATTTTTGCAGAGAAAGAGGCCAAAATCTTCAAAAGCAAACCCACAGTAACCCACTACAGCTTCCGCTCCTTATTTAGGGTAGACTACATCTGAAATCTAATTATCTGTCTGCAACTCCCTGTGCAGTCAAGGCAGACAGAGAAGGATCTCCGGGGAGCAATTCCTTCAACCTACCTTAAACACCTACCTTGGGACGTGACTGACTCACACCCAGCACCCAGGGATGCTACACAGAAATAACTCCAGATCCTGTCTTCTGCAATGCACAGGTCTGACTGCCCCTTTACACATTGCAGAGCAGCTAATCCTTCCAATTATCATCTTCTTCAAACACTTGGAGATGAAGAAATATCTTCAGCATGTGTTAACCCAAGGACTAAGAGCAACGGTGAGATCAGTCAGTGCGATGAGGCAATGCCATGTTTGTGCTTTATTCTCCTCCTTTTCTCCCAGATTATGGCAAACCAATAACTGTATTTAGTGATCCCAAACAGCACACAACAGTTTGCTTTTCCACTCACTGGACCCAGAAATGTCCCTTGTTCAAAGACAGTTGCTGAGACAAAGAGAATCCGACACACTCTTGGCTGCTGCAGCTTCCAGGTTGGTTACAGAGCCACCTGTACCACAGCAGTGCCATCAGTGCCCATGGACATCCTAGAAGACTGGGTGTGCTGGTGATGACTTCAGAGGACTCTGCACAACATGAAGCAGCAGATATCTCAGCTGCATTTCTTGAGACCCTTCCCATCCTTATGTCCCTTCCCATCCGATGTCACATTGCCAAGTGGGAGATGAGGGGTTTGTGGCTGACTGTTCCAGCAGGAGGAGAGCAGGTGTACTGTGGATGGCCACCATATCAGTAGAAGTCACCCCAATTTTTTGAGCAGCAGGCTCAGGCAGCAGACTGAAGAACTGGAAAAACATCAAACTAACGTGAAGGGAGGGTGAAAGGGAGCAGCCATTGAGTCAGGACATTCAGAACAAAAGCAACAAAGGAAACGGGATGGTTGCCTTACACAGCAGTGCACAAAGTCAAGAGTTACAACATGTTTGCAGGCAGGAACTTGGCACAATGTTGTTACCAACACCTGGTGGAGAGATTCCCTTGCCAGAACATTAACACCGATGGAAGGCAGGAAGGTAGCAGCAGAAGAGGAAGGGAAAGACCAACTGTGTCTGCCCAGGCAGCTCAATCCACCCAGGACAATACAAGATGTCTTCTCATCCCATATTGCCAGCTCTAACCTGAGATGCCATACCCTGCTCTGTTTCACAGCCAGGGCACCTGTACACCCCATGTTGCTCCTTGGACAGAGAAAGTAACCCCAGCTCAGCTCCTGAGCAGAGTGATCTCCAAAGTACAGCACATTCATGTGAAAGTCAGTCCTGGAAGCCAAATTTATAAAAAAGCTCTTCCACCAGCTAAGCCTGTGTTTGCCAAACCCAACCTTACCCAAACCTCCAGCTGGGCTTGCAGAGCTCTGTGGTTGCTTTCCTGGTGCTTATCTCCAACCCAGCTCCTATTAACAGCTAATTGTCCCTCCATACCCTTATCTGCCTGCCCTGTGTGAGATCTTGCAATGCAGAGGTTGCCTGGAAAGCCAAGGCTGGCTCCTACAGCAGCTCACCACCCTGCCTGCACATGAGAGCAGACAAGTCCTGCCAGCACCCCTAAACCAGGACCCTGCTGCCCCATGACCCTCTGGGAACATCTCCATTAGATTTGGCTCCCCGATTTTGCAGGTACCACTGGTACCACAGTGCAAAACCCATCCTGCTTTGGTAACGGGGCGAGGAAGGAAGGGGGGAAGAGAGAAGCCTCACCTGAATCAAGTCAAAAATTCTCCAAGATCATCTGCTGAGGACCACCACCAAGGCATCTGTTCTGTCACTTTTCTCTTTGCTGGCAACAGAGACCCACTCCCTGGCTTACCATTTTTTTTTAACTCCAGCACAGGAGGCTCTATAGTGGACTGCAACATGGGAAAGAAAAGGGAAATGGTTTAAAATTTAAAAGTAACACAAAACCGAGCAACCACTAGATTGCCTTGTAATCACAATCATTAGATTTGTTGGAAGGAAACAAAAAGACCCAGCTAAGCATTATGTATTTAGCATTTTGAAGCTAAAAATAACAACTGCATCAGCAGGGAGATAGCATTTGGACAGAAAGCAAAAAATCACCAGCAATTACTTCGTAATATATTATGTAAGGACCCTTGAACTGGAAAAGGCAACACATTAAAATCCCTATTCCTGTTTAGAGGAGAGGTAGAAACAGGTAAACTATTATGGAGGGGGGAGGAAGGGTAAAGTCAACCATAAGGAAAAGTTAGAGGATAGGAAAGATCATTTATCTGTAAAGGAGGCAAGATGTACTTAGAGAAGAATTAACATAGCAAACGATTTTCAGTTTTGAAGAGAGGATTCCTCATCTTCTCTAACAGTTCATCTTCCCAGACTTAACTCCTGGTCCACAAAGGAACCCCATCCACTGGTGAATATTCCTGATGCTTTACATGGATCAAATGTTAACTGAGCACTTCAGTTCTGAGATGCCAGAGAACCTGACTAAACTTTGGCAACAGCAAAATAATGTAATAATATGTAAACTCCAAAAGGATACTCTTTTAATTTTATTTAGGAGGATGCAAAACCTGAATCATACTCTGCATGTGCTCTTCCTTAGATGTAGCTGTGTGCTAGCTCCATCCCAAGGAGATAATTCCTCCTGAGTCGCATCCTGAGGTGCAGCCCTAGACACCTGCTTCTTAAATGAATGCCCGTGTCTGCAGATCCATATAGCTGCTTCTCAAGCTTGCAGAAATCCTGACATAACAGATCTCTGAAACCCATACACTGATTTTTAACAGGTCTTGAATTTCCAGAGAAATTCCATGAGGGTGGAAGAAGGGTATTATATCACCTATTTATTCTCTCACTTAGAGAGAGTCGATTATTATAGGCCTGATAGTAAACCCTGGGAAAATAATAGGTCAGAGTTAAAAGAAATTAATGCAAATCAACATGCTTATAGAAAAGAGATCTTGTTAAACCAATTCCCATTTTAACAGATTACAGTTTTCTTGATAAAGCAATAGCATTAATGCAGCAATAGTATTAATGCAGGTAAAGCTACCATGGTGTAGCTTTCCTCACACAGGCTGGAGAGGTCCTGTTCTGAGTAAGAAAGCAGAGAGCCAGCCTAGTGACTTAAAATAAATTAGAACCTGGCCAGAGGTTTCAGGACATCACTGGAAATGGGAACTTTGGGGTGCAAAGAGGTCCCGCTGGGGTCTGGCACTGGCTCAGCATCTTTACTAACAGCTTGGGTGGTAAGAGCATTGCTTCAGCATCCATGGGTGACAGAGGAGTGAAGATGAAGGAGCTGCTAGAGGAAGAGTAGGCTGCACTGCTGAGAAGTGGAGATGAGAGTCACGGGATGGAAATAAATGAGCAGCTGCTCTGAGCTGGCATGGCTCTCTGCAGCCCCAATGCAGTCAGGCAGGGGGAAGAGCTGCTCTGAAGGACAGCAGGAGCTCCAAACATGGCTTGAAATGGGCAGTGAGAGCCTCAGGGGCTAACGTGATCCACGGAGAAGAGCAGGGAATGTGGAGCAGGAGTGGAAACACTGCTGTGACTGTCGCAATGCCTGCTCCAGTTTGGCAAACGCGGGATGAGAGGGACATATGGCACAGGAGGGATCACGCTGCTGCACAAGCAAGGAGCCTGTGGCTCTTCCCCACTGTCCCCAAGCACTCAGTGTCTGCAGAGCCACCAGAGGTAAGCAGGCAGAGCCTACCAACCCTCCACTTGGAAGATTAAGCAGGCAAAGAAAATAAAGTCCATGTTTTTAGCCCCTGGAATAACCATCCAAGAGATTTAGCCTCTCTGTCGCAGGAAAGGTTCAAAGGTGGGATCAGTGAGCCCATGCTCCAGAGGAAGTTAATGCAAAGCAGCACTGGGCAAGGGAGGCTTTGCCATCTCTTCTACAGGAGCAGGGCTTACACAATGGGTCACAGGTCATTCCTGTAGCCACCACTGCTCCTAAGGGCTTATTAAAAAGTAAAAAAAAACAAAACAAAAAAACCCGACTGCTATCTCAGAAACCTGTGTTTTAAGTCCAACCCACAGCAGGGTTTGCCTGGTGTGAAAGGCACCTGAGGAACCTGCACACAAGCAGAAAATGACAGCATCACACACACTAACATTAACAGCAAACAGCAGCAAAATATGAATTCCTCACTAAACCCTGCGTGGGTATCTGTACAACCATCCCTTCATATGGAGGCTCTCGTTGCCCTCTGGCTATTGCCCTGGCCCTTACACTGGCCCTGGCATTTGCCTCCCTCCTGTCGCAGTTTCCTTCCAGCTCTTGCGAGTCCGAGCTGGAGACCCACAAGAGGGCGGTCGGGGTTGCATTTTCCCTTCCACTACATCGTTTTCCACCTTAACATCCTAGGGAGGCTCACCGTAAAGTCACTCTTCATTTTCTGTAACAACTCAGAGCTACATTCTGAAAAGAATATAATAGAATATAATAGGTTTTACCATACGCTGTGGTATACACAGATCACAGAGTGTTCACTGCAGACGAAGAAGCCATTTATTAATTTTAGCCCCTGTGATATTTATGGTATGTGGGACAGTCTGGTTCAGACATGCAGCAGCCAGCAGCCCCCCTGATCAGGTGGCTGATCATACTGGTGTTAGTGGAACCAGAGTGTACCCAAGATTTATGCTAGGTTTTTGAAGAATGAAGCTGCTTCTGCTATTTTATTTAGAAAATTCAAAGCAATCATACTAAAACTAGATAAAAATATTAAACAAAATAAAGTCTCTCCTTCTGAGCTCAAAAGAAATGTTACACCATTGTCAGTGTTGAGCTCAGCTTTAGGACCTCAGACACTACCATGTGTTATTCAGGCCTAGATATTATCATGAGACTATCATCAATATTATAGCTACATCTTTGACACCTCTTGAAACGCCCTTATCTCCTGTTTCTATTCCCTCACTTTTTTTATCCCCCCAAAATAAGGGCAATGCAGTGCTGCTTTCCCCTTCTGCAGAGCACAGCCCACAGGTACATTTTTCCATCTGTTCTCCTCTCCAGTTCCTCCACCCATCCCATCTCTGCTCTCCCTCCAGCCTCTCCACCTTGTGCATCTCTCCTCAAAATCCCATCTCCCCTCCTGTGTATACAGCTTCACCCTCTTCCCTCTCTGAGCACACTGCCATCTCCCCTTAGCACTAAATTCTCTACACTTTCACTGTCTGGACTTGCTTTCCTCCAGATCCACCCAGACCCTTTCCAATGTGGCTTTCTTTGGGGTTTGGATATCTTCTACAACCAGCCAAAGCAAAAAGATACTTATTTTCTTAACAAACAAACAGACAAACAGTGCTGTGGAGACCAGTGAAATGGAAGCCATTCAAAAGCAACTAAAAGGCAGAAAAAAAAAAGTCTCCTCTCTGCAGTTCACCCTACAGAAGATACAATTGCAAAATCCTTTTGATGGCACTGTGTCATTCCAAGAAGCATCAGAAAACAGCAGCCAAAAAGCCACAGCCCTTTGCTTAGACATGTTCTCAAAGCTCTCCAGCCTGCCCAAGGCAGAAGGTCCTCACTGCTACCACACCTCAGGGGGCACAGAGGGAAAAACCAAAAACCTCCCTGTTTCAGCTGAGGGGACACAGAAGCCTCTGCCTTTTCAAGAGGCATTTCCCTGGCTACCACCACCCGCAGCCAGCATCCTGCCCTTCCGTGTGGCTGCCCACCAGAGGGAAGCAGCTCATCCAAGTTCCTCTTGCTGGGTTGCCAAGGTCCCTCCAAGAGGCAGACCTTGCATCCTGCACAAGATACCCCTGCCCTGAGGAACCCCTGTTCTGCCGGGACAGCAGGAGGGAACCCCCCAGGCAGGCACAAGTTAACTTTGCAGCAGCAGCAAATGACTGTTTGCTTTTGTCAGAGGTGAGCACATGGGCTGTACTGATGTGGTACCAGAGCCTGTGCTGCTATCTTCAGATCTCTCATCCCAATCGCTTCTTTTCTTTGCGTGACTTCTACAGCATCCCCGTGTGAGGATTTGCACTGCACCACCCCACATTGCTCCAGGAGCAAACACAAGATAGACAGAGGCACCAGGGACGTGCAGAATGGGTTGGAATTAAAGCCCTGCTTTGCCATGGTGTGACAAAGGTGGGGAATTAAAACAAATTCCTTGCCTGTAATCCTTTACGGGATATTAGAAAGCATTCCTTGTTTCTTCAACTAAAACACACAAAAAGATTTGGTGGTAGGGAGAATCATACTGCCAAATAAGGTCTCTCCTAGGATGCAGTGCTTGAAGTTCAGCTCTGGAACCTCAGCCTTGCTCTGCTGGCTCTGCCCCACCTTGGGCCACAGCCACCTCTTTGCTCTGGCTCACCTGCATGAGGCCACCTCCTCTGGGTGGACTTGAGATCCAAGATTTGCTCTGTGCTTGCCAAGGCAATCCCTGCACACAGCTGCTAGGTTAACCCTGCTTTGCCTGAGATGCCAGATAATGAAATAATACATTATAAACCATTTTTTTAAAAGTGTGAGTTCAGAAAAATCCTCTCCATTTCAGACAGATACACTTCAGGAGCAGAAAATGTACTTCAGCAGCAAGGAAAATGTACTGACAAGTCAAGGTCCTGCTAGTAATGGGGAAGGGTCAAGGACAGCATGAACAGTGGCAATCCACCCAGCAAAGCTGCCTGGGACAGAAGTGACAGCTCCACCAGCAAATTACATGATCCATGTAGGTAAACTTTTATTTTAAAGTGTTTTGTTCTGCATAAGTTAAAATGGTCTATCCACCTGCCATTATTTTCAAGGCCTTTCACTAATTTTTGATGTTTACCAAAAAACTGAAGGAAGCTCGTTGAGGCAAAGCAGATTGAGTTACAGAAGTTAAATCTGCACTGTAATGGGAAAAATGCACGTTTCACAAGTGTGCATTTGTCACTATTAACCACATGGGAAGAGCCATTAGCTAGATTTCCCCTTAAGAAGTTAAAGAGTTAGAAGAGGGAGAGAAAACTTCACTACCAAGATCCACAAGTACACAGAGCACATGCAATGCTTTTCAAAAAAACAGCAGAAATAAAAGAAACAAAACTTGCAAGTTAACCTTAACTCACCCAGTTTCTGTCAAACAATGCAAACCCTTTTCAAACACTTTCTCTCCTACCTAGATGCAGACATGCATGAAATTCAGACAGTTTGCTTTTCTTGGGCAAAACCAAAGCAGGGATCAAAGGTGGCTTGTAACAAGCATTAATTAATTTCAGCCTTGACACTATGTTTTTCACCTAAAAGGCAAATCAGCTAGTTGTGCACCATTTACTTCTTCAATTTTAAACCTGAGTCTGGAGACCACTTTGGAGCCAAGATGGATTTCAACAAACTGAACAGCAGTTGTCAGAACTGGGAGACAGCATTTCTACAAAAAGCAACATAACACAAATATCAAAGAGCAATTTTATTTAGCTTATTTGGCACAAAACTTACAAGAACCATTTTGTTCCCTTCTTAAATTCAGGACAACTATCAAGGAAAAAAAAAAAAAGGCATACTAATACATTTAATAAGCTATACAGCAAGTGAAATGTGGAAAGAGGCACCAGAAGGATCTCCCAAAAATCAAAGTGCATGAAAAATACCTACTCTGAGCGCCTCATGGTATTGTATTAAGGCACCACTCCTTTGGAAGGTTTACTGAATATATCAAGTGTGCAACTTCTTGTTTTGGAATGTAAGAGTCCTTCAGCCTGTATTGGAACTGCAGCCTCTGAACAGAATGACATTTCTCCTTGTAAATGTTAAATGGAAAGACCTCTTTCTGCCCAACATCATCTCTCAGCCGTCACTGCCACATGATTTGAAAAAGCCAACATTGGTTATCAGAGTTCTAAGCTGCAGTGTACACCAGGCCTATGAATTCTTTACAGTGGTTTTATAGAAAAGAAATGCTGCAGAGACAAAAGTAACACAGGACATATTCATAACTATGTTATTGATAATTTATCAAAAGAACATTTAAGGACTTCCTGAAGTATCAAAAAAAAAAAAAAAATCTGAGTAGCATTATTATCCAGAATAATTAAATGATTAAATGCACTTTTCAATAGAATACTACAAAGCTTCCTTATGGACCAGCAATCAAGTCTGAAAAATTCCACAAGACTTCAGGAACTTTAAGTATGTAGAAAGAGCCCAATATTAGACAGTGGTAAGTGTTTTTCATAATTGGAAACATTTAATGCAAGTACCTGTAACTGTAAATCATGTTGTACTGGTGTGTATATACAAACATACACACACATTGAAATAGACATATACAGACATTAAAACATCATTACAAGATCCAAACAGACACCTTGGTTCATTATGGGTTCTGCATATCACTGCTCTTAAGTACTACAGAAGTTGCACCACGTTTTTTAATTCAGCATTTTCATTAAGAACTATTATTTTAAGAATCAAACCGCCTCAGTGACAAGAAGAGGTACACAGGCCAGGTCCACAGCTAGTGTAAACAGGTTCCAAACAACCAAACAGAAGTTGCAACCACTTCTTACCAGCTTTGACTTTGGTTTTGCAGCTCAGCTGGACTACCAGTCTCCTTTGCTTGCAGGAAGAAGTTTGATAAGAAATCAATGCCCATATCAAAACTTAAGTGGGAACCAGTAAATGCAGGATATTGTATCAAACCATTGTACAACACCTCTACTGTAGAGAGTTTCAAACATCTCAGGAGCTCGAGACTGCTTAACCTCAGCTCTGGAAAAATACATATCTCTATGGACATGCAAAGGCATCTAAATATGAACCCTAAGCATGACAGTATTTCATGTTTTGTCCTCTTATGGTGTAGATCTCAAGTACACAACTGTGTGTCCTATTATAAAACCAAAGCACCCTTGAGCATTACAAATTCTAAACAGCAAGGGCTGAAAAAAAGGTGATCTGGAAGTGATCTACGCGTTACAGAGCATGGTGTTTCACAAGTCTCAGAACAGTTCAGTTCATACTTCCCGGGATAACTTTCCCTATACCTTTGCCCCAATACAGAGCTGTGGTTTTCAGTAGCTCTTTTACCCCTGAATTATCTGCTACCACATACAAAACATGCCACAGAAGTGGCAGTCAGGGCTAAACATTTAATAACGTCCTTTTTGTCCTTTATTAACAATTACAATCTGTAGAAAGAAAACCTATTTACTCAACTCATCTATTTCATGATTTATATGCAAGTCATGTATCAACTTAACATTGGTGTTGTACATTTGTGCTTCCATTCTCTGGCACTTGGAGGAGGAATTTATTTCCAGATAATCACATCTTGCTGAAGCATTCCTTTGCATTTGTCCAAACTTGAATTCCCTTTAAAAGAAGGTAAAAATCAACAGGTAGAAAGATACTTTGTTTGCAAGCCTCATCAACAGACTGTCTTTCACAGAAGACTCTGTAAAGAAGTCCCTCAACACTTCACACAAAGATAAGGCAGAGACCACACTGCCTATTTTATACATTCACATCCACATTAACATGTCACTGAGCTACAGCAGGATGTAATACATGAATGTTTAATGCTAGTGACTTCCAGCCTTCTGTGACTGCAAGGTTAACAGAAGTTTGCATATGATCCCCATCTGATATGGTAAATATACTGTCCTGGTCCTTCAGAAGCCAAACATACCTTTTTGCACATGCTAATCTGCATAACAGCATAGCTTATAAGTGCCTCCTTCAAATCGTGATTCTTTTGCTCTTTAAACCGTTCAATGTCAGCCCAGGCACTTTTCACAAAGTCTCTGGAAGTAAAAGCAGTATTTCTGTTAGTAAGCATATCTATCACATGTTCCATCCTTAACTCATCTTCCTTCCTCTGGACTCTCAGCAGAGAACTAGATATGACAAAGGGCTCCATCTTTCAGTCAGGAAACCAAGTCTTGGAATTACTTTGCATCCCACAGCATTCTCATTTTATAATTGTCACTATTGCCTAATCCTTCATCTTTTTAAGGATTTTAAATTAGAAAACCAGTTTCACAGCATGTGTTAGGTTTAGTTGGTTGTTTTTTTCCCTGGTAAGCACTAGTGCCATAGAACCAGCATAACTCAGAACATAGTTTTTTCCCCAAATTTTGTTGGAGTAACTAATATCTTCATGCTAACATTCAGCACACAACACTGCACATTTCTTTGACATTTTTCAAGTCTGAATCTTGGTCTTTCCAACATGAAAACTAATTTGTCATCAGGATTCAAGACATTTGAGTACAACAAACATTTACAGTGCAAATTTGACTTCAACAATTCACTTCAGGAATTAATTTTGCTGGTTTGGTGAAGTGTCTTCAGGTCTTCTTAACTAAAATGAAGGCATATTTCTGTAATTCATAGCTTTCATTTCTGCTTGACTATACATACAAGGCAAACATTTGCTTGAAAATTGCTTCCAGAGCTACAAAAGCAGATCTCTAGTACTTCTGTCAAAATGATTAAGAAACTGCATTTACTGAGTGTCTTGTTGTTTTGAACTATTCATGAACTAGTCTTATCTTTCCAGCTCTAATCCCAACATATTAGGAGATACCACGTTTGCCCCTTGTGTTATACCATGAATGTGTTCTGACACAATCACATTGCTTTAGGAATGTTAGTGCCCATTTTTCATGTTTGCATTCCTGAAGAAAATTTCATTAGAGCACCGAGAAGCAGTTATTCAAACAACTCACCAGAGCTTGTAATCTCTTCCAAACAAGAGTCACTCATCCCCCATATGAGAAGCTGCAGAACATTAGCTTGGGATCCATACACATAAACCAAACTAAAGACTATATTTGAAGCAAATCAGCTTTTGAGTCTTAGGCTATTCAGATGCAGACTTAGAAGCCCACCTGCTAAACATATTATTACTAGCTGAACATAACAGCATGCAAGTCACCCATTAGAGTGGGCTCAGTAACTGGGAAAGTCATCAAGTTTTACATAAGCCATACACTCAGACCAGAAGCTAACTGCATATACTGTGCTTTATTTCACAACTTGCAGCTGACAGGAGCTTTTATAGACAGCTCATAAACACCAAGAATATATTAAAAACACTTATAAAATGCAAACACCTTTAAGAGCACCCAGTCAAGGACATTTGCTAAAGCAAGCCCTGCGTTTTCTTTGACAAAGTCAAGTGCAGTTACCTGCCCTCCAGATTTTTAGACTTAAGTTGTTCTTCTCCCTCCTGTATCTGCTCTTCTAGAATCCTTATCTTGGCTTCCCTCTGCTCAGGGGTTTCCTGCCCAAAGAGCTTGCTGGTCATCCCTTTCAGGGAGAATGTCCTCACAGTCTACAAAAAAACAAAGACACTCTAGGTTTGGAATTCTTGAGCACAGCCACAATTCATTGTGATATTTAACAGTATTTGGGCTTATTCTCATTATTCAGCTGATTTTTTGCTTTAACTGCCATTTCATGAATCTTCCAAGGTATGGTGGCTCACATCAGACAGAGCAAAGTGGGGAGTAAGTAATTCTGTGTTCAAACTCTTGAGGCTGTTCTGTGGATTGGACCCTGAGTTATTCCACTGACACAGGGAATCTTTCAGAGCAACTTTCTTACTGAAGTAGGAAGATCTTAAATCCTGTGTTCTGTATGAGAAAGAGAAGCCATAACATAGTTGCATATAGAACATCAATATATCCAATAGAAATATTAAGAATTCTGAACACTTTTTTGAAGTTACCAATTGAAAATAATTGTTTAGGTAACATTATCATTCATATAAAAGGGACTTGTCAAATTTTAGTAATATCCATCTTTCATAAGTCTGGGGAAGCCTTCCAGAATTTTGATCTTTAAGATAAGAGTTATTTGTGTTAATCTGCTCAGATCATATTTCCTGCAACCCTTTACCTGCTCTGTTTCCAATAGAAGTTTGGTACATAACAGCTTATGTCACCAAGAACCAAGTTACTCTAAACCTCAGATGCCTACAGCTCATATGATACTGCTTCCCATAAGCAGCAGCCAGCATCTTTGTGCCATTTAAATGTCACTCTAAGTAACTTGGCTCAAATAAAGAATTTTTTTAAGAGGCATCTTGGAGAAGACTGGAAAGACTCACTCCTGTTGCCAGCTCTTCACACTGCTGTTTCTTAGACGTCAGATCCTGTGCAGCCATTTCCAAGTCATATTGCATTAGCTCATGTTTCCTGCAAACTGCCCTGAAAAGCAAGCAATGAAAGATCTGTCATGTAATACTTTGCTTTGCTACCTTTCCCTCCATTTGAACTTCACAGCTATCATAATTGCTTTTTGGGGGGAGGGAAGCAGGCAGGCAGCACGTTCAGTTATTTATCTAGCTCAAATTCAACAGCCTTATCACAGAATGCATAACTCTGCAAATACTGTAGTTAACCAAGCTTGGATTGAAGTATAAAGTTTTTAGTACAGCAGCATTCTGCTCTCTTCTGCTTCTCTTCTTAGACTCATTCCAAGATGCTCTCAGCAAGGTGAGCCTTACCACCTACTTAAGGACATCACTGTCAAATAGCTTTTCTTAGAATATATTACAGAAAAATCACAAGTAGGACAAAAGGTACCTGGAGATGGTGCCTGTCATAGTACCAATGTATCAACCAACCATCCGATTCCTCACTCATTTAATTTTTAAAGCAAACAAGAAACTATGCTCCCAGATTCATATATTTCATCTGGAAAAGAGGAGAGTTTCCTCTGACCACCTGCAGCAAGTCCCAGTCCTGTGTGGGCTGACGATGCTACATCCGTGCTCCAAGGCCGGATGCATGCTCATCTCCCAGGAGAGGATCCTTGTGCTCTGGGTTCCCACACAGCACCTGTCACACTTGCCAGCCCGATTCTCTACAGCACTGTCAGGCCTCTCCAAGAGGTCTGGAGCCAGCTTGCGGGGAGCAAAATAGCTTTAGGTGCAATCTTACAGCATAAAGCAATTTGCTTTTGTATCCGCACTTGTAAGGGAGGACTGCCCCACAAAAGCTAATGGAAAAAAAGTAAAATACAATCAGTATTTAGCTGCACAATACTGCACAGCAGATGAAAGTTACATAAGGGCACTTTGAAACTTGCTGGAATCTGTAATGGCTGTAGCAGCTCTGTTTTGCCTATCTCATCTGAAAGCTGAGGCTGAAGCACTCTTATGCCTGGAGCCAAGGAAACAGCATAACCAGAGGAAGAAACAGTATTACCTTCCACAGTACACAGAGCTTAATGTTTTCATCATTTCACTATTGATCAGCTCAGTTCTAATTTTTATTGCCACCCACATGGCAATCAAATATAAGTAAGCAAAAAAAGTGAGAACATAGAGATTCTACAACACTGAACTTCACATTTCTCAGAGAATGGAAGAGGATAGCAAACAAAATTCAAGAACAACAAAACATATATATTTATATATATGTGAAAGTGCCTATCACCATATTGATAAACATTCTTTGGAACCTCTCTGGCAGTGTTAGAGGAAAGGACTACAGCTTCCCTTTGAGCTATGCACTTCTGTACATACCGTAGTGCTTCTGCATAGAAGAGATATTCTTTCAGCTGATCTGCATAATGTTCCTCTTCTTCCAGTATGTCATCAATAGAAGCTGCATATCTGGTGAAAAACAGCCATGGTTAAACATCAAGTTCCTTAATTTAACCTTTAAGGACTACACATATGGTAACAAGGGAAGACACCTGTTTGACAGAAACACCCATCACAAAGTAAAACACAGAAAGGCATCTCCAAAAAAATTATTTTCTTTTGTTTTTAATTAAACTCTGAGTCAGCTAATATAAACACTCCTTCAGGCCTGTTTGTTTGGTTGTCACTGCTACGAAACTTCTGACAAGTTCTATCATAAGTTTCCTGCTGAAGAGGAGGCAGCTTTTGTTACAGGAAAGAAAAACAATTTATACCTTTTCTTCAGTGGACTGTCAACAGGCAGCACCAAGGCAAAAAAAGATATGGTACAGAAGAAATCCTGCAAGACTTACAGCAGTAAGACATAGAAACATGAACATCCTACCTTCAGAAAAGCAAAGAGGCTGCTTTCATTGTTTGTTATTCATCCTGAGTATGGAAGAACTCACATTGGTGCTCTGAACACCACGACATTAACTCCTTCAGCTCCTTGAAAGTCTGTTTCTATGTCTGCTGAATAAGCCAGGCATATAAATTTAGAGCAACAAGAAGTTTAAACCTTCCTTTTAGGGAGACTTTTGAAGTACAAGGGCTTGGACCAACTCTGCAACTCTTGCATTCAGTAAGAGTTCCGTCATTTAGGCTGATGTCTCCTAAAAATGGCAAAAAGCACTTTTTCTAGTTTTTACTGATTACTGGACAGTATTTAATTGGTTCTCACTAACCAAGATGACTACACTTGGACACGTTTGTAGGGACAAACAAATGCAGGTAACTGCACATCTCAGCTGGCAGTGACAGAAATTGATATGCCACTTTAGCCAGCAACAAGGGCTCTGCCACTGGAGATCACAGAATGAATGAGATCCTATCACAAAATGCCTTCATCTATTCTGCCAGCTCAGTCTGGATTCTCAAGTATGTGCCAATCCCTTGCACAGCTGCAGGCTGAAGTGAGAGTATGTCCATGCTTGTCTAGTGACCAGCACAATGTGACCCAAATGCTAATTATAGCACTTCTTGGCTTTAAAGCTTTCACAAAAGTCATTGAGTTTTTCCCTTTTTTCCCTGTACCTCTCCAGTAACTGGCCCTGTGGAAGAACTGGCAAGGGTCTCAAACTGAAAGGGAACTTGTCATCTCACCTGGGAGAGAACAATAAATCCTCCCATGGAAGCTTTGAAATAATCAACAACAGCATTTATATTTCTGGGAATCTAAGGGAGGTAATTCAAGGAAGATACTTCTGAAAGTTACCATCACCCCCAGGCCTGCTCAGAAGGGCAAGCAAAGTAAGGCTCTTCAGAAAGAGAATGGCTCCTTGCAGAGTAACTGGAAGAACAGGGAAACTGAGGAAGAGTTAAAGACATGTCCATCTGTTCAAGTATGAAATTTATAAATACGCAAGCAAGATGAGTCAATTTGGTGCTTTGTGAAATCAAAGCCATTGCACATGCAAGAAAGGCCCTGCCAAAGCAATTTGGGATAAAAAAGCATAACATACAAAGTGACCAGCAACAGCAGATATGTTTAAATAAAAGGGACAAAAGAAAAGAAGAAAAGGCAGAGTAAGAATTCACATTATGAATCAAAATAAGGAAGAAGTGTAAGGTGTTGAAAAACACTTTCTGAAAAAAATCCTGCAGCCACACAGACTGTAGGTGGCTGAAACCCCTTTCTACTTTTAAGATCTGAAGACAGGCTATATTTCTAACTGCTTAGACTGAAGTTTAAATGCTGGTTCATCCTAAGCAGGCAGGCCAACCAGGGAAAATCTGAAGAAGAAACACTTCAGTAAGTTCTAAAGCTACCTGGTATGTTACCACTCTTCATGGGAATCATCAACTAAGCCCCTGTTCTAGTTCAAACTGCTTCCACCTGTAGTGACAATCTAGTTGATACAAGATAAAGGGTCACTCATTAATAGCATAAAGGGCAGAAGCATTTTTTTCTGGCATTTTCTTCTTTCATCTTTTAAATGACAGAATTACAGCCATTCAGAGTTTTCCTGGCGTATTCTGCTGTTTTTTATCACTTCAGCAAGCCTCATCCTGTTAGACAACACACACCCAGATGTGCTTTGGGATGTCTTCTCCAAATATTAAGAAGTTTTAAATCATTCTATACAATAACAAATCAAAAGTTTAAATAAACATCTAGAAAAGACCACAGCATATGGGGCAGATACAGAATAATTAAATTAGCCTTGAATTTTAACATCATTATTACACAAGCTTCTTGAAGTACTTCCTGATGCAATAAACTCCTGTCTGATGTTATGGGAATGGTAACTGGACTGCTAACTTAAATTTTCAAGAGATCATTGATGTGATCCTTACTGGTAAGAGACTACATGGGTCACTGAATGAGTTCCTGAATCTCACAGCAGCTGCTTCTTACTTGATTATCGCCAAGAGATTATTTGTTGTGTGAGAGTGCCAGAGCAGAAGAGATGACAAACAATGAAAAATACCTCAGACTTCACACAGTGATTAAAGTTACCCACAAAGTCACTGCCATTACCCTGGATCTTTAACCCTTACTGTATTAAAGAAGGAAACATTAAACATCTCAGATGTGTGGAGAGGTTCGGCCTCCTGACCCAGATGTGAGACCCAGTTTTTTTAGTTGGTTATACATTTCCAGGTGTTTGATATCTAATGTGGTGCATCTGAACCACTGAAAACCTACCTGTGTCTCCTTAATCTCCTTCTATTATACATTTTTCCATAATGTCTTTGATTTTTGCATACTGTAGTCAGTACATAACACTGTATTCGGTGTGTAACACTGTATTCCACTTCTACTTCAATGATTTTCTACTGAAAGCAGAATGCATTCTATATTTCTTTGTTTTCACCACTCACCTGCCTACAAAATAGCATAGCTATTTTTTTATGCAAACCACTATATTATCAGAAGTGTGAATTCAGAAGGGTTCAAACTGTTAAAGATCTGATAAAAACAGAATTACCCTGAAGAAGCTGAGGACCTTCTTTTTTGGGGCACGGCTCTTCAAACCCTTCCACTTGACACAGCATAACACCAATTACAACCAGTCAGAAATGCATATGAAAATCTACACTGTAAACTAAAACTGATAACTTCAACACATAATGCACTCTATCAGTAAAAATACTGTATGAACAAACATCAAACAACTTCCACCTCTTGCTAGAGTTACTACTGATCTGTACTGTGAAATTATAGAAGAGAAATCCAAGCAACAAGAAATTATACTGCTTCAGTTACTATATATGACTACCTGAAAAGCAGAATGCCTGAGCCCAACACACCACTTCTGTGAACCCTGTGATAGACTCTTATTTTGAAGACTGTGTTTTGCGTATCTGCCAAGTGACTTGAAAGATGCAAAGAGGGAGGATTCTCTACTTTATTACATCCAATCTGTATTTGTTTCAAGAATTCATTAGAGTTTTGGTGCTGATTAATTAAATTTTTTAGCTTTCTGTAATTAAGTCCAAACCTGCGTACCATCTACTGCGTGGTACAAAATGCTGAATATCAAAACCAAATGGAACGCATCAGGTCTGAAGTACATTAAAGTTTTACTCCACCAGTTTCTGGCATAGTAGCCTAAAAGAAAATCTGGAAGAATTCCAAACACTTCTACAATTTCAAAATAATAATAAAAAAGAAACCCCTCTGGTTCTCCTGAGACTTTTTTTGAGCTACTTAATACAGTACACGGATGCTAAAATTGTGCCTGCATCCAAGTCACAGAAACACTGTATACCTAAAAACAATGCACCCCCAACCTTCTCAGTGCACTACTTGTATCTGCTTTGGGGTTGAGGGAAAAGAAAGGAAAGAGGGAGAGTTCTACATCTGGCTTACATCAAACTATCAGATATTCAGTCAGTACTTACACATCCATGTGGTGGCCAGCACTCTGCAACCCATCCCCCATCTCCTTTTCTATTGCACTCCACTCACTGTAGGAAAAACAAACGAGAAACAACATCACACGTGAAGGGTAAGGGAAGTTAATAAGCTGCATCCTGTATATCGTTTCTTTCCAGGTGATACTTGAATAGAAAAAGCCTCAAAGTTCAACTGAGCCAAACTGTTTTCTTCCTCTAAGCAGAAACAATGAGAATGTGGCAAGGCTGTCTATCTATGGCACTTGGTTAAACAATTGTCCCTGCCACCTAAACTCATCCTCACAATTATACTTAGCTTGGTTTTGAGCAGAAAGAGTGTTGTTTAAGCAGGTAAAAGTCTGTTTAAAAAATAAATTATACTAGCATTCAAAATAAAGGGGGGAGGGGGAAAATTTTTAAAACAGAATTTGATCTGACATGCTCATCAAGAAGAAACTAAGCTTTCCAGATTTGCAACACATCAGTCCAAAAACCAATGGGATTTTACATTTGCAACATTTTACTTCTCCTGAAGGTTTGCTGTGTGTTTTCTTTTTCATAGCAGAGTGCTGTTTAGGTCTATTCATAAAAAAAAATATCAACTTCCAACGTCTCATTACTGCAACAACCTAATCACATCAGGGAGAGATCCTTTAGATAAAGAAGGAAACAAAGATACAATAAAGATAGCAAGGCACTTATTCTGGACACCTAAGTATGTACACTGCTGTTTTAATTATGTTCTCAGATTTGTGAAACCTTATGAGATCTCTTAGTTACAAGAATTAAATTCACAACTCTTTTACAAGAAAAAAGGAGGTGGTTCCTTTATATTTCACATAATTTATGTCTAATGCATCTATTCTGTCCTTCCTTTTTTCATAAGCATTCCTCTGTGCTGATGCTGACATTTGTTTGTCTTTGTGTTATTACAGAACTACACCTAATTTCACTTTAAAACCCCCAATGAGAAAGACATCTGCAATCCATTAACCCAGAGAATTAAATTTAGCACTTGAACGGTGTGTAGAAGCAGGAGGTTTCCCTTAACCAGAAGTTTAGATTCTTTAATTCTCCAGTGAGATGGAAAACTTGAGCATGCAATTCACTCACATAAATCAAAAAAAGACTGGCAAATTCACTTACAAAAGGTACTAAAATTGGACAGAAAGAGTTGTTGATTTTTAACCCTTAAAAGGACCTAGGAGCTTTTTAGAGACAGTTGCATGACAGTAGGTATTAAGTTACTTTTTGAAGAATTACATTGCATGCAACAACAAAAGCCCCAGAGATTTGGGATACAAAACAAAAAGTCTTCCACTAGAGACTAAGCTCAGAAGATCCAGAGATTGCTATATCAAATATGGAAATCTTGTTAGTACCGCAATACAAAGCTTTTTCAAGACAGACATTTGAATGTTTCTGATATATTTTTCCAATGAGTCACAAAAAAACCCAACAAATTCTCTTTCTCTCCATATCTTGCATATATTTAAAAAACTGGATGAACTCTTACCTGAATACTCTTCCATAGTTGCCATGGACCTTATAGACACCATATAGCCTATCTGCTACCCTCTGAAACATGTTAAAATCAGGTTTTGGTCATCAACATGAAATGCAATTAATCAATTTGTGAAAACCCAAATACAAACTTTAAGCTAAAGTCTCAAAGGTTATACACAGGTAAACAATATAATGCCTAAATATAATCTAAGTCACTACTGAAGGAAAAATCAAGAACATTAAGTCTTTGAATACTAAAGTGACAATCAAGGCTATATTGGAAAGTAACAAGTAATTCTTTGGAAGCACTCACCTTTAGGCTATGCCTATGAAAACCACAAATAATTGAGTTACCTTCAGCTTTGGATAACTAGATTTAAGGCATAGCCTTCTTTACCTGCATAATGCCAGATTTAAATGCACACTTGCTTATTTAACATGAAGATGCAAGACCAAAGTCCATCCTGTCATTAGGACCACAGGAAAAGCTTGGGTAAAATTCTAACAAGTGACTTGATTTTTCCATCCAGCTTAGTGAAATGAAGGAAAGGAAAAGAGCTACTCATTGCAGAACTTTTTGCTAAATCTAGGTATGTCATTTCAGCTGTTTGGAGAGTCAGTACCTGCTGCAGCCAGTACAACAATGCTGGCAACAACCTCAGAAGAAAGGAATATACATTAACCCTGAAGTGTGACTTGCAGTCCCCATAAAGCTTTTGTAATTGTCTTGTACCAATGAATGAGACTGAAGCTCAGCAACAGTTACCATTACTAGTAATTGGTAACTACCATTAGTAGTCTGTCAAAGCAGTAAAAAAGAAATATATGCAAATTGCCCAACAGCCCTCATGCACAGACAGCCCTGAGAAAAAGGCACTGTCAGTAGAACACCAATGATTAATCCTCTCAGGAACCTCAACTCAACAGGGCAATCAATTACAGTCCTCTCTGCTGCACAGTTTCCATCAAAAATTCAATCCTTGTTAAACATACTAAGCAGCAGTATCATGCTCCTCACTACTGGAATTGCAATTACCTATTTTGTTTTGTGAATTAAAAAAATCAAAAAAACCTGTCCACTCTCAACCCATAGAGTATCTTGATATATGACATAATTGTTCTCATCATTAGAAAGAATATTACTCATTACAGATTGAAGAACAAGCCAAAAAAAGTGTGCTGGGAAGCATACATGATTCATACTACAAGAAAGCATTGTATGTCTGACCAGAAATCTGTGTTTTGGGGCCCTTCCCACCCAGACAAACTTTTTCTGCTGAGCAGAGAGCAGCAGCAATCTCCATCCTCCTCCCTCTGATATGTGACAATCAGGGAAGACAGAAAAGCAACACACGTGTTCACTTCTCCAGTGACTCCCAAATTCAGCCATCACATTAGGATCCCTCCACCCCAAATCTGCACAAAGGCAACATGCCCATCCCCTTTTTGTCTGTTGCCCCCCCATTCCAGAGCCAGACTCTCTCAGGTAGAACTGCCTTTATTCTAGAACACACATAACAGTTCTCTTGACTAAACAAGAAATACTGCCTTATAAATAAATTATACTATTTGTCACGACACACATGGGAAATACTTACAGCTCTGACTCGCAGAAGGTGTGATATGACAGACTGCAGTTCATCACTATAGTGTTTTAGCTCAGTAAACCTCCTGGGAGCAGGAAACAGACAGTAGATCATTAGCCATCCTGAAAACCACCTTCACAGACTGCCAGACAGAGACACGAGGCTGCAGCCAGTGGGACCGAGCCCGGATTATGTTGAGGTGGAATTAGTTGAAGACTCCTAAAGAAGTGACTGCAGAGTTTGATTTCCCTAAAGTGAGCAACTCAACACTTGCATAACTGCTGTTTTTTTAAATAAATGATAAAACTTCAGAACAAATTAAGAGATAAAATTTCCTGAAATATACATAAATAACTGAAATTACTTTATCGCTGTGTTGGTCATTTTTTTGTTTGTTGGTTTGGGTTGTTTTGTTTTTTCTTTTTTTTAAAAAAAAAAATGGGATTTATAGAAGCAAGCATGAGTGAAGAGAATACTTCAAAGGAGTACAAAACCAGGATCTACTGAAGAACTAATACTGGTGAATAAAAATGCATTCACATTTCTGACCTGACATAGACACTTCACTTTCAAGCTGCCATCTAGCCCCTTTTGAATATGTTTCAGCAGCTTAAGGAAGCATTCACAGTTATCACAATTCCTCTAAGGCTAAGCCATACAGTAACTGTTGTATCACTGTTACTGTGATATCTGACACCCTGCTGAGAGCTGTACCTGCACAGGAGCCATGCACAGCTAAAAGCCCTCAAGTCACTGCATTTCAACAAGATACTAACCAGGTAACCCACTGCAAGTGACCGTGGGCACATGACTAACCTGGCCCTACTGAAAAGATGTTTTATCCACACCCCCAGTTAAGCCTTGGTGGTGTGTTGTTTAAGCTGATACATTTACCTGATGCTAATGAAGAGGGTGAATCAATTGCCACAGCTTCGTTAGTGACAGGTAACCAATTAAGCCACAGCAACAGGTATGTCTGTACATGTAAACCCTTCCTACTACATACAAGTTAACTCATAACATACTTTGGTACACAAGAACAAATTTCAACCAAATAGGAAGCCACAAACACCTTTACCTAAACTGCTAAGCAATTATCTGAAAATAAACAAACACAGAAGGATGTAACTAGAATTAAGGAATGGGAGACTAAGATTAGCCTTCCAGGTTGATGTTCAAGTATTAAAACCTTCATCCCTCCTCCCACCACGAGCACACAGTCAGGCTTTGTGTTTCAAAACAATTTGCACTCCAGAGGTCTCGCTGACATGAGTCAGGTCACTTGCTTTGGGTGACCAAATATGAAATTCTAGGGGTTTCCATTTAACATCTTTTCTTTCCCTGCCAGGAAGTCTTTCCCCCAAAATATTCTCCTCCTCACATTCAGGAAGTAGGAGCTTTACCATTTTTTTACCATTTCTACTATTTTTCATCTCCAAGGAGCACCTTTCATAGGATTATGACACACAGAGGGTTAAAGTACATAAAAAGATATAAAAGCCAGCAGAAAAATTGTATGGAAAAAATAAATATGGTCATTGATCTGCACAGTGGGGTTTAGAGAGCAATCTTTTCAGTTTACACTTTATAAAATATGCACCGGGGCTGCATGTCAGACAGCTGCAGACACACACAGTGAAGATACTTGAAATAATTGAATGAAAAACAAAAGATTAAAAAGCATTCCTTCAGTTCAAGAAGACTCCTCTTTCTACTCCAAAAATTCAAAATTAAAAGTTTTATTTATCCTGTTTTATGGCACAGAAACTTTTAGGAATGTCATGTTCCATGAAGGTAAGAGTCAGAAAAATAAGAGGACTTTTGGTATCCTGGACTCAAGCAACAATACATCTTCTCCCATCCATTATAAAATAAAATAATAAAAATCACCCAGCTGTCTTCTTTTTATTGTCTTGGAAAAACATAAAACAAAGCAATTCTATTTATAGTGATGCTATTTTTTACCCAGTCTTTCAAGAAGACTGAAAATTTTACAAATATAATCGTTCAGAAAAAAGTTTATAAGAGGCTTATGGTGTTGCAAATCTAAGGTTTATTTCTCAAGTACTTGTTTTAATCCTACTCATTGCTCATTTCAAAAAGCTATATAATTGTGAAGTAATAAACTGAGTTTGGCAGGGCACACAAAGGGATGTTTATTCCCTTGTATGATAGAAGAGTGAAACAAGACATAGCTTTGGCACTCAGAAACAAGCCTAGTGCTTTTACCTTGGTTTCACTGGTTCTGAGACATTACCAACAGATGAGGTATTTAATTGAACTATGAAGAACTTCAGACACAAATGAAGTACAGATCAGGCCACATTTCTGCAGAACACCACCACGTTTCTTCTTAAAAACGTATTTTACAGCATTGGTAAAGAAGAAAATGTCATTTACAGTACACAGTATATTAATACAAGTTATTTGTGAATTTTCTTTGGTAGAACTCCTCCTTAAATCAAGGTGAGCAGTACTATTTTCCTGTTTTGTAAAGAAAGAACAGTATTGTCCACTAAAAAATAAGCCATTTTCCACCTAAACAGATAAAAAAAGAGAGCTACTTTGTTGTGTGCTTTTCTGCTTGTTTGTTTGGTTTTTAATTCTGTCTTAGGAAAGGATTCAGCTTTCTAGAGAAACTTTTTACCTAAACAAATTTTGCATATCACTGTTTTGATGACAGCACAGAAAGGTAACAAGGATGAGTGCCATGAGACCAAATTAGAGAGGCCTGCACTGGATACAAATTTAATTCCCAGCATCAGAATACAGCATTTTCATCACCATATAATTCCATCATTAAAGATATGAATTACTTCCCACAGGAGAAGGTTCGGTTCCCAGTCCACATCTGAATTCCTAGGACAGCATCATTTCAGATTTTAAAAGCTCCTCACATTGCTCTACAGCTGAAGAGCTGCAGCTCCCAGTCCAGGTTGTCTCACAGAGTTGGGGAGCTGCAGCTTCTTTTCTTCCCCTGGCCCAGGAACCTGAAAGCCTACACCACACAGCAGTCACAACTTCTGTTTCAGCAAGGTGAGCTTGCTGAACCCACTTTACCACCCAGTCACACAAGCACCAAAGGTAATGAGGGTTAAGGTGTTGAGATTCCAGTTGTGTGCTAAGCAGAGCAAGGCACTGCTCCTTCTGGGAGAGTCACACACACTACATGGAATGCACTCTCCAAACCAAACAAGTTATGCTCACCAGTTATTTATTAAACAACTAGTATGCAAAAATTCAATTTGGAAGCTATGCAGCTGGCAGAGTACAATAGGAAGAATGTGCCTTATCTCTTGAAGTGCTGTGAAACCTCTATTAAAAGAGATCCTCAGGGACTGTTTTAGTTACAAGCCCTTCCCCAGGTTTTCCTCCTATAAGCTCCTTTCCTGCTTTTTACCAAAACACTTCTGACAACAGCTTTGCTTTAAGAAACATTAAGTTACCATAAAAGACAACAGTTTATGTCTCCTCTCAGCCCTAACCAGTCTTCCGTACTTATGACTATAAAAAAAGCAGGAAAAGCTAACTGATCAGCCACAAAGATGATGAAGGGTGAAACATTCAAACAAGGGGCCAATCTCCCCTGTAGCCACTGACAGAATTGTTGCCTTTTGATCTCAATTGTGAATGTTACTTTTGATACTAAGCTGTATCTAAGTTTCTTTCCTGCCACAAAAGGCTACAAAAGCAAACAGAGGCCAAAGGAGAAACTGCACCAAATCACCTCTATAAGGAGTTTAATAAAGGTATGTACCCTCTAACATCCTTAATACAATACCCCATAGATACCTGGGAAGCACAAAGGGAGCAGGCAACACAAAGCACTCAGGGAAATGGACAGTCCCTAAAAAGCATCTCCTATTGCCACTATCAGACTTCAGAGGTCTCTGTGTCTGAATGCCTCTCTCTGTTGCTTTGTTAATGGCAAACAGCAACATCCCTTGAGCCTAGTGCTGCACACTAACATTTCTAATTATTGCAGAAGTAGAAATGCTAATTTTACCCTCCTCACATCACTTAGGTCATGGTCAGCCTCCTGCTACACACCCTTACACTCTGAGCCATTTGCTGGAGAGCACAGTGCTCTAGTGCCTGTCCCAGAGCTTCCCAAACTGCAACAGAGCTGAACTGACCTTGGGACTTCCAAAAGCATCTGTGAAAATTGGCAGCTTGAAGAGAGCTATGAACTGCAGCACCAGGGTGCTTGCATCCAGAATCACACACTAGCAGATTTTTGGAAAGACCTCCTCTCAATCTGTATTCTGTTCAGGCCTGTAAAGATTTCTTTAACAACAAATATTACAAGGTGCTTTTTCAAAGTCTGTTTTTGGTGGGGTTCTTTTGTCTCTTCCTTTTCATTTAGCTAAAATGAAAGACTCATTCTGCATCAAGTGATGGCATTTCTCCAAATGCTCCTAGAAACCGTATTTATCAAACCTTTTCACACTACCTCCTTACTGTGCTTCTTTTAAATTTGAAGTGCAGAAAGATAAAATTTTTCTGTTCTGAATTTATTCTAAGGATGGAAAATATTCTCTCATCAGAAGTTACAGTTGTAACAGAAAAAGGGAAACGGAGAGAGGAAGGATGTGGAATCTTACTTGTCTGGGTTTTTCACTCTGAATGTTGCATTAAGAGCTTTTAATCTGGAATCTGCCTGAAAAAAGGGGAAAAAAAGCTGTGTTAATTTAATGCAATTAAATTCCAGTGACAAAAAAAAAAAATGTCAGCCTTCTGGCAGCACCATTAGAAAAAAATCCTGCCTTCCTGGCATAGTTAAATCTTCAGGCATTTAACAACTTGACACTAGCTACCCTGCATGTCAGATTGTTTTATGGAAAAGTCAAAAAACTAAGCTATTATTGTGAACTGGGATGTAAACAGTATCCACTAAAATTAAGCTGGTATAACCCAAATCCCACAAAATTAGCCCCTTTGTAAAACGTTACACAAATCATACAAGTTAAGACACACAGCCCTGCATTCTTTTTAGATGAAGCAACGAGGTAACATAAGACCATATGGACAAACTATTTTATATTTTTCAAACCAAATAAAACCAGTGGTAGAGTGACCTCTATATGCTTTTTATTACTAAGAATAGTTCCCCAGTGAAATCAAAATCTTATATATGGTGTTCCCTTATTTTATTACTTGCTTTACAGAAAATATGTAATTTGTATTTCAGAATGGAACCATTTTAAATGCAATGTTCTTTCCCAAAACAGAGCATATATAAATTTCTACAAAATAAAGTTCAATACCTAATTAAAAAGGTAATTGGCTACTATTTCATTTTTTGAGATGTTGGTTTACTTATGACTGCAACAGCAATAGGGAACCCTCTAAGGAGGTGGTATTTGGGGTTTTTTCACTTTAATTGTTCATTGAACTGTACACTGAGTATTTACTCTTAATAAGACACAAACACAGATGAGATATCCCAACCTTAACCCCAGAGGTCCCGTATCACCACAACTTTTCATTCCTATATTGCACCTTACCTACAGTTCACTCAGGCTCATCTATATTTCATGAAAACTCCAACTCCAGGAAAATACCTGAAGCTTATTTTTTATCAAAACATCCCTCTTTTCAGTGAAAGAAAAACAGACACATCTTGTAAGGTGTATGGATTTCCTATAGTCTACTCTTTTAGCTAACAGATTGTGCTGCAACTGCTAGCAATAAGTTACTTCAGCTGTATTTGCTGGTGCTTGCATATGACACAGGAATATTTTGTGCACTGTTACAGCCAACTTGGAGCTTGAAGAGCTATTTTGAATTTGACGCTGAAGGAACGCTCCTTTCCTAACCCAAAAACCCAGTCTCTCTTTTAGGGCCCTTGCAATCACTTCCACAGATGAAACAACCACAATTTCACCTATCACTATTCCCATATTGGGAACAACTACAAATTCCTTTCACCTGGAAGCACCTCTGTGTCTGGAGGACACTTAGGAGAGAATCCAAGCTGAAGGAAAAGCAGCTTGTTTCTTGCAACTAGGATGAGAGCTCCTGACAGAAAACTTGGCTAACTTTAGCTGTTCTTCCAATCACCAAGCCACCAATACAAAACACAACCCACACACTGAAAGGTGAGTGAATGACACCTGCATGATTAAGGCTGCCTGACACTGGAATAAAACACGTTCATTGCCATTTCTACACACAGTGCTCATCTGAGAATATCTTGCAGAGGGCAGACAAAGGCAGCATGGGGAGCACATCCAAGATAGCACATGAACACAAAACATTAGTAACTCCAAGTTCCAGCCCTTATGTTTATTCAGAGTGCTCCAGAGGCTTGTATGGCCTTGGACCTCTTCTGCTATAACCCGAGGAGACATTACACAACTCAGTTAGATTTCAGGTCATTCCCATGCACCTCTGTGTAGTTCTCACCCATTCTTTCACAGCAGAAACTCCACCAGGGTACACTGACCTTAAATCAGAGCCCTTCCCTCTAAGGAGCCATTTCACAAGATACTGTGTTATGTTCAAACAGCAGGCACCAAAAACCATTCAAGTTTGTTGGGACAGCATGCACATTCAAGGGGTTTACACCTGAAAAGCATCACTTCCCACACTACAGTTACAGGGTAAGTTTTTCCCTTTTGTTACAGACACATGTAGCACTCTGAAGGAAGAGTTCAGTACGTACACATCACTGTCAGGCAGGAACAAAGATCCTGCCAATTCCTGACCACCTAAGTATGGTTATTTCCTTCTTGCAGTTTACAGCACAGTAACTCCCACACACCACTTCTGAGCATTAGCACAACAGAGAGTTAGAAAAATGTCTCTCCTGCCTTAAACTTAAGACTTTTATGCACCAGCACTTTAGAGATGAACTCCCCATCACATGAGGTGCACCCAATGAGTTTTCAGACAGTTAATTTCCACTATGATCCTATAATCATTTCAGTAAATTAGAGAGAGAGGGAAATATTCTCCTTCCTAAACTAAAGGAAGGCTTAAAATCCCAAGTGACAAATCCCTTAAAGAATAAAATTAAGGGCTGGTGGTGGGAGGAAGGAAAGACATGATTTAACTATTGCTGGCAGAGTAAACAAAGTCTCCAGTATCTACATTCAACTATAACATGCTACACTGCATTAATTCCTAATCTAAAGTTTAGTCAGCCTGGTTCAAGCCCTTTGGGACAAAAGACACATCCTGCTTTAATGCAGCAGCATGTAAACCTGTGGTCTGATTCTAGCCTTAGCCATGCAGTAAATAGAGGTTTGTCCTCTAGAGTAGTGCTAAATAACCTCCAATCTTGAGGGGTTTATACTTCAGGTATTGAACAAAGGGAAAATGCTTTTTCTCAGGCTTTTGCAAAAAGTTATTTTTCTTTCCTAAGGTAACAAGAACTGTAAAAGGGAAACTATACACATAATCAAACCTAGAAGGAAAGCAGAACCTGCTACACCTGAATATACCCTGCCAGTACAAAATTTCTGAAGTCCTATGAGTATAAGCTGAAACAAAGACATGCTGGCTAGGAAAACACACCTCAAGAAGTCTACATTTTTTTACATTATATATATGAGCAAGACACAAGCCCTATCATGGTGGAAGAAAATGATTGTAAACTTAAGTTATAAACACTAAGTGTCAGTATCAAAGTCCCTTGAACTCTGAGAGTAAGAGCACCAGAGATTTTCTTTAGCTCTCACTAATCAGAGTAATTCTTCATAATCTACCTACTTTTCAGTTGTAATTTCATGAGAGCTGATCACATTACAATGAAACAAAAGCTCAGTATTTGTCTCCATATATTAACTTTTCCAGACCTAGCCCAACACACAGATTCTTGTCCAGTAGACACATCACCTTTGATCATTTATTCCTTCAAGTCTTCCACCAGTTTACCCAGCCATGAACTCACTGATGCAAATGGCTATTTCAGCACTATTTCAAGACACATTCAGTTAAGGAGTTAATGGGCACCAAATCAATCTGGTTTAGTCACTTTAAATAACTTATCCTTGTAGAGAAATCCTGCAATTCAGATTCCTTTGCTTGCCTTTTTCTTTTTTTTCTTTTTTGACACCTTGCACCAGGTTAACTCTGACACTCATCTTTAAAACAATGCTAAGCTAAAGAGAAAATATACAAAAGCACTGCTGTGGCATCCAGTGCATTAGTTTTAACTCTTATAGTCATAATTCTACATTACTAGCAGAATTACAAGGCTGAGAATCAAACATAGGCATGAATTACTAAGATTCAACTTAACAACTGAAGTCTTACCTAGTACATGCTAAGAACACCACTGGTTTTTGTAGTTACAAGTATACATAAAGCAATGCCTGTAACTCAGTCTGACAGTAAACACCCTTTCATAAATAGCCTAAAACACGTTTGATGGACTATTTGTGTGTAACAGTGGTCATTACACAACTACAGTAATTACCTTTAATTGAAATCCAGTCTCATTAACCATTTCTTTCCATCCACCTTCCTAAAAATAAAGGAAAAGAATGCTCAGTTACAGTGATTTAAGAGTGCCACAGCTTTTCCAAGTCCTTAAGTCAATTCTTATATCAGAAGAGATACTACAGTAAGCCTGGATTCTGCCTCATCTACCCTGCCCATGTCTTTGCAAGACTCTGGGTTAAGAACAACATGTCATTATGTTGTGCTTATTTACTAACCTCCCCCAAAAACTCTCCTCTTCACTACTCAGAAGTAGCTCAGCTCTTTAGAAAAAAGTGGGGTTACCTTCTATTGCCTGCTGGATTACCAGCAGCTTGATGCAGAGAGAATACAGGGAACACACAAGTGACAACTGCTCACAGTGCACACACAGTCACCTTGTTCACACGTAGCAGTTGCTCCTTCACCATTTTCAGTGTTTTATCTGCATACTGTACTGTGCTCAGTGACCATACCTGCTCAGTCTGCTAATCTCTCATCAAAGCACACAAAAAAGACACACCCAACACATCCAAAAGCTGAAAACTGAAGAATGCAATGCTTTATGTGACAACTGGATCACACCTTTTGTGATAACATATTGTACTGGTTTTGGATCATAACACATAAAAATGGATTGTGATTCAAACTGCAAAGCTAAGGAAACCACAGACACCCTGAGAGTGAACTGGAAGCCAGTACTGTCTCTGCAGCCAGCAGTATAGCATGCTAACTATTTCAGCTTTAGTCCTAAGAAGCTTTCCCAACTAAAACACACCAAGTTCCCAACATGCTGTTCCAAAGAGGTGGAAATTCTCCCTTTGGAACCTCAAAACTGGACTGGAAAAAAGCCATAAGGTACATCAGAAGTAAAATTGTACAGCTGCAGTGGGCTGCTAGGAAGCTTTCAGATGGACAGGCCTTTTCTACCTCCAGTTTCTTTACATTGTCTGTCCTTCCAGACACAAAAAAAGCTTTGGATCAATTGGAGGGAAGACGAACAAACGGACAGTAACTTAAATAAAACAATCACTTAAGAACATATTTAGAAAGAAAGCACATCACTTTACTATACCTGTGTTAGAAATGAGTAGAAGATTTTGTCTAGGCAAAGAACAGGATGTGAAGCCACACGTAGTAAGAAGTTCTCCAAACCAATTCTTCTTCTTTCCACAAAATCTGGATCCATGTTATCTGCTGAGAGCTTATGCCAAACAAAGTCAGCCTATTTAAACAGAAGAGTGTTAATACTAAATAAATAACAAGCAATACAAAGCAAGCTTCTGCCTCAACCGCCTTACCCTTTTTTCTGGCAAAGGTGGAACAACAATATGTGGATAAGTAACTGTCAAGTAATTCCTCAGCAACTCAAATTCACTGTAACGGCGCCACAGGGACTCCACTGGGGCACACTGTCCTTCACTCTGGGGCTCCACAGCTCTGAAAGATAAAACAGCAAATTTGAGCACTAGCAAGCTACCCCCTTCACCCTCACCAGCTCAATTACAAGGAAAAAAAAGGTACTCAGTAATGGTAACTGCCCAAAAACTAAAATACTATTAATTTCCCACCTGCACACTTCATTTTAAATGACTTAAAATGTCTGCCTGATAGAACTCCATTTTTTAGGAACAGAGTTCCTAAATGTTCCTAATGTTAACACATTTTTATCACACCAGAAACAAACAGTTAGATCACAGTAAAGTAAATTGGCACACATGTGTCCTAGTTCTCATCACTACAGAATTAGACATTTCTCTCAGAAAAGTGTTAGGCTCTAAGCCAGCAAAATTTTATGAGCAGCTGAAGGATACAGAATATTACAAGAAGAAATTCACTGTTCAACAGGAAAGCTTTCACTTCAGAGGATAAAAATTGTCTTGTCTGCAATAGCTACAGTACTTAAAAATAGAACTTCAAAAATATTAACAAATTTTAAAGAATAATAAAGGATATTTTCACCAAAAAATGTAACAAATTTCAAAGCATTTCCAAGTGTTATTGTTCAAAGGAATATCTTCTTATATTTAAAGACTAAGGACATGTAGTCTAACAAACTACCTAAAGACAGAGTAAGCAGGAACAAAACTGATGCATCTGAAAAATCTGTTGAAAACTTAAAGCCAACATCATCTAGCAAGGTATTAAAGGATTTTATGTTACTACAAAAGGAAAAATCATGGGATATTAAAGGATTGAAAACTAATTTAAAAAACTGAAAAAAAACCTCCTTCTTCATACAAGACATTTAAAGCAACAAAAACAGTTTGCAACATCATAAAATAAGCATCAGGTCAGTAACACTTCTTGGCAGTTAAGATGTCAGAATAAACACAGAGAATTCAGACAAGGCATTTAACAGAAACCAGTGATGTCTATGTCTGCCTTAGTTCTTATACTAAATGAATCATAAACATACAAAGCACTAGCATAAACCTATGTGAAACAGCATTAGCTATGTGAGGAGATGATCACAGATAAACTGGGGTTGGAGGGGACCTCTGCATGTCTGTAGCCCAACTCCCTTGCTCAAAGCAGGTGGCTCAGAGCCACATCCAGTGGGGTTTTGAGCATCATCAAGGACAGAGACTTAGCACCACATTGGGCAACCCTTCCCACTTCTGATCACTCTCACAGTAAAGAAGTTTCCTTACCTTTAAGTGGAATTTCCTGTACTTATGGCCACTGCCTCTTGTTCTCTCTCTGTGCATCACAGAAAAAATCTGACCCCAGTTTCTTTACCTTCCTCACCAGGTATTGATACACATCACTAAGATCTCCTGAGCTGGTTCATTCAGAGGCTGAACAACTCCACCTCTCTCAGCCTCTCCCTGTATTCAGATGCTCCAAGCCCATCATCATCTTCATGGTCCTACCCTAGACTTGCTTCAGTATGTCCCCACCCTTCTTGTACTGGGGAGCTCAGAACTGGGCACAATAAGTTATGAACTACAAGTACTTACTCATAAGGTACTCAGTAGAATAGGGTACTACATTGTATCTTCCAGCAGAATACATGCTATACAATTTTTTAATTCGTAAGAACTTTCTGGAAGAGTTTTAAAAACAGCTAAATAGCATACAAATTATTTTTAAGCTATTCTTAACCTATCATATTTCTAATAACTTTACTGAAAAAAAAAACAACAAACTAGTCCTACCCCAGAGGGGCTCCAATTATCTGATTCATTTTCTTTAAGTATAAGAAGACTTTGGCATTAATTTCTCAACTCTCATTATAGAAACAGCCTTGCTGTACTCACATTTAAAAGTAAATTAAAATGCATGGTTACATTTTGAAGTTGAGCAATGTAATCAAAATTATGCAAAAATAATTATTTTTTTTAGTAAGGCAGTATATTTTCTGTGTATCTTTCCTTGCCTCGTGGAAAGGACGTTTATTCCAGGTGATGGGATTTTTAGAAAAAAAATTTAAAATCACAAGGAGGAAGAAAGAAGGATGAACTCATAAGCATTTGACACAAGCCACCCCAACTGTTTGAGACTGACAAGAAAAAAAGGTGTGCACACTGCTGACAGACACTGAATCACACTGCCAACATCCCACAGAATTTTTCCCTATTTCAGTTTAATGAAGTTGCAACCACAGCCACAGTTCTGAAGAGGGTAAAAGCACAGCTTAGAGCTGGGCTGACAGGCTGTGCAGCATTCCTCCCTACACTGCACAATTTAAACCTTTCAAGAACATTTCAACTAAAAGCAGCTATCTTGTGACTGTACTGTGGCTGAGTTGGAGGTAAATTTAAATTGATAAAGAATTAAGCTACTGTGTCCCAGAAGATTAGTTGTTTAGTTAGAAGCTGAAGGCACAAAATCTCACTTTCCTAGAGGAAAAACTCCCAGCAGGGTTTGGTAAATAATCTGGCCATTCAAGAGGCTCAGAGAAAAGTACTTCAGAATTAGGGATCCCTTTAATCTCCAGCTTCAGCAGCTATCAACCAGTTCCACTGACCTCCACCAGGGCTTTTATGAGCACTACTTCTGCGTGGGTCACCATCAACCCCCAGGCAAGACTGCCACCATCAACACATCATAGATTATGTAGACTCTGTCTGAAAACATCCTGCACAAGCAAACATGAATAGAGAGACAAGAAAAACACAGGCCAGGACTGCCCTGAGAACCCAGCCACATCCCAGGAGGACCCATGTGCAGTGCAGATACAGGTGCTGCTGTGCTAGCAGGAACACACCAGAGACTCACCTTGAGCTAGGCAGACACATTGCACAGAGTGAAGCAGAATGTAGCCACTTTAAAGGCAGGAAAATCACAAATCCAGACCTCAGATCTGGAACAAGCAGCTCTGTGCAAGATAATGGGTGTTCTATCAGACAAGAAATAAAAAAACTCTGCAGTATGCATTTGGTCCATTGCTACCAAACTTCCCTGTCAGACCTAAGCATAACAATTTTCTGGCCTGGCATAGGAGTTCTGCTTAATTAGCTCTTCCTTGGAGTTTTGGTTCTTCTGAAATAGAAGAGTTTTACTATTAGTATTATTTAAGTTAACTGAAGTTTAAGACATACAGCATCATCTTGTAACTAGAGGCAGGCAACATGTGCACACACTACTGGCAGTTTAAGGCAGGTTACCACATTTCAGACATACAACAGTTACAGAGGCCAAAGAAGTTACCACCAAAGGTAAACTGTAAGAACAGCAGCTCTCTTTACTTTCTAAATATCATTCTTATTTTTTGTCAATACAAGTCACTAAGGAAAAGTGCTGCTAGCCACAAATCCTTTTCATCTCCACTTAACTTATTCTTGTGGGCTTACACTGCCATGAGCAACTTCTAACAAAGTTTTCTACCTCCTGAATATGAAGAACTTAAAAAAAAGTTCATTTAGCTGTTTCATTTCAAGACAGTGTGCACTTAAGTGTTGTGTTCTGTCTCTAATCCAATCGATTCCCAATGCAGTGAAAATCTGGACTTATATTTATCACTTTCTGAATAACCTAGAACATCAACAATCAGCACAAAGAACGAAAATGAGTTTATCTTTCAATGAAGTTTCTGGTTCAGACATCCCTACTCTGTTTTCATGTGTGCTTCTGTAAAAATACAATTTCACAAGATGTCAGAAAAGAACTATCCTGGATTTTGGTACTATGCATCTTTAAGTGGCCTCAATATAGCACTCTCATATCAAACACAACTGCAGTAATATATATTAGTAGTATAAAGTTTGGTAGCTTGCCTTCCATAACTGATCTGCCTTAAGTCATTCTGCTCTGGCTTGCTATTATTCTTCCATGCATTCATTTTTTTCCAAGTCAGCTTTATTGTGTAAAACTTGATCTGCCTTTTCCTTAGAACTCACAGTTCCTGAAGTTCACATTAGTATATAAGGAGTTTCAATACTGTGAATGCTACAGAAGTGAGAACTAACCAATAGTGCTCTGCTACAAACTAACAGCAGGAAAATAAACAAAATCAAGAAGAATGACTTAAGAAATTTCGAAGCCTCTTCACTGATTTGAGTCTGTTTAAGAACTACATATAATCTCCTTCCATAGTACAGATTACAGGTTAGAGCATTTCAGGTTCCTATCCTACAAATATTTGGATCATCACATTTAAATATTGTAATAGTCCATTTGTCCTTTGTAAGGGTTCAGGTCAACACTACATCAGTATGCTGCCACTGACTTCTGACAACAGAATGCTCACTGTAAAATACCTTCTTAATTCTACAGTTAACTCTGCAGAACACTCATGGAAAGCAGAAGCAGCAAAGACCATGTGGAGCCTTCACTGTGCAAAAATTTTCTCAACGTGCCTACTACCCCAGCTTTCTATTTGTCAGCACTAACAGGAACACACCCGTTATTTTAAAAACCTGAAAAAACCAGTAATCAGAGTAGTAACATCTCAGTCCAAACACACACAAGTATAAAGCAGAAAACTAAAGAGGACTCAAAATTTTTCTAAGGTTTCTTAGGAGTGCAGTGCTTCAGCAGGGAAGGACCACAGCTTTACAGAGAAGCCTAGAGCTGCATCAGAACAAACCACTACTACCCCACAGGAGATGCAGGCACCCTGTTTAATGTCTACATGGGGCCTCAAAAGCTTGAGCAGGAAGGAAACAGACTGCCAGACCAGATCATGCCAGTCACCAACCACATCTTCCCTGCCCACACTGAAGAAACTCTGGAAGTTCACTAGAACTAAAGCCTGCTGTCACTTTATTCAGACAAAGCAGATGTCTGGACACCAGCTTAGGCTTCCCTAAGTCTAAATTAATCAAGCTTTACAACCCTTATGAGGGATACACAAGCCTCACATTATAACCTGAAGAAAAAGGTTAAATTAATACCAGAATACCTTGAAAATCAAACCTGTATGAGTAGTATGTATTTAAAGGATGCTATTTACCTCCACTATACAACCTCCTCTACATAGCCTGTGCTAAGCAGCCTGACATTGTATCTCTTCTCAAATCATACTTTCTTCCTTTATTCTAACATGCATTTATTCTCACTGCCTTAGAAGTGTGAACACTGCCCTTTTTGGTATTAGTTGTTGCTTTTATCAAGTTCTTGTTCTGAGTGAAAAGTACTTAAGAGAAAAGAAGTAAAACCTGCATGACAGCAAAACGGGTAGACAGACACTTGTCCAGATAAATGTTTGGGTGTTCTTGCTCAAATCCCATTACAAAAAGTTGCACTCTAGCAGTTGCACCTCACACTGCCCTTTCTTTGCAGGATGGACATCCCAGCTGCCTCTGCCACCAGCAGCACCCACCCAAGTCACTTGGGCTTTTTCAACAGGCTGTGAAACAGCAGTTTTGTGACTCTTATTGACTCGAGGGAGAAGACAATATTTCAGGATGGCAGCTGAGCAACATCCAACAAAGATGCAATGTTTTTTAACTTAACCATTTGAATAAATTTAAGACAAATTTTGAAACTATTAATACTAGATTAAGGTTTCCCCCCAGGCTTTGATACAGTAAGAGCAGCCAGATTCTGCTCTCTACAGACAGCAAAGCTGTGGTGGGAAGGTGCTGTACAGTCCTCAGCTACAAGCCTGCAGCCACACCACTGCCTTTTAAGTGAAGTAGTAAGGGTTTGAAACTGCATTTATGGATTTGGGTCAGGCAAGCAAGATGAGAAGAATATTTTTTTTAATCACACCAAAAATGTCTCCACCTGGTTACATGAGACTATAAAACATCACCAATTACAAGAGCACTTCTCCCCAGGAACCCCATTCCAGAAAGGAAGTAGAAATCCACAAAGGTACTCATTACACTTAATACCTTCATTACCATCTAATTTTTTAGACCACATTATGAACTCCACCATTAAATGCAAGTGCTGCAGACCAGTTTCAATTAAGATTATAATCACTTGTTGACATTCAGTCAAACTTCTCAATTTGTTTTGGTTTTAGAAACACAATATAATACTTGTACAGTCTTCAGGCAGGAAAACCATATGTTTCCCTTCAAAGTACAGTTTTAACAATGCATGTTATTCATTGAATGAACCAACCTGCCTGAAAAAAATTAAAAGACAAAATTGAAACCTTCAGCTTTTACGTTCATAACTGATGTTATCATAAGTGATTAGAAGATTACATTACTACAAAAGTCACGTTCATTTGCCTTAATTCTAAGTGCCAATGTGAAAACTTTAGACCATCTAATTAACCTCTTTGCATTTCCCATTTAAAACTAATTATCTTAAATGAGCCATTAAACGATTCTGATTGCAATAAAAAGAGGAATAGCTGCAAAACAGTAAATCAGATGAGAAGGAAATACATGAGTACATTTCCTTGTAAAAGCAATCACCTTTTCAATCTCAGAAGCAGCAACTTTGCTTTCAGCCTTTGACCTTCCTGTGTATGAGAAGTGACACTTCCACTCCCCTACAGCAGACAAGGTTCCCTCTCTCTGTAGAGGAACACCATTTTGGAGGGCTGGTCAACTTTTTCCATTAGCAGTTTAGAAACTATCTTTGTATTTAGGCCTCTGAACAGGCAGAGAAGCTATTACAGATCAACTATGTACTTTGTGCAACACAGAAAGTTACCTGGCAAGCTGTACAATCAAGTGTCAGTTCTCTTGTCAGATTTTCACAGCTAGATGATTTTAAAATTTTTGTTAATACTGTCACCTAAACAGCTGGCTGTATTTAACTAAAATATACATCTATTCATAGTATCAGCTAAGTACAAATCAGCAGTAAAGGAAGCTTTGAGCTCCTCCATCATCTTTCATATCCTGACTCTACCCTGTTTAAAGTTCAAGCTGAATTCAGACTTTCTTCCTTTACTCCCAAGACCTCCTTCTGCGGGGGCAGTCAAAGACAAATCTTTGACTCTCAATGACCAAAATCTGCATTTTGTTGTTTTATCAAAAGACAGCATATATCTGCAGGCATTTGTTCTGTGCTTCTCCCCAGGAAATGCATGCCTGGGCTCTTCGCCTAGCCCAAGTTGGGACAGGAGACTTTAGGAAGGGAACTCAAAGAAAACAAAACAGAGAAAAAAGTCCTTAAGTCCCATGGTGCAGCATTGCTACCACTGAACTGTGACCTGGCTGGCTACTGATTCCCAAGTTCATTTCTCTCACAGAAGCATTAAAAGTCCTTACTCTTTGGATGGGCAATTTAAGGTCTTAAGGGAGAAGCAGGCATCACTCATGTCACAATTTAACTAATGAAAAACTTTCCAAATACTGAAAGCAGAGATAAGATTAGTAACTTCCTCAGCCATACTGGGAGAGTAACAAGCAAATACAGTAAGCCACCCTGTCAAATGACTTCAAAAGAAAGTAAAGATTAGCAGGGCTGGAAACCAGGGACCCTGATGTTAAGTAGTGTTACCTTTCCCTAAAGCCACATCAAAAAAACAAATCATACTCTGATCATCATATTGTGTGACCATGAGGCTAAAGAACTGCAAGTCAACAGGGACAAAAGTAAAGTTAACTAAATGACAGTTCTACCACTACAGCAGACATTTACTGTTTTGGAGAACAAGGGAAAAGGTGCCTTTATACATATTGAAAGTCCATCAACACAGAGCACTTAGAGGTGGTCTGTGTTCTGCTTAACTTTCTGTCATGGAAAAACAAGGAATCAAACTGAATTTGACTAGGAGTGAAATTCTGGGTTTCATATTATCTATTTTCATGCAGACTCTGGTACAAGACCCAGCTGCCTACATTTCTAAAAAGAAAGCAAATCCAAATTTTAAGTGTGGCCATGGATGTTTGTAATTTCCCTTATAGAAAGCAAGAGATAAACCAAGCACCTACATCTCAAGAAGGATTATTTAGTTATGCATCTTCATTGTAAGAATTTGTATTTGCCTTAATGTCATTTCCCATGAAGAGGTGGAAGCGTTCATCTGTTCTCACAGGGAGAATATAAAAACTAAGTTATTTTTAAATAACTGCATAGTTTAATGGAAACTGTGAAACCAAGACTAATTGAACAGAAATAGCTCACCACAAAAATCTGCTTAGCTAGTGCAGAAAGGCATAAATCAAGAAAAAAGGAGATGCTTTGAGGAAGCATGACCCTTGGAATTTGAGGCTCTACAGTCTCCAGCAGCAGAGGGTTTTTTGTCTCAAAGAAAGATCTTCCTGTGAGTGTAATATTACTTTAAAGATACAAATAAACAAAAATCACCTAAAAATGTGAGAATGACAATAAAGCTTTGTATTTTGAAAAGACAAAGGAAGCAAAACCATCACTTGGAGAACAGTTTCATTAACAGTAGTGAAAGCAAGGTGTTAAAAGTTTAGGTACTCAGCTCCTGTTCTGTAACAAATATAGTGACTGTAATTGCACCTATTTTGTGTTGCATGCAATTCCTCAATTCAAATCAAAATTAAATCCTAGATAGCAGTAATAGCAGAACCCCAGCTCACATAAACATAATGCAACTACTATTAAGTGGTCTTCCTTTTATATTACTATAAACTGAGTTGTATTCTTGAGCTACAAAATATCCTATTACCCACAGACAAATTGCTGTGAAGCCCACCTACAGCTACAGGCTCAGCAGGAAGCACATTTAATAGCCAGCAATTATATTTATGCAAGAAATTCTGCCTTGTCAGCAAAAGGAATAGAGAACCTATTTTATTAGAGAT
The DNA here is from genome assembly GCA_023637945.1 of Phaethornis superciliosus. NCBI lineage: Eukaryota > Metazoa > Chordata > Aves > Apodiformes > Trochilidae > Phaethornis > Phaethornis superciliosus. Next base: position 29,292,234 of record JAJQWJ010000007.1, read on the forward strand.
GTGACAAACCCCCATTTTCAATAGCTTTGTGACAAACATGTAATTGGTCTTGGTATTTGCTGACCACAGAATAAAATAAACCTTAAAGAAAGAAAGCAATCTGAGCAGCAAAATACTGTTTTGTCCCTTTGAAAGAACCACTGGGAAATACAAGCAGGAGAGAGCCTAAAGTATAAAGAAGACTGAGAAAGAAGATGCAGTCAGCACATTCTGGGCCTGCATGAAGATGCCCCCAGAGTACACTTCACATCACAGTTAGACACCAACAATTCCGATTTACTTCTTTTTTCCCTCAGAAATATCATTAAAAGAAAAATTACTTATGTCATTGTGATATGATCTTTAATATCAATACATTATAAAAATATTTTTTAAGTATCTGAGCAACTGCCAAAAAGCTATAATATTTGAAAAACATAATGTATGTCTATTTTGGATTTCATTCTCAAAGTTTAGCAAAAATAGAGTAAATGTATCCCAGTAGGTCTCTAGGCAGTATAACTGGTTTGTTCCTTCACCAGTTAAACAAGCTAAGAAGCCTTTTAACTAATAAGTAGAAGACTTATGTGATATTATAACAATGTGAAGTCTTCAGAGCCTTCACAAAATGCAACTGCTTTGTTTCAGGCTTTATCTGTACAGCAGATCATTCCCAGGGTAAAGCCCTGAGGTTAAAACTGTTAACATAAAGGAGAGACAAAACTCCTAATAAAGTCTAATTTTGAAATTCTTACTTCAGCTGAGTAACATGATCCTGCATAATAGGAGTCATCTGTGACTGCTTGAGAAGTAAGGATAAAAGTAAGAAGAGATTTCAAAGCTTTGTTCACTGCTCAATACTTAAACTGGCAAGTTGTCTTTGTGGTACCAAGTGTGTTTACCATCCTTCTATCATTAATCCTGTTAAAACAAGAAGACTGACAGCACTAAGTTCTCCAGTGAAAGTTGAAGCTAGTATGAAGGAAAGAAATCGTTAATTAACCCTAACCCTTAGAGCATCTACAAGTATGTCATGATTAGATCAAGCAAAACACTTCAAATATTAGTGAGGCAGTAAATTTTGACCACATGACACAAGTCATAAGACTTCTTGATTTTCTTGTGATTTCAAACAAGCCCAACCACAATGCACAAGAAGCTCTCTCACACACAAGCTGCACATATAACCTCAAATATATATGTAAGAAAATTTAGCCAGCCCATGTCTAAGAAATAACCAAGCAGTTATTGATGCCATATTAAAGCAACATCCTTCAAGCACATGGTTTTCCACCCAGCTCCAAATGAAGAATCACAGTATGCAGTTACACAACACAAGATCTAATACTGAACTGGAGATCAGATGCCAGGTTTTCATGGGAAAAGAACCTCCAGAGTAGCTTGATAACTGCACAACAAATCATACACCAGCTAAATCCTCTCATCAACTGTACCTGAGCATTTTTAGTGGTGGAAGGAGGGAGAATCTGTCTGGAATGGCACAACCACATACTCTGAGAGTGAGCTCTCATCACCCACCTTGTCTCAATGAGGTATGCAGTATATGTTTCTTGCATGTTCACAGTATTCCTCCCAGTCCGCTTTTCAGCTTCCGAAACACTGATTTCCATTTTTTTTACCAAACAGTCTTCCATCTTTTTAAAGGAGGAAAATAAAGATTCATGTAACATTAGCCACACAAGGCAAAGGCTACTAACCCTGCCCACCCTTCTCTTGCACCACATTCATTCAAATAAGACAGGTCTCTATAGGATAAAGGCTTTGGCAGTTTTATACCTATCTTCTGTATCACATTAGCAAATAAAAACAGAAAGCCTGCTTTAGGGGGAAAAAACAAATATGCAATTTTGAATGCCAAAAGCCATCATGAGCCAATAAAATACAAAAAGGAGAAATATTTTTCCTTATAGATAACAAAGTAACCTTTTTTAAAAGCAAGCAAACCAGCCCCAGTACTTTCTACCCAAGCACTTCCCAAATACTGGTGACTTCCTCCTCAGGACACCGGGGACGCACATAACCACCTCTCCCGTTTCACAGGAAACAGAATACATCCGGACTGAGATGTTTTGCTTTTAATCTCTCAGAGGAGGATCGTTATCTTTTACACCTTGGCAGGCAGAAGTCAGTCCAGACCAAACGCCCGCCCTGGAAGGGCAGAGCTCTGGAAACCTCCAGCTGAATGCAGCAGGGAGGGGGATTTATTTGTGAAACTCGGGGAAGGTGGGGGGCAACATACTGAAGAATAAGAATAATCTAGCACAGAGGAGCAGGGCAGTCAGCACAAAAAGCCCTCCAACAGCAGCCAAAGAGATACCGAGAGGAGGAGAACCCACTTCTCGGAGGGACATGCTGCGCAGCTCAGCCTTGGGCAGGGTCTCTGCCCCGAGCAGGCAGAGGGAGGGCTCATCCCACCTGTAGCCCCTCCCGATACCGCCGGGCCCCGGCCTCCCCGCACCGGCCGAGCCCCGCACCCCTCTCCTCCCTCCCCGGGCCGGCGACGCGGCTGCCGGGCAGCGCGCTCAGGAAAGCCCGGTGCTCAGCCTCAGCGGAGTAGGCCGTACCGAGGCCGGCGTCCCGCGGGAGGATCCCATCCCGTCCCCACCCCGCCGCCGCCCGCCACCCCCTCACCGTGACCGCCGTGGCTGCGGGCTGCTCCGGGGGCGGGAAGCCGCTGCGGGGCGCGGCGCCGTCCTCCTCCGGATGGCTATCGCTCGGCTCGGCCTCGGAGCTCTCCATGGGGATAAGGGGCTCGGCCGCCTCCCTCCGCGCAGGCGCTGAGGCCGGCTCCGGCGGGCAAACTCATCGCAGGTCCTAGAGAGCGGCGGGGCGGGGGGTGTGCGGTGTGTCCGCCCGGGGGCCGGCGCTGCCTGCGGGGCGACGTGAGGTGAGGTGAGGTGAGGTGAGGTGAGGTGAGGTGAGGTGAGGTGAGGTGAGGTGAGGTGAGGTGAGGTGAGGCGAGGCGGGTCCCGCCGGCTCTCAGCCCTTCCCCGGCCCTCCGCTGCCTCCCGCCCCGGCCGGAGCTCATCGAAGGGGTTGAGCTGAGCCCTCCCGAGGCTGCCGGCCTCCTGCCCAGCCCTGCCTGCTGGGGTGCCCGGCGGCGGGCACCTCTCCGCCCCCAGCGGGGTGTAGGCATCCATCCCCCGTGGGGATAATGGTCACCGGGCAGCTGAGCCTCCTGCCCAGGAGAGGGACAGACAGACATTCCGACGGCCCCCGGGCGCTCATCGCCGCTCAGACAGCTGTAAAGGGTTTATTTCTAAGATTTATTTTTATTGGCGTTCCTCTCAGTTCCCAGGCCGCTGGGGAGTGTCCGGTACACCCATGCTGTGTCTCACCTTCCATCTGTAGCAGGGCAACTTCTCATTTCGCTTTATAGACTCAGCAACTATTAACTTTCCGGCAGGAGGTTTGTTACCCTGAGGCAGATCGGGTTTTGGGGGTTTTTTTTGTTTGTTTGTTTTGGTTGGTTGGGGTTTTTTGGGTTTGTTTTGTTTTGTTTTTGAGCCCCTCATATCCCCACTCTCACTCCTTGACAAACACCGAAGGATGCAGTCACTGACTCTGTGCCGGCTTTTACCTGCCCTGCCTTCTCCATCGGCTCCTTCCCAGCCATGCCACAGCATCCAGGAGGACATTGTCCTGCCCAGCATCGCTGTGGGATAGCACTGATCTGTGTCCCATCCCTCCACACTTCCCCAGGAGTTAATTCCCCAGCAATTAAAATCCCCCGAATCCCGCTCCGGGGAAACCTGGGCCATTTATGAAGTAACAGTCCCATCTCTCTCACCTCTTCTCATTGAAAAGAATCAAATCTTACTGTGCATTCCTATTCTGTCCCACAGGTCTTACTGAGCATCAGTACATCACCTATATATATCCACACCTTCACCATCGCAGCCTTTGGTTTTATTTCCTCACGAAGCCGTGGTGCCCACACACTCCTTGTGGGACCACCAAAGTGGATGGAGAGGTTCTTCCTATTTATTCCTCATTCTCCAAACATCATCTGGACACTCAGGAGCAGCCCTGTCATTCCATGGTTTACATATCACATCACGCCCTTTGTATTTCCCATTTTTTGGACCGGATTAATGTCTTTTGACTCAGGCACTACATTTTTTATTATTATATTTTTTTTAATTTTCCTGTTCTTTTCAAACCCAGGTTAAAGGGCACCTCAGAGGATTCAAAAATTGATATTACGAACTTCTTTACTTTCCTTTTTTTCTGCTTTGAGTAGGAAACAATTTTTTTTTCTTAATGTTGGCCAGAGCTGAATTTGCATACATTTTTCATCCAAAAATTAATCTTTTTCTTTCAACAACAATTAAAATAAATCTCAAAATCCCCTTTGAAGATGCCATGAATTAATAAATGGCGTCTGGTTTCTATTCTGTTGTCTCAAATGTTTATTCAACTTTTTCCTCAGATTGTTTGAACTGATACATCAATCCCTCCTTTCCCACCCCTCCACCACCATAGCTGGATGGAGTTTCCCAAGCTTTTCCACAAAAGGCTTTCCTAGAGCAAGTTTTTTACAAATATGTGAGCTGTGATTTGTCCTCTGAATAGGACTGATTTAAGATTTGTTTTCTAAACCTAAAGTCCAGTTTAGATGTAAAAGCTTGATTGCACTTTGTCAGACAAAGTCTGTTTTCCATTAGGATATGGTTTTCTAATGTTTACTCAAGATGTATATTAAGATACATACCTTGTATCAATTACACTTGCATTTGCAGGATGTGCATACTGAAATTTTTCTGATCTATATCAGTGATATAATGGAAATATTTACATGCAGCTCACGCGGGATATCATACTTGGTATTAAATATTGTTATTATGGAAACAGTATTATCAATAAAGTACAGTAATGTTTTGCAGGTCTAACATTCAGTCATTTCAAAACCTATATTCAGCGTTGAATTTTCTTAATACTACTATGGGATCTGGAGAAGGGTTAAAACACTACTTATGTAGGAGAAGGATAATGACAGAAGTGCCCAAATCAAGATGACCAGCAGCCTCACATACAGCATAGCCTGGGGAGCTTAGAGGAGAACACGAGGGGTCCTGACAAACTGGCATGCCATGAAGAGGTCTTCCTTCAATAAATACCCAAATCTTCAACAAAGTGCTCTTCCTGACCCACATTTCCACACCTCAGCTCACAAACTGAACCAATGGTATTTTGTGACAGAAAAATGGTCCCAGCACAGTACTGCTTTCAGGAGTACTTCCAGGACTTGCATTAGTTTGGTCAAAATAAGCCTTAGCATTTACCCCCTTGGTAGAACTAAACACTAGTGCAGTCAGGCTGGGTTTGAAGCCCTTCCCATCAGGATGCAAGTCTGATTTCCTGCTGGTGACTAACCAGGACACTCTTCTGCTCTTCAGCATCTTCACTAGGAAGCATATGCTTTGTTTTTCAAACATAAAAAGGCAAGCTTCCTACCTACCATTCCTTTCAAACTCTGATGCTGTCATCAGAGAGGTGGGTTTTCTCAAAAACAATCTTTTCCCATCAAAGCACAAAGGACTTCTTTACCAGAGAGTTACACAGCTTACAGCAGAGAAAGCAATACCTGACATTCACCAAACAAGGATGCTCTTTTTGCAAGTTTGAAGATTATTCTAAGCCATGTCAACATAAACAAAAGCAGCAGTGTGCTTCAGTGCCCTCCTCTCAGCCCTTCCTGATTCCCAGCACAGTCTCTGACAAACAGAGATCTCATCTTTTCCTAGGCTGGAAATCCATTCTTCTTGGTATTACTTTGGATAAACCGATTCGTTTCACTGAAGAAACTTCAGTGAGGTGTGTACCTTCTAACTAGCTCCCTGATACTTTTTGCTAGGTTGTGTGTTACCTCTCCTGCTGGGTTCTTCTGACAGCTTCCTTTGCCCTAGCAGATAACACACTTGAAACAAACAGTACATGCCATACCCATGGGAAACAGTTTGGATAACTTCCACTTTATCACAGCACTAATTTTCAGTAACTTCATTTAGAGTTCTTCATCCTTCAAGTTTTGAGAGGCAGCTAGAATTACATAATAGTATAACTATACCACCAACAACCATCCCCTTGCTACTGTGGACTTAAATACGAACACCTAAAACAGTGGCTATGCTTTGCAGTTATCCTGCGACACCCCTGGTCTTTCATTAACTCCAAGAGGGTTAATGAAAGGGTTAATAACCAGCCGATATTCCTGCTGATGAGAGAGGTGTGTGCCTGCTGCCCCTGCAGTATCTGCCTGTGCTGGTGCTCACCAACAGAGAGGTAGAATATGAGTAGCTTCATGGAGCAGCACAGCTGGAGATGAGCACCTACCATCCACACCACATGTATTTCAGGCAGTATTTTCTAGGGTGCTTCCAACCCATTCCTAGGGATTAGCCACTCTTCACACCTTCCAGCTTAGCTGCTGGTGAAAAAAAAATCTGGCGTGTGCCTGCCCTAAGACTGCAAGCCAAAGCAGGACAGCCAGGAGTTTTCCTTCAAAAGCACATTCCTGATCTGTAGTTCAGGCTCCTGGATCCTATCAGAATTTCACTACCGGTAACAATAATACAAAGATCACGAGCCAGGCTGTCAGAATTGCTCATGCCTCCCTCTGCAGGCTAATTCCTTCAGACCAGAAAGTGCTTGCTAACCAGAGGCCTCTGGCAGCTGAAGTGATGCCAGCTTGTGCTTTTGGTCTTTAAAGGCTGATCCTGACTGAAGACACTGGCGTCTGTCTGCATCTGATGTCATTGGTATGATGGATGGAGCAGAAATCAGTGCTTGGAACTGCCAAGGAGCTGTCAATAAAATATATGAGTAGCTGCTTCAGCATGGAAGAGTGCAGGGGGAAAAGTCGGTTCAAAAAGAATAAATGGGAAATCCTCTCCTCACATGACTTCTCATAGGCACATGTCATCTGAATAGCTGTGTGAAGTGGCCATTAAATAGTAAAAAAATCAACATTTTGCTAATTATTCAGAGAAAGAAAAACTCATGGAAAGATAAGTGGAGCGTGGAAGAGAGATCTGTGTGTCTTTTAAGGGGGAAAAGAAAGAACCTGGTCCCAGTCCAGCTGAAACTGGTGGCAATGGTTTCCATTTATTTCAGCAACAGAAGATCTGGACCCATGAATACAAACAAAAAAGCCAAAACTAGTCCCCATTTTTTAAAGAATCTGTACAAGCACTTCAATAGTATGAATTAAAGTTATGATGAAAGTGGCTTCAAAAGTGGCAAAAAGGGAGCAATGAGAAAAAACTCAAAATATCATAGTAAGAAAGCAGAAAGGTATGGAAGAGAACTGAGCGGAAAAAAGAACAAAGAACTCAATAACTGTAATTGGTAAAGATGGGCAAGCTAGGCCTTTACTCACTTTTGATGCAGCTTTGGTCAAGGAGTCAAAGAGTCTAAGAGACATTGCAGTCTAAGAGACATTAGAAGTTACAGCAGTGTTTCTGGACTATGGAAAGACCCTGATAAAAGAGAGGCATCACTCAGAAAATGCATTTATTCTGTGTGGCTACCAAAATGAGTGATGTCTGAGAGGCAGGAGCATGGCAGGGTGAATCTGATATCAAAAGCTTAAAAAAGCAGATGCAACAGATATCAGTCCAGTCGTGTACTGTGCAAGAAATAACTAGAGGTGCAAGGAAACATCTGATTGTAGAAGTAAGCCCAACAACTTTTCTTATAGTCAGTCTTTTAAAACCCAATGCCCCTGCTATAATCTTTGGGTTCTAGCAGGCATGGAGGAGGTCCAGGGAACACTCAGGAGCTTTGGCCATTGCCTTAACACTGTCCAGACATGGATACAGAGTTCCTTTCTTCCTCTTCTCTCCCTTCACACCCCTTGTCACATGAAGGTGGTCTTTGCCCCTGGGAGGAATAAGAGTTTTTACTCACCTGGGTCTGGCACATGTCCATTGTGATGTTACTCTGCATGAGGGTGTTTAGTGCACACATTGGGAGCTTCAAATCTATTGACTGATTTCAGAGCCTTGCCTCCCACAGTGGGAACTCAGGCTGTTTGAAACCTTCATTTAAATATACACTATATTGTTTCAGGTGGCCCAAGTTTTATATTACTTCTCTAGTAAATATCTTCCAGCTCCTAAATGAGAACTTTGGGAAAACTGCTCCCACAATGCAACATAAAATCACCCTGCAGAGACCTCACGTTCCTCAGCCTAAATCCAGTCTTCAGTGTGTCTTGAATTATGAGATTGTCCAGACCACTAATAAAGGAACAGGGGAATTTACACCAAAAGGCATAAACAAGTCAATAATAAAAATAACCATTTATCTCTTTCTTTCTCCCCAATGTCTTATGCCAAAGGTCATTGTGTTCTCTCATGGAAGCAAAGCTCTACTACTTGAGTTTAGACACTTTTGGCTAAGCCACAGAGTTCTTACTCACTTTTCCCCAAGTAACTCTGTTGGATTTTTAGTTTGCATTTTTTCCTTGGATAAGGTCTGAAAAATAAACAGGGGCTCCAGAACAGAGCTGTTGGTCAGAGAAAAGCCCAGGTCAGTGGGGCACAGGCAGCATGGCTCCCGGCCCAAGCCAGAGTGACTACACCATAGCACTGGGAAAGAATAAAGCTCCCAGGCTTCTTCCAGTTTTGCAGATGAGATTCACTTACAGCAGCATCAGCTCAGTGGGGTGAAAATGCAGCTTATGGAGGGTACATCCAGCTCTGTGCCATCTTAGATGCAGTAAGTGCCAAACATACAGGTTCCATCTCTGAAGAAAGCAGCCTGCAGAGCCCAGCAGCCAGGTCCCAAAGCAACTCCTTGCCCATGTCACCATGACACCACATTTTACCAAGTAGCAGGTCTAGCAACTTCTAGAAATAAGCAGAGCTGTTTATGAAGAGCAGCATAACCACTGCTCCCCCCAAATCCTCCCCTTGCAAAGCTTTCGTTAGGAACGAAAGTGCTTTGTAAAGATGCCATGGCATGGGACATCCACAACATTTCCTCTCATTTCAACAAGCTCCAGCCCCAGGTCTCTTCCTAACCTTATTCTGCAGGCAGGACAGAGCATTTTACAGGGTTCAGTTTGGCCCAGAACTAGTTTGGGATTGCCTGTGTTTTTCTGAAAACTCAGCTCCTGTGGCTCGGGATCCCTAACTGCACAGGGACGCTGTGCAGGCTTCCTGCTGCTTTCCCAGGTTCTGTGGCTAAAAAAATAATTTCCCCTGCTTCCCTTGCATTTCCAAATCACACAGTGTGTTTTGTCAATGTCCACCATTGTTAAAAGCCCCTCTGGGCTCCTGCTAGGGACATTATTTCTCTCTGAGTTGCACAGGCAGCGGGGGATTCTTCCTGATTTTAAAGAGGGCTCCCAGGGATCATGAATAATCTGTGACATTCCCAACACAAGCCTTACCCAGTTGCTAGAGCATGCTGAAGAAGGGCTCTCATCTGAAAGGCCCACCGTCAGTCTGAGCAATCCACGGGCATGTGGAAACACTCTGAATCCAACAGAGGAGAGTTGGCAGCTCACCCAGAGAAGCCGTGGTGCACACAGCAGCTTCAGCGCCCTTATTGGAACATCGTGTCTTCCTGCAAGTTTGCTAAACATTTGCTTGTCCTTAGCCCTCAGAGGCCATACCTCAGCTGTTGTAAACTCAGGCCAGCCCATCTCCTTGTCATTAACACTACACAGCAACACAGAAAAGTGTCCAGTCTGATGCCAAGGCAGCAAAGTGAGGGAGAGCAATGATGTGCTCCAGGAGGACCTGAGCTGTTGTCCTCCAGGGCTGTGAGCAAGAGAAGTTCCCAGGGTCAAGCAGATCTATCTAGATTCATTCTTCCAGATAAATTCTGTATGTAATGCAGGTGGTATCTTCCTGCTCTGTTGTCCCAAGGATGTAGAGCCACTTCTTGATGGAGGACAGGATAAACTGGCTTGTGTCTGGGCATCCTGCAGCAAGTTGGAGCTCATGGCTATACGTGTGCTTGTCTAGCCATGGCAGAGGAGAGATGTGCTCAGTTTATCAGCTGCATCTGTACCTCTTCTAGCACCTCTGCTTTTTCCTTCTTGAATACAAAAGAAGGGAAAAGTGAGACCGTTATTGAACTCCCTAACAGAATAATTTACAGAAATAGTTTACAAAACAAGTAGGTGCAGTTTAACAGAAAGATTCATACGAAGCAAGGACCTTCAAGTGCAGCAGAGCAAAACATTCATGGGTAACGGTTACACACACACACATATACAAGTATGCCATGTATTCACCCCATGTTGATTAATGACCTAAAAGGTGAGTTGTAAAAATGGGTAAATAAGAGTCACTGAATCAGGATGTTTTGAATTCATTAAAAATTAATCAATGTATTTATCAACAACAATTAAAAAATAGCCTCACCTTAGGGAAGGCATTTTGACTTCAAAAAGCTTTCCTAACTACATCTCTTTCTCTGCCGTGTTTGATTACATTGATCATTATTTTGATGCAATCTAAAGGATGGGGTAGATCATAGGGCAAGGGTTTGAGGATTTTACTCCTTTTGCTGCTGATTGTGTTAACAACCAAGGCAAGTTAGATTTCTGCTATATTTCACAGTTTGTCTTTAGTAAGTGGGGGTAATATTTCTTACAAGTTTTTGTAAAGCAGTTTGAGATCGTGGGGAGAAAGCAGCTATGTAACTGTTCTATTTTATTATTTTAGGCCCTGATTCAGGAAAACATATAAGTATATATTTAAATCCTGCTGCTTTAATGGGTCAAAAGCACCTACTTTAGCCTAAGCTCATATTGATGTGGTCTTTCTGAAAAAGCTGCCCTAAAACTTTTAATTGTCCCTATTAAAAATACAGCCCGTTGAAGCCTACTTAAAAGATAGACTTCATTTCTAAAATAGGGATAAAACTAGTGAATTAGTGGCAGCTCAGCATACTGAAGCAATACCTTCCGTGTATTACTCAGATGAAAGAGGCACACAGGAGTATCCATGCCTTTTTGATTAGATGCCTGCAGTAGACACTAGGTCCCCTCCAAAGATCCTTGGGCCGTATGGAGCAGGCAGCATCTCTGCGTTGTCACCAGGGCGGAAAAAAAATAAAGAAAAAACCAACCAAACAAAAAAACCCAAAAATATCAAATTCTTTTTCTGAGCCAGGCTTCTTCCCCCTGGCTCCCCCCCTCCCATATTTGTATATATTCCGAGAGGAGAGCCGGGCTTAGTTTGTTCATAAACTGCAGTTCCTGGGCGGACCCCACACACAGCTGGGCTTGAGCCGCTGGATCCGCCTTCCCGGCAAGCCTGGCCGGGAGCCTCGCAAACTCGGGGCTCCAGGGCTTGACAGCAGAAACGCAGGAGACTGCCTGCACAGAGGGAAGATGAATTGGTCAACGCCGTGAAAGTGGGCTCCTGGATGCTGGCAGGATCCAGAAAATGGGTTACTGGAGAAGACCGGCTCTGCTTCCCTTACTGCTGCTCTCCTTCTGTGAGTAGAAAAATGTTTCTGGTTAGGCAACGCTAAGCAACATACTCTGAGAGGTCGTTTATTTTTCCTTCCTCCAGCAAAATTTCTAATCTTTGATTCTTCCCCTGACAGCAATTAGCTGGAGGATTGGAAATAGCTGGGAATTTAGCAGAATAGTCTGCTACAACTGCATGGGCTGTGTATTTCTTTCACGGCGAAGGGCGAGCGATTGCCTTGGTGGAAAGGGCTGCGTGCGCGCTTGGAGCAGCTCGCAGATGTCAGTGTTTACAGTGCAAAAATATATATAGGTCAGCATTACTTGTTGGAAGTTTTTATTTTATTGAGGGAGGCTAAAAGCAACTGAAGTGCACTGCTGAATGATCTGGTTTCGACAGTGTCCAGATGTGGTGAAGTTTGCAGCTCAGAACTTTTATCAGCCCTGGTTTATGTGCAGAATTAATCGAACTATTAAAGAAGGAAAGAAGGGGAGAGGGGGAGGAGAAGTGTCTTTGCAACAACATCTGGTTATTCGGCAAACCTTTCCAGCACTTACGTAAAGATTTCTTTGTAAGAAGTGCCCTGTTTAGGTTTTGATAGCACTTATTCAAGACTGTAGATAAAACCCTCCAGCAGCACTTGAACACGTGCCCATCCATGGTTTAACTTCTCTTGTTTATGTCTTGATGATTGTTTCATAACAGGGAATAGATTTGTATATAACTGAGTGTTATATATGCATCTTCTGAGTACGTGTGCGTGTCTTTCTGTATATACTGTGCCTATGTATGTGTATACATGCACATATCCAAATCCAGTATATATTTATACATTTGCGTGGACAATGACCCTTTTTACAGTGAACATTTTACAAAGACAGACCCATTCCCCTTGCTATAGAAATTTTGATGTAACTAAAATGGCTTTTTCCTCAAAAGTGACAAAGTAGAACGATTATAATTCCAGTATTTTTGCATTCAAATTAAATGACTGGGGGCAGGGACCTGTATCAGCATTCACATTACGTGGGTCCCCCTATCTACAGCAACAGGGAATGAAAGAATAGGTTCTGGGGATCATTTTGGTGTAGGCAAACACAACCCTTGGTGCAATGTCCTGGTTGGGGGGAACTTAGGACATAAGGCCTGCTTGAGTTTTCAACAAGAAAAACATCAAAACACATAGTATTCATTATTGTAGATAATACCTTAAAATGTGGTTTGAAATGGACACTATACCATTAACATCCTGCTAAATTGATTGCAGAGCTGGAGAAATTACTACAAGGTATTATTTAAAGCACAGTCTTGGGTCATTTTTGGCAAGAAAGAAGACCACTAATTACCCTTCAGAAATACCTAATTTTGGAGTTATTTAACTTACAGTTTCCTTTTTCTGAGTGGCAAGGTTTTAATCTGAAAGAAACCAAACCAAAACATATCATGATTACGAAGTTCATCTGAAAGGTTACAGGAGTGATATGATGACAAAATTCGCCTCTGTATGGGGAAAAAAAAAAAACAAACCAAGTCTTGCTCTCTCGGATTCAGCCCAACAATGATATATGTTTTCTGGGGCTACATCCACTTCCCTTATCTATCATGTTAAGATCAACCATGCAGCCATTCTGAGGCAGTAAAAGTACCCTGGGAGAGAGCTTTACATTGACATTAAAAGCAAAGGGGATAGCAAGATCCCTAAAATGACAGAAAATACACACTCAGATGTTCTTCAAGCAACAAATCCCACCACCCACCCAGCCTCTCTTTAAAGAGTGACAACTCTGTCTTGGTGACAGCAGCAAAGTCACTCCCCTTAGCTCAGAGATTTAAGGCTTCTCATGGAGGGCATGGCACACACTGCAGCTCAGGTATCACACAGTAACTCCCTCAAGCCCAGCATCTTTAGTGACTTTGTTGCTCTCCCTAAGAGCTTACATCAGGGCAGCAGAGACCTCGACTTATGCTCCACACTGTCCATCCCTAATCCTTTAATTACCAACTGTGCCATCAGACAGCACACCTGACTACTTTTGTCCACGTGCAATGCAAAAAAGGACCACTCTGACAGGCTAATGAATTTTCTACTGGATTTCCCTAATTCTCCCTGGCCAGCCCTAGTTTCTCCCTGGTTTCAAAATATCTACCCTGAAACTTCCTCCCAGTGGCTGCTGGAGGGCAGCGTTTTTACATGGCTTTCTCAGGAGAAAGTGTGAAGAGTCCTTCCAGACCAGAGAGCTGGCACAGTTCTGGATTTACCTAGTCCAGGGCAAAAGAAATACAAGGACCATTCAGGATTAGAGAACTTGTCTTACAGTGTAGGGGCTGAAGGCTTACAGTGTCTTTAGTTTGTCCAAGAGAGAGTTGAGAGGTGAGCTCCTCATCATCTATAGCCAGGTCCTGGAGAGATGCTTTCTGGCAGAGGGCTGCGTCTTCTATGGGACAGAGGAAAACCAAGATTTACATGCTGAAAGCTGAAACCGGGTGGTTTTGTGCTAGAGCACAACCCACTAACACTGTTTCAGCAGGTAATTACTCAGGCTCAGGATGTGATGGATTTTTGCTCCTCAAAAGCCTTCTGTGACTGCAAGGCCATCTGCTTGGTAGACTATAACCTAGAAGTTACGGATGTGATACGGGGATTACTGTATTGTGCACATGGAAACACTCTGTCCTTCAAGTTAATAATTAGGATATTTCCTGCCCTGTTTTGCATCAGAATTGGGAAAGCCTCATTTGTGCTCTGTCAGGAGTAGGGCTTGGATCAGACCATGGAAGCATGGGGCTGAGCAAAATCTTGTCTCACAGAGAAGAGAGGAAATCACCACAAGAGAAGAGAGGAGAGCACTGCAACTCTCTGAACTGCTGAGACAGCCTCAGGAATGTGAGCTGAGTGTCATTGCTGTGACAACAGCTCTCAGGGCATGAAGAGCCCCAGGAACCTTGCAGAGTGGCTTTGAGCATCCAGCCTCCAAAAGAGGATGTGAAACTCACAATTTCCAGGGCACGTAGCACTTACCAGGGCTCTACCCCACAGAATCTACTGTAACTCCAAAGAGCTAGAAAGAGGATTTGTGAAGTAAGGGATGGTTGCAGGTCTGCTGCCCTGAGCCCAGAGCTCCCAAGGTTTGGTTCTGCTTCCCCATAACTCAGTGTCCCATTAAAACACCAGACAACTAAAATATCCTGACATTTTTTGCTGTGAGTCTCCTGGGCTTTTTGCAACAGTCCCTCAAGGCACTTTGATGGCTCCACAGAGGGCACATTTGAGGGGATATCTCTTGGTAGAGGATGGCTCTCTGAAGCCACACGTTCTTTTCTGCTTGCACAAACCAGCCCCTCTTCCCCAAGTGAGCCTCTTCAGTTAAACATATAGAGCATATATAATTCATAAATCATGACAGGGAGCTCTGGGGCTGTCAGAAAAACATCTCTGGCTTTTGATCTGCTCAAGCAATCTCTGACCTATCCCAGGCTCCTCAGGCAGCTCATTCAACAAGTCGGCCTCTTATTCCTAAGGTCACCAGAACTAAAACCAGGGGTCACACTGCCACTGAAATGCCAGCCCACTCCTTGGACATAGAAGCTACCAGGATTGCACCCCCAACACCAAGACACATACAGTTCAGGAACACAGGGTGAAACCTGAGCTGGTGAGAGGACAAGAGAAGGAAGAGGGTGAAGGAAGAGTCACCATCCATTTCACAGGCAAAGGTGTCCATTTGCAGAAAGTGTCTTTTCCGGTCCAAGGCTGAGTCAGAGCAGTGGTGAACACCACTTCTCCCATCCTACATGCCATTTAGAGGTGGGTGCTGCCTGCCCCAGGAGACATGGTGCAGGGTTGGTTATGACAGTCCTCAAGCAGCACCACAGTGTGCTTCGGTGTTGTTTTAAGGCAGTCAAAACACCAAGGAAGAAATCATCAGCCTCAAAACCAACCAAGGGTCTGGAAGGGCACCATGTTGTCAGGGCACAGGTAGTTGGGCTGGGACCAGGAGCTGCACCCCACTGCCTAAAGGAGAAACTTGTGCATCCCACTGTGAGGATAAGAACAAGGTTGCAGTAATTTTTCTAGTTAGGAAATAAAAGGGGGAAGCACAAGAAAAACCCTAATAATGCAAAACCAGAGTCGTCTTCAGTGTTGCAAGTGGCAGGACACACTCAGCAAGGCAAGTGATGGATTATTTTGAATTCACCTTTTACACTTCTGCTGTTTCAGCCCTTTGCCTAAGTCAGACAAACTGAAGGCTAAGGAAGCTGGCAGTGTGCAGTTATGTCAGATTTACAAAAATGAGCATTCCTCCTCCCCTTGCATCTCCAGCTTTGCTCAGACTTGAGACAAGCTTATAATTAAAGCTACCCAAATCCATATTTTCGTGGGGGGCTTTGTGGAGGAAAGTAATTTCTGAAATGTAATTCCATGGAACTTGAAATTAAAACATATCATTTTCTTAAAACAAAACCAACCCCCAGACTCAAAGCTGATGTTTTTACTGGTGTTATCACTATTCAGTGATGACCACAAAGACAGTTTCCTGTACTAGTAGTAAAAAAGTTCATCAAGCTGTAATCATGATACTTGTTACTCCCGTTAGAGAGGGAGTCCTGAACAGATCTATCCCACATATTCACTGAATATGCAGAAAGCAAACATTGACATTAAAACCAGTTGACTGGGGATTTTTATTCTGAGAAAGTATTCAGCTCTACTGCCTGTCCTCTCCAGCTTTATGTTGTTCCCTGTTTTGCTCCATCAAGTTTATTTCCTCAGGACATTATTTTCCTCTCCCCTTAGTGATAACTCTTTGCAATAACATCTGCAATAATAGTGTTGCAACTTGCCATAAACTAATGAACTCTCCCATAGATTGTCTTGTTTTCAAGGAAGCACAACATCTGATCTTATTATTAAAAAAAAAAAAAAAAAAAAGCCAACAAAAACCAGTCCCACCAAGGAGACAAAATCAGCAGCTCCCACACACTTTTCTCTTTCCACATCCCATGCTCAGTGCTGTGTGCCAAGTGAAAGCCTCACTCTGGAAGGGGCCTCCATGTAGTAGGGAGATAACACTGCTGATGGCTGCCTGCCTTATCAAACCTGTGGATTACAGCTCCATTATCTCCCTGCTGGACCCCAACTGTGGGGTAGTATTTCCTTAGGGACCATCAGGGAGAAATGAAGGGGTGGCTGAAAAGCTGTCTCAACCCTGCTAACATGCACATCCCTGAGTTCAGAGATGAACATTGCAATCCTGCCTCTGGAAAGGATCTGTAAGGTTCACCAGAGTCCTATTTCCTGTTCCTCAGTTGGTTCATCTTTTTATTACAGCCCATGTAGGGCTGAAACTCTCCTGCCAGCTGCTGGTAGCTTTCAAGCTTTTAGAAGTGGGAGAGCCTATTTATCATGCAACCCCCACTGCAGCCCGTGGTCCCAACAATTACACTCCAGGACTCACCCTTCCAAGGAGCTGTTCCACCCCAGTGTTTTGCTTCCCACTGATAAGCCAGGAACACACCTGCCAAAGGAAAGCTGATTTATACTACAGCAAATGCATCTCAGCACTGGGACAACTGGTGTGTCCAGCTGCACACCACAGCTTGAGAGTCTGCAGCTCTGAGGATCTCTGTCAGCCCAGGTATTACCTTTGAGTAGACAGGATTATTTAAAGATGGACTCAAGATTAAAATCATAATAATTGCCACACTGTGGATAGAGATGTCCCCTTTAGCTCCATGGCACCTACTTTTTTGCCAGGTCCTAACCTGCAGCTCTTCTGGGGAAGCAGAGGACTGAAGAAAGCCCTAAAGCAGTCACCTGAAGTGACCAACGGGTGGGATCTGGTTATTAATAAGACATCTCCTTGCCTTATACCTGAGTATCTCTAACCTTTTTGGCTTCCCCAACACCCCTGTGAAGATGTTCCCTCTGAGAAAAACAACTTTATTTTTGGAGTCCCAAAGAGACACCTGCTGACGTTCCTGGTCTGCTGGTTGTGACACCACTTAAGAGGGATCTTTTTCTTAGCTGGACAGTGCAATTCTGAGACTTTGACAGGGACCTCTTCTCACTTCAGCCATCTCAAACTAGGCAGCTTGACTGTGTCCTGCAGTCACCTGCACACCATGCATCACATCAGAAAGATGATACTGCCAATGCAAATTCATACAATGCCTGGTACTGTGGCACTCAGTGCCATGGGCTGGTAACTGCAGTGGTAGTGGGTCAAGGGTTGGACTTGATGATCTCTGAGGTCCCTTCCAACCCAGCCAATTCTATGATTCTATGAAAATCAGGAACTCAGACTCTTTCCTGGGAATGCTTCTTGGAAGTGCCACACCTACAAGTCCTTCTGGGGTCTTTACAACTATTACAGATAGAGATTTTTCCTTAAAATATCCACTGGTGTTTTCATTTGGATCATTTAGTAAAATGCCACCCATGCAGAATAAATGTCTGTGTCCCCTGATAAGTGTTTGACAGGGCAGGTCACCAGTCAACACATCTGGGACATGATGAGGAACATCTGTCTGATGTTGCTTGATAAAACTTCCTGCCTGGGAGATGCTGAGCACCAGCATCCAGCATGGAAGAAAATGAGTCAGCTGCTGTCTTGCTGTGTAAAGAATTTTTTCCAAGCTAGGTCTATCCCAAAATTAGCCTTAACCAGTCCATGATAGCAAACGAGACCCTTCTCTTTACAATGGGAAGGGACATACAGAGCCATATGCAACGAGCAGTTGAATGAATCATCTTTCTTCAAATAGACCCAGTGTACAAGCATCCACAAAAATAAGACCAATGGATCCCCCGGGAGCTCAGTTCCTGCCATGTCTTTAATATGTCAAAAGTCACTTGGTGGTGGTAGAAAATGGTTGCAGACTTTCCCACCAGAAGCACAGGGTGTTTGCTTGGGGGAGAGGTCTCCCCAGCACACGTTTACTCACATTTTGTGTATTTGCCCAGTGCTCACCTCTTTGTGAAAGAGCAGCAGAAGCAGCAGGAGCTTTTCTTTCACCCTCAGTGGGGCTCTTGCCTCTGCAAAAGGCTGTGGCTTGGGAGGCAGCTCTTGGACAGAAGTGTTGTTTGGCAATGTTCATCCCACAGCGTGCTTTGGGAGGTGTCCTGGGGCAGGATGCTGAGCTGAAAAGGCAATGTGCTACTGCAAAATGACAAGACCTCAGAAAGGGAGAGTGAAGAGAGAACATTCCCCTCCTTGTCTGTTCCTCCATGCAGGAGGAGCAGCTTTGCTCCTGCTCCTTGTCCCCTCCAGCCTCCAAGGCTCCTTAGAGCTGTGCTGCAGCTCAGACAAGGGGTTGGGACCTGCAGGAACCCTTTCCTTCTGCAAAAGGGGTCTCTAGAGAGGCATCACACAGACCCTTTACTTTCATGTGCAAGGAAAAAGCACTTCAGGCCCTGTCAATGGGACTCCTGGACCCATTCTTGCAAAAAATCCCTTTCTGAAAACCTGCTCCCTCTGCTCTCCTGCCAGAGCTCTCTTCTGCTTTAGAAAAATGGAAAACATTCAAGTTGAATTCAGCCCATCTGGGCAGTGCTTTTTGGTAGTTTACAACACAAGCTCCCTAAAAGGTATTTTTTTAAAGACACCAGGAAGGAAATGGAATAGAAGATGACCCCATCTATTTACACACTAACTGCAGAACATATTAGGAAAAGTGAGAATGTTTTCAGTGCCTGTGATACAGGCTAGCCTCAAGCACAAGTTCTCTCTGACAGCACAAATTACTTAATTACTGTTAGATCTGGTCTAAATGAGGGCAAAACTCAACTTTGTGTAATAATTTTAACAGACATAAAGAGCAGACAGTGCTGGAACAACCTGATGACAGCACATCGATGGGGAATTAAGACAGTCTCTGCCCCACACAGTTCATCATACAGTCCCTTGCAAGCCTTGCTGCTCCTCTAGAATCAAAATCATACAAACAAATGAAAAAAAAAAAAAAAAGAAGAAAAAGTCAATCATGGGAAACCCACCTGAGATATGAAGAGCAGCTCCAGTCTAATGTCTCTTTGCAGGCTCTTCAAAGTCCTTCTAGCAGATGGTAAATCAAATGTGTGCCAGGAATTTCAAACACTCCTCGGGAAGTTCATCTAAACCATGAGTAAATCATTTGCACTTAAAACAGAGTGAACCCTGTTGCCCAAATGTGACCCAGATAATGTTTCTTACATGTTTACCTATTTGGATGGTATTCTTTAAACTTCACTTCCCTCTGTTCATGGAGATCCAGGATTCCTGCAGAGGCTGAAAAATATACATAAAACTGAATTCCAAAGTATAATATCATGATAATAGTAAAGAAAACCCCCAAAATTGCTGTGCAGTAGTTTTACTTGGATTGCTCTGGTCAAGACAGAGCAATATCTGCAACCAACTTGCATCTCACTTGCTTTTCTGTGATTGATCAGTGTTTATCACTGATGCTTTTCTATGTAGAGAGAGAGACAAATCTTTGATGGCTTTTCTTGAGTGTGAGATGCAAAAGCTGCAATTAAACAAAGGAGATGTAGAATACACTGGCTCTGGAGAAATAAGAGCAACAAGAATGATGGCAACAGCACCATGGAGTCAGCTGTTGACTCTCCTGCCATTCAGCTCCCAGACCTGCAAGTGCTGTTAAATCCTCAGTAATTTCTGCAATGGCTTGCAACAAGATGAGCTCAAACCACCCATGCATGGCCAGGCTGTGACTCCTTCTCCCAGGCAACATGGGAGGTGAGCAGAAAAGACTCATCTTTAAGACCAGAACTTAGTCAAAACTGGATCACTCCAATGTCCTCTTCAAAGGAGTGGAAGGTCAAACCCCTTTGGAAATGGGATATGTTTAAACCCCATTCCTCAGAGGCATTTCCCACAAGGGACATGCTAGCTTAGCCCTCTGCAGACCCCACCAGCAGCCTACACACACCACACTATGGCAGACACTGATGCATTGCTTCACCCTGCAAAGCCCCAGACAAGCCAAGGGATCAGCAGAGCTGCTAAATTTGCTTCTGAACATTGTCCTCCACAGCTTTCCCTCTCCTCAGACCCTGGATAAATTGCTGTGCTTTCCATCCACCAGGAGAACTGGCATGGTCCCCTCTCTCGCTATCTGGGCTGGTGGGATTTGCTGTGGTTGTGGTGAGCATGGTGTGGTGCTGGTGGAGGGAAACATGTGGGACTGAGAATATATGGCTTTCCCAAGGGGCTGTGGGATGTTTTCCCCTCCCAGGCCCCAGACTTGTTTTTTAGGCTGTGCCACCAGCTTAGCTTGTTCTCTTAGGGCTTTTCCAGTGCCACGTGTGCATGGGAAGGACATCAAAAAACATGAAGAAAAAGGAACAGGAACAGCAGGTGCCATGAAAGGGGCTTGTTGCCAGCTAAGATCTTGTGTTGCATTTAGGGAATGGAAAAACCCTGTGTTAAGCTGCTGTCCCATGCAACTTGAAGGACTCCTGCACTAATCTTCAACTCTCCCTTGGGCCACCTTTTCAGTGAGGGCGATGGGGTATTGAATACTCCTGCAAGTCACATTAATGCTAATCTTCCAAAGGGATAAAAAAGCCTCCAGAATGGCACACAACCCCCAAACGTGCAGATTTCCTCCTGATTTTAGGACAACTTTGTTCATCTAGGGAGTCAACACAGGGCTAGGTGAGGTGATAACACCCACATGAAGCTGTGAACTTGGCCACCAGTATTGCCTTCAGGGCTGTCCCATCCTGCCCCTTCACAACCCATCAGCTGCCTCTGGGGTCATGGCTTGGTGCCACCTTAATGTTCAAATGGCAGCCCAGCAAGTGGCCAATGCTGTTATATGATCCACCAGGCCATCCAGGCCTAATTCAGCAATTCACCTTGACTTGGGCTTAGCTGCTTTCCCAGGGGAAGCAGGTTCTCAGGTGCTTTAGGGGCTCACAATGAAAAATGACACCAATAACGTGCAACCAGGGAACCCCAGCCACTGACTTGACTGATGTGTCAGTGGAGGTTAAGTGCAGCAGCAAAACAGATTCAGAAATGCCCACAACATTTTCAGACATCACTGCGTGTTTCAAAGTCACCAAGAAAAACAAACAAAATGGTACAGGGCCATGAGGTCTGTGTTTTATCCACTCCGTGTTCCTCCACCCTCAGCTCAATGTCTCACGGTGTCGATGAGAAGGATGTTGTTAGTAACACCAGAAAGAATAATGTTCCCCCAAGGGCTTGAGTTTAAAGTCTAAAGGGGGTATAGTTTTTTCCTCACCTGGTACTTAGAGACCTTCCAAAGTCAAACAAGGACAGAACATCCTCCACATCGTGATGGGCTGGGTCCTGCTGGGCTTCAGAACCTCAGGATTGCAGGGTTGGCTTTCTTTTTTTTTTTTTTTCCTTCAAACTTTAATGCCCAACTTTCTTTGGCAAGTAATTTTCACATTTGAAGGAATTTTCTGGCTAAAAGAGAAACAATATAACAGTGTAACACATTTCAAGGAGCAGTTGAAGTCTGTAAAGATACTTAAAAATAATTACATAAAATAAACTTTATTATAATAATTTAATGTGGAGAGTAAATAGATGATTTGATTATAACGCCCTGTCATGTACAACATGCAATTTTTCCATAACTCTTTTGTAATGGGTCGCATGAGAGCCTGGATGCAAAGTAGCTGCCTGGAGACAGGGAAGATCCTCCAGGAATTGCTTTGCATGTGGAAATGGATTTCAAGTTCAGCCACTTCAGAGCGTAGATTTTGTTTACTTTCCACTGACATTAAATCAGCCGCAATTGCGTTGCATGCGGGATTGGTTAGCCACTTACATAATGCTTAATAAATCCAAGAGAAATAATATAAAACACATCACCCAGTCTGGGAAGAGCAACAGTATCTCATCACTTGGTGTCACTTACCCACCTGAGCCAGGCATTGGAGAAGCATCTGAACTGATGCTGGGGGGAGGCAGGGCCCTGTCACTGCATGATAGATGCGATTAGGAAAAATGTTTGTGGCGTGTTTTGAAACCTTGAAGATGGAAATATTTCCAGGGTGGACCATGTGTAATAATCAGGGTATATCCAAAAGCAGAGGACCCACTCTGGCAGGGAGGGCAGCTCACCCCATCCCTCAGGGCAAGGCAGGCACATGCTGGCATGCCCAGCTCCAGCCATATCTGCTGCTTGGGTAAGGTATTACTTCACCCTATTAATTTTCCTCTGAATACTTTGTAAAATCATAACAACCCTGTAAACAGAAAGAGCAAGATTTGGTGACTAAATCATTTACCACAGATTATTTCAGCAGTGGTGGCGTGGAGGGGAGAGGATGTTGTGCTGAGATCTCAGTGGTGGTGGTCCCTGGGGAAAGGGCAAGGGAGGGACACAACCCAGCACAGGTCTGCCAGGCGAAATATGAAACAGCAGTCCTGACTTGCACCCCAAAAAACAGGGTGTGCAACAGAAGAGTGCGGGTACCTCTGGCCCAGCAGCACCAGCACCCAGTTCTCCCAGGAAAGCTCTGCAAGTCCCGGGGGCATCGCCCCAAGCGGACTCTGCTGCTGTGCACAGACCAGTTCTCCTCCTCCTGCCCTCATTTCCCTGCCTGTCCTGCTCCCAGAGGAGACCTTCTGCCACCTCCACCCACGCTGTGGTTAAACACCAAGAGAGGAGAAGCTGGGGATGAAGGGGTTAATTACTACAGGCTCAGCACAAGCCAAGTTTGTAAGTGACTCTCTATTGCTATTTCGAAAAGAGGCTGCCTGGAAAGGGAAAGGGGAAAAAAAAAAAAAAAAAAAAAAAAAAAAGAAAGAGTTTACTTTACAACCATCATTATTTCATCTGCAGAGTTTATACAATGGAAAATAAAAGCCAGGGTACGCGAAGTCAAATCATTTCTGTTTCATTAATGGTATGGAAATCGTTTTGTTTTTATAGGGGAAAAACAAACGTGAACTTGATGTGTGTGCGCGCGCACGCATGCAAGGCTCTTCATTGCAAAGGGCAGAGCAGTGAAATCCAGAAATAAAAAATGACTCAGAGGCCGTAGGATCTATGAGTCAGTTAAGCTGTTGTTGTTTTTAAACACAAATGAGAGCACAATATGGCAGATAATTGCCCATGCAGCCCTTCAGTCACAGGAATCCCCGCCAGCCCAGATGTCCGGGGCAGAACCTCTGCTCTCTGCCAACCCACGCCGGCGGTGGGCACCACCAGACCCAGCACTGGCACCCACACCTCTGGGATAAACAAGGGCCCAGAGGGATTGAGTGTGGGTCATCCCAGCAAGAGCAGCTTTGAGGGACAGAAAGTGCAAACTGGGGCAGGAAGGCCGAGGTCTCCCAGAGGTGCAGGGTCTCTCTGGGGTGGGGGAAGGCATCCAGGGTGCTGCCTGATTTCAGCACCTTGGGCAGGAGCAAGATGGGTGTCAGGGTGGATGGAAACAAGAGGATCCAAGGGCAGACAGAAGATCACGGGGTAAGACCCACTCCTCTCATCCTTGCCTACAGGCACAGACATCAACTGACCGAAATCACAGAGAAAACACTCTGGCCAAATCCTCCCCACAGAGCACTGGGCATCACCTCACTGGCCTCTGGCTCTCTGATTCACCCAGATGGTGCTGGGTTTTGGGGGCATGGTCCTGAACTACCCCTGCATGAGATATCCCAACACCCCAGCACAAAGCAGAGTCAACTTGTGAAAGGCACCTGAGAAATGGTGGAGATTACCAAAGCAGAAGGGTGGACAACGTTGTGCAGAGCTCCTCTCTCCCTGGGGTAAAGTTACATCATGATGTAATTTAAGCATCTGAAAGAGATTGGAGAGGTCTGCTGGTACAACCCATACCCAATTTACTTTGTAATAGGACTAAGCAGTATTTGCTAAACACTTAATTTAAAGGAATATTTTCACAAAGGAAAAATAAGTGGTTGAATAACTCAGTTACCAGCTTGTTTGAAGAAGGTCCAAGCAAACCAGAAATGTATATTCCATGTCTTTCTGGCACCACAAAGCACTGATGTCTAACACAATCAAAATCAGTTCTTTTTTATTCACAAGGAAACATTACTGGCTCCTTCTTTGCTCCATGCTGTACTCTGCCAAGTACAGTATTTATTATGCAGGACGATGTGGGACCACATACCTGAGGGCAGAGCTTGGTCCTCTGAACCAAATGCAGCATGAGGACTGCTGGGTTTCAGACAGGAGTCGGGGGCTGGTGCCTCACAGGGGCTAAAAAGGGGATAATAAGCTTTTTCAGCTCCATTTAATCTGCCCTACCTCTCCTACAAAGATGAAGATACAGCATTAGCAGAACACATAGTTGGAGAAGAGCAGCCTGTTACTAAAATCCTATTTGGTTCAGCAGCTGGAAGTGGCAGCAGATCCCATCACTGGAGATCAGATCTGAGCTGGAGGAAACTAAGCTTCGTTCCAAATAAAAGTATAGAACCTTGAAGTTTAGTTCTGGGGAGGTCCTGCAGCACTGTGAGATGCCACAGAAAGATCAGGTGGTTTCCAACAGATTGGATCTAGCTCAACATGGAGCAGAATTCCCAGGAATTATGGGATCTCTCTTACACGTCACACCGGACAATTGCAATGGGGACTTCTGACCCTGAATAGGATCTCCTGGAAATCAAGGACATAGGAATCACCTTCATGTAGCCCATCCACAGCACTGGTCATTGCTTTGTGGAGGAGACAGCTGAGGAGAGAGCTGCTAAAGGAGAACACCAAAGTGCTGGTCTTCTCACATGGGTCAGAGAGAGAGCAGAGCCCATCAACCTGGCTGTTTTTCTAATCCTAAAAACAAGTACTGTATATAATAGGGAAGGAATTGGTTTGTTCTCATAATAATTTTACAAGAGGCTCTGTTATTGCATGGCCATGTCATTAGCCGTGGATGAAAGCCCAAAGCAAAGCCCAATCCTCAACTCAGCAGCTGATGGAGGATTTGCCACTCAGCCCAGGCTCACCCAGGTGGGAAATGAGGTCTCAGCACAGGTTGGGTTTCCATCAGGGCACCTACCTGGAAGTTTCCTCCAGCAAAGCTGCAGGTTTGAGACACAGGTGCTCCCCAGTCTTGCATTTAAGAATGTTGCTGATTAGAGAAAGGTGCAGAGCAATTGATCTCGCAGGCATCAGTCTCCTTGAGTGCACAGCCTGGGGATTACAGGTTGGCTGACCTGCATGGAAAAGATGGTGCAGAGATCTCCTTGAGCAAGCTGCAAGCCCCCTGCAACCACTGAGTCAGTGTCAGCCCCACCTTAATATGCTCAGAGACACAAGAAAAGAGGAGGTACAACTCACTGGAAAGCATTCATGACCTAAAAAATATAATTTTTTTTTTTTTTTGTCCTTGAAAAATGAAAGCAATTTAAGGGCAATTTGCTACTGAAAGGTGGAGCATGAGCTGATGTGTGTATTGGAGGTCTCACTTAGCAGAAACCTTTCTCCACTTCCACCTTGGGAGGGGTGAGGGCTTTAATGTCTTCCACCAAGTGCCTTTCCTATAGTCCGTCTGGCATTTACTTGTCACAAAACAGCCTGCCAGAGAGAACATTTGAGAAGTAAAACTGCTGATTCTGCCCTGCAGCAAAACTGAATTGCCTGCACATGCCATTGCAGTGGCTATGAAGTGCCTCCTCCTTCCCCCTAATGGATGCACCATGCCTCCACCTCCTGGCACCCCAGCTTGCTCCCCAGTGTTTCATCCTCCTTGGGGACTGCAGCATTCAGAGAGCAGCAGTCAGGTGAGGGGTGACTTACCTGCTCTCTGGGGCTGCACTAGTAGATAGGAGCTAATGGGAGTCCTCTTTATCCCACTGGGTTCTTACAGCTGCAGCCACCTGGCAACTGAGCAAAAAACTCATCTGTTGGGAGCCAACTGCTTCCGTGGCTGCAGTCACGGGACCAGTATGAAATTCTCTCCGAGAGCTGTTTTTAGTGGCTCTTTTCTAGGGGAAGAGGATAGGTTGTTGACTACAGCAGTGGTGCTTCAACATGCCTTGCATGGGTGCTCTGTGGGCAGTAAGAAGCTGGATGACTGCCCCAACACACACAAAATTATCCCCATATCCTTGGGTGGTGGTATCACCCCTGCTGCTTTTGCAGGAGAGACTCAGGCACTTTTGGCATATATTTTTCACTTTATCCCTCTACTTGAAAATCATCACATATTCTTTCAGTAACCTCTCTGGAGTCCCAGTTATAGACACCAGAAGATGTGATCCCACTCTTGGGCACAGGAGAACAATCCTTCCTATTGATAGGAAGCCAAGATCACTGTGAGCCCACCTATTGGTGACTTCAAACCATCTTTCTAGCTCTCTTTCCACAATAACTTTTACTAACTGTTCTATTTATTGGCTCACATCACATCCTTATGGCTTCAATTTATTTTTGGAAAACTCAACCCACTTTTAATTAGTTTATAGTTTGTTCCAAGTTTTGCTTATCCAGCTTTTTTTTGTCTTTTTTTTTTTTGAAGTTTGTATTTTGATGTTTAGCATTTGCCTTGGCAACATCTGGAACCCCTTTATGTAAGTGTATTGTTACTTTTACTGCTCGTGCAGCTTTATTAAATCATCCCAGTATTAATATTGAAAGTGTTCATCTGGGTCTAATCAGGGCCAAGATGAGTGATGTGGCAGTTAAATTGTACCTACGAGCTAATGGTTCAAGGACACAAAGTCCTGAAAAAACTTGCAGTGGGCTTTGTGCTCTTTTTAGCTTCCTAGGAAAGGGAGGAGGGGAAAAAAAAAGAAAAAAAAGGAAAAAAAAAAAATAAAAAGGAGATATTTCTGCTCTGACCTTTCTTGCAGAGCAGATAACAGAATTGCAGCCTGAGCTAGTTTAGAGCAATTTGTCTCCAAAGAATTTTGTCCAGTTACCACTATATTTCTGGATCTCATTTCCATATTTAACTCCTTCATCTGCCCTGGCTTCTCTGCTCCACAGTGCAAACCACTGCCAAGCCAAGATCCCCACCACACGCACCCGTGCAAAACTGCCAGGGCTAATGCTTTGCTCTGAGATTTCAAGCAGACCCTTGATATAAATAAGTAAGAAAGATACCCAGTGGGTATAAACACATAAATATCATGCCCCATCATTCTTCTGCACCAGCAACATCGCAGCCTGGGTTTGTCCCTTTGCTTCTCCTCCATGGGGCCCCCCAGGCTGATGGTGCTGCTGAGCCCACAGACCCCCATTAGCATTCTGTGAGCACAACATGAGCCAAGGCTGGGGTGGCTTGAGCTGAGGAGGTGAAATATGCATTCAACACCACCGGAGCCCAACCCCCAAATTGGGCTCATTGAACGGGTAGAGGGAGGAAAAGGAGGCGGTAGGAGAGGAAGGAGCTGCCCTAGCCTGGCCGTACATCCCTCCCCAGCACCTCTCTTTCCCCAGAAAGGGGAATAAATAATGTCTTCAGGTATTCAGAGACCTAAAGATGTCCCTTTCCAGACAGTGCATGATGGGCTGGGGGGGAGAAACCAATTTACCTTCAATTCTCTGTTCCTGCGTTACAGCGCTGATGGAGTTTGTAGAGGTGCTGTAGATAGCACAAATGATGCTGTGCATAATTTCTGATCTGCCTCCAAAACCCTTATCCTTGAGAGGAGTTTTGCCTGGGTTCCTGTGAATCCTGCCCTGGCAGCTCATGGTTGGCAGGTAAGAGTGGCCTTCCCTGGCTTCAGGTCCTTCAGATCCCAGCTGAAGTCACAACGTTGGTAGCTAACCCTTGGATAGATGTGGGGCTTTGGGTCTGTCGAGGTCACGCACACGATCCTGGTTCCACAAGGCCACAGCAGCCCTGTGGACAGAAGGATGTTGAGCAAGAGGTTGTGGGCAGCATCTTCACCCACTCCACTTCCAGTTTTCCCACTGCCTTGAACGACACAGTCCCTGCTGAGCCACATTTTAAGCCTCACATGGGTCATTTAAACCCAGATTTCCTCCTCCCAGCTTTCAGATGCAACAGGATTCTCTGCAGCCAGGTTTCCCCTCTGCCATTAACCTTGGCCCTACATACGAGGCCACGGGAAATTGTAAATGGTTTAATTCTGTGTGGGAGCCTTCCAGCAGCTCTTTTATGGCTGTGTACTGGAGGGGGGTCTGGGCCAGCAAGGGAAGTGGAGCAGGCATGCGAGATGCTGTTGGAGGCAGCTGAGCACCCTGGATTTTGGGAGCAGGGAAGTTAAATATCCCTTTTTTTGTTTCTGGAACTGTATGAGCATTAAAAAAGAAAGGGAATTGTAGGCTCTTCAGTTGGGCTTGGGCAGGTTGCAGATGCGACCACCAAAAAAGCAGGAGGTTCTGCAGGTTACCCACAGACTCAGGGTGCCTCTGGGGGTGCTCCTGTATCTGCAGGGCTTTGCTTGCAGGACCTGAGGCTTCCCATGTCAAGGTCAGGGATTTTGCAGATTGGTTCTTGTTCAAACAAATGGCTGGTGATGAAAAAGCCACAACTGCCCTTTTCACAGGAGCTGGGAGAACCCAGGGCTGCTGGGCAGCTCAGGACAGTGGCAGATGGAGAAGTACATCTGACCCAAACCTTTGAAAAATTGGCTGCTATAATTCAAATTCCTACCAGAGCACTCTTGAGTAAAGTAAAAATTTATAAATATATATTTCTACACAGGCCACTTGGTGTCTTTATTATTATTTTTAAAGACATTTAGCAGCCTTAAAACAGGAAATTTAAATTTAGCTGGGATTTATCCCTTAACCAAGTATAGTTCGTTCACCCTTTGTATAAAAATAGAGATAATTTTATGCCCATGAGATACATGCAGGGAAGCTCCACATGGGCAGCAGCTATTCCTGCCACTGAGGCTGGATCCAGCATTCCTGGGGCTGGAGAACATCTCCTGCTGGGCTGGGCCAGAGCAGGCAACAGAGCCCTGGAGGGAGCAGCTGCTGTTGCCCCAGAGCTTGGGAAATCTCAGCCCATCCTTTATTGCTCAAACCACAGATGCTCAGGGAACGTGTGGCAAACATTCCCCAGATTGGGCTCACTGAATGGGCAGAGGGAGGATGAGGAGGTAGTAGGAGAGGAAGGAGCTGCCCCAGCTTGGCCGTGCATCCCTCCCCAGCACCTCTCTTTCCTCAGAAATGGGAAAATGGGAATAAATAATGTCTTCGGGTATGCAGAGACCTAAAGATGTCCCTTGCTGGACACTGCATGAGCTCAGGATGAGGGGAAACAGTCATGTGAGCCTAGGTTGTAGAAGGAGAAATAAACTCTCCCTTGTATGGGGAGCATAAACAGTATGGGAACAATATTACTGTATAAACAGCATGGGAAGCACAGAGGGAAAACATGGATCCTTGCAGCTTCCCAGGCTCTGCAAAGCTCTGGCCTGGTGGGACCTTCCTCTGACAAGGTGGGACCTTCCTCAAGACAAGAGGGCATGGACTTAAGTTGTGCCAGGGGAAGTTTAGGTTGGATATTAGAAAGAATTTCTTTACGGAGAGGGTGATCAGACATTGGAATGGGCTGCCCAGGGAAGTGGTGGATTCTCCGTCCCTGGAGATATTTAAAAAGAGCCTGGATGTGGCACTCAGTGCCATGGGCTGGTAACCTCAGCAGTAGTGGATCAAGGGATGGACTTGATGATCTCTGAGGTCCCTTCCAACCCAGCCAATTCTATGATTCTATGATTCTGTGCCGCCAGCATCCTTCCATCTCCTCTAGGCACTGGTATAATCTAAAGCACATTTAAGCAAGCAGTGGAGCAAAATGAAGGCTCTAAACACACACTCGGAGAAAAAGGGTCAATTTGGGCTCCTTTCTCCCTTGCTTGTGCAAACCCACTGAAAACAGGGCTTATTTTTCCACCTGGACTCACCCCCTACCACCACCTCCCTGCCCTGCAGCCTGCTGTACCAGTGCCCGCCGCAGCCTGAAG
Source organism: Phaethornis superciliosus (assembly GCA_023637945.1). Lineage (NCBI taxonomy): Eukaryota > Metazoa > Chordata > Aves > Apodiformes > Trochilidae > Phaethornis > Phaethornis superciliosus. The sequence goes on from JAJQWJ010000007.1 coordinate 29,322,577, forward strand.
ACCAACCTCTGCAAGTGGTGTGACTCCACACCACCAGCCTGTGAGGACAAGGTGTGCTACAGCAACTGCAACCTCAACTCCTACTGCGAGGACCCCTACGAGATCTGCGTGGCCATATGGTGAGTGGAGTGGCAATCGCCTCGGCGAGGGGAGACGCGGGGGAAAAATGGGGCTGACGGGGTGGCAGCTCGTGGGAAATGCGTGGGTGTGTAACCCTGATCTTGAATTATTGCCCATTAAACTCATTCAGGACTTTCTCTCCATTATAATCAAAATTATAATTTGCAGTAAAAAAAAATTATTTGGTCTGCCCTATAATTAGTCCGAGTTTATTTTCTAAATAAATGAAACATTTAAGTGCCTGACACAAAGTGTAACAATTTTGCTGTGGGACCTCTAAACCTGCATAAACCCCTGAGTTTAGCTTTGCAGGCTGAACCCACTGGGGGACATTACCAGCCCTGACCCCAAACTCATGATGTCTTCCTGCAGCAGGCTGGTTAAACCCCAGCTCATGTGCAGGGGTGCAGCCAAGGTCTGTCCTCATCTGGCTCATGGACACCTGAGCTGGTACCCAAACTGGGATTCAACCCACTGGGCTTAATCCACCTCAAAAAAAAAAAAAAAAAAAAAAACAACAAACCAAAAACCCCCAACTTTTTTGGTTCTCCTGGAGATGCCTGGAAGGGAAACACAATCGTGCATTTCAGGCCAAGCATGCACCACATCATCTGGCCAGGAAGAGTGCCTCCCCCAGCTTTTTGGTCCCCATCAGCAAAGCTGAAAAAAAAGCCAAACCATCCACTTTGGGTCTTCCCAGAGTGATTTTCCTCTTCTTTCCCTTTTAATTTGGCTGCCAAAGTAAAAGCCAGCCAAGCACTTATCTCTAGGCTTTATCTCAACCTGCTAATTAGTGTGAAAGCTGTAGGCCCCGCTTCCAGTGGGAGTTTGCCTCAACATAATTGTTGCATTATGGACTTGAAAAAATAAAACAACAACAAAGCAAAACACAAACCCAACAAGAAACACAAACAAAGAAAATCCACCCCCTGTCCCCATATTGCCCTACACATGCATGGAGAAGCCACCTTAAATCCTAGGTAGGCAATCCAGCATCTTACTGGGTTTTCCCACTGCCAGCTTACATGTCCAGGAAAAAGCAGGACCCCTGGATCATAAACCCCCACACCAGGGGGGAGCAACCCCACAGCACCAGGTATTGGATGGGATGAGACAGCTGCCTCACATGCCACCCTGCAGCCTCCTCCCAGCATCTCCAACCCCATACTAAGACCCATCTTGAGATTCAGATCCCTGCAGACAGCACTTGCCCTCCAAGCCAGTGTCACTGCACCCTGCTCACTTGCAGAGGCATATTTGGATCATCTGCTGGAGCTAGTCCAGAGGAGGGCCACGAAGGTGATTTCCCAATACACCTTTTCTACAAGCACAGGTTGAGAGAGTTGGGGTTGTTCAGCCTGGAGAAGAGAAGGCTCAGGGGAGACCTTATAGCAGCCTTCCAGTGCCTGAAGGGGGTGGACGAAATCTGGAGAGGGACTTTTTACAGTGTTGTGGAGTGAAAGGATGAGCTTTAAGCTGAAGAAGGATAGATTTAGGTTAGACATTAGGAAGAAGTTCTTAAATGTGAGAGTGGTGAGACACTGGCACAGGTTGAGCAACCTGGTCTAGTGGAAGATGTCCCTGCCCAGGGCAGTGGGGGTGGAATTAGATGGTATTTATCATCACCACATGCCTTCCAACCCAAACCATTCTACAGTTCTATGAAAATCTGGCTACCAAAAAAATGGACAGCAAGGCATCCAAAGAGTGATGCAGTTCTAATGTGTTACCACTCTGCCCAGTTGTTTCTTACCTTAATCACCATTTTCGGTGGTGGTGGTGGTGGTGGCTGTTGATGACCAGATGAGCTTAATGAACAAGTAGAGATGAAGTCTTGAGTCCAGCAAGGACAGCTCTGCCACACACTGCAATAAGGGAAGTTCAGCATGCCAGGATGTGGCTGTGCCAGGCCCTCTTGCCAAGCCCCCTTGTGTTGATCCAACACTGCCCAGCTCCACTGACACCTGGAGTTTTCCAGAAAGCAAGTGCTCTGTGCTCGTGGAGCTGGAGCACAACCAGAGCCAAACCTGTCCTTTTGCTCTGCATGGAACACACTCCCACAGCTTTAACAGGAGCCCAATCTAGGTGCTGCTGAGCCAAAAACACAGCGCATAAGAAGGACCTAACCTGGCTACTAGAGCACTGGTGGTTAGAAAAGCTCCAAGGGCAGGGACAATACGGAGCTATACTCAGTGCTATGAGCTGTGATTTTGAGTAACTAGTTTCATGGATAAGACTTCTTAGTATTAGGGCTTGAAATATTTCACTTGTTCTCACTGCACTTGATGGATGCTTGGTGCATGGTTAAACGCATCACTCCCTCTTACCTCAGTGGAAGGTGATGAGGTTGGGTTGAAATACTGATGCATCCATGTCTGTCAGCACTCCTCTGCTTCAGACCTGATGAGGACCAGGACATCACCACCACAGGTTCCATTTGTAGCTGCTTGATGTCTCATGCCATGGTATAAACGCAGACACAGACACAGCCCGATGCTCGCATCACCCTCGGGCTATAATTTGGCAGCTCCAAAGGTCAAGCTGTTTCTAGAAATAGCCTCAACCAGAGACTGAAGGGCTCTGCTCCCACAGGTCACTGGAGGCAGGAACAAATGGTCCTGCAAGGACAGGGTGTGACAACCAGCAATTAGCTCAGAGAGAGACTCCAGGAGATGAGATGGTGCTTTTGGCCTTCACCTGCACACATGGGTTGAGAGGAGTAGGAGAGAAGCAGGACCTAATTGGTGGCTGCTGAGCAGGCATTTTGGTCTCCATGGTCCCCTTCTCTCCTCTGCACAGATGAGGTTTGGGGAGCAGAGACTCCAGACCCTCCTGAGCCAGAGGTGTTATAACTTGTACTGCAGCAAAGGTGACATATGGGGGGAATCATTCTGGAGGGTTTCCTTAAGACCATACAACCACAGAATCTGTGTTGTTGGCAAAGGAGGGATGTTTTGCCCCAAATTCTACGCACGGCACTCAGGGTTGGCACTACCTCATCCAAGGGATTATTATGAACTGGTGAATTACTTACTGGAAACAAACGGAGTCTCTGGCTCACACTCTACTATTGGCATGTGCTAAACATTTCTCTTTTCACCATTTGGAAGAGCTAAATGGCTTTAACAAAACCCCTCCAGCTAGAACTACACCAGAGCCACCACAAACAAGTCGTTCCCTACATGGCTTACAACTAACAAGCTTACAACCAGTAAGACAACACACGAGCCATGACGGCTGAGCCACCAGACTAATGCTTTGTTGGTTCCTTTGGCACACACAGGAGACAGGACAACGAGAGCATCAGGATCAGCACGCTCTGCCACAACCCCCACCACCCCATCGAGAACCTCATGGTCCCCAACTACAACACCTCGCGCTGCGTCATGAGCCCCCAGCCCAGCGAGGAGGGGATCATCTACATCTGCGGCTGTGTGGACGAGCAGGAGTGCAACGATAAACTCATCTTTGAAAACCACACCAACGGTGAGTGCTGGTGTTAATGGCATTTGCAGGGGGAGAAGCACCCAAAGCTAATGACAAATAACTTCTCTTTCCAATAGAGCAGGAGACCCAGTGCCAGAAGTAGCGCTTTCAGTGTTTTCTCTGACCTCCGTATGTAAAAGTTCGGTAAAATTTGTACTTGTTACAGAGCAGAGTGTTTTTTCCATGGTTAAAACATTCCTCCCAGCAATGCCTCCAGCCTTGGTCTTGGCAGGAAATCCACAGTATCTCTCAGGGCCCTTCAGCACAGGGAAAATCAACCGGGGAACCCAGAAATTGATGTAACTCAGCATGATCAATGCTCGGAAAGCTTTAAATAATTTGTGATGGAGCAAATCCTGCCCTGGCACACCCACAGGAACCACCAGTGTCCCCCATGGCTGCAACCCACAGAGGTACACAGAGGTGAGCAAGGCTTGGCACTCCTGTAGATGCCTCTGCAGGTGGCTGGAGATCCTACAGGAGCTGGAAATCAACAGGAGGGAAAACAAAGAGGCATCTTGGTTTTGGACCTTGGGAGGGTCATATATTTTGAAATGCATCCAGAGAGATCCTGAGCCTTTGGAGGCTTGTCCAAACCCCCCTAAATCCCAGCGGACCAGGTTCATCCAAGTGCCCATCAAAAACCTGACCCATAACAAAAGCAAAGCAAAACCTCTCTGATTTTCCGTAATTACAGAGAAACAAGATATTGAAAATGTGCCTAAATGTAATCTGCAAGTCATCAGCATGGCTTCTCCTGCAACAGAAAGAAAAAACCCAAAACCAAACCAACAACAAAAACAGTGTGCGTGTGGGGGAAAATCACATAAAATGCAGTTTCTCAGAGCAAACAAGCCAGTTTTAATGAAGGCAAAAGATGCTAAATTTGGCGATTCTTTGCTGCTTGTGGAGCCAAACATAGCAGGTACACAAACTTCTAAGGAAAGACAGTCAAATCCCAAAGCCAGTGCTGGGATCTGTGATTTCACAGAAAACTGACAGCTGGCTCATTGGCAATGCCACCCCCACCCAAGGCTCCCACAGACAGCCACCTCCTGCCAGCCACCACCTGAGGCACTGAATAGTGTGGACCTAAAAAAAATCAACTCTCAGGCTTGGTTTGTGGGACCAGCTTGGGAAGCCCCAGACTCAGAGACCCCATTGTTTACATCCTTCTGTTTTGCTTTAAAAGATCATTTGTATTTCAAATGTTAACTTACTGTCATCTTCAGTGGTGTAGAGAAAAGTTAAGAAGAGACATACCTAATTCAGATGAGCATTTCTCCAGCAGCTGAAAGAGTCAGATTTCTTTCCCATTTCTTGATGGGACCTTAAGCACTACTTTCAGGTTAGGCCTGCAGGGGATCCCATCAGAGCTCAGAGATGACACTAATGAACCCATGGAACCCATTAGACACCTTGTGAAGACCCTGGGTAGAGTCCACTCTACCCCTATTCCAGCTAATCCTGGCCCTGGAGTTCCACCTCCCCCAGCAGGGATGGAAAGACCCACACAACAACACTCAGCAAGACTTCAGTTTACAAACCGACAGCTGTCACCAGAAAAACTACATTTGCTCTTCCTTGGAAATGGTTTAAGTTGTGCTGCAGCTGCTCAGTATCCAAGAAGGAAGGGGCATCCTCAAGAAAGAATTTGCTAAAGTTGTGTTAACTTCCTATTTTCAGGACTTGGGCATGCAGCTGCCTTAAAAATATCTTTTCTTTCTTTAGAGTTTCAGAGATGGGACCTTAAGCACCGGGTAAATCCATTAAAGCTGTAGGTGATATCCAAGCCTAATGCTTTCCAAAATAAACATATTCCTGAGTTAGTTATTGATTTATATCAGTTTTGGTTGATCTTGTGGTTTGAACCTGATGCCTATTTTAGAAACACTTTCACAGCCTTGAAGAAATTAGCTGCAGCACATTTTTTTGAAATTTGCCAAGGAAAATAGCTAAACGCTCTGTTTTTCCAGAACCTGAATTATGATCTGCACACACTGAGGTCAAGCAGTGAGAGTTTTGCTTATGGAATGATTCTTATCCCTCTTCCCCTGGGTTATTATACTTGGCAGAAAAAACCTCTGAGTAAGATTTTACTTGAATATCTCTACTGAAGTCAGCATGTTTATTCCAGGAATCATGAACATCAAAGGAACAGACAATTATATGTTGTGTGAGGGATAGGGCTCTGTGTGTGCTCCCCCTGATGATCTGAAGGCTGACAAGGGTTGAGAAGAAATAAAACAAAAGCAGCCATGCCTGCTTGGCTGTTTGGTTGGCAGAGGTGGGTGTTGTAACCCCAGCACTGGCAGGCAGCACTGATGCTCCTTCACACTCATTACTGTGCAGAGCATCCCGGTGTTCCCTGGGGACGCACAGTCCCGTACTCTTCCCACCCCTGCCAGCATCCCCCCAGGCTCTCCACATCCCACAGGGCTCCAGCAAAGTCCCATGCCCAAACCCCCTCAAGTCATTTGCTCCACCCAAGCCTTGCCTGACCTCTTTATCCCTCTCTTCCTTCCACCCTGGCTCCCCTCACCTTGAGCACGGGCAGTGCTCGGGAGCTGCCAAAGGGCACCAGATCCATTTAGTCGGCACCACCCGGCCCAGTTTACGCCATCCGCTGTCCTGAACAGTTTTGCCTGATAAATGGAGCACCCTCACCTTTGCTTTCCTCCCCGCAGGTTACGCCATGCTGCAGAGCAAAGAGGTGATCCCGGTGGCCGCCATCAGCCTCCTGCCCCCGCTGCTGGTGGCGGTGATGGTCACGGTGATATTTTACCTCTGCCGCACGCAGAGGAGACGCAAGAGAACCAAGGCGTGGGGGGGGAAACCGGGGCGGCCCCCGGTGCTGCCGGAACCGGGGAGATCCGCCGAGCAGGAGGAGAAGTTGTCGGTGCTGACGGACGAGAGCCCGGCCGGTGTCAACCCCACCTGCGCCGGCAGCCGCCCCGCTGAGCTGCTGCCCATCGAGCTGGACGAGATGGTGGGCAAAGGGCAGTTCGCTGAGGTGTGGAGGGCCAAGCTGAGCCACAGCCGCTCGGGGCAGTACGAGACGGTGGCTGTGAAGATCTTTCCCTGCGAGGAGTACTCCTCCTGGAAGAACGAGAGCCAGATCTTCACCGACGCCAGCCTGAAGCACGACAGCGTCCTGCGGTTCCTCACCGCCGAGGACCGGGGCGCGGGTCCCCGCCGGGAGTACTGGCTCATCACCGCCTACCACAGCCGGGGCAACCTCAAGGACTACCTCTCCCGCCACATCCTCAGCTGGATGGACCTGCAGAAGATGGCGGGCTCCTTGGTGAGCGGGGTGGCCCACCTGCACAGCGACTACACCGCCTGTGGCAGGCCGAAAATCCCCATCGCCCACCGGGACATCAAAAGCACCAACGTCCTGGTGAAGAACGAGCAAGAGTGCGTGCTCTGCGACTTTGGCATCGCCATACGCCTCGACCCTGCCCTGACGGTGGATGACTTTGCCAACAGCGGGCAGGTCAGGATGACCCCACTGGCTCCTCCTGGAGGGGATCCTTTCCAAACCATCCCTAATCACCTCTGATCCCAAATCCTCTCCCCCCCCTGCTGATACCTCTGTCTTCTTTGTGGGTAGGTGGGCACCGCCAGGTACATGGCCCCAGAGGTCCTGGAGTCCAGAGTGAACCTGGAAGACCTGGAGTCTTTCAAGCAGATGGATGTCTACTCCATGGCCCTCGTTTTGTGGGAAATGGCCTCCAGATGTGAGGTGGTAGGAGGTAGGATCATCACACTGGGGTTGCCCCTTGCCTTTTTGCTGCCTGCCTCCCCATAAGGGACATGGCTCACACTTGTGTCCCCAGCAGTGGCACAGGACCCGATCTGGGGTGGCTTGGGTCTCTGCAGGAGTGCTAAGAGCTGGCAGCAGATCCTCCCCATGGCTGCCTGCCCTGTGTGCTGCAGCTCGAGGAGGCTGGCTCAGTGGCCAGGATCAGGATGAGACCCCAGGGGGTTCATCTGGTCCAGCCCCCGCTCAAAGGCAGCCAGCACCAAGTCAAATCTGAGTCAGTGCTGGCAATGCAAAGCAAACTAAGCAGGGAGAGCCAAAGCTGCCTCCCTCTCCTTGACCACAAGCACTTGTTGGTTGGGTTTTTGTTTTTTTTTTTCAGAAAACAACAGTTTTTGTTGCAACGGGGACTCACGAACTCCAGCCTCCAAAAGAGCCACATCCTGGCATCTGAAATTGCGTCTAGCAAAACATTTAATTAAATGCCCTGCTGTTAGCCTTTGCCTGCCCTTCTGCCTGCTCCCTTCCCTCCCCTTTTTAGCTCTCTCTGGTTCCTCCCCTATCTCACCCTACTTGCAATGCAAGCCCCCAGAGCTGCAAGATGCTCCATCCCCCAGCAAGAAAGTTTCCCCAGCTGCCCCATATGCCCCACGCTCCGTGGGAGAGCCCTGCCTGGCTCAGGGGCCCCTGGTGTCCTTTGCTCCCAAGCCAGTAACCCAGGACATCCTCCCACACTCTGATTTCATCTGCATTTGCATCCCAGCAGGAGCTGGCAGGAACCAGGGTGGCCTCTCACCTCTGCAACAGGGTTTCTCCTTGGCCTCCAACCACATGGGGTTGTTCTCTTGGAAGAGTTACTTCTGCTCTAACCCAATCCCTACCCACAGCAGGAATCTGGATACTGGTACTGTGGTTACCTCTCCCATTTTTCACCAGTGCAATGCATTTTACATGCTCATAATATGTCTCTCCTAAAGGCAGACCAAGCCCTTTGTAATCCATCTCCTGGGTTCCAGAAGGTGGTCAGATGGTTCCTCAGCCCTGTGTCTGAAAACATCTACATTAAAACCCAGCACTACATCTCTGTTCAAATCCTAAATTGTTTCCAGAATTCTTCCTTTTTTGAGACTGAGGGAAAAAAACAGCAAAACAACCACATTTATTCTCAACTGGTGAGCCACAGCAAAACAGGCAATGCATGAAAAACATCCTGTAATGCTGCTGTTGCTTCCTTGCAGAGGTAAAGAATTACGAGCTGCCTTTTGGGTCAAAAGTCCAGGAGCAGCCCTGTGTGGACACCATGAGGGACATTGTGCTACATGGCAGAGGACGCCCCGAAATCCCAAGCAGCTGGCTGGTACATCAGGTAAGCTGGGAGCAGCTGCTTCAGAAAAGTGCAACCCATGTTGTCTCACTTCAGTAACCCAGCCTAAAAATCATGACAGCTGTAATCAAAGCAAGAGCAGGCAGATCTTCTAGAACCTTCTTAAAGCTATTTCTTGGATGGCTGAGCCCACAGAAGCCCCACAAGACCCATTTCCCTGGTGTTTAAAAGCCATCAGCCAGGGGTACAGTAAATTCAGACAACAAATAAATTGCCCTGATTAGGAAGTGTTATGAATGCCAAGTGAATGGAATTCAGTTATCTTGCAGATAACAGCAAAACAGAGCATTTCAGTGCAAGTAAGTCTCATGGAATAGTAAATCACTCAAGTCACCACATTTGTCCCATAATCACCATATCCAGAAAGCTCTGGCATGGAAAACACACGGTCCCTCACACACAGCCATCTCACAGCAGGGTCAGATGGGAGGAAAGCTAATCCAGCTTCCTCCCTCTTGGTTGTGGAGATTTCAAGCTCAAAATTACCTCCAACATGAGAAGCCATGGCATGGCATGTGAAAAAAATCAATTTCATTTTTGCAATGAGAGCCAAAACAGGAAGCATCTCAAGTGAAACAATCTGAAGCCACGCATGAAATTGAGCAAGGAACCTGCTAAGCACAAGACGTCAAGATGAAGTCTTTCAACAGCCTTCAGCTCAGAGGATCTGAAAGAAGAGTATTTCAGCACAGAAAGCTTAACTCAGCCCTCTAGAATATAGGTACTTCAGCAATTAATAGATATGCTTTGTTAAAACCAATCCAATGTACACCCAGACCAACCAGCTCCAGAAACAGCTGCCTCCTGGCCCTGATACAGTCCTCTCTCCCCCATGTCCAGTACTTTCTTCCATGCACTGAGGACACAAGGGGTACCAAGCACCTTGACCGTGATTTTCAAATCTTGCCTGACTTTGGCACTTCTTAAATTTCACGTATGTTGTGGAGAAACACCATCCGCTGATCAACAGTTCAGTTCATCTGAAAAACAAGCTGAAACACTGACCCTGGTGACTCACATCATTTTGCAGCATTCCCCCAAAGCCACACTACTACTGCTTCTTCTCTGCCTGCCTGGCATATAAAGCCAGGATTTTCAAGAAGAAAGATGTAATTTCATCATCCTAGGCGGCCACGTGTTCCCTACAACATCTCTCAAAAGCATTTTTGCTCAGAGACTCACGACTGACCTGACCAACCACAGCTGCAAACAGCATCAAACGAATCTGGGGTTTCTGAGGGACCATCAGTGAATTTATCAGCCAGCAAGTCCATTGCTGAAATTCATCCAGCCTTTTTTCTTGATGAAGGCGAATACTGGAACTTCAATCAGCATTGTTATACAATTGAAACCTTTGAATACTCATCCAGACATTCACCTCCCAGGGTCTCTGATACAAAGTGTGAAACCATGGGAAAAATACAGAGGCTTGAGCTGTCAAAAATCACACTGATAAGAGTCTGGCCATAACTGTTCCGTTTGCTGAGATGAAGAAGGGCTGACAGCAAACACCTCTGAAAAATAATGTTGCTGTAGTTGGGCTGGTCTAGCACATAAACAGAGCAAGGCTTGTAAGGTAGTAACTTTTATTTGACCACCTGATATTCACTGGGGAAGAGGAACAGAAAAGACACGCCGTGTTTCTCAAAGTTTTCCTCTAACTTGTCTTAGCTGATTTAATAAACATCTCCTTACAAGCCTGGGTTTACATTTTGTGCCCAGTCTCCCCGGGCTGCAGAATAAGGGAGCACCATCTGCTGGGAAGCAGCAGAAAACCACCAGTTTATGCCACTCCTGGGGACAAGGGCTTCCTGCAGGAGCAAAGTGTTGGGTACCACCAACACCAAATTGTTCACCCGAACAGAAGTCCCCATAGAAAATTCCACTCATGCAAATTCTCCAAATGCTACTTCCCCACTGAAGCCATCAGGATCAGCCTCAGTCAAGTGAGGATCCAGCTCGCTGGCCACGGTTTAAGATTTTCAGCAGACACAAGCATTAATTTCCCTGACAGAGGGGACTCACGCAGTGTGCTGCCCATTAGCAGCTCCAGGGCAACCGTTCACAGGGCTGCACAATAAAGACCATTCAAGAAGTTTCCCAGATAACTTACAAACACTCAGCATATGCTTCTACCTCACTTCACGCCTCACCACACTTTAAAAAAAAAAAATTTAAAAAAATGGTTATTTAGCCCAGGTAAAATTTCTGAATCTGGCTCATGAAGCAGCTGAACAGCCTGTTCAAGGACAACCGGAGCAGTGGGACCTTAAGTCAATATTACCACTGAAAATATACTTTGTAAAAAAACTCAGCATCCTTTGGAAATCTGAAGTATCAAATGCAAAACCCCAACTAAGCAAACTAAGTCCATTTTGTGAGGGTAACAAGATGTTCCAGTCATACCATTCAAAAGAGCATCATCACTACTTACAAGGCAAACTGCAAAGAAACATCAGTTTCAAGGCAACATAAGCACAGAAACTAATGACTGAACTATATGACAGTGCCATGTTCTATTTGAGAAAAGGCTTATTTTAAAAGCTTCAGCTAAGCTAGCTCATTTTTCCATGTTAATTATCCTCAAATCCTTTCAACCAGGCTAATGAGTGACATAAGAAGTGCTAAAACACCATCTGTCAGTTTTACTGCACAATCCTGTTCTCTCTGATCTGTGTCCATTATGGAAGATTTGGTACAATGAACCTTAGAAGAAAGAAGCAAGTTCAGAGGAAGATGCCAAAGGACAGATGACATCAATATTACATCTCTGTAGGACTTGCGTTTTCCTCTTGTGTTGGTCCATATGAGACTTTTGTGTTGTTTTAATTGCAAATTAGGAAATACACAAAAAATGCTGAAAACCATGAAGCATTATTTATAAAAATGATTTTGTTCCACTGTGTTGCAATCTTGGTTTAAAATTATGCAAAAAGCAATAGTGCATGATAGGAATTACATGGGCAAAGGAAGATTCCACACAGCTTCTGGTGCTAGCTGCATAACTACCTTAAGAGTGGGGAAAATACCAGCACAAGTTGCCATTTTCTTTCTAAGACCAGACATTTTCTTTCTTTTGGGACTCTTCAGATCACTTAATTGGGAAAAAAAAATGTATTACTGGGAGGCATAACCAGTGTTACTCAGAAGAAACAAATGTGCTCTGGAGCATGCTAAGTACCACCCAGTTCTACCTAAACCAGGACACTGCTTTGTGGTGAGAAAACAAGTTTCATCTGCACCTTGCAATGACTGTTTGGCACAAGGCACCATTTCAGAAAGCTACTGATTTAAGAAGTTTAATTCCAGACTTGCCTTTGACTTCCTCCATCCCCTTCATCCAGGTGTAACAGCCAGGGCACAGGTTGAAACCCAGAGACCTGGTCTCAGGGGCCAGCCTGCAGGTCACCATCTGCCCCTTCCTGAGGATGCTCTGCTCTGAACGGGCAAGGCTGAGACAGGAGATGATGGAGGGCCCATTTCTTTCTGGCCCCAAGTTCAGGCCCCACAGTCAACACCAATGAATTTCCAGGGAGCATGGGAAGTGCTTGGGAGCAGTTCCCAGGTGAGCAGAGGCACAGCTGCTCCAACACAAGCAGTGCCAGTAATGCCACAGCTTACCAGGGCTGTTCCCTCCTGCGCTTCAGCTCGGCCAAAAGAAGCATTTCTGCAGGGAGCTGTCAAAAAGCACGGTTAAAGCAGCGAGTGCTTTCAACCAGCTTCCAGCTCCTTTTCTGCCTTCAGATCTTAATTCCAGGCCTTCTGATTGCAGGGAATGCGTTTCCTGTGTGACACCATCACCGAGTGCTGGGACCACGACCCCGAGGCTCGGCTGACCGCCCACTGCGTGGCCGAGCGCTTCAACCTGATGGCACAGATGGATTGTGATGACATCCTCAACAACAACACGGATAACGAGGCCAGCAAAACAGCTGCTCCAGGAGGGGACCACCAGGACAGTGATGGGAGCAGAAACATGCAGTGACAGGGCAGGCAAAATGCCTCCATCGTGAGAAAGGATAAGCGAGAAGCTTTTAGCTCGTGGGGGAAAAAAAAAAACAACAAAAAACAAAAAAAGAACAAAAACCACCCTCACCCCATTTTTCAAAGTGGAAGTAAGATCCAGTACATAACTTATTTATAAGATTGGTTTCCTCCCATAGATACAGTGAACTGTGGAATCAATACTTTGGTTCAAGTGCAACATTATGTATGAACTGATTTTGTACTTTACTTCAAATGTGTAATAATGCAAAGCATTCTTTTTATTGTTTTTTAAAAATAATAATGTTTAACCTTTTATTAATAAGCACCTGAATTCCATTTCTATCTTTTTAAGTCCTGTATTGCCACGAGTGTCTCTTCTAACTGCTTATTCTGCAGAGACCAAGACAACTTTCAATTTTTAGTGGCCTCCACACACATAAAAAATGTTTTTGCAGTAGAAAAAATTATTTTCATGTTACACACACAGAGTGGAAAAAATGCTGGCACCCAGGAAAATTATTCATTTATCACAGTTCTTAAGCCACGAATACCCAATAAGCCAGTTTGCAAAAGACTGATTTGCTGCAAATCCAACACAACTTTTTAAATTGAGGAATTCCTGGGTGTACTTGATAGTTCAAGGTGGGAGTGAGAGGTTTCTTAAGTAGAAGTCACCAGTGCAGACATTGCTGTTTTACTCTCAGGATATCTAGACAACTTTTTCCTGTATGAGACCAGTCTCCAGCCACCTCTGTCCAATGGATTTGTGCCACAGTTAACACCATCAACACAAATGCGTTGGTTAATTTTTCTTGCAACTCCTTTACACCCCTCTGCTGTGTTACTCAACCTGAAGAAACATGATCAGATAGAACCAGGACCTTTAATCCCATAACCACCAGACCAAGCCAGGATGCCTCTGTTGAGAAACAGCAAGTAAGGAAAGGTAAGTTACACCTCACTCTGAACCCTGGCAAATCTCAAACCCTCCACCCTTGGGAGCAAAAGGTAATAAAAACCTGCAAGCCTGGCCACTCACCTAAGCAGAGGTGTATAATTCAGGCTATGCTGTGTTTGCCAGCACACAGCTTCACGGTTCAATCCTTACAAGAGGGGAAAGGAGACAACCATACAGCATGCATGAGCTCCCTACAGCACAGGCTCCCATACTGTGGAGCAGGGAAGAACAGCAGGGCTGTTCCAGCTCACTAAAATGCACAGCTATGACAGCACCAGCCCATGCAAACAGCTTTTGCTTCCACCTCTTTGGACTGTTTCCACAGCTCCTAAATTAAAAGCCTGCAACAAATCTGTCTCTCAGCCCTTTGAAGGACATAAGGAAAAGGAGTTTAGGTTGCAAGAAAACCAAACAAAAAAACCCTTCAGCTACCACATACAAGTTTCTCCCTTCAACTCTGACTATACTTTTCATTTTAGGTACACGGTTTAGTGGTGCATTATGTTTATGGTTGGACCCAATGAGCTTAAAAGTCTTTTCCAATTTAAGTGATTTTATGATTCTCACCAATCCCCAGCCTGGCTGCTACGTCCTGCCACCTTCTGATTTTTTTGAAGCTAATCCCCTTCTCTTGAAGAACAGCCTTACCAGTTCATCATAGTAACACCCTTTGTCCACCCATCTTACTTCAGTGTTATTTATTTAATACATTAATCATTGCTCTATTGTCTGCATGCACAAGAGGAACAGAGAGCATGGTGCAGCTTGTGCAACATGGAGATAAGAAAGTAGAGGAACCCACAGAGCTTCCCTGAGGCTGTCTGAGCTTTTCTTCCCATAACAGTCAGTGCAGAATTTCCCCTACTAAGTTTTGGACAAAGCTGTTTGGATGTATCACTGATGAAAATGGTTATTTATTCTTCCAAATACAATGCAAGAAGCTTTAAAAGACATTCTGACCTGGCCTTTCACAGATGACGGGGACAAAGGGGGGGAAAAAAAGAAAAAAAAACCAAACCCCCCCCCCCCCAAACCAGCCCAAATCAGACACTGAAGGCTGCAACTTCAGTTCTAATGGCTGAAATCCAAATTCTCCAGACTTGATCCTAGGCTTATATTACTAAGTTTAAATTGTAGATCAGTAAGAAGTTTGCTTTTCATTTCAGTGGAGCCCAATCAAGCTAATAAGACAGAAGGGAACATAAACCTAAATCCTACATTGCCACTGTGGTTGTAGCAAATATCTATAAAGTAAGCAGCAGTGAGTCCTTCCCTTTGCTCCAGAAGGTACAAGAGGGAAATAGCAGTTGTGCAAGAGAATCAGAGTTAAAAATACATACATTAGTCTGTAGGGTGCTTGCATAAGTTTCTTACAATTTAAGCTCAATATTCAGCTAGAATTTTTTTAAGCTGTTTTCAACTATGCTCTTTACTTCCAGAAGTAACTGGAAATTTACACTGTAACGAAATCCACATTGTGAAGAGCTCTGAGCAAAGGAAAGCTTTACCTTCTTTTTTTCTAGCAGCCCCCCCCCCCCCGTGCTAAAAGAAATAGTTTATAAAGTATTTTACAAGACAACTTCTTCAGTGCTGGGTCTATTTTTACACAACAAAATTAGTAACAGCTTTCCCAGTGTGAAACCACAAGCATACCAGATGAGGGTAGAAGAAAAATAACTTGACTAATAATATTATATATGGAACACAAATGGGTTTATGGTCAACGTGGGAGCTTTTCAGTTTGTTTTACAGCTATCACCTCGACAAATTCCCAAATCCAAATTTTCAGCAGAGCTCAGTGACTCAGAGCTCAGTCAGAGGTCTGTATTTTAATAAGCACAAGGCTGATCCCTGGAGCATACTCAGCTGATAAAGGCTTGGTTTCTGCTCTGATCTTGCTGGACCTTGCACCACAGCCCTTGATGTTTAGGAAAAAATCTGCCATGTGACACAGATAAAACAACTATGAAAGATAGAGTGTTGTTAATTTATCTTCTGTGCTCTATCACCCCAGTTTGCTGCAGGTACCAATGAGCCATGATCACCACTGTACTGCCTACCCAAAACCCCAGAGGTTGCCAAGGAGCACATCCCAAATGTGCTGCAGATCCAGAAACAAGAAGGAACTAATCCCACTGTTTTCATTTTTATTTTTATTCCTGGTTAAACATGAAAACGCTCAATGGATGTCCAAAACTAACACAACAGGATGGCTGTGTAGAGTATCAGAAACAAGACAGTAGGGCCTAAAACATTCATTTGCTGGAGAATGAAGTTACTGCTCAAGTGCATAGTGCCAAAATATCCTGCTTTAAGGGCCAAGGAAAGCCCAGACAGACATATCTCCAGCATAAAAGATAACAAAAGCCTACTCTTTCTGGTCACTTGATTCCTATGAAAGCAGACAGAACAAATGAATCATTTTGTAGTTTTATTATCCCCACCCCCAATTCTCACAAACTATGAATCGCATTGAGATCTCAGTGCATTTCACAGGGAAAAAAAAAAAAAAAAAAAAAAAAAAAAGAGAATCAAAATAGTTGTGCATAAACCCAACTTTTTGTTTTGTTTTGCAGAATTTACAGTTTGTGTTGAAAGTTAACATGGTTATTTAAGCCTTCTGATGCATTCTTACACTGGGATCTTCTCCATGGAAAACATCTTACCAGATCACACAGTTGAGTTCTCATGATGCTGGATCAGGTGCAGCCATTGCCATGGCTGAGAAGTGGCAGATAATGTTATATACACTGATTGGAAGACTACATCAGAAGAAAAAACAGAGTAAGGCACCACTGTTGGAAAAATTAAGGTAGCTTGTAGTTACAACAATAACGAAAGCCATAATAAGTACTATTCTTAATTGCCAGCAATTCTTAGCCTTCAATAAAAGTTATAAAAAAACCCAAAGGATGTTTGTACCTGAATAGTTTCCTGATATCTGATTGTGTTTCAAATCAATACCCAGTCCTCAGCATAATCAGCTTTTTTTTTTTTTTATGGTAAGATAAAAACCAGAGGCTACAGTCCATGTATTCACAGGTCACATTTCACGTCTTTGTTCTGAATAACACCACAGAAGAAAAAAACAAAACAATCCAAAGGACAGTTTGTAACACTGATACTTCACCTTTGAGACGATTAGATGAGCAGAGAAATTTAAATACAAAATTGTACGTTTTCTGTTCATTTTGAAAGCCTTAGTCCTCAGCAAGGGAAGGTGGAGGAGGAAAAAAGGCCAAACCTCATGACATTGTAACATAAGAAAATTCAGAGTCACTCAAAGAGATTTAATAAAATTAGGAGTTGAAAAGTGTTCAAATTATTTCTCCAATTCAAGTAAATTATTTCAAGTATATTAAAATGTTTCAGAGGAAAAATTTCTCCGCAGTTACAATTCTAATTGCTTTTATAAATCCATAAAAAAGAAAGGTAGTCTCTACATATATCCCATATTCTTCCAATGCATGCACATGTTCTCTCTGAAGAAAAAAAGTCATCGTGATCCAGTTGTTTCTTAACACTGATTTCAGGCACATCTCCCAAACACCCTTCCAGTTTTCACTGGAAAGGGTAATCACTGGGCATAAAAGCAGCAATATTTTGTTGCTGTTGTCTACATAGGTACTAAGCAGGTTTCAGTTATTAAAGAGCTTGATGCAGATTCTGAAAAAAGTTCCCATGTCACTCCAAAATCCAACAGTTCCTTCTTCTCTTAGGCAGCTTTTGCAATCAGATCTACTTAGAAGAATCTTACACAATTCAGATAAAATCTCTTGGATCATAGAAAAAGCAAGTTGCTTGAATGTACCAGTCAAGTTTGTCTCTACAACTTTTTTTTAATAGCTTTAAAGTGCCCTAGTATATTTATTTATGCTCATTTAAACTTTCACAAATACATAAAAAGGGGACACTCAGTGTGATTACTGTGTTTTAATAGACAGAGGAAAAGGAGAGGAAAATCAGAAACTCATTTTAAAGCAGCTTTTTTAGTTAGTGTCCGTTTGCTGAGTTTGCACAGCAGAGGCTGTTTTCCAGAGGGGTTTATGATAAACCCAGCCATCTCCCTGCAATTTGAAGAGAAAAGAGTTAAAATAAAGACACTGCCCCAGGGGAATTCCCTTCACACAATTATTAGACTGACAGCCATAGAAATCAGAGGGACATAGCCTATACCTTTAACTCCCACAGATTAAGACACAGAGACCAGTGCTGCAGGCTTCTGAGACTAGTTCAGAACACATATGGAGCCATAACACTCTCTGGGAATTGACTGCACTTGTAATTAACCCAGACAGAAAACCACTACTCTCAACTCCATGATCCAAATTACTTTAAAAAGTCAAACAAGGAGCCAGCAGAGAGGTAGCTATATAGGATTATCAGCTTTATGCAGCCCAAGTGCTCACCCAGAAATTAAGTAGCTCAGGATTACATTTATACCAATTTCTGAGTAGATTTGTATCTCAAATTAGCAACAGAATTTCACCTCTTCTAAACCTAGAGACTAAGAATAAAAATATCTAAACCAAAGCTTATCATATTAGCATAGCCTTGGAGAACATAAAAACTTTACTGGAGCTCAAAGATACTCTAAAAACCAAAACTAACAAACAAGAAAGACACCTTCTTAGCCTATGTCTTTAAATCCTTGCTAGACTACAGATATGAGAAGAAATTACATTACTGCAATTTAACAGATAAAGCTTTCACTACATGGAAAATCTAAATTGCTATAGCATAGATTTTAGTTTAGTCCTCCCCTCTTGTATGGGGCTCAGCAAATCTCTCTACACAAGCAGGGTCTCATCATCTGGATCACAAGGAAAGCCTGTTTCAAAAAGTTATCATACCTGCAGCCCCCAGTCTTCCTGAACACTCTGCAGTTCACACTGTTAAAAATCTCACTATAATACTATTACTACCAAGGTCATGTAGTGATAGGATGAGGGGAAACAGTTCCAAGCTGAAAGAGGGGAAAATGAGATCAGATACTAGGAAGAAATTCTTTGCTGTGGTAAGAGACTGGCACAGGTTGACCAGAGAAGCTGTGGATGCCCCCTCCCTGAAAGTGTTCAAGGCCAGGTTGGATGGGTTATTTGCTCCCCAGAGCAGGGGAGTTGGAACTAGATGATCTTTAGGGTCCCTTCCAACCCAAACCATTCTGTGATTTCTGAAATACACATTAAAACTACTGAATAAATAAACTCCATCCAAAATGTAACATACAAGAACATAACTTCTAAGATGAGAATGAACTTATATTACCTATGAGTAGTAACATCTTGGGTTCATATGCAAACAACATAAGCACAATTAGTACTACTGATTTTCTGAGGGTTTTTACTGCTACAATCTACTTACATGTGTACATATAAAGGTGTTTTCCATGTGCCATGAGAGTGCTTGGTAGAAGTAAGTGAAGTGGAGCCAAACTATAAAATCTATAGGTCAAATATGCTATTCTGTCAGGAAATTCACCCGTATGTGCACCTACTTTCATTGCAGCTCTGCCTTCATCAACACCCAGCTCCTTGGAAACTTACTTCTTTAAGGAAGTATTTGGTGCACCAAGGTGTTTCTGTTTCAGCACGAAGCCTCTCTTCATTCCTCTGTCGTTCTTCAAGGGCTCGCTTGTGCTCTGTGGCCTTATCAATGTCTCCATCCCGCAGAGACTCTGTTACGTGCTGCCACAGCTTCCTACAAAAAAAAAAAATCATTCACTTCATTTTCAGAAGTTTTTCTCAGCCTGCCACCTCCAACTGTAGGATCATCACATGCAGTTCCTTCAGAACAGGAGCAGTCCCTCCACAAACCAACCCAGGAGGGAACACAATGGTGCGGTGCTGGTGGCCAAGTCTTACAGCTGGGCTAGCAATTAGGAGCAGGTAGGAATGACTCTGAGGTTTGGCTGTGCCAACCTGACCTCTGACTGCACACTCTTTAAAGAAGTGTTATTCAACAAGCAGTTTCTTGACCTCCCTTGTCAGCAGCTTCCCTGCTGTGTAGCTGATGGTCAAAACCAAAACAAATAAGAAGGCTCTGTTATACCAGACTTTATGAACTCATAACACAACCCTGTCTATGAATGAAATAGACAAGATAAACAACCAGGCACGTGCCTGCACTTGTTTTATGTTGTGATTTTGGGATTTTTTTTCCACTTATTGTTATGCACTTGTTTTTTGTTTTAAAATAATAAAAAATTTAGATTACTGCTGCTAAGGACAACCCACAAACCATACTGACACCTGCAGATTTTCCTAAAGCATTCACCAGACTGCTCAGGCCAAAAAGGGTCAGACAACAGTAAACAAATACTCTACCTAGATTCGAATGGTCCTTGCTTCTCAAGGGGCCGGACTCGTTTTCTTGTCACAGGCAGTTTTGTCAAGTCCACATATTTGGTCTCCCCGTTGCTGTAGGTGAACTCCAGCACGCTGTTCCACTCCCCTTGCACTCTGCACACCACTGTGTTCGTTGCATTCTGCTTCACTTCACCCGTGACTCTAGGAAAGCAGTATTTATTTTTTTTAAAACAGGTTGTGGCTGAAGACACTTGAGGACTTCACTTTGCATAATCACTGAATTTAGAATGAGTTTGCAAACTTGTCATGTTGCCTTGAAAAATTTTTTCTACTTGAAGTTCATTTGGATAGGTAAATTCAAAGAGCAAAGTGACTTTCCCTCATTGCTCTTCACATTACTCAGGAAGCTTGAGCTTAAACTTGTTGAAACCTTTTAATGGAACTGGAAATGAAAAAAAAACCTAACACAGGCTTGTTCACATGTAACAAGCAGTTGATCTTTCTGACTTGAAACATCAGATACATAGTTCTGACCTTAAAAAAAGAAAATTAAACTTTCTAGCAAGACGTATCTCACTACCAGCTGACTCTCTACCTCACATCTTCACATCTAAATGTTCTCTCTATGTAGGTGGTCTCATTTTTATGTTGCTCACATAAGCAGCAGACACAAAAGACAGAAGCAAGGTAGAAAACCAGGAACCAGAACTGCTGTTCTTTCCTGTCTCCTGCACAGAAACCTCTGCCAATAAAAAGACATTAAAAATGTCTTTCTAGTGTGCCATGTTTCATTCAAAGTGTTGCACAGACACTCAAGTATCACCATAATTACACACACTGATATGTATTTTTCTTCTTAATATCAAGAGGAAATTACCACCCTGAAACACAGCTTGTCTCCTAGGAGAAGGAAACAAAAAGGTCTGCACACTATGCAAACAAGACTGGAGACATTCTCACTTGCAAGCTGCTGTAGGATTCACAAAAGACACAATGCAATTAAAATGCAACTACCTGTCCACACAAGCTTGCTACAACACAACACACCTCTCTCTTCAGCTCTCACACAAGGTACTCGTTACCTCTCCTTTCACATTTCCATCATGTGCAGCTATTAACAGCACACCCCTGGTCTGCTCATTTCCTGGGAACAACTGCATACAGAGGAGCAGAAAGCATCTCTTCTGTGCTCCCACCTTGCCCACGCTGGCTGTGTGGTGCCATACTCAGAGGAGGAAGGGAGTGCAGAACATGGAGATGCCACTTCCCTTCTTCCACATGCACCAGTTACTTCCAGCAGTGTTTGCATCCACCTGTCCTCTCCTCAGCCAAGCATCAAAACAGAGAAATTAATTCCTCAGGCAATAAAACAAGCATGGCAAGCCCAGACCTTCCAGCACAGGGTTGCAGGGAATCCCCAAGGCAAGAGGGGAAAACTCACTGCTGGCTCAGAGCAGGAGGCAGCTGCCTGGGATTCTGCAACATCTTCTTGTACATGCAGGAGGCAGCTGGAGCCACATCAGGGTCCAGCAGCTCAAACCTAATTTAACTTTGTTGAAAGATATTAAAAAAACCTGACAGGTAAGCACATGCTGTTCAGCACAGAGTTTTCTGTGACCAAAATTTAAGACTTATTCTAGAAAACAGGCCAGAGATGGAACAGCATGAGAAATAATAGCACATTTACATCAAACTATTAAGCTGCTTCTTTGCATGTGGAAGTTAACAAGTGCCAACAGCAATAGCTTCTGAAAACCACCAAAGGAGTAGGTGAGAAGCAAGCAGCCTTCGTTTTGTGTTGTTTTTTCATCCTGTGACTTCTCTACCTCACCAAATTCATTTATTACACAACTGAGTAAGTGACAGAGTGTGCCATTTATTACACAACCCTGTCCTCCTCTCAAGAGTTGTCTGAACAGACTGAATCCACAGATGTCGGGGACCAGCCCGTTAGGACTTGGCAGGTACATCTTGCCAAGTTTAAAAGCTTTTTTTTTTTTCTAGGTGCTGTGTGGTTAAAATACAGTAACTGACACAGTGTTTTAATATCCGTCACCAAATTATTGTCTCTGTTCAGCTTAAAGTGGACAAGGTTGGATCGCTCACTACTAAGGTGCAGCACTAGGTTGCTACATTAAACTCCCACTGCAGCCCATAAGTTGCATTACTCTGTGACACACAATTCCCAGCACCACAGACCACATTTACCTGAACTAATACGAGTGATAAAAATCTGCCAGCATTTATTGGTAAGCTTGGTATGACTGACACGTGCCTAGCTGCTCATTATCATCATTCTCTATTTCATCAAGTAAAGAGGTACAGGACCAAGAAGCCAATGTCCAGCTGAGATTTCACAACAAGGGTCACTCTTGTACAAAAAGAAAAAAAATCTATAACATTGCCATAGCAACTCATTTGCGCTCTGCGTAACCATGACAACACTGCTGCTTCCCCATCAAGAGATTTTTTTGGCACTGTCCAATCATCACCATGTCAAATACTCAATAGCTACAGTACCTCAAACAGATCTGTCTTTAAAAAGCCTCTACATCCGTGACTAATTTCAGAGACAAACAACAAAACATTAAATCACTGAAGTAAAGTTGCATCCTATCACTTATTTTTATGGCAGAACAGGAGCTATTACAAGGTGGAAGACGATTGTAACAAGAATCCCAAATGATGCATCCCTTTACAATTGTGTCAGGTGAAACAGAGCAACGTGTAACCTTCAGTTCTCCAGATAGCATGGTGACAGGGATGCCATAGTTGCAAGTTAAATTCAAAGTATGTATGGGTATTTATGGGGTGAAGCACTTCAAGATGGAGGTTTTGATGGGGTGTTCTTGTTTTCATTAAAAAAAAACCAAAAAAAAACCGCCTTACTCTACAGTTTCAGAAAAAGTCACTTAGAGAAGACTTTATTTTTTGCAACCTGTGAGAGCAAACCACATTTAAGTTCTGATGTTTTAGGCTGTTACACATTTCACTATCATCTCATACATTTAATCTGAGGAAGGCTTAAACAAGCACAGTCCAGTAAATGGCTGAGAGCAAAATGTTCTGGAATCAGATATTAATTTGTCTATTACTTAATGTTCTCTTTTCTTAATTTTCTCTGTATTAGCACAAGGCTAATCTGCAGCAGTCTTACTATACAAGCTTCTGCACCAAGTCTGCAGATGTTTCCTAGAATCTGCTAAAAGTAACTCCAAGCAAACTTTCTCTGAATCTTTTACTTGAAGTTTTTAGCCACACATACACATGAAGAATTATCACTATTTCTGTCTTTAAAACAGGTATTTTTACGTAGGTATTTTCCAGGTGCTTAAACTTGGTAGTTTTATATTTCTTACACAGAAATCCTAAGACCAATACATAACCAAAGAATATTTACTAGTGCTCTCAGTGCTCCCTACAGTGCAAGTACAATGCAAGTTGCAAACAACAAGCAATCCTTTAAGACAGCAAGATCAACCTCATTTCAAAGAGCAAATCACAAAAAGGAAACATTAACCAATTTCTAACAGAAACAAGAAAGCCAGGAATAGAAGTCAGGAGCTCTGAGTTCCTGGCAGTTGGAACCCAGAGTCAGACAAACACAGAATTTCCTTACTTTAAAGGCAACCTGATTTTTCTTTGAGGATCATGAGATACAATTACTTAGCTATAATATTGCTTAATAGCACAGTGATACCTTCAAGTGTTTATGGACAGGAAAAACTTCTCAGAATACCAAATGAGGATTACTCAATCACACAGAACAGGGAAGTTACACAGCTACTATAATTCTCGTGGAGATTACATGGAAAAATATAAACAAGTGTTCTCACCGATGCAGTTTGCCACCGTAGAAGGGCTTGGTGTGAAAGTTAATAATTGCAGAATACCCAGTTTTCACACAGTTAATGTTGACTTTTCCTCCCAGTTCTACCCAGGGAACAGTTAAAATTGACCGAGCATATGCACAGGGCAGAGAGAATGTGTATTCTTCCCCATGTTCCAAGAGACTTAAGAGACCTGTGTGAAAAAAAAAAAAAAAAAAAAAAGAAACCCTAAATCAGCATCATTTTGGAAAAGACCAAACAAGTTAATGAAACAT
The DNA here is from genome assembly GCA_023637945.1 of Phaethornis superciliosus. Classification (NCBI taxonomy): domain Eukaryota; kingdom Metazoa; phylum Chordata; class Aves; order Apodiformes; family Trochilidae; genus Phaethornis; species Phaethornis superciliosus. The sequence goes on from JAJQWJ010000007.1 coordinate 29,346,688, forward strand.
ATCCAATAGCACACCTGACTGCTTTTCTTCATAGCCTCTCATACCAAAAAGAAAAAAAGACCCCCTCACATGATGGAAGTGACCTTTATTACAGATTATAGGTGTGCATATTTTCCTGAGAATACTATCCTGAGTCACACGCATTTATGGTTCCTTTGGGAAAAGACATTCATCCTGATAATATTGCCCCAGAAAGTACAAAACTATGCTGGGCAACATATTTTTCAGCAGCATGTAAAAGGTCTGGTCACTTTCTTATTGATGGTTCTGGAGCACAACATCATATGTTGCCAAAAGCAAAAAATGAATGAATATCCTGAACTGCAGATCCTGAGAGGGACCAATATTGCTGTTCTGTTTGCTCTGTAATGCATCCTGTAATGCCTACCTGAGGGTAACAGAGAATCCTCCTTACTGCACCTCGCTGCCAAGATAAACTCAACCCTTCCCTGACAGTAGCTTTTGCAATAAAGGTCAAGAAACTCAAAATCTAAAATAGTTCTTCGGGTTTTAAGATGTGTTTGTTTGATTCCTATTAAAAATAAACAGGAAACTAAAAAGCCCAACAGAAGATCTACCTCTTGCCATTTTAAGAGCAGAGTATTACAACCAACTGGTGCCTGCATTGACTACAGCTTATCATCACTGTGCATTTCATGTTACTTTTCAGAAATTCCCACATTTTTCATACTGATGACAAGATTTGATAAATGCCCTAGGGGAGGTATTAACTTCAGAAACTACCTGGTATAGGCAAAGCACCAAGATGAGCCTTCCATATCCCCTGCCAAAAATGCAGTTGACATGCAAGTGCCTGGCACTGCCCAGATGCTGAGCAATATCCACAGGGGACACAGAATGGGAGATGCTGCCTCATCTCTTGACTCATCTAGACTAGTTCCAAGGGAAAATGACAGCTTAAGGGCAGCTAACCTTCTCTGTCCCTAAAGGATCCAATTTCTCTAGCTGAAAGAAAATTAAAACTAACCTGTTAAGATACGTAAGAGCAACACATGCAAATGCAACAAAACTTCTATTCAGTAAATGTCTGATGCAAATTAATTTGTTTGATTCTTCAGAAAAATTTGCAAATATCAGTTTATATTATAGGAACTGTCTTTTTGTTTTGAAGTAAAAATCTTATTTCCAAATATAATGCTGATTTTTGACAAAGCATGAGCCTATGTAGTTTTTTTCACATATAAAAACTTGCTGTTTATTATGAGTTTTAGTATCTTCTATATTTTTAAACAGTAAAAATGAAGTAAGAAATCACCAAATGACCACACAGTAAGGCTTGCAGATCACAAACATTAGAGGAAAAATTAAAAATTACACTAAAAAAATTCTGAAAACACACAACATTGGCTGATATATCTGCAAGTTTTTGGGGTTTTTTTGTTTTGTTTTGTTTTGTTTTTAAAGTCTTTGGACAAAAACAACTGACCAGTATCCACCTGTGATTCTGTATTCCTCCCAGAAGCATATCAGATTTCTTCCCAAACAGATATTTATTAACTTTACTAAATTAAGGACAGAAGTGACACTTACCTTCACCAACCATTGTCACTCCTATTGACATCCCTAAGAATTTACTTTTTGTCCAGACGTGGGCATTGACACACATCTTTCTCTCTACACATTCAGCATAAAACCCTGAGACAGGAGGATGGTGGGACACTTGCTCGGCTACAAATTTTACTGTATAGTAGTCCAGCTGTGTTTGGCCTTCCACTTCTTTCGACAGAATTACTTGCTCTGATGGGGAGTGAGCAGAGGAGTTACTGCCAGCATCAGTGGCTACTTCGCTCTTTGGTATCCTCCAGGAGCAGTGAAATGTTTCCCCGATGATGGGGTTGTATGGTTTCTTTGCAATAGCTCCTTTGCGACCCTCATGAAAGGAAGTGAGGTAATACTCAACAAATCTGATCATCCTCTCCTCGGGGGTTGTGCCATTTGTGATTGCAATGAAGAGATCTGGGTGGGACATGAAGTCTGCATACATCTCCAGCAACGATCGCTTCTCTAAAATAAAAGTGGGAAGAACCACCTGCAACAAAAGAGAACCCAGAAAGTTCTAGTAAGTAAACTGAAGAGACAGGCATTTTTATAAGTGAAGTTCTCAGATGAGGGATTCTGTCCTGTTTTGGATGCCACAATCTTCAGACTGAACCTTCTTGTCCCTCTCCTAAGATGTGACAAAATACAGCGACTGGAGGTCCCAGAAAAGCAATTGACAAGGAGAAAAAGCCCAGTAAGTACTACTAGGACTAGAGAAGTTGAAAGGGACTGAACATCCCTAAAAAAAACAAACCGTGCAAGAGCAGCAAAGAGGTAACATATTCCACATGTCCAGAGGAGAAAAGCAGCAGGAAAGTATAGCAAGGGAGTTTCAGAAGAGAGGTTATGAAAGGTTTTGTCTAATGGAGAGAAAAGCAAGCAGAGTCTATCTCATCACAGCGACCAGGACAAGCATCCATGAGAAATAACATATTATAGGCTGATCCTGCACCTCCGAGCAGAGGACCTCATACTTTCCCAGTTACATTCACCACTGTAAAACACAGCAGTGCTGTCCTCAGCTAGGCCAAGAGCAGCACTTGCTGTACAGAAACAGGCTGTGAGTATCACCAGTCTTTTCCTTCCTTGCAGTGGCAACCAACCTCATGTAGCTAACTGCTGTGAAGACCAATTCTCTCAACCAAGAGATCATAGAATGGCTCAGGCTGGAGAAGACCTTCAAGATCATCAAGTCCAACCTCATCCTAGCCCTATTACCCTATTTCTGATGACCCACAACTAAACCATGTCCCCAGATCAAGAGAGTCTACTTAAGTCATCTGCACTCAGAGGCAGAGCACAGACATAGAACTTTTAACAGATATACAAGTCAGGCTGAATATACTTGCAACACCAACCTGAAATACCAAAGTTGCTTTTAATTTCAGTACCCTGATACTGAAATTAAATGTGATTCTAAAAACTTCATTACCTGTTTTCATTTCAGGCTTGTCACATTTCAACTCTTTGCCTGCTCTGAACTAAAGACAACTCTACAGCCAAAGGCCACACCTGGGAGACAGCTGTATCAAATCGTCAAGTCTAAGAGAATGAGACAGACAAAATCCAACCTTCAATAAAAATTAAATAATGACCTACTTCCTGGTTAAGGAGCAGGGCCTGCTCATATTATTCACCACCACCCCCCTCAAACTGAAATCTAACCTCCACAATACAAGTGTTTCTGGTGGCCAAGTAGCTAGTGCCCAAAAACATGGTTTGAAAAAAAATATTGATATAATTCCAAGAGAGTTCTTTCCTCATTCCATGCCACCATAAAATATTTTTTTCTTTAAAAGTGTCTAGTGTTTATGGTAAAAAGACTCTACAGAAGTGAACTGAACATAAGTTGGTAGCAGGCTGATTTTCCCAGATTTGCCACCCATAATATCTAGTTGCAACTGGGTGTTAATTTCTCAAAGCTGCTTGCTTTTGAGATCTGCACTCCAGGGTAACTTTTTTTCCTGCTTGTTATAGCTAAGAGCAAACAGAGAAATAAGAATAGGACAGAGAGGGGTAAACAGCCACTTAAGGATAGATAATGGGGAACAGAAGGAAAACTTTTTTAGAAGCAGCACGAATACATTGAAGAGTTATAAGAGCTGCCTGTGAAAGCATTATGAAGTGGGAAAAAAGAACATGGAAGGAAAGCAGAAAAATATAAGAAGGCTGTAGAAAAGAGCATGGAAAGTATAAAGTACAAGAACAAAAAAACCCCCAAGCCATTATAGGAAAGTCAACAAAAACACAGTACAGATGTAACAGAGAATGTAACAGAAAAGACATGGCCAGTTGCATGAAATAAAATCAACTCCCCCACATCATGTTTCACTTAAAAACCTGCCTCAAACTGGGACACCAAATCTTTGGACCTGAAGTTGCTCCAAGCCACAATTTCATATTAAATTCAATATTGTTCAATACATTAGTTTAAAACTGCACTTCACTTTTACTGTAGTCAGTCTTCATGCTTCATTTACTTACTCTTGTTAAGTCCATGCCAAGTTTCAGCTGAGACAAGAGATGCAAGATAACACTGCGCTGTTCTTCCACTGCTCCAAGATCATCTTCTTTATCATCACAAATATCATCCAGCTCCTCATCTGGATTTATTTCTTCAGGTTCCTGCAATAAGAGCCAAACACATCAGCCCAAAGATGGCACTGGCCAGTCAGTATCAAAAAGGACTCTCCATGTACGAAGAAAGAAAGAAAAAAAAGGGTAATCAACCCCCTTCAGGAAGCAACACATTGGAATCTACCCCAAGATAAACAACAGCTGAAGATTTTAAAGGAACATGATGAAAACCCAGTGCAGATTTGATTTAGAGGCTTCAGGCTAAGATTTCTTACCCCCCTCAACAGGCCAGAGGTGAGGAAGAAAAAAAGCTTAGAAGTAGATATGACCTGTTTTCCTGTAAGTTTTGTGAGATAATTCAAGCATCTAACACAAAAATACAATCATAGAATGTGCTGGGTTGGAAATAACTTTTAAAGGTCACCTTTAAAGTCCAACCCCCCTGCAGTGAGCAGGGACATCTTTAACTAGATCAGGTTGCTCAGAGCCTCATGAAGCCTGACCTTGAATGTTTCCAGGGATAGGGCCTCTACTACCTCTCTGGAAACCTATCCCAGTGTTTCACACCCCTCATAGTGAAGAACTTCTTCCTAATATCTAATCTAAATCTACCCTGCTATAGTTTAAGACTACTACCCCTTGTCCTATGACTACACACCCTTGTAACCAGTCCCCAGTTTTCTTGCAGGTGTCCTTCAGACACTCCAAGGCTGCTATAACATCTCCACAGAAATAGCAAAGCAAATACTTGCAGAAATTCCAACCACCTCAAAACCACCCCTCCACCTTCACACTACTTCATTCTTTCCAGTGTTGTCATCATTACTCCAAAGGCTGTAACACAGAGGAGTTCCTGGTTACTTGCTTACAGCCATGACAGATGACAAGCAAGGCTTGACAAGAGAGTCCTCACAAGCATTAGCATTGTTGCTACTAGTACCAACACGTAACACTAAAGGAAAAAGAAAAATAACTTGGAGCAGTTTTACAAAAACCCCACATACACTCACACCAGTTGCCTGTTAGTAGAACTAAAGCACCCAGAACTAAAGACCCAGCAGAAACTACATCAGCACCATTTTAACAACCACCCTCCCACAAACAGAAAATTGAACAATTCAGGCAGAAGGGATGGTGGCATTTCCAGAGCTCTGAGCAGAATCCTCCCAGGGCAAACAGCTGGAGAGGGACAGATGCAGAGGGGAGAGGCACTGGGTGTCACAGAAGGGCAGCAAGGTATGTCTGCCCAAGCAAAGCCCTTTGTCCTGGAGCAGCTGCCCTAGCTTAAGGACAATTTGTGAACACAACCACCAAAACACTGGGGGACAAACCCTCACACAGAGCTCAAACCCCGATGAAGTTGTAGTATCACGTAGGTGACTCCAAGGATGCTAGAAGATTCTGCTATCATAAGTAAAGGGAGCTGAAAATATCTAAGGGGAGTGGTAGGACTAGTCACATCCTAAATACAGGCAGTGATGTACAGTAAGGACTTGAAATGTAACTCACACATTTACTAGAAAGAGGAAGAAATTTAGGAGATTTATTTGAAAGCTCCTAGTTTGTTTCATCTTTTCTTTTTTAACTTAGTAGCAACTACTCAGAGCTATTTAAAAATCTATAAGCTATAGCTACTACAAAAAAAGTCATCTTTTCAGTTTCAATTTTGCTGTAAAACAGCACAGTGTTGTCACAGAGCCATACAACAGCACACTACCTTTTCAAAATGATACAGTATCATCCAAACTGTGTGAAATTAACTAGTCTAAAAAGAATGTAATTATGATTTTCTAGCTTATTTAGGAAAACACGTTCTTTATCATAATCCCTGCTGGTTTTTAGTTCAGTATTTAGCACTTCGAATCAATGTTGACAGTTATAATGGTACAGACCGTAGTTGCATTTCAAATACATTAAGCCATCCAGAAGTCAAGTGACAAGAACTGCTCAGATTAAGAAAAACAAACACAGCAAGAGCTGAAAAAGAACGACAGATTTAATAGCTAAAAACCAGCAATTTTGTCTTTCATCTAGACAGTTCTTTTGGGGTCTATTTTAAGAGTGTCATGATTCCAGTCAGGTTCTTTTGCACTGGAATTTGCAAAAATGCAAGGGAATGCTGCCTGTTTCAACACTTTGCATTATCAGCCCAACTGGCTCTCTCCACTTGACAGCTAGTTACAGAAAACAGCAAAAATTAGTGAAAAAGCCATTAATCAGTTTCATTTACTGCAATTGCACTCACTCTTCCTCTAACACACCTTATCAAAAACTGTGATAAGAATTGTCATGAAATTATTTTCACATGATACGACTGAAACATTTACAGATATTCCTCAAAGTAATTCCTCACAGAAATGGGATGTTCACATTACCTTACCCTTGTTAGCTGGCAGGGCTCTGCAATGGACTGCTCTTCTCTGACAGATGCTGCCTTGTTTATCTCTGCTGGGAAATTCTGAGCTGCTCCATTTTTGAAGTGGTTTGCCAGAGATGCCTTCGGTTCCAACCAATTGATCGTCGTTCCTGAAGCAAAAGAAAGTTTACGCTGTAACTTGCTCATCCTCTGGAAGGTTAGTAAACAGCAGTTTTCCCCAAAGAGCTATTTTTTAAGGAAGAAGCTGAAAGCAGCCAATTCCTTCTGCAGCCAATCCCTTCACCAGCCACTAAACAAAGGTGGTGCAATGAGACACCACCTTCAGTGATCATTAGCACAAGCCTTGTGATTGGTGAGCTGTAATACATGCAACTTGGACTGGAGAAACTAGTTGGTGTCATGAAAGGTGTAATCAGACACTACAGGAAGAACACAGGAATGTTAAGTAACCCATAGAATTTTCTTTATTGGTACAAAAAAAAAAAAAAAAAAAAAAAAAAAGCCCCCACTTACCAGGTTCCCAAACCCTGCTTAGTTTTACAATAAAATGACCCAAAGCAGGAAAAGTTCTGTTGCCAGTATTTTCTCTGGAGAGGGTACTTGTCTTTTTGCTGCTGTGAAGAAGGCAAGCACACACTGCTGAATTAATAATAGTTGTCCAAAAGAAAATGCTGCAGGGCTTGGAAAGCTATTACCCACTCAATGATTCCAGCATCTCTAGTTACTCCCAGCTAATTTATCAGAACAGATCAGGTTCCTCATTAATAATACAAATGTTCCATTCTTTTTCAGAGGATAATAAATGTACAGGTGACTCCAATCAGTTTTTACTGAAGAATACACAAACTGACAAATCATCTTGGCTGGGTTGCAAACACAAAAGATTAGGAAGCCTGAATTTCTGCCACCACACAGCAGCTTCCTGTGCTACGGAACCTATACCAAGGTGGCTCTTGTACCTTCCTATATGATACACAATCTTTACTTCCAGACCTGTACTAACTAGAATTAGGTCACAGCCTCAACCACAACAGGCAGAGTAAGCTTAATTCAGATATATAGCAGCATTTCCACCAGGAAAAGTGTCAAGCTTTACTAATGGGACAATACAACTTCATCGAGTCTACTACTTGCTAATCCATTACACAGTAAGAAACAGTTTAACCTATTTAAGCAGCAGTTTCAAAGAGGGAAAAAAATGAGATGCTCAGAATGTCAGTGTCACACTTACCTTTTAGAAAAGGTTTTACTCATCTTTAAAACCTCCTTACCATACCTGCTTTCTTAGCTGTAACTTTCAACACAGTAATCTCTAATTGCATATTCTAAGCCATATTTAATCAACACTCACTGCCTCTAGATCAGCTAGAATTTAACAAGTAGCTTCCCTTCTATACTCCCTGCTGGCTACTTCTAAAATAACCTTACTTATTAAGTTCTGTTTCATTTTTGCTGTTAAATTCTAGGAGGTTTGGGTTTTTTTTAAATGATCTGAACTAACAGCTGTGTTTTCATCTTTGAGAGTGGACAGGGCACCACCTCAATACTTCTCTTCCACTGGAATAATTTTATTTTGCTGTTGAGTATTCTGGGTATGCAGAAGGTATTCTCTTTACTTGTGATCTTCCCCTGCTCTAACAGGCTTCACTCCACTTTTTTTAAACTGTTGTCAGCACTTCCCTTCTGCTACAACATAGACCTCTTAGAATCTATAGCCTTCACTTGCAACATTTTTCTCCATGAATCAGAAATTGTTGTTGCAATTAATTTCTATGATAATGAAGTACTTTTTTAAATGCAGTAAATTTCAGCACTTTTGACTTGAATTTAGGGAAAGTTAATAGCTGCAACTTTTCTGTTGCTCCTTAAACCTTTGATATATAGCACACCTCGATGCAGCTGGGGCAGTACTTTCATTCTTCTGTTTAGTTGTTTTTTTTTCTGAACAATTTATAGCAAATTGGCATTCTTAAATAACTTCTATTCCTTTTATTTTAAGCCTGACAAGCACTCGCCTAACACATTCTTAGCAGTCAAGTACCATTTTAATAGACCCCAAAATACTTTTTTCTACTGCTGAGTACTTTTTTCCCCATGTTTAAATTTATGCTCTGTTAGATAAGTCTCCATCATCACTTTTTGTTACATCTGACTCAAATATAGCTGAGGTGTGGCTGACTTGCCTTTATGATGCAAGGAATATTAAATAGAACTTGTATATCTCCAATTGGATAGAACAGTCTATATTCAAGATTTTTTCCTACACAATTTTCTGTTTTTCTAGACTTAAATATAGAAAAGCCTCCTGCAGCATTTAAACTAAGACACAACCCTTTTCTTTTCTGGATGAACTCCTGAAGCCTACCAAAAACACACCACCAGTTCAATAAGCAGGCTAAGGAACCCTCCTGAGGGAAAGGAATTGAGCTAAAAAACAACTTAAATTTTTTTTTCTGAGCAATCCTTGGACAGAACAAATGTATTATGGTGTCTCTAGAAAGGCCAAAACAATGGGAGAGTGGAAGGCTGCAGAAAGACACACACATGCTTTTAATGGTCTGTTTTTAACTCTGGCCCTAGTAATGCATCATCCAATCTGCTGCTCCTCCCCTCTCCACCCTTCTCTCTATAATATGAGAATTACCAGGAATGCAAGATTTTGACATCTTCAAGCAATGTTTTGGCTTTGGCTATTAACAGACAAATACTAACTGAATAGCAGCCAGAGGAACTGAGCTTTTCCCTGCATAGTTTAGAAGTATTAACCCAATAAAAACACTCCATAAAACAAAACACTGTCTGGAGTTGTAACAGTGGTGCCCATTGGGCTCTAATTGTTTCCCCAGGTATAGTAATGTGTCAAAAAAACCCCAACACCTTAGTTGTGCACATGCAAAATGCCAATACAAAAGGATTTCTCACACACTTACACAGGGAGAGGAAGAGTTCTTTAGTGCAAGTAACTTTGGAGTTCAGACAAAAGATTTGGAGAGGTACCATTCAGTTTTTCACTTTTAAAATGAAATTTTGAACTGAAGCTCATCAAAATGTTAATTTATCCTACCCGTATACTCTCTTTTTATACCTCTAGTGATTTAAAAATCCCAAATTATTTTCATATCGTTTTAATGCTTCTATACAACAACTTTTTTCCTTGTATAAGCTGTGCTAACTACAGCACTGAAATAATATGCACTGGCAAAACAAATGCCACAACTGTAATAGGAATATAGAAAAGATAAGGTCTGAGACAAACTAATGACTGTACTTTGTTATAAACTTACCATGTCTACCTTACATGTTGTACAAGACAATCATTTAAGAATCCCCAAAAGTTTTTTGCTGGAAGAGCCACAAAGTAAACACACAGGGGAAAAAAATAGAAAAAAAAATTCCCAGTAAGAAGCAAAAGATCTACAAACAGGAAATCACATGTTCAGTTCCATACACTGTACACAGTTTAGGGGGAGAGAGCCTGGTCAGCCCCTACTTGCATGGAAGTCATCAGTTGTGCAGATAGAGCAATGTGTTTGTCTGATGTCTGTGAATGCAGGATATTCCACAACTATTAGCAGTGGGGTCTGGCATCTGTGTGGAAGGGTTTTGTTTATTTCTGGGGGGCTGGTTGTTTATGCAGAGAGGGTTGGTTTTGTTGGGTTTTTTTCAGGGTTGTTTGTTGATTGTTTTTTGTTGGGTTTCTCTAACCTTTAAAAAAATTTGCATTTGCTTAAAAGTCTGTTCTGCCCTCAGAAGGAATGCAACATTCAGCCCATGTTTCAGGCTAGGATGTTAACTCAAAATAAGAATACTGACATATAAAAAGTATTAATAATAACCTGTGCAAATGTAGAGCTCTGTATTATAATGCTTAACAAGAAATAATAGCTGCACAGATGTAAACACTTATAATTGGTATTTAGTGTGTAAAAAAAAAAAGCATGACATCTGACAGAGCTGAACTGTATAGCACCTATCATAGAATCTGCACTCCCACAAAAGTTCCCTTCCACTAGCAGTGTTCCTGAGCAGCCATTACCTCCCAAAGGCAGCCTTCCTGTTGTGGTGCCTTTTTCACTTTCTGTTGTGAGAAGCTCCCAATGATTAAATATTACATTTATACAACTGCTGCCAGAGACATAAAATGGCAAAAACAATAAATAAATAACTAAAAGCAATATAAACAAGTTCTACCCAACACCAGCAAGTCTGACTCTAGAAAAAATCTGAAATAACCAGGCAGACAGCAGTTTTTCCTACCCATGTGAACCTGGATTTACTACAAGTATTTTTGCAAGCAGGAAAGGCTTTTTATTTGTTAAAGGGTTCTGCTCTTTGTGAGTATCTATACCCACCTGCTGGTAAGGACCCCTTTTGCTGAGAAGCATGTTGTAACTGGAGAATATGGAAACAGTCATTTAAGCAGTTCATGGTTGCCATGGAAGTTGCTTTCAGCATTAACAGGTCTTGATCCAAGGATGTAAGGTGACCGGAGGCAGGAAGGCATTCTATGCTCCTGATCAAGTCTCTCTGTTGGCCCTCAGCCTGAGACATCATCTGTCAAACAAAACAGGCATTTATCAGGTGATGGAAGTGTGTCATGTGGTATGTGTTTAGCTGTGCACACAGACAATCAGATTTTTATGATGCTAATAAAGCTAAAAGGTAAAAGATTATGTACAGTTAACCATACTTTTCTCTTTCTTGATGCAGCTATTAAAGAGTCATTGCATGCATGATGAAGTTCCCAGGGCAATACATGGCACCAAGTTCACAGTATGTGTTATTTGAAACATTTTAGGGTTGGGCTTCATAGCACATTATGGTGTGAATTTAAATATTGGCTCTTTGGGAGTGTAATTCACTGTGCTCAATCAGCCTTGGCATGTCCCAAGAATGACAGGGCAGAAAACGAGTTAAACACTTAGTTACATAGCCTTGTCTGTGCAAACACACCCATTGCTATCAGAATGTATGTCTTTTCTTTCAGTCTTGAACATGATATAATTCTTTGCATGGAAGTTTTTTTCACAATGCTGTGAAAAACTCTGTTGGGTTACAAAAAAAAAAAAAAAAAAAAAAAAAAGGAAAATAGTGGCAGGAGAAGAAAAAGCACTCCAATTAAAGACTCTAGACCTCTCAGAGCTCGACACAGACCTGCATGTCACATTAGCTGCAAGTCAGCATAAACATCCTCTTAGATCTCCCATTTCACAAGGTATCCCAGTCAGCAGCATGACAGGTATTCAGCAAAGAACAAGGAGATATAAAAGGGAAAAGGACCAACAGAAGAACATGCTACAGTGCAATTCACAGGAAAATTAACAAGATCGCCATGCAGCAGATCCTTTGAAAGAGAAGCTGTACTTTCCTGCAGCTTCTTAAACTGAATTTACAAGTATTCAAGCTGTATTATGCTCAAGTGTAACAGGCATACACCTGGCCTTTTAAGTATTTAAACTGTATCTTAAAAAAAAAAAAAAAAAAAAAGTACCTAATAAGCATTTTAGCTTCAAAAAGAAAGGTAGGCAAACAAACTAACACTCAGGAAAGTAACCACTATTGAGGATTCTTCATCTGAACAGGTCAAAAATTTTTACATTGATTAAAAAATCATGCTGTGTGACCAAACTCAACAATCAAAAGGACATTAATAGTTTTCTGTGCTCTTTGCAATGCTTGGAAAAACTGTTCCACTTTATTTCCCATCCAGTGAGAATCGCAGTTCAAGGATGAAAGCTTCTGCTTCAGCATTCCTGCTCAAACACTTTCCTCTTTCCTCCCTCAAATTTTGAATGTCATATTGGCGCTTGGAAAGTCAAAAAGTTAAAAAGCCATTTCTGAAACATTACCCCCCCAAACAGTATTGCTTCTCAAACACCAAACACAACAGATAAAAAAACCGCTAAGAGAGCTATAAGCATGAATTCTGTAAATATTAATGTCACGTTGTGTTTTGTTGCTGTCTTCAAGCAAATACTATGTAAGTTTACTGTATGTGGCACACTAAGAAGTTTATCACAAGCAAGAGGTAACTTAATGAATCAAACTGAAAAGCAACTACCTTCAGTAGCTGCAGTTCAGACTGGGATACACTTGGCTAGAGAGCAGGATTGTGAAAAGGGACCTGAGGGTCTTGGTGCACAACAGGCTCAAGATAAGTGAACAGTGTGCTGCAGCAGCAGTCAAAGCCCACAAGATACTGGCTGCACCAACAAGGGCATCACCAGCAGAAAGAAAGTCATCATCCTGCTCTACTTAGGGCTTGTCAGACCACACCTAGAGTACTGCATCCAGTTTTAGTCCCCACTGTAGAAAAATGATGTGGAGAGGCTCCATTGTAGAGCCATGAGGATGATCAGAGGACTGGAGCACCTGCCAGTATGAGAAGAGGCTGAGAAAACTGGGTCTGTTCAGCCCTGAGAAGAGAAGGCTTAGGGGAGACCTTTTTACTATGTTCCAGCACTCTAAGGGGAACTACAAAGAAGGGGAGCTACAAAGCAGATGGAGACTTCCTGTCTACAAGGAGTAACATGGATAAGACAAGGGTAATGGGCTCAAGTTGCTCCTGGGGAGATTCTGACTGAACACAAGAGGAAAATTTTTCACTCTGAGAACAGTCAGACACTGGAATGGTCTCCCAGGGGAAGGGGTGGATTCCCTCACTTTGGAAAGTTTTAAGCCTCAGCTCAACAGGGTGCTGGGATACATCATATAAACAATATTAGAAGGGATGGACCAGATGATCCTTGAGGTCCTTTCCAACCTAACATTTTATGATTCTATATCTGTATAGATTCAGTTCTAAGTTTTATTTGGAGGAAAACAAAAAACAGAAGCCACAGGATGGCAGCTGAAGTTTTCCTGGGTACCTGACAAGACTCCACATATCTTTGCATTAGCACTATGGAGACTTGAATGTTACTAGAGGGTATCAACAGGATGGCAGCAGTTACCCTTTTGCAAGACATCTGCAAGAATAGTCTGCTGCAGACAGACTTACAGATTCTAAGGTCTAAAGAAAGCCATCACCTCATCTAGCTGACTGAATAATTATGTCACAGCACTTGCTTTAAATCAAGAAAGAATAAATATGGCAACATACCATAGCAGAGCAAGCCTTTTCAATACCCACTTCCAGCTTCCCACCAATGAACTTACCACAACACTCATCCATATATTTTAGGATTAATGACTTTCCTGATACAGAGCATTCTTCTGTCCTAATTTGTCTAAGTTCAGTTTAGAGCTTATTTTTGCCAAGAAATGCATCATACTACACGAATTACACTACTATTAGAATACTTGTTAATATCAATAATACTTCTAACACAGATTTGTAATTCAGTGACTAAATTTTTTTTAGGTTTGCATGATCTACCCCTGTAACTATTCACAAGTTAAACTAACTAGGATCCAGTCAAGATGTAAAGATAATTGTTTTTTTCCAAAGTACACTACATCTGAAAGAATAGTGAAAAAAGCATACTTCTGAATTGCTAATTTTATTTTGCTCTTTTCAATCACATCCACCCCAAGAACATTTGTCCATATGAATTACCATGCCAGAAAATGGAATTGGCAATCTTAAACATCAAGACCAATTTCTCCTTAGTCACAGGAGATGCAGGTACAGCTTAGTCCATTCTTCTATAGCTTAACACAGGAAAAATGTGGTATCATAGTACCACAGTATGGGATGCTATAGTTCCTTAAAGACACACCCCTGTCACCTGTAGTGCTAGGATGTGCAAAGAGGAGAAGAGGAAAAATTCTACCTTAAGTATCAGAATATAATTGCAAAGTACAAAAGTCATGGAATATACAATTAGCCAAGGCAAGTCATTTATCCTTACATTGTTATGGAATAGCAGCTTAGGACAGGCTACTGACAATATATCCAACTTAGACTAGCAGGTTTCCACACAGTTCTATAAAAAACAGGCCAGCTCTTTCAAAAATTGCAAAATAATTATACAAACCTCTCTAACATCTATAAGATGATCTGGCTGCATACTAGGAACTCTTTTTCCAGATGGCAATCTGTGATGTCCAACACTGAAAAAGGAAACTGCACTTTGACTGGGTCTTCTTTGCACACCAGGAGAGCTGGCACTTCCTTGGGATGCAAGAGAGAAGCTGCGAGATTTCAGAGGAGGGTTGTTCTAGTGAATAAGCATATTGAAAAACATTTATAAATCATTCCTAATAATCACCAAATAGTTTGATTTAGAAGATACAGCAGAACAGTTTAACTCTTGATTTTTTTTTTTTAATAGACCAAAGGCAGATGACAGTGCCCTAGCAATGTATTAGTAGCAACTGCTAAATAAACATTTTGCAGTAGCTGCTGACAGTTTCCCTGGTATATAATTAGGAACAAATTGTGAAATGAGATTGATCAATATGTATCACTCTGACTTGAAAATTCACCCCTGATCTGCAACTGTACAAGAAATTGCCTCCTAACAGATCCTGCAAGGATTAAGCTCACATTGAAGAGAATAAGATTTTGTTAAGTAGTATTCCTTTAACTTCTCTTACAACAAAGCCAGCTGCAAGATGTTTATCTTATCTTAAAAGCAAGGTTTACTTCAGGTATCAGAACAGATGTTAAGGTAATTAGGAGGTTCTATAAAATATACTATATTTGCAACCACCAAATGGTTAGAAAAATGGAAGGAACAATCCTCACATATAGCATTGAGGACATGCTCCTCAAACATTGGAATATATCCTAGTTGTATTTTTGGACTGTTGAGTGGGTTTAAAAAAAAAAAATCTTTCAACTCTCCCTCCTATTCAAACACCATCTCACCAGGGCCTGTTGAGGAAAGAGCACCAGCTCTTCAGAGGCAAATGGACTTCCCTCTTTCATTCCTAAAGCATATTTCTGTTACAAGTCAGCTATTACTCAGAAGAATGTTTCTTGATGCAAGTTTCAAACCCAGACACACACCCTTTTGAAGTACTTGTCTTAGATAACAGTACAATTCTATTTGCAACTGCTTCTACCCCAAGCCTGAAGTTTTTTTCTGCCCACAAAAATACCAGTCAGTACAGTACCTTTCCAATAGCTTCCGTGTGATGCTGTGCACATATCTGCAGCCTGCTAACCCAGTGTTGCCGTTCTTTAGCATCAGTTGCTAATCAAAGCAAACCAAAAGGATTATGCAAATGAAGAAATTTCAAAGCACAGGCAAAAAAGACTGCTCAATTCCTTAAACAGTCACAAGACTTTATTTTTTATTCTAAGCTTGTTCAACTAATCTGTAATTAACTATAACATTAAATCAAGTTCAACATGAATGGCACATACTTTTTTTCCTTAATTTTGTAACACAGGGAAAACTTTAATGATTACAACCCTCCCACAGATTTTAATCTAACAACATGACACATTTGCCCTGAATTAGAAAATGCAAGTCTTTAGGGGAAGAAATACTCTAAGATACTAGCCCAGATTTCCATAGCCTACAAAGTCAGAGAATAGGCTTCTATAAGACCACAAGAAGGACAACTAACTATTAGGAACAACGCACTCTGCAAGCATCAACACAGTACTGCTGCCTACAATAATTTAGAAAACTTTGAATCACTTTAAGAACACTGCACATGAAAATTAAACCCCATTCTACACATCTCAAGTTCATGGTCTCCTCCAAGTCAAACCCAAAGAGTATGGAATCATCTATAAAGATGGACAAGAGAGCAGGCTGGAATAACTCTCACTGCAGCAGTCTGCCAAACAAGTTCTCTCCTTTGGGCCTGCTGCCAAGCCCAGCAGAGCAGCCACAGGTGTGTCATCTAGTGAAATAATCCCTTGCCCACAAATCTAGGTCCTACCTCTTAGTTTATACTGCTCCCCACTGGCAGCATTGACTGTAAAGGTGTGAGAGTCTTCATCACTGGGTGAAATTACAGCTCCAGCTAGCTGCAGGGTACCCCTGGGCTTCAGATGTCTTGACTGCTCATTCACAAAGTACTCCAGTAGGCCAGCATCATTGTTCAAAACAAAAAATCTGCAATGATAAAGCAAATACACTAAAGAAAACCAGGTTTATATTATTTTGGGGAGGGGTAAAGGGAAGGAGGCTGAGGGGTGGGGTTGGTGGTACTGCAAGTCAAGACTTTCATTAAAAGTTGGCACAGATGGGGTTAGGACTTACAAGACATGAGCCAGTACAACCCCAAACACATGAATTAAGTCACCAACAAGACTGCACAAAAATTAAGTTCTTACCAATTTTTTTTTCAGAGACAAGGGACTGCACCACAGAACAGTTGGGCAAGGTTTTGAGTAGCAACAGAATATCCTACTCTCTAAGGTTTAATAATCCTAAACTACATAAATTAACAATAAAACAGCCCTAGATCCAAAACAGTTGAGATATAAAAATGTGACATTAAAGCAATTTCAGATTTTTTTAAAAATTAAAGTGAACATTATCCTTTAACTATTCAAATAAAGTTTAACAATAAGTGTATTGACACAAGTCACTGCATGGCAGTGGTAGCACAGAAATTTGGCCACCGTGGTATGCTAAGGACTTGTTTTTCCAAGTACTGTGGTTGCACTGTGCTGCTCTTGGAACAGCATTAGGCAGGAAAATTCACCCAGATTTCACCTGTCAAAGAAAAGCAAGTCATTCCAGGGAAAACAGACATCTTGAGGAACTAATGGGAAAAGCTGGATGGAGTTCCAATTTTTTTAATTTTTACTTTTAAAAATGATGGCATGATTTGGCATAAAACTGAAGACCCAGCAGAAAAAAACCCCAAAACCCCAAAAAAACCCAAACAAATGCAGAATTTCTAATGAAAGGGAAAAAAAAAGAAAGAAGAAGAAAAAAAGCCAGCAAATGAGCTAACAGCTTCAGAGTTCCTATGCATTTTTCCTTACTCATGCCTTACTACAAATATTATTTATCTACATGTTGGCTTACTCTATATTAGGAAAAACATAATACTCTTCATAAAGTCTGCCTAATCCAAAAAAGGGAGTCCAAGCAGTATTAAAAAAATCTGGAATATATTTATTTATATGCTGCAAGAACAACATTACTAAAAAGCAACACTTAAGACTTACCGATATTGCCAACCAGTGACCAGATTGGTATATTTCATTAAGTAGCCATAAATATTTTCCATGTGATCACTATTAAAAAGGTAAAGGAAAGAAAAACAATCAGATAACATCAAACAACTATTAGATCTTGCCAACTTTAAATCATCATTTACTCTCAGAAAATTAATTTTCATCTTTGGTTTTTAGAATGGCACTTACATTTTAATAAAATTACTAACACTTAACACATTTTCCAGCCTCATTTCTAAAATAACTTCAAAAGACAGCTTAACCAAAGTTACTAAACTCCAAATAATTTCAATGCATATTTAGTTTCACCAATAATTGAGTTTTATTGAGCAGGCACTTCTGTAGACATCTGTACTAGTTCCAGCTCATTAAAGACTTAGTGCCCATGCTTCTTCTGTCTCCTGTCACCTCGCCTAGGCAAGCTTTGTATTCTTGTACTCACTAAAATTAACTTTCACTAGCTTATTAACAGAAACCTGATTATGGCAACCAACTCAAAACAGTCCCCAGGTACTCCTGTGCCAATGTGGTTTTATTTATCATTAACATCCAGAACTTCCCAACTACACAATCAACCTTTGGAGCAGGTGTTCTACAGAACACAATATGTGGGTGCAGGTCACATCAAGATATGCTGAAATGCAAAACAGAAGCCAAAACATCTGCTCCTCTAGCCTGGCAGGAAAGTCAGGTAGCTTCTCTATTGAAGCCTCAACTTGCAACATCCACAAAACCAAGAACTCAACCAGAGCATCCAGCACTGAGGTTTAGTATCACTGCAGGCAAAATTCATTGCCCCTTCTGAAAATCAACTGTCCTGAATGAGGCTTACAAGCCTTACAGCTACAAATAATCATCTTAAAAACATAAGTTTAAGGACCTACCTTGTAGTGTATATTCCCATAATTCTATAAATGACACCTCAATACTCTCACCTCTTACACTAGGGAATAATCCCACACTGAAGAACACACTTGATAAACCATTCAGCTCTGTCTAGCATGAGAAAAAAACTTCCTATTATTCCAATGAAGAATTAAAACAATGACCCATGTATCAGACACTGACTACTTCCTTTTTAAAAGAAGCTTATATTTAAGATATCTTATTTAGACCTGAAATTAACATTTCTGTAGCTCAAAGTATGAAAAGTATTTAGTGTCCACAAGAACAGTATTCCTATCCCTGCAGGCAGCCCTCTATCTGCAGAAGTAGAAAGAAGAGGAAAAATAGAACTAGAGCCAAGGGATCACCCCTGTTAGTGGATTTTGGTTGCAAACATTGCCAGACCAGGTACTGGGGTAAATTTCAAAGAACAGCTGAAGCTGCTGTCTAAGCCTCATTTATAAAAAGTCAATCAGGACATTAGTTAGCTATAATTTGCTCAATAAACATGAAACAAGGAAGTTTCATTCTAAAGGAAGCTATTTAGGATGCCACTAATGAAGATAATCTCAGAGAGAACCACTACCATTAAGCAACACATTTCAAAGAAGAGATGTGAAAACATACACTTCTGAAGAAAAAACAAGTTGCTGATTTTTAAAGCTACATTTAAAACCAAAAATATATGTTCTAGCTATTACTGCTGCCAACACTATTGCAGTAATATCCTGCAATGGAGAGCAGCCAGCAGGACTATCTAGGAACTTTATTTCTAATAGCTCATTAAGTGGTATTACAGATAAAAATGAAACCAAGGAAAGTAGAGAGTATTCAGACTGTCATATATTTTAAATGCACAAAATAGCTGAAGGAGACATAACAAAACTCATCCTCTGCAGACTCCTCTCATCTGTTATTACTGGCATGCCAGGGAAGTACAGGACTTGCTCACTGTCTTAATTTAGCTGAAAATTATGAGATTGCGTAGTAGTAAAAATGTATGAGCTTGGTTTTTAATTGTGTGAAAATTGCCCCTGGTCACAGCTAATTGTTTTTCAGTCTTAGTGAATGTAAGCTTCACCCGTGCTTTTCAGTTAGCAGCTATACAGAGAGCTCTGCACACCCAGCCTACAGCTGCTGTACTCTCTCTCCCATCACAGGTATGTTTAACAGAACCCAGAAAAATCAGAAAAGCAACTTCAGACTGAATACAGCAGGACTATATCAATGGCCGTGGAAGTCCAGCCATCTGACACAATTAAATTAAACAGGCTTTGATTAAAATCATTTGACTTTTTTTTTTTTTTTCTTGGAGTGTGACAGGTTAAGATGCCAGATTTTGCCTGTCTTCAGAAAAAGGAAGAAAGTCAGAGAAGGGAATGCAGCATTTTCAGTGATGTACTTTCACACTGAATGAACAATTGTCTATATTTTGTCTTCATCCACATGTTCCTCTACATTTGGATTCTCACTTTCTCACTTTGAACAGACACAAACTTCTCTAAATAGCTCCTCTTCAATAACTTCTATTTCTAGCCTCAGCAGTCCCAAAGTTGATGGTTTTATTGAAAAACTTTGAAAACAGGCCCTCAGAGAAGTGTGAGAAGGTGACAGGGACAAGCAAGCCAGTCACCTCCAGGATTCCAGACACTGCCAATCTGCAAGGAGCACACTGCAGCAAAGGAACATGAGTGCAAGTGTGTGATGAAACCTGGTTCTGTGTCTCAGAATCCTTACATCTGCATACACAGGGGGTCCCAGACCCCGTCTGTCACATGGAAGAACAGAAATCTAAGAAAATGGAGCAAGAATAGAGATCCCTGCTAAATGAGATGCTTCTTGGAAGCTGCCTGTTGGCAGCTCGTTTCATCATTTCAATTTGATGAAATTGTTTTCCTCCTTAATTGTGTTTATGCATCTGCAATAGAATTGCACAAACTCAAAAGGCTATATTTAGTTTTCACCCTACCAAAGGCTGGGCAAACTTGTAGCATCCATGCAAAAAAAGGATTAGCCTGCCTGCAGGGTATTAAAAACTTGGCAGATATTTAAAACATTTCCCTTCACAGTGTAAGAGCCTAGAGACAAACAAATAAGCAAATAAGAAAGCTCAGACTTTACATGCACAGATCATACCCTCCCAGCACAAATTCCCACATTGCCTGGGCCAGGAAATTTTCAAACTTTGAACTACAGCTTATTGTAATAAAAAAAATATTTAAATGCTGACAATCAGAACTCACGAAAGGCAGAGCCTATAGCGTTACACAAACCTGTTGGAAAACTACAATTAACCTCTTAATGTTCTTCAGGGTAAGCAGTAATATTTACTATGAATACAAAAAAAACATTCTCAGTATTATTTATGAACAAGGCCATGGAACTATAACTACTGTATTTCTTCAATTATTTTAAGATTACTGCCTCTACAACAAGCATCAAAAACCTGAAACATTTGTTGTTGCTAAATCAGGTAAGGCAGTTAAGACTGTAAAAAAACACCTACAAAATTCCAGCAATATTTCACTAGTAAGGAATTAGCATCAAAGCTCCCTGGAACACTACAGAAAGTTTTTAAGATGGTAGGCTTTGAGAAAAAGAATTTGAGGCTCTAGCTCTGCTCACAGATAACCCACCACAGTTAGCAGAACGTAAGTAAAACCTTCCAGCGTTGCTCCTAATAGAACAAAATAGTTTTACTGTAGTTTCAAAGACACCTATGTATTAGAGAAAACCCCACAATTGCCCACGTTGGGGTTTTTGACTTCTAGAAAGCAGATTTCAGAAGTGAATTTGACATAGAACACTGAGCAACTTCTCTGAACACTGGCAGTGAGACCTGGCTGCATCGGGATCCTTCTCAGCTTCAGGAATACCTCTGCACTCCTGCTGCTGTCCAGGTGTATGTACATGTACCTATGGGTCCCTGTATCATCTCACAGCCAAGATGAGCAATAGCTCAGCAACAATTAGCCAACAACCCCTAAAGCTCGGATTTTTGTAGAAATTTGTGTCCTTCTTTTAACAAATGACAAAAAAAAGTTTGAGTGTTGCAGACCTGTCACAGCCTTAGAGGTGTAAAAATTTTAACTTCCACCAGACTAATTTGAAAACACCTTGCAAATCACTAACCAGAAAAATGTATGCAGTAACTCATGCTAAAATTCCTGCCCAGCACATTTGCTGTCGTCTCCAAAATCTGTTTGGTTTGGGGTGTTTTTTGTTGTTGTTTTTCTTTTTTTTCAAAGGCTGAACACCACTGAACTCAGCTGTCCACTTATCACACTTTTTTAGTTTATAAATAATGTGAGATAGAGTGTAACTGTCCCTGTAAGCAAATTACTTCAGTCCATGAAACATTACAAATCAGTTCATACTCTTTCCAGAAAACTATCCCTCCCCAGCTTCAAAGACATTTACCACATGCCAGGTTTCTACATACCCAAGTGCTACTACCACACAACACGAATAAAACTTCCACAAAGCATTATTGTTAAGTTATTTATCCTTCTTCTAGCTTTCTTTGCACTTTTCTAGTCTGTGTCTTAGGTTGCAGCAGCTGTCAGGCTGCTCTCCCATCCCGGGAGAGGAATAAGATTGTGATAGTTGGGCCAAATTCCTCCTGTATCCTGTTTACATGCAGCACCCAAGTCTTGCACGCAGATGCAGCCCCAGAATGATGTCTTCCAGGAGCTTCAGCCAAGACACCAAGGTTCACACCTGACAAGCACTGGGCCAATGTTTTCTCCAAGAAGAACCAGTGCAGGTCTCCCCACCCCGTTCTCATAATCCTCACAGTGCAGCTCTCCACAAAAACCCCCCAAAAAATCACCACCAGCAGCCGCACAAAACTACAGCCATGCGGAAAGCAATTACAGAAGACTTCCAAGACTGCCCCCCTGATGATTTTAATTTTGCTGGGACCCAAAGAGCACTGGATGGGACACTTCGAGCAGCCAGGTCTCTGAAGACCCAACAGCTGTTTGGCAAGCAAACACAGAGGCCAAAGACAAGTCTGTGGAGAAGCCTAAGTCCTGACTTCAAGGGGCAGCTGAGTATGTGTGGATTTGCTTCCCACCAAAGGACAACCAGGAGCCCAAAGACGATGTACATGTTGGGGAGGAACTTCTTAAAGGGGATCCAGCCTCCCTGGCTGCCACCACTGCTGTCATGACAGTGCCCTGAGGCCCTGGCCAAGGGAAAGGGGCTTCTTTCTCCTGAGCTCACAGCAAGATGCAAAAACCTGGTGAAAAATGCAATCTTCAGATTAAAATCCAACTAGTCCAGAGGAGGGCCACCAAGGTGATCAGAGGGCTGGAGCACTTCTCCTACAAGGACAGGCTGAGTGAGCTGGGGTTGTTCAGCTTGGAGAAGAGAAGGCTTTGGGGAGACCTTATAGCAGCCTTCCAGTACCTGAAGGGGGTGGATGAAATCTGGGGATGAACCAATGGGTGGGTTTTGAGTATGTAGTTTTAAAAAAATCAGTAAACATTTTCACTGGATTTGTTCATCTCTATCTGCCCCCAGGCTCACCATGGGTAACAGCTTGCTTTTTCTGCCCTGAGCACTGAGAAGTGCTTATCTCCCAGGCACTGATTCCCCTTTTTGTTACAAGTAAGGGAAAGGCAGGGAAGAAGAAAAAAAAACCTATGTCAGCAACAGGAACTCTGGGCAACTGCAACTTCTGCAGCTGGAAAGATCACTTGCACTCAAGAAACCACCACCACGTTAAGCACTCCCCAGTCCCATGGCTTGTTGGTACAAGTTTGGGTTCCCCAGTACACCCAGCAAGGTAAGGCAGAAGCCTCCGCATTGCTGACAGATTATGTACATCAATAAATTTGCTTTTATTTTCCAACCAGCTTACAAAAGACAGAAAAAGGTAACCTTGCTGCGCAATTTACCAGCAGTGCCCTACAGGCAGCTGTAAAGCAGCAAAGCTCCTCCTCTTCATCACATCATCTGACTGTTCAATTGTAACTTCAGAATCGAGCAAGTGCAAGGGAAAAAGGTCCAACAGTATGAAAAAACATTGACAGCAGCCCCTGGGGATGCTTCAGAACACCATTTGGCAGCACACACTCATTAGGATGAAAACTTCTCTTATTCCTGTAAACCTCTGAGAGCACAGACTGGAAGTACAGGCTTGCCACGAAGGAATCATAAAATGCCTTAGGTTGAAAGGGACCTTGGATACCATACACTCCAGCCTCCCTGCCATGGACAGGGACACCTCTCAGCTCAAAGCCTCATCCACCCTGGCCTGGAAGGATGCAGAAGAGCCAAAAGGAGCTGCCAGCTGTCTGCCACACCAGCCTGATCCAACCCAGGATTCCCATCCAGGGGTGAGGGGTTCTCCCACTGCCCAGCTCCCTGACATCCAAGACTCCTAAAGCAGTTAGGTTTGTATCTAAAGTTTCTATCAGTACAAGTTCTCAAGGGGACTGATAAATCTCATTTAAAGGGTCTTTATAAAACCATCCTAATTAAAGTTGCATTGATTCTCTTTTGTGCATTAATGCCATAGGTCAATTACACACAAATGAAGCTGCATCGTAACGCTTTTCCAGCGCAGCAACAGAAAAAAATGAAAGAGATTTAATTAATAAGTAGTAAAACACTGCTCTCACTGGACTACTATAAAGCTGACTGTTTAACTACTTTATAATTTAAAGACCTCTTTAGCTCTCAAAATGTATCTACCTGGAAAAAAACTGCAGCAAGTTTCAGCTAAGCAATTTCTCTTGCACATACATGAACACCTCAAGTCAGCAAGAACTCCACTCAAAATTTATTTATGTAACACAACTGAAGCTGGACCCAAGAGCCAGCAGCCAACCCTGCAGACTTTTCTGCAAGGGTAACTACTACTCAAACTATCACTGCAGTTGACTGTGAAAGGTTTGCAAAATCAAAGCCAGCTTTTCCAAACTAGGCCTCCAAGAAAGGGGAACACACAGGTAGTGATTACAGGGAAAGGCAGTTTAAACAATATGACTACTACCACAGAGGAAAGTCAGAGACGGGGTCAGAAACCAGCTCCTCAATATATAGCATTCTACAGTTCTGCCCAGCAGATTTCAAGTTTTCTGTTACACCTCCACTGCAGCGAATGAAACCAGCTTCCCAACACAAACTGGGCACTTCAGTGTCTAAACATTAATCAAGATTTTAAATATTTCCTGCCTCATCAAAAACTCAGGAATTTGCACCTGGAAGGAAAAAGAAAAAATGCCTGCCTGTAGCAAAAAGCCTTCCCCTGCCACTGACATTCCTGCTCCAAAGCAGGATGTCAAATACAACGTTGGTTTAACACACATGAGGAACCAGCATTTCTCCTACCCCACTTCAGCCAGTCCTCCCCTCCAGCTTCAGCAACACAGTACAGAAAATCTGAAATGGCACAAACTTTGCAAGCATCCTAAAAAGAAAGTTGCCCAGCAGCATTTCCACCAGACAGTGATCCCCTACAAAAAAAGCCATTCATCAGCTCTGGCAGATTCTAGCAGGTCATCAGAGCACACGGCAAGGAAATGTCCTGAAGTAAACAGAGGTCCTTGAACACATGCCTTGATTTTCATGGAGTGATGAATACAGCACAAAAACCTACCTAGGATAACCTAGCAGCACAGGCTGGTACTTTCTGCTTCTGTGTTAAACGATGTGATTAGGCCAGCTACATGCAGATTGTTTTTCATCTTCTCTCTAGGGAGAGAACGTGTGTGGCAGGGAAAGATGTTAATGTTGTGGGCAATTTTAATTAACTCGCTACTATATAATTACTTGCAAAAAGGTGAAGCTGAAAAATGCCCTTTGCACACAGTAAAGCAGAGACATGTGTAACAGCCACTAACTCCCATGGAAATCTATTCAATGGAAAGCACAAATTATTTGATATTTAGAAGATATTCAAAAGTTTGTGCTGCTTCAATTTAGCTTAATTTGAACTGTAAGTGAATATGCCAATATTAACACAAGTACCCTGCCATGCCAGAACCATCTCCCACATTTGTCACCAGTGCCCCAGCGAGTTTTCCAGCCCACCCTGTTCAACACAGGGATGCTCCAGGGATGCTCCAAGAAAGAGGGGCAGTGCTCTTGAGAGCTGTTCACCAAGAAGTCACAGGGCTGGAGAAGGGAACCCAGACCTTGTTGATCTGGTTCAGAAATCAGGTTCATGTTCCCTACATCAACCATCTTGAAGCTCCTGTTTAAATTATCCAAACCTGTTTCTCCAACTCTATCCACTTATTATCTCTCATACAGACTTCTATCTCCTATTTACAACACATCTGATTTGCCATATGCTCCAACCTCATTCTTCAGGTTATAAATACATGTGTGAACATGAATGGCTTGCCTGCCTTATGAAAAGTGCTTGGGGTTTCAGCAACTAGTAAAATTGGCTTGATAAAAGATGATCTTAACATTTCTGTAACACAGAATGGATCCTGAGGTGGCTATAATCAGCTGACCATTTTTAAACACAGGCTTCTTGTCTATTCTAATGGACAAATTATGTGAAGTACAGCATTTCTAAATGAGTGTTATGAATATGGCACAATCTTTAAGCAAAGACTCAAATAAAAGTAATTAGGCACCAGGCTTTCCAGCTATTTTCCCCCAGCATATTAAACAAATGTGACAGCTGTCCTTATACAATTTTTAGTAATAAAAAGGGATAGAACACACAAAATTGAAAAGATAAATTCTGAATTTCACAGCAGCTACTGGGGAAACTCCTCTTGCAGCACCCAGTTTAGCACACCTCAAAAGGCCAGCAACAAGTCAGAAAGCAAGCAGCTAGGGCTTTCTGAAGGCCACACAGTGGCATCTCCACAGATCACCAGGAACAGAAACAAGGAAGAACAGGGCTCACTTTCACACATCAGAGCCAGGAGCCACCCCAAAAGCTGCCAGCAGAAGCATAATGGCAGGGGCAGCAGAAACCCCATCCCCAGGGGTGGCCAGCACCAAGATGTGACCTCACAGGCTGGTTCTTACAACAACAGCAGGAAACCAAAGATGTGGGGTGGGCTGTAAGAGCAGGGGAAAGTCAAAGTTCTTGCCAGACCTCCCAGGTCACACACCACAACATTACAGCCCCTCTCTTGCTCTGCAATTGTGCACAACAAGGAAAGGGTTTACAGTTACCACTACAGAAAATATAAGAAAATTCCATGTAGGATCCTAAATAATTTTGCTTTGACCAGTGCTAAAAGAAAACCCAGAATAAGGGAGATGGGTAGGAAACAGGAAGTACTAGGACTGGCATTAGAAAGACTTGTACTAGGATGACATGAAGTTCCATAAAGGTTTAGGAGGTTTCTTTCCTTCTACTTACCAAGAGATAGGGACTTTTAACTTAAATTCTGGCCTGTTCTCAGGAGTGCAGAATTAATTAGGTCATCTAACATACCATCTAACATATTGCATCTTAAGCAAGAGTTTGATGCTTACATTAATACTATGATGAGAAGTATTAAGTTCAGAGACAAGAATGGAGGACCAGCAAGGGAGAAGTTTGCACGACAAAACCTTGTTGAACACTGCTGCCATTTCCTCATGTACCTGTTTCTATCAAGCTGGTTTTAGCTTGAAAAGCCAAACATGGAATTTATCCTCCCAAGATCAAACATTCTTGGAATGTGACTAGAAATGCACAGAAACTAGAAAAACACTAGGTTTTTCTGGAATCAAGACTGACATCAGCACCACCCTCAGCATTAGTCTAGCGAGTTGACTCCTTTCCTTAGAAGCAACTTTCATCCAAATGTTTTTCTACACTAATTCACAAGTGTGAACAGCTCTGCAGCACTTACATAAACTTCCAGGAATGGCTAACTGGAGTTAACTTGCTTCCTTAAAAAGAGAAGACCTATAATCTGTGACATTTTATAAATATATATGGCTAAATGCATAACGAGCAGATGCCAAAACCATTTCAGAAATAAAGAACAGAGGCAGTTATCTACAAAAATACATGAAGAATTAAAAAGTAAATAGGTTTTGAAATATAATTTAAGCTTAAAAATCAGCAATCATTTTGGAAATTAACATTTTACATCTATTTCACGGCAGCTGAATGGATTTATGAATTTGAGAGCAGAACCACTAAGAAAAATGAAAAAGGACAGCACATTAGCATGACTCCAACTGGGAAAGATAATCTTATTTCTCTAGTCAACCACAGGGCTTTGAACTTTTAATTTTGTAGATAAATGAGAACCAGTTATTACAAGTAATTTCTCTCAAAAACCTCTGGAAGCCCCTCAAGGCAGGCTGAAATGACTTACTACACTTCTCTGGTACCTATTCTGACCAGCTCTTGACATCACAGATTCTGTTTTCTGATTGGGAAATTTTTGTTGTTTGAATGACTATGATTCACATGTCCCAGAAGTACCTGCCAAAGCAGTCTTCTTTTTCTCACTGCTTTGAAACTACTCTGTTTCTCTAAGCTAGGCAGAAACCAAACAAACATGGTCAAGAATAAAAGCAGAGTTGTTGAATGCAAATAATTCTTTACATGGGCAATGCTACAGTTAAACTTCTAAGTTTGATTACTTCTGAAATCAAAAAAGCTGTGTAGAAAATATTATAATCTTACATTACTTTATCAAGTAATCTTTCAATAATTTGAAGTTAGTCAGAAGTTTCACCTCATGGTAACTGCTTCTCTAAATGAAGACAGGGACAGAGAATTTAGATGCAGCACACTCTTGCAGAGCCACTTTATCTACTTAACTGCAAGTTAAAATTCACAGTATTCCTGACTGTGTCCCATCAGGAAAATGCAGCTGAGCTTTGGTTGCTCTCAAATGCTCCCTAAGAGCACACATAAATACACAAGATCATTTCCTGTCAGATGTCTCAGCAGTTTCTCAAAAGCCCTTAACTTCTATTAAGTCAAAAAAAGTAACTTCCTGCCTTCTGAAGAAACTGAGCCCTTACCAGCATCAGAGGAAGCACTGCTGCACTGGCAGCCAAGGCTTGTAGCATAAGCAGGCTGCAAAAAGAAAGCCTGCAAAGAAAAAAAGCTGGAAAGCTGTAGCTCTACATCAGCTGAAGTGTCTGGCAGCCTCTGGTTATCTCCTTCTCCACTATGATAAATGTTTTGTCTTACTCTATCATAGCTATTTTTTAAAAAATCAAAATCTCCCTATTATTCCCCTACAAAAACAGACTTCATTTTTTATTTTCTAGATATGCACTTTACCCCAAGGATAGGTGTGATTTTCAACTTCTCTGAGAGATTCAGTTTTCATTATTACAGGTCCCAGAACTACTGGGGATACATTTTTGTTTCCATAGTAATGATTCCCCATTTGAAGCATTGAAGTATCAAGTACCCGTTGCCCTATGGGTCTGACAACAAAAATTAAAGATCAAACTTCCACCAAAAGCTCCCAGAAAATCTTTTTCTAAACCCCATATTTTAGAATTATTATTTATATCCTTATTTTTTATTAGAGGGGTCTATCTTTTGTCAATCACATTTTAGAAGTAATACATCAAATGAAAACTAAGTTACAGTGTCTCATCCAAGGGAACTTCGGAGGAAGGCAGTGGGAGAAAAAGTGGTATTTTGTGGGTTATTAGGGACAAACTTGGAACTAAATAACTGATTTCTAGCAGAGCAGAGATTAACATTGAGTTACCTCAACTGTCCACAATAGTACAATCAATTAGTATATTAAAATTGTCCCAATGATCCAGAAAAAATAAACACAAACCAAAAGGTGATATTGATAGCTGCAAAGAATAACACAGACAGTGCCCACTTACAGCTGCCAAGCCAACACACTGACTGGCATTCAGAGAGTCAGTTCAACTGTCCTGGATAGAAATTTTTAAACGTGGAATTTCACTGCACAGCACTGACTTGTGAGAAAAAAGAGGTTCAGGCAAATCAGCCATCTCCTCCCTTCCACTGCCTCCATACCACATAAAAATACAATACACTTCTATTTGGATAGCATAAACTAGCTCCTGCACTGCATGTGTGAAACACGTGAAGAGTAAGTACTTAGAGTAAAAGCAATTTTTATATGGAAATTCATAGTTATACAGAGTTTTTAATTTAAAAAGTTCAGAAGCAACGGGAAAAAACAGAAAAACAGTAACTCAAATAGGAAAGAAGCTTTCCTCTTAAACAGCCTGAAATACTGGTCCTGAAAGCGACACTTTTCTTTTCGGCACTAGTCACCAGAAAAATAAATTACTCATGACCCAGATTCTCTGCAATGACCGAGCTGTTCTTTCCCTATTAAAATCATCAGGCACTCCTTGCCTGGACTGGAGAGCACATTCCCCTGATGGTCCTGCATCCTGAGGCACACACAGATGTACCACGCTCCGGTTTTGCTGTCTCTACAGGCAGGGAACAGCAAGCCAGTCCATCTGGGCTGGCAGATGATGGCTTTGGAGAGTCTGCATCTGAAGGAGAAGTGTGCAAACTTGACATAACAGCAGTAATTTCAACAGCAACATGGCAAAACTCCAGTCAAGGACGAGAGTCCTAAAAGCAGAGATTTGGAAATCTCTCAAGTGATGCCTTAGAGGGCTCACAATCAGTGCGAGAGTGGAAACTCTTTCAATCAAGAAGCACAAAGTACATGAAAAGCCCCAAAATCCCTCGAATGTACAGGCAGGTCACTCAAAGGAAGCATTTTCATCCGAATCCATTTCAAATTATTGCCATGTCCTCTGCTTCTCCTGTTTTCTCTGCTCTCTTCTGCTGTATTTGCGGTACCTGAGCAATCACCCCCGTTTATGCTAAGCGCAGCTGTTCTTAAAATAAGTCTGGAACTCCGAGCATACCTCGAGTTTCGCTATCAGCGACACACAGAAAGCTTAAAAAAAGCAAAAACTAAAAACCAAGCAACAAACCAAACCAACAAACACTGACATTAAGTTCTTCAAAAAGACACGCTGAGCTTAAAACGTGGCGCAAAGTTTCTCTTTTCGGAAAGGCTGGAAGGAGACGGAGCGCCTTCAGCAACTTCAATCTACTTTCCATGGGAAAAACAAGACCAAAAAAGCAAGGAGCCAAAGCAGGATCCCTGGCAGTACCAGCAGCCCGGGCGTGTGTCTTCGTGCCGGCACAGGAGAACCGGAGCCGCCCCACAGCCGGACCCGTGTGCCGCCCGAAGGGCGCTGGAAGGGGAAGACGAGCGGAAGGCTCAGCCCGGACCCAGTATGGGTGCCCGTGTCCCCCCGGTACCCCGCTGCGGCTCTGCCCACCCAGGGCCTCTACAGCCGCCCCGGCGACCCAAGCCCATGGCTGAGAGGGCGTGGGCAGCCCCGACAAGTAGGGAACGGGCGTTCCCAGCGCCCGGCTCCTCAGCCCCGGCAGCTCCCGGAGCGGTACCAGCCCCTCACCTCCTCCCAGCCCACCGCCCCGGCTCGCCGCGCCCACCTGTACTGCCAGCCCTTGGTGCCGCGGCCACCGCTGCTCTTCCCGCCGCCCTGTCCCGCCGCCGGCGGCTGCTGCTGCTGCTCCGCTTTGCCTTCCCCCTCCGGCCCCTTCATGGCCGCCGCGGGGTCCGCGCACTGCATGGCGCCGCGGCTCCCCGGCCCAAGGCGGGCCGCCTGCCGGGGAGGGAGCCCCCCGGCCCCGCTCAGGCCGCGCCGCTGCCCCGCCGCTCTCGCTCCATGAGGGCTGCGATGGCGGCGGCTGCCGGCACCCCCGCGCCCCGCTCGGCTGGGCTTGGCTCCCCGCACGGCGGCGGCGAGCTGGGGAATCCCGCCCTCCCGCTCCTTCACCCCGCGGGCCGGCACGGCCACCCCTTCCGGGGCAGCGCCGCCGCCATCTTTAGTGCGGGCAGCAGTGCCCGGGCTAGGCCGCGGTGTGCTGGGACCGCGCTGGGACCGATCGCAAGGCTTTAAAAGTGCTTTTGGACTCATGGCTGTAGCCGTTCTGCTCCCAGCAAAAGCAGGAATAAGCCGAGTGAGGGATCCCTGCTGTGTTGTATACGAGCCGGGACATGAAAGCCCCTGGCGGGGATCTTGCTGAATCCTGTTACAAAGATGCATAAAACAGGGCCAAACTCAGCAGTTTCTTCACTGGACAAAGCCACAGCACATCCTGGTTTCGAGAGGAAATACATTTTTCCTCCTCTTTTTCCTCCAGTTCCTGCCTATGAGTAACGACTAAGCAGGTTTTCACAGAATGACAGCAGCGCTAACTGGGAGAGACTGGTTTGGATTTGTGTCATCTTTGGGGCCAGGCAAAAAAACAAAATAAAACCTGACCATGGCTCTGTTACTCCTTAAAACCGGGGGCGGAGGATCCTTGTTCCAGTTTTAATCATTTAGCACATGAAGAAGAGTCAGACACAGTTGTGGTTAGCAAGGTAATATTGTAAACAACCTTTGACAATAGAGGCTAAGAATTCCCAATGTGAGAATCTACATCGAAGCAAAAATGTAAAGAGCATATTTCAGACAAATAGTTTATTACGTAGAGCATCTCCCCTGGTAGCAGCTTCATAACCCATGAAAGCTGCCCTGGCCTTCCCATCTCCTACAAGCATGGTCCCACTTTCCCCAGTGACATTCAAAACATTTTTGCCAACAGCACGTTATAAACATCATGTCTCTAGAATATATTTATAAGCTATAAACTGGGTCTAAATTAGCATGTATTCCTTCTTCCTTTCCAAGCACACACACATGTAGTCACTGCTAACACAGCATTTACCTGCCTGCTGCACCTACACCTATAATCTCTCTTACAGAGGCATAATATATTACCACTGCACAGGCAGGAAATACCCCACTTCTGCCTTTTTAGAAGTCAGAAGTCACTGAAGAAGAAGAAAAAAGTCTTTTTCAGATGTTTTTTTCTCCAGTGGAACCACTGGCAAACTGATCAGAATCACGTTGTCCATCAAAATTCCGGCCAGAACAGCACTCCTCTTGCCCTCAAAACATGGCAGTTCCTCCTCTGCCAAAAACTTGACATTTTAACTGAAAATATAATATAATAGCACGGTATCGTAATGCATGCCAAGACCACTGAAATTCATCTGGGAAAATTTGAAGCCAAAAGCAACTCAGGCAAGAATTCTACTTCTGTGCTTTATTCCCACTCTGCTTGAGGACAATCAGTCCCAGCAGAGACCTAACTTCACCCCTGCTAAACCTTTTGCAACCATCACAGATTGTTGGTAGGATGTTCCTCCACCTGGAACTTCTCCAACACCCAGGACAGGCCGATGATCCTTAGTGCATGGCTCTGCAGCCTCTCAACTTCTGCTCCGTGAGCACAGGGTGGTGAACTCAGATTTGCTTCCCCCATGCATTTGCTTTTTTCCTCTTAAAAAAAAAAAATGTTTTGACTCGTAGTACCAGAGCCTGTCGTAAGATGGCATCGGCAAAACGCTTAATAGCACTGAGAGAGTAAGAGCTTAACCACATTTGCCAAGAACTGTGTTCAAGACACCTTTTATCTTTAGTTTAAGGTTGCTACTAATTATAACATTTTTGTTTAGGCTCGTTCCTCTCAGTTTCCTCCTCGGATTCCACTTCAGTGGCCAAACCAGCCAAACTCACACCCTGGCCCTTGCAAGTACAGTGGAGGATGAGCACTGAAGGTTGCTGCCTGCAGCCTGCCTGAGCCTTGCAGCTGTGATTTTTAGGTCCTGACAAAGAAATGGGGAGAGCTCCAGATCCGGAGGAGGAAAGCATGAATAGGTTAATCCACATTTATCAACATTTCTCAAATTGAATCCTTGTAGGCCTGATAATGGCCACAAAGTGAAGCAGACAGATAATATTTTACTGTAACTCATGTTTAAACAGATTTGCCAAATTTGCCACAATTTATCATTCTGTTAATTTTACAAAACTGTCCAGGATCTGACCAAAACCATATACTACCAGTCTTGCTGATTTTTTCTGAAGCATATAATCTGGCCATCTCTTCAGCATGCAGCTTCAGCTGCTGGCTCAGCTGATCAGTATCATTTCTTCAGAGCAGCAAGATCTCTCCATGTTCAAAGAGTAAATCTCTAAAACGCAACATAATTTCCATCACCTGTGAGCTTAAAAAAATATATATATTTCTAAATTTTTTTTTTCTATAATTTATTTTTTAAATATAAGTGATGATATAAGTTCTCTAGTACTCCCTTGTCAGTTAGACAGGTTGCTTTTTTTTCCCCTGAGCTGAAAAGTGTATCTTTAGATGAGACCAAGTTTACCACAGCTTGAACTTGTGCTCTCCTCTGGTCCACAGGCAACTACTGCTGCTGTCCGCTGAATGAACTACATCCTCTACAGGCATGCTGAGGAATAACATCATTCCAGGGAAAGGAGAGAGATTGGCAGCCTGCCTTTATCACTCGAGGAGGGCCATTTTTCTTAATCATTATTGAGCCGGGAAGGCTGCTGGCTACTGAGAAAATGGCCAGAAAAATAAGGTTGCTAATAGTGCTTCACATCTGCATCTGTCAGTTGTACAATCAATGGTTCTTAGAGTTAGATTTTTCTCAAGGCAAGAGATACTTCAGTTTATTAATGATCTGGGAAACATTTAATATTTTCTGGGCTCTTCTAGATAATGAACATGAAAAAAAATCCTGTTCTTAATAAGAATAAAAGATACCTGCCCACTAAACCTCTAGATGCTGTGACACAAGAAGAAGAAAGGAAATCCAGTTAAACAACCAGCCTTTCTCCTGCAATGTATAACAGTTTTCTCCTGACCAAAAGTGAAAATAGCCAGTAAAGTCAAGTAAATGTAATATAAATTATTTCAGACTCCTGAGTATTTTACACTGTAGCCATCATTTGACAGCATGCCTTGAATATGGAGCTTTACAGATACCACTGAGTCACTGGGACTGTGCTTTGCTGTAACTTGTGTATGAAGCACTGCTCTGTTTCGCATGCAGGATCTCCAGCATTTGCTTTTAATGGTTATTTATCATTCCTTCTGCAGCCTTAATGAGTCAAAACCTTTTTTCATGGAGGCTTTTCAGTCACTCTCAGTCATCTCCTAATTTCCTTGCTGCTCTCTATCAAGCCCCATGCACTGTATTCTGTTCTAATGCAGGTCCAACTGAAAGCACCAAACTCACAGAGGGCAGCAGCTCACATTGCCTACAAAGTTTTCTTCCCCATCCACAGCCCATTCTCATTCTTCACACAGAGTTGGCACCATTTCCACTTGCCCTCAGTGTGACTTTGCATTGAGTCATGCTCTGGGCTCCAGTGCTAGGTCCCCCCAGCACAATCCAGACGTAGAAATGTAAATTGGGGCAGCAGCAATGGCTCAGTCTGGGATTGTAACCCCAGTAGTTTCCCCTCTGTGGGGAGTTTCCCCCCCCTTCTCAGGAAAGGACCATGCTCTGGGAGCTCAGCCTTTGTACAGTTATTTTTCTTGAGCCTCTGTGTAGAGAGAGGCTTGCCGCAGCCTGGAGCTGTCATCCTTGTCATGGGGGGCTGCAAAAGTAGCAGAAGTGACACTGCTCTGCAGTCATAGCACCAGATCAGAGTCCACAGCAATTCCATCCCTCTCCAAACCAGCACGGTCACATTGCCTTTCCTCTTTTGGATCTCAACAGCCTATGGTCCTGCCCACCACCCAGCTCCACTGCCTAGGAAAAGTTACAGCACTTACACCCAGTCTTGCCAGAGGCTTTCAAGTCCTCTCAGAGATTAAATCCTGTTCCTGAGAGGCAGCTCCTCAGCAGCAGCAGGAGATAACCATGTTATGACCCAAGACTGAGACACTTCTGTAGCCACAGCACTGATGATCACTTTAGCTCAATCCCTTTGCCCCAGTCCCTTTGCTTGCACAGCTGCCCAGCACATAGCAGCAGGGTTTCTGGAAGCAGGCATGGCTTTAATTCAGCAGTCTGCTGGAGTTGCTGCTGACAGCTGGATGTGTGCCCTGGGTCTTCCCCAAGCACCAGCCCTCTGCTTGCTCAGGTCACACAGGGACACCTCCCTGCCCTTTTCTCTCCAGCTCAGGAGCAGGC
Source organism: Phaethornis superciliosus (assembly GCA_023637945.1). Classification (NCBI taxonomy): domain Eukaryota; kingdom Metazoa; phylum Chordata; class Aves; order Apodiformes; family Trochilidae; genus Phaethornis; species Phaethornis superciliosus. The sequence goes on from JAJQWJ010000007.1 coordinate 29,382,173, forward strand.
AGAGAGGTCTGGGTGTTGCCTCACTGCCAGCTGCAGCAGGGTGCAAGCTGTCCTGGAACAAAGGGTGATGGTTGGAGCCCACTGCCTCTATCTGATCCTTCTGCACCATGGGAGGGCTCACCTTCTACCTCGCCTCAACAGTTCCTGGCTGACTCTGCTTTCTCAGCTCCAGGAGATCTTTTCCACTGTGTAACTCACCCCTACAAAGAGTGAAATAGAAACTTCCTCCAGATAGCCCCCTACTCCAGCCCTTTGTGTGAGGAATTAAAAAAACAACCATTTGTCCACTTAGGACCTGAATCCCTCTTCAATAAAAGTAGCCACATGCGAGGCCATCGCTGAGGAGTCAGCCCTGTAGCACTGAGGACCACTCAGCAGGTTCTCCACATGGGGCAAGTGAGCAGGTACTGAATGAGCAGGGCTGGGTCACCTCCTGAGCACATATGGACCCACTGCAGAGAAAGAAAAGGAGGCCAAGGAGAGTATGTCCCCTTATCACCAGCCTGGCTCTGGTGTGCACACAGCAGGCACAAGGGCAGCAAGCACTGTGGCTGTGATTGAGGAGATGCCCAGCTTGTTCATCCAACTCATGGCCATCTCCAGCCTTTCTCTAAAACTTCTTCTGCCCTATCCTATGGCATAGCATAGCATTGATGCATTCAGCTGTTCTGCAGCTCAGCATTAGGGCTCCTTTCCTTCACGATTCTCAATTTCCTGAGAAGTCACTGCATTTTTATTAATGTCTTAACTAACCTTAACAGCTGCTGAGCAAATTCAGTTCTTCAGTCACTAGCCCCTTCTCCTAGAAGCTTTTCTGCACCGTGCTTTACTCCTACACACTTTTCCTGCGTGGTTTCTATGGCAACATGAGTATCTCTCCATCTGCTGTAGATTCCCATTATCATGTTTAGCTACTTGTTATCTCAGTCAAATGCCATTTTCATCTGTATCAGGATAACAAGATCAGTTTGGAAACCAAGCAAAATTACCAAAGCACTTGGTAATTTTTGCAGGCAAACCTGTCCTTTATTATTTGATTATTTTTCTCTATAAGCTCTACCTGTGGGATATGGATACTGAGCTGTTCTTATTACCAGATCTCCCACTTGTATCTGCAAGCTCTAAGCAATTCTACATCCGCTTCATAATTTCCAAATGACATCCTACCTTCTTGTTGCAGTTTGTGCCTACAGAGTAGGTATATTTGGATTCTGGAAAGTCTCTGTAGGTTTGTTGCCTGGGGTTTGGCAACTATTTTATGGCAAATTAACTCTAAGCTGCCAGTACTGTTTTTCTTCCAGCAAATGCATTTTTCAGTTCTGCTATGGTCCTGTTCCTTTTCCTGGAAACCTTCTCTGTTGGATTACAGAAAGCCCTAAAGAGTACAGATGGTTTACAATTGGCCTTTCAGTCCGTTCTGCTTGAATTCCTAAAATTACTTGAGATTACACAGATTTCTATAGAGCTAAAATCCAGTCTTATTTTCTGCTAAATAGCTTTCTGGAGAACTAATTTAAGTGTGGAAAAAAAGTTCTTCCTATGTAATCCCATCAGAACCTGCAGCAGAGAACTCCACTAAATAAAATGAATGGAGTAAAAACTTCGCTGTTGATTTGTTTTCTAGATGCCAGGAGTCAGTAAAGCAGACTGCAAGAAGTCCACATGCAAGGTGTAAGACTAAGTCATTTAGACTGTCAGCTCTTAGGGACATAAACTGACATTACTCATTTGTACCTAATATTCTGGAGGAGCTGCTTTGAGATATAACACGCTACCCTGGTATAAGTGGTTATTATTTATTATTTATAATTAAAAGTAATTAAGCATACAATCATTTAGTGTTTATATATGTACATTTAAAGCAATGCAAACCTTCCACTTCTTCCATTTAAAATATAATTCAGTGAAAGCTTATGTGCTTTTTCAGTTGCAAATGAAAAGGCCCATGATATATGAGTAATTTTGATGCTAGTGCCCTGCACCAGGCCGTCCAATGTAAGGTGAGGGTGAGTTGCAGTTTGGGTTGAGCTGGTAGGTTAATCCTAATCTGCAGACCTCAGCCACAGAAAAGTTTCTGTGGACACTCACACCAGAACAGATTCCTCTTGCACACCCAGGATGAACTTGGAAACCCTTATTCTAAACTCCAAGCCTACCCAGCCTTAACTGCACCCTTAGCTACACTGGGGATAAAACTCCATGTTTGCTGTTGAGTCCTGCTGACATCCATCTACAAGTTTCACCAAAAAAAGCTGAATTTTCAGCTCCTCTTTCCCTAAACTCTGAAGCCTGCATTCCTAGAGATGCTGAGGAGCGATGCTGCAGGGTCACCAACCCAGAAATTGCAAAATTTATATTCTGCTTTGCTTTCAAGTAGTCACAAAACAGAAGAGCCTCTCTGATTCTTCCTTCTCTCCAAAGAGATCAAACAAAATAAAGCAGAACATTACCCGCAGCTCCATATGCCCACACAGGATGTGAAATGTGATGCAGACAGTGCAGGACATCTTGGGAATATGCAGAAAGCCTAGTGAAAAAAAGAATGATCTGCAGAGAACACTATCCTTCAGACATCCAAAATTAAAGGTACAGCACAAAATCAAAACAAATCAGGGAAGGAAAAAAGCAACAAAAGGGATTTGGCTGTGTGATTACAAAAGAAACAAAGGAAAGCATCACCAGTTATTAGAGCAAGGCAGGTACCTAAAAGCTAAAGGAATATATTGCTTCAGCTTGTCTAAGGAAGAAGATGTGAACCAAGAGAGCACAGACAGCACACTTTGGGGGCTAAAGGGCATGGATGTGGAAATTACTGTATGCAACACAGCCACCAAAACTCAAGAGCTCTTTGCCCTTCACTTCTGAAGACAGAATCATCTCCATCACTGAAATCTAAAGGTTACATATAGAGCAAATGTCAGCTGTAACAGAAGACATGGAGGGAAGCAGGAAATGGGTTAAAGTGCAAGCAAGGCATAATACATGTAGATTAACCCAATATCTTTCTTTGATAGCTCCATTTGCGGACAAAAGGAAAACTAACAGATCTTATCAACATGGACTTTGGCAAAGAATTTGACTTGGTATTTCTTATTTAATTATTAGTTAAACTCCAGAAGATTATTAACATAAACACTAAGCAATGCTGAAGGAATAGTATTGGGGGTAAAAACTGCTGATGGGGCTGATAGCAAAATTATAGAACTGGAGAGATGAGTCCTAGTAATTTTGTCAGTTGACTTGGTGCAAAAAATTACAAGTGGTATAATGAAACTTGCTAACAATAAAGCTGGAAGACATTTTCAATAGAGAAGAAATCCTACAGGAAGAATTATGATTGTTAGGCCCTACTAACAGACATAGGATGGAATATAACAGTGAGGGACTGGTAAAATTTCTGCTGTAAATAAAAATTTAGATGCTACGAACAGCAGAAGAGGAAGAGCCACATGCCAGATGTAGTTATTAAAAAGCTAAATGCAGTCTTGCATGTAGCAAGCCACCTTTCTCCAGGAACAATAAGTACAAAGATATGAGGCACCGGGTAAAACTCCACTGAGATTTTATGGCATCGTTCAGGTGAACAGTGTTCAGTAAGCCTGAATTCATGCTGGAACAAGTACAGAGAAGTGCCACCCGGATAATCAGAGGAAGAGAAAAAAGGAGATAAAAGGGCATGTCATGCTGAGTTTGGCAAAATGAACGGTGAGAAGTGATCTGATTCCTCTTTGTAAATGTGTTTGGGTTTTAAGGTAGGCAGAGGGGAAGAATAAGCACCGGGGGAGAAGAATCATTCACATTTCTAGATAGTGCTTTTGCTAGAGCAGATGGACATAAGCTGGATATGAAATGGGGAGAAGAGTTCTCACTGTGAGAGGAGCAATGGTCTCAAACAGCTTCTCAGCAGGAGCCAGCAAAAAAACCTAACGGGTTTTAAAATAGAGTAGGATAAGGCTGTGAGCTGGCAGCAAGAACTGAGGAGAGAGTGTCCTTACAGGCCCAGCTCTGGCTTGTCCATGGAAAAACAGAGCACTGGCCCTATTCTACACTCACCTGGTTTAACCTACTCACCCAATAGTGTAGGATGCCCAGACATCACCAACCAGTGGCCAAGGAGGTAATATATGCCAAGGCTGTATTTACAGCACAGGACAGATTGCCCTTTTCCTTGCCCTCAAGTCCCTCTCCACAGAGCACCTGACCCCACCACTCCTCCTGCCCATCCTCTGCCTGGCACCTGCCAAGTTTGGCAGCCACAATTTTTTTGTGTGTTGAAGGGCCACATTGCCACCATGGAAGGAGCCACACCTAGCTTGGAAAAAAATGCCCACCAGCTACCCTGGCTTTGCAGCACTGACAGCGAGTTTTTCCTGTTTGCAGATGACAACTGCTCGGCTGTGTAATCTCTGGCTGCTGACACATCTGGTGTGTGACCCATTAGGAGCAGAAGATCAGATGAGCTTGGGTGGGGGTGGCCTGGAGAGGGTTGTCTTTATCCTCCCTATTAAGCAGACTGAGCTTTTATGTCTGTTATGTTATTCAGACTTGAGAGGTAGTGCTCCTGGGCTTATATGAAAAACAAGCACTGTGCCTTTGTGGAAAGCAACAAATCCTTCTCCTTGACTGCTTAAACAACAGTCATCAGCAATGATTGTGTGCTCTGCAATCTGACACAGGACCCATTCCTTTGTCCCAAAACACTGAGACAGCCTTGACATCCAAACCTGCCATGTAAAGCATCCTGCAGACTGGAACAGCCCTTTGTGCATGAACACTTTCCTATCCACCTCCATGGAGCAGTGACTGCACCAATCCAGAGAAGAGCTCAGCAGCAGCACAAGTTATCTACTTCCATGGACAACTGGTGTCACAGATGAATGAGCTCATGCATGCACTCACAGTCCCAGGCTGCATTCCCAGCTCTTCACAAGTGCTGCTGTATCCATCTGCCTGCTCATCCCCAGACAATCTCACCCCTGCCAGCTTCTGTGCACCAACCAAATGGTCAGTGCCAACTGAATGTGGAGGGCACATAAACCCATCAGTCCAGAGGCCACCAAACTGATCCAGTTTCCCTTTTTATTAAAACTTTCCACGCTAACTTAGGTTAAACCATTACGGTGTGAAATTCTCATGCCCTGTGTAGACTAGGAACACCTTTTGTTGCATCAAATAGTTGCAGAAGCCAGTTCTTGAGTAAGAATGTCCTCCCCTTAGGGCCTGGGGACTCACAAGGGCAGAAGAACTTGCAACAAGCAGAGAGAAGTCTCAGGGTGTGAATGGGGCAAGAAAGATGTTGGCTCCTCCTCACTTCCACAGTAGATCTACTTCAGAGGGGTAGAAAAAGTGAAGAGACCTAAGAGCTGCAGAGGAGCTGTACTGTCAAACAAAGAGCAAATCATGGAGAACAAGCAGGAGAGGAGGAAATGGATCTGGAGCTGGAGAAGGGCTCTTGTGCCATGGCTGTGCTCAAACTGTGCATGTGCTTAACACCTCTTCCTGCAGAGCTGCTCATCAGGCTTCACGTGTGCCCAGAGTCCCAGCTACACCATCCTGTTCAGCAACATGTCCAGGTCACTTCTCCGAGATACTATTTCACATGATTTTCTGCTAGTGTTGTTTTTTACATCCCCAGAAACTCTTACCACCATCAGGATGCACCAAACAGCTGAGCCTGGCAGCAGGCTGGCTGAGCATATGTGTACCTCCAGTACCACCCACGGGCTTCTGAAAGGCTGGCAGCCAGCCTGCTCCTCTGGACCATGGTGTCAGGTCTCCTCCTCAGCACACAGAGCCAGAAACCCACTGAGCCAGCCCCCAGTGCTGTGTCAGGGCAGCAGACGTGGCCACAACCGAGTCCACAGCCCCCAGCAGGGAAGGGAGCCTGGGCATGGCAGGATGAGGGGAAGCAGGAGTGCAAGAGGCTAGCAAAGGAAGGTAACAAATGCAGTTCTCTGGCTCAAAACCAAATTAGACTGCTTTGGAGAAGAGACAGAGTGTCCTGGAGGGCTGAGAGGTGAAATGTGGTGATCTGTAGGGTGTCATGCATGATTAGATCAGGTAAGGAAGAAGAAGAACACTCCATTTTGTCCTTCCTCGCAGACAACTTTTGATGTACTATTTTAGGAACTGTGATACAATCCACCGGTGACAATTAATCAGCTGAATTTGGCTCTGCAAATGCATTCCTAGCCCTTCCCTGGCACACTCCTCACCTATCACTACTACTTAAGCCATCACGCACCTGCCTGGCCAGGGCGGGTGGAACCCCGAGATTTTCCTCACCGGTCACCCTCCCAAACTCCACCACCTTACCCACCCTTCAGAAACTCTCGGGGCAGCCGATGGGCAGGTAGGTCCCACGCCGCCAGAAGCACCGGACTCCCCAGCCTTCCCCACGCAGCTCTTCGTCCCCGCGAGTTTCGGAGAAGGCGCCATTTCCCTAATTCTCCCCTCCCCCTCGGGCACTGAATCCCCGCTCACAGCTGCCGCAAACAGGGCAGACCCTGGGGGCAAGAACCGACCCAGGCTGAAACCCCCGGGACCGCAGGCGGAACCTCCCGGCCTGGCCCCCGGGGCCACCGCCCGCTCACGCCCTCCCCTCCCGCAGCCTCCGGGGGCCGGGCCGGGAGAGGCGGTGCTGACAGGCGGGCCGGGCTGAGCCGGGCCGAACCGAGCTGAGCCGAACCCAACCGAGTGGAGCCGAGCCGAGAGCCGGGCCGAACCCATCCAAGCCCGTTCCAGCCGCCGGCGGCAGCGCCGGGCGGGGGGCAGCCCGCAGAATGTCACCGCTCCGCGTCTGCATCGTCGGCTCGGGGAACTGGTGAGTGCCGCAGCGTGAGGGGGGGGACACCCTCCGTCCGCTCTGCTCTCCTCCCATCCCTTTAAATTTTTTTTTTTTCCCCCCCCATTTCTTTCCTTTTCATCTCCCTTTTTCCTGTCCTTTCCTCTTTTCCCACCGCCGCTGCCCGGGGCCTGGCAACAGGTGCGGGGACAGGCGGCAGAGGGGCTCCATGCTCCTGAACCGCGGAGCAGTGTCCCCACCTTGACCTGGCCCCGTGTTGTGGAGCCTTGGGGCGGGCACTGCCGTCCCTGGGAGATGCACCAGCCCCTGAGACGGGGAAGGACTCGGGGGCCCCGGCACACCGAGGGCTCTGAGCCCTTGGCAGCCCGGTGAGAGGGATCCAGAGGTGCAGCTACCTGTGCTGTCAGGGCTCAGGTGTAAGCACCCCGCAGGGAGGAGGGTGGTGATGCTGTTTGGATTGTTCTGAAGGATCCGGGGCACTGGTTTCATTTAAAGCCACAACTTATTGGCACCTTTCACTTCCATCCTCCTCAGCATGTCATAGAATCCTAGAATCCTAGAATCCTAGCATCATAGAATAGCGGGTTAGAAGAGAGCACCAGGATCATCTAGTCCAATCTTTCTTGGGAAAAGCAGGATCTAGACAAGATGGCCCAGCAGCCTATCCAGCTGAATCTCAAAACTGTCCAGTGTTGGAGAATCTACTGCTACCCTGGGGAGATTATTCCAGTGGCTGATTGTTTGTATTGTGAAAAATGTGGGTTTGCATCTTGGTGCAGACACAGCCTTGTATGGGCACTGCATTCAGGTCCCCCATTTATCCTTATCTCCTTATTCATTTCATAAGAATATGGTTGCTACTGCTCAGTCCTTCCTAACCTGGACAAAAGCATGACTTTTCAGAGCTCCTTGGGTCTGGAAGGAGTCAATAAACATTATCTCAGTGGACTTCACATCTTACTTTTCTTATGGTTTATGTAAGCTGAGCACAAACAAACAGCCCAACGTGTATGTGCATGTGCCTGGAATTAGCAAACCCAGCCTCCAGGTAGTTCTGTGGAATTTTTCTGTGCAAAGAGGGCAAGCTCCTCCAGATTTTTAAAATATCTAACACCTAAGTGGAAGCAAATGCTCCCAAGAAATCAATAGGTGAGGGAGTGGTTTGTTGTGAGCTGCTGAGAATACAGCATAGTTAAAGCACAGCTCTTTGCCTTCCTGCCTTGCAAAACCAGTCCACTGCTCCCTGAGCCTCCACGTTCTGGATCACAGGCTCTTTGTTCATGGCATCTTTAAGACACAGCCTTTGACATGTAATTGCACAGCTTAGTCTTTGGGAGCTCATCAGCATGCATCTGGATTTCTCTGACTCTGACAGACACAGTCCTGCCCCATCATTTCTGCACCAGCATTTCCCTAACTGCCCCTTTCACCATGTCATTCCAGAGTTTGCATCCTCCTCCTACACCTTTACCACAGGTGTCCAAGCCTGTGCAGACAGCTTGTGGTCACTTCCAAACCCCTCAACATCCATGGCTGCATATCTGGGACTGAGCTTTCACCTTTGGTCATCCCCCAGTGGCAGCCTGTATCATTCTCTTCCTGCATCCTCAAGCAATCACCTCCTGCCTTTTCTCAGCTCTTCCCTTGCCATAAGGCATTCTCCAGAGCCACTTAGCTGCCTTCCTTCAGATCTGTACTCAAGAAAGTTCTCCTTTTTTCACTTGTACCTACAAACTTGGAAGGAGTTATGCCATGGAGATACAGAGACCCCAGCTCATTCCATACTATCTATTTACTCACAGTTTGTCCACATGGGCCCATCTCTTGCTTCCTACCACATGCAGAGACTGTAAAATCTTTGGTTGTGTTTCAATCACATCTCCTCCTGGCCTCTGCAGCAGAACAGGTTGTCTTTGCACAACACAGGAACATAATGTTTGCCTTTGCCAAACAGTATTTTTAATGTTTCTCCTGGTGACTCGGGTGACAATTCAGATCACTGCTCGTGAGTCTTTCCTGCAGCTCAGAAACGTGGTTGACACGTGATATGGGATGTTGAAATAGCTCTTGTTGGCTGCAGGAGTTCAGCAGGTCACAAGGACCTACTAAGTCAACACTGCCAGGAGACTGCTGTGGTTAAGCAAAGGAAGTGCTGCACCACATTCTGCGGTTGCCAGCCATGTGTAGGAGGGTTTGTGTTTACATTAATCATGGTTCAGTTACCTGTTTTTAAAAACAGAGGTTTCATTCACTGCCTGGACCTTCAGAATCTGAAAGGTCTCCCAATCTTCTTAGATTTATTTAGACTGTAGAATCCTCAGCAAAGATCCAGCTTGATCTAGGTTCTCACTTTCAACTGAAGACAGATGGTCAGGCTTTTTATGGAGGTGCATGGAAGGAAAACAAGAACCAGTAGTCATAGAGGTTCTGATTCAATAGGTTCTGATTCAATATATAAAAAGCAGAGAAAAATAAATACCCTATGAATATAATAAAGCAATGGGGCAGGTTGCCCAGAGAGGAGGTGATCCTTGGAGAGTTTTCAAGACTCAACTCAACGAAGCCCTGAGCAGCCCATCTGAACTTAGTGGTGTTCCCACTTTGGAGACACCTCTCATGGTCCCTTCCAACCTAGGAAATACTTTACTTTAAAAACACTGGAGGAAGAGACTGAGGGGACAGAGACTGGAGGAAGAGGAAAGTGAGGGGACACCTCATCACAGCTTACTGCCTCCTCAGTAGGGAAGGAGGAGGAGGAGGCACTGACCTCTTCTCCCTAGCAACCAACAACAGGACCCGAGGGAATGGTAGGAAGATGTGCTGGGGGAAGTTTAGGTTAGATATAAGGAAAAAGTTTTTCACCCAGAGAGGGTGGTTGAGCAGTGGAACAGGCTCCTCAGGGAAGCAGTTATAGCATTAACCCTGCCTGAGTTCAAGAAGCATTTGGATGCTGCTCTCAGTCACATGGTGTGATTCTTGGGGTGCCCTACACAGGGACAGCAGTTGGACCTAATGATCCTGATGGGTCCCTTCCAACTCAGGAGATTCTATGATTTTAAGAAGACAAGACCATCTTCAAGCATCTAAGGAGAATTCACTAGTCTACTCTTCTATAGCAGAAAGGGGCTTAAACTGCAGTTAGAAAAACTTAGGTTAAACATGAGGATGATCTTCCTCATGCTAAGGATATTAAAATCCTGGGATGGTATGGTTGGGGAAGGGAAGACACCTGCAACTGCTGAGGTATTTAAGACTGCCTCAGAAAAACTGTGAGTAACATAAGTATATTTGATTGCCCTTCCTATCAGGAAGGGACTAGCAGCTGAGGGGTCCATTCAGCTCTATTTTTCGCCAGACCTGATGTGTGTGCCACAAACACTTTCAGCTGTTGCATATGTAAATCATGGGTCTTATTTGTGTTATTCTACATCAAAGCTTTGTCATTATACTGATAGGAAATCTCCAGATAAAAGCTTTCTTTTTCTTAGTGATACATAAATCACTTCTGACGTGAACTGACTTATTTTGGGAAAAGGTACTGATTGTCAGTTTACTTTTGAAAATTATATCTGCCTTCTATTAATCTTCACTACACTGAATTTTAGAGAAAATAAAACCATGAGTCTTTTTATGTGAGCATCCTTGGCTTTAATTAATTTAGATCTCAGGATTATACATAAAATTATTTTTTCTTCTTAATATATGTTTCTTATGCTGAGCCACAATTCATCCTCACCTCAGGCCTCAACTTTGCTCTCTGCTGATAGCAGGACAAGAGAGCCAGAATATAATTCATTCTAAAGATAATACTTATCTTACAGTAAAGGTTCACCCTTAAAACATTTCACCCCGAAAATATTTCCCTACATATGAAAGTATTCCAGTGGCTCAGGATAGTGTTACAACACTGAGCAATGGGAAACCTGATCCAGTTGGATTTCTTTATCAAAAGATTAAGATGAAGCTCTTATTATTTGATTACTTATTGAGCAACTCAGCCTTGTGCAAACCTGTTACATCAAAAATATGGTTGAGCCAAGGAGAAGCAGTTACAAAGTGGTTTCCCTTTGAACAGTACAACCTACCTGGACTTTGTCTTGGATATACTCAAGAACTTTATTGGTTTCAGAGAACATACCAGAGCCAAATCCTCTTCATGCAGGTGTGTTAAAACTGGGTCAGAGGACAAGAACACTTCAACTAGAGCTCCTCTTTCATTTGTGTTAGTAAAATGTTCAGTACTTTAAAGATTAAAGTAGAATTAAAATGTAAAGAGGGAACACACAGGAGTAAAAATAATCACCTCTGCTCCCCATATAATTTAAAGAGCCTTAAGTAATATTTCCAATATTTTCTTCAGGTTTTTAAATTTTCTCTTGCAAAAAAAAATAATTAATGTCTGCAAGGCCGCTGTGGTGATGGAGAAATACAATTAATGTCTGAACTGAGATTAAAAAATGCTCAGCATGACTGAAGAAAACTAAACTGTATAGTTAGAATATCCTTGGGCTGCATCTACTGCAGATCCAGTTTCAGTATATTTAGAACAGTAAATAAAGAGAAAACATCAGGTTCAAGATATTTTTTGAAGTTTTTTTTTTTTTTTAAGAAAGTAACAATGTCTGAGGATTTAGCTCTTACATAAAATCCTTATTGTAACTGTTTGGTTATTGGTAGGAAAGTGGGATGCATCTATTTTTGATGAGATGCATGAACACTGTCACAGTAAGATCATTCAGCACTGCTTTGCCACCTGGACTATTTTACATTTTACCCAAGAAGCAAGAGAGATTTTAATCCCAGTTACTGTATTTTTAGTGCTGTTGATGGTACTCCCAGTCTATAATATTTGATATGACTTCAGATCCCTTATTACAGTTGTTCTTTCTGGTTCTACTTTGTGTTTTTAAACTGAGGAGGTTTTGATGGAGGTAGTGGATAAAGCTTTCTTATAAATGTAGAAAGCACCTGAACAGCTGTATAGCACAAGCCTTCTATGAGTTATTATATTTAAAGTTATTTGTGTTTCCAATTCACAATAAAACTATTTTTTTCCTATTGGTTCTTTCAACTTTTTCATTTTAAAGGGGATCAGCCATAGCAAGAATCATTGGTAAAAATGTCCAGAACTCCAACAGATTTGATCCTAATGTCAAGATGTGGGTATTTGAAGAGATCATCAATGGAAGAAAACTCACAGAAATAATGAACCAGGAACATGAAAATGTTAAATATCTGCCTGGATACAAGATACCAAAAAATGTGGTAAGTTGGAAAAAAATCACTGAAATATAAAAAATAAAAACAAGGGTGGAAACACCTAGCAAAATTTTTAAAAGTAGGAAGTAATTCACCACTTCATTCTGGTTTGCCACCTAAGTCACTCCACTATTGACAGATAACTCAGTTCTGTGACTTCAGCTTATCTTGTACATCATCCACACCTTTAAAGACCCAACTGCACCAGGTGATGCTAATGCAACATTGTCCTCTCTAGCAGAAATCAGCATAACTCTAGAAATGGCAGGCAGAGATCTCTCTACACAGAGCTGAGATATTTCAAACCCATAGCATCTTCTGGATAAAAAAAACCAAAAAAACAAAAAAACCAAAAAACCCACAAAAGATACTACTCTCCCTTCTTCTGAAAAAGGAATCAACAGCACAGCTAATAGCTGTGGCTTACAAGGAGATGAATAATGAGCTATTGGCTCATGGGTGATTCAGGAGAGCAACACTGCTATAATTAATAATGCTGTAAATTCCAACAAAAATGAAAGGTATTTCATTTCCATGAACACTTAAAGTACCAAGTTATGCATTTCAACTTAAATTAATCAGCTTAGATAATTTCTTGCCACCTAAGCAAGCAAGGGGAGGGGTTTGGGCAGTTGAAGATTTTGCTAGATGCCAATGTTTTGTGACTTTAACTGATGTGTTTCTGGAACAACTGCAGTTGGAAAAGGAAGTTAAGATGCTGCACATGGTGGGTCTCCTTCCTTGGAGAGTGGTTATATTTAATACTCCACTTAGTGCTGCAGTTGCATTATTTGCACTCCTGTGGTTTGATCTTGGCACACAGTTCTCCTGGGTAACAACTGACATGTCACTTATTTTTACAGCCCTCTTGCACACCACCAGGCTTATCATCACTTGAGATCAACCTCATCCTTATAGGTGAAGTCTGAGGCTTTACCAGCAGAAATCAGCTGGTTGCAGTAAAGCCTAAAAGGACTCTTCACACCTTCATCTCTGACTGAGAAAAAACCCAAACAAACCAACTGATTTTTCCCTTGCATTGCTCTGTGACATTTTAGAGAGATGAGAGCATGTCCTGTACAGCTCTGCCAGATTCTTCCCCTGCTCCTTCTTTGTTGTTTTCCTGGAGAAGAAACCTTGCTGGCAGCAGTTCTGGTTTTCCCACTGGGAATCCCACTTGCTCCAAGGCAGTGGGCTCCAAGGCTGCACCCAAGGGCCATGTTTGCCCTGATTGTGAACTGCTGGTGACAGCAGGCTCAAGTTCTCCTGCTGCTGCCTCTGTAGCCTGGCTTAAATTGTTGTTCTGAGGAACTAAGAGGAAGATACAGCTTGCTAGTTATTAAGCAGATTGGGTAAATTTTTCTAACTATTGGTCAAATGACCCATCCCACCCCAAATATGATAATAATCTGTGCCTTTTGAGATAGTTTATTTGTGAATTGCTCTCAGCTATTGACACTACAGACAGACAGCTCCATCTCACCACCCTGCTGCTCTCCTGGGCTCTCTGGTACCACCACATATTGCAGCAGAACCCTATGGCATTGCTCAGCATCTTCAGAAACAACCTGAAGAAGCTGAAGCAGCAAAAGGGCTCCCCAGGACAGTGCAAGTTTGCAGACTATAGCACCTTCCCCAAATTATCCACACGGGGCCACGATGAGAGGCAAGTTAAAAGCAAAATTCTAAAAAAATTCAAACCTAACATAGGCTGCTTTGGATCTTTCAGGAGAGAGCTGCAGTTCCTTGCCTGCAGAGCGAGCAGCTACACCCACTGCCTGTTAACATTAAGGACATTTGCAGTGTGTCTTCCATGGCTGTGGCACGTTGGTATCTTGCAAGGTGTGAGGATTCCTACCTGACATGAAGGGGCTCATTTTGGTTGTTGCTCTTGTCCCAGGTGGCTGTACCAGATGTGGTCGAAGCAACAAGTGGATCAGACATTTTAGTGTTTGTTCTGCCACATCAGTTCATTGGACGAGTCTGCGAGCAGATTGCAGACCAGATAAAACCTGGGACATTTGGGATTTCCCTGATCAAGGTAAGCTGTCATCTTCACAAGACTTGACCTGTATAGAGCAAATAACTTATCTTCAGCTTCAGGATAAGAGTGCCAGGCCTGAGCTGCATGTTCTGCATAAATATGGACACTTCTTTCTGCAAGAGTTAAAACTTATCCAGCTTTCTGCTGCTCAGGTGGCCATGGCCATGGAAAAGGATGAGGCAACCCAGTAACAGTCTTTGCCAGCCATCTTTAGCCTGGATTTGTTCCCACTTGGACCAGCACAGATGTGGAAATGGGCAGAAGGAGGGCTGCATAAGATGCTGCTGCCAGAAAAAATACTCCTCAGACTATAGCCTCAATTAACTCTTAAATAGGAAGTAAGCTGGGTCAAAGTGCCTCTCCCAAGTACATCCTAAAGCTTTTCCTGTCTGCATTAAAACAGCTCAATAACATTAATGATTTTGCAGAACTGAAGCAATTTCAAGCTGCCACAAACTGAGGAATCTTTCTTTAAGGTTGAAGGTACCATCTTATAATCTTAAAAGGAATTAATATTTTAAGAGAATCTCAAAGTAAAAGCCAGAGGCAACGTGTAGGAATATAGGCTACCACTTCTTTTGATTGCATTGTAGGAAGTATCCAATTTAAAACTGTAAGAAATTAACTAGTTCAAGCTTTCAGACAGCAATACCAGCTTTTCCCTCCTTTTTTCTGTTTTCACTCTATGGAAATTATCTCTCAAGCAGCAGTACACAGAGGAGTAGAGAGTGGGAGAAGGAAATTCGTGCGAATTTACTTCTTTCTTTGGTTAAAAAAAAAACCAAAAAACAAACAAACCCTGAGACAGTTCAGTGTACTCCTTAATACCAATGAAGCACTGAGATTAATACTTAGATCTTGCAGAAAAGCCATTGATTGTAGGCTTAATGTAAAGGTCTGGTTCTGTACTAAGAGTTCAACACAAAGGAAAAAATTCAGCATCCAAAAAAGCCTCAGGACAGCAGCACTGGATGCAGGGCCACTTGCAGAGTGTCCCTACCTTCTCCCTGAACTTGTCTTGGACTTAGAGTTATCAAAGTGCAAACCCAGAGCATTTGTGTTAATAGCTGCTGCTAGTGAATATAAGACCTAAATCCTTCCAGTTAAAACCAGTCTGCTCCAAGCATCAGGACACCTTCTGCTTTACTGGTGCTCAACCACTGTGAGTTTTCCTATTCTAATAACATGGCTTTGACTGTTGTCTTTCTTCAGGGGATTGATGAGGGGCCTGAAGGCCTGAAGCTCATCTCTGACCTCATCCGAGAAAAACTGAAAATAGAAATGAGTGTGCTTATGGGGGCCAACATAGCCAACGAAGTGGCTGATGAGAAGTTCTGTGAAACCACCATTGGTAACTATTGCAAAGAGCAAATCAGAGCCACTAGTTGTTGTTTAGTGTCACCTGTGGCTGGGCAAGAGGACAACCTCTGGAAGAGGGAGGGGGACGTGGTGGTTCCTGTGTGATTCCCAAGTGGTGCCCTTGGTGCAGTGGTCACACAGCTTGTTCAGGGAGGTAGTGGGATTTGCAGGGAGTTAGGTGCTGGCAGGATCAGATCCAACCTGACAGCAGCTTTCAGTGCTGACAGCTCATTTCATCCTTTAAAAAAAATTACAGCTTAATCCTCTTTCTGTAGGAGCTGACAAGAGCCACCACTGATAACACCCATGGCCCATACACTAGGCAGTCCAGATAGAGAAGTGCAATCAGAAATTTTATGTGCTCATGCTTCTTGAGGTGTATTTTTCCACCTTCAAATTTCTTTTTTTAAAAAAAGAGAAAGAAAAAAAAATTAAAGAAAAAACAAAAATCAACCAACCAAAAAAACCCCAGTAACTTTCTGTTCTTCCCTCCCTGCTTGCCAAGACATAGCCTCAGATCCTCCCAGAACTGAGTGTGACCTGAGTTGGAATGTTCAACCAGTAGTTTTGAAAGCCTGTTGATTTTTAACAGCAGGAGAAACTAAAGTTACATCCTTCCATAGCTCAGGAAGACAAACAAATGCATGATTGTTGCAATACTATTCCTCAGCCTTGCAAAGGTTGTAGCAATGGTGGAAACTGCACTAGCTGGTGAAATTACTATTTCACTATAGTAATAGTGAAAATTCACTGCTGGCAGAGCAACTAGGCACATCTAGGACCAGATACAGTTCCGAGATCTGAGCAATATTCATTTTCTTGGGGAGGGAGGTATTTAACTGCTGCTGGACCAGTCTGAATGCACCATCCTCTGATGATGCTGCTGCAAAAAGCTTTGCCCCTTGCTTTTGTCCTAATGGAAAGCCACTTAGCCCAGAAAGAGGTACCTCAAAGAGACTGGATATCCCCCAACATCAACTATTGTGAAGAACAGAAAGCAAACAAAGTTTCTTTTGAGATGGGGCAGAAACCCCACAGCTACCAGGGTACAGCACCTCAGGATAGTAAAACTCACTGCTGAACTCTCCCTGAAGGAAACCAAGTGGCCTCATGTAAAAATTAGGTGAAACTGAATTAAAAAATATTTTCCCAGCTGGCAGAAGCCCTCAGGAAAAACGCAAACCTCAGCCCCTTTACTTCCAAGGGCTCTCTCTCCCTCCTGTCAGTACCTGGGGTGACTGCTGTAATGACATAATATGTGACCTCAGCAGAACTGGTACCAAAAATGTTCAAGCAGTGCCAGCATTCAACTTCTTAATCTGTGGATCTCCTTGTAAATGGGAATTAATTGTGCATTAATAATTTGAGCCCCATAACAACACTTAGCAATTATACTAGTGTACACTTTCAAAGCAGCAATTGTGCTGTTGTGCTGTACAAAGTAATTTGTAAATACTATGTTGTTCAAAGTTTGTGGTTATACAAGTTTGGTCAAGCACTATCTACTTTTTCAGCTCTTTAAGGTTTTATTAAGTGATGCTTGGTCAATGTCTGGGATTTGCATACATTTAACACTGGCTTACAGCAGCAGGAAGCACTGTCACACAAATCTCCTGTTCAGCAGCACCCAGGTTAGGCCTTGTGATCCCAGTAAAGTGGTCCCTGGACATTATTTCAGATTTCAGTTAATTGTATGTACTCTAAAATATTGAAAAAAAACCCCACCTCTAACTTGTATCCTTCCTTCCCACAGGGTGCAAAAACAAAAAGGAAGGGGAGATCTTTAAAGAATTAATGCAGACTCCCAATTTCAGGATTACTGTGGTGCTTGACTGTGATACAGTGGAGATTTGTGGCGCCTTAAAAGTGAGTGTTTTCAAGCAAAAATGTTTTTATTAGGGCCAAATATACCCTTACCTGAGCCATCTGTAAGCCACGGGGTCTGATTCCTGCCATCAAGTCAGTGATTGAGCAGGGACAAGATGTGTAGTTCACATGCCAGTCTTTCAGCCTGTAAAAAAGGGAAAATTTACTTAAAAGTACAGCTGCTGGCAAAACATTTCAAAACAGTTGTATTTTTCTCTTTATTTTACCAGAGGCACCTCTTGCTTATGAGGGCAGAATTTAGTCCACTGTGTTTTCTCATCTGCATGTTGCAAGAACATGGAACAAAGACTCTTACTATATGTAGGAGTTCCCACTAATGACTTATTTCCATGGTTCAGGGAGTAACCTGCTAGAAAGTGTGCACCCAGAGAGATTCTCTGTGCTAAGAGCACGTCTGTGCAGCAATGACCACATCAAGATCCCAGGCTGGATCAGAAATGATACCAGAATCACCAAGTTTCCAATGAGTAGGCACCAGAGTAAAATTCGGCGTTTGTTTTTAAATGTCCTACAAGTGACTCCATCCTGTGATCTTCAGTACTTTTTCATATATTCAATCATTTGTACTTCAGTAATTCACCTTTCCTTGAGGGAAGGGAATTGGTCAATTGGTCCTGTTTAACCTTACATACAAGAAGAAAAATCTCTTTACATACAAGCTCAAATTCCCTGGATTTAGCTTTTGGCCACAGTCTGGAACTGGTGGCAGGACAAAGAGGGGAGAGAGTTTTTTTCTGCTTTGTGGGAAATGTTTTCTCAAAAGTATTGCTTTTGCATTGCCTTTCCTAAACAAATTAAAATGTGCACTTGGGGCACGTGCAAAACCCTAGAGCAAACACCTCAGTGACAGAACTGGGTGACATACATTCTCACATACAGTGAAATACATATATTTGGGGACTTTTTAGGCACTGGAAATTGGGAGGTAGGAAGGGAGGTGTGCAATACAATAGTGAGGAGTTGTGAAGATGTTTAGGATCCTGAGAGATTTGTTTAGAGCTGTAGAAAAGGGCAATTCTACTGACAGTTCTTATAGGGAAAACTAAATTTTGATCTGCTGCAGCACCTGTACAGAGAACTTGTGCCTGTTTAAATGACAGATGCACAAAGAAAACCTAGAAAGGTGTGAGTCCTTGTGGGGTATTTTAAATAGTTAAATAGGAAAGTCACTGCGTCCCAGTGTGAAATTAGTAGAAAAAACAAACATGAATTGCATACATGTTGCATAGTTGCAATATTACTATATTAAACAAGCTGCTTTGATTTTTGCCTATGGGAGTAACAGTGGGTAATTTAAAATAATCTGTTATAAGTCCATCGGGTTTTGTTCAACAGTAACAAGGTGCCCACCTTCTTTATAAGATAAACTCGTGGCCTTTGGAAATAGAGCCTTGTTCAGGTAAAGACAGATTTGTGGGGTTTTTCTAAAGCTCAGGGCATGCTGACAAACTGCCCATCTTGCCTGAATGTTTCCTTTCCTCCTGTGTATTTTTACTGCCCTGTTTTTAGAACGTCGTCGCAGTGGGAGCCGGGTTCTGCGACGGGCTGGGTTATGGTGATAACACCAAGGCAGCAGTCATACGTTTGGGCCTGATGGAAATGGTGGCCTTTTCCAAGATGTTCTGCAAGGGACAGGTATCAGTAGCCACTTTCCTGGAAAGCTGTGGTGTAGCTGACCTAATCACCACCTGCTACGGGGGACGCAACAGAAGAGTAGCAGAAGCCTTTGCTCGCACAGGAAAAGTAAGGAGGATATTAAATATTTTACATTAAAGCATGAAGAAATCCTGTGTTTTACAAAAGCATCTTTAGCTGTTTACCTTCTTGGTAACTGCTGGTATCCCCTCTGACCCAAGTAATCAGTCTCCTTTCTTCTAGTCCATTGAGGAACTGGAAAAGGAGATGCTGAATGGACAAAAGCTGCAGGGTCCTCAGACCTCAGCTGAAGTCTACAAGATTCTGAAACAGAAAGATATGCTGGATAAGTAAGTGCTTTTACTTTAAATAAGCAGAATCAACAACAAATGCCAAGCGATTCATAACCTCTTTAGCAGTAGTTATGTCTAATTATCCTTTCATTTCCATAGCAACTGCTTTCTCCATCTTGGGCCACAGTTAGAGCTCAGCTTAGCCTGACCCCTCATTGCTATGGTCAGTAGAATGAGATGAAGGCTAAACAGTGTTAGAAAAAACAAGCCACAGACACATAGTAAACAAACAAATAAAAAATAATAATCCAGAGGAGCCACCCATACATCCCTGTGTCCCTAAGCAAGAGTCAAAGTTATGCACAGTCAGCTGCAGACATGATCTGGGGGTCAGAGGGTTTCTTGTTCTCAGTGTATCACCAGTGCAGCTCACAGCAATGCTGCTCTCAGTGCAAACATTAACTGGGGTACCTCAGTGTAAAATGGAGGAGGAGCATAATCCTCATCAAAAAAGTTTACACACACTGAAGAGGTTTTAATGTGATAAATGATGCTGAGATAACAAGTACTTCTGGTTATTTAGGGTAATGTAAGATTATCTGTAATACGAAAACTTTATCTCCACTTAAACATTAGAAAAGCTAAACTTCACTGCATCCCATGCATTCTCATACAGTAGCAATACTGAGAGGTCAGACTGCTAAGTGAATGCTTGTTAAAAATCCTATTAGAATTATAAACAGCTGTAGAGTATGCAGGTGGCTTTATCTTTCAAAACCAAGAGAAAAGCTCATTTTGACAGGACATGAACTTTAAGTCAAAATTTGGTCTAACAAGTATCCCTGCAAATGCACTTAGTTACACACTCAGCTCCAAGTCATTCTGTGAATTCATTTTTTACCACGTGACTAAGACAGCTTGCAAAAGGGAAAGAACCCATTAAGCCAGGAAAAGAAAATAATTGGATATTTTCATTTTTTTTTTAGTCTTTGAGATATTGGTAACTGATATAAATAGTATATGCACTTGGAACACAAGAGGAAAAAGAGGATATACAATTCAAGATTGTTTTGTAAACAAATAACTGAACAGGAATTTTTACTCCAAAAAGCTCTTCTTTGCTGTCACCCCTAAGAATTTCCCCTAGATTCTCTTAATTGCCCTATACAAACATGCCTCCAAGTTAGAATTATATACAGAGAAAAAGTTTCAATTTTTTTAATGGAACAAAAAAAAAAAAAAAAAAAAAGCCCAACACCTTTTTTGTTTTCTCATTGCAAGTGGAATGGAAATACTTTTATAAACTTTAAAAACTATTTTCATTGCTACACACTTTGTTTAGGTTTCCATTATTTACAACCATCTACAAGATCTGCTACGAGGGTCAGTCCATCCAGGATTTCATCTCGTGCCTGCAGAACCACCCGGCACACACTTAGACATCCCCTCTCCTCACCTGGACAAGTCCTCATCTTCCCAGGACTTCTGGAAATAAAGTAGAGCAACAGCTTGTGTGACACTTGCTGGAAAAGCAACAGAGAATGTATTTCAGTATCGTCCTTCTGAGGGCAAAAATCTGCCTTTGATTTGAACATTAAACCCAGGGAACAGGAAATGAATGTACAATTTAATTATTTAAGTTAACATGGGCATTTGCTGAGAACCACTTCCTTGTTGATTGAAAACAGCTCCCCTCACAATTTCCCTAAGAAGAGCTAAATCTATCCCACATGAAGCTCAACATTTTGCCTACTAATATTACTTACAGAACAGCACAAGATGCAGAAAAACTGAAGAAATAGCTCAGATAAAAAAAGTGGTAGGTAAAAAAGTTCTGGCAAGAATAGGATGCAGTCATGTGGCCAAATGCTGGGTTTCAGTAATTCCCCTCAGGCACAAATAACATTTTGTATTTTGTGACATTTAGCCCTTCCTTGATTTTGTTTCCTAGTGTAAGCCTTTTGGAAAAATAGGTATTGTTACTGTATTCAGACACACATGAATGTTCAGCAGATGTATAAATAAATCAATTTATGGGGTGAAGGAGAATTAAGGGGTGTTGGGGTAGGGGTTATTTTTGGTTTAAATTCAGGACACTAGGAATCCTCAGGAGTAATTTGACCTTTGTTATACTTACCATACTCTGTTGAAATACAGAAAAAAACCCCAATATTTGAATAACCACATAAATTTATGTTAGTGTTAGGATCTCCCAGCAAGTCATAGTTGGTAGTAGTGAAGAAGGGAAGAAGTGGAGGTTGACAGGGAGGATGTGTGCATGGCTCAGCTTGCAGCTGGTACAACACTCTTATTTTGAGGACTTAAGTAACAGTAAAAAAAAAAACCTCTGTGATACTTGACCAGTTTTTATACGTGCATGAAAATGACCGCTGCAGACGCACAGAAATCCTGTAAAATTGCATTTGAAACCAGGCTGCATTTTGACTCCTCTGGGACACTCCACTGGACTGACACCAGTGCAGCTCCTGCCTCTTCCCAGACCAATGTCCTGATCCTGCTGTAGTGTAACACATCTCACACCCTGGAAAAGAGAGCTCTCTCTCTATTTCTGAATTTTAAACACAAAATGGTTCATATACTGGTTTTTTTTTTGGTTGGTTGTTTTTGGATTTTTTTTTAATATTTTGCTACCAATGGCATTAATTCTAGAAATATAACATTTCTAAAAATCTTGGGTAACTTTACATACCTGATGTATTTTCAGAGTTAAAGCCATCTATGAAACGAACAGTGGCACATTTTAAAAGCTTTAATACCCTTTTGAAAGACTCCTATTTAGAGACAGGCAAACAAAAAGGAGGAGTAACCTACTTCTGCTTTGCTTTATCTGATTTTCTGAAATAGCAGAGGAAGGCAAGTGGTTTTTTAATCTCTCTATGTATTTGCTGACATTGCTTAGGGAAAAAGCTAGATTATAAAATCATCTCTGCTCTGCATTTTAGAGAAATGTTGATGTCTTTCACATTTATCAGAGTAATATATATATGTATATATATATATGAATGTATTACTTGCAATTATAAAGAGATTGTAACAATCAAAGTATTTCAGCAAGCAAAGCTGGCTGGGTACCAGAAAGTGTGGCTGCAGCATCACTCATCCCTATGGAACAGCAGCAAAGGTGGCTCAGCTCCTCCAGCTCCCAGTCTGGTCACACTGACAGCTTGGGGCTCCGCAGGGCAATGCCAGCATTCCTCCAGCTGAAACAGGAATTGTGTGGCCAAATCCTTTACAAAAACCAGGGAATTACAAATCTTCCATTTTGAGTGGAAGGAGACTTAAAATATTGCATAATTTGTAAGTATCGAATACTCGAGGATAGGGTAGAGAATTAAGGAACCTCCTTACTTCACCAGCAGGCTGAATGTCTGATAAGTCGAGCTAATAAAAATACAGAATATTTTACAGTCAAAGTGTATCAAATAACAGTTTAATAAAGTGATCAATATGCAGACTTGATGTAATTTCATTTTTCAAAATTCTCAAAATAAATTACTGTTGTAATGGTGGTCCTCTCCTGCATTTATTCTTGCATGTAGTAATTGTCAGCTCTCACAGAAAAGGACAAGAAGAGTCAATTTTCTACAGACATTTTATTGATCAACATTTTTTTCTTCTTTTGTATGACTTTTTTTTTCTTTTACACAGTAAAATAAGGAAATATTTGCTCCATAAATAACAAAAATTAGCCCTTTTATCTCAATCCAGTCAAACTGTATGTAAAATAGTTTGTTCTATATTTACATTCCATACCAAAATAGGAAACATGTTCAAGGTCAACCAGTTCTCTCTAAACAGTTGTTTTATCTCCAAGGTGAGCTTCACATTAAAAAGGCAACATTTGCACTCGGGAAGTTTGGTAGTGTAAGATCCCATTATTTAATGTACAAATAGCCCCACATCCTGAGGAGTGATACATTCAGCCAAGCAGGAGCTGCTTGTTGGATCTTGCTGGGGAAAGACCTTGACCTGCTCAGCGGGCTGAACCTTGCTCCTACAACACACAGGGAAGGAAGGGCATGCACCTCCTTCTCCAGTTAAATATCCCCAAGCAGGAAGAGTTGCAGGACAGGAAGATTTAAAAACAACTGGCCCTTGTAAGGGACTGTGGACATGTCTGCTCTTAAGGGACATCTCTTTTCCTAAGTGACTCACGCACAGCAGAATAAATGAGCTGCATCGTGTTGACAGTCTGTTAATGGGGTAAAAATTCTCTTTCAGTAATTAACTTACATCCAAGGCTGTCTTCCAAGACCTCAATTCATCTCAAGAGGAATTAATTGCCTGCTTTTCAGTGTAACTCTGCTCACTGCACACTCTAGCCCAAAGCTGCTCTTCCTCCTAGTTGCCTGCAACACTAGAAAAATATGTGTTCCTCAAGCATGACTTGCCTCAACTTCTAATTGAAATATTCTAGGTTTCAGCTACTGGGGTAAAAACAGGCCACAAAATTAATTTACTTCCATAAGCAAACATGGAATGTTTTTTTAAAAACTAAAATTGCAGACATTAATACACTGAAAATATTTCTGTTACAGACAAGCTAAGTCCTTTATCTCTCAACACTATTTCCAGGGCTCCTGCTGCTGCCCTGTCTGCTCTGGGTGAAAACACAAAGGGTTATTTGGGCTGTATTTCAGTTTTCACACCTAGGAGATGCAATAGGATGGAATTCCTATAGTGTGTTCAAGACCCCTAAAGTAGCTGCCTGCAGACTTATTTAAAACCAACTTTACTGGGGCAACTGCACTTAAGGCTACATAACGGATTGGTTCAAGCTACAATTTTAGCTATGTTCTACACTCAAAAATGGCTTATGCTTCCTACTATATTTATTTTGCTCTTAAAAACCTGAGACATGTTTTTAAGTTAATTCATCTGAAGATTTGGAAGTTCACAGCAGGCTAGAAGCTTAACTTGAAGACAAACAGAACTGAGGTAGTCCGGTTTACTCTGATAATGCTTTTTGACAGTCACCAATTCAGTTCCACTTTAAATGGAACTTGACCTATTTCTTGGCAGTTCCAACATGTTTCCAGCTTCTAACACACTAACACGTTGGGTTTTGCCCTCTGGAGTACCTTCCCTCCCCAACTCCCCAAAGCCACATCCAGTTCTGCAGTTCACAGCCAGTTGAAGGGCTGCACGTCAAAGAAATTATGACTAAAATCTCAGATCATTAAGGCAGTAATAGTTTTACTTCACTGGATT
This sequence comes from Phaethornis superciliosus, assembly GCA_023637945.1. Lineage (NCBI taxonomy): Eukaryota > Metazoa > Chordata > Aves > Apodiformes > Trochilidae > Phaethornis > Phaethornis superciliosus. The sequence goes on from JAJQWJ010000007.1 coordinate 29,406,687, forward strand.
CACTGATGCAGCTACTCAGCAGGTACTGGTGAATCTGATCACAAGAGCTCTGACAGGCAGATAGATTTCCCCCTGTAGGTACAGTGCACTACAGCCTTTCTTTCAGCAATGCATACAATTCAGAAGTAGGTAAGCATTGACTTTTTAAGCCATCTTTTAGCTAATTCTCAGAAAGAGAATAAAAGAAGAAAAGCCCTCAGGAGAAACAGCTGTGTATAAGATAAAAATATTCACTTAAATATGACAAATTTCACAGTTACACAGACAGGAGACTAGCATATTAAATAACAAGCACAATAAATTAACACCAGTAAAAAAGTTTAACAGTTATAAAGTCAACCAGAAAGTTCAGACAGTGCAAATATTTCACAGTAAGAAAAAATAACCAATAATCTCTTTTCAAGTATCAAAAGCATTGTTGTTGAGTGATACCATTTAAACTGTATTATTGCACAACAGACAAAAAAATACAATATCAACCTCCAGGACCCAAGATGTATTCTCAAACCCTTATGTTTTCAAGAAATCAGTTTACACCAACTGTTGATTGTGCATATATGAAAATAATCAGTGTTCACTTACTAATCTGAGTGTTTCTTAATTCAAACTTGTACACATTTAAAACATTTGGTTCCTAATTTGTATTGCTTCTCTCAAATGCCTATTTAAGGCTAGCCTAGGCCTTGTACAAAATTTAAAGCAAATTGCAGCTAAGAAGGGGAACTAGTTCAGTGCAAGGTACTCTCAACTGTGATGCCCTCAGACAGTTTTAGGTTGCATCTTACCTCAGCAGTGTGGTAAGAGTTTCTCTAAATAAAAAAAAAAACAAATCCAAGTCCAGCAGGCACACAGGTTTTCTTAAAATTACAGTGGAAGTCCTATTATTAAACAATTTCAATTGTAGCTCAAGAAAATTCACTCCCTCCCCCTTTCACGCCCCACCTTTCCTTCTAGAAAGGGATCTGGTCACTGACAATTCTGACATTACACTTCATTTCAGAAGCAAAGTAACATCATCCTTCATCATGCATTTCCATTCTTTAGTGCACTGGGGACATGTGTGCCCTCAAGTTTAACACAATTCTATCCTAACAGGACAGACAATTGATTGGACCATTAAAGAGTTGCTTTTGCTCTGAACAGGATTATTTGTAACACATTATAGAGTCAGAAACTAATGAAAACAAGTGTCCTAAAAGCAGATGTCCTTAATTTAAGAGTTTGCTCATTTCCTTCCCATTACATATTTTGTCCATCAAGTGATTAGTTTTGTGTGGTTCAAAAATATCTGGTTTCTAACTTATTACAAATACTCAAATAATCCATAGTATTTATATGTCTGAGAAAAGGTGGAGGGAAAAAAAAAACAACAAAAAAGACACAAATTAGACTTTTCTTTACACATTCAATATAGTTTTTGGTCTAGAAAAGTCAATACCATTCTCTAAGATTACAGCTTCCATCACTACTGGTTTGCCCCTCAACAAAAAAATGAGAGCAGCTGCATTTATGTTCATACTTTAAAAAAATCAATAATGCCATTATTGAAGAAAAAAATGAACAAAAAAAATGATCAAAAAACCTATCCCAATTTTACAGACTGGGTGTCAGTACTGAAATGCATTTGCCTAGCAAATTACTCTGAGAATATTCAAACATTTGATGTATTAAATTTCACAGTAAAACTGGCACATGCTAAATGAGAATGGGATTTCTAGACAGTTGTCTTGGTTACCAGTCTGAAATTCCACTTTGTGCATGTAGGAAGGTTTCAATGAACCCCAAGAATTGGCCACTCTACCAAAAACTAATATAAATTCTAAGAAGCCTCAAAGCTGCAGAATCCAGCTGTAGAAACAACTGCCAGACACTGGTCTCTGTCATTAAATTACTTCCTCTCCCCACAAATTGTAGGAATTGACAAACCAACCAACCAAAATCCAGCACCTATTTATGCCTGGGTTAATAGCAATGATAGTAACTGATTTTTACATGGCTTTTGACTAAAACACTGAGGTATATTTCCAGTTTGAGGATGGTTTGCTACCAGTCACACAGAGGACACAGAAAAAAAAAAAAGACGCAAACAACAAAAAACCACAATACAACAAAAACCCCAACCCTCAGTCCTGTGACAGTGAAGTTCTCCTAGTTGCTAGGTAGTCTAACACAGTTGACACAGTGCATCATGTTACTCCATAAAAAAAAAAAAAATCAAAGGTTGCAATTCAGCAAAATATTGGCACTTACTGAGATGACAAAGTAAATTTTTCTCCTCTCAAACTATGTCTGCTTTTGTCAGTACCTCCCTGACTACCATCTGCCCGGATACTTGCCAGGAGAGATGAGGTTCAGTAGAAGACAGCTGCCTGCAGAGATAAAAATCTCAGTGCTCCACAGTAAGGAGTGCAACATGCTGGTCTATCATCTTGGAACATCTTGCCCCATGCTTAATGCTATGCACAGAGAAATAATCCTGTCAGCAGGGGAATTAAGTTTGCCATCAGTAGCCAAAGAGTTACAGCCAGGCTGGATGAGCAGGAGCATAAGTCTAAAACAAACAAAAACAAATAAAAAAAAACCATGAAGCTTGAAATATAAAATTTATAAGACAAAAACATATTTCCAGGCATCTGCATCGATTTATTCTAGCTTTCAAGGCTAGGAATTCAAACCAACCATGTAACATGATTATTCTCTTAATTATTAAATAAATTCCTGCATTCCTTCACTAATAGCAATTAGGAGAACAAATGAAAAAAAAATATATCCATATTGAAAGAACAGGAAGTTTCCTGTGTCCTGACTGGGGAGAAGCAGCATTTCAAAAGCACAGATTCTCAAAAGAGTGTTCTAGGAATACTTAGTTCTGTATGGCTGTGAGTGACATAAATACCCAGGCCACAAAACAATAAGCTGAAGGGAGAGGGAGGGGAAAAAAACAACCAAACAAAAAACCCTAATCTATGAATCAGGGCATTTTTCTGCATGGTAGGTGATCACACAGCCACAAGGTTTAAGAAAACCATGGACCCAAACACAAACTTGCATAGATAAAAACCTATGTACACACACATATATGTATGTGAGAATCATGGAGCTTGAACTCAGATGCTAGATGGTATGAATCATCCAGGTTAAAGCTTTGTCATGCTAAAACCTCATCTATAGGTCTTCCCACCAACCACTGAAATATTGTTATCTCTGAGACAAAACTATTTGAATTGGTACACACAAACCCAAGTGCACCTCTTTGAAGAAAGAACCAAGCGTGCAGATAAAGTAAACAGGTTTGTTTTTTCACTGAAGACTGCAGGAGAGCCACTAATACAAAATACTATAAAAACGGTTCTCTTTAATCAGTTTCTTTTTTGAAAGCCATCTGTTCTTGATCAAACATTAACTGGTAGTCAGTGAATTAAGCTTCCTTCCTCCCCCCAAAAGCCAACTGACACTTCTATTTCATATTCTGGATTAATGTTGTCAGTGGGAAGTTATAAAAGTGAAAACTCACTTTCCACCAAAGTGATAAATTGGGATGTTATATAAATGACACAGCTTTGAAAACACGGATCAGATTTTCTGGTAAACTGACAGACTAGAGCTAGATTTATGTGACAACTACCAAAAGGAGAGCTGACATGAAGTAGTTATGTTTCAGACGTACTTCTGTGCTGCGTTAGCCACTATCCTGATCCCAGAAACAAAAGCACAACTACACAGGAAAAAGCAGGGCACCTTTGCCATCTTCCTTAACTCCCACACCTATGATCTTAGAATAGACAGATGACAGCCCCACTTCCCTGTTCCCATGGCAGTCAGAGCTGACAGAAACCTCTAGTGTATACAGACATTTTATATTAAGTTTCACTTCAGCAAACTGTAAGGCAACCTACCTACTGGTGCAGCTCTGGTCAAGTTAGAAACTGGAGGATCCCTCTCTGGAGGACAGGAGTCACAGAAGTCCAAACAGGCTGGGCAAATCAGATTCCCAACGTGGATCCAGCCACTCATCTGAATGCTCACAGTTAAAACCTGACCCGAGCGGCTGCACAAGTACGCAGTGTCCTTGACCCAAACATGCAGCCCTTGTGGAGAACAAGAAACCTTAAAATAAAAGAATGAAAGTCAGGTCTACATTATGATTTACCAGAAATAGCTGGTGGAGTTTGGAGGTTCTCTCATTAAGTAACTACTACATCCTGTAAACACCCACTAGTAAAGGGTAGATTAACCACAAGTATTTTGAGGCACTCAGAGCAAATATTTGGTTCAACACTTCTTTAAGGTACCAACAATTCTCTTTTTGTGCAATTATACAGCTCATCAGCTGAGACTGAGTAAAACTTGGCTTCTGCTAATGACTACTTTTTAGAGTTGTGTTGTTGAAAGTGACACTTTTAGTGAGATAGTCCTGAAGAGATAGAGGATAATAAAAAATAAGTGACACGTGCACTGTGCTTTCCACCTCTGAAAAACAGAATTTAACTCTAAGCTTCAGCAACAGATTCCAGTATAACTACTCCTGCTTAGCTGTGGAGATAGTGTCACAGGGGTAAGGCAGAGGAAATACATAGCAAGACTGGAATAACTCACAAGCCTTCCCACTGGCCACAGGCTTAACTTGAAGCATGACCTAATATATAGGCTTATGGGGGGAAGACATTTATTTTCAAAGCATGTAATACAATATAGTGATTCAAGGCAGAAATGCTCATGTACAGTGCCCAGGTGCAAAGTTCTAACAGTCACAGCCTATAATTTATGCCTGACTGTGGGAAGATTAGAGAGGAGGATTGTAAACATAGCTATCATACTAATTGTTGTTTAACCTTGTGTGTTGGACAAGAACATCTGTGGTTAGATAACAAAGGCTGTGATAGAAGAAGAGGTTCCCTATTGTAGAGCATATTTGAGATTCCTGCCCAGCTGTGGGAAAGATCAAACCACAGTGGTAAACTATGTCTGTGTGAATCCTTGACATACAGGGGAGAACAGGAGGCTCAGTGACCCTCTAAGAAAGGACAGGGCTACGTGGTGCCTGAGTCACCACTTTTGTGCCTCAGTGATCCCCCAGTTTGCAAGGTAACAAAAATAAATTTAGTCTGCATTTCATCCATGGTTTTGTGGTTGCTCCTATATCGTGCCTGTGCCAGCTCACACACTGACTTTTCCCTTCAGTGTTATTTAAAAAAAAATAAAAATACAAACCAAACACATACATACTTGATAACACCCACTACCCCAGTCAGGGTAACTGAGTTTCCTCCTGCACTGTTCCATGACAAAAGCAGATTTCTGGATAAGACATACAGAATTTGGTCCATATTTTTCTGCACCGTAGTTTTTGGTAGGATCTAAGGTAGAAAGAATATACTGAATTGCAGCTTTCTGATGAACAAAGTTTTTCAGATGAACAAAGTTCACATCAACTTAATATGCTACAATTAGTGTCTCCACGTGCAAGTCAAAGTTTACTTTTGGAATTTTTCATGTGGTTAATTATTATCAATTTAGAAATTCTACTGTTTTGAATAAAAAGTGAAAACAAGCATTAAAAACCAAACAAACAAACCCCACTTTCCTTCAGAACTATGTGGATATGTTTGCCCCCGGGGAGTGCTAGCTGTGATTGCTGATTGAGGGCAGAGGGTGTTTATTTGTTTGCTGTTGAGACAACTGCATGGACAGGTAATATCCTACAGCACTCTGGAGTTCCACAATATCTGAAGTTCATGCACTACCCTAGGAGAAAAGACCATGTCCTGGTAATTCACAAAGCACCCTGCCTAAATCAAAACCAAACAAAAAATAAAAGGTAGAAAGTGAAATTGTTTTTCAGAGACTCAAACCCCAAGCAGACCCCCACACCCACCTTTTAATATATGGATCATTTGGGCTTAATTTTTGTTCAGCTCTTGCACACTTCTTGTATTAATTTAAGTGTTTGCTTCCTAGGTGTACACGGTCATTGTTCTATGCTTGTCACTCCAGCACAGCTTTCACACAGCTAATAGTGTAAAACTCATTTTACATCCAATTATTTTGGTCATATAGTAAATCCATTCCAGATTTATAAAAAAATGTCTTTTTGATACCATATTGAAGTCCTGAAAACTGACCTGGTTGGTTTTCAATTATTCTGCAGTCTGAACTGCGTTGAAATTCACCACTTAAATGCCAACTGAATTCTTGACTGAAGGGACAATAGTCAGCAATTTCCACTGAGCCACCGTAATAAGGCAATTCTTCTGCTGGTACTCCATTAAGATTGTCAAAATACTGCAAACCAAAATAGGTTGTGAAGCAGTTTCCACAAAGACAAGTGCACAAAGACAAGAGTCTTTTGAATAGAACCAATCACTACAGTTGAATTGTATTCAGGAGTGCTAACAGCTTACTTACCATGCCTGTGAACCATGATGAGTATTTAAGAATACTTAATGCAGAGAATTTACATTTGCCTGTATCACTCCATCCCTTGCCCCCCCTTTGTAATCATAACATTCTCTGGGAGGAAACAGAATCATTTCTTAGCATGCAGGGACACAAGACACCAGACAAAACACTGGGGGACTTTTGTTACAGAGCAATGATATGATACTTGGCTATCTGGCCAAGCAACATCCTTGTTTTATTAAGAACACATGAGATTTTTTTCACCCTCCAGCAGACATTTTTCACATTCTCTACTCTCATCTACTAGTTCAGAAGAAAAAAAACACAATCGAATAGAATCACCTGGCTGCAAAGTACAAAAATGAAAACAGTTATTTGTTAAGGTCAGATCCGTTATACCTGATATTCCTGAGGTAAATGCTTTGGAAACTTCTGCAAGTTGCACACTGCTACTGCTCTTTGGTCCTGTCTGCAGGTTAACTGCAATGGATTACTTCTCAAAGTGTCGCAGTATGGGCTGATTAATTGCCTCCTCAAAGGAAAAAAATAATAAAAATCACATTAGATCACTTTAACTGCTTTTCATAATTTCAATATGGTTGTTATTTTTCTTTTAATTGGTGGAGAAAAGTCTTCTATTGTCCTATGCTGTAACAGCTGGGAGAGTTCACCTTTTATATAGACTACAGTTCCTATCAAAAGGCAGAAGTCAGGGAAACGGTAGGAAGCTGAACCAGGGGAGGTTTAGGTTAGATATTAGGAAAAGGTTTTTCATCCAGGGAAGCGGTCACAGCACCAAGCCTGCCTGAGTTCAAGAAGCATCTGGATGATGTTCTCAGGCACATGGTGTGACCTTGGGCTTTGTCTGGAAGATGACAGCCATCTCCTTCAGTTGCTTTCAGTACAATCCCATAATGCAAAAGGACACAGGCTGTATCTCCAATTAAAAGGGACAAACTAAGAAAGCAAACACTTTTTGACCAGGTCCCTCCTCTCTAAAGCACAGCCCTCTTCCAGGTGTAAATGCATTTTACACCCTAAGGTGTTTGGCTCTATTTATGGGGTGGGACATTTCTTCTCTGAATACACTGGAGTACTCCTTGGGCTCACCCTGAGGGTACACAGGACAGCATTCCTTGTTAACATGTATCTATCTCTACTTTTTTTTTTACCGAGTTGCATTTGAAGGACAAATGTAAACAAGCAGCAGGGTTTCCACTTAGTTTTTTTAAAGACTGGATTCTTACTTCCGTCTCTTTTGGTCGATCCAGAATTTGCAGCTCTTCAATACAAAGTCACAGCCTTTATTGCGTCCCCAATCTAATTTCTCTGCCATGCTGTAATTTGCTCTATACCAGCTGTAAAGGTATTTGGAAATGAGAACACAGTTAATTCAAAAATTAGTGTTCTGATTAACAAGACAGAAGTTCAAAGAACTTCATGCTATGCCTTAAAGTCTTCAAATAAAGAAAAAAGGAAACTAAATCCCCTTCTGCCTGTAGCAAAACATTTTACAATTCCATTATTTTTTCAGTCACGATGAACTATAAGAAAATTCTATTGCTTATTTGTTCAAAAGCAATGTGTCAGGATCTGCAAAGAAACAACGCATGTAGGAAAATGACATTTTAGATAATTTTGCTTTTTCTCTATGTATTCTTTGTATCTGCAAGAAGAGCTAAAATAATAGATACTGCATGCAACTGGAAGAAGATTGATATTAAGAAAAAAAAGTAAACAGACACTACAAATAGTACTATGCATTTTAATGCATCTTTTTTAAGGCCAGATATTAAATATGGATGGGTATTGATTAAATATGGCATGAAGTAACACATCAATTATCTGTGTTGCAGATGGATAACCACAAGTGCATTGATTTCAAATAAAATCCAATACAAATGAAAATAAAACACAAACAAACAAGAAACAAGAACATTCTTATTAATTCTTACCCTGTGTCTTCCATTAATGCTAAGGTGATCCTGGAGAAGACTCGATTCTGTGTATGGGATCCAGTCATTGCCTCATTCTGAAAGTTACCAGTAACTATTAACAAGCCACTGAAAATTATTACTGTAAGAAAATGCTTTTGATGGAAGAACATTTTTAGTCCCTTTTTACAGCTGACAGTCAAATCCCAGTATCTTTCATAAAAGGGATCACAAGAAGAACTCCCTTCCCCACTCCACCCTACAAAGCCTCAGAATTCTAGAAGTCAAAAACCTCATTCCAAATTCCAGCTAAACCATGACCAACATGTGCTCACTTTTCTTTACATAAAGTAAAATTTTTCCTTCTTCTGGAATATTTATCTGTAGGAACAACACCACATTTTCTGTCTCCTTTTGGTAAGGTGAAAGCCAAGCTCATTTAATTTTCTTGTGCAAGATTTATTTTAAATTTTCCTAGTAGTCCTTTTTAGGAGCAAGGTGCACAGGTCACACAACTAAGGGTCATAGCATACCAAAAGAAGCTTTATTAAGGTGGCAGTGGAATTTTCCATCTCATTTTAAAAAAAGTAAGTTCACACCATCCTCATAGGGCAACTCTGGTCACCTTGGAGTTTCCTTATCACCTTATAACTGGAAATGCAACACCAGTGTCTTTTTCCTGCTCAGTCATTTCCATCTGATAAACTTTAGGCTTACACCAGAAGTCACTCACCCTTAATTACACAACTCAAATTTCTATTAATGGACTTAATCTAATTTCTACAGTTTCTTCAAAACACATGGTTTTCCAGCCTACCCTCTCCCCTCGTGTGGTCAGGGGTTAGCACCAGCAGACTTCCTAACATCTAATTTGCTATCTCATTTGCAATACTTAATGAGATTTGAATTAAGATGAATACTCAACTATCTGGGTTTATTTCTGCATAAAAAACTTCTCAGGAAAGATGTAAAGGAGACCAGTAATTAGCTCATTTTTACTAATCCTATTGATATCTCCTAATTATCTACATTCTAATGGCAGTTTTTCCAGTTGGCTTTAAACTACTGTTCCACACCAAAGGTTGCTGAAAAGGAGGAAAAGGTAACAATTTTGGTCTCAAGAAACATGCACTGTTTAAGATTACTTCCACAAAAATGTCTGTGCTGAAGCATTTCCCTTCTTGTTTGCCTCGGTACATACAACAGTAACTAGAAAGTATATCTCTGTCAAAAATATCAACAACACAAAGTTATAACTAAAAATAATCTTAAATGTCAGGAGGGAAAATAAGCATTTCCTTGATTAGATGAGGTTCTGCAGTAGAGACGGTAAAAGCTAACCCCAGGGCACATGAATAAAGATGAAGTAATGAAAATGAACAGACAGAATGATCAAATATTTGATGTGTAAGAAGCAGAGGCTGACAAAATTTCATTGACTCAATGAAATGCCCCCTTCCCCCTAAAAAGGGAAATTACCTTCTCAAAACGGTTAGTGGCAGACACAAGTAGGAGACATTTAGGTTTTTAGTAATCAGTGTATCTCAAACTCACACTCTGAGACTTTAGCACTAAGTTAAAATGATAGATTTATCTAGAAATTGGACATTTAAGTATGTGTAGTTTATTACTGCTTGTAATCTATTTCAGAGAGGTATGATACACCTGCATTTTCAAGGCTTCAGTAGGCATAGCTATAAACCTAAAAATCAAGGCATATTCCCACATGCTCCTCTATCCCTGGTATCAGCACTTACCTCCAACAACCTCTTCTCCCAGTGATTGAGTTCAGTACCCATGCCACCTTGATTCTCAAGCTCCATTCCCTCTAGAATTGGACAATTAAAATGTTTTCGAGCTTCTTCCTAGAAATAAAACATTTAACATAATTCTCAAAACCTTGAAGCAGATAACCATATGCAGTCCTAAAGTTCTAGATTTTTTCCAATATTTCAGCATTTCTTTTTCTACCATCTTGGTTTCTTACAAATGCAAAACACTTCTCCTACTCAGAAGCTTGCCAACTACTTGCCAGCCAAGTATCCCAACACCAAGCCTAAAAATCTGTCTACTTATCTCCTGGAAAGAAGAGATGGAAATTTACAAGAATAAAACAGCAACAGAATTAGCTGAGAATAGCATGCATATGCTTAAGACCATATGCAAAAAAAGAAAACTAACAAAAAACCTTAAACAATGTAGGAACATTCTGTCAAACATTTCAGCAAACACTTTCCTCTTAGGAAGCTGTCCATGTCAAATAGTTTTGCATGGGCAAGCATCTTCTGCAAAATATTTGAAAACCTGAAGAGGTATCACAACAAGGCTGTGGTCTCAGGGTCAGAATGGAAACCTTTGCCATGGCAGCACCTTTAATGTTCTGGACACTTTGACCAGCATGGTCTGTTTTCAAAACAGGGGTATTAAAACCAAGTTTAATCTATTTACAAAACCCCCAAAAGATTATTTGTGGCCAAATATGACTAACACTAATTTATTTCCAATGTCCATTTATTACATGTAAGAACAAGTTCTGTTGGTGGCAGTGGGAGACTCAGAGATATAGGAATCAAGAAACATGTCCAAGAATATAAACATGGTAAAATGTTAAATGCATTACTTTGTAATCCATAAAATTAAAAAATATTAAAACAATACTTTTAAAGAGAAAATCAGAAAACAGGATGAACTTATAAATAAGAAAAGCAGTGTCAAGGATATCTGCTAATGCAACATGTGTCTAAGTCTGTAGGAAAACATCTTAAGAGTAGGACTAAGGAATCTATTCAATTTTAGCTTTGCATAATCTTTCATAATTTACTTCCCAGTACATTCACTGTCTTTTACTATGTCAATTTATCTATTTCATACTGTCTGTCAACTATTTCCACTTTAATTTGGATATACCCTCTCAACTAATTACACAGCCTTGAATCATATCATCTTTGTGCCATGCTTTCAGGAATGGGTACTCAGTGTTAGGTTATTACTTCTTAAAGAATAAGAAATACTTGTAACTTGAGAACATGATGGTAATGTTGGCATACAAAGTGCAGAAGCTGAAATTAATCCACACTTACAACTACACGAGGTGTTATGAGAAGATGAACAGCATGGCGCAGCATTTTGCCACCACGTATGTCCCATAACCTCACAGCTTTATGAACAACTCTGTTGCTCCACTGATACAAACCTAGACTGTAAGAAGAATGCTTTGGTTACAAGTTTTTTCCATAAACGCATGCAACTTGTGCAAACATGTATCCCCATAAGAAACAGAATAGTGAATAATCTACACCAAGATTCACATAAACAACATTTGTTATATACACATTATATACACAACTCTGAGTTAATAAGACAGAGTAAGCCTATTACAAACAAATTCTGTAGACTCATTCAATAACAAGTCAGAAAAATCACTCAGCAGACTACACAGTCAGGTCTGCATAACTACAAACCCTGAATGATATACGACTTAAAAATGAACTGCACTGACATTAGACAGACTACAAAAAATGCTAGTCTCAATTTCAATGCTTGTTTTCAGCAAGCATTGAAATTTCAGCACAAGTAATTTTAATGCTAAGCTTTAAATCTTCTGATAAATGAAATCCTGCCTTAGTTTGTAATATATGTATATAACAGAGGACTTAATGCCAATGTAAAGAACCACCCCATACCAGTGTTTTAACATAACAAAAGCAAAGCATTCTCAAGTTGAAATGCAAAGCAACACTCAAGTTGGATTTTCAACAGGCACGTGAAAACATCCTTCCAGGAGTGTACTGAGAGGTCCAAAAAAATAAAATACCTTTCATTAAAAGGAGGGAGTCCATCTGCGTATCTTGCTGTCAAAGGTTTTCCATCATCATCACGATAAAACGCAAACAGTCCAGCAGAGAAACCCTTTAAATTAAAAACCAAGCACACAGAAGCCTTTGGTAATGTATTCACATACCATGTCAAATGCCTTAAGAGAGTTCTCACTTCCATACAGACAGACTGCAAGTATTACACCTGAAGGCAATTAACACAAAAACTAAAGGCAAAGCAAGAGCCTTCATCCACCCTTCTTTGCAATAAGCTGGAGGCACGACAGGAAGCAGGCACAAATTTCAGGGAAGAACATTGTGTAGCATCAACCCTTACCAGTGCATGGATAATCTCATGTTTCACTGTAGACAACATGCCAACAAATTCCTGAGCTTGCGTTGAAATCATATTTGGACACAAGTTAGCATACCCTGCTATTGGCCTGCAAGAAAGTTATAAAATTAAGTGGTTTTCAGCAAAATACTAACAAATTCAAATCATATTCACTTGATGAGGCTCACTTCTTGAGACAACACAGAAGGAAATGGGGACCAATGTAAAAAGAAGTCCTTCCAAACAAAGTCCCTGATCAGTAATAGTCTGTTTGCAATACAGTGACTAATTTACTGTTGACAGAGGGAGGGATGGGACAGGATCAATCTCTATATTCAGTATTCTGCACAGGTGCTTGTGACAGCTCTGTATGAAAAATTAATTTCAGGTAGGCCACTAGAGAGGTGCAAAGAGTGTGTTACAATGAGTACAACTGAATTACAAACAAAGCACGTAAGTAGGGCCCGTTTGCATCCTCCTTTAAATTTATGTTAAGTATGACATTCACTTCAACAGAAGCAGGATCTTGAAAGTTTAGGCAACAGAGGATTAGCTCTGATTTAAATGCCTCAGCTTTGCTAGCTAAGCACTGTTGGATTTGTTTTGTGGTTTTACATATATATAGCGCTATACTATACAAGACAGGCAGACAATTAAACTCCACATCTAAGCAATTAAGCAACTCCAAAGTTTAATTTAAAAGAGTCTACCAGGGGAATACTTGCCTGTCCATTTCTGCTTCCAGTTGGCAGTAGGCTGCATATGCAATGATATTTTCATGGCCACACCTTTCAGTAGTGAGAGCACTAACGTAGAGTACAAAGTCAGCGTCTCGAACACCTTCTTGGTCAGGTAAGCCAGTGGGTCCACAGAGCCACTCAGTCTCATTGCACACCCTGCATTGCTTTGGTGACATTCAGATGGGAAAATACTTAAGCTATATCCAACATTTTGCATGACAAAATTCAATTAGCTTGAAGCCAAGAACAAATGCCATTGTAGGACAATGTCTCCCTACGAAGACAGTAAACAAAACCAAAGCCAAGACCTTCAAATGACCAGCTCTTTTGATTTATTAGACCAGGAAGGTGGCAGCTTTTGACAAAAAAGGGCCTGCCAAGATACACACCCCAAAATCAGTACCCTTTATTTCCTACAAATTGGAGAGAAAAAAGAAAAAAAAAAAAAAATCACAGAAATTGTATACCTAAGTAGCAATTGCATTTCATCTGTAATCTGGTATATATATATATTTTTTGAATAATGTATCTGAAACTTCAAGCTAAGAGAAACAAAGAAATTTGATGATCACATCTGCAGTTAAATCAAAAACACATGCTGGAAAACAAGTTAAAAGCATTTCCTGCACCATGGTCCTAATTCACTGGATAACCTCTTAAAAAACCCTGAAATTTATTAATCCTGTGAAAATCTGACTCACTGACCAAGGTGCATAATGAATTGACTAGTGGCAATTTAACAAGCTTCAAATCTCATCCTCTCTGTACACTCCATTACACTGCAGGGCTAGACAACAGTAAACAGTCCCGTTTTCCTCAACTTTTGATTCAACAGCATGATGTCAAGAAACTCCCACTAACTCATGATGTTCCAGTGTCTCACTCAAACTTAGGGATGTCCCACAAATGGGTCACTTCTGTACAGTCTGTGATATTAACTTTTTCATTAATTTCCACAAAAAGTAGTATTCCAAAGGTTAAGAAGCACTTGGATGGCTTAGCTTACCTGGAGGTGTTTCTCAGGAACTATAACTGGGCCACATTTTGTGTGGTTTGCGCAGGCTCCTCGGCAGTACCTGTGGGGGTCAGCTTTCCTCCTTAAATATTGGTTTGTCACACATTGCCTTCAATCAAACATGAAGGAAAGTCAGAACGTGCTTATAATTTAAAAAAAAAACACAACAAAATCTATAGAGAAGTCTTACAGCACCCCACAATGCTGTTATACAGGTATGCAATGGTTCTCACACAGTGATAATTGTTAGTTACCCTGCTCTGAAAGGCATAATGCTTCCAGTCATTAACAGAGTACCCACAGGCTCAAAGAGAGGTGAGGAAGAGGTTCATACATAAGGGTACATGTAACAGCAAACAGGCAAAATGTATACCCTTTAAAATGTCCTATACAACAAATGTACATGTTGATGACAGAAGGCTGGCAAATTTGTGAACACTCCTTAAAGAGCATCTGCTACTACCACTTGGTCAGATGGGGCACTGGTGCATCAGGAGAGCATTTCTTGGGCTCTTAATCTATTTTTATTTTAAAGGCTGTGTAACACAATGTTAAGTACCAAATATGGCAAGTGGTTTCTAAAAAACCTTCACATACCTGCTTAATAAGATAGTACCCGTGGATTTGCGCACTTGAAATGTCTTCTCCAAATAAGATATAGCTTGGGGAAAGAGCTTGTTCTGAACAAAACAAAAATAAAAGGCACCCAGTAGCAATGCAGACATAAGTCACCTCACAAGCATTAACTGCCAAGTTACATGATGCTTGCTAGATGCTGCAGTATAGCAGAGAAGTGGAAATCCAGACTTCCCATGAAGTTCAACCGTTATCAACATACTTAGGAAATATTTTGCCTCAGTATTCCCATAATTTGTTATTGGGATGACAAAATGAGAAGGGATGGAGTATTAATTTGAACGTGGCATTTCAAAAGAGGCTGAATTTATTCCAGCCCTGAACTTACTGGCACTGGGAACAGCCCGTAAAATTTATCTTGAGCTCCCACCTCTCTGCACTCCTCAAGCCTAACTGCACCATTCTTTTATTCCTTATTTGCACTCTTTATTCCTTATCTCAAAAGAAGCCAGGAGAGATATATAAAATACTCTAAATGGGGTCAAAAAACCTTAAAAACTATACACATATTACTCACTGAAGCTTTACACATTGAGATATAGCAAGCACCCGTCAAACAGCATTCAGCACAATACTGGAAGTATTTGGAAATCTGGCATAATCTGTGTGCAAAGCCCTGTATTCCCTGACCAGAGGATATGAAATTGCAGGCATTCAAAGCCTTTAATTAAAGGCTCTGAATTCACAAGCCTTAACTTCATCCACATAATAAAAAAGATACAAACAAACAAGGAAAGCAAAGACAGCATACCTTGATAAGGTGTCTTTTCTCAGGTAGCAAACTATATTTAAACAAAACAAAACAAACAAGCTTTAATTAACAGGGTTTCCATGCTCAGCTGTAGAGAAAAAGAGAAGTCACCACAACACTATACTCACTCCTCAACACTCCTGTCGTACACAATCTCGATTCTCAGCTGTTGATCCACATTTCTCTTCAAGACATGGTTCTCCTTGAGAGGAACTCGATAGACCACCTGGCAGGGAGAGCAGCAAGCCGCAGGATTAGGCAGCTCACCCGGACACCCACGCCAAGGAGAGCTCCCAGGCCCCTCGCTCCTCCTGCTCTACCAGAGCCCATTTTTTGTCTATTTTTCAGAAAAAAAACCTCTTCTGTCACACCGCTACAGTCAGAAACCGCCCGCCACCCACCACACTCCGGGAGGCCGCGGGGCCAGACCCCTCCGAGCTCGGCCCGGGTGAGCCCTGAGGGGACAGACCGACGCTCCCCCCATCCCTGCGGCGGGAAGCCGAAGCCCTCGCCCCAACCCCCCCCCGCCGCCGCCGCCGCCACCGCCCGAGGAGCCCCCGGGGCGGCCCCACCTCCGCTCCGCTGGGCGCGCGGTGCTGACAGGGCGAGGAAGAGGAGGGGGACAGAGCGGCGGCGTGGCTGCAGCCCAGCAGAACCGCGACGGTGCAAGCGGCGAGCAGCAGCCGGTACCGGTACCGCCGGTACTGCCCGGAGCGGCCACCGCCGCCCGGCTCGGCGGCCATCTTCCCCTGCCCCTCCGCCGCGTCGCCATGGAGGCAGCGCCGGCGGCAGCGGTTCCGCCAATCAGCAGGCGGGGAGCGAGGGGGTGGGCGGGGCGGAGGCCGAGAGCGCTTCTGATTGGGTAAGGGTGAGCGAGGGGCGGGGAAGGCGCGGGTGGTGCGGGGCAGAGCGGGGCGGGGCGGGGCAATGCGGGGCAGTGACATGCAGTGACATGCAGTGACATGCAGTGTCATGCAGTGACATGCAGTGACATGCAGTGACATGCAGTGTCATGCAGTGTCATGCAGTGACATGCAGTGACATGCAGTGACATGCAGTGTCATGCAGTGACATGCAGTGACATGCAGTGCGGGGCAGAGCGGTGCGTGGCGGTGCGGGGGAAGTGGAGGTGATGGTGTGCGCGGGGCGGGGCAGTGCGGGGCAGTGTAATGCAGCGCGGGGCATCGCAGTGTAGTGCAGTGCGGGGCTGTGCGGGGCGGGGCAGGGCAGGGCGGTGCAAATCAATGGAATGCAGCGTTGCGCATCGCGGTGCAGTGTTGTGCGGTGCAGCACTTTGCGGGGCAGCAATACCGCATCTTTTCCGAGGGCTGGAGCACCTCTCCTCCGAGGCCAGGGTGAGAGGGAAAACTCCTTTTCCAGCTTTTCTCCCCAGGAGGAGAGCGGTCATTGGCATCAGTCACTCAGCTGCCTGTTAGCAGCAGGAGGCTGGAGGTGTCCCAGTCAGTTCAGAGACAACAGGAAAGGGGGTGAGAGAGAGGAAATCACCAGTCCTGAACCCGAGCATTGAGCCATTGATTAGATGATATTGATTAGATGTCCCGAGCCCACCTAATGCAGCCCCTTCTATTTCAGTATGGTTGAGACGTATCAGATTGAACAACTGGAGCAGACCTCCACCCACTTTGCTCTTCAATCCTGGGCCTTATGCAGACCCTATCTGTCTCCTTCCTACCCAGCAATCCCTTTTGAAATCCTAATGAGGATTTGGATAGGATGGGGTTTGGCACTGACTCCTGCAGAGCATCCTAAGAGGGTGTCATGGACCTCCATCCAGTCCCTCACACCCAAGTTTCTAGCACATGAACTAGTAAAGAAAGTTCCACCATTGCCACCACAGGGATAAAAATTCTCACCTTTTCACAGGGAAGAAAAATCTTTAAAAGGTTGCTCATCTGTTTTGCTGCAGGGGCGTCTGCTGTGAAGTGCAGAATTTTTTTATGTTGCCTAAATACCTATGGACACTGTAAGCACTTTTTCCCTTTGCAAGCCCTGGGAATGTCACAGCAGGGTTTTAAGACATCCTGTCAGCAGCACAGGTCTAATTTGGGCTATAGCAGAACAATTTCACCTGGAGTATGTATGCACAAATCTGTCACACAGACAATACAAGAAAAAAATTTTGTTTTCTAAGTCTTTTTAGCTTCACGCTATTTATAGCATCACTGTAACATAAAAAACCTCAAATGTAAAGCAACACTTCAAGTGTGTTCTTTTGTGTACACAACAACTCTGTAATACAACATACCGGTGTGAAACTGCTTTTATTAGAAGCATGTATATATGGGTAATATCTGATTTATCTGGTTTACAGTGTGAAAATGATATTAATTACTTACTTTATAGAACTTTAAAAACTTTCAAATGGTTTAAGCATGATAACTGTAGATAATGCTCTGCAAAGTGGTAATTCTGCAGAAGAATTAATGCTTCAATACTGACAAGAAAAAATTAAAAGTCCCTTGTTACTGTCTTTAAAATTGCCAAAGCAATGACTTCACAAATGGAAGCTGGATGTACACAAGGGAGCAATGAAAATGCCTCTAACAAATGGGTGTGAATATATGAATTTATACCTAAGGACTAACAGAGTATGCCCCAAAAGCATAAGGATGGTGAATCACTGAATGCAAAGTGCACGTTTAATAATGCGTTTTCTTTCTGTTGGACTCTTAGCACCAACACGGGTGAGTGGATGCCTGAGAATGAGCAAAAATTCTGCTCCCAAACGAGAGTACTCAAACAGGACTGTTTCAAATAAACCCCATAGGCAGCCAGGCCCTGGGTTCCTTATGGTGAATACTGGAAATAGGCACCTGGGTAGATGTGCTGGGTTACCCTACATCTCCTGCCTGAGGCCAGGGGTGAGGCAGAGCAGGGCCCTCTCCCCCCAGGTCCCTCTGCCCTCTGTGGGAAGAGGTCAGGGCTGTTCTCACAGATCTTGCCTACACCTCTGCATAACTGAATTTGATACCATAACTGAAATTTTTATACCCAAGTATAAAAATAGCATGTTCTAAAACATTGGCTTATCCTGGCCTTATTGTGCTAATAATTTGAAGACATATTTAAACACGCAACTAGAAAAATAACCAGGTGAAGAAACCGAGACATAAACAAGAATCAAGAATTGCCCTAATTCCTACCTGTAAAAGGCACTAAAACTTTTCAAGCTTATTATGAAGATTCTATTTTTGGAAAGTAATAAGGTATTCAGGATATGCCTGAGTATCACTAAAAATGACAAAAATTGATGGATTCTCTGCGTTATCAACCACGCTGTCATACAGGTCATAAGGTTCTGCTGGGTTTCTTGGTGGTGGCTCCACGAGTTCTCCCTTTGCAGCACAGTACTTCCCAGTGAGGACCCGAGCCAAGTACATGTATCTTCTGTTGCTGCTGTCTGGTTTGGAGAAAGTTTCCCTAGCAGAGTAACTTGCATCAACAGCAAAGTAGGTTCCTTTTCCAAACCTTGCAGCTGTTTGGAAAGACAATGTTTTCAAGTAGAGTTAGTGGTTTTATTTCCATAGGAATCTCTAAAGCTCCTCCCCCCTCCTGTCCCTTTTTTTTTTTTTTTTTCCACTCTGTGAAAGTTATAAATTTGATTAGAGTTTGAACAGTGAATTCTAGTTATAATCCTTTGTAGCAGAATTAAATATGCATCTGTGTAGATGTCTTGTAAGTATCAACACATAGATTTTGAGTCCCCTTTCCTATGAGGAAAAGGGTTCATCTCTCTGCTCAGCCATGTTGCTTAGCCTGCAATCCATCAAATTGCAAATTTTCAGAGCCTTTTCAACCAAAAATGACGATGTAATTGTAATTACAGTTTTCTAGTTATACTTCACAGTAAGAAGTTAGAGGAATCACATTTTTTAATCTGAAATTTCATTTTTTGATATTGGTACAAAGCTGTTCATACCAGGCAGGGCCTTCCTCTCTATAAAATATCTTTAGATATTTTTGCACAACCACCTAGCCTGACAGAGGGGAAGATGCCTTTCCTATCATAAGTTGTGGCTGAGATGGAGATGAATATCAATATTCCCAGGCATAGAGAGGACTATGGGGAACTATGACTCTTTCTTTCTAAGCAAATCCAATCTCATGGCACTACCAAGGAGCAGGAAAGTAAAACTACATTTTCCCCAGTCATGTTGTAAAAAGAAATGGAGGCCGCCATTTCAATCTGTACCTGGCTTGATATATTTTGTGTCTGTTTGCCTTCATTTTCTCAAGGATGTATCAGCATAAGTACCTCGAGAGGATCCAGAGAGAAAAATGCCTACTTTGGGATCCAGACCACACCAAACTATCAACCAAATGGGAGTTAAGCTGCTCAGCTCTCTAAAGATCAAGTCAGCCACAGGCATGTACAATTATGTCTTAAGGAAGAAAACATTAAGAATAGAAAGTAAGGACTTCTGAAGTAAGGTAGCAGAACCTCGAAGACTGACTGCACCTCAATTCAGCCCACGTTCCACTTCTTTGGTTCCTGTCCTTCATCTTTGAATGCTACCAAATAATAAACATTACATGACTGTATTAGAGAAACTGGACAAAACAATCCTTGAACTAATGCAGAAAGTCCTTTGATAAATATTTAAGTTATCCCTAGTTGCACTGACAGCACTGTAACACTGACATTCCCTAGCACGTGTTTAGTACATTAACTGCTTTGGGTAATAACTCACCATTCTTTCCAGAAAACCCACGATCAAATCCTTTGTAGTTGATCTTGCTCAATGAGAATGAAGTTGTCCCATGAAATAGCATCTTCTCAATATTTTCATTTTTGTTCCTTGTAGAGATAGATATTTTTTTAATTTGGTATTGCTTCCAAAGGTAGGGATTTTGTACTCTTTCAATCTGCAAAGTTACAAAATGGAACTGTGTTTATAGTGGTAAGGATCAATATTTATCATAGCAGGAAAGCATTAAAACTGAACCAAACTGAAAGAATTACAGTAATTTTCACTACGCCCTCCTAACGTGTGGCTTGGGTTGGGGAACTGAATGCAGGAGCTGTCTGAAAAAAACAGAAACCAAAGCAGATTACAAGGGGTTTTCAGGCTCAGTGATTTTTGATATATAATTGGTTTTGCCTCCTATACCAGGTAGTACAGAGGTAGTCATGGGAGCAGTGCATTGTCATTTATAGAAATAGGCTGTTGTACCACTGCTACAGCCAAAATGCCTTCTTGTGCATCCTCATCATCTTTACTAATGATTCGCTCACTACAAGGTAGACTGTAGTGATAGCATTATGTTGAATTTGAGTTTCTCTTCTAGATCTCAGCTTGGAAGTCAAAATTACTTCCTTTACTGTGCAGCTCAGCAGCCCATAAGAAAATCCTATGTAAAAACAGTGAAAGGTGTTTCTGGCTCCCTATGTCAACAATATAGCTTAAGGGAAAACCAACTGCATATCTGCATCAAAGTATGATCTGAAAGGCATTGCTGTAACAGTTCTCCATTTTCAACTGAAAAAGTCTTCATGTAATTACCTGATTTATTCCACTGTACACTAATATTTTGTCCTATTCATGTCTTGGTGACCGTGCTTGTAGAATCTCATAATGGAAACAGACTTTTCATACACATATTCTCACTTTTAATTTCATTGTATTTTTCCTTATTTGTTGCTCCTCCCAATTCTAAGTAATTCCATCTTTTTCCTCGCAATTAAATCTCTGCACTGAGTTGCAGACTTTTCAATTAGCAGAATCAAACCTTGACACTTTGGTTAAAACCAACACTCTTGCCTGAAAGGCTCTGGGAATGACGGGAAAGAAGTAGTAAAATTGTAAAGAGATTTATGGCCAGTCTGCAAGGAGTTAGTATTTTCCTTTGCATTCTGAACATGTTTGCTCAGGCTTCCATTTCAGTATAGAATTTCCTAATTGGAAATACCACATTAACTAATAAGTACCACATTAACTGAATATAGAGTCAGCTCATAGACTGATGGTCATTGGTTTTGCATTAGTAGCAAACAGAAATGTTAGGGCAGCTCTTAGGAAATTTGATTTAATTTATGTCCACCCTGTATTGCAGTGCTGGGAAGGCTGACACCTGAAAGGAATATTAGGTTGCAGAGACCTTAGAAACACATATTCATAAAGTATTCACTCTTTTTTTTTTTTTTTTTTTTTCCTCCCTTAGGATTTCACCTTCGTTATGGCAAAGCTGTGACAGGTTTTCTGAAATTTTCTCTTAACTTCCAGGTATTCCTGAGATGATGGCTGGAGAGGTACCAGTTTGACCCTTTCGTCTTTCATGTCTTCCCACTCCATAGGGAACTCTATTGACTGCTGGTCTGCAAAACAGTGACTGAATTATTAGCACAGGTACTTAGAGATGTTTTGTAGCCATGTCTTACAAACCAACTGCATAAAGCAGGCTAAGAGGACAGTACTTTAACACAATAATTTATTACAGGAATACTTAATCTCTTCAATACATCACTGGCTTTGTAATGCACTGTTCAGACTTTACATTTTCTCTAATCTAATTATCCCCATACCTATATCTAACTGAAGTTAGGTTATGTTTGAAAATCACAAAAGAATTTAATGCACTCTTCTGTAGTCACATACATAAGGATAATATTTGTATTTAAAATACATACTTAAGTCCTAAATGTCACTAATTATGAAATTAAAACTGCTACCTATGGCATGCCCAGGGGAAAGCAAAACAAACAAATAAACAAACTAAACCAAAAACAGAAAAGAAAAGCCCTATGAAATACCTTACTACTTCGGAATATCCAAGTTTGCATTTATCAGAATTATAATTCAATAATCACTATTAAAATTATATTAAGAAAGCTGTAATTTACCTTCATTCTTTGGCACACGTTGAATGCTTATAGTTTTTCCTTGGTCATCATTAGCCTGTAGACTGTTCAGATCCACCTGGTAGTTCTTCATGTCAATTTTGACAGTAAGATGTGGTTTTTTTGCTATTTTGGCATCTTCCAGCTGCATATTTGTCAGTTTATCAAAAGCAACAAATCTGTCATTGCTTCCAAGATACCTCCATTCTACCTGTTTAAAAACCAGTTCTGCCTTGTATTCTTCTAATTTAGTATCCTTCATTTTTTGGATCATTTTTTGAACTTCCCCAGAAACAAAACAGACATCCTTGCTAATGCCAGAAATTTTAATCTGAGGGGAGGGAGGTTTATTTTCAAGCTGAATGGTAACAAGATTTTTTTTCTGGAGATCTGTCAAGGTGTTAATTTGCCTCTCATCAAAATGTTCAATCAGCTCATCTGAAACAATGTTTGCAATCTGTTCGTTTAAAATTAATTTATTTATCCAGGCCTCAGTTTCCTCCACTTTTTGTTTGCTTACTCCACAAATATGAAATGTGGCTAAGTAAATTTTCTTCTCCAGAACCACGTGCTTTTCCTTCTTAGGGGGTTGTTTTTTGTGCAAAAAAACCGCTGTGAAGAGATATGAATTAATTATTAGTTTTAAATAAAAGGTCTTTAGCTTTATGTGCCCATGCACAGAGAAAACTTACATTTAATCTGAGCCTGTGAATTTTTTGTGGGTGAACCTGAATGTTCTATTTTCTTCATGCTTGTGTAAAAGTCTCTGAGCATAGTTCTCTGGAAGATGATAATTCTAATTTTTTTTAGGTGCTGTACAGATCTTTCTCTTGCAAATTCCACTATAGCATCCAACATGTCATCAGCTGCCTCTCTTGGACTCATTTTTCCTTGACCTAAACAAAAATAAAAGGCATGTATCAGTGAACAGTACTCAAATCAAGACATCACATTTCCAGCTCATACAGACTGGTGTCCCACCCTTCTCCACAGTTATGTTTTCTGTCCAAACCCCCAGGCTTAACCCCAGCTTTACACCTCAGTTCCTGAGCTTCCTCCACAGACTCAGGAAGACCTGAGATTTGCCCCATTTCATTTTAAGGCTCCAGCAAGCACTTCAGCCTTACCATCTCCCTGACATTTTAAAGCCCACACATCACTAACTCTATCCCCATCTTTAAAACAGGCACGAAAGTAAAACCTAGTCAAAATCAGTGGAGGATTTTGGCACAAGCCTGCAGTGTATTTCAGCATGCAAACTGGAACACCAAGCCCAAAATAACTGCTTTCATTCCCCTACAACCAGCCTTAAGCTCAACCTAAAGCTTATCCTGAAATTTTGGTGTGAACCCTGCCAGTTTCAGCCAAGGCATCCCTTGGACATCTTTTGTGACACCAGCATGCAGGTGCTGTTGGTGGTCCTGGGGATCTGCCATAAGTGTCACTGTGGAGTCTCAACACTGACCTACACACCAGCTCCTACCCTAACCTGGCACACTGAGTAAAGATTAACTCAAGATTGCTTTTTCCAGGAAAGGAAGTGTTAGTCCTAGAAGGACACCCTGCTTTTTTCAAGCCCTGCTCCCCAAGCTAAGCAGAACATTAAGCCAAGGAAGCTGGCCTGCCTCTAGCCCTCCGCTGGAGATGGTAGGCTGAAACAATACCTATAAAAGGTGTAAACTCCAGGTACCCAGCCCACAATTTCTGTAGTCAAGGTTTTGGTCTCCAGGTAACTCCAGCCTTCTTACCTACAAACCCCAAGCCCAGCCCTTCTGTGTGACTGAAATCCCAAACCAAGATCTATGGGAAGTTTGAAGAAAGGTGTAGGGTGGCAACACCTGCCTGTTTTGGGGCAGAATGTCTTTTATGGACCAATACCTTTTCCTTTATGTGTTCTTGCTCCATCAATATTGACTGTAATACTTCCAAATAAAAGCAAAATTTTTGAGGTGTGAAGGTGGTGGTTGAACTGACTAGATTGAACTTTCACAAATCACAGTTTGTAGAATTTCTTGTACAAGTCTATTGTTATCCATATGAAAGGCATTAACTGTGTCTCAGTGTCTGAACTACCCTCATCACAGCCCTCATACCAAAAAAGAAAGCAAACCTGTACCAATTGCTGGGAAGGCAACAGATTTGTACATCCTTAGCTCACACTCATTAAGCACTTTGGATACGAGATTCTTCACATCGGTATTGTAAACCAAGTGGATGATTTTATTGCACAGCAGTTTTCCACCTTGTGTAGTAATGAAGTCCCTGTAAGACTGACCAGCTAGAAGACAGCAGATAAAAGACACATAATTTTCAAAGTTGCTCTCTCTTCTGATAATAAAGATGGTTATTTTGATGCTAAAGGAGAAGTGGAAAAAGAAAGAAATCCACTGCAAGGTATATGATTCTGATTTTAGTTGTTTCTGTTTTGTCTGCAAATATTCTGATTGCAGAATTTGAGAAAGTAATTCAAATAATTGTGTGATTTGTAATCTCACAAGATCTTCACTACCGTGTAGTTTCTTCTTTAGGTACAACTTAAGAATTTATGTTGAATTTAAACACAGCTCACTTTTATTTAAAAGCATGCCCAGAGAATGGCATTTGTCATTTATATGAGAAATCCTTTCTCATGCCAACTATTCCTCGAAAGCTCAAACTCTCATTTTCCAGAAAAGCTGAATGGTTAAACCGATTTCATTAAGATAATGACCAATTGGTCTAAGAACTGTTGTATGGGACCTGTAAAAAGACATCCGTGGTTTTTCAGAGCTCTTATGTTTGATTACTAAAACCTCAAAATGGAGTTATATTGTGAGGATTAATAGACTAGACACAGGGTGACATACCACTTCACTGGTCACCAAAAATAATGACTGATTGCAAGAGAGATCAGGCTGATAAATGAGGAGAGCCTGCAGAGCCAAAGGCTAGGAAAAATAACCAGAAAACTCCATCTTTAAAGTTTAACTCCTGGACTCAGAGCAGGAACATTTTGTTTGTGCACCCAGAACATGAATGTTCTTTTTGTGCTCCTAGAGGCCATCCACACTGAGCTGGGATTTTACTGGTCTGGCACAATGCAGAATACAGAACTTGTGATCAGGACAATAAGCAGAGTCACACTATTTCAATAAAAAATAATTATATATTTGTGAATATAAGCCCACATTTGCTATTTGCTTTCAAAACCCAGTCCCACACATGCTTACAGCAAGAGAGTCTTCCACAACTTTGTTCAGTTTCAAAATCTCAACTCTGCTGTAGCTGACAACATTAAAAATTAAGCTTGAAAATAAAGTCAGTGGGACTGTTTCTGTTCTTAAATCAGGAAAGCCTGACTGATCTGAGGACGAAAAAACTTACATTAATTTCCCAGCACTCATTAGCATCAGAAAACTGTATCCATCTTCTGCTCAGTTGTGAAAAGAAAAATTTTCAAAGAAGGTGTCAAAACAATAGGACTTTTCAAAATTCCTAAAAGTGAAAGCTGTTTTTTCACATACAATAGCTATACCATCAGAGTAGAGAATTATAAAGCAATTTTAATTTTTTGGAAAGAAGAAAAAAATGTTTAATTAAAAAAGCATGCTTTGACATACCATACTGAGCACATTCATCTTTCACCTGGGAACCAGCAGCCTCCATAATTGCTTTGAAGACCCCTTAAATTATACAAGAACAGCACAGGCATTCATTAAGGCAATATGGCTATTTCTACTCAAAACTCTAGCCAACTTCTGTATTCCACAGATACCTCTGATTCTTTTATGACAAGATCCCACAAAGTGTAAAACCTTGCCAGCTCCACTGAGTACCTTCCCTGACACACTGCACTGGCTGCAAAATACCACTGTCTCTCTTATTGATTAGAAATCATTACAAATAATTCTTATTCATTATCTCACCAGACAAGAGTATGGCCCTCACCAAACTCTCTGATTGCTTTGAATTTGATGCCTTTCATGCTTGCAGTCATAATTTCACCAAGCACAGGTCAATTTATTTAAGCAGGGCTTTGGCCTAATATTCCTTTTTTTTTTTTTTTTTTTTTTTTTTTTTTTTTTTTTTAAAGCATTTTTGTCATCTAGTCAGATGTCTTCTGTTTGAGAAGTCTGGGATCTAAATGGAATATCCAGGACACACAAAAAAACTGTTTAAGATCTACTTCCTGACACAACTCTCTTACCTGAGACATACTTCATAAGAGTTACTCAAACAGACAATTCTTTCCCTTACCCACTTCTAAAAGCTAGCCCAAATTTATCACTAAAGAGCCCCATACTGAAGACAATACCTTTTGTGGCATTAAATTTGTCATCTGATATGTTTACAATAACCTCTGTATCTTCTTCAGTAATATCTCCATTCGTTACTTGGACTGTAATGGAACCAATCTGGATTTCATGAATTCCAAATACTCTGGCTTCTGAAAGGGAAAGAAAAATACCTTAAGCCACTTCTCTTCTAGTTTTGGGGTATTAGTCTTTTTCACTGATACAAACATTAACTTATAATTTTAGGGAATATGGTCTAGATTAGTCTGATGGACCTAAAGAATCTCTGCCCTTCTCTTTATGCCACTTCTGAAAGCAGGAAGGCACAGTCTTCTTTCCATTGAAATCCTGCAAAAGTGAAACCATTTGTATTCCTCTAAATACACACCATATAAACTCAGAAAAGAGTTATCTGGGGTTACCACTCTACAGTGTGGTAAGACTGGCCTTACTGAAAGATAAACATGTCCTCAAGAAAAGAAATTCCTCTTTAAGATTTTCACACGGAGTTCAAGAATTCCAGTCCATTAGGAGGCAAAAGCCTGCCCTCTGTGTCTTGATGACATTTCATCTGTTTCCTGTACATATAAAACCACTTCCCAGTACTTGCATTCTTCCTTGTGTCCCAACTCCTGCCCCTACACAACTTACTTGGCTGTAGTGATGCAGTGTTGCAATTTTCAACTACCTTGTGTCCTAGTTCAATGGTAAAAGCCTAAAAAGAGAAAAAAGGTAACAAAGGTGGTATTTCAGAGCTGATGTACTACATATATATATATTTCTATAATTAACATTATAGACATTTCTATAATTAACATTAACAGTCACATAGCTCTTGCTGAGCCATCTGATGCATTTTACAGTCTTGGGTATCACTGGTAACAGTGGAAGCCTCAGATGGGCACTGTGCTCTTGGTACTGTCTCTGCATTGCCAGAACTCTGTCACAAGATGAGTGAGCACCTACAGGTGTTTACAGGGAGAGCAGTGTGGCCAATTTTATCTGCAGCTTGTGCTTGCTGAGAGGTTATATTTTAGAGACATTGAATGAGATGCTGGAGAGACATCCCACTGTCACCAGCCCACAGCAGTAAGGAAGTGCTAAATTATTCCCTTAAGAAAGCAATATAACTAAACTATATTGTTAAGGTGTAACTAGACCAGCACGTAACAGACAGCTGTGCCCTGAGAAAGGCAACCCAGGCTACCTGAATGTTATCCGTATCTTTT
Organism: Phaethornis superciliosus; assembly: GCA_023637945.1. NCBI lineage: Eukaryota > Metazoa > Chordata > Aves > Apodiformes > Trochilidae > Phaethornis > Phaethornis superciliosus. The sequence goes on from JAJQWJ010000007.1 coordinate 29,434,673, forward strand.
GGATCCAAGAAAAAATGAACTTCCTGGAGATTCTTCCGAGTATAATTCCTACTAAACTTGAATACCACATCAAACATTAGCTGAGAAACGATGTTTCTAGGAAATCTAAATCCTCCAGTTCCAAGAGCTGGGAAAGCAATTGATTTAAGTCCAAATTCTTCACTTTTCTTTAAGCAGAAATGGATTATATCGCGTAGGTTCTGTAAAACACAGCAAAGATACTTTTACTTCTTCTTTTTTTTTTTTTTTTTTTTTTTTTTTAATAATAAAAATATACCTCCAGGGCCTGTCCTCTTCTTCCATCCCATGGAGGAAGTATGGCATGAAGCACATACTTGCAGGCCAGAGCACATCCAGTGGTGCAGACCACGCTCCCTGGACCATCAGCCTGTGTTCTTTGTTCTAGGTCAAACTCCTGTTGGAGTCCAGCCCCAGCCTTTTCCAGCAAGGCTCTGCAAAGAGGCCCCACACCAAACATCAGATCTGAGCCAACACTGTTGACAATAGCATCCATCTGCAACAAAATGACAATAAAAATATCTGTAGTCAGACTTCAAGTAAACATATGCATTAAGACTAATAGCACTACTAACAAAATGCATGAAAAACAAGATGCCAATGGAGAAATAATCTGGTTTTCAGCACAGCTTCTGCATAATGAGTACTCCTGGACTTGCAGGAAACCCACAGTAGTACCTACAGTCAGCAATAACAACACAGGTTGAGCAGGTAGGTCCTGCTCACCCATTCCTCCATCCAGTGGAGGCAAGACCGTGATTTAATTCATCCCGAGCATATGCCAATGTCTGGGTAGGTGAAATAAATAAACCCAGCCCCTGCAGTCTGCCTCATCCCCTCTTCACAGACCCAGCCTTTTCTAAATTTCCCTGTGAAGAACTGCTGCAGTATTTCTCCTTCTTCTCTAGCATCATCACAGGATGTGCTGTACAAACCACCCTCAGCATAGAAAATTTATTGTTCCTTTCCTCCTTTTCACTGAAGTGGGACTGTCTACACCTTGTAAGAAAAGCAGCATCCTCACAGACCAAAACAAGGTGAAGGGAGGTGGTTGTGCTCTCATGAAGTAGAACAGGCAAATACCCAAATTCTGATGTTTGCTTTGCTTTTTTTTCCGCTGGAGACATTTTAATTACAAAGTATTTTAAATATGTACCATATGGAGAGGCTCTTTATATCTAATATTGCTCTATATTGGAATAGGCTTTTACAGGCACCAAAATGACAACTGAAGCAACTATATTGAAGCAATGGGAAAATAATTATAGTTTATGGAAATTTTAAACTCCAAAAGTATAAAAATCAGGACCTGTTGACAGAGTGAGATTTATCAAGATGCACTTTGTATAACTGAAGGAAAAAAAATATAAGAGAAAGGAACTACATCAGAGGTATAAACTGAGCCTTGATGGTCTAGATGTGTAACAGTTAAACTCTTTGCTAGCAGACAGAATGAAAAAAGAAAATGAGGGGAACCAGTTAAGGAGAATCAGTTCTAGACTTTAGCAAATAATCTAAGCCTGCACTCTTCTATGGGGTTGCTTTTCTAGACCCCAGTAACTTCTTCGTAGACTGTGTCTGTAATTCATCCAAAGAGAAGGGAACTAAAAAAAATAAGTTACATCCTCCCTGTTCTCCTGACTTGCAGCTGCAGCCCAGACAAGTGCTGATTTCCCATAATATCCAAACTAGACAGATGTAGATCATATGAACAATTTTTGGAAGTTATTCAAGCTGTTTTACATATTGGCTTTAGATCTGAAGGATGAATAAAACCTAGGTGAGAACGAAAGAGCCTGAAATTCACAGCTGCACACTAGAAATAGCTGCAGTAACAAATCCCAACCTGAAACCATCAGTTTTGCAAGCTTGCATCCTTGTTTACCTCACCCATAGCCATTGTTCCCTTACATAGCAATTCTCTTGTGAAGCAAAGTAATTCTTCAATTTAAAATTTAAAACCTTTACAACAGGTTAAAGAGGAAGCAGAAGAAGACCTACCGTGGCTTCCTGAATGTTTTTCTCTTTTATATGGATGCAAAGTCCTTCATTTGTTCTAAACATTGCCAGATCCTCTTTTCCCTCCTCCTTCTGGCCTTCTGTCACCTCATCACTCTCTGAGCGTGGCACCATCAGTATCAGGGAGGATGATCCAGCTGCAAACACTTTTTTTACTGTCTCACACAGAACCTGAACTACTTCTTCCACATCATCCACAAGATGAATCTTCTTCAAGCTGCTGTCTTCCGTGAAGCCATCCAAGGTCTCCTTGATGGAGGACACAATTGAACGTGCACACGTCTGCAGCGGGAAGCCAAAAACCCCACCACTTATAATGGGCAGAGCAATGGAACTATGATTGTATGTTTCAGCTAGCTGTAGACAGTTCTTTACTGTCCCTTTTAACATGTCCAAGCATTTCTCTGCTTCCTGTGTCCTCCACCTGGGTCCAACAGCATGGATGACATTCTTGCAGGGGAGTTTCCCAGCACCCGTGATAACTGTGCACCCGGGCTTCAAGCTCCCGTTCTTCCTCACCAGCTCATTGCATTCCTCCTGCAGCTCTGGACCAGCTGCTTCTGACAGTGCCTCAGCAAGGCCACTGTGGTGTTGCAGGTCTTCATTAGTTGCATTTACCACAACATCAACTGGGTAATTACACAAGTTACCTTTATACACTGCTACTACAACCCCGTCTGGCAGCACTTCCTCGCAGTAGAGCTCTGCTTTGTCACCAACTCTTACACTCTTCTGTTGTGGCACTTGTTCTTGTTCCAGCTGAAGCAAACAGCCAAACTTCTGCTCTGCCTCAAGAACACATAAATCTTTCCTTTCAATGAAGAACTCTTTAGCTCCTGGTTTATCATTTGTCACATTTTTCAAGTAAAGAGATGAGAGAATTTTTTCAAACGAGGTGACTGCTTTTGGCACTTCTGCTCTCGGTCCACGCAGGGAAATACATGGTGTCTTGGTGTCAAAGCCTACTGTCACATCCTTCTTCCTCAATTCAACATGAAAACTGGATTTTTTCTTCTCTACAAACTGCACAACCACGGCTGATTTAGCTGGGATTACTTTCTCCACATATGTGTTTCTATCTAGAAAGTTACTAAGTTTCTGCTGAGCATTTTTTACGGCCTCAGAAATGCCAGCAATAATCACTTTATTTTGTTTTCCAGTGGGTTCATCAATGACTAGAGTTTCCTGGGAAGAACCGTCCTTCTTAAGCAAGGAAGAAACAAGGCTCCTCCACTCCTCCTTTTTAATGACCTCACCATCCTCCACATTGATGCACACATATTCTAAGTCTGTCTTTATTCGCTGTTCTGCTTCTGAAAGATCTTTGTGGGCACCTCCAAATAGCAACACAGTATCATCCCTAAGCTCATAAAAAGCATTAATTTTTTTCCTGGTGAATATTGAGTTTGACATTGCTCTAGTGTCTAGACGCTGGAGATAGTAGAAAACCTGGGGATCAATTTTCACTGGTTTACATGGCATGTTGCATACCCCTTTCAGCAATTCAGCTTCGATTTTATGTACTTCTGCAGGTATTCCATGCAACTGAACAGCCTTTTTTGTGTTGTTATAAAAGATCTTTATGGATGGATATTCTTTGCGAGTATTCTTTTCTAGCCCAGTATTTTGCAGAATGGCATAGATCCATGGCATCATTGGCACAGAAATTTCTATGCTTTGTTTTTCCCTCTCACTTTCCTTGATGGCTTTCTCCACACATTCTCTCACTTTTTTCTCCGCACTCTCCACTCCAGCTCTGCTGCCTGCAATCACCACCAAACCCTCAGAAACATCAGTTATGAGCAGAGCAAAATCTTTCACCAATCTCTTTTTCAAGTCTTCCCAATTTACTGAATATACTCTACACTTTATAGCTGTATAACGTGACATGATACATGAGAACCCATTAGAAGCGTCTTTCTTCCATGTCTTGATCAACTTAACCATTGGCTTTTTCTGTTTGGAAAGACAGAACGATGGGCACAATGTAACTTCTGGGTGTGAACAGTTCACCTCTGGCCATTTGAGGTCGCAATGGAAACTTGCCATTTCCTGGTTTATCTCTTGGATCAGTTTGTCATGCCCTTGTAAAAACTGCCAGACATACTGATCCAGTGTCACTTCAATGGGATCTGGCATCTTAATAGCTGGTCTGTCTTTTCCATAGAGAGCTGTTCCCAGGGAGTGGTAATACGGGTGCACAGAAATCTTTGTCTCATCCAGTACATGTTGCTTTTTCAAGACAGTATTTAGGTCTGAAAGTTAGCACGCACAGAGACAAACACACATAATATCATTAACTTCAAACCATGCAAATGACTCTGGTTTTAGAACTACTACAGTGAATAAAATAACATTTTGCATTGCTCCTTTTTTCATTTGAAAGAGATATTTTTATGTCTTTATGATTCCCAAATCACTCTGTAGGGGACAAGATAAGAGACTTGGCTCCAACTACTTTGTTAACCAGTTTGCTTCTGCTTGTATTTATCTGTAGAGCTATGCCTTGCTCTCATTTCATAAGGAAACCCCACCACAGAGCAGGACCACAACTATTAAATGATTCTTACTCTCAGCTTAAGAAAAAATACTACGTGCCAGTGCACTTCTACATTTTTTTGGGGGGGGGTTGCAATCCCTGTTAGAATGGACAAAGGAAAGGAATTATGATGTTGGCAGGGACTTAATGTGGTTAAAACCACATTACAGTGATCCAAATTACACATTAACTTAATATACCAAATATTCTTCAGCAAATTCTGAAAGCTGAAAGAAAACCAATCACCTGACAGATATCTTTAAGTTAAGCTAAAGAAATTTACTAAGCCAGGAGTCTCCTAACACAGAAATATCACAGAGGTTGTGCTGACACAAAAATGGGACAGTGATTCAACACAAGGAATAGTAGCAAGATTGTTATTTTGCTCTCTCCATCCCTGATAATGAATATATTTGATCTTGATCGGTTTCTGAAAGCTAACTGTGAAAGATGAAGTCATTAACAAATCCTGCCTCCTCTCCCTGCAAGTACAGTTCATGTTGTATTTCAGATTAAAATATCTGTAAAGGGAGAAAAAGGAAAAAAAAAAACAACAGTGGGAACAACCCATGCAAAAAGAAGGCATTAGAATGACCCTTTGGCAATATAAAAACTAGAGAAATTTTGAAACAATAAACATGCAGCAGTATTTCTAAGTCCAGAGCACTTCCTAGGAACAGGACAGCATTCACTGGCTTTAGATACAGCAGCCCAGGCTTCTCCTAATGCCCCAGTTTTAGGGTAATTTTCTTTCAGGTCCCCTGCCTGGGAACACTGTGCTCAGACAAAGGGCAGTGTTACCTTTGTGATCACAGAAAGTAACGATGGCTGAGTTCTCCTCAGGGAAGAGCTGGACCTCTGACACTTTCCCCCCTCCACTCCATGCACTCTCAAAGTAAATGGTGATGTAGCCTCTGGAAACACTGTCTGGAAGGTTTTCAGCTTTGATGCTCTGGGTCAGTTCAAGAATCCTGGCAGTTATTTTCAGTTCCTTAATTACTTTGTGTTGTCGACATTTTTTGACAAACTCTTCAATATCTGTAAGCAGAAAAGCAGTATCAACTGACTGTGTTTTCCAGTGTTATTATCAGACACAGCTATCACTTCTGGCAGAGAAATGATCTGGGTCTACTTCTCCCTGTATCTGAAGCAAAACTTTCTTTGGTGCTAAGTAACTAACTCTGTGTTGTGACAAAGAGGGGAAATGCACACAGCCACCTTACTCTCTGCTATTCACTGCCACCTTGCCTCTGTTCTCCTCTTATTGATCTCTTGTATAAACTAAGCACTTCTGTTTCACTGTCTTGTCAAATGGTGACTTTATATACTTCAATAATTCACAGAACTAATCGCAACATTCAGTTCACTTCTAATTCTTCTACATTTAACCCAAAATGCTATAGAGGCAATGAGACATTCTCATTGATTTTAATTAACGAAGGTGCCACGATTTTCTTTTTTCAGTTTAACATCTGAATCACAGACATTTTCATGGAGCTGTATATAACACATCTTTCTTGAGGGACTACAGTCCAAGTACTTTTTAAAAACTGAATCTCTAATGGAAGAGGTATCAAGCTCATATTACTCATAAATTAATAGAAATGAATGATGGTATTCATCCCATCTTACCAATACTTTTTTTAAAAGTAGCTACAGCAGCATTTATTTCATGTATCTCTTCCACAGTGAAGTCATCATCTCCTGACAGGTTGCTGATGTTCTCCAAGAGGACATGTAACTCTTCTGGACTGCATCTTCTTAGGTTTTCAAACACCACTGAAGGTGATGCCTCTCTGGACTTTTCTGTGATGTTCTCTGCAGCACCAGTTTCCTCCTGAAGTGCAGTGTTCACAACAGAACCCTCTGCTTTCTGCAAGGCTTCTGCATCATCTTCAACAGAAAGAGAAATGACATGTTAGCACACTTTTCCTGGAAAGAGCAGATTTTTCTTACCATTTTTCTCCCTTCCTTTCCCAATAAAAGAGATCCTCTAATCCATCGAATATTGCAGGGTGCCTTGGGGTTTTTTGGGATCCAAAGTAGCCTGGATGTTATTTTCTGTAAGGCTGCAAACAGCTTCTGTGGTGGCACAAAAACAGCCATGAGTAAGAAAGTCCAAGGTCACTGGAGACATAAATAAAATAAAATAGAATACATTGAGATAATTTGCCATGGCTGCTCAGGAGTTGGTAAGGGTTGTGAGAGGCCCTGCAGTCCCTGATTCTGTTTCTCAGCCCAGGTGCAGGCATAAGAAGTGTGAACATCCATGGGGACATCCACAGGCACCAGAGTAGCTCAGCATGATTCAATGCAAAGCCTCCATGCCCTGCCATCCATGTGGCACAACAGTGCTGAACAACACATGTCCACAGAAGGATGGCAGGGATGCAACAAGATTTTGTGGATAGAAAATATAACTGGGGTGCCCACCGACTGCCCCAGAAGTCCAGTAGCTGCCAGAGGAAGGCACAATTCCAGCTTTGCAGGCAGATGAGGGTGGGGGTGGGAGAGAACCTGTGAATGGGAAGGATGTCTACATGCCTGAGTAAACTAATAGTGTCAGCCAGGTATATGTGGTGACACAACTGCCCAACAAGTCATGGAAAACAGCAGTGAGAGGGTGCTGACAGGGTGGCAGGATTAGCACAGAACAAAGAGCACCTCAGGATGCTCAAGATGGCCACACTCACAAACCAAGGCAGTTCTTCCCTCTTTGCCCCAACAAAATCAAGCAGGAATATAAGCCCGTGCTAGTATGCTGAAGCAGAACATCCCTGCACTGCAGTGGGGAGAGGAGCATTGAGTGAAACCCTGGCACTCACCACACTCAGTGTACACCTCCAGGGCCACCATCTCTGGCCATGGCAGAGGAGAGGTAGAAATGAGGGGAGAGGAGCTCAGTGAAGCAGATGTACACCTGACTGGGGAAGGGGATGGCAACATCTCTGCTTGCTTTGCCTCAGGAACACCCAAGAATCCCTCAGTCCTGGTGATGTCAGTTATTAATTGAAATGAGTAAAATTTTAGGGAGAAAAATCACACTTGGGGAAAAATAACATAAAAGAGAACAAAAGAGACATGCAGAATAAAAATAATGGTCACATAACAATGAAACAGTAAGAATTAGACAAAACCAGGTTCCAGTTTAAGAAAAACATGTCCCAAATAGTCAACAGCCTGGCCTTGAGAGAAAGCCTGCAAAACATCTGCAAGACAGATGAAAGGGATGGGAAGGAGCACTCCCCACAACTTATCTGGGTGACAGTCTTGAGCACTGACTAGAAAAAATGTTACATTATAGGGTTCACTGTATTAACATATTAGTGAGCTATTAGCATACTAAAATACCCACCCTAGAGGGACCCCTACTAATGCAAAGCCCCTTAACTCTTTGAGCATCTTGTAGTGAAATTTCTGAGCACTGCCACTTCAAATGGAAGCGAGGAATTAGTCAGCTAATCATACATGTGAAGGACAGAATAATGTTAAAGTCCTATCTCACATTTTTGGGTGTAAAAGTAACACTTGCATTTTGAGAATATTAGCTTGCTTTGTGGAATACCACCCTGCTCCCTTTTCTGCACAAAACTGGATATTAAAGCAAATAGCTCAACTTTGTGTGTGCGTTACCTTATTGCATATTGGGTGATGGACTCCACTTTGGGGACAACACTGGGGCAGCACCAAACAGCCCCAAGGAGAGAGACAGAGAGGCAGTAGAGGAAGGCTGGAGCAGATGGCAGCACTGACAGGCTGGTTCTGCCCACTCACTGGGTTTAGCAGCTCCCCCAAGCTACAACAACTGATACCAAACCCATAACACACACAGAAGGCCTTGGAAGGTCTGCCAGAATAAGTTCAACAAGAGGAAAACAAAACAAGTAATCGCCGAAGCCATAGGTCTACAGACACTAGTTATTTATTTCTAGATTGTGACAGAAACCATAGACTACACTACGTCCAACGAAGTACAAAAAAGCCAAAACTGAAAGCTAGGCTGACAGAATGAAGCAATGAAAAGCAGCATGTGAAGGCTTTCTAGGTCCTCTCTACTAAAATGAATAAGCATATGACAACTTTCAAACCCTAATTTTGAAATAAGAAAACCCACCCAAACCAGCACCAAACAAGACTTCATATGGTCAGGAAAAAGATAGGGGGTAATCACTAAAGAAATTGCTGATCAGGAAGTTCTTCTCTTGGAGCTGAGTGGTTGTTCTTCATGGATGTGGGTATATTTGGGTGTGCAGTACTGTTTTCTAGATTGCTTTCTGAAACACAAAGTTTATCAGAATATTGCTGAGGTTCTGGGCACTTGTCTTCACAGACTCTCCTAACTAGAGGGCAGAGAGATACCAGTCCTGGGATTAAGGCCTTCAACCTAGGTTTTTCTGTGCAAATCTTTCCTAGAGCAGTTGTTATGAAGGACAAGAGAACTAAATCACCCTCTGGAGATGTTCCTCTGATTAGAAAGGCTATTTTAGAAGCTAAAAAATAGGTCTGTGGTCTAAGCCTGGCAAGGTGAACTCCATCCATGGTGATCAAATCTACAGTGTTCCTGGCCAGACATTTTTCCCTGTATCAACTGAATCAGGCTGCCAAACTCAGAAACTTTCAGAATAACTCCACATAGAACTGGACCTGTGTATGGAGAAAAGCACCAACATTCCCATTTTATGAAGAAGAATCAGCACACAGAATGATGGATAACGTTTTACCTTTTGTTTGAATGTTGCTTGTGGTACCTGGAGCCTAAAATAAAATTAAAGCAAAATATCAGTGAGTTATATGACACTCTCACCACTATTTCAAAGATCTCTGGTTAGGATCACAACTGTTATTCACCTTTGTGGGAACTGCTTTTTCTTGAAGTGTGTTCTTTTCAGCCGATAGTGGTCTTTCAGGGTCTGAGACAGTCAACTTAATTTCTTTCCCTCCCCAACACAGCTTATGAGATTGTTTCTCAAGAACTCGTTGCTTCACTAAATAAAACAAACGAATAAAGAGCTCTGTGGAAATTTGAATAGAAACATAACTTTAAATTACATAGCACTTTCCCAGCATTACATCAGGACACATGCACCATCCCACAAAATAAAAGAGAAGCTGAAACATAAAGCTAAAACAGCATGCACAAGGCTTCCCTCCTGAAAAGAAAAGGAAGAACAGCAGAGGATATTATCTATGGAGCAAAAACCAACCAAAACACTACAGAGATGTGAAGCAGAGCTCTACCACACATTGCCTTGCCAGGGGTCCTTTTTTACACCTTTCTCTACACCCACTCTTTGTACACCCTCTTCCAGACATTGCCAAAGTGGCTTGGGGATGAATGTCCTGCACTTACCAGCTGAGTGAGTCAGCAACTGGGAAGCATGATAAGGAAGGAGGGGGAAAAAAAAAAGTAAATAAATACATGTTTGTGCACATACCTGTACATGCATACGGATGTTTACATCTAACACAACTGCAGCTTAGTGCTTACCACCCTGCTGCAAGTTCACATAATATGCATATTATATATTTATTCTAATACTGATCTGTAACTCTGTGTTGGGTCGATGTGGCAGAGCTTGGTAAGGGGGAGTAGGAAGGTGGGGTGCTCACAGGGGTGGCTCCTGTGAGATGCTGCTGGAAGCTCCCCTGGTTCCAATTCTGGCCCCACCAAGGCTGAGCCCATCAGCAACAGTAGATGTGCCTTTGCGAGCAACTTATTTAAGAAGGCAAAGACAAAAGAGCAAAAAGACCTGCAGGTAAGAGGAGAGGAGAAGATCAGGGCAATGCTGGAGGCAGAGATACCGAGGTCGGTGAGGAAGGAAGGGAAGGAGGCGCCTGAGCAGAGATTTCCGCAGAGCCCCGTGGTGAGATGGCAGCTGTGCCCCTGCAGCCCAGGGAGGAGCGCGGTGGGGCAGATGTGGGTCTGGAGTCAGAGGTGCCAGAGGAGGTGACTGCTCCCCCAGCAGCCGTGACTCTGTGGGCACCCAGGCTGGAGCAGTTCCTGAGGGATTGCACCTCCCGGGAGGGACTGATGTCGGAGGGGTTGGTGAAGGACTCTCTCCTAGGAGAGGGACCCCACGTTGGAGCAGGGGAAGGCTGTGAGGAGTTTCCCCCCCTGATGGAGAGAAAGCGGCAGAAAAATGTGTGACAACTGCCTATAAACCCCATCCCGTGTCCCCCTGCGCCTGAAGCGGTAGGGAAAATGTGAGCAAAGTGGCCCCGGAAAGACGGGGAGGGGTTCAAGATCGAGTTTCTCTTTCTCCTGCCCTGACTTGACTGCTTACAAATGAAATTGATATTTTTTCTCCTGGAACATGTGGGCAGCCCCCGGCGAGCCCCAGGACCCGCCGGCTCGGACCCTCCCCCTCCCCCCCCCCCTTCGGCCTCTCCCCCGCCCCGGCCGCTCACCCTCGGGAAGGACAAAGCAGAGGAGGACATCTCCGGTCTCGGTCTCGGTCTCGGTCCGGAGCTCGCACTCGCCGCCGTCGGATTGTTTCCGATTCTGGAAGTAGCAGACCAGTTTCTTCCTCAGGGCGGGGGGCGGCGGGTTGGGACCCCAGTCTCCGCGCACCAGCACAGGAAAGGTCTCCGGGTGCTTCTCCGCCATTGCTTCTTTCGCTTTCGTTTCCCTCCCCGTAGGTCGGGAATCTCACCCTTTCCCCCAAAGGAGGCCTCCGGGACCGAGGTCGAGGACCGAGGCGGCGTCAGCACCGGGCCTGGGATTTCACCTCTCCCCCTTCTCCTGCTCAGAATCAATCGGCTCAGAATCGGTCGCAGAACGCCAGGCTGGGAGGCACCGCAAGGATCCTGCGGTCCAAGCTATCCCGGTGGGGACAGGGTTTGGATGAGATGAGATGAGGTGATGCTCGGCCACCTGTCCCGCTGTGCCTCAGATGCCTGCGGAGGCTTCCGACTCCTTGGAGCATCTGTCAGGACACAGCTGCCCGCTCGGCTCCTCCTCACCCCCCCAAAGGAGGCTGGACCTGCCAACAACCCGGCCCAGCGGCACGCCTGCACCCTAACGCTCCTTTCCCTGACAGAATTTGCTAAAATAAAAATTTCCTGTTACAAGAAAGACAGGGAAGTGCTGGAGCGTGTCCAGAGAAGGGCCATGAGGATGATCAGAGAGCTGGAGCACCTCTCCTGTGAGGACAGGCTGAGAGAGTTGGGGTTATTCCATCTGCAGAGGAGAAGGCTCCAGTGTAGCCTTCCAGTATCTGAAGTATTACTGCCTCCTAGAGTGAAGGTTCAGACTGCTACTGCACTGAGACACCCTCAACTCTCACCTCTGGCTCTGGTCACATTGATGAACCAGTGGCCTGATGTCTATGGCTCTAGTGAGATACTTACAGGTTTGCATTATTTCATACCACCTTCCCTAGAAAATGTGTCCCCTGGCACTGTCTACCCTGCAATGTCCACCCAAGTGGACACAGCAATCACAATATAACTTTAAAGTAATAGCAACCTCACTGTGTAAAGAAAGTATTGGAAGATTTTCTCCTAATTGTCTAACCAAATGAAAACTCAAACCTGTTACATACAGAGGAGCCAAGGGCTTTTAAAATTCTGAAGTGCTGCATTACTCTGCTCTTTCAGTGGAAGATCTTACAATATCTAAGGCTGCAAAAATTTGTTTTTTATTCTGACAACAAGCTACAAAGATCATGTTGCTTTGCTTTCCCCTTGCACCATGGAACTCTGGCTTGTTCATAGGCTATCTCAAAGAGATGATCATTAAGTCTTACCAAACACCACACACTTCTCTGTCCTTTTCCTTGCTCTGTTAATTTCTCCTTAAGATTGAAGGAAGGCTGTTGCAGCTGGTACATGACAAATAGAAATGCCTTCTCAGAATTTACTGTCTCACTTAGGCTATACATAAGTAATTTGAGCAACTTCTATAACTTTCTGTAGAACTTCTTATTAACATGACAGGGAGGATTATGGTATTAAAACCACGCAAATTCATAATTGAGACATCAAGGTAGGGGGTTGAAAGCCAATGCCTAATGTTTAGAGAGCTTTAGGCAAACACAAGCCATTAACTACAATTAGTTTATTTACTGAAATAATATTATAATTCACAATGCAAGCTGTCATTTACAGAGTACAAGAAGCTATCAGAAATACAGTATCAAGTGCTTGGTTAGTGGCTGAAAGAAAGCCCTTCCAATCACCTGCCAGCACTCCCTACCTATTGCAATTAGGATGGCCATAAGGCTGCATGGAAAGGCTAATAAAATATAAAGTCTTGATACATAACCTAACAGTGGTTTCCCATAGAGTATCAAAATCAAAACACTCTGAGTGTAAACAAACAGTCTATTTCAATGCTGTCAAAAATTGCCAGAGGTTGCTTAAATGTAACCAAACTTTAAGTAATTAATTTGATGAAAATATTTGTTGCTATCATTGTATATTTTGTTTTCAAAGACTGAAAGACATGCAATCTTGGCTGCAATCAAAATGCTTATTTAGTGAAAGTGATAAGATATTCTGGGTATGCTTGTACATCACTAAATATGACAAACATTGTTGGCTTGCTTACATTATCAGTTGAACTATCATACAGATCTAGAGAGTTATTTTTTGTTGCTGGAGTAATTGATCCTTTTGTGCCCTGAGAATATTCTCCAACAAGGACTCGAGCCAAGTACATGTACTTCCTCCCATTCGCATCTGGTTTGGAGTAGAGATCCTGGGCAGAATAGGCAGCATCAATAGCAAAGTAACTTCCCTTTCCATAATTAGCAGCTGTAGTAAGGAAAACAAATGTTGGTAAGCAATTCAGTAGCAATAACCCCTTCTCTACCATCTCCAGAGCCTATGAATCTCTCCTCATTTTGACTCAGATGGTTAATTTTTTTCCTAGCAGCTGGCATAACACTGTGTTCTGGGTTTAGGATGAGATGAATGTTGAGAACATTCTGATGGTTTAATCGTTGCTGAGCAGTGCTTAATTCAGTCAAGGCCTTTTCAGCTTCTCATACTGCCCTGCCACCAAGGGGAGACAGCCAGGACAGCTGACCCCAACTAACCAGGGGGATATTCTATACCATACAACATCATGCTGAACAATAAAACTGAGGGGTGTTGGCTGGGGAGCTCCATCAGCTGCCAGGCATTGGTCAGGGGGTAGTGAGCAACTGCATTGTGCATCACTTGTTTTGTATATTTTTTTTTTTATTATTAGTATTTTTCCTTTCTTTTCTGTCCTATTAAACTGCATTTACCTCACTCCATGAGTTTTACCTTTTTTCTGATTCTCTGTGGTGTTCAGCTGCCTGGAGGGCTAAACCACAGCAGAATCTTTTGCCAATTATGCTTTTTATATGCAACAGGGAGATTAGACAAAAAATAAATTTTTCATACAGGGCAGGACTATAAAGATGGCATGGCAAATCAGCCCTACCCCTATCCAGGAAAACACAAGTTTTTTTGAAATTCCCATTACCGTGTGCTCCAGCATAGCTCCGGTTAAATCCGTGGTTGTTAATTAAGGTTATTGTTTCCTTATTCGTCCCATGAAACAGAAGTCTCTCATTATTTGTGTTGCCATTTTTTTTATCTATTTCACACTTTTTAATTTGGTATAACTTCCAAAAAGATGGGTTCTGGACTCTCTCAATCTGCAAAGTTTGAAAGACAGACAGACAGAAAGAACAAACATTGTTCCATGAAAAATATTAGTGTATCAAGAGTTCAATCTGCTTCCAAGATGCTCCTCCAGCACACGCATACCAGATTATGAAGTAAGTTAGTCAAACCACTCCAAACTTTGGCACGATAGGCAGCAGAACCCAGCCCAAAACATAAGAGAAATACTCCATGGCAGGCAATATAGGACAGTTTTGCAGACTTGTGGAGCGCAGATGACAAGTGCTGTGCTCTACTTTAAAAGATTTAAAGAATAAGACCCCTCTGTCTCGGTGCTGAAGAAGCTGCTGCTTAAGAGTGGTTCCAAATACCTCAACTGCAACAGTAAACTGATGCTGATTGAAGTTGGCAACAGCCATAAAGAGTTGCACAACTTGAGAAATCCCAGTGGAGTTTATTTTTCCATTGTTGTTTACTATACTTCATCACTTCTTATCAAAGTTTTCATGCTCAGAAATGATTATGTGCTCCTACCTTTTCAATTTTAAATGACCGACAGGACATCAGAAACCTTTCTTGCACATCTCTATAATCTCTTGAGTCTGATTTTAGTTCCACTACTCTGAGCAGCTGGTTTTGCATATCATCCCACGTTGCAGGGAGCATTATTGACTCTTGATCTGCAGAAGAAACACAAGCAAGCATATTTACACAGATCCTCTGCTCAAAAGGAAATATGACCAGCTACAAACCCTTCTAAAAGCCCATATATTTAGCTTATCACTAGCACATACTGGTCTTTGCCAGTTTGCAATTGCCCATTTCATCACTAGCAATTGATTTGCCTGAATTGATAGTCTCTAGACAAATCTGAAGAGGGATCCCCTGCAACATCTTTTACCAGTAGCCTTCCCTGCAAACCAGGTTTTCAAGGACATGGAGCAAAAATACTGAGCAGTTAATTCTCAACAACTAAGATACTAGATCTGATACTAGATACTAGATACTAGCATCTGAACACAGAAGGTTTTACCTTAAAAAGTTTAAGACTATACTCCTCACCTGAAAAGCAGAAGTCTTCCTTTCTTCCCTTCTTTCATTTAATGCCAAGCCCAACACCTATCTGTTCTGTCAAATGGGAACACTGGCTGATGCATAGGCAACAGACATCCATCATTATAGGCTCCCTCTATAAGAAGCATGAAGCCTTTTTCATAAGTGACAGTTTTTGGTAAGAGAACAAAAAATTAAAATCGTAAAATATGTGTAGGAGGCATTAGTAAGGCAAAGAGAGCTGCACTTACTTTAACCTGTCCACTTTCACTTTCAAGCATTAAGCGGACAAAAAAGTTGTTCCCACTGAGATATTAAATGTGTCCCTGTAAACCTGAGTCACAGATAGGCAAATAAAAATAAGACACAGGGAAAAGCTCTGTATGGATGAGGAAGAAAAAGGTAGCTCCTTACATTATAACGGACCAGGAGTAAATGGAAGGCTGTACATCTCAAGAACAGATATAAGCTGAGATCTAGAATGAGAACTGCTACAAATATCCAATTCATTGCTAGCAAGCCTCTTAAGAACTTCAGAATACATTACCTACATTTAAAAAAAAATTAACTGCAGGGTTTGTTGCCCAGTTCAGTTCCTTTTTACATTCTCAAGACAATGACCTGCATAAAGCTCCTAACAATATTTTGCACACTCTTAACCATTCTTCTTAACACTAGGCTGTGTGCAGCCTGGTTTTAACACAGGAACGTCAGACTGTCAAGATACATTTCCTTACCTTCAGCTTTATCAACACGTAGAATGTTTATGCGATTCCCTTTGTCATCCTCAGCATACTTAGCTTGTACATACACTGTGTATTTTTTCTTGTTAATGATGACTGAAATACACTCCTGATTCCTCAAGGAAGCCTCTTCCAAGCGCATATTTGTGCGACTGTCAAAAGGCACATAGGAATCCTCTTCAAAATACTTCCATTCAATTATGTTTCGAAAAAATTCTGCGTTGGCCTCTTCTTGTTTAGCTGCTTTCACCCTGTGGATCATTTCTAGAATAGCTGAATGAGTAAGCAAGACATCTTTCATAATACCTGAAATTTGAATAGAGGAACCCTCTAAAGAAAGAGCAATTTTAAATTTCATTTGTAGGTCACATAGTTCCTTACTCTCTTCTTCCCCAAAAAGAGAGATAGCTTCATCTGTGATGTCTTTTTGCAGCTGTTCCTGTAAAATTGCCTTTTTCAACCAGTTTTCAGCTTCTTCCACTTTCTGTTTATTTTCACCACAAATACGCACAACAGCGACATCAACTTTCTTTTCCAAAACTATTCTGGGTTTTTCCTTTGGAGAATGTTTCTCAAAGCTCCAGAATGCTAAATTGAAATACACAAATGTTGTAATTAAGATTCATCCCTATCAACTGGTGCTAAACAGGTTGATCTGTAACTTGTATTTAAGTGACATCTACTTACATGTTAACTTGGAAAAGAATGACCTGGCAGTTTTAACATAACTTTCTTTTTTCTGCAGGCTTTTATGGAACACACTCAGAAGATGTGGCTGAAAGATGACGACCTTAATAACTTTCACAGATGGAGCAGAGATTCTCTTTGCAAAGTTAGCTACTGAATCTATGATGTCGTCAGCCACTACAGCTGGATCACGACCCGCCTCACCTGAAAAAAGTAACAAGCATTTTGCCCTTAAAAAGCATTAATAACTGTTAAAAATGGTTAACACATCAACAAGTATGAACATACCTACAATTACTTGGATGGCAAACAATTCAGAAATAACTTCAGGCTGGCAGTTCAGCACAGGTTTCTGTCAATCAGGAAAAGGAGGTTCAAGACTGCCTTTTCCAGCAAAGGAAAAATGGAAGCTTACTCTTTGCTGACATGGCAACTGATCAGGTTATGATGTAGAACGTATGGCTTGGTTACTTAATAGGCTATGGGCCTGACACTCAATGCCCCAGTAGCCATCTCTACTCAAAAAAAGTCTGATTTTATTCATGCAAGAGGTATCTGCATGGATAGGGCCTGGTGCTGGATTCTCCGACTCTAGAGACTTCTACAGATCTAACTGAACACAACAAGTGAAGAAAAATGGATAATCTGGCCTTCTTGACAGGTTTACATTGTACCCACATCAACCCAATTTTTTATGGCTGGTCTCCAGGGTTGCATGATCTACTGATTTCAGAAGAAGTAGCTCCCTGGACATTCTCTGATGAGCTGCACACACATATCAGGCTGCTATGACAAATATTTGTGGTACTCCAGGAAGAACAGACATACTTGTGAATCTTTGTTAGCAAGGAGGTGTTGGCTCAAGAGCACTTACACTCTTCACATACTATCTGGCTGCAAGGAATAAAGCTTTCTAGATCTTCATCTAATAGCAGTTTGAAAGTTTTTAGTTTCTGAGTATATTCTCACCAAAGAATAATTCCTCCAGATACATCAAACCCATCACTTGAATTCTGAGATCAGCCAAATCACAGGCACTGAACCACTTCAAAAGAGAGACAGACCTGTTCCAATTGCTGGGAAGGTGACAGAAGTGTACTTTTGTGTTTCACACTCCTCAAGCACTTTGGAGACTAGCAGCTTGATATCATTTTGGGAAATAAAATGAATGATGTTTTTGCATGGCAGGTTTCCTCCTTGTGTGATGATATAGCTCTTGTCTGACAGCGCAGCTGAAACATACATAGGAGAATGAAATTAAATGAACCAATCGATAATACATGTGTACTAATCCTCATTAGGAGATATGAAATTATGACAAATGGACCCCAAAATAAGTTTCAGGTCTCCTTCCAGAAACTGCAAGCCCCTATTTCTATTTTCACCTGCAAGGCACAATAATTCATTTTAAGTTTGTAAAATATTTGCCTCATTTTGCAAACAAATTTTGTGGGCCTTTAGTTGTCAAGTTTACTCTGCAGGCTTGAAGAACTTCACACAGACTAGTTCTACACTGTCTTCATAAACACACAAGCCTGCAATCTAACCTCAGGCTGCCTAGCCTGAATTGTTTACCTGGTCTATGCAACAGAGGTTTACCACTTATCCCCTCCACATAATTATTTTCCTTTGGTTGGTTTTCCGAGCTCACCAGACTCTTTCCCACTCACCTCATTTTGTGGGGTTTTAAATCACATGGTTGCCCATCCTTATTGCTCAGTATATTTTCTGTTCTCTAGCTAAATCCAGTCTACAAATAAATGCCTCTTTTGAGGTAAGAACCCAGTTTAACCAGTTGTTCCTCTTGGTCACAGAGGACATGGTAGAATGTTGCTGGTTGTGCCAACAGCAAACATTTACTCCCTTGGCAATGAGAAAAGAGGTTGCAGATTGACAGTTGCTTCCAATGAGGTATGGCTTTCCTATTAACATTTCTGCCAACATCATCCCTTCTTCATGGCTCTTTTTTATGCAGACTTGATTTGGTTTTATCATGGAAAGCTTTATTGGAATAAGAGGGTGCAATAATTAATAGATTCAGTTTCTTACATAAACACCTAGAAGCCCCCTCTTCTTGAAGGCTTTTCTTTTCCTTCCCTCATTAGATGTTTTACAATTATCCCACTAACTGATTAAAAACTAGTTGGTGTAAGCACAATGCATGATACAGATAGGTGTACAGTAGGCACTGAGAAAGTCCTCCAGCAGATTCCCTGCAATGTTTGAACACCTTGTCCTGGTTTGGGCCAGGATAAAGGTGATCTTCTGTCTTGTAATTCTACTTTTATCTAAGTTTCTTATAAGTAGCTGCACTTGCTGAAATTAACAGCAAGTTTCTCAGTCAGTGTCTGCTTCTGGGACTGATAACACTCGATGTTTATAGTTACAGCCAGAGACTGGTGTGCAGAGCCAAGGACACTGCTCAGGTCTGAGGAACATTTTGCCCTCTGGAAGAAGAAAAGGAGTAAAAAGGTCACACCTGAAACCCTCCCTGAGGGAGAAACAGACAAGATAAATAACCAAAATTGACCAAACAGAGTATTCCATCCCATACACCTCATACTCAGTATAAATTTGAGGGATCACGAGGGTCAAACCCCTTTCTGCTTCCCCTTCTTCCCCTGTCCCTGTTTGCTTCAGCATCCCGGGAGGATTCCATCCATTCCTCTGCCTGTGGTCCTGATCCCTGCCAGCCTGAATCTGTGTGTTCCTGCCTCCAGCTCCCCACTGCTGCTGACCCCAGGATTCCAGCCTGGACTTTCCCAGGGCTGCCCTGCAGCCTCGGTGGTGACGTGAGAGTTATTGGGGGAAAGGGGGGAGGAACGTGGGATCAATTTTCCTGTATATTTGTATATATTTAGTGATATTTTCTTTTTAACATTACTGTTCCATTAAAGCTGTGTAGTTTAGTTTCCAACCCATAAGTCTCTCTCCCTTATTCTCTCTCCTTCCTTTATCAGAGAGGGGAGGGGGATTAATAGAGAGGGCGATTAATCTGTCATTTGGTTTAATTGCTGGGCCAGCGTTAAACCATGACACACCTGCAGAAAGGAGGCCAGAAATGTTGTACCATACCTAACTGAGCACATTCCTTTTCAACGTTTTTTCCAGCGCCATGCAGAATTGCTCTAGACACACCTTAAATGAGAAGATACATGAATCCACTGTTAATACCATTGAAATCCCATCTGAGGCAGAACTGTGTACCAGATAATATTTAAAGTATCTCGGTCCTAAAAACACCGAAGGCTGCAACTGAAAAGCAGTATTGCCTACATTTTCAGCTTAAAATTTTTAACTCAAAGTGATATCTAAAGTACCTAATAAGTTTCACTGAGGTCAAAACCTCATTGACTTTTGTCTTCTCCTTTAGTCTGAGAGATGTTCTATAAAAAAAAAATAGTATTACTAGCTTCTCCGTCTACAAGAGTCATAAACACGCCATCCTGTGACACAGTAACGAGAAAAAGGTTCAGACATTTCCTAAATGAACCTTTGGACCCTAGGCAGTAAAACAGAAACCACCCTTTAAAACAAAAGAGTTTGAAATACTGGAAAAAAAATAATTCCTACTCCCCTTATTCAGACTTTCCAACCAAACATACTGTTTTCACACATAATACCAACAAAAATACCTGTTTTGAGGTTGAAACTTTGGTTTGTTATGTTCACAATGACATCTGTGGCTTCATGGGTAATATCGCCCTCTGCCACCTGGAACAGGATGGAGCCAAACATCATTTCGTATACAACCTCTGATGGCCTTGAAGAGGAGTCGGAGGATGCTGCAGGAAGGAAACAGAGACCCTGAGCAGAAGGGAGCAATGAAGTAGAGGTAAAGGCACTGGTTTATGGGTACAACACTTAGAGATCTCTGTCTGTCTCCAGACATCCTGTGAAGAGGACTGCCTGACAAGTTAACTGGAAACCACTCCTTCTCATAGGAGTCTCTGGGTCAACCTTCACCTATACTCGTTCTTGCTATACATGATGAGATGGATGAAAAAAGCCTTGCTTTGCTGCACACCAAGTATACAGACACCACTTGGTAACATGTTACTACATAAGCCCTTGTAAAACTCCAAGGTAAGACAGTGGCAATGTTTCCAAGTCTCAGCCCCTTGCTCCCCTGCCCCTCTCTGTTTTTCTACTGCACGACAGGAGCTTTTTACATATTACCTGTAAAAACTTGATTACATTTTTGACATATAACTCATTTTCTACACTCTGCAGTTACCAAACAGATATCTAAGTATGCATAATGAAGGCATTCCCTGGAATATTTAAAATAATAAAATAAATAAAATCCACCCAGCACACAACTTCTGTGCCACAAGCTTACCAGTGCCTCGGCTAGACTTTTTTTGAATAATCTTCTGCCCTTCAGCACCTGCAGGATTTCCACATCTGTTTTCAAGTTCATCAGTAAATGCCTAGAAAAGATTACACAGCAGAAATTATGGTTTGAAAAATAAATTTTAAAAAAATAAATTAGAAAGAGCTTAATGCAAATTACTTCCTACCATTTGGCCTAATGCTGATGGCAAGTCTTGACACAGCATTGCCCTCAGGCTGCAAAGTTTTTCAGTGCAAGCAACAGACAGAGTAACAAATA
Organism: Phaethornis superciliosus; assembly: GCA_023637945.1. Taxonomy (NCBI): domain Eukaryota; kingdom Metazoa; phylum Chordata; class Aves; order Apodiformes; family Trochilidae; genus Phaethornis; species Phaethornis superciliosus. The sequence goes on from JAJQWJ010000007.1 coordinate 29,455,947, forward strand.
ACTAAGATAAAGTCTTAGGGGAATACATTAGCAGGTGGCATCCTTACACTGAAGGACCAGTTTACACTCTAACTCAAATCTTGCAGCTAACACCACCCTTCTCTATGCACAACAGTTCGGGGTTTGGCACAGGAACCTCCAAATTTGGCCTTTCAAATTGTATTAGCTACTGCACAGAACAGCAGAAGTCAATATGCATGGAAACACATATTTGAGCATGAATTCACAGTATGACTGCTCTCTTTTTAGAGATGCACAGTGAAATAAGTAATTTGAGCACTGAGACAGAAAAACTTGTGCTGAGATATTGAAGAAAGGAGGATGCACAATACTGACACATTTTCTGCTGGAGAAGTTTGCCAGCACAGCAACCCTAGCATAGTTGTTCCTCCTAAAAGGACATTAGCACTCAATTGAAAACACTCCTTTTTCCAAGGGAGAAAGTATCTACACAAGAGTTGCAGCAAATTTATCTGTAGGCAAGTCCTATGTGCTGAAGAACTAGGAGAAGGAGGAGGTGGTAGAGTCACCATCCCTCGGAGGTATTAAAAACCTTTGTTGATGAGTTTTAGTTAAACCATCAGGACATGGTTTAGCGAGCACGGTGATATAGAATTTTTTTATTTTATTGGGGGCAGAGGGGATATTGACGATTGATCTTAGAGATATTTTCAACCATGACAATTCTGTGATTCTGAGTTTATGAGATAAAGAGTAAATACACTTTAATCTGTACTATTGCCAGGGAACAGAAAAGGACAGGGAGGAAGCAGGGCTGTATGTGACAGGCAGGTGACCACAAGGGAAGAGAACTCAGATGATGGAGACTGTTGAAAGGCTACTTCTTTAGTACAAGAACAAGAACCTTGTGGATCCATTGTAGGTCATGGGACAGTTAAGTATTGTGAGACAGTCCTAAACAAAAGAACATATAGCAGAGACATTAAAACCAGGCTAACTCACCCGAATATTATCTGTGTCTTTTGGATGCAACAGTAAGTGAACTTCTTGAAGAGAATTGATTCCATTTTTACTACTAAAGTCAAAAATTTTGTCAAACAGTACTTTAGCAACACAAGACTTTGGGAATTCTAAACGCCCTGTCCCAATGGCTGGGAAAGTAATTGACTTTAAAGACAGTTCCTCAGCAATCTGCAGGCATTTGGTGACGATGTTGCCCAAGATCTGTAAAGCACAATTATTTTTTTCAGTTACTGAAAGTAATTTTTTCCAGTATGTGCAATATAGGACTTTCCCTCTTAGCACTGAAATACAATAATTGCATACACCATAAGCAATATATCAGTCAACCAGAGATTAGCCACACAGCTAAAAAAGAACAGCCCAAACACTCATTTCTATGATTATATGATCCTACAAAACTGTCCCTTATTTCAAAGAAGTTGCATTAAACCCACTATAAAGCCCAGTCAAAGTAGATCCCAGGAAAACAAAAACTCTGCTACCTTTACAGATCCATTTTGCTGGAACCACGGTAAGACAGCGTGAAGTACTACAGGGCAATCTAGATTGTAACCTCGTGTTTTCCAAACAGATCCTTCTTCAATTATTTTTCCTCGGCCTTCTTCTTGTAACTCCGCCTGAAGCATTGGCCCTGCCTTGCTTAGCAAAAATTTACTGAGGGGGCCTCCCCCAAGCTGGAGATCTTTGCCAACACTGGTGACAACAATGTCAGTCTGAAAAAAAGCAAGCAAAAAACCCCTAGCATTTAAGCATCAAGCCTTTTAAGTACCAAGTTAAATTTTGCACTGATTAATCAAATATAGTTGTACTGATTCACAAAGTTAAGGTCTAAGACAGCAATCTGAGAGAGAATAAAGTTTTAGAATAAACCAGAAAAGCTATGCAGAGTTCTAATACATGAACCTGCCTCTAGCAACATAGAAGCTCAGTTAACAGTAACATTAATTTCAAGCAGTCAGGAGATTAAAATTCTGCACTCACGGTTTATTCATTTTAAAAAAAAAACAAAATCAACCAAACACTTAAAAATATTTATGAAGTTAATTCTCTAAGAGAAGCTCACAGACCAAAAATCCGTGTTCACCGAGGTAAGCAAGACATTCCATAGACACCTGGTCTAGACAAAAAGAAGATCAAAACAAACAAGACTGAAGGAAAGGCATGGAGAAAGGAGTGAGAAAAGCAGTAACTAACAGAGAGGAAGGCAAAGAACAATGGGCATTGTGTTAGGCACTATATTTGGCTCCCCAGGCGGGACCTCTGTACACAGTTTAATTCTGCCCTGGCCAACTGGAGGAGCTGTATATGCTGCGGGAGGCATCCACTCCTGAAAGGATTTGCTGGCCATGATGGAAAGGGTTATAAAAGGAGTTGCATCCAGTACCAGTGATCCCAGTAAGGTATCTACCAGCCGGCTAGCAGCAATGCAGTACAGGAGGCCACTGGAAATCAGATCAGTGAAGCTGGTTCTCCACAGGAAACGCAAGAGCATCTGCATGTTGTGTGCCAGCGTTCACCAGTGGCAGAGGGGACAACAGTTCCCCAGACCAACACTCTGCAGCTGGAGGCAGGACCAGACTGGCTGTGGGCTCAGGGACCATGGCTGCACTGCCTCAGGACCACAGTGGATCTGGATGCAGCCCAGCTGCTCTCACACAGCAGAATACTCAGGTATTGAGTGCGGGAGCCAACACCGAGCACCCACTTCTGCTTTTGCACTAGTAGCACATTCCTGTAAATCAGGATTCCTGAGAAGGTCTATGCTGCATGCAGATGGTCCCTGCCCAGCAAGGTAGGGTTGGTGGGGCTTCAGAGCCCACAGGCATTCCTGCTGACTCCAGTTGCTTCTGCTAAACTGTACTGCACTGTATAGCCCAGGGGTCTGTGTGCCTGTGCCAGGAAGGGACAGAATGGAATGCTGCACAGCCAGCTGGATCTGCCAGGTAAAACAGCCAACTATCAGCAGCAATAGCCAGTTCCAATAACATATCAAACATTGCTAAGTACAGATGATGGTCTAGGCTTGGTCATTGTTCTCAGTTTTGTAGTTTGATTTCCTTAAATACAAAAAATAATAAATAATTTTAAAAGCACTTGGTATTTTAAAAGCACATAATTGAAAGCACTCACTTTAGCATCTTCAACACTTCCTTTTTCCAGCACAATGTCAAGGCCTTCCTGAGTTGTTACAAATGGGAAGTTCTTGCTACTTTGAGAAATTTGGCTTTTTTTATGCTGAGGAACTGTAGTGATCGGCTGCAGTTGCTCACAGGAAAGCGAATTAGAAAACACTTCTTCCAGTGCCTTGTTTAAAGCTTTAACATTATCCTGTACAACATCCACCAGATGTACCTCCTTCAAGTTGCTGTCTTCCATGGATTCTTCCAAGGTCTCCTTGACAGAGGATACAATTGTGTGTGCACACGTCTGCAGCGGGAAGCCGAAAAACCCTCCACTTATAACGGGCAGAGCAATGGAACTATGATTGTATGTTTCAGCTAGCTGTAGACAGTTCTTTACTGTCCTTTTTAATAAGAATATGCACTTTTGTGCTTCCTGTGTCCTCCACCTGGGTCCAACAGCATGGATGACATTCTTGCAGGGGAGTTTCCCAGCACCCGTGATAACTGTGCACCCGGGCTTCAAGCTCCCGTTCTTCCTCACCAGCTCATTGCATTCCTCCTGCAGCTCTGGACCAGCTGCTTCTGACAGTGCCTCAGCAAGGCCACCATAGTGTTGCAGGTCTTCATTAGCTGCATTTACCACAACATCAACGGGGTAATTACACAAGTTACCTTTACACACCACTACTACAGTTCTACCTATGGTCACCTGCCTATAGGGCTTGCCTCCATCACTATGTACTTGATGTTCCTCCCCCTGTTCTCCTGACTCTTCCAACATGACTAGACACTTGAAGTCTTGTTTTGCTCTGGTGGCAAAGAAGTGTTCTTGCTCTTTGAAATATGACCTGACTCCTGGCTCTTTAATTACCACACATTTAGAATGCAGTCCAGACAGAGTTTGCTCAACTAAGGTGACTCCCTTCAGCACTTCTCTTCTTGGCCCACTCAAGGATATAACTCTACATTTCTTCTGTGTGTTAAAGTCGACTTTCACACCATTACTCTGTATGGCACCCCAAACATCAGTCTTCTCTTTCTCAAAAAACGCTATGACAGCCACAGGCTTTCCTCCAATAATCTCTTGCACTTGGGTGTTTTCATCTATAAAGTTAAAAAGTTCCTCAGAGGCTTTTGCTACTGCTTCAGAACAACCAGCAATGATGACCTGACTCTCTTTCTCAGTGATGGTTATGGCTCCCGCAGAGCAGTATTGCTTGGTAAGCATCTTCCATTCCTCCTTCTCGAGGACTGACTTGTCCTCCACAGTAATGCTTTTATCATCCAGTTCCTTCTTTATTTCTTCTTCTGCTTTTATGAGATCTTCAGGAGCATACCCTTTCAAGATGATAGCTCCTGCAGTGATCTCATAAAAGGCTCTGATTTGTTTTGACATAAACAGGCTCTGAGACATAGTTTCATTATCAATATGCTCTAAAAACTGGAAAATATAAGGGTTGACATCGACTTTTTTCTTTACCATTTTGCGTACACTATCTAATATTTCCCCTTTTACTTTATTAACTTCCTCAGGCAACCCACACAGGCTAACTGTCTTCTGCATATGATCATAAGTCATCTGCAGGTCTGGAAACTGCTTACAAACTTTTTCTTCAAGACCAGTACTCTGTAAAATTTCATATTCTCCTGTATCCAGTAGCACAATTCTTTCAGTTCTTCGCTTTTCTCTTTCAATTTCTCTGGTGGTCTTTTCTATCAGAAACACCAGCTGTTGTTCAGCATTCTTCATAACTTCTTTTTCACCTACTAGAACAACTAAATTTTTGGAGATAAGTGGGATTATCAGAACTTCATCATGTGTAAAGCTGTTTCTAATGGCTTCCCACACTTCTGAGCTTACTTGACATTCAGTTGCTTTGTACTTCGATATGTTGTGTGAAAATGCTGTGGAAACATTCTTATTCCATGTCTTGATCAATCGACCTACTAATCTCTTCTGCTCAAACAAAGCCGCCGAAGGATGCAAAGTAACTTCTGGATCTGCACAGTTTTGTTCAGGCCAGGTTACCTCACAATTACACTTTGCCATTTCACCATTTACTGCCTCAACTAACCTCCTATTCCTCTGCAAGTACTGCCAGATATACGGATCCAGAGGCACTGTAATTGGATCTGGCTTCTTTATTTGTGGCCCTTCCTTTCCATATAGAGCTACTCCCACTGAGACATAGTAAGGGTAGACAGAGATTGGTGTTTTGTTGAGTGAATGCTTCTTTGCCAAGATGTTGGTTACATCTAAAACAAACACACACCAAAGCAATTAGTATTAGCACTTAAAACCAAAGATCTTCTAGTTTATTCAGTTAAGTTTGTTTTGTTGTGGGGTTTTTTTTTAAATTTTGTTTTCTATATAATAATGTTTCTTCTACAATAATTTTACAGCAGCTTTCCCCCCTTTCCAGAGAGACATGAATACCAGCTTTAAATGTCAAAAACTAACTCAAGAGAGACAGGTAGGAACCATCACCATCCACCCCCAGGAGGAAGCATGCACAGCACCAACTCTGCCCCTACTTCTGTTATGTGCTGTCCTTGAACTGCCCAAATCAGTAGCTGTCTGAGTTGTTACTCAGCAGTATCAAAGCACTGCTCCTCCCTTCCCCCTAAAAAAGAGGGTCTGTTTTCTTTAACTTGCCTTCAGCTCTCCCCTTTATTGCAATGCCTACAGCTTCCCCTTGCCCTGCACCTTCCACAGATTCTCATGTTTCTGTCACTGCTCAGACAAGCCACAGCACCTGCTCTTCAGCCAAAAAGCTGTCCAAGAAATCACCCTCAGATGAGCCAGACAGCTCACATTGCCACAGGGCAGCTGAAGTGAAGGCAGGGGGGAGAAGCCTCCTGCACTGTGTGGGGCTGTGCTTTCTCTATTGAACCCCAACTGTAACCTGAACTCTACTAGGATCAAGGCCTGGGTGAAATAAACAGTGCACAAAAAGGAAAAAATTCTATGCCTCATGCCCAGCTGGTCCAAAACTTAAGTTTTAAACTCTACGTAGCAGAGACAAAGCTCCAGATCTGCTGTTTTATGAGGATAAAGTAGGCATTTCTCTTGAAACTCCACATTTCAATCTTAAAGTGAAACAATCTCAAAGAAATATGAGGTTTGTATTTCTGCATTACCTTTATAGTTACTGAATGTAATGATAGCTGCATCTTCATCTGGCAGCTGCTGAACATCCACCACGTGTGCATTTCCATTCCTCTTATTCTCAAAGTAGACAGTTATAAAGTCACTGGAGATGTTAGGTTGGATATTTTCAGCCCTAATGCTTTTTGTTATCTCAAGGCACCGTGCAGTGATATTTTGCTTATATGCTCTGTAGTTTTGATTAAATTTATTAGCAAATTCTCCTGCATCTAGAAAAAAACCGGAGAATTAAAACAAAGAAACAAAAGAAAAACAAACTAACAAAAATATCAGACTTGTAGCTTGCTTTTCTACTACCCTGTTAGCAGACCAACACCATGTGAACTGACCAAAAGCACCTGACAGTTCAGAGATGCCCACAAAGCTGCTGCTACCCACAGATTCAGTATCTGTCAACTGGTATTCACCACATGGTTGATCACAATTGTTGAGTACAAGTACTGCAGCCAGAATTTGTCACTAGTTTTCCGACTGAGTAGCAATGGGTTTCTTTAACCTCAAGAGAACATAAGATCAGGTTCAGTCTTGGACAAGGAGAACTTTTATCATCAATATGTTTTAAGACAGAGTACATGGTTTTGTTGCTTGTATGAAGTAGTTAGAGTTGGTTTCAGTCCTACCTGTTTTGTTTACTATCCAAATCAGAGCTAGTCCTCTTCTGACTTAACTAGCCTCTACTCCCAATAAAAACTTTAACAGAGTAAATCCTCATTTAAAGTGATGCAATTTTATATCTTAAAGCTACAGCAGAGAACATTAATTTCCTGTTTAGTCTCTCTCACACAAGTAGCAAATGAAAAACATCTGCAACTCTGACTCCTTCTTACCAATATTTCCAGTAAAAGTAACTGCAGCAGCATGTTTTTCAGGTATCATTTCCACACTGAAGTCACCATCTTCATCTGACAAGCCACCGATGTTCTCTATCAGCAAAATTAACATGCATTCTTTTGCCGTCTCCTGCACATTTTCAAGCAGAACTACATTGGAAGGCAGGGATCCTTGAGGGTCTTCCACTTGGCATGTGTTCTGGAGAGTTTCCTCTAGCCATGGCTTCACAAGTAGCTCTATTTTCTTCACTGAGTGACTCCTCCTTTGCTGAACTTCTTGGGCATCTAGGTCCACAGGAAAACAAAAACGTCATCTTCCCACCCCCTCCAACCACAGCAGAGCAACACAGAATCATTGAATGGGTTGGAAGGGACCCTTAAAGTTCATCCAGTCCAACCCCCCTGCAGTGAGCAGGGACACCTTTAACTAGATCAGGTTGCTCAGAGTCCCATCAAGCCTGACCTTGAATGGCTCCAGGGATGGGGCCTCCACGTGTTAAACTGAACTAAACTTTAAAAGGACAGACATATTTTCTCATATCACAGAAGAAACTGAAATAAGGCAAAACTATATCCAAAATTATGGTCAGGATATAAGCTGCTCTAGGATCTAGTTTTCCCCAGTCTCTCCCAAAAAAAAAAAAAAAAAAAAAAAAAAAAAAAAAAGTTATTTTTTGAGGTGCTATCTCCTTTCTACTGCCCTCAAATGCAAATAACTAGTCTCCAGAAAACTAATATTTAATAAAAGCAACTAAAGAAAGTGATTTCCATTCTGTTTATCTTGTGTGTTTAACAAATATTTAACTATGTAACAGTTTCTCTTGTATAAAGTTCCCTCTTTTTGCATGCATCCTTCACACACAAACAAGTAGCCAAAAGAGGAAATGTAAATATCAACTGAGGCTACTTTAAAATAACTATCTCCACAGAGTCATGTCTGTCTGACAAATATGTAACATTTACTATCTCTTCCCTCCCAGTCTTCGAAACACTGGCAATTAAAATTAATATGAAAGAAGATACAACAAAATAACAGTTGTTCATGATCTGCAGTTAACACTGTACTACACTTCATCCAGTCTTCTGAACTAGAACTAAAGCTTACTCAGTCTGCAGTGCTCATGGCATCATTTCTCCTGCATTATTTCCTGTGACCCAAAGCATTCTCAATATTCTCAATCAAGCATTTGGGATAGGTCTAGAGAACCACTTCTTCCCTTGTGGGTTATTACAAACACAGTCAGAAACCCATATCTGCCCTGGACAGATGGGCACATCTGCTCCTTTTACACTCTGTCTCTCTTTGGGAACAATAAAACATTTCTGTGGCAGCAGTGCCCACCTGGAGACACAGCACCAGCAGAGCCCTGTTTCATAAGGCAGCTTTAGTAACATAACACCCATAAGATATGATCATACCTTCCTCGTTCTCAAAGGTGATGATCCTTTGCTGGCCCTTTCTGACACAGGACTCAATGAGCCCCCCACCGGATTTCTTTTTATTTTCAAAATACATTTCTAGGATATCATCTTCTATTTCCTCCCCATGGGCAGTAGTTACTACTATGGCAGATTTCCTGGAGGTTGCTTTTTCAGCTTCTGATTTCACACGTGATTCTGAAATTAAAAATCACACCCCGATACCTTAAGCAAAAGTTACAAAGAAGACCAAGCTTATTATCTTTCAAGAAAATAAAGGTCTTTTCCAACCTTAATGATTCTATTATTCTAAGATTTCATGCTACTTTCTGTTCAGATCACACGTAGAATCCAGGAAAAGAACAAGCAAGTAAACAGCAATTGAGGTGTTCATCTTCTTCTACAATAGCCTTAAAACCCCAGACAAGCTGAGCATATCACTAGCATGAGTTGTTGTATGAACAGGTGAGGAGAAAAGGCATCCCCAGTCAAGGACAGCAGGAGTAATGGCTACAAAAGCTTATTCCATTTACAGTTCCAACTACTGTTGTGGGTCACCATGAGTCTACATGTGTTGGCTACTACAGGGTCTCAGGTGTACCTGGGGTACACAGCTACTGATGTTCTACCATGGGTCACCTTAGCAGGGCTGGTGGAAGCAGAGAAGGTTTGTGTTGGGGAGAGCCTAACCCAGAAAAAAGGCCAGTATCCACTTCATGTCCTCCCTAAGGAGCTGACCTCTGAAGTGGGAGCAGTCAGTGAAGTGGGAAGTCTCCTAGAGGTACTCATACAAAGAAAAAAATAATTATTTCTTGTATCCTAAGATTATGGTTTCTACACTCCCGTTAGACAAACATCACAAGCCACCCAGAGGATGAGGGCACTACTGCAGCATTAAGGTCACTGAAAGCCAGTGAAGAGAGAATACATTGGTCTTTGCTCAGTAAAAGGCACACTCACCTATCTTCTGCTGCTGAGTATCCTGATTCTGGCAGGTGAGAAGAGACACCTGGGGTTCATTAACTAAAGGTAAATAACAATGCTTTCTCAGATACAGTGTACTTCAGGAAGAAAAAGTCACACTCTTGTAGACCCAAGGAGCTAGCACAGCTTGAATTTAGTTTCATTTCACATTTCCAGAATTACAGACTTCTATATATTCCTTTTTTTAAAAAGATATCTTGAATGTGATTACAGAAACACCATTTTAAGCCTCAGGCATAATGTCCAAAACCAAACTAGTCCATAGCTGAGCTGCATGAACCACTGTGAGCAGGCCCTCCCATGCATTACAGCAGTATCCTCATTAAGAACAGTAAGGGGACAGTCAAGGACATCCCTCCTCTGGAGAGAAGCACCTTTAGAAACCAGGCACCTCTGCAAAAGTGTTTATCAGAACTTATTCCGAGTCTGCAAGACATCTCTACACACTAGTTTTAAACAAGAAAGGACACAGCTACACCAGCAAACACAAGATAGCAGCGGTGTGGCAGAACTGCTCTTCTAGAATGTCCCCTCCAGCCCCACGGGAGCACCTCCCACAGTTGCAGACAGAGATAAGGGGGCTGCCTGCCACTGGCAAATGCTGGCCTGCAGGCAGGGAAAAAATCCCAGCCCATGCCATATCAGCTGGAGCCTAAAAAAAAAAACAAACCAAAAAACCAAAAACACAAACAAACAAACAAACAAACAAAACCAAAAAAAAAAAACAAAAAAAAAACCAAAAAAACCCAAAACAAAACCCACACCAAAAAAACCCCACCACCAAACAAAATAACAAAACAACCAACAGCCAAACAAAACAACAACAACAACAACAAAAACCCCAAACCCAATAAAACACTGCCGAGGAGGCTAGTTCGTTCAGCTGTTACACATGCTTCGGAGTTTACTTCAGTGCTGTAAGTATTAAATTTTGCAGTTTATCCCTAGAGCCCTGGGGGTGCCTGTGTCCCACGCAGGGCTGAGCTCAGCCCCTACCTGGCTCCTCTGTCCCACCGGCCCGGCCCAGCTCCTGGAAGCAGAACGAGAGCACAGCGTTTACCCACGGCTCCGCTCACCCTCCCCAACCGAATCGAACCGAACCGAACCGAACCGTCCCTCCCCTCCCGTCTCACCTGTGCGGGGTGTCCGTCCGCCGGCAGCTCGGTGACCAGCAGGGACAGTCGCCCTCTGGGCTCCCACTCCAGCTCATGGATCCGCCGGTCCAGCACCCGCTGCCTCACTGACAACACCAGAGACACCGCTGAGGGGAGGCGGGGGTGCGGGCAGCCACCGCACCCCCCCCCTTGTGTCCCCATCCCCAAACTCCGGCAGCAGCCATTAGCATCCCCTTCCCTCCTCCCGGCCGCTCACCCTCGGGCTGGGTGAAGCAGATGAGGATGTGCCCGGTGTCTCCGGTCTGCAGCTCGCACTCTCCTCCGCCCGATCTCTTCTGGCTCTGGAAGTAGCAGAGCAGTTTCTTCCTCAGGGCGGGGGGCGGCTCGGTGGCCCCCCAGTCACCCCGCACCAACAGCGGGGAAGCTCCTGGCCGCTGCTCCGCCATGGCACCTCACACCCCCCTTTCCCTTTCGCTTTCGATTCTTCAGGAAAGTCTCGGAGACGGCTCCGCCCAGTGCCGGGAACGGGCGGTTCCCCTGGACCCAGCCGAGAGGAGCGGCCTCGGTCCCGGTACCACACAGGGAAGGGCAGCAGGGAGCCCGCCCGGCTGAGGAGATGGGCAAGGAGGGGCTGTGCCTCCAGAGCCGGTTTGAGTCCCTCTGGCACAAAACTGAGCTCCCACTGCCTGAGCTCAGAGAGTTTGGGCGCTGAACGACACGGACCTGGCTCTCCATGCCCTCGGTTCCCGAATCAAATCGGGATACAAAGTAAAATTACTCGCTTCCGTCATTCTCCGTCGGAAAATACTTCTACAAGTGTGCAGGACAGCAACTAAAGAGTGTATCCCGTGTATCCCACAGACCGACCTGTCAGCTGGATGAGACATTTTTAGCCAAGTGCTCAGGACTTGCCCTTGGGAAGGTCATTCCCTCCCTAACTTCACTGAGGAAGCAGATAATAGCCAAATATCATTAAATATTATAATCACGGGTGGCAGACAGCTACACACCAGTGCTGACAAAGGTGCTGCTTTGTTTCTGGGTGGGCAGTCAATATTTTGCTTCCTAATGCTCTGCTCTCACACCAGTGAGCCCAGATGTGTGCTCGCCTCCCTTGCTGTAATGTAACCCAGGAAAAATACCTGACTTTGATTGCAAATTGGGTAGATTTGCTCCTAAACTGTACAGCTCTGATTAGAAACCAAAGCTCTGTACAGGCTTGGGAGTTTTCAGAGACATTCAAGAGAACTCTGCTGCAGAACACAGCCTGCAAACTTTGCCTAGGATAAAATGGGAACTGGTGGATTATCAGATAGGGGGCTGACGATGGTGAACTGGTTCAACTGGGACAGAAAGCAAAACAAGAGAAGAAAAGAAGCTGAGGAGATTTGATCTTCATAGCTGGGTTCAACATGCAAAAAAATTCCAGTAATTTAGAAACCACTGGAATGTTGGTACCTTGTGGTAAGAATAGCATGTTTCTGTGCTGGCATAGAAAAGGGAGGAAACAAGAAACCGTGTAAAATGTGACATAAAACAAAATCACAGTAGGAAAGTCATCCCACCCCACATGGAAACCAGTGCCCAATACTAGAAAATCTGAAAATCACGATGGTAGAATACTGCTGCCTATTCACAAGGTGGGACTCTTGGGGAAATAAAAAATAAAATAAAATTTTTAAAAAGGAGGTGTCATGGGGTCCCAATCACCCTAAATCATGTCTCTGCTAGGAAACTCCTAAATTATAGAAATAAAAACACCTATATGTCTCTAAAACAGGAGGGAAAACCAGTATAGTAGAATGCAGACCTGAACAGATGGTATTTGTACATTTTATTTATTAGTTACATTCAGTAGCCTAACAGGAACAGTTTAATTCACTGAAAATCGTAGCTGCATTCCGTGAAAGCTATTTGTTTCACAACCAAGGTAACAGAGAGCAACAAAGTATCTTTATGATATAACTCAAAGCCTCTATTGGAAGGAATAGGAAGAAAATAATTTTACAGTTGCAAAACTGACTTAGGTTGCATTTAAGCTTCAATATGATAGGGAGCACAGAACCAGGACCCCACCATCAGAGACATCCACAGGCACTGCTCCAACTTGGCTCTGGGTGTTCAGCACTTCTGCAGGGTTAAAAATACAGCAGCATGCAAGTACCCCTCATACATTATTCGTGCCACTTTCATGTTTAAAACCCAAACCACTAATGCCATTTCCATCCTGGAATGAAAAAGAAACAGAAGATCATAGCCTGATCACAGCTGATACTACAATAGCCGCATAAAAATTTTCCAGTGCATGGGTTACATGATGCTATCCACAAAAACAGATGTAATAACACAAAGGTGAAGTAAGTGATCAAGTAAAAGCTGGCAGTGGATCTGTCAGTTTCACTGGCAAAATAAGATATGCAATTTGATGTTCAACACACACAGTAAGCACCAATACTGCCCTCAGAAGACCCAGATTCTGTAAAGGTTTTGATGAGAAAAGATTACTTTCCATAGCTGACTCTGAAATACAAGTGATTTTGTATTTCAACTGCTGTTCACAGCAGTTGAACAAAAAAAAAGCAACTTATTTCTTCATAGTGCTTGAATAGTAAATTAATTGTTACATGTTACATGTTATTACACTTCAGAGCTGAAGATTGACAAACTTCTTTATTCAATTCCTCTTTCTTTCAGTTCTGATCGAACCCGCTGCAGATAATGAGGATCAGGGTAACCATAACTAAAAGAAAAAAAAACAAACAACAGTTTAGCCTACTTCTGCAGTGAAGCAAGCACTTGATAGTTCTGCAGACCTTCCTCATCAAAATCTCTTAAAACACTTTACAAAATGTATGCTCTTTCTTACCCTATAGAGACAACAGACCCTGGTTTATGGACCAGAGAGGTGGTACAACAGGGCAAAGCTAAAAGTTTACAAAAAGCATCTGCTGAATTTGGTTGTCCAAACTGACACTGAGAACTTGATTTTCAACACTGGCTGCTGTCTTACATGCAAAATGACAGGGCACTTGGGTATGCATCTTTCTCAAAACCAGACCTGGGGGAGCATTCAATACATGAATAAAATGGTACCTCTGGATTTTACGTAGCACATCACCAAAAAGGTGTGTGAAGGAAATGATAACTAGGAGGAGAGCATTTGCACAGAGGGGAGGATAAACTACAACCGGTACTTGTTCTTTTACGATGCTGACATCAGGAGCCCAGCCTTAGCTGCTCTCAAGAACTCACTCTCCTGACCTGTACTAGAAATAGTTTCTTATCAGAGTAGTTATTAACAGAGCAGGTACTTCAGACAAATCACTAATGAATGAGTGGCTTGAGAGGGCAACTGAAGACTAAGCTCATCCTCGTTCCAACTGTCCAAACTGGTGAAAGTAATTCAAGTCTGGATCCATAGAGCATTCCACAATCACTTTGTTAGTGACAAAATCTGAAAGCTCTAATATGGAAAATACTCAGGGTAATCTTCCTGACACACCTGAGTAGAAATAAAATTACAAAAAGAGAAGACTACTTACTTGGCAGGTCCTCCCACCGTGGATGTTTTGTGATGAATATCATTCCATGTGATAACATTTTCTCTACCAGTAGTACATGAGCGCCCCACTGTGAAAATCAATTTTTGATCAAAGGCTCTTCTGAGGAGCTGCAGAATTTCTCGCCCTTCCTCATTGTCAGGTAAATATGCCACTCGAGTAGTTCCAGCATAAGATACCCCTGGGTTTGGATGCTTGCTCTGTTTTGTAGAAAAACAAAACCAAACCACTGTATATCATACTTGTTTTGAAACTGTGAAAATCACACATGCCAGTTTTTGCAATGTTCTTATCCTGTCTTTGATTCAGAAGGACATAGCATGCCTGATGACTTATTTTGATATTTTTTCTTGTTAGATAACTTCTTGCATGTAAGTTTCATTCACATTTTCTCGTCATAACTCACGTATGCATTGTTATTTTAAAAAAAAATATTTTCCTCTTTGCTCTCACAAATGCACATCACTCCACCCCTGATTTTTTCATTTATCCAATTTTCAGTCCTAGTCATTACTCTAAGCACAGAGCATAAGCTGATTCCTCACCTGGAAATCTCACAAGCCCACCCACTATTAATTTTTGTCCACAGGTGTTGGCAGCTAAAAGAACACCTCAGAGAATCTTCATTACATTTGCAAAACATTGCTGACATTATTTCAATCCATAGATTTCAGTTCAGTTATTCCCAGTCTACAAATTAAAGACAGGTAGCTCTGTCCTGGTGCAAATAAAATGGTGGGCTACCACCTGGTTACTTAATTTCTACTATATTACCTAATCATATGCAAAAATACTGAATTTAATACTTGCAGATTTGTACAGAACAAAGAAATGTCTATTGTGCGCATGCATCGAAACAATGGAAAAATAGTTAATTCTTTGTTCAGTACTGGATTTGATGTGGGAAAAATAGCTTTTATGAGGCTTTAAATATACTCACAGTTTGAATACCACCTTGCATACTATACGTAATCAAAATAGTATCACAATTGGGGTAACCAGGGAGAGGAAAATGTAGTGTTTCAGTTGACATTCTTCCCTCTGGTTGGTCTCCTTCCATGAGTCCACAGACTGTATTACAAACAGGACAACTTGACTTATAAATCAGGGCCTGGTTAATGCAAGTTTTGCAAAATGCATGATTGCAGTTTTTCATCTTTTCTTTGTTTTTAATTCTCTCCATGCAAATCGGACACTTCTCTTTGTCTTCTTCATCTGTATTTGCCTTAGACTGCCCTTCAGAAGAAAGATTGTTCTTTTGCCTGTCATTGTATTTCTTCTCAGATTCTCCTTCTTGATACCCGAGATCAGAGGACAGTGATGTTCTATTTCCAGTTTGTGTCGAGTCTTCAGTGTCAAGAAAGTTCATGATGTGCTTTTCAGCAGCACAAAGATGGTTTGGTAAACCAGTTAAAATTAATTTGTCTTCCTTCTTCTTAACTTTTACATGCAGACCTTCCAATTGCTTTCCATTAAGTAGCATACTTAATCTTTCCTTCTGCTTTTCTGAAAGCTTCAAGATGATGAGTTTCTCTCTTAACATTGCACAGGCATTCTGAAATGCATTGATGAAACTTTCAGCAGCATGTGAAGACATATCACACCAAGTTTTAATCCTAGGCCTAAATACTATTAACATCTTCTGGCCATATGAACTGCCTTCTTTTTCTATCACTATATCAAATTTTTCTTGAATGTCTTCCATTTCTTTGATTAATATTGTTTCCAGCAATTTAAACACAGAAGCATCAACTTCAATTCCATTCCTGTATTCATACAGTTCAGATGATATTTTCATATTCTTTTCAGCTTGACTGTTCTCATCTCCCCCTGAGAGAAATATTTTGGCAGCTGAAATCAAAGCAGCTGGACCACGGAGTAGCAACTGATTCTCTTCCTTTTTGACTAGGAGATTACTAAACTTAGCACTTAAATTCATTATTGTGTCATTTAACATGCCACTGTTTGTTATGGGAATTATTTCCTGTTTCAGATCTCTCACACTTTCCTGAAAAGTTCTGATAAAAAAATCTTGAGCTTCTATAGATGCAGGACTTTCCTCAGAAAGGAGGGATATCGATGTGTTCCCATCGTCAAGTTCTTTACTTCTTATATACACTCCAAAACATTCCCGCAGTTTTTTGATTTCGTCTTTGCAAGCATGACTGAAATATTCATATAGAGATGACACAACTACAATATCACTAATTTCTTCAGTATTTGGACCATTCGCATCTTCCTGACCCTTCTTACTTTCAGAATGTGAAAAATCATAGTTTGGGTCATTGTCTGCAAGGATAGCCTTAAAATAAGAATAAGCTTCTTCAATATCTGTGAAATCTCCCGTCAATTTCTCAAAGCCATCAATATCAAGATTCCCTTCTCTTTTTAAATTTGGACATAGAGTGGTAATTTTCTCCCTCTGCTGTTCAGTGAACATACTGGTATTCAAAGTCGCAGATACTGTAAGAAATATCTAGAGAGAAGACACGAAGATATCAGTATTTGTTTTTTTTCTAAGGTTCTCTGCTTCTGCATCTGGGGAAAAGAAAAGCCTCTATACTTCCCATCAGGACCAGATTACTATGGACACATTTGTACACAGTGTTTATTTTATGCCATGTACACTGACATTACAGGCATATAAGTAAAGCAGCCTGCTTCTAGGTCAGCAGAAAGATAACTATGTTAAAATCATCAGCATTGCAAGAACAAAGCAAATAACTTTGCTACTTGGATTGGGACTGTGACCAGTACTCCCTGCTCTTGACCTCTGGTATTGTTCATAGCACAACCAAGCCATTTTATAAAGCTTATGGCTATTTTCATATAAAAGTCCCTTTTGCACTCCTAGTCAGGCCCCAAAGGTTCTGTGCATCATGCAGATGAAGGAAGCAGATTTCTTCTTCCTCTCCCTGTTGTTATCAAGGTTCCCGGGCACCAGGCCCATTATTTGTTCTCTCCAGGCCTTGAAGGTCTCAGGCAGCCTCCCAACTCGGTGGTGATGACCATAACACAGAACAAAGCAGCATAACAACCCGCAGAGCACTGTCTGTAAAATCAAGCAGTTACAACTCCTAAAGTAGGAACTTGGACTGCAACTGCTGCTGGACAGTGAGACGTGTGGTCCCCCAGCCCCTAGGGACACCTCCACTGTCCTCTGCTTCCTCTGAGGACTCAGTGAATGGCTCACTATTTTATCCGTTTTTTGAGTCTAGATTATGATTGTTATATTGATACAGCAGGCCAATTATTAAGATTTGACATGATCTGCAGAGGGGCCAGGTGATCAGAAACCATAAACTAAGCTGTGCTGTAAAATTCAGTGCTATACGAGAATAAAACTGTACTACACTGATTCTGCTTGTAGAAATCCTGTGCCATGTGTCATTAATTCCATGTGATGCCAATCATAAAACCCTGTTAAAAAAAATAAAGCTTTAACTGTGACTACAACTTAATTCCAACATCATTCTGCAAGGATCCTCAAAAGAACCCTGTCTGTCCCCTTAGTGCTGGGTGACAGAAACATGTTTTAACAGTGAATGCAAGTTAAATTACATTGTTCTTTAATTATATTAGACCTTCTAGTTTCTCTTACTATTTTCTTTAAAAAAATTCCCCAGAATCATGCTTTAGGAAGCAAGGGTTAAGGCAGAAAAAAGGATTCTGAAAAAAAAAAGTAACAAATATGTTCACACCTCTACTACGCACAGAAAAAAGGATAGGGAAATTTGCAGCATACTGCTACAGATGTCAGATAACCACTATGGTATCACATGAAATACCTCAAAACCTGCATCTGTGAAACTATGGAAAACGGGGTAACCCCTCTGGCTCAGATAGCTTTTCTTTACCAAGAAAACTTGGTAAAGGCTGATCCACTCCATGTAACATGTAGCCTGGTCCTGCCCATGTCCCCAGATCTGAGCTGATATTTTCTTTCCTGCATAACTTCTAGTCCCAACTGCCTGAAATCATGTTTGCTGTGCCCATCAGAACCTGTATTTTAAAACTAAGTTAAGGGAAGGAAGTAATAAGGGCTGCTTGAAGGTGAAAAACATGCTGGAATAGTGTTAGAGGTCTGCATAGCAGGAAGGAATCCAAATCTCACACAACTCTTGCACCTTTTGGGAGCAGCCCTTGGTGCAGATTCTCCCCCCAGACTTGCCAGGGTGCTGCTTTTTGGGGAGCAGGGGTTGGTATGTGCCACAGTGTAATAGAATACCAGGCTGAAAGGGACCTCAAGGTCCAAGCTTTCTTGGCAAAATCAAGGTTAACCTTGTTAACATGGTGCCTGTTACACAAGGCACGGATGATCTGTGGGTCCAGCACTCAGAAGTTGCTCCCTCCCCTCTCATTCACCGAGAGAAAGTAACAGAGATTTGTTTGGCATCAAATAGGGAAGTGCAACATAAAACAACACAAAGGCCTCGTGGAACTACGAGCAAGGCAGGTGGTGACACTGCTTGTTACTGCTCTTCCCGATGTACCTTTTTGGTAATGACTTCTTTTCCTTCGTCTCCATAGCCTTTGGCTGCCTGCTGCTCCTGCTGAGCTGGGGCAGAGCTGGAAGGGACATCTTGGCTGGGGGAGGCTTCTTCTGCAGACCGGCTCTTACCCCGCTCCCCTTCTCCCGGCTGGATGATTATCTCCAGCTGTTTGTCACCGATTTCCAGGACGTGATCCCTGCGGGATTCCACGCTCTTCTTATCTGCGGTGATTTGGAGACAGGCAAATAGGGCTGAAAAAGTTACCTGGAAACCTGACGGCTGCAAGCGGCCACAGACCCCACCGGCCCTTTGATCGCCCCTGAACTGCACAGGGGCACAAAATGGTGTCCCGGGGTGGCCATTTCATGTCCCCTCACAAAGCTGCGGGACTCCCCCCGAGGTGCCTGCGGCTCGCTCGCCCCTTCCTTCCCGCGGTGCCGGCCGCAGGGGAGATGCCGAACCGCGGTCCCCGCCGCAGGCCGAACCGCCCCGTCCCCAGTGCCCCCCGTACCTCGCTCCTGCTGGAAGTGCACCCAGTAGGTGCCCGTCTCGGGTCCCGGCAGAACCTGGCACTCGCCTCCTCCCGACTGCTTGGCTGACTGGAAGTACAGCTGGATCTTGCGCTGCAGCTTCTCCCCTCGCTCGGGCGCGGGGCTGACCCGCACCAGCAGCGGCTCCGACGCCATCACGCCAGAGGCTGCTTTCGCTTTCGCTTTCCTCCCGGCCGCCCCGCTTCCCCGCCCTTGCCCCCACTCCGGCTCCCGCTGCCGAGAGAGAGACGGGAGAGATCAGCTGTGCTGCTTCATGGGGAGTTTCCAGGTAAGGGAGCGGGGCTGGGACCTCCGAGGGAGCGGGGCTGGGATATACGAGAGGTGAGGGCTGAGATGTGCGAGGAAAGGGGCCTGGGATATGCGAGGAAAGGGGGCTGGGACGTCCGAAGGAGCGGGGGTGGGATGTGCGAGGGAGCGGGGCTGGAATGTACGAGGGAGCGGGGGATGGGATGTGCGGGGGGAGCGGGGCTGGGACGTCCGAAGGAGCGGGGCTGGGATGTCCGAGGGAGCGGGGGCTGGGATGTGCCGGGGAGTGGGGCTGGGATGTGCCGGGGAGTGGGGCTGGGATGTGCCGGGGAGTGGGGCTGGGAGCGGGGTTTGGGATGTGCGGGGGAGCGGGGTTGACGCGGGTCCCCCCGGGGGCGGCAGCTGCTGGAACCGCCCCGTGGGAGCGGGCCGGGAGGGCTGGGATGAGGGAGAGCAGGCAGTGGTGGGGGGGGGCGGGGGAACAGGAACACACGCATATAAAATATTCTTTGGTCTGGCCTTCGGGGTGAAGTAAAATTTCCCATCTTCGCAGCCCCCCCCGGTCAGCCGGGGCTGGAGGAAGCCGTGGGTGACTTGGCCCACAGTTGTCCCCTCGCCGTCTGAATAGTTTTAAATGTTAAAAAACTTAATGCGAGTGTTTGAAAAGGTGTTGCTGCCGGTTTTGTCAGTTGCGACAGAACTGCTTCTGCTGTACACGGCCCATCAGGCAGTAATGTGAAGTTTCCCTTTTTTGTTTGTTTGTGTGGTGGTGGGGTTTTGTTTGGTTGGTTTTTGGTTGGTTTTTTTTTGTGGTTTTTTTTTTTTTTTGGTGTGTTTTGTTTTTGTTTTGTTGTTTTGTTTGTTTGTTTTATTTTTTTAAATAGAGTTTCAGACTAGAGCCCTCTGAAGGGAAGAGCGAGTTAGGTAAGCCTCTCATTTAGCCATCCTCAAGGTGTGGTCTGGTATTTAAGTTGAAAATTGCCAGCTACAGTCAGCAAACTGGAAAACATCAACATGGGATAGCCAAAAGCAACCTGAAATTTATAAATTAGACATGTTTATGAGTCAACATTATTATTCATTACTTCAGCAGGATTTGCTGGCATTTCTGTTCTTAAAGTAGGAGCTCAGAAGTGTTTTGATGAATTAGTGTGTATACTTTGTAAGAGCAAATCATTAGACTCTTTACAAGCAGGTTTACAAGCATACCCTAGAGGACATTTTGATTAAACTCATACAAATTGATTTATGCTAATTTATATAACTGCTGCATATAGCACTGCTGACATCTGCCAGGAGAGGGCTGTATTTCCACAGTGATAATATAAAAATTGCCCCAACCTTTAGCATTTTTTTATCCTTAAAGAAAAATAGTTTTAAAAGGCTTTCTGAATTCCTAAGTTCCATTAAAGGAAAGAACTTGCTTATGGCTCTTAAGTGCAGCCTAAAGAAGAGCCATGGAACTAAAGACACGGTTCAGCACAAGATCTCTGTGGCATGGATAAATGAGCATATCTCCTCTGGAGGTGTGGCTGTGGGTCACTGACTCTGCAGGGAGGCTTGTGATCCTCACCTTTGGATCTTGCTGGAAATTGGTTACAAAATGCTGAGAATGCCCAGGAGAGGGCAGAGGCAGGCTTCAGCCTTTGAAGGGGAAAAAAAAAAAATTCCTTGGGGGAGAAGTGTTTTCTGCTTTTACAAGCATTTTGAAGCCCTGCTCACAGTGAGGCTTTCCACGTTTGCCTTCTCAGCTGGACTTCTGTTGGCAAATGCAGCACAGCATCATAGTGGTACTGCAGCCAGTTAACAAAACCCTGTAACAGTACCTGTTTCAAAGACTTTCCTCTCACTTATCTGCTCCTTTTTCCTCCTTCTCACCATGTCTTTTCTGTTCATTCAGCTGTGCTGCTGCATCGGTCTTTCAGGTTGGTGCTCTAATACAAACCAAGAGTTGTGATGTGGGATGTTTGTTTTGGTTTTTGTTTCATTTAGATTATGTCACTGATTCATGTAAGAATATGTCCCTGACAATGGTGTCAGCCTAATGGTGGGGAAAATAAACAGTATGGAGAGAGAGAGAGATAACAAGTAGCAGGAGGGCATGCATCTTAACCAAACTTCCTCCTTGGGTTAACATTAAGGCAAACCCAAATCCTCAAGTCACTACAGGCTCAGTGATGCTGTTGTTGTCATCTTTTAGTTCCTTGGGAGGAAGAATAGGGACAGCCCCTTCTAAGGCCCTACAAGCTATGTGCTGCTAATCCCTCTGCTGAGAGGACTCTTGAGCAGACATTTTGGGGGCTCTGGACACATTTCACCAGGCCTGGCATCTGCTGTGTCTCAAGAAGATAATCTTGTAGACAGACTGTTTCAGAGGAGGGTTTGTGATCTCCCAGAGGACCCTGAGCATCTGGTCACTCCTGTATTTGCCTGTGTTCAGTTACAGGAAGGGAGCTGGTTGTTGAGAAGATGAAATTCAAAGTATCCACAGATTTCGGGGAAACAGTAGGCAGCATAATACTGTTTCTTGGAATCCAAATATCTTAAGCTGAGAGAGCATGCTTGAACTTTGCACTTTCCTGAAACTCACACTGCAGTGATTCGTAAGGCAATGGAAGAAAAGAAGAGAAGAACTTGGGGAAAAGGGGGAAGGAGCTACTAGATGAAGGGGATAATTTTAACAGA
This sequence comes from Phaethornis superciliosus, assembly GCA_023637945.1. Taxonomy (NCBI): domain Eukaryota; kingdom Metazoa; phylum Chordata; class Aves; order Apodiformes; family Trochilidae; genus Phaethornis; species Phaethornis superciliosus. Next base: position 29,478,106 of record JAJQWJ010000007.1, read on the forward strand.
ATAATGAACAGGCTTTGGTTTCTTTATTTAGTTGAGCTTTCTAAGCCTATGAAAAGGGATGGAGAAGATTAGACTGTGACAAAAAATATTTGTGAATAATGACGGGTCGATAGAACTGGGAGCTATAAACCACACTTCTGTATAAGAAGGCAATGTTTTGACAGCAGTATTTTGGATTTCACTTTTTATTATTCTGTATCCTAGGGAGAACCATGGGAATCGATGAGGACAGCTTGATGATCCCCATCAATAAAGATGCCTATGAAGTTCTTAAGAAAAGAGAGAACTGTCTAAGTAGTCTCATTTCCGATAAGTTTGCGTGTACATTGACCTTTAAAAGTACAAATTGTGCAGCTGAAGTATACAGGAAAAAAATAAAGGAGGGAATTGACATTTGTGTTTGTAAAGATGATCTTACAAGACACAAGGTTGATGCTGTGGTGAATGCAGCCAATGAGCATCTATGTCATCAAGCAGGTCTTGCTTTAGCCCTTGTGAATGCTGGAGGATCAGAAATACAAGAGCAAAGCCAGACTCATATTAAAAAATTTGGAGAAGTTAAAACTGGCAAAATAGCTGTGACAAGCGGAGGAAAACTTCCTTGTAAGATAATTATTCATGCAGTTGGTCCAAGATGGAGAAATCATGAAAAGGAAAAATGCTGTAACCTACTTCAAGAAGCTATTACAAATGTTCTGAAGCATATTACTGCTGCAGATAGTACTATAAAGTCTGTTGCCATCCCAGCAGTGAGCTCAGGTATTTTTGGCTTCCCACTCAGTTTGTGTGCTCAAGTGATTGTAATGGCTATAAGGGATTTTTTTGTGACAAATTCGTCAGGATCTCTCAGGGAAATCCGCCTGGTGAACATTTGTGAGGCTACAGTTGCAGAAATGAAGAAGGCATGTGAAAGGCTTCTGGATGATACAAGTTCACTTAAGGAAGTTCTTTCAGCTTTACCAATAAAGCTTTTACCAACTTTCATCAGACATAAAGGCGTTCGCTTGCGCATCATAAAAGGATTAATTGAAGAGCAGAAGGTAAGTCTGTCCTGCAATATGTTGAACATATTTCAAATCTTTGCAGGGTTTGGAGCCCAAGAGTTCAAAATACATATTGTAACAGTTATCTCAGTTATGCAATTACTTAACTCAGGCTGAGTTATCTTCTCAGCCTGATGAGAACTTACAAATGGTAAAGAAATTATAGTGGCAAGGAGTTCTTTGGTTTTGGTTTGGTTTGGTTTTTTTCTAAATGGGATTAAACATTAGAATGTTTTTATTTCTTTTTTCTATATACATTCTGTTACTGTATAATAGGAAGTGGGTAAAGATTGGATGGTCAATAATAATATTTCCCTACATTAATATTTATCTTATTGGAAGAGAGAGTTCACATTTTATCATGCATTCCCTAGGAATCTGCTCTTCCCTAGGAATCTACTCTTACTTTTGCCTTGCTTTTTTTCCCCTCTAATTTATGTTCTCATAGGTGCCACAACTGGAGTTATTCAGCAAACCCTGAAACAGCTAAAAATAACTTCTGCAGATGATGTGCACCTTACCTTTAAACAGTGCATCATTTAAATATTGATTTAATTAACTTTTCAACTAGAAAATCTGATGTAAAATATATGAACTTAGTTATAGTAACCCAACTGAGCTCTTAGACTGGAAGCTACGTCACAGGAATGGTATCTGCTTTTAGCAAATACTGTATCTTAAAAAAAATTCTTAGCATTTATTGTAAATAAGTGTCTTAACTTAATAGGAAGTTCTGTTTGTTTTTTGTTTGTTTGGGGTTTTTTTAATGTGAGAGCAAAGGATTGCAAAGTTGACATTGCAGGTAGTTTTATTAATGAGTTTTATAGCACTGAAAGACACCACATGCCTTCCAGACTGTGGAAATTATACTCCAAGGTCTTTTATCTTCAGATAATCTTCAACAATTACAGTTAGAAAGGTTCCAGCATTCTGTAAATAAGCTTTTTGCATTTGACATACTTAATTTGAAATACAGAATCTGCTGGGAAGTGGGAGCAACAGTAGCTTTGCAGTTCCCCTGTGGTGACAAGTGCTTGCTATCCTAACATGGGGAGCATCTATATGGGCTGGGATAATAGGCATGGTCATAGTTCTCTCGCTGAGAATTAGCTGCAGAATTGCATGTGATGAGGCATGAATGGGTCACTCCTATAGCTGTGGCAGTTATTAGGTTGAATACATTCTGGTGGCTTGAACAAGTCCCATGTAAACTGTTTGCTTCTGAAAAAAAGGTATGGATTCATTGCCTCTAGAAGGTGCATACCTTGATGTCTTCCAGTGCTGCTCTTAATAGTAAAAGAGCCTTTCAAACAGCTGGTCTGCAGCAGTCAGGCTTTTTAAAAGCAATTGTTCCTAGAAAGTATGCTCTCCACGGCAGCAAAGCTTTCAGATAGTACACTTGACATGTAATAAAACTTTGCACTTTTTTTTTTCCAGAGTACAGCAATTGTTAATTCTGTGGATGTGAAAGGCAAATGCTACCCTCCAGTTTCAAGCAGACTGCAGAAAAAAGCCGGTTCAGCTTTTCAGAATGAACTTAAGTCTCATTTTGGATATATCTCGCCTTCTCAGACACTCATAGTAACAAAAGGGCATAAGCTGCCCTGTGATGTTGTACTGCATGTTGTGTGGCCAAAATTCTGCAACAAGGTGTTGTTGTGTGAGGTGATGATCATTTATATTGGATTTTAATTGATGTGCATGTTGAGTGATGTAAGGACTAAAGCACTTGTTTTTCCTGCAGGAATTAAAAGCTGCAGTGGCAAGATGCATGGAATACTTTCAAGACTCCAAATCTCACTCAGTTTCTTTTCCATCAAACGGGTTTTGGTCAGAAATGCTGCCTGTTGATATAGTGGCAGAGATCATGATTGAAGAAGTTCTAAATTTTGCCAGGAAACACCCTGAGAAGAATAGAGATGTACAGTTTGTCATCTGTCCAGATGGCCATGCCTATGAGGTAACAAATTTGTTGTTAGCTACCAATAAGAAAAACCCCAAACTGTAAAAACCTTCCCATAGATTACTACAAATTAAGATAGTCTGAATTCTGTACTACTTACAACACTTGTGAACAGTATGGAAGGTCTCATTAACAGCCATTAATAATCTTTACAAATCTTTATTTTCTCTTTACTAAACCAGAAGTCTTCAACCTGTGGTCTAATAACAAGGGAAGGGAACTCTGAAATTCTCAGGGCTGTCAGTGAATTTATAAGAAGGAGTCTTCTCTTAACTCATTACAGGATAAACTTATCCCTCCTCAGGAAACTTCTTTATCTGTTTTGTTTTGTTTTTGTAGGAAATTTCTAGGGCAAAACATTATCAAAACATTATATGACCTAACATGATAGAAGGGTTGCAAACAAACACTGGATAGTTTCAACTGCAGTGTGCCATTCTCCACCATTTGAATATATGACTGATGTGATTAATACCCAACTATTTTAGATTCCCATCTATTATACAAGTGCAGAGTTTGCTTTTGTTTCCATTTAACTTCATCCATTGTTTCAACAAGTGCAAGAACTAGGTGAAGGGAGTATTGGAACTAGATGGTCTTTAATGTCTCTTCCAACCCAAACCATTCTGTTTGTGAGTTCAGTTCCATATTCTGCAACAATCCCATAAACCCTAAGGGAAGCTGTATGGCACCTATGTGGTCCTCACTTTATCCCTTGTTAACCAGGACATAGCAAAAATTCTGCTCAAAAAAAGAAGGAAAGGAAGTTTTCCTGATGACACATCCACTGCCCAGCAGAACAGTGCTTCTCAGGCTGTCCTTCTGCCACCATTGAGAGGAGCTTTGGGGTAAAGGCAGGGCAATAGCCTGGGTTTTAAAACTGAGTAATCAGCATTAAACTGTAAGAAATTAACACTTATCTACTGTGTGTTTCTGTGAGATATGCCACAACTGCAAAAAGTTGGTAAAGGTGCCATTCAGTGTTTAGGGTGTCCTCCCTCAGGAGGCATAGAAGAACAGGAGTGCAGTTGATATTGTCAGAAATAAAATTTTGGGAAAAGCTGACAGATGTTAGCTGTTAATGATTCCAGAATTTGGGTGGTGATGGTGTAACTGCAGCTGTAAACTGCTTATCTAATAAAGGTTTGAAGAGATTAACTGCATTTTTGACAACAGATATTCCAAACCACTCCTAATTTTTTTCTCACTCAAGGTTTTCCAGAGAAAACTTTATTCAGCAGAACAAAAACTGAGAGAAGAGCAGCATTACAACACAAGTGATCATTTCAGTAAGTAATGAACAGAAGGGGCATTTCAAGTAACTGAGCACTCCAGATTTGAGGATCTGAAATCACGTTTGTTTAAAAAGAACTTGGTGTTTGGATATTTGTTTTTGGGAAAGGTGGATGCAAAAATGTCTGAGCACTTTGCATTTTTACACTAATAGGAATGGAACTGGGCAGTCTCTTATAAAATTTTCTAACATAAAAATCATCATCAGTGCCTAACTTGTTGGTAGTCATTTTGTGGGAGGCAAATACACTCTGCACGTGAGGTGTTGTTTGTTTTGAAGATAGCAGAAGAGTAGAGTGTTTCTTGCACTGTGTATCTTGGAGTAAGTACAGGAATTTATGACAGCCCTCGAAAACTCTTCACTCTGCCAGTGCACTTGATAAAAAAATAAAATCTTTCTTCCTTCTACAGAGTCAAGCAGTCAAAGTGTAAAAAAGACTACAAATGGTGAACAAGCTATTGAACTCAAAGGGGGCAAGGATTCAGCATTGGAAGCAGCAGAATCGTGGATCCAAACCATGGTACTAATTCTAAAACGTTGCCATGCTGTGATTGAAAACAACTACATTTTTAGCTTTGGTAAAAAAGAGTTTGCAAAACTATCTCAGGAGCAGCATCCTGGTGTATGTGTAACAGAAGAAGTGCGAGGTGCAAAAGCAAGCCTGAAATTTCAAGGTCCCCCTGATGCTGTGATTGATGCAGTGCTTGCAGCTGAAAAATTACTTCTTTCTATGCATGAGAGGACTACAGCCAAACAAAAGGAACTGCTATACTTAATGGGTATGTAAATAAGTGTGTAAATAAGTATAAACCAACACGTATCGGTGGGTTGCTGATAGTGGGCAGCATGCACTCAGTTCACACACATACTGAGCATTGCTTTAATTACCAAGATTACTCTAGTTTTAACATATGAGCCCCTTGAAAGATCATTTGTGAGCTTTAGTTACTTACTTGGAAATATCCCCAGCAGGGCACAGTTTATACAGGGGCTGCTGTCATCATACAGCCAGTTGTAATTCTGCTTTCCTCCAGGACACCTTCACTTTAGAGTCTGGCCACTGGAGACATACAAAATTTGCATTTAATTAACACATACCTTTGCTGAGCTCTTTTGATAGCTACAGTGTTAGCAGGACCCACCAATGGACTTGTTCTGCAGAGTCCATGACTTCTGTTAACAGCTGCTAGAACTAGTGGCACTGCAAAAAGTTACGGGGTGATCCATTTTTCCTCCTGTTTGTATAGTCATTCAATATAGATACCATTATATGGAAGAGAGATGTAATGGAGAAGATAAATTGCTTTTCTTTGATTCCCTCTCTCTGTGGTTTCCTTAATAAATACAGAAAAAATGAGTCATTTAATATGTATCAGTCCCTCTGAATACTAGCCTCTGACATTACTTCAGAGAATATCTAGCATTCTTTATTTTTAACTGAACTACCAAACTGAAGTATTGGATCCCTCCCCACCTTTACCTCAGATATTATCTTATATGCATATTTCACTCCCTTATTTTTATCCAGGCCAACCAGAAGCAGGCCAGCTTTCAGGAGACCCTTACAAGACAATTCCTGCTAGAGATGTTGAGATTTCACTGGTGAAACCGTACGTTCAGGACTTTAAAGACAGACAGAAACAGTTTGAAAAAGCTGGGCTTCATGTTCTCAAGGTAAAGGGGGTATTCATGGAAGAACTAAATCTCAGCTAATATATTTGAACTAAAATGTTTAACATATGCTAAAAAATCTCAGATGAAATATGTCAGTAATATTCCTCTTAAAAATTAAGATGAAGTCAGCCTAAGTCCTTAGAAGTATTTTCTCCTATTACAAAGTATTTTTAACATAATTCCAATAATCACTTGAAGTGTGGTTCAATTCTGAGAAGTCCTGTTAACTGTACTGTATATCCTGTCTCTTCATGCTTCAAATATTCCTTTATAGGACTCTAGAGAAATATGAGATTAGTATGTTAGAATGAGCACAGTAGTCCAGGACACTAATGCAGGGTCTGGTTTCTTTTTGTGAGCTTGACACCAAAAATTAGCAACTGAATTTGTGGGAGTTAAGCTCTGATTAGTGGTGTGTTGAAGGTGGGATTTTGCTTGGACACCAGTACTTTACTGAACGGGAGAAGGATGAAGCTGTGCAACACAAAAATAAAGAAGTTTGTAAGCAGGGATTTGTGTGCTCAGTAGTAACAGTGGTAACTGGAAACCTGACTGCCCTGTGCCAAGCTGCCTTTCATAAGAGAAAGGGATTTAGCACTGAAACAACAGCAAACACCAGCCAGGTCAGAGCAAATTCTTCTTGAGCTGCAAAACCAAAGATTTGGTTGAATCCCAGTATGAAAGTTACATCAGAATTTAAAGCAGAGCTGTACTGGGCATTGCTCATAGCTCAGTTAAATGACACTTAACAGAGCACCTGCTTGTTTTTAGCTGAGCAGTCAGAACTCTGGCTCCTGGTACAGCCTCTTGCCATGGGACTGTGACTGGCCCATGGGTGAGCAGGTATGCCAGCAAGAGCTGCAGCACAGCCATCTGCCTCAAGTGTCTGTGCTGGTGTGCTGCCAGCAGCCACATTTCCAACCGTAAGCTGATGTAGAGGCCCTCTTATCTATGGACCTGTTTTTGCCCAAGAGTTGTAAAGTTTTGATCAATGAGAGCTGAGGTTCTCTGTGTCTTACAGGACACACACAGCTTGTTTCCAGATACTCAGCCTCTTTGGCACAACTCAAATACTGGAAACAAGTGCACTAGGATGTATGCCCTCAGTTTTCAAGGAGAGGCATGAGATTGTAGCATGGGTTTTTTTTTTGGATCAGCAGCAGACATCACACACATTATCTGTTACATGGTTGATGCATAGAAGCTAAATCAAAGGTTTTGCCATTTAAGAACTCAGCCTAAACCAGAGCACTCATGGATTTAATGGATATTGGTCTGCCTTTGCTTATACTGCACTATGATGTATGTTGCAGATCCAAAAGATACATAATCGTCTTTTATCTGATGCATTCAAACAAATGAAAAAAACAACAGAAGGAAAACAAGGTATCTCCACAGTGACCCACAAGTTGTACCAATGTGTTCCTGCTGAGTTCTGTGCCTCCGTGTACCAAACTGGATTTCACAGGATGTATTCTCCACCAACAGGTGAGAATTTGCTTTGGGATCTTTAATTGAAATGAGCACTGGCTAACTACGAAGGCTAGATTAAAATCACAAAAAATGGCATTCCTAAACAAGAATTCTTACCCACATTCAGTCATATGAGCTTACTTCTTTATTTACAGTAAGATTTTCCTGGTTTTTCTTCCTTATGCTATGGAGTAAGGCTCTGAGAGTATAAACATGGATCCTTGCCTAGCCCAGACACTGCTGACTGAATTGCTAATATATACACAATACCATGTCCAAACTTTCTGTAGCATCACTCTTAAAAGAAAGTCAGTGTCCTAATCTACATGCTGTAAACCTGCATTTAGCACCCTGATGCTTTAAAGCATGCTCAAAGGAATTACAGAGTAATTGAGGCTAGAAGGCAGTTCTGAAGGTCTCCTAGCCCAAACCCCTGCCCAGATCAGCTGTGGTCAGAGAGGTCATCTGAGCAGACTCCATCCATGCCAGAGCACACCTAGGAAAAAAGTTGTGGTGTCTACAAAATATTGCAGTAGACAGCAGTTTTCAGAAACAGGAAGAATAAGCAATCAGTGCCTCATCCTGCAATAGGTGACAGGTGTGATGCTTTGCTTGTCAAACACAGAATTGGAACTTCAGGCAATTAGTTCAAAAAGTGGAGATTTGCCTTTCATTGTCTATGTAATGTACATGGCACATATTACTTTGAAAGTGTGAAAAAAACAGGATGCTGTAATTTCTTTGCACTTGTTCATGTGCTACTGCAACAGCATTTTTCTGCTCCATCCTCCTTATAAATCTCAGTTTTTAATTTCTCTTTGTAGATTACATTATTAAAATCTTACCTTATTTAGTACTTACCAGCCCCTAGTACATGAGGACTGAAGTGTTTATGTAAGTGCATTATACCTTCATGTTCCCATCAGTGGATTAACACTTAAATCTGAATGATCACTGCTGGAGTAGCAGTTAAATCAGAATGCCCATCAGCTGCCATTGCTCGTGACTTCAACAGGAGCTCAGTGATAGCACCAGAGCCACTTTATGTAGATTTACTTCCAAAAGCATGGCACATGTTGAGCAGCCACACAAAATGTCATAACAAGAAAAGAACCAACTGTTAAAGGCTTTTTTACTTTTTGCTTCAGAAAACTTTTCTTTCTTTTTCCAGAACAAAAGTATGGAGCTGGCATCTACTTTAAAAGGAACCTGAAAAGTCTAATTGAGGGTAAAGACACATGGGAAACCCACTCTACAGTGTATGTGTTTGAGGCTGATGTAATAACAGGTTTATACACTGAAGGCAAATCATCAGATATCATGCCACCAGCAGTGGAGGGGGATGCCACTAAGGTATATGACAGCTTGGTAGATGATGTAAAATATCCTGAGACCTTTGTCATTTTCAACAGTTTTGGGGCCCTTCCACAATATTTGCTGACTTGTTCTCAAGTGAAGAAGCAGCATGTATCAGTGCTGTAGCTATTGTGAAGCTCCCCTCAGAACAAAGTCCAGTACTTAGGGTTTTAAGAGGATGCTCTACTTGGTAACACACTGTGATCAAAGTGCCTCAAGTGCTCTAAAATATCTATGAGCAAAATATTAACTACTTTTAAGATTAGAACAAAATAATCCATAAAGCATCACAAACTATAGCTTAATGTTTATCTAATCCTTTAAACCTTACAGTGTTCTAAGCATGTTACTATACCCTTGATGACTGTGTAGGCTGTCACTCTTCCATTACATCTTCTTAATCTGAGATACTGCATATGTTAGTGAAACCCAGGAAATCCTGGTTGTCCCTGATACTTATATTTTCTTTTGATGTAGACAGGGGAATGTATCAGATGAAAGCTGTTTCCCACTTAGGGACATGCTCTCACCACCCTCACAGAAATTCTTCACTGGGAGGATTCTGAGACACTGGCAGAGGTTGCCTAGGGAAGTTATGGATGCCTCCTCCTTTAATGTGTTGGCCAGGTTGGATGGGAGCAACCTGGTCAAGTGGAGGTGTCCCTGCCCATGCAGGGGGGTTGGAACTAAATGATGTTTAAGGTCCCTTCCAACCAAATCCATTCCATGACTCTATGATTCTATTAAATACAAATCAAATGTCAGGTAATACTTCATTATTTCTAACAGTAGTTGGCATTACAGTCTTTATTAGTTAAGAGATTTCAAGAGCTACTGATAAGTGTATTCAAAATAAAAATGTAGGAATGGCATTTTTGGCTAACCTGTCATTATTCCATATAGTCTTAAGAAAGTGGCTTGGGCAGTATTTGAGCTTCAGATTCCTCAGTAGTGTTAAATCTGTTTGAAAGGCAACAAAACAGTAGAAAACTGGCTCACAATACAGCTTGAAATTGCTCTTCAACTAATCCATCTTTACCAATATCTTTTGAAGATTACAGTGTCAACTGCAGATACACCCACATTGACTCTGCAGTGACCTGAAGCCAGGGAACAGAAAAGCCTGGGGGCTATTAGACTCATTTCAGTGTAAAAGGGGTCAGTCCAGCTCTCAGATATTCTGAAACTACGTCTGACATTAGCAGGGTTTAAAACACATCTTCTGTCCCAAACTAAATGCTAGTACCAGATTTGTCCAATCTGAAGCATTTAAAAGCACCAGTTACAGCTGTAACTACTATCCAAACAGTTTGTAATAGTGCTGTAATACAGAAATAAAGGCTCACCTTTCAGTATTACACCTCATTCCAGATGGAAAAGTCACCCACTGTGAAAACTGTAATTACCTGGGGAAAAGGGCTTGCATAAAAAAAAACCAAGATTGTCATGTGAAACACACTTCATACCCATGTGAAGCACTGGGCTAGTGGAGACAAGTCTGTACTGCACCTGCAACTCCCAAAATAGCTGTCATGGTGCTTAGAGCCACTCAAGTCCAAAAGAAATTACTTGCAAAAATCTAATGCTGAACTCTAAATGAGGCTGCAAATGGAAAATTTTTTTTAACAATTGCAAAACAAACTTTTAAATTAGTGTAATAATACTTGGAATTATGGGGGTTTTCATCTTTAAGATAAGCTATGTTTACTTTGTTGCTTTTGTAGCTTTTGTAGTGCGTGAGCCTTTGCTGTAACGTTAAATGAAAAACCCACCCATGAACTTGTAAGAACCATCTAACACACAAGTCTTGTTCTCACAGAACTTCCAAGGTTGCTTGTAGATAGTGTGCTGGAAGTTTGAAAACAGAATTACTTCCATTCTATTCATTCTGTCTGTTCCTGTTTTACCTTTTCAATTTAAAAAATCAATTCTTCTCCTCTATTTCTGTCCCATCTTTCCTCATGTATCTTGATTCACACATTACTGCCATGAAAAAACACAGTAGTACACTACAAATCTGTAGTGCAGATTTAAGGAGTTTTTTTGTTTGGTTGGTTTTTTTTTTAGTCAGCACTGAGCAATGAGCTCTTATTTCAGATTGCTTCTAGAAGTTTTGGTTTTTAAAGAATTTCATAGCAGGAATTATTTTATTCTGTTTTCTTTTTTGAAAAAGCCCAGCAGTGTTTCTGAACTACTTTAATGATTTCTAACAAGCACCAGTTTTCAGAGAACCCAATTTTTTTTTTTTTGCACAGTGTAACAACTTTTCTCCTACTTGGAATAAAGAATTTTTTAGTGCAGTACTATTTTAATACTGTTGCACAAGTACTGGCAGCAACATGTGTAATTCATGTCTTTTTTATTAACTTCAAAATTTTTCAACCTCATCTGAAAAACACTGATAGTTTAGTTTAATAAAAAAAAAAATTACTGAGAAAATTTTAACAGCTTATTAGAATGCCCAGCACATGCTTCCTCCCTCAATATGCACCTGCCCCTTATAAGGATTCAGTCTTACTGAGTATTTATCTTTCATTTTATTATAGCAATATTTTTTCTAGTATATAATTTCTACTTAAGCTCACTTAAGTAGATATTATATCATTAAGTACTCTGCACTTAATGACATAATATATATTCTACATATATATATGTATATATATATATACACACACACATAGTTTTTAAAAAACTGGTAATGTAAGAGGTTGTATACAATTATTTTCTTCTGGTCCTGAAAAAGAATAATTTCATATACAGAAACTAGAAAATAAATCCAGCACAAACTACATGTGTACTAAGTAGTACATATTATAATAATTACCACAGTAATTGAAAATTTCTGATCTTAGTCCTACAGTAATCATTTACTTAGAGGCTACTCCACAGCCTCTGGGATTTCTCTGTCACCCACAATAAGGGTATGAATAATTCCTTCCTTTTGTTTTCCACTGCTGACAGCCTTAATGTAACAGCTGTGGCCACCAATACTGAAGTGAGTTTCAGTCCCATCTTCTACAAATTCACCCTGGGAGAGAAGAAACAAGAATAAAACAAGACACATGCTATTTTAGTAAAATAAAATATTGAGTACATCAGACTATTTCCAAGGTCAAGATCACTTAAGCTCCCACAATCAGAGCAGCCATAGGTACCTGTGACAAATGCAGAACAGAGCTGCAGAACCTCAGACAGGGCTTTGCCAAGGTGTCCAGGCAAAGATTTGTGGGTATTAGATGACAATCAAAATTTCACATTGCTGTTAAATGGTAAAGTTGGAGTCTGTGAATTAATGTTGTCACTAAAACAAAAATAGACACGAGGGTTTCCTTCCAAGTTGTGTGGTACAGCCAATAGATACCACAGTAAAATGTGAAAGATTTAGTGGTACCTTCCAGAACAGGGCAATGAGATCCCTGAATTGAGTGTAAGAGTTGTGTCCTTTGGATCTGCAGCTCTTGCTGCATGATTTCCTGTTAGGGATTTTTGCCAGCTGTGTTTTTGTTGTCTTTGGGAGAACGGAAAAATCAGTGTAACTCTAATGCAAGCAGTTTGACAACTAAACCTGTACTCATAGCTTGCAAGAGTATCTCTTAGTGCATTTATTACATTAGAGAAAAGGCTGAAAAACATCAAGAGGATAAGTCTGATTCTGTGACACGGGATGTTTCTTCTACCAAAAAAACATTTGGTGAAACTTTTCATTATACTCTCAAGTACAGTGGAACTGATGATTTTACCATTTGTACTCATCCAGGGGACTACTTGTGGGAGCAGTAATGACAGTGACAATTAATTCTGTTAAGAAAACACATCCTTCAAAGATGGGGAAACCCACATAGTATGCATGTTGAAACATGCACTGTAACATCCATTGTAACAAAAGACAACAAATAACTTAAGCCTCCTAGCTGTCAACCTGCTCTAAAAATTAATGCAGATGTGACTGAAAGACAAAGATTTTATTTGTTCCAATAAGACTCTTAAACCCTAAGTGTCAGGGACCATATCTAGATGGAATAAAGCTATGAGTTGTAATAGACTACCTGTGATCAACTCTCAGTCACCACTTACACAAGCAAGTTTGGATGAAGTGGCTCTACATTCTGTGTAAAACCCAAGTCCCTCTCAGCCCCTTGAAAATTTTCTCCCTAATAAATGACACAGAAAACTTATTTATTTTCCTTGTCTAAAAAGTGTAAACAGAAGCACTGTTCATCCTTAAACAGACAGAAGTTTGGCAACCTAACTGAAAGACTCAGTTATAAAATACAGTGAAGGACAATTGGAGCAGACTAATAGCATACTGGCTGTCCAGATGTAAGCTCATATTCTGTGGTACAGTGAGGTAACATAAGCCTCTGTGGCTTATTTTGCTGGGCTTTGGTTATTTAGCCATAGCCTTTGGAAGTGATCACCTACCGCCGTTTCCATTTTTTGACCATTGCACCACACATCCATAGTGTCCTTTTCTGTGAAGGAGAAAGAAAACAAAAAGTATAAAGAAAAAGATATTTCAAACCCCCCACGGACAAGATCTGGAAATAAAAAAAAAAAATTATTGTTGGAATTTACTGTCAGTTCCCAGAAGAAGTTCCTAATTAGCCACAGTACTTGGCCTACAGGGTTTGTTCATATATTGCAGATAGGAGGGCACTGTCATCAATGGGAAAACTATTTTTGCTATGAACATACATTTTTATCTCTATCTAGCTCTGGCTATTAACACTGGGTTGTTCTGAATATTGTCAGAGATACTTTGACATTCTTAAACTGAAAAGCTTGAAGACAGAAAAAAAATTAAGTGATTTCTGCTGATTATTTGAATGCTGTTTATTCAGTGAAGCTCTAACCTTTTTCTTCAGGTCAGTTTAATTCAAACCCAGCAAAACCGTTTTCTTAAAATATGTTTGAAAACTCAAGTAGCAATATGAATCTTAGATTATTTTTTTTCATATGAAACAGAATATTCTTTCACCTCTCCTAGCATGTCCTCCTTATATTACTTTTTTCTAGAATTTACACTACTGACAGTATCATCAACAGGACATCAAGTAGAGAGCTTAACACTGCTTGCCTTTAAGGTAAGCATAGGAAGATTTAGAAGTCTGTGAAGAGACTAATCTGTCTCTGGCATTAAAACTGTCTTTCTTGCCCACCCCTCCTCATCTTAGGGCAGTTCATTCTGTCCTGAGGCTTAAGAAGAAACCGTAGCCCCAGAGCTCATCTCCAGGTCTAATCATACAGCAATCCCTATGTGGAAGTTTTCCCATCACATGTCAGACAAATTCCTCAAGGGATCCCTTCCTCCCATCTGCTTGTAACCTATTTGGGAAAGAGGGGCAATAGAGAATATATTGGCCTGCTAGTCAAAAAGTAAAAAAAGTAGTCTGAAGGTTTTTAATCAAATTTGTACTTAAGAAGTAATGCAGACTGGTGATCAATATATTGAAAATTTAGAATAACATTGTTGCACTTCTTCAGTTACAGACTCCTTGAATTCCGTTTAAGATTTTTGGAGGAAAGTCTGATTACCTGGCTAACAAGCTTAGACTCACAGGGGGTTTGATCACATCACTTCTGTAACATGCTTTACCTGGAGAATTGCCTTGTTATGGCAGCTTTATGGATACTGAAGCCATAACTCCTTCTGAATTTAATTTTTTTTTTTTTTAAATCTAGACCACACTGCTGTAGAACAGAACACTGACAGCAGTCTCACACAGGTGTAACAAGAACGTTATTTTTCAGAGTGTCTTTGACATTGAATTTCAAACTTTCAGACCACACAGGATTTTACACTCCAACAGTGCTTTCTCATAGTGACCCGTTATTAAATGCCTACAAGTTTATTCAAAGGCAGCAACACAAGGTCACTGAATGTCCACTTACCTAGAACAACTCTGTAGTCTGTACCACCCAAGCTCAGTACCCAAGTATTGGTTGTTTTTGACCTGTGCTCCATATACTTCTTGAGGCTCTTTCCATTGATCTCCAAAGAATATTCATATGCAAAGCCACTGACTGCATCAATGTTAATAGTAGCTTTTGTTTTGGATGCTCCAACAGTGAATGTTTCTTTACCCACTAATTTAAACATCCATCCTTTTCTTATTTCTTCCTGCAGAAAAAAAAAAAAAAAAGACAATGGATATTAATGGATAAACCTGTATGCCTGTATACATGTATTGGTATAAAAAAAATTGAAACTAGAACCCTGGAAACAGTTCAATACTGAACTATTAATTGAGAACAAACAAACACACAATGTTCTGTGTGTCTAGAGTGCCCCTGCCCAAGGACAGCAAGCACTTCACGAATACTCACACCTTAATTGTAACTGAAAAATAAAAACAACAATGCAGTTCATTAAATTAGGTAAAGGTAACCAACTGAATATACCTCACTTGCATTTATTAGCCTTTTGTTTGTTCTGATGCCTGTTGCATGGGAGTGCACTTATATAATCTGTATCATAGTGTATTTTGAGCACATAGCAATTTCACCTTTCCATCAACATAGACAACACGCTTTCCTGAAGTGGTCCCATGTTCAAACTCAATCTTATGAACACCATCACTTAGAGCTACTTCCCAAACAGCCACCAAATCTGTCATCTTCTCTAAGTGGCTGTACTGAGACCTATGGAAACACCAACAAAGTAAATTAATTGATGTTGAAAGACTTCAAATACTGACTTCTATAGTTCAAAGATTTACCAGTAATGAGACTTGAAAGAATAAACTTACAAAACTGCTTGTATTTGTGTTTTTCAAACATTCAAATATGACAAAATATCACAGAATATGAACAAACAGTTAAACAGACTCACTTTGACAAACACCATACAAAGACATAGATAACCATCTAATTTCTAAAACTTGTCAGGTGACAGTATGGTTACAAAATTTTACTTAGAATTCAGATGCCTCTGCAATTTCTTGCCAGGTCTTAAAATACAGTATTTTTATTGGTCTCTGAAAAAAGTGTTTCAAATTTTTTTACTTAGTCAGGATGAGCAGTTTAGCTAGCACCTTTTTAACAAATATGTCATCTTTCTCATAAACATTACTTAATCATTCAGAAATGCAACTCTGCACAACAAACACCCACAGGGCAGGAGATCTGGCAAGATATCCTTTCATTTAAGTACTTTGAAAAGTTTAGATTCAGTACTGACAACTGCAATGTGGATATCTTTCCAAATCTACTCATACCACAGTTCTGATTTTTTACCTTACTTCATCTTCACAGACAGTAATCTCCTCACCAGATGCCATAGTAACCAAAACCGCTTTTAATCCAATTAGCAGCAAGAAAAAAAGAAAAGCAGAATAGCAGCAGAGAAGTGTTGAGGCCTAAATTTTCCTCATTTTATCCATTTAAGATAAAGGACATGTTCCAAAGTTTCATAAACTATCACACACTACAATTTATATAATGAAAAAAAAAAACCACAACCATAATTTTTCTTCCTAGACAGAAAGGCAAATGAAAGCATTCCTTCATAAAATTAGTATGTGCAATTTATCCTAACTTTATTAGCATTAGTTATTTGATGGAAAAGTGGTTTGCTGAACTTGTGAGCAAATGCTTAGAAACAACCTTACGAAAACAGGAACCAAATACAGAGCTGCCCATCTCAGTCACAAACCATAACAAACCAGGGATTCTTGCCACCTCAGGGAAAGCAAAACAGTACAGACAACTTCAACCTACTTGTTTTTCTAAACCACTTTAGCAGTTTTCAACAAACTGTACTAGCATTTTGACCTGGCAATTCAGTTGTAAATTTGTGTGAACTATAAATAAATCAGTTCATCTTACCACATCACAGCTTTGTTTTACAATACTATTGATATTTTCAGTTTATAGTTTTCAGTAAATAGATTAATTTGTGCAAGAGCTCTCTGCATGAAGTCTGTGCATATCAAGAAGTGTGAGTTTTTTATAGATTGCACATTTCAGTGAAAAATTAATTAGTACTAAGTTGTAGGGTCTCTTTTCAAACTAGCAGAGGAATGTGCATTTAAAAATTAAGCCTCCTGCACTCTGACTTAAGCTTTAATTTTAACAGATGCTCATGTACACTGCAGTATTACTGTCTGTGCTTTTGTCAGGAATTACACACCTTTCTGTTCATAAACTGAAATATGAGTTTTTAAAAAGTCAGACCATTTGAAGGCTATAGCATTTAGTTCTCACTGCAGTGATCAGTCTACTCCACTTAATAAAGGCTGAGGGGATTGTTCTGGGTGTTCCTAAAGTCACGGGCAGGTTTCTGTGAAGGTTCACATCCCCCAGCACACGGAGAAGCCAGGCAGGGAGTACATCTCCACTTCCCTCTTCCCCATCTCCTCCAAGGGGCGGGTGACAGGGGCTCAGGACAGTCCCACCCGTGTCCCAACCAAGCGTCCTCGGCACAAAGGTAAACTCAGTGGCACTGAGAGCAAGTCCATGGGCTACCTGCAGACACCACATCACCCCTGGCAGTACCTGACCCCGCTGCGGGAATTTTAGCTGGTAATTTAGCAGCAGTGCTGAAACGGATGGGAAACATCCCAGAACGTGAAATTTCCTGAGGGGTTTTATGGGGGTTTTTTTGGTGTTTTTTTTTTAATTCCAACCCACAGCTTTGTACTGACCGCCTCATTTCCCTGCACTTTCTGTTCATCAAGCTAGCAGCCCAAAATGAGATTTACTTGTTTATCCATGAGGGCTTGTTTTGAAGGCGAGGATAGGATTAGGGCTGTGCATCCCCTCACCTAATCCTTGCCTGGCAGCAGACATCGGGGGATGGCGCACTGGGGAGCCGATCAACTCCAGAGACGGCAAATCTCTCACCACCACCCACGTCTATTGCCAGCAAAGATCTTTTATTTCGTCTGTTTGTTGTGGTTTTTTTTTTTTTTTTTTTTAATTAAGTCCTGGCAGCGATATTTCTAGATCCTCCTAAACCAGCTCACTGCTGATCGCCGTGGATCCTCCGCACCCGCCGCCCTTCTCCGAGCCGCGCTTACCCCGGCCCCAGGAAGCGGAGCTCCGGCGGCGTCCAAAGAAATTTCCCGGAACAAAGAAATTTCACCCTTCCCCCGGTCCCCAGCCAAAAAGCGGAAGCACACGCCACTGGAGACGGAATCCGCTTCCACTTTCTCCTCCTCCAGCGGCAAGGCGGTCTCCAAGGCGCCCGCAGAGACGCTCCCTCAGCCCGGCCGAGCCCGAGGCGGGAAGAGGCCGCTCTGAGAGAGCGCAGCTCGCAGCCTGCCTGCCTGTCTCCCACCCGACGGCCGCAGTGCCTGAGGAGCGATACGTCCTCCGCGGGCGAGCGATCAGGCGAGCACGGCCACTCTCTCCGCCGCTCCCGGCTCCGCTCCTACCTCCCCGGGGCTCTCCTCCCCTCTCGGAACGCTGCGCCTCAAAATGGCGCCGTGCAGCCAGCGCCGCCCCGCGGCCGCCTCCTTCCCCTGCCATCCCCTAGGGCCCCGCGGCGGGACGGCCGTTACCTCCGCCTCACCGCCCTCCCGCCCGGCCCCGCGCCTTCCCGCCGCCGGCAGCCCCGTCCCAGGCTGTGCCCCGCCGCCCTTCGGGACCTGCGGGGAGACTCCGCGTCCTGCTAACCCATCCCTTTCCTCTCCTGCCTCTCGGCGGCCGCCTGCGGGCGGTGGCTGCGCGGAGCCCGGCCCTCTTCGCTGGTGATTCGAGAGCGGGCGTCCCTCGCCATGACAGAGGTACCGTGGTGGACCCGGGCTGCTTGTCAGTTAAAAACAGAACAGAAAGAAGGCAAACCGGCAATTAAGCCCCAAAGCAGGCACCCGCATTCTCTTAATGGTCTTCTCAGGACTGGGGCGGGGGTCGGGGCCCACCGCTCCCCCTGGGGCTTTGGGGTCACTCGAGGGCGCGTTGTGTGGGGTTTTTTGAAACGGTAGATTTTATCCTTTTGCACGCCTTTCTTCTAATAGGGGTCAGGAAATCCGAATAATCTGTCTGTTGTTAAGTACACTTTTTCTCAGGATTTTTTTGCATGATCCCACTAGAGAGTCTCCCACGCCCACCTGTGCTGGATGGGGCTTCCTGGGGATTTGGGGTTTGCTTGTGTTTATTTGGAGGCATGTAGTATCCTCCTGCACCCTGCACGAAGGGAAGGACAGGTGAACCCGAGCTGATCCAGAGAACTCAGGTTTCTGTCTCTTCTTCCCTTTCTCCCAATTGCATCAGGAAAAGGCAGAGTGGGAGAGCCTGAACAAGCTGTTAATGCGGCATGGGTTGAAACCGGTGAGCCTTGCTGCCCCCCAGAGCTGTGGAAATACATCAGGTAATTTTAAAAGTTTTTGTATTTGGCAATAGAAAGCCTGCGATCATAAGGCATCTCTAAAGCCATCACTTCTAAATGGTGGCAGAGATGTGATGTTCTGCTGTTAAAAGCCTTTCACTATGACTTTGTTTATGTTTTACATCTCCAGGTGTCTTAGACAGTCAGTCTTCTCTAGGAATAAGACTTGCACTAAAAACGCTGGTGGAAGACACCGACCGACAGCGGAAAATGATGCAGGAGCTTTTGGAAGCTAATCGTTGTCTGAGGTAAGATGCAGTGGAAGGAACTTTCCTGCTAATGTGAAGCAAAAGTGATATCTGTGCCTGTCTCCTGCCAGAGGTCTTGTCACACCCTAGGCCTAAGATATTTTTCCTGAGATCATTGTGTAATATGCACTAACGGTGGCCTAGTTCCTTTGGAGCTCTTCCATTACCTACTGCTTCTTTATTGTGTTCAGTTTTGGTGCCTGCTCTACAAAAAAGATGTGGTCAGGCTGGAGAGTGTCCAGGGAAGGGCCATGAGGATGATCAGAGGACTGGAGCACCTGCTGTATGAGGCTGAGAATCACAGAGTTGGATAGTTGTTGGAAGGGACCTCTAGAGATCATCTAGTCCAGCTCTCCCAATAAAGCAGGATCACCTAGGGGTGACACAGGACTGCATGTAGGTGGGTTTTGAATATCTCCAGAGAAGGGGACTCCACAACCTCCTGGGGCAGGCCTGTTCCAGTGCCCTGTCACCCTCTGAGTAAAAAAGTTTTTTCTTATGTTTAAATGGAACTTCTTATGTACCAGCTTGTGCCCATTGCTCCTCATCCTGTCACTGGGAACTACTGAGAAGAGTCTGGCTCTTAGGTTTAGGTAGGCTTAGGTTTCTTCAGCTTTGAGAAGAGAAGGCTTAGGGAACACCTTATTGTCATGTTCCAGTACTTAAAGGGGAGCTACGAAGAAGATGGAGACTCCCTATCTACAAGGAATTACATGGATAAGACAAGGGGAAATGTGCTTAAGTTGCTTCTGGGAAGATTCCGACTGCACACAGAGGAAAATTTTTCACTATGAGGTCAGACACTGGAATGATCCCCCAGGGGAAGTGGTGGATTCCCTCACCTTGGAAAATTTTAAATCTCAGCTCAACAGGGTGCTGGGATATATCATATAAACAATATTAGAAGGGATGGACCAGATGATCCTTGAGGTCCCTTCCAACCTAACATTCTATGATTCTCAGACCAGCCTGTTTCCCACACCTGCTGTCACAGGCTATTATGGAGCATCATCAGATCATGTTTGTCAGACCTGTGCTTCCTTCATGGACTTTAGTGAAGTTAGTTTAATTTAAATCAAGGATATTTATTTTTATTTCAGAGATGAGATACGTCAGGAACGAGGTCGGGCTTCTCGAGAAGAGCAACGGGCTAATGATTTAGAAAATGTAGTGAAAAGCATTAAGTCCAAAATTTGTCAGCTGGAAGATGAGACAATAGCAAAAGTTTGCCAGCAACAAAATCAAGTCAAAGAACTTCAAAAAGATCAACAGGCTAAACAGGTAATTCAGATAGTGCTGCCTGAGGATTCAAACTTTGGACTTTTTTTTTAAATCTCTAAAAGTGTTTAGATTGATCAAAATAAACATGATTTTAGTTATGGAGTTGGTACAGTGTTTATAGCTTATTTTTCAATCTCTGCAGAACTTTCTAGTGGTATCTTATAAAAATACCTGTTTGCTTTACCACTCTCTCTTCAGTATGGCTAAAACCCAACTACTAAGCCTTTGTGGGACCACGTGCCTACTTGGGCACGTACAGTACATTCTCCAGTTTGTGAGTTATCTGTTGTCATTATCTGTTCCAGGCAAAATACCAACAGCAGCAGGAAAAGCTGCAAGAGCAGGAAGAGATCATTGCTGGTTTGCAGAAGGAACTGAGCAAAGTTGGGATGGAGGAGCAGCGGCGCGTTGCCGCGCAAAACAAAATGTTTTGTCAGTTTTGCAAAAGAGCTCCCAAGTCTCTTCTAGATCAGCAGTAAGCAATTTTTTCTTATATTGGTGGATGACCTGTAATATTAAATGAAGAAATGGATTTTTAAATAACAGTTCTCTGTATTTATATAAAAATTTTAAAAGCTGGAGGCCTTACAGTGCAAGCTGAAACAGGAATTCCTGTAAAGGTATATCAATGCAGTAATTTTTTCTTCTATCAAAAATAGATAAATCTAGGGCAGAAATTAAAACATTACCAGCTGCTGTGTACACTAGATGTCAGCAAAGAGAAGGGAATGATTCATTCTGGAACTGCAGTACCTGCTAGGCTGATGCCATCATGAGGATTCTAACATCTTAAAAGGCAAATTAAAAACCCAACCAAAGAAAAAAAACAACAAACAGTACTCCTAGCCCCCATGAAAAAACTCTTGGAGTTTTGAAAAGTGGTCTTTGTAACTGCTGACTGCCAGCTTACTCTAAGTCTTCCCAGGTAACTTAGGGTAAGTTCTGGAAGTATTCCAACCTTCTCTTGCAATAGGATCTACACAGTTCCGCTGTAATCGGAGATTTGCCAGTTCTTAGGCCTCGTGTAGCTATCACTTTAGTGTGCTGATGTTACTTGGTTTTCTAGGCCTGGCTATCAGCAAGGCTTACCTGGGAAGCATTTAAAAGGGTTTTTGTCTCTGGCCTTTCTCTTGTGCCCTTGCTGTATGAGAGGAAACATCACTGAACTTATTCCCTGTGTTTTCTCATCTGTCTCTCCAAAATAATCTTGAGTGGCTCTCAAGGAAAGGCAGTTTCTCAGCTGTTTAGATTTTTTTGGATCTATTTTTTGGAGCCCTTTACTTTGAAAGCACTTCTAGTTTCTTTGGAGATGGATGTTCTAGGGCTCTGTGGGACCTGGTCTCTCTACCTCCCACAGTGGTGGCTAAGCCTTATTATTAAACTTGCTGGATAAACATAGGCACAGGATGAGGAGGATATCAGGAGGATTTCTCTCTTGTCTCCTCTTGAATATTTTTTCTGCTTTTAGACTAGTACAGAGTTAATGTCTGCTTTTCTGTATTGGAAAACTGTCTGTTTGTTTGGTATGAAGGGAAACCCCACTATTTGAAGCAGTCAGTTCTGAAGTGCAGTGCAGGTGTGTAAGCTGGCCTCTTCCTACAGGTTGGTCATGGTATCTTTCAGGCATGATTTTTTTTGAGAGTATCTGAAATTGAAAATACCATTTTTCTTTTCTTCAGGTTCCTTTGCCTAATTGATTATTATGAATCTCAAATTAGTCGTATGAAAAAGGAGCTAAGGTAGGTCTCATCTAATAGGAATATAGAATCCTTTGGGTTGGAAGGGACCTTAAAGGTCATCTGGTTCCAGCTCCCTGCCATGGGCAGGAACACCTCCCATGAGACCAGTTTGCTCAAAGCAAATGCCTTATGGTTTTACTGTTCAAAATTTTATTACTCATTACTGTTCTTAAATTTTATAATAAACAGTGTTCTGTGTTGCAGATGGCACTAGCATTCAGGAAACAGCAAAGGGTTGTAATGGTCGTGGAAGTTTGAGTTCATCTGAGGAATTATTTTAGTCAGGCTAAGCACCTTCCCAAGACAGGAGGCCTGGACAGCTAGGAAGTTAGGGGTATTCAGACACTTGAGACATTCTTTCTTCTTTACTTTTTTCCCCTTCCCCTTTTGCCATAGTTCAGGGGCAGAATTAGGGCATGAGCTGTGCTCAGTTGACTGATCTCCCTAAACAAAAGTAGTAACAGCTTTTCACCTCTGTCCTGGTACATACAGGGTACAAATCAACAAGCAGATAGCTGAGGCATTCCTATGATTTGAGATTATTTTCTTGAAAACTGAAATGGGATTTGCTTGTACTGGAATTTCTCTCAAGCAATAAGTGCATTTAATTAGTATATGAAACAGCATCCCAGAAATAATAGAGCAGAGCAGTAGATATTGGGGAAGAATTTCTATTCTCTTTACTTTGCAGCTAGTGGAAACATTATAATGCATAACTGCTAACTAAAACAACTTAGATCTTTGAGGTAATTGAATTACAGTAAGCTGATACAATTTATTTTTCTGAATAGGCAATATAAAAAAGATGAAGACCAGGCACAGAGAGAAATAAAAGGCAAAGAAGAATTCTTAAATCTAGATGCTACTCCTAAGTACAGAGCACTGCTCACGGTATGGAATGGCTAAGAATAAGTCAGTGCAGATCTCTAAATGTTAACCCCTCGAGAGCCACATAGAAACATCTGTGTGTTTGATTTCTGTCCCCTTGTTCTTACAATGTTTTCCTAACTTGTAAACTCTCTGGGCAGGGTTCTTACTGTCTTTATGCAAAGATTCTTTGCTGGGGACTGTGTAGACCTCCTTAATGAAAGGTTCTCCACTGGCACTCTAATGCAGCAGGCCCTTGGTCTTAGTTGGCCAGTTCCTCATCCATGCTGTCTTGCTATAGGCAAATGGGAACTCTTCTTAACACATACATAATTTTTATTTTAAAGTGTTCAGGTTTGTTGGTTATGCAATGAATGAAATAAAAGAAATAACACAGTCTGTGTTGCAGTCTTTCCAGAAACAACTTACTGAAACAAAAGCCAGGAATGAACAACTTCTGCTTGAAAATACAAATCTCAAGAAAGATTTGGAGATAAGGTGAGAAAGAAAAAGGATAATTTTTTATAAGGACACTCCAGTAGACTTCCTCTACAAAGAAAGAAGCCAAAAGCACCAGCAAATGTGACAGTGTAGTATGAAATCTGCCTTTAAAAAGGATTTGTAGAAATTAGGTATGGAAGCAGCTGCCACCCTTCCCTCCCTACACTGTTAATAACAACTGCTGTTGGTTGGTTTGCTGTTAATTGCTGTTGCCATGTAGAAATGTTGCAGAATTTCATTTCCAGAATGATGTTGCAGCACTGGCAAAGCTTTCTCACTTTTCCACTTGGCTGAGTTTAATAGATACCTCCAAATGCAAGACATACAATATGGTACTTTTTCTTTCCTACAGACCAACTGCACGAGAATTAAAACTTTACAAGCACCAAGTGAAGAAACTAGAGAAAACTTTAAAGAAAACTATCCAGTAAGTATATTTCCACAGTAACTTTAATGAATTCTCTGAACTTTTTAAGGCAAAGATACTCTGCAAACTGTAATATCAATAGTAACTTACAAAGTATGTAATTCATCACCATTCCTCAGAGCCTGGTTATGGGCAGCAACTGCTCCTGTATCTCTGAAGACACCCTGTGAACCTCTGAAATGATGGCATGGTCTCCAAACAGAAGCACAGCAGTGTGTCTGTATTTCATTTTTTCTTTCTGGATTTGATTTGAATGCTATTGCAGGCAATACAGACAGTACCAAACTGTTTTTTGTTGCTTCTGTGAGCCATAAAGCTACTGATTAATTTATGGATTATGAATGATAAAGTATGAGTTGTCAGAATGTTGCAGCTACTGAAGTTATGTCCATATTATCCTTAGAAATTGACTTTGTTTTTTTCTGAAACATTGCTGAGAAAATACATTGATGGTATTAGAGACCCAATATGAACAGTGCTTTTATCTGTATTTTCACTTAATCATCTGTGCATGTGCATTCTGAATACTAAATATTTTATAGCCTGAAAAAGACAAATCACTTTTTATTTTTTAAATGTTCAGGTCTTCGTTTTACCTTGTGTATGTATTCTTTCATGGACTAGGTGTGATTTAGGTGATAGTTTAGAGAAAGTCATCTTAGATTTGACAAGGGTAGTGAGATAAATATAGTAAGCCAGAAAAGATGTTCAAGCAGAAGCAGATGAAGACTTTGAGCATGGAATTTGACTCTTTCAAGTAAAATTTTGAATTTTAAGTCTTCAGCTGTAGTAGAACCTCTGGTAACAGAACAACTGTACACTTTGTTATGTCCCTTCTAAGTTAGCATGTAGTCTGGAATAACCACCTGAAGACATGAAATAAACTAATGGTATTTACTTCAAGTATTATATTCTACACCTAGTTCAGTGTGGTGGAATCCTATTGTGTAATCTACTGTGTGTATTTGGTGTGTAGATCTATGGGGAGTAGTACTGGGGAAAAAACAGAAGAAAATAAAGAACCTGAGAGTATCGCAGGAGTCAATCAGCTGCAGGCAGTTTGCCAGCAATACTTAGAGGTATGCAAATTTGATCTGTACTGGGTGAACACAGCACTGTTACAATGAAATATATTGCATGAGTTTTGCTTAACTATGTAAGCTGAAGCATGGTATTTTGAATCTAAGAAGTCATAGAAGTCCTCCACAGAAGATGCGTATTGTTCTTGATTTGGCAGTTGGAGTAGACTTGTTATTAATTGTTCTAACTTAGGGTAAATTACCTGGAAAATCAGCATGGAAGCAGAGATGAGGTTGCAAACATCCAATCAGTTAAGTCTTTTCAGGATAGGGAATTTGTTCAACGTCTTGGACAAAACAAATTCTTATGTTACAGTTTTAAGCTTGCCTGAGGAGATAGTGGCTTTTGTTTTTCTTTGAATAAAAAACCCTCAAAGATAATAAAACTCAGCAAAATGTAAACTGTGGAAGGAACAATGTCTTAAGTGCATTAATATTAACTATGCCTCAAAGGGAAGTGTATTTGCACTACTTTTACATATCTTCTAGCTAGTATATTTTTAAGCCTTTGAATCTATTGCATACTGAATGCATCTGTAAAATTCATCAATACTAACTTACTGGAGCTGTTTATGATTTAAAGTTTAGACAACCATGGCTGTTGTGGAGAGGGATTTTATTATAAAATGTCATACATATTTAAACAACAACATTTTTTATTTGTGTTGAAGGTTTTGTCCCGTATTGATTCTATTTTGCAAAGTCCAAGAGCTCCTCCATTAATTTACCGGCGCAGTAAAGGGCCAGTGCAAAATAATATTAAAGAGAATGGACAGGAATGTGGATTTGAGCATCTTCCACTTACTATAGAAATGTGGGCAGATCAGCTCATGGCCCTAAAGGTAACACATCATTGTACTTGCCCTTATATTCCTACTTTAGTCTGCTGACCACCTCCTGCTCTTTCCCTATACATAGGGTTTTTTTCCTGCATGTAGCTCTTGGTTTTGCCTGACGTGGTGTTAAACTTTAAAAGTCATTCTGCTAGCCATTTATATACCACCTTAAAGTGAAAAATATGCAGTGTGACTATAGACCAGAGGTACTCTGTTTGTATCAACTAAATGTTTTTGTTCACTGGCTGAGTCCTTAAGAGGACACTGGAAACCATGAACTTTACACGTTAATGATGCAGCATTCTCTTCCTTCCTTTTGTCTTGCCAGAACAGTAACTTTTTCACCTAAATACAAGTGATTTTGTTTAAAGCCAAACTCTGTGACCAACACTTCTTACTTCATTGAAACTATAGTATATGAAGTGCTACAATTTCTAGACTGTCAGTGTTCTTTTTAAATCCAAGAACGCAGGGAAGATACTGTACTTAAATTCTGTGAAAACTCAATTGTTACTTTCTCCAGCACTGGAATGTTTTTGCATATGAGAAACAGAAAACCTCACGGTTTCTGTAATAAAAAACACTTTAAGAAGTTACTAAAATAAGTTGTGTCCCTTCCCTTCTTTTAAAAGGATTTGCATAGGTCCTTGAGAAAATTGTCTCTGGAATTGGTGCCCTGGCACTTAGCAGATCCACAGGATAACAGAGAATCCATACGAGTTGAAGACCTCCAATTCATAGTAGATGCAATTTTGGAAGAAACAGAAAACAAGGAAAAGGTAATTCCTACCTGGGGGTTTATAATCCCAAGTTACTCTGGAATTCTTAAATGTATTCTTCACACAGTGATTAGATTTGCACAAGTGAAAGCCTTGCAGGGTTTAAGAAATAGCTGTTAGAAGATAGTCCATAGTCAAAGTCTATTTTAACATAATGGATAAATTCACCTTGGGCAAGACTGCCTTTAATCAAAGTTATTTGACCAGGGATGAATTTGCATTGCCCTGTAGTCTTGGATATTATCCTGTTCAGTCTCTTTCTCAGTCAGCATTGAAAATACATGAATGTACTTACTAAGCAACCAAGAAAGATTTCAGAAGAGTAGTTTCAGTTTGATGGATATTTATGTCAGAAGACTATTTTAAGGTAAGTTTTCAGATTTAAGGATACTTGAAATGCCTTGATTTAATAAAGAAATTAACACCTTTTTTTTCTTCATAGACTAGTTTTAAGTATGTTTCAAAGCTTAAAAGATTCCTTGCTTTGTTAAGCAATTGCACTAATGAGTTAATTAATTCTGCTTGCTACAGAACAGCCAGACACCATCCTTACCAACTCTGTTGGCAATGGTCTCACACTTCCAGAAGTTATTTGATGTGAATTCTCTGACTGGTGTTTATCCACGAATGAATGAGGTTTACACAAAGCTTGGGGAAATGACCAATGCCATGAGAAATCTGCACGAGCTCCTGGAACTAGGTAAAGAGCATAGCATTTGTTCAAACCATTTCCACAGGAAGGAGAAGAAAAGTGAAAGACTGATCACTTCACAGAAAATATGTTGAGCTGCTGAGAAAGGGGTAAACTAGGTGTATTCTTCTTTGGGAAGATAACTGTAGGTTGCTGTCACTTGGGAGTTGGAGTAGCAAAACCCTATTTGTAAGCCTTTAGCAGTTGCTGAGGAATACCAGGGAGGCAGAAGAAATAACAGATGTAATTTTTTTTTATTTATTTTTTTTTTCTCAAAGCTTTGTTTCCTTTGAGCTCACATTCCATTTTCTACTTGAAAGATTAGGAGTTCAGGAAAAAATAACTCAACCTTTATTCTAGATTTCTGCTCAATAATTAATTCAACTATAACTATGTCCAGTCCTCAGAAACTTCCTTTTTATGCTGCTAAACTTTAAAAAAAAAAAAATAGTTACTGACTGTGAAAAACCAATTGCCAGTATTCAGAGGCACACTTGGTTACTTCCCCAGTACCCATTCTCTTCTGGTTTGTACTCCTGGAGAACAGCAGCTGCTGCTGCTCTTGGGTTTGAAGGTTTGGCTGTGCTGTAGGGTGTACAGCCTGAGAGGAAGGCTCTGGGACTGCCAAGACCTTCTGAGCCTCATTTGAGGAGTGCAGCTTCCTGCCTGCAGCCAGCACCAGAGATGAGGAAGCCTCATGTCTCCCTAATAATCACAATCAAAGGAGCTCAAAGGATGCCCCCTCCAGACCTAGTAAGTCTGAAGCTGAGGGATTTGAAAAGGACAGGGAGCCTGTTACCCTCAGTCACAGCAGTCAAAGCAGATAAAATCCGATACCAACACAAGTTCTGGCTATTAACAATTTATTGGCTTAGCCCCTATACTGTGCTTCTGCTGTGTTATGGCAACCTCATGAATAATGCTTTTTCTATAAACAATTTCAGTTGCTGATTTCTACTGACATTGTAGAGTGCACTTGGCTACCATCTCTGCTGTGTTCTTCAGCTTCTAAAGGATTAATGATTCACCATTCCTAGTGGTACTTTGTTTTCTATGAATGATGGAACTTGTATACCTAGATGTGTGAAAAGCAAATTAATTTCTGGGCACCTGCAAGACTGGATTGTGCCTAAACACTTTCCTGTTACTACAGTTATAAGAAACATGAAGTGTTTTGTTTTTTCCACAGACAGTTCAGCTCCACCCACTGTGGTAGTGGATACTGTTGGGAAACTGTGTGACATGATTAATGAGAACATGACTGAGCAGGTACAGCAGCTTCTGGGAACCCGAGACATCCACAGGTATGTGGGGCTGTTCCACTAGTGATCATTCTTCAAACATCAAATTCAGGAACTGAGAGAACAGGCTAAAAATAAAATTTAATAATTTGTTACAATGCTGTGACAGTAAAGGAGTTACTGTTGTCCTACTACTGAAACAGATCTCGAATGCTTTCAAAAGGATAAACCTCGCAAAGAGAAAAATTAAGGCCAGAAAGTTCCACAACTTGATTTGCATGGATAAGGTGATCAAATAAGCTTTAAGAGGATGAGTGTTCCATAAGGGCACAAAGCAAATAATAATGCGTGTGTGTTGGGAGGAGACAGTGCTGCAAGGTGTCATCTGTAATATTGAACTATATTGGTTGCTAAGAGAACAGATGTCTCAAGCTGCCTACAAATATTTGGCAAGTGGATAAATCTTTTTCTGTCTTCAACAGATAATGACATACATGTATTTGGTAGCAGACTGGAAGAGCTTGAATTCAGCACAGGCTCTGCAAACATACTACAAATTAATTGCAGCAGGCAACAAGTCTGACACATGCTGAGTTAACAATACCAATTCCCTCAGCTGCCCTGCACTCCCCACATTTTTAACTTAGAAAAGAGCTGCTTATAGAACTGTCCTTGTTCCACCTCTGGGGCAGTTATATCAGCCACCCCCAGGGAGTATATTTAACATACATATGTTAATGTTCTAGTCCCAAAATCACCTGGTGCTATGTAGGATGGAAAGGAAGGATGTATATAGGGCAAAAATAGTGAAATCAGGGATCTTCTTTTGATTGCTAACACTTGTTGGCTGCAGGTTTCAGAACCTTGGAACACATTTTCCTGTGTAGGTGGTTTGATACACTACTAAGAAGCAGTATTTACAGAAATCTATAACATAGTATGGCAAAGCAGCTGAGGAGATGAACTTAAAATGCCCTTGTACTTTTTATGTGACAATTTCACTTGCACATTTCAGTATCATCAATAAGCTAGAAGAACATGAGTGCTTCTTTCCACCCTTTCAAGCTCTCATTCAAGATTTGCTCTGTCTTCTTGGTGAGTAATACTTGCAACAGTTGTAATTATCTTCCTGCCATGCCAATACTTCTTCCTAAAACTTTAAATACCTACAAAGTGTTTTGTTAACTTCTGGTGTACCAGGACACCAGGAGGATGCAACAGTAGTTGCTAACACTCACCTCACTTTCCTCTTCTTTCCATGTTTCCCCAGGAAGTGACCAAAATACTTTGTTGCATATATTCAATCATATTATTCTTAAGATGAGCTAAACTGAGGTTTTTTTCCAAAAGCATTTAAAAGTGTGAGGAGTTTTTATTTCATTCACTAGATGTGTTTCTAACATTTGAGCCAGAATTTTGTCTCAACTTGAAGCTCTTGGTACATATACCTGACTATTTTTGCTTTTCATTCTATTTCAGAGATCAGTAACCTGGATGATATTTTACCTACTGTGAGAAATCTGAAATTAATAGCTAATTAAGAGTTACTCTGGTTCTTCTCTGGCAAGTTTTCTCTTACCTGAGAATGTACCTGTTGATGCATAAGACATTACAGCTACCTCCAACCTCTGTTACCCCAATAACAGTTTCAGGTCTTTTGAAACAAATAAAAGCTGCTGCATTTTTGTTTTCTAAGCTGTGATTTAAGAAAAAAATTAGTGTACTAATCACTATCAGCTTGTCTGCTCAGTCCTAGAGGGAGAACAGATACACTCTGCATCAGTCAGGGAAAGCAACCCAGCACAAAGCTAGACATCCTATGACCACTGAATAGAATCATAGAATCATAGAATCATAGAATAGGCTGGGTTGGAAGGGACCTCAGAGATCATCGAGTCCAACCCTTGATCAATTACCGCCACAGTCACTAGACCACGGCACTGAGTGCCATATCGAGTCTCTTTTTAAATATCTCCAGGGACGAAGAGTCCACCACCTCCCCAGGCAGCCCGTTCCAATGTCTGATCACCCTTTCTGTGAAAAAATTCTTTCTAATATCCAGTCTGAACTTACCCCGGCACAATTTAAGACCATGCCCTCTTGTCTTACTGAGAGTTGCCTGGGAAAAGAGACCAACCCCCGCCTGGCTCCATCCTCCTTTCAGGTAGTTGTAGAGGGCAATGAGGTCTCCCCTGAGCCTCCTCCAGGCTGAACAGCCCCAGCTCCCTCAGCCTCTCCTCGTAGGATCTGTGTTCGAGTCCCTTCACCAGCTTGGTTGCCCTCCTCTGGACCTGTTCGAGGACCTCAATATCCTTCTTGAACTGAGGGGCCCAGAACTGAACACAGTACTCGAGGTGTGGCCTCACCAGGGCTGAGTACAGGGGCAGAATCACCTCCTTGGACCTGCTGGTGACACTGTTTCTGATACAGGCCAGGATGCCATTGGCCTTCTTGGCCACCTGGGCACACTGCTGGCTCATGTTCAGCTTCCTGTCAATCCAGAATATTTTGGATGTTGCAGACACAGTCAGTAGGAGACAATGGTGCTCTGACTTCCTTTGCCAGAACACTTTTATCCTTGGCCTCTCTTGGGTTTGTGGAGAGCCTGTTTAAAAGTGTTGTTTACATTTTCAGGGAAGTTTCATCTGCAAGCAAATTGTTACTCAGTAAGCATTTTTCCTGGTTATGGACTGAGGCAGACTGGATTTATGTAATTTAGGCTAAAAATATTTGAAATTTGTTTCAGGTGGTGCTTTATGTTTTTTTCTGCCTAGCACGGATTTGAAATTACCATGGTCATATTTAGTTGTAGAAAGGCATAGAACAAGGTTTTTTATGCAAGACAGGAATTTATTGTACAGAAACAAGAACATCAAACTTCCAAAAATATTTTGGTATATTTTGCTCCTATATTAATAAAGCTTTGTTTACAAAACTCTGCTGTTCCTCAGGCAGAATGCTTAGCTATGAATGTTTATAAGATTTTGAAATGTACTGTAACAAAGAACAAAACACATTAAGGCATCACAAACTTAATGACATCTTGGTAAACTAATCTCCCTGTTTTTGGAAGCTCATTATATACATACCCACGGCCACAATCTGCTGAATATAAATTTCTCAGTTTCTCAAAAAACAACCTGTTTCTTCCAAGGGGTTCTATAGCCCTACAGATGAAGAATGCTGTTTAAAAATTTATCCTTTTCTACAGTGCTCTCATGTTATGACAACATGAATAGGATCCTGGGGAAATGAGACTGCCAAGCAAAGTTATGACACAGCTGACAGTCTGAAATATTTCCAGGTACAACACTTCCTTAAGAGAATATTCATATTTAAGGGTTTTTTGGTGGGAGATATGCCAGAAACAGCAAAAATAAAGGACTTGTTATTTAGAGACTGATTATTCCCAATGTGGGGTTCTTCTTTTTTGCTTCAGTGAGAACTAATCTCTGAGTAGGATCATTAAATTTATATGTCCTGAGCCAGAGACTGCTTCAAATTTGCAGTGACTGTTCAAAACATTAATTACAAGAGAGTGATGTACATTCTTGTACAGTTGAAAAGTTAGTAACTTATGTACATGGGAAGAAATCAAATTTTCTTGCGTCTGCTCCTTGTCAGCTCATACCTGCAAGACAGACACAATAATTAATTATAGTAGTTTAAGGCTTTCTTTCAAGCTTTAAGTGATGCACCAGAGAGAACTTGGGCTGCTTTATTGCTCATGCTTTGGAGGTGGCCTCAAACTTCAGTTCTTTACCAGGAGTTTTGGATGTGTCATTTTTCTCCTACCTCCTTAATTGCCACATCCATATGTGAGAGACAAATGCCAGCAGGGCCAGGGGAATTTGGTTTTCCTATCCCACGGGCTCACTGCCTGCATGGATGGCAAGCTCCTGAACTACCCACACTGCATTCCTTGGACTTCACTGAAGGAGAAAGAAGGAAGAACTACTGCCATCAACTCCAGACATAGAAGGTAAAAAACCCCCCTGGTTCTTAATGTTTGCCTCAGACCAATGGTTAAGGTGTAAGGCTGAACCACAGTAAAGACACAAACAAAATTTTAAGTAGCTTATTATACCAGTTTCTATAAATGCTTTGTAATTAAAGTTTTATCTCATATATATATATATATATTGCTGATCACAGCATTAATTTATCCAAGTTAAAATTTGTTGCAAGGTTACTTTAATAAACAGTGGTTTTTATGGTAACTTAAAATATGCTGAAGATGCTAATTGACATACAGGCCTCTTATTAAAACTTTCATAGGGCGGGTATTGCACTAGCAGCTGGATTAACATGCAACTTAGATAAAACTACCAGATTATTTCAAGTTAGTCCTGTGCTTGCAGGTCAGGTAATCTTGCTCACTAACATACCCATCCCCTGTACCAGCACTCCACCAGCAGTCATGCAAACTCCCAGCAAAGCCATTAGCAGGGGTTCAAAGTAGGGAGATGAAACTTACCACTGTGCAAAACCTTTTATTAAATCCTCCTGTGACAAGTCAATCCGCACCTTCAAAAAGCAAATTTTATTCCTGTGAATATTAGTCAGCCCACAAATTGGTTAGCTCAGCTAGCACCCCTCCCAGGTCAGAACCACTTTCAAGTTGTTGGGCTGCAGCTCAGGCTCAAGGGAGAAGGAGCTCCCCACACTCCTGGGACACAGACTAATGGCTGCCTCAGCACTGCAGCTGTTTCTCAGCAGCACCACTTGGAAATTTATCTTTCACTGAAGAAGTGGTTCCAGTTTTCACAGGATCAGAGTTGCTAACAGAAAGCTTAGAAGACCTTTAGCAAACTCCAGGGTTTGATCAAAAGTCTTTCTCAGCTTCATGTTTGCACTGCTGAAGCCATTCCCCAAATGGGCAGTGGTGGGTCCCAGGAAACATGTTTTATTTCAGGAGCACCCTTCTGAAATGAAGCAGCATGGCACACAAATCACATGAGACCACACAAGCTTCCACATGGACACCGTGTGATTTCAAATGAAAACCTGGCAGAAAAAGTTGTTTCCAGCCTGCCAGTCCTATTACTAAGACTTGGTTACTAGACCCACATTACAGGAATCACTCAGCTGTTCAGCTCTGTTAGTAGTGTAGCTTCTTTAAACTTACTTTCCCCAGCTCCTTCCTTTCCTGTGAAATGAATGGCCTGCTGTTTTTCACTGCAATGTCTAGTGTCCTTTTCTTGACATCTTCCAAAGATTCAAAAAATTCAAACCTGAAAGTAAAGTTTCAAAGAGGACTTCTGTCAAAAATTAAAATCCTATAGGCATCAGTGGCCAGAAAACAGTGACAGAATACAGCATCAGTGACCAGAACTTAAACAGAAGGAAGATAAAGAAAAGGTAATTATACAGTTAAAATTTTAGTCACATTACAAGAAATCTCTTCCAGCCTGATGAAAGACTACAACACTTGTTCAGACTGCACCTGCCAGGGGAAAGGAGGAAAACGTGCATCCATGATGAAACACTGTGTACTATGATTTTCCTTCTTCATGGAAGATCAGCATGTTTTCCATGCAACCTTTATTACTCAGAGGAAATAGCTGACCCAACCCCCCAAGTTTACAAAGTGGGCTCATACCACATTAAGAGAAGACAAAGGTTGAAACCTGTGGCAATTAAATTGTTAATGGTTCTGACTCACACCTGTGGCATGCATCATCTAATGTCAAGTGAGATTTGTCCATGCTACATCATTTATGTTCTACCCACCTGAATAGCTTTTCCTCAAGTCAGAGCTGTAAAACAGGTAATGTGTTTTGGAGCTAAGTGTTGCTCAACATATTGCATCTAATTGAGGACATACAGGACACGTCAATACTGAAGATGAGGAAAAAGAGATGATGTTCCTAACATCTGTGCCAACACTAAATCAGTGGCTCTACATGAGAATAGACAGAAGCAAAATCCACAGCTCTATAGTGTTTTGTGTGTTAAGATGAAATAGTTTAAAATCTTTTCTCTGTTTCTGACCTACCCTCAGATATGGAGAAAAGACTCAACATAGAAAAAAAAACCTGAGTCACCCAGGATCACCCTGTTTTCTCAAGGGTGTACCTTCTTCTACATATGGGATTACAACCACCTCTCAAAGGATCTCTGTGTCTAAGCATTAGTGTGTTTGGTTTCATGCAAACCAGGTCCCATTTCAGCAGCAAAGTGCTACCAGCAAAGATGTGGGAGCATTTCACTTCTCTCCCACCACATCTCAATGACAACCTCCATCTGTCTGTCAAAAAAAAATAATCCAATCTCTAAAGGCTTTGTATTTCTGCCTTTCATTTGTGGAAAGATGTCACAATAGTATCAGGCAAAGAAGTATGAAGAGAGAAGTAGGTTTTATGAGGTACCCAAATGGAAAGATTGCCTCAGCAACAACAGGAGTTGAATGTGGGCAGGAGAATGTCTGTGTGCAAAGTGAGTACCTGCATCTACTAGATCAGGGAAGGGGGTGAGAAGAAGGTGTGCCCTCCTACAGGGGACAGACAACACCCTACACACAGCAAGGCCAGCCAAGTACATGCCAACCACAATTTAAAGTCCCATTTTGTTGGAAGACCTGGAAATGTTCATGAGACAGCCCTTAGGGATAACAGAAGCACACCTCAGGCAAGCCCTCTCATTATACCAATAGCATAACTACTTCAGCAGCAATAATAATTAACATTTTCTTACTTCTCATCATATTGGGGGTTCAGAGTTTTTTTCTTAACTGAGGTCTTCTTCCTGCTTGCCCATCTTCTATCTGGAAGCAGGTATATACGAACGTATGGATCTACTCCACGATTTGAAGAGGGTACTAAGTTCCTGTCAAAAAAAAGGAAGGTGTTGACAAGCAAAGCAGCTTCTCCCACTGCCTCTTAGAATCACACCCACCCCCCATGGGTTCAAAAGTTTTTATCTTGGAAACGGAACACAAGCAAATAAAACTTCAAGGATGTGAAATCAGCCAACTCTAATGCATCTCTTACAGGGTTGTGCTTCAGCTTTGCTGAATGTCTGACAAGCTTAGAGAGCTCTTCCCCTTTTCCTTCAGAGAGAGAGGCAAGCAATGATCAGCACTACCTGCAGCCATTCACCAGCACCACCAGGCTCTGCCGTATGGACGCGTACCGCACCGTCAGCTGAATCTCTCCCAAGGGCATCTCAGTCCCGCTGTAAGACAGTTACACAGTCACAACTTTTCAGTACAGATTCCTAACACATCACACAGACAGACCTAGGACAGGAGCTTCATAAGTTGGTGATGCATTTTCAACTAAAACCAACTTTCAGGGTACTGTTCTTCTTTCTGGCATCCTAAGGCTTGCTGCCTAGAAAGCAGCAGGACCACAGGGGCTCAACAGAAAAAACATTCTTGTTAGTGCCAGCACTGCCTGGCCAGCCTTCTGCACAGGAATCTCCATCCTACTACATAAATGGCCAAAAAAGCACCCAGTTGGCCTGCTGTAGATGCAGCAGCAAAGTAGAGGTAGGCATGTTACACAGCTCCTTCAAGGGTGTCTTTATATGCAAAACGGGACCTTTTTTAATCTCATGTTGTTTAAGTGGTTTCAAATCCAAAACATTGCTTGAAAATGGCTTCTAAATGAGGCCTGATTCAGAGCTAGAGAATTTGCCAGTCCAGGAGTACTAGACTGAACAGCTGCAGATGGGCTTGGTATTCAGGTTGGTAACTGCTCTGATGCTCTCATAATTGAGCTGCACCTTCTTTGCTTCCTCAGTTCATTAAGTATTCTTCTGGCTCCATTCTGTGCCCCAGCAGGGACAGATGAAGCTCTGTCCTCCTCGACAGTGCAGACCACCTGCAGCCTCACACAAGCACACCTATTCACAAA
Organism: Phaethornis superciliosus; assembly: GCA_023637945.1. NCBI lineage: Eukaryota > Metazoa > Chordata > Aves > Apodiformes > Trochilidae > Phaethornis > Phaethornis superciliosus. The sequence continues at coordinate 29,514,787 of JAJQWJ010000007.1, forward strand.
ATACATTGGGGTATCAAAACTTGTTCACTGGAAGACAGTATCCACAATTTTAGGCAGCCAGATATGCTTATAAGGAGTGTGTGTTTTTACAGAAAGGGGATATTCAGACTTCAAGTCTCCTGTTGCTAAAACCATGAGTGTTATGGGACCCGGGATATGCTGTGTGAGAGGCTCTTGAATATAAAGCCAATCCATGAAGCACCCTTTAGGAGAGCCAGAGAAGGAAATGCTGCTGCATTACACCCAATATTCACCATGCAAGTTAACACGGCCAATTCTTTGTAAGGTTATTTGAGACCCAAGATTCCAAATTACTTAGCAGGCTTGAATTCAACTGCATACAACAGCATCTTATAAAACCTAAACCTTCCCAAGAGAAGAACAATTCAGCTTGAAGAACACCTACTTAGGAAGGTCCAGATTGCTGCTACTTAATTCAAAGCAAGAAGAAGGCAGAGAACCCAGTGAAGTAACACTGGGTGCAAGCCTCAGTTCCTGTATGTGTGGCAGTGTGGGTGCTGCTGTGGTGTGCAGCACTGATGATGGGACACGCTCAGGGTTTTGCTCAGGCTCTGTCTCGTTAGGTCCAGCAAGAATTTCACTTGGTACAGGCACTGCTGCACTGTCATTTGTGTCCAAATCTTCTCTGCTGTCCTTTTTTGGCAAGGATTCAAGTGCTGTAGTGTCTTTGCTCACAGAAGGGATCTTTGAGACTTCTGAGTTTGGTGGGGAGACAGACTTTTGCTGGTTTGCACCCTTCTCCATGACACGCACAGGACCTTGCTTCGAGGCATTGACACCAGCCTTGGTTCTTTGTGGACTGGGCTCTTCAGCATTCAAGGCCTAAAAATCACAAGGGAAAGAAATGAGTGGTGCTCCCAAAGCACTGGGGTTCTCACCAGCATTATCACCTAGGATGACATTTCACCACAAAACAGTAACAGTGGGAATCTGCCATTAGAGATAAGGGAGAACTATGGGATTAGCTGTGATGTTTGCTTCCCTTGCCCCCCTGTGTATCTTTATCAGTGTCTAAACACTGGCCAAGAGCACAGTGAGAACAGTTCATAATGATCTGTCTCTCTGACTGTTTAGCAGCTTTGATTCCCCAGCTTAGCTTTTTCTCAGCCCATTCTTGATTGTCATGAGCTTTTCAGCACTAGCACTACACAAAGTTTCAGGAAGCCTCAGGGATACCTCTCAGCTCCACCATGCACTCCTGATTGCACTTTAAGACCTTATCACACTTCTACTTTCCACTCATCTGTGAAGCAAAGGTGCATTTCTGTTCTCCCATCTCTCATCCTGGTTAGAACTGGATGCTTCCACTGGGGAAGTCAGGTGAGTATGCAAAGAACAACTTACCCTCAATACAAGGTTCATCTTAATGAAGCTGTCTGCACTGGAATGATCCAGCTGAAATCTCTGATCCAGAGTCATGTTTGGGTCCTTAAGTAAGTGGGAGAGACATATCACTGAAGTTCCCAGGGCAGTATCCCGATCCTTGTCTTTTATCTAAACAGGAAAAAAAAAAGTTATTAGATGGCAAACTGGAAAGCACACTACTGGGAACAACAAAGCAAGAAAGTATTTCAGACGGAAAACAAAATAATCTTATTTACCTCAGGACACTGTCAAGTATGGTAACTTCCATATGGGTAATGCCAATATTTCAGTAGTGTAACAGATCAGTATTTTTGGAGTAAAAAATCTCATCTCTTCAGAAAAGGAACCATCTTAACAAAAAACCCAGACACTGAGATTTACTTGACCTTCCTTACTTGCTTTGGGGAAAATGTCCCAGGTAGCTGGGATGACAACTGCTCAATCCTTTACAAACTATTTTTGTAATCATTTTTTAGCTTATTTAACCTCAACACACCTTATAAGTTCAACTCCACTTCCATAGCTGCCTGAACAGCTGCAGAACTGGCTGGGACTGCAGTGTATGCCAGGCAGAGACAGGATTTCTTAAGTCAAAATACCAAGGTGAAGAGACAGGGCTCACTGAGAATTATGAAGACTGTGATTTCTGACAGCAAAATATTCATGGCTTTATTACACAAAGACCTGTACAAAACCTTTGCATTTTGCAGCCAGGTATTTTCCACATTTGAACCGAGATACTACACATGACATGATCCCAGAGCAAAGGCAGATACCAGCATCACCTGGCAGAGAATTGCTTGTGCAACAACAGGTGCTTCTTCTATCCTTTAAGTAGGAGTACAAGCACACAGAAACAACCAGCACTGAGATAACATCCACCATGAAAGAGGCTTCTTGCTAAGTGCACTTATCTTCAACAGAAAGGTTTCTCTCTCACCTCAACGTGCAGTGACTGGGAATGAGCACTGTGGACAAAGAAGGTGAAAGCCTGGCCCCATGTGGGATCTTTGCTGAAATTGCAGGTCTGCAACAAGAAGACAGTGGCACACAGGTTAGGTTATTCTGTAAACAGCAAAGAATACCATGACACTGATCACCTGAGAGGCTCACAGTGACCCTCTTGTTTCATTCAGTGATGCTATGGCCCCCCTGTATGCAGAGAGGGAAATTTCTAGGTCAGAAGTGTGCAGAAGCAAAGTCTCTGGTAAAACCAGAATGAGTTCTGCAGGGCTTGGAAATACCAAAGAACAAGTCAAGCAAGCTGCAGTTGGCCCCAGCCAGCAAGGCAATGCTCCTTCCCTCCCACCTCACCACCCAGGGAAAGCCTGAGTGCTGCTTCCAGCCTGCAGGCACCCAGAGCCAGGTCCCAGAGCTGCAGTGAGCTGGAGGGAAAGGGTAGGAAGGCTAGAGGGAGAGTTTGAGGGGTGTAGAGCTTGAGGGAAGAGTGGGAGGGCACGGCCTCAGCATCATGCATCAAGGATGAAACAGGATGGGAAACAGCTGCAGGGGCTGTGGCTGAGGCTGCTCCACAAACCAGCTGCTTCTGGCAGGCCAGGAGTGCTGGTAGCAAGAGGAAAGGAGCAGAAAAAAGCTGGAAGTTAGACCTAGCTTGGGAGAGGCAGGTGATATGGTGTGCAAAGGGGAAAACCAAAAAAAAAAAAGGTAGAAACATGAGCAAAACCAAATTTCTAGCTGGAGCTGGTGGAAGAATTGAAGGAAAATAGGTGCCAGTCCCACATGCCTGTGTGTAGCCAAGAGGTTTAATCCCTGTTTTTGAGTGTCCCAAAGAACATAGAGCTGTTCTCATCTGCAGCCAGCTGCAGGGGCAATAGCAGCAGCTTCTGTGAGGGCAGAACTCACCAATTACTCCTACTCTTCAGGCAGAAATGAATATTAAATAATGAAAAAGGAACTGAAAATGAAGCAGAAAACATGCAGATAGACTTTTGTCCAGGTAAAAAAAAAATCAGTTAAACTTCTGTGGAACACAGGAGCTCTGATAAGGGAACAAATGCCAGTTTGATGGAGATAACACACTGCCCTCAGGAAGCATGAGCCAAATTGGAGATGTCTTATTTCTTCCTTTGTAATCCTTGCAGAACTAGAGTATCTTGGCCACCGTGACTTCATGGCCATGAGCACAAAAACACAAACCTGTAGAGCAGCTCATCAGATACCCACCAGTCAAACACAACTCAGTGACAAAGTGCTCCCACATGCTGGTTTACCCCCACCTCCTGGCTTCTGCAACTGTAACCATGACTACAACTCTTCACATCAGCTTCACTAGTCCTGCCCTTCCTAGGGGCTACTTGGAGTTAAATACTTTCTATTTTATGGGTGGCCAAGGAAGCAGAAGAGTCAAGTAGCCTCACCTTGCTTTTCTGAGTCTTGTTTCCTACTGTGAGCAGGACAAAGGAGGAAGGTTCTCGTTCTGTCTTCTGTAATTTAATAAAAGGAAAATAAAACAAAAAAAACCAAACAAACAAAAAAAAGATGACACGTTTATAGTTTACAGTAATGTTAAACCACTACTCTTGAAATATGTAACAATTCCCTCCCAGAAGCAGCAATCCTGAACCTTTCATCCTGTGCTCTTCTGCACTAGTGCACTAAGACTGAGGATTTGGTCTTAGCATAGCAAGAGAAATGTACACAGCCAAGTCCAGAATTATGGACTACTGAATGCCATGTGTATGGCAGTGCTGGCAATTCATTCAAATGGTAAAGATTGCATTTTGGAGGGGAGCTACTCAGAGAGAATGTGAGGTTTTATCTATTGCTTAGAGCTGTGTTTACTTGTAACCTGTTCAAGAATAAAGGAAGAAAGACACTCTTCACCTACCGTTTACATAACGGTAGCAAAATTTGGTATTTGGGGAGAAAATAATAAACAGAAACAAAGAGAGAGGGCACATGAGTGACAGAGCAGCTTCTGAATCCCTTCAAAACTGAGGGGAAAGAAATCTGGTGGTCAGACCTCCAATAGATGGGGAGGTTACCACAAACAAGCATAAACTTCCCATCCTGGTGTGGGAACACCTCTGCATGGAAAAAACCTCTGCAGTAGCAGAAAGGATAACGTGACTTGGTCTGAAGTCTGGAGGCTCTCTGTCTGAAGTAGAAAATAAAGACAACCCCCACACACACAATCAAATATTTCATGTTGCATTCCCCCTTGGACCTCCTGGACTTTCCCTGGAGTGATGCTTTCAGTCACTGTTTTGAATGCCTGGTCACAGACTCCTATGATGGGGAGATTATTTCTTTTAACCACAGCTCATTTCAGTTGCTACGATACCACATAACCCAGAATGTTGCTTTGCAAGCATGGGAGAAGAATATAAATTTTACCTTGAGGTACTTGTTATTTTTTATCTTCTTTGCTCCACATTCACCATTCGAATACTCAAAGTGGTTTTTCTGAATTAGTAAAAGAGTATTTTAAAACAATTAATGTCTGGTCTTTTTAAAGAAAAAAAAAAAACCCAAGAGGTTAGGAATGAAGGCTGCCTGCATGTGGTTTGCACTTACTGGAAGGTTGAAGGCACTGTCCAAGTAGACTATCAGAATTGCAGTAGACAGACCCTTCTTGTCCTGTGAAGGGCAGGAAAGATAAAACAAACAAAACCCCCCACAATTTAGACATGATCACCCATCAAGGACAACAGAAAGCACAACACACATTCAAAAGACAGTCTGAAAGCCAAGCAGCTCTTCACCTTTCTCCTACAACTTGCAATTTAGAGGAGCCTAAGACAACACAGAACAACAGTTTTAAGCAGAAAAGAAGAGGCTGAAGTGTTTTTGAGTCACTGTTCTTAATGCCTTTCAATCTCACTGGTGCAGAGAATCCTGGCTGGATTCCCCAGTGCAGCAAAACATCTGAAACCCATGCTGAAACATTGACAACAGGAACCTGGTGTCAGCAGAACAAATCCTAGAAACATTTTTTTATTTACTTCAGTGGAACTGAAATGCTTTTGCTCAATTATAAGGAAATTATATCCTTGGGAGATGTGCTTTACTCAAGCAATTCTGTTGGGCAAGTAAAACCAAAACACCATTTGGCACCATGGCCCTACCAACCACCTGTGCTGAGTTATTTGTCTATGACTAATACAGGTTATACACAGATCCTAAAGGAAGGGGGAAGGGAAACATTATCAAAATTATCAAAAAAGGGAATGGAGAGGCTGTTTTTCAGTGAGTCAAACAAAGCTTTGCTAACTGAAGCAGGAACAGCTGTCAGATTTGAGTTACTCCTGAATTTCTGAGGGAGATAGGGCAAACAAACACCCTTCCACTTTGGGGTGGGGGAATCACATCAAAACTTTGTCAGACAAGAAGAATTCTCATGAGTTTGTCTGGGGTTCCTAATTGTACACAACTCACTTTGTTGATCACTGGACAGGGATCAGAGTATCTGAATCCTTTGAGCAAATATACTCACCTCATGTAAGTTTTCTTGGTCATTTACTAGTGAAAGCCACTCCAGTTTTAAATGCAAGTGTCCACTTGTTGTCTTACTTAAGGGAAACCACTAAATGGAGACAGCAAAGAGTAACTTGAGAACGGTGAGGAAGAATAATTTTTTTATAAATATATATATGTTACAGTCTCTGACACTTATGTACAATAGACAATATGAATTACACTTTGAGCACCTTAGCTTCCACTTTTGATAATTAGATTGTAGCATGTCCATCTACTTAAAAAAACAAGCCAGAAGAAACCAAATAAAATACCCAAGAGCTTTGCAAATCTATGGGTATTTCCGTCCAGCAGCAGCACAAGACAGGCACTCTGGCACTTTTTGCAGAGTGTTGGGTTGCAGGATGAACCACAGTAAAATCTGATAATTTCTTTGCTTAGCAGTCAGACTGCTTCACCAAACTTTATCTGTAGCTTTGTACAAAACATTTGATACAGGACACAAGATATCAACACACCATACACCCACTGCTGGCTCAGTGTAACCTCAGGGCTGTCTGAGGTTGCCAGCTGGATTGTAAAAATTGTTGTTATGGCTACTTCAAGTCTCCTGAGCTAAGGTATTTTCTTCCTGTGAAAACACCACAGTGCAAGTCTGCAAGGAAGCTTTAAACACAAGAAACAATGTAGTAGCAGAAGGAGAGCACAGGTGAGCATATACCACCAAGTACACTTAGAAACAAGCTGCAATCTTTACCTCATCAACAGTTCTGTCATTCCTGACATCCAACAGGTTTATAACCAAGCTAAAAGACAAAAAAACAAACATTCCAGTGTACATTTAGTCATATAGCATAGTGCTGTTGGGGGCAAGGGGAAGGAGATGAAACCACCACCATAGCAGCTCAGACTCAAATGTATTCCAAATAGCAACTTCTACACAGGACTGGCATGTGTGTGCATGGGAAAGCACTTGCAGCTCTAAACACTCTCCCTTGAAATATTTCCAAAACTAAAATAAATTTGAAGCAAATCTCAAGTTGTGTAGTAAACATCACTTCTAATGGCTCCCTACAATTTCCTGCAGGAGTCAGGGCCCATTCTCTTACCTTTTTCAAAGTTAGCTGCACTAGGAACTAATAAATTGGTATCAATATCTGGACAAAGGGAGTAGCTTCCTTCAATATTGAATTTCCAGTATGAATAATCTGGGTGTCTCATTTCAGAGGTTACTGGACCCCAAGTGAGGGTCAAGCTAATTTACCTGCCCATAAAGTCATCTTTATCTGGATCTTCATCATACAAATCCACTTCTAAGTCCTGACCATGAACTTCATGAACAACAAACTGGGGAGAAAGAAGTAATGATTAAAGAAAAAAAGCATTCACATAGTCTCACACAGGCTCAGGCTGTGGACAAGAAGGACATTCTATACTGTTTCATGGCTAATCATGTAATAAATGCAACAGATTACAGGTGAAAATATTTCAAAACCATTTTGCTTGGTTTTGAATTACAAGCTACACCCCTCAAACTGGAAACCCTAATAAGCAGAGAAGAATCAATGCTAGAGGAGGTTGCAGCTGCACAGACTGCTGCACTGGTTGATATTTAAAGCAGCACTTTGCACCTCCTCCATAAACCCACATATGTAAATCAGATCAACCTGAATGACACTGCAAGTTTGCAATGTAAATTTGAACTTGTTCAAGGGACAGAAATGCCTCATCAATCAAAAACCAAGGAAGTCCACCTGCTTCAGTGCAGTCAGCTAAGAGAAGGTCCTCCAAGCACAGGGATGTAAAGGGCTGTGCATCCTACAGATGGAAAGATCAAAAGATTCAGTACCTCAAAAGTCTCATTCCAAATGGGATTAAGGTCTCGGGAAACTGTCTTGCTCCGATACTGCACCGTGCCGAGGCGAAGGAGAGCGTATGGGTCAGACTTCCCCCTGATGGCACCAAGGAAACTGTCCTTCTGGACAAGGTTTTCAGCTTCTAGCAAATGAACCCTTATTACTCCCTGAAAAATAAGGTACAAAATTGGTCAGTTATCTTTGGATAACTAAAATATGCTACCTCCTAAAACTAGTTATTTCAGGCAGCAAGGGGAGTCATCACGACAGGTTTGCAAAGACACGAGTTTTGGTGCAGTTTATTTCCAGTGACAGCTATATTAAAACACTTCTACCACTTACCTAGAGGAAAAAAAAAACAAACCTTAAACAGATACAGTCTAGATAATTGCATAGGAAATATTCTGCAATTTATATTTAAATCAGAAACATACATATGCACACAGGAGTACAGCCACAGTCAAACCAAGTGTAAAGATCAATTCCCACCGACTGAAAGGGGAACTAAGCACCCATGGGCAGGTTCTGCTTTTATTGCAGAATGGCCATTCAGCTTCAATCTGGTGCTGCAAGTTTGCAATAGGGAGCACCCCTTTGTCATTCATTTATATTTACCCTCACACATGACTGTATTAAGTATTTAAAGGATGAAGAAGACTGAAGATCTGGATACGATAAGCATTTAGGAGATTTACTGTTGGGCATTTTTTCCATGATTTTTTCTGTAACAAAGAGATGTCACCCTCCAAGCTCCCTATTTGCACTCTTTTACAGCATTAGTAAAAAGATAAGGTAGCTTGACACTTGTTGCTCATGCATTTACTGTCTCTAACTGAAGATCTGTCTTATTCTCAAATGAAACCAATGGTTTAATTGGTAAACAAGCTCAGAGTCTAGAGCAATCCTCCCAAAATTATGAACTATCCAACATCTGCTTTTATATTTCTGAAACATTGCCTATAGGAAGCCTACAATCCAGGTTGAAGCAGCTGGTGCAGAAGCCTAAGACACAGAGCTTGCATCCACAGTATGGCAAACATGCAGACGGATGGATTAACAGCCTCACTGGAAAAAAACAGCCAAAAAAACCAACTCACATGTGGGATGGGGAACCTCAAGTGGGCAATGTTCATGTTCTTCTTCAGAGGCACTGTGATCCTGTTTGGTAGAACCAGCCGTGCAGCAATGAAGTCTTGAATTAGCGAGTCTGACATGACACTGCAGGTGGGGGGAAAAAACAACCTAAATGTCTGCAATCAATCACAGCTTCAGTTAGAACAAGAGAATGAGGCACAGCATGAGAAAGGGGTGCTGTGAAGTGAGTGCAACTGCTCATCTACCCCCAGTGGTACATGGGCAGAAGAAACTCATGTTTGTGACTTTTAGCTTGGAATAAGAAGAAACGGAGAGGACAGTTCAACACCAGAACCAATCACCAAGGGTGGATTTGGATCCATGTGGTAGGTTAGGCTGCCTCCTATCAATAATTTATGCCCAGCTGAGCTGCTGCAGAGCAGAAAATTAGCATGGGGAAGACTCTCAAGATCTCTTTCAATCTTATCCTCTGCCATTCTGCACATAATTGCATTGCCTTGTGGCACACCCAGTGCAGTGCCCACTTGCATGCAGGCGTATCCTTCCAGGCTAGGGTTACTAGGGCTGGATGTGAATTTGGTTCTGGCAAGTTGTAAATGATGAATGGCAGCTTAGGCCATACAATGAGGTCACCATGCACCCAAACAAGTCCTACAAACTCATGTGCCTTTTGGTTTTGTTTGGGAATGCTGACACCAGGGAGACAAGGTGAAGAGGGAATCAGGAATTTTCAGCATTTCACAGGAGGCTCAAGACCTTGAGGTAGTTTGTTTTCAGACTTAGACCATGGCCTCAGTGCACACTGCTGTCTGCTCTTGGCCACATGATGAGACCTCACTGTAACATGGAAGGAGAAACCACACACATTTTTATAGAAGAGCAAGCAAAAGATGGGATTCTGTATCTTGGTATATTTTGCACCAAGAAGGAAAATCTTGTTTAAAGTAACTGGACCTTTAGCACAGAGGAGACCACACTGGCTGAACAGATGGTACTGTCTGTCTGGGAGTTAAGGGAGCCTTCCAGTCTAATTAAAACTTGCACATTTTAAGCTTTTTGGTTTAAGTCTTTGCTTTGAATTGCTCTGTTTGTATGGCAAGGACAAGTAATTTGACCTGCTTCTCCCAAGCATGAAATATACGGCCATAAAAGATGTCTGGCATTCCCCAGGTGATCAGTGAGAGGAATTCAACATACTACTCCAACTTGGCATGACCCAAGACATTATTAAGAGGACAACCCCAAAGCATCAAACATTTGAAAGACTGTTGTCTTCTTGATACACCTAGTGCTTATAATGCAGCTTCTCAGGGTAAGGCTGTGCAACAAAATTGTCACCACATGTGAAGCTGGATTCATACAGGAGAAAAGTCCTCTCCTACTCTATATATTTAAAAGCAGGAGCCTAGAAGCTCTTGGCCAGGCTGTTGGCTTTTCAGTCAAAAAACCGCACAGGAAGATCACAGAATCATCCCCTCTCTTGAGGCTCAGGATACACCAAACTGAACCAGCTTGTACATGTGGACTGACAAGTGCATCCAGTTTCTTTAAATAAACCCAATTCATTTGAAAGGAAGATCTCTTGTTCAACCTGCACTTCAGCCTACCCATGGTCAGGCTCTCAGCTTTCATGTGCAGTGCTGATGAACAAGCAAAGGTTTCTGTGTTCAAATCCCTGTGAGAGAACCAGGGAATGAAACTTTAAGACACCAAATTTGCACTTAATTATATGAAAGGCTGTAGGTTGGAACACCTACATACTTTTTCTCTCTGCAAGGATTAAGAAAACGATGTTAGAAAAGATTAATTCCTCTGATAAAAACTGGAGCTCTCAGGGCAAACTTCAGGGCAAAGGCCACTCTGGCCTCAAATTAAGAAAAAAAAGAAAGCTTCCTTTCCCTCAACATCAAAGGTCTTCAAAGGCCCTTTAATGCATGAGCTGGCACCTGGAGTGACCAGCCACTTCCTCTGAGTCTGTGTACCATGAACTTTAGGGGAAAGGAGAGCAGAGGTGTCTGCATTTGCATGTAAAGAGAGAAAGGCAATGGCTGAGTAACCAAATATATTTTGTTCTTGTGTAACAGATCTTTTCCTTACATTGAAGAGCAAGGAAAAAGCAAATTTCCAGTCTGGAGAAACAGTTTGAAACTTAAGAGTACTGAAAACTGCTAAGAATTTCATCCTTCCTGTGCAAGCTTTAAGTGCAAGATCAGCCCAGGAGACATCAGGGAAGAGCTACATTTTTTTAAGAACCTAAAGAGTGAGCATATTACACAGAAAGTAAACAGCTCTCCCCATGAATCTGTTGCAGTCTTCTTTTTCAAGGATTGTATCTATCTCAGTTTGTTGAGGGACTTACTTTTTTGTTTTACTTTAAGGTAGACTTAAGCAAAGGCTGCCAGTCACCCAGATCTACCTCATCTACCTCTGCAAGTAACGGGCATATGGGAAACAGAATGACTTGGTTTTTAGTGGAGACCACTGTAGTTATGGAGTACTATTTCTGTCCTAAATCCCAAATGCAATGAAGCAACTGAAGTGATTTTGATGGAATGTAAAAAGCATCCTCAGGTTTTGCAAACCCCATAGGCAGATAAGATGGGAAGAATGTCAGCACAGCACCTTTTACACAACATTCTTGAGAAGAGTTTTGATGCTTACTGAAAAAAAACATCCCAACCTTCAAAGGATTTTTAAAGAAGAACAAAGTAAAGCAAAGTAGACACTCACCTAATCCCTGGGACATCCAGGAGGTTGCTCATGCCTGCCCAGTTGATTTCCAAGTGCTACAACAAGAAGATCAGGGAGAAAAATGACACAGTACAAATGAAGTTTATTTCAGAACAAATGTAGGATGCTTAAAGAAGCAGATGCTTCTAAAACAAAGCCAATTGTTTAAAGAAAGTAAAACCAGTACCACTAAGTGACTGCATCTGTACATTAAAGCCAATATCTGGTATCAGATATTCTTTATCTAGTTTACCTGCCATGGCAAAGAACAGCATCACTGGAACCTACCCTGCAAGCCCAGGGAAATACCCCCAGCAATGGCCACTGGCAGATGCCTTGGGGTCATGCCTAGTAAACCTGACAGCTCAACCTAGGCTTTGAAGTTGTTTCCTCATGCTTTCACTTAGAGGTTGACCTAGGCCCTGAGGCAGGGGGATTTACAAACACCACCTGACTTCAGGAGTCTGTATTTCTATTATCACAATAAACAAAAAGGGGTTTTCATGTGCTAAAATATTGCTATTACATCTAAACGCGAAACCACTTCATCCAAGATCAGAAGTATGACTTCCATGAGCTCAAGGCAGAGCATAAACCATAAGGCAAACAAAGCTGTGTGCTATAACTGTTTTTTTACAAGACTAGAAGGTTTCCCATATTTTATTAAATCACATTTCAACCACAACTACGACTGGATGGTCCCCAAGGTAACTACATTTTAAAATCTACAAATGGGAAGATTTAAAATCCACCCGACAGGAACCTTGCAGCAAAGGTTTCAAAGGCCTATGAAACAGATGCTGCACTGTAACTATCAGAAAATCCTCCCATTCTTTAGGCACCACGACAAGAGAATAGGGAAAATTCATTCTCATCCTTTTGTGGTTCAAGAAAAGCATTGAGAGATCAGGAATTTGCTATTCAGACACCTGCACTGTGAGGCATTCCCAGTCATGCAGTTTGGGCTACCAGCAATGGACAGCTTGTGTCACCCACTAAAGAGGAATCCACACATTAAGACAGACCAAGTATCAAGAAGGCTGCAGGGTGCAGCCCACTGCCAACTCACTGGTTTCTGCATAAAAAACAAGGTCACTGCTCCAATGAAAGGTGGGTCAGTTAGAAGAGGTTCCAGTATCACCCGCAGTGTTCCATACAACTGCAAACAGAACAGAAAAAGGAAAACTGAGTCTGAAGGTATTCTCAGGATGCACTTTCAAAACTGTGAGCTTTTCAGTTATAAAGATAATTTTTAAAATCCTACTTGAAGCTATTTGGTTCAGAATTTAATAGCAAGAATAACCTTCTCCCTCCCAAACCATTGCTACTGATACTGAGCAATGTTTTCTAAGTTTGTGGAGTCTCCCTGCAGTCCTGACTGCCACACAGTGGAGTGATTAGTTTTCAACATTTGAAGAAGAAACTAATGGTCTAATCTCCATCAGCTTATGAACTCCTGACCGAAGTTCTCTACACACAGAGAGCTCCTGTGAACTGCAGTGGCAGAAGGTGGCCCACATGAGCTTGATGCTCCAGCACTGACTCTATTTAAGAGTCACACGAAGAAGCTTAAAAGTGGTACTTAAGTTCTTTCCCAGGAAGGCACCATTGCCCCAGCTGAAACACCAGGCAATGAAGCCAGCCATTCCAAGCCTGCTCGTTGGTGGTTTCCCAGTTATTTTTCATGATCTCCCCAGTGGGACATGCGATCTCCTGCTACACACAGCTTTGAACAGACAACATGACACCTACCTGTACGCCTTTCACTCCAAGGTTAAATTTCGATATGTCCATGTGGATCTCACAGTCCCCTATGTAACTGAAAGGAAATTCACACATTATTTCAGATTTTGCAGTAGTCCACTGCCAAATTTTGGGCTGTACAGGGTATAAACAAAGTTAGTTTAATGAATGACAATGTGACCCCACAGGCAGAGACAGTTTCAAGCAACTGAAAAGTGAAATGATTCAATTGACACATTGAATAAGGGTCAGATCTTCACATGAGAAACCCCACAGTCAGCTGGCATATTGATCTACCTGCAACATGGCAAAGCAGCATCTGTATTTCAAGGTTACTTTTCTATTCTTAAGACTGGCAGTTGGCTGAGGCAAGCTTGCTCCAAGGAGGGCATCAATTCTCATTGCAAATTCAGAGTCACAGGAGAGCACAAGCCAAGTGCCTCCTTGCTCCCTTCTCTACCCAAGGCCTTATCCTGCCTCACAACCTGGTGACTCAGTTTCCCAGCTGATGCTGAGCTGTCCTGACATCACATATGGGGTCCTCACCTTGCCAGCAATCAAAAAGCCTACAGATCACCTTTGCCCACAATCCAGACAGCCATCTGAAGGATAAATTCGTCACTAAAAATAACGTAGTCCCCTTAAGGCTGAATTAAAAAGGAGTTAAATCAGGTTATGGTCAGTTGCCATGGAGAACAGCAGGCTTTAAATAAAATGAATGCCAAGTGCAGTATTTTTGCAGTTTCAAAACCACTTTAGACTTTAATAAAGGTACAAACATCACCTTATTAAAAAAAAAAAAAAAAAAAAAAGATAGCCACTCCCCAGGGAGCAGAACCTAGATTTATTGATGCCTCTGTCAGAAAGGCCTCTGAGAAATACCTGTTTCTGTCTGCAGACACACAAACACCCTGCAGGTAAAGGAGCAGTAAAGGTAGCACAGCACAGTGAATGTGCAGTGCTTTCCACCTGCCTGCATAATTTCACCTCATAATCAAAGAAAAAGGACAAGATTTTTTTTCTCTGGCTACACATATATGGACAAATAGTGCTGCAGTTGCCACTTAATTCACCCTGTAATTAGCACACAGAGAGATTCCTTCCCCTCCCCCAAAAAAGCCTGCCAAGAATGTGTAACCCTGTGAATTTGTCTCCATTTCTGCAAGCAAAGTTCTTGAGTATTTGTTTACAGAGAGTCACTTAGCAGAATTTTAAAAGTTCATAATACCTCAATTAAAGCCTTTAATGTTAGAGCATTCCCATTTCTTAAATAACCAACCTCACAGGACATGCCAAAATTAACACAATCTTTCTTATAAGCTAGTCACATAATTAAACAAACTTATTTTTATGTTTATTGATTTCTATAATTTGGCATTATCTTACAGCTCATTACACTGGGTGCTAACAGAACTGTGTCACAATAAAAGCCTGAATGAGAAGATAAAATCAGTTCCTTGACTTGCAATAATTAATCCAGGAGGATTTAATTCAGCTCTTGAGGGTGTTCAACACAACAAATAACAGTTGCTTTGTTTCAATTTGCAACCTTTATACCATTCCACACAGTCAAAAATTCTTCCCACCCAGTCCTAGATGTCTCTTTTCTCCAGTAACACTTGATTGTGTTTTAGAGTCCAGATGTCAGAGAAGCCTTTACCCTTTTTATCAGAGCCTGAGCCTTTCATTATCCTTAAGGCTGCTTCATACAGGTACCTCAGGGTGCTTGGTAGAAAGGATGCACTCTTTTCCATTAGTTTTACTCCTCATTTCCAGTCCAAGCTTCTTGTGGTTGCGTCTGCCCCCTCTGCTCAGCATAACCTTGCTGTCCTCCCCCAGCCAAAGCACACCTGACCCCTACTTAGAAGAGTTAGGACTGAGCCCTTCTGCCACTATCCAGAGGACCATGCTTCATGCACCTGCCAGGAGTGGAAGAAGAATCCATTTTTGCTCCTAAATCACATATTGCACGAGGAGATGCAGACAACCATGCCTGCACCATGGATGAGAACTGGAAAATCCATGTCCTGTATCTCCACTCTGCTCAGGTGGAAAAGCTGGCCCTGTGTTTATGATACAATGGCAATCTAAGGGCTGAAGGTAGGGATGCTACAAGAGCACATACTGACAAGTCCAACTAGCCTGGATGTCCCATATCCCTTTGGAAAAAGCACATGCAATTCTCCCTTTCTGAAGTAGCTCCCAATGTGCCTCATCCTCTCGTGGCCCACAAGCTAAATCCCCCTCCAGTTCAGCCCCCTCAAGCAATCTGGACAGCAGGCTGCTGGTTCATCTGCCTGACTTGGGATTGGGTAAATGAGCAAGCAGTAGCAGACAAGTAAGAAAAGGTTATGTCACGGTTTAACACTGGCCCGGCAATTAAACCCAATAACAGATTTATAAATTAATTGCTCTCTCCTCACTGATAAAGAAAAGAGAGAGAATAAGGAAGAGAGACTTATGGGTTGGAAACTAAACTACACAACTTTAATGAAACAGTAATGATAAATAGGAAAAAGTTACTAAATATATACAAACACAAATATACAGGAAAATTGATACCACGTTCCTCCCCCTTTTCCCCCAATAACTCTCACGTCAGTTCTAGTTTAATACAGGTTAATGTCAAAGTTCCTGGATTTATGCAAAGGAATTGAGGAAGTTTGTTTCCCAGGCAAAAGCTTTCCTTCCTGCAGTAATTCTTGCATGATACAGAAGAGGGATGCTGTGGGGACACATCCTTGGAGAAGCAAAGTATTCCCAGAGATTCCAGCCAGGAGGAGGTGGAGGTGAGGCTGCCTCTCCCAGACAAGGTATGTGCTTAGAGCCCCAGAAGCTGCTAGCATCAGGCTGCCTACTTCCCCTGGCCTAAACCAGGACAGGTTACTAAATACCACAGGGTATGAGAAAAAACAGACTGCTTCTGCCTTCCCCCTTTTCCTATCAAGTCAGGCTCCTGGATAGAATCACAGGGCAAGAGTTCCTTTTCTGCTAAAGAATGACAGGTTTCCAAGATTCTTTTAGTTTCTTGTAAGATCCTACAAACTCAGTTAAGTCAAACTCCACCAAAGTTCCAAGTATTGTTGCACACCACTTTTCCCAATTATGCACAAGTAAGAGACTGCCTTTCCAGGTTTGAAATCTGGCCAGTTAGCAAGTCTAGAGATTCTCTTTTAAGAGTAAATTACATTGCACACTTTTATACGTATTAGTTATTACACTGTTCTACTATGACATCTCACATATTGTAAATGCCACAGAAAAGCATGGAAATGAGAATTCAAAACATTTCCAATGAAAAATTATCACGAGTCCTAAATCAGATTAATGAAGTAGGAAGCAACTGGATTGCAAGTTTCTTCTGGATGGTAGTAAGTGCCTTTGAATTCTTTGAAACTCTGATAATTATAGCCAATTATTACAAGGCTACACAGCAGTTCAGGCAATTGCATAATTAGTGGGAAGATAAGCAGCTGTAGGAGGTTAAGTGCAAAAATTTACAGAACTTAAGTTATACCAACTGAGTGCATCATCTCAGGGCCCAAACAGAAGATTTTGAAAGAAGACATAGCCTCCTTTGTCTTTGCTGAAAGGTTTCTGTGCCTCACAAGTAATCATCTCTGAGCTTTGGTTTTCCTGCCAAAAACTCAAGTGTAGTCCTTTCATAGAATCATAGAATTGTAGAATGGTTTGGGTCGGAAGTGACATTAAAGATCATCGAGTTCCAACCCCTCTGCTATGGGCAGGGACACCTCCCACCAGCCCAGGTTGCTCCAAGCCCCATCCAACCTGGCCTGGGACACTTCCAGGGAGGAGGCATCCACAACTTCCCTGGGCAATCTTTTCCATTGTGTCTCACCACCCCCACAGAGAAGAATTTCTTCCTAGTATCTTTCATGTGGGACAGTCGAAACCATAATGAGACAGCATTCTACATAACCATCCCCAGTGCTCTGATGCTATGGACACATAAGCTGTTATTACCAGATTTAATTAAAGCAGCTTCTCAAGTTCCTTTTGGTAACTCCACGTGACAGCAGATCTCCTGTGTCACTGGCTCTGCTGACAGCTACTGCCCATACAAGTAAGGAACCTGTAAGTGCTATTTGTCACAGTTCCCAAGGAAAGAATACAGTTTGTGATACTACATCAGAAATTTTTTTCACAGGAAAGGAAGCTCTTCACACAGCACAGGTATGAGCCACAGCATTCAGCACTGCATCATGTTAGGGAGATGAGGAGCACAAACAGATTAAACAAAACACTTGATGGACCACATGTCCACAAGTGGCTACTAAAACCACACAGATAACTCCATACAGACCACAAAGGAAAGATAAGCAGGAAAGCTTTTTTTTCTACTCCCGCCTTTTTCCTATGTTTACCCCTGGCCAAGTCAGACTTTGGGCTTCAGAGAGCAGCTGCTTCCTTGACAACACTGGAGGAAAAAATCCCTCCTCCTCCTGTACTTCTGTGAGACTGAAAGCAAGAAGCATTTATAGAGCCTGCAGAGATTTCTGGATGCAAGAAGCTCCCAACACAGAGAGTAACTCAGCACTGGAGTGGGGCAGGGCTGCTGCCAAGGCAGGAATGCTGTCCCCAGGATAACAGCCCCCTGCATGGAGCAGCTGCTCACTGCTGCATCCAGAGGAGAGCCAGCCAGCATCATCATCTAAATTCACCATTGAGGGAATTCCCACAAGATTACAGCTAGCAAGCACCAACACAAAGGAGTCATCATTATAACACAAGGACAAGTTAATCTGTTAATGTCCAATGCAACACAGCTACCCTTCTCTCAAACCTAACCCAAGAGAGGAAAGCCAGAAACTGTGGTCTCAGCATGGCAAAGTGCACACTGTGTTGGCACTCCCAGCACACCACTCATCTCCAGAGCTGTAACCCCAGGACACACAGTTCTGGGGGTAGATCCAGACACTTCAACCTCACCAGCATGCAGCAACCCCAGAGGTGGTGCAGAGGGGGCAGCTCAAGCCCATCTCCCCATTCCTGGAAGTACTGAAGTTATACACTACCTCCTGCAGATACTGCACAATGCACAACCCCCAGCTTGGTGCAGAAATTGATGTTAATGTATTAATGTAAGAGAAGCTGAGTTCTTAACACAGCTCAGAAGAAATCTCCAACAGAGAGATAAGGCAGTCTGAACACTCCTGTGTGAATGCAGAAAATACTTGGGTTATCAGATGACAGTTCAGGCTAAGTTATCATCATCCTTTTGAGGAACAGAAGTGTTTGGCCAGTTTGGAGATGCTGATGGACCTGCCAGAGGGACAGGAATGAGGGGGAGGGGGAATCCCTCTGCAGAGGATTATTAAAAGACAGTGAAAGTGAGAGTATGTGGGAGAAGCAGCCTGGAGAAGTAGCTTAACAGAGAACAGCAGCAGTCTCCTTCAGAGCCTTAAAGGCATCAGATCCCTCAGTCTCAATGTAGAAAGCACAAATGATTTGCCAAAGGCCCTAAAACTAGCTATTACAAAGAGCACTTCATTGACAGCACTGAAGCACAACATGTTCTGGCTGAAAATCAAGCATGTAATTTTACAGTGAGGGACAGTGCTAAGCCAGGGCTGTGGATGCTGCCATGCCACTGCCACATTAAGCAGCAGGCACAGTTCTGAGCAGCTCTGTCCTCTTGCCAAGACACTCCATAATTTCACGCTGCTTTTTCCTGGCACTACTATGAAGAAAAGCATTTAAATTAGGCAGGTCAATTGCCCACTAAACTTACAGAGCTACAGCAGCATGCAAGTGGTATTCCCCCAGTAATTCCATTCTTCAGGCCAAACCAGGAGAAAGTTTAGCTCTGATGTTAACAAAGCACACAAGCTCATTCAAAACAGCCTGGGAGGTATAAAATGTTTCATCTGATTTTGTTGTTGTTGTTAACAGAGCTAGAGGCAGTTTTCTGCTCAGTCAACAGCTGTAATCAAAAAAAGCAAATGTGTTGGGTGGCACATAGAACAAATGGTGAGTAAAACAAGACAGTTAATCCAGGGTAAGGCATCAAAAATAAACAGTGCAAGTAGTTCTGGAAGAACTGGAGAAGTTGGACTAAAGAAGAACCACAGTGGTTCCAGGGCAATAGACAGACCATGTGCCTCCATGCCTGAGAACTGTCTGAGGTGTCAGAACAGGAAATTGAGTTCCAAAATTTGTGTTCTTACTGCCACAAATGACAAAGCCAAGGGACACATTCTTACACCCATGGCAGCAGTGATAGGCCAAAGTAGTCAACACATAGACCTGTGCAGGTGACACTGACAGAGCATCTCATCTCTGTAAGTACTGAAGACATCCAGATTACCTCATGTCATTCTAGGCTGATATAAGATAAGGACCTCTCTACTTGATGCTGATCTTAGTGGACCACGAGTCCAGACCAGCATGACAACTCACACACAAGTGTCAAATGGGCAATTAGTCAAGAAACATATATATAATCAGTGATGAAATATTACCATATCTGAAGGTCTAGGGTAATTTGTCTTCTATCAATTTCTTTGGTGTAGGCTTTTATTCCATTGATTCTAGGGCACTGAAATAAAGACAAACAAGATTTGGCACAGTTAATATCTCTCAAGTTAAGCCCAAGTGAAAAGTCCCACTCACTTCAATCATTTTGAATACAGCAGAGTTCATTAAAGACTTTGCATAACTGTATTTAAAGTATGAGTAAACGACACAAGTTTTTCCCTTAAAGAGGTAGTGTGAACAGCCGTGGCAGCCCTCAGACACAGGGCTGGTTGCAAGCAGCCCATGCTGAGAGCCTTACGGAGCTCTGGAAACTCCTCTTGCAAGGGTATAACAGAAAAAAATGTTCTGTCTCCAGTCCCATGATTCTGACACCCAGTGGGAAGGGATGTGTGTGTCCCATAAGATCTTTCCTTCATCGTGAAGATGCTCGTGACAGCATGAGGAAGGAACAAAGAAGGCAGCAAAGTTGTACCAATACCATTTTGTTAAACACTCAGAAATATTAAAAAGCTGAACAAAAGACTCCTTGCATGTGAACTGAAGAAAGGCTGCACTGCAAGTGTTGCTAAGGACTCACACTACCTTCTCGCCAAAGTTGATTTTGGTAAAGGTGCATGTCTTCAGATGGACATTCTTTGCTCTGATTTTTGGTTCAACAACTTCTTTAAATGTTTTTTCCATGATTGTCCCAAAGTATGGCCAAGCCTGTACAAGGACCTAGTGAAGAGCAAAAGTAGAAACACTGAGGATTTTTGGTACAAGATACATTTTGTTGAGAAACAGATGCACACATGACTGAACACCTGGCTATTAATGTCTGTCCTTTTAATAGCCAGACATTTGTCCTCTTATGTCATCCTTATGGAACAATCCATCTCAGTTCCTCAGAAAAGCAATTTGGTGTAATAACCGAGTGGTGAGTTTTCAGCATCATTCTATTGACTGCTTCTAACCACAAGGACTGAGCCTGCAAAGCCCAGGATTCAAATCTCTAAAGCACAATAGTCCCTAATTACTATAAAGTGTCCCTGAAGTTAGGTTTATTCAGAGAGAAGGGAGATGAGATTTTAGATTAAAAGAAAGTTTCCTAAAAAGGAAAAAAGGACAATTATTGGATACTAATTTACAAGTTCTGATTGCTTTCTTTGAATTCCAGAGAACAGTCCCAGGGAGAGTCTCACTACACCTGCTGATGGGAGCATCTGCCTCAGAACATTCTGGGAACACAGAGAATCACAAAAAATGGTAAGGGGTTGGAAGAGACCTCTGGGGATCACCTAGTCCAACTGCACTGCTAAAGCAGGATCCCTCAAAGCTGACCTGATAGGAATACATCCAGTCAGGCCTTGAATGTCTCCAGGGATGTAGACTCCACAACCTCCCTGGGCAATCTATTCCAGTATTGTGTTACTCTCAGAGCCTCTCTGGTAAGAGGAGATGTCACTATTTTTGCTAAAATAATAATAAACACATATAGACACAAAGACATGTGTATGTACACATCTATCTATCTATCTATCTATCTACATGAAAAGAACCCTTGTCTGTTTTTTTGTTTGTTTGTTTGTTTTTAACCTCAGAAAGAAATGTTGTGGTCAAATCCATCAAAACTGTAACAACCAGGCACACATTTGACTCTCATCAAAACCTCAGTAGCAGCTCCATACTTAGGTGGCTCCAAGGCTCAAGCACAGACAGGGATAGGATTGAGCCATCCTGCAGTGACTTCACAGCTTTCTCAGATTTGTGCTGTGATGTAGCTCAGAGCAGAGACAGCCTCACAGAATGGAGTTCAGAGATCCTCACCTTGTTCAGCCACTCCACTCGTTCAACATCAGGGAAGTGAACCTGGGTGCAAAGAAAAACAAAGTAAGCATCACATGTCCTCTGTTTTGGCATACTGCAACACATATAAAAGACAACATGGAGCATGGAACAAGTTTTAGAGTAAGTTGAGATGCCCCTGCCCTCATACATACATCCTTTATAATCTAATGCATCCTTAAAAAAACATAAAAGGCAAATAAACTAGTAAAAACCAGTAAAAGGCAAAAGAGTGCACGTGAACTGATGTACCAGTATGCCTCTGGGCATTTATATGATCACAGCAAGTGTCATATCCTGTTCATGATGTAAAGCAGCATTGGATTTCTCATCCCTCTCTTGGTCATGCCTTAAGAAACCATGAGAACCTGCTTCCCCTCAAGATCACGAGGTGTGCAGGACCTGTTTCCTGTACCAGCTCACCTCAACCAGGACACCACACTTTGGAAAACAAGAACCTGCTTGGGAAACTCCATTTATTGGTTGCTGCAGTATTTCTCCACACAGTGTCAACAGCTTCAAGGAAAAGAAGCACTGAAAGAGTCCCAGGCTATTAGCATACACCACCATCTGTAACAGTCTAGTGTTTTCACCTCTCAGAGCTTTTTAAGATGCTAAGGACAAATTAAAATGAAGCAGTCACTCACGCATCGTGTTTTCAAGTTGGACACATCAAATGCCAACAAGGAGTGTAGGGGTCTATTACAAAATCCCTCCAGTTCCCTGAAGCAATGACTTGTTTGATCACCATCAGATGTGAGACAAGTAACTAACTCACCTCTCAGACCTCAGCAAGAAGCTGCTGTGTGATGAGCCACAAGCACCTGAATACAATCCCACACTGAAATCTTATGGATGTGGCACTTTCTCTCAGCCAGTGCTGGTAGCAGGTTAGTGCAGAAGTGAAGGGCAGTACAACAGGTTCTCAGAGGGAACCTTTGGGCCCTGCACAGCTCTTCACGAGCACTGGAATACAAAGGGAACACTTTGACTATCATCTAGCCTGATGATAATAATTGGGTAGGACAGTACATTACCTCCTTACAGAAAAGCTGTGAATTACACTCCTCAGTCAAGGGCTTGCTGTTTAATTCAGCAGCTTCCAGAGAGATGCTTAGAAATGTTTGGATGGAATGGACAGCAGCTTGCTTTTCATTCCAGTTTCATGTGTGACTTCAGAGCCCATTTCCTTTGCTCAAATAGCACTTCAAATTGTTTCCAATTATTGTGTTAAAAAAAAAACACAAAAAACACGAAACAAACCAACACAATATGATATTACCATATTCTCTATAAGCAATTTCTTTTGATGCTTTAAATAGCAACTTTTTCGTTAAATAAGACAATAGAAGTTCACTGGAATGTCAGCCTACCCAGCTATATTTGCATGATAAAGTGAGAACACAGCACCAGAAGGGACAATCAATACTGATAATCCACTGCTGAAATTTTACAGTACAGCAGATTATGAGAGTCAAGGGACCTCCACTTCACCTGCCAGCCTTTCATTTTTCACAAAAACGTCCTTCCCAGGCCCATAAATCCTGGTTAGCCTGAAGGCAGCTGGTCCCCAGCTCCAATGAAAGTGCCAATTGCCAGCATCCTGCAGCATTTGTGCCACAGCTCCAGATTAGTCACAGGAAGGCTAGAGCAAGGATGGAGGTAGCAGGGAAAACTGTCCTTCAAAAAACCTCCAAGTGAGCAGTAGGATGTGATGCAAAAGAAAGGAAGGACTAGGACTCAGGGCAACTATAAAGTCATCAATGAAAAAGTCATAGCCCATGTGTGAGATCCACCAGTGTTAGGTGAGAAATGTAGCACGATATCAAACTCTAAAACTGTCTGGGATTATTCACTAGAGCCAAAGCTGCTAGAGATGAAGGCAAGAGGTGACCAAAAAGCAAGCTGGCAGCTAAAGAGAACAATGAACAGGAGCACCAGGAAACAAGCAAAAAACGTGAGATGGAAGCAGCAGCTAAATTCACCTCAAGAAAAAGCAAAATTGAATTCATGATTTGAGCCACAGACACCCAAACCAGACAGCCCATGGCAAACTCCAAAAGCAGCCACAATGAGTCACAGGTCACCAGGTCACACCTCAGATTGCTCTGATAGGGTTAGCAGCCACTTGTGGTGCATTTCCTTCCTGCTTGACACCCCATCATTCATGTGTCTGCAACACAGCTCCTACTCAGACATCTGTGCCTCAGTTTCCTTTGACAGACAGAAGAAATAGCACTGCTGTAGCTCAAAGGTACCAAAGACCTTTGTGTCTTTGTGTCTTGTGGCACCTTGGCCAACATAATGGGGCTCTCAGAGGCAGACACCATAAAAAGTGGCCAGCTGCATGTTTCTGGTGAAAAGCAGCTTTCTGCTTACTATGAAAGGCCAGCAAATTTCAGTGGGTTTCCAATACCAAAGGTCAGCTCCAATCAATGGCACAAATTCAATGAGCAGTTCTGCAGAAGAACCAGAGCTTGGTGTCCAAGCACTGCATTTAGATCTTCCACTGTCTAGTAAGACATAAGCACTGAGCAAAGCCTATCCAATACCCAGGGTATTCCCATAACATGCATGTCCTGCTTGGAGAAGATGAGTTCTGCTCTAGTTTGGTCCAGTAACACCACCAAGCTCTTTTCTGGACCCAACAGCTTATTTCAAGAACTTATTGTGTCCTGATATGTCTTAGGGAAAAAACCATCTACAGTTCCATACTTTTTAACCATATGCTCTGGACTTCAGATTCACTTCTGACCTTTGTTACTGGTGAGAGCCCTGGCAGTAAGGTCTTGTCCTTGAGTTTTTCCATCAGTACAGCACAGCCCAAAACACTTCCTATCAAGACCTGAACCCACCACCAAGTTACCACTATACCAGAATCAGCCTTAATCCTGTAGCCTTGGGCAAGTGACACTATCAAAACCAGTTGGCTCCATCTACAAAAGCAGGCATACTTCTTGCCAAGATTGTAGGAATGCTGCAAAAATTACTTAGCATTTGAAAAGAGCTTTGAAGATCAAAAACACTAGGTAAGGGCCAATTACCAACAAGTGAAGAAAATGTGTAAGTTTCTGCATGGCTCCACCTCACCCTGGAGCAATACCCATCCCTGATACAACAGTGCCATTCCATTCAAATACAGCACAGGAATGTATCCATCATGGGGGTTATGTCTGTTTGGGGTTTTGTTGTGTGGTTTTTGGTTTGGTTTGTTAGCTCCTTGTGCCAAGGAAACAAATGAGGAAAAATGTCTACAGAAGCCTTTTGGATGAACAATGAATTATCGGGCAAAAGGACTGTTCTGTATCCAGTAACATCAACTTATCCTGGTAGAAGGAATTTAACATCAGGAAGAAACCCAGCATACTTGTAGTGTTCTGACCTGCAACCTGCTAATGGTTACAAAAATATCATAATGTCACCATCACCCCCAGGAGCCCAAAGGAGGTGGAAGCCCATGTATCTCTGGGTGCTGTCTGGTTATACAAAAAGGCTGCATTAAAGGCTGAAGTCAGAAAGTTTCACCTCTGATCTGACACACAGATCTGACTCTGTTCAACACAGGATTTCCAGCCTGGTTTCCTAGCAAAACAGCCTGCCCACGGAAGCTGTCTAGCACTGGAATGCCTCTCTCCCAAACTCACTGTCTGGTTTCAGCCAAACTGGTGCTGCAAAATAACTGTAAATTCTCTGAAACAGATTGTGAAGTCAATGAGGGAAACTCTCAGCATTCCCCCTGAAGGAAAGGCTGCAATATGAATGCATCCCCTCCCCACCAGGACTGAGCAGAGCCTGAGCCACATCTGAAGAAGCCACTGCACATCTCTAAGGGAGAAGGCTTTTTAACCAATTAGTGCAATCAGTGATTGGTCTCAACTCATCACTGGATATATCCACCTCACTTTAATACCAGGCACATGAGGAAACAACTATTCACCACTCCCCTGAGACACAGCCATTGCTTCACACCTCCAGAACCTCTCCTGGGATTAAAACACTACAAATCCAACCCATGCTCCCCCCAGCCTGAATTGCATTCCTCCTCCCACCTCTGCACATCAGGAGAGAAGAACATAAGAGACATTTTTAGAGCTGTTTCAGTTGAAGGCTCATGAACATCAAAAGGCAAAAAAAAAAAGATAAAAAAGATGACACAACAGAGCATAAACTGAGCAGAGAGCAGCTGAGAATTAGCCTCCAAGACCAGCACAGGGAAGAAGTAGAAGATCAAACAGAGGAAGAGGATAGAAGG
The DNA here is from genome assembly GCA_023637945.1 of Phaethornis superciliosus. Taxonomy (NCBI): domain Eukaryota; kingdom Metazoa; phylum Chordata; class Aves; order Apodiformes; family Trochilidae; genus Phaethornis; species Phaethornis superciliosus. The sequence goes on from JAJQWJ010000007.1 coordinate 29,540,608, forward strand.
AAAATTAAAACTGAGAAGATAAAAAAATATCAAGTACAAGAGTGGTGTGAAAGCAAACACCAACTGATGGAGAACAAAAGTTACCAAGAAAGGAGAAGTGGCAATATGGACAAAAGGTAAAACTAAAATCACGTGTTTCAGGCCCTTTATCCCTAGGTCCTACATCCTTCTTTCCAGCAGTCAGCTCCAGGAATTCCCACGCCAGGAGCCAGGCCTCTGGAAAGGGTCTGACTCCACCTTCTCTGGGAACAGGTGGTAGGCAGGGTGAGATCCCCCTTTAGGATCTCCTGAACAGCCCCAGTTCCCAGCCCAGGTGCTCCAGCCATGACCATGGGCTCTGTGGGCTCTGCTGGAGTCTCCCCCTTTGACAAAACTTCTCCTGTGCTTGGGGGGCAGAGCGATCTTGGGGCAGCCCTGCAAATGCTGAGCACAGGGCAATCAATAACCCCTTCCCTTGACCACCTACACATTTGCTCATGAAGCTTGACACTTTCAGCCTCATAGGGAACTTTTGAGATTGTTTTTGTGTGTGTTGAGGGGGGCAATTCTGATTCTTCAGCAATGACTGAAGGGGCTCCATTTCTTGTTACCTGGAATCAGGATATTTGAGGATAAAGCACAACACTATCCTCACAGCATCAGGGCAAGAGAGGACACCACCACACTCATTAATGCTTTGAGTTGTTTTAAATGTTCTGTCAATACAAACAAGCAGAAACCTCCTTCAGAAACAGCCTGCTGTGCCCGGCGGGAGGGCAGGGAGCTGCATCAGCTCTGCTAGGAGACCCTGGACTTCTCAGAGTGCCAATTGCCTTCGTTTCCCACAATATTAAGGAAAGCAAATTGCTGTAGGCTATATAAAACAGTTTGCAGACTATAAATGCAACACACCTTGCAAATAGAGCTCTTTGATATCCTCTTTCTTAACAAGGAAAGCACTATCCTACTAGTCCCTGACACGTTTGTAAATGACAACAAAAAAAACAACCCAAACCCCACAATCTTTGCTATTCACCAATCAAGGCTACCCAACAAAAAACCAAAAATACAGAATAAAATGTACAGCTATATCCTCAAGTTTCTTCACTTTAAAACCTAGAGTGCCTAGAAACAAATGCGAAGAACAAACATAGGTTGTCTTCCCATACTAATAAGGGATAATTCTTAATTTTTTTTTAGTAGGCTGAGAATTATTACCATCTACAGATATTTTTAAAATGACATTAAAGAGAAGGAGAGAAAATCTTCTGGATGAGAAGGTCTAAAATAAGTATCCTCTACACAAAAATACCTGCAATGCCATAGGACGAATTGGACAGATCTCCCTGGGGATGCAGCAGCACTCTGGTTTACAAGCACAGCCCCATGCACATTCCCTGGACTAAATCAACTTCCACTTTGCTACTCCCTTTACCGGGCAACACTTCAGAATCAGAGGCGTTATTGCCCGGTCCAAAGCATCACTGCCGCCTCTTTTCTTTCCCCCTTCGGCTGCTCGCTACGGAATACCCCCGCTCCCCACTGCTCCCGCCATCCCACACCCTCCCCGCTCCCGGGACTGTCGCAGGGGAAGCTCGGCGGGGCAGCGCATCCCTGTCCCCGGCTCTCACTCACCCAAGCCGGCAGATGCCGGGCGGCCAGGCCCCGGCACACCGCTTCCCGCTCGTCCTCCAGCAGGGCGAAGGCGGCAGCCAGCCGGTCTCGCTTCCAACGCCGGTTGTGTCCCCAGCAGAGCCACAGCGCCAGCCCCAGCAGCAGCCAGGAGCCGCTCAGCCCCAGGTACCCCGCCAGGTACACGGGACCCAAACACAGCAGCGCCCGTGCGGCTCCGGACAGCAGCAGCCGAGGCAAAGCGCTCGCCCGCCGGGCAGTGGGGCTGCGGCCATCGGCGGGATCCATGCCGCGGGATGGAGCTGCCCCTCCACCCCCCTTATACACACACACACACACCCCGGTTCCGAGGGGTCGGCCCAGCCCACTGCACCGCTCCCGCCGGGGCCGCCGCAGCTCCCTCCGTCCCTCCCCCGGCCCGGCCCCGCTACCGCCCAGCACCCCGGCTCGGCTCGGCCCGGCCCGGCCCGCTATGGCGCCCCCCGGTGAGCGAGCCGCCAAGTACCGGCGGGGCAGGGACGGCTCCCCGGGACTGCCAAAGGGGTCACCCCTGGTCTGCCCGGCTTCCCCCAGGGTCTCCCGGCACCGGCTGGGGAAGGGGAGAGTTACCGGCACCGGCTGGGGAAAGGAACAGTTACCGGCACCGGTTGGGGATAGGGTCAGTCACCGGTACCGGCTGGGGAAAGGGGAGAGTTACCGGTACCGGCTGGGGAAGGGGAGAGTTACCGGTACCGGCTGGGGAAAGGAACAGTTACCGGTACTGGATGGGGAAAGGGGAGAGTTACCGGCACCGGATGGGGATAGGGTCAGTCACCGGCACCGGCTGGGGAAAGGAACAGTTACCGGCACCGGCTGGGGAAAGGGGAGAGTCACCGGTACCGGCTGGGGAAAGGAACAGTTACCGGTACTGGATGGGGAAAGGGACAGTTACCGGCACCGGCTGGGGAAAGGGGAGAGTCACCGGTACCGGCTGGGGAAGGGGACAGTTACCGACACTGACTGGGGAAAGGGGGAGTCACCGGTACCGGCTGCTGAGCAGGGGCCGCTCCCACCTGCCCGGGGGTGGGAACGCTGCAGGCCGGGAGATGCGGGATCACCCAGCGCTGATCCCGGAGGCTGCCCCGGAAGGGCTCTGGGTCGCCCCAGCCGGGACTGTGGTGTCCATTCCTCTCGGTGGACCTAACCAAATCCCACCGTGATTGCCTGCTGCTTAATAGGGAAGGTTATGAGGCCAGAACGACTTGGTTCTGGGCACTTGCTGCTTGGAAAGCAAGTGTGCTTTTTTCTCCTCCTCTCTTGATTTTGATGGGGGTATTGTGTGGGTTCCGATTTTGAAATTCTGTGAATTGTGTGTTAGGGAATGCCACATTACTTGGGAACCTTAAGACCCTTTTTGACATGTTTTTACTCCTAGCAATATTAATTCTATACCTTTCTGTATGTGCCTTGAGAGACTGGCTGTAATTTTATGGTTCTACACTGTGTTTTCCACTGCAGCTTTCCCTGAATCAAGCAAACACTACTCTTTGTTCAGCGGATAAGTCTGGAACATCAGTGAATGATGCCAGCTTTCATTGTGTCCCCTTTTTTGTATTGGATGCACAAGATAACAAATGATGAGCCAGATACAAACTTCTAAGAAAAGGAAGCTGACCACGACTGGGGAGAACTAGGTTTGGCCTCCAGTTTGCAGTGGAATTGGTATTTAATTCTGGGTCAGTCAATAAATCAAACATCTCATCTGTATGTTAATCATTGCACATGACTGATCTGGGATAGAAATCAGTTCAGGCATCTGAAAAAATCAAGCCTCCAATGCCTCTCATTAGACAAACTCATGCATGAGACATCTACTATTAACAGGTACTTTTGGAAACAACCTCCCTAATCTTCCCCTTCTGTCAAATAAAAATGAACACGCTCTTCTTCCTGGTGGTGTTGCAAAGATAAATCATTATAAAACACACTTTTAAAAGTACTTCTTCTGGGCAATAAAACTCTAGAATTGGAAAAGGCTGCAAGGCCGATAGGATCAGATGGTCCAAAAAGGGATTAGATAAATTCTCAAACAACAAGCCCATAAATGTACTCCCTAACACCCTGGATACAACAGCCGTGGATACTGGGGGAAGCTGAGAGGACTGCAGAAAATGACTGAGCTCACACTTTCTCCCTGAACTCCTGTCTGAAGCAAATGGGCCTGTGGTCTGACTCCAGAGGGCATTTCTGATTGCTATCCTGTGAAGAAAGACCAGAAACAGATGAATATACACAGCTGGAGGAGTACCTGCCCTCTTGATATTATGCATTAAAAATTATAAAATTATTAGTTTGCACAATTACATATATCAGGAGATACCTTTACATGCAAAAATACACCTGGTGTTGTTCTGTGACCAAAGACTGAGGCTGACTTGTTATTTAATTTTCCCCCCTGCCAGTTTAAGCTTTGTAAAACATTTTTAGTGTGACATTTCAGCCACAGGATGAAACTTCACACAGACAGCATCAGCCTCAAAGCCTGACCTTTCAGAAAAACAGAAGTTTTCTGAAAAAACAAACAAACAAACAGGGACTCTGTTAGTGCTTTGAAGCCTTAGAACGCTGCTTTGGCTACCAGAAGCTACAATACAAGGTAGAGCTGGTGTTTTATTCCCTTTCAATTACTACTCTTATGGAGACTGAGGTTTTAGCTCAGACTCAACTATGCCATTTAGAAGCACCAACAGGTGGAAGCTTTAGTGAACAGGAAAAACTGTGGGGCTGCCATGAAATACATACTGGATAATTTAATAAACTACAAATTCTTGGGTGTGTTTTTAATTCTTCACTCAGCTGATCACAAAAACCTAGGTTCAGATTAAGGCATAGTAGGAGAGCCCACAGGTGCTGTTTGGTGCAGGAGATGCTTCCAGGAAAGCAAAACTCCCTGTCCCAGCCTCCACTGGCACCCAGGACCCAGAGCTCAGAAACAGCCATGCTCTGTTGAGCACTGATAGTTCCTTTTCTGCCAGCTTTTTAGCTTGAGAAGACACGTTTCCTTTCTAGAAGCAAGGATGTTCTAGGAACTTTAAACAATTAAAAATAATAGAAAAATTATTTTAAACTTAAGGCCACACTGCTTAAATTTTTAAAAGTTGAATAAAAGACTAGAGATGGAAAATCACTTCTGTCACAACAGGTTACTGAAGAAAGCTGTTCTCACAGCAAATACTGTGCTCATAAGAACAAGATAAATCAATAGCATTTGAGAACTCTGTTAACTCATGATGGCTAGTAGTTACTCCCTGAAGAGTAATTGTTTCCTGTGGTTTTCTTAAGCATCAGAGGAAATTCTGAGTCACCAATTGAGTGGATGATTTAAGACCTATCAATTCCCTATTGAGGAAAGTATGATCTTGACTGCAGCAGACTGTTTTCAGGCACCAGATATCTAAGCCACCTGAAGCCAAAATAATTTAAATTAAAGTGAAATTGCACAACTTGTTCCACCATATAGACAGGACAGTCACTAACATAATGACCCAAGGCTATTCTGGCTGGTGACAATCTGCACCTCTGATTTAACTGCCATCACCTCTGTAGCTCAGTAACACAGAGATATAAGTATGTGCTGTAGCTGATTATGACACAGAGATTTTACAGAAACTGCAGGGCTTTGAAAATATATTAGTGCTAAATTTGCTGTCTCTCAAGCTGGCCATGGTAACTAAGGCAACCCACTTCTAAGGTGGGGAGTTATGAAAAACCACTGCCAACGCATTTTAACTATAGAGAATAGGTAAAGGAATTAATCTGAAATATCCATTTAATTGCATACCAATGTGACATCAAAGGGCTTACTGAAGATGACTTTCTAACTTTCTTGTGGCTTCGGGGTTTGTGATCAGTGTGAAACTCCCACATCAATGCCAGCAAGCACTAGAGGTGCTGTGCACCCACAGCAAAACAGAGAACACTTATGTAAGGATAAAACCTTACTCCTTGCCTTAACAGAATGACTTCTGTATCCAGACCTGATTAAAGCTGTTGCCCCTTTTGGCTCTCCTTGTCACTTGAGAAGGAATTAGTGTTTAGAATCCCCTGAGTTCATACTTTCCACCCTCACACTCTTCACTCTGTCAAGCAAAGCCATACCCAGACTCTGCCTATCACAGGGCAAAACCCTTTTATCTTCTCCTCTTGTCTGTTCTATATAAAACATTCCCACAGACTCTGGAGTGCATTTCCCCAGGGAAAGCTGTTGGTCCTCCATCCTGCCCGATTCTGCCCAGAAATTAAAAATAAGCAGGGCATCTAAAGTAGCCCAGTGCTGCCAGGTATATTGTTCTGGATGGAGATGTGTAATTGGACCACAGAAATATTTACTAATATATGTCCTGTTTTGGGAATTAATCCATTGGCACAAACCAACACTTATCTCAAGTGGGATACAGACTGTCCGAACTGTGCCGAGTCCAGGACTAACAGGTATTATTTAAAAAGCACAAATTATGTAAATGCACAGATGAGGCACAAGAAAGTGAACAAATACAAAGTCCCATCTATAATGGCAGGAGAGGGAGAGAAAAAAAACAAAACAAACTTCCCTTACAATGAGAATGTATTTTCCAGTGCTTCTGGAGATGACCTGTGTGTGGAAGCTCTCACTTTCCTGGCTCTGGAGACAACTTGGACTTTTTCTCATTCTCCCAACTTTGTGTCATCTGACTGAGCCCCGAGCAGCTGGTGCCACCTGCTGAACACAAGAGCTTTTCCTTCATGCAGGAAGGCAGGCTACAGAAAACACAGCTAGAGCAGAGCTTACCTGGGAGTCACTGTGTCCTTTCTACCCAGGACAGACCTGGGTGCTGTCACCAGGTGGCTGTGAGTTAGTAGGCAGACTGGGTTTGGTAGGTAATTAATCATCTGGCTTGGGGAAAAATTATTTATCACTTGAAAAGTCAAATCTTGCTGAAATTAAGACCGTATTTCACATGCAGTAGAATCAAGAGAGAACTGCAATACATCAGGGGATCTACAGGTTATTTTTAAAAGTCTCTGCAAAGTCCAACTTCTATTATTATACTACACATTTTAATCTCAGAATCACAGCCTCTTAAATATGCTTGTTTTAACTTTTGTCATTGGTATACCATGAATTTATTCCATTTTGATGTAGGAACAACTGTATCTTCAACAGGATCTGTGAGCACAAGGTCTTCAGGCTAAAAATAACACAACTTATTTCTTGGAGGATAAAATATTTTATATATTTTGTCATGTCAGTTAGTAAAAGGCAAGCAAGAAAACCCTAGGAAAAAAAATTGTCTCCACATCCTTTTAAATCCTTTTCTACTTAACAGAGTGAAAGAGCATGCTGGTACAGGCTACTGACACATATTACTCTGTAAAAATTGCTTTTCAAGTGCATGATGAAGTTCTAGAACAAGCTTATTAATAATTTATAGCTTAGCCTGTAATCTGTACAATTTACATCTTGCTGTATTTTAAGTGCTTAGAGGACTTGACTGAGCTCCCAGAAACCTCTTATTTAAGGAATGTGAGTGCTCACTTTTATGAAACTCATTATCAGTGTCAGGCAGTGGAGGAAGATAATTCATGAACTACAGAACTGCTGTCCCTGCTGGCACCTCGCCACCAGTGATTAAACCAGGAAAGAGAAACTGTCTTGTTAAAGTTTCTTAGAGGGCTACATCTTGTTTACCTGGCACTTCCAATTTGAAGTTTCACAAAACAAATGAGTTTCTTGATAAATTGTACCTGCTTTACCTAGGATTCCCATCACTATGAAGCAAGTTTTTTTACACCTAGGCTTTGAAAAAGAAAGGGATACCTCATCTGCTACACTTTCTCTCCCCAGAACCAAAAAGGGGAGATAAAAAAATATGCTTTTCTGGTTCTTTCTGCTCTAGGACTGTCATAGCTGCACCTTTAATAAAGACCACTTAAAGTGCACATTTGCCTGAGCACTTCATGTATTTGACACAGCATGAGAGACAGATAAGATTCAGACCTGCAGAGTAACACCAGGAGCAACTCATGTGAAACTGTGAGGAACGCTGTTTGCATTTTTGCCTGCTCAGACATCCCTTCATTGTAATGGATCCTGACACAGGAACACCTGCCTGCCGTCTCCCACTTGGAGCATGGGCTGCTGAAGGTGGCATGGACACAGTCTGCAATGGCCCAGGGCTGGGAATTCAGTCAGTCAGAAGCCACTTTCCTTGAGCCAAGTTGTTGCCAAAAAACAATGCCAGCATCTTGCCTCACTGCAAGGCTGTGTCTAAGCTCCTGCTGAGTTTCTGCTTTGTCTTTCATTTGAGAAAGGAAAATACACAGAGCCTGACTGAAGAGCTCCCTCTGAAGAGCTCCTGCCACCTGTTTTCAGAGTGTGCTTTCAGCAAGGAGCTGATGCTCTAAAACGAAGACCTGAATTTGGGGCACTGCTGCCTTCATAACTCCAGAAAGCTCAATCTGTTCACAGCAGAATCAGTGCCTGGTCCAGCAGTGTCCCAAAACCTCTCTGAGCAGGCAGTATTGCTCTGTGCCAGAGGTTTGCACCTGAAGAAGTGCACTATGTGAATTTTCAGATTATTTTCCTACCTTGTCATGAGGAGCAGCAACACACAAACAAGCTCCAGACTTAAAGGAATTGCATAGGATTGTGGAAGTGGTTCACTAAGCCAAAATTTACTTCCATTACCCAATCCTTCTCCCTTTGTAGCAATGTGCACTCTAGAACTGAATGAGGTAGGCACAGAGCACTGTTATTTGGACTGGGAAATACATTGGGTTTTATAAAACCCAAAGGAACTGAGAAAAACTTGAGGAAAAGGGACAACTTCAGAGTCAGATAACACTGACACTCACTAAAACAAAATCCCTACCTAGAGGAAACATGATTACAGTAAAGCTCTGTACAACAGCTTTCCATATAACCTCTTAGTGGCCTCTCTTGGCTAGGAATGAGATCCTGGTATTTGTTTAAGTGTTACCAGTCCTGAATCCAGGTAAGATTAGCAGAGATATTTTGTTGGTGACAACAGCAGAGACACTACCTATAACACTGACCATCTATAACCTATGAGCATCCCACCTAATGCTGAGCACATTGTCAGCAATACAATAGCCCAGGAAATTTAAGGAACAGAAATTGTTTTTTCTGAGAATGCATTTGTCAATGAGAGATTAAATTCTCCCCCTGCAGAGAACAGACTCAAGTCTCTGTGGTTTCTCACAAGCAGGGAAGGAAGGAGGGGGCACTGTCACAGGCAACAGTTTCCTTAACCCAGACAGGGAACATTATTAGCAGAAGAGCTATACTAATTTTTGTACTTTTTCCTTTTTGTACAATGCTATCTTATTGTATGTTCTAGTAGATTCTAAAAGGGCTTGAGACTGGGGAAAAATCAATAAAAAAAGAGCCATCTGCTGTCCAGAAAATAATTCACTGTACATAGTACATTGTGTTACAGAGGAATCCTGGGGCAAAGGACTTTGTGTCCTGGTCTTGTCCCCAGTTTTGTGGCTTGGAGCCAACCTTGTTCACTACAGTTATCCTCTTGGGCACAAGCATTAAGGCAGTAGTTTCACCTGGCTGGAGAGCAGCTGTCATTTCTGATGAACTGCATCTGGCACAGGAAAGCCCTAGTGGAGGTAAACTTCCCGGTATTAGCGAAGTGCTCAGCATTTTTTCCCTTAAATGGGGGTGTTTTCAGTGCAATACATTTGCTGCTGTTAGTCCTGTCTGGCTCACAATTGTTGTAATCTACATGATACAAGCTTGTTTTCCAGATTGAAGCAAACACCAAATTAGAAAAGTAAAGGATTGCTAGTCGTATGGTATCTTTTCTTGATCTCATTTGTTTACTTCCCCCCTGAAGAATTTATGATCTAGTTTAAAGACAAATGCAACAAGTGGAGTTGCAACAAGTGTACAGAGAAATCAGATGGGCTAAGGTATGTTTAATAGTGACCTCAGGTATGTGATTCAGTTTTTTGTCAGTTCACTTTCCTTTAGAAAGTCATACATAAAATAAATAAGACTAAGCCCAGCAAAACAAGTCTTGAGGAAAAAAGGAGGAAGAGAAAAAAATGTCATTATAAAATGTTATTGGGACAGAATGAAGCCTAAAATACTGTCAGGATCAGTGTACAGTGGGTTGGCAGTGGTCCAAAGACAAGTATTTAGTCACTTGACATACAGAAGTTCATAGACTGTTTCACATCAATTTCACTGGGAGCAATTTCACTGAGAGACAGGAATCAAAATGTTTAATGCTAAGATACTGTTCAGAGAAGTAAACAAGCAATTCAGGCTTGTGCTGCCAGTGGACACCACGTGCAAGGTGGCCGTGTAAGCTAAAAGATGATGATGATTTTCTATGTTCTATGAAACAGGAAAAACATTGTTAGTAAAGACAAAGAATGGAAAGTCAAGTTTGTAGGTCTAGCATTTTGAAAAAGAAGATGCCATACAACAGACCAGAAAACAAAGCTGAGGGAGAGGGATCTGTGTGAGTTCCTCTACCCTTAACAAGGTCAATACTGATGGAAGGCAGAGAGTTCTCACTAGAGATCAGTTCCACTGTAGCTCTTTGTTTTGGACATTAAATATTTCTGGCAAAAAATCTTGAGGGGTGAAGTCAAAGACACTGAAATCAAACTCTGGATGTGACTTTGGATTCAAAAGCAAAATATATGCTAAATCTTCAGCTTAATATGGTGCAGGAGAAATATCATAAAAGGAGACACTGACTGGGAGTGTGCATGGCTGGGACCAATCTACTCTTTCAAGAGCAACACATTTATGGTAAAAGTGTGAACAGAACACTCTCAAAAAAAAAGGAAAGTATCATTCTGGTTATTCAGCACTTCAGCTGAGAGATCGTGACAAGAAGACTGCCAGAAGTGTATGTCTGCTGCTTTCTGACCATCAGAAAAATGGGGCTCATTTCCTGGTGTTCTTCCTAGAGTAGTGTAAACTCAGCTTTCCAGTTTATCTTATTTTTCTTCTTACCTACTGACTGCTAGGGTGTATAAATTCTCTGGTGCTAGAAGAATATATAAAGTGTGTGTATATATATATATATATAAATATATAAATAAAACATATAAACAGATATCTTTCTCTTTGTCTCTCTATAGGAGGTTGGTGGACTCCCATTGCAGGATTTCTCTTTGAGAGTTATCATAGCTCCATGTTTATTTCCTTACCTTCCAGTCTGCTTCCAATTTTTTATGGGCTCTTGATTACAGTAGCTGCCTGTGGCAAAGCCTCTTGATGCAGAAAAGAGAAAGGTTGATTATTTTATCTAGAAAATCTCCAAAAGTATCTTTTTTCATCTCATAAAGAAAAAAACCTAAAACTTTATTGTAGACAAATAGAAATGTAGACAAAACTAGATGTGAAAGCATAATGTTCTGAAAGCTAAAAGAAAAATAAGAATTAAAAAAGAGGGAAAAGTCAGAAAAAATGCCAAGGCAGGAATGTTCCTACCATTCTCATCCACAAAAAAGAAAAACTGTGAGTCTTTGGGGAAAACATGAGAGACAGTTCTTATGCCATGGGTAACAGAACCAGGAAACTGTAGTGGAAAAAACTCATGTGGATTCAAGAGAAGGCTGGATGAGTGCTGTTTACCAAGAAATTATTCCTCTTCTGAGCACCATGGCCAATAAAGTCATGATTTATTTCAAACTGGAAAGACAACAGTAGCCCTATTCCTTTTCTTTGTCCAAGCTTCTTTGCATCTGCTTTCTTCCTGGAAATTAGCTTACAGCTGGAAAACTTCTTTTTTTCCCCAGTTCTAATATGTCTGTTGACCAAAAGTCTTTTGTTCAGAAAAAATGCTCAGTTTTTCCTGTTGTACTGTGTGTATTTGATTGGTGTTTTTCAGTAATGCTGTTTCTTATAGAAAATCTAAGTCAGATCACAGTGCAGTAAATACATCCACTGGAGGGCAGGCCTGACTCTGGCAGAGCACGCTGCAAAGGCCCAGCAGGAAAGATGAAAAGGTTTTATGTTCTGATGAATGAACCTGGGAAGAGTCAATCAGCACCCAGATTGTGTTAAGAACTGAGTTATGGTCAGTTAAGAACTAAGAGTTGGTCTTTTTTTTTTTTTTTTTTTCTGAATGGTTTCGTGATTCCAGATGTACAGCCTCTGAAATGAAGGCACTTCTAAAAAGTGTATCATAAGGGTCCTTGTGTATTATGAAGCCTCTGACCTTGCCTATAATTAAAATAAATCTATCATTATGATTATTAGCTGAAGTCAACAAATCCCAACAGCACTTTCAGCTGATCAGGCAATTACCAAGTGAATTCAGTGGAACTGAATTCCAGGGCTGAACTTGGCTTGTAGGTTCCATGTGTTCTCAGAGCAGCACTGCCTTCCAGGGTGTGCAGGACTTGTGGGCTGAGCTTGCTGGGCTGAAAGGTGCCTCAGAGAAGGTCCTTCCTCTGTCTGTGCATGCAGTCCAGAGACACATCTGATGTGCCCAGGCAGAAGTGGGGAGTCTGGCTCCACCTCAGACTCACAGCCAGACCAAACCCTGGCCATGCTCAGGGAGGAATTGTTCTGGGTGGGCACCTGATGTCCCACTCCCTGGACCTGCAATCTGCACACTCTCTACTGCCAGGTCCCCTACTACTGGCTCTGCCTCAGAGTTAATTACATGTGACTGGATCAATTACTTCATCCTGTACTTGGTTCTAGCAAGGATTGAGTTTGGCTCAGCAGTTTGAGATGCTAAACCTTTGACAATTCAGATACCATGTTTTGCTTCAAGCACCACCAATATCAGGACAAAAGGAAAGCATTTATTTCATGTGGCAGCTGAAGATTTCATATTTAATGATGCCAGACTTTGCCAACACTCAGTTTTCTCTCAGACTAGCTGAAAACTCAATTTTCTCTTAGCACTTTTCATGGGAGTGTATTAAATGAGCTTCCTCCTTTCATCAGTGACTCACTCCTGGAAAGGCTATTTCACAAATAGTATCTCCATTCCAGAGGAAACAAGCTGTTCTCTCTTACATTACTCAAGTAGCTGCAGACAATCTAAAGTAAAATGAGTCAAAAGATTTCAAAATACATTAGATACACAGCTCAGAGACAGCTTTTTGTCAAATAGTTTTCTGATATGAATTGCTGCCTTTTAATGAAATAAATCAAATTCTAAAACTGACTAAAATAATTCTGGGTGCCTGGCAGGAAACACCTTACAGTCACATGGAGTCCATCAGTTCATACTCCTCTTGTGCTGCCTAATGTTGGTCACATGAGACATTTGTAGACTCTCTGGAAAACCTTGCCCATACAGAATGCAGCTAACAAGGTTAGATAAAATGCATACAGTTCTATAGAAATTCTTTCTAGCACCTGAAGGCTGGTAAAAAACAGAATATCTCCAATCTGAAATTGCTAATAACCACAGATGTATCTGTTCAAGTCAACAGCTGCAGTTTTTACATAAATTAGTATCTGCTTTCTACAATGTGAATTTACCTGGAGGTGTGAATAAGGTGACGATATGGGTACTTTCATTAGTAATGATTATTGATGTCTTTAGAGTTGAGCTGCTGCTGATATTCTCATAAAAGAAAAGATGCTGAGAATTCCTCAAACGAAGAGCTAAATCCTCAGACAAACAATTGGAACCTGGTTGTCTTGACCATATGGCTCTGAAATCAGTCAGGTCTTTATTGCTGAAGAATATAACCATACCTTTCAGCAAAGAGAAAGAGAGAAAGACTTTTATAAGAAACAAAATATCTTCCTGGCACTGTCTAGTGTGACATAAGAGAATGCAGAATTGTCACATTACCTGGCAGTCATAGGAAGAATGTGTTTGAAAAGGCAGCACTCCCCAAAGCATTCAGGTGTTCAAGTGTTACAAGTGACTGGGAATCTTCTCAGCTGAAGGACAATGCATTAGAGCCAAGTACCTGCCTGAGCTACAGCTGCCATGGGCAAAGACAAAGGACCAGTAACTCAAATATAACATTGAACAACCAGTTAAAACATTATTAGGGTCTCCTCTGTGAAAATCCAGGTTTGTCCTGCTGTTGGTGGTGTAAGAATTCACCACAGGTATATCATCTGTAAATAAGCCTTCTTAGAGTGCTCTGTGCCAGGAAGGTATTCTCCACTGCTATCATTGGAAAGATCTGTGTTGTTAGACTTCTTTTGGGTATTTATGGATGCTTTTTTTGTTACACATAGCAACTGCAGCAAATACTCAAAGGGAACAAGATAAGAAAAAAGGCAAATACAGAAATTATAAAACCAAACAGGACTCTGGACATATGCAAGACTTTCCAGAGCTGAAATGACTTCAGACTGATATAAGCTCTCCCTGCAAGTTACACAAATAATTACTGATGTAAACAGTTCTGTCTCTATGTCACTGTGTCTAGATTTCTTTACTTTCAGGGCTCGGAAATCAGGTTGCAAATATTATACTCTCACATCTGAATACTTTAACAGAAACACAAAACCACCAAATCATAGAATAGTCATGGTTGGAAAGGACCTCTGAGATCTGAGTTCAACTCTACACACACCAAAACCCACATAAACAGATTCAATTATTAACTTGTCTTAAGGATTTAAGAGACTATTGCAACCTTTTGCATGGTCAATGTCTTCAGTGTCATCCAGTAACTTTTGCTTAAAGCCGAAAACCCCTGTGATCCATAATACATAATAATACCTAAAAATACATAAATGTTAATACATAAAATCCACCTTAGAAGTGACATTCAATTGTACATCGATGTCCAACTCCTGGAACAGACATTCACTTAAATAATAACCATTATCACAGTAATAATTAGTTGCTTCTTTCCTGAAAGTACATTAATACCTTTAGTTCTCCTGTGTGAGTTGTCATCAGTACACACAGAGGAAAATTTTGACATCTTTCAGGGTAGTTACAAAGTTATGCCACCATGTCTCATTAAAAAGGAGATTTTCAGCATGCTCTGGTGTGTCTGCAGGACTGGAAGAGCAGACAGGATAGTTGTGCTTTTCCACTGCCTCCTCTTTGATATTTTTCCACAGCTTTTTGCTTATTTTTAGAGTGATTAGTATGAATTAGTAATGTTGCTCTGTCCCTTTGGGAGTCTAACACACTCCAGAGCAATATTCACAAACAACCTGTGGGGTCTGAGAGACTGAAAGGAGGACTGTCCACAATCAGCAAGCTGCTGCAGGGTCTGAGGTTAAAGATTCCTTTGTTTGCATTCTGGCACAGCCCTTTGGCTCAACTCTATAAAGATACTTGGATGGTTCATTGCCAGGGGCATCAAAAGGATTTAGGTACTGGAGTTCTTTGCCATCTGCTCCCTCAGAGATCCGCAGCAGCATCTGATGCCATTGTAAACACAGGAGATTTAACAGAGAACATGTAGCAGCATTTAACAGCAGAACAAAGCAAAGGCTTTCCAAGGAAAGCAGGCTGCTGGCAGGACCCTCCTGTGTGATCCCAGCCTGCTAGGGTGAAGTGGTCTCTCAGGCAGTGCATTCCAGTCCACTGCTTTAAATATAGGATTATGGCAATGGCAAATGTTTCATGTAGCAAGAAACACCAAAGCCTAAAAGGGTTAACAGCAATGCCATTGCTGTCTGTGACAAAATGCCTGTTGTTCTCAGCCAAGGCAGATCAAAGCCAGAACACAAAACTACAGAAAGAAATTCAGGATGTCACTTTTGAAAAACTAACTTTCCTTTTATCTGCCTATTGGTATAAACAGAGTCTTCTAAATAATACATCAAGATAATGAATCCAACAATGGCTAGACACAGCCACAAGTATCACAACCAATCCGGGAATTTCTTCTGACCAACACAGTGCTTGAGTCTCCAAAGGAACTGGCAAAAGAGTAGTTTTAATGTTAACACAGATTCTTATGTTTACAGTTTAATTCTTACAGAGGTATTCTGCTGTTTTCGTGGGGCCTGCTACTCCCTTATTGCACCTTCTTTGGACCAGAAAGCATCAAGGATGACAGCCTTGACAGTATTTTCAAACAACACCGAGAGGCAGAAAGAATAAAATGTACCTCAACATGACAATTTTTCAGAGGTCCAATTATCCCTGTAAAAAAAGGGTCCAAAACCAGTCTTCAGGTGAAGCTGGCTGATCTTTATTGACAACATGAGAGAGATACCAGTTTTAGGACACCAGCAGTAGCAGTCTGGAGTCTCACAGTGTCTCATGCTATTATAAATTACTATTTGGCAGATGATCAAGCAACGCAGGTTTTAAGTTGATATACTTGGGATTAAGGTTCCAGCTTCCATAATTTCAGAAAAAGTTTGAAAATGTAATCTGAGTATAACCTGCAGCTCAGAAACCAGAAGCAAAAGAGGAAGCAATGCAGATTGAGTAAAAATAATTCAGGCATTCTGGAGATCTGGCTTGAGTTTAGTAGATGTGTGCATTTGGCATAACTCAGCACAGCAGCAGTCTTGCTTTTTGTCACTCATTTGTAACACTGAAATCATATGGACCTTTTCATCCCTCACTTCCTAAATACAAACTACAGACAGCACAAAATTAAAAATTCTGCGTTCTCAGGAGAGGGATGGATCAGCTGATGATTTACACTGAAATGACACCCAGGGGTGCTCTTTCAGATCTTCTCTGATTCTTTTCCTGCTAGTTAGCCAAGCAATCTGGATCAGTCATTATGTGTACTTCTTATCTTTATTCACTGTTACCTTTTAATTCTGAAGAAGCAGAGTTACACTCTAAATTGCAGGACTCTTCAATCATGTCTGTGCTTGGGTGGGAGGTCTGACTGAAGCACAAAGCAGCTGTCTATGCTGATTTTAATCAAGGTTGATTTAACTGTGGGCACTGTGAGCCTCCTTGGATGCTGCACACTGATGTCAGTGCCCAGTCTGTCCTGAAGCCTGCCTTTTCTGCTACCTGGATTTGAACTGTACAGTTAGCTTGAGTTACTCCTCCCAGCAACTGTGTGAATGCTTTTTGTCAGTGCAATGAACAGAAGCTCACAGCTTCTACATAACCTGCCTTTAGCAAGGTTAAGAATGAGACTATACTAAATTGTTTGATAGCAAAATGACAGATGATGCCCTGGGAATGGCCCTGAAGTTGCCTTAATTCCATAAAGTGGTACTTCCAGTGGTGCAGATTAAAGGGGAAGGCTGCAGGCAGGAAACCAACGCTGGGCTATGACTTCCAGTGATTCTAGAAGGTGGGTTGGAAAGACAACTCATCAGTAGGCACTTTGCAGGAGGGAGGATCCATTGGGAGAGGGTGCATGCAAGAAGCTGGAGAGGTGCTTGCAGGAGGGATAAATGAGTGACCAAGGTGGGTATTACTGAGACAGCAGACACAGCTGCTTTGTTCCTTTTCAGCTGTACCACAGTGCTACCCAACAGCTATTACATGTTATGCTCTGTTCCAGCAGTGGTTGGAAACACTCATCCCATTGACATGGAGGGGTTATTAACAGGAAGAACTGAAATTCAGAAATTTGAGATTCCCTGGTCTGTTAGCTGCATGGGTAACCAAAAGCTTTTAGGCTACTAGATCTGGTGGTGGATATTGATCAATAACACTTTCCATCATCCTGAGCTGTATCTGTCCTTCCCGTACCACCATGATTGCTGACAGTATCTGCATGGGCAGATCTGTGCCTACCCCGTTACCAAAAGCAGCAAATTTGTTGAAACACAATAGTGCCTGTAGGGAAAGGTGCTTGGGAGGCAGGGAAGCAAAGAGAGAATCGCTTGAAAGCAATTCTCTCGATATTTGATGTCCATTTTCTGGGTAACACACAGGGAACTAATCATGCAAATCCAAACTCAAGGGAAATAAGCCTTGGTTTCTTCATCTGGTGCTCTGAATCTCAGCCAATAATACAGACAACTGAAATCCCTGAGGTGACAAAGGGCATTGTTGATTTGTAGGCAATGCATATTGGATTACTGGAGACTCCACACTGTGAAATTATTATAAAGCAGTAATTAGTTGGTGATGGAGGCATAATTTTGTTCAGAATTCTGCAGCCAGACAAAATCAGCTGATTAAAAATAATGCACTGTTAACTCAGTCCCTTGTGCAATTAAAAACTCAAAGAATCTGCCTGAAGTAGTTACAAAGGCTTTCCTAACAGCAGGAAAAACTGTGACCATTTAAAAATGTGCTCAACTAGCAATAGGATTGGGTCCTGGAAATTGTGTTTCTTTAAAGACAGAAGGACTTGCTATTGCTCTTCACCCTGGAGAGTCCTCATCCACTTATTGCAGTTTAACCTTTGGATGGTCTAACACAAATGTGCTGGTATGAAGCAGGGCCTGGCACAAATGAGCAGCTCATCAGAAGATGTTTTTTTGATGTACCAGTGCTTTGGAAAAATACTTCCTGCAGGTGTTCTGAAATCACCCGGAGTTTTTCAGGAGCTGCTTGATTTAATTTTCAAGTCCCTGCTGTGGTCATACAGACAGAATCTGGGAAGTCCCTCACAACCAATTAGCTTCTGCAGGTGTTACGTGGCACAAAATAGCCCTGTCAGACGTATCTGGATGATTTTTTTTTTTTTGCCATATCATGTTATTTCTGGATCTTTTTGTGGTTGAATTAATTGCCCTGATATTGCACTGATTTTTGTTTTGAGGAAAACAGCTTGCTTGAGACGCAGAGGGATGTAGCCAATGAAAGAATGGTGCAGTACAGCAGTATTTATGGGAGACTTCTGATAAATTCCAGCTCTGTAGAAATGACACATTAATTGAGTTGCCCACAAAACAAAGAGTCACGACAGTTCTGTAGAAGTCCTTCAGTCTGTGGGAGCAGTATGAATGGGACTCCATTCTGGGGATGACACGAGGTCTCTTCTGAACACATGCTGAGACCTTGGTAATGACAGTATCCCACAGAACAAGGCCTCACAGCTCTTCAGGGCCCAACATCAAAGTGGCTACCACTGACCACCCTTTGGCCAGCAGGCAGCCGGAGGGACTCGGAGAGGTTGCTCAGGCTAGAGGAGATGATTCCTGTGCTACCAGCCCAAACAGCTGTAGACACTGCTCACTTCTTTAAAAGTCCTCAGGGTCCTGGCAGAAGGTTTTTTTACATCTCAAAAAAAAAAAAAATTAAAAATCCAAGTATTTTCAGAAGGCCCTCTTATCACTGTATACTGCCAAATACAACTCACTGAAGAAGAGGGCTAATTCCAAGCAAACAGTGCAGCTACTCTGCATGGGCTGACAGCAGAAAAAAAAAAATTAAACTAACCTACTGTAAAATAATTTCTGTGCAAAACTGAGGTAACATCAGTGGCAGCTCTGGTGCTCAGAGGTCACAGAAGTCCTCAGCACATCACCTGTTTGGTGTTGCTCCAGGAACCATATGAATTAGGCAATTACTGACTGCAGAACAGCATTTCACAATTATATTTACAAATAAATTTATCAACACTAGTACACAGAGAAGTCCTCATTCCCTGTCTTCTCACAGTTACAGTGAAATGACAGTGTTTGTGTATATCTTGCTTGATAAGTTCTAAAGCTGCTGCCTATTTCCAACCAAATGGAAAGAGCAGGAGAGGTCTCAGCAGGAATTAAAATTCTCCATGGTTAAACAGCTGGAGAGAAACCTTCACAGTGCTTCCATAAGGCAAAGGATGCAGTGTGAGCATAGCTCTCATCAGACACACAAAAACCCTGTGCAGGAGAGAGGTCAAATAAATGTCCAGACCATAAGAAAAGCTGCAGTTACAGCCTGGAATACCTGAACCTTGCACTACAAATCCAGAGGTAACAAGGTTTCTTTTTTTGGGTGTTCATTAAACTATTCTTTTGAGATGAAAATATAATTTCACCCACTTCTTGACATCAGACACACACTGGTGTTCTGTCTCCCAGCCTTCTTATAAAATATAATTAATTTACATTTTAAAGACCTTGATGGGTTTTGTCTCATCATGGAAGAGTAAATGAGATTAATATCCCAGTTACAGACCACTTAAGATCATGGGTCATTTCCATATGAAAACATTAACATTTTCTTCATTTTTAAAATGCACCTTTGATTTGATTTAGAGGTTAATGCCCATTTCTTATGTAATAAAAGAGAGGAAAACTAAAGCATGAATAAGTGTTTATTAACCTTGCTAATAAGACAGGCTTTTTCAGGTGAGATGGATATACCTTAACTGGTCAAACTGTTGCATTGTCATTTAGTCAATTAATCCTTTCCAAACAAGGGAAGCAGCAGCAATTTTATTTGTAGTGAATGGAAATAACCTTGTCAGAGTCTGTGTATCAATTTACACATTCTTACTTTCTCACTTAAGTCAGTAAGAATGCAGCCCTTTGATTCCCAAAATAAGGCATCCCATAAATTAACATTAGAATGCATGAAAACATGGCTATATAGAACATATTAATAAATTCTAGTTTGCTATCTGTATGTAAACTAAATCTGCACTTTTGTGGGATTAATCCAGAACTGCATGCTATATTTCCTTCTAAACAACGTGATTTCCATCTCTAGTAGAGGCATAAGAAAGCAGATTAAACCGTGCCTTAATAAACTGTTTTCCACAGTTTGTACAAACATAGCCTGAAGGCTGAAGTTTGCACTAATGCTGTTTTAAAGAGGGCTCTTAAATGTTGACATTTCACACAATTGCTATTGAGTCCTGCTGGCTGATCTTTAAAAAAGACTCTATAAAGCATCTGAGTGTTTCTTAACAGGTATTAGCAGTCTTTTCAACAAATATATATGTATATTTTCTGTATATAAACACATGCCAAAATTCATGGGCTGGCTCAATGTATTATAAATGATAATCCAGATAAAAACAACTGTCAGAAATATTCCAGTGCACTGGATAACATTACAGCAAAAGCACAACTTCATTACATCACTCCTTTTTTTTTTTTTTTCTGATATATATTCTGAAATGCCTCAGTCTGTTTCATGAAGGACTGAAAAGGCACAGAACTGTAAATAGTCTTCAAGTAATCCTTAGTAGTTTATATCTCACTTCTGTAAGTGTTCTGTGGTCAACCAGAATATTTAAGTGATCTGATACATGAAAATTTAAGACTTCTAATTATTTAGCAAAAATTTGTGTTCTTGGACACTGATGGACTGCCTCACATAGTTCATAACCTTGTGTCCATGTCATATTATGAGGTTTCCTGACAGCATACAATGCACAGAGGTCTGAGCTTTCCTACTTGTCAAAACAGTACCTGTGTATTTTAGGAAAAATTCAGGGCAAGGTAAGTTTTTTCTTACCTTCTGTGTACACTGAAACCTGTCCCATAACAGCTTTGAAATGCAGAAATAAAATCACCTAAAAAGAAAGGAAGTTAATTTCTTTGAAAGCTGATGTCTAACCACTGAATGGAGAACCATGACTACTTTCCATCAGGATAACCAGGCAAGTCTGGAGAAGGGAGGAAAGAGGGTGCTCCTGTAAAAAAGTTCAACTCTGATTAATCACCATTGCTTCTGAACACTTACTCCATCCTTACTAGACACTGAAATTTAGCTGATAGATTACAGTTCCTAAGAATTATCTATCCTTGATTTAACCTAAACTAAGTATTATGAAGTGTGAATGGTTTCACTGTAAATTGTGAGAACGTTTTTGTCATGGGTAAGAAACATGCTCAAGTCTTAGTGTGTATCTTAAAAGATCAACCACTTTCCTTAGGACCTGCAAAAGTCAAGACCAGTGTGTACATATTTAAGCAGCTGTTTGTAGTCAGAGAAACTGCAGATATCTAGACCTGCATTCTGAGCAGCCTCCTGCCAATTAGGCAGCAGAAACTTAACAGCTACTGATTTCTTTAAAGTGAGCACAGATAGTATGTAACTAGTATAATATTCTGCAGTTTTATTTTCACCCAATTTTTCCATTTTCTATCTTCCTGAACTTTTTACAGTTTGTCTACGCTGATCTCCTCCCTCTGGATTGAATTTCTTTGCTTAGGGGTTTTACATATGACTGGGAAGAAGTATGGCTTTTAGGAATATTTTATGTATTGCTGCATTTTCTATGCCTTCCAGGAGAAGATCCATGCTTTTCAGCACAGACAGCCTGGAGCACTCTTCAAAATGAGCCACCAGCTCACTATGGATAGAACCCATTTTGTCTGCTATCCAGCATGCCCACAAGACAGTGTCAGCCATCTCAGCTGAATGGGGATGTGCTGAGAAATCTCCAGTGAAATGAAATGCTCAGGGTGTAGTCCTAGGGCAGGAGTTCATTGCCCCAGTCCATCACCCTTTTGCCAAGAGAGCTGTGGACTGAACTGAAGCTCTTAACAGCTAATGAAATCTACAGTCAAGTCTGAGACTTAGTGACTTACCTGTGATATTTTAAGGTTAGGTCATAACTAAAAAAACAAAATCAGAAGAATTTGTTCATGAGGACTTTTCACATTTTATTTGAAAACAGTGGACTGTAAATTAGCTACCAAACTATTTACATGGTAGTACTGTGGTTTTCTGGTCCTTCACACCAGAACAAAATGAGCAGGTACATCACTGAGGATTCTCATTGGAGCAACTACTGTGGTTGGTGTAATTACCACAGTGAGAGTCCTTGCCAGAAGTTGTATTACTGGTGGTTCTCTTGTCAGTGCATCAGGAGCTGCTGACCTCACTGAACATGTAGCTGGGACACAGGAGGCCTCATGCATTAACAGGATAAGTGGCAAACTCTGGACTTCATAAAACAACTCTTATCCCAGAATAAGGGTTTTATTAAGTGCTGTCAGTTTCAAGTTCTCCACATGTTTTTGAATCTTCTCTCTGAGCTCGTTGGTTTGAGGCTGAGTACGTTCCTCTGGATGGTTGTGTAGGTCTCTGCAAGAAGTTTAAAAAGGCATTTGTATTTATAATAGCCAGGGGAGCTACTTCTGAATGCTGACAAAAACAAAGGGAGAGACACTCACACATACTTTCTCTCTTGTTTTATAATGAACACAGAGGGTGTTCCATTACTTATGAAGAACTGCAAAAAGAGTGAAACTGTGAACAACCATGGCCTGACAACATGGAAAGCAAAAGGCAGAATTTGGCCCTTACAGTGTCCAGTTTACAACATTTTAAAATGCTTAAAATACATGCTTAAAACACAAAGTTTGTTAGTGGAGTGTGAAGCTTGGACAGCAGAGCAAATGTGAGCCACCCCTAGGAAGAGCCCGAGAAAAATCACGATGCCAGGGGGAGATTCTGAGGGCTCATTTCTCTGCCAACATTAATAAATATCTAACCAAAATGGTCACTGAAAAGCAGAACACCACTGGCACAAGAACACTGAGTATCTCCATGAAGGCAAGAAAACTGTCTGAAGTGCTGGACCATTTTGCTAAAACTGCAATCAGAGACATCCAGGCCAGTGTGTTACATTCACAGCTGCATTCTGAAGTTCAGCCCAGAGATCACATTTGCAGTACAAATTTGCTCAAAGCACCAGACCTGCATCCCACTCATGATGGAGCACCTAGAGCACCCCAGTATGACTGTCTACGTAATTCTGAGGGGTATGCTTATCTTCAGATTCCTTCCCATTCCTCTACTGTAATTTCAAATTATACTTACCCTTCTTCTTTTTCTGATTGCTCTTTGCCTTCTTCTGAGAATGCCTGCCCAACTTGTGGAAATTCAGCTTTCACCATCGCTGGGGTAAGAATCATTTTGAATTCAGTTTCATCTGTCTCACTAAAAATTAGCAAGATATAGAATAATCAAGCCTTATCCTTTAAAAAGTATGTTTTAGCCAACAACAAAAAAGGATGTTTTATGCAAGAGGAACTTTGTGCTTTTGCCTTTGAGGGTCTCTTGGGGCAGGTTTAGATACATTCATATGAGTGGTTAAGACATAGTTAATCACACTGAAAACAAAATAGAGGAGAAACTTACTGGTCAGTGATGTTCTCCCTGTCTCTCTCAGGTAAGTCATCCAGCACTGGTGGTACATCTCTTGGAAGCATATCTAAACTGTAAGGATCCCTGTGATGGCAATGACATTAGTTTAAGGTGGGCAGAGAGTAACTGCACTCAAAAATTATCTTTTGAAGCTTCACAGTAGCTGTAGTTACAAAGAAGATGAAGTATTTCTGGAAAATCTGAGTGCAACAGAAACTGATGTGATATGAGGGAACGTGAGCCTGAGAGACATGGGCTACCACAGGGTGCAGGTGCCCATACATGAAAGGTTTTACCATTTATACCTCTGCAGGAGAGACAGAGCTTGAACCTCCTGGGGTCTTTTGGTACTGAATCAAAAAGGATTTGGGATAAATGTTATTGGAAGTTCAGAGTGGACCTCTCCTTCTAGGGCTAGGTATTAACTCTAATGATTTTGTTCTTAACCTACCCTTCAAGGAGGTCAGTAGGGTTTTCCCTCTTGGTTTTGGATTTCTGAGCAGCATTAATTCCACCCATAGGCCCACTTTTAGCTATGGGACTAGTTACTGGTCAACAAAGCTAGATAGCAGAAACTGATGCAGGGTAGAGGCATTCCATATTAAAATTCTTTCTTACCTAGGTGTTGAAGTTGTCAATGAGGGAGTGTTAGAAAAAGTGGAATACACCACAGGTAAGAATTTTCTCCATTCCATTACTCCATAAATCACTTCCTGAAATGACAAGTGCTACGGTGATCAGACCACTAACACATAGTGCAGTGGGGAGAGAGGCTTGCAGCACAGAGCACCTAAATTCTTGGCTGAGAACAGAATTTGGGGAGCTGCAGTTCTTCATATTGAAAAGATGTTTCCTCCACTGCAAGATTATGAAAAGAGACCATGCCTATTGTAAATAGACAATGAAAAGTAGGAAAGAGCAGAGAAATACTCAGGGATAAATAAAGAGACATGGGTAAAGCCTAACAAGAACAAGTTATTATGACCCATATACTGACTATTTAGATGCATGCATAATTTATCTTTGTAAATGTTTTCTATCTAGGATGACCATGTTCCTTTTTGATTCCTTGGAGCAAATCTCAGCAAGAACATATCCAAGTCAGGTATCCCATACAATAAACCCAAAAAACTGTACCTTGTGATGCAGAAATTTCTTTTGTGTGACTGGAATACTGGATCCTTTGGGGCATTCCTTGGTAAAGGTATATTTTGGATGAGGACAAAGATGATATTCAATATTTGTTTCAGAATAGGCCAAAGGAGGTAAAACTGGAACTAATCCTGGAGTGGGGTTCTAAAAATATTGAAGAAACAACTGTAAAAAATCATTCTGAGCACCATAGAGAACTAAATTGATGAAAATTCAGTTCTTACAAATGAAGTCTCCCTAGATTCATACCATTGCCTCATTGTGACTGTTCTGTTCAGTGTAACCCTTTGTTTCCTATCTTTCCCATTAATCATAGACCCATGACCTGGTCCATCCATACTCTCTGTTGTCTAAAATACAGCAATTTAGGTGTTGTTCCCAACTTTGGAAGAAAAAACTGGCTACAACAAAATCCATTGTTAATTTTCAAAATCAAGGAATGGGAACTAGTCTTGCTGTGGTGGAAGTTAGGGAGCATTTTGCCATCTCTTTCAATGCACTAGCAATCTGTTTCTCAACAGAGTCAATGCTGGGTAGTGTGGGATCAGGCTGTGCCTGGCTCCTACACTGACATGACAGAGGGATGCAAGAGCTGCACAGAGGATCTTATCAGCAGATCTGGAGTCTTGGCCACATGCAGTGAGGACAACTCTGTACTCTACATGCTGTGCCAAGACCACCTGACTAGCACACTGGGCTCTGGGCCATTGCAGCCAAGTCATGCTGAGAGACAGAGCCACCCAACCAGACACAGTGCCAGGCTGGCTCAGAGGTGCTGCCTGTACCCACCCACAGCACTGCCCTGAACTATACACCTGTCTCTGCCTGCTCAGACACACTTCAGGGACCTCCAGGCTGGGAGGGAAATAGCTTCTGTAGCTGGTGCTAAGCAGCACAATCTACATGACAATTAAGTAACAGAAAATCCTCCTATGCATGTGATTGTAATTTTTTTATCTCTGTGCCTAATAATTTGGAAATGTGGGTTTGGGATGCTATGAGAAGTGTTGGAAACTCTGAGGCAGCAGGACACAATGTAAGCAAAGGGTTTGACTTCACTTTTCCCACTTTACCTAAGGATCAGGCAGAACTCCCTCTCCTAACTGAGGGAGAGAGAAGGAAGAGATTGCACCTTTACTAAGTACTTGGGCAAGAGCTTGAGGTTATAGGACTGAGATGCTGAGGTCATGGCTTTTCTTTTAACATTGAAATGGAGAAACAAATGGAGAAGAAGGGAGGGGCCCCATGGTGTTTCAGGGCATCTTGGGATCAATGACCATTGTGGAGAGTACAACTGGAAGGGTCTCCAGTTCCCTGATATCACTGGCAACTTTGCCTTTTCATCCCTCTCCTAAACTGATCAAATTCTACTTTATAGTGAAATGGTGCCCTCAGTGGGAAGAAATCTCTGATTTCTACCTACCAGGGCTTGTACCTTGAAGGATTACTCTCACTATGGATAGTCTTATATACCAATCTGAGGAAGACAATTGCCCACCAATTCCACATCAGACTTCTAATGAAGGAATTACCTTTCTGCTTGCTCTCTTAGGCTCTCTGTGGATGTAAACTTCTACTTACAAAAATGCGAAGTGGGTTGCTTTCCAGAGGGTAGACTAAAGCTTGAGGAGGAACCAGTTTTAAGAGGCTGCTGTCCCTTTCTGCTGCTTCTTCTGGTGATGATTTGTGCAAATCCGTTCTCTGGGAGATCTGGCTAAACTGCCCTTCAACTATTCCAATCAACTCATCCTTGAAAAACACAGACATCAAAGGTCTTCAGAGTGTAGTAAGCCCTTTTATACAAAATGTTGAGACAAAACTGTAGAAATTACAAATACGTCTACAAATAACTATAGAAATTTAGAGTTGGTAGAGACTTCAGCAAAGTCTGCATTTGAGATGACTTGTTACCTGGGCTCCCTGCCTCAGTGGTTGGGTAAGTTCCTGAGGTTTGTAACTTGTGTCTGCATTGTCTGTACAGAAAGGCCAATACTTCTTAATTCTGGCACGCCGAGGAACCTAAGTGTGAATAAAAAAGCTATGTTGCAGCAGATTACAATAATCACTTTTGATTAAGTCACAGATGGAATGGACTATTCCAGCTTTAACATGCATCTCTGTGGTTTCTCTGGATCACTATTTTGGAACATGGTATATGACCAAAACTTTGAGAATCCTTACTTCACTGGAATAAACTGAATGAGTGCACAAAGAAAAAATTCCATTCTTGCTTTTCTATGAGAGATCATGGATTTTACAGTTTCTTGATCAAATACACTGAACTTAATGGGGTGGAGAAAAGCTGTGTTAAGTAATATATGTAACAATGACAGATGAACCGATGTGTAACAAGGGGAAAAGATGATACAAGAAAGCTTCTGGACTTTTCACATGACCTGAAAAAAAAGGAGGAGAACCTTGAGCCAAAATCTGCGTTTACTTGAACCCAAGGAAATATTTTTACTTTGATGGGCTGCTATTTAGAAATGGAGAGAAAAGGGTTTAGAATTCAGGAGAAAAATATTTCTGTAACTCGAAGTTGAAAAAATGTTATATATTTCTAGGAGATATTTGCATTTCCTGTGCAGGAATGAAGGAAGTAAGCATGCTGATCTGGATGCCAAATAAACAGAAGTCTTTCATTACTTTCTAAAAGGAAAGACACTTTAATAATGTCACTTTTATAGAAGTCTGAAATCGAAGGAAAAAATGTGTGGCATGCAGAGCTTGCAGTATCCTCATTCATAGTAGGATTTTGTTGTTTGAGATATAATCATTTCAGTTGAGGTGATTAATTTCTCTGGGAAGAGACCACTGCTGTCAACTATAACGTTGTTACTTTTGGAAACAGGTAAGATTTATTTTTAATAAAAGCATGCTAATCAAACAGCTGTATTAAGGCAACATTTCTATTGGGCTGCATACTGGGGCTACTGGAATCAGGCAGAAAACACATCTCTCTGGATTAGTGAAGAACAGAAATACGATATAGTGAGGGAGCTGTACTGACTCACTTTCAAGTCATAAAAAGGAAGAATGTGTCTGACTTTCCCATCTACAGATTTGATAGGAACTAGGCCAGGAGCATCAGGTGCCTGAAATAATATGGTATTTAAAACCCAGTATAAGGTAGGCATTGTATTTTGCATTCGCAGCAATCCATCAGCACAGCTGATAGAAAACATATGGAAATAATTATGCAAACACTTTGTTTGACAGCTCTCTTGTCCTTTTTTGGATTTTGGTATTCCAGTTATTTTTAATTTATTTTCTTCTGCAAAATCACAGATGTTAACTAACTGATCACTAATGAATTACTCAGAATTTTAGAATGCAATTAAGAGAATGCAAAGATTTTTTTTTTTTACTGTTTTCATCAGCAGCCTTAATAAATCTGAACTCTTTAATTAATTTGTTGGAATCCCAGAACACCAGTCACATTTTAAAATGTGAAGTACCAGGCAGTACCAGGCCTGGGGCCAATGTCTTCAACAACAATACCTTGAGTCTTGGCCATCATTTTAGTTACTATACCTACCAAATCACGGCTCAGCTCACGAGAAGTGTGAAAGGGAACTTCAGAAGGCAACACACGATCTTCAGTCCTGAGAGAAGAAAAGCCCTGAGTTTCTTCACTCTCCTCTGGCTTGCTGAAACCTTCTGTCATGAATGGAAAGCAAATATTACTGTTTTGTAATACACCTTAATACACTGTTTCGAGAATAGAATCAAGCCACAAAAGACATTTAAGATCTTCCTAAGACAGTATGTCTAGTAATTTTAATATAAAATTTAAGGTAATATTTCCTAAAGGCTTTAATAGCCACATCAACAAGATGGCAGGCACAATACTTTGACTATCAGATGGATCTAATTTCTCCTTTTCTAAAAGGACATCACAGCCCCCTCATTCCAGCATGGTCCTCTGTCTCAGCCCATTCAGCAAGGCAGAGACAAATCAGAAGACCACTCTTACAGTAACTGCCTTATGCCTTCTATTTAAAGCATCCCTGCAACTCTTACACACTGGGAATTAAAAATGCCTACTGGCAGAAACAGGAAAAGACCTGATATGGAAAAGTGTTTCAATGTCAAACTGTTTCTGTACAAGGGAGTGGGAAATGAGAGATAAATTGTCTTCAGTCATCAGTATACTCAACTGTGAATCCCATCCAAGTCCAGTTTCTTTCTATGTTAAAGAACAAGGGACTTTTCCTAGCCCATAATTTCATTTCACTGTAAAGTGATTGCTTGAAAGCACTTGTATGAGAAAGTTATAAACAGGAGAACTCAACCCAGTACTGGCCACCTAGGCATGTAACTCATGGCTCCCATATCTCATTTCACTGAGTTCAGATATTTTGCTTTCATGACATTCAAGTGTCAGACCTCTAAGTAGAATCACAGAATGCTTTGGGTTGGAAAGGACCTTTAAAGATCACTTAGTCCAACCCTCCTGATGGGCAGAGACATAATTACCAGGTCAGGTTGCTCAAAGCCCCATCCAACCTGACCTGGAACACTTCCAACAATGGACCATCCACAACAACTGCCCTGATAATAAGCTGGAAGGGTCCTAAGAAGATTTAATCACATCTCTTAAATCTGGTAAATAATACATATGAAAAATAGACATATTTTTACTACAGCCATTTCTACCTTTCAGCAGGGCCTGTTGTGATGTTTTTTAAACTTTTTAAACTAAAGGATGGTAGATTCATAACATATAAAAGGAAGAAATGTTCTGTGATGAGTTGTGAACCACTGGAACATGTTGCCCAGAGAAGCTGTAGATCCTCCATCCCTGGAAACATTCAAGGTCAGGGCTCTGACCAACCTAATCTAGATGAAGATGTCCATGCTCACTGCAGAGGGGTTGGTCTAAAGGGACCTTTAAAGGTCCCTTGCAAACCGAAGTATTCTATGATTTTGCCTTGTCACACTTCTCTTCTTTGTAAGACTCCTTTGTAAGGAATCTAAGTTTATATGTAATACATCTGACACACTGCAGTACAACCTAAATTACCAAAATTCATGGTCAAAAATGCCAGTTGTTTCTTCTACTCCTTACCAGACACAGAGCTTTCCTTCAAACCTTTGGCTTCTTTGGTTTGCCCACGGAACAGAAGTAGTAAATTATTTAGCCGAATCTGATTCATAATCTGAAAGAATGATTTCAAAGTTCAATATTAAGCCAAAACCTCTAGATTTACAGCCATAGAAGCACATATACATTACAACTGTACTTATTCTATAGACCTCACTCAGACATCTCTCTCAGAATTTTTACTATCATTTTGTCTTTAGGAGAGAGAAAAAGTGGAAGGAGAGCTGTTAAATGGATCTCAACTTTACTGAGACATTATGCAGCAAAAGAGTTAGAAATTTCATTTAGTTTTATAGGTTAATTAGACTTTCTTTAGACAGGTCTTAACCCTTTAGCTGTGTCTGTTGGCACAGACAGATTTAAAAATGGGCAAACAGCCAGTTGATCAGGGCTGTATTGGTCCTAATATTGTGAATGGAGAAGAATATCCAAACTCAATCCTAGAAGAGAAGGACATTTCCATATTGCTTACTGCATTTACATTTACTGGGAAAAGAGCAGTGGAGATGCAAGATACTATTTAAACCAAATGAGAGAAGTTATTTTACTAATTAGTTTTTGATTTCCAGGTTGAAAGGAATCTTTGGAGGAGCTAGTTCAACCTCCTGTTCAAGCAAGGTTAGAGATAAGATCAGACCAGGGCTTTATCTGGTCTGGTCTTGAAAACATTCAAGAAGGTAGACTGTACAACCTCTTCAGGCAACAGCTCCAATAACTGACTGGCCTCACGGTGAAAAAAGCTTTTTTTATACATGGTCTATATAGGGTTTGGGTTAGGTCTTATTCAAATTTACATCCAATTTTACACCCAATCTTACACAAATTTACACACAATTCAAATTTACAGTTGTTTCTCATGTTCCCACCATGCACCACTGCAAAAATTCTGTCTCCACCATCAACCACTTCTACAGAAGTGTTGGAAGGTGTAGCTTTCTCCCTCCACTTTCCCTCTCCAGGCTCCTCACAGAATGAGTGCTCCAGACCCCGACTGTCTTGGTGGTTCTGTAATGACCTCTAGCTTATTGATGTCTTTTTTGTACCAAGGGCTCAGAACTGGGCACCCTATTCTATATGCCCTTTGAAATATTATTTCTTTGTGCAAAATTATTTTTCACTTAAATAAAAATCTAAATTGATCTGCATTTCTTTAGTTTTGATTGCAATACTAAGCACCACCTGAATACAAAACTTTATTCCTGGTGAAGCAGACACTTCTATGAAACTATCAAATCCCTGGATAGCTGTGAAGCCTCCTTACATGTTAGTTTCCATGGTCTTCTGTGATATTTCCAAGATGCCATGCCATCACACTGTGTTCTGGTAGTTCACTTTACCTTGTATGCTACTTGTTGAAATTTCCTTAACATCCTGTTTCTGTGGTCCCAAAAGTCATTCTGGAGCAGATCAAATGTGGGATGGACACTTGGATACTGTATAGTATTTTTAAAGAAAGAAACAATAAAGAAAAAGGTCACCCCTTTTACAACTAAACAAGAGAGGAATTTCCTTCAGTCCAAGGCATTCCTTGGCCTGAATCCAGTTATTTCTAAACACTGAAATTAAGTCAAATGAAAATGTTTTCAGCATTGGTTGCAGAAAGCAGTTGCAAATATTGTGATATGCTTAACCTTAGGTTTTGGCATGAGAGAAATACATCTGAGAGACTTTCAGAAACAAGCAATTTGATTCTCAGTTTAGCCCTGCAGATTTCCACTTGTCTCTGATATCAGATTATCAGAAGCTGAGTTGTGCATGTAGCACAGTGCTTCCCCTACTGTACTAAAATTAAAATGGGAAATACAACACTGACAGAGAAATGGGAATACTAGGAAGAAAATTATTCAGTGCCAAATATCAGTGGCTGTTGGATAGTTTAGTAGGTGATAATGACATATAGGAGGCAATAATAACAGAAACAAACCTGGTCCACAGGCCGGATAACACGTATGGAAAAAACTTGTGTTTCATTCCTTTGAAACTCCTGTTCTACAACAGGATCTCCTCTTTGGATCTAATTTGTCAGGAAGAACAATCACATCAGTACCAAGCATCCACTTAATTCTTTTCTCCCTTAAAATTGTTGGAACTCACAATGTAACACTCTGCTTGACAAAGCACAGTCTTCATTCCCTTCTAAGGAGTGACTATTGCAATCCTTGAACAAGTCAAATAAAGTAAAATAATATCTTTTTGGGTCTGAATTTCAATCAGATCTCTTCCTAGTGAAACACAGTTCATTTGCATTGCCAGAATCACCCAGAGAAGAAAAACTGAAGGCATATTTGGCTTCAGAAAATTCACTAGTGACTTGCACTGTTTGAAAAAATATGTTTGCTTAAATTTATAGGAAAAACAGCTAAGACTAACCTTATATTGCTCTTCCTCCCTCTGTCGGTTTTCAATAATCTCTTTTTTAAATTCCATAGAGACTGGATCTTTGCCTTTATGAACTTGCCTGCATTGACAGTGGAGCCAAGAAAAATGCTTTACTTAATGCACATTCTGCTTTACTTAAAGGCTAACAGAGGGGTTGTCCTCTTCCTAAGGTGTCTAGGGTTCTATAACATTCAGCAGAAGAGGGGATTTGTGGATTGCAAGTGATACCACAGTAAGCATACACACACAACTATGTGTTTTGCTTTATGCCATTTGATGTACAATTGATGTGCAATTCTGCTCAATTAATTACACATTTTAGCCTGGGTTTACTGAAAACCATCACAAAGGTTTCATTTGATCTTAAGGGCACAATATGGGATGCATGAGAACAAGGTTAGGTGAACAAGGTTTTCAGCAGGTTTTGTTCTGAATGCAACCATAACACAGCCAAAGACCTCAGTGGGTGCTGCTATGGATTACTACTGAGACTCCTCTCCATTAGAAGAGAAAAAAATGGAAGTAAAACAACAGTAACATAGCTGTAAAGAAATCTATCTGGACATGAAATGGCAGCATTATGCACTTGTGGACATTGCATACATCATTCACAGAGGCCTCAGTTAAACTAAGCCTAATGTTGTAAGTGTGATTAACTAACACGTACCACTTCAAATGATTTGCTTCCTCTTCCTGAATATTTTGCTTGACTTTTCGTTGAAATACAGCTTCCTTCATCTGTCTGGTTTGTATTCCTTCAATGCCTTGGCAAAGGGCTGCAGGAATATCAGAAAGCCACAAACACCTCAAACTAGATTGAACTTTCAATTGGGAAATCTACCAGTTATAACATAACTCATTAATTCATAATGCTAAGGTGAAATTTCTTACTGAAATTTTAATCACATTACCTCAGCAATTCTGCATCTCAGTTCCTCATTAGAAGCCTACAAACAATGCTAAGACCAAGCTGATCCTGATTAGTTACATTACCTTTTTTCAAGTCCTTACTCCTCAATTTGCCTGGTTTCTGATTCAAAACAGTGGCTACAGCATATGGATTTGACAAGTCTGTGGGGAATATGAGGTTCTGGTATTCTATTTCCTACAAGACATAAGTTAAGAGAAATAGAAACAAGGAAAATTTTCAACCCAGAAAAGTACTTGTGATTATTGTCTTTTCACACCTTTACTTTTTGAATAGGCCTCAGTCGTGGTTGGTTTCTTCTCCACACCATGGATTTTCCTGCGGACAAAGCTCTTCTCTCTGTATGTCTTCCTTGTTTGTCAAAATGTTGCTTTCTAGGTGCAAGAAGAACACATATTGCTCTTATAAATACGCTGTAAATGGTGTGTAAGTCTGGGACATGTGTTACATCCCCTTTAGATATACAAAGCGACTGGAAATTTGTCTCCCAAATTACAACTGGAACCCAACTTTCTAATATTCTGAGTTCACAACAAATTAAGTCCAGCCCAAAAGAGGTTACTGCTTAAAACTCCTATGTCTTGCAGGGCCTAAGCAGTAAGAATAACATAAAGCAAGGGTAACAGAAGCCAAGGCTGCTCAACAGTTCTTCAGGAACTTGTAACTTCTCCTTATTTTTATTTTGGTATAGTTTCACTTCACACAGATTAAGGGTGTTCCAAGCAAATATCTAAGACAGGAGGTACACTTACTAACACTCTAGTTGCATTAGTGCGTTTTGTCTCCATAGATACAAATGCTTAAAATTATCAGAGCAAAATGGCATGAAATCCTATTCCACAGATATTTTTAGCACTGGGCAATAATACTCAAAGATCAGTCTGTCACACATACGTTAGACCCAGATGTGGCATTGATGTTCCTGTGAATACACATACATAGGGTTTTGAGTGAAACTGTGAAATCCGTAACTGCATCGCCATTTGTGCTGTTCCATACTCAAGTGGGGAATATTTCACAGTTAATTCTACTTTCCCATTGCCTGGGATGATTCCTGTGATTAGAGAAGAAAAATAGTAAGTGTCCCTCTAACGTCAGTCTATGTAAATCTGTTGACATTGATTCTGGACTACAGTTTTTTTAAACAGTATCAGTGCTTGAATAGATGGCAATAGGCCTGGAAAATATTTCAGGTCTCAAAGTTTCTTTCAGGACCTATCAGTGTCCAGATCACAGGAGATGTTTTGCAATAGCAGAGAGATTTGACAGAAAAACTACTGCCTACTGTTGTGAAAATGATTGATTGTATGTAGAAATTCTGCATTTGCAGCTGCCAGGCACTTCCTGCTTTCATGAACAAAGCCTTAGAAACAGATCCCTCTGTGTTCTTCCAAGTACACAAGGCATGGAAATTGCTGAGCTACTGTAGCCAAAGTCTTTGCCTCTTATAAAGCCTGTACCCAGAGGTCTAGACTGAATCTAATGTCCACTGCCACCCCATGAAACACCCGGAGCAGTGTGTTTTGTGCTCGTCACTGCAACGGCTCCTGAAGCAATAGACACAATTCTACCAAATTCTTCCAGATCCCTGGGGAAAAACAGACACAGGGACATGTTTGGTAGAGCAGATGTCACCTTTTCCATGGTGCCCCCTGCACATAACATGGTGCATAACTATTCCACAAAGAGAGATACCTGTTCCTTTAATAGGGTAGGAGCCAGACAGACCTTGGGGAAAGGTGTGAAAAAGAGGTAAATGCTGGGCTTCCTGCCTCTCTCCAAAGGCCACAGCAGCAAAGGGAGCAGACAAAGTCTATACAGATTGCTTGAGACAGCCTCTGTTTAGCCAGAGATCTGCAGCTGGGCATTTAAAGAAGAAATTTACTCACCACAGCGGGCAATTTGCCATGAGGCTGGATGGGACCAATATTTATCAGCATGCATTTACCTGAAAGCACTCAGAGGCAAAAGCTTTTTCTGTACAGCATTGATTACCCTGTCACAAGTAACTGCACTTAATAAATATGGATTTAACATTCAGAATTTTAATTAAGTTCAATTTACCAGATGTTGGCTGGACAGTAAAGGCTCTGTGAGGCTGAATAAAATCAATGTGGAATTCAAAATCTATTGGACAGCTGCACTGCAATGGGATAACATACTCCTTACTGAAATGAGAGAAAAAAAGAAAAGAAACAACAGTTGATCATCAGTTACAGGCCGGAAAATTATATTATACATGACATGAACTGAATTTATCTGTGTTCAGAAGAACAGCTTACTTATTAATGTGAAAATACTGATTATTCATTTTTCCAAAACAGCAAAATATTTAAGATCCTTCACTCAGAGAGGAAATGAGAGATAAATCTTTATTTGAATGCTTAGTGTTTTATATCTTGACTTACTGTCTCCTACCCATACAGCATCTGATTACAGAAAAACTTATTAAATTTACATTTTAGAAGTTATTTATGTGCACCCTCACATATGCAGTATCCAGCAAGTACAAACAATCTGAACTGGAGCAACAGAAAGTACAGAACCAGAAATCAGCCTCCTCCCATGGCCTAGCCTATGGCAGATGATGTGCAGTCTTCCTAAGTGTAGAAAACTCCTGAACATCAGAACAACTGGACCTAGACCATGGCAGAAGTAATGATGTCCTGGCCTGATTTTCATGAAAGCCCTTTATGTCTCATGCTGGCTGTATGAGGGGTATGAGCACACATCTTTTCAAGCTGTCTTGCCTTTCTGTGCATCTATTTTCACATATCAAATTGAAACACAAAAGCATTGCTGTAACATCATCCATCATCTTACAAAGCAAAACCAGTTTACCCAGTCTTATTTCTGCTTTTTGTAAACTGTCTGACTGAAATCCTATCCTGCTGATTAGCAAAGAGTGTGCATTATACACAGTGTTCCTTTGGAAAGCACATTCTGAAATGCCTAAGGAAATAAAAAACAAAAGTCCTTTTTTCTCTGCCTTAATATGACCTGTTCATGAAGCAGATGTAGACTGGGAAGACAATTTCTTTTAAGGTATAGTGGATCTTGTAAGGTAACAAAACTGACTTAGAAACAAGACAATTATGTCATCTGTTGCCTGATGGACCTTCTGTACCTAGTGCAGAAAGCTGGGTGTGAGAATGTAGACCTTATCCTACACTTAGGGAAGTAAAAGGCAGCTTTTCCACTGACCTCAGTGGGCTATGATTGAGCCCATAGTGCCATGAGTTCTGTACAGTACCAGGTATTTCAGAGAACTTTGATTTTAGGGAAGTTTTTAACAGCATAATGATGAAAAATACAGATAAGAATTAAGGTTTGAAACCACCAGTATTCTCTTCAGAAACTCTTTCAAATTCCCTCTGGAGCATCTCTGAGCATTCCCATTGTGCTGGGAAAATTCCCTATTATTTAACATACTATTTTGTACTCTATCAAATCTCTTCTCTGTATTTTGAGAGTATGAAAATTCTGTATACTTCAGTACATAAGTATGAATAAGTAATGGAGCTAATAAACAGATGGTAGCTGGTTTCCTTAAAGCTTCCAAGACATTAAGTTGTACACATAAAAGAAAATAAGATTTTTCAGATTTTGTGCATGTCTCACAAAATGTGGACCAATGTCTGTTCTTAACTCACCTTTTACCAACTGATACATCAGACAGATTTATAAAGGATGGAAATTCTACAACATTCACAGCAGGGTAAGCATGCACAGGAACAATTGATGTATCCTCCCCCTGAAAAAAAGGGGGTAAATATTTATTTCTTACAATGAATAAATGCTATTGAAAGAAAAAGTTTCTGTAGTAGTTGCCCAGTAAGTGGGCATAAAACATCTTCAAGATCATCACTGTGCTGCTCCTCAGGATACCAATATTCTACCTGCTTTCAGTTTCTATCTGTCTTTCCAAACCTGCAGCAACTATCTAGAGCTCCTCTAAGCCTGCTCAGTAAAAACATTCCATCAGCATGGCACAAGGACTGATCTACTAGCACAGAATAACAGAATAAGGAAGATATTCTACCCACAGCTCTGGGATATTTACACTGAGAAATACTTTAAATGCTTCCAAACTTATGGGGAATAAATCCATGTGGCTCTAGGAGATTAGTTGTACCTTTACTTTATCATTATCCTCATGTCCTAATAGCTGTTTCGTTCTGTTACAACTGTAAATATATTTTATAACAAATCCTCACCTGGCAGTGAATTCGGATGCAGTCATAGTAATAGCGCCACTCATCAGGACAAAAATCAACAGTAACCACATAGGACAAGCCAGGGACAAGCCGGTGCTAGAAAATTACCCAAAATAACATAGAACACATGTAAAAGCTGCTTATATGACAGAAAACTGGTGCTGCATGCAAAGAGCAGAGTGAAGGCTTTCTGACACTCACTGTTTTGTTGTATTTGATCTGAAAATACCTTGTCTGGGGTGGTATTATGTGAAGGTTTATGACTGCGCCAGAAATATTTCTCAGCTTCTGTAAAACAAAATAAAGCCAAGAGTGCAAAACACTACAATATGAGGTCAATTGAGAATGCCAACTCTACTTTTTGTGAGAGTATCCATAGCAAAGAAGCTGTATTAAGCAAGGAAGCAATAATTTTTACTAAAATAATGCTGAATGTGCTCTGAATTTAAAAGAAAAAATAAAAGTATGTAAACCTCATAAAAATGTGTCCTGAGTTGTTCTCTGGACTCAAGTAACAATTCCCTACCTAGGAATCAAAGTCAGTGTCTTGCTAAAGAAGATGCTAATGTTGAATCAAGTCCTGGTCCAATTTTGCTTATGTGCAAAAGGAACAAAAAATGAAACAACCTACTGACATTGCTTTTAGATAGATCTGAATAACAGAAACTATGGAATGTCCCCTGGTTTTGTTTCAGATCACAAAGCAGCCAACAGTTCAGCCTGTGGAGTCTCCTGCAACTTGTTAATTTTCATTATATCTGGAGAACCTAGTCCCCCATAATCACCCAACCTCTGCCTCAAAGCACTCTCCACGTGAATAAAGAAGGCAGAAAAACAGCAGAGAGAAGGAAATATCCAAACTTCTCACAGGGAAAGGCAATCAAAACTACACAGTTTCTCTCCTTAAATTAAATCACTCTTGGCAGAAGGCCACAACTGCTTTCAGAAGTTTCCCATCAGTGAACATGTTTGCAGACACAGTGACAGCCCAGCTACATTTTTAAGACAGACTCCTTTGTTCATGACATGCAAGTCACATATTGCTAACACTGCTTGCAGACACAGGAAACAGAAAGTTAAACCAGAGAGTGCACAAGGCAGTGATGCACACAGCACAGTACTCACCTCTTTTGTTACCACAGGGCCACTGATTTTAAGTGCTGCTTTTCAGAGCACTCCATAGAGTAAAAGGCCTCATGACCACAAGCACTGTACTCAGCTTCTGTTATCCTTTTATGAGCCCCCAGAAGATCTCTGCTCTGACACTTACCAGTGTCTGTTGGTGATGTTTTCCAACTTCATACCCTCCATAATGTAACACAGCAGGCTCAGCCTGTATAACCTTGCTCCTCTGAAGGTCAGAATAAATTTCTACCGAGACAGATAATAATACAGGGAGAAAAGAAGACCAAGTGAAACACATGATGGTTATTACTTACATTGATTAAGTATATTTATGCTGCACACAATGTTTTATAGAGAAAAAAATGAGACAGATTATTTCTCCTCTTAAGGGAACATGACTCTTTAGATGGAAAGTTGAGGCAGCAAAGGGCCAAAATAGCAAAGTGTCTCCTAAGATCACTGCAAAGCTGGGGAACAATCAGAGAGCACAAACTTACTTGATTCCAGCAGGTGATTGGGGACAGCATGTCTTTTTTTAGGTTCCTCCACTAGGCTGTGCAGAAGGACACTGGGCATTTGCTTGAAGGATTCCTTAGCAATGGGGATTTCTGTGGAGGCTGACTGAACCACATCCATGTTAGGAAAGAAATGGAGTCCAAATGGTACTAAAAATTGTCAGCACCTGGGGGCAAATCAAAACAGCATAATGATCAAAGTGTTTTTCATTGCATTGGTAATGTGTTGCCTAAAAATGCCTTAAAAAACCTAGAAGGGGGTGGGAGTTTCTTTCCTACTGAAGATTACCATGTGTGAGCCAAGTACAAGGAAAAGGTGATTCCAGGAAACCTTGCTCCCACTGCAAACCCCAGCACTTTGGGTATGTTCATCTGTTTTAGGGTTTATCAGAAACATTTGGCTCTCAGGACTGTGTAAACCATCTCTCTGTTCCCTTGTGTCTCCCAGCACAGACAAGAAGAGCAGGTTCTTCAGATAATCCCACCACCCAAACTGATTTCCAGAGAGCTGTTTTTCCAGTCTCTCACGAGTGTTTGGGTTGTTAACTTGCAGATTCGTTTTTCATTTTAAAATACTAATATGAGGGATAAGAAAACTGGCATTTGAATCTTTTGTTTGGATAGCATCATCTGGGTTATTTGCTTAGTGAAGATAACTGTAAACCCAGAGGCCATAGATACTGTAGATCCTGTGTTAAGTAAGCACAGTTATCAGATCATAAACTACTCTAATGACAAGTGCAAATATTACACAATAAGGACACCAGACACAATCCATCCACAATAAATTATCTTCATAAATCTAGCACATGGTCCCTGGCTCTCCTATGAACCAGAGGGCTGAATGCTGAAAAAGACAAAATGCTTTTGGAAAAAGTGCTGAGTTGAAAAGCCATACTGGATTTTGCAGACCTCAAGAAAGGGGTTGAAAACCCTTAGTTTTGTAGTTCTTCATGAACAGGAAGGGGGGTGCATGGCTCAGGATGGTGCCACAGTAACACCAATGCACATATGGACAACATGGACTCCTCTGCCAGGCTCCAGTCCAGAGGCACCTTCCTGCTCCTGGAGCAGGGGCACAAGAGGCTGATTGGCTGCTTGGACCACAAAGTTCACTTGTATGATCCTATGTGTCACCTGCACTATGGCACCACATCAAGATCCAACAGTTCCAAAGCTGCATTGCTATTATCTGGAGTGGTATTGTGCCTGTTTTATTGTTTTAACACTTTCATGGGGTCTTGAATGAAGGGCCCCAACCTAAAATTAATACTTTTCAGTAAATGTTTGAGGGAAGAAGGGCAGAGAGGTGATCATCAAAGCAATGCCCAGCATAATTGGATCAGGACTGAAGAGGTCCACCTTCTCTTATTACATTTTATGGTCCCATCTCTGGCATTTGTCTGGTTTTCTAGTCTGCTTTAATTCTTCCAGGCAGAAGTTGAGAGGTGCT
Source organism: Phaethornis superciliosus (assembly GCA_023637945.1). NCBI lineage: Eukaryota > Metazoa > Chordata > Aves > Apodiformes > Trochilidae > Phaethornis > Phaethornis superciliosus. The sequence goes on from JAJQWJ010000007.1 coordinate 29,581,030, forward strand.
TCAAGCTCATAAAGTGCTGTTTTGATTTATGGCCTTGTATAGTATTAAATAATAAATAAGCAAGAAGCTTAAAATAATGTGCTACCAGAACGCTTGCCTCAATAATATTTTCCACTACACAGCTCCAAGTACAAATTTTCCACTTGCAACAGAAAATCTGTAAGAGGAACCGTATTACTGTGCATAACAGTAAATTTCTAATGAGGGAGTGAGGCCAACCAAACTCGGACAAAAGCATGCTATAAAATTCTAAACATAAGGCATACATTCTTTCCACTTGTGTTGTTCAACTTTGATTTATACAACTGCCATCCTCTTCCTTCTTGGTCAGCATTCCTCATCACGATCACAAGTTTTGAAAAGCTGTAGACAGACTTACATTAGCAAAGGATTCCCAGTGTAATATTACCAGTAATTTAAAGTGATGCTACCACCACAACTCACCAGCTATAACAACACACTGCAGTATTCCTCAAAGGCCTAATACAGGATGAATGTTTAGGTGCCAAGGTCCTGCAGCTGGCTGATGGATGTTCTTAAATTAAAGCCACCAACACAACTCTGGAACAGTGAAATCCTGGCTCCCTTGGAGGCAATGGCAAAACTCACCTCAGCTCCCCTCAGGCCAGCAAATCCCCTCAGGTATCACCCTTCTTCTGGCAGCATTTGGGCTTTCTACTCCCTTTGTGTTTCAGAGCTCCTAGCACACCCCACCATCCGAAAGGGATCCGGTTTAATGACCTTACAAGACAGCGTGAGTCTTTCAAAGGCACCGACGTGCTTTAGGAGCCACACAAAACTTGCTTTTGAGTTCCACTCTAAGTAACAAGGCCGGCAGAGCTTCTTAGCGGACAGAAGGGCTTCACAGCAGGCCCCTACCTCCCGCCAGGCCTGAGGGGAGTTGCTGGGTCCCGCACCAGCCCCTCCGAGCCTTGCAATCGCCTCGCCACAGCCCGGGACAATCACCCCCTCCGCCCTCCCGCCAGTCCCTGCCAAGCCCGCTCCTCCCCTCAGAGCGGCTCACGGCCCCTGGCCCGGCGGACAGACACCCCCGAACCCGGTAACCGGACAAGGGGCCCGGCCCGGTTCTCACCTCAGGCCGGCGGCGGGCCGCGCCGGTTGCTAAGCAACGCGGCAGCCAGGCTGGACTGCACCACTCGGGACATTGCGGGGGGGGGGGGGGAAGGGTGTCAGCTCCAGCTCAGCCTGCTCTGACTGCAAAAAAAAATTTAAAGAAAGAAAAAAAAAAAAAAAAAAAAAAAAAAAAGGAAGAAAAAACACCTATTGGTTTTTTTTTTTTTCCTCCCAAGCGTCGTGTTCAGGATCCACAGTGTGGCCGCCCGCAGGGCAGAGGCACTTTTTTCTCCCAAAACCGCTCATCTTTTAACACAAAACTTTTTCTTTCTCAGGAAGCATTCTGTACGGTTTCCTGAGAGGCAGCAAATTGTTGGAAAGGCAGGTGAAAAGAAGGGATTTACCGGCAAACAGATCTGTGTATTTCCTTGGAAATACTAATGTAAATACAGATGGGATTTAAATGGGCAGTTCTCACCCCAGATTTACCTCTCTACACCAAACACCAGATGAAAAATGAGTGGCCTGAGTGTCAAGCTGTAATAGAGGCATTACAAGCAATTTAATTACTCATCAAAGGAGAGAGAAAAAGAAATAACTATTAGACCGAAGAACTAACGGAAATTTTAAGCATTAATAAATAAATATTTAACATCAAAGTCGGTTAGTGCTTGATAAGTAAACAATCTGACAATCAGAGTAATACAAAGCAAAGTAATTTATTTTTTATTTACTCCTAAAGTTTAAAGTCTTTCAAGGCTTCATGAACAAATTCTGGTGTTTTAATTCTGATTTAGATTACGGGCTTGAAAGAGCAGCTGTGACAAATTTAAAATGGATGTGCTGAGGAGGAAGGAAGGTAGGTGCACACAGCCAGGTGCAATGCTACGTTGTCTAATTAAACAAAAACCTCATTTCAGGATATGTGAATTAAGAATTCTCTGTACTCTGCTGCTGCTCCCAGGTTTCCCAGCCCGTGCTGTCTGTCCCCTTGCACCAACACCTGCAGCCCCTGGGTGACAATTTCCCAGGTTTTATTTTGCATCCAGCTTCTTTCAGATGCTCAGCCTGCACATGAATGGAATGGGAGGGACACAAAATATTGGGCTCTTTGTTCACACCGTTGCTCTTTAAATCCAACATTGTTTTTCTGCAACTCCAGGGCAACCAATGTCTACTGCAGAAAATGCCTCACATTCAGAAGTACACCCAGGAGCAAAGCTCCCCCAATTCCCCAAATGTGAGCAAGAGCGATGGCTTTCAGGGGAAGCTTTTGCAATATGACCAGAATGATAAAATATTCCTTGAGCCAAAGGAAGAGAGAGAATGACTTGGCACCCCCCTGGGACGACACAGCATTGCCAATGTGGTTTCTTCAGACTACTGTAATGACATTGCCTGGCTGCCTTTCAGACCCCCTTTTAACAAACAAGAAAACGAAAGTTTCTACAAGTTTTGTGTGGACTGGAGCAAGGAAGCCTGAAACACTTTGCCCTTTGCAAGGGAAATGATGCTGTGTGAGCAGCTGGGCAGGACAGAGCTGGCATGGATGCAGAGCAAATAGTGCTGCTGACTGCCCCCTGCTCTGGGATGTATTACTTAATGCAAAAGCTGAATTTTCAGCACACAGGGAACAAGCTAGATGTTTCATGGCCATAATCATTGACTTCACTGGCAGATCCATAGAACACCCTTAGGAGATTGGAGAGCAGACCCTGAGTTTTGGGCATCATCACCAGCGTCTGGGGTGACAGGCCAAAAACTTGTAAATTGGAAAAAATGGTAAAAGATGTTTTGTGACACTTTGCCAGCTTGTGGACTGCAGTGCTTTGAGAATGGGCATTAGCACACAGTACAGACTTTGGCTTTTGTTTGAGGATGTTTTCATTCTTGTGCTACTGGCAAACTTCTCAAGCAGGGGTTTGGAGCACTTGCCTTGTCAGCTGGGAGCCCACACCCAATGTAAGCACTTCAGCCCTTTACAATAGTTTTGCCACAGAAACAAAACCTGGAAAACCAAAGATCACTCTGCTGCCAGGGAAGGGGGCTCTGGAGGCACTGGAGACCCCAGGGTGGCTGAAATCTGTCCCATCAGGAGGTACCACAGGGATCCAAATGCAATGACACCTTCCAACCTAAAGCATTGGGACAAAACACATCCTGGCTGTTTCTCTGGATGTTGGGTGAGAGAATAAAATCCGGGGAGCATTTATAGTCCTCTTTGGAAGGGGAAGGAAGACAAGTATCTCTGTTTGCCCTTCTCTGGTGCCTACCCCAGACTCGAGGCCATCTTCATCCCCTGCAGCAGTGCTCCCCCAGGCTGGGTGGGAGGCAGGGGTACCCAGCTCCCCTGAGCAGCCTCTGCCAGCCTCCTGCTTTCTGGCTCCAGGGAATACGTGCTGACTGCAGGAGGCATGTGCAGAGCTGTCGAGAGCAGAAGCAGTGCAGGCAGCCTGAATCACATTCCTCCGAGCCTGTTTCTCAGCAGGGCTCTTATTCCAGAAATAAATTCCTATTTCCCCATGACTGATTACCTCTGCCATCGCGGGGCTGATAATCTTGCACAAGAGCCCTGCTTAGTGCCTTATCCTGGGAGCATGAGGAATGATCATTCCCCAGTGACACCCGTGGATAGCAGTGGATAATAGCTGGGAAGGGAGGCAGGCAATAGTAGGAACATGATCAACCGAGGTGCTGTTGATCTTGGGACAGGAGACTTCTGCAGAGGAGGAGGAGTGTTTGGAGGGTGGACAGGAGGGGTCCTGTCACTGCTGATGCTCTCTAGAGCTCAGAGAAACATTGGTTAAGAGTGGTCAAAGCTGGGAAGGGAAAAAAAGCAAGGAGGGAAAGGGATGAATTGAAAGGAGCTGAGAGCCACGCTGGAGAGCACACAGAGAGCCTGGTGACCTCTGGTGCACAAGGCATGAAGGAAACAGCCTGTGATTGACTATGTGGACCACCTGGGTGATCATCTTCTGGATTTCAACTGGCACGGTAGGTGTTCAGATCTATTTATTCCCAGTTGCATGGAATCACACATCTGAGTACATGCACCTCTGTTCCATGAAGTCACAGTGTCTGTATTTGAAACTGTCTATGTTGAAGCTGGGATTTCTGTATTTTTCTCTTGCTTCCTGCATTCACTGTCAGTGGCCAGATGGCTAGATGCTGGATGCCTCAGTTTCCCCAAGATATAACTGAGGCACCATGCCTCAGTTTCCCCATCTTTATAAAGACAGCAGTGTTAGTAATCTATTTTGGTAAATATGCCAGGATTTGTGGTGAAGGAGAAAAGATTTGATTCCATTTAGAGAAGTTTTAACTGATTTACATCAGCAAGCAATCCCCTAAGGGGAAATGACCACCACTGCCAAAGCCTCCCTTCACTCAGGCTGAAGGAATGCAAAGCAATGTTTAACCTGCAAAGTTTGGTTTCTTCTAGTTTTATCACTTAACTGGGAATTTATGTGGCAGATTGTCACTGTTGAATGCTGGACACTCAGATGGGTCTGGAAGGACACTTAAACTTGGGCTGTGATCTCCAGGTGCTTCTCAGCTTATCATATTTTGAAAGCATGCAAAACTAAGATTGAAATATTGGGTGTGAGAAGCTGGGAAAGGATCAACATCTTGGCACATGTGAAAAATTACTGTTTCATTGCAACTAATGGAAAAATCACTCTATTTGCCCCAGCAGGGGATTTGGTTCAAATTCTGAGAAAACCTGAGCTCTGCCTAGATATTTTAAATGCAGACTGAATGCAATTTGCAGACTTTTTGCCTTTTGATCATCTTCCATAATGAAAATAATGGTTATGAGCCTTTTTTTGTCATTTTGTTTTCTTATTCCTAGGTATTACTTAAAGAACTCTGTAAATAGATATCATTGCTGAGGGTGCCACTGAGAACATCTTCTTCCACTTTTTCTCCACTCTTTCTCATCCTTCAAATAGCTATTTTGATTTTGCCAGGTATCTTTTGTTCTTTAAATCCTCTCATTGAACCAACCCTGGTTTGCTTTCAAATTCAATGGCTGTGAATTCTGTGGCTGGAAATATTATTTATATTAAACAGTGTTTAGATCCATTCATTTCATAGGTTAAAAAATTGTAGTTGGCTGTTGCTACTTATACCACAAACTGCAGCATCCTGGGCATTTAGTTACAGCTATTGATGTTTGGAATGGTTTTGGTGCCTCATCTTTTCTTTAAACAAAGTATGAGGATGTCTTGCCCCCTCATCAAAATGTGACAGCCCATGGTCTGGGAGCTGTTTCAGTGACCTGTTTAGGACAAAACAAAGAAACCCTCCACAGAAGAGCCCATTTTTCCTCCAGGATTTCAAGGTTTGCTCCCAGCTGGGGATGGTAAACATGAGGGAGCCTGAGCAGAGCTGGCAGTGGTGTGGGGTTCTCTGGCTGCAGCTGGGGTGTGGGATTTCACCTGGTTCAGCAAACAGCACCCAGCTTGCCCTGCTGGATGCCAGTGTTGGCTGGACAGCATTTATGGGAAACAAGGTCTGTAAACAGCACCTGTGGACTTTCTGCCTCCTCTGAGTGTAAAATCTGGTTACCCACATTGTTTGTGTTACCAGATAAGAGGTATCTAATCAGAAGAGGAGGGTGAACATCACAAACAGTAATTGTAAGGCATTGACTACACCATATTCCTGCTTAAGCGGGAATAAGAAATAACAAGAAAATAATGCTGGATCAAAGTGGTCTTCACAGCTGAATGTGCTACAAGTGTCCAGACCCATTCTGACTACAAAGAAATAATATTTAAATCTCTTTCTCAAGCAAATGCTTCCTCAGGACCAACATTTCTTAAATGCCCAGAAGATCCGTAGTCCTTTTAAGGGTGGACAGTTTCCCTGTTTCTCACATTATTACAAAGTGATTGATACCATTAATTTTAAGCACGTTCAGTATCATCTTGAATGACCTCCATGCAGAGCAGCCCAGTCCTGCTAATCCCCTCAAATGCTCATCACTAATACAGAGTTTTATTATATTTTCAAGGAAACTTGTGGAAAGAGATACTACAGCATAAATATGTTGTAGGTCTTAAGTATCACATTAATATTTGTGAATTCAGAAAATGTAGTAAATTGCATTACTATTGGTGATCAAATACATAAGCATAGATAGTGATAAATAAGGCACATTTTAAACATCTCTCAATTTTTAGAAATTACCAAATTCAGCCATCAGCTAACAACTGCAACTCCTAAATGCAATTACATTTCAGTAGCCATGTTATTACAGTCAGACAATTATTTTCAAAGCTTAAATAGATTATAAAATTTTTTTCAAATATTACACAATTAAAAATGCGTTTAAATCCTGGCATCAGAGGATAGCCAAAAGGCTGAATTATTTGCATATGTGATTCCAGAAAATTCATTATACTATGCAAAACCAAATGGTTTTAGTTAGTTTATTGCATGATGCACAAAGTCAAGGGAGAAGGATAAGTTAAACACAACAGACCAATTAGATGAGGCATGAAAACACTATTGAAAAGATCAAACTTTGTTCAGAAATACAATACCCAAAATAATTCCAGCTGAAATGAGGAGGAATACAGTCTCTGGTGTTTGTTAGGCTAAAATTTAATTGTAGAAAAATAATAGTTCTCATTACAAGGCTTTTAGTGATCATTTTGTCTCCTAAATCTAATCTGGAAGTGATCAGCAATGCCACAAGATTGATAAGGTTGAATAGTTATATGATGCTGCTGGGTTAACTTTCCGTGCACAAAGTACCTAAACAAATTCTGATAATTTTGTAATAATACATCCTGATGACTTGCTTTTAATCTTTTGAGTATGTATGTGTGCACACATATGTGTGTATGTATACACACAAACACATACGTTCTGTAGTGGAATACATAAAGACTTGTTTTTTTAATTTCATGAGAGAGGAATTATCTATTTTGTTATAATGGGAACCCACTTGTACTCAATATTTTTATTGTAAAAAAATAATAGAAACTGGTATAATAATAGAAATGGTAAACGTAATTTTTCACTGCAAGACATAACAACTGGAACCTTGTGCAAATTATTTTGCAGTGATTTTCAGTATATGCCATTTTAATGGTCATTAGCTGATACATTCATTGTGGTCCAGGTACGTGTAACATAATCTGCACATTGAATTGCTTCCTAAGGATTGACTTAAGGCTAACATTTCCCCACTGCTTGGTGAGAAATGAAGATGTGGAAAGACAGGAAGGTGAGAAAATGACCACAGGATGAATGACCATCCAACTTCTCACAAAAACCTGGGTGAGGTTCTGCTTTCAGGTTGCTCCTGCACTTTCCTGATCAGCAGCAATGAAACAGGCTTGAGAGGTTTTCAGCCAGTGGATTTATTTGAATCACTGGTGCCTGGGAAAATTACCTGTCAGGTTAATGGTTTAATACTGCCTGGGGTGAGTATTTATTTCTCTGTGGCTCCAGGAGAGTCCTGCAGTGCCTTGGATGTTTCTGCAGTCTTTTGGAAGAGGATCCTACTCATGTACTTAATTTAGCAGAATAACATGTTCATTTTTCTCAATAACGGTAATGTCAGCAAAACAGAGAAGGCAGAAACTCAGTCTGTGCTTGCCTGCTGCTACTATATAAAAAAGCAGACCTAATTGACTGTATTTCAAGGAAATTGACTGTATTTCCAGGAAAAATTACCCACACTCAGTTGATTGGGTTGCAGGGGGAATGTGAGCATAAGAAGGGTAAATCCTGTAGAGAGGATAAAACTTTACAGAGGAAAAGTTATTCCACTGCTTTTAAAATTTGCAGATCAGCGCTGTCCCACCTGTCTGTGACCTTCTGAGTGTCCTGAAAAAGGAGAAAGAAAACTGTGCTGAGATTCTGTCCCTGGAGGCAAAGAACAGAACACCTGAAAATGACCCAGTTCTGAGCTCAGGTAAAGAATGAATGAATGTACACAATAAAAACTGCTCTCAAGTGAGCTGGGTAGCCTCCAAATTTGATACCCCCACATCCGTTCCCAAAGAAGACATGCACTTTGTATGCACCTCTCATTTAGGAGCACAAAACCAGGTAAGATCTGTTATAAGGCTCTGAGAGGGGGACCTGGAATTTACTGTGACAGCAAGAGTAGTAGGAGCCTTCTAATTCAGCTGCCCAACTGAAGTACTCAAAACTAGGGGTCATAGCAGCAAAAAAGTCTTGAAAGTAGCAAAGGATTTGGAATTCTTCTCATCTTGAACAATGATATTTTTATAAAGTCAGCTTCCAAAATCAAACCAGCAGGAAAAATTTAAATCACATGTCCTGAGGGTCTTATTTTCTTCTACCTTGCTCTAAATTACTGCCATGTAACAGAACTCTTGCACTTCAGAGAGGATTTATTAGCATACAAAGGAGTTCCTTGGCCAAAGAAGGCTCTTGTAGTACTGCGTCCTCATCACATACACAACTTTCCTTTTGCAGTTCATAGAAAAAAGAAAAAAAAGATTGGGCAAATGTGTTCATGTGCAAGGGGTCTCAGAGAGATACCTGCCAGCCTGCCTATGGCCTGAGTCTTATCTCCCCCAGGCAGGAGCTGGGTCAGCTTCTCATAGACTACATTGGATGGAGCCACCAGATGTGACTATTTTGTGTGCATAACCAGGTATTGACACTGAAAATGGGTTTGTGTCATTCACAGCATCTCACAGAACAAACTGTTCCTGGGTGACTTTTGTGGACCATGGCATGGCAGGTCCTCACCAGTGTGGAAAGTGAAGGAATTCCCAGGAGATGTTTTGTGTGCAGGGTGTCTGGACAGAGAAAAGCCACCATTCCGAGCCAAAGCTGAGACTTTTTCCTAGTTTCCAAGCCTTCCTCTCTAGCAGAGAGTGCTGGAGACACAGAAGTGTTTCACCCTGACCTAGCCCAAAGGCAGTACTCAGAGGAAAGATCTATTGCCTGGTTTCATAGGATGCCTAGAATCCTTGTCTTTATCCCTGTGAGCCTTGCTAATGATGGGTTTGAGCACAGCTTCAGGGCATCACTCCCATGCAGCAGTGACAGGGTGCCTCGTGGCAGGTTGCCAGATACTTCAGAATACAGATCTGTCTCATTACATACAAGAAGTTTGATGATATGAATAAATCAGTATTGTTTGTTTCCTTTACTGCTGCCCTTCACCAAAGAGGAAGGTGGTTAGAAAACCTATTTTTCTGCTTTTATCCTGTGGCATGGCTGTGATGCTGAGCTCTGCATTTCCTCTGCACATCTGGTTTCCTTAATCTTTTCAGGTCTATTCAATAGTTACCAGAAGACAGATGGGTAACCAGGGACCTGATGCAAAGTTTATAATGGCCAAGTTGCTCTTTGGCTAGTGGAGACCAGTGGAGCCAAAGACCACAATGGGATGGGCCTGCAGCTTGCTGGGACTGCTTTGAAAAAAGCAGGACCTGTTCTGTTCCTATCCAAGACTTGACAGGTCACAGCAGGACAATGGAGGCTTTGCATGGTGTTTCACTGCTTGGAGATGTTTCATGGTGTTTCATTGCTGGGAGAAGTTTTGTGGTGGGGAGATGCTGCATCATGTTTTGTTGTGTCCCCCTCAGGCAGCTGTGCTGGAATGTGGGATAACATGAGCTGCTGGCCTTCATCCCTGGTGGGACAGACTGTCCATGCTCAGTGCCCTGTGTTCTTCCAGATGCTGACTGGGAAGAAAGGTAACACTAAGAATGTGCTCATCTTGCCCAGGTGTTTTTTATTGCTATTTTATGTTAAAATGTGTTCTTTACAAAGATGACACTGTCAGGTCTGCACTTCAAATGAAATTGTGTCCCTTCTTTCAAAGACCTGGTGGTCACTTAGCAGCTCCACTTCCAACACTAAGCTAAACATGGAAAAGCCTGGAATTAGAGTAGCAAGATGTTTTAAAGGATTTTTTTTTCTTAGCCAGGTGGAGAAAAGCACAGGAAGTTACTGCTGTCCTGAAAAGCAGGTTTTTGATATGTTTTATTAATGGAAATAATTTTCTCCACTCAGGATCTGTGTTTATATATTTCTGTCTGTCTTTCTCCTTCTAATGACTCTAAGAGACAGTGACTGATCTCAGTTGAGTTTAATGGGGACAAAACTTCACACAGCATTACGTTCACAAGATTTCTGGCAAGACAGCCAGCCAGGTAGGGGGAAAAGATGCTTTTCTTGCCTCCACAAAGAGGTTATCTGTGCTGAGGGTTCATTCCCTTGGCTGTGATAGGCTCCACACAAGCAGCAAAAATTCATGGAAACTCAGGTTTCATGGCTCACCAAACAACCCACTCAAAGAGACGAGCTCAAGCAACATTTGTTGTTCCTTCTCTGGGATTTCTAAGCTAAAAATTAAGTGAAATTTATTCCCAGTATACTACACTAATCATTAGCCATTAAGTAGGAGTTTCAGCTGGCTTTCTGTTCAGCTCTGCTTTTCAGCAATGCCCAAGAAATGTGCTTACACTTCTCTTTAGCGAGTTAATGATTCAAATTGGAAGAAGTTTTGTGTTCTTTGGTTATAGGACATAGATTAATGAGATCCAGTGCTTAAAGAAAAGCAGACAGATTCATTTTATGGAGGAAGGAACAGCAGAAAAATATTAGATTGTCTAATAAAGATTAGATAAGGCCAAGAAGAAGCACTTAGAGCTCTATAAATAAAATCAGACATGAGCCATTTAGATGAAAATAAATACCATGCTACTTTCTGTACACACTTAAAGTAGTAGTCCATTGAATCCTATAATCCGCTTTAAAGACAGAGGATAAGATGTTCAAAGACACAGATCGCTGAGGCAATAATCTGTTCAGCATGCACTGACAAATCTTTAGATCCTAGCCCTTAAATACATTAAATTAAATCCCTGCTGGTACAGCCACTAGAGGGAACCGCTCCCTGCTTCTCGCCCTCACACCGGGGAGAGAACAGGAATTTGTACATCCAAAGGTCAAAATTACATCTCAAATTTGTATTGCATTATCTTGGAGACAGTCTACCAGCTTTATACTTAAGTTGCCCTCATTATCGAGAAGCTGAGACCTAAACCACTTCTGATAAGCAGTCATCAGAGTGAGGATGTTCAAAACAGAAACCCAAGACATGGTCTATTGCCATTTGCATCTTCTTTTGGTCTCTGCATCTGGCCTTTTGGGTCAAAGTCAGCAATAGTTCCTTCTCATTCTCATAGCCACATTCTCTTCTGATTTTATACTGCGGTTGGCTTGTGACTCATGTGTTTAATTATTGCTACAGTTGTTGCCCTGTTTGAAGCAATTTTGCAAAAGAAAAACAAAGATCTGTCTGCTTGGAAAAAAAGCAAAAGTTTTCTCTCCTCACCACTTACAAAGCAGATGGGCAGCCACAAATGCCAAAGACATTAAGGGATGAAGCTCTGACCAAACCCTGGACTCTCTGCTGTTGAGCTTTGTGCTGACATCTCGACTTGCATTTGCAGCCCAGACTGTCTGGCCCCTTCCCACATAACAGAGCAAAGAAACAAAATAATCTGTAAATTAACTGCAATTCACATCCAGCCCTGCACATTGTGTCTTGGGCAAGCAATGAGGGAAGGTGTGACCAGTGCAAGGATTCAGAAGCAGAGGAAAAGGCCATGTCGAATGTCCCCACTTCCATGGCCATCCCTTTAGCCAGTGTTCCCCCTTGCCCAGGCAACTTCAGGAGCTTCCAGTAAACACCAAGCACTGGTGGTTAGACAGACTGCAGACCCCCAGTCTGCTCTAAGCAGGGCATGCTGCAGTTTCCCTGGTGTGTGTCACCCACAACCAAGCAGCATTTTTAAAGCTGTGCTCACATCCATCAGTATGAAACGCCCTGCATAACCTTCCCATGCTTTGCATCTAATGCAGTCAAATGCTCTCACCAATGCAGAACTTCACCTCTTCTAATCTCATCTGCTCTGACATCCTCAGGCAAAAACCAGTTGCCGACATGTTTACAAGCACAATTCTCTGCTCCAACTTAATCACTTCTGTCTCAATAATTAAAGCTGAAGAAGAGAACTTGCCACCATAGCACAACCTGGCTGGGTGCCAAGGCAGGTTGGGGAGAACTGTTTGGGAGAGCTGTTTCTCTCCTGTTGTTGTTGCACTGCAGCAAGGTGTAGAAAACCTCGCTTTAAAGGCAAGCCCGGCCCTTCCAAAGATGCTAAACTGGAACAAAATGTTCACAAAAGCATCAGAATAATAGTCTGATATGGACACACCCAGAGCTCTTCCCACTTGGAGATCACAGAATGTTTGCTGTGCATTGCAGTTTTACACAGGTGAGTTCAAATCAAGTGCAGACATGCTGCCAGGTCACCAGCATTAGCCCAGATGTAGCAGAAGCCCTGATGTCTTAACAGTCCCAGCAGCCCCCCAAAGAACATAACCCAGTGCCAAACAGCTGCATATGCACCTCCCTCCCTTCCCTCCACACTGCAGAGATGTTTTGCAGGCACTGGATGTGCTAGAGTCTTCATGGCTAAATATCTGGGGGATAAACAGACTCATGGTGCCTGCTGGCAAGGCTTCTATTAAGAAGGGCTGTGGATTTCAGGCCCTATCTAAATCCATCACTGAAGCAAAGCTAGGATTGGAACTAGGTTATCTTTAAGTTCCCTTCCAACCAAAACCATTCTGATTCTGAAGTGAGTGTGATTAGGACAGTGGGCAGTGGTTTTACTTCTTTGTGGAAGTTTCTCTTCTCCTCAGCACATAACCTACATGCCTGCTAGGGTCACTTTCTCCCATTGTGATTGTAAGGTGTATGGCAGGATTTCCCAGTTTGACTTCAATGCCAAACATGAATATGGATGGGTTCAAACCTGTCCAACTCAACCATATGCAATGTGCTAGGGATCCATCTCCATCAGATTTAGGAGTTTAAAAGCCAGATTGCCCAGTAGAATTGGGTCAGACAGGCTGCCTTCTCCAGATGTCTGTCTGAAAATTAGATGAATTCTGCAAATGGCTCCTTTTCTTCACTGACTAGAAAGACAGCCATGAAGGACAAAGTTGGACTCAGACATGCAGCTTTCAGAGGGCTAACTTAAGTGAGAGGAATCCCATTCTAGCCTTTAATTTGTACCAAACCTTTCATAAGCAAGGAAATCAACAGGGTAAGACAATGTCCAAACCTGGCTGTGGCAACAAGCCTTTTAGTTTTCATTAAAATTTCACCACAAATCTGTGACCACGTAAAGTTTTGAGTTCTCTTCAGACCATGACAAACCACAGTGAGGAGGTGGGAACATTCAGGAAGGTATCAGATTTGCATGGAGTATGAATCTGTGGTTGGAACAGTCATGTGTTTGCTGATCTTGGAACACTGGCCAAGAAACACCAGATGTACTGAACAGTATTATTTATGTTGCAATTAATAAAAACACATCCATCACATTCATCCCTGAGTTGGCAAACAATATTATGACCCACACAAGTACACTGGGCAAGTATCAACATAATTAGCTCAGCTGTATTTCACCTCCAGCTATGCAGCGTGCACTGTCTGGGGGAAAATACTCTTTTTGCTCTTGGAGTAATCCTACATGTCAGGGGAACAAAGATACAATTGGAACTGATCACACCTGGTTTTATCTTTTTTTGTTATTACCACGCAGGTTTTGTCTCCCGGAACTGTACCAGTGAGGGTTGGTCAGAACCATATCCCAGACCCGATATTGCTTGTGGCTACAACGTCAATGACACAACAAATGAGGCAAGAGTGAGTCTGGGTGCCTGTGACCAGAGATCTGCTGCTTTGGGGGGAGGGATGTGTTAAGGGGAGCCTGAATGATAATGAGACTTAACTAAGGGGGTGTAGGGTTACAGATTGTTCTCAGCATAAACGCTTCCTCCAAAAATGGGTTGCTCAAGGTAAAAAACTTCAGTAGCTGATTTTAGAAGAACACTTTTTTAAATAGGAGGAGACACCTCTATCTTGGTGTGGGCTTACTTCTAACAGACAGGTAAAGATGTGAATATATGTTCCCTTGCAGCGTTCTTATTTCATGACTCTGAAGACCATGTACACCATCGGATATTGCACCTCCTTCGTGACACTGATGATAGCCTTAGCAGTCCTGATCTCCTTTAGGTGAGGAGAAGCACCTCCGCTTTGTGTTTGGCCAGGACTTCTGGTCATTTTAGCTGACAGAGATCCTTCTGTTGGCTTTCGGGACAAGTTAAAAGTGAAGATATTTCTGAAAATCTTCACAAGAATCAATGAGAAAACTTATCTGAATCTTGTCTCACAGAAAATGTCAGGGCTGCTCCTTATATTGGGCTCTTCTGTCCTCTGTGAAACGTAGCTGGATGTGTTTTGCAGACTGGCACTGGCAACAGGTCCCTGCTGATACCTTCCCATGACTTCAGTGTCCCTCAGGCAGTGTCTATCCTCCTGCTGTTCTTTTCCTCACTCTGGCTTGAACTTTGCTCTATGAGCTGCTGCACTGATTTCTGGGAAGGTGTTTCAGATTTACAGTGTTCAGTCATCTGACAGTCAGCTTATCTTCATGTATCCTTATAACCTGGAATTTGTACTTTGCTTCTTATTCAGTGAAATTAATTTTCCTCACAATAAATGTCAGGGTTGCACTGCTGGGCAGAAGGAACCCCAACTATTTTGTAAAGTCATCTTCACTCTACACAGCATCCAGCTACAGTTTATATGGAAAATTAACACAGAAAACATTGCAGGCACAAGTGCACTGTGCAGGCAAACCAAATCAATCCACCCAGGTGTGGATGAACAACTTCAGTTCACGTTACTCCAGAAAAGAAACAGGGAGGCTAGACAAGCATAATGGTATGAAAACACTATCCTTCTGGAAACAATCAGCTTGGTTTATACCTGAGTGATGTGGCTTCACTTTTTTCAGGTCCCCTCTAAGATATACCTCTTGAGAAATGCAATACTCTTCCTTTCACAATCAGAAAAATATTGTAAACAGCAAGCATTGAAACTTGCTGTTTACAGCCACAAGCTACCCGTGTGGGTTAGAAATAGAACTTCACAGGGTCTCTCTTATTGTAACAGAAGACTTCGCTGTACAAGGAACTACATCCACATGCATCTCTTCACGTCATTCATTTTGCGAGCTTCATCCAACTTCATCAAGGATGCTGTTTTGTTTTCCTCTGAAGACACCAATTACTGTGGGACATACACGGTAACCATTTGCCCTCCAGCTTGCTCCATGCCTCAGTTTCCCAACAGGTCCCAAGCAGTAGTTAGCTTGCAGGGAAGGGAATTCCTCTCAGCTTTCCATTCAACATGAGGGGTTATGGGAGAGGAAAGCTATGCCCTGACCCTTCTCCATCACTCAGTCCTGCATATTGGTTGTTCCTGGCTGAGTTTTTCCTGTTTGGGATGGATATTGTGTGGGTGATGGTGGCATGAGAACACAAGCAGCTCAGGCTAGAGCATAGAAACAGAAACCCAGATGCTGTTCCTCCCAGCTCTAGATGCCCTGACAAGTATTGGAATGGAAGGCTTCCAGGTCACTCTGAAGTAGGTACCTGAGCTGATCATCTTGATTATGTTGTCTAGATGGCCTCAGAAGACACCAGGAAATCAGCACATTGACCCAGAAATGCCTAAACATAAGTGTTTCAGGCTGTGAACACAGGATACATCACCAGGGTGGAGATTCTTACATGGCTTTTAGATCTTGCTAAATGGGGCTGGCAGGAAAAGTAAAAGAACACATTAAATATTATTCACTTGTACTGTGGTATGAGACCTGGTATTAAGAGATGGGTTTGCACACAGAGAGCTTGGAAAAAGAATCTCCCAAATATTCAATTGTTTGTTGTTTTTGTTTTGTTTTGTTTTATTTTCTATAAGCAGCAAAATGTCTTGAAAACTGGGGGTAGAGGGGAGTCATTGCAGAAAATATTCAATGCTTTAAACTAAAATATAAGAGTAGGGAGGGAAACAACACAAAACAAAACAAAAAAGATGTTTGGGGATTTTTTTATCCTCCTGCTTCCTTGTCATGTGATGCCTGTCTCAAGGCCACCCGTTTAGTCCCCTAATAGCTATAATATCTCTGTTTGCCAAGATTTATTTACAGCTTCTCTCTGTTAGAAAGTAGATACAAACCCAGGAATCAGCTAATTATCCTCTCTCTCCTCAGGCTGGCTGTAAGCTCACCATGATCTTCTTTCAGTATTGCATCATGTCTAACTACAGCTGGCTCCTTGTGGAGGGACTGTACCTCCACACTCTCCTGGTTATTTCTTTCTTCTCGGAAAGGAAGTTCCTTTGGTGGTTCATCGCCCTTGGATGGGGTACTGGTCCTCCTTCATAACCCTGGGTTTGTTTTGCCTTTGGGATGGACCTGTCAAGCAGTAACCAGCTTTTCCATCACAGGTGCCCCGACTGTGTTTGTGGCTGCATGGGCGACTGCCAGGCAGCTCCATGAAAATATTGGGTAAGTTGTGTGGAAGAGGTGAAGGTGGCATACTGGGGGAGCAGGCTGCTCCATGGGGTCCCACTCATTCCTGACCACTGGCAGCCAAGCAAACATCCTGCTGTGGTGTAAGCCTGGATCCTAGCGTGGGTGGGAGTAGAGATCCAGCTGAGCAACCTGAGAAAGAGCCTTAAATTTCATCTGAGCATTTTCAAGGGTAAGAGGTAGCATTCAAGCGTGAACTCAGCCCATAATGTTTTCAGCATCTGAAGTCTTTGAGAAACGTGACACTTTGTTCCTTTCTCTTCACCCTTCCAAAATTTTGAACAGTGGTTATACTGTAGGGGCAGGGCGTACTTTTGTCCTGTGCAGGTAGACAGTTTTCTGTCAGAAATGTGCAGCTAAGTGACAACAGAAATTTAATTTTGTAGAAAGAGAGAATAGGGTCTTACTTGAAGTGCAAAACAGACCAACCCCCTTTGAAAAGATACCAGTGTTTTGGTAACTGATTGCACCTTCTCTTCTATTTTTACAGGTGTTGGGATATTAACACTAATGCCAATACCTGGTGGATTATTAGAGGCCCTGTAGTTTTGTCTATTTTTGTAAGTCTTTTCTGGGACAAGCAGATTCAAATTGCATTTTCAAATACTGTGAAGCCAGAGATCATTTATTCAACATGCTCTTTAGAAATGTGTTAATGAACTGATCTCAGACATGTGCCTGAACTGGTGTGACACATGAATTACTGCTTAAGCAACTTCTGCTCAGCAGAATTTAGTAACTAATGCCCCGAAGCTAAGTTCATAAGGAAAGCTAGAGCGTCCTCCCAAGAAGCAAGAGCCTGAAGAAGATCAAGTTTCCACATCCTGTTGATTTCATATGTACTTGGCTGGCTTGTGGAAGCTTGTTTTGGACTGTTTCAAAGGAAGGCTCAGGAGGAGAAACTAAAGTGGATGTACATTTCAGTACAATCGCGTTTGTGTCTCCTGGTCAATGCCTCTCAGCAAAGCCAAAACCAACTTGCCTTACATGACCATTAGCTTTTGTTTTCAGCAATGAAAGCTGCTGAAAGGCTGCACATGCACCCTACCTTAGTGGGCTGCGATGAGGCTGTTCTGGGATCACCCACTGAGATAGGGCATAGGCACTGAAACTCGGTGGGACACTGCCCAGTATGAGGCAGTAGCGATGTAAAAGTTCCAGTTTAGCATAAGCAATATTCAATACCTATGGCAGCTTAAAGTTCTGCTCCCACCTACCACTGAGCCATGCTTCACTCCCAGAATTCACGCAGAAGACCAGACAAGTGATTTATGATCAACCTCATGAGGCCGCAGCATTGATTTTGCTAAAAGAATTAACTCTTAACGCACCAGGAGCCACTCCGTGATATTTAAATGCCACCAAGGCATTCTGCAAGACTAAAAGCACGGTCTGATTTTATCTTTGGAGGGCCACCCGCTGTCCCCTTCCAAGTTTCTTCAAAATCCTGATCACATCTACCTTAGCCACTGAAACCAGGAGCCGCCCGCATGACTCTGCCTCTTTACCTCAGAGAGGCTTTTCTCAAGCCCATAGCCACAGACAAACAAACAGCCCGTCCTTCAGAATTCAGATCTAATCTCTTTATTCCTCACAGTCCTTAGCAGTTCAAAGGGCAGAAACTCAACACCGATAAACTCCTTTGCTCCTGGGCTAACATTCGCTGCTGTGCTGCCCGCGGCAATCCCTCCCAGCAGGAATCCCGCCGTCCCCCTTTCCCCACAAGTTTTTCATCAACAAAATGTCCTGTTCAGCCTACGTCGCTCATGCCCGGCCTGGTGGATTAAAAAACCCCAGGATCCTCAGATCTGAGCCTCCTTT
The DNA here is from genome assembly GCA_023637945.1 of Phaethornis superciliosus. Taxonomy (NCBI): domain Eukaryota; kingdom Metazoa; phylum Chordata; class Aves; order Apodiformes; family Trochilidae; genus Phaethornis; species Phaethornis superciliosus. Next base: position 29,599,395 of record JAJQWJ010000007.1, read on the forward strand.
TGCCCCTAACCCCTCTCAAATGTTTCAGTTTCCCTTCACCCCCCTAACCCATCCCAAATGTTTCAGTTTGCCCTTCATATTCCTTAATCCTACCTCTTCCCAGCTCAGCTCCTTCAATAGAATCACAGAACGGGTCTAGTCCCAACTCCCCTGCCATGGGCAGGGGCACTTCCCACTGGAACAGGTATGTTCCAAGGCCCATCCAACCTGGCCTTGAACACTTCCGAGGAAAAGGCACCCACAGCTTCTTTCCAGTTCTCTGCAGACACACTCAGGAGCCCAGCTCATGCTCTTCTTCATCCAGTAATTCCAAGAACCCAAGGACATCCTGGGTCTGTCCCATCTAAAGCAGACCCGCTTCTCTTAGGGAACCCCACCTCAGAGCCCAGCTCTGACACCCGCAGGCACGTCCAAGGCCCCATGAGGAGAAGTCATGGCCACGCTGGTGTCCCCAGGCACACGGGAGGGTTAAGGGATGCCAGGGTGCGGGGGGCTGCAAGAGGGTGCGGGTCTGCGGGCAGCACTGAGGGCAGGAGGAGCCCAGGGTGATGTCTGAGCCCTGCTGCAAAGGGCAGAGAGAGCACAGGCTGCTTGCTCCCTGATGTCCTGGGAGCGAGGTGCTTGGCTCTGCCTCCCCTGCAGCTCCTGCTGCCTGAGGGACAAATGGACAGAAGCAGCTGTTGCTTCACCTTTCCCCAAAGCCAGCAACATTTTAATCCAAAATCCACCCTAGGAGAGGGGGAAAATGCAAAAAGAAGAACTTCAGAGCTCACTCTTTCCTATCCCCACTCTTAACAACTACGTCTCCATAGCACAGTGGGGGTTGGTCTTTTCTCCCAAGCAATAGAATGAGAGGAAATGGAAGTTTAGCCAGTGGAGGTTTAGATTGGATGTTAGGAACAATTTCTTGACTGAAAGGGCCATCAGGCAATGGAACAGGATCCCCTGTTGTGGTCACCATCCCTGGGGGTATTTAAAAGATGTGTAATGTGGTTTAGACATTTTGCATCTAACAGTTGGACTTGATAAAGGTCTTTTCCAACCAAAACGATCCTATGATCCCAAACCATGCCATGTCTTTCATCAGGGTATAAACAGCATTTGCAGTCTCAGTTAGCAAGTGGTAGCTCTGGTGTTGCCCCTTTGATGCCAACCAAATTGGAGCCAGACTGTGCAGAGATTGTCAGAGCCCCACAGTCAGGAAAGATCCTAACAATGTGCTTGGTCTCAGGACCCTTTGGTGACCTGCCCTGATGGTCCCCATAACTAAAGCTGTAATAAACAGAAGGGAGGAAAGCAGCTAGCACCTAAGTTTTGTGTGGCCAGGCAGGCTGGAGAGGTAAGGACAGGGTTGTAGGCAGGAGAGCTCCAGCCTGCTCAGCCAAAACACTCAAAACAGCTCTGCTGATACCTGGCTGCTAGACAAGTGGCTACGGGGCATTTGGTTCTGATGTTGGTTTGTTTGTTTTTCACATCCTTCCATTTTTGAATTTATTTTGTCTTTCCAGATTAACTTCATTTTTTTTGTCAACATCTTAAGAATCTTGATGAGGAAGCTCAGATCACCTGAAGGACGGAGCAGTGATTTCAACCAATACAAGTATGTCCCTTACATAAAGACTTTACGTCTCGTTAGCTCACCAGAACTCTTCCTGCTCCTGCTACATGAGCTTTCCCCTCTGTTTTTGTTCTCAGGAGACTTGCAAAGTCAACACTCCTCCTCATCCCTCTCTTTGGGGTCCACTACATCATCTTTGCTTTTTTCCCTGAAGACACGAGCAGCGGTACAATGGAAATTCAGCTCTTTTTTGAATTAGCTCTTGGGTCATTTCAGGTAATAGTGACAAACTGTTGTTTAAAAGAAGAAAACAGAGCAGAGTCCCAATGGCAAAAGCTGCTTGACCTCTTTTGAGATGCTTCCTCCCCATTCAAAATCTGAAACTGCATTTCAATTCTGTGACCACGGTTCTTTTATCTTTTAGGGCTTTGTCGTGGCTGTACTCTATTGTTTTCTTAATGGTGAGGTGAGTTTTGTTTATACAACACTATTTTTTATTGCTCAAGCATGCCTCATTAGTGAGTAGGATACACTCTCCAATGAATTGCATGTTTTCTCCCAGGGTTTTCTTCCCAGCTACCTAACATCATCTGTGAAATACTTCTTAGACCTGGCAAGCCTAAGGAACTGTATGCCAGATGCAAACTTCTGCTTTCAACTATTGCAGCCCTTTCATAAATCAGATAACATTATTAATGTCTGGGAATGGAGGGTGGGGGTTCCATCCCACAAACAGTCACACTGATAATTAACTGGTTCTGACATAGGATGCTATTACCTGTCATCCCATAGCTGATTTCTTTGCTTGATCCTTGGGAAGGATTTTTCAAAAGCTGGATCTAGTCCAATTTTATTAGGACCCTCATCAGGTAAAGCTTTTGGAAGTGGGACCATTTCCTTTGTAGCTGTATGATAACTCCCAGACTTCTGTTCTAGAGCTTGCTCTCTGAAATGCTGATGCTGGTAGATGTAGGGGGAAACATTATCCAAACCTGAGAGACCCTGAGGTTATTTGGAGTATAAAAAAAAAAACATTAGTACCTAGTTGTGGAAGAAAAACTCGGTTTGAAATGGAGAAGTTTGAAATGCTTTGACTGATCCTTTACCAGGGTTCAGAAAAAGTTGTTTTAAAAAGAAAATTTGCATTCTTTTTCCTTATAGAGCCAAAATGTCACATTTTAGAACTACAATTAAAATACTGGGAAAATCTAAACAAAACACTGAGGCCAGCTAGACTTTCTGAACAGTTCCACCTGCAATTAAATAGAAAAACAGGTTAGCAGAAAATTGCATAGCTGCAACAGCAATAACACTATAAGTGACAAGAAGCAGGCCCTGCCCCAGCCCCTTAAACTGGGGGTTAAAGAAATAAATCCAAACCTTGGCAAAGGTAACCTGCTCTCCTTTTCCTGTTATACTGCTCTCTGCAATGCAGGGCTCCAAGATAAACTAACTGAACTAAGTATTTTGTGACCTTTCTACCTAGGTTCAGCTGGAGGTTCAGAGAAAATGGAGGCAGTGGCATTTAAACAAACTCTTGCGTCAGCATCTCAGCACCTCCGCGAGTAACGGAGGAAGTGGCTTAACTCAAGAGATGCAGATGGTGAGGTCCAGCCCACCAGGGCACAGGAGAGCAACCCTCCCCAAATCAGGCCTGCTTTAACACAGTTCTCCTGGAGGATACCTCCATGCTCAAGTCCCACAGACCGTGTGTGGAGTCTTGTGTGTGTATCCAAAAGTGGGACTTGGCTGCAGATCAAGGGTTCTTGAAGCACATCTGTTCATTTATATCCTGTGTAGCACCAGAGTCATATTGCAAGGCAAAATGGGGCGAAACGTTACGTTCTTCCTTGGGTTTCTGGCCACATTCATTTGTGTTTCTTTCCACACCAACATTTCTCAGCTGCTATTTCTACCTTAAGTGTGACCTTTCACTTTCCATGTGGCTCTCCAACATGGTCCAGGCTAAGCCAGGCTGGTGAGTTTTAGACACGCTCTTTTTCTACTGCTGTTGAAGCTGGGAGCCCATTCAGATTTCGTATGATGAAGGTTTCTGCACCATTCTTTGGCATGGCTCATGGACTTGAAATACAAAATTAATTAATCCCTAAAACCTACCAAGATTCAAAGTCTTTCTGTTGTGGTGATGGATAATGACAATTAGAACATAAAGCATGGCTTAGCTAACTCTTCCTGTCCAGCTGCATATCCATGGCCTGGGCATGCTCAAGTGATGGTGGCAGGTTCAGACAGATTTCTTCTTTTGCCTTTTCTAACTTTGGAGATCTTGAAAACAGCAGTGGTCCAATTTGGATTTTGATAAGTTTTTTTTTGAAATGGTTAAAAAACCTATTATAACATATTCCAAGGGTGGCCAAGAAAACTTCAGTAAGATGACTCTTTCCTATTGTGTCTGTATCTCTGAGACTTGTCCTGCAAGTTTGTGAAGGGAAGCAATGAAACCCCTTGGGACATTTAAAGCTCAAATGGAATAAAGGTATCTTATGAAAAACACTACCATAGCAGCTGGCAGAAATCTCTTTACAAGTCTATGATCACTCAGCATGCTTAAATCTACAGGACTGTGCACTCTAATATGCTGTCACAAGGTATCTGAATTTCTATTACAGCTTTATATTCTTAAGGATAAAATTGTTAAGCAAATTTTCCTGCCTCGGGTTGGAAAGGGATACAAAATTAATTCTACAAAGGCAATCAAACCTCCTAATTGATATGGTAGCTGCATTTCCCCACTTGGGGCAATTCTTACAAGTGGCATTTATCACACTTCTCCCTTCTTCTGGTCACCTCCAAGACATCCGCAAAACATGCATAGTATGTCAAATGCTGGCCAAGCAGCATTCCCCAAAACCAAAACAAGTGGAAGAAAAAGCAGAAGCAGGATCAGTCCTGTGATGGAGGGAGAAATAAAAGGCCCCCTCCCCCCATGCGTGTTTGGATGAAGGATTTCACTTCTGTCTGACTTACCCAAGCCAAGCAGAGCCTTCAGCCTTCTCAGGGGTTCACTCTGTCCCAGCATATTTAGTAAGTCAGATACTTCCAAAAAGACACAACTATTAGCCTAATTTCCTTTGCAGCCTGAAAATAAGACCAAGAAGAGTGAAACAACTTGTATGTTCCCTGTCTGAGCGGTAAACATTTGTCAGTCAAGCCGGAGCAGATGTTTGTTTTAAATGCAAGTACTTTTTTCTAGGGTAAATGATGAAATATAAATTCAGAGGTACCATAACATGTAATTAATTAGACCTGATGCAATTATCACCTCTCTCACAAGCCAGTGTAAGAGCTCAGACCTTCAGCACATAGTTAGAACCAGCACAGATAGCACAAGGTTGGGTGGAGCTCAGGCTGAGTGGGATGCCTACCAGGTACAGGAGTCCTGCTGAAAAAGTGGCAAACAACATGTCCCAAAATAAAACACTGCTGGTTACTGTATTTAAGAATAAGTACTACCATAAATTCTTGTTTTACATGGCCATTTTGGTTTTATTTGACTTGTTTGAAATCACAACTACAAAAAAAAGATAAGTATTCCCAGATTCTCTGTTTGCTTCAAGCATCAAGCGCTGGCCTAGTTTGAGTGAAGAACTGAGGCTCCATAGAAACCCTTGGATGTCAGCTGGCATTTGGAGTCCTCAGCTCTTTGGGAAGAGCAAGTCCACTCAGGCAGCTGCCAGAAACAGCTGGCCCCAGGCACTACGATGACCTGGATGTTAAAAAGCTACTGCTGAACACCACCCTTGTGGGATGGGTTCTTACCTCACCTATCTTCTGCACAGGCAATGCAAGAGCACCCTTCTCTGTTGGGGATTTCTCTTGACTAACTACTGAAGAATACTGAAGAAAAGGGCTACTTAGTCCTAGGAACACTGAAATGTTTAAAGGTTTATAAGAAGATGAAGAGGAACAGAGAAGCAAATCTCAGCAAGCAATGCAAGAAGTGGGAGATGAATGGGTGCAAGGCACACAGCCTCCAGCATCAGCACTCTGAAAGAACTGGCACAGACTCCACATGAACTCTATATTCACCAGCTTCCCTTTCTCTATATTTGTTCCTCAGTATTCAATATAAAGCAGGCATTTATTATCAGTAAATAGGACTTGACTCCCATCTTTCAGAGAGTAGTTATTATTACTCTGGGACAGTGGTAACAGCCTGTGGCTATTCAATCCAGGGCCCCTGAAAAGCCAGTTGCAGCTCTGTGAGCCAGCAGTGCAGAAAGCAGTTCCTTCAGCCCAGACATCAGAGGTCTGAGACCTAAGGCTGAATTTAAGAGGAAGTGATTAATGGCTTTTCCCTCCCAACACAACAACAAGGAAGTTCCCAGCAAAACTGTCGGAATCAAGAAGCAATATTGTCGTGCAGTGAATAATTACACTGTGCAAGGGCCTCACTGGGCATCAGGGGACCTGAAATGAACTGTTTCAGATGGGAGGGTGACAATTCACAGGGGTTGAATCCACTCTGAGAGGCCACAGGAACCCAGCCAGGACACCCCCTGGAGCAGACCTTTCTTTCACCCTGAAAGGAGGTCCTTCTCCCATAGCCATGAGGAGGTTAGAAGGGCTATTGCCTGTTTACCATAGGGCACAGCAGAGGGAAAGAGAAGGCAAGTGAGGACAGCCATGTTCTTGTCATCACCTTCCCCTGACTCACAAAAGCAAGGAAAGTTCAACTCCCAAACCAGGTGTCCCTCCAAAACTGGTAATGAACATACTGTAGATTAAAAATCAAAATGCCAGTAACAGTCCAGGATACCTCCTTAGCTAGCATGCCCTGTACTGTTATTTCCTTATCCTTATCCACAAGCAATGGTTTGTGCTCAAGTTTCTAATTAAAGTTAGTAACCAAGCAAGTCTAAACAGCTCATTAACAAGGTGACATTCATTCCCCTGCTTTTAAGAGATATTAAACCATCTGAGACCTCTCCTATCAGAAAAACACCAGGTGCTAATTAACTTGCTTGAGCTTACATAAACTAATTCAGAGGTGAAGCTGGAAATCTGTTTTCCCTGACATCTAACTTTTATGTACAGTGAGCTCAGAGAAAGAAACCTTTATAAACACATTTGCACTCAGACACTTCTGCAGACCAGATAAGCAAAGCTGGGAAAAGAGCAAGGATGCTTCAGAGATGGGGTGCGGTGTGGGAAAGGGAGGTGAAGGACACAGGAAAGAGCTCTTTAGCTGGTAAACAGAGCACATGCAAGAGCAGGAAATCATTAAGACCCTACAAGGTTATCTCCAGTTCCCACGAAGCAGCACAGCTGACTGCTCCTCTTGTTTTGCAGTGAAGAAGGCTGTGCTGGCTGCTGGGGTTGGTGTGGAGACACCGGAGAGGAAAAGGAGAGGGGTGTGTGCAGCAGCTACGTGGCCTCAGGTCCTTTGGTTGGAGGTTGGCAAAGCACCAAGCAGTCATTTCTTCTTTGGTCTAGCAGGGTAAACACACTGAATTGGTGCCTGGGAGATTACATAGACCACACTCATCCCCTTGAGCCTGCACGCCAATATCTAAATACAAAAAGTGAGAATTACAGATACCTCATTTCAAAGAAATTTATTTAACAAACCAATCTTGTTTTGTAGTATTTATCCACCAAAACACACCTTCTCCCAGCATTAATAAGTCAAGCAGTACAATACAAAGCCATTTGGAAAAGCTACTGCATGTTCCCTAGAGAATTTCCTACCCCCAATAAAAGGCCTCCAGCAAGAAGAGGCCATCCCAAAACCATTCACAATTGCACCAGGCCTTGGATGAACTCAATGGCCACTCATCCATTGCTTCCCTCTAACCTGAGTGGGAGGCACCAGCCTGGGATTCAGCCTGGCTATGGCAGCCCTCCCCAGGCAAGGGGCTGGGGGCACAGCCTCCCACTAGCACGGAACAGAGTCCATCCAGAATTGATTTCCAGATTGGGATTACACCAAGAAGGCACTCTGAAGTTACACCCGTGTTTCTAGACAAGCCATGGACCCTTTTAGAGGTGCAGGAGAACTGTTCTGCCTGGCATGGGCACCACTAGGCACCACAAGTGATTATTGGTTCCTTAAGGCACTTCACCACCTGGTAACACCAAAGTGAAACAGCTGGGGACTGGACATTGCAGATGCTGGGGTCAGAGTTCTGCTGAAGCCAACAGCACTGTTCACACACATCTGCAAGTTCAGCTCACCAGCATGTCTTCAGCAGTGCAGTTCAGCTTCACAGAAACACCTTCACAAAGAGAGACACAGTCACAGTGCAGTTTTCCAGAGGGAGCTTTGTAATCACCAAGGTGTTTACTCGTGGCTCACCTACACAGCTTTCTGTGCCTTTGTGATTCGATGTTTTTCTTTCAGGTGAAGAAGTGTGACAAACTTGCTGCACAGGAAATTAAAACCTTGCTCAACAGCTATCAGACAAACTACAGAGATGAAACATGTAAAAACATCTGTTCTAAAACAAAAATACAAGCAGTTTAACCAGCGGGTACAAAACAAACATTAAACCAGAAACCCTGAAATACTCTGAACACATTTTTATCTGTGGACAACAGAGTGCAGTATGTTGGACAGTTATGACGTGCAGGGCAACCAGCCTCTGACATCTCTCCTTTTTCATCAGACACCATGGAGAACCTCAAAGCTGAAGCAGTTTTAGAGATCTTGACTCAGTCATTGGAAGGAGGAAGACCAGATTTAATATAACTTTGGCCATGTCCTTTGTAGTTCAACCTGCTGTGACAGATTAGAGCTGCCCTCATCAGTCCCTTCTTAGGCAACCATGATCTGCTTCTCCTCCCAGAACTAGCAGAATTAGCAGATGAAAACGACTTGGTTTGGTCAGGATGATGGAGAGATTTCTGCTCCTACAAAAAATGCTATAGGATCAGGATGAGATTTCCCACTGCCCCAGTGAGAAACCCTGACAATCAAAACACACCCCAGAAGGTGTGGTGATGATCCCAGCATGGTCTGCCAAGCCATAACACCTTCCTAGAGCCCCTGCATGCTTGTCCCTCTCGACCCAAAGGACAATATAGAAACCAGGCAGAGCATTGCTTTGAAAGAGCTGTGAGGGAGCCTGTTTGGTTGAGTGATTGGCACATGTCCCACAGGGGTGGCAGGGTGACCTCAGGGAGAGGCTGCAAAGGCAGGAACATGCACTGCTGTCTGAGGAAGGCATCATAACACTTCCCCATACACCTGCATCACCCAGCCCCTGTCCTTGGCACCAAGACAACTGTATCTCCCCGCACCTCTATCAGAGGTCCCAGAAAAACTCGCAGAGGAAAGAATAGGTACAAGGAATGTGAGGACAGGAAACAAAAACAGGTGACCAGATCAACATCTGTGTGCCTTCTCTTTCAAAAGAGAAAGGGAGGAATGAGATCCAGTGAAGATTTTCAATACTTCACGCCAGTGAGCATGGCCAAACACTAATCAGCTGTGCCTGAGACAGAACAAAGCCGTGAGGCACACTGAACTTGTGGCACTCTTCAAAGGCTCCAGAGTGCAGGGGAAAGCCCAGCAACACCGAACCCACAGCAGTAGCAGCTTTGTGGAGACCTCAAAACTGAGCCCATATGTAGGTCACAGTCTGACGCCACTCTGCACATCCCTTTTCTTTAATCCATTCCTCCACACAAACGCATTTCAGCAACAGCCAGACTTATCTCTGCTCTGCTTGTGTTGCACAGCTCTCCATGATGACCAGTGGGTGGGTACGTCTTCTACAGGCACCAAGACTGACTCATGCTTCCCCTCCTTGCACACAATTTAAGACATGTTGTCCTTTTCAAACTTCATTAGACTCCCTTTCTTTCCAGTCTAATTGGCAAAGCTGATTATACAAAGGCAGAGGTACATCCTTTGCACCTAGATTTTGCCTACCCCGTTCCTGGGGTGCGTGAGGCTGTTGATGTGAAGTCCACTGATCCCATTAAGGAAGAAGAGAAAGGCAGCAATGAACTCACACCAGTATGTCAGCGTGAAGCCTGTGAAGGTAAGGTGATCCTTCATGAGGATGGAGAAGCTCAGAACCCCAGTGGCTGACAGCAAAAATGAGACAAGGATGAGAACCGATCCCATTGACCACTTCCGCCTGGCGTTGGCATCCTCACAGACCTGGGAGACCATCAGCAGCTCCAGGCCAAATATAGCGACCACAACAGCAAAGGACACCATGCTTCTTATGGGAATCACCCCCACGCTCAGCCCTTCCACCTTGGCCAGGCTGAGGTCAGTGACACATTTCAGGACACTGCCATTGGTAATGGTGCAGAAGTGCCACAGTCCGAAGAGCTGACCCCTCGCAAAGAGCCAGCGGCCATCACAGACAGAGATGGATGACAAGACCACTGCTATGGCCACACACAAGATGATCAGGCTCCGGATGAGTGCCTCAAAGAAGGATTTCTGCAGTCTCCGATGTGCCAGCAGCCTCGGCACCTTAAAGGATAGGAATGGGGGGAGAGGGGGGAGGAAGAACACCTGAGTCAACAGATCAACTTTAGGTTTAAATGAAAGCAAAGGGACAATGCTCTGGGACTTCAGCATCTGCACGAATTTGCTTGTGAACATTAAACCCCTTTCAGATGGGACAGCAGTACAGTTACAGGCTGTACCCTGGAGAAAGGAAGGGTGGGTGAAGCTCTCCCGGTTCCCCGGCTGCACGAACAATACTCCCACGTCAAGGCCTGGGTTCGGGATGACAAAGGCTCCGGGCTGAGCAGGAACCCTGCCCCAGGGCCCCCGCAGCACAACCTCCCGATCGGGCAGAGCCGGAGGAAACCGCCGGCCCCTGGAAGGATGGAGGCTGCCGCCTGGGATGGGGGAGGCGGCTGGGACGGGTGTGTGGAGGGGGGCACCCGGTTACCAGCACCGCGCTCCTCCTCCCATAACCGGCAGGGCTCTCCTCTTGCCGGCACCGGTCCGGACCCGGTTCCTCGCTCAGCCCGGAGGCAGCACGGCTCCACTACCCTGGGGCTGGAAGGGGTGGGCTATAACCACCTCCTCACCCAAACTCTGGGAGGACCCGAAATTTAATTAAAAGCCAAGCGCCCTGCAGCCCCTATTCCCAAGGCAGTGTTGTTCAGGGGGCCAGGTGGGGCGGGGAGAGGTCGGAGGGGAGTGGGGAGCTGGGGAGCTGCTGTCGATCCGGGGAAGGAAAGAGGGGATCCCGCTGGCTGCGCCTCGCGGGGCCGGGGAAGGCCGGGCCGACGCCGGGACAATCCGAATCATCATCATCATCATCATCATCATCATCATCATCATCAGCAGCAGCAGCAGCAGCAGCAGCAGCCCCGGTGCCCAGAGCCCCCCGCGACCCCCGGCGGGAGCAGGCGGCCACGTACCTGCGCCCCGATGGCGGTCATGCTGCCGGCAGCGCAGAAAGACACGGGCGGGCTCCGGCCTCGGGTTTTTATCTCCCCAGAGGGCGGCGGGCACCGCTCCCGCCCCGCCCGCGGCTCCTCCGGTCCCCCCCCCACCGCTGAGTCAGCACCGGCGGGCGGAGCGGGGCCGGGGCCGGGACCGATCCCCACAGCTCCCCCGGGCCGGCATAGCGGGGACGGGCAGCGCTGCCCCGCCTCGGGGCACGGGCTTGGGACGTACCCATCCGAGACCACGACCGCCCCGGGGAGAAGGTGGCTCCTCCCGCCGGGCTTCAGCCTCACCCCTCCCCGTGTACCCGCTTGAGCTGCTGGGGGGGCTGGAGGTGTCTGTGTGTGTCTCCAGGCAGTGTTTTTGTCCCTGCTGGGACGGGGAGGGAGCCCGGGACCTGCTCGCCCACCCCCGGGGTCCGCAGCCCTTGGCGGGGCGGGTGTAGCACTGAGTGGTGCAGAGGAACCCCAGAGAGAAATCCCAGGCTGTGCTCAGACACAGAACACAGCAACCCCCCCTCTCCTGCCCAGCCCTGCCTCTGCGGGTCTCCCCCGAGCATCTCCAGCCCCCATCTCCTCCCTGCCCGCTGCAGCCTCTCCCCCCGGGCACTCACTCTTATCTCCTACTAGCGGGCTTATGGCTCTACCTGTACTGTCAGCAAAAAAACATCTCTGCTCATAAAGTTTTATGCCCTTGCTCTTTTTTCGCACTCATGTTTTGCCATCTTCTAGAGAATTACTGATTATGTTACCTAATTTTTTTTTAATTTTTTTTTTTTTTGGTCAGAAATAGCTTTAAAAAAAAAAAAAAAAAGCCCAAGGAAGCTGGGTTTTGCTGTGCCATCAAAAACTCTTGTTATACTGCCAAATTGTGATTTTGATTCCAGCGGAGAGGTCTGCAGTGACTCCACGGGCTCCAGTGGATGTGCTCCTCAGGTCGTGGCTCCTGGGCCTCCTCCTACGCACTCAGGGTCAGAATTTGACCATTCCCTTTATAGCCAGATGGAGCTGAAAGGATCTGCTTCTCCAACACGGGGGGATGGAAGTTATCAAAACTTTACCCTTCATAACAGCTTCCATTTCTGAACAAATCAGCTATCCATACAGATTGTCTCATTATTTTAATCTCTTACTACAAGAGTTTTATGAGGGCTTTCTGTTTCCTTTAAGAATACATATATATCTGTATCTGCTGTGATTTAGGGGGGATGTTTTCTGGGTCATTATTTCTAGTAAGGGTGCATGTTCTGAACAATGCATTTCATTTTCATACTCCACATTTTATGAATGATTCTGACCTTTTTCTTTCTCACTTTCTGCAGAATCTTTTGTTCAACTGTTTCTCTTAAAAGTTGTATATATTAATAGATCAAATTTCTTTCAAAGACTGAATTTGGACTTTCTGCTTTTGCAACATGGCAAATTTTTGCAAGGTCTGTTGTTAAAACTCCATTTGTGGTCTGCAACATTTTTTGTTTCCTGAACATGTTATCCAAGCAAGTAGACTTGATGCTTGCCACATCTCCAGCTTGCATTTCAGGCTCATCAGAGTATAGAATAGCTGTATGAACATCCTGGGCTATATATATTCCACAGGTTAAACAGCAGTTCTGTGTCCCAGTGTTCAGGCTGATCACATGCATTTGCTCTTACACTCTTCTAACTTCCAACAGTAACAATATTTATGTATTTTTGGCTCAAAAAGCACAAGCAGGTTGTCTCATTTGCTGCATGAACTGAACAAACACTGCCTGCACAGTGCTAAGCAAATGCAGGCTGGGGCCAGACAAAATACACCAATGCTTATCTGGCAAAAACCTCACATGATTTAGGCTTTCTGTCCTGCAAAGCATTAGGCAATTTGGCTCCCAATTATCAAAATTATTAAGCTGTCTTTAAAATACATGAATCATCCTCATGAATTCAGCAATTTGAAAAAATAATTTCTAATTGAGGTGTGTCCTTCTGAACAAGATAATATTTTTCTGTAGAAACCCGTTTATGCAATAAATATGCATAAATGTAGAATGAGGAACTTAAAGTAGTTACTTTTGAAACTAAAACTGCTCCCCATCATTGTTGGAACTATTAGTTATCTAATACAGCTATCTGCCAAGCTGGTTCATTGTGGAAAAGGATGGTTTGGGGGTGGTGCTTTTGCTGCAAACACAAAATTGACTTAGTGTTTTGTATTTTAGTTTTCCCAAATATAAAATATAACCCAGGACTCAGCTTGTCCTGTAATTAATATCAGAATTGACCTGATACTTTCAGATTCACTCTACAGTGAAGTTACAGAGAAGAAGATGATCATAACACTTGTACTAAAACCAGTAAGACAGTTACTAATAGTTTATGATCACTTTCTTTGTGCTGTTGCTTGGCTGAAGGTACTTTCTCATAAAGATGTCTGGATGTATGAAGTCTGCTAGAAATGTGCACCTTTTTCAAGGGGAAAAATTAATTTATCTTCATTGTCTCAAAACAAGCCAAATATATCTTGCCTTTTCAAGATAAAGCAACAGAATTGATTGAAGAAAAGATAATAGTGGAAAAACGCCTCAAAAATATTATTTTTGAAAAGTGGATGTGAAAACTGTTTTACAATAAAGAGAGCTCAGTACTTCTAAAGGCATTTTTTTCCCCTGAAAAATACATTACCTACATAACAACACAGTAAATGACCGTTACAGCGCTTCAGATGTATTTTTGGTTCAGCTGTGTTAATGCAGAGTTCCTGGTATATTGCCAATTTCATTATTTTGTTTAGAAAGTCCCTTTTCTCTATTGTTTAAGTGGGTATTTCACATCCTATCCCTGGAGAGAAAGTTTGCAGGGAAATGTGTTTGTAAATAATGGAAATTACCAGAGACTGTTGTAAAACATGGAAATAGTTTCATCTGGTTCATTTAAAACCATGAGAGATTTAAGCTGGAACACATTCTTCAGTGCTTTCTCCTGCAGAAGGCTGGAGGTTCAGGACTAAAGTCAAAGAGTCACCAGGACTTAGGGAAACAGTTATGCAATGAAGTATTTTGCTTCAAGATAATGCAGAACACAAGTGACCCAGTCACCACCAGTACATGTTCATCTAATCTCCAAGCTGGTTACTTCTGTAAATGTATTTGTCTGTTGAATACAATTCTGATTAAGTCTAATTCTTGGCACAGCAATGGGTCTGGCCAGGCATTTGAAGTTTTGTGTTTGTCAGGTCCCTATTTCAAGGTGTCTTTCCAGGCAGAAGCTGACCAGATTTTTGAGATGAATAGAAATTCAGTGTCTTGCAGAATGAGACTTTGGGAGATGCCTGTGTGAGGGGCAGAATGGTTTTATTTTTACCTTCGCCCAAAAACAAGCACATAGAAGATTGAAGATATGAAGGAAGAGACTGTCTCACATCATTGTTAATGTACACTTTTTTTTTTTTTTTTTTTTTTTTTTCTGGCAGTAGATTGAAAATCCAAGTTGAAGAAGCTGCATTCAGCTCGGGCTGTGGTCAGCCTAGCTGGGCTGAAATAAAGCTTCTGGAATGGGGCAAAGAGTCAGCAAGTTGCTGGCAAGCTGCTCAAGAGCAAGCAGCTGCTGGGAACACAGGCAGCTTCATCCTCAGTGACTGACCCACTCCCCAGGCAGTGTGTGTGACATAAGGGGGGGGTGGGCTGCACCAGGGCTGGCACAGCTCAGCCCAGCCCCTTGTCACAACCACTTTAGCTCACGATTTTCCTCCCATCACTGCAGGGTGCTGCAGCTGAGTAGACAGCCTCAGCCTAGCACATAAGAGATGCAGCTAAGTGCCTAAAGAGGAGACAAATCCTGGGCCAGATGGTTTTGCTTTGCCTCCCGCCTGGACCCCTCTCTGGTGCCCGTGGAAGGCAGACTGCTCACCCAGTGCAGCCACCGTGTGTCCCTGCAGCCCCAGGCTCTCCCAGACACCTTTGGGACTGACCTGGGCTGGTGGATGTGGCAATACACACTGCTGAGGTCCAGGATCCTGTTGCTCACAAACAGTACCTGTTCAGGCACTCATAGCCGGGTCAGAACCATGCTGGTGAAATGCCAGTTCATTACAGTGACTTTATCCCCCCACCCTAACTAACTCCATGAATAAAGAGAAACTTTAAGCAGAAGGACAAACTTAAAGGGATACATTTGCTATCCTGGCAAGAATTGTTTGCTTTGGGGTTTTTTTTTCCACTTCTCATCAGTTTCTGGACCTACCTCAGCATCACATTGCAGAGAGCCAACACTGGGTGCTCACTCATTCTGCTCTGGATTCAGCCCTTTTCAGAGACCTCTGGCAATACACTGGCTTAGGACATACCTCAAGCTGATTCCATACATCATCTATTGTGACAAACTGATGTGACAAACATTAGCCCTTTTAGAATTACTAGAAAAATTTGGGTCAACATGTCAGTACAGAACAAGCTGGGGGACAATCATATGATTCAGTTTCTTAGCTGTAATAGATGATTCTTCTCTCAGTAAAAACTCATATCAATGTGGCTAAACACTCAGTTTTTAAAATACAAGTACTTTAAGCTGATGAGCTCACCTTTCAGATTCAGAACTTATTAAAATAAGCAGTGTTTGTCAGGTAATGGCATATCATTATCTCAGCCTTTTGGGCAACAGCACAAGCCACTGCCTTTTTAGACTTTGGTGGAAACAAATGAGATGTCTTCCAGGCTGTGTTACACAAGTAAAGCCACTTTTCTCTTTTCCAGAGTGTGGAATAACCTGTCCAAGGCAATCTGGGCTTGCAAACAGAACAAGCCCCTGGCTTAGAGCCAGCTGGGCAGCAAGACCATGTATCATGGTGTGCCAGGGATTTGGGCTCTTTTATATAAACAGTAAGAGCTGCTCATTGCAGGGGCAGTACTTGGAGCTAAAGTAACCCTTGCTAAGATAAGGGCTAGAAGGAGACTTGATGGGCCACCAATTCCACTTCCAGGCAGTTTTTGATATGGCCTCTTAAACTTAAAAAGCTCCAGGAATTTTGACCAGCTGGTCCTCCCCAGGCCCATGCTCATTAATGAAACTGTATTTTTTAAATGACTTCTCCATTACTCACTTTAAAGTACAGGAAATCTTCCAAATACGAGAGACAAGACACATTCAATGATTTTGAAAACACCTCTGTACACCTTTAGGAACTCAAAATAACAAATACTTAGATTGCTTGAAAACTACAGCCTATGGTGGGATGGTTGCAAAAGGACAACTTGGAAGACCGCATAACCCTTTTTGGGCAGCAGCTGTGGTATTCAGAACCCTGTCCATGCCAAAATGCATTTTCTGTCTCCCCTGATTTATAACCAATCCCACAAGACAGTTCAAATGCTCAGTCACCCCAAAGTCATATTGCCCAATGTTGTTTGCTCTGAACACTTAGGGGGGCAGAGCAAATATTTAGAACAACAGGGATTACAGTTGCCACTTATTTTTAGCACAGTCATCAGGGTCAAGTAAGTTCAAAGGTTAAAATACTTCCCTTGTGAAACAAGATCACTCCAGCTGAGGACTGAAGAATTTTGACAGAAACAGTTGCACACTGCAGTCAGCTTCAGAATGCTTTTTAGTCTTAACTTTGCAGGGCTGAAAAATCTGTTAGGAGCTTCAGCAGCAATATTAAATCTGCATTAGGGGCACTGGGCCTGCACGTGTTTGTTAAGAGCAAGCAAAACCCGCAAGAAATAAACCCAAAGAAAGCAACCCCATTACAGTTTATCTCTAATTGCACTGGATGCCAATCAACTAGTTTCTCTGTGCAAGAACTAATAGCAGAAGGGCGATAGAAGGGACACTGTCTTATCACACACACAAGTTAACATTTATTGTTGCCATAACCAAAGTCCAGATTCCATCCTGCACGCTCTGCAAACTCAGCACAGCAGCCCTGAGTGCACATGTGCCAGCTGCCCTCTGACCTCCTGCACCTTGGGCTGCTTTCAGCACACATCTTTTCCCCTTCACAAGTGCAGCGAAGCTCAGGATGTGCTGGTCTCTCTTTGATCTAATACAGAGGAAATAGCAGGAACTCCCTGAAGGGGTGTCAGAACAATCCCTTGTTTTGCAGCACTGCCCAGCTATCAACAGCAGGTGTTCTTCCATCAAGAGTATCCTACTGCAGACAGACCAATGGTTCTGAAGTTGTATTTTGGTTCAAGGCTAGTTACTCCTGTTTCAAACCTCAAAGGCTGTATAGTTGGTTTTATCTATTTTTACTACTTGGCTAGTAGAATAAAAGCAATTACCTCTACCTACAAATCTGTTTGCAAATGCCTTTCGGCTGCCCTAGCATCACCATTGCCAGTGCTATTTATGCAGCCCAGGAGTCTTCTACTCCACACCAGCAAGCACTATGCTGTCAGTAAGTCAGCAACAATCCCCAATGCTTTACAGGCATTCACCCTGCTGTACACTACCAGCCCTCCAAAACTCAGCTCAGTCTTTGTCCACATTCCCCCTGCGGTGGCAGTGCCCACAGCTAACAGCTGGGCAGGCAGCTTTGGTGTTGCTGCTTCTCCCCACCAACTCTGTGAACAGACATCAGGACCTTTGTGTCTGCCTCCTGCACAGTCTCTTGCTGCATGGTTCTTACTGCCACAACTTTAATTTTTAAGCTTACTCCTGAAATGCACAGCTGACTGAAAAAAGGGTAGCTCCATTGCCAAAGGGCAAGCTAAATAGTAAGGCTGCTGAATTTACTTTCCTAAGGAAAGCGAAGGTGGGAGCAGAAGGGTGTTAACATGGTAAAAATAAAATTACCCAAATTAAGACATCCAAGGTAGAGCTCTCAGTCACAGCAGTATTTGTACAAGGCAATGTATAAAAGCCTGGCCAAGACCAAGCCCTCTCTGGGACACTTGCTGTGTGTATAGCCATGCTCCCCATGCCAAACAGGTATGAGAAAGGAGAGCAGCACTATAACAATTAGTTAAGTCTCACAGGGAAATAAAGCTGAATGAGGACTAGGATATAGAACTTGCTACTCCCAGCCCACTATTTAGACAGAATACAATCCCACTGCTTTAGCAGTCCAAAATTCTGACCACACCTGTTTTGACAAAAAGTGCCTTAGTGAAGCACACATCATGGTGCATCAGCTTCCAGCAAATGTGAGCCAGAGAGCTACATTCTGCTATGGGATGGCAGAATCCTCCAAGGATAACCAGTTTCACAAAACACAGCTGTGAAGATGGAGCTGGCTGTGGAATTTAGAGCTGGCAAAGAGCTAAACACATTTCATGCTGAACTCTGAAACTCTTATGCCTCTGTAATTAACACGACCTCAAATAACTAACAAGGAGATACAAGAGGAGGTAAAAAACCCCAAATGCTTACATTACTTACATAGAAGGACAAGGAAGAATAAACAACCCTTTCCATATGAGAACAGGGAACAAACCCTTCTTTACTCTAATACATTGTAAAGGGTGAGCAAGTAGCTCCAGGAGCATTTCCCATTAAAAATAACAGAGGGGGAAGCTTTAACTTCTGCAAGCACATGAGGCAAAATTATCTCCACCTCTTATCAGTGACATAAGAAAACACAAGTTAGATGCCACACACAGCAAAGCCTGCGTAACTTCCTATAGAACTACATACTTACCTAGACAAACAACGTAATGAGAGGTTTTATCTTTAATTATTTCTGTAAATCAGTTGCTATGTGAACACTGTTTATTTGAAGCCCTCACCTGTTTAGATGCTAACCAGCACAGCAGGAATTAGAACACCTTACTTCAAGTATAATCCTGTGACTTCATTCTCATATGCTCCATGCAGGAATAGTTCAGTACCACAATTTTAAAAGCAGTCTCCCTTTCCAGCATCAGCAGCTCCAACACACTACATTTGGAAGACCAAAACAGGTAAAAGCCTACTAGAAATGGCAAAACCTGTGGGTTTTGGCATAAAAGTTTTGGTCACTGTAAATCTCTGAAGAGCCTTGTCAGTGTTTAGCCAGTCTGTCCCTGACTAATCCCTCACTGTAGCCTCAGTCCCTGGCAACACCAGCATCCTGCAGTAGCATCAACACCTCCACTGTCTGCAGACCCTTTTCTTTCTACAGGGAAGGTTTTGTGTTCAGATGCCAAGTACTGATCTCCAGAACCCTGGCATGGCTGGGGAATAACATCTCCAAGAAATGTTTTATGCAAGATGATTTGACAACTGATGACCAGGTTTCTGAATACCTCAGGAAACAGAAATCAACCACGTTGTTCTTAGTATACACAACTTGAAACCTCGTCACGATAAACTTCGTGGAGCTCCGGCTCATCTAGACGAGGCAGGAAGTAAAGCAGCCTCAGACACTCCCGGTTTGGTTCGGACCCAAATCCGCACTGAGCGGAACCCAGATTGCTGAGCCCCCTCTAGTGGCACCAGGGAGGGAGAGGCTGAGCCTAAAGCTGTGTTTGAGAGCTGCAAACCAGCAGAGAAGAGATGAGCTCCCAGTTCTCTCTAAGGGACGACCATCACAACAGCTAAAATACCAAATGCACTTTAATGAGTTCCAGATTTTGTTCCCAGAAGGAATTTATAACGTGTCAGTACATGATGCGAGTACACAGCTTCCCCCAAACTACAGGTGCCGGGAGAACCAACTAAAACACAGTAGGCATTTAAAATCATTATTGGAAATCATTTTCCCACAGTATTAGAAATAAGGCGTATGTCAGGTGTGCAAATGGCTGCTATAGCCAGTCCTCAGATGCCATATTTGCCCTTTAGTTCTTCCACTTTTGCTATGTAAGCTTTCATTGCATCTTCTTTGGATGTTCCTGGAAGACAGAACACAGGATGCAGTCAGATACCTCTTACAGATCCTGACTTCATTTCCATGCAGGTCACAACCTTGCTAGGGAACACAGTAGCTCCAGTAGCACCAGAGAGCAAGGGAGCTAAGAAGGTCACTGGGCTGTGAATCTAGCATTAAAGTTTTAATCATGTGTTCAGCAATCATGGGAAAACAGTGTTTAGAAGCCAAGTTACACATTTGTATTAACAGCAACTAAACTGTGTATGAGTTCTATTGAGGCCACACCCAGTGATTACAGAAAAACTACTCAATTGACTTCAGACTGCATTTAGAGGTAGTGCTGGATCCCTACAACACCAGAAAAAAAACCCCAACCATTTTCATAGATCAAACCACTTGTTTGGCTCCTCACTTAAAGCAGAGAGCCCAGTGACATCTTCCAGTGAGGAAAGCTTTAGAAGAGACAAACCAACTGGAGGGAGAGCTCAGTCCCTTGGGTACTTGGCTGGGAGCTGATAAATAGAGATTTAGGTTTCTTCTCCTGTGACAGTTCTCCTTTGCATATCATCTTGGGCCAGCTGGGCATTTTGACCTTAATTCCCTTTCACACAGGCTACATTTTCCAGGTTTACTTCTGCCTTGCAGAGGTAAACAAAAGCAAGAGTTAATTACCATGGCATTCTAAACTCCTAGAACTCATCAAGGCAGAACTACTTTATTTCTTGATGAACCACATATGATTTCCTTCCTAACTATTTACTAATTTTTATTTTTTTAAGCAGATGCTTACCTTTCAATGCATTCCAGGCATCCCACTTTGCTTTGCCTTTGAAATCCAGCATGCCAGGGCGGTCTGAGGGAGGCAGGGTAAGCAACAGAATTAATTTGTGTGGTCTGAGGGCAGATAATACCTACTACTTCCCTAAAGGGTATCTAACTCTTAACTATGATAAAATACAATAGTTTCTATTTCCAGATATTACTTATTAGCTTGCAGTCAGGACATCACCTCAAGTGAGCATGTTGGAACTCTGGTGGTGCCAGAGATATTCTCTGCTAAGTTCCCTTAGGACAGCAGCATTTGAGCAGAAGAGCACCAAATAGTGTGATTTGGTTTTCTAAGAAGAAACTGCTGTCATGTGACAGCCATCTAATTAAAGACCAGCAGCTCTAAAGTAAAGCAGAAGTGCCCTAAGGTCCATTACACTGCAAGACATGAAAACAAAAGCCAGTAGCATACAGCTTAGAACTTTTAATGTTAAAAGTAATGGTATGCTTCCAACATATAGCTCTGCATTTGTTCTGCCATCCAGGGGTATAAGATCTGAATTCTAACATCTCTGCAGGCCACTTCAGAGTGAAATAAAGAGGGTGTGTGTATGGTTATTCTACATGTAAAATCCCTCTCTGGGGTTTTACTTCTCTGCCTCCTTAAAGACAATGTTTAGGATTCACAAATGGACCTGTACACTAGCCACAGAAATACTCTTGTACTGCTCATATGGCAGTGTCACCTCCAGACCTAGGTGGCAGCTCTACTTCCCTCCAACAAAAAGCCTTATTGGCTTAATTCTAAATGAGCTGCTTGAAAATAATGCAGTAACTTATAGAAACCTTGGCATAACAACAGCTCTATAGCACCATTTCACACTGGCAAAGATTAACAATGCTAAAGTCCAGCCACACCAAAAGGTTTGTATCTTAAAACCCAGCTCAGTTCTTGGGAAAATGAGACTGTGAATGCCCATATTTACCATTTCCTGCACACTTCATTACCAGCCAGTGCCATACAAATGTCATCAGCAACTGGGTCAGGAGGCCAGTGCTCCAAACAAATGGCCTTTTTCCTTTCTTATTCCACCACTCAAGTGCTTCGCAAGGTCAAGAGACTGCTACATCTTAAATGTTACTCTTAGGCTGAGCTACCAGTGGTAGAAGAGTGGGGAAAGAGAAGTAGCAACAGAGATTTGACAGATTTGTGTACAGTGTACCTGCAGAGACATTTCTGCTACTGTCCTTTCAACATGCAGTATTTAACTGCAAGTCCTATAAAAGTTTTCTCCTCCCTTTTTTTTTTTTTTTTTTTTGCTTTCTAATACTATTTTTAGCAGCCAATCCACTTTAAAGAAACTGCCCCCTCCCCGTAAGAATTGCAATCCCACACTGATATACTTTGCCTTGCTGTTAAACTGAGACGTATTTGTATTAAAGCAACATCCCTTGACCTGGGCAGCTACTTACCGATAGGTCCCCAAACCCAATATTTGCACAAAACGAACACAAAAAGGATTCTCAGACCCTTGCCATACGATTTACACGACTGCAGCTGGGTTAATCTAAAAACCCCGGGTTGCACAAACCCTTATCAGCTCAGCCTCCACCCGCCTGCACATAAATCCATGCCAAGTGGGTATTGAGTCATTTCTGCTAAACCGCAGGATTGCACAGAGCCAGACACACAAGAGGGGAGAGGTTTTGGTCCCCAGGTGCCCCCAGCCCAGCTCCATCCCTGCCGGATCCGCATCCTCCCCGCTCGGCCGGAACCGCAGGGGGTCTGAGCTAGTACCCACCCGTGTTCACGTCTCCCACCGTGGCCTGTTTGTAGTGGCTGTAGATGTCCAGCATCTCCTGGTCCGTGGGTTGGGATTTCAGCTGCTTCACCTCCTCAGCCGCCTTCTGAAACGCAGCCTGGAAGGGAGAAGCACCCGGGATCAGGTGGGGGTGAGCATCCACGGGCGGCGGCGGCGGCTGCTGCTGCCAATAAATGGCGGTGTGGAAAAACGAGGTACCCACCCCCGGCTCCCCACAGCACCCCCGGCTGCCCCGCTGCGGGCCGTACCTCACTCATGGCGCTGCCACCGCCTCACCCCGACACCGCCGCGTCTGCCGCGCCGCCCCCGCCGCTCCCCCGCTTCACCCCTCGGCACAGCGGCCGCTGGCCAATCGCAGCGCCCTCGTACCGCTACCGCCAATCGGCGCCCGCCGGGGGCGGGGACAAAGCGAGGAAAGAGCCAATGAGAGGGCGGCGAGGCTGAGGGGAGGGCTTGGAGGGGGATCCCGACGCTGCCTGGCGTGAGGGGTGAGCCCGGACATAGCCCGAGGAGGGGCGGGGCGGGGCGGGAAAAGGGGCGGGGACAGAGAGCATCGCAGCCAATCCTGAGGGGAGGTGGGCGGCACCGAAAGGACGTGATTGGTGGAGCTGTGTGAGGCGGGGCCAGAAGAGGGACCCGGAAGTGCCGGCGGGGGAGCGGGCGGTAAGGGGGGCGGCCGTTAACGGCGGCTTTGGGGCGGGGCGGGGGCAGGGTGAGGGCTGAGGGGAGGGAGAGCGGGCTGGGGCAGGGGGGCTGGGCCGAGGGATGAACCGTCCGGGGTTCTGGTGGTGCCGGAGGGGCCCGGAGAGGCTCTTCCCAAGAGGTGTTGTCCGTCAGCACCGCTGGCCCGGGCAGCATCCTGAGGGGAACCTGCGGTGCCGGTCCCGGCCCTAAATGGGATCAGGCCCTTGGGTCTGTACGGGAAAAACGTGACATTGGGCGGTGCCTAATGGCCGGAGCTCCCAAATCTGTGGCCTACAATGCTCTTCCGTGCCGCTCAGGGGAAAGGGAATTGAATGCTAAGGGCTTGGCTTTGTCCTGTGCCTTCCAGATCTCAAAATCATGTCAAATAGCATCAAGAAAATACGCATTTTTGCTATTTAATTCAAATCAAATAATTAATTCAAAAAATATTTTCACGTGCCACGGATGCTTTTCTTTGGCATCCTTTGTTTGTGTATCACACAAGTTTTGTGTGTCACCTTATTTACAATGAAGATGGAATGAGAGCTCTCCGACTTACTAACCAAGGGGATGTAAAAGCAAGTTGTGTTGTAATGTGGCAGGTCTGTGTCCCCATTCTGCAGAAATTATTTGCAGACATTGCTGCTCCACCAGGATACAGCTAAGACTGGGAGGTACCTGGATACCTGCAGGATGCTGGGGCAATTAAATAAATTCCCTTCAAACCAAAAAAGTCAAAACCAGCCCCGCGAACACCACTGTTCCCCTTCCAATGAAGGGATGAGTAGGTAAGAGAACCCTTTGTGGGACTGGAAGTGGTGACTGAAGTGCCTGCAAAGGGATAGAGGGGATGGTGTGCTCCTGGCTGATGCTGCAGGTCTGCTCATTGCTGCAGCAGCCATGGCCATTCAGTGTGTGACCAGAAAGCAAGGTTGTTGAGGAATACCCAGCACCAAAACCAGTGAAGATTGCTGAGGCAGTAAATATCTTGCTTTTCTGTGGAGAGAAAGAACCAACAGAGAATACATGGGCTTGTTTGAAGAGGGGCTCAGGTTGATAAGGTGATTCCACAGTCATTCCTGCTCCCTGGTAAAGCAGTATAAGCCCTGTAGGGCCATTCTTAGAGACCTACTGTTATAGATGAAATTAAATCTATTAATTATGTTGTAGTATGCCAGGATAACTATTTGCTATATGTGGGGGAGAAAGGGAGTTTCACGTCATGTAGGGTGGTGAAAGTGAGCATTGTGTAAGAGCTTAGGCATTTTTCAGGGTATTATGTTCTCTACAACATAAGTAAATTAGAAAGGTTTTGATTTTTTTCATGTTAGTACGTTCTTTTAGAGCACAAGGTTACTCAGCAGGTAGAGTCTTCAGTCACCTAAAACCCAAAAGACATACTTGCATTTATGCATAACATTTTTGTGTGTTGAACAGGGCTTCTGATGCTGTATTACGTACTACAGGTATAATACTGGACTGTTTGGTGTGCAGTATCAAATAATATCCTAGGTAACCCCATTTGTTTTGAGATTATGTTGCTGTTTCTCTAGAAACACTAAAAAGGAACGCCTGCAAGACATAATGCTATTAAATATCTTGCCTTTTAGTCTTTAAATGGGGCCCACCTGCACCATATTTTCTACCTATGTCCCTACACAGAGGAAAAGCAATTATTTCTCTCTTTAATATTGTTTTCCAGGTTATTCAGAATTAATTCTCATGTCAGGAGAAAGCTCAACAGTCACAGTTCGTCTTGTTCGCTCTTTTGAGCACCGGAACTTCAGACCTGTGGTGTACCATGGGGTTAACTTGGATCAGACAGTAAAACAGTTCATGACTTTTGTGCAGAAGGGTAAGGGGCTGCTGTATTATTCATTCACTTCTGTCCCATGTATTGGTGTTTCTGCAGGAGAAAGTGGAGGGGAGCAAATGAATGGGAATTCTGTGGCTTTGGTAGACGTGACAGAATTCCTTTTACATCCCCTATGTAATGCCCTGGATGAGAGGTCTGGAGTTAACAGGATCTGTGTTCAGTGTGCCATGCCAAAATTTGGTTAGATTGCTCCCTCTGCCAAAATCCCCACCCTCAGTCAAAATGAGACAAGGGCATTACCAAGTTTGGCTCAGTGCCTCAGGCTCCCTGAGTAGTTCTGTCAGGCAGCTATTCAAAAATTAATGGGAATAAACTAATAGAATTTAGTGAGCCTTTGATCCTTAGGAACTACACCAATCTGTGGAATGTGGAAACGCGAGTCTGTTTGCTCTTTGTGAGAAGAGAGGATCTTGAAAAATTGTTTTTGACACCATAAGGTCTCACTGTGCATGTTTGCTTTTGAGTTTCTGTCTCCATCTTCAACTCTGTGGTGCAGATTTACTCATCCATGGGCTTTATGTTTTAGAAGCCTGGTTGAAAGTGACAGTGTATCTGAAAGTTAATGTAGACCAGCCCACACAGCAGCTCAGTAGTCAGGGAGTTATCCTCATTTTGTAGGTGTAGGTGAAATGGAGACATTCAAAGGGTGCAGAATAATGTAATTCAATTTTTTGCATGAAGTCAGCTTAAACAAGTCTTGACCTGTTAGAGCTGATGGCATTTGAGCAACTCCTGGGACATTGCCCTGGGCTTCTCAGCTGTATTGTGATTTCAGCAACTACCATGCATCTAGACAGTGAGAGGCATGGCCAACTCTTGGGATGCTTTTAGAAATCTACAAGCACTTTCAGAACATATGGTACAGCTGCTGTTATGAAGGATAGAATAAAAAACAATGCTAAGAAACTTGCTTTTTGATGTGTACAGCATTGTAACTCTGTTGAAACAAAGCTAGTATCTTGAAGAAGATTTCTTTGGAACCTCATTCCACAGATGGATGGTTAGATGCTGTTCCTGGTCCAAAAGGAGATGTATTCTTTCTTTCACTATAATCTGTTTTGAAGGAAGACTTTGAGATAAATTGTTAAATTACTGATGAAATTATGGTTTCAGTCACCTTGCTGCCAAGCACCCCCAGTGGCTGCCAAGTGGCTGAGCCTTCCAAGGTCCTGGTTAAGTCCATGGCTGTCACTGGGAACACTGGTGTCAGGAAAGGTGTTTGTGTTCTTTCAGTTGCTTATGGGCTTTGTCCTGCATGTGGCTGAAGATGCTACACTGGCACAGGTTGCTCAGAGAGGTGGTAGCTGTCCCATCCCTGGAGACATTCAAAGTTAGGTTGTACAGAGCTCTGGGCAGGCTGCTGTGGTTGAAAATGTGCCTGCTTACTGCAGGGGAGTTATACTAGAAGACCTTTAAATATCCCTTCCAACCCAAACTATTCTATGATTTTAAAAAGTTGATTTTCTACAGTTTGGGTTAATTTCTGTGCCTAGTTGGCATGGCTGTGTTTAATGAACAGTTTGTAAAGAGAGATCCTGTGCAAACTGGTAACAGGATGTTCCTGGCAGATTTCTGAAGGATAAGACTCCTGTGATCAAATCCTTATTTCATTCACTCACTGTCCTCATGGATCCTTTTGTTCAGAGGGACTTTGTGCTCCAGTGAAGTTAATCAGACATGGAGTAACTAAAAAATCTGAGCTAAAGGTTATGTTTTAGTATTTGATGCTCAAACAAATCTCTTGTGTTGTGGATTTATTTTGATGTAAATGATGTCTAGGACACATCCATAAAATAATGAAAAGTAAAATACTGAAAATAAATAGATAAATAAGACCTTGTTTTAATTTTGTGCTTTTATTTTAATAGATGTGCCTTCAAGAACAGGGCTTCCTCCTCCTTTCAGAAATCACAAGTATGGTATGTGTTTTTTTTCTTGTGTTAGTTACTGTAAAATGCAGACATAATAGTTTATGCCAGTTTCTGTAAAATTTAAAAGACAGCTCTATAGAATACTCATGCTAATGGCAGTGCCTGCCTGAATTTGCAACTCTACTCAGCCCTACTAGCTGGGATTATGCCACATCTGCAAATCTTGACCATTATTTGAAAGTTCTCTATTAATCTTTGTGTCAGGCTGCATGGTTATACATTATTTAATAACTGGTACTGGTGGTTTTTGGTTTTTTATTACAAACACCTTTTAACTCTGATTTTACTCTAGTGAGCAGCTTGTGATTTCAGATGCTTTGAAATTGTTGTTTTCTATGTGCTTATGTATTCCACTATCCACTAATTGTGAAGTCAGGAAGAATGATGAAGTGGAAGCTGAAGGCAATAAATAAAAAATGCTTAGGATTTATGTATTCAATAATTTACTCAGTATAATAGAAGCAGGGATACTTCACTCAAAGTAGATATGAATGCTCTTAAATATACACATAAACAGAATAGCCTAGTGTGAAATTTAGGTTAACTTACTTCCTTTCTTTTCCTAAATTACTCCCTTTCTTAGGTTTGTTAACTTGGATGTCAGTAAAATATCTTTTCCTAAACTTGGCAATTTTGAAAGTTCCCTTGGGGTTTTGCTGCAAGTGATTCTCTGCCTCCCATGTTCTTGGAGTTGACAAACTCCTTCCTCTATAGTGATTCAAAGAACTGAATAAGGAACTTATTTAATACATGTGAATGCCAATACACTATTTGCCTACTACAAAAAAAAACAAAAACAACCCAAAACAAACTTTTCATTTTGTTTTTTTGCTGATGGTAAAACAGACAGTGCAAAATGAAAGCAAAAAAACCAAGTTAGGGCTTAAGATTTACAGTGGTAATGTCTTGAATGTTACTATTATTTTCAATATATTACTTAAGATCTTAAAATCTAGGTAACTAATTTTGAGTTTGGAATTGTCCTTCCTCCCCCTAATATCTAGGTAAAGGGCTCCTATGGAAGACTGCTGCTACCAGTTGATTCCTGGTCATGCCTATCCCTGCTGCTTGTTTTTCTATCACTGAGAGCATTGGTGTATTTTTTTTAAGACGTATTTTGTGGCTGAGCACTTGTTTGTGCTGTGTAGGACTGGGCATAACGTGGGTGAAAAACACTCCAGAGCTTTCAAACCTGTTACACCAGTTAAGTGGAGGCCTAATTCTGGTGGTAGCTGCATGGAAGTTTTCACACAGAAATCAAAGCCAAGTTCTTCACCTTCCCCTCTGGCTGTGAATCATCCATGTTGATGTTTTTGGCACCTCTTGTGTGCTCTACTGTCTTCCTTGGATTTTGGTGCTGAAGGGGCAGTGAGACTTTGGCACAAATAGTGCTACTAAGAGTTAGATTTTTTCCTTCTAATTCGTTTAGAAGGAATTTCTTTAGTGCCAGAAATCTTAGTTGGACCTGTCTGTCTCACCTTGTGCCAGTTTCAGCTTCCTTCTGTCTAGAATGCAGCATCACTTTGTTCTCTCAACATCATTAAAAACACCATAACATTTTCCCTTCTGGCTTGATGCTCCAACTCACATCTCAAAATTCACGACTTTCATTTTCTCTTCATTTCTTTGTATGCATCATTCTTGTCCTTGGTCTGGAACTCTTTTCAGTCAATCTTCTCATGTTCCCACCCTGTCATTGCCATCTTTTCACTGATGACAGCCAGGGTGCCAACTTGTCTCATAAGCAGCTTCTCTTTTTCCCATGAATGTGGAGCAACATGGTAGATCCTTCACTGAACCAGACTTAGAATGTGATTAGATAACTGTTGTTGTGGAAGATCTGTTACTAGAAAAGGAAAGGTAAAAATTTGGGAGTATGACTGGGTGGGACTGAATTGGGAAGAAATAGGAAAGCCAATTGAGAGGACATAAGGCTTTTTAGCTAGGAAGCAAACAGAGTGGAGTTTTGCCTTTGTAACAGGATTAGGGAAGCCATTTAATAGCTAAAATAAAGACCCAGTAAACTTCTGGATGCCACTGGTGGAGCAGTGAAGAAGTAAAATTGAGACAATAGTTCAGAGGATGACTGAGCAAAGACTAGAGAATAGGGGATGTGACAAAGGAAACAGAGAAATTTGAAGCTAACAGGTAGATTGGATTGTGTTTGCTGTGGTAGAAAGGTTTCATGATTTCAATACGTTTTTGCTGGGCTTGCTTGGTCTTTTTGAACTGCTTTTATCTGTTGGATCCAAGAGCTGCAGTTTTGTATGTTTTGTCTTGCTCCTAATTACTGCAGTGATTGCAGCATGCTAAGACTGCTTTTTCAGTGACTTCTGTGGTGTGGTGGCAGTACAGAGTAGTTTTAGCTTTCTGTAAAAACATGTAAGTGTAAAAACATTTTAAATAAAATGTTCAAAATGGGCCAGAGTGGTATGGAAACAGACTCCTCAATAGGCATGTGATCTCTTCTTCTGAATATCTGAATACTTGTTCTCAGTAGTTTGTGAGTTGTTTTAGCTTGTATATTTAACTTTCTTGCATCCTTCACTTACCAGACTGTTTCAATAAGTAGTGTTAATTTAATACCCAAAAGCAAACTAGAACAAAATGAGCAGACAAATAGAACTGATTTTTACTTCTTTGCTGGGAAGGGATTAGTTTGGTATTCTGATTTTTTTCAAACAAAGAGGCTTGGAGTTCGTTTGGTTGTTTGGTTTTTTTTTTGTTGGTGGTTTGTTTTTTTGTTTTTTTTTTAGTGCTCCAGGGGCATCCTCTGACTTCCATTCCCTCTGGATCTTTGCACTCATCTTGTGAGTGCATATTATTTCCATCATTTTTCCCCTTCTGTTAACAAAGCCCTGCCCACACTGCCAGAGGAAACCAGTATTTCTTTTCTTTTTTTTTTTTTTTTTATAGCATAATTTCTCAAAATGCTACACTGCACAAGCATATCAGAGATAGATATTACTGAAGAGGGTGTAGGATTAAACAGAGGAGAGGCTGTATATGCTCATGGTAAATGGACTTGCTTAACAAAATTTCTATGTGAGTGCTTTCTTTATGAGAGCAAAAATTTCAAGAAATGATCTGAAGTGGTCAGGTTATTGTGTCTTAATCACTTGCTGCCTATCACCTTAACTCCTTGTCCTGCCCCTATTGCATGTGTAAAATCTGTTAGGTTGAAACACCCTAACTGACATTTAAATTGATAGATTTTGACTGGCAATTGGGATGATCATTAATTAGTTATTTTATTTCAGTCAGTAGACAGAAGCCCAATAGGATGTGGTACCTTACAGCTGGATTTATTAGTTTAAGAGAGAGGCTGCAGGACTAGGAAATAAAGGTCATCTCTTCTCTTTTAGACTGAATACACAAAATTGTGAAAAGAACTTCACCCCCCTTTCTTTGTCTCTCCTTCACCCAGCTTTCAGTGTTACCTGCCTGTTAAGCCTTATTTTAGGAAAATATTATGTTTTTTTTCAGATACAATGAAGATTATTCACCAAGCACACAAATCTAAGGTACAATTACTAGCTGTGTTCTTCCCCTCTAAGTGCTTTAATTCAGGCATATCTCTGCTCTGTCAAAAAAGACTGGGACAGAGACAGTCAGTAAATCTTTATTCTTATCTTTTTATTTTGGTTCTCTGATTTGTAGACTGGTGAACTCATAGTGAGTTTGGAAGATGATGACACACTGATTTTGAAAGAAGACAGCACACTGAAAGCAGCTGGAGTAGGTAGGAACACATTTGTATTGACTGAAGGTGCTGTTCATTGTGATTGTCATTAAACTGATAACTGGCTGATTATGTTTGGATAGCCTGCTGAAAAGTAAATGCTATTCCTGATGCTCTTTACACTACTTAATAATTATTCAGGGAAGAAGGGGGGATAATGTACATTCAAATCATTGGACTGAGGGCAGCAGGTATCTGCACTCCAAATATTCAGAATGCAAATTGTGATTTTTAGAGGGTATGCTTATAATTCTGCTGAGAGTAATTTTAAATGATTGACAGATAGGTTATTAGTACCATGTCTGCTTAGTCTTATCAGTAACATTTAAACTGATGTTTTGGTTAGAAATGTAAGTAGTGGAACCAGCGTGGAATAATGAAATAAGATTAGATTTGTTTAATGTGCAGCATACAGTGCCTGATAGCCAGTTTGCTCAGGAAACCTCCAGCAGTATCATTTAGAGAATGTGCTGAACATAGCAAAGAGCTGAAACTTGACCTGATTTCTTACATTTTGACAGGGGGACTACATATAGGGCATGTCTTTTGGTAATAATGTAAAGAAATGTCTGTCATGATAAAATTGATGGTCCTTGGATGTCCTTTGGGCTTCTCATAAATGTGGCTGAATGACTTTGTGGCAGCAGGGTACTTCAGGGATGTAGTTGCATTCCACCTTGATATGGACATCATCTCATTTGAATCTGATTTGCCTAGCTGGAAAGCATAACTGCCTGGCTCATAAGTGCAGGGGTGTTGCAGAGAAAGCTCCCTCCTGTTCCTTATGCCCTCTGATTGCTCCCCAGCTATTGAATGGAAATTCTTCCTCATAGATTTCTTGGCTCCTTAATTTCTTGCAATTTCTTTTCTGTTTTTAAGAGACTTGGGATCTCGCAGATATTTTTCTCTGGGGTGCACTGCAACTGGCTTCAGTAAACCTTTGCTAAAGGTTTCTGGGTGTTCTGGGTGAATGCTAGTTATTTTCTGTCTGTTTGTACTAAACCAGCTCTTTTTACCTGGAGGGAAGAAAAAAGAAAAGAGGACTTAGGAAGGAGGATTACTGGCACTCAAGTCTTACAGATTTGTAATTTTGTTAGCAGATTGACTTAAGCATGGTTTTTATCTACCTAGGGCATAAGAGGCAAGGCAGGAGAGGGCTGATGAGAGTGCTAAATGTTGGATTAGAAAGAACATTTTCCATAGCTGGCTTCTTTCAAAAAGGTATTGATAAATACTTGTAGGTATCCATCTTTGAAAGTAGATTTGCAGCTATAGCAGTGAAATACTTGCATGTGATTTTGAAAAAGGTGTCAAAATATCAGAGTAAATGTTCCAGTGAAAGGAAGTTGGAATGGAGGAGCCTGTTCTGTGTCTCAGTACAAAGAGAGGGGTGGCTTGTTCAGGGCAGGAAACAATTTAAAACTGCTTATTAATTTTTTCATAATAATTAACAGCAGTTAGTAATTCATATACAGTGAGTGTTTGTGATAGGAAAGAGAACCTGTTACTTTGTAAAATGCATCATGCCCTTACTCCATTTTGAATTTTGATATGAAAATTAGCTAAGTTAGAAGTGGGGTCTTATTAGTAAATCTTAAAGGCTTTCCTTTTTTTCTTCAACGAGAAGTGTAGCATGACAGCATATACCCCTAGCCTCATTTTGTACAGTTTCACTTAAATCAGTAAGAAGATTGATTCTAACATGTCCTATTGACATGTTAGATTTTCCCCATATCTAGTCTTGACAAGATTTACTAGAATAAAATAGAAATGTGGAAAGTTCTGGGACACATAGAACATTTTTTCTAAGTTGCTGTTGAATGCCCTTGGCACCTTATGGGGTTAGACTAGAGAGTTATAAATTATGGGGCCATTAGATAAGTATCCTCAGGAAAGCCTCTGTGGTAGTGGTAATTATTAGGTTATTATTACAGTTACTATCTGGTCAGCAAAGTTAATGCTTGCCTGTTTTTTTGTATTGTTTTTTTGTTTGGTTAGTTGGTTTTCATTTGTTTGTTTTCTTTTTCTTTTTTTTTTTGAAGCAGAGTGTATATTAATAAACAATGTTAATAAAGGATTCAGTATTCATTGCAAAGTCTTGTCTGTTTTCTAGTTGAGATTCTAAAAACCCTTCTGCTTTTTTTTTTTTTTTTTTTTTTTTAACAAGACAGACAGACTTCATTAACTTCAGGTTTAATTTAAA
The DNA here is from genome assembly GCA_023637945.1 of Phaethornis superciliosus. Lineage (NCBI taxonomy): Eukaryota > Metazoa > Chordata > Aves > Apodiformes > Trochilidae > Phaethornis > Phaethornis superciliosus. The sequence continues at coordinate 29,632,134 of JAJQWJ010000007.1, forward strand.
AAACAAACATGGAACTTATTGGCGCAGCACCTTAAAGAATTCCATGTTGAATAATTGTGAAGGCTTTCCATCAGATTTGTCTCTGTTCTGAATTAGTAATGTTGCTGACTTAATGTTTTAGAAGAGGAAGTCCTTGACCTACTAGGTTGAAAGAATTGTGACTGCTCTGAACCTTTGTGGGTCCTTTAGCTCTGCCATATCCCCTGTGAATAATTAGAGGTATTTGAAGGTATTGCTGGAGAAGCCAATTTGTGTCTTTCACTTTGCATATTGTTGAAGCCTCATGAATTAACCATCAGCAGGGCAAAAAATTAACTTCTTCAGACACATATTTTGATGGGTCATGAGGGAGAATGTAAAGTGATCTGTAAAATATTCTACTCATCCTCTAAGTATTAAATTATTATACCTACAGGCTAATTTAATGGAAAAAATAGTTTCTTTTCCCCTTTCCTAACAGAGAAATGCAAACCCACAAGAAGCCCCTCCATTATTTTTCTAGTATTTGAAGGTGTTAGAAATGCAATCACTTAATTTGCTGAATGCTTATACAAACAAATCTGAAGGCTCTGTTAAACAAATCTTATGGGGTTTTGTGTACATGTTTACTTCCTTATATTCAGGTTCTTGGTGTTGTTTTTATTTTTGTTAACAAGGTTAAACAATGTGTTTAATACTGGAATCTGTTCTGCAAAAATATGAGGGGGGGGGGAAGCGTGTGCTGATCTGTAATTGTCTTTGACCAAAAAGTTGCCAACTGTCTTGTAAGATTCTAAATAGCTGGCTGTTAGGTGGTTCATTTACTGGTGTGCTAAATATTTAATTTTTTTATTTGTTCTAGCAAATGAGACCGAATTAGCATTCTTCTGTGAGGAAGATTACAGAAACTACAAAGCTAATCCTGTTTCAGCCTGGTAAAGATCCCAAGAGATTGTTTTGTTTTCCCTTACTGGTAAATTTTCCTTATTCTGCTTAATGAGATTTTTCTTAAAGATCAATAAATCCTAGAGGATTGCTTTGCAAACAGTGCAATTCCCTTCCTATTGAAATTAACTTCTGTCAATATACTAAGACTGAGAGAGGGAAAACTGGGGACATAAATGACCGTTTTTCTTTCTTGCATTTCCTTTTGCTTTGCTTGCCTCTTAGGATGCAGGCAGTGTAATGGGACCTGTGGCACATATTCTTGGTGTGATCCTGCAGCAGACATTAGCTACATATGGAGGTTATACAATGCACAGTAAGATGCCATCACAGTGCTAACTTTTAATGAGAATGAAAACATTTTATGACCAAATCTCTAGGTATTTCAGAGAGCTGGAGAAGCAAATCTCTCTTTTTCAAGTCATAGCTTTACTTCTCTCATTTAATGTTTGGTCTCTTTTGTTTAAATGTGCAGACTGGCAAGTGTTTCACACTCTTCACTGGTGAATGCTTTCCTTTATCTTCTCTTCCAGCCCTCTTTAGCATGCTGAAAGGGACAACAACTGTTGGGAGGCTTTTGTGTTAAAGGATCAGGTCCCCTGTTTCTAGCTTTACTTCATGGAGACACCTTCACATAAGAGGTAGAAGCCCAAGTTCTGCCAGGACATCAGTCTGCATAAATAGGAACTGGGAATGTTTCCAAATGGCATAAGAGCTGATGGTTTCAGTTTTAAGAATAAACCTGAATGATTGCATTTTTGTAAGGAGAAGCCCCCTCTGCAAGCCACATGTCTGCACGACTAGAATTGATTCTTTCCTGCTTTCTAATACCCAAATACTCTGTTACTATATATTTGTTCTTGGTAATTCCTGGCTTTTCTACTTTATTAACCAAGTCAAGAATAAGAAAAAGTAATCACACATCCAGTCGAGTACCTTTAGATAGATACTGTTTATGAAATGGCTTTTTAGGGGATACCAAGATGGGACACTGGCTTTAAGCCTCTCTTCACTGAAATAGAAATTATGCTGGCTTTCTGCTTTAGCTTGCCTTTTGGTGATAGGCTCTGCTAAATCAAACGAGACTTACATGCAGTTGCTTTAGACTCACACATTTACTCTCAACTCTGGGTAACAGCTGACAACACTATTTCCACAAGAGACTTTCTAGAGAGGTAAGCTTACTGTTTCCTAGAGCTTTGATGACTTTTTTTTTTTTAATATGGATGTGTACTAGTGAAAGCAGATGTGTGATTTCCAAAGTATCTAAATAAAAGTTCCCTTCACTTTAGATGTAGGGCCAAAGATTGTTGTGCTAGTGAAAGCAGATGTCTGATTTCCAAAGTATCTAAATAAAAGGTCTCTTCACTTTAGATGTAGGGCCAAGGATTGTTCCCACCTCATTATCTTCATCTTTTCTGACAGTTCTCTGGTTTACATTGTTTTTGGTAGCTGGTGTTACCAACAGCTTTTATTGTCTTGTGACAGTAGTATTCCACTTTGTCCTCTGCAATTAAAATGGTGATTGTTTCTTTCTCTTTCAAGGAGTCCTCTGTCCCTGAAATCATCTGTGTTCTCTTAGGATTTAGGTGCTGGTAAGCATACCCTTATTAATTTGTGGGGAGAACTTACCACTTGCCTCCTCTTTGTGTCCAGGCTCTCTTTCTGTTGCTGGTACCTGCTGTCCTCCTGTTCTGTGGATCTGGTCTCCAGTCCTTTCAGGCAGATTTGGATTGGTTTTATGATCCCTTTTCTCTTAAGACATTTGTGTTTGAAAGAATCACCAGAATTTAACAACTGGCCTTTCTGGGCTAGTACAGTTACAAATGTTTGGTGCCACATTGAGTGTGGCACAGTGACAGAACAATTCTACAGCATCAGTGAGAAAATGGTAAATACTTTAGTGCAAGTATTCAAGAATGATGTGTCTGGCACTCCAGATTAGCTTCACTTTCCAAGGGAAGAGTTAAACTGCTGCTCCATGAGCTCAGTTTGCTCTGGCAGTGGCATTTCACTGGCTCCTTTCTGTAGCATTACAGTAGAGCCTTTTGTAATATTCTCAGTGGCCATACTTGTGAACAGGATTCTTCCTGAAGTGTTTTTCTACTCTGTTTTGGTTTTGTTTTTTGTTTTTTTTTGTTTTTTTTTTTTTTTTTGGTTTTTTTTTGTTTTTGTTTGGTTTTTTTGTTTTTTTTCTTAATTGGACCTTTAATAATGCTTCTTACAAATAAATCCCACAGCAGCCATAATTAATAACTGAGAACCTGTTTAGATAGATGCTGTTCCAACATTTTTCAGTGGAATATGGTAAAGCCAGGTGTCAAAGTAGATTGGATTTCAGAATTGTTGAGTACTGAATGAAATCTATGAACACTGGCTAATAAATTACTAAAGAGTGAGATATCTGGTAAGTCATATAGCTTTGCTAGTGTTTTCAGACATTATGAGGTAATAAGGATTAATTTTTCAGTGTGATGTCCTTGGAGCCTTTCACCAGGCTTTTAAAATTTTTTTTATTTTTAACAAAAAGAACAGCATCCAGAGTAGATGCTGAAAACCTGTAGAACTTCTGCATTAAAGCACTGTGGTGGGAAAGGGCAATCGCAATGGAAGACATGGGTGTTGTGTAGGGCTTGAATATTTCTTGGGAAAAAAAAGAATCACTTCAGAGAGTGGAATTTTGCTTAGGGGTTGTGGGAGAATAGCTCCTAAAGAAGAAGAAAGAAAATTAGAATTAGGAAAGGAATTATCATGAAGAGGAAGAAGAGGTAACAATGTAACTAAATAAACTTGCAAAGGTTTGCATGTACAACACTGAGCACAGAAATGCTGGAGCAGTGCTACTTTTTATAGCAGTAAAGGTATAAAACTGGTGCATTTTAGCAATTTTTTGGAATTGAACTCATAAGATGCTGGAACAGGCATCTTGTTTTTTTCTGGCTTTGTCCCTTAACACTGCATACAGCAGTTTTTGTGGATTTGTGTATTTTTCTGTTCAGAGATAGTTATGTTGCCTCTTGAAGAAGCAAGAGCTGAGAAACTGCTGACATCGATTGCGATGCTTAATGTTGACACCAAAAATACAGGAGTCCTCAAAGATCTGCTATGCACTGCTCTTAATGCTGGGGAGCTGCTTTTTCTGATGTAAACACTCTGTCTTAAAGGTCATCCATTTGCAAGCTGAGGTGTTTCACTTTCATTCCCTGGAAGAATTCACCACATTCCCTGACAGATGATTGACTTAAAAATGAGCTTGCAGGTAACAGTCCAAGAGTTACCACAGCCATGAGAGAACTTCCATGGGTCCTGTCCTTGGAAGCTAACAGCCACAGAAATCCTGAGTATCCAGAGATTAAGAATGAAAAACCAGGACATGCAATAGTCATTCTTGGTCTCATATGACTGATGGTTTCAGAGGAACTTCAGCTGGCTGGAGACATTACAAATACTCCAGGCAAGTGCACACTTGTTCTTATTGGACAGTTTGGACTAAGCTTACTTCTGCTGGTTGGCACCTGATACTCTTTTTCTGACTTCCTTTCTGTAGTACTGCTTGGCACAGATTTGCAGATGATTAATGAGTCAAGCAGAGATGCCCAGGAGACAACTTTGCTACTTTTCATATTATCAGGACATTGATTTTTCTATTCTATTTCTTTTTCTGCCTACTTTCCTACTGAGCTAGAGAAACAGACACACCCATGTATGTTTTCCCAGCCACTTCCCTTTACTTCTTGCTGCCTGCCACCTCTGTGGTGCTTTAAAGGTTGGATTTGCACCTCATCTGATACACAATAGCGGCGTCTCTGGTGGCAGTCAGTGGATTTCTTATTTTTTAATTAATGAAGAAATATGCTTTGAAATAAAGCAGTTTTTAAAACTGTTGGTAATACTGAACAACAAAGAATAATTTTTTGGATTTGCATAGGACATCCCTGTCCACTGGCCGGTGAAACAAAAATGTTTTTATCATTATGCTTTGTATCTTGGAAGGAAACGAGATAAGTTACATCAGGGAAAAAAAAAAAAAAAAAAAAAAAAAGTACTGAAGTAGCAAAAAGCAAAGACTTGCTGCCATGAACTGTCTTTGTCTGCAGACAAAGCCACCAGATGTCAGCACAGCCTGTTCTTTCATTCTCCAGAACCTGTGTAAGCCAGAAATATGTCATGTTTATGAGGAGTGCTTATCTGTGGATTGGTTTAGCCTGCAGAGTCTGTACAAGGGTTCTGGTGATGAAAGCTGAAGCCTTTCTTGCAGAAAGTATTTATTTTTGTATTAAAATCAAAAAGCGGCAAATTGAAGTGGTATCGGTGCTTGAATTCCTCTTGTTAGAGAGCATCCTTTGTGGAGCCAGTTCCAGCACATCTAAATCACTGCATGCTGTGAGGTGGCATTTGCAGAACATCCATTTGAAGAATTGTCTGGAAAATATCAGTGTTAATTTGCTGAGGTTTTGTGAAGTACACTTAAGTATGCCTATTTGTTTATTTTTTTAAACACAAGGAAAACCACCCAGAACAGGCACACATGCAAAGCAGAGCAAAACATCTTCAGCAACGCAGCTTAAACACAACAAATGTATCCTCCATGCTTCTGACCCTAAGCTCCTACTCTTTCTTCTTTGTAGAGCAGGGGCTGAGGAGAACCCCTCCTCTTGGCCACGCTTTCTGAGCTGTGAGGAGTTGAGCTGGGATATGAGTTTCAGAGCCCAAACCCAAGTGCTGTGCAGAGCTTTATGCTGTCAGTCATTGAAGTGTGCAGAGATGCTGCCTGCTTAAAAGGGTAAATCTGAATTGTTGCACAGGGACAAAGTGTGATGAACTTTCTGCTGGCATTCCTGACACTTCTGCAGCAGCTTGCAGGTGCCAGGGAGACTATCAAAGAGGGGGAAGTTAAGTGACTGGTAGAACCTGGGTGACCAAAATGTTTCCTTCTGATTTGGGCTGTTTTAGTTCCTTTCTTGTAGCCTTATAGCACTAGTGTCAGGGTAGGTGTTTACCCCACCTTGCTGATTGATTGCTTATTGATTGCAAACTATCACTTCTAACCCTCAAACACCATTCACAGTCCAGAGGTGATGCATGGGAGAGTCCAACTGTGCAGTCTGCAGGGGAAGACTGCTGTGTGCATGGGGGCAGCCAGCATGGTACTGCAGGATGTTTGGGAGGTGTTATTTTCCCTTCATTCTTCTGCACAGCACCCAGTTCTGCTTAGCTGAGGACCAGGACCTTGTCTTGAAGCATGGCATGCCTGGCAGATGGCAAGGAGCTGAGGTGGGTGTGTGGGCTGGTGATGCAATGGGAGAGAGGATGGGACACAGAGTTTCATCTGTAGATAGGGTATTTTTTGTCAGATATGGATTGTGTAGTTTGTTTGCTTGCATCCTCTCTCTCTGGTAGCAACAGGTCCCTTTGTGGTGGACTGAAAGCAGACAGTCAGAAGGGTGGGAGATTCAACTGGTAGTGAACACATTCAAGAGTTCAGTTTGACAGATTAATGTAGAATTTTGCCTTTGTATGTCCACTGCTGCTTTCTGCCAGGTGAATTACAGTATTGTGTACTGGGAAGGCCAGCAAGTACTGTAAGAACTGCTGCTGTCTGCTGTCATTTCATATCTTGGGAAGGTTTAATTCTTGCTTTCTAACCTGAAGCCCAGGGAACATAGTCTGTAAGGCCAGTTTGGGAAGACTCTTTCCAGTGAACTGAGATTTTTAAAAATGGTAGATACACTACTTTGAGGTCACATCTTTGGCTTTATGCATGTATCTGTGTCTGTCCAACTGGAAGACATCAACTGGCTTTAGAGTCCAAACAGCAACCTAGAAATGAAAGCCCTATATCCTAGCAGTTGGTATTATGGCCGTTCCTTCACATTTACCCCCCTCCCTGGTCCAGTAAACACAGTTTTGCAGAAAGCAGACCTGGATCTTGCACAGCAACTGTGTTTTCTAGAGCATCTGCCTACTGGAGGCAGACATCTGATTGTAGAAAGCTTTTCCAGCTGGCAGGCACAGCTGAAGCTAGCAGATTGCAGATCAGATATGGGAAACAGATAAGAAGAGTAACTTACCAGCTGAACAGCAGCTGTAGTGATCCTCCAGTGCTGAGGTTTCTAAATCTAAAGTAGATTATCTTTCTAGGAGGACTGCAGCAGTGACACTTTGAGTCTTTGAAAGGTTACTGTAACACTCTGGCTTGTAATATGTGATCCTCCTGGCCACACACAACAGATATTTTTAGTCTTTGATTAGGAAAGTCCTGCACACACCCTGCTAACAAGAGCTGCCTCTATTCAGAGATGGTATCTTCCTCCTGTATATTGTATGCCCAGCTTTAAAACAGAAACCTTGCTCAGAAATTCTGCAAAACTGCTGCTATTATTAAGGCATACTGAAAGGAAACTGTCCTAGTGTAACAAATCTCATTCCTCAAACCTAAGGCACAGTCCACAGATCCCACTAGCACAGTGCATGACATTTTGGGCTCAAGAATAACACCAGACTTCTGTTGCTGATTGTTGCAGATCATGCAGCTGCTTGGCCATCTTGGAGAGACTGCATAAGGGGGCTGAAGCAAGTGCATCCCCCTAAAGATTTAATTGTTGCTTGATATGTCACTTTGTAAGTAAATCCCTGAAGAGCAAAAATCCAATTGCACTGTTAAAAGCCTTGCATTATAAAACAGAAAGAGTAACAGAACTGTACCTGCAGAGGTTAATCTTCAGCCCAGGAATTTAAATGAACTCATTAAAATCAACTTACAAATTAGCTCCTTAAAATGCAGTGCTGCAGATCCAGAAGTTGGTTGATCGGGCATGCCACTTCTATGAAGAATTGGCTTAAGAAACAGAGAACAAATTGATAGTATTAAAACTCCCTTTTTCTTTTCAGTCTTGTAAACCCTCATCTGGAACTCTCTTCAACTTTGGACCAATTGCACTTTTTCTTTAGTGACTTAAGCTTGTTTGATCCTGTGCTATCAGTGCTATGCAGTACCATGAGCCTCTTGCAATGAAATGAGTGTCTGACACTTGTGCCCTCCTACATGCATAGAAGCTGAGTAATTGAGGCCCTGGCACCACGGATCACAGCAATGCTCATTTGCACTTATTGCCTTGATAACGAGACTACCATCTGCTGTCTGTAGTGTATTTTATTTCCTAGTGGTTAAATTCTAGATAATTACACTACTCTACTACTGCTGTTAGAGTAATGGTATTGTTTATGGGGAGGATGGAAAAAAGACTCAAAGAAGCTCAGATTTAATTATATGGACCCGTTCAGAATATCTTTTATATAACTACAGATGCCAGTGATCAAAACTGGCTTCTTACAGCTTTTCAGTTGGTTCTTACATATTCCAGAGGCACAGAGTTGGCAATACAGGAAATAAAAATATAAAGGATTTACATTCCAGAATATATATATGTGTGTGTGTACAAATATACAGAGCAACTCCAAGTACAAAACCAGTTAACGGGTAAATTTTAAGCTAACCTCACTAAACTCCCTGTCCACGTTAAAAAAAAAAAAAAGTGTAAGAAAAATAACTGAAAAATTCATCAAACTCCTATTCATCATTCCAAAATCATCAGAAATCACTCAAGCTGTCATGTCCAAGTTTTAAGAACCAGATGCCTACAGAGGGCACCATCTGAGATCCTCTTCTGCATTTACAGGAACAGATTTCACTCTTTAAAAGGGACAGTGACTGGCTGGACAGTACATTGGCACAGGCAACGCTGGAGCACTTGAGCAGTTGTTTTTTTTTTTAGCAGCTGTGGGGATTTTGAGCTGGCTTGTTTGTTCATCTGGGCTTGTGTCCACCTAAAAAGCACCACAGTGACTCACTAACAGAGCCAGCTCCTCAGGTAGGTCTGGGTGCCTGACTACTTCTGCTCCTGAAAACTGTCCCTTTGCCAGTGATGGGTAAGGATATGTGGGTGTGAAAGTCAAGCAAACAAAGCAAAGGTGCAAACTTTCTGCTGGGCAGAAAGGTGAGTCTTTAACTCTGCAGCAGCTCACAATAAAACCACACCTTCCTCGTGGAGGCAGAGTCTGCAACCCTCCGTAATGTTCTTTCCCTGCATCCTAATGCTTTTCTGTTTTTTTTTTATCGCTAGGCAGTAGTCTTGCCTGGTGTAAAAATACAAAAAAAAAAGCTTAAGTGGAAAAAAAGAGGCATCAGAATACACTACTGTAACCAGAAAATGTGTAAACTGATGCCTTTATGTTGACTTTGCTTAATGATGAAATGGAAGAGAAGACTAAAAGAATGTGCTTGCTGAATTGTTTTCCCTCAATGAAAACCCACTGGGGTGGGTGGAATTATACTCAGGTGAAATTGTCTCAAATCCATGTGAAAACTTTACCCACCCTTCAAAGACAAATAAATAGTGTTGGGCAATCAATCTGCTTGGAGAGTGATTTGATCTGGGCTGGGCTGTGGAGGTGGATGGAGAAAGCTGAATGCAGCTTTCTGAAGGGGACGGTGGGAAAGCATGGTAGTTCCCTCATCTTGCCAAAAAAAAAAAAATAAGATCAACGAATTATGAAAGATGGGTATTTCCTTCTGGCTAATTTATTTCTATTTGGTGACAAGACATGGTGTTTGGAGACTTCATCATAAACCTTAGGCAAGAACTGAAATCCCTCAGGATCAGCACTGGCACCATGTAATATTTGGAGAATATTACTCACTGTAGTTAGCTGAGGTAAACAGGGAGTTCTTAAGATCCTCTGTCCATGTAGAAATCATCCAGGTTACAGAAGAAATGCTGCCTTGTAGATGGATTTCTGTGCCTCAGAATTGATCACTGCTCCCCTGTCATTTATATTAACTGGTCTTCTGACAAGTACTTTCTTATCCCACAGTCCAGACCTCATTTGATGCTGACAGCTGTTGTTTTTCAAAGCAATACTGAACACTGAGTGGGGTCTTTTACTTAAGTGTAAGAAAATGAGCTATTCAAGTCATGTCCTTGTGTCTGACCTTACTGAGGTAGTCGTCTTGCATCCTCCTGATTACTTGCTTTAACTGAGCTTTGGTGAATGGCTGTCCATTCTCTGGTGATTTGGATGTCCAGAACCTAGAGAACTATTTTGATAAAGAGCAAAAGCTTGAAGGGATAGAAAGTGACAGGTGGAAAATTAAATTAGGACAGAAATCTGCATTGCCCTGTACCTTGTCCAAAGAGGGTGTGAAGTCAGAAGAACACTTGATACTTGCTTTGTGATCTGGCAAATTACTTCTTAAGGTGCAAGGCAACGACTGTGCTCAAAATATACAGATGCTGTATTTTCACATTGTGGTCAAAACTCACTTTGCAAGACCATTTGAAGATCTTATCACTGCTACTGAAACCAATGGGTTTAGAGCTGCTGTTTTGTTTGTGTAAGTGGGCATGTCCAGGTGACAAGCTTCATCCTATTATTTGATGTAAGGCCAGCTGGAAAGCATTGGTTTTATCCATGTAAATTTGTGAAGCAGCATGTCTTTCCTCTAATTATCTTCACTCTGTTTCCATCAAATACTGCTTGAAACTTTGGCTTAGTAAAACAGAGAACATGCAGCAGCAGCAGTTTTCATCTCAGAGTCAGCAGTGAAGAGCAGACGTGTGATGTTAGGGACATCCCTCTCTTCAAATGCTTTTATACCACTGGAAAAGGTGCTTTATTTCTGTAGCTTGAAAAGCACCAGGCACAACCTACAGGACCAGAAGTGCATTTGAGACAACTGGGATACTTGTACTTGCTGTCAGGTTTGGATACTCTTAGTAAAATCTGCAGGTGCTGCATGGCATGGATATTGCTTACTTGTCCATAGAGTTCATTTAGGAGATCAAAACCAGAGAGAATTCATCTTTCTAAACCTCACTGTCTTGATAGATCCAGACACGCAAAAGGCATAATATCTTTGCTGCCATAAAACCCAGAAAATCTGTGCTACTTCATATTAAAATGAAAAAGAAAAAGCATTGAAATTTATGAGAGCAGCTAGGGAAGCAACCGAGAAGTACCAGTCCAGGGAGCTGCCAGACAGCACCTCAGTGACTGATCTGACTAAGAGAGTCCATCAGTTTCCCATGTGTATTAGTACTACTAGCTTTGCTTTCACAGTCATTTTTAAGGCAATAATTGTTCTAGCAAATCAGCTATATAATTTAACTACTACTGTCTAAACTAGTTTCATGGTCATCCATTTTCTAAAGTCACCAAATTTTATTATTTACCCATAATACAATTATACCAAAACATACATATATTTAAGAAAAAGAAACACCTTTATAGAAATGTTGATAGTGCTTTGAAATCTTCTGCCACAGCTGGGGTAGGGGCTTTGCTTTATCAGACATTGCTGGAGGTCTCCCTGCTTGAATATTCCCCCGTCGTGCTGGGCAGAACAAACTTCACGTATCTCCCCTTCTCCCAGCCCCTCCTGATTCGCAGAAGTCTGTGCTGGATGCAGGGCAAGCTGAAAATGACTTTTGCTAGGATCACAGTACATGGGACAAGCAGGGTGAGGGTGTAGGTTGGAGGCAGGTAGAATTTGTACTGGTTCTCATCAAATGCCCTCGACCATCCATACGTGAGTGTGTGCAGAGTGCTGATTACTAAGGCAATAAATCCCACGGTGGACTAAAAGGAAGAAAAACACATGCCAGTTAGCAGAAGACCTTGTGCCTGGCTAATTCCCTCTGTTTTTTAACACTATTTTGTAAGTGTTTATAGCACAGTGAAAACAATGAGTATTCCTGCAATTCTTGGGCAGAATAAAACGCGACTGGAAACCTTTCCTGGCTGGCGTGCCAGACTGCATTTTTCTTTTACTGATCAGAGGTTAAGTGTGATAACAGAAAGGCAGCAGGGGTTTCCCAGAAGATGCTGCCAACTCAGCTGAGAGGTGAACCCCTGCCTCTGTGTGAAGCAGCAGCCACGGCCCCTGCTGAGCCTATAACCATGGGCAACTCACAAATGCCCCTCCTGAGCCCCAGCTGCCAGCTCTGCTGCCTGCCAGCCCATGGCTGGTGAGAGGCTGCCCACCAGGAAGGTGAAGCATCAGCACCATGGCTCCAGACCAGCTGTTGTCACTGCCAGAAGTCAGGGAAGCTCTAGCTTTGCACAAACCAAAAAGACCTTCAGGTAGCTGCCAGCATCTACAGGAAAATGAGGTTGTGGAAACAGAAATGCTCAACAGCCCTGAAGGATTTCCTTGCCTGTCCTGCAGATGTGTGTTGGTTGCTGAGTCAGTCATGCAACCATCAGGCTGCATGATGGACCAAGTCCTTGAAATGGGGAGTCAAGAGCCCGTTATCCATGCAGGGAGGCAGGAAGGAACCAGCCCCTGTTGTACAGACAAGAACTTCCCCTATTTTCAGCTCAGTTCATGGTTCCCAAGCACCCACAGAAACAACATTTTTGCCTGAAGATTTCCAGCTCCCTGAAGAGGATTTTTACACTGTAGACACCTCACTGGTGGTTTCCAGCCTCAGAGGTGGTGGCTCCTGAGCCTCCCAGCTCTGTTCCCTGCTGGCACTCAGCAGGAGTCAGGCGCTCGCTCCCAGGGGTGTCTCAAGTGCAAGCCTTTCCTGATGTATTTTTAAATAAAAGTGTGGGTGTAGCATCTTGCTCTGATGCCCTACTTTGAATGTTTGATCTAAGTCTGGAATAACAACAAAATTTCTGGATGCCTTGACAGGAAAAATTTTGCTGTCCCTAGCAAGGGGAAGTGTCCTGGTTTGAGCCAGGGTAGAACCAACAGTCTTTCCAGTAATTTTACTTTTCAGTTACAAGTCAAAATATCTGACTTGGTGCAGCTAGTCAGAGGTCAGCAAGAAACATGGTCTTCCTGAAGGTATGTCAAGGAAAGGGGAGACAGCAAGGAAATAAGGGAGCAGGGCAAGACAGGAGGAAGGACTCATTATTTTCTCTTGAAAAAAAATCTCAGTTGCAAAACTACTCAATCCCTCCCTATTTTTGACTGCTAAGAAGCTATTTAAAAATCCAGACAACTTTAAAAAATGTACGTTGCTACCCATGAACTAGCTCAAGACCTCTCCAACCTCCAGAGCTAATCATGTAGGCAGCTGAGAGGACTGGGCAGGGAAGGCAAATTACCTTAAAACATGTTACCAGATCTAGGCTGATCTACCAGGACTGCAGCTGAACCTGGCAGCAGGACCCAGCCTGTAGCTCATCCACCATTGATTGACTCTGAGCTTCTCTCTAACAGGCAAAAAGAAATAAAATCTTGGGGGCAGCCAGATACTTTCTGCCCTGGGTGGAGGGTGCTTCGGGGTCAGCCAGAGCAGGGGTCTGCATGGCAGAGATGTCAGGGCTGGGAAGAATTGGTTTGTTCCTCTACAGTTCCTCTTTCAACCACTGCTACTACTGGGGGAGAGTAGGAGTGGAAATCAGTAGGACAAATTGGGACAAGGCACCATGGGATCTCAGTAACCAATCTCTGCGTGCAGTTGGCAAGGCACATGAAACAAAAAAACTAATTGGCAAAAAAACCCCAAAACCATGGATAAGCAACCGGTGGCTGGAAACAGCACTGGAAACAGCACTGGCAGCTCCTCAGACTGTAGCAGCCAGCTGATCCATTCCCAACACCATGAGGGGCTGTCTGGTGAGAGCTGGGGTTGTCGGGGGGGTCCCAGTGCTGATGCTGGCTGAAGGACCTGTCAGCTGGGTACAGGTTGGTCTGTGAGTGCATGAAAAAACAAAAAAGTCTGCTGATGGCAGCTTGTCTCACTGTATACATACAGCCCCTATAGCCAGCTCACTGTCCACTCAGGGTAGTACAGTGTGGAGCCCACTGAGCACCCCATGGGGCTGATCTGCCAGTGTGCTTAACCCTGATACCACACTGAGTGTTGAAGCTCTGCTCTCTTCATCTTCTCAATGAAGTTTCTGGCTATGAAACTTTTGTTTGGTTGGGTTTTTTTGTTTGTTTGGCTTTTTTTGTTTTCAACAGTGATAGGGTTTCTTTTGCACTGTCACAGCATGAGGAATGTGGGGCCACCACCCCCGTAAGGTATTACAGCCAGCTGTACGAAGATGGTATTTTCCTCATTCAGGCTTTACATGCATTTTCTATCCTATATAAAATCTTGTATTTCCCTCCATCTCCTTGGTGTCTGTGAGGCTCCCTGTAGTTCATCAGCAACTGAATCAAAAGGTGATTCAGTTGCATGTGGCTCATTTAGAAATGTCTGGGCAGCGTCCAAAGCAAACAGCCCCTTCCTGACCCAAATATGTTTCTGACTTGTGCTCCCGTCAGCCCCGTGAAGCCATTAGCTCCATGGAAGTGGTTCTGGCTCACACTTCATCAACAGAGGGCTTAGAAAAGGTCTGATGACAGATTTTTTTTATATCGTGTGATACATGAGTTAAGAAAGAAAGGAGGTCAAATCAACCTTCAAATTCCAGGAGGGACTTCTCAGGGTGGGAAGGTAAAGGCAATAATACACATTTTTTCTTCTCAGCCTATTAGAGTTGATTTGTAAATCACCAGAGAACATTAAAAATGTCTCCTACAAGTTGAATTGCATACAAATAATTCCTGTTACCAAGTGTCTAGATCCTGTACATTTTCTGTAAATCAAAACTGGACATACAGGGGAACTGTGTATCCAAGTTAACTCTAATAGAAATTCATATATGTGAAGGACCTATATTTAATTTCTTTTTAAATTTTTTTTCTATATATAAAACTTCTGCAACAATCTGAATGGGATTTTTGGCCCATCAGGCAACTTAAGAGTGTGGCAGTATGCCATAACACTAATACAGGGAGACACACTGCTGCTGGAAAATGTCAGTCTTGGGAAGCTCCAGGTAAGGAGGGGGCTAAAGCAGCTCCTGAATTTGTAGCAAGCCACAGCCCTCTCTCAAATGTGGCTTTTGCTACAGCATCTCTCAAATACACCAGCCAGTCCAGCTGAGACTGCAGCATATTCTGGGAGGCACCTGGCTGGGGTGGTTGCTCTCTGTATGCTCCCTCTCTTTCATGTTGCCCAGGCATGGGAAGCCACAATGCCTCCAATGGGCTGTAAAAAGGTAAAGTGTAAAACTTCCCAAATACTTGAGAAAGGAGCCTCATGCTTCACCCCTTGTATTTACGTCATGCCTGTGTGTTAGTTCAGGGGAGCTGTAGCTGTATCTGCTCTTAATTCCATTGCTTAGTGAAGAGTAAATCATTTAAAAGAGTCCTTATTAAAACAAAAGAAAACAAACTAAACAAACACACGGGAAAGATAACATGCTGAGATCTGTCACCTGCTCTTTTTACATGATATTTCCACAGTGGGGCAAAACACCAGCCATGCCTCTCAGGCATGTGATCAGCTGGAGCTCCTGTCACTGTCACACTTTATCCCACATGGACAGAAATAGGCATGGGTATCTTTCCATGAACTCAGCCAGCCAGTTCCTATGTGGGGCAGCCAAGAGATATTTTGGAGACTTGTATCGTGTATTTGTCTGGTCCCAGTGCTGACATTCCCTTAGAAGACACGGGAAGGGGTCCCAAAGGGGAGATGTGACAGTTGTGGTTGTGACAAGGTATGTAGTACACGATACAATGCCAGCAAACTCCAGGAGAGCTGCCAGGCTGCTTGGGGAGCCAAAGAGAAATGTAGGGGGTTTCAAAGCCTCCTTCCAGACTGCAAGGAGATACTTCCCTTCATTTGGGGTTGCTGGTATGAGATGCCTAAGCCAGGGCTGCTTCATCCAACATCCCAGTGGCTGCAGCCTTCCCAAGACACAGAAGTGAGAATATGCTCCTGTTGTCCCATCTGAAAGAGGTTTTAAGCCAGGTCTCCCTTCTCCCTGAAGGATGATCTCTTGGAGTTGAGCTCTCCTGGTGAGGCTTTTTTACTCAGTGTAAATAATTATTCATTAGCCCACAGCAAGAGGGGAAAAAAGACAAACTGACTTGCTCATTTGGTGATCAGGGCATCTGGGGGTGGGGAGCAGGCTTCAAACTCCTTTTCTAATGAACACTGAATTAATTATACGAGTGCTGAAGAGCTTCAACAGGAGAGGGTGGATAATAGATATTCATTCACCTCTGCCTCCCTGCACCTCCCCTTTGGAAGGGATACAACAGGGACACGGCATGTACAGTGTGGCCTCAGAAGCAGCTTGAACATGCAGGGAATACTTGGTATCCCTGTTGGTTAGCCCTAAGCCTGGCTCCAAGTGCATCCCTGAAAATGCTGCAACCCTAGAATTGGGGATTTGTGAATGTCCCATGTGGTAGGCTCAAACCAGTAAGGGAATTTGGCTTTTGGGAGCTTGGACATCACTGGAAGTGGGAAGAAGGCTCCCAAACCAGTGAGTGACTTTGGAGAAAGAAAAATTACATTCCTAATTCACTTTTTAGAATCAGAGATGGACTTTTCATTGAAATCATACACACTTCTCTGTGCTTCTTGGGCTCTGGCACTTCTACAGACCAGTCTAGGTCTTTTTGAACCCCGCAGCAGCTCTGACATGTGTACACAGCTCGTGCATGGTGTCAATTATTCTGCAGCAGCCCCTGCAGTCACCATGACTGACACATGACAGGATTCAAGGGGATCTTGCCCACAGAAGCAAGCCTGCCTGCTCTCACAGAATGACCCCAAAACTTTCTGCCTTTCTACCTTGTGTGACTTCAGGAGGATTTTAGCTGTGAATGGCAGTGCTGCTCCCCAGCACCAAGCCAGGACACACTATATTTTTCTCAGGATCTCTAACTAATGCTGCTAAATCCAGAGTGAGAAAGAACTTCAGCCAAGATATTAAAGACTCCCTCCTGCAAAGCCTGCTGCTCATCCCCACATGGATCCGTGACACGTTAGATGGCAAAATCCCTGTTTGGCATTGCGAAACATCAACTTTACCTGAATGAAACTGAATTCCCTCCAGTTAAGAGAGTTTGCGATGGATGGAAGTGAAGTGATGGCGAGTAGCGACAGCAAGCCCAGGGCAATTATTCCAACAGAGATATAAATCTCCATCCTCCAGACTTCCTCCTCTACCCAGATATTCATCTTCTTCTCCACAGCCTGGCATGACAACAAAGGTTTGTTAAAGCAGAACACTTAGGAATAAAGAAACTGAATTTTATATGTATTCATTTTGGTTTTGGAAGCAGGGTTCCTTGATATGCACTGGGTCCTGTTCTAGTGTACATTTGCCCCTGCATTTTGGGAGGTGTGAAAATGCTCTTTTATCCCACTGCTCTTTGGCCAAGCCATACCAGATTTGAAGCCTGCTGGGAAGAATGGCTGAATGATCTCAGCTCCCACAGCTTGTAAGCACAGCAGCAAGCCCCAAAGTTGCATTTGGAAAGATAATTAGAATGAGACGTCAGTTTACAGCCATGAAAACAAATACAGATACTTGAATATGCAGTAGTCTCCTAATAACCTTCATTTTAAGTGCATTTAGGGGGAAATTGTTCATGATAATGGAAGGGAAGATGGGTTTTATCCTGCATGGCAAAGAGGAACATTTAGAATCATCCTCTTTAGCTCATTAATGGGTTTAATTTACTAAACAAAGATGTTGCTCAAAAACAGGAGGTAGAGGGGAAATGAACACAGGATGCTTGCCCAAGATTAATATGTGACAGTGGCAATCAAAACGGACTTGCTCAAGCCTGGAGCAGAGAGGCTGGGGATCTCGTTGGATGGATGCTTTCAACAGGCACTGCTGCTGAAAACAGCTGTCCTGCTGCCCCCTCCTCTCTGTTGGGATGAGCATTTGGAAACACTTGGGAAATATCTCAGGGCAGAAAGCAGACTGGTTACGGGACAATTCCTTGCTTGGGTTCCCCTCCTGCCATCCCAGGAGGGAGCAGGCTGGGAAGCCAGGGGCAGGAGAAGAGCAGAATCATGAGGACAAGAGGAAATGGCCTCAAGTTGTGCCAGGGGAGGTATGGATTGGATATTAGGAAAAATTTCCTCACTGAATGGTTAGGTGTTGGAAGAGGCTGCCCAGGGAAGTGGTAGAATCACCGTCCCTGGAGGTGTTCAAAAAAGGTGTGGACATGGCACTTCAGAACATGGCTGGTGTTATTGGGTTGAGTCGGACCTTAAGGAGATCCTAAAGGTCTTTTCCAACAGTAATGATTCTATGATTCTGCCTCTGCCACCTCACAGGACATGCCAGGTGCCAGGTAAAGCTGGTTTCAAAGGACTGTCTGTGCTTCTGGGGAGCAGTGGCAAGGGGGAGGCTGATCCTAGCCCTGGCTGCAAATGGACATGCATCACCCTGCTGAGATGGCTGCTCCTCACCGGGTGCCTGGTGCATGGAAGAACTTGTGTATCCCACAGCTTATTCCCATTGCCCCACACACCTTCTGGAGAGCGAACGCAAAAGCCAAGATAGCAAACCCTCTCCCCAACGTCTGGATGTGAGCAAACCCTCTCCCCAGCATCTCCCACCTCTTGTAGAAGACTACAACTACAGGTGCTGACCTGAAGAGTACCCACGTTACCTGCTTGACAGCTGTCTCGATTAACTGGTAGCGGTGGGAGCGGCGCAAGGGCAGACAGAAGCTGTACCCGGCGTGCAGAGCTGCGCAGAAGAAGCTGAGGAGCCCAATCTGCTTTCGGTGCTGGAGCCACTGGTCCAGCCAGTCTGGGAAACGCCTGTATTTGGTACCGTAGTAGAGCTGTGAGCAGGCTGCCAGCACCCCGGGCAGGTAGACGAGAGACAGCATGACGTAGGCCACGCAAGGCAACGTCGTGTTGACCACCTCGATGGGGATCTTGTACAACTTGTTCTTCTGCTCCCTGATGTAAGGGTGGATGACCTGCCGGATCAGGTTGTAAGTGAAGAAGCAAAGAAAAAGCCCCAGAGACAAAAAGATGGGGATTTTCCAGGCTGGCAAGAGGCGCAGGGGCATGTTCTCGATCTCACAGGCTGATGACATGCAGCCCATGTCCACAGGGGTGAATCCCATGACTTGAGCAATTTCTGCTACAGTGCGCTTGGCTTCTTGGTTATTTGAGCAAATGAGAACCTGGAACAAACAGAAAGATACACACAGGGCAAAGAGAGATCAGGCTGCTGGGAGAAAGTGTGCCGGGAGGGATGCTGTGCTACGGGAAGCCTACGTTCTTCCAGAGCATGGTGCTTCCCTTGCTGGTGGGGATTTACTATGGCTGCCAAGGACCTCTCTCCTGAAGAGGTTTCCTTTCATGTGTGCACCACCAGTTCGTTTTACTGCCCTTGTTTACATAAACAGACAATTAAATAACACTTTTCACTTAGGCAGAGGCTCCAAAGTCTACAAAGTGTGAAGTAAGTGAGAGTACTTTGTTTGGGAGCAAAGAAACGTGGAAGCTATGGGGTGGTCTCTGGATGCCGCAGCCAGCACTCAGACCCCTTCTCCTGGAGCCTAAGGCTGTTTGCCGATGCTGAAATAGTTGGGATTTGGCCCTTGTCAGAAGAAAACAATACCTGCTTATTTCCATCCCTGGCACCCGACTGCAGGGTCCAAGCAGAAAGCACGTTAAATCCCTTGACCACGGTGCAGGCTGGGAACAGAGAAGCCAAGTACTCAGCGTTGGATTCTTTGCTATGGTTGATCTCGGTGTTGTTGCTAACGTCCACCAGGATCTTGCCCACCAGCAGGTCAGCCAGGTCACAGAGGGTGGAGTAATGCTCCCTGAAAACCGCCACGAAAATGACATCCGCCTTCTTCACCGCCTCGGCCTGGAAGGTGACTTCAGCTGCAGCAGGGAAGAGGCTGGCTTTGCGCTTCGGGTTGCGGCTGCCGACCACCACCTTGAAGCCCGAGCAGACCAGGCGGATGGCCAGCGACCGCGCAAAGTCCCCGCTCCCCAGCACCCCGATGGCGCGGCCGGCGGCAGGCGCGATGCCGGCATCACCATCCGTGCTCCGATGGCCCAGGAGGGGTTTGGCCATGTCTCCTCCAGACATCCTAGCAGGAAAATACAAGGGGAAATGCAAGCTCATTGGGAAGCTCTTGCAGAGACCCAGACCACATTTGTAGGCGTGGGGAAAAAACGCCATTTCAGCCACTTGGACAGAAGTCAGCGTGGGTTTGGATCCAGCAGCCCTGGACCAATCTGCCAAACAACCAGCAAGTGTGCAGTAATGTACAAGCACCATTGGAGGGGGACAAAACACTACACTGGGTTGGAAGGCAAAGGGTTTTAGGAAGATTTCCCAGTTTTGTGTGATCCAACACCTCCTGGCTGCAACTCCTTGTCCTTTGCTGCTGTCCATGCTAGCACCTCGCACTGCAAAGCCAGGCCAATGCTAACAGCAGCCAGGACCAGCTCTTCTCACAACCCCAAGGAGCTACCAGGCATATTCTGAAAAGCTCAGGGACAGGGGTCCATGAGGATCCCTGAGCCCACACTTGGGAAAGCTGAGGAGGTGCTTCTGATTAGCAAGAGATGAATCAAGGCAGGGCGTTTCAGTTGACATGGAAGTGTCTTAAAAGTGGTAAATGAAGAGTTGCAGCTTTTGCCTGTTCCAATACTGGGTTTGGCAAGCACTGTTTGCTTCAGCTCTTCAATGAATAATGAGAACTTAATTCTGACATTTAAAAAATTTCTTAAAACATGATAAACTCATGAAAGATCTTGATGAGCTTTTCAAACGTTAATGAATTTTGCCCTGTAATATTGTGCTCTCCATAACAGATTAGGTATTGAGGCCATGGAAAGGTTTCAAGATCAATAAATTCACTGGCAGCACATCAGCCAGTCTGGGAGCTCAGATGAAACTCAGGCAGGGAACTGCCAGGCTGCACAGGGGCTGTGCCACCAGCAGCTCAGATCTGCTTTCTGGCATAGGGAATGGCATATCTGTCCTAAAGGAATCTGCCATTCCCTAAGGGCAGATTTTTAAAGAGCTCAGGAGATGGAGCAGGAAACATACACACCAGGACATTTGGCTTTTCCACTGGGCACTCTGGCAGAGATGATAGTAAAGACCAGAATCAACAAACTCACAATCTGTTTGGGACTGAGACAACACAGAGAACACTGCTATACTACTATAAAAATCCATATTTTGAACTGCACACTGCAGTTCTGCTCATTCCCCTGCAAAAAAATTGAAGGGGAATAAACCTTGAGCCATAGAAAAAGTGTGAGAGATGACAAAGACTGCAAGCTTGGGGAAGAAACAGATCAGTGAGGAGGTAGAGGAGACCACCTGGAGTTTCTTGAGGTGTGGAGCTGAGGTCAGTGGGAACACTGGAGAGCAATATGGGCAGACCAGCCCTCTTCATCCACAACAAGTTGTGCTGCAAAACTCTAGTGTTAAGTAAAGCAGTTCTATCTGAAAAAATGTTTTTTTTTCTTCTGGCCCATTCTTATCAGACTCTTTATCAAAAACTCACTGCTTTACTTTTTAGGAACCGTGTTGCTCCGGCTTAATTTATCTGTGTCCAGAACTATTTGTTCTAGGGCCAATGCTATTGTTCAGCCTAACAAGCTGTCTTTTCTACACTTCTCCTCCTCCCCCCCTCTGCTTTTCTACCACCTATATGCACAAATGTTATCCTGAAGTAGAGAGACAGATCTCTGGCTCTCAGTTAAGAGGAAAGAAATCAACATTCAGGATGGCAAAGTGGTCGTTACCTGCAGATTCATTTTATTTCATCATCTGAAATACCTCAAAACTCTCTCCATGCTCCCACTGGGATGGGAATTCTGCTGCAAACAGATTTTCTTGTAATGTGTTTTGCCTGTCCTGTAACTGCCACTGAACATGTAGAGGAAAGATGTTAACAGTGTTTGGAGATAAACAGCTTTGCTGTCTCCAGTTATGTTGATTAAAAGGGATGACAGAGTGAAATGGCCTTTGAAGTCAGGAGGATAGTTCAGAAGCAGGAAGCTTCAGAATATTTTCTGTGGGTTTTGGTGTGAATATTTCACTGGTGCTCTGACTGTCAGGGGTTTGGAGCAGGACCTGTCCCCACTGTACTGCCCTTGGTGGGATGGCAGTGCTGCAATGCACTGCAGTCCCCCATGGAAGGGGGAGAAAATCACTCCTCTACCATAAACACATTTCAATGTGACAAACACTGTGCTCTCTGCCTAGCAGATGCTTGGAAATGGAGTGTCTGATTAGGCAACAGTTTTTGCTGCTTCTGTATCTCTGTAGAGCACCCACCCTGCTCCCACCACCACCCCATGTATATACTGCTTTCTTGGCACCTATGAGTAATGTGTTACCTGCTTCAAACTCTGCCTCCCAATGCTAATTCTGTGTGGCAAGGTCCACTCACGCAAAGTCAGTGCAATGCACCATGGCCAGGATATTTCAGAGTCACTGGGAGGCAGAGGAGGTCTAGAGCAAACACCACAATGTTGAGACACATCTTTAGGATGCTGCAGCCTTAAATAAACCTCATTTATTAATCTTTCCTATCAAGAGAACTCTACCCATGCTGTTATGGCATGTGCAATTCACAAAAAGATTATTTTCTTACTGAGGAAACTATAAGATGGTTTAAAGCACAGACCAGTGGAAGTAAACTAGCTTCAATCCTAACTGGGAAGCAGTTCCCCAATTAAATGATGTAAAACAATGTGAAGCTGCCCTTCAGATAGACTATTAAAGACTCTCTTATATCACTGTGTGAGGATGCTATATCCATCTCTAGCACACTTGTTCCTGTGTGCAGCTCACCACTACACTGCAATTACTGCTGTTTGCAGGACAATGGCAGAGATGAGCAACCAGCAAGGTGAGGAGGTCTGCTCTGCCAGGCACCTACCAACACTGGCCAGACAGGCAGTCCTGCCCAAAAGAATGGGATCAGACAGACAAAAGCTGGGTAAAATGAAGCAGTCAAATCTGTGTCCCAGGCAGAGGGAGGGAGGGGCTCTCACAGAAGAAAAACACAGATAATTCAATGTATTTTGCACCTGAGGCTTTGCAGGAGGGTGTTAGCTTAGGCTCAGTGCCAGGCAAACAAGGTTTTTCTGCCCCTCTGCCCTTGCTGAGCATCCTGCCTCAGGTTTTGCAGCAGGACAGCTGTTCTGGTGGGAGCTGGGCTGCAAGGGGCCCACTCAGGTGTCTCTGGGCTCACAGCAGAGTCAATATGCCAAGCAGATCATCCCCCACCACGAACAGGGAGCTGGCTCAGTCCTTATCCTCTGTCAGCAGATGTGGGGGACTGAGACACTAATGATTATGGGACTCTAGCAAAGTTTGTCTGGGAGGACTCAGATATCCTTGGCCACATCTTTAACAATGAGCCTATCTTTTCAGGCCCCTTTCACTTCCTCTGGGACAGGAGGATAGCTTAGCTGTGTCCTGTAACTCACAGTCTGGAGGTGTTTGAGTTGCAAAGCCTAAAGAACGATGGACCTGTGGTGGTAAGGCATGAGTTTCACTTCAGTTCTGTCCAAAAAAAGAAAAAAAAAGAAAAAAAAAAGAAGAAAAAAATAAATCAAGACCCATTTCTCTGTCTTGGTATTTGGATTTATCAGATAAAAGACAGCTTAGATTTTCAATAACTCTAATAAAAAAAAACAATGCCTTCAACATATCCCTGAGACAAGCTGCCAAAGAACATGGCAGCAATCTCATCAGGAGCTCCAAGTAATGGTCCTGTCCAGTGCAACAAAACTGTTTCTAGTTCACACAGAAGCTCATCTCTGAGCTCAGGCTCATGTACAGAGTCTGAGCCAGCAGTGCTTTGGCTAAAACAACTGCTTTTGTGTCTTCCCCTGAGGACAGGTTTTGTCTAGACTGACCACAAATGAGTTTCAAGTAGCTGTGGACTCAACCTGGTGCAGGTCATCATGGAACCTGCTCTGTGCTTCAGCTTCTGCATTTGAGATAAAGCACATGATTATTATCTACATCCCATAATAAGCATGTGGGTGGAAAGACCAGCAAGCCACATGAGGAATCAAATGATGTATCAGAGCTCCTGGTCAAGTCATTGCAGAGGAATGTCCTGTATTTTGCACCAGGGTGGTCCCTTCTGGTTCTGCTAGCATGTCTGGCACCCAGGGACCTGGAGCATGGTCCCACAAACACACATTGGAGGGACAGGGTATCTCTGCCCCAAGGGGACTTCCAATCTGCATGGAGGGACCTTTGAACCATGAAGCTGAAGCCCTACAGCTTCTGTTTGCAGAGCCCTCTGCTCCATGCTGTGCCTGGGCATCTGCTGCTGTGTTAACCCTTGAGAAGCCTCAGTAAGAGAATTGCATTCAGCACCTGAAGTCCCCATTCAGGTCTTGCTCTGGGCAGAAATATTCACTTTTTTTTTTGGCTACAGCCAGTTTTTTTTTCCAGGGAAAATACAACATTTTATTCTCTTTCCCACACCCAGAGTGCCCCTCTGAGAAACACAGCAGGTACCATGTACCTGTTGGGACTGGAACAGATTTAAAAGGGTTTATCCAAAGCTGCTTTAACTGTAGTTCTTGGTGCACATTTCAAGAGATCTTTCAATCCTGCCTAGCCTGACTGGAAATAACCCTACTGCTCTAAAGATGAAGGAAGGAAGGGGGAAGCCAGGTTTGCTGCCTCTTTGCCTCCTCTTTCCAAAGCAGAGTTAACTCCCCAACAGCGCAAACCAGGAACTGGCAAAAGGAATAAATCACCCGTTGCTATTGCTTCAGCCAGAAAAGCCACACTGCAAACCTCCCCGGGACGCCAGCCAGGCCATCAGAATGAGGAAACACCAGGAGCTGGGCTCCCCCCACCACTGCCCTTCAGCCCCTTGGCCCACGGGGCACACAGGGCAGGGAGCACTGACTGGGAACAGGGTGGGGAGGTGGGACAGGGACCTGCCCCAGGGGAGATGGTCCTGCCCTGAGCAAGCATCTCTGGGTGCTGAGGCTGTCCCCTCGTGTGATATGGACAGGACAGACCTGCCATGGGCTCCTGGGGTTGCTGTGACCCTAAACTTTCTGTGAGATGTGATGTGACCCCAGACCTGCTTTGTACTCATGGGGTTGCTGTGACCCCAAACCTGCCCTGGTACCTGCAGGGCTGCTGTAACCCCAGACCCACTGCATGTCCTCCTGCCACCTCTCTCCACACCACTGCACTTTGCATTTGAAAGTCTTTATCCCCCCTCCTGCCCCAGGGCATGTGTTTACCTGATTATCTCATTTATCAGGTCTTTATCTGTTAAAACCACTTCCATAAGCTCCTGCAGAGCCCAGCTTTCTCCCCTCTATCTCTCAATCCAATTAACCTCACTGCTGCCTCTCTTACCCCCAAAGGACACTGCAAATTATTTGCCCCCTTGTCTGCAGGCACAGGCTGTATTTTGAGCATAGGTTTCACATATCCCTTCAGTTTCTCCTGCATGAGTGAAACCCAACTCTCTCCTCAAAGCTGTTACGTGCTGAGTGTCTGATAACTCAGCCTCTCTTCCTTGCTCTCATTCGTCTTGGAGGACACCCAGAACTGCATTTGCCAACTGAGCCCCTAAAAGGCACTGGCTGGAGCAGAACCACTGCTTCCCCAATGTCCCACTTCTCTTTCTTCATGCCAGCAGGGTGTTTGCTTTTGCACAACTGCCTGACACTGTTGACTCACGGGCCATGGTGCCCATCTCCTTGTCCTCTGGCTCCCCAGGGCCACTGCCTGGCTGGTCACTCACCCCATGTCCATGCAGCCAGGCAGTCCTACCACACAGGACATAACACATGCCCTGCTTTTTTAGATCATCTCTCCAAATTGTCACAATCTTTAATTTTTTGTCTCTCCTCAACCACGTTCCAAGCTCAGTGTAACCTACAAACTGAGGACGTGCCTCCAGACTCCATCACCCACTAATGAAAACACAGGCTGACAGGCACTGACCCTCCTCAGTCCACACACCCTCTGGCTTGAATGTTGATAAATATTGTGGATGTTGATTTTGGAAGCCGGGGTGAAGCCAAAGGCATCTCTCTGACCATGGGATGTTCTGCACTGCGACCAAAATTCAAAGAATTCAAAAACATCTTTCAAAATGGGAAAGTGAAGGACAAATTTCCCACCAGGGCAAAACAGGCACTTTTTTCACATAAACTTGGATACTTTAGCTAGTTTTCCCCCAGAAATACATCAGCCCATGGTCACTTTGCAGGCACAACTTCCCTTCTCAAGGTTAAATGGGAAATGTTAATGCTGAGCAGAACAATCACCCACCTACAAGACAGAACTAGAAAACAAGCATTTGTCTTGTTCTTTTCATCAGAACTATGTACGTTCAAGCTTAGTTACCAACAGGTTCTGCCATAGGTTGCCCCAAAATCTCCTCTCCCACATTTAACTCTGAAGGCAAGGGGCCCTCCTTTTTGCACTATCACTTCTTTGCAGCAAAGTCCTTTTCTGAAGAGCTTATTCTGCTAAAAGACCATGCTGTCTGTGCCTAAGAAGGACATGCCCTGCAATAAAATGGCATAAATTTAGAATCTGAAAGCCTGGGAAGCCTGGAGGTTTCCTGGTAAGACTGTGGTCCTGATGCAAGACGGGGTTTTTTGCTAGAGTAGTGCTGATGCTGACACAGCACACAGGATCTGATCTGACAGATGTGACTGCAAGGAGGTTATTTTCCCTACTTATCATCTCACAGTTCTTTAGTGATTTAAAGGGGTGCTTTACAACAACTTCAGGTGGTGCTCTGAAGTCCTGTGTAGCTTTTCACCTCTTTGGGTCTTAATTCTGCTGCTTCTCTTACCAAGTTAATGACTATCTCACAATGACCCATTTCTGAGCCTTCCCTTCCCTGAAGTACAGGGAGAGTGGGGAAGCAGCCAAGCCCCCAGGTGGTGGGAAGCTCCTCAAGTAGATCTAATAACACCCTGCTGCCAGACACCATGGGAGGAGGTGCTCCTGCCTGAACCCAGCTGGGGAAAATCTCTTCCACTCTTCTCCAGGCAGTGTGTGCAGTTCTGCTGGGAGCTGGGGGGCTTTGGAGACAGTGAGACCTGACTTCAGCAGTCACCACAGGGAGCTGGCAGGCTCTGGCTGTTTGAATCCTCTTTATTTCTTTCCAGGAAAGACGCACAGGAATTGCACTGCGTGTGCGTGAAAATATTTGGGTTGGCTATTCCTGCTCTGTGGCATCTGTTAGAAGGGTCTCCAAGATCAGCACTCCCTTGCCTTTCTGACTTGGCCTCTCACAGTGACTCAGAACATACACAAGACCACACGGTGGGGAGAAGATGGCCCAGGAGGCAGTTTGGGGTGGAGGGAAAACAAAACTGATGGCACTTTGGTTTGGCAGCCAGGACAGCTCTCTTCACCCAGGGAGCACAGGGCTCTCACTGGTCACCCTGGAGAGGTGAAGATGGTCTCTTCTGTTGAGAAGCTGTGCCATTCTGGCCATCTATTTTACATTTCTCTCTTTTCCTTCACTTCTTCAAGCAGGTGATGAGACTGACAAGAAAGAGGGAAGAAGAGGGAGTGTTACTGGACCTGGGAGGAGCTGGGGAAAAGCAAGAGAAAGCAGCAGGTGGTTTCACCAGGCTGGCTCCTGCAGAGGGAACTGATGCTGCCTGCCTGGCCAGTTCCTTCCATCTGGCATCCTTTTTGATGGTCTTTAAAATGTTTTTTAAAGCCAGCTCTGCTGGAGCACTGCCTCCTGTACCCACCTTTGGCAATGACACCCTTGTAGTGAGAAGGTATTAATTCTAAGTACCTGAACTGATGCATGTTGGTATCCATTAGCACTTGCACATGACCTGTAGCTGCTATCAGGATACTTTTGTGGTGGACAGGTTAGCTACAGACCCTGATCCTTGAAGCCTGAGGTCCACGGGGAGCTCTTAGGATATTTTTTCATATGAACTAAATGGAAATGCATATGCATTAATATGCATAATGTGTTACCACAATCAGGGCTTTAGAGAGAGTCACTGATAATCGGAGTACCTGGGAAGGGGATGGGAGAAATTTCTGTGTGCTCCTTAAACACTGGGCAAAATTCTCAAAATCCTCAAGTGATTTAGACCCTAAAGTACTTAAGGGCTTTTGGAACTGGTACGTAAGTGTCACTGACAGCCTTTCAAAATGTTTTATCCTTTCAGCTAAGCTGCATTTCACTGAAACTTAGATGAAGATGGGAGGCTGCTTAATCCACTGTAGGGCTGCAGGGAAAGAATGAAGAAGCAGTAAAATAAAATTTAAAAAAAATTAGCATTTTCCTCCATCACTGGGTTGACAAAAAGCAACTGTGGGATGGTGAACTTACAGGTAACAAATCAGTGGGTTTTAACTCTTGGTATGTGACATCTCTCAGCTGACAGTGCCTTCCCCACCTCCCAAGAGTGCAGAGTGGTTGGCTTGCTTCTTCCACCATCGGAAGAAATGTGTTTCCTCTGAATCTAACCCTGCTTCTGTTTAGGAGTGTGATGTTGCAAGGTCACAGTCAAAGCCTAGTTCCTAACAATAAAAAGCAAAACAAACCGAAAAGAAAAAGCGAAGCAAGCAAACAAAAAATATTACTAAGCGTTCAAAAATCCTGTTTTCCTGGGATTTGGTGTATCTTTTAAAGCAAAGTCTTGTTGAGTCATTAACATTTTTGTCCTTACAGTTACAGAGGAAATCAAATATGTGCAGTGACTGTGGGATCTTGTATCACTGTAAATTTGTTTCATAGCAAATGTGATCTTAAAAGGAGAAAACTTAAGCTTGATATGATATTTAAATCTCGTTAGTCCTCCATCTCCTCAGCCTCCAGAAGTATTGATGCTGTAGGCCTTCCTCTCCTACTGTCTCTCAATTCTGTTTTCTCACCACGGGAGGCATTTCTCTGTGCATTTGTTCAATTTATAATACATGGAGGGAAATGATCTGGGGTCCTCAGTACCCATCCATCCTCTGCTCTGTGGGGTGCAGGCATTATGAACAGGGATGCTCCCTGTTGGATGGCAAAGGGACCATCACAGCCCTACACACCCCTGGGCAGAGGGTCACAGGACAGGGACAATCCTGCACCAGGTCACATCAACTCCATAAGAGTCCTACTCTAAAGTCACCTCTCTGGTTCCTTCACAACTTCCATCCTTCATTACTCTGATGCAGATCAACTGCTGAAGTCTCCCCATACAGCATCCAACCCTTTAATAAGCCCCCACAGCAGTACAGAAACCATGTGGCTGCTCCCCACTTACCCCCGAGGGGCTGAGGGCCCTGGCCAAGATTTTCCCAGAGATTATTTTTTATTTCAGGGCTTCCATGGCTGGCAGAAAGCACTTCTCTCCTTTAGACAACTGAGAATGAAAAACTATAACCCAAGCACAAACCGCTCTCTGGAGGGCACCACCCGACTCCTTCACCCGCTGACACCTTGACACCCCACTGCACTCCAGAGGACATCACCAGTGGACCCCCACAACACCCCCTGCCCTGCTCCAGCTGGGTGTGTGTGCAGGGAGGGGGCAGCACGGAGGGGAGCAGCATCCCCCCCGCCTCTTCCCAGCGATCACACGCGGCTGGGTCACCTCCAAAAGTTCTGGCCCCAGCCCAACACCGCGCGGCCACAGCCCGGGCCGCCCTGGGGGCCGCTCCCACCGCCCCCTGCATCCCCCTGCCCCAGCCCAGGGGTGCAGCGAGGGAAACACCGGGCCCTGATCCCCAGCCCCGCCGCCAGGTTCCGAGGGACAGGGGGTGCCGGCGGGACGGGGCCCCGGGGCCGAGCCGGCCCCGAGCACTGCCGGCGGTACCTGCCTGACATGCCGAGCCGAACCCAGCCGGGCCGAGACCAGCTGTGCCACGCCAAGCCCGGCTAACCCGTTCCGTGCCGAGCCGAGCCGAGCCGAGCCACCCCCGCCCCGCAGCGCACTCCCGGCTCGGTCCGCCCCAACCCCCAGTGCGCCCCCGGTTCGAGCCCCGCTGCCGCCACCTCGGAGCCCCTGTGGTGGGGCAGCCCCACCGCACCGTCCCCGCATGGGCAAATCCCGGCCGTGCCCGTTCCCCCGCGGTGCTCACCTCTGCGCGGCGGCGGGAGAAGGAGCGGAACCCTCCGGTAGCGGTGAGTCGGCTCCGGTGATGTCAGGGTGCGAGCTCCGCCCTCCCGCTCAGGCACGGCACGGCACGGCTCGGCTCGGTTCGGTTCGGCTCGGCTCGGCAGCCAGGGTGACAGCACAGCTTGGCCCGGCACAGCCAGGCTCACTGCATGGCCCAGCACGGCTCGGCACTGCCTGGCATGGCCCAGCCCGGCCCAGGGGTGAGGGAGCCGTCAGCCTCCCAGCCCTGTCCCGCTTCTGGGCACCGCCATGCCCAGGTTAAACACACACAGACCGGAGGACATCGCCGCCGGGGCTGCGGGGGATGCGGTATCCACTACAGGCAGGAGTCGGAGGCAGACCTTAATTCTCTGTTTATTTGAAGTGCGTTTCAGAGACAGCCAGGGTTTCACTTTAATGGGAGGGTGCGGCTTGGTGCGCCTGGCTCCCTGCTATCAGGTGCCGCGCACTTGCTCTTAAAAGCTGTGCAAGGGGTGTGGGAGCAGATAATGGGGTTTTTCCCCCTCACCGGCAAAGAGTTGTCCTGTTGCAGCCACCCCTCACGGAGCTGCCCGGCCCCGATCCCACAGACCGGCGATAGCATGGGCTTAGGCTGCTGAGAGCAGGCACTGAGAGGGGGGTCCTCAGGCAAAAACACTGGGTCAAACCCACGGAGATTCCAAAAAAAAAAAAAATAATAAAAAAAAATATATATATATATATATGTGTGTCTTTTGTTCACTCACTCAGCAGAGGAGAGGAGCACAGAGGGAATGGCTGGTGCAGTGCTGTGACCCCACCATCCTGCTGGCCCTGGTACCCCCTGCACCCCCTTCTCCCTGTCCTTCCCCACCCCAGGGCCAAGCAGCCACTTTGGATCTGCTGGGGGCTGGGGTTGGCAGGTTTGCTGGTGCCCGTGTGCCAGCACAGTGTTGCGTGGGGGAGAAGATGAACCCCATCAGCTGCTGGCTCCTGGGCCAGGGAGTTGTGGGGAGCCCCCAGCTCCCACCCTGTGTCTCCAGGCTCTCCCTGGGATGCTGGAGC
This sequence comes from Phaethornis superciliosus, assembly GCA_023637945.1. Classification (NCBI taxonomy): domain Eukaryota; kingdom Metazoa; phylum Chordata; class Aves; order Apodiformes; family Trochilidae; genus Phaethornis; species Phaethornis superciliosus. Next base: position 29,663,057 of record JAJQWJ010000007.1, read on the forward strand.
CATCTGAGGTGGCCCTGTGGAGGTGTGTGCCAGGCCAGCTCAATTCCTGGCCCACACTTAGTTGATAAAGTGGGTGTTCCTCCCCTGTCCCAGGGCATGTCTGTACCTACACCAAGGCTGTGGTCCCCAAGCCCCCCAGTGCTGCTTCCCCCTCTCTGTGGGTGCATCACAGAGATTTATGTGCCAGCCTGCTGTGAACTGGAGCCCACCAGCCATGTGGCAGCACTGGGCAGTGGCAGTGGCACTGGGCACCTGAGCAAATGTCATGAGAAAAGCAGAACTCAGGGACACCATCTCTCCCTGCCACCTGGAATGTCACAGCGAGAGAATGGCACTTTCCCCTGAAATCCAGGAGTGGCACTTAGTGTTTGCAAACCTAGCCTGGCTGGCAGGGTGGTCCTAGCTCCTCCTCAGGCCTTTCAGAGCTGTATTTAAGACAGGAAGCTACTTTCTTGGGGCCCAGTGGTACCGTTTGGGTTGAGAAAATGGGTTAAAAGTACAACTGAAGCACCAGGCAGGTTTGCTGACTCTACACTTCAGACTGACACATGGCCTGGAGGTGCCAAGACCACTGAGCTCAGAAAGGAGCTGAGAGGCTGGAAAGGTGTGAGAGGTGTGTGTGTTTGGAATAGATAACAAGTGGTTAATTATTGGCAGCGACTAGGGGGGCAGAAATTAATTTGATGCAGTTGTGAAACAGAGAGCACTCCAAGGGGAGTGAGCTGGGGCTGCAAAAATGGGTGTGGGGGGAGCTGTGATGGTTCTGTAAAGCCAGTGTTGGGCAAATAGCAGCTTAGTTGGATGAAGAAGTAGTAGCTTGAGTCATTCCTTGGCTCTGCTGAGGTTATCTGGAAGTACTTGGGGTGTTTCTGAATCGTAATGGTTCCAGGGACAGACCTGGCTGGATCCTCAGAGCTGCGGGTTGGGAGCAGCTTGTGGGCAGGTTCCAGGCAGGGCAAAGTGCTGCCACTGCATCACTGCTGTGCTGCACTGGTGCTCTGGAGGATGCTCGGGCTGGAAGTGTCCATACAGGTCTTCAGAGTACCCCAGGTTCAGCTTCTGTCTTGTGTCCTGTGCCCCCACGGGAGTCTGGCAGCATCCCCCGGGGAAGCTGGTTGGAAAGCACAATTAACGTGGCTCTACCAGAAAACGGCTTCCTGCTTCTAATCAGTTCCCGGCAGGTTCTCTCTTTCACAACCGCCTGTTGTTGTGTTTTGGTTTTTTCCCTTTTTTTTCGGAGAAAAACGTAATTTATCAGCCCTTGACGGAGGAGACCCGATGGAGAGATAGATGCTCCTCTGGTGCTGCCGGGACTCCTCCCCGCCTGTCATGCAGGCGCCATCTAGTAGGAAAAGGAGAAAAAGAGAAAAAAAAAGAAAAAAAAATTAAACAAAGTGGATGTGGAACTGCAATTTCTTCCCAGGGAAACAGTTTAATCCAACACAAAGCTGCTCCGGGGCACAGCTCTAGTGCTGAACCCTTGGCTTGGGACCCTGCAGCAGAATTCACTGGATGGGAAAGGATGAGGGTATGGAGCATGGCTTGTACAGGAAGGGTCCTGATTTATTTGATCTAAATATAAAGGATCATTTTCAGGCAGCTTCTCAATAACACTGTCTGGGCTGGATTCAATCAATCAGCTGTGGGGGTTAATTGCAATATCCTGGTTTGGGCTGCCACTTTCAGATCCACTGGGTGGCAGATGCTCCTGTTTCCAGCACCGAGGTCATCCCATCAGCTGGAGGCTTTACTTGCAGTGAAAAACTCCACTCTGTCATCCAGGCATGTGTGATTTCCCTTTGTGAAGTGATTAGTTTTGGTTATATCATATGATGTAATCACAAGTCCTGTACTACTGTCATCATCTCCTAATGGTCCCATGGATTTTCAGTGTGAGTTCCCAGCCATAGGAAACTTTCTTTGCCAGAGAAAACCTCCCAGAACCACCCCTTCCCAGGGTGAAATAAAAGGAACCTGTATCATTAGTTTGTTTTAAAAAAAATAACACAAAAAGTAATTATTTTATACCAATCCTATGATTTTTACACAGTTTGGGTAACCCTTTCCAGTGTGGGGAGGTGATAATGCTGAGTGTCTGTTATCTGCCACGCAAGAATTTCTGCTGCTAGGAGGTCTGTCCTCTACCATGGATACACAGACACATGTCCCTGTGCAGCAGCTCCCTATGATATCTGTGTGATGTGGCAAGTCCTGCTCATGTTATGTCTTCTTCTGGCTTTTCACCTTCATTTCCTGAACTATTGAGAAGTGGAGGCCAGGGATCCTTCAGCACGAGGGACACCACCCAAGTCCTAGGGTCCAATGGCATCACCCTGCCAGAGACTGCAGTAGCATCATTACACTTTGCCCAGAGCAGAACCTTAATTCCTTTCTGCTTTCACAGATAAAAGCCTGAATTAATTAAAGAAGAAAATAGAAACCACTTTGATTTTCAGAACACCAGAAACTCCTAATTATCACAGCTCCCACAAGCTCTGCTATAATTAAGGGACTATCACTATTTCCACTGCAGACCCAGTTTTTTGCAGGGATTTACAAACCAACACCAAAATATTTTGCTTTTGGTGAAGTACAGTGACTCAGGGCATGGATTCTGGCTCCAGGTGCATCTCTGTAAATCAACCACAGCACCACTGAAACAGCATCTAATTCCCCCGAGGATTTCTTATTAGAAATCTGCAGTCCCCAATGGCAGCGTGCTACAGACAGCGTCTGCTCTCCAATTATACAAAATAATAAAATTGGGGGCCGTTTTTCTTTGCCTTCTGGTATTTCTGTCTCCAAAATACACTTGAGGGCTGCTCCTAGCTTTTTATCATAACCAGGGAGACCTAGAATTTATTAGTATTTTAAAACATGGCAGAAACTGAATTTCTCACCTGATCACTGGTCCTCTGGCTCCTGTAACCTTTCCAGAAGCACTGAAAGCATCATGGTAACACCGACAGTGAAATAGCCAGCTTTTGCTGTGGTATAAAAGTTACAGAACACCCCAAATGCAATAACTGAGCAAATCCCACAGGAGCATCTCCTCTGCAAATGCCAGGTCTGGTGGTCACCAGGCAGGGCAGAGTGCTCCCAGCTGCCTTTTACCCTTGGAGAAGTGTCTGGATAAAAAGATGTTGCTGACAATATACATCACCTCTGTGTATGTTGAAGTTTATTCTTTAGCTGCTGCACCTCTCCTGACTTTCCCTCTTTCTAAGTGATGTCTGAACCCTGCCCACTGCCAGCTCCTTTCTTCATAGGTGGTAGCTTCACCACTTCCAAGGGAATCATAGAATCATAGAATCGGCTGGGTTGGGAGGGACCTCAGAGATCATCAAGTCCAACCCTTAACCACTACTGCTGCAGTTCCCAGCCCATGGCACTGAGTGCCACATCCAGTCTCTTTTTAAATATCTCCAGGGACAGAGAATCCACTACTTCCCTGGGCAGCCCATTCCAATGTCTGATCACCCTCTCTGTAAAGAAATTCTTTCTAATATCCAACCTAAACATCCCCTGGCACAACTTGAGACCATGCCCTCTTGTCTTGTTGAAAGTTGCCTGGGAAAAGAGCCGACCCCCCCCTTGCTCCAGCCTCCTTTCAGGGAGTTGTAGAGAGCGATGAGGTCTCCCCTGAGCCTCCTCTTCTCCAGGCTGAACACCCCCAGCTCCCTCAGCCTCTCCTCACAGGACTTGTGCTGGATCCCTTCCCCAGCCTGGTTGCCCTCCTTTGGACCTGCTCCAGGACCTCAATCTCCTTCCTGAACTGAGGGGCCCAGAACTGGACACAGGACTCGAGCTGTGGCCTCACCAGGGCTGAGTACAGGGGCAGAATCCCTTCCCTGGACCTGCTGGCCACGCTGTTCCTGAAAGGAACCTCTGGAAGGACCTCCCAGAACTGTTTCGTCACTCTGCTCCTTGTGTGCTTCACAGCTGTGGACAAAACTAGAAATTCTCCTAACTACTGACAGCTCCTTCCTCTCTCTGTTGAACAGGTCCCAGTTTTGCCCAGGTTCCCCCATTTTGAGCAGGGGTAGGGGCTGGCTGCAGCAGTTGCTGCATGGCTCACAGGAGGTATGAATTTGGACTCGAGGTAGGGCTCTGCTTGTGTGTCTGGAGTGCTGGGTGCTCTGGGGAAGGCTCTGTGAAAGGGTTTCTTAAGAAAAAAACATCTGATGTGTAGCTTGGAGCTACCCCGTGGCTTCATTGCAGGCATTGCAATGCTTTGAGTATTGGACACCTGGAGCCAGGGGTCTGGCTTGGCTTGAACTCCCCCAGGTGCTTTGTAACCTGTGTTTAACATCACACTTTGCATGAAACACTTCCTTTCACCCCCCCTGGAAAAACTAAAGAAATCAAAAAGCAGAGGAATGCTCCTTTTCCTCTGCCCCAGTGCTGGCTGATGAAGGGGCAAAAAGTGCCCAGCTTCACCCCACAACTCTGGGGTCCCTCCCTGCCTACTCCTGCTCCCCAGCATCAAGCAGAAGCAGCCAGATAAAATATTTCCTCCTCCCAGTAGCCTCATTTTAGTTGTCTTTGCTTGTGTATGGGCAACACAGATGTGCTTGAGGACTGGAGCATGGCTCTGCTCCCACCTGGTACCTGGTTGTTTTTGCTGGAAGATGGGTTTATTAAGCAAATCATCATCAGCATGAGAGAAAAAAAAATAAAAAAATGGAAAGTGAAAGGAACAAATGCAAAATTTGTCTGTGTTAGGCATGCAGGGGAAGCATGGCAAGTTAAGAAGATCACAGACAATTGAATTTAATTGAAAAATAAGATCAAATATAATGAGAATTGAATACGAAGAGCTAAGTTGAACTAGAGAAACAAGCTGACTGCCTGAAGAAAGAAGTTAGAGGATGAAAACTATTTTATATTGCATCTGGGTTCCAGCTTTGTGTTTATCAGGGTGGCATAAACCCCCCCCCCCCCGCAGCCAAAATGGTTTCATGCTTGAATATTTTTTTTTTTTTTTTTTTTTTTTTTTTTTTTTTTTTTTTTTTTTTTTTTTTTTTTTTGTGATGGTCACATGCACAGAGAAATGGGCCTCTCACCTGATCTCATGGGCTTAGGGGGGATTTGAACTGTGTAGGGTGAATCTTGATCCAAGGCCTACAGCTTCCCAGCAGCAACTCAGTTAAACTCTGACACTCAGGTAGCAAGGTCTGCAGCTCCCCCCTTACAGGGAGGGGGGAAATGCCCAAACCCAAGGGCAAATCAGGAGGTCAGTGACAAGTGTGCCCTTGGCTTGGGAACAACTCTGAGTGGCAACTTTTCCAGGCAAGTAAAAGCCCAGGGCTCCTCGGGGAAGCCATAGGGCAGAGAATGCTGGAGGGTCATGCACTGTGGTCATAGTCAGGCTCTGATCCTGCACTGGCTTTTGACAGCAAAATGGGTGAGAAACTAGTTTTAGGGTAAATGAATAGTCTGCATTAACAGCGCAAATGGGAAAATTATATGCAGGCAAGTTGCATGCATGGGAAAAAATAAGAGCTTAAAGTATTTTTTAGAGTTAGAGGCATCTTTGTTCCAAGGGAATTCTCCTGATGGCAGCTAAATGGTTTGGTGCATCCCCTTCCAGCTTCCACTTGGCTGCTGCAGCCTGTGCTGCAGCACATCCAGCCCCTGGCATCCCCTTCCCCACCAAACAGTCCCACTGGCCTGGGACCAGCCCAGCTTGCCCAGTGCTGTGGCTGAGCCAGAAAAGGTTGCTTCCAAGTCCCCCAGCAGCACTCCTGGCCAGGGGAATGCTGCTGGGCTTGGCTGCATCCCAGCCAGCTCCAGTGAAGGGGTTTTTGGAGCCTGTGTGATGGGAATAGGGAGCAGAAGAAATGGGGATGGTGGTGGGGTGGGTGGGTGTGAGGACAGGGGGATGAGTTTGCTGACAGGGATGTATTTTCTCCAGCTCTCTATGTGACAACATGAGCACAGTGGTACAACTCTTGTCAGCTGGTTCAGGAACACAGCCCCAAGTGGGGTGACAACCCACCCTGCACACCAGAGGTTATCATCTGCCCCAGTGTTGCACGAGAATCTTATTTCTGAGCAAAACCCAGCAGTGGTTTCATTAAGGAGAAGCTCTGGCTCCTTGGGCTCAATATTTAATTTCACACAAGCATGTGTGTTGGGTTTGGGGTGTTGATTAACCGTGACTCTGAGATAGAGGGAAATTACTAATACGAGAAAGTGAAGTCAGTATTTCATGGCAAAGAGTAATTGAGCTAACAGTTGACATATGGAGTTGTGTGGGCAAACTAATTAAATTTTACATCTTCCAAAGCATTTGTGAGTTTTATAAGCATTTGATTTATATATTAATTAAACCTCAGAGTGAAATAAAGAGGACATAACTATTTATACTGCAAATGTGTCCATCAAGAGGAAGGGCATTAATGTATTTTAAAGCAGATGCCAAGGTACCTCTGTGAGTGCCTGGCTCAGCCTGACAGTGGCAGGGCAGATCTGGACCATCTCACAGCCCATGAGGCTGGTTCTGCTCAGGCTGGCAGAGCACCCAGCCCTGGGCATGCTGCTGGGGACACCCCCTCATCCCCTCTGGGGCTGTTCCTGCTGACTTGCCAAATGACCCATTACTGTCCTGTGTGGTTTATTCCCAGTGGTTATGATGCCTGTAAAACCCTCTGATTCCACAATACTAAAAAAAATGTTTCTCTTCTGCTCTGCAGTGATGCCTCCCAGCAGCACAGGCCATGGGGCTGTGCCATGGCACTTACATCTGTTTCTGTAGCCTGGCCCTGGCATCCTGATGATGCTAAAAAAATGAATCTAGCCTTTGTATTTCATTGTTATTCATGGGCTAGTTTTGCTTCTTTGGAATGTAGAAACAGGAGCTGTTTATGTCAGCAATGACATGGGATTCAGAAGACATCATATTTTGGTAGGAAAGTGGAATTACAGCTAGGACAGTGGTATTAAGAGTCCCTTAAATTTAGTAAACAATTCCTAACAGGTACACAGCTGATATTCATATCTATCAATACTATGAAATATATGATAGCTATATTTTAAAAGTCATTCTGTGTGCCACCTGGCCATCCCACTTACCCTCTGGGGACTCCATCAATCTTGTGGTGGCAAATGATTCCTGTTTGCAGTGTCAGTGACTAATGGCTTGACCCATTGGGGAGGAAGGATTACAACAGCTTAGTGTTTGTATGCAGTGTAAGTTAGAGGTTGCAGGGGCAGGACTACCAAGACCAGGCTGGAATTAAACTGGGAAGGAAAATGGGGGGGGCCTGGTGCTCAGCATCAACTGGTTTTAAGACTCAGTGCTGAGCATCCTTCCCAGGAACCTTGGAAGAGGTGAGATGCATATGGCACATCTGCTACATGTTATATAACACAGGGGGAATCCTGGTGCCTCCTGCAACATTGAATTGCTCCCCAGCTCATTGCATACTCAAGCAATTTCTCAAGCCCTGCAAAAATGCAGTTCACTGCAGAGCATCCCCTGCAGGCACTGCTCAGGCTCTGAACAAGGATCCACTATGTGAGAAGCAAATACCTGCTGAAACCTGTGCTCATCCACCTGGGTGTAACTGAAAGGTATTCATGGTGCAGGAAAAAACATACAGGAAATGGAAACTACGTGGGGGCTCTCTTCCTGGACTCTGAAACTCAGCTTTATTGCATGTAAGTCCTTGTGTTTGGAGCAGCTGACCCAGGGGTTAACCCACCACCAGTGAAGCATTCATAACTACATGGTTGACAGCACCTGTAGCAGGACTAAGGGTATCAACAATCCCCAGAAAACCTTGGGATAAGCAGGCTCTCAGTAAGGACAGTATCACCTGTGGTCTAACAAACCAGCATCACTTTACCATATGGGATCCCAAGAACATTCAGCAACAAACACAAGAACACCTTTTCCCCATTAGTTCAGCCTGACAATACACCTGGGAACAGCTCACATCTCTCCACACAGCACTACATTTCACTGGGATTTTTGTTGCAATATCAGGGTATAGTGTGCCATCAATTTGTGCACTCCTTATCTACAAATCAGTGTAGCTAATATAATGTGTGGCATCTTGCTTTTAGTGGACTCTTGGTCTTGTGCAACCAGTTCCAGTGCATTAAACCTAGGAGTGCAACCAGCACAATGAATTTCAATTTCATATAATAATAGGACCTGCAGATCTCCTCTCTGCATGGCATTAAGGCAGAGTATTGTAATAGGGTGCTTTAGAAACAGTGGCGTGCAGGTTAATGGAGAGGCAGAGCTGGAAGATCACCTTGAAGCAGATCTGATTTGATGCTGCTGGAGTATTAGAAATCATCCTAAATGGTTCTGCAGTCAATGGGGGATTTTGCATAATGTCACATGTGGAATCAATAACAAATCTGGGGGATAAATAGATGAAGCCATGTAAAGTCTAAGCAGCCTCTGTCCTCTGCTGCTACTGATTTTGAACAGGTATGTGCAAGGCTGCTCTTGGGTGTCCTCTGTAAGTGCTGTTTGTCCTGCTGGAGCAGGTGCCCAGGCTGGTGCTGCAGGTGGTCCCAGGGATGGGCCTCTGGAGGAGTTGGGATGCTTGTCCTGGGATGGCTCCACTCCTCAGCATCCCTCACTACCCCATGACATTGTTTGCCTTTGCCTTCATGGTCCCTCTGCCCCTAGCTGGTTGCAGAGAAATGAGGACTGGAAGAGATCCTTTGCTTCAAAATAACACATAAATGGGAAGTAAAAGGTCAAGGCTTCCTGCACAGTGTTTTTTCCCACAGCAGCAGAAAACTTAGGGGAAAAATACTCGTGTGACAGAGGCACTGATCAGCTCCAGGTAGCGCAGCCATGGCCTCAGGCAACCTTCTGGTTTCTGTTTCCTCTCTGTTTTTTTGCAAACTGGCCTGTCAGACCTCACTTACTGAGAATACCCATGTGCAATTTAGCTGCTCCCTATTCTTCTTCTGTCCTAATGCAAAATCTGTCATTGCACTCCATCAACGTGCCTTTCCACCTGGATAGTATCTGGTCTCCAGATTGCTATTGATAGGCTGAAGATAGCCACAACAATCTTCAGGAAATCTGTGATCTGGTCCTGGCATATTTGACAGATAGCACTTGAAATACAACTGTCAAAAGCATTTAGGTTTCTTCCCTTTCCTAACTCGCCCTGAAGAAAATGCAAACCCTTTTTGACAGATTCAGTTCAGAAGCCTCCTCTAAGCCAGGCCCTGAGTGTTAGGAGAATCTGCCTCTTAAAGCCATATAGATCCATCACTGTTGTATTAAAAAACACTCTTTACCCTGAGGCAGAATTACTTAAGAAAATCCTGAAATGATTAGACACCACTCCCTCTCTTCTGAGAAAAAGGTAAATACACTGTTAAAGGATGAGAGAGATCCTGCATAAACTGGCAGTATTTAAACGACTTGATATCACAGTTCTGAAATGTCAGTTTGGCATGAGGGCACAAGGAAGGACTGGGATATTTTCTGGGTGTCACTGTGCAGCTATGCAGCCTGAACACCTTCTGCTGGAAGCACTCACAGGGGCTGCATCTGCCCTGGACTTGCAGCCGTGGGGCTTGTGAGCTCTGGGTTCACAAGCACAGGCTTGAACAATCAATAACGATTAATAAATAGGTAACAATTTATGCATGTGCTTTAGCATGCGTGGAGTTTTTTGATTTAAATTAGTATAATGATTGTAGTTAAACAATTATCCTATTTGTAGTCCCAAAGAGCCTGGCCTACTGCACAGTTTGATGGTACACACATTAAACACAAAGGTGGGGTCTGCTTCCAGAGGGGGATAGGGTGAGTGTGAATGGAATGGATTACCCATACATATCTGCACTGGTTAGGAATAAATACTGAAGTGTATTTCATTTTATTAAGTCAATATTCTTAAGCACAGCCTTAGACACCTATCAGGGCCTTAATTAAGAGTCTTACCGAACTGCAGGACCTGTAGGGGAGTTTTCTGTGTACATATTATCAGGTGCAAGCTTAAATCAGAAATTTTTGAAGTTGAGATAGTGTGTTCAATAATACTCCATGTATGTATATAATTATACTTCAATAGTATTGAACCTCTCAGGCTTCACCCTGTAACCACACCAGAAAGGCTAAGCCTGTAACAGGTGGATAACCACAGCCCTCACTGCTTTGTGTAGGTTTTGGGGGATAGTGTATTTTGTGTTAGATCTGATCTCTTTTCCAACCAGCTTTGACAGCTCCTGGGAACACGTGTGATTAACCAGCCCAGCCACAACATGTCACCAGCACTCCACACAAGCAGCTCCACTGCAGCCGGTGAGTGGAGGCTCTGTGCTGGCCAGGAGGGAAAGCATCTCATCCCAAAGCCAGGAGAGGGAAAAAGAACCTTGGTTCCTCAATTTCTGGACTATTTTTAGCTGTTTGCACTCATCCTGACCCCTAGCCCTCCAGGATGCCTGTGCTGTGTCAGGCTTGGTTGGTGGGGATGTGCCGAGGTGTTTCGCTTGAGTTTGGGAGGCTCCACACTGCCAGAGTAAGGAGAGCAGCCCAGGAGCAAAGCCAGCTTTTGGATCATGCTGCTGGAGAGGTAAAAACAGAGCTTTATGGGATGGTATGTGCAGCACATTCAGGCCAGTTAACTCGGAAAAGGATTAATGGTGGGACACTGGCTGTGACAAGTTCCACCTCTGGTGGCCGCTGCCTAAGGTACTGCTGATGGAAGGAGGCAAAGCATCCCAAACTGTTGAGGAATTCATAAAACAGGAGGAGGAACTCTGTAATGGTGATGCAAATCAGCATTGATTTAAGGCCAGCAAGAGAAATGGGGAGAAGGAGAGGAGTATTTGGGGCCAGGGTCCCTGCAGTGGCCTGGGTTCTGGGGAGGTGGGGTGAGGGTGGCAGCAGTGCAGGAGCTCCCCAGGCAGGATTAAGGATATCCCAAAGTGTATTGCTGTGCCAAAGGAAAATACGAGCCAGATGGCATGAGTGAAGGACAGTGAGAAGTTTGGAGCTGGTTGTTTTTCTGTTTATACCTGTGTTGAGGGTGGGTTGTGGCTCAATGGGAGCCTCAGCTGCTCCACACATGGGCTGAGGGACATGCATTCAGTGCCACTGCCACTCAGCAGGGTCATGCTCTCCTGAGCAACCATGCAAGCCCAGGAGAAGTTCTCCAGTGCCAGCTCAGCAGTGGGATTTAGTCTTTCAGTGGCACCTTGCTGGTGATCCCTGCTTCCCTGTGCCTTGCTCCCTCCTGCCTGGAGAAGCCTCTGTGTCCCCTGTGCCCCTCGGATACCTCCCTGACAACCAGGGTGTCAGACAGATGAAACATGGGGACCACAAAACCTCTTTTCTTGTGCTCCTCAGGATCCTCCTGTCAGCCGGGTCCCAGCTCTGTCTCCTGTGTCTGCCTGGCCATGGAGCTAAGCATGAGCTTGTGTAACTGAAGTGGCCACTGGTGTGTCTTGTCATTGCAACAGCATTTATTTTATTTTTACTTTGCTTTGTTGTATTTATTTTATTTTATCTCAGCCTGGTGAGATAAAATTGGGTGATTGATTAAAGCTGTTCCACACTTTGATGGTGAGGGGTCTAAACCAAGATTTACCAAGCACATATGTTGCTCTGCCTGGAGAGATTCCCCAGAGTTGGATCTTATTGTGTTCCAGGAGATGTCCCGGACTTCGTTCTTCTTCAGGCTGCGCTGAGCTGCTCCTCTTCTGTGCCCTCTGCTGTGATTACTACTGCTGGTGCAACAAAAACTCCACACAGAGGAGGGTTTTGGCTTGTTATTTTTGGGAGATGGCTTCATCCACACTGGCACTGGGAGCCCTGGCAGGTGGAGGTACCACACATGCATTGCTGTGGAGCCTGAAGTGGGCTTGATAATTTCTGTATGGATGCATGAGACAATATGAGCATCAAATATAGATGTCCATACAATATATAAGAATATACAGTAGGAATGTAAGGAGGGCTCAGAGAGTCAGGTCCTTGTGCTGTAGAGTCTTTATACAAAGTGCCACCTGCCTGTCCCCTCACTGGAGCCACTGAATGATGGGGTTTGGTGTTTGCAGGGTCACTGCCCTGCCTTAACTGGGGCAGACCCCTTGCCTTGGCTTTACCCACCCTGTGAAACACTGCCCAATGTAAAAATGTGGAGAATTCTTTATAAGGATGGCACTGAAACCACCAAGAGGTCTACATAGACTTTTCCTTTAACCAGACGATTCTGGTTAAAGGAATCATGTTTACTATTGTTTTCCCCCTATTTGTTCTGGGTCAATGTGTGTTATGGCAGAGGCAGAGGCACCGGTGTCCCAGTTTGGTGAGATAATGGCAAAGGCAAAACAGATGAATTCAGAGAGGGGGGAGGGTGGGGGATGCTGAAGCTCCTTGGTAGCACAAGTGAGGATTTACGGCACAACCTTTGAAATAATTGTGAAAAGTGTAACTGAAAGCAGAAAAAAATTGAAGCTGTGTGGTGGAGACTCTGAAGCAGATGAGTGGGGTGATGGCATTGGAAGCCACCAGAGCAAGATTTGGTGGAGCTCATTAATTGTGACCTCCACTTAATAACCCCAGCTGGCCTCAGGGGTGTATTTTAAGTTTGCACTCATTAGTGTCTGTAAGCAATGAAGATGTTCAGTGATAAAGTTGTGGAAAAGTACAGGATGAAACTTGTGTGGGATTTAGATGCACCAAGCAAGATGTCTTGACTAATGAAGAACAGAAGCCTGTTTTCCAATGGATTTGTGGTTTTATTCCCCTCCAGCCACCTCCTCCCTAAGTGGAACAAACCCCACCCCATGTGTGAGACTGGATGAAAGTGTCCTCCCAGCTGGCCAGCCCTGTCAGATATGCTATAAACCTTGGGAAGACTTTATCTCCTCTCACCAAAGCAGTGACTAAGGCTTCTTTGATGTTCATGATATTTGTAGGAACATGATTTTTGAAGGATGTTGTCACAGTTTGGTTGAAACTGGCTCACAAAGGGTATCGGGTAAGCACAGATGGAGAGATGGTGCAGCTACTGAAGGGTTATCTTTTACTTAGTAACTTGGCTAAAGATCCTCTTTGCCACCAAGGAGTCAGCACCTCGGTGTCTTGGGGCCCCAGGGAAACCCTATTGTCCTCAGGAAGTCCTGCATCTTACTGCTTTGCATACAGGTGAGGATGGGAGAGTGTTACTTTGATGCATATTTCATGTAACATATACAAGAGTAAGCAAGGTACAGAGCAAAAATTTTTAAACATTCTTTGTTTCTGACATTTTTTTCTTCATTTTTTCCTCATTATTAGCAAAATTTTAGGGTCAACTGATACCATAGTGCTGGTATCCATTCAGAAGAGTCATATAGATGATTGGACCCAGTGGCTTTAAATAATTTTACTCCTGATATAAACGAGAGCAGAATATAGCTGTGAAAGTATATAGATAGCAAGAGCTAGGTTATTACTAAATGTATTGCAATTTTTTCTGATAGTCACCTTGAATAAATTAAGATATTTCCATAAATGAAGATAAAAAAAATAAGATTCAGAAAGGTTAGACTGTTTCCACTGGATTTTATGTCTATTGAATAAATCCTCCCAAGGAATTCCATACTTGGTGCAGAGATAATTTTTTTACAGTATAAATTCTATTAACACTCTTATGCCATATGTGCCATATATTAAAGAGAGCAGCCTCCTGCACTCCCAGTAAATCACTGGCATCTCTGCCTGCTTCCTAATTTCATCAGCATGGATCCACTGGGGCAGCCTGGTGGTCAGAGGTCCCACATGGAGCCTTGGAGCTGTGTTCAGCTGCAAAGCCACAAAGCCAGCCTCCCTGGGCTTCATCCCTGGATGTAGTGTAGTCCTTCCACAATAAAAGTTGATACAATTGCTGTGATCCTCTTTCCTCTTCTCTTTTCTCTTTTCTCTTTTCTCTTTTCTCTTTTCTCTTTTCTCTTTTCTCTTTTCTCTTTTCTCTTTTCTCTTTTCTCTTTTCTCTTTTCTCTTTTCTCTTTTCTCTTTTCTCTTTTCTCTCTCCTCTCCTCTCCTCTCCTCTCCTCTCCTCTCCTCTCCTCTCCTCTCCTCTCCTCTCCTCTCCTCTCCTCTCCTCTCCTCTCCTCTCCTCTCCTCTCCTCTCCTCTCCTCTCCTCTCCTCTCCTCTCCTCTCCTCTCCTCTCCTCTCCTCTCCTCTCCTCTCCTCTCCTCTCCTCTCCTCTCCTCTCCTCTCCTCTCCTCTCCTCTCCTCTCCTCTCCTCTCCTCTCCTCTCCTCTCCTCTCCTCTCCTCTCCTCTCCTCTCTGAAAAATCTGCACGTTCAGCCATTTCCATGGCACCAAGATCCCAGGTCATTCATGTCAAGCAAGATGCCTCAGCCATTCCCCACTCATGGAGGATTTTCAGTGGAAATGTTGAAGTTTACACCAACAACCCGGTGTGCAAGAATTGGTTTATTTTCCAGATGTTCTGAATATCCTGAAAATTGGTAAAAGAAAATGATCCTCTTGAGCCTAATCAAAAGTAATTAAAAATGCACTTAAATCAAGCACAAATTTGTCATTAATTCCAAATGCTTTGCATGCATAAACATTAGTTGTTACTAACTCTTTGGTTCCAGAAGCAACAGCTTTTTGCTGTCACAGGAGCTCTGCAAACACCCAGGAAGAGACTGTCTGGCTGGAATACTTTAGCTTGATAACCATTTTCCTGGCATCTGTGAAGATCAAAACTCCATAAAATAAGATCAAGTTTCATTGCTTGCCAGAACCAGTGCCATGATTTAGCACTTTTTAAAGCTGGTTTACTTTGCACAGCAGAGACAGTGCAAAATGCCATTTTCAGTTACCATGCCTTGCAGTCTTGAAGTAGATGCCTTTTACTCATTCACTTCACACAATGATATCCTTGCCATTTTTCCTTCCTTTGGACAGAGCTCTTGGCTTGCAGACAATTCCTGCAGACCCTACGGCAGCTGTGTCACCATAAGATGTGTCACTTAGACTGGAAGCAGTCAGGTTTGAAAACTGAAGAACTGCCTGACTTGAAACTGGGGTGGAGCAGACAGCGAGTGAGCAGACTGGGAGAGGGTTGCAGACAGATGATGTCTTTGAGCCTTGAGCAAAGCTTAATGCAGTTAAAATCTAGCCTTGGATATGGCTCTTGATGATGCCATTAACAACTACTTGTTTGGGACTCCTACGAAAAGAAGTGGTCTTCTAATTTTGTGATAAAACAGGTTTGCAGAATGAACACTCTCCTTTTCCTTGATGTCTCAGTGTGAAATCTCATAAGGAAGGAGCAGGAATTTTCTTTTGGGGAAAAATTTGTAAGGTAGCAATCATCAAGAGTGTGAAAGGCTACCACCAAAAGGGAGGGAAGGAACCATGTGCTTACTCTGGCCGTGGTGGATAATAGAAGAAATTAGAAGCTTAAATGGTAGCAGAGAAATTTATTTTGGATGTAGGAAAATGTTTTGTGAAAAGCAGAGATTATGAAGTATTGCAAAAAGTTCTTGGGAGGTTAGGAAGTCTCCATCCCTGAAGAGGTTTCCATGTGTTAGACATTGATCATGCCCATAGGCAGAAGTGGAGTATCCACCTAGAGAGACCGCTGACCTTCTGCTACTGTGACTTACAAGAGGCTGACCTTCCAGTCAAGACAGTGTCAGAAAAAGCAGATTCAAGTTTAGATGTCAGGAGTGGCAGATTTCATTTTTGAACCTTCCCAGACAGGCAGCAGTGTTTCAGAAGCTACCTGAACCTAGGACTCTACCTCCAATGAGTCTTCTTTATGTTTTCTAGGACTTTTTGGCTTTTCAGAGAAACCGAGGACCCATTCTCAGAATAGGATCTAGGACATCACTTGAAATGAGATCTGTAATAATAAACTTTATATTGATGGAAATACATGTCCACATGTCTGTGGTGGTACCTTTCTTCTCTAGCATGAACTGAATTAGATGGATTTACTTCATCTACAGCTTTGCCTACAATCACAGTTACAAAAGTCAGCAGGACTCAAACCCACCACAGGGGGGGGGGAAGCATTTCTGGCTTGCAGAATCCCATTAACTCACACCAGGCTTTTCTTCCACACCACGTAAGGTGTGGTGACTGGCTTGCAACCCTGCTGCCCTTGGAGGACAGTGACCAGCCATTCCTTCTGTCATTGCCTCCCCTTCTTCTGGGTCCCTGTGGTCTGCAATTGGCCCTGCTCACTGAGCAAGAGGTGAGCACCTCAGGAGGGCTCTCCTCCTCCTTCCACCTGTTTTTCATTCCTTGACTCACTGGTTTTAAGCCGTAAGCAGTGACGTGACAGCTGAGTCATGGACGTACCACCTGGATGCTGTCAGCATCAATCTCTCTTATAAGGATCATAGAAGAACAAAATAGAGAAGACTGCTAGGGCTTCTCATTCGTCTTCCTGCCAGCAGGACACTGAGCCCTGCAGTGCAGGCTCTGGCTTTGCCCAACCACCAAAAAGAACCCCACCTTGCTCTCCAAACCCCAAGCCATGGGCTTCCACTCCTCTCCCCCAGGAACCATTCTGTGATTTAATAATCATCATTACCAATGACAACACTGCTTTTCTGGGATTATTCTTCAACCTGACTCATTACCTATGTGAGCCAATAACTTCTTACTAATAGCTACACTAGCGTGCTGTTTTTTTTCTTGCAAATTCAGTGAAGTTGCAAAATTGGAGAGGAAATATTTTATTTAATAGTTTTAAGAGTCTCCCTGTCGCGTGCATTGTTGTACAGAGCAGATAAAAAACCCAACAAGATGCAGTCCTATGCCCTGGAGAGCTTACACTTTTCATTTAAGCAAGATACAGTGACTGAGAATGACAAGTAACAAGAAAGCAGGACAAGAGTCATACGAGAAAGGTCAGAACATTTCTAAATAAAGCCCATTGTCACGCTTTTAATTTGGATTTATATTGAAGAGTCATCATAGATAGCTACATATTTTAGAACAATTTCACTATTTTTAATAAAACATTTTTTTAATCTCTCAAAGCCATCTTGCCTACTTTGGTTTAGTGCTTGCTTAAAGCTTCATTTTTCTCAGAGACCAGTGTTTATCTCTCCTGATTACTTTTTCTTCCAGCTGAACCAGGCTTTTTCAAAAACAATGATCACAGTTAGACTAGTTATTAATTCCTGAGTATCCCAGAGTAGGTGACCTTTCCCAGTTGATTCATGCCACTCTGCCAGTACTGATTCTCCTTGACCTTTGTCTCCTCTCCAGCAACACCCCAAATTACCCCTACTCCAGAAGTGACAAGGAGTAATATTCACCTTGGGCTATTTGAACGTAACAAAGCAACTTGTGTCTGCACAAACCTCACAGCTGCCTCTGCTCAGCTGAACAGTCCCTCCCTCTCCACTGGTCCCCAGCAAACCACATCAGAGCATGGTGGAGCCAGGGACCATCTGCCCCACCTTGCCCATATGCCTTTCTTCAGCTTCCACACCTTGCTTGCTGTGAGTTTCCTACACCCAGTGGAGGTGTGAAGCCAATTCCTGACATCCTTATCTTTGGGTTTCCAATCCTCCTATCATGCTATGTGATTAACAGAGGAACCCATTTAATTCTGGGGGACATAGGGTAAAAGTTTCTTATGATAACTGGATATTATTCCAGCAGATGTCCATTCAATGCCATCTGGCACACCTGTGGGTTTGGATAATATTTCTTACTAATTTTATTTTTGTCTTTGCCTTCTGGGAACGAACTCTCACTGGTACCTGACTGCAGGTTCAGTAAAATTCCCACAGGGAAGCCTGAACACACTTCAAAAGCATTTTTAATGTGTGTCTGTCATCCTGGTGAAACAAAGCTGCCCATACACATCATCACCTCGCAGCAATTTTTCCCTTCACAGAATAGAAATAATAAGCCTCGTGGTGGGTTTGGAAATTTTGCTAAATTAAGACAAGGGATCTGCATAAATGGGCTGACTGTAGTGCTCTGACCTTCCAGCCTCCCTCCTTCCTTCTTCTGAAATCACAAAGGCTTGAGAGTTGAGTCCCGTGGGGCATTTCAGAGGGTTTAGAAGGGAGATGGGTGACTTTCAGCTGGAGAGCCCGCCAGGGGTTTGGTTTCAGACACACAAACACTGCTGGGCAGCTTGGCTGTTACATTAAGAAGGCAAGGGGAGGATCTCTGTCTTCAGCCAGACCTCCAAATTTGGGTTACTCATATGCCCACCATAAATGTGCTTAATTATTGTTTCATTATCTGTATTTTGTACAGAAGGCTCAATTTAAAAAGCAGATGCCTGGCTGTATAGATAGTGCAGAGCTATTCCAGCCGTCACACTGCAAAAGCATTCGTTATCTGAGGAGATAAATTGAATGAGACAAATCTAGGCCCAACCTGTTCCTCCTCAAGCAGTTTGTAAACACATACTGAGAAGCAGAGAATTAGGAAAGGAGAGCTGAATCTGCTCTCACTGTGACCCAAATTCCAGCCTTCAGCTGGTTAGGGGCAAACAAAATTAGCCTCTCACTTCATTCTCCTCTACTGTTTTTAAGCAAGATGTCATTCAAACCTGCTAGTTTTATGGGTGATGCTGCTCTTATCCTGCCCTTTGTTAAGAACACTTTTGTTTCCCTCTAAACCTACTTTAGCTGAAGATCTGCTCTGGGAACAGCGAGCTCCAGTGTTTCCTCCACCACCCTGGCTGCTGGGGCCAGGTATCAGCAGCTGCTCCCATGAACTTCCTAAGAGTTTCTTGGGGAAAAAAAAATGTTTGGACCAGGCACCTTCAACACCAGCTTCAGTCACCATGTGAGGTTGTTCTCCCAGAGTTTATCCAAGCTTTGATGAATTAACATCAGGGTGTGGCCCTGCTCTGAGAAAGGAATGGTGAAAATCCCATCTGGTCAAAAGTAGGAAGCAAGGTCCACTTGCTGTGATTGATCTTTGGCAGAAAATAGAAGCTGAGTTCTCCCAGGTTTGGTGAACAGCATCCTGTCTGGGGGATGTGACAGGATTTGACTTTCAGGGATTCTCTCCATGCCCTTTGGTATTACTCCAAGCAGTGCCCTGAAGGCAGGTCTGGAAGCTGTGAACTGCTCTCTTTTAACCAGCCAGCCAAATGTATCTGCTGAAACATCCCACATGCTAAGAAAGAGGCAGAAGTGGCTCCTTTGCCTTCCTCATATATCAGTGGATATGGTAAAGTGCAAATATCAGCAGCTCACAGTGCTGGTGATACATATGGTGTGACCATACATCTGCTAAAGCCTGGCCAGCTGCACCAAAACTTCTCTGTGTGCAGGCTCTGTTAACAGATGCTGTGGCAGAACAGAAGCCCTGATTCTGTCTGTATCACAGAATGGTTTATGTTGGAAGGGTCCTTAAAGATCATCAAGATCCAACCCCCCTGCATGGGCAGGGACACCTCCCACCAGCCCAAGGTGCTCAGAGCCCCATCCAACCTGGCCTGGAGCACTTCCAGGGACGGGACATCAACAGCCTCCCTGGGCAACCTATTCCAGCACCTTACTACCCTCATGGTAAAGAATTTTTTCCTAATATCTAACCTAAATCTACCCTTGTTTTTATGTTTTGCTGCAGCAGCACAAGCCTCTGCTTGGAGCAGCCACAGCTATTCCAACTCTGCCTTGCAGGCAGTAACACAAGAGCCAGCTCCTGGCCATGTTCTATGTAATAAAATGCTTTTTCTGCTGTGCAGGACCATGCATACCCTCTGGGCCCATCAAGTAAATTCAGCATTGTGCTGTTAATACAATATGGCTGGAAAACCCATCTTAGGTCAAGAAGAAGTGCAAAGTATTTGTGGGGAATGATGGCAGTTAATACAATAAGCCAAACCATTTCTAAAATTTTCCCTCCATTAAGCAGAAATAATCAGTATCATTATAATTTCTATTTTGTGAATGGAAATAATATTTTACACATTTTGAACTTTAGCAAATTTGCTTTCAGCCAGAAATGTGAACCTTTTAGTGTAAGGACTCTCTATATTATATTTTACTAGCTGTTGAATACATGGAGTTCCAGATAGTTAATTCTGGCAATGAGAAATATCTGTGAGTCTTGTCATGTGAGAAAGGCAATGAATGAAGCACTTCAGAGGATCAGGGAGTAATGTTATCTATAACTTCCATCAATCATCACAAAAGATAGCGAAACAAAGCTACTCACTGGGGTAGGTGAGGGTACTCACCCAAGGACTGCACTCACAGCAATCTTGATTTCAGCTTCTAAAAAGTACTTCACTATGGCTCAGGAAGTCTGTAAGCCATGGATTGATGGAAACTGAGGGAAAATACCAGGGAAGTATCACCATGGACTTACTTAGATCCTGATATTTTCCCTAAATGGGAGCCCTGAGCTGGTACAGCTCTTCTTACATTTTCCAGTTAAGGGACAAATCCAAAAAGGAACAAAAAGAAGGGGTTTAGGAAGAATTCAAGCATCTAGATTTGAAACAAAAATATTCCCTCAGCTCCTGTTGAAGCCTGGAAGCACCTACCTTGAGAGACACTGAGCTTCAGTCTCTGAGAAGTTAAAATATACAGTGATCGATTTGCACATCTGGCCAGAACCCTCACCACCTCCATAGGTCTGAGTCCTACTGTGTCCTGCAAGGGTTATGGACTTGGATAGTCCAGTTCTTGTTGGCTCTGGAGAAAACCATATGCTTCAGTTCATGAAATGAACTTCAGCCTGGAGAAGGGAAGGCTCTGAGGAGACCTTATAAATGCCTTCCAGTACCTGGAGGGGCAACAGGAAAGCTGGAGAAGGAATTTTTGCAAGGATGTGTAATGGTAGGAATAATGGTTTTAAGCTGGAAAAGGGGAGATTTAGGTTAGACACTAGGAAGAAATTCTGTAGTGTGAGAGTGGTGAGACACTGGCACAGGTTGCCCAGGGAAACTGTGGATGTCCCCTCCCTGGAAGTGTTTAAGGCCAGGTTGGATGGGACTTGGAGCAAACTGGTCTGGTGGGAGCTGTCCCTGCCCATGTAGGGAGGTTGGAACTGGATGAACTTTAGGGTCTCTTTCAGCCCAAACCATGCTATGATTCTAGGAGTTTGTTCTGAGGATGTGTGGGGGCGGGGGGTGGGCTGGAAAAGCAAACCTCAGAGAAAAGTGTTGCAGAACAGTCTTTAGTTCAACAGCTGGGATGGTCCTTCAGGAAGGGGAATTGTGTGTGCCAGAGCCACTTGCTCTCTTTCTCACTGCACTCGCACCTCACCTTCCTGGCTGCAACTCACAAACAGCTTTTCACAGGAAAAGTGAAACTCCAGATCAGGTAGGTGCCTTCACCACCAAACTAAACATTTTACTGACCTTTGGTCTTCCTCTATTCCTAGCTCAATGAATCTTTAATTCTTTTTATGCAAAGAGAAGTAGATTCAGCATTAGGGCATTCAGTGCTCTCCTCCTTGCTCTTTCCATTGCTGTCACCTGCAGGACTGTGGCAGGCAGGCTCCCCAGGAAAACAGGTTGGGATTTTTCAGTCAACAGCTCCTGCTCAACCCACATCACCCCCCCTGACAACCTCCCTGGGGAAGTACAGCCAGCCAGCCAGCCTGGAGGATTGTCCTGTGTTTGTCTCCTGGACAGAAAGACCCTGGCCATTCCACATAAACTGTGTCAGCCTTGGGGCACTCATGGTACAGAAGCTCAACCCTGAGCTCCTTCAGTCACTGGCTTGCTTTCTTTGTGTCTCTAGGGAGGGAGCCCTGAGCATCCTGTGGATTTTTCTTTCCTTCCTCTGCCCCTGTGAGTATTTCACTAGTTTTACATCAGAATTACTTATTACCAATATAGATGTTAAATCCTAGAGAACAAGGTAAGGAAGATCCAACTCACAACATCCTGCAGCCGAACCACTGAGACTATTCTCCTGGAAGATTGGAAAGATAGTTTTAAAAGCAAATCTGCTAAAGGGTGAAAGACTGGACCAAGTCTCAAACTTGGTTTGGCATCCTCACTGCTACCTTATATGTAGTGGCAAATTGATCTGGTGGTAGTGAGAGTCCTGATCCAACAGACACTCTCAGGAAGTGGCTGTGGGAGATGGATCTGATGGAACAAAGGGATCTGATGTACCTGATGAAGCAGAAACATCTTTTGAGAGTTAGTAGCATCCCAAGCTGGGCAGCCATGACTTGAAACAGAAATTAAGGAGGAGGTAACTGATGGACATTCACGTGCCCCTGGAATTTTGGAGCTTCAATGCAAACTCTCTGGGTTTTTGACTGTCTGTATTTGGGAATTGTGCCTGACCTGTCAATCATTTCCCTGAGCAGGTCAGGTTCCTGAGTACTTACACCACATCGGAATATGGAGTTTCAATTTAGATCCATGTGGGGTTTTAGGTGCTCAAGTATTGCTTTGACTTACAACAGCAATCAGCAAAACTCCTGCTCAGCCATCATCTAGTGCCAAGGTCCAGACACACCTTGTGTTTCACCAGGGATGCTCTGTGGGTGTCTTTGTCTCTCTGGGCACACCCAGGAGCACTGGAGTTTGCCAGCTCTGGATAGCCTGCAATGGAGCCCCAACCTGACTCACTCCTTAAAAGATGTGAAGTGCCTGACTCTGAGAGAGGCTTTGGTACTTGTGACCTCTAAGGACGACAGGCATCTCCTTGCAGATCAAGTGGTTCTTGAGACACTGCCTGATGAATTAACCTGGTTATTTCTTGCTCCCTGTGCTTCTCCAGTGCATCCTATTGAGTACAGAAAGCAAGAGCCTAACATAGCACAGGAGAACGAATAAAAATTGTAAGCTGAGTGTTGCCATGCACTTTTTGAAACTATATTCCTAAATACTTACTACTATTGTAGGATCAGTAGGTGGTACCAGCTGCCTCACCCATCAGAGTGCTGTTTCCTGGGACACAAGATGCATTACATCAGTCAGCCCATAACTCCAGGTGTCCAGGATGGCACAGTGCAGATCCTGCTGGATAGGATGTGTTATACATTAAAGTCACACTGTGTTTACCTTGAAGCAATCCAGTGGAGGGATTAAGTAGGTGATCAGCCTGTCTCACTGTATCAAAGACTTGTAGTTAAATTATTCCCAAATAAAATTGCAAAGGTTTGATGCTTAACCTAACTGCAGATATCTCTCTAATCTTCTCTGCCAGTTTGTTCAAGTGCTAAACCATCCTCATTAGGAACTGGGCAAATTTTGTCTTTCTGAAAGTTAGAATATGTTTATTCTTCTTTGTATGTCCTTGTTAATCCATGGGAATAACAGAGCCTGCCACAGTAATATTATTCTGGTTTTGCAGAAGGGGCTGGTGAGCCTCCAATTGGAATTTAGCTCCCTGCACTGGTCACCTAATTATAGAAGTGAGTTAACGCAAATCGGAAAGTTGCAACAGAGCCCAAATAATACAAGAACTTAATTATTCAGAAAAGGGTTAGAAAAGCTACAGTGTGGCTACTGCCTTTGGAAAACAGGAGATTAAGAAGACACATCAGAGTGGTTTGCAGAGCTCTGGGGGAATAGCAAGGATTCACATGCATGTGGAGACCCGAGCTAGTGACAAATACCAGAACAAAAGGGAAATTAACAGAAGCTTAAGTAGGGATGATCGGCAAAGCAGTGTAATTTAGTTCTGAATTTATTTGTATTTAGCACAGTTAATATATGGAAAATTATACTAACGCTGTAACAGAAACAACTATTATAAATAATTTTACAAGGCTTTAGGCAAGTGCAGGGGCTTAGAATAACGCTGTCGGATACAACAGTTAATTGAGAGAGGAAAAGGACTTACATCTTTGTCACAATCTCAGCTCTTAAAACATTTAGCTGCATTGTGCTAAGTAATATACACGGCTACTCAAATACTATCTATATATAAATATATACAATTCTCAGGGAAAGATTTTCATTTACAAGATTAATTTCCCGTGCAGCTTCGAATACAGAGATGGAGAAAAAAAAATAATCAGAGAGACTTGGAGGGGCAGGGATGAATCCTGATCTCAGCAGCAGCAGCAGCAGAGCAAAGCCTGAGTAACTCCAGGGAAAAATGCTTAACACATACAGGGATTGTAACTGAAATGAGACCTGGTCCTGAAGTGTGTGCATGCCATATGGGAAAGCCTTGATGTCCCCTCCTTAAATACGAAGGAAAGCTAAGAAGAGTCCCAAATCCTTTTAGGGCATTTCTGCACTTCTTGGGAGAAGCCTGTGTGTCACCATTTGCATTTGCTGCCTCCAGGCCATCAGCTTCAAGCAGGCTTGGATCAAGCTGAGCGGCTTGCTTCCTTCGACCTGCAGCTTTAAGACAAACCAGCCTGCCTTCAACTCCGATGACCCTGCTGGGAAGTCACCTTTCTGATGCACCAGGGGGGCAGGGGACACCGAAACGTTGCCTGTAGGAAATCTACGTAAAGGTTGTACCGCTCTGCGGGACAGGTCCTTCCTTAACCCGCTGATCTGAGGACGTGTGGGTAAGATCACAGTTTGTTCTCCAGAGGGAGAACTGGCCCGTGGGGCAGTGAGGTGAGGCAAGAGATCCCTCTGTACTACCCACCATTTACTCAGAAAATCAAAGGCAATAAATCACAGGTTCTCGATTGACAGCACCCGCTTGACTTTGACCCGTCATGATACAGGGGGAACCCTCCAGAACACTGTGCTGTAACCCCCCTTAAGCCCCTCTAAAGCCATTTTTTCCCAGGGTCCCCCTTCCACCGGGAGAACCCTGCGTGACTGCGGGAAATCAGGACGGGTGAGCTTTGGATGTGTTGGGGAGCAAGATCCACTCGCGATGTTGCCTCGCTTGGCTTTGGACCTCCGAGGCTGGACAGGGGGAGGCTGAGGGAGCCAGGTGGGCACACGCCAGGTGGGCAACCTGTTGCCTTGCGAGGGGCTTTGCCGGAGAACCCTCCCGCAGCAAGCGGAGCGGCCCGGGGGTGGAAGGGAGCTCACCGCGGTGGGATGGGGGGCTCCACCCGGGCAGTCCCGCAGGAACCGTCCCGCTGCGGGCACGGAAGGCTGGAAAGACGGTGGGGATGAAGGATCGAGGGGTATAAGGATAAAGGAATACAGGGATGAAAGGAGAAAGCAGTTTAGGGCGGCCGGTGAACGGGGAAACGCGATGCCTTCCCGACCGTCCCTCTTCCAGTGGGGTGCATTTGGGGCGGTACCCGCAGGAACTGAGCCGATGCCGGGTGGGCGGGAGGCTCCCTTCCCCCTCAGTGCCAGCCGTCGGGGGACCGGAGAGCCGGGAGGTGCGCGGGACTCCCCACAGCCTCTCCCCTCCCCTCCGCCCGCCTTGTCACCGGCGCTCGGCACAGCGGGAGGGCCACTGCCAGCAGACGGGCGCATTGCGGGCGGCAGCAGAGTTCCGAGACCCCCCCGGCGGCTCCGCCCCGGCCCCGCAGGTGGGTCCGTCCGCCCTGCCCAGCTCCCCTCCGCGCTCCTCACGTCGGGGCGGCGACGGGGGCGGGCGTTCCCTTGTCGTCGCACCCTCTCCCCCCCCCACCTTCCCCCCCCCTCGCACCTCTTCCCGCGGGGCAGAGCCGGCCCAGCCCCGGCGGGCGGTGGAAGAGCCGCGTCCCCTCGGAGCGGTGCGGGGCAGCGGCATGGCGGGGCGAGCGTCCGGGCGGCGGGCGGGCTGAGCCGGGGGCCGGGCGGGGAGGCACCGGCGGCGAGGGGCTCACCGCCTTTTTTTGCCGCCCCCCCCCGCAGGGAGCGGCCGGCCCCCCCGCGCCACCATTGCCTCGCACGGCAAGGAGGACCTGCTCGCCGTCGCCGCCCGGCTCTGGCAGCGGAGGAGGCGGCTGCTGGCCGCCGCCGGGCTCGCCCTGGCCATGGCCGTCGCCCTGCTCGTCGCCCTGCCCCTGCTGCTGCTGCAGGCGCCCGCCGAGAGCGGAGCCCACTACGAGATGATGGGCACCTGCCGCATGATCTGCGACCCTTACAGCGGCGGCCGCCCGCCCGGCCCCGGCAGCACCGCCGCCGTGGAGGCCCTGCAGGACCTGGGCGCCAACCCCCCGCCGCCCTTCGTCCAGGGACCCAAGGGGGAGCCGGGCCGGCCGGGCAAGCCGGGCCCCCGCGGACCTCCCGGCGAACCGGGACCGCCGGGTCCGCGGGGCCCGCCGGGGGAACGGGGCGAGGCGGGGAAACCGGGACTGCCCGGGTTGGCGCTGGCCGGGGCGGGCGGCGGCGGGAGCGGCGGCGGGGCGGCGGCGGGCGGCGAGGCGGCGGGCGGGCTGAGCGCTGCCTTCGGAGGGCCGCGCATCGCCTTCTACGTGGGGCTGAAGAGCCCTCACGAGGGCTACGAGGTCCTCAAGTTCGACGACGTGGTCACCAACCTGGGCAACCACTACGACCCGGCCAGCGGCAAGTTCACCTGCCAGGTGCGCGGCATCTACTTCTTCACCTACCACATCCTCATGCGCGGCGGCGACGGCACCAGCATGTGGGCCGACCTCTGCAAGAACGGGCAGGTGGGTCCCCGCTGCTCCCCTCCTCATCCTCCCCGCCCCGGGACATCTTCTCTCGGACGCCGGCACCGGGGGACTGGAGCACCCGGAACATCCTCCCGACCGTCAGGGAAGGGAGGGCAAGGGAGGGGGGGGATGTGTTTGTGTGTGTGTGTGTGTGTGTGTGTGTGTGAGTGTGTGTGTGCACGACGGGGAACAGCTGTAGAGCCGCGATGAGATCCGTACTCCCGGCTTGCAAACTTTACTGACGGGCTGGAGGGGGGGGAAAGGAGAATCGAGGAGGGGGCGGGAAGGAGGGCATGGGGATAGCGGAGGGTCTGGAGAAGAGGGGCTGTGGGGGGGCTGATGGATAAGCTGGGGGAGAGGGACTCGGGGGACTGATGTAGGGGATGGGGAAGAGGTGCGGGGGCAGTCTGATGGAGGAGGTGGAAAAGAGGGATTCGGGGGGGTGATGCAGAGCCTGGGGACGAAGGGCTCAGGGTGCTGATGAAGGGGCTGGGGAAGAGGTGCTTAGGGTCTGTAGTAGCCCGCGGCTGTGTTCTCAGGTGCGGGCCAGTGCCATAGCCCAAGATGCAGACCAGAACTACGACTACGCCAGCAACAGCGTGGTGCTGCACTTGGACTCCGGCGACGAGGTGTACGTCAAGCTGGACGGAGGCAAAGCGCACGGAGGCAACAACAATAAGTACAGCACTTTCTCCGGCTTTCTTTTATACCCCGATTAACACACGACAGGCGATGCGACACGACTGTCCCCACCAGCGGCACACACGGGGCTGGTTGTGCCCCTGCCCCGTTGTGCTGCTGTTCCTGCCGGTGTCCCCTGTCTCCGCAGGTCACTTTAGCTTCATTACCAGTTTGTATCTTTGATTTTTTTTTTTTTTTTTTTTTTTTAACCCCCGCGGAAACGAAATAGAAGTGCTACAAAGCAACCCCCTTCCTTATTCTCCCACATCTGTGCTGAACCTCGCTCGCCCTTTGTCAGCCTCAGTGTTTTGTGTGTCACACGAGGAACTCCTCAGCTTCAAACTCTCACTCGAGTGGTTCCTGGGGGGGTGTAAAAGATCCCTGAGTTCAGACTGTGCCGCACATGGAATTTGAACCAGTCACACTTTTTTGTCGATGAGTATTAATTACGATTATGCTGAATTTTCAGATAATTTTCATGAAGTGGGGCTGGACCATGACTGATTTTTCCTCTGCTGCTTTGTTTGTATGGGGTCAAGCGTAAACTTTTATTTCCTGTGCAATGCAATGCTGGTGTGAATGATGGTGTCATTAACGTCAAACCTGTTCCCCTCCGCAAAAGAGTTCAGTTGTTGTCCACGATCACCAAAATATCACATTAAATTATGTTTTTAGATGATGTCTTCTTGCTGTCTGTCTCTACCAGTGCTGCAAAGGAGCTCTGTGGTGGTGCCATGGGAGGGTGGGAGGTGAAGGGGAGGGGTCACTTCAATCCTTTGCAGCAACATTTAAAGGGAAGATGGGGCACCTTGGCTAGGTCTTCATTATGGTTTAAGATAGCTGGAAAGAATCAGAGGGTGAGGAAAAAAGTTTTGTAAACAAGTGGCACGAAGTCATCAAAAGGTGAAAGTGAGAGTGTGAAGCAGATCTCATAAACAGATTTACTGGGGATGAGCCTGATCCAGAGGTTTAGTGAAGTAGAAGAAAAGTGGTTTAATCAGAGATTATCGAAAGCCATATGTTTCTGTAATATGACAAATGTAAAAAAGAGTGGAGAAGAGATTCTGTCACACAGTGTGTATATGGGTTGGAAACCTCACCTGACCATAGGTGGGTCTGCCCTAGATAGGCTGGGAGAAAAAGCACATGGAAGACTGATAGATTCAGAGCATTTGGAAAGGTTTTTCTCCTGCTGGTCCAGAGTAAATCCCAACCACTCTGTGTCCTTTTAAAAGTGCATGTGTTTGTAACTAGTGCAGGCTGTTCAAGGACTTTGGTGGAGGAGTTGCATTTGTCATCATCACCCCAGCAGGTAACCTCCTCAGTTTGGGCAAACGGGTTGCTCTGCTAAAGCTAAAAGACCTAAGTTGATTTACAAATACTCTTACTTTCATTTTATTGTCCTGTCATTTCATTTTCCCCCCCTGAAGGTCTTACCTCCCTGTCAGCTTACTGCTTTGAGTGCAGCTGCACAGGTAGGAGAGACAGGAGCTGGACTGCAACAGCTCTGCCAAGGCTGGAGCTTTGCCCCTGACTTTGCAGGGGGAAAGGCAACCAGGGGTGAAACTTTTTCCAGCCTCACTTTAGGGTAGCCCAGTGATGACCAAGTTCTCATGGTTTCTTCTGTCTCCTGCCTGGTCCTCAGTGGGTCTTCTCATCGGCTGGGAGGGTCAGAGAGAGAAAGCAATTCCTCCTTCATCCTGTCCTCAAAAATCCCCCTGCTGAAGGAAGCAGAGTTCATAACCAGCTACTTGTGTTAGACACTTATCAATCTCTAATGTCTTGTTCATTTCTACTATTTAGAGTATGATTAAAAACGGTGTCTGAGACCCAAATGAAGAATAATTGCTGTGGATCCTCAATTCCCCCCGGATCTGTAATCCTTTTTGACTATTCTTCCCCTACCCTCTGACGAAATGGAGCTTAGATACAAAGCCCTCGGTTTAAATTTCAAAAAATTAAAATTGACATGCAGCAGCATTAGCAGGAGCCAGGAGGAATTCTAAGGAGGTGCCCAGGCTCTGCTTTATCCTTTGCATTAAGAAGCAATTTGTACTTCTAACAAAGACCCAACTGTTCCCCCTTGGCAAAAGGGCAATGAAGATGCCTTGCAAGGGAATTGCTGTTCACAATACTTAAACAAATTTGAATCTTAGATTTTTAAATCTGTATTCCCTGGTGGAGCCTGCTCCTCTCAATTCAAATGCAGGGCTGGTGGTGTGTGCCTGCCAAGGTGTCAGTAGCTAAGCGGATGATGGATTGATGAGGCAATGGGAAGACACAGGCTCACAGTGGCAGTTTGCCCCGACAGTGATCTATGTATCTGCACATTATCAATGTCATGAGGAGGCTTGAACCACCCTGGCTAGATGTCTCATTTTCCACTTATCTCTTATGTACTAATTATCAGGCTGGATTATTCCCCAGGATAGAAACGGGGATAAAAAAAAAAAAAAAAAAAAAAAAAAAAGCTGGTTGCCACTCCATTGACAGTTTACACAATCGATAGAATCAGCGTCTCCCTCAGCTGCCCGCAGGCTTTTTTGTTTCCTCTCCTCATCGCAGGGACCTCCGGTAGTGCCTCTGTGGGGGGCTGATGGCTCTTGGCCAGCATCCCTGGTGGTGGTACTTGGATGGGCTCCTCCATCCCACTCATCGTGGTAACAGCTACACCTGTGGGTTGGGTTGGGTTTTTTTGTTTTTTGTTTGGTTTTGTTTTTTTTTTTTTTTTTTTTCTTCCTGGAGTAACACAGAGATTAGCGCTTGGGAGATGAAAAAAACTTCCCTGCTTGGTGGTGCAGCTGTCCGGAAAAGCAGAGGCAGCGTTGCAGGTGGGGATGGCAGCCCCTGTGCTGTGGGTCAGTGTGGTCAGGCACAGCTCAGGGAGCAGCTCCTCTGGGCTTCCACTGGATCCTCCTCCCCTTAGGTACAATCTATGAGTTCTATACGCTTCATGCACAAATAAAAGGGATATTCTGGTCCCCTGGTTTGGATGGGAGGAGGAGAATCAATGTTTACTCAGAGGCTGGAGTCAGCTTTCTCTGGGACTGGCTTTCCCAAGTGATGCTGGAATTTCAAACAGCCATTAGCCAGTGTCTGCTCTGGACGCCTGACCCTTCAGAGGTGTTATTTTGGTTGATGACTAAAGCAAATATTTTTAAGAATTGTGAGTTGATCAGATGTGATGTGAATAAGGAAACCTCCCTGGAAGGAATGGAAGGTCAGAGTTTCAGGAAAAGGGTACTTCTGTTTTGTGCCCAGCTGCATGCTCAAATTAAAATAATAATTTAAAAGACTGGAAAAAAAAAAAAAAAAAAAAAAAAAAAAGAAAAGGTATTCATGCTCTCAAAGCAACTTAGATATTGTAGCGACAAATCCCTGATCTTTGTGCTACTGATGTGAATCCTTGACCCTTGTACTGTGCCTGAGCAGCACTGGCTATGGAAGGGATCTCTGGGAAAGAAGGGAGCAAGAAGACATCCAAGTACACAAAATGCTGTGGAAGGGAAGCAGGGATGCTGCTGAGAGCCCTGGCAGGGATGCCAGACACCCCTTGTCTGCAGCCCATCCCTGGAGGAAGGTGTTCAGGTTACTCATCTCTCCCAGAAGTCAGAAAGCTGCTAGCTGGGTGCTTGTTTTCTTCTGTTTTGACCTTCATTGGCTTGGGGAGCTCTTGGCAGTCCTCTAGGGAGATGGGTGAGGAAATCCTGCCTTGGCTTGAGTGGAGCTGGGACTGAGTTTTTTCCAGACAGTGCAGAGGAAAAGTTTTCTGAGGCACCTGTGCTGCAAGAGCAGCTGGAGTCTGGTGTCCTCTGTATTATCCAGGATCTGGGCTTCCAGACTTTCCTCTTGATGCTCACCTCCTTATGGAGGTTAGTGAGGTCTGGGCTAGTGAGCCCCACATCTGGGTTCTCCTCTTCTGTTTTGCTGTTAGAAAAACAAGGTGCTGCTTTTTGTGCCTCATGGTTTTACACATGTCCATTGAACCCCACTTTGGTCTTGGGCTTACTATTTGGAAACTCCCTCTGAGTATTTTTCCTGCTGGCTTAATGCTTGCTTGGTGGCTTATGGTAGCTGGATGAGTTTATTCTGTGAACTCACAAAGCAAGGAGGATGAATTTGGTGAATGCTCATGTGATCTTATTCTTTTTATGCCACAGACTGATGTTAAAGGGGTCTGTGTCTGTTAGAGGCAAAATGGCATGTCTATTTTAAGTATGTTTTTGTTAAATACTTTTTTTTTCCCCTTATTGTGACTGGACTGAATTCTGGGAAGAATTCCTTCTAAGATCCTGTGTCTTAGTATTGTCTCTGGGATAAAGGAGCCTGTCAGAATAAAATAAAGACTAACTGAATCTTCATTGACTTTGAGACTGCAAGCAGTTTGGTCCTTTTTACTGTGAATGTCTGCATGGTGCAGACACTGGAAGATTAATTACAGACAAGAGAGGTAAACTGTTACTGTATGGACACCCTGGCACTTACAGGTGAGAGCCTGCTCTCAGCTGGTTTCACATCTAATGGCAGAAAGAGGTTCAGCTTGACTATAAGCTGTGGATAACATGCAAATAGGGGCCCATTTCTCTAGACCAAACCTGTGCCAGTTCAGAAGTTAATCCCTTGGTTCCATAGCAAGTGTCAGCAGATACATGGGAGATGCTTCACTATTTCTTGAGCCCACTTGCTCACAACTGAGCTTCATATTTGAAGCCCGTGTGGGGGATTAAAGCAGGGGCCTAAGATCTAATTTCTCTTGATTTAAAGCTAAAGTAACAGATTGTTACTGTCCTTAATGAGTTATGAAGAAGCAGTGGAGGAGCTGGTTCCCTGGAATAGCCTTGGAACAGAGGCATTATAGCAGCATAGACTAATAGAATTGTTTTGGCTGGAAAATACCTTAAAAGTCATCAAGTCCAACGATTAACACTGCACTGCCAAGTCCACCACTGCACCATGTCACTCAGCACCACATCTACGTGACCCCTAAATCCCTCCAGTGATGGTGACACAACCTCTGCCCTGGGCAGCCTGGCCCAGTGCCCGACAAACCTTTCAGTAAAGAAGTTGTTCCTGATATCCAATCTAAATCTCCTCTGACACAAATTGAGGCCATTCTTCTTGTCCTGTCACTTGTTATTTGGGAGAGGAGACCAACTCACTCCTCGCTGCAATCTCCTTCCAGGTAGCTGTAGAGAACGATTTAGGTCTCCCCTCAGTATCCTTTACTCCAGGAGCTAAGTAGGAACCCCAGTTCCTTCAGCTGCTACTTGTAAGACTTGTGCTCCAGACCTTTCACCAGCTTCATCACCCTTCTTTGGACACACTCCAGCACCTCAGTGTCCTTCTTGTAGTGGGGGCACAGAGCTGAACCCAGAATTTGAGGTGGTAGGTACCTCCTGGGTAAGCAAGAACCTGAGGCTAAGGTGCAATTTCATATCCGAGGCTTGAACATACATTAGAATTCCCCTTCTTTGCCCACGTGTTTCAGGCTGAGACCTGTTGGTTTCAGGACACAGCCTGAAAGATGCCACTGCTGTGCCCAGGCCTTTGCTGCACAGTGCTTGGTGGGATCTTCCTCTCAAGGTTTTATTGAGCACAGTTCTGAAGGAGTTAGAAGCTGTGGCCCTGTTTCCTTGTAGAGAAAGCCATGAATACCCATCTCCTTTGGGTTCTTCCAATTATAAAATAACCTGAATAAACCACTACACTGTGTGGCACAGCTCTATGTTCTAATAAAAGGGAGTAGATTTTCTTTACAGGGGACTGATGGCAAATCCCTCTTTTGTGTTTTGTTTCCTCCTGGTTTTGGTTGTTTGTTTTTTTTTCTTTTATTCTTTTTTTTCTCATGGTCTAGGGTAGAAATGGAAAAGGCCTGTTTGATGCCTGAGATCTGCTGTCCTATTAATGCAGGATTATTTCCTCCAGTGTGCTGTGAGCACAGTGACATGGAGAGCATGGCTTGCCTGCAGCTTTTGGCTGCACTCCTCCCAGCAAGGGGATGTTCACATGATCCTGGCTCTTCTTTTTGCTTGCAGCTGCCAGATCATGTCTAGAAAAACAAACAAAGAAATATCCAAGCCCGGTCTTGAATACGGCTGAAATGTTTTCTTGGTGCCATTTCTCTTTGTCAACAAATTGCTTATTGCTTAGGTGTTGTGATGTGTTCCCCATCCCAAAGAGGAGAGACCTGCTGCTGAGAATGAGGAGGCAACATGCCCAGGAGAATAACTTGTTTGAAGATGTGAGCCCTCCTCTGCACAGGCTTTATGAACAATGATTCTTTGTCCCATATTCATTTTAAGATGAAATTTAGATGGTATGATAATGACGGTATGGTAAAAGGTTTTAACTCCCTAGGGAGGAAGCTACTTTTCAGGGAGTGATTTGCTCTTCCCTCTCTATTGTAATGTTGATCCTGAAACTTTGCATCAGCCATGCAGTGCTGCAGTGAATGTGTGAGGTGATGGAGATCAGATCTGGATGGGTTTCTCTCTGTTTTGTTTGGGCATACAGTTGAATTCTTGACATTTGCTTCTCCTTCTCCTGACCCCTTTTTTTTCATGGAGGTGTCCTTCCTGGGAGCCCAAGGGCCAAAGCCTGCTTGCAAATGCACTGATCTATTTCTCCTCAGACTGAGATGTGTTCCATGAAGTCAGAACCAATCCTTAAACACATTACACTGAGCTACCCTCTGATTGCTGGTGTGGCAACTGTGTCCTGTTACGTAGAGTTTGGAGATGTGGAATCATCAGTCTCAGACTTTGTACCCTAGAGGTGGAAATGCTCCAGCACCATGTTGTATCCTGACCAGTAAGTGTCACTACATAAAACCCTTTCAGGGAAAACACCATTAGCATCTGCAGACAGGGTGGAGTTGCTCCTTTTGCCAGCACCTAGCAAGTTGCTTAGGAGAGAGAGGTGTCAAAATATCTCTGAAGCTCAAATCCTGCCAGACCTTACTGGGTGCAAACACTGCAGCTGAGAGAGCTTGGGTCATAAACTTTAGCATCCCTCCCAAAAGGCAAAGCATCAGCAAGGAGTGATACTGTGCTGCTACTTATCAATTTGTGAGAGAATGCATCTTGAATGCTATTAGAGCTGAAACATTGATTAAACCAATAAATTCCTTCATTTTTTTTGGGTGTGCTTGCAATTAATATGCAAAACCCCATTGATTCCCCATAATTCTCATTGCATGGTGTTATTACAGACTGATGACATATGCTGTGAAGTCTCCAAGAGGCTCTGCTGTGCACAATAAGAAAGCTGCTGTGGCCCCAGTTAAACCCTTACAGGCTGGGGGAGCTACAGTGCTGCACCAGGTCCTACCAAAATCTTGCCTGACCAGTGAGGGGTAGGAAGACCATGCAGTGTCTGTTGAGCATACACTGTGTACTGATGGTTACTTGCACTTTAAATTGCTTTCAAAATTAGGGTGGAAGAGAGGAAGTGTTCCAGCTGATCCTAAACAAACAGGCTTAAACCAATGTGAAGACAAACTGATTGAAAGGGAAATATGTATTTGGATCAAAGCAAGGCAGGTCTTTAAAAGAGTCTTAGCTTTAATTCACTACTGATTGGATGACCGAAATAATCTTTCCTTAAACAAAGTTTGTTCAGAGGTTTCAGAAGGGAGATGGGAGAGGAGGCTTCTTGGGCTTCCCTCTCTTCCAGGGGAACATTGTTTTGGCAACCTAAGGCAGGACAAGAGTCAATGACTGCTGAACCCTGCACTGACTCTCTGCCTAAACTTGCCCTTTGCAGCATCAAAGTAAATTCTGCTCAAACCTTTTCCAACATCTTTCCCTACGGTGGCAAAATCAGGGGGACATTGTAAGGCATAGTTGGCTCTCAAGTCTCAAAATACTTAATTGAGAAATCCACCCACATGAGATTTTGTTGCCTGCTCTCCCAACTGTTTGGACTCATTAATCTCCCCAGGTCTGTAAGCGCCGTACACTCCAGGTAGAAGGGTTCAAGAAAAAGGATGAGCTGGTGAACTGGGTGTTCTCTGTGGGGTGGTTCTGATCCCCATCCAAGCTGGTGGGCAGGTGCTCAGTGGCTCTCGGGGTGCAGGATCAAGGTTAGGATTAATCTTTGTCTGGGTTTTTGCAGCAGTGGTCCTTTTTGTTACTGTTCTCAGTTCTCATGAAGTTATTCAATTTGGCCTTGGCATAATCAATAAACCTCTCTATTGATATGTACAGGCTTTGAAGCCTGTGGAGTAGAGCATGGGATGGATCTGCTGTTACTTCAGAACACCACAAATCAAATACATAGATGTTGAATTAATTTGTGGTTGATGTTTTCTGAGAACTGCAGTTCAGATTTCCTCTTCTGTTTCCCATTACCATTCTTCCAAAGGAAAAAAAAAAGCCAATAAAATGGTGCAAAACCCATAATAGATCAGTGTGATTCCCATGATCACAGAAACCATATGATTTTAGAAAACGGAAGATGAACGATATAGAGATTTTATCTTAGATTCCAGAGATAACATCTTTGATTTCAGGCACAACAATGAAGCAGAATTCCTTATAGTTTGACCAAGCTATTTTTTGTTCAAGTTAGTGCACTACCTACCTACAACTAACCACAAGATGTAATTATTTTTTTTTCCCCCTTAGTGGACTAATAGGGCTGCCAAGTTTTCACTTTCTCAGATGGGTCTTAAATGGGAAGCAGTTTGTTTCATGGAAGTTAGATGCTAGAGAATGACTTTATGCCAGCTTGTAGCTACTGGAAACTTTTGTATTCCAGCAGTCTTTAAATTGAAAAATGCAGCTTGCTTCTCATACTATATTTCTCAAATTACTTTCTCCAAGCAATAGAAAAGTAAACTTGTCAGGTAGGCAGGGATTCATTGCAACAGCTAAATTTTGAGGTATCTCTAAGTGTTTATCACTTGATCCACTGCTGGAAATCTCTGAGTGACATAGGAGAGCCTGGATTGGTCAAGGAGGCCAACCAAGTGAATGTAACAGTTCCCTCTGGCCTGTAAAGTCAATGGACTGTGGTGTCAAATGGAAGTATGGACAATAGCAGGACTGAATTTTTAAAATTTTGTCTTAACTTCCACAGACTGGTGGTGGGAAAGAGTGGAGTAGGAGGAGTAAGGCTGACGGTTCATCTTGGGGTAAGACTGAGTGATCACCCCTGTCTGCAAACCCAGGTCAGTCACTGCCCCTGGACATTTTAAACTTGCTGTATCTACAACACACAAATACAGGTCTTTTGGGGTTGAGTGGCCTGGTGATTTCCCATGTGTTTCCCTATTGCCTTCTCTGTTGGTGGTAATTCCTTGGGCAGGCATCAGAGCTGGCAGCAGATAATGCTGATTTAACAGATGTGAAGCATCTTCTCTGCTGTCTTTTATTGCTGATAAATAAAAAATGATCTTCAGCCACATCAAATTTCATTAAAAATAGCTGTGGGAATACTACACATTACAAATATTACTAACGACAGACCAATTACAAATTACAAAT
Organism: Phaethornis superciliosus; assembly: GCA_023637945.1. Lineage (NCBI taxonomy): Eukaryota > Metazoa > Chordata > Aves > Apodiformes > Trochilidae > Phaethornis > Phaethornis superciliosus. Next base: position 29,699,661 of record JAJQWJ010000007.1, read on the forward strand.
TTGTATATTATAAATTACAAATATTAAAAATATTTCATAGAAGTATTGGTCATATGACTAAGATGAATCTGCTGTACAGTGATTTCAGAGCCCATTGGGTAATGTACCATGAGACCAGACATGGATGATCCATTGCCAGGAGAATCAGTGTGGTATGATGGTGCCAGAATGTGTCCTGTGCTCTGCTCTATGTCATTGTTAGTGCTGGGATTAATTAAGTACAAGACCTGTCTGTTAAATTTGCATATGCCATAAAGGTAGAGAAGAGGATTAAATTCAAAATGACCTTGAAAAACAGAGGGGGGAAAAAAAAAAAAAGAGAATTGAAGAGATGCATGTTACCTACTCTATCTGGATGCAGTCCACACAGTGGACATGTGCTGGAAAGCCAGAGGAGCAGGGGGGATGGTTTGGAAAAGTAGCCAAGAAGCTGCTTCTCAGAGAGGATATGAGGAGTACTGACCAAGCATGAGGTGACTGTGTATGATGTGGGACAGGCCAGAGTACATATTGAGATGTGCACATCCTGAGATGTGCAAACTGGAGAGAAGCCTTGGAGGATCATAAAGTAATCCCATTCTTTTGGGCTCTGGGAAGATCTCACCTGGAGCAGGTCTCCCTCCACTCATGGGCAGAATGCAACCAGAAAGCTGTGAGCTGGCTGGGGATGGGCCAGGAGACAACCACATTCCCAGTCTGGCAACCTGGAAAATGCAACCTGAGAGGAAAGGGAGATGGATTGAGCTGCTCAGCCTGGAGGAGCTGGTGTAAGGCACACAAGGGGGTGGTCCTTAAAGTCAAGAGAAGAATGGCAATGTGTTGTTTGTGCTTATTTTGGATAGGAAAGAGTAAGGGCTTTGAGATGCAGTAGCAAGGTCAGATAGAAAGACAAGCTTTCAGATGGTGAGGCGTGGGAGCAGGCTGCCTGGGAAGGCTGTGGGTGTCCAGCACAGAAGGTGTCTAAGAGTGCATTAGACATCCATCAGATTTGGCTGCAGCATAGCTGGGGTGGGATGAGGAGCCAAGCCAGATGACTCCTCAGGATCATATGCACTATCGATTTTCCATCACCCTTTTTTTTTTTTTTTTTTCACTGTGTATCTGCAGAGTTCTGTACACATCCAGCTGCCTGTCTGTAGTAGAGCCCTCTGAAAATGGAGCCTGGTGTGTTTCTGTGTCCTGGGTGATGCTTTCACCGCACACCGGAGTGACTACATCTCTGACGGGTCCATTTTGGAAGGGCTAGATTTTCCTCTTAGGGTCTTCCCAGCTCTCTTTTCCCCCCGGACAAGTTTGGGTTTTTTTTTCCCCCTGAATGCATTGGGGATTAAGGCTGGATTTGAGGGCCATTCCCCAAGAGAGGGTGGGCATGGCAGCGCTGCGGAGAAGGGCTGCGGGAAACGGGCCCAGGGGAAGGGGGAAGTTGTCTGGCCATGGAGGAGGGATGGAGGGATGGAGGGCAGGGTGATCTGCTCGGCTTGGCTGATTTCTTCAGTGACCCCGCAGGGAGAAGTAGTGGACAGCATCCAGAGCATGAGAGGCTCTGAGGAGCGGGGATTTTGGGATTAGGAGGAGGTGGAGGCTCACTGGGTGATGGGGTGCGGGCAGGGTGGTGCTGGTGGGAGGGGTCTTGCCAAGAGGGAGCCCTTGGAGCTGAGCCCTGCATCATCCCTGTTTTCGTAGCTGCTGCAGCCCATGCTGCCCAATTCCCACTGAGTGACCGTGGAAAAAAGGTGTTACCACCACACTGGGTGCCCTTTTGGCATTGCCTCTACAAATCCATCTGAGCGCATTATTTTTGCATCTGTGATAAGGAAATAGAAGCTTGGACCTGCTGCTTGGGTTTCTAATGTCATCTACCATTCAGATCCTTTTGAAGTTCATGGATATGAGAAACTTCTGTATCTCTGAGCTCCAGGGCCCCTGCCTGTTCCTGCCTGGTGCACCAGAGCACAGCACCATGGGGCTGAACTTGAGGGGTCTGAACACTCACTGCTTTCACTATAGTGCCCCACCCCCCAAAGTGAGGATGCCTCAGAACTTTTACTATATTTTTCTTTCCTGTAAAAACTTCAGGTTGTCTGTTAAAAAACCTGCATAACCCCAAGCTTTTTCCCCATGTAATTTACCATTACTGGATGTGCGTGAGAGATGCAGAAATTTACCTCAAAGCTCTGTCTCCCTGGATCTCTTTCACTTAGTTTCCCTGTCACCCCCTTTGTTCAGAAAACCCCCCTCTGGTTTTGGGGAGGGACTTTTTGAGGTCTCTCCAAGTGCTAATGCTTTCCCAGGTGTGACAATTCTATGCATGGATAACATAGTGTTCACTGAAAGCAAAGCTTTGAAATATAAAAAGAAAGGGGAGAACACAGTATGGTTAGGGTACCCTGCTTGTTGATTGTTTTGCTTTTCCTTCCCATCAGCTGAGAACACAAAAGGGAAAAAAATGATAATTTTGTTCAGAAGGAAAAAAAAAAAACAAACCCCACTGTAAAAACACTCACGCTTTCCAAGTCTGAATTTGCTTTTACTTCCGTCACAACAGCCTGACTATCCTTGTTTTCACCCTGGGCAGGAGTTTCTATATTTAAGTTCTCCTCAGGACATGGTTTACAGTGGTGATGCTGACTCACACTTCATTAAGAGTCACCAACAGTGACTTCTGCCATGCATCAGCCACCCCAGCACCCGGGCAGGACTGGGCCCTTGGCAGGGGGGTGTAGAACCATCAGCCTCCCCCCTGGCTTCAGATTGGGCTTCTTGCAGTGGGCCAGTGGTGGGATATGTGGCAGTGACTCAAATGAATTGGCTGGGAAGTGAAATCAGATTCAATTGCATTAGAAATTCATGTCAGAGCAAGGTGGCAGAGGTACTGCAGAGCCAGCAGACCAGTGCTGGGATCACTATACAGCTGGGCAATATATTTGTTACAGGGGTCTCCCAGATTGACTCTGGGCTTAAATTAAAAAAAAAAAAAAACAAACAACAAAAAATAGTTTCTTTTTCCTCTTTTTTGTTCCTCATCTGGTGGTTTTGTAATATTTGGCTTTTGGTGTTTGATTGGATTTGTGAACTTATTATTTGTGCCAGGAGAGTGATCAACAGAAAGATGGAGCCAGGCTTGGCAGAGGGAAGCAGACTATCAGGATTTCCTACTTTTTCCACCACACCATGTGTCTGGTGTCACTTGTGACCAGCAGTGGGCTGTACTTACTCCCGGGCAGCTAGTCCCTATGGCTCAGTAGTAACACTGATTAAAACTCATCATTGGATAGTACTTCAAGGCTGATTGACTTGCAGTGTGCTAGCGGAGCAGAGGTGTGCAGACAGGGGTTCCTGCCTTTCTGACCAAAGGAGGATTCCTCCTCCAGCTTTCCCTGGAAGCCTCTTGCCAGGGTGTTGCCTCCTGCCCTGCTTCTGGCTGAGAGAAAACACTTTTGTTTGGGTGATAACAGCATGCATTGCTGTAGAGCACTCCATAACTCATGGAGCTATTGGGAATTTTCACCTCTATAAGTGAAATAAAATGTGATCTGTGTGTCTCTAGGGAATCATATCACCCTTTCTTTGGCTAGGTCATTCATCTCACCTCCTTCACCACAGACTGTCTTTGACCTCTGTGCCCTGGTGTCCATGAAAAGTCAGTTGGGATGGAGGTTCCCAGCTCACTGCCATCAACCTAACCATGGGTCTTCTGCTGCCTTCTCATGCTCTTGGTCTCTGTCTTCATCCTGTGCCATTTGTTCTCTGCTCCCACCAGGCAGGGATGATTTTGTATGGAGTGATGAGTCTAGGATAAGCATATGGGAATTGTAGAAGCTGTGGAGTAGGGCAGGGCTGCATTGCCAGCGTGTCTTGGGCAGCAGAGGTTGGGTCTCTGGCTCTTCCTACAAAGTGAGTTATACCCCTGGGAGCCTCAAAGAATGAGCATGCCTTTGGGATACCTTTCCAAACCTGTTCCCAGCCTGCTGAGACCTGGCTCAGACTTTCTGACCCTGAGGTGGTGACTTTGCATTCAGTTTCCTCCATGCATTTGTCTTCATTAGCTGCTCCCTTCCTTCTGTACTGTGGGACAGAAGCCACCTCCCTCTGGGCTTTCTCAGCTTTCTCATGCTCTCCTCCTTTTAATCCCATGGAGAAACAGGAGTCTGTAAGCATGGACCAGGAGAGCAACACAAGTTGCTTTGCTCTGTGCTCAGGGATTCCTCTGCCACGGCCAGGCTTTGGTGCAGGTAGCCCAGCTCTGCCTTTACGAGTGTTCCAGTGCCTATGAAAAGAGTGTGTCTGGAATAGAGAAGTGAAAGCATTTTCAGGCCCAAATTACCACACTGTGAATTTGCATTTTTTGGTGCAGTCTGGACTGTCCAGGCTTGGCCACAGGGGTGTGAGCTCCATGGGGTGGACTGATTTTAGCCTCTATGGGAAGTGGGAGTAGTGTAGATAAGGTTGTACTTCCAACAGAACTGACAAAGCCCTGGCAGGACTCTCACCTCCTGCAGAAGGGGTCTGTATTGTCTGTTGAGTAAAACAATCTGAATTCAAACCAGCTTCATCCTGTTCCTTATTCCATGGAGTAGCGGGGGGGAGAGAAAAGAGAAGGATGTGTCGCTGTCCTTTGAGCCTGGTGATTCTCAAATTCTCAAATGGAGAAACATCTGCTACCAGCAATCCTCAGGGCAAAGCTTTTTTAAAACACTCCCAATAAGTTTTTGGCCAACTAAATTAAACCACCCCTATATTCAGTGCTTATACTTCATGGTGGGTATCTCTCGGGTGTAATTTCATCCTTGATCTCACTCTAAAATTAGAGGAATAACAAATACATCAAGACTGAGTTAAACCAGTGTGATGTGGAGAGATTAGAGCAGTGGGGCTTGTGACCTGCAGAAAAATCAGAATCTAAGCCAAATAAAGCTCTGTGCATAAGGAGCACTGAAGAGCACGGATGGGGATGGGCAAGAAGGGTGCATTGAGCAATACCTGCTAATGCAGACACCCACTGGGCTCACTTGTGGAGTGTTCTGTGCACATGCCAGCTGGGTTTGAGGGTTTTGCCCTCAGCTGCTATTCCAGAGAAAAACCTTCACACTGCTTCTGCTGAAGCTTTGTGGGCAATAACATGGGTAGGAATGGTGTATGGCCAGTGTGAGAGCAGAGTGTTATTTCTAACTCTGTTATTACCTATACCTGAGTGTTTATATTTGCATTCTCTTCAAGGGAGGCTGCTAATTGTAAGTAACCTCTCTATTACCAGAGAAGCTAGTAAGGTGATGGTAAAAAATATACAGAATAAATAATGCTAAGCAATACATTTTGCTAGAGAGAGGAGTGGCATGGGGGGTGGAGGGCACTGTAAATATCCTCTATCTACATCCCTGTGTGATCCCAGTGATGCAGAGTAGGAGAGGGCATGGACACTTGGGGTTCAGCCAGGCACTGCTATTAAATAAGATGCAGAAGCAGAAGCAGTGTGTGCCAGAGCTAAGCCATAGTTAAACACCTCCTGGTAGTTTAAACGAGACAAGCACATTTGGAAGATAGTTTTCAGTCTTTCATGTCATCATCTGACTAGCACAGAGAACAAACAGATGTGGCACACATTGAAAAAAAAAAAAAAAAAGATACGGGGGGAGGACGAGGGAGGTTCACAAATTAATTCTCAGTCCTGCTCTGGTGGGGAAAGGAGAGGGACTGCCAGTGTCCCCAGCACCCAGCAGAGACTTGGCAGGAGTGGGTGGGTTCCTCTTGGTTTATTCATGGTTTAACACTCTGTTCCTTCCTAATGCTTCTACTTTCCAGCACTGTCATTTGCACAATGATTGTGGAGGGTGCACTGGCTGTGGGTCCAGGTACAAGCAGTGCTTGTGCAAGGATGTCGATGTATTTCAAGCTGATGCTTTCTACTCTCTCTCCCCATCCGGGTGGGTGTAAGTCACCCCTTTGCTCTCCCTCCATCAGGGAAGAGTGACAGGAGAGCTGGGGCTGTGGTCCTGAGTGCCTTCACTCACCAGCCAGGTTTATCCCCTGATGAGGGTTCATGCTTGGCAAAGAGCAGCCAGACTAAACCCAAAACATGCAGCTGCTGTCACTAAGCCTGTTGTACCACGGATGCTGGAGGTGATGGATGAGGTGGAAGTGCCTCATGGACACCAGGGAACAGCCCTGTGATTCTGAGCAGCTGAACCACAGTGCAACTGCCCCTTCATCTGGGGAGATCCTCCCTCACAGCTGGGGTTATTGAACTGAGAAGGCAAATGTGTTAGTTGGAACTTCCAGGAAGGCAGTTTCCTCAGGGCCCGAGCCCCAGAACCAGTTGCAGCTGGACTGTTTGTATTTTCACAGCTCTGACAGGGTTTGTACGTGGCTACCACCCACCAGGTATGGAAACTTGCAGCTGAAGGGGCAGCTTGCCCAGCCTGGCAAGATGTTAAGGTGCTCCAGCTCAATTGTCAGGAACTGCCCAAGCATTTCCAAGGAGAGTACTTGGTCAGAATGTGCACAAGGCTCTGGAATTTGATCTCATGCAACAAACAAGGGAAGTTCAGCTCCAGCTCTGTAAGCTCCTGGTGAGACCCCAAATGGCTGAGTATCTTGTGGGAGGAGTGCTGACAGCCAGCTCCAAACATACCGAAGCCTTCCCATCGACTCCAGCAAGGAAAAGAAGACAAACCCTGTTAGTGACCATCCCTTGTGCACTACTGAGGTGCTGCCTTGGTGCTCATCTGATGACTACTTCCTGTAAAGAGATTATAGTCTTGTACACTAATGCCATGAACCAGATGTTGACCTGAAGAAAATGGGAAGAGCAGCAACATTAACTCCAAAGTGTCAGAAAATATTTAACATTCAAACTTGTTTTCACATGGACCAAAAGATGTGCTATGTTCAAATATAAAGCATCTTGTCATCAACAACTGTGACCACTTTAGAATGAAGCAGTTCATTGCGTGCTGAAGTAACATTGTTGGTCAAGAAACCACTTTCTGGCATAGCACTATTTGTAGTTATTTTTGCTTTCTCTGAGAGACTGCAAATTATAAGATGTAAACATTAACACCTCGTGAATACATTTAACTTTCCATCTAGCTATAGCTTTATTCAGCAAGTGATTCTGCCCCTGTACTCAGCCCTGGTGAGGCCACAGCTCGAGTCCTGTGTCCAGTTCTGGGCCCCTCAGTTCAGGAAGGAGATTGAGGTCCTGGAGCAGGTCCAAAGGAGGGCAACCAGGCTGGGGAAGGGATCCAGCACAAGTCCTGTGAGGAGAGGCTGAGGGAGCTGGGGGTGTTCAGCCTGGAGAAGAGGAGGCTCAGGGGAGACCTCATCGCTCTCTACAACTCCCTGAAAGGAGGCTGGAGCCAGGGGGGGTTGGGCTCTTTTCCCAGGCAACTTTCAACAAGACAAGAGGGCATGGACTTACGTTGTGCCAGGGGAAATTTAGGCTGGATATTAGAAAGAATTTCTTTACAGAGAGGGTGATCAGACATTGGAATGGGCTGCCCAGGGAAGTAGTGGATTCTCTGTCCCTGGAGATATTTAAAAAGAGACTGGATGTGGCACTCAGTGCCATGGGCTGGGAACCACAGTGGTAGTGGGTCAAGGGTTGGACTTGATGATCTCTGAGGTCCCGTCCAACCCAGCTGATTCTATGATTCTATATGAGGGCAGCAGCAAACAATCATTGAAGCTTAAAGAACATTTTTAAAATAAGTACCAAGGCCTCATATTTGTCCTGAAACTCTCGGTTTGTTTTATTTTCAAGGAATAATGTTTAATTTAATTTTATTGCTGGGACCTTCCCAAATCCAGCATTTCATCTCTGTCTGGGGACAATAGACTTCAGCAGGGCAACACTCATTATTTTTCAGTCCTTGAAGGAATGAGCAGTTCCTCCATGGATAGGACCAAGCAGAGTCCAGCTGGCAGTCAGCTGCCTGGCGTGGCAGCAATACCCTTGGTGCTGGGGGAGCAATGTCCTTGCCTGAGGTGACAGGAGGGGAAAGAGCTGCTGCTCCCGGCAGCCGGGCTGGAGATGCCGGCCAGAGTTAGGGCTGGCTTGATGCCTCCTGACGGGGAGCCTGGAGGTGATTCAGCTGTGTTTTTGCCATTGCTGTGGTGGTTTCTGTTGTGCTGTCTCCTGGCTGTGCTGTGCATCAAGGGACACGCGTGTCAGGACAGCGGGTGAGGTGGTTTGGTGATGGGGAGCTGAGGGCACCCCCGTGACTGCAGGGGATGTGCTCGGTCTTCCTGCCTTGGATCTTTGCTTCAATATTTACATAAACATTGACACATGTTTAAAAAGCTTCGGCTGGGATGAGTGAGACCAAACATCGCTGTGGGAATGTCACTGTGTCCTTTTTTCAGAGACAGAGTGAGGGGGGCTGGTGGTTGGGTGCAGAGCTCTTCTGGGAGGACAGTGGTTTGAAGAGAAGCCAAGTCTGTGGCAATGGATGAGCTTTTACATGGAACAGAGATGGGAGACAGAGAAGAAAAGAGGGATGTTTGTATCTGTGAAACAGCTTGAAACATGAAGCTCAGACCCAGCCGAGCAGGCTTCCTTGGAGGTGTTGAAATACGGAAAAAGACCCTAAGTATAAAAGTTAACATAAGACCCTGGCAGGGGTCCCATGGAGTGTGAAGACCAGTTTGGGATGGGAACTGAACTGGCTTCTGGTCTACCAAGGAGCTTTTAGAGATCCAGCAGTGCACCCCAACATGGGGCAGCCCTGTCCTGACAAAGGGGACTCTTGAAGTCACCCTTCATTCACTCCTTGTGCAAATGCTTGGTTCCAGCATGAGCCACTGTGATTATTCTGCACTGGGGAGAGCTGGGTTTTCCTAGGTGTTACACAGACAGCCAATTAAAGGAGTGGTATCTTCCCAACACTTCCAAAACCCATTCTGGATATTTTAATGGTGCTGTGGACTTGTGGACTTTTCTCTGAAAAGTAGTTTGGGGTGCATATACACCCATGTGTGCTGAGCTTACTGTCTCTCCAGAGAGGGAAAAGGCCTAGAGCATCACTCTGCTATTAATTTCCAAAGGCAGGATGTACAAACAATATCAATATTTATTAAGCAGCTTTGTTTATCCCAGGACTGTAACAAAGCAAGTGACTTGGATTGTGTTGTTTGTCCTCTTTGCAGTGTCCTGTTCCTCATTTGTGATTGCAGGTCTTTCTTAATGCATATTTTATTTCCCATTTCTGAAGACAACTGTAACCAGAGTAGGTGAAGAATGAAACGTGGCACTTTATTGATAGCTGGCTCAGTGGTTATATCATTTCTGCTTTTAAGAGCCCCTTTCTGTGTTAAAGACAGCAGCATTCATTGCCCAGACTTCTTGCAACAGCAGCTTTCTTGACAGATTTTGCCCTGCCTTTCCTTTCCTTTCCTTTCCTTTCCTTTCCTTTCCTTTCCTTTCCTTTCCTTTCCTTTCCTTTCCTTTCCTTTCCTTTCTTTTTCTTTCCTTTCCTTTCCTTTCTTTTTCTTTCCTTTCCTTCCTTCCCCTCGACTGCTTTAAATAAGTTTTACATTACAACAAAACCAGTAAATTTACTACATCTTCACCTATGAATGGCTTATTTTATTCACTTCAGCTTAAGTCTGATTCCAAGTGACATCAAGAAGAAGAAGGATACCCCAAAATCCCCAAACCCCACTTATAGCATCACCAAAGTGCCCAGCCAGCAGTTCCTGCAGCTGCACCTTTGCTGGAGAATCTTTCCTGTGCCCCACAGAGGAGGCAGAAGGGGATTTTGGGGCATGATCTGAGATGCAGAGATGAGAACTGAGGTGATTTCTCTTTATTAAAGATACAAAGAGTCAGCCCCACACATAGGGATGCTCTGCCACTGCTTGTTGCACCCTCATGTGAGATGGAACCACACTGCAGGCACAGTGCTGCTGCTGTCTGACAGCACAGGACTGGTACCAGCTGCTCCCTTTAAATTAATTTCCCCAGAGTTGGTCACAACATGAGCAGAGAGATGATCCTGGTGACACTTCCCAAACAATTAGCACCGGGAGCGAGCAGCACCAGAGGACTTGTGCCGTGTTCTGTGCTGTGTGGCTCTGGTATAAATAGACTGGCTGGAGGATCTTTCGCCCAAAATTATGATAAGAGGGTGGCTTTATGTTAATTCAACATGTCAGCTCTTCAGTGAGCTGTGTCTGAAACCAGAGACCCCAGAGGTTTCTGCTCTGCCTCCATCAGGAGCACTGAGATGATTAAACTAAACGTTGGGTGATGTGAGGCTTGTTTGTATCTGGCTGGGGGACAGGAAGGCTCTAAGTATGGACAGTGCCAGGCAGGTACCTCCCAGGTACTTCACAAACCTCTTGATGTTGTGAGGGCCACTTCCATGAGGAGATGCCATGTGTGGTGGTGATACAGATGGGATGAGGAACCCTCCTGTGACACTACCAGAGCAGTAACCTTTTGATGATGTATCAAATGAGCCCACAGAGATGTCCCATCAGAAAAGGTCCAGGGTGACCTCCAACCTCTGTGGTTTGAAAATGCTCAGAGCCAGCCTGGCTCTAGCTGTAACTGCTGACAAACCCAGACCCTGCCTGTGGCTTGCCAAGCTTGATTCCTAAGTGCTTTGCAGACCAGGCTGGAAGACACAGGGACCTGCTCCTGGTCTGAGAGGAGTTGCTTCTGTCAGAGGACACTTGGCCAGCACAGGTCCTGTGCCTGCAGTGACTTCTCTGGGCAAAAAGTCAGTGGAGAGGATGTAAAGCCCTTGAGATGGAAAAAGCTACTTAGTGTGCCAAGGGTTTGCTGAGTCCTTGGCAGAGATACAGTCCTTGCTACACAAGGAATGACAGCTGAAAGGAGTAAGACTAAAAGTCCTTCAGAAACTCCCTTGGTGGATAGTTTTCTTCTCCTTCCCCTCCTGTGTTTTGACCAGCTGTGAGAAAGTGGATGGAGAGATGAGAAAGTCAGCAAGCCCCAGGGAACACCACCGTGCCCAAGGCAATGTGCCTACCAGAACTTCAAGGGTCTGGGGGCATTGAGAAAAGCACGTGAGAAGTCACACTCCAGAAAACATGGTCTGAGACCCACAGTGATTTGTGTTAATTAGCTAATGAGCAGCCTGGCAGAGGGAGACAGACTTACAGACATCAGAGATGATACCAGGTTAGTTGGGAGTGTTGATCTGCATGAGGATAGGGAGGCTCTGCAGAGACTTGGATAGACTGGATCAATGGGCCAACATCAACAGTATGAGCCACAACAACCCCAGGCAATGCTGCAGGCTTGGGGAAATGGCCGGAAAGCTGCCAGGCAGAAAAGGACCTGGGGGTTCTAATTGACAAGTGGTTGAATATGAGCCAGCAGTGTGCCTGGGTGGCTAAGAAAGCCAATGGCGTCCTGGCTTGTATGAGAAATAGTGTGGCCACCAGAAGCAGGGAGGTGATTGTCCCCTTGTACTCAGCACTGGTGAGGCCACACTTTGAGGACTGTGTCCAGGTTTGGGCACTCAATATCAGAGAGGTATCAAGGTGCTGGAGTGAGTGCAGAGGAGGGTAACGAAGCTGGGGAAGGGCCTGGAGAATAAATCTTATGAAAAACAACTGAAGGAGTTGGGACTGTTTCGTTTGGGGAAGAGGAGGCTGAGGGGAGACTTTATTGCTGGCTATAACTACCTGAAAGGACATTGTAGAGAGGTTGGTGCTGGTCTCTTCTCACATGTAAGTAGTGATAGAACAAAAGGGAATGGATTCGAGATGTGACCGGGTAGGTTTACACTGGACATCAGGAAAAAAAAAATCACATAAAGGGTGGTCAGAGACTGGACTAGGCTGCCCAGGGAGGTGGTTGAGTCACTATCCCTGCATGTATTTAAGGGTCGTTTGGAGGTGGTGTTAGGGGATATGGTTTAGAGGAGAACTTTGTAGAGAAGGGAAGATGGTTGGACTTGGTCCCATGGGTCTTTTCCAACCTGAAAGATTCTGGGGTTCTATGATACAGGCCCCTCAGCCCTCACCCCATAGATATGCCAGTTGCAGCATTGAGCTTGTTGTGAGTCAGGGTCCACCCTGAGCCATGGCAGCACACAAAGGACTTGAGGAAAGATCCTGGAGACTGGTCACAGATGGAAGCAAATGCTGGTAGAAGTGCAGGTCTCAACTCTTTGTAAGGCCCCTGGGGTTTCCACTTGAGTCATTCTGGAGGGGAGAACATATATGAATATGGAAATCAGCTGCAGAATGTCAGAGCTCAACAATTCCCATCAGTGGGAGCTGTGGGCTCTTGCTCTTCAGGTATTTGGTCCCTCCTGCTCAACTTTTCAACTTTAATAAGAGATATGTGTGTGCTTCCCCCACTCCCCCACCCCCAGTCCCCAAGACGTTACATTTTCAGATCAATTTTAAAAGTAACCTCTTTAATATTGAATTATTCCTGATCTCTATTGTCACTTCTAGCTGATTAGTTTAAGGACTGTGCTTGGTTTGTTTAATAACCTCTTGACACTAAACAAACACTCTTGAAAAGGGAACAATTTGCAAAACAGAAGGAAAACAAATAGCCTACAAGGGCACCCTCTTCAAAATAGAAAGACTGATTACACTAAAACGGCAAAATAATTCCAGACATTAAAAGAAGGTATATAGATATTGTCTTATCTATATTCAAGGAAGATTTAAAAACACTGCAAAGTTAAATTTTTCATTAGCAATACAGTGAAATCTTGCAATTAGAATTCCTGGGGCATATTAAATGGTATTTAGTTTCTAACTCAATGCATCATTTTCTGTTAAATAATTGATTGTGGTGCAGAGATTGTGTTTGTGTAGTTTAAGAAAGTGATTAGACTCAGGAACATTTGGTAGGAAAGTTGCATCAATAACTCCAGCACTGCTCCAACATGCTGTGGAGGTGCTCTCACAGCAAGGCCGGACACCAAGGAGGGAAAAAGGCTGGAATTCTGGAGATGCTGAAGGAAGACCCAGTGAGGAGCCCACAGGAGTCCTGGCAAAGGCCGTGTGGGATGGGAGGGGTGAAACCATTAGGTTGCATGTCTGAGGCCACTGCCTGAACCCCAGTGCTGTTATTTCTCCATGTGACATTAATTTACTCTCCAACCACCCGATGCCTGCAGTAGAGGAATGCAGTGATCTGACACCTCTCTATTGCCAGAGCACAAAAGACTCCCTTCAGCTGTGTGTACTTAAACAGGATTTAAAATGCTTATTTCAGCCTATCACTCACATCTATTTTGGATAGGGAAGGCTTTAACTTTCTCTTGTGGCTGGAGAGATGCAATTGCAGCCCTGTGAAAGGTGCTGGTGAAATTCCTACTTGTGTGAGGTCAAAGCTGAGGTTTCTTTTATGCCTTTTAAGTGGACATGTCTCTTCGGAAACTCCAGTCCTCAAGTGAGCAAAGCTTTCTGCTGGGTTGCCCAAACACCACCCAGATCTTGAGGGCTCCACTCTGTTTTATGAGGTATTTAGGAGGATTGAGTGGCACAACACAAAGCCCGTAATGCTTAGCCAAGACTTTGGGTAGTGCTTCTCGGCACCCCCCTCAAGTTTTTAATTTTGATTTGCTTATTTTCTTTAATGAGATGCAATTACAGTTTCAATGTAATAGGTAGGAGGCTTTATATTTGTACTGCTTTGTAGTAAAGACATAATTACTGCATTTATGATTCAAATCCCTTTATGTATCATAAATACTTATTAAAACAGCCACTGGCAATTTTACCTCAACATGTTTCTTCATGAAGCAGGATTTATTGTCTATATAAAAATGCCAGTCTTTCCTGGATCTCCCTCCCCTACAATTGCTTGGCTTGCAGAATCCCCGTGGCTGGTTTGGAGTGGTTCAGAAGGTAAGACACTTTATAGCACACTTAAATAACTGTGTGTGTGCTCTTGTGCCCTGAAGACACCTTCATGGTTATTGTTTGTGCTCCACTGACACCTCTAGTCTGTCTTTTTCTCTGTATGGTCTGAGTAGACAGTAGTTGATGTCATCTACCAGAGGTCTTTGGCCAGTGTGTGCTGTGCACTGAGTAGGGGCAGGTGGATCAATACTCTGAGGGAAGGTTTGTCTTTCAACTCTCCAGTTTTCTACATGGAGGTGGATGTCATAGAATCATAGAACAACTTGAAAGAGACCTTAAAGATCACCTGGTCCCAACTCCCCTGCCATGGGCAGGGTCACCTGTCCCTAGACCAGGTTGCTCCAAGATCCATCCAGCCTGGCCTTGAACACTTCCAGGGAGGAGGCATCCACAACACTTGCATCCATTCCATGCAACTGGAGAAAGCTTCCCTTCAACTACAGTTTTTTGAAAGGGAGGTGTTATTTGCCTTTCTCCTCTTCTTCTCCTCAGACTGGTTGAGTGTCCTCCCTGTCTTTATGGGGAGAACAAGGCTGGAGTGGGAGGTGGCCCCACACAGGGTAAGATCTGGGAAAGACTTGCACATGGCAGTGTTTGACAATTCAGAGGCTGCTGCCAGAAGGAAGCTTGGGTGCATGGGCTCTTGGAACAGTAGGAAAGGCAGCTTTGGTTTCTGTAGACAAAGGATCAGAGTCCTAAGCAGATGAAAAGGAAGGATGGCAAGGCAAAAGCCTGCAAAGTGCTGCCAGAAAGTTTATGTCAGAATAATCTGCCTTCTCCCTCTCCTTGGCTAAGCTAACAAACACCCTCAACACAAGGGCAGTAAATCTTCCTAGAAACATGCTCTTGAGAAAGTGCTTCATAAGGGGTCCCTAGCGGAACTAAAAAAGCTGGTTATCAAAATGAACAAATAAGGTTGATAGGGAATTTATTTGCAGGTGGACAACAGCAAGCAAGGAATTTAATAAACATTTTCTTCAAAGGTAAGTCAGGGGACAAATTTTGTTTTTAATGACATTTTCCTAATGGCCCAAGAAGGCTACGTAGTATTTATCACACTAGCCACTGGGACACATTCAGGAGATCTGGTCAGTGGAGAACAGAATCACAGTATTTTTGTTCAAGAACCATCAGACATGGAATGATGTGTTGTGAGAAGTACAAAGTCTGGCTACTTCAGAAAGTGCCAGGAGCTTGTGGTACAGCCAGGGGCTAGGAAGAAAAACCTCTCTGTTTGCTGCAGGTGTCCAACAGTCAACTGTAAGCTTAGGATGGGGTGAACTTTCTCCACAGAGGAAAAGTGAGGTATTGTTACCTGCAGACAAGGTCTGCACAAGTCCTTGCCTGGAATACTGCATATTTGGGTCACACATCCTCAAGAAAAAATGAATTCAACCTGAAATGGCAACAGAGAAAGACTTGAGAGAAACAGAGAGCAGAGGAGACCTTATCCTGCAGAGGAGGCTGGGAATGCTTGGTGGGCAGGGATAGTTGTGCTTGTCTTTGAGTGCTCTCTCTGACAAAGACATGGGGTGAAGAAGGGATGGCTTGAGTTAGAGGACAATGCTGTGTTAGAAAAAAGATGGATATAAATTTGTAGGATTGTAACCATAAGGAATGGGGGGGTCAAAAATGTCCACCTCCCAGCAAAAGAGTTTCCAGAAGAGTATGTGAGGAAGGGCACAAAGACCTCCTGGCTTACCAGAGGGCATGTAACTCAGGCACATGGAATAGCAGGGGACAGTAATCCTTGATGTCCCTTTCTGTCATCAAGCCACTCTTAATAAGCCCCTTCATGCTCAAGTCCTTCACGAGACAGCACATGCAATTTATTAGCAGTGTGAATGTCCTAATTTATCCAATGGCTGTTACTCCTTTTTCATCAATAAGGAGTAATGACACAATGAGGCCCTGTAGCTGGATCATTAATTAGGAGAGTTTTCACTTTTCAATTATAAAAAGCAAATCAAGGTTCTGGTGGATCCTTGTGCTGCAGTCCCAGGGGGAGGGGGAGGAAATCCCCCCATGCAGGTAGGGCACTGGGAGTTTCATCGAGCATCAGGAGGTGCCATCTCCAGAGCTGATTGATTGGCCCAGGAAGCTTGTTTAACCCAGTATCATTTATCTTCAAGACTAATCAGACATGATGAATAAAAAAGGAGAGAGGCAAGCATGTTTGTAAGAGTAAGCTGGTGGCTGATAAAGAGATAATTACACAAAGCAAAGCCATTGTGATGGTAAATGTGTTTCAGCAAGAAGTGACCTCGCAGTGTGGGAAGCATTAAAGAGTTTAAACCTCATCATCACCCAGGGAAGAGGGGGATGCAGGTGGATTTTCCACGCCGTAAATGCTGCTGGGATTTGTCACAGGGCAATTGCAAAGGGAAAGGTGGGATGCTCCTACCCTGGGGAGCTGCTGGCACCCCGTGCTTCTCCCTGCACTCTTCCTGGGCTCTCTGGGGAAGCTGAGGAGCCCCGGGCATCCCTTTGGGCAAACCTCTTCGAGGATGCGGTGATGCAGAGTCTGACGGGGTGAGCCGGCTGCCGGGCGCATTTTGTCGGGAACAGCCCAGTGTCAAACTGCATCAGTGAGGAGAGAGGCCACCTCTGAGGTGACACTTTTTGGGGATCCAGCCGCGGGGTCCGGAGGAGGTGTCAGTGCCGGGAGGTGCTGGGAGCCTTCCCCAGACAAATTCTCCGCTCCCTTCCTCTCTCCACAGGGTGGCAATGCCTGACTTCAGCTACAGCAGCTGGGTCCTGCGGCTGCTGCAGCACTCATGCTCACAGGATCAATCACAGAATGGTTTGAGTTGGAAGGAGCCTTAAAGATCTTCTAGTTCCAACGCCCCTGCCCGGACAGGGACACCTCCCACCAGCCCAGGTTGCTCCAAGCCCCATCCAGCCTGGCCTTGAACACTTCCAGGGATGGGGCAGCCACAGCTTTCCTGGGCAACCTGGGCCGGTGTCTCACCACCCTCACAGTGAATTTCTTTTTACTATCTGATATAAACCTACCCTCTTTCCATTCGAAAACATTACTCCTTGCCCTGCCACCCCATGCCCTTGCAAAAATCCCTTCTCCAGCTTTCCTGTAGCCCCTTCAGGTACAGAGGAACATCTGTAGTCCCTGGCCAGAGGGTCTCTGGGCACCCAAAACTACCAAGGGCTTGGGGACAGCCTCCAGCCTTGGGGATGGTGACTTGGGCTGCTGCTGGCTGGGGCTGGCACCTCCAGTTTGACTTCTCTTCAGCATCATGGGATGTATCTGGCCAACACTGCAGTTTTGGTAGAATCTCCAGCCACACTGACGTGTCCCAGCACCAAATCTGTAGTGGCTTTTGTCCCTGGGGTGCCACTGCTGCACACTGCTGTGCTGCTGCTGCACTCCAGCCAGGCTTGATGGGAGAGCTACTTCATTGTGATGTCTCTGGGCTAAGAGTCAAGACCTGCTGCTCACTTAGGATAAAATGTGTGACACCCCTATCATATGCCTGGTGGGCAGCAAGTTATTGGAAAGTGTTTAATTTGGCCTCATACCCATGTATGTGGCTGTAATTTCAGGTCCTCTGCTACAGAAGCTGCCCAGTGATGCACCAGTGGCAGGAGAAGTAGTTGCTGAATAGCAGACATTAAGTGGACAAATGTTTAACTTGCAATGTAAAGGCAAACTCTGAAAAGGCAGATGCTAAAGAGAGGAGCAGCTCCAGGGGAGAATTGAAATGAATTCCTCTGAAGCAGCTGAGACCATTTTACTAAAAAACATGTATCTAGACACACACGAGAGGCTGTTGTGGCCAAACACAGGCTCATGCCAGTCCTGTGGCTGAAGGCTCAGCTGCAGGAGGGTCAGAAACTGCTGGGCCTCACATGGAAGAGAGAGGGGCTGGAACCCCCCTGTGCTCCCATCTTTGGGACTTGGGAGCAGCTGCTTCATGGGAAGGGGTCCCCCAGGTTGTCCCTTATTTATAGCTGACTATTTGCAATATACTGAGCCAGAGAGCAGAGACAGGGGTTGCATTTTAAGGTGTGCAGGAGGCTGAGTAAGTTGTGTGTTCTTGGGACTGAAGTAAAATTTAACTCTGTCTCTACTTCTTCCACAGTGGGAGAGCCCAGACACATCCTTTAACAATGTCATGTGTCAGAGTTTCTTAATTACACTTTCCCTTCTGATTTCTGTCTAATTTTCCCTCTCTTCTTCTGAAGATTAGTCCGTTTTTACATCCCTCTGAATAAAGAGCATTTGGTTAGCAGTGAAGAGAGGACTGCCATTGAAGAACTGAGGAAAGCACTGGATTCATTCTCTGCCTGCAGCTAAACTATCTCCTAATAGGCCATTTCAAAGCAGTTAGATTTACTTTTTTAGACTAACCATACTGTCTGAACAATATTTTATGCCTGTGTTAAAATATAATAGGCTAGAGAGACAACTCGGATGTCAAGAGTAGATAGTGCTGTCAAAGTAATTTTTCTTGGGTAATAGATAGACTGACATGACTTTGAAATATTCCAATGAAGAAATCATTCCACGTTTGAATGGTCTGTTTCTTTGCCTTTAAAAAGCCAAGACTGAATTATTTAAATTGTGTCTATTGAAAAGTCTTTATTTTCTGTGAAAATAACACTGGTATTGCCTATGGTGAGGATGGGACTTTGTGGTGTTTGATAGGGGAATTAGGCAACCCCAGCAGGATGCTCTCTGAGCATCCTCAGACAACCTGTCTGCACTCAGGGGAATTTGGGAATGGATTAAAAAAGTTAACCCAGTTCAGGAGAAATGCTTTGTGATCAAGGTGTTTCAAAGTCCCTCAAGAAGTGTGACACACAGCTGTTGTCCTTCTCCAGCATTAACCATTTAGATCAAAAATGCTACTAAAACACAGGGGTAATACTGAAGGTATGCAAGTAACCTTCTCAGCACAGTGTCTGTCACAAGCCTACCCACTGCAAAAATGTTATTATTACTGTTTATAGCTTTTTAAAGCTTCTATCAGCTTCCTCTCATAGATAGTCAGCAAATACATGTATACTTCAGGGAAATGGGCAATCTGTTATCCAGTCTTGTAATGTGTCTAAATGCTCTGGAAGAAAGGTTCAATTTTTTTTTTTCCTTAGGAAAGCATATGCAAGGACTTGGAAAACATCAGAAATGTCTTAAGAGAATTCATTGTCTTGTGTTAGAAGGCAAAAAGAAAGTTGGTAGAGTCTTATTTTGCAGAATACAGAGTAACTAAGATTTTTATTGTTCACTTAGTCCCTTCAGATCACTGTGCTGGGTAAAAGGAAGAGTGAGGAAGCAGCCAAGAATGTTTATGTTCCCTTTACAGGCTGTTTCCACTGCAGGTGTAAATGGCACCAGCTTGCAGGGCTGATAATCATGGCATTTGGCATCTTCTCCAGTGCTGTGCTGTGCTCTCCCAGGCTCATACTGAGCTGTTTTGAGCTGGGGGGGGTCTCTGCCATGGCATGGGGTAGGGTGTGAGGACTGGTCCTGCCCCAGGCTCAGAGTCTGTCACCATCTCAGCTGTGCCCACCATGAGAACATCTTCAAAGGCACAAAAAGGCACATGAGTCAAACCAAGTACACGGTGTGTGTACAGACTTACTGCACCACGAAAATGATCTCCTTTATAAATGGGACTGTGCAAACTCAGAGTAGAAATATTATTACAAAAATGCTCATCGGTTCGACTGAGCCTTATGGCAGCACAGTGTTCAGATGGGGACCAGCTCCCCCAGGATGTGGGGGTGCCCTGCACTGCTGAGCCTTGGTTCTTGGTTCTTCTGCCTTGGTGCTTACCCCTTGGCAAAGTGTCTGCATTTGCATGAACAGCACATTGTATTTCCCACACCCCATGCATGAGTGTAAGTGGCCATCATTTATAGACCATAGCAATACACTGTCTCACTTGGAGGTTTCCCAGGAACTTTCCATAGGAAGGGAAATAACCAGCTTTGATATCTATGTTTGGTGGGTGAATGCATGGAAGGGTGGAGAGAGACTTGCCCTGTTGGGGTGGGAATAGGCTGGGAATAGGGTGTCAGTGTCAAGCTGGGGAGTCTCATGTTTTAGTGGCAGAACTAAATTTACTTGTGGGTAAAATGTCCCTTTTCTATTGCTATTTTGCTGCCACTTGCAGCCATTTCTATTCAAGATGTGCTATTATCAAATCTTACAGGGAGCCCCTTGAGATTTGCAGTTGATAACTAAAAGAAACTCCTTTATGCTCATAATGATAAAACAAAGCTTCAAGTCATTCGAGTTGATTTTACCCAAGACATTTCCTGAATTATTGCTCTCTCACAGCTGTCATGGGCTTGAAGCTTTCAAAAGCCCATTTTGTTTCTGCTCGTGGCTCTTTCATCATCAGAGACTGGTGCCATACCCCTGGGCTTGCTTGTGCAGCTCAAAGAGGAGTGAGCTCCTCAAAGTTAAACAAAAAAATCCTCACGGTTAATGAACTTGTCTAATTTTATGCAGAAAATGCTGCCCCCTTTCCTTTTCAAACTCACTCCAGATTCCAGGTTGATACCAGTGGGGATACTTTCAAAAGCACCTCAGACTAGGATGCAAATCCCTCTGACTTTCAGCCAGACCTATTTGCTCCTGTATACTTTTGAGGGGCAGATTTTCAGTTATCAGGGCCTCTTAGGCAGCATCACAAACCCACCTGGCTTCTGCTAAGTGCTGTGGCCAGCCAGCAAAAATCAATGCCTCTCTGCTTAGCTGTGCAAATCCCATTTACTGTAATTACCCATGGAAGAAGATGATATGGCTTTACTAAGGATCTCCAAAGTTGCTTTATGATCTTCCTTGCAGTATTTTATGCATGTTGGGTTTTTCTTCCCTCACATCTTGAGCAGTGAATGTGAAAAATAAAAAAAAAAAAACCAAAACCCCCAAACCAACGGTTATATAAAAAAGAAAAATAATGTCCCTAAAAGGATTCAATTCTTCTGCAAGTAAGTGGGCAGAAATGCTCTTGCTTACTCTGAATCAAATTGACCTAAATTATACAATATAGATTATTGCATTTAGAATAATAATTGTGTGCTGGATCTAGTGGTGTGATTTAAAACCAAGGACATACAGCCTTTGCCTTAGATTCAGCCTGATTTCTTAATCTGATTTATGATGCAAAATTTAGGTCAGGTGGATTGATTCCTAATAGAGATATAATGAATCAAAATTCCTAGAATGGCTTTATTTTGCACAGAGGTGTCAACAAGCTGTACTTCTCTATTTGTGCACCTGGCATGTAATGATTCTCTTGCAAAAATCATAATCCATCAAGTCCTCCATTCAAGAATATCAATCAGTGCCAGGAACAAGACTATTTTAGCCAGGAGTTCTCAGTCATTTTCTTTTCCTCTTCATGAACACATAAGGCACTGTGACATTTAAATTGTGCTTTGACATGTAATCATTAAATGTTTGAAAATGTCTTATTCAGGTTTTATTGCCTCATCCATTTGTGTATACGAGTTTCTTGTGTTACCATTGTTCCTGGGATTTTTAGCATACAATACCTATGTTGTTGCTTTTGATAGCTGGAGGAAAAAAATACCTCAATTTTCCTGACAAGAAACTTGCTTTTAGTATTAGAAAGAATACTTGGTATTTAGTATTAGAATTAAAATTAAAACTAATGGTATGTCTGTTATTGCCTCAATGGAAATGAAAATAAAACCCCTCAGACCTTTCCTGTAACATGCCTACCTGTGACATAACAAGCCAACTTCAAGATGATGTCACAAAACTGGTGATATAGGCCTGAACATAGACCTACAGGAGCTTATTGCGAAGATCCTACATGTTTCCCTATGTTTTGCATGACTTTTTGCCAGGGTGAAATCAAAGTTACATGATCAGGACACTGTAATTCCCAGCCTGTTGACACTGTCATCTGCTGGGCAGCTTTCTGGCCATATGTGAGGAACTGATACAAGGGTTTTATCTGGAAATGAAACAAATATCTTAGACTTAACAGTAGTTCTGGGCAGGATGGGGTGTGATGGGGTATAATTGTACTATAAGAAGATGTACAGGCAGGGCATCATTCATTATGGTCAGTATTAATTGCTATAAACAGTAGCAGTGAAATCTTTCTCTTCTTTTCTTAGTCAAGACAACAACTTGGTGCTGCAAGGTGCTGTGGAGGTACCCATGGAGAATCAAGGCCTCCCCTAGAGAGGAGGACTAAGTGACCATATTATTTTTACATTTGGTCATTGGGTTATAATAATGAATTTAAAATAGACGTAAGGTGGAGACCTCCTTAAAATATGTTGAACTACTGCCTGGAAATGGCATTAATACTCACTGTGCTCCTGACACTGTGCTGCTGTTAAAAAAAGCCACTAATGGTTTTAAAAAGCCACTAATGCTTTTCGAAAAGCAAAGGTTGTTCACTTTGCTAGTTTCAGACAAAATTCAGCTCAGTGGTGTGATCACTAATGTCCTGCTTCAGCTCTCAGTGCCTGCTGCCATCAGCCTCTTCCCTGCAGCATCCTCTGGCATTACACAGATGGCTGGGGACTAAGTCAAGGCTGGAGGTGATCTTCATCTCTCTTTTCCTTGGGTGAGAAAATTGCTGTTTGCAGAATAATTAGAGGCCCTGGGGTAGAGAAGAGCCCTGTCCCCCTTTCCCTGTGCAGAAGCATCCACAGAGGTTCAGCTTTTCCCTCCATACCTATTTCCCATTTAAAGAGGTTGAAAACAAGGGAGCTGCCTTATTCAGTGCTGGAAGCTATCAGTGGCTTATCAAATGGCTGTATCTTTATTGCCATCCCCACAACACACACAAACCCAACATGCTCAGAGCTATCCCCCTCTTGCACCTCAGCATCTCAGCTTGTCCCCAGCCTTTCTGCACGTCATCAGGGTTGTTTTTTTTTTTTTCCTCCCCTCTCTTGTAATTCTGGTGTGTAACTGAGAAAATTATTCCTTATTTCTGCCTTGGTGTAAATTGCTGCAGCTGCTTGGGAGCCAGGGGGGAGGGTGGGTTGTGCCAGATTGTACCATCCACGGGCCTGGCCAGGAGCCAGCACTTGGCACAAACTTGCTGAGAGCTGTGTGCAAACAAGGCTTGTCAGTATTGTCACTATGTATGTTATTGCCCCTTTGTTTAGGATATAAATATGTCCTATACATGCTCACGAGCCTCTTGTTTGCTATTTCAATGGAGAACCCTGTAAAACAGCTGTCGTGCTGTCTGCTGTCAAACCAGCTACAGATGCTGATGTCCTTCCCCAGAATAAGCAGGTGTGACGTTGTCTTTGTGCAGTGTGCCAGCCCTTGTCATAGGGAACGCAAGCAAAGGAAGTTCAGGAAAAAAAAAATCACCGTGGAAGCTGTTGCTCTGATGGAGAGCCATGAAAGTTCCTCAGACCTCTTGCAAAGAGGCTTATAAGCAAAACAATTCAGGGCATGAAGGAAAGAACTAAGGGTAATGGGTGTGATGTGAAAAAAAAAAGTGATGTGAACTCCTAGCTTGTCCTTAAGGTCATTTTCCTACACTAGTTGCAGGTGGATGGTAGCAAAGGAGCCCTTGTCCTGGCCAGGGCCAGGGTAGGAGCCAGGGAACATTCCTTCCCTGGAACATTCCTTCCCTATATAGCAAGATAGGTGCATGCTTAGTGGTTTTCAGAATAAGTGTCTGTGTAAGAGGGTATAGAACGGGAGGAAAGGAGGTGAGTAGGATTGCAGGAGTGTTCTGCCTTTTCTGACTCCTGAAACCATGACATACATTGTTATTGCTTAGGGTGGCTGCTAATTTTGTCTGGTTTTAGTCACTAGGTGACTTATGGGGACAGCAGGACCCCAGACCTCCTGCTCTGTGGCACCTCCAGGTATGTATCTGTCCAAGGGACCTAAAATGTCTGGCATCCCTTGGTAGAAAACCCTGTAGAGCCCTACCCTGTGCTCACCACAGGCCAACATCAGCATGGGAAGAGCTGAGCAAGCATGAGTTGTGTGTGTGAGTGCTCAGCTTTTCCCTCACCTGAGTTTGATAAAAAAACCCCAACATGACACGTGCCAAAAGCCACTCAAGCACAGACTTACCCTTACACTAAGCACTACCTAAGGGAGAGTCAATTTGCAAGATGGGTGGGAAGTTTGGCTTAATGCTTTGTCATTCCTGGGCTCTTTTGCCTCTACACTCAGCTTCCACCTTGTACACCAAATGGTTTATGGCACAACTCCTTTCCTGGTGGATGGCATTGGAATTCACATGTATTATAGTGTCAGACTGTGTAATGTTTTGAATTCCCTTGCACTAATGGAGTTAATGAGGCAGATTTGCAGAGATGAGTATCTGGCCCACACATTTTATTTACATTTTCTTAGGCCATATCTCTGAGGTGGATAATCATGAAGCTGACAGCACCAAATAAATTGCCTATTAGTTATTCCTATCTTGTTTCATACAATAACAGTCAAATTTGCTTACATCTGACAGCAGTGGGTGGAGGTTTGGGAAGTTTTGAGGATGCATCAGGGATAATTTTTAGCAAAGACTCAGTAGCTCAAGAGCAAGTAGTTGGTGCCATGCCCCAGCAGTGGGATGAGGAGCCTCTCAAGCCAAGGCTTGAATGCTGACAAAGTTCTCCACACAGAGCACGGGGTGAGAAATGTCTTAGAGCTTGGAGACTCTGCAGCTGATGAATTGCCTGTCTTCTCCCCACCTCAGCAATGTGCTGTCAAACTCGTAAAAGTCTTACAAAATTCTCTTTGCACCTGAGCCAAGGGTGTTGAAACACTGCAGTGTACTACCAGGTCTGTCAATGATTAGTGAAGTGCTTCTGGGCATGGCACACTGCACGCAAGTCAAACCTCTGAGGCAGAATTTTAACCAGGGATGCTGGAAACACAAGTCCAGCATTAGAGTGAGAAGACCCATTCTAGAGAGCATTTCTAAGAAGCATTACAGGAAAACATAAGTTTAAGGAGGTTATGTTCACCTTACTGAGAACTGTAGTGTATCTGGGAAGCACAAAGTGATGTTTTGTTCTGGACTTAAGTGAATGATGGCTTTAGGGAAATTGTTACAACTTTTTGCTGATGCATATGATGGGTTATATGTGAGGAAGTGGCCTCGCAGAATCATCAAGCCACACAAGGATGCGGGGTGATGAAAAGACCAGGAGCTGAGCAGTACAGGCAGGAGAAATTATGTCTTCATCTGCTTTCCTTCCTGCACGTAGTGGGCAGAGATGTGTCCCATGTCAGCCATGGCAGCTCTGATGATGGGATGCTTCTCCTCTCCAGCTTCACCTTGGGCAACATGCTCACAAGAGCCAAACCCTGCTGCTGGGGCACACTCTGGTTTTTGCTACAAGCTCACCTTTGGCATGTGGTTGTTGGTGGTAATACCCCAGTCCTTGCTCTGCCTTCCTGGTCATACTCCTGTGAGATCACTTTACCAGTAGTTATTACAGATAAAGAAAGCACTATGCCCATCAAACTCACTTCCACTAGGCAAGCCAAACTTGATCTAAGAGCTGTGGGCTGAAGGTGTTTGCATGATACATCCATTTTGACACTCCACACTAATCCACTCAACTCTCAGTGCAAGAGGTTGGGGAGACCATTGTCAAAAGGAAACAGTTCTTCCCAAGGAAGGCTGAAAGCTCTGAAACCTCCCCCAGTTATAACCAAGGAGTACGTGGTGATACCTGCTGACATTTTGTACAACTGCAGACAAAAATAGCAGTCCTGGTAGAGCAGGACATGGGAATCAGTAGGGGCCTGCAGCTAGAGGGAAAAGGCAGCAAAAATAAGACCAAAAGCCTTCAGAATAGAGAGCTGACACCCTTCCCACAGATACTTTGAATGTCAGAGGTGGAAGAAACAGGGTGCCTTGCTGTGTGGGGGCAGACATCTGCTAGGGGCAACCTCTGAAGGTCCATACCTCTGGATAACAAAAAAAAATCATATTATTGCTTCATCTGCAAGGACATGTTTGAGACAAGGGCTGCCTGGCAGCTTCACCCTGCACCCTCCCACCCCTCCATGATCCTCCCAGCTCAGGGGGTAGCTGGCCTCAGGGCCACCTTGGAGCATGTCCCAGCACAGCCATATCCTGTCCCCACCATTGGGCAGAAGTCCTTGATGCTGCTGCTGCTGGGGCACCACGAGCAGGACCTCGTTTGCTGCTGAATCAAGCTGAATCAATTGCTGCTCCTGGCGTCTCGCTTGCTGCTGGGCTTTTGCTGGGAGGTTGCTGTGGGTCTGAGGGCTTTGGAGCAGGGATGGTTTGCTCTCACCTGGCTCGTGTCCAAGCTGGTGCATGGGGGATGGATGCCTTTTTTGCAAGGAGTGCCATGGAGCAAAGCCCCTGAGCACAGCAGTTGTGTTTCAAATGATGCTCTGGGTACGTAAAACCTCAGGTGCTGGCAACGTGTCTCTGAAGGGAACATGATTGGCACAAGTGTGCCTGAGCTTGCTGGACTAACTATAGGATTTAATCTGTTCGTAAGCCTCCAGCTCAAGAGTCTTTTTATGACTTTCCCTGAGGATCTTTCTTGTTCTCTGAAATATTGCAGCAGGTGGGGTACTGTCCAAGCAGGTCAGCTGAGCTCTTCTGAACCTTGTCAAGGGCTGAGTGCCCAGTGTCCCCACAGCTCTCCTATTGCCCACACCCCCCTAGCAAGAGCTTCCTGCTCTTCCCAGCTCTGCCAGGGAAGGACACTGCTCCCTGAGCACCAATGGTGAAGGGGTGGTGGCACACCAGGCCATGAGCATCACTTCTTTCCTTCTTTATGTTGGAGCTCTACATGGCTTTATCCCTGGCACCCTTCTCACTCTGCTTCTCTTAAGGTTTTCTCATCTGTGGACTTTAATTCAGCCCATGCTGTTGACTCACAGACCAGCATCTCTCTCCCAAATCACAGACACAGCTTGCATTCTTGACATATCCTAGCCAATGGCTCGTCACCACCCCAAGTTCTTTGCATCCAGGCAATGCCTGGGTCCTACCTGTCCTTTCCACCAGCCTTCCCTGCACCCACCTTTCCTCATCACCTGAAAAATGCAGCTTGGTGAGCTTGTGGAGACCCACCACCAAGTTCCCTCTTTGGGTTGTCAGTGGGCAACTCTTTCTCTCTGTAAACCTCCCTGTACCTTCAAGCTCTTCAGCAGTTCCTTCTTCAGACAGTTCCACTCAAAAGCCATCACTTACTGGTGCCCCAAGGTCCACACAGTGGTGGGTGCTTAAGCTCTTGCTCTCACCCTGGTGGTAGCTGTTGATGGTTTTCAGCTGGAAATGTCTCTGCAGTCTGTGCTTGCTAAGGGTCTGGCATGGGAGGTTCCTCTTTTCTGAGCAAAACCTAACACATGAAATTACAGCTTTGATTACAAATGCAAAAATGCCCTCAGAGCAAAGGGTTGGTCTGCATGTTTCCCAAAAGGTAAAAAGGGGGTAAAATAGTCTTTATTTACCGTGGTTCCATTTGAAATGTGTGAGTGCACAAGAGAAGTCACTGTGTCCCAGCCTGGCCCTCCTGCCAGCTGCCAGCTTTGCTGGGAGGCTTGGGAAGCTCCCTGTTGG
The DNA here is from genome assembly GCA_023637945.1 of Phaethornis superciliosus. NCBI lineage: Eukaryota > Metazoa > Chordata > Aves > Apodiformes > Trochilidae > Phaethornis > Phaethornis superciliosus. The sequence goes on from JAJQWJ010000007.1 coordinate 29,727,068, forward strand.
CAGGTCCCTACCTGCATCTCACCCCCAGCATGAAGAGAAGGGATTTAATCAGTTTCTGGCCAGGCTAAGGAGAGGAGAGAAATTCAGGGAAGGAATCAGCTTCCAAAATATGTTTTGGAAATCTGCAGGAGTTCAATGCTCTTTTAAGATTATTTTTGGTTTGTGCAGACAGCAGTAACTGCTAGGACAGGATAATTAGCTAATTAGATAAATAAAATGTCTAAGTCTTTATTTTTTATTTTCATCTTTATGCCAACTTTATTTTTTAACTCCCTCCCCTCTAGCCAAAAATTCAGCTGTTTCTCAGAATCATCTTGTGATTAATCTTGGTCCTCATTGTAATCAAGAACAAAAATCCCCTTCATTACACTGTGGCCAGGGTTTCTTCTGAGAGGATTTTGGCCAGTGTTTTTTTTCAAATTGCACATTTAAATAAACATGAGTTTTTACTTCAAAAAGAAAAAGAATTTGGGCAAAAAGTAATCCTATTAAAATAGTGTTTCTTTAGCTGTACTGTTTACAAAATCCTTTGTGGAAGGCTCATTCTTGATTTAAAAAAAAATAATTATTGATTCAAACAAAAAGTCTAGAGGGAAAATGGAATTCTACTGCAAAAGTTTTGTATAAAAATAAAGACTTACCCTCACCACATGTTTCGAAATTTGAACAAAGCGAGCTTGAAATTCAGCGCAAGAATAAGTTTTCGCTCCTGTTTGTTTTTACTTTCCTTCTGGTTGATTTATTACCCTTGGCACCCCGCAGCCCTGTCTGAGCAGTCTTTCATTACTCTGCTCTTTTCTTTCGGACATGATGAAACTTTTCTGGCTCCTGGCTGCCCTCCCAGTGGTGATGAAGGCAGAGCAGGCGCCCGGCTCTTCCCAGCCGCTACCCCCTGGCTCTGCTGCTCAGCCCTGGCCTTTGCTCTCTCCTTCCTTCTGCTGGCAAACTTGCTGCTGGGAAGATGGGAGATAGCATGGAGGGGAAATAAAAAAAATAAAAAAAATTAAAGGCAATTAATTGAATACACTAATCAATTAGAAGCTAAGCCCGTGCTCCAAACCTTTCATCCTGCTTACACACTAGTTTTTTATTAAAAAAAAAAATAATCTGGGGCTTCTAGCTGAGGTGGCCACTGAAGCATGGGAGATAGGAGGGTTCTGGGCAGCCAGGCAGGTGGGCAGCCAGGGTGGGCTAGGGGAACCCAGCCTGCTTTTAATCACCTGTGTATTTTGCCTACACCCCAGCTTGTGTTTTCCACCTTCATTTTGGACCTCTCGCCAAGGAATTGCAAACTCAGAGTAATGAGTCCAGGGGATTTACTAGTCTGTGGTGTTGTTTTGAAACACTTAACCCTCTGATTTTTTTTTTTATTTTTATTTTTTTTTAAGGCCAGATTCAATGTGATTGCTTTGTCCCAGCTTGTCAGCATGGAGCTGCTGGAGCTGTCTCCCGAGCAAGGTGCTGTGAGAGCAGAGGTGTGCCAGTGCAGGCCAGGCTGTGCTTTCTGGCAAAGCAGGGAGTGAAGCCTTGGGGATAAACACTGGCTGGAGGACAGCTGGGGGTGGCATCACCTACTGTCAGTTATCACACCTGTGAAACAGTAGAAATACAGACTCAGGAGTATTTGTATGTCCACACTCGCAATATCTGGACTGGTTCGTCATGAGATCTACCAGAGATGCTCCAGCCTGGCAGTGACAGAGGTTGTGAAATCCATGGCCTTTGCCTTGTAGCAGCCTAGTTTTGCCAGTGGCTCAGTACACTCAGTTCTCTCATTAATGAGGCTGTAATTAGGCAGAGCTGGGAAACGTTTTTTCCTCTCCATCAAAGATGCTGAGACCTTGAGCATTGCCCCATTCAACAGTGGTATAAACAGGGGAGGTTACAAAACTGATGATTAATTTAATTTGCATTTTAAGTTGTTGTTTTTTTTTTTAAAAAAAAAATTGTGGTGCAGATCCCACCTCAGACAGCCCAGAGTGTCCACTGCTGTGCTGTCTGCCTGTGTGTGCCATGAGAGCCTCTGTGAGGAGGACCCTGGGGAAGCAGCAAGGGGAAAGGTGCTGCAGCAAAACCATTGTCATAGATCGAGTTCCCACAAGACGCTGAGCTGCCAGCAAAGAAAGTGGCTAATCCAAAAAGCCCAGACACCTGAACTCGGAAGATCTCACAGGTTCAGCAATCACAGATTAAAAAAATCTCTCACAGAAGAAAATTACCCTGTACATGTTTTCTGAAGGCAGGATGGTGTCTCACATGATTTTTGAATGCTTTGTTTTGGCAATATGAGGTCTCATTTCTACCCATCAGCAGATATATGCAGCCAACACTTGAATATGTAAATTACAGGGTATAGGTTGAACGAGCTTTGTGAAGTTCAAAGGCATGTATTCGCTATTGCATCATCTAATGGTAACATCTTCCTAGCTACCAAGTGATCCAGATAACCAGATCTTTGCAAAGTCCACTCCAAACACTGAACAAAATGGGACTTTTCCTCTTGGCAAAGAAATGACTGCAGGTGAGATGAGCTAGAAATTGTAATATCTTGAAGGTGATGGATGGAGTGACCAGAGGATTATTCACCACTCTGTTGAACACAAGTACAAAGGCCACCAGAGAATATTTTGAGCAGCAGGTTGAAAGCAAACACAAGGAAATGCTTCCTCACCTGACACCCAATTATGCTGAGCTCCCAGCTGCCTCCATGGAAACTTCTGTGACTCGAGGGCTCAGCCAAGTCCTGCTTTTGTTGTTTTCAGAGTAAATAGAAAGAGCTGCTCCATCTATAACAGGAGGGGTGTAGGGGTGACAAGAACACATCACATAACAGATACTTTAAAATATTTAATCCACCAAACCCTTCATCTTCTTACTGTACCCCTGACTAATTTGTTAACCCAAGAGGAAGTTCTGCTGCTATAGGATGCCAGAAAGCAGCAGCACCTTGTACTTTTCTCAGTGTCACTTGCCAGTCTGGAGCAATCAGTCAACTGCTTAATAAGCAAAACACTTGAAACCTTTACTGGTATTTTTCTTTGTTAATACCAAGTGGTGAGGCACAGGCAGCAGCAGCACTGTCTTGCATTGTGCTACTTTGTATGAATGCACAAAACCACCTGCGACCTGCCAGCCCCTCCTTTGTCGATGGGGAGCAATCATTCAGCCACTTAACAATTGCCAGGAGAAATGCTCCAGAGCTTTCCAACTGGAAATTAAAGCACGGCACTTCAGTGAGTGATTGCAATTCCCTGACAAAGCATCCTGGAGTCTTAAAAATAGCCCTGCATTTTTGTAGCTCTCCCTAAACAGTTGACAGTTGATTTCTTACTTTCATTTCTAAGCAGGCTGGGTAAATTCCGTAATTAATGGTCATTAGGGATTTAGAAGACAAATGAGTCATTCATTAGCTTGGTGTCCAAACTAATGAGCAATAAATGCTTATGAAAGATGTGATTTATTTAGTATTTAAAATCCATGTCATTATGTGATACCCGATGAAGTTGCCAAGCAACAAAGATGACCCTTGCCTTGGGTCTGTGAGGGACAGCTGCCTGCTCTACAAGACCACATGGGGTCCAAGTCTAGGGGACTCCTGGGAAGTCACCAGCCTTCTCAGGACTAACAAGGGATAACTTAGCCAGCCTGGATCAAGTTTTCACCTAGTGTTAAGGGTTTTCTGAAAGGCTGGGTCCAGGAGGATCATTCCTGGTTATTTCAGACCACCTGAGGTCTTCCATACGTACATGGCACCACCACGGGCTGCACATCCTTGTCCCACAGCCATTTTTGGACTTGCCCTTGATGCTGTCCAGATAAGCAGCCCAAAGCTAGGAGCCTGGCCATGCTGCTGCCCCCATTACCATCCAGTTGTGTCTGTGATCTTTCAGGAAGGCTTTCCATCTGCCTTCCCCACTGTTGAAAGCTGGAGATGTCATAGCCCAGAACAAAGCCAATGTGCCGAAGTGCCAGATGCAATGAATGAACAAGATCACAGAAGGATAGTTGGCTGCTGTGGGTTCTGAGAAAATTTTGCTCTGCATCCTGTTTAAACAAGCTGGGGGAGACAAACTGGGTGCTGTGGAGACAGGGAGCTGGAAGGCAAGCAGGTATTTGGGGCAGGTAGAACTGGATTGCAGACTCACGGGTTCAGACTTATAAAAGCTGCTGGGGCCATAAGAAAGGTGGATTTCACCCCAGCAGAGGAGGATTTGTGGTCAGGTGGGAGGATGTGTAATGAATGGGTGCTTATTTTGGAAAAGGAGTTCCTGCACTGCTTGGTGGGTGTCTGTGCTTAATAATGCAACCTCCTGGTGTCATTCTTTCATGGCTTGGGCTCTTCTGGTCCTGTGAATCTCTTCCCTTTTTCTCCTCACTGATTTCTCTACTGCTTATTATGGGCTATTGGAGGAAGAAGGTGCCCTTCAGGGTAACTAGGATCAGCTACCTCAGGCAGTGCCTGCAAGCCATTGCCTCTGGGAAGCCATGTGAGTGATTCCTGGCTTTCTGAAGGACAAATAACTCCTCCAGAAATGTGGTTTCCAGCGGATCAGACACCAGGTCCAGGTCACTGCAGAACCTGTGGTTCTGCTTGCAGTGGGCTGTAGGTTTGGTCCTGAGTCAGACCAGTGCTCACTCCATTTATTTTGGGGACTCCATCAAACAGAGAGGACAGTTTTACAGAGCAGAAGCAGTCCGCTGTTTGCTTTCTTTCTCCTTCCAGGGCAGCCAGTTTTCACACAGGTCTCTGATCCTGTTGCTTGGATATTCATGGTGTGTTATTCATTCTCTGCTGCAAGTAGAAAGCAAGAAACACACTCAGTGTTTTCCAGGCACAGAACTGGTGTGTTTTTTAATCGTGGGTACTACCTGTGTCTGCCTTGGGCTGGAGCTACATTACTAAGTGGTTTAGATAGTAAGAATTTTAGAAATTGCTACAAGCAGACATTTTGAGGACCAGACAATTCAATTCCTTTCCTTGAAAGGAAAAGATCATCAAGCCCCTGGTGGCTGGTGGGGTAGGAGTTTGTGCATTTGTCCCGTGACACTTCTGCTGCTATCCTTCAAAGTTCTGAAAACCTGACATTTAATTAAGACATTTTTGTAAGATAGATGTCACCAAAATGTGCTGAAGGAGACAATTAAAGGACCTGAAAATTAATTCAAAATAAAAGGGTCTCTTCAGATGTGTCATTTTTGGCACAGGGGGTCCTCCGAGCCACAACTAATTACTGCAGAGACCAGTGGCAAGACAGAGGTGAGTTCATTTTGCCCCTAAATGAGATCCACCACATCCCTGCCGAGAGCAGGCAGTCCACCAGCACGTGATGAACATCACCAGTGCTGCCTGGGGCTGGGGAAGGAAGCTGGGAAAGCACATCACCTCATCTTTGCAGCACTTGCAGGCCTGGGAGAGGCTTGGAGCTGTTAGAGACAAGATAGGTGTGAACGTCACCTCCATGAAGCTGCCTAGAGCCCTCCAGCAGGGTCTGGGGACACCAAGATGTGTCTGCCCTTGCCTTGCTTCGGTTGGGCAAAGCCAGGGTGTGGTGCCCTCTCCAAACCTTGGGTCTCAAGGGGGATCCTTAAAGGGACCAAAGTTTCTTCTGGCTTGACCACATCAAAGCTCAGCCTCTGGAGACTCAGATCATTGGGCTACAAATTGTGAAGTAAAGGATATATGTGGCAGAGTGACTTCTCCTCAGAGGTATCCTTTACCTGACCAGATGAGCTGTGCTGGGCACTCTGAGATGGCTTTTCACACTTTGCAGTTGTGAGGTTTATTTGTCCATGGTGGTGAAGTGGCATGGGTCTCATCCAGGAAGAAACAACGGGATGGTTAAATAAGAGAAGAGATTTGTGGCCGTGTGAAACATCAGCACAGCTCAATTTATGCCATTTAAGAAAAGCATTTATTGTTTCCTTGCATAAGCAGCTGCAGCAAAGGTAATGTGCTCTCCCGTGCTGTTTTTTGAAGGAGGTTGTAGCCCTTTTTAATGTGTGACCTTCAAGCTCTACAGAAAACTTACAAATGAAAAGCACCTCTGAGTAATCCCATTTGTAGTCAATATAGTTGCATTCTGCAGAGGTTTGGTTTAAGTCTCTCACCTTAGAACAGCAGGTGATAAAGTAAGGGTGGATTTTTTTTATTTTTAATAAATGGATTATTTGGCATTCAGAAATCCTCCCTTAAGCCCCAGGCTCTGAATAACACTCTTGCAAGAAATGTTTTTAATTTAATTGAAGAGTGGTTCTTAAAAGTCTTGTGGCTCAGGCCATGTTGGGGGCCTTTTGTCACAAAGCTGGTCCTTGGGGTTATGTGGGAGTGGGAAACCCGGCATGCAGCGTGGGCTGGATTGCCTGCATCCTCTGCAAATGCTTCTCATTAATTTAAGTGATGAATGAAAAAGTGGGGGGAGAAGGAGCATTTTTTCTTGTCTTCCCGCTGTCTTAAGTCAGTTCTCCATGTAAGAAAATCTTTCTTGGCAGCTTGTAGAAGTTCATAAAAAATAAGTGATAGAAAAGTAAGGTTTTTGGCAGGGGCTGAAGCTGCTCAGTCTTGGCAGGTGTCCTCCAAGGGCACCTGGGACAAGGGTTTAACAGGGCATTTGGCCCCCCCAGCCCTGGCTGAGTGCTCAGGTGAGGCAAGGCTGCCAGGGGGGGCAGCCTGGATAATTAGAGAGGTTTCCAGGTCCCTTGGTGATTAAAGGGTATTTCTGTATTTGCCTTCCAGAGCATTGATTTGAAACCTTGGCCTTTCTCTGGACAAAAGGGCTAGCTGATTTCCTGCCTTTTCATTTATTTATTTATATGAGTATGGGTAAAATATCTGGGGAGAATGTGTGCGGGATGGTAAGCTGACCTGGCCTGCACATTCTGCAACACGAGAGTGCTAAAAATTGCATTTTTCTGGTAGCAAACAGTCATTGCAACTTCATTTTTAACATCTGCACAAACAAAGCAGCTGGAGGTAGGCAAATGAACTCTGGCAGGGGAATGGGTCCTTGATGAGTGCAGCCGAGTGCTCCCGTGAAAACTGGCACTGATTTGGCTGAGTTATGAGCCTTGGGGAGCTGCAATTTGTTCATGCAAAGAGGATGACTATTTGTCCATCCAGAGGAGAGGCCTGTGCCCTTTGCTGGGGCTGGGGGAGGCTCCCACTGGGATGGGACTCATCACTCATGGAGTTTCCTAAATCTCCACGTCAGAGCAGTAGTGGCTGCAGCCTGATGCACTGAGCTGCTCTTAAAGGGTTGCAACAAGCTCAGCCTTCCCTCCCTTTTGGGGAGGCCAGGGTTCAGCTGCAAGGAAATAACTTCTTCCCATTAAACCATGGATCTGAACAATTTTCATCCTTCTCTTTACCTATTTATCTTAGGGATGCTTCTCATCTCTCCCTGGGCACTAAAAGAGCAGTTCTTTTCAGTGCACTGCCATAAATATGTGCAAACCCCAAGCCCTTGGCAGATAACATGAGTGCTGGGGCAGTTTCAGACATGAAGCAGCTCCTAAAGGTTGAGGCTGCCTTGTTCATGGTCAGCATTTAAGGCTAATCTGCAAAATACTGGGAGGAATTATTTTAAATACGCTTTCTGGAGGCTCTGGAGCACAGGCTTGCTGGTGGGAGTCAGGGCATCCCATAGTGGCCTTCCACCTGCAAGCTCCTCTGTGCATCTTCTGTCCATAGTTAGATTTAAGCAAAATAAAATTTTTTTCTTACCTGTCAAGCAAGCCAAGGGGAAATGAGACTTCAATTCAATTTAAATGGGCATTTTTTTTTCTTTTATAACAGAAAAAAAAAAAAAAAGTGATTTGAAGCATTTTTAATGTTTTCAGTATGTTTGGTTTGATATAAATCACGTTGCAGCTGGGATTGCTTCACCTGTCCTAGAAGAGCCAGGTCAACTTAGAAATGAGAAGCAAGGCTCTGGAATGTAAAGTCATCCCATTTGGAAATGGGAGGTGAGAACAGAAAATGAACAGACTGATGCTTCAGTGCATTGAAATCTTCTCATAGCTGAAGTTTAAACAAACACATGCTTTAGTATAATCTGGATTTGCCAGAACAACAACAAAAAACAAGCTCATTACCCAAAAACTAATTTTTCCTGGATCTGCCATTACTGTCAGCATTTTCCACCCTGCCAGCAAACAAACAAGCATTGTCCCCTCTGGGTGAGGACAATAAGACGCCTCAAACATTTTTTATTAAAACTTTGGATCAAAGTAGTTTTCAGAGTTGCAGAGGGTCTTTTATTTATGGAAAATTCAATTCAAGAGAAAAATGCAGATTTTTGGGGTGTGAGAAAAATTATGGCAATTTGGAAAGAGAACTTTTAAGTTTCAAAAGTGGTCACTTTTTAACAAACACCAGTAAAAGTAATTTTAAGAAAAAAACCAAACAACTCCAAGGGAAGAGCTGTGTTTTGAATCTTTCCAAGGCAGATAAGCTTCAAGGCTTTGCCATTGCTTCCTGAAGGCTTTTTCCACCTGCTCTCATTTTGGAGAAGTCACTTCCATGGGCATTGGTCATCCTGAAGGACAGTTTCTGGAGGAGGATCATGCTTTGGTGATAATGCCCCGGCCATAGCTCCCAAATCACCTCCCTGCTTGAAATGGGCCCTGCTGGGACCTGGGAGGTTCTGGCTGTGGGTGAGTTCTGAGCCTCATGCTGCTTTTTTTTTGGAAAAATTAATGTGAAAGCCAGTTTCCATGCTTACAGCATCTGTTAGCTGCAGGAACCCAGGCTTTATCACATATCAGACAGGAGAATACCTGGCTTTAATTTTGCACATATCTACCAGTGGTATCAAATGTGCCTTGGACAGGTGAGAAGTGATAAAAGCAGCACTTCAAAGGGTGCACTGAGACCATGTCCCTGTTCCACAAGGAACACCCTGGTAGTAGGTAGTAGGGACATGTTTACCCATGTCACAAGTGTCCAGGAGGGACAGCAGCAAAACACGGGGCAGTTTTTCTCTCTTATTTGGGGTGAAAGAGCTCAACTTCTGTCTATGAGATCGATGAGGTGCTCAGAGTACTCAGGGCATGCAAAGAGTTTGTCACAGCTGCAATGACACCGAGAGGATTCTGCTGCAAAATAAATACAATGTCTTTCAAAAAGAGCAAAGATTTGGGTCTTTACTCTGGGCTTCTCTAGCATGCCTACAGCAAAATTAGGCACACGGGTCCCAAGGCAAGGAGCAGAAGTCAGTGAGTCTCAGCCTTGTGGGCAGCAAGAGTTGTCCATGTGGGTTTGGACTCAGGCTCTTTGGAGGCAGTGACAAGGGTCATTAGTGTTAGTGGTGCTGGATCAGAGTGTCCTGGGGCACTCTCCTACCCAAGGCAGGAGGACCTCTCGGAGCACCAGCTCTTGCTGTCCCCAGTGGAGGTTCAGGTCTGTTCTGTATCAGACAGCTAAACCAGAAGCAGGCTCATGCTTGGCCAAATTTTTTCCAAAATACTCTTAGTAAGGGGAAAAATTATCTAAAAATAGGTTTTAAAATTGCCTTCTTGCAGAAGGCAAAAAAGTTGGTCAATATTAATCAATGGGTAGGTGTTAATTAATGTCTTGTTTCTCAAGTCAAACACCATCAAGCTGGTAAACCACTTTTAACTTCACTTCCAGGTAAATTATGTTTAGTTGCCCTTTCATCCGCCGAGCTTTGTATACAAATGAGCAGCAGCTCCCAGTGGACTCCAGCGAAAGGTTAGCAGCCGCGCACGGCATCCGGGATGAACATTCCAGATCTTCTCAATACAGCCAAACGTTGCAGCACAGAACACTTGGGTTTGATTAATTGGGGCAAATTTTACTTTGATGAGAGTCTGGAAGGCACAGTGGCAGAAGTGGTTGTTAATCACCCCGCCTGCAGCTCCGTGCTGTATATTCCAGCGTTGGAAATATTGTTATGACATCAAAATACATCTCCAGGATGGATGATGCGTAATCTCTGTGATGTCTAAAGATACGCAGGAGAAAGTCAGAGTTTAATGAGGGGCCAGACCCTCATTTGCAATCTTTTCAGGCTGTGGATTGTCAAAATGTCTCAGAAGAAATTTGGCAGCTTTGTCACTTCCCCTCCCCTGGTGCTCAGCTCTTATTTAATTATTAATGCACGTGGCTCAGGGTTGTCTCAGCAAGTGGAGGAAAAGTCTCTGTTGAAAGTGATGGGAGTAGGCTTGAAAATCTCAGTCGCATGGTCATCATCTAGGGCCTTTTGGAATAGCACCAGAGGATAAAATGTCATGGAAAGCCAGATCCCAAGTCCGTCGAAGTCAGTGGAGCGTTTCCATCACTTCAGTTGCCTTCAGGTTAACCCCCAGGAGACCTGATGAAAAGGGGGGAGAGGAGAAGGATGGGAGGGATCCCAGCCAGCCACAGCTTCTGTGGATCGTGTTCCTCGCCTAACATTATCCTACTAATTGCAGGTTTGACTAGTTAATGAGGCTTCATGCTTTTCCCCCTGCTCTGGGGGGTTCACTGGTTCCCACGTCAGCCTCAGCAGTGACACAGACCCCTGCCCCAGCCAAAGCCTGTCCCACACTGGAGACTTCTCCTGGCACAGCAATGCCACTCGGGCTGTTTTAATGACATCTCGCTGCTAGCAGGAGCAGCACTATATGGATTTACACCAGTTGAAGAGCATGTCTTCCTTCAGTCAGGGAACACAAAAGGCTTCTGCCAGCAGAAGCTACGTCTGCCTTCAACAGTGCCAGCAAACCCTTATTAGTGCTGATGAGATCCGGGGAGAGGTTCCCTCCCTAGATGACATTTTTGGCAGTTTTCTGAATATTTTCTGCTTCTACAATGATCATGGCCTTGGAGAAGTTTTGACCCTCAGAATTTTAAACAGAAATCTCCCTCACTGAGATTGAGGCTCTCTGAAAATCTTCTCATCTATGCAACATTTTCCCCTTTGATTTGGGAAGGAAATTACAGAAGTAATTCAGTTCCTCACCAAGCTTTTCTAAGTGGCTTTCTTTTTTTTATCTTCGTTCCAGCAGAAATAGCACTGTATTCCAACAAATAAGGCAGAATGAACTTCTTAGATTTGTTTCTGAGCTGGGCAATTGATTGTTAAAAAAAAAAAAAAAAAAAAAAGCAGTTTATGCTTCCAAGGATAATAGAGATCCATCTGTGGCATATAGCAGCAGCAGATTCATGCATCTCACATGCAGTAATGGTGACTACCAAGCACTAACAGAGGAGGAGTAGACCCCAGGGAAGATTTCACCTAAATTGTAGATTTATGCCCTATTATTAGTTTTCTCCATTGCCAGCTTTTTTTCCTACCAGTGTGGTAAAGAAAAAAAACAAAAATCAGGAGAACACTGCAAAATTTCCTTCTTTCCCTTTAATTTCAAAAGAGTATCCTCATTGTGTTTACATCTGTCCTCAGGAAAATGTATTTCCAATTTTCCAGTATTCCCTGAATGTCTGTTCCTACTCCGTCCTCTCACGTTTGATGATGAGAGATGGTCACCATCAACAAAGTTTCTAGAAAGTAGCTGGGATGCTCCAAAGTCCTTACTGGCAGGGTGGGCATAGGGACACGAAGATTAAAACAGTGTTAAAGTGGCACAAAGAAACACTGGGCTGAGGAACCAGATCTTTTTGGTTACTCTTGCCTAAGGTATGTCAGGCTGCTTTCCCTGATGTGAGGACCACCCTGATATTTCTATGGATTGATTTAAACAATGTCCAAACTTGGTGAAATCTATAACACTCACTTTCCCTAAAAGCAGATATGTTTTCGCTTTTTGCTTTGGCAAGAAAACAGAGAAATCTGTGTTTTGGCTCAATTTCAAGGTTTGTTTTTGATTTTTCTTAGCTTGCCACAGAACCAAATGAGTCTTTTACTGCTCCAGTTCTCATACCTGCAGTGCCAAGACTTTTTAGACTTGGTATGAACTTTTGGGTTTTTTTTCTCAAATTTGACTCAGTTGTGAAGTGGTTACTTCTGAAACTCAGAGTTTAATTGATGACACCAGACTCCTTGAAAAGGTTCCTTTTGTTTCATATAATGGACAGTTTTATGGTATATTGGAGGTTCTCTACATTTCTACTTTTTCTTATAGACTCGGTTTGGATTTTCTTTTCCTCTGTTTATTTTGTTGGCTGTCCCCCTCATTTTGGTACTTCCCCACTTTTCTACTGGTGTTCTGATCATATCACCTGCCAGGGAACTCTCTCAGCTACCCTCAAAGTGGCAGATGGGATGCTTTAGCCTGAGGATTTACATATATCATTTATCCCTGCCTAGCTGAAATTCTGCTGCTGGGACACTCTCCTGCTGCATCAAATGCATAAAGAAAAGTTTCCAAGCTCCTTTCCACTATATACTTAAAATATGCTTTTAATGGGGAGAAACTTACATTCTTTGATTTACAGCCATTTTCCCCTTGGAAGCTACAGGTAGCCTGTAGTAACTTGGGTGATTGTCTCTCCAGCACCTTATTTCTCATTATTTTAGTGAGAATTGAGCCATTCAAGCTTGCTAAAAATTACTTGATAAGAGATTTTACACGTTCACTTCATTCAGGAGGAAAAAAAACATGAGTGTAAACCATTTTGACCTGAACAGAGCTGAGTTTATTTACACCATCTGAGGACCTGCCTGAGCCTATGCAAACCTGACATTGATCTCTTCCTTTCTCAGCTATGAGCAAAATATTTTCTGTCTTAACCAACCTCAAAAGGCCTTCTCTTTACTCCAGAACTTAATGTGTGGCCTGGGACTAACTTAGCATTAGCTTTTTGTCATGCAAAACAGACAGGGTGGTTTTTTGTTTTTTGGTTGTTTTGTTTTGTTTTTTTTAATTCATCAAGACTTTTGCTGATTAGCAGTATCAGTATTTCCAAATACTGACAGCTTCCAAGATCTCATTTGAAAGAGATTGAATATTTGGACACCAAAGGTCAGAAATATCAATAGGTGCTGAAAACAGATTAACAAAGATTAAGAGTTAAAGCCTTAGAAATTGTACATGAGTTTTCCTCCTTGAAGTTAAAATTATGGCTATCATCTGGTTTCTAAATTTGTATTGTATGAACATGTTGGAACATTTAACTGCTAAGCAGCAGAAGATGTACAAATGGATAGGAGGAAAAAAATCCTAAAATAAGAGGAAGGATCCACAGAAGCTCTGTTAGATGGGCTTAGCTGTGATACTTGATGTTATCTGGGAAATAAACCCTTCTACACTGCAGTAGGGGTTTCTCCTATCCAAATGTGTGGGTTTTTTGTAAAAATTTGGATGAAAAACCCACACAACTCCCTTCCATGCTGATGCTTCAACATTTTGGAGGCAGTTTTCTAACTTTGCATCTCCGTTGCCATGCTCTGGTTCAGAACCCATCTCATCAGTGGCTGTTCTGGTAACAAATGCAAGACCTGGATCCTTTGATGTTCGAGGGCACAGAGCTGCAGGACAGCTTGGGACTGAGTCCATCATAATGGGGTGAACAAATAAATGGCAATAATCAGGGTTAAACTGCTTAAGTATCATAGAATAGAATAGAATAGAATCATAGAATCATAGAATCATAGAATCATAGAATCAGCTGGGTTGGAAGGGGCCTCAGAGATCATCAAGTCCAACCCTTGATCCACTACTGCTGTGGTTACTAGACAATGGCACTGAGTGCCACATCCAGTCTCTTCTTAAAAACCTCCAGGGATGGAGAATCCACTACTTCCCTGGGCAGCCCATTCCAATGCCTGATCACCCTCTCCGTAAAGAAATTCTTTCTAATATCCAACCTAAACTTCCCCTGGCACAACTTAAGTCCATGCCCTCTTGTCTTGTTGAAAGTTGCCTGGGAAAAGAGCCCAACCCCCCCCTGGCTCCAGCCTCCTTTCAGGGAGTTGTAGAGAGCGATGAGGTCTCCCCTGAGCCTCCTCTTCTCCAGGCTGAACACCCCCAGCTCCCTCAGCCTCTCCTCACAGGACTTGTGCTGGATCCCTTCACCAGCCTGGTTGCCCTCCTTTGGACCTGCTCCAGGACCTCAATCTCCTTCCTGAACTGAGGGGCCCAGAACTGGACACAGGACTCGAGCTGTGGCCTCACCAGGGCTGAGTACAGGGGCAGAATCCCTTCCCTGGACCTGCTGGCCACGCTGTTCCTGATCCAGGCCAGGATGCCATTGGCCTTCTTGGCCACCTGGGCACACTGCTGGCTCCTGTTCAGCTTCCTGTCAATCCAGACTCCCAGGTCCCTCTCTGCCTGGCTGCTCTCAGCCACTCTGTGCCCAGCCTGGAGCTCCCCATGGGGTTGTTGTGGCCAAAGTGCAGGACCCGGCACTTGGCCGTGTTGAACCTCATCCCATTGGAATCAGCCCAACTCTCCAGTCTGTCCAGGTCCCTCTGCAGAGCCCTCCTGCCTTCCAGCTGATCCACACTCCCCCCCAGCTTAGTGTCAGCTGTGAATTTGCTGATGATGGACTCAATCCCCTCATCCAAATCATCAATAAAGATATTGAACAGAACTGGGCCCAACACTGATCCCTGGGGGACACCACTGGTGACCGGCCACCAACTGGATCAGCACCGTTCAGCACCACTCTCTGGGCCCAGCCCTCCAGCCAGTTCCTAACCCAGCACAGAGTGCTCCTGTCCCAGCTGTGGGCTGACAGCTTTTTCAGGAGAATGCTGTGGGAGACGGTGTCAAAGGCTTTGCTGAAGTCCAGGCAGACCACATCCACAGCCTTCCCCTCATCCCCCAGGCGGGTCACCCGATCATAAAAGGAGATCAGGTTGGTCAGACAGGACCTGCCCGTCCTAAACCCATGCTGGCTGGGTCTGATCCCTTGTCCCTCCTGTAGGTGCTGTGTGATTGCACTGAGGATGATCTGCTCCATAACCCTGCCAGGCACTGAGGTCAGGCTGACAGGCCTGGAGTTTCACGGGTCCTCCTTCCATCCCTTTTTGTGGATTGGCGTGACATTCGCCAACTTCCAATCATCTGGGATGTCCCCAGTGAGCCAGGACTGTTGGTAGATGATAGAGAGAGGCTTGGTGAGCTCTTCTGCCAGCTCCCTCATCACCCTTGGGTGAATCCCATCTGGGCCCATAGACTTGAGGGGATCCAAGCAGCTCAGGAGGTCACTGACTGTGTCCTTCAGGATTACAGGGGGGCTGTTCAGATTCCTGTCCCCTTCTATAATCTCAAGAAGCCATCTGTCCTCTGGATAACCTGTCTTCCTGTTGAAAACTGAGGTAAAGAAGGTGTTAAATACCTCAGCCTATTCTTCATCTTTGACAACTATATTCCCACCCGTGTCCAGTAAAGAATGGATGTTTTCCTTGCCCCTTCTTTTGCTGTTGATGTATCTGTAGAAGGCCTTTTTGTTATCCTTCACAGAGGTGGCGAGATTCAGTTCAATTTGTGCCTTTTTCTCTCTAATTTTCTTTCTACATGACCTGACTATATTCCTAAATTCCTCCTGAGTAGTTAGCCCTTTTTTTCATAATTGGTAGGCCCTCTTCTTAACCCTAATTTCTTTTAAAGTCTCCCAGTTCAGCCAGACCGGTCATCTTCCCCTCCGGTACACTGGGACAGCCTGCTCCTGTGCTTTCAAAATTTGCTCCTTGAAGTACATCCATAGAATAGAATAGAATCAGCTGGGTTGGAAAGAACCTCTGAGATCATCAAGTCCAACCCTTGATCCACTACTGCTCTATCAAGGTGGGAGAAAGCTGGAACCAAGAGGGGCTGATGAAGTTGTTCATAGCAGTTAAAATGCCTTTGTGCCACGAGACTGAAACTTGCTGTTCTTTCTAATAGCTGATGCAGCTCAATTTAAAATATACTGTTTAAATAATCATTTTTTTGAGAATTCCTACTGTTTTCTGCTCTAGAAAGCTGGTGTGTGGGTCCACGATTGGGCTTGTGGATGGGCTGTGTATGCTGACCAGCATCTGAGAGGAAGGCAAGAGACCCAGTCCCCAGGTTTGTGTATGGCAGGAACAGCAAGCCCCTCCTCAAATGTCTGAGCAACCATCAAAAGCATGTCCAAGGCTGTGAATCCTGGCTCCTGAAGTGTCCCACACCTCATTAGTTGATCTATCTGCCTGGGTCTTTCTTAATCCTGAGTGAAGTTCTCTTTTCTCTTAGTAGCAGCAGCCACTTTCCAGATGATATGATTTCTTGCACCTTTCATTCACTCTTGGCTCACCCTGAATCTTCTCCCTCTGGGTTTAAGGACTGGCTGGCTGGGGAGTTCAGGTCTGCACCAGGAAACCATTCCCATCAAAGGGTTACAACTGGCTGGGAAAAGGAGGCACTAAAGGATTTATAAGTGTCACACAAAGTCCTGAAAGTCTCCTGGCAATGTCCAGCCCTGGCTGCTGCTTCTGGGCTGTAAGGGGTGTACAGGGCCTCTGGGAGCTGTGCTGGGTGATGGACGGGAGGCACATGGCCCTGAGCAGACTCTGGGTTTGTAAGGGGAGGCAAAAGGCTGAAACAGGATTTCTTTTATGAGTGAAATAACTGCTGAGATGGAGCAGAACAGTCTGCTCTTAGCCTCTGATTCACTGCTGGGATAAACTCCAGAAAGACCCTCTAAGGGAAACTCCAAATTTTACAAAGTAAATGTCAGGGAAGGAACCAGCCAGTTGAGTATAACCTAAAGTGCTAAATTGATTCCTTGAAGAAGAAAAACTCCCTTGGCATTGCCTCACTCCTGCAGGTGCATGGGGAAAATGTCCACCTCACCCTGGCCGAGACAGAGCTAAGTCTCTCCCTCACTTGATGGCCTCATGTGTCACCAGCTCCAGAGCTTGTCCCATGTGCCCTACAGGAATACTGCATAAGACAATGTTTCTTTAAAGGTTTCTTTTATTTTTCTCCCTTTCTCTCCTGTTGGAGGTGATGGGCAGCAGCTCCAGTTTAGGAATGAAACTATTCCAGGATTTCAGACCATGCTGGAGCTCCCACTTGGGATTCTGAAAGGGAAAGAGGAGTTTGCAGAAGGTGCTCTGGAGTCTGTCTTTAAGAACAGCAGTCCTTGTTGTGGCAGAGATCCAGCCTGGATTAATAAAACTGAAATCCTCATTTTATTATCTAGCTTGCACAAAACACCTGCAGACCAGCACAGATACGGTCTTCACAGGACCTTCCAACAGCAATTTGTCTTTCATCCTTTTATCTCAGATTTCTAGGACTGTATGAAATTCAACATAGAAACTGTTTGTATCTTTTCATTCCAAGCAGAAGATGCCTCCTTTAGCAGAATGACTGCAGAAATATATCCATGAGGACAATGGATATGAATTTGATGAACTTTTTTTCTATTAAAAAAACACCTTTATGCATTTTCCCATTAAATGAATTGAGCTAGTTGGAAAGGCACATTTGGGTAGGATTTTCATCAGGACTTCCTGGGATACAGAGAATGTAGGCCTAAGGATATGTTCACCTAGTCTAGTGATCACAAGAGGATGCTTAAATCCACCTTATCCCTTATTTTTCTGGTGTCATCCATCTCTAGATGAGGCATATTTGTGATTCTCTCAAGGGCTGTTTGTTCTAGAGCCTTCTCTTTTGCACAGCAGCTTCTCTGATTTGTCATGAGTCATACATAGTGTGTGAGTTTCTATCTTCTAAGGAACCCACAAAGGCTGTCTTTGGTCTAGATGCCAAGCTTTGATGTAAAAGGAAAGGGCTCTTCCTTCCCACTACTCATATTTATGAACTTCTCTTGCTGTTTGACTGGAGAGGAGCAACCATGTGCTGACATGCAAAAGGGAGACCACAAAAGTGGATGCAATGGGGGCTGCATAACCCCAAATACTCTAAAATACTTGAGATCTGTGGTGCCTGG
The DNA here is from genome assembly GCA_023637945.1 of Phaethornis superciliosus. Lineage (NCBI taxonomy): Eukaryota > Metazoa > Chordata > Aves > Apodiformes > Trochilidae > Phaethornis > Phaethornis superciliosus. Next base: position 29,744,895 of record JAJQWJ010000007.1, read on the forward strand.
GCATGTTTTGTTCATTGCTGCCCTGTGGGAGTCTCAGCAGCTCATTGCATTAACCTTCCAGTCCCTGTCATAGTATATGTGGCCACTGGTAGGGCAAATCTGCACCCAAACCCATGCACAGGCCCACATCACCATCAAAGAAGTGTTCCTCTTCCACACAAATGATTTTTACAAGTTTCTTACAGCAGATCCTGGAGAAAGAGAAGTGGACCTGTGAAATGTATTTACCACTGAGATGCATATAGCATATTCAGACATTGGAATGGGCTGCCCAGGGAAGTAGTGGATTCTCCGTCCCTGGAGATATTTAAAAAGAGACTGGATGTGGCACTCAGTGCCATGGGCTGGGAACTGCAGCGGTAGTGGTCAAGGGTTGGACCTGATGATCTCTGAGGTCCCTTCCAACCCAGCTGATTCTATGATTCTATGATTCTATGATTCTATTATGATAACTTTCATGGGAGCTAAGCAGTGTTTGAGAGAGCTGGGAAAACAAAAAATGAACAAACAAAAAGGTCTGAAATCATTGCAAGACTGAAGCTGTGTAGCTCCCCTGGTATCAACAGAGCAATATTGATTTGTACCAGCTGCAGAGGTGACCCAGGTCACAACTCTCTGCTTCATTGCCCTTGGAGTTGGTGATGCTTGGAGGCCTTTCACTCAAGTCTCCATCACCCAGGACCCCGACACCAAGCTGGGCCCCACATGTTTACCAGGACTATACATTTTATCCTTACATCCTCAGTGCACTGTGTCTGCCTCTCAGGGTCACATCACGTCACATCAGAGCAGGTCACAACAAGCACACAGGCCTGTGATTGGAAGTGGCACTGCTCACCCGGGAGCAACAAAAGAAAAATGTTGAAAAAGTGACTTTTTTTGTTTTCCTTTCCAAATTTCCTCATCCAAGAAGTGGAAAGTCAGAGTGCCCCAGAGCACTAACAACAGCCCTTGGAAAAAAGGGATGCTTCTCTCCCATCTTCTGCCCTTCCAATGCCAGCTTACACTGGGGGACTCAAAAAGGCTTCTAGAGTGAATAAACCAGGAGCAGGGGACTTCACCACTGTTTATCATGCCATCTGGGAGCATAAACACAGGAGAAGGGAAGGGTGTTCTTCCTCCTCCAATCTACCCCTTAACCACAGCCAGATCCATTTATAGTGTTCTGTAGCTCTTCCAGGCTGACTGAAATAAGTAGATTCTCAGAGACAGGGTATTTCCCTTCCCTCCAGCACTGCTGTAGGACTCTGTCACTGCTTGTTACTGGAGAAATTTTATAGCCCTGCAAGTTGAGTCAACAGTCTTTATCTGTGTTTGGAAAAGAACACTCTTGTTATTTTAGCCTCAGGACCCTCATCTCACAGCCCTGGGTAATTGGGATTAGCTGTTACTCATGCAAACATGGCACTTATGTTTAGTTTGATCTAATTTCCACATAGAAAAAGGTTCTGAAGGCCTCAAAAGTGTGTTGAGAGCCTCCCACTCTCACCAAGCTTCCCACATCATTACTCTGCAAAGTCAAACCATCTCCTTTAAAACCAGAGCAATGGCAGTTCTGGTGCTTGCATGAGCCCCAGCTACCATGGCAAAAACCTTCCGGAAATTCCTTTTCAGGTGCTGAACAGGAGTACAAACATCAAGTTCACCTCCAGTTTGATCTTGGCATGGGCCATGCATTCCTCTTTTCTTTTGAGTCCAGTGAGGGCATTAGCATCTCTTTATAGGTGTGCTGCTTGCCTGGTCTGGTAGCTCTTCCAAAACCTGGCTGTAGGCTTGTCCCTGCCAGGTAGAGTTTACTGTGGTAGGGAAAGTTTAGTTTTTTTCTTGAACCTGGTCTGAATAAATTTAAGGCAATAGCACTCAGTGGCTGTAGGACCCCAGCTGGCTCCCAGCATAGGTTAGGAGTGGAGTTACTGGGGCAGATCCATCAGGATAATTAACAAGGCATGGTGCCTTTTCAGGAATGTGATGCAATCTCTACTTTCACAGAACTTCAAACTAAGATGAGGCATTTTCCTAAAAAACAAGATGTGGTTTCAGAATGATGCAGAAACTCCTGGTGAGTTCTTCTGCACTGTACCACGCCGAAGGTCACACAGAATTACAGAATTACCTTGGCTGGAAAGACCTTCAAGGTTATCAAGCCCAACCATTGACCTAATGCTCACAAGTCCTTAACTAAACTATATCCCTAGGCACTATATCTCTCCGACTCTTTAGTATCTCCAGGGATGGTGACATTACCTTGCTGGCACATTTACTGACAAGCTCTGGAAGGCTGTCCATCCATTAGGGATGGACACAGAGGAGTGATCCCCAGGAAAGTGGCCCTTAGCCCCCCTGGCCCTTCTCTTCCCACCACAGTAGGGTACCTTTAAGGTCAGAGGGCCCCCCCAGTGACCATATGTTGCCAGGAGAGCCCTGTATGGTTATTTGCTATGACATCAAAATGGGCTCTAGAGCTACGTCATCACCCAGAACCTATAAATACCAGGCCCCAGCAGGTGGCCCACAGTCTCTGAGCTTCTGGGCACTCAAACTCCACAACAGTTGGAAGAGAGGACCCACAGGCAAGGGAGCAGTTGCCCACCTCTGCGCAGCCAACCAGAGAAGCACTTGCAGGAGGTGCAGAGAAAGAGGTGGTGTGGAAGGAGAGGCACCATGAGCTTCGCGGCCGCCATTGCTCAGCTGGCTGATGGTGTGGAGCCAATGGAGGTGGACCTACCTCTAGATGAGGAAGATCCCATGGAGGTGGACCCACCTCAGGAGCAGCAGGAGGTCATGGAGGTAGACCCACCTCAGGAACAGGAGGAGCCCATGGAGGTGGACCCACCTCAAGAACAGGAGGAGCCCATGGAGGTGGACCCACCTCAGGAGCAGGAGGAGCCGAGGAAGGTGGACCCACCTCAGGAACAGGAGGAGACCCTGGAGGTGGACCCACCTCAAGAACAGGAGAAGCCCACGGAGGTGGACCCACCTGAGGAACAGCAGAAGCCCACGGAGGTGGACCCACCTCAGGAGCAGGAGGAGCCGAGGAAGGTGGACCCACCTCATGACAAGGAAGAGCCCATGGAGGTGGACCCACCTCAGGAGCAGGAGGAGCCCATGGAGGTGGACCCACCACAGGAGCAGGAGGAGCCCATGGAGGTGGACCCACCTTATGACAACGAAGAGCCCATGGAGGTGGACCCACCTCAGGAGCAGGAAGAGCCCATGGAGGTGGACCCACCTCAGGAGCAGGAGGAGCCCATGGAGGTGGACCCACCTCATGACAAGGAAGAGCCCATGGAGGTGGACCCACCTCAGGAGCAAGAGGAGTTGAGGAAGGTGGGCCCACCTCATGACAAGGAAGAGCCCATGGAGGTGGACCCACCTCAGGAGCAGGAGGAGCCCAGGAAGGTGGACCCAGCTCAAGATGAGGAAGAGCTTGTGAAGGTTGATTCACCTCCAGGATGGCTCCCCTTGCAGCACCACTTTGTGATAGGGCTTCCCTCCACAAGACCAGCGTGGTGGTGCCGTAGGTGTGCCTGGCCAGTCTGCAACCATTGGCTCCATCACCACACCTGGCCAGAAAGCCCGTCCTCTGCACTTGGCCAGCCTGCAGCCTCACACTTTCCATCTCCTCAACATCAACAATTCATTTATTGATGGCCACTGCTCCCCTCAGCCCTTCCTTCCTACCCGCCACACTCGGCCCTGTCCCCAGCCCTTCTGAGGGGCAGCCATCTCCTCCACTCTTAGCCCCAGAGGAAGGAGGGGAGGCAGTATGGCTTCTGCCACGCTGATGTGCTAGGAGAAGGCCCTCAGAGGGTCAGTGGGATCCCTGAGGCCTGGATGTGGGCCTGAAGACCAGAACATGTCCTCCTGAGGGGTGGCTGGAGAAGGGGCCTGTGGAATCCCCAGAAGAGTATTTGTCTCAAGAGAGCCACCTTGGCAAAATGGACATTGCTCTCGGGTGGAGGCCTCATCCATAACCCACCTGGACTCTCTTCTCTCAGGGAGACACCCTCATTTGGGTAACCACCCTGTCAGGCAGGACACTGTCCTTGTTCCCTAAGGGACAGGGGCAGGCAAGCTGTAACCTGCAGAGGCAGAGTGACATCCTGTGTGTGCCCCGGGTAAGGCCACTGGAGAGGGCACATGTGCAGAAATAAGGGGTTTTGCTGCGTCATCCCCTCTGGAGGGCCCAAGGTAACACCTGGATGAGCAACATGTGCCAAAGCCCCCCCTGTAAAGGTGGGGTCAGGTGGCAGAAAAGAGGCACACTTGAAATGCAGGATGTGCGCCCGCCATCCAAGGACCACAATTCCATACCAAGATCATTGCTGGGCCCAAGGGTGATGATATCTTTCCTATCTGTCTTTATCTCTCTCTCTCTGTGTCTCCGTTTCTAACCTTATCTCAGCACATGAGGGTAAAATAGTTTCTAAGTTTGTTAAGTTTTACTCTCTGTTGCTTTGTTAAGTTTTACTAGTTGGAATCGGTTGTTTTGACGACTTCCTTAAATTTTGCTAAATTGTAATCCATTGCTTTGGAAGTGCTATCATTTATAATTCTGCTAGTTGTAATCTGACATACTTACTCACTTTTAAATAAAGTTGTGTAATAATGTTGCTCCTGAATACCACACAGAGAATTCCCAAACTTAATCTCGCCGAACGGATTGTTAAAATAAATCAATTGGAGGAGGAGGAGGATTGGGCCCAGCCGCACGCAGGCTCCTTTCTGAAGGAGTTTAGAAAGCAAAGGGGTCCAGTCCAAAACTCCCTGGTCTGATCCCCATTCTGGGTAACCCTACCCGTGCCCACTCTGTGGGATGTGATATTTGGTTTGGCTCCCACATCTGGGGAGCCATGCTCACTGTGTGAGATGGGACAGTGCTGCACCCACCTTGTAGGGCATGACAAGGCCAGATGCTCCCTGGCTGCAGCACATGAGGAAGAGCAGCAGATCAAGAGGAGACACCAAGGAGCCAGCCATTCCTCCACATGAGACTGTTACAATGGTCCTGCAGGCCTTAACATCTGTGAAAGTTTGCTGCAGTCCCTTCAAATAGCTACTCAGATTAGTAGGAGATGACTTTTTTTTCCCCACCCCTGTTGGAATGTTATCAGAAGAGATCAGACTAATTGTGCATTTATCTGGAATTACAGTTACAAAGCTGCTCTAATAAGGCTGTAATTCATATCTTGAGTGATTTATGGCCTGAGCCTGAAAGCCCTCTGAATCCATTGGCTCCAGAGGGAATTCCTAAGGCAGCAAGATACAAGGTCATTGCAGAGCTGTGCCCCCTTGTGCTGCTGATACCCTGATGGTGTGGAACCAGCTCCTTCACTGTGCCACTTTTTTTTTCTTTTGATTTACACAAAACATCACCAAATGGACCCAGAACAAATGCAGGTTTTATCCTACTTTCTTATTCAAATGGCATACTTAAACAACTCCAAAAATCATCTCCTGCCTTCCCCTAGTGTGCTACCTAGATCACCTGGGAGGAGTGGCAATTCTTCTTCACTCTGGAACTTGTACTGTTAAAATTCATTTAGCTTCAACAAAGGAGAGCAGTGAGCTTTTATAGTCCCTCTGAAGTAGTTTTAACTTAGGATTCAAAAGACAAAGACTGCTGTTGAATAGCAATGTTTATTTAGCACTTTAGCGTTGAAATCTTTCTCCATTTGGATGTGTCTTTCCTTTTGAACTGGAGGCACCAGTTTCTCTATTTGCTTGCAAAACTTTTTTTTTTTTTTTTTTTTTTTTAATCTCATTCTAAATCCCCAGAAAACCCTCAAATATTCCTGCAAATCTCAAAGTTATCAAGGCATTAGCCCCCCTTCCTCCCAATTTAGACCTTTGAAGGCTGGTGTGACTAGAATTATTTTGGCCTTATATCTCAGAGTCTGAATAAAAAATTAAGGGAAGCATTTTGCAGTACTGTAGCCAGTACAATTACTAATTACTTATAGATTTTAGGTCACATTTGAAAAAGACAAATACTGAAATAAATGGATAATCATTTAGAGTAACCACCAACAGTTTGTTTAAATGCTTTGGGTTAAGTTCAAGTCTGTGTCGTGGCAGAGCAGCTGCCTGTATTGATGCTCACTCCAGCTTCCTACCCGTGCCAGTGAGAGCCAAACTGGGCCCTTTGCTCCATTCAGAAACACTTGTAACTGGAGATTGGGACCTGCACTGGATGGTTGGTTGGGCCTTTACTGGAGCATGCCAGTGGGAAGAGAGTTAACCAAGCAAAGCATGACCAGTCCTGATACCAAGTAAAACAGAAAAAAAAAAATGAAAAATTAAGGTTTTTGAGGCTTGATCTGACTTCCACCATGATGTTTAGCAGGAAAAGCTAAGAAATGTCTAGGCACACTCGTGGTGATGTGATCTCTGTGAACAACAGAGCCTTCTGAAGACAGGGGTGAAAATCAATTAGTGACCCATCTATTGCATGATGAGTTTAATCTTTAGATATAGGCAGCATGCAGATTAAAATTTTTACCTGTCTGTTAAATGAGCAGAGAAGTCACTTCTTTATTACAGTTGATATTTAATTTGATGGCTTTAAAGAACAACAACTGTCAGAGAGAACAACTTCTTAGCTGTGAGGCAAATGAAATTGCCTTTTTTACATTTGCAACTGGAATCATCAATAATTTTGCAAAGGTGAGATGTGTTATGTTTGCATTTAGCATAAACCTCAGGTTTTGAAATCTTGGAAAATGGTCTTTTAGTTAGTAAACATTTTGCTTTCCAGCATCCCTGTATGCCTGGGTGGTTCCTCCAATCATGTGTGATTTCTGTTGAAGCTGTGAAAATCACATTCATCCTCTCAGCAACATCCACGGGAAACCCGAAGCTTTCTGCTTCATGTCATTTTTCTTTTTTGTGGCTTGACAGTAATGCCATTGAGACATGGCAATGATTAGATAAACACTCTTTATTAATTAATACACATTCTCAGCAGGATCTTCTGTGATCTAAAGCTCCAATGATGCGGGATCCTTACCTCTCTGTAGAGCTCTGCATGACTGAAAGAGGTGGAACATGTCTTCTCCCTTCCCAGGTGATACACTTCATCTGCTTCCCTGTGGTTTTGGTGGATCCTTCCAGCCACAGCATGTATCCCACAGTCTCTCACATTTCTCCATTCCTTTGAGGTTCACAGAAAGCCCAGTTTTCACCCCAAAAGGAGAGAAGTCTCAGCTTGGTGTCATATAACTTCTATGAAATGTTTGTTTCCTTGGAAAAGCCAGGACAACAGTGTCAGATATGTTAGAAATTATGTTTTAGCATTCTGTAGAAGATCCGTGTCCTCAAGGGCTTACTAACCTACCCCAGAAAGACATGTGAGTCAGTGAAATAGGGAGATAAACTACTCCCCACCCCAAAATCTTCTCAGGTCACAAGGAGTGGTCAGGGACAGGAATGTGAGCATCTGAAAATAACAGCATTCCTAAGGGAAAATATTCCTTTTTAATTAATTGTATCCCTTTTATCCATGGCAGTGTAATTGCATTTTGCTTAGCTAAATCTTTTTAATTGGTGCTGGGAGTGAACGATAAGCAAAGCTGCACAATTCCTGATTAGCTGTTCTAGATAGCTATTGTAGGGCAGGGTAGGACACTTAGTTGGGAATCTTCAAATCTGGGAACAAACACCACTGAGCTGGATAAATGGTGAGGGAGGTGCTGTGGGCGTGCAAGACAGCCTCTGGGCTACCCATTTTCATAGCTCAGGGTTACCCCTTTTCACTGCTCACCAACTATCAAGGGTTGGACCTGATGATCTCTGAGGTCCCTTCCAACCCAGCCGATTCTATGATTCTATGGATCCCACGGTGACTTGTGGGACTCTTCCTGTCCCAATGGACCTTTCCTTGGGTCACAGAAGCAGACATGAGGGCTCTGTGTGCCTGGTGCTCCAAGTGCCACTGCTGAGAGCAGTGTCCTGCCCCTCCAGCAATGAGGCAGGGGGGAGCTGTACACTGTCCCCTTGCTCTCCCTCTGAGTTTTGCCTTAAAAAGAGTGATTCTGGCCATGAAGAGTGGAGAGAAAAAAACCTTAAAAACTGTCCCGGCTGCCTGGCGGTCCTCAATAAACCAACAGATACAAGATACTGAATAGCAAAGGTATTTTTCACTCTTCCTTTTTTTTGTTTGTTTGGGTTTTTTGTTTGTTTTGGTTTGGTTTTGGGGGTTTTTTGTTTTTTGCTTTTTTTCCCCCCCCCCAAAAAAAAATACCTTTCTGGGAGAACTGGTTCACCACGGCTGGAGTTACCTGAGGTGGGAAGCCACCACAGGCTGCCTCAACCTCTTAGACCCAGCCTCCCCCTCCCCACTTTGGCATTTTGGCTCCCTCTGCATGTCCCGTCGGTCCATTGAACAGATAAACCCAGTTTGGGTCCCGCACACAGGTAGGGGCATCACGGGGACCCCCCAGCCTCCATCGGGGACCTTCCCCCCGCCACCTCCCTGCCTCTCCGGGATGCTCTGCAGAGATGTTTCTCCGTGGGAGCGGGTGGCGGCCCTTGAGCTCCCCTTAGTGTCGGGAAGGAGCATTTTTAACTCTTGTGAAGGTGACCTGTGGTGTGTCCCGGTGGCACCGCACTGCCTGTCACCAGGGCAGTACCCGGAGCTCTTCCTGCCGGTCCCATGGAGCTGGTGGCATTCCCGGGAGATGAATGACCAGCCCTTGCCCTCGTTGGGAAACGCATCTTCAGCACAAGAATTGATGTGAAGTTTATTCAAGCTCAGCTGTCTCCATGCTAGTTTTATCCCCCGGCTCTGAAAAGATCTGTGGGTTTTTGTTGTTTTGTTTTGTTTTGTTTTGTTTTTAATTAAATAAGGACTTTTCTCACCTCTGCTTTAACACAGCCTCGCAGTAGGTGTGGCACTTTTCCCCAGGTGAAGAGCTGCCACAGGCTTCTGTGATTTACAATTCAACAGAATTTAGTGTGAACTTGTCAGTCTGCTAAAGCTGGACTTCCAAATTTTATTTCTGGCACCTGGACTCCTGGCTCTGGCAGGAAGCAAGCCTGCAGCCCGAGTCTCACAGCCTTCACAGATCCTCCAGCCCATCTGCCTCTTACTGGGAAGAATTTCCTCTTGTTTTAATGTGAGATGTGTTAAAGATCAGAGATGTGTTAAAGGTCAGTGACTTATTTCTGGTTTTGCCATCACTTGGATAGAAGAGGATCATACATAAAATGTACTGCTGCCACCATCCATCCTCTGCTGTTTATTCACTGCTGGGCAACACTTGTCCAAGAGGATCCTTTGGGACTGGTACAGTCAGGAGGTTGAAATCACAGGCACCTTGACTTGGCCACAGTGATTGCCTCCAAATGCTGCTATTTCTTGCACGTGGCACACCCTGCACTGGCCTGAGCCTTCTCTTGCAGCTCAGACATTTACTTTCATCAAGAAGAAATGGTTATTATTAATTCTTCTGTGAGCATTGTGTCCACAGCTCTCCTCCCAGATGGCTGGGCTTCCCTTTCTGGATGGGGCATGCAGAGTGGTTTAATGAAGGCAAGGTTGGTTTTCCTGCCAAGCTCTGGTTTTGCCAGCATGCTAATATTAACATAGCTCCTGTTCCTGTGATCCCTGTTTCCCTTCCCAGGCCAGAATGAACTGCACTGGTATAAGCACGTAGCTACTGGTTCCTGCATTCCCCAATGAATGGAAGGGATTCCAGATTTTTCAGATTTTACATCTGCACTGCAAAGTGAAGGCAGGGCAGGCTCAGCATGTCATGCTCTTGTTTCTGGCCATGTTGCTGGACAGTAGCTTGGGTTCAACTTGTTCCTACTGTGCTCAGGAGCAGATGGGCTGGACTACTGGACTATGGGCTTTGCCCTGGGCATGCAGACCTAACCCCTGGTGTCCTGATCTTAATTCTGGCACAGCTGCTGTTTCCTGGATGCCCATTCCCCAAAAATTAGATTTATGGGGATTTAAGTCCAGCCAAAGCTTCATCACTGGGGATAGGGTGATTTTGCCTTTGGTGACAGTTATTCCTGATGAAAAAAACAAATATCTCAGCATTTGGCCTGAAAAATGGTGAGGAACTTAGCCACTAGCAGGGAAAGTGAGAAGATGGGAGCAGCAATTACAGCACATCATGCTGATGTATCAAGACTAGAATATAGCTCATTAAGCCTTTATTTACTGACAGTGGAGATGCTTCACAAACTGCCCCATGAGGAAAAAAAAGATGCAAGGAACCCCCACAGGCTCAGGACTGTCCATGGGAGCTCAGCAGAAGCTGTGTCAGCTCAAGTGCTGGTAGTCAACATGCTGTCAGCAACAAGAACAGAAAGGTTTTGTGTCTTCTCATGCATATGAGTCACTATCCACTTCCAGCATTTTCAGAATAGTTGTCATCCATCAGGTTTCACCCATGGTTTGTGGCAGGTGCTCCTTGCCTCCTCTAAACGAGAGGCAGGAATGGTAAATGTTTCTTTTCATTTTCCTGCTGTCAAAGGCATATGAGTGGGTAGTGAAAAACCCTTGGGACTCTCCAGGCTTCTTTCCTGAGGGCTGAGATCCACTAACAAATATTTCCTCTGGCTTAAAACAGCGATGAGCTTTGTTGCAGACTGCATTGTCACACCCTGCACAGTGCTGGGTCTTCTCACTCACAATGTCCCTGGATTCCTCATTGCTTGTTGATCTTACCAGCAATGCTCAGTTTTTCCACTTATATCTGTATTTCTAAGCACTAAAAACAAGTTTCAAAGCTGTGTAGACAAATGCAATTGTGACTAACATTAGAGCAGAGGTGTGGGGCTGCTCACATGCATTTCTGACACTTTAAATCAAGTGTCTGTAAGCAGGTTGTTGTGATCAGTGCCCAGCTACATGTACAGAGAAGTGGCTTGTCACCTGTAGAGAAGTTCCTTGTCACCTGCTGAATGCCCTGTGCTGGTGGAGAAGGAGCAGAGAACACTTGGGCCTTAAGAAAGAGAAGCCTTGAAGTTAACTCAGGCACATATAAGATTTTCAGTTAAGTTAGGAGTCTGTAGTTTAGGGCCTTTGTCACTCTGGAAGTTTAATTAGCTGATAGTTTCCCATTATTCCTTTATATATTGTCCCTTTGCTTTACTAATTTCTAAAGGTATGAAATGCTTGACTTTATACATCAGATCAGGTAAGGGGTATTGCTGCTGGGGACAGGGTAGGAAACACTGACAGAAAAGGCAGAGGACTTGGCCAAAGTCAAAAAACAAGGTCTGTGCTAAACCAGGATAGTACTGCACCTAAATCCCAGGCTCTTATTTTTCCACTTTAACTTATGGTCAGCATGATCTTTGGAGAACATTTATATTTGCATGCCAGAGAGATCATCTGCTGGTTTCTGAGCATCTGCTGCCTTCGGTGCTTGTACTTCACTGGAGGTTTTAGGCTTGAGTTCACAGTTGTATTGTGATGAAGATGGACCAGCCAGCTCAGCTGCCGTGGTTGCACATTTCTACAGGCTGATCCCTTTCTTTCTTATTGCACTCAGCTAACGGGGACCACCTCTTCTCCCCTGTGGGCTTAGAGGTCACACACATGTGGGCTACTGCAGGTGAGCTGGAAACAGGCAGGCAACTGGAAAAGGTGTGGACTGGCTCTCATGCCTGAGCTCCAGTTGTTACATGGCAGCTGGGATGTTTCAGGTTACCTGTGGGTCTTGGAACTGTTACTGATTTATGGAAAATTCACCTTTCTATTTTTATAACTTGGTAAAGAGACTATAAGCATAGCTTAATGAAATTAGGCTCACAGTATGAAGAAGAGCCCCATGGAGAGCAGGGGCAGTTAGCAGCTCCCAGGGCAGCTTCTGTGTCCCATCAAACGCATTCCACCCCAGCGTCCTCGCTGTGGGAGCAGTTGTTCACACCCCAGGCAGGCTTTTGACAGTCAAAAATTGACTCTTCAGACCCACTGCAATTCACGTCATCAAGCCAAATTTTTCCAGTGCCTTTGAAAGATGAATTAAACAAAGAATCAAAATGTTGGACAAAAGACAGAGGAATATGCACTTTTTTTTTTTTTTTTTTTTTTTTTTTTTCCCCTAAAGAGACCTCTGTGAATAGCAGGCAGGCATTGGGTTGCACATTTGGCTTGTTGGAAATCAAGCCTTAGGGCACAGTTCAAGCAGCAACCAACATAAAGCTCCCTCACCCCAAAGTGGAATGAGCTGTCCCTTTGAGGAGATCCTCTTTGCTGTCCTGCTGCTCACACAGGGGACCATGCTGGGGTGTTTTTGGGACATGCAGAACCTCCCATGACAGGCCTGGGAGGTGGAAGTCTCTTGAGGACTCACCTGCTTTGGCTGTGAAGGCAGCAACTGAATGGCTGTATCCCAGCATCCTGCAGACCACGGTGGCTTCCGCAATGTTCCAGCCATCATCACATATTGTTCCCCAGACCCCTTGGTAAAGGATTTCCACACGGCCCCTCCTGCCCCCTTCTGCGATTCGTATTACATGACTGAAGCTGCCTGATTGCAAAGAGAGGCAAAAAAATCTCCTGGTCATATGGACACGAGGGACAAAGCTTGAAAGACAGAAGCAGTGATTGCCACAAAGGGATGGGTGTTCCCATCTCCCTGGCTGTAGCCAAGGTGAAACCAGAAGCTACTGGCAGCTCAAATTTAAAAAATGCAGTGTCCTCTCCTGTGTCTGGAGACACCAGGCTACAGCCCAGCACATGGACCCCTTGGTTCTGTTACTTGTGCTGCAGGTTAACCACTCTGCATTTGTTAATCAGATAGATATGATGCCAAAAAGCAAGTGAGAGAAGAAGAAATAAAATTCCATTACCTCTTCCTCCCTTTTCACCTTTGCTCCCTTTTGCTCCTTCAGAACCTGTTCCAAATTAAAAAAAACAATGAAATATTTGGCAGCTGTGTGTGGGAAAATCCAATTACTAAATTTTTCTGAATAATGGATGAGTCAAAGATACAAGGGCTCCCTTGTGAAATGGATCCTCTGAAGTGACTAAGGGTATGAAAAAGAAACGTGGCAAGAAAAGTAGGATAACATACAGCAAAGTCTTCCTAACACGTGACCCAAGAAAAGGGACACTGGCTCATGAAAATGTAACTTATTCCCACTTGACATCTCTGATAGCCTTTGGGCTCTCCAGAAGCAGGCTTCTTATTTCCCAGAGTATTTGCAGGAAGATCTACATCATGGGGCTTGCCTAGGTCCTGCCATGGGAGAGCAGAAAGCCCCCCCCAGCAGTCCTGCATGTCTCTCCACAGCAGCCTGGTCCTGAGAGCAGAGGCATTTGAAAAAACACAGTGAGCACTTTCCCCAAAAGCTACCTTCACAAAGCACATGTTACCTTCTCCTTCTGCAGAGCAGGAGCTGGCACCATCCCAAAGGGCAGTCCCTAAGCTGGAGTCACCCCATTTATTCTACTCTCCTCCTTCAGAGGCAACCCTCAGAAGAGGAGTGCATGGAGGAGCCCCAGGTAGGGCCCAGTTTATTTTATTACTGAGGATTTTTCTACTGTTCAGTGTGAACAATTAAAAGAAAAAAACATCTGGAGCATTGTTCAGCTCCTGTGTCCTTTTGTAATTGCTGTTTTTGGTGGTTTTACTGCAAGTCCTAGAAGAATTTTTGGAAGTATTCTGTGGTTGGAAGGGAGGGGGGTAGGGATGGGGAATATCTGTTATGTTGGCCCTTCTAAACCATTTTTGTGTCCTACAATTAGCAAGGCGTAGTTAAATAGCTGTAGTGTTTCCAGTTCTTGTTCCTGACTGCCACATTTATGTGGGATTTATCCCAGCAGCATGGGAAAAGATGCTGCAAGATGTCTCTGTACACACCCAAGAGGAATATTAGTTGTTCCAGTTCTCTGTGAGATCAGGGTTCTGAAGAACATCTAATGCATCTGTTTGCCTGCGTGTCTTTCAGCACACCTCCCAGGGTGTAAAAGTGACACTCTGCTCATTGATCTTCTGGGAAGACTGGTGTGCCTTTTGAGTTCCTCCAGAAGAGCTCTGTAAACAAGCCCCAGAGCAGCATGTCCCAGTCTATGATGGAGAGTCCCAAACCCAAATGCACCTTCAGCTCCACAGGCCCCGTGACAAACAGCCTTACCAGGGAGTCCACGCTCTCCTTTTTCTCCTTTTTGTCCTGGCAGACCTTTTGGACCTTCACTGCCATTATCGCCCTTGCTTCCTTTTTCACCAGTTAGGCCTGGGATGCCTGGGTGAAAAACAAGGAAGTCATTGCCTTGGTCCCTTCCCAAGGAAAGAACTTGATGAGCAGTTCACATAGACAAAAAGAGGTGAGACATTGCATTTAGAGTGCTTTGCATCATCAGCGTAAGTCATACTGTCAAGCGAGGCTTTACCTGGTGGGCCATAATTTCCCTTTTCTCCCTTTTGCCCTGGAAGACCTAAGATCATCAAAAGAAACAAAAATTTATAAGGCAGATATTGAGACATTTATAAAAGCTTGATTTTATATGATTTAAATATGATTTAACTTGTCTGATGTAGCTGTCTACACTACAGATGTGTTTCTAAAGTGGGTGTCTTATAGCCCTTTATTCATACTCAGTGAAGACCTTGTCAACACAGAAAATACAAGCAGTGGAAAATCATATTCTCCTGTAGCAGGCAAGCTTCTGGCCACTTATTTCATACCCTAGACTCCACTGGTGGGATAGAAGACCCTCCAGATGGATCCTTAGTGAGCATATATAGGGAGTCTAGACATGTAAATTTAGGTGCATCAGGTATATGTAAGCACATAACATGGTGCCAGGTGACTCCCATCCCTATCATCCAGACATCAATGAATGCAGAAAGGTGCTGCACTTGGACCTTCATCACCCCTTGATGGAGACAAGATGTGGTGTGCACTATATAAATTCAGGGCTTAAAAGCTTGATTCAAGAGCAATACATGGGGACAGGATTGTATTACGAGAGATCACCAAATCATTTGGGTTCCTGGGACAGAGAGCTGGCCTTCTTCAGATAGAAGGGTAAAGAAAAGGCCTAGATTAAGTACTTCAAGCTGGCCTCTGAAGATACATCTTCCTGCACCACTAGAGAGGAGGCCAGGACAGGTGCTTTTTAGTGAATACCCTTCCCCATCAGATTTACAGCCAGTAAAATTAGTCCTAACTCCAGGGCAGGGAGGGCCTCGTTTAGTTCATCTCAAATTGCTGATTTGTCTGTGCATTTTCAATTTATATAAAAATGCAGGCAATATCCCCTGCTCAGGCACCTTACAGATGATTGCAGCAACCTCACCAAGGAGTGGGCAGCCCCTCAGCAGTCTGGCAGAGGCCCAGACCCACCATGGCTTCCTGGGATCATTGGGGTTCCAAGAACAGGACCCAATAAATCTCCTTGCTGTTGCAGATCTCTCTCCAGTGTCTGCATGGTGTGTGCTGTTGACTCCAAAACTGTTTTATTCTCCTTTACCTGGGTCTCCTTTGTCTCCCTTTTCACCTCTGAGTCCCGCAGTGCCTGGAATTCCTAAAATTGGAAACCAGTCAGTAAGGGTGAAGGCTGGAGTAAGAGGTCAAGCAAGTCACAGGTTTGAGCAGCGTTGTACCTGGACTACCACTGAGGCCATGGTCACCCTTCTCCCCTTTCTGACCGGGTCTGCCTTCAAGGCCAGGGTTTCCCTCGGGTCCAGGATTTCCAGGCATGCCTTGAGGTTGAGGAAAAGCAGCAGATGTCAAATGCAACACAACGTATGAAGGAGGAAAAAGAAAGACAGCTCAGCCACCACCCCCGGCGCTGTGCTTGTTGAGGTGTACCCTCTGAAGGCAAAACAAACACTGAGCCTCTCCAACTTTCAAGAGGTAATTGCAGGGGTGAAGTGAGTGATGGCCTGGAGTGAAAGGCTGTGAGGACCTGGGTCCTTGCAGACTGTCAGCCTTGAGAGGCAAAAGTGCTTTCCTAAAAGAGCAGCCAGTTTCTGCCCTTGTGTGTGCACATGTGTTAGGAAGGAGATGGCCCTCCGTGGGACAGGACCCTTCTTTCCTTCTCATTTTCCTGCACAGTGAGTGGGGTCCAGATGAGTCTCCTGAGGCTGTAGGATGGATTTGCACAATGTTGGCATGGTTTCTCCATCTAAGCACCATCTTGTCTTCCCCATACTGAGTTCTAGCCTGACTGTAGTTTTTCTGGTGTTGAAGCACCACCTGAAAGAGATCAGTCTCATGTTGCCAGAAGAAACCACACCTTACTGCT
The DNA here is from genome assembly GCA_023637945.1 of Phaethornis superciliosus. Taxonomy (NCBI): domain Eukaryota; kingdom Metazoa; phylum Chordata; class Aves; order Apodiformes; family Trochilidae; genus Phaethornis; species Phaethornis superciliosus. The sequence goes on from JAJQWJ010000007.1 coordinate 29,761,111, forward strand.
TACCTGTCTCTCCTTTTGGTCCAGGAGGTCCTGGCTGCCCCATGCTACCTGTAATAACATCCTAGGATCAGTGCTAATGTGGCTTAGCCAAACCCTTCAGCTGGGGCAGCCCTCCACCATGGCACATGTGCTAATGGTGGATTGTGCTGTGTCCCCTGAACTTACCCTTCAAACCCATCGCTCCTGGGACTCCCTGCTCCCCCTGAGGACCCATCAGTCCACGGGGCCCAGGGTTTCCCTTGTTGCCCATTTCACCTTTCTGTCCTTGGAGACCTACAAAACAGCACAGCACAAGTGTAAATTCAAAAATCCAGACTCATTGTTTCTGCAGCCAGTGGAGCATCTAGCTGCACCACCAGCAGATTTTGGTTTGGTACCCATGTTCATCATTCAGTAGCATTCCTGTAAAGCTGTTGGAGGACAGTAATAGATGGATGGATGGATGGATGGATGGATGGATGGATGGACGGCACCTCAACAGGCTGCCTGAGCCACCTCAGGCTTTGTCTGACCTGCTGTTAAAGACTTACAGTGATACCACTGCTCCTTCTCTGTCTATCCCTCAAAGTACCTGTGACATTAGAATGTCTGAACACTTCCCTTCTCCTGGCCACAGTGGAGATAAAGGACAGCATATGTCACTCCTGTGCTTCCAGGGAATTGCCACATCTCCCTTTAGCCTCCTCTTCCCTGAACAGTGACCAGCATGATCTGAAAGATCTCAATCATTTGGAACTCACTTATTTAAAGACTGACATCTCTTTCATCTTTCTGCTCCAAAATTACCCCAAAGTCCTCACTTCTTGATGTTTCTCCTACTTTCACTTTTCTGGAGCAACTTGTACTAATGGGAACACTGGAGCACGTGGGGTCTGATAGAAGATCTGAGGAAGCTTTAATCAATCTGTCCAACCATCCTCCCTGGTCTGTACCCCACACCTTCTGCTTTATTTTGCTATCTTGGTTTCAGCCTTTCCTCCCTGGGAGCAGCCCTCATGAGGCCACTGCATGACAGCTAAACAGCTCTCCAGGAGATGCCCACGAGTGCACATTACATGGGAGAAACACAGGGCATAATTCTTCCACTTAAGGTGTATGTAAGTCAGGCTTACAGAAGCTATAAAGTTCTCAGAAATAGGTTTTACTAAAGTGAGGATTAATATCCACGTGCCTGTGCATATGCATTATATTCTTTCTTTTTCTTTTTTTTTTTTTTTTTTTTTCTTTTTTATCCTGTTAAAATCCTACTGCAAACATTGCTGCTTTAATCTGGGATTGGCTGATAATTGAATACCTGTGGCGTTCATTAGACAAAGGTCACTCTATAAAGAGACTCCCATGGTGCAGAGTCAACATTTTGCACATCCCCCTCCCCCAGCCCTCCTCTGGGAGCTGCTGCTGAAGCGTGACACCAAATGAAATCCCTTCAGATCAGGGCGAGTGTCCTGTTCATCCAGCTCCTCACTGACTGCAAAGTCACATTCAGAGCTGCCTGGATTTTTATGAAATATCTGACCTCTGAAGACTTCTTCTGGTATCTTTAGTAGAGTGAGTTTAAACAGGAATACATGGGGGAATCTTAAAAATGAGGAGGTGGTGAAGAAGTCTTACCTGCAAGCCCCATTTCTCCTTTTTCTCCTCTCACTCCTGGTGTACCTGTTGGGCCAGGAGGACCAGGATCTCCTTTGCTCCCCTTCACTCCTTTCAGCCCTGGTACACCTGCAAGGACAACAACATTTTTCTGATGCTTCATCAGATGTTGTGCCTGGCAAGGGGCAGCAGCAGGATACACAGTTCAGCTGCAGGCATGAGCCAAACTCTGCTCTCCATGTACTTGAGGAGTGCTGGGACAGTGGGGAACTGACCCACCATGACTGTTACACCTTGACTTCTAAAATAAGAATTTTTCCAGGTATGCTTTGCTTTTTTTGCACGTTAGTTTTACATGGACTTATTTTCTTGAACTCAAATGGCACTCCTACTGACTTATACCTTGACTGAGGACAAGGTTGCCCATAAAATCATCCATAAAGCCACTTTATGTTCATCCACAGAAGTAATTCATGTGTCAAAAAAGCCTTACCTTGGATTCCTTGGTCTCCCTTTGTCCCCTGTGGTCCCTGTAGCCCTAAGATGTAAAATACATCTATCAGCTGACACACATCATCTATTCACAGTAATGGCTAAGAAGAAGAGATGAATATTTTAATTGTCATTTGTGCCTGCACCTTTGGTCACCACTGAGGCCAATCTTTGGCTGGCAGGGACCAGCAGAACTGCTTGAGTGAAGTCCATGGAGCTTGGCTGAGTGTGTGCCTGGGCAGGAGCCAGCTGTTCTCCAGCCAAACTCAGCTTAGGGGGACCTTTGGGGAGATCTTTTCTGAAACTGCGCTGAACCATTGGGCTCTGATGTATAATAATGGTGTTTGGCAGGAGGTGCTGTTTCAGTGTTGTAAATGAAGCCAGGAAGATATTAAACATGATTTAAATATATATATATATATATATATAAATTTTCTTCAGAAAATCTCATCTATCTAGCCAAGAACTAGGGATGGATGAGAGACAGATCTGACCTAACAGGGGTTGTATCTTAGATCCCCATCATACAATCCTAGAAACTCTGGTTTCTCTGCACATTCCCTAGTCTGGTCTCTGTTCAAAATGAAGCAAACATTAGATCAGAATTTGCTTCATCCTCACAGTCCAGAGATATTTATCTCCTGCAGTCAGTGTACTTGCACCCCAAACTTCCAAGTGCCCAGAGCATCAGCTTGTGCTTGGCTGTGGAAGGAAGTTCTTGCACCCAGCTCCTTACCAAGTCTGTGGGGTCATTCCCCCAGAAACAGGTTGGGCAAGGTCCCACATCTGCCACTTTGTGTTGTATGCACTGTTCCTTACACACACTGTTCATGCTGGGGCCATATAGAGCAGGCATTGGGGAGGTCTCCTTGAGTTGTCCTGGAGTGAGTTGTGCAGCAGGACTTGATAATTCTAGGACAGAAAGTCCAACTGTCTGCTGGACATGGGATCTTCTCTTGTCTCACATGGAGATTTGGGATGATTATTGCAGATAATGACCAGGTACAGTGCCTCCATCACCCCTGAACTTTTCTGGTGGAGTAGAAGTGAGGAGGGGGAGTTAAAACCCTGCTCCCTGGTGGTCACTGGCCTCTGTGGGAGCACCTGGGCAAACTCAGGCTCCTGGGAGATCAGTCAAAAGGGGCAGAAAGCCTCCTCAAGGCCAGGGCACTGATTGTCTGCACATTGGGTAGGATCTGGGTCTGCACATTGAAATCCTAAATCCTCCCTTTGAGTCTCTTAGGGGAAAAAAATGGAAGAGAAGAGGAAAAGTCATTCATGGCTCATTTACTAACATACCTGGTGGACCAGGATCTCCTTTGCGTCCAGGAGGCCCTGAAAAAAATATTTAATGGATATTTTTCATAGTAGGAACATACTAGTCTGAAGTTGATAGGTTTGAGGACGGGGCTGAAGACACCACTCTTTTGGAAGGCCCCCTTAGCCTAAGTCTGCAAGTTATGGGAGGGGAGGGCAGCCTGGAGCTGTGTGTGCAGCTGCAGAGGGAGCCAGGGGGCTGCACAGGGCTGGCTCCAGCTTCTCCAGGTGTATCCAGCTCCCTGTCCAGGGCATCTGGAGACAGTCTCCAGCCCTATGCACTGGGACATCACTAAATGACAGGAAGACCAAATCTTGCCCTCATTATTTGTTCATTTGAACTGGGTTTTTGGCCCAGCTGTGACAGTGATGCAGAGGAATCAGCTCTCCCCACTATACAGACAGCATGGAGAAATGGAGCCATACCTGCAGTCTTAGAGATGTTGTTCATCATCATCATCAGGTTTGCATTGCTGCTTTTAATTATTATGATTTCCTCTTCTAAGCTTCTCCTCCAGTCTTGTTCATATCCTATATGCATCTCTGTAGAGTTTCTCTCCCAACCCAGCTTGTTAGAAACGGAGCTTTTCAGGCTGTCTTCTGTATAGGGGGTATTTTGTTCCTGCCATTTCGATATCTCTCCCTGCATCTTAAACACTGAGGAAACAAGAGGACCACGCAGTGAATATTCCCTGCCCAATCCAACTGGGAAATGCCTATTTGGCAGAGGCCCTCCTCCAGCACCCTTGGGGGACACAAAGGGCCAAACACCACCACAGTCTGAGCCATGGAGGTGGGTTTCATGGGCATATCCTTGCTGCAACCTGCAGTGCTTTTGCAAACATACAAGGGATGGGGGAATGGTGTCCTGCAGAGGCTGCTTTGATGCACGGAGGAGCCTTGGAGGCTTCCTACCTGTCTGCTCATCCCCACTTGCCCGTGTCCCCAAGAGCACCCAGCCAAGCTGTCTTTTGATGACAAGCCCCCAAGAAGGTTGCAGGTTACCTTGATATGCCAGCAGCCCCTGACCAGCTGTCAGCACCAGCAGGTAGATCACAAGGACTGTCCGAATACAGCAAGCAGATGGCTTTCTCTGGCCTCGAGGCTCTGGAAACCAAGAGAAGTAAAGTAGACACCCTCTCACACCTCTCCTGTTAGAAACTCTGCTCACTTCCAGACATTTCAGGCTTGGCCACAGTAAATGAGCAGCAAGGTCCCTCTGTGAGAGTGCCAGGTCCTGCAGCCACCCCAGCTTTGCACTGCAATTCACTCCGTCACCTTTTCCTCAGCCAATTTAATCAGCTCACTTGGGTCATCAAGATGTAATTCAGCCTATAATAGTATGAGTGTGGTAGCTGTCCCCATTTCCATTTAGTTTCCAGTAGCTGAAGGGGTCCTAGAAGAAAGCTGGGGAATGGCTTTTTACATGGGCGTGTAATGAGAGGACAAAGGGAAATGGTTTAAAACTTGAAGAGGGGAGATTTAGGTTAGACATTAAGAAGTTCTTTCCTGTGAGGGTGGTGAGACACTGGCACAGGTTGCCCAGGGAAATTGTGGCTGCCCCATCCCTGGAAGTGTTCAAGGCCAGGTTGGATGGGGCTTTCAGCAACCTGGGCTGGTGGGAGGTGTCCCTGTCCATTCAAGAAGGTTAGAACTGGATGAGCGTTAAGGTCCTTTCCAACCCAAACCATTCTGTGATTCTGTTATTCTATGATTCTCCATCAATAAACCCTCTTTCCACTGTTGTCAGTCATCCCAGGCTGACAGTTCAGAGAGCTGCTCAAAGCACACACCTTCCCATCCAGAGCATCCAGGGCCCCACCACTGAGTTGTCTGTACGTTGAAACAATGAAAAATCAGTAATAAACTGAACCACAGAACAAAAATGAAAACAAGTTGTAAACCTTTGAAACAAATTGTCACCAGTAAATGTAAAAGAAATAAGCTGCTTTGTCAAATTTTGGCCTTTAGGGAGAGAAAAGTATTTCAGAAGTGTTAATAACTATTTCAGACATTCAGTAAGTTACCCTTAATTGAGTTATTTTTCAAAGTTATGTAATCAGGAGTTTAAAGTCTTAGCTTTAAAAGAATGCAATGATTTAATTAGTTTTACAATAGAATTCTTTAGTCAGCAATGAAGTATTTATATTCGGCTAAAAATTCATAAACTTGCATTTTTTATTGGGTCTGGTGATTTCACTATCTTCACTATTAAGACATGAAAGTTACACTCAGTGAAATTGGGCATTTTATATAACAGGAAAAGAACTAATTTTTTTTTTCTGCTACTCAGCATCATCTTTGAGCTAGAAAGGACACTTTCACATACTTCTCTTTTCAAATGGTCAGTTAATTTAGTAGCAAAATCAATGTAGAAAGCATTTAATAAGCAATATAAATGCAATATTTCATCTTTATGCACTGCTTTCTTCACACACCAGATAAAATCTCTATCAATAATTTAATAAAAGAAATCTTACCACTTATCTGAAAGGTTGTTGTAGCAGCTGAGGCAAACCCAATCTTGTCTGAAATACTGAAAGAGTTCATATCACTTGAATTTCCATCTTCTCCACATGTGTCTTTATTTTTCATGACAATTTTCTTGTGGCTAACCTAGAGCCTTGTCAGATTATGGACAATGAAGACCTGAAGGACAATAAAGAACTTCCTCTCTGCCTCCTGATTTGATATGCTTTCTGATATGCTTTTCCTATCTGCTCAGTTTTTATAGACCTGTGAGAACTCTGATGTGGTAATTTGAAGTTCCTCAAAAAATCCCACAGCTAAGATATTCAGCTGTGCTTGTGTGCTCGTTTCAGGACACCATGTCCACAGAGTCTTGGTCAGGATCCTGTGAGAAGTTTAACCTGAGTTATTCAACACCTCTGGAGTTTAGTGAGGTGGCCATTTCCCTCCTAACACAAGTAAACCTTCTCAGGAAGCCAAGAAGATGCCAGGTTCAATAATAACTTGGAGATCCATCCCCTGGGAGGGCAGGTGAAGCATGGCATGGCAGTGAAAAACATATGAACTTGCACCAAGATGATGACTGAGTGCAAGACTGAAGAGCAAGGAAGAAAAAATTCAGGAGGACTTGTAAAGAAAAGGGGATCCTGAAGCCCAAAAGAATTTAGAATGTCACAGAGAAGAGACACTTGCTGCCACCATGCCAAGACTCTCCAGATTCTGCTTTCTCCCTGACCTAAAATAGATTTACGTTAGACATTAGGAAAAAAAAATATTTCCTGTGCGGGTGATGAGACACTGGCACAGGATGCTCAGAGAACCTGTTGCTGTCCCATCCCTGGAAGTGTTCAAGGCCAGGTTGGATGAGGCTTGGAGGGAGGAAGGTGTTGGGAGGTGTCCCTGCCCATGCAGGGGGGGTTGGAACTGGATGACCTTTGAGGTCACTTCCAGCACAAACCATTCTGTGATTCCTTGCTCACATTCTGTAAAACCAACCCCTGCAGACCTCACTGTGACACTTGATCTTTCAGCATCTCCATTTTGACATTGCAAAACAAAGTGACTCACCCCAGCCCACAGCTGAGAGCTGTTGGTAGGCACCAGGCAGAGCCCTCCTCACCCAGGCTGCTGCTGCTGCTGCTGCTGATGATGATGATGATGCCAGGCGTTGTCCTCTCTGAGGAGCAAGGCTGTCCCCATCACATGGTCTTCTCCAGGGCTGTGGGGCTGCTGGGTCTCCATCGCTTTGCATGGCCATGGAAGAGAGGAAGAGGACAGCTCAAAATTCACACCCTGATGGCCCTGTGCAGAATGGAGCCCTCTGTTCTGTACCTGACATATAGATCTCTTGAAATCTTAAACCAAAAAATGTGGGGGTTTTTAAAGCCATTTCTGTGTTTTCCTTTCAAACATGCAGCTGTGGCTTGGTTGTGCCCCAGCAGGGGGAAAGAGGAATCCTCCCTTATCATATGTTCTTCTACACACTGTGTGGGAATTGGGATACTTTGCTTCACTTCTGAAGTGCTCAAATACCGCCCGGAATTAGGGTGGCTCCTGAGGTTACCACCTGTGAACTGGTGGTTCAGCTGACCCTTCTGCATAAGCCTGAAGACACCAGCTCCTTGCTGAGCCAGGCAATGGTCACTTATGGCACTTAGGTCACCAAGTGGAATTTCAGAGGTATGGATGTGACTCAGGTGCATGCAGAGAGAAGATTTAGAGCAGAAAGGTTGTCAACAGCACATCCAGGCAAATCCATTTTATTTCCAAACTATTAAAAAGAAGCTGGCAGCTTTCGTTTTCAAAAAGCTGTTCTAAAAGGAAAAATAGAACTTAGAATTTCTGTACCCTCCTTCCCGAGGAAGGACCTTCAGGGATATGTTTTCCTACCTCTCATGCATGGTCATGCTGTAGCTGTGCTGTTCTCAGTGGCTCAGGTGACATGGGTGTAAAGGTAGGGGTAGGGACCTCCAATTTTGACAAATCTGATCCAGAGTTCAGAGGCCAGTTCTCCACTTTTATTTTGGGAAGATCAGCAGCGCAGTTATGATCCCACCCAACTTTACCTGCATCTGTGGTTGCCTTCCCAGCTGACCAGACTTAATTCTCCCCTTGTTTCTACATGATTTATCCCCAAGGAGCTCTGCCTGCTGCCATATTCATCAGTCAGTTCAGGACCTGGCTGCATGGGAGCATCACTGTTCCCATCTGGGTGTCAATTTCTGCAAACAGGTGACAGCTTTCCCTCTGCAGGTGATGCTGAGAGTCTCAGCCATGCCATGGATACCCCCTCCTGCTTTCTGCCTTTTGTTTCTCCCTGCCCCATCACTGTAGAGATGGATCCACGTCGATTGTGCAACCAGGGTTACTAAAGCAGGAAAGAAAAAAAGAAAAGAAACTACTGACTCAGTGTGGTCTCCCTCAGATGAAGGTTTTCTGAAATAACAGGATTATTAATAGACTAAGCAGTTCCCAGCACATTATGGGGTATGTCTGCCGGGATGTCAGCCTCACCTTCCAGGCTCTCTGCCCTGGTCCCTCTCCCTCCTGCTGCTTATACTGTCTTCCCTGAAATGCCCTGTAGACATCTCAGGGAAGAGCCTGAGGTTCTCTGTCTCATCCCTTTCCCTTCCCATGTGTGTAGTTTGTGCCACGCAGATGATGTTCCTCATGCTCTCCTTCATCACAAAGCTGTTTCAGAACTGAACCAAGTTTTATAAACTGACTGCATGACTTGAAGTCTTTCCTGCCTGACTGCAGCCACCAGCCTGGGGGGTAACCACTGGTGGAGAAAAAAGGATGTATCTGGTAGCTGGACATCTCCACTACCTCAGTCTCCTTTCACCACTTTTGTCAGCTGCAGGCATTTGCCACCACTGAAAGCTCCTGGCAGAGCAAAAAGATGGAACACCAAACTCCAACTTAGCACTGGCTGGCATTAGCACAGTGATTCCCAGCAATGACACTGTCAGGGAACTTGGACAGATGTGAGTCACCTCAGGATAAGAATTTGTCCTGAAAGAGCTGATTTTGTGATTTTTTAAAAGGCCTATTTTTTTCCTCAGTTGAGAAGCTATCCTAGCTCTGAGGTTTTTCACCAGTTATCTAGAAGGTGGTAATCTTTCCAAACTCACCTATTTAATTGCAGAATGTCTTAGACATAAGTGAACAGAATTCAGGGGGCTTTGGTGTCCCTCCAGGGACAAAAAGGAGAAAACGTGATGGCACCAACAGGCCCCTTGTCAGGTAAAGCAGGGCAGCAACCTCCACCCTTTCTGTCACCACCTCTAGATTGAAGTGAGAGCAGCAACCAGAAGAGGTGACAGTCTACTCTTTATCCCAACACCTGCACTCATGTTTCTGAAGATGGGCTTCAAGAAACCAAAACCAAATCCTGCCCAGACTGCTGTCCCACAGAAACAAGTAGTCATGGTTTGCCCTGGGACACAGATCCACACCACAAAGCCATCAGTGACCAGAGCAGTACAATTGCTTCTGAAGTGGTAGCTTTGTCTGTAAACTAGCTTTGGGTTTTGGGTTTTTTTTTGGTAGGCTTGCTTGGTTTTGGTTTTTTGTTTGTTTGTTTGTTTCCTATTTTTACCTGAGTTTTCAGTCCTTTTTTTTTTTTTTTTTTTTTTTGAATGAACCAGCTTTGTGAATTTTGACAAACCAGTCAGCTCTTGTGGTAGATTGACCCTGACCATTGTCCTAACATCCACCCAGCTGCTCACTCAGTTCCCACTCCCAAAGGATGGGGAGCAAACAAAAGGGAGGTGAAAAAGCTCATGGGTCCATATGATCACAGCTTAATAGGGAAACCAAAAGCTGCACTTGTCAGCAAAGCAGAAAGAGGAATTAATTCTCTGCTTCCCATTCATGGGCAGATAGGCAGCCAGTTTCTTGGGAGCACACGTGATGGCTTTTTGGGCTGAGAAACGTCCTAAGAAGAAATATCTCTTCATCCTCCTTCTTCCCCTGAAGATTTTTCCTTCCCCTTTTATTACTCAGCTTGATGTCAGAGGGTGTGGAATATCCCCCTGATCTCTTTGTGTCAGCTGCCCCAGCTGTGCCCCCTCCCAGCCTCTTGCCCACCCCAGCCCACTCCCAGCTCTGACACTGTGCAAGCACTGCTCACCCACAGCCCCAGCATCAGTCTGCAACCAACACCATACAGCCTGTGGTGGAGAACATTACCTCCATCCCAGTCAGACCCAGTACAGCTCTCCACCATGATGGTTTAATGCTAAAATGCTTGGTTCTCCCTGAGGAAGGACCAAAGACTTTGATGCCCACAAACATTAAGAGACACTGCTGAATTCAGGGGGTTGCCAAAAAAGGTTGTGAGTGATTTGCCCACCAGCAGCTCATAGAATCTTTTTCTTTGGGAAAGACCTTTAATATCAAGTCCAGCTGTTGGGAATCTCTCTTGTGGCTGTTCCATGGACTGCCTGTCTCAGCCCTGGTCAGCACCCCCTGAAAAAACATGGATCCAGCTCTGAGGACAAGAAATGGTGTGGTACCTGGAGTGTTCCCATGCAGAAAAGAAACTGAGCCCATCCAAACAACTGTGACTCATGCCAGGGCATTAAAGCAAAGCTTAAAATCCTTGGACCCAAAGGGGAGCAGGGGCCTCATGAAGCCTCCTGTGTCCCTGCATGTCCGGAGCTGTGCTCAGGGGGTGCAGCTGCTGCAGTAGCACCTGGACACTCCTGGGACCGTGAAGCAGCACTTGTGCTAAAGCAATAAAATCCCAGGCACTGCCTGACTGACATTTCTCCTTTCTAGCTTGATGTGTTGCTTGGCTTTGTTGTAGAGATTGAAACCAGATTTTCCTTTCCTTCTATGAGTTATGTTAATTTGTGTTTCATCAGAACCTGCCTTCTCTCCTCATTTTTTTTTTCTCCCCCTTTTTTTCCCCCCCCTCCCTTTAGGCTGGATCCAGCTGCACCATGAACTCAAGGAACCACCTGCAAAATATTTTAATGACTTCAACCTGCTCTTTGAGGTGGATTAATACCAGGACAGCCTCCACAGCATGGTGAAATAGTCAGGCTTGGGTAAGCAGGCCACCCTCAAAGCTGAAAAATATGTTCTGCAACACAGCCACTCCTGACAGGCAACTGTTCAAGGTCTCCTGAGCAGTGCCTGGCTCCTCACCCCGAAGAGTTGTCCCCTATTCAAGTGAGAGCTGATCTCAGAGATTGGATGTATCCCAAACCAACTTAAAAACAGGAAGAATAATGAGATGTGCGAAAACCATCCACTAGGATAGGGGGTTACATCTGTTAATGGTTGACCATAAGCAGCACAGTTCCAGCTGAAGGGAGGCAAATCCCAGGAGTTCTCTGCATGTAGCAGCTTGGCCCTGTAGGGAGAGATCAGCTGCTCCCTAATGTTCCTCTTTGTTGGGATCCTCTGGTTCATTCCACACTTTCAACAAGGCCAAAGAAGATTTCTCTAAGCACAGCTCACAGTGTCACCATGACCCCACTTCATCCCTTGGGCTTTTAAAATCCCAGGGTCATTTTAGATTTGCTAAACAGCCAACAGCCACATCAAATGATGCTGAAAGGGCTCCAGTGGTCCAGGCTTGTGTCCCACAGCCAGCCCAGCCAGGCAAGAGCATCTTTAACATGCCCTCATCTCTTCTTTTCAGGAAAATCTCTGGAACTATAAGAGGCTCAGAGTCTTTGTAATTTTAGATATTAAGCTAGGCAGGTAGTCAGCAGATCATTCAGAAGGCTGTTCCTAAAGAGGTTTAGTACTGAGTATTGTCCTTGCACTGGGGCACATCCCTATTAACTGCCTGCACATCAATGCATTACTCTGGATTTATCTCAGGGTAAACAAATTAAGGAGCTAATACTTGGGCATCCACTGAAGGACGCCACAGGATGGTTTGTCTCTGATAAGGATTCTGGCCCAAATTTCCATGTCCTGAATGCTACTGGCAAACACTTCAGCTTGAAAATCCATTAACCTGTAACCACCCCTTGCCCCTTATTCAGTGAATGTGGAGAGCAAACATGTGTGTGAGCAGCTATATACACAGGCTTGAAACCATCACTGACAGCAGTCCATACAGAGTTAACTCAAAGCAACTGTCCTGTAAAACATCTGTGCAGTGCAAAGCATTAAAGCTCAGCCCCTGAAAATGCTTCAGACTCCCCTATTCACTTCCTGCCCTCCCTGGAGAGCAACAACCAAGCCCCGAGCTGCAAATCATCTCCTGTAATTGCTATGGTGACACGGGGTGTTTCAGAGACCCCAAGTCATGGCTTTTCCCCTTGAATTTCCTTCCTTCATCACCTGCCCTCTTTTCTCACCTCCCTTTGCCATCCTCATGTGCAGCTCCTCTGAGTGCTGACACCACAGGGCTGCCCCCCCTGCTCTGCAAAACCTTTGATTCCCTTTTAGTGACTTTCCTGCTTGCCTGTGACAGCCACGCTGGGCTGAGCTGGCTCAGTCTCCTGCTAGGAAATTATAAGATTGAGTGTGAAACCCCCAGCACCAGCAAAGGGGAAGGGGGGGGTCAGCAAGGGGGGAAAAGTGACAAAAAACCCAAAAGACACTGGGAGCTTTAATGCCAATCCCCGAGGCTCAGCACTCCAGGAGCCACAGCCAGTTTGCAGTCAGTGTGTTGCACCCCACAGCCCTTACCTTGAGATCAGAATGGGTTGGTTGCCTTTAATTAGGGCTGATAATTGATTGCTGCTTCTCCATTAGGGTCTTCAGCAGCACTAACTGATTCTTAATTTATTCTTTTGATTCGACACTGTTTATTCTGTGTGAAGGTGTTTGCTTTGAGAAGTATCCCAGAGAAAAGGAACAAGAAACTGGTGCAGGATGGTGAGAGAGGGGTAAAGCATCCATCAGGGAGGTACAGGTATGCTCATCAAAGTGATGAAGGGCTGGAAGAGGATGGTGCTGTGGGTGCTGCTGGCTCGGTGTGTCAGTCCCCCAACGTTGGGAACAGGTTTGTGTGTCTGGGGGTGTTGGCAAGGCTTGTCCTGCATCCTGGGTGATGTGTCAGGATGTTTGTGAAACATTTGGACTTGCCTTCCCACCTGCCAGTTGCAGGCTGGTGCTCCTTGCAGTTCAGATTTACTACTGTGCAAGTGCCATTGCTGCTTCTTACCAAAGCAGAAAGAAAGGCAAAGCCCTGGTTTGATATTCTCCTCTGAGCATCTTGCAAAACTAATGCTAGAAGCAGGATTGACTTAACGCAGTATCAAAAGAGCAAAGGAAATTACTTTTCCTTTGCATGCTTTCACATGCTTTATTTTTTTGAAGAAATTGAGTGCAAGTGTTTAAATGCCTGGGGAGACACGCAATGCTCAGATCTTGCCAGTGGCTAGCTGACCCAAAATGTGGGCAAGTCTTCCTAAAGAAAAAGTTTTCTCTTGTACTGACCTTCAGGCTTTTTTGCCTGCTTTTATAATCAAGACACAGCTTCTTTTGGGAACTAGCTGGGAATTCCCTTCCTCCTGCTGGCAATGACAGATCAAGCAGAGCTGCAGCATTTTGATGAATAAAAGTAAAATTTGCCCCATGGCCCTGACTCTTGTCAAATTCCAACCTTTCCCATCAAACTGGTTTTTTGTTTTGTTTTGTTTTGTTTTTTGGTGGTGGTGGTTGTTTTTTGTTTTTTGTGGGTTGTTTTTTTTTTTTCCCCAAAAGTAACTGGAAGCAGCAAGTCTAGGATTCTTAGATTTGTGTAAGACTTACAGTCCCAAAAGGCTTGAGCAGAGCAGCTGGAGCCTTCAACACTGTAAATTCAGGAGTGCTGCCATTCTCTTAGGGCATTTGAGCAGAATTTTGACAGAAACAAAAGGGCTTCGGATGCCACAGCCTCTGCATGTTCCCTACATAATACCTAGGAAGGCAGGTCCATATGGTGCTGGTGGCAGGCAATGATGGTAGAGCAAAGAATAACCAAGTGCCATTGAGGGTTGGTTCAATACAGTGATGGTATTCACTGAAATAAAAAAAAATACAGTTCTTAATGAATTCCCTCTGCCCCAACCACCAGGGAACCTGGCAGAAGGCTCAATTTAAGCAAAAACAAACACCGAAACCACATATGGATATGTACTTTAAAAGAAACAGACTGAGGAGGAAAGGGAGAAATCCATTAGAAATAGCTTTTCATTATTGGTCAAATATTTAACTCTACCACAATAAAATGGTAAGATCAGCTTGTCATTATTTGCCTTTATTAATGAGTTGGATATCTTTAATTCAATAGAACACTCCTGACGGCACTGAGAAACTTTACATGGAAGCCACTGATTTACAGTCACCGTTGTGTTTGAATGAGCAGAGATGGTGAAAATGCCTGTGCTGTGGTTTTGTTTAACCTCCCCAAGGCATGTGCAGATTTAGGGCCTTGCTCAGAGGGTGCTGGTGTCACACAGAAGCTTTTGAGAGCTGTCAGCAGGCTCCAGGTCAGGCAGGGCTGTGGAAAGCCATGTGAGGAGCTGATGGGGAGTGCTCCTGAGCCTGCCACTGCTGTTGATGGGAGAGGAGAGGTGGAGGATGGTGGCCAGGAGACCTCTGGAGCTGTGGCAGCCCTCAAAAGATATCCTTGGTGCTCCCAGGAGATTCCTCAACAATACCGGGGCCACCAAAGGACCTGGCTGGTGCCTCAGGGTCCCCTTCCTTCTCAGTGGAGCTCTGGCTGACCCCACACCCATGTTTCAGGGTGAAATCAGGGGGCCAGACGTGTGTGAAGCTCAGCAGGTTTGCCAGTGCTGGGCTGGGTGAGGGCTGATAAGGGAGGTCAGCCCAAGGGGTGGGAGGCTGAGCCAGGCAGCCTGGCTCCTTCTCCCCCCCAGCCACATCTGAAAGGGATTTGCAGAGACCTCAGGATGAGGTTTCCAGATTCTCTCCTCGCCAAAAATGTTAAAAAGACATGAAAAATTAGAGATCCCAGTGGCAATGAAGCATGTGACAATTGCAGGGGGTTCTGGAGATCCTAATTTATTTAATTAAATAGCACCAAGTGAGAAAGCTGCTGAGCAGTTTTCATTGCCAGGTGAGTGCATAGCTGAGAGAATTGGACCAAGGTGCCACGTGTTAATCATTATGGGATTTTGTCTGCACAACATCAGTCTTCCACAGAGCTGCTTATGAAATCATACCTTTCCTATTAAACACAGTTTGAGTTTTGGCTTGCCATGAGCCTTTGTATGGGGCTAAGGAAACTGAGAGAGATGGCCCCTCTTTAGGTAAAGAAAAAAAAAATCAACCTGACTTCTCTTTCGTGGTGCTTTCAAAAGTCTCCGCTTAAGGACTGTGGATTGATGGAGTGACTTGAGGTGGGAAGAATATTAAAAAAGATGTCAATGTGTCAATAAATATGTGTACCAGAAATAAATGCATTATATGTTCATCCATCAGAGCAAGCTAAAGAAAGGTGTTCTCTTATGCAGAGAGAGTCTGGTAGCTCACATCATTAAGAAAAAAAATTATCAAAGCAGAAATAAGCTCAAGTTTCCATATGTCATCTCACCTTCAGAGTTCATTCCCTCAGCTAAGGGCTGGATATTGAGGAATACAATCCAGAGGGATCTCTACTCCACATGGAGACTTCGGTATATGTTTTTTTGTTTCTGTCCACTGCTTTCCCTACACAGGCAACCTGAAACTCTGGGTTAGAAGAGGCCTTTGAGAATTCATCCCAAAACTTTTCCCCAGAGCAACAAGAACAGCAAAATCTTAAAAGGAAAATGAAAAGAAAGTGGATCAAGGTCATAGATTTCATTCTCCGGGTTGAGAGCATGAAGATCCAGACTAATGACAAGCAGATGGAAAGTTAGGCACTGGTCGAAGTTGGCTGCCTTTTGCAATAGCAGTAGGGCTTGGTCTAGAGTGCAAGATGTTTCTGGTAGAGATCTGCTGTCTGGAGAGCAAAAAAACATCACAACTCCCCGTGGAAAGCTGAGCCAAGAAAATTTTTGTTTTAGAAAGTGTTTTGGTTTAGGTAATGTTTTGTTTCAGAAAGTTTTGTCGGCCTAGCAACATTGTTAGCAGAGATGATATAGCTCTGTTGGCAAGAAAATTCTTAATTGGTACATGCACAGGTCTGATGTGATGTTTCCAGTGGCATGGACATATAACATGGCACCAAGCTCTTCTTTGGTGGTCTGCAAGAAGTCTCTAGCTAGGGATGAGCCTGAGCAGCTGCCATGCCCAGCTTTCAGCTCTGTTCCCTGGTGCCAACACAGGTAACGGGGCAAAAGGTGGGGACTTAGTCTGATTTGGTACAGATAAAGCCCTCAGCAAGGATAAGTTCTAATTGGTAAATGAATGATATCCCTGGAAAACTCTCCAGCACATTAGTGACCCGACACTGGAAGGGGATGACAGTCAGGAGCTCACAGTGGGTGTTGTGTTGTGGAGTCACCAAAGTTTAGGTTTTTGTTGTATAAATATAAGTGCCTTGAGGTCATACACACAGAAAAAAAAGAAATAAACCAAAAGAAAACAAACAAGCCTCAAACCACCACCACCACCAACAACAACAAAAAGCCCACCACCAACTAAAAAAATACAAACAAACAAACAAGAAAAAAACAACTCAAAAACTGAAAAAAAAAATATTAAAAATTAAAAAATATTTTTCTTTTAAAACCACATAGAAATATCTCCCATCTGAGGAAATAAACACATCCCAGCCCTGTGGCAGTGCCCCAGGCTGGCAGCAAGCTCATATTACTTAATTATGATATGTTGCATATACCAAATATCAGGGGACAAAAGCCCTCCTTCATTCTCTGAGTCTAGCATGGCTGTGTCTGCCTTCCAGCTGTTCAGAACACATATATCCACACATCTCAGCATCCCAGTGCAAGCAGAGGTGCTGGAGATGCAACCCTGGAGACAGAAGCTGCGAGAAGGGGAAGTCCCAAATTCACACTCAAATGGTGCAGAACTCTCTTCTTCCCTTCCCAAGATGATTTCCTTCTCTTTAAATGCAAAATTGGCCACAGTTCTTCACAAGGGATTTCCCCTTTGCAGCACCCACTGCCCTTTTACCTCCACACCAGTTCTTCCCTGCTACCATCACAGAGCCAGTCTGGGGAGGAGTGGCTGCTGCATGGCCACCAGACAGGGTTATGAGGACAAGTTGAGGGGAAAAATGCCAGGAAACTTCAACACCTCTGGGAAGTCTGACCTTGAGCATCCCAAGCACTCACTCCCATTCTCCTGTCTTCATCTTCCCTGGTGAAAGGCTCAGTTATACCTCCCAGCTCTCTCCTGGGCTGAAAGCAGAGCAGAAAATTGCCAAATGCAAAATTGTTTTTAAAAATACAATTACTTTTAAAAATACAGAATATTCTAAAAAAACAACCAACCAACCAACCAAACCAACCCACAACCCCATCTCTTGTACAGACTGCTGAACTGACCAGTCCATGGAGAAGAGCCCGGGAACATGCCCAAAAACCCCATGGTGCCCAGACCCATGGTCATTGTGCCAGGCAGACCCGAGGAAGATGCAGCTCTGGAGCATCAGGATAAAAACACAACCCGGGAGCCCGGAAATGAGTTTGCCAGTGTTCCTCCTGGCTTTAATTAAGTTCATTGTCATTTTGGTCAACTCCCTCTCTCCTTCTCCCTCTTTCTCTGTCTTTTTGCCCTGAAAGTCTGTTCAACAGACTGTACCCAGCTCTCAAAGCTCAAATTTTAATTAAAGTCATTCAGTGGCTTTGAATAACTAATGACCTCTTATCAGGTATTGTGCTACAAATAACAGGCAAATGACCTTCCCTCCCACTCTTCATTAATATACTATTATTTTTTCATACTGCCTGACCTGCCAAGACCCTTTTTGCTTTAAAATACTATCAGAACAGAAAACTTCCATTTTAGTTAAGTGCAAAGGGCTTGTGGAAGAAGATGCACCTTTGCAGGCACACCTTGAAAACTCCAGCTACAAAAGGGTTTAATTTATAATCCAATTTTCTGCAAAGACAAAGGAAGTCCTATTGGATTTCTAACATCAAGTTCTGTCTGATGGGCATTTCTGTCCATCACCAGACAGCAAGAGTGTGATGCTGACAGGGTGATCGTGGCTCAGGTTTGGATATCCTGCAGTCCTCCAGGGATAATCAATAAGCCAGAAGGAGAAAAGCATTTCTACTGGAGCTACAGAAAGGATGAGAATTTAGGATGTGAGGAAATAAATAAATAAGACTTCCATTTTGCCTATATTCCAAGCTCCTTCCTTGTTTAGCTGCTGAGAGTTTCGATAGAGGAGGAAACCCTCTGTGACCACTGTCCTGAGCAGCCCTGGACCTTGCGTGAGGAAGAAAAAGAGCTGAGATGAGCAGAAATTGTTGGTGGGGTATGTCCTAAAGTCTTGGGTTTTGTCAGAAAAGAAAAAAAAAAAAAAAAAAAAAAAAAAAGAAGGAAAAAAAATATAGAGAGAAGTAAGAAGAAGAATAAACCAGAAAAGAGTTTCTTTTCCCAGTGGCAGTTCTCTTTTTGAGGCGTGGGGTGGGGGTGGCACCTGGCTCTGTGCTACCTCCGGGTAAGTGGCTCTGCTGAGCTGCTCTGCAGCACTTTGCTATTTTGGAGCAATTAAGTTTTTGTCTTTCTTCTGTGCTCTTTCACTTCCATCAGTGCCAGAGATGACTATTTTGTGAAGTTTTGGTGTGCATGTCTGTGGTGTGAGCTGGGAGCCAGGCTCCCACCAGCCCAGTGTCTGCTCTGCCATACTGTTTCTCAGGAAAAGTCCATCATGGGTTCCCAAATCCACAGGTGTATGGTGAGCTCTTTGCCACAGATTTGCAGGGCTGTGATGATAACAACTGAAAATAAGCTGGTAGGATTGCTAAAGAATTATTTTTGTCTTCTCAGGGTTTTCTTATAAATAATAAATTAAAAAAAAAAATGGTCATTTCACACCATAAATCCTCCCCTATAAATGACACTTTAGAGTGTCACCAGCACCAGCTTTCAGCCACAGGTGAAAAGTTGGGCTTATTTTCAAATGTTTACCTTAACGCAAAGCCTTCAGTCTGGACATTTTATGTCCTTTAGGTCAAACTTAGGCATAAGCACACTTCAAACCCAGCCACTTTTCAAGGCACTGGCAACAGCATGGTCTCCAGCTGTGCTTTAGCTCTGTCCTACAGTGGCAAACTTGGCCTGAGATGAGGGAGAAGTGAACCTGCTGTTGTTTTTCAGCAGGTGCTTATCTCTTTCTCTATCAACTGCTCAGCCTGCTCATGCACACACAGCTGCCATGCTGTAATTTACTCCACGTTTATGGCTGGAAGCTGTGGCTTTCTCTTGGTGCATCTGCAGCCCAGGGCGGCTTAAAACACAGGGGCTTAAAACACCCCAGCAGCTTTCCACA
Organism: Phaethornis superciliosus; assembly: GCA_023637945.1. Taxonomy (NCBI): domain Eukaryota; kingdom Metazoa; phylum Chordata; class Aves; order Apodiformes; family Trochilidae; genus Phaethornis; species Phaethornis superciliosus. The sequence continues at coordinate 29,780,348 of JAJQWJ010000007.1, forward strand.
GGCTTGAATTTCACCCTCATGAAACCACAAAACCATGGTAGACCTGACCATGTTTGACAGAGAGGTCTGATGGACAGTTTAGTGAAAATTACCTTCTAGGTTCTGCTGCTGCCATGCTGGGTGGTGGTTGTGCACTCCCAGCCTCTCATGCTGCCCTGGCCACAGCCAGATGCTCAGCAAACCCACCACATTGCTGCAGGTTTCTTGTCACATTAAGTCATGTTCTGCTTTGTGCGGGTGGATGGTGCTGACATATTTCCATTATTGATTTTCTGTGTATTTAACAACAAAACATCCAATAAAACGTGGCAGGTCTAAGCAAGGGAGCAATAATTGAACTTTTATAATAGCAACAAGATCCCTGCCGCAGCCACTACACAGGCAGGTTCGTTCTGCCCTCAGCATCCTCTTCCCTCTTGTTGGCCACGTCGAGCCAGAAGCAAAGTCCTACCTCTCCTCTCAGGTTTCCCAAAGAGCTGCTCAGTGTGGGACAGCCCCAGGCCAAGGGGAAATTGGGCTTTCTGGGGTCTCTGGGGAGGGTGAGCTGCAGCTCTGTGGCCCCTCATGGCAATGCCTGGCAGGACAGGACTTCCCAGGGATGGTGACCCTCTCAGGGCAAGTGGAGCTATGTCTGTCAGTGCTCCTCAACTTGGGCATGACTAAGAGTTTCCTCATGCAAGCTCACAGGATCCCCTCCTTGGCTGAGTTCTCTGTTGAAAAAGCATTTTTAATTTTCTGACCTACATAAATTGCCTAGGATAGCATTACAGCAGCGTGGCAAAGAAATCCTGGCTGCTGCCAATGACATTGATTCCAGCCATGATGTTAGTGTTTCATACCACATGAATGAGAGAAAGAATAAAGAGATAAAGAATAAACTTCTGTACGTGATATTTCATCTGGGGATAGTCCGACCCAGAGCAAAAACACCTTCATCTCTTCAGCTCAGTACAGATAATATTGCAGATGGGACTCCCTTCCTTCCTTCCTTCCTTCCTTCCTTCCTTCCTTCCTTCCTTCCTTCCTTCCTTCCTTCCTTCCTTCCTTCCTTCCTTCCTTCCTTCCTTCCTTCCTTCCTTCCTTCCTTCCTTCCTTCCTTCCTTCCTTCCTTCCTTCCTTCCTTCCTTCCTTCCTTCCTTCCTTCCTTCCTTCCTTCCTTCCTTCCTTCTTGTCTAAATGTAATTTTTCTATCATGTCTCAAACATGAAAACCCAAACTATGGCCATTTTACCACTGTGATAATATTCATGACCTTTCTGCTACTTCCCCTGTGTTATTTTTTGGAAATTCAAGCTCTCCTTGTTCCCAGATGATTCACTTGTGCTTGCAATTGCAGGGATGTAACCTCTCTTGCTTCTCCTTGGATGAGCATTGCCTTCCTCTTCTGAGCTGCTGCTGTTGGATATCAGCTACGAGCTCCTTGACTGGGTTAAAAATGGCCAGGGACAGTGGTAAATTATTGCAGAGCTCATCCACTTTCTTTTTCTGCAGGCTTCAGCCTGGGTGTCTGTGGATCACATCCTAGTGCCTCTGAAAGGCAACTGAGCAAAGACAGTGTGTTGTCAGATTGCTGAAACACCCACTGGGGCCTGTGGAAGGAAACTCTACTCATTTACAGGAACAAATACTGTGATTTGATGAGCCCTATTCAGTCTCATCCAGCCCAGCCTTGGCAGAAGGGTATGGGTGGACACACTCACTCAAATGGACTGCAGCCTTATGTAGCCACCATCCTGCCTCAGGTTTGCCATAAGTGGGTGCCTAGGAGAGAGGAGAATAAGAACATTTGTTCTTATATATATTATATATATGTATGAGGCATAAAACCACAGCACTCATTCCTTTTTGTCCTCCCCTTGGTAGCTGTGGGGAGCAACTTATTACTGCCCTCCTCATACTAACCTCTTGCATAGTTTACTAAAATTAAGTTCCCATGTCTCTTTTCTGCACTGTCAAATACTTATTAAAACCAAGAAGCACCATGGCCACTGTTTGCCCATATCCCTTATGTCAGACATCCCATTCCTGGCAGAGCAGCAGCAGGGGTGATGCTCACCCAGCCCCAAATGTACGGAGCCCATGGTGCTCATGGGGATGTAGGCAAAGCAGGATGTGTTCATCACAGGAATGGTCCTGAGCCTGCAGCACCTTGGCTGGCACCCCTAGCAGTGGGTGTTTTGGAGCAGGAGGCGATGGTCAATGTCCAGAAGGGAAATTCCTCCCTGCTACCCAGGAGCTGCACACTGCCCTGCCAGCCAGAGCTCCACAACTTATCCTATCAAACACCCACTGCCTCTGGGCAGGAATTGCTCTCCCTGCCTCCTTGGGAACCAAGTAAAGCTGAGCAGGAGCATGAAGCTTTCAGTTTTCCAGCCCAGCTGTGCCTCCAAAGGAAGACATATTCCTTTAATCGCTTAAAATCCATCACCTTTCTGTGACGGCGGTGTCACCTTGCTCTTGCATGAAAAAAAGAGGCACATCTGATGTCCTCTCTCTCCCCTGAGCCTTCTTGTGTCTTGCCAGCTCACCCCAGCCCCAGGACAGCCTCGGTGCTGGCTCTGCAGGCAATAAGCAGAGCTCCAGGTTTCTCCAGGACCAAATTGCTCTTGGACCAACATTCTCTTTGCATTTAACGTTGAGGTTGCACAAGGGGCAGGATGCAGGGTAACTTCCTCCGGGGGATGGGGCAAGGTGTACAGGGTTTGTAGAGGTGAAGTGACGGGTTGGATTTTTGGCTCTTAAAAAAACTTCCCTCCATCCCGAAGCGAAAGCGCGGAGGTGGCTCCCCCATTCCGCATTGCAGCATCCCCACCTTGTGGTGCGGGGCCGGACTGCCTGCGGGCTGCCTGCATCCCCCAGCCCTCCCTCCTCTGATCCCAGGGCTCTGGGGACACTTGGCCATCAGTCTTCAGCCTGGTCCCACTTCAGACCCTCACAAGACCTTCCTTGCAAGCAGATATGTAAACATGCGCTTGGCTGCTGCTTCTAGACAGGCGCTGAAAGGAATGGAAAGGGTCCTGGGTAGATGAGGTTTGTTGTGGGGGGGGTTGTGTGATGTTGCTTAAATCTTTCCTGATGGAAAGGTGAAACCTGTGTTTCTGATGCCTGACTACATATCAGAAAAATTCAAAATATAACCGAAGATTTTGCAACTGTTGCTTCTTTGCTGCTTTTGTAGTAAAGAGTCTCTGAGGTGACCTGTGAGCTTTCCCGAAAGCATATTTTGCAAGCAAAACAGACAAAACCATTTGTGATCCCTCAGTTACTGCTGTGAGTAGTCTCTGGTCCTCAGAAAAAATGGGTATTTCTAAACTCTGCTGATTATCAATCGGGTCAATGAAATAATGTATCATCTATAGTGCGGTGATAGTGCAAGATCGCCTTTTAGAGGTGATGATTTAGAGTAAACCAGATGTTTTGCTCAAAGACCTGGATGTTCTTCAGTCTCTAAACATGTGCAGGAGGGTAAACAGAGCCCAACCTCTTCTGTCCCAGGTCTGATGCTGGAAGGGCCATCAGCACAGAAAATGCCCAGCACCTCCCAGATGCAGAGATGGAAACCTGTCAAGATGGAAAGGTGTGTGGGAACCCAGCATCTTCCTGCCTTGTGTTAGGATGAAACAGCTTCAGTCCTTGTTCTGTGACAGAAAGGTGGCATAATATTGTATCTTGTTAAAAAGAAAATAAAAATTTAAGTCATGTACTTCTGCACACACTGACTATAACAGATCCAGGTGCCCCAGAGCTGCATTTTCTCCAGTGCTCTTCAGCACTCTCTGAATAACAGAAATTATTTATAAAAACGTTGATGACTTTTAATACTCCAGAGCTCCCCTTTCTCTCTTGCATTGCTCCCTTGTGTGTCAAGGACTGAAGAATGTTCACATCCACTCAGTGGAGGAGCTGGTGGCTACGAGGACCAGGAGGTGACCTCCCTCCTGCTTCCTCCTGAGGCTGAGAGACAATGATCTGCAGGGTCTCTCTTAAAAACCTTCCCCCTTGGCACGCTGACTTTGCAACCTGCTGATGAGCTAATGTGAAACAGAGCCCTGGAAAACACAGGGAGCGAGACAGAGCAAAGCATCCTGGGGGTGTGGGGTGGATAAATCACGGGCACGCCGGGCAGGAGGGGAGGCACGGGCGGCCGAGTCGTAAAGGCTGAGCTTGCTCCATACGCCTCAGCTGCTCGCTGGGTTCCTCCAGAGCTAGTTGACAGAGCTCTGCCTTACAAGCTCAGTCTTCAAAGCATTCCTCTCTTTACTGTCGAATGCACCAAATGTCTCCCACAGCTGTTTAGTTGGTTTGTGAGCCTTGTTAAGCTTTCCCAAGGAATGCGTGCTCCCAACAAGTAGCTGAAAGATATTATCTGGTTTGGCCAGCTGAGGACCTCAGGTTTCTTAGACCAGCAGAGGCTTTTTGGAGACTAGTTTCTTCACCCAGACAACACTGGGCACATGTTTAACTGAACTTGATTGTCCTTTGTGTTCTGCTGGCAAGAGAGGCGAAAGGAGGGAGCCTCGGCACTGTCACTCTCCTGGTAGTGGAAAAATACTAAGTATTACTTGGGAAGGCATTCAGATAGTCACAGATTTTCAGACAGGAAGTCTCTAATCAGCATGTTTATACTTTCAGCATCATAAAGAAGTATCCATCACCTAAGACTTGTCCAGCTCAAGCTGTCAGAGCCCTCTGCTCAGACATGCTGCCAACAGGCAGATCTAACCTTGTTATCTGCACCTTGTATCCTCTCCATGGTGTAAGCAAAAAAATATTTCCCTTCAGTGGCCATGGATGCATCCACACCAGGATTTGTTTTCCTGTTGAAGCAATATCAAACCATACCCACCCTTCTGGTGTAAGGCAAGAGGTCTGCAGCCTGGCTGGGCACTCGTCCCCGAACACAACCTGCTTCCCCATGGATTAAACCTCACCCAAGTTACTACTGGCTGTTAGAGTTTCTTAAGCAACTCTAAGCTTTCTTTGAAGTTCACTTTAAACATTTCTCAAAGCCATAATGGGTAATGTAAAGGTGAAATATATAATGGCCACAATAACCTTATAAAGCATGTGGGGAGACAGCCAAAGTACTTGGGCACTGCGAAGGACCAAGTCATGGAGTAAATGTGCTTAAGAACCTGCCTCTCTCATTTGCTTATTCATCTGATTGATGTGACCATAAGCTCCCCATCTGCAAGCTCTCTGGGCTTGTGCTAAGCTGGGTTTGTCCATGACACGTGGTTAATAATATTAATTATTGTCCCTCTCATCTCTGAGGAGAATGGTTCTCTCCAAGTTAGAGCAGTAGGGAGCCCCTCCGGTCATCAGCTGCAGCCTGGGCACAACAGGCAGAAGCAGAATAAAAAAACAGAACACTCAGCTTCCAGCAAAATGAAAAGAAAATGAAAAAGTTTAAAAATACATATATGTTGCAAAAATTATTCTTTGATCATTCTTTCTCTCCTTTCAGGTGCCCTCGATGTGAGTGTTGGTGGATGGCAAACTGCCACCAGTTGAGGTGTCTTGTTCTTCCCTTGGGAAGATGCTGCCCTGGAGGCAGTGTGAGGTGGGATGTCACCCCTGTTCCCAGCCCTGCCAGCCCAGATGGACACCTTCCTGAAAGAGGGGCTGAGAAGCTGGAGGCCTTTGGGATTGCACTGGGGTGGCATCACAGGCACTAATTTTTTTTGTATGATTAATTTTTTTTTCCTTGGGGTTAGTGGGTTTTAAGTTCCTTCTTAAACAAAAGACAATTTTACTGAGATTTTTTGTATGTATGGATAAGAGGAAATAAAACTTAGCTTTAATTATGCAAAAGTTTGGTCTCCCTTTCGGTGGTCCTAGCAAGCAATATTCTTGACATAAACAGAAACAATATTCACAGACTCAACTCTGCTGGTCATGTCCCATACAGCTCCTGTCTTTGAAGCCCATAGGTGGAACTCTTTCTTGGCATAAGAGTTACATAAACAATCAGGTTGATTTGTTGAATCAAAAGTTTACCCAGCCTCATTCTGGGTTGACACTTTCATTTCAGCAAAACCAGATTATTGTGGATATCTACTAAAGTAGACCATCTTGTATCCCCATTCCCATGTATATACACACATACCAGACAATAAGCTTCTTAACAACCCACAGATGAATTCCTTAGCCTATGAATCTGCCAGAAAACACATAATTTTCCCCATCAAGGAATGTTGCTTGGCACATCTTTAATATATCACTTACACAGCCTTCAATCAACCTAAATGAATCATCTAGCAACATCTCTTAGGCAAGGCTTTACGTGATTGAGTGGTTTATCCTCACTGAAAAAGCACACTCCATTCAGTCCCACGTATCAACTATAAAAGTTATTAATAACTAGGAATTATTTAGATAAGAGCCATGAGGCCAGCTTTAGCCTGGATGACTGCAGCTGGCCCACTTTGAGCTCCATCAGTAAAATCAGCCAGAATTTGCCCCTGTGGGAACAGATCAGAGGCTTGCAAGCTCAACATCAACCCATGCATCATATTTTATGTTGTGTTTTACAGTTTATCAGCCTTCAGATTAAGATTTATTGCTGTTGCCTTGCTGTTTAGTGGTCGTAACTCAAGATGTGCTTGTTGCACTGCAGTGCTGCTGCTGCACCTGTGACCAGGGGGATGGCTCTCACTGCAGACATTTCCACTGTTCCAAACTGCAACCTCATGCAAGAAAACCATCTCAAGCAGCAACACAGGTCATCTGTGTCCCTGTCAGGCTGCTCATTTGCTCTACGTGGTGTTCTGCATCCGTAAGAGGCCATGAGACAGATTTCTTCACCCTCCTCTGTGCTCAAATCTGTTTCTGCTGTTATTGAGGCTGTGCTATGGGCTTGGCCACCTCTGGGATGGGGATGCCAATGCTTAGCTTAAGGACAGAGCACAGCAAGCTGTCTGAGCCAGCACAGCCAGCACATTGTCTAGGGCACCTGGGAAGTAATTTTTCATCTGAGATATCTTCTCTCTTCCAGGCCTGGATGAATTATGTAAAGTTCCTTGGACCCCAGACAGGGGAAATGGGGTTATAGCTCCATGTGATCTCAGCTCCAGTTCCCAGCCTGCCATCCTGATGTTGTGCACAGACATGGTAACTTGGCTCCTTTCCTGCTTGAAAACATTCGTTTGGATGTTCTGATATTTTCTCGAGGTTGTGGACCCCCGCCATAGGGGGGCTTTAGATAAGAAATCTCCATAAAACTGTAAGCAATGTGTCTTCTGCAGTAAATCTTTCTTCTGAGTCAAGAGTGAAGCAGTCACATTACATTTCCTTACAGTGCAGCCCACCTGTTGCAAGGAAAGTGCCAAGAAAATGATACACCAGTGGGAAAGTGTAGATTGCATAGATGGCTTGGACCCAGCCAGAGACTGTGTGGCTATGGATACACACTGAAAAATCACACCCCAGTTATGAAGCTTTCTTTGTGCAATAGGAAGGGGAATCCCTGGCTAGACGGAGACAAGTAATTTCTTGGCTCAGGCATCATAGCTGTAGCTGGTATCTCCCCATCACAAGGATGGAGGATTAACAACTGGGTGTGGGACAGCCAGATCCCTGCATAGCATGGCTCTGCGGTGATCCTTGGGGTGCCTGAGGCTTTAGGAACAGCTTTCATTTCCCTTCCTGAAGCTGGCAGCTCCCGCCTGTGCCATGCATCCTCTGGGAGCAGGGAGTCAGCTGGCAGCACTGCGTGTGCTCTCAGATGTGGGGCTGCCCATGCTTGCTGGTACAAGCCACCCTGGTAGATGAAATTATGGGCTTGGTGTCTAAACAAGAGGTTTACAAGTCCAGAAAGGATCTATTGACGAGTGTCATTTATCTTTATTTATCTGCTGAGTAACTACTGCTAACTCATTAATTCTGAAAAGATTTTTAACACCAAGCAGGGCCTTGTTCTCTGCAGTCTGGGAGCAGTTTGCTTTTGCACCAACACTTGTGCTGCCAGCATGGAGATGGATGGGACCCCCATGTCTGTAGGGCCCAGTTCCCACTACTTGCTTCCTACCATCCCTGTTCCAAAAAGGATCATCTTTCACACACCAGTGGAGTTCATCCCTCCCACTCCTGCTGAGAAACTGCTCCTGGAAGTCTCTGCTGCAAGGGCTGGACATGGCCCTCTTGTCCTGTGGTCTGCAGGGTTGCACAGCCAGCCCACAGCTTCTGCCTCTGCACCAACACTGCTCTTCCCCTTTTTCTCACAGAAGTATTTTTGCTTTATATTTCTCTGCCTTTGTAGGATTGTCATCAAAACAGTGACTGAAAAAAACCCTGCACTGTGTTAGCTGCTGATGCACCTATGCTGGGTGCTGAGCAGGAAGAGGGTACTTGTCTCCTCCTGTGGCAATGTCAGCCTGGGAGTGCTCTCACACACCTGGTGACACTTCTGCAGAGGTTTTCTCTGCTGCAAGACTGATCACAGAATCACCAAATGGTTTGGGTTGGAAGGGACCTTAAAGATCATCCAGTTCCAACTCCACTGCCATGGACAGGGACACCTCCCACTGGACCAGATTGCTCCAAGCCTCATCCGACCTGGCCTTCAACATCCCATTCCAGGGATGGGGCAGCCACAGCTTCCCTGGGCAACCTGTGCCAGTGTCTCACCACCCTCACACTAGGGAATTTCTTCTTAATGTGTAACCTACATCTACCTTCTTTCAGCTTAAAACCACTACATTTTGCCCTGCTGCTACATGCCCTTGTAAAACATCCCTCCCCAGCTTTCCTGTATACTGTTGAGAGAACTTAAAGAAAATAAATAAAAAGAAATTAAAGAGAGAAAAATAATTTTAGGAAATATAAAGAAACTAAAAGAAAAAAAAAAAAAACCAACTTTTTCCTGGTGCAAACAGCTCTCAGCTTGTCCAAGCCGGAGGGAGGGAGGAGCTCAGTGCTGGGATGTTCAGCAGCTCAGCTGTAATTGCTGGAGAAAGCCACAAGATGGCTCTGGAAACCATCATTTGGACAGGAAAAAAAAAAAAAAAAAAAAAAAAAGGCATTAATAACCCCAGGAAAGGGGCCGGGCAGTTCCCATCTGCTGTGAGCGCTGAGCTCTGGCAGCATAAGCTTAGAGCACCGGAGCTGGGACAGCCCCATGGTCATCTCTATTTACTCACTATTTACTCCAGGTGGGAATCTGGTCCATGAGGGCACACTCACTGGTGTCTCCTCACTGCACAGATGAGAACTGTAGCTCAGTAAATCACTGGTGGGTTAAAAACTATATTGCTTTCCGAAGTCATGGGACTCACAGCAAAGTGTACACACTGCAAACCAGACTAAAGAATAATTACCGTGCAGCAGGAAACAGTAAAAAAGGGGGCAGACCTCTCTGGGAGTCCTTCTGCCACATGTTCCCTGCACATCAGAGCAGTGTCTCTGTGGGTTTGGATCCCTCAGGGTCCACGGGCACTGAAGGGCACGGAGCAGCAGTGTCTGCAGCCAGCCAGGGTCTCTGCCCAAACCAGGGATAGAGCATCCCTTTCTCCCTTTTGGATCATTCCTGAAAGAGCTGGAGGAGATATTTTCAATTTCTGAGATGGTCCCTGCAGGCAGCATAGGCCTGGGTTTACAGCCTCCAGACTCCTACCTGTACCACCACCGCTCCCAGGGATGGAAGAGTACAGGAAAAAAACCCTGCAGCACAGCCACAGATGGACATTATAGGAATGAGCTGCTTGTCCTGGACACGGGGCTGTGATTCAGAGACCAGCAGAATGCCTGCAGGTCCTGATCCTGCATCTGCACCAGGCACTCAGGGCACTGCTCTCCCTTTCACGAGCTCTTGGCTTCCTAGTAAACAACCAGAGAATTGTAGGGTGGAAAGGGCCCATACAAGTGTAAAGTTGTTATTAAGAAATAGGCAAGTCATGGTAACTGGTGACTCACAAAGTTTAATGTGAGAAAACAAAGCTATCCTTCAACGGACCACATAGAGAGACAGCGGTAACTCTAAGCTGGAAAATCTCTTTAACATCCAACTAAAACTATGTGGCAAATAAAACCTATTGCCCACCAGGCCCAGGGATTCCAAGTGTCATTGGTTTTAGGATTTGTTTTCAGATTTCTTTTCCTTCCTACAAATCATAAGACTAATTCAAACTAATAATAATCAAGTTGGGAGGATAATGGGAATTTTAACGAGCTGTTCCTGGCTGGTGGGTTGCCTTTACAGAAACTTATCCACTGCTTCATTGCAAATGCCAGTGTTTAGCACTAAGGCAATGTGGTGAAAAGCCCATTAGTCTAAAACTGCCTGAACAGAAAGACCAAACTTTGTTCTTTCATTGTGTGTAGGAAAAGTCCCCCAGGACTCAGCTATCATTACATCACTTTACTCAAGGCAAATAGTTTGGAACAGAGCAGGACAAGAAACAAACAAAAAAATGTATTCAAATATTTATGGCATGATTAGAGGAAGGATGGCTATTGATGCACAGCCAGCCCAGCAAAGCCTGCCCTGGGCAGCTGAGTCCTTGTCTTACTCTCCAGAACAAATTTAAAGCCTTTTTTCCCATAGAGGCCAGCAGATTTTTGTCTTGTGCAACTATTTATAGACTGAGGCAAGAGGATGCTGGATGCCATCATGACACGTGGGTGACAGGGTCAGACTCTAACACCCAAGCAGCTCTAGCAGGAGAATCATCATGGAAAGGGTGGCTTCATGGCAGACATAACCAACCATGCAGCACTGCATGTGAAGGAAATCTTTGATATCTGTGTTCCAAGCCTCTCCACAGGCACAGCCCTAGTACTGGGGAAGGAAGATGACTCCCAATTTTTTTACACGCAGACTATGAGCATGGGAACTTTTACCTCACTACTTTCCAGTGAACGAGATGAAAAAAATTAAAAGATTTAAAATTATGCTGGGGTAGTTTTTCATTTCATTACACAGATAGGGAACTTATCTTACTAATACTATTGTGTAGTAATCAGACAATTTGGAGTTGTTTGTGGAAGACCAACAAGATTTAGCGGGACATTTCTTGATGATATTTATCTTGACTTCTACTTCTTGGTTTGTCTGCAATGCTCTTTTTGGTCAAAAAGTACCAAACTCCCTCCAAAATATGCTGCAACTCAGAAGCAGAAGACCTGTTCTTAAATCACTACCCATCCAAAGAAATGCTTGTACCAAAGGACCAAAATCCCACAGAACATTTAATTTTCTGTATTAAAAAAAAAACAACAACAAACCACAAAAAACAAAAGAAAAAAACTAAAAAAACCAACCAAACAAAAAAAACCTGTTGTCCTTGATTTGGGATCTATTTCTCTCAGGATGCCTGGGCTGAGGCCTCAGGTGGCTGAGGGATGTTGTGTATCCAATGAAAGGACCCCCCCCCCTCCAACCCATAACCACCCTTCTCACAGCCACAGCTTTGTGCAAAATGACAGAGAGGGTATAACAGTGAATGCGAAATCTCCTGAGTGAAAAGGAATTAGTAAAACCCCATATTCATGAAATATTGAGAGCTAATTATATGTGCATCGGAAACCTCTGGGGGAAGGGAGATGGAGGCCTTTCATTAGACTGTAACTGGAACTTTTTCATCATTTGTCTAGCTCAGGAATGTAAGGTTGCTGTCTGGAGAGGGATGTGGGATTTGGCTGCAGGGCTGGGTGTGCAGGTGAAGTGCCATGCTAGGAGTATTTCTATTGTACTCTGGCATGTCTTGGGAAAGGCTCTCAGTTGTAGCAGGTTGGTGGGGCTGAGTGCTCCCACAAGACCTTTTCAGTCTTGGCTACTCCCAAATAATTTTTCATCTTCCTCACACCTAACCCCTACATGGGTCCCAAGTCCCATCCCTCACCTCAAACCTGGTCCTGGTTTCTCCTGGAGGGCACAGAGCCCAGTCTCTGCCAGGTTGTTTCCAGAAAGTTCAGTTTCTTTGCTTTTGACTCTCTGGCTTTACAACCAAAACGAATGGCTAGTTATTATCACTGCACCATCGACCAAATTCAAGATCAAGATCAGAAAGAGTGCAGAAGGAGGAAAGTTTTTCTAGTGGAGCCAGAGATAAGCACAAAGAGGAAATCCTGCCCACTGCATGGCCAGCAGTGCCTGGCAGCCACAGGGCAAGGGATGCAAAATAAAAAGAAGACAAGGGGGAAAGTATCTTGCAGAGGGATTTCTCTCTCAAAGGTTTGCAGCGACTTTAGGCACAAGGATAGTTCAGGGAAACATGTCAGAAGGCCCCTTGCTGAGAAGGCAAAGACACCCGGGCCCCTTCTGCCCCCCCCCTGCCTCCCCCTGCCCTCCTCCTGCAGCCCAATTTATCCCCCTTGCTCCCCGCGATGCCCCGGAGGGCTCGGGGAGGGAGAGACGCGGGTGTCTGTCCCCCTCCCCACGCAGGGACGCAATTTCCGCGGTGCGCAGGAACCAGCCGCTGCTCCGGGCTCTCGGCCTCACCTCCCCCGCGGAACCCCCGCGCCCGCGGAGCTGCTCGCTTTGCTCCCGCGGAGGCTGCTGCGAGCCCCGGCCTTCGGCACAGAAATTAGCATTAAACCCATTCCCCCCTCTGATCCCTGGTGCCACCATCTATTACTCCCCCAGTGCGTTTTCTATCACCTTTTGTTAGAATTACACAGCCGGAAACTTAATTTACCCGGAGCTTTAAAGACAAATAAATAGAGGCAGGCCGGTGTCCCCGCGATATGCCTGTTTACCCCCGCGATCCATAGATGATTACGAATTGTTGTGATTTTTCAGGCTGCTGTTGTTTTAAATACCTTCTCATCTACTCTCCCCGGCTGGAAAAAAAAAAAACAAAACAAAACACCAAAAACGCCCACTTTTCCCGAGCAAGGGGCAAAGAGAGAGACCACAGCACTTGCGCTGGGCTTTATTTACTTTTGCTATTATTATTATTATTATTATTATTATTATTATTATTATTATCGAAATTCGGAGCCAGCGAGGTTTTCAACTGCTCAAACAATTTCCCCAGTTGCTAAATCTGTTCATACACTATTGACTCGGGCTCCAATATTTGCCTTGCTGCTTTTTATCACAAGATCACGTACGAGAGTCTTTTGCATAACAATTTTTAAAGAGGACACATCCTTATATCAAAAGTGGACGTGACTTGAATTTTGCCGGCGTTTGTCCCTAAAATGACCCAGTTCCGGTTACTGCCACTGGGCAGCAGTAACATTGCATCATTTCTCCAGGCAATAGACTTATTTTGCTTTACTCTCTGCCCCTTTCCCTGCCCCCCAACCCTCCCTTCACAACCCAACCCGTACTTTTAAAGCTGATTATTTTGTCTAGATGAGTTTTAGCCCTACAAACACTGTCTTCTCTCTCTGGGAAGAGATGAGCAGAGAGCAGCAAGCCCGGCTCGTAGGACCAACATGGCAAATTAACGCCGAAAGTTCCCAGGCAAGGCAGAAATTGTACCTTCAACGAAATTTTGCTGTGAGCCTCCACGGAGAGCCCCCAGCATCGATGCCAGCACCTCCAGCCCCCTCCCCGAGCACCATTTCTCCCGATGAGGATCAAAAGAACCCCCCTCACCCCTGCTTTTTCAAATCGAAATTGTGCTGTTTTCTCAGCCCCACTGGTCAAGTTAATTCCGGAACAAAGGAGGACAAAAACACAAAGGATTTTTCTTTCCCCCCCCCCTCCTTTCCTCCCCGTCTCAAACTTCCCCGGTGGCTGCACCCTGGCCCGGCGCAGGCCGCCCCCCCCCCCCCCCGGCCCCCCCCTCCCACCACAGCATCGCCTGCAGGGCCCGGGGCCCAGACCTCTGCCTTGGCCCGGCGATGGTGGGGGTGGTGAAATGACAGTGGGGGTCTCTGTGGTGAGGGTCTCATCTCTCCTCAGAGCAATGGTAGGGAGAAAGCCCTCTTCTGCCCATAGACTTCGAGGCGGGAAACGGGGACACCCATGTCCCCCGACACCGGTGCTGCTGCTTGGACCTCAGGGTAAAACAAACAAACAAAAAAAAACCCCAACAAAACAAAAAGGCTGGATCATCTTTCCCTCCCCGGGGCTGTATTTGCACAAATCGTTGCTGGAGAGCCTCAGCCATCCCGTAAGGCACCTTCAGAGGGCTGTGACAGACGTACACCTGAGAGCGGGGGAGAGGACCCCGGGGAGCATCCTTCCCAACCCCAAGAGTTGAGCAAACTTCCCACGGCCACACTCCCTCTGCTCCCGGGAGGGGTTTTGCAGGAGCAGCCCCTCAGGAGGAACCTGAAGACGAGGGGAGAGTAGTGTCCGTGTGCACCCTCTAGCAAATACACCTATTTGCACACGCGTGTGTCCCACGGAATATTCCCCCGCACGCCCGCTGCACCCACCACCTGACACAGAAATGCAGGCACAAACCACGCAAAAACAATCAGCACGCGTGGGTTGGGGCCCACGGGGGGGAAGAGAGGGGGTTGCGTGGCTGCGTGTGGCTGGACGCTCACCCTCCCTCACCTTAGTCAGACAAAAATCCAGAAGCCAGGAAAGGGAAAGGTTTTGCTGCCACCAAGAACTCAGTATCCACTCGAGGTGGGAAAAGTCTCGGGGGGATGTTCTCAAAGCCCAGCCCTGGCACCCTGCACGGGCAGGGAGCACCCCCCCAGCCTCCCTCCCCGCCTGACGGAGCCCCCCGGAGCCCCGGCCCCATCCCCGCCGCTATCCCCCCCCTGTCATCGTTCGGGGACACTTTCGCCACCATCCCTCGGGGCCAAGCGGGGAAAGTGTCCCCGACCCTTGCTCGGGCTGCACGGCTCCCCCCAGCAAAGATAGAAGCGGGGTGAGACATAGGTAGGGAGAGGCGGAGGAAATTGAAAACATATTTAAAAATGTAAATGGGTCGGAGCCAGCCTGACCCCGTGTGAGGGGGGGAAATGAGGCGCACGGCGGGTCCAGCCCGGCGGAGCGGAGATGGGTGCAGACCCAAAGCTCGCTACAAAACTTTCAGACCCTGTTTGCAAGGCATTTCGCGAGGGGACAGGAATATGTGCCCCGCGGTGGGGTAAAGCAGCGCTGGGAAACATCCACTGTAACTTAAACCAGATTGCCAGGGAGGGAAACGGGGCTGGAGAAAGGCGTTTGGATTGCTCGCCTGTCGAGAGGATGCCGCTGCCCTGCTCGGATGTAGTTCTCTCCCGGGCAGCTAGCGAGGAACATCTCCGGGTGCTGGGACGTTTTAAGGCAGCCGATCCAGGTGACTTGTGCTGCTGGCAGCGAGGTAGGGTGGGCTGCAGATGTGGGTGGGAGGCGGGAGGAGGCTTGGGAAGCAAATGGGAAGGGGGGTGCAGCCAGGCCACTGAAAAGCAGCTAAATCTTCTGTCGCTTTTCTGCTTTTTTTCCGCTTTTCTCTTCTCTCCTTTCTTTTCTTCTTCTCTCTTCTCTTCTCTTCTCTTCTCTTCTCTTCTCTTCTCTTCTCTTCTTTTTTTTCCTTTTTTCCTTTTTTTTCCTTCTTTCCCTTTTTTCCTTTCCTTTCCTTTCCTTTCCTTTCCTTTCCTTTCATTTCTTTCCCTTTCTTTTCTTTTCTTTTATTTTCTTTTTTCCCCCTTTCTTCTCTTTCTCCTATTTCCCCCTTTTCTTTCTCATTTTTATTTGTCTATTTTCTATCCTTTTCTCCCCTCATATTTTCTGATTTCCTGTCCTATTTTCTTCTTTTTCATCTTTTTTCTCTTCCTTTTTCTTTATATTTTTATCATATTTTTTTATGTTCCCTTTCGCCTTTTTATTTTTCCTTTCCCTTTTAATTTTTCTTTTTCTTTTGTTTTTCCTATTTCTTTTTATTTCTTTCGTCCTCATTTTCTTTCTCTCTTTCTCTCTTTCTCTCTTTCTCTCTTTCTCTCTTTCTCTCTTTCTCTCTTTCTTTTTCTTTATTTTTTTTCTTGCAGGAAAAGAAACAAACCAATAATACCGCTAAGAGTCAGAAAGACAGCTTTCTCTCCCTTCCCCAGAAACTTCCACGGAGTGTTTTTTTCTCCGTCACCCTTAGCGGGGGGAACAGACAGTGAAATAAATAAAACTAAATCTTTCCCTAGCTCTCTGCGACTTTGAAAGCCGGGCTACATGACGGGGGTGGGGGTGGTCCTGGATGGTAATTGCTTCATAGCTGGACACCAGAACCCCAGAGCACAACATCCCCGGGAACTTCTCGGTGTTCTCCACCGGGCCGGGCTCGGGGGCTGCAGCTCGGGCTGCCCACACCGAACTCTCCCCACAGCCCGACCCTCCTCTCCCATAAAACCCACCCCGTCCTCCTGCCCCGCGGTTCTGCCGGCAGAGATTTTGAATCCCAGAGAAATAAACCTGTGCCCCGAAAAAAAGTTTCGAGCGGGGCTGCATCCAATACGTATTTACCAACGAATTACACTGCTATTACTGCTTTCAATGAAGACCGAATCCCCAAGCGATAATTGAATTAGTCTATTGAAGAGACTGTCAGGTACAATGACGTGGTATATCCCGCGCATTTCCCAGGGTCTATAGGCTTTGGGGACCCGGAATGTATAGTCTGACCTTACAGCTCATAATAATAATGCTGCACTTGTAGCAGAAATCTATTCGCATTCACTTTTAACAAAACCGCTGGTCAGCCAGTCCCTGTAGGAAGGATGAAATCTATTGTATTAGAACAACTCATTTATGTCCTTCAGCAAAGGCCCCAATGAGATCTGATCTAGACCTAGAAATAGGATTACCATAGCGTATATTAGCCACATTTCTATACTTCCTCCTTCCTATAAGAGCGCCGAGAAGAAAAAAAAAACAATAAATAAATAAATAAATATTTTTTTAAAAAAGCAAAGTGTTTTTGATCGGATTTTATTTTTATTTTTAATTTCAATTTAAAACGCCTTCCTTTGGTGACCTTCCTCAAAAAGAAGAAGAAGTGGATAGAAACCAAGAAGAAGAAAGCAAATAATAATAATTTAAAAATAAAGCAAATATAACGAAATCTGAGAAATTATTTCTCCCGGTTTCCGAAGAGGTTGCAGGCGTCGAGGCTGGTGCCGTGCGGCTGAAGAGATGCGGGAGTCTGCCCCGCAGCCCGACGGCGGGCACCGTGGGTCCCGGTCCGGCTCCCCGGCCCCGCCGCCCCTCGGCCGTTCTCCGCCTCCCGGGTTGAATTTTCTCCCTCCCCCGGCCAGGCCGGCTGCCCAAA